>LR999904.1:15255409-17883114 GCA_905220335.1 Noctua pronuba | reverse complement strand
ATAGTAATAGATGCTTTACTAGCTACTTAGTACTTTGGAAAAGGCTGGAATAAAGAAAATTGAGAAAGTTTATTTGAGCGGTCAGCGTTCTTTTTACGTGACGGGACCTATAAAACTAGGCAATATGCTTAAAAAATATATTACTCGTTAGACGAACCTACAAAGAAGTATGGAAGAAGACATGCTGCGCCGACCCGAAATGAATTGGGATAAGGGCAAGAAAATGATGAGACCAACCTACAAACTTATGTCATCGTTTTTGCTGACAAGTTTCATTTTAATGAAGTATTACCGTGAAATTCACGTCGTGAATTTGATTGACGGACAGATAGAACACTGCCCTGTACTTAAAAAATCCATGCATTTATACAATTATCCAAGCAATTTTCACAGTCATGTCAACCCAAGGAACTTATATACTAATAAGTTCCTTGTGTCAACTCAATTGTCACCCAAGCCCAACTGTCACTGTCATCTATACAGTTTGGCTTAGCGATGTTACGAATCGAATTTTTTCCAACTCGGATAACTCGAGTTGACTCGACCGCTAACTCGAATCGCAACTCGAGTTGACTCGACTCGTATCAACCGGATGGGATGCGCTTCGCGGTTCGCGCCAGCAGAGTGAGCAGCCTGCAGCCAAACGGATCGGCGAGTCGAGTCGAGTTAACCAATTCGTATTCTTGATTCGAGAAATATACTTGCTTTCTCTCTCACTTTCCTCGAGCGCCGACGTGGCGTGGCGATGGCGGCCCGAACCGATCCGAGGTGTACCGACCGACGGCGACGGGCGCGGGGCGACCAGCGGGAGACGCGAACGAACGATACGAATACGAATCAAAACAAAATTAATATTCGTCGAGTCGAGTTACGGTTTTGAGTTGGCCTGGCAAATCGCTGACTCGCAAGTCTTTCACTCACATAACTCGCATCACTCGCATTCGTTATGCGCTCACTTGCCCCAGAGAGTTAGTACGCGAGTTGATTCGAGTTGCGAATGAACTCGATTCGAATCAACTCGTTTAGACTCTGATTCGAGTTATTCGAATCAGTCAACTCGACTCGCCCATCGCTAGTTTGGCTCAGATATAATGTCAGATTTCCCAACTGTCACTGTCATCTATACAGTTTGGCTCAGACATAATGTCAGAATTGGTACATATACAAAGTATTTAACTCGCTTTGAATGATGTCAGATTTTTTAGTTAAAAGATAGTGGGTAATGCAATACATAATTTGATTCCTTTTCAATTTTTTGTTCTTTCTGAACAAACTCCTACCTATGTGAGATAAGAATGCTTGGCAAATTGCAGTGACTCCAGTCTGTACCTAACTATTTTAAAATGAATCTTTCACTTAAGCCTGAAGTTGCAATTATTTTAGTTAGTGTATTGTGTTTGGTTATTTGATTTTGGAAAATAATAAATCAATCAGCTGGATTCTAACGGATAATAACAGTGCCAAGCTGGTATCGATGGTGATGGCCACAGTAAGCGTGTGCCAACAATTCTCCGGCGAGCTGTCTCATGAGGTAAGACCTGCAGCTAACATTGTCTTGCTTGAAACCACAGAAGAATCTAGCAACTAACTAACTACTCAATAATCAAATGTATTAAAATGGTATGTCATAGTTGCTATGTAGCATACTGAAAAAATTGAGATGTCTCTTCTACTGCTGCTAATAGAGAGTTACTGTTGTACTGTGAACGAAGGACATCGCCCGTCTAATTTCTTTTTTGCCGGCCATCAAATATAAACTTATTATTTAAATAGAGCATAAACTGTTTATCGTTATCATTTTTTATTATGACACCTAAGCCGTAAGTCAATTCACCAAGATGTTACTCAACCACAAAATATCTATTCTATCTGCATACTCAGAGGATGAATCCAATCCATATAATGTTTATATCGGTGTTTATACAGCCTTCAAAGGTTGATAAGCTGTTATGCATTATTATTGCACCTACCATATTGGCAGAAGAACCATTGGCTGCTGCTTGCATGCAATGTTCATTGTACGGTTTATGGGGTACGCAAGGCATTTGCCTGTTATAGACACTCCTGTGGAAGGTTTAGAAGATATTTTTGTGAGATAAGGAGAACAACAATCATAAAACACAATATTTTACTGCAGCACTTTTGAAAATAGCTCAAAAATTTATGAAAGCTGGGTGTTCTCCTTTCTCTGTGATATTATTATCTGGGCTAGGGCATATTCTGAACAGACTTTTTTTTTGAGGTGCCTAAATAGCCGCTCGGGGCGATCTTTAGGTAAAGTGGTTGGGTGATCAGCCATTACATTATCGATATTTTATTACTGTTGTCGATATATTATTGTTTTTTGTTAGCTTTCCACAGTGAGTAGCCGGTAGCAGCAGTAGCATCAAGGTTGCTCAGGAACACCTGGACACTATTATTTCTGTCCTCGTCTAAAAGCTTTTTGAGTTTCCTAACAGTTTAATTTACTGTCGTCGTTTCCCAGAAATAATGTTTGCGTAGAGTTACTTAGTTTGATGTACAGAATGCTTGGTTGACGGCTTCGTTAAGGGTCTTTTACACCCTTTAGTTAGGACATCTAAATTGTTGCCATTGTTTTCTTAGTCTCCTTTTTACCCGACTGCGTGACCCAAAGGAGGTGTTTATCAGTCTATGTATGTATGTATGTATGTTTGTTCCTATGTGGCGTTGTAAAAACAATTAGAACTGCTTTCAAAGATTTTTAAATTATCGTCTGCCTAAATCGGGAATCCAACCTGCAAATAATGTGAAAAAAAAACACTTGTATTTTATGATAGCGGTCGAAGGGGAAGACCCAAGAAAGACCATGAAATTTAACATTTTATATAAAATGTTGTTTCCTATAAACAAAATTTAAAGTAAGTATATTTATTTGCATAAAATGTGGTATATCACATTCCGCCATAATAATAGCATGCAAATTCATTTTTTTACATTAAGGTAGGTACATTAAAATGAACAACATAGGTATGTTCCTATCTAACATAGATATCTCAAACTTAAAGCATTTATTTTTAAATAGACCCATGACAGGCACTTTTGCATACTCAAAAATAAGCTATCTACAGTCCAGCCACAGGCATAATAACTGTGAATGGACTGTAGTTGCCTATTGTGAATGGACTGTAGTTACCTATTCGAAAATAGTAGATCACATGAGTTGTTGTCGCTACAGACGGGCGACGCGATGGACGATGCGAGTGCCGAGGCGACGGCGCTGCACGAGCGCCTCGTCGCCTACGTGCACGCGCTCGCCGGCGGACATGTGAGTACCGCGCCCACAGCGCCCCCGCGCCCGAGCGCGCCCGGCACTCACCACTCGCGTACCGTCCGCAGGAGCCGCGCTCCGGCGTGTGGGTGGAGCACTCGTACGCGCGCGCGCGAGGCGCCGCCCACGCGCCCGCCGCGCACGTGCGCGTGTTGCTGGCGCCGCGCCTGCCCGACGAGCGCGGCGACGTCGACGTGGAGCGCGTGGAGCCGCCGCCGCCCGAGCTGCCCGAGCTGCCCGAGCTACCGGCCGAGCCGGAGCCCGAGCGGGACGACTCCGACACCGAGCACGACGACGACTGGGAGGCGTGCGTCACTGCGCTCGCGCCTAGCGCTGCGCACGCTCGCCTCGCCGAGAACGCGCTCGACGCGCTGCGCCGCATGCGGCTCCAGCGCCTGGCGGGCGGCCGCGCGGACACGGCGGCGCGAACCGCGGCGCGGCGCCTGCGCCTGGCGCTAGCGGCGGCGGCGGCGCACCCGGCCGCGCACGCGCAGCGCCCCGGCCCGTGGCTGCACGCCACGCTGCACGCCCACCTGCCGCGCGCCGAGCGGCGCCTGTACGACGAGCTGGCGGCCGAGCTGCGCCGCGCCGCGCCGCGCCTGGCCGAGCGCGCGCTGGGGGGCCGCGCGCCGCCCCCGCGCCGCGACCCGCTGGCGGCCGTGGGGCCGGCGCTGGGCGGCGACTCGAGCCCGTGGCTGGTGTGGCTGGGCTGCGGGCGCGCGCGGCTGGACGCGCGCTGGGCGCGGCGCCTGGGCGCGCTGGTGCACACGCGCGTGCTGGCGGGCGAGGCGGGGCCGGGGCGCCTGGCGCCGGACGCGTGGTGCGCGGCCGTGGCGGGCAGCGTGCGCTCGGCGCTGGCCGACACGCTGGCGGAGGCCGGCGAGCGGCCGGTGGTGCTGGGCGGCATCGGCGCGGGCGCGGCGCTGGTGACGGCGCTGGCGGGCGCGGGCGGCGCGCGCGTGCGCGGCCTGCTGCTGCTGGCGCCGCCGCTGCTGACGGCGGCGGGCGCGCGCGACGCGCCGGACGACGCGCTGTGGGAGCTGCGCGTGCCGCTGCTGGTGGTGGCGGGTTCGGGCGCGGCGGGTAGCTGGCGCGGCGCGGCGCGGGAGGTGGCGCGGGTGCGAGAGGGGGGCGCGCGGCGGGTGCTGGAGCTGCGGGGAGCGGACGACGCGCTGCGGCTGGCGGGCTCGCTCCGACGCCGGCGCCGCCTGCCGCAGGCTGCGCTGGACGCCGCGGTGGCGGTGAGCGATACTGTCGAATGACGGGCCGGACGACGGACTCGGCTCGCCCCTGACGAACTCAGCCCGCTCACACGATGCGAGACGGGCGAGACGTAACGCAGTCCTTTAATAAAAATTGATCGGAAAAGACGTATGTTGTACCTACAATTGAGTGGTACCGTTCCGGCGACGCAACGCGTACCTACCTCCGCCTCGTCTCGCCGGTTGCAAATCGGATCTTGTGCGTCCGCATTCAGACGACCGTCCGTTTGTCTCGACAACAGTCTGCCGACGATTTTATAATAGAAGCATAACTGCTTCCCCACTGACCCACCGAATGGCACAACTAGTTGTGCAGTCGGGAATGCTATTGCAAGACCTTACCCCACGAGTAGCTGGAACGCTTTGGGGAAGGCCTTTGCCTAGTGGTAGGACATTCAAATCTGAAACAAAAAATAACTAAATATTAGTCACACAATTATTGAATTTTGTTTTATTACAAACGCTAAATCGTTCTTTTGGTGTAAGCAGTTTTAAATATGTAGGTGCCTATTATACACCGTGACTTTTTAGTCGTCTTACAAAGGTGGTCCACTCAATGTGCCCGACATAAAATAGTTGCAGGTGCGAATTTTTTTTTTTTTTACCTACCGTAATAGGTACAAAGAAAAATACACTTGAGAGCAATAACATCGCACACCTTGACTTTTTTCGGTTAAGGCAGTCTTTTTCATTAAAGTGAATAAATATTGAAAAAAAACACATTAATTAATAGTTTACTTCTTTACCTTTCTAATGATACCAAACACAATGATAAGAAATACCCATAACGGGTTTTAGGGCACTAAACCCAATATACGGGTAAAATTACCCAATTTTGCTTAAGAAAGAATGAAAATAAAACTCAAAATTCTTGATCAAATTGTTTATCAATAAGGTGTATTCCCTTCCCTAGCCTTAATTAAAGCTCTTATTCGTTTTTTCATGGACCGTATTAATTTTACCATGAAATCTTATGGTATAGCGTTCCACTCTTAAAGATGATGTTCTGGCAAGTTGTACTTCTTGATTAAAAATCCATAAAAATCGACCTTTTGCTACCTGCGGGTGGGTGCAAGTAGTGAAAACACAAACGCGTGAATTTGGGGAATTTGGTGTATGATTGGTTTTTGTCAGTTACGTGAAGGTCAATGATTTTAATTTTGTGTCTTTTTAAAGCTAAGCTTGTATGCTTTAATTTGGCCTAATGATTTGTACTCAATATCTTTAGATTTCAGTAATAAACCAAATTACAAGGGGTGTGCGATTTTATTGCTCTCAAGTGTAAATAAACATTAGAAAAAATTATTAAACATCCTGTTAATGATGTTTACGTGTCAAACGGGAGAATATACCTACCCAGCGCTCGAGTCCCGTAGATCATTGCTCACAACAGGGTGTTTTAACTACGTCATGCGTCATAATATTGAATAATATTTTTATTTTTAAATTATTAAAATCTCATAAATACCTATTTTTTTTTAATAAATTCTTAGTAGTAATTAGATACATGAAGTGGGCTGCCGTTGTAAGACGACTAAAAAGTCACGGTGTATAACACGAATAATTGAAATACCATCTTTGTGATAAATTGGTTCTGTAAAAAAAGGTTTGAGGTGGCCCCTTTTTTTAAACTAGCCTTACTTTTCAATAGCGAGTGTATCCCTCTCTAACTTCGATGACACGTGTTGTATGCGCTGGATGGAATACCTCCAATCTAGTAGTTGGTCGGAAGGGACTGAATAAAACATTATTTTTATAAAACTGAACAACGGGTCGTCAACGGCATGGATCTTGTGATAGCATTCCCGACTGCACAATCAGTCGTGCCATCCAGTCGGTCGGTGGGGAAGCAGTCGGAAGCCACAAACCTCCGGGCGGACGAAGACGTCACTCCATCGCTCTCATGCGTCGTGTTGAACCAGGAGGAGTGCGCGCGCTGGGTCATCGAGACGGCCACGCACGCGGGCGGGGAGTCCCCCGCGCGCGAGCGGCCGCGCCGGCGCCGCGAGCGCGCGCCCGACGAGGAGGACTACGCGCACCTGCCGCACGCGCAGCCCGCGCAGCCCGCGCCTCTCGTCTCCGTGGGGTGAGACTGCTATATCATAACGGCTTCTTGTTATATCAGAGAACTCGTCGTCACGTCCATGACGCACTCCAGGTCCGACAGGGCGACGGAGTCGGTCGGGGAGACGACGACACGGCGCGGGGCCGCGTCGACTCTGGAGGCGTCGAACTCGGTGTCGCTGAGCTCGGGGCGCGTGGTGTCGCGCGGCTCGGGCGCCACGCCGCTGGCGCTGCTGCCGCCGCGGCGCCGGGCGGCGTCGCCCGCGCCGCCCGCGCCGCCCTCGCTGCAGCCCGCGGACATCATGCGCCTGCCCATCGTGTTCGCGGACGACGAGCCCGCGCTGGACGAGCCGGCCGCCAGCCCCGTGACGGTGACGTCGGGCTCGCGTGGCTACACGCGCGTCATCGTGGCGTCGCGCGGCGGGACGCACGCGGGTGCGCGAGTGCGGCCGGGGCCCGCGCGGCCCGGCGCCGTGCGGCCCGATGCCGTGCGGCCCGGCGCCGTGCGGCCCGATGCCGTGCGGCCCGGCGCGGTGCGGCCCGCGCGGCCCGTGCTGCTGCGACGCGGCCTGCGCCTGCTGCAGCGTGCCGACCGTCCGCACTAGCGCCACCGCACAAACACCGATAGCTTGTATAATAACGACACTTTCATTAAATTCCTAATACATTACATGCGACTTCATTTTATAATTCCATTAAGTCTCCCGTTTAGACCACGGGGGGCAAGGGGGGGGCCGCTGTCCCCGCGAGGTTTATTAAGTTGTATCATTCCCTGCCTTCACAAAATAAGTAACTTTTTGCGTACCTACACTAGAACTACTTTGAGACAACATGCGCGATCCGTAAGTAGGGAGGCCCCTAGCGAAAAAAAAATTAGCACAGAAGCGCCCTTTTTACCTGAATGCAGAGGGTAATGTGTTTATTTATTTGTTAAACTTTATGCACATAATGTACAAAGGCGGACTTAATGGCTTGGGCATTTTCTACCAGTCTACCTTAGGGTGATGCAGAGACAAAACAGTAGGTGCAATTTATCAGCCTATAAAGGGTGTAAAAAGACCCTTAACGAAGCTGAGAGGTACTTGTTCTCCCCGTCATTGCGATCACTTTTTTGTTCTAGACCATACCTGGGAACCTTCTAGTTACGGAGATATTGGGGGTCAAAGTTCCAAGTTTTTCACAAGTTTTTTTTAAATACATGTTTCTAATGTAAAATTTTTACTTTAAACACCTTCACGACCCCCGTACTATTCAACCCATCCATCAGCACAATGTTTTGAGTGCGTTACATTGAGTTTTACCGTAAAACGTGATTTTTCACCCCAAAAAAAAAGTCGTTTCCCAGCAATAATTTTTGCGTAAAGTTACTTAGTTTGATGTACAGAATGCTTGGTTGACGGCTTCGTGAAGGGTCTGTTTACACCCTGTTTACATATAATGTGTTTGGTTAACGGTTACTATTTTTTTTACGGATGGGAAATCATCAATTATCCCCCCCCCCACCCGCTCTGGGCGGAGTGGAAGGGAGTGTTAGGCTGTATACAGAAAGAAAGCTGGAAACTTATAAGCGCTTACCGGCGCTTGACAGCGCTGGTCCGTTCTACACAAAGGAAGCAGGTTGAAGCAGACCAAGCAAAATGTCGGACTCATCGGACGATGATTTGGTTTTGTTAGAAAATGTGTATTTAAAAATGCGAAAAGAAGCTATATTAATAGAGAAAGGAAACAGTCACGTTTCTATTACAATGCCTTTTATCCCTTTTGTCCCACACAGGTTGCCTACTGAAGGCTAAGGATATCAACACGTCACTATCCATTTTAATATTTATCAAAATAAATATGCCTGTCGTAATTGCACGTGTTGTCGCAGTTGTTTATTAATTTTAAATGGCAGCGCCCAGCGCTGACCAGCGCGTGTTGAAGCTTGTCGGAACTTGTCGGCACCGTTCAGTGCTTATCGGCGCGCGTTCATATATTTTCCTGCGCGGGTTACCAGCGCTGTCAAGCGCCGGTAAGCGCTTATAAGTTTCCAGCTTTCTTTCTGTATACAGCCTTAACCTCGTACTGACTAAAACATATCTATGTTCGAAAAAATTATGAAACATCCTGTTAATGATGTTTACGTGTCAAACGGGAAAATATACCCAGCGCTCGAGTCTAGTAGATCATCGCTCACAACAGGGTGTTTTAACTACGTCATGCGTCACAATATTTTTTTTTTATTGTGTTATTAAAATCTCATAAATACCTGTTGTTTTTTATGAATGCTTAGCATTGGATACATGAAGTGGGCTGCCGTTGTAAGACGACTAAAAAGTCACGGTTCGTGCTCATTTCTATCGACAAATACACTTTTTTTTTAACTCCTAACCCAACCCCCCGCGAATGGCAGCCATCTTGTTTTTAATTCGGCTGATCTAGGGGTATGTTCAATGAAAATCTTTGAATCTAAGAGACCTAGAGACGTGTGTGTGAGTTCTTCATCAGCTAGCGCTATTGCAATCATAGCCAATTCTTCTCAGGCAGCAAAGAGCAAGTGACAAATTATAGACCTATTTCTTTACTGCCTTCTATGTCAAAAATATTGGAGAAAATAATAAACAAAAGGTTGTTGAAATATTTGAAAGATAAATCGTTTCTGTCTGAACAGCAGTTTGGATTTAGGCTTAGAGTTTCAACTGCCGATGCGGTACATCATCTGTCTGACTACAAAAGGCGACGGATTCGTACATATCGATGACCTTTTTTATTGGTCGTATTAAACGTAAGAGCCAGTCCACACGGTACGCTGCGTCGACGCAACGCACACATGACGGACAGCAGCCCCCGAGACGAAGTGGGAGGGGGTGTACCTACTCATTGCGACGTCGGAGCGGCAGCGCTCAGTTGCTTGTGCGTTGATAGACTGACTGCGATGTTTTTACAAAACGCTTGCCGCAACTGTCCGTCGCCGCTGCGCCGACGGAACGCGTCGTAGTAACGCTGCGAAGGCGCAGCGCCTTTGTGGCCGGCCATGCGTCAAAATATTTGCGTTGCGATGACGCAACACAACCCAGCGGGCCTTGTGGACTGGCTTTAAGCTGTTGTCCGTACAGTCGCGTTCAATCGTTTGTTGGCAATTATGACCTAATTTTGAGGGCGCGATTACTTAAAAATTATAAATATTTTCTAAAATCTTATTCAGTCACAAATACGCACAAATAAAGAGCTATTCGTGTATGCTTATTCTACAGGCGCACACACAATGGTTTTAGAGGTACACGATTCTGCAAAACGTTACCCTAGCAGGAAATGCAATATCTCGAAAACCTGAAGACGCACCACCAATTTTTTCGGTGCACTTTTTTACACAAATATAACGGCCCGTTCACGACTTCAGTCTTAGCGGCGACCGGGGCGGCGTCGGTAAGCGGCGTGTTTTCTCTATGAGCGGCGTCTCGTGGCGTGCTTCAAACATTTTTATACTTTTGATTTTACCGCTCGCCGCCCCGCGATTAGCTGCCGCTCACAGCGGCAAGGTCGTGATCGGGCCGTAAGCCTCTGGCCATGCACAATATTTCTATCTCCGATCATTCGTTTAGAATTTTCCTGCTGGAAAAACGTTACCCTAGCAGGAATGGTTTTTTCCGTTTTTTTTCCAAAACGACAAAGCGCACCGATTTTTATGTGGTGCACTTTCACAGCAGATTATACACTAATTATATGTTCCACTCATATCGCTCTAGGAGACACTTTCCTGCTAGGATAGCAGTAGGTAAGAATAGACTGACACAAAGCCAAGTAAACCTGTTTAATTCATTTAAAGCCAGGTACGTCACGGTAATTCTTAAAATTGTGTATTAATTTTCGCACTCTAGTGCATATTATTGATGTGTTGGAAATTTAGGTTTGTGTCAATCGCGACGCCTAGGTATTTGACTGACCATATGAAATACCTCGGCGTCGCGATTTTTAGTCAAAGTGGGACAAGTGCATGCCAAGTCAGCGTACGTATTATTAGTACAATTGTGTACGTGAAAGTTTAGCTTTAGATTAGTAAACGTTATGTTAGTATTGCTCATCTATACAGGGTGGAAAGTTTTGTTAAAAGTGATCTAAATACTGGAGTTAGAAAATTTTACTCAAAGGAAACATTCCTTTATTTTTAAAAACAAATAAATCTGAATTCAAAGATTTTCGAAAATTCGCCTGCCACACACTTTTATGGCAACAATCGATAGGGTCAATCTTTTAAAGGGTTAGCTAATTAATTAGTTGCTCAAAATGAGCTCCATTTTGTTGGATACAAAAAAAGAAAGAAAGAAAGAAGAAAGAAAGAAAAAGAAAAAAAAAAAAAAAAAGGAAAAAAAAAGGAAAAAAAAAAAAAAAAAAAAAAAAAAAAAAAAAAAAAAAAAAAAAAAAAAAAAAAAAGAAGAAAAAAAAAAGAAAAAGAAAAAAGAAAACTACCTACTAACGACGAACGACTAACTAGGAAAAGGAAGAAAGTTTTGGGCAGTTCACACAATCGTAACCTTCGAGCTTCTAAAAACATTCTCCTTGAAATTCCCTCACATCGTACTGGTTTTATGTCCAATTCTTACGCTGTCTCAACAATAAAGCTCTGGAACGCGCTACCTCTTGGTATTAAAAAAGCTGAAAGCAAAATGGCTTTCAAAAGAACAGTACGGAAGTACTATTTGAAATCAGACTAAATTGCTCATAAGTTTATCATTAGTAGTCATAGTAATTATTAGAATGTTTCTCGTATTTTGGACTATTTGTATGTATTATAATATATATTAGTTTATTTCATTTTATTTGTATATATATGTATTAGTATGTGCCTATTTATGTATTTCAATTTATGTTAACATAATGATATTTTTCTTATTTATTTTTTTGTACTCTATCACTATGCTGTCCTATTTGACCCCAAGGTTGACTGGTAGAGAATGCCTTGTGGCATTAAGTCCGCCTATGTACCACTTTTGTACATGAAGTTTAAATAAATAAATAAATAAATAAATAAATACACAGTACGAAAATATCCGAATTTCTATACAAAAAGAGAAGACATACAAACTGAAATTGCTTTAAGACTTAAGAATAGATTAAACATACCTTCATCCCGAACCCTTTCGGTGCCCAGCACCCAGCGTAATATGGGCATTGGACTCATATGCTGGGTGCTGGGCACTGAAAGGGTTAATTAAAAATGCATTCTTCAAGTACCTATGTCATGTCGATAAAAATACCCGCCTCATCCAACGCAGGTTTTAGTTTCCCGAAGGAGCCTTTCCGTCTTCGAAACTGCATGGGCGCGTGCATTTTTGTGCTTCATTTCCGAACTTGCGATATGGTATGGTGATAAAAGCAGATTCCTATTTGTTCGCTTCATCGCGGCGTATTGCTGCGCTGTGTGCGATGGTGATTGGGCCTGCTCGACGAACGTGACCTTGAGTGGTATCTGCTTCATGTCCTGCGTCGATGAAGACTAGATTGACTTCCCTTGAGTTCTCGATTTCTTTTGTGAACACGAGTATCTTCTCCTCGATCGATGTAGGTACATGGGCGGTAGATGTTGTGGCTACTGCAGCGATCGCGCCATGTGGTAGCGTCTGCTCGAGGATCTTGTCTGCCGTCATTGCCAGCTCGTGGATGTCGGGAGTGTTTCGCGATGTTATCGCTGACGGCGAGGACTGCTCGTACGGGTTGTGGTAGATGATTGGTCCACATAATACGCAGCGCTGCGTCAGATATATTGTCGGTGGTGAGATTCTCCATGCGACGTAACAACTGTGATGGTTTTAAGTCGCCGAGTTCTATTTCTGATAGCAATCTTTGTACTTGTCGTTGGTCGGATTCTTCATAAACCTGGAGCAACCGGTTTTTCAAGGCGTCGTAACGATTTTTTTCTCCGGTGGATGGAGAATGAGATTTCATCGAGATCTGGCCGCTCAAGTTGACCGATGACGAGCTCATACATTGCTTGGTCTCGCTTCTTCTGTGGAAATATGATTACTTTCAAATTGCGCGAACCACAATCGTATCCTGTCGCGCCAGATAGGTGCGATGCGCAGCGACGTCGAAACATTAGACAGTTCTTGAACTTGGTCGTTGTTGGCCATGATTTGATACAGCTAGTTCAGCAAGTCAGGTTGGCTTCACTAAAAATTTCGGATCTGGAGTTCCTTGTTGGTTGATCACGACGGGGTCACCACTGTAGCGCTTGTTACGTATTCAATTGAAACTCCTGATGATAACTTTAAGTATGTAGGGGAGAACAGGGTAATGGAAGCCTACTAAGGGAAAATTTCGATAAAAACAACATTTGTTAACATTTTTATAATTTTTAATTAGGAACTCTTATCTTCATTATTAAAGTATATTTTAATCACAGTTATAATCAATTACAGTCATGTATTAAGATACAATAACGATTTTACAAAAAAAGTCAGTCGCTCCCATTACCCGTCACATGCGGGTAATCAGAACCCATTTAACGCTTATATGGGAAATGGGAGCCATAATATTATTTACTCTTTCCCGAAAAACTAAACATACTTTAAATGAGATCTTTCTTATTAATACAACGAAGTACTTGTTGCACAAATAAAAAAATCTACTTTCCAAACAAAATAGTGAGAGCCATGCTAGGCTACCATTACCCGCTAACCACCATTTTGAAAAGTCAAAACATAAATAAATAATTCTACTTCCAATCACAATAATTTAATCAATTAGACTTGTTAGTAAATGAATCTATGGATGTAATAAGCATAAACATAATAAAATAAGAATGTAACTTCATGCTTAGCTTGACGCTAGCAATCGGCAGTTTTTATAAGCGTGGAGCGAAAAACACATAACCGTCCCTCATGGCTTAACACATGGCACTAACGGCTCGTGAGCGTCATGCAAAGTTTCTCGATGGTTGGCGGAAGCGGCCGAGTGCTTACGATCGCGAAAATTGTGCATACTCTCCGTTCAATCACCATCGCTCCCATTATCCGACCGCTCTCATTACCCTGTTCTCCCCTAATCCTAATGATCAAAATATGTACAGACTTAATGCTAAAATTCTATCTAAGTAGGTAGCGGATGGTGCAAAACTAACTTTACTAAACTAACCAATAGGAAACCAGTAATAAATATTAGATAAGATTAGTTCAGGCAGGATTTTGATGAGCTTAAAATCTGACAGTGCACCCGGCTGGGACAATGTATCAACTAGATTTTTGAAATTCATAGGCCAAGAAGTTATTCCAATCATTGCCCACTTAACTAACCTCTGTTTCACAAAAGGTATCTTCCCCGCGCCTCTAAAGCAATCCATCATCATTCCGGTTCACAAGGGGGGGGACAGAGACGATGTCAACAACTACAGTCCCATATCCATTTTACCAGCTATATCTAAAATAATAGAAAAACTAATAAATAACAGACTCTTAAAATATCTACACAAATTTAATACCCTAAGTAGCACGCAATTTGGATTTAGACAGGGTATGTCAACCGAAGATGCGATTGCTGCCCTCAGCTCTCTAGTAGCTGATAATCTGGATAGGGGCAGTAAATGTCTGACTTTATTTCTGGACTTAAAAAAGGCGTTTGACACCGTGTCTGTTCCCATTCTAATAAACAAATAGGAAACTGCAGGGGTGAGAGGAATCCCGCTCAAACTTTTTAGAGACTACCTCTCAAACAGGAAGCAAAGGGTTAAAGTGGGGGAACATGTAAGCTTCGGCGCAGATGTCACATTCGGAGTCCCCCAGGGAAGTGTGCTGGGACCTACACTGTTCCTGCTCTACATCAATGACCTCTGCAACCTCAAAATCGACAATGCAAAAGTATTTTCCTATGCCGACGACACTTCTGTCGTCTTTACTGGGAATACCTGACGTGAGGTTGCCTTAAGTGCTGAAGCTGGTATGACCCAAATAGCTAGATGGCTCAAAACTAACCTGCTCACATTGAACACAGCAAAAACAAATTACATATGCTTCAGTTTATCAAATCGTTCACAACCAAGTGCGGATTTCAGCATAAGAGTGCACACGTGTGATGATGCAATTCATTGTTTATGTCCAACACTAACCAGAGTATCGCAAACAAAATATTTGGGTGTTGTTGTTGACCATAGACTATCCTGGTACCCCCAGCTTGAACAAGTTACAAATAGGATTAGAAAACTGAGCTGGATCTTCAAAACTCTGAGACATATTGTACCAAAAAATGTTCCCACAAACAAAAAAACCCCCAGACATCTTCTTAACGAAATATACTTGGCTTTGGAGCAATCTGTCTTAGTGTACTGCATCCCAATATGGGGAGGAGCGGCTAAGACTAAATTTATTAACCTTGAGCGTGCACAACGTGCTCTGATAAAACTAATGTATTTCAAGAAGATTAGATATCCTACTCAAAGTCTTTTCCAAATTAGTGACTTACTCTCGGCGAGAAAATTATATATATTCAAGACTATCCTAAAGATACACAAGACCCTACCTTATGTCCCTGGCCTAACCTTGAAAAGAAGAAAAGACATAATAGCAGAAGTTCCCCAAACTAAAACCAAGTTCGCCAGCTTTCAATATAAAAAACGTTCAGCCCAGCTTTACAATAGATTAAACAGAGAGTTTTATGTACATAACAAGAAACAACATGAATGTAAAAAAATACTAACTAGTTGGATTAAACCACTTACCTACGAGGACACGGAGGCGCTGCTAAAATAAAACACAAACCGACATCATTTTCTATTCCACGCACTCACGCAGCCATAACCACAATACACACCCTTTCTCACACCCACGCTTTAATTATCAACACTCCCTCACTCATCCATTCACCCTACACACACCCCACACAATCATACAACATACACTTACTCACACACTTAACCATTCCCCATACACCGGCTTAGTGACAAGCATATTCACTTTTTTATTTCTTTTTATGTTTAAATTTTTTGTATTTTCTTTTTTTTATAATTTAATTTTTATTCTCTGTAATAATTGTAAAAAAAAACAAGTTTGTTAATGTTAAACAAGTTATGGAAGAGTGGAGTCTCCTAACACAGGCTTTAGACGCCTAAAAGGAAACTCCAATCACTAGTTAGTAAGAAAAACTTGGCAAAAACAATAAATCATTTTTCATTTTCATTTTTCATTTTCAGTTCATCGTCTCCGTTTGTGTCGCGTCGCCTCGGCGCGCCGCGACGATAAAGTTCCGACTACAAGCGCGCGGGTGCAGCCTAGAAGAGACCGGAAAGGCTTGCCTTTTGTTCTCTAGTCATTTGACAACTATAAGATATAAGAACCAGTTTTTTTTTTCTTGGACAACTTTTAAAGCGGGCCACAGACGTTCAAATAATTTGATCAAACAGTACGATCAAATAGAAATACGAAAATTCATATTAGCCATTTGACAACTCATTTTTGATCAAATTTTTCCACTGACATTTATACTAAAAACTGAAACTACAAAACTGTTTGAACCAGCCTGTTTGATCAAATTACTTGAACGTTTATGAGAGAAAGAATTTGAATAAGAAATTGAATTTTGACCGACTAGATCGAGAAAATACCCGTATGTGTGTCACTTTAGCTGCACGTATCTTACGCGTTTCCTAAGTGTGATAGTACCTGACTAAAAGTAAGTAACACATTTTCACGACCACAACATCATTTAAAACATTTTGTTGGATATGCCGCTGAAGCACGAAATAAACGTTTCCGGCTGTAGGTACAGGCCGAATGTCGCGAAGGAATTTTCAGGGGTCAAATGTGACGCTGATGTTATAAATATGTCGGATCCTGATGAGTTTGTACTTAAAATTAAACTCAAGCGCCTTTGTTTTGGCGTTGTGAAGAGCCTAGGGAGCCACAGTGATTGTTGAGACGTGGTCGCGACACCTACTGGCTTAGGAACTGCTCTATGTTTCATTTTAAGTTCAGAGTATTTAGTTAGTACCTACGGCAGTGTTAGTAATTGCCTCATTTGCCTCTGTAACAATGAACTGTGTACAAGTTAAAGGAGCTATTTCTTTAGTTTACCCGTGTCCCATTCTGCGCCCACAACTGTTTGACACTAAATGTCACTTAGTACGTTCTGGCCAGGGCCCTATGTACCTGGATGCGACAAATAGATTATCACTCACTTATGACCCACTGATTTCTGGCATGAGACCAAACCCCAAAACAAGAACATTGCCATGCACGAAGGAAGCAATAATTGCTTTAGTGATTCCTGCTGTATCCGACTCAAGTGACTCGGGTTCTGACTAGGAGGAGGTTCCTGGAGACACAAAAAGTGACAGTAAAAATATGCAGAACCATGGCACTTATCATCATAGTATAATATACATTTTATAACCTTCAAGAAAATAATAAATACCAAAGTTAACAAATCATGAAAATATAGTTTTATTGTATTTTTACCCAAAATTAAAGCCATTATTATTATTTATAAATGATGACTCAAACTAGCCTAAAGTAAACCAGGGAGTAGTCAAGAAAAAAAAAAATTACCGGCATGCTCAGCAAAATACCCCTGTGTGCGGCGGACGGATGTGTTGATGTCTTGCAACTAGCAGCTACAATTTGGTTAGACTGGAAGTCAACCCCATCGTTAGGAAAACGCTAGCCAGATGACGACGGGGTAAAAAATGCAAAAGATTTTTTTAATTTTCTGATTTGCTCCCTAAAATACCCCTATTTGAAATACATTTATTTACGATACATACATTGACTCAAATACGTGTAATTTGAGTCAATATGAAAAGTGTAAATTTCAACTTAGGTAATCGGTTCAGTAGATTCGGAGAGATTGGTTGTGACAGGCGGACTGGCAGACACACTAATGATCTTAATACATATAAATAACGCCTGAACCCGAAAACTCACGCGCGGCACGGAAGGAGTGTCCGGAAGTCCTGTAAAAATATCCAGAACCCGCCGCACACGCGCTTTAGTTCTCTAAAGACAAGCGAGCGTGCATCCGCACCCGCCACCCGCGCGAGTTGCATGTAGGGTTGCCAACTTTTATTAGAAGAAATAGAGTATATCTGATTTCAAGGGAGGTAAATAAAGAGTACGGACTTCCAAAAAAGAGTTTTCATTTATTTTATATTTTTTGTACTTTTTGCAGCACATAACAATTTTTCCTGGTTTTTAAAAGAATTTTATGACTCCAAACATTCGAACTCAGATCAAGAGCTCATGTTTCAAGCTTTGTTTCTCTCTTCCCGACACTTCACATTCATGACAATCATGACCAAAAAGACTCTCAGTAAATGCTGATGTGGCGGGAATAGAGACTATATAGCTATTAATTTACATTAGTGGCTGCGTTCAGAAACGTCCGAATGTAACTTGGAGAATTGGGGTTACCAAAATATTAACAGTAAATAGTTGACTTTTTTGGTTATGATAATGGGTTTGCATAATATTACGTGACTGGCATTAGTATAGTACCAGTCAACAAAGTAAACATTGTGTAAAAAAGAGTATTTTAGCATACTCTATTAGTGTTATAAATTATAGAGTACGCCTACATGATATAGAGTACAATACTCTATTTTAGAGTACGGTTGGCAACCCTAGTTGCATGTGACACCTTTCAAGAAGCGCGCTAACTCATTAACACAATGGCCGGTACAAACTTGCGTGAAGGGAAAAAGGGCCATACAACTACCTCCTCATGCTTTTTGAGATCGATAGAAAATATGCAAGGTGTAAACAGACCCTTCACGAAGCCGTTAACCAAGCATTCTGTACATCTAAGTAACCCTACACAAAAATTATTGCTGGGAAACGACTTTTTTTTTGGGGTGAAAAATAACCTTTTATGGTAAAACTCAATGATACGCATTCAAAACATTGTGCTTATGGATGCATTGAATAGCAAACGGGTCATGGAGGTATTTAAAGTAAAGTTAAAGTATTTAAAATAAAACTTGTGAAAAAGTTTGAACTTTGACCCCCCAATAAGTCCGTAACTAGATGGTTCCCAAGTATGGTGTAGAACAAAAAAAAAAAATCGCAATATTGGGGAGAACAAGTGCCTTTCGGCTTCGTTAAGGGTCTATTTACACCCTTATAATGAGCAAGCGGGATAGATTAAGTACCTAGGTCATCTGCTTTGAGAGGCGTTCAACGTTGCACTAAACTTAAATAAAGGCTAAGTCTGGGATTTCGTGACAGTAAGGTATCGTGCAGACTGCGGCCTCCGCGCTCGGCCGTGGGAGCAGTCTCGGCGAGAGGTCGCAGCACCCGCCTTACGTAACGCGCGGGAGCAGCGCGCGTGCGCGAGCGGCCGCGCAGCCGCGCCCCGCGCCGCCGGCGTGCGGCAGTGAGCCGCGCCGCGCCGCCGCCGCCGCACCGAGCGTCCTCCGCCCGCGCCCCCCCGCCCTCCGCGACGCACGCGACCGCGCTCAAAACATGATCCCCTGTACACCGCCCTGAACCCGTTCCGAGCTCGCTCGCAGCCCCTCGGCCCCGCGCCCGATGCGCCGCACGGCGAGGTAGGTGCCGCCACCGCGCCACCGCCGCCGGCCGCGCCGAGCCGTCTGGCGAGCGCCCAGAGCGAGCGGGGAGCGGAGCCCGTCGCTGGCCGACCTGGATGTTCGATCGCGTGTGCGGTGCATAGTGTCGTGTGACGTCGGCCGTATCGAGCGATGCTCGCGCTGGAGCCGCCTGGCGCGCGAGGTGCTCTCGGCCCCTAAGTGGATTAGCGCTCGCTGGGCCCCTGGGGCCCCGGACAGTGCTCCACCGCGGCGACGCTCGGCTGTGCTGTGGCCGCTCGCGTCCGCTGGATGGTCCCTCGAACACGTAAACAATAATATCGATCTCGTCTACCGACGGCGTTGTGTACGTGCTTCATGTTGTTTGTTCCTCTTTTTTCTATTATAATAAGGTAACACGTTAATGTAATATCCGCCTGTAATAGTTAATAGGTACGTAATGTAGACTTTCTATCCGAAGTTCTCACAAAAACACTTCCAAATTCCAGAAAAAATCGGTTGACCCGGCATTTAGGTAGGTACCTAAGACTTAAGTAAGTATATTTACTTACTTAACGTATTTATCGTATTTATTTACTTACGTACCTACACCTACAAAACTACTTAATTACATCAAATAATACTAAGTATGTCAAAGCACAGCTCGGCGCTAGCTAGGTAGCGAGTCCAAAATGCAAGTGATAGAGTAGAGAAGTGTGTGTGAGAATGACAGGTTGACATGCTCAGCACTGGTGATCAGGCTCCGACGCTCAGTACTCAGGAGAGACACCGGTACATTAGCAACTTCAACGTGTTGGCTCTCCTGCCTGACACCCGTGGCCGTTCGCCGAAGTCATTGCCTAAGTAGATGTTAGAATTTATCTTTTCCACTGGGCATGTGCCCAGGGCCCCACGATCCAAGTGAGGCCCCAAGTTCCTGTAACTGTAACGTAACTCCAGGTTTTTGTGGATAATTGTATCATTCAAAAAAATACCGGGCATAGCTGGGTCAATAGCGCGCTGAGTAAACCTTGAATTCGTGGAGGATAACGGGCAGGACGTACTGGTTGTAGACCCTTATTAATCTTCAATCATTACGGCATAGATGACGAGAGAATCTGAAGGAGTTCTCCTACAGCTGCCCAGCTCAACAGGATCTTTCTATCGGCTGTTTTTTTCAGAATGATAAAGGAAAAGCTAAACGTTCGCGTTGTCAAATGGAATATCTGAACAAAATTGAACTGAACTACTTGTGGGTAGTTTCCTACCAACTGTACTTCGACTGACGAATTTAATAAAACTGTCGAATCAAAGAAACTGGCAATGACTGGAATCTGTCAAATTGACGCAACTATCTCATTCCCAAAACTGAGAAACAACTGAACTGGCGAATTAAATACACTGACGAGTGAGGGAAACTGACCTGATACGCGGACTCGCAGACAAATATTATATATTCAAGTAGGACCTACTTCAAAACTTCATCATCATCTGCCTAGCCTTTTCCCAACTATGTTGGAGTCGGTTTCCAGTCTAACCGGATGCAGCTGAATACCAGTATTTTACATGGAGCGACTGCTTATCTGACCTCCACAACCCAGTTAGTCCAGTACTAAAACCCCTTGCTAAGACTGGTTGTCAGATTTTTTGGGCCACTGACTAACCACTGACTACCTGTAACGACTGTCAAAGATCCACAAATGACAGCCGGGACCAACAGCTTTACGTGCTTTCCGAGGCACGGAGGAAACTCGATATGTGATGGGTGGTCACCCATCCACAGACCAACCTAGGCAGGCACGGCTTAACCCAAAGATCGACCCGAGCGGCTGTTATTATTCAGCCATAAATAGCCAAGAACGAAAAAAAAATGGATCGAGGTCAATGGGATTTTTATTCAACAATTAAGTATCTATACAAATAAATAAAATTGAAGTGTCTGTTTGTAATATCAAAGTAACAGCTTTTTACTGAATGCATTTGAAAATATATACGGCAAAAACACTTTTTTTTTAATTTTTGTTGGCTGTCTGTCGGTCTGTATGTTGGTTCCGGCTAATCTCCGAAACGGCTGGACCAAATTGACGGGTCTTTTAATAGCAGATGGCTGATGTTATAAGGCTACTTTACTTTTTGGCTTTTTTTTTTGTTACTTAGGTTACTTTTATTTTAGGATACGAATAAGGGTTCCTTGCAAAAAAATAAAACCCTTGAAATTGTTAACAAAAAAGGGAAGTGATATATTTTTTTCATAATAATTTCACGCGAACGAAGGTCGTGGGCAACAGCTAGTTTACAAAATAAACTTACCCGACTGAGGCGAAGCCCACACGCTTAGGGAGGTGGATAGTATTTTAGTTGGTATTTATGTATGTATGCAGGCACAGTGTAACTGACTCCGTGTTCCCGCCCAGAGGCTAAACGACAAACGACAATTGAATCAGTTTTAACGAATGAGGTATGAGTGAATGACATTTCTAAGCTAGATACATAAAGGAAGACTGACGGTCTATGAAATGTCATCATTTTATTTTATAGTACCGTCACCGTGTCAATTTTGGCATTCTTAATGTTTTGGTCGAGTGTGACTTGTCTATAAAAAAAACCGGCTAAGTGTGAGTCGTACTACGTCACACGCACACAGGGTTCCGTAGCACCAAAAAATAAAATAAAAATATTTTCAAGGCTCATTCATACTATGTTGTATTGTATTACATTCTACAGCAAAACCAAATTTGTTTTCCATAGTATGTTAATGAAAAACAAAGTTAGGTACTGCTGCAATCTGATGAAAAAGTCCCATAATTATCTCAAAAACTAAACATCAAATCTTATTCAAACCGATTTTCGTTGAAAGTTTGTTTACGTTCTACAATTCTCAGAATTTTACCACTTTGGAAGTGTCTTTCAAACATTGACTTTTAGAAAAAACTGTATTAGGAACCTCAATGTCATTTTAAGGACCTATCTATACACACCCCGCACCTATAGGTTTTTGACAGACAGATAGACAGACATGACGAATCTATAAGGGTTCCTTTTTTGCCGTTCGGCTACGGAACCCTACAAACCGGCTAAATGCGAGTCTACTCGTGCACCGAGGGTTCCGTCAAAACTTGTACGTTGATGGTTTGTCCATCACGGAAAACCGGTCTCAAGTTCAAGTCGGATTGAACAACCAATTTAATTTTGAAGTTAAAATAATAAATAATCTACTATCAATTGCCCCATTGCAAATGTAAATCTGTACTTAATCTCAAAAATATTTTATTTTACCTAACAGTATATATATATTTATTTGGGTAAAACATGGTATACAAAGATGTCAAGTACAAATTTAAATGGCACAAACATTTTTAGCTAGAAAATTTTGCATGCTTGGTCCTAAAGCATGCAAAATTAAATAATAAGACAGGGAAATAGGTAAGGGGGCATCAACAATGAACTGTATATTAAGAACATCAAAATTATCCATAAATTCTTTTAAGCTATAAAAACTATATTCAAGAAACCATTTATAAAATTTAGTTTTAAATAATTTTGTATTTGATAATTTAAAATGCCTCGGTATTTGATTATTTAGCTAGCTTAGCTACTAATTTATAGGGATCTCGTCTGTTCCGAGGGTTCACATCATTTGCAGTCTTAAATAATTGTTTATTTTTCATTACAAACATACATATTTCGTAAATATAAACTGACGGAAACGGTAACACCGAGTTTCTTAAATATTGGTTGACTTGAGTCGTCAGGTTTTTGAGCGATGAATGCTCTACGGAAGTTGGTGCTATTACCCCACATTACAAGTAAGTAATTACAATCCCATAACGTAATACCGATTCGACATAAGCTTGGTATGATATTACCTACAGCAGTTTTTATGTCAGTAACATTTTTGACTTGTTTAAGTGCGTATACAAATTTATTGATTTTAGTGCTGACATTATCTATGAGTTCTTTCCAATTAATTAATATCTTTATCTATTATTACACCTAAGAATCTTGTATAAGTTACCACTTTGATTTTGTTTATATTGAGTCTAATGTAATTTTTATAATTATTTGATTGATTAAATTGAATGTAAACGGATTTACTTATCTAAATGTATCTTTAAATGGATAATGTCAAGCCAATGCAGTAATTTGTCAATTAATGTAAATTAACTACAAATTAACGATTTTAGAATTTTTTCCCTTATTGTGCATTCCTCCGACAGGCGTCCAGTGGGTGACCATCGTTGCCCATCTCTCCGGGCGCATTCGTGCTACGTGGCCAGCCCACTCCCACTTCTGCTTGGTTGTTTTTTCTCCAACATCTGCAATTTGAGTAATGGAGCGCAGGGTAGTGTTTCTTACGCGATCTGTCCGCTTAACACCTATTATGCTGCGCTCCATTGCCCGCTGGCAAATCTTGAGTTCGAACTTCTGTTGTTCAGTAAGTGACCAACTTTGTGCACCGTAGGTTAGGACCGTAGGATATCGCCGTCGAGGTAGACCGCGGCGAAGGTGGTGTGATGATCTGATCTCGTTTGCGGGGCGAACATGGCCAGATACCGCACAGGACAGAGAGGTTTGGAAGGAGAAAGGGGAGGCCTTTGCTCAGCAGAGGGACACTCAAACAGGCTACCAAAAAAAAAAAAAAAATTGTGCATTTGTTGGTGTAGATTGTTGGTCAACAGGAAGTTCAGTACCCTGTAGGTTTTGATTTACTTGCGAATGAGCAAAATATGCGATATAAATGGCCATAATTTTTATTGCGTTGACTAGGAAGCTTGATTTTTTACAGCTCTTAGGCATCTTATATACCTAAGAATTTGATGCTGATTTCAACTTGAGACCAGCACGCGTTCTTGAGAAAAAGGGATATTATCGTCGGCCGCATTTCTGTCCTCAGGACCAGGTTGAGGTCAAGAGTAGGAGTAGGCCCATTTAATATAATATTTAGAAAAAGATAGACAGACAACGAAGTGATCCTATAAGGGTTACAATTTTACTTTTGAGGTACGGAACCCTAAAAATTTGTGGAACTGTTCAGAAACAAAATTGTATGTTTATTTTTAGTGACTAACATCCAAAAGTCCAAACTAAGGTTTGCCAACGTGCTATGGAGCGCAGTATCTTAGGTGTAAAATTAACAGATCGTGTTTGAAACACTACCTGAGCTCTAAAACGCAAATCGTTGACGTGGCTCAAAGGGCTGCCCAACATAAATGGGACTGTGTACTGTGTAGGACATGTCTGTCGCATGCCGAACGAACTGTGGGCCCGTAAAGCTCAGGATTGGTGCCCTGAAACAGTGACTCGGGGTTGCTGGAGACCACGAAAGAGACGGCGGGACGAACTGGATGTCTTCCTTGAGTATTGGAAAGAAGTAGCACAGAATCGATACCGTTGGAAGGAATGGAGGGAGACATTATTGCCCAGCACCGAGACAATATCGGTTATTAAAAAAAACAGCTCTTTCCTACAAAAGTGTCGGTCACGGTCAAAATTAATTGAACACTGATTTTTTTTCGCGTCGGTGTCCCTTCCTCCCTATCAAAAAAATACCGAGCAACTGCCGCTATCCCGATTTTTTTCTTTCCATATAATGAAAGGATTCTTACAAGATACAGAGACGACTGTAATTATGTTTATGGGCAACTCGCACTTGCCGAAAATACTAATTAGATAAAACAAAATATTTTCATAATAATGTGCTAAAGTTTCTTAAGAAAGTTTTCCGGTATTTCATATGGCCTCGAATTTCCTTGTACTCTCTCTTAAAAGAATCACCTGTATAATATAACACTATCATAATTATTGGAAGGTATTACTCATTTATTAGAATAAACGAGCAAATGTATTTGTTTTTGGAAGATAGCTAGTAGGTTGAAAAGAAATAAAGAAAAATATTGATATGTCGGTTGGTACAAACTAATTAAGTGGGCAGCGACGCCAGCGTCTCACCGCTAACCTACTCACCTCCATCTAAACTGTTAATTGTATTACGTAGGGGCGCGGGCGCGCTGACGCCGTCGGCGAATCCCCGCCGACTGATCACAACTTAACCTTTGTTCACTCGTTTCACCGTGGAAAATACCTACTTGAAATGGAATTTCAGTCGGGGCCAAATCTGAAACTATGATAAAGTAGTATGTACTTAAATCACTTTTTCCTTACTCATACTCGGAAAGTAAGGGGTAAGGTTTAGAATCGCGTCCTCCGAATTGGGAAGTGTGGGAGGTGGGAGGGGGAGGGGGGGGAGTTGTAGTGTCACCCCCCACTTCCCCCCCCTGCCGGAGGCGAATAGTTTTTTTTTAATGAATTTTTAAAAACTCAATTTGGTGTTATGTTTGCTTAATTTTTTAATTAAATTTTTGACATTATAAACCTGATTTACAGGGGAGAGAGTTGAGTTAGTTGTTGCCAGTCAACGTGGCGAAGTCGAGAAAAGCCCGGTCGCCGGAGCCCCGCTTCGCGGGGCTCCTACTTCTGAATGGTTTACAAAAAAAATAACCACGAAGGGGATGGCGGGGTCTAATCGCTCGCTTCGCTCGCTCACTCGACCCCGCCATCCCCTTCTAACCTAACCTGTCCGAGTCGGGGTGCCCCAGGTCCCGAGCTCGCTTTGCTCGCTCTTGCACTCAATGAAACACGAAACACACTTTAATTTATAAACATAATTTATAGCTTCCACTATTTAAAAAAAAGTGTATTTTCGATATTTCATTCAAAATCATATTATATTTATTCATAATAATATTTATTACGCATGATGATTTTGACAGATGTAACGTCAAAAACGTTAGACTTTAGTTAAATATTCATTCTGTTTCACGTTTAGTTAGTGATTTACCAATATTTTTAGAAAATAATTTTAAATATTTCCGGCAGCTAAAATCGCATGGGGGCGCTTCAGATAAACCCCCTTGACCCCCCCACAGTGACAGAATCCTCGAATTCAGAGGACGCGATTCTAAACCCAACCCAAAGTAAGTCTGAAGTTGCCCGAGGAGCCGGTTGAAAGTAATACTTTTCAACCCTAGGGAGAATCGTTTTCAACTGACAGCTGTCAAATGATTTTAAAAAAAACTATTTCTATTTTCACATTTCTATTGAACCATGTTCCGATGTAAAGTTGAAATAACATAAAGTTAAGTAAGTATTATTAAAGAATAAGTATATTTTTTTTAATGACTTTATTATAATTTAGTTTCAACTATTTCTTAAAAATAATTGTTTTTCGAGTTGTAGAGTTTCGTTTATACTTCCGTATAGCAAAGATTTTTATTAACACAATGAGTTCATCTGATTCAGATATCGGCCATTCTACGAAGTGGCCAAAATCGTGTTCGCTCTATATATCTCCTTTTTAAATATAGCTACATTTTAACGATAATGTGTATTTTGCTTTATTTAATGTTATCTATCATCACGTATTTGAATTAATACATAATATCTTTCATTTATGAAGATTTTGCGCGTTTCCTGTAGACCAAATCACGTTCTGTAGACTGTTCGCGACATAGGTTGCCGGGTCCTGAGATGTTTTAAAAATACTTTCTCATATTTTGAAGTGCCTTATGTGAACCTATCATATTGCAAATATAATAAAGTATATTTCCGTGTAATTTAAAAAAATTACTACGTTAACATTTCAAGTTACAAAAGATTCTACGGTGTTCGCAAAAAACTAATCACTCCTGTAGACAAACATGAAAAATCGGATATTTAAAAAAAAAAATTGTATAACGACAATATTTAGTTTTGCTAGCAACAATTAACCACTTAGTTATCATCAGTGATCGGAGTAGGTAGATTGATTTTTGGTACTTGTATCATAAATGCACACAGAAAGAATAACATGGATAAGCCATTTTTCCGGAAAGTAATTCCGGTATTTCCGGATTCAATTAAATATTGTTAATGTTGGTAGTGATATTATTACTACTCAATTCAAAATTTAAAGTAAGGTATCAAAACTAAATTAATTCATTATTTATCTGTTGAATAATAAAAACAATCACACCAATAATCCACCAATTCCGGAGGAATGTCCATAGTAATATATACGTTTCGGATCAATGACCCCAGTTCAATCTACCTATTCCGATCACTGGTTATCATTGACTGTCTGTTATTGCTGGCCATAAGAAGTTATTTCCGAGTTTTTAATAAGATTTGAGTCATTCTACGAAGTGTAAAAGTTGGTGCGTCACTTCTAAAATCGCCAAGAAACAGTAAGTTCTTAATTCAAAATTATAATTTTACTATGGTCTTGTTAATTAGCGGTAAAATTATCGAACGGGATGGAAGCCACGTTTTATAACTTCAAATATTCCCCTCGGCATGGACTAAACTATTATTCACACACTTCTGTCGAACTCACTTCTGTCAATAACCTGTCTACAGATGAGGCGTATGCCTGTAGATGTGAGACTCTTGCGAAATATATCTTATTGCTATTTGATAAAGATTAAAATTCATTTTAAGAAAACCTTTGTTGAATAAATAATTTATTTTTTAGATCAATATATGAGGTTTTTGCTGAGTTTAGTACAGAATACAAATTAGTATCCAGATGTGACGTATTTCTACACATAATATGTGGTTTTATTCCATGTTTTACTACTGTTTTCTAAAAATGATCAAAATTTTACTTTTAACAGATCCCGTTTGGTTTACATACCTGAAGCATTATTCATCTTTAAGTTAATTTTCTGCAAAAAATCTGCAAATTACCATCGGTCTATAGAAATGACGTCTGCATACAGATTTGATTTGATGCTTTAACTTTTTTCGATTTTGATCCCAAAAATGGCAAGAAACAAAAAAAAATTACTGAAGAAGAAAAGAAGAAGCGCCGTAAAAAACAAAAAAGGAGATTTATACAAAAAAACAGGACAGAAAATGTCGGAAGCTGAATTAGAGGAAAGACGCAGAAAAGACGGGAAAATATCAAAGAAAAAAAGCATCAGGAGGGATCAAGACGGTTAAAGAACAAACTCCAAGAGTACAGCGAAAGATAAGGAAGGGATGGCGTAAGCGTGCCAAAAAAATTGCTCAAGAAGTGAAGTCACATCTGTAGACATAGTTTATATATTTTTTATTTTGTAACTGTTGGTTATTTTCATGATAATTATACCTAAGCAAGTGAGAAGACACTTAATTTTTTAAGTTTATAACGTTGATATTTTCTAGAATTGTATTAATTTTTGTTATTTCGTAATATTGTCTATTCTGTCGATAATGGCGTCACATCTGTCGACAGGGAAAAATCTTAAAAGTGACATAAATGCTAATTTTGTGATTGATGATCTCTAAAACTATTTTTAGATTAAATTAAGCTTAATTTTAATACTTCCTACCTCAGTAAAATCACCTGATCTTTGAATTTGTTTTTATTTAAAAAAAAATATAGGTTCGTAGAATGGCCGATATGCATTTAACGCCTTATTTCATAAGAGAAGAGGCTAAAGCAGTAGTGGAAAACCTTATAGGTACCACCTTAATCAAAACAAAGATACTTACCTAAAATCGTACGACGATTTTATGAAATAGCGCGCTGAGAAAAAAGTGAAATCGTTATCAGAAAACGTTTTGCTAATTTATTTATTTATTTAGGGATAAAAAACAGTTACACGTAACAATTTGTATATCAGAGCTAATTAGGTACATTTAATATACGTATAACCCACACTATTATCCACGGATTTAAAGAAAAAATACTTAAAAGAGGAAAGAACGGACGGTCACTTATCTTAATTAATAATGAAAAGAAGAAAAAAAAACAAAAGTAAGTTATGAAAGGTTGTCGGTCAGTAATGTTATAGCCATTTTTTCGAGCAGGAGTAAATGAAAAAATATCGGTATCAGTAAAGTGTGTTACAAGGCGGCGAAGAGGTGCCCGCTCACCGGCGTTTGTTTTGCACTTCTCAGTGTGAAACAGACGAGGAACGCGGACCTCCCGCCGTATAATACTTCTAGGTGCTACGTTACATAACTTATTGGTAAGTTCATTACAATCA
Organism: Noctua pronuba; assembly: GCA_905220335.1. Taxonomy (NCBI): domain Eukaryota; kingdom Metazoa; phylum Arthropoda; class Insecta; order Lepidoptera; family Noctuidae; genus Noctua; species Noctua pronuba. Next base: position 17,854,005 of record LR999904.1, on the reverse strand, counting down.
AACTTATTATTACAAATGCCATGCAGCATCATGGCCATGAGTAGCTTACGCCTGGACTCCAAACTCAAGAGATTGTGCTGTTTGAGTAGTTCTAAATAAGAAATTCTCGAGTGATAAAGTTTAATATACTGCACGTTACGTAGGAATTTTTTATGAACCATTTCAAGTCTATGTGAGTATTTGCCATAGAAAGGACTAGAAACAGCATATTCTAACTGAGAGCTAATCAGGGTCTTGTTTGTATAAAAATGAGAAAGTAGTTTTTTTTTAAGTCCTTTTAGATCTCATGACGAAACCATACATCCGATAGGCTTTGTTAATAACATTATCGATAGGAATATCAAAGTGTAATTTGGAATCAAGCAATATTCCAAGGTCTCGTGTGGACTCGACTTTTTACAAAGGAATGCCATGCAGGTTATATGTGAAATGAATTGTATTTTTATTTTTGGTAAATGATATTATAGAATTATTACTCATTGGTAAGCTGAGTTGTAACTTGTTATCTAGGCAATATTGAGAGAGTCTATGGAGATCCTCTTGAAGCAGTAGGCAGTCATGAATATTCAAACAAGATTTATAAATTTTCACATCGTCGGCGTACATTAGGAAGGCTGAGTTAATAAAACAGGATTTAATATCATTAATGAATAGAATAAAGAGGAGTGGGCCCAATACAGATCCCTGGGGCACACCAGATTCCACAACAACATAGTCCGACTCGTAACCGTTTATTACAACTTTTTGAGTTCTATTAACTATATAAGACGCAAACCACCTAAGTAAACTACCTCTGATGCCGTTGAAGGTAATTTTATCCAAAAGCAATTTATGGTCCACCTTGTCAAAAGCCTTTTGAAAATCCGTGTACACATCTTCTCAAATAAGAAATTTGTAAAAATTATAAGATTTGTGGCGGTTGATCGACATTTAACGAAACCGTGCTGTTCTGGAATGATAAGATTACGCAGATAAGGAAAAAGTGAGCTATGTACAAGACCCTCAAAAAGCTTAGACAAAGTGGACAGTATCGAAATAGGGCGATTAAATATATTAAATAAATAATAATAATCATACCGACATTAAACTGGCGATAAGTCGCCACTCTTATAAAGGGTGTAAAAAGACCCTTAACGAAGCCGAAAGGCACTTGTTCTCCTCGTCATTGTGATCATTTTTTTGTTCTGGATCATATCTGGGAACCTTCTAATTACTGAGATATTGGGGGTCAAAGTTCCAATTTTTTCACAAGTTTTTTTTAAAACACTAGGTACTTTTTAAGGTTCTAACTTTACTTCAATTACCTCCATGGCCCGTTTACTATTCAAAGCATCCATCAGCAATAAGTTTTGAGCGCATTATATTGAGTTTTACCGTAAAAAGTGATTTTTGACCCCAAAAAAAAATTCGTTTCCCAGCAATAATGTTTGCGTAGAGTTACTTAGTTGGATGTACAGAATGCTTGGTTGAGGGCTTCGTGAAGGGTCCGTTTACACCCTGTATACAGGTGTGATGAAGGCTTTCTTCCATACAATGGGGAAAAATCCTTTGGAAGCATTTATTATAAATTACTAGCTGTTGCCCGCGACTTCGTTCGCGTGGAAATTTTGGTATGTATGTGTAAGACTGCTTCGAGTGGCCGCAAGCGTGACAACTAAGTATGAGGTCCTGGGATCGATTCCCGGGTCGGGAAAAGTGTTAAAAAAAAAGAATTCATCGTCCATTAATTACGTGAGGCAATTTTGGGCGATTTTTCAACCCCCCCCCCCCTCTCCCCTTGGTGAGATGTCGTGAGATTTTGCTTTTAATTTACAACATTAAGAGACTTTTTGCGAGAGCCCTTAGACCTCCTTAATCCAGCCCTGCCGCAAAATCCGTTCTTAGCAGACTTTTACTGACTATTTATTACCTCCCTGCCAAATTTCAAGTTTGTAGCACAACAAATGAAGGACTTTCATACAAACTTGCGAGAGCCCTTAGACCCCCTTAATCCGGCCCTGTCGCAAAATCCGTTCTTAGCGGACGTCTACTAACTATAAACTACCTCCCTGCCTAATTTCATCTTTTTACGTCAAGCGGTTTCGATATTTCGTGATGAGTGAGTAACCTTTCGCTTTTATATATTTTTGCTTTTATTTATTTAATATTTTGCTCTGAAGTTAAAATGCTAGTGCAGCCACATCTAAACGTTAAAGACGTGCCGCGAGTGAAACAGTTATAATCTCAGTTATTAGTTACTTTCGTTATTTCTCTTCACTCCACAATTGTAAATAAAGCCTGCTTAGTATAGAAAAAATGCCCAATACAGCCCCCCCCCCAACTGTTCACCGAATGAAAAATATGTTGAATATACATAAAAAAAACTAAAGTCATCACCAATAGCGTAAAAAGTAGGGTTGAGGTAGATGGGCAAGAAATTCACTATAACGTCGATGAGTACATTTGAGTTTGAGAGTTGCCGAGTCGAGAACGCCTGGAAGAGCTACTGGTCCATGAAGCGCTGATGAAGGGTGACCTACCTTTATCCCTGAAGCACAATCTCATCGACATGTGCATTCTGCCCATCCTAACTGGTCAGGGACCAAGTTTGAGCACCGTAATGCTCAAACTTGGTCCCTGACCGAGTCGCAAAAGTCCAAACTCAAGGTTGGCCAAAGGGCGATGGAACGTAGCGTATTGGGTATTAAGCTAAGCGACAGAATTCGCAATACCACAATACGCTCAAAAACTGGAATCACTGATGTGGGCGATAAGATTGCTAGTTTGGAGTGGGATTGGGCGGGCCACGTCTGTAGAATGCATCAGGACCGGTGGGCCAGAGTCGTCACGCAGTGGGTGCCAGAAGACGGGCGTCGTCGCCGAGGGAGGTCTAGAAAACGCTGGTGTGACGACTTAGAAGCGTTTGTGACAGATTGGACGAAGAAAACCGCACGGAGAGAAGAATGGAAGGCAATGGGGGAGGTTTTTGCCCAGCAGTGGGACAATAAAGGCTAAAAAAAAGATTACATATAAATTATAACGAATGGGTTGCCTAATCATTAAGTCAAGAATATTTAAAACTACGACAGACGCTAGGCTTGACCGCTTTTACTTAGACAACGTTATACTTTCCAATCACATTTAAGCGTAAATTTGTCGACCTGTGTATCCTGCCTATCCTAACCTATGGTACCCAGACATGATCTTTGACGGAGGCTGAAAAGTCCAAACTCAAGTTTTGCCAAAGAGCGATGGATTTTAAACATCAAAATCACCGATTGAATACGCAACACCACAATGCGCTCCAAGACAGGCATCGCCGATGTTGGCGATAAGTGTAAGAGGTTCAAATGGGACTGAGCGGGTCACATTTCCAGAATGGGTCAGGACAGATGGGCCAGAATGGTCATACAGTAGGTACCTGAAGACTGTCATCGTCACCGAGGCAGACCCAACAAACGCTGGTGTGACGATTTGGACTCGTTCCTGACTGATTGGCCAGAGAAGGCAAAACACCGGGAGAGTTGGAAAGGAAATGGGGAAAGCCTTTGTCCAGCAGTGGGACAGAATAGGCTAATTAAAAAAACAAAACGTTATACCATCGTGTTTGTTATAAAATTACCTATCTGTTTTTTAATACATATTTTAATGAGAAAACAGATGAGTGTATATAGTACCCAGTAGTACACCCACATTTTGTCAGTTATGTTTAACTCCCATGAAATATTTAGCCTATTGCCATTTTGTATAAAGAACAGGTTGTAAGGTTCTTCATCCCCCATAGAAAAGGGAGGATAGTCCGACCAGACGGGTGTAATGTCTGGTGGGCTATAACTGCCCAACAGTTGTTGTCGGGTACTTCTATATAGTCTTAAGTCGCGGATAACTTTATTTGGGCGATTTATTTGACCCAGGCAGAATTTAGACGTATTTCGATGTTTAGTTCATCACTTGCGTCATAGATGGCGCTGTAGTACTTTTTGTTATATGTTGCTGTAGTACTTTTTATAGTGCCGATACACCATCAACCGGGCACAAAACCAGACTTCGTAGTTGCTACTGAGAATTTGCTGGTGGAAAAACTCAATAACACATTGCCCGACCGGGAATCTAACCCAAGACCTTATGCGCGCTTCTGAACACTATACCAATCTATAAAAGAACAATAAAATTCCAAAATAAAATTCCAAACTGCGATTGATTATTGATATTTTGCAAATCGAGAAGGAAACAGACTTCTAGTAAAGCAAGAACTTTTTGTAGAAATCATCATCATCATTCTCCTGCCGTTATCCCAATTTTTTCGGGGTCGGCGCAGCATGTCATCTTCTTCCATACTTCTCTATTACTTTTTGGAGAAACTTTTGAAGAAAAATGGAGAAAAACGGAAATGCAAACGATGTCAATACAAAAAAAAATGGAAATCTAAGAGCATCAAAAAAATATTCAAACAAATTACAAAAAAGTGAAAGTAATAGTGGGGTTTGAACTTGCGACCAGTAGCTTACAGAACGTTCAAGAACCCGCTAGGCTGTTTTCTCTGTTGACATAAGCTTTAAATAGCCATTCTGGTGCTTGTCATGACTGAAACGTCAAACAAATGAAGGATACTGACATAATGCATTATTGCTCACCCCCTTAAGCGAGTAGCGTGATAATATATAGCCTAACATGTGAAGAAGCCTGTAAGGAATATTTGTGCAAAATTTGAACAGGATCTATGCAGTAGTTTTTGAGCCAAGTCGGAACATAAAATTGGATTTTTACGATTTTATTATATGTATAGATAAAGGGTGTAAAACGACCCTTAACGAAGCCGAAAGGTACTTATTCTCCCCGTCAATGCGATATTTTTTTTGTTCTAGACCATACCTGGGAACCTTCTAGTTACGGAGATATTGGGGGTCAAAGTTCCGACTTTTTCACAAGTTCTTTTTTAAATACTTGTTTCTAATGTCAGATTTTTACTTTAAACACCTTCACGACCCCCGTACTATTCAATCCACCCATCAGCACAATGTTTTGAGTGCGTTACATTGAGTTTTACCGAAAAATGTAATTTTTCACACCAAAAAAAAAAGGCGTTTCCCAGAAATAATTTTTGCGTAGAGTTACTTAATTTGATGTACAGAATGCTTGGTTGACGGCTTCGTGAAGGGTCTGTTTACACCTTGTATGTAGTGGCAAGTGGATGGTACTGGCAGTATTTTTAAAGAAGATAGGCGGCAGACCATCTGGACCAGGTCCTTTGGTTTGGTCTAAAGCTTTAAGCGCTCTTTGTACTTCATCCTCGCTAAGATAGATATTAGGGAGGGATATAGATTTATCAGCAAAATTTTTGGGTGGTTGCCAATTTTCGAGGACAAAATCTGAGGGCTCATAAACAGACTTAAAAAAAGTTGAAAAGAGATTACATATTTCAGTAGGATTACTGGAAGAAATATTATTGAAGTGCATAGTAGCCGGAATACCCGTCCTTCCTTTGCGGTTGGATATATATGACCAGAAGTGTTTGACATTGAGAGGTATACTGTCTTCGACCGAGTTTATGTACCGTTTAAAACACTCATCGCAACCCAATTTGAAACGTTTACGATTATTTGAGAAGGTTTCATAATCAGACAAGTTACAATTTTAATTTCCATCTTATCCAAGCACGTTCCTTTTTCTTAAAGATATTAATTAATAAGCGATGAGCTAAAGCAGGAAGGAAAACGAGAAGTTTTCCCTCTTATGTGAGGGACATGGTTACGAATTAACCCATATATATATATTCATAAAACGTGGAGACCGCCAGTTCGGCCGTTAGATGAGAAAGTAATTCATCCCAGTTAAGTTTTAAGAGTTCTCAATTAATACTTTCATAGTTGGCATTATAGTAATTATATTTCGTGGTGGTATGACGCTTCATTGGTGTAAATTGAGTTTCAAGAGAACTCAAAACTGACTAATATGTATATTTCAACGAATTATCAAATACTTACAAACCTTCAACATTATGGAGCGTGTATTCTAAGTTAAAGACAACATTAAGTACTAAACACAATGTACTAACTAGAGACTAACATCGTTTCTCAAAAGGCAATCTTATGGATTTAAATCGAAAAAATCCAAAGTTTTCTCTTCGCAAGAGGTAGAGCCCTTTTAAAACTGAGCGTCTGATGAAATATACCTAGTAATGAAGGTAAGCAAATCTTTCGCATATAAGAAATTTGTATCAAATTTTAACTTTTGAATATTTTATACACCAATTAAAGAGATATATCTACTTTTCAGGTAGTGTTTTTGTAAATTGGCAATAAGTGGCTCCTACGAAGTATCGAACTGGTAAACATGAAAGTTGATTACTACTATTTGTCTATGTAAAAGTTAAAGAAGGCCCTTTTTCTCAAAATATTTCTATGACGGTCAATGTACATATTATCCTGAAAATATCCTTATTATATCTGCTATCCACAGATACCAAAACCTAAAAAAAAAAATTGGAGGTACTCGATAAATGTTGCTTATTGCTGACGAAGGTGGAATAGGGCCACTGGTAAAGGACAATGGGCATCGATGTATAGGCATATGCCCCAAGGTCCAATAGCCATAAGATACACATAATTAAAAAGAGCTTTTTACGGAGAACCTTTGCTACTAACACGACTTTTGGCAATTCGTAGTACGTTCGGAGTTATTGAACTAAATATGTAACTAGTTGGACAACGAAGTTAAGATTTTCTTGGCATCAATTAAGGTTTTCTGGGTAACCAATAGTAAAAACATATAATCCATTTCATAGAGCTTTTCAAGGAGAACCTTTGCCAGAAACACGACTTTCGCCAATTCGTTGTCCGTTCGGAGTTATTGACCTAAATAGGTGACTATTTGAGCACCGAAGTTAAGATTTTCTGGGTGACCAATAGCAATAACATATATACCATTGCAGAGAGCTTTTCAATGACAACTTTTGGTACTAAAATAACTTTTGCTAATTCGCAGTCCGTTCAGAGTTATTGAACTAAATAGCTGATTAGTTGGACACCGAAGTTAAGATTCTCTTAGCAACCAATAGCCATAAGATATACATCATTAGATAGAGTTTTTTGACTAGAACCTATGCCAGTTACACGACTTTTCCCAACTCGTATTCCAGTCGGAGTTATTGACCTAAATAGGTGACTATTTGAGCACCGAAGTAAAGATTTTCTGGGTAACCAATAGCAATAAGATATACATCATTGTATAGAGCTTTTCAAGGAAAACCTTTGCCATTTAACGACTTTCACCAATTCGTATTCCGTTTGGAGTTATTGACAAAAATAGCTGACTAGTTGGACACCGAAGTTAAAATTTTCTTGGCAACCAATTAAGGTTATCTGGGTTACCAATAGGAATAACATATGATGCATTGCATAGAGCGTTTTAGAGAGAACTTTTGCTACTAGCATCACTTTAGCTAATTCCTATTCCGTTCGGAGTTATTGACATAAATAGGTGACTATTTGAGCAGCGAAGTTAACGTTTTCTGGGAAACCAATAGCAATAAAATATACACCATTGGAGAGAGCTCTTCTATGAGAACTTTTGCTACTAACATAACTTTTGCTAATTCGCAGTCTGTTCGGAGTTATTGACCTAAATAGGTACTAGTTGAACACCGAAGTTAATATTTTATTTACAACCAATTAAGAGTTTACGGGCAACTAATAGTCATAAGATATACACTATTGGATAGAGCTTTTCAAAGAGAACTTTTGCTACTAGCACCACTTTTGCTAATTCGTAGTCTATTCGGAATTATTGACCTAAATGTGTGTCTAATTGAGCACCGAAGTTAACATTTTCTGGGGAACCAATAGCTATAAGACGTACACCATTCGAAAGAGCTTTCAATTAGAATATTTGCTACTATACAACTTTTGCTAATTCGTAGTCTGTTCGGTTTTATTGATCTAACTAGGTAGTTGATTAGGCACCGAAGTGTAGCTCCTCTCTGACTCTGAATCGAGAAAAGTTGTCAAAGCAAGAAATATTCTTCTTGTTGAGATCAATCCATTGATACATATCTTGACGCTATTGGGCGTTGGGGTTGTGTTAACGATCTATCCAAGTTACTGTTACAGTAAGTATTTGCTCCTAAAATAGCATTTTAAGATGTCAATATTTTGAAAATGATGTTTATAGGCTTATAATATGATGTTTGAAACGTACAGTATCAATGAAAGTTAAAAAATTGACGAAATGACTGTTTTTAATCTAACTTAATTTCTCAACATTAGACCTCTGTAGCTCCTCTCTGACTCTGAATCGAGAGAAGTCGCCATAGTAAGAAATGTTCTTCTTAAAGAGATCTATCCATTGGTATATATCTTAACGCTATTGGACGCCAGGGCAATTCTGCCCATTCTCCTTTACAAAAAATAACGTAATTATAACGTAACCATTTTTCACGATTTCTATCTAAAATTAGTTGCAAGCTTGGGTCTCTGCGCGGAATTTAATATCAATACCGATACCGATACCGCTACCAATTCTTAGCGATTGAGGCCTTTTGACATGTTTTACTTTTTCAGCATTAACTAATGTTTAACAAGTATCCTTAATTTTTTTTCTAGTTATTATACCCCATTAGATAGCTAATAAAATGAGGATTTGGACGATAATATGCACACCGAGTTTCAAAGAAACATTTTGAAGGCAATTTTTCCTTCATTAACATAGACGATTTCCTGGTAATTGCGAATGAATTTAAGTCACTACACTCATGAAAGTGGTCTTCATGAATATTTTCTGGTCCAGTTATCTGTGAAAAAGCATCAGTTACCAATTTCAAAAGAAATCTTAGTAAAACTCGATATTTCAGAAAAAATTGCAGAAAATAGGAAATTTTCAAAAAATACTTGAAATATGCATTTACATCGACAACAGTGAACAAAGAAACAGACCAAATTGGCGTTTAATGGATGCACGCAGGTCGCACTATCATTCCACAACATTAATTCGTTGAATTTGAAGTTAATAATAAACGAAAAAAAAATATTCTAAAAAAACCCAAAAAAAAAAGTCGCGAGCGGCGAAATTTTTTTTTTTAACTTTTTTCTTCACTTCTCTAGGAACCCAATAAAAAAGTCCCATCAAAATCCGACCACTATAAACTTCGTTCCACCTTATTGTCTAATTGCACTCGACTAATGTAACTTTACGCAAAAATTATTTCTGGGAAACGACTTTTATTTTTGGGGTGAAAAATCACGTTTTACGGTAAAACCCAATGTAACGCACTCAAACCTTAGTTCTGCTGGATGATTTGAATAGTAACCGGGCCATGGAGTTAATTTAAGTAAACTAAAAACTTTAAAAGTGGTATTTTAAAAAAAAACTTGTGAAAAAATTGGAACTTTGACCCCCAAAATCTCCGTAACTAAAAGGTTCCCAGGTATGGTCTAGAAAAAAAAAACGATCGTAATGATGGGGAGAACAAGTACCTTTCGGCTTCGTTAAGGGTCTTTTTACACCCTTTATATTCGGGTCACTGTTTTCGCAGAACATCGGCAACTTTGCTAGCCGATTCTGGTGCCGATTTAACTGTCATTAAAAGGCATGGAGGTTTGAAGTCGAGTAAAGTAGCTGAAGGCTACATAGAAGAGTCAGTGGAAAATAAAACTAACATATCACTCAGAGTAACAGAAATGATAAATCTGCATTCCATGGCTCTCAAAAAAAAAAAAAAAAAAATTATATTATTATTACTTCAAAAAAATTATCCGGTGCAAAAATATTGCTGTAACAGCTGAAGAAAATAGACAAATATCAATGTCCCCAACATTTACTCAAGAATCCCTGGATACTGTAGAAACTCGAGTTTCCCAGAAAATATCAAATATCAACACCCGGAAAAAACCTTTCACTAACTATAGTTAGTTTATAACTAATTGTTCTAATTTTACAATAAACTTTAAATAAATATCTGACCAAAGTTGTTGATTTATCTATCTATGTAAATCTATCTAAATGTATAAAAGCGAAAGGTCACTCACTCACTCATCACGAAATATCGAAAACCGCTTGAAGCATAAAGATGAAATTTGGCAGGGAGGTAGTTTATAGTTAGTAAAAGTCAGTTAAGAATGGATTTTGCTACAGGGCTGGATTAAGGAGGTCTGAAGGTGTGTACGGACAGCGCGTACTTGGTACGCGTAGTCGGTTACGTTACGCGTGTCCTGGAACGCCATGTCCATACTTGCAGCTACGCGTACACTCTTAGGGAACGCGTGCCGCGCGAGCGCCACGAGGCGCCGTCAGTCGGTTTTTGGTCTCGCGTCAAAGGAGACGCGCACGCCCGGGTACGCTATATTTGGACGGCAATATGGAGGGTTTCTATAATGGGGTATTTCAATAAGGGTTCGCGTAGCGCAATGGGTCGATGGACCTTGCGTTCAGGTTCGCGGCGGTTCGTACAGGAGCTGCACGCGTATCCAATGTATGCGTGGACAGCGTGTTCCGACTACGCGTAAAACAGGAACGCGCAGTCCGTACACACCTTAAGGGTTCTAGCAAGTTTGTATGAAAGTCCTTCACTTTTTGTGCTACAAACTTGAAATTTGGCAGGGATGTAGTTAATAGTTAGTAGACGTTCGCTAAGAACGGATTTTGCGACAGCCTGAACTAAGGGCTCGCAAGTTTATTTGAAATTCTAGACTTTTTGTGCCTGAAAATTGGTAGAGAGATAGAATTTAGTCGCGCCGAATCTTACCCAATCTCACGAGGGAGAGAGGGGTTTTTGGCAAATATCACGTAATTTTTTCCCCGCAACAAACTGTAAAAGTGCGAGAAAACTGGGTTTAATTAATTAAACATGTTTCTCTACTAAAATATGGCCAACTGTGGAAAAAAAATGGAAATAGTTAAACAATTTTATTTTTTATTAATTCTACGCAATCAAGCAGCACAGATTACCGTATTTATACTAAACGACGCATTTTGATAAATCTCACGGATATTAGGAAGGGGGTCAGGGGGTCAAGCCAAATCTCACGAAATCTCACCAAGAAGGGAGGGGGGGGGGGTCGAAAAATCGACAAAATTGCCTCACGTAATTAATGGACGCAATTTACTTTCACCCCTAGGGTAACAAAGTACTATTACTTACACTTCTATATACAATGTCGCCCATGCGCATGTGACCGCCCGTAATTTTCTGAATATTCATGAAGAATTGTCGAAAATAAACTTCAAAAGGGGGGGTCTATCTATAACATTTTTCATGTTATTCAATTTTGAATTTTTTAAGTAGAGTTTGTAGATTTGCTTTCTATTTTTTGACACATCTCCGAAGTTTATGGGTCGATTTGAATTCTGTTTATTATTTCTAAAAGCTTATGAGTTATTTTAACAGGTTAATTAACATTTTTACTAAAAATTATCGACGACGAAAAAAAAACGGAATCGAAGTCATTTTTTCGGTAAAAAAATGTGTATTTATTTAAAAAAAACTAGTGTAAGTCCATAAATTATCCCCATAGGACGACTTTTTTAATCATTACTTGTAATCTACTACATAACAGCTACAAATTCTCAGAACATTTTTGATACCTGTCTCTAAAGAAAAAACAAGGGCGGGTATAACAAATCATCGCAATCTCCATGTGTGGGCCACTGAAAATCCACATGTCATTAGGAAAACAAACAAACAATCAAAATTATCCGTGGTGGATTGGCAGAAGAGGTGCCATTGCTTGGCCGCCGCGATCTCCCGACCTTACACCCTTAGATTTTTATCTTTGGGGCTACATGAAACAAAAAGTGTATGCCGTGCCCATCGAAAGCCGCGAGCAATTAACGGCTAGGATTTTTGCTGCTGCTGTGGAAATAAAAGAAAACCGTGAAGAATTACGTCGTACAATCAAAAGTGTTGCCATGAGAGCTTTGGTTTGTTTACAGGAGGGTGGGGGCCATTTCGAAAATCTAATTAATTAAAATTCTTGTATTTTTTATTTTTTTAGTAAAAATCTAGCTATTGCTTGTTTGTTTTTAATTCCATTATCATCCTCATTATTAATTTAACCTTTTAGTACTCACTGCTAAGAGCTACATTCAATTGACTTTCACATTTTCCTAAATTCTTTCTTTTCCTAAATTTGACTCATCAGAGTTTTAGAGTTTTACCATGGATTTAGTTACAGTTAGGTATTAACATTGTTCTATGAATTTGTAGCTGTTATGTAGTAGCTTACAACTAATGATTAAAAAAGTCGTCATATCGGGATAATTTATGGACTTACACAAGTTTTTTTAAAATAAATATAAAAAAAATTACCGAAAAAATGACTTCGATTCCGTTTTTTTTTTCGTAGTCGATAATTTTTAGTAAAAATGTTAATTAACCTGTTAAAATAACTCATAAGCTTTTAGAAATAATAAACAGAATTCAAATCGACCCATAAACTTCGGAGATGTGTCAAAAAATAGAAAGCAAATCTACAAACTCTACTTAAAAAAATCAAAATTGAATAACATGAAAAATGTTATAGATAGACCCCCCCTTTTGAAGTTTATTTTCGACAATTCTTCATGAATATTCAGAAAATTACGGGCGGTCACATGCGCATGGGCGACATTGTATAATATTAAAAGGAACTGTTATGATGCGGCTTCTAGCTGTTTCTCTTCGCTGTCCGTCCGTTTGTCACAGCCGCTATTTCAGACATACTTATGACTACCTAAAAAAACTTTGATGAAATAAAAATAATTTTTCTACCACGGTACGGAAACCTTGGTGTGCGATTCCGACTCGTTCTTTGTCGGATTTCGTTTATTCATGATTGCAGGTACTTACGGTTTTATTTATGTTCATATTTTCGGGGATGCCCGCTAGATTGGCTCGTGACCTCGCCGGCGCCTCGCCGCGTATCCCGGCTCATGAATAACGCGGCGAAATCCGGCGAAATCCGGCGCAAGCCATCACTACATTATGTTCGCGCACTAACTATTCTAACTCCGCGCATATGCAATTATTCCTTTATTTTGGAAACCAACGCAAAGCAAAACAACGACATGCAGCGCTCGCCGTGGAGCACCGGTTCGTACCCACTACTGAACCGTCCAGAGCAGTTGCAGATGCGAGGAACACATGCCGCACTGGGTCGCGCACATAGTGTATATACCCAGTTAGCTGGTTTCAGTAAAAGGCACGGTCGTGGTTGGCAGGCGCGGCATGTGACGGCCGGCTGGGCGGCGCTAGCGGCGCGCGGCGCGCGGCGGCATGCCGGGCGGCCGCCGGGGGCTCGTGGCCCCGCAGAACACCTTCCTCGAGAACATCATCCGCCGCTCCTCCTCGCAGCGTGAGTCGCACTCCTACTACTGAGCCCGCCCCTTCCGCTGCCCAGTGCTCGCCGTTGCCAGCGAGTACGCGTTGCCCCTCCCCTGGAATCTTTCTCATGGGTCTGTAACCAGACAGCACCCTAATCCTTGTCAGTGGAAACTAGTCACGCTGGTCAGCGGTAGGCATGGGTGGTAGTTCCAGACGCTCTGTAACGCATGCCGCTTCCCTGCAGCAGACAGCAGCTTCCTGCTGGCGAACGCGCAGATCGTGGACTACCCCATCGTGTACTGCAACGAGACCTTCTGCAAGATGAGCGGCTACAACCGCGCCGAGGTCATGCAGAAGTCATGCAGGTATGCAACACTTTTATAATCAGAAAATCCTGTATGAGACCACAATATTTTTCGCCCACGGCCATTGTGGAGGTCGGAAATCCTCCCACGGGAACATACTGCCGTATTCTACAAATTATTCGTACCCTATGTCCTAATCTGGGGTGCGCCAAAGTTCACCTAAATTTTCAACTCCGATAATTGGAAATCCGAAAATGTTCTTCCTAACATTTTTCATCCTAACAATCACAATTCCTAACTACTTTGTCTCTAATTTTATAATTCCGAAGCATTCAACTTCATAATGTCAGTAGCAATAAACATCTATTATACTTTTATTTGTTTTCCTATATTTTCTCAACATAACCATCTTTTACACACTATTATTCAAAGTCATATATTTTTTGTTTAGATTTATTTGTTTAGACTTAGAATTTTTTTTCCAAAAAAGTGTTATTAATGCAAACCGTTTATTTTCTCGATTCTATCGTATAAAACACCTAAATGTAAGAATAAAAGTTTCTTGGTGTTTTTTTTCTCCGACTAACCATTTGTCGTAAAAACGATGTAGAAGGGATCCATATGTTTGGTTAGGTTAGACTAGAACTGTGACCTGTAACTACGCGCGAGCCGAGCGAGCGCTACTTCGAAATTGGTTGCGAAATTTTTCTAAGTTTTTTTTTCATAGTGCCCCCAAGACGACACTCTGACCTGTACTTATGTTTAGGGATAAAAGCGTTATGATAAAAAACAGTAGGAGTTTAAATATATTTACATTAATGATATTATTAATTACAATTTTCGGAAACATGAGTGTTATGAACATCGCCGGTAGCACTACAAATAGTATGAATGAAAACTTTAGGATGAAAAATTTTAGGAAGAGTGATCATTCGGATTACAAATCGTTAGGAAGAACAAATTCGGGAAAAGAACTTTAGGTGAGCCAATATGGACCCCCTAATCTGTTATGATGTATCTACAACCTGTGTGCAATCGGATCGTTCAGCTGTCAGTTTCGTTGTTCATTTTTTTTTGCCCTCATCTAAATCCGCCAGCAAGACATAAGGAGAAGGAACAGGTTCTACTTGAGGAACTGGTTAGCTTGCTAAGCTGGCAAAATTACATTTGTTTTTTCTCAGTTTTCTTTGTTCTCATTATACTCTCTTGCAGACCCTAAAATTTATGAAGGGTCGAATTGTTGTGTTTTCAAAAGTTAAAGAGGATATCAATCCTCTACAGTCTACCTCACAGTTGTAGTGACTCGACAGATCAATGCCCGGTTGTATTTTGATTTTGTTGTTTGGCTTATATTGCTGATTTTAATACTGTAAATTCATGTACATTACGGCCGTGAATCATATTTTGTTCAACATACAGCCTGACACTGACCGGAAAATTGCAAAAAACGTAAGAAAATTTAAACTTCGCGGGTAACTGGCCCTTCCAGGGTTAACGCAGAGTTTTAGTTTCTTAAGCAAGCGGCACTGTCATCAAATGAGGGCTGCCCATTCGTCCGTGTTATTATTAAGGCGCTCCCATCACCGCAACATTCGCCTGTAATAACAATCCAAGATTCAATTTCGCAGAGAAACATAAGAGGTAGTTACAAAATGTATTGTATCGTTACAGGCTGCGCATTCTAATGCGCGGGTCTCTTCATTCACTGACGTATATGTGTGAGTTAATTCTGCTTCAATTTTCCGAGTTCTACAGTAGGTAATTTTGTTAATTTCATCTTTCATCCCGGAATATCAACAATATGCTCGAATCTGAACTGTTACAGGCCAATGCTCCCGGTGAAGGAGCGACTTTAGAGAGTGTTTTTTGACACAGTAAAACACCAGCAAAAATAAGTGTTTTCTTGAAAGCTGTCTTTGTATGACCGTTTCATTGGCGACAAAGCTTTCTGAGCAAATCCCAGCTGACCTCGTTTGATTAGGCTACAAACACTGACGCATGAGGCATGCCGATGACAACATGACGATGTGGAATTCCGTAACAATAACCCGGCGGAAAGGCCTAAACAACATCACTGTTGTAGCAATTTGTCAGCGGTACATACACTGATTAAGACTGTCCATCACACTATCAACATTGGAATAATGATGGAGTGATGTTGTGCCGGCCCCTTTATGTGCTCGTTGATACGATTGTTTTGTGAGCGTGCATGTGTGTGGTGGCGGCGTGGCGTGCGGTGATGTGTGCGTGTTGTAGGTGCACGTGGATGTACGGCGAGCTCACGGAGAAGGAGGCGGTGGAACGCGTGGACCGCGCGCTCGACCACCACCTCGCCGACCAGTTCGAGATCCTGCTCTACAAGAAGAACCGTACGTACCGCGAGCGCTCTCTGCTGAGCCGCGCGTCGCCAGCGCACTCACCGCCGACGTTTGTGTGCAGGCACGCCGCTGTGGCTGTTGGTGCATGTGGCGCCCATCCGCAACGAGCGCGAGCTGGTGGTGCTGTTTCTGCTCACGTTCCGCGACATCACGGCGCTCAAGCAGCCCATCGACGCCGACGACCCAAAGGGAGGCCAGTATCCCCACGCTACGTATTATACGCTCACCAAAACAATATCTACCATTGATTCATATTCGTGTACCATTCATCAACACCCATTAAAGTAATCGGTTCGGATCTTGAGTGCTTACCTCACTTGCGCTGAAGATCCGTTGCCAGTCGGCGGCGTATGTTGCTATGATCGTGATGTGCTCGCAGGGCTGTCGAAGTTCGCGAAGCTGGCGCGCTCGGTGACGCGCTCGCGCTCGGTGCTGGTGTCGGCGCTGCCGGCGCTCAAGGAGCCGCAGCGCGCAAGCCATCTGGCGCATGTCAGTACTCCCGCACACCATGTAAACACGCACCTTCACACTCTAGTACTGCGCACTACCGCTAGCCGCTGCTCGCTAACAGACTGTACAGAGCCATCCTTTGGGAAGGCTCAGCTTGGCGCAATATCAAACAATTTAGTAGTGTTCCAAGGAACCACGTCATACATTTTAGAGTTAGGAAAAACTGTAATAACTAAAAATAAAAATAAATATGTTTGATATATGAATAGAGTTACTGCAATAAATTGCGGAGCTGAAAAGGAGAAACTAAAATAAACAAATCTCCCTTTTTTATTTTGGGAACAGATTAAAAAAAAAAGTCTTTACGTACAATCAACACTATCAATGGGGATCCACACGCAAAGCTAAGCGCAGATGTCGCCACTGGCGAGACGGCTGCTGTCAAATCATTTTCGCTTTGTTTATGCTTGTTATGTGGGTATGTGTTAAACCACTCCACTATCGTTTTTGACAACATGTTTTGTACCTGAAAGGTTAAAGAATTGAAAGAGCAACTGAAAAAACGTGGAGGAAGGATAACTGGAAAGAAAGCCGATCTAATTGAGAGGTAGACTTTTATCTAATAATATATTATTTATCAGTGATATGCTCTAGATTTTAATATTTTGTTGTTCAGTTGTTACGTGTTAACTGTTACTTGACTCATGGTACGAAAATTTACGAAAAATGAGAATACATTACTTTAATGATAAATGGTATTGTTTATTTTTTAGGTTAGAAATTAACCGCCACAGGAATCACGAGAAGTCTCTGGCTGTAATAATAATGACTGATATCAACACATACGTAATAATAACTCACCTGTATAAGCGGAATCTCCTACATAATCAAATTCATGGAAATGATTCAGGCGTAACCTGCTATGCTGTGTCGCTACAATTTTTTTGCGACGTATTATATAGCCTTTTCCCACTTTCTTTTTTAACGATTGTATCTTTGGGAAATAAATGTACACCGGGGTTAGTACATCCTGGTACAGCACACAGAGGCATACCTATTACGAGAAAATTAAAATTTGCTGAATGATAGGTTATAACATGATTGTAATGAATTGACAGCTTTCAATGGCCATGCCGACGAAGCGCCACCTATCGTAATGAAATGGCAGTAAAGATCCCCATTGTTAACTATTCGATTTGATATAATTTTACTAGCTGACACGACAGGCGCTGCTGTTCCAATCGAGGGATGTCGACAACAGCGCCACCTACCTACCGATTCCAAGTATAGCCTCTTTCTTTATCGTGTGGTTAGTGCCTAACCTGGTTCCTTTGACTTGGCTTCTTAGTAGAGCTAAGAACAACAAAATTTGTCAAGCTGTAAACAAAACTATGCAAATAAAGTTTTTATTTAGGTATATTATTATTCAGGAGGACACGAAATACGAATACACGCAAACCGGAATTTAATATACCTATTATACTAGCAACCCGCTCGGGCTTCGCACGGGTGCAATTTACTAACGAACAAAATGAGAAGTTCGCTTAGCGAAGAAACGAACTTACTTTCAGACAAACCTTGTCCTGACAATAATGAACAAAACAAAAAAATTGCCAAATTCACCAGCCGGTCCACCAGTTGCGATGATGCTTCCGACATTTATGCGGCAATCGATAGAAGGTACTTTATCTTAACTCTAAATTAGATATTATTGAGTACTACTAGGAACAATAGGTATACCTACTGGTGTAAGGAGCATCCATGTGCAAACTGGAACCATGAATTCAGTACTGTGATTAATTAATTAACTTCGTGTTCTAGACGCGCCAAACTTGACATTTTCCCCAAAAGTTAGACCGTTTATGTATTGTACTTTTTAATGAAACATTATAAATATGTTTTGAAGTTTGTACGCTGGTGGATTTAGAATAATGATGTGCTGAATTCATGGTAGGTAGAAGTTCGCGCGTTGATATCTCTTATTCCATTTATTTGATCGCCTAATAGTTTCAAGTCTATCTAAACTGATCCATCGGAACGGAGCGCACGCTCACCTACACAAGCCACAGGCTCACGCGTACCTGTGCGTGCTCGACAACGCGCAACATCGCAACACAACACACTGCGTTACAACATCGTGGTTATAATGAGGACTTTGAACATAATTCCAATCGATCTAAAAACCGGTGATATATTTTTTCGCAATGTGGGGTCTGCTTGACGATAATTGACAAAACATTTTCGAGAAGCGCGCGTTAATAAAAGCTGTGCTGCTTGGCTTGCGCGCCAGCTGAGCGTGCGCATGTGTGTCTGTGACGTGCGTGTGTCGCAGGTGATGTCGCTGTCGGGCGACGTGCTGCCGCAGTACCGGCAGGAGGCGCCCAAGACGCCGCCGCACATCCTGCTGCACTACTGCGCCTTCAAGGCCATCTGGGACTGGATCATCCTTTGCCTCACATTCTACACGGCCATCATGGTGCCGTACAACGTGGCCTTCAAGAACAAGACGAGCGAGGACGTTTCGCTGCTGGTCATCGACTCCATCGTGGACGTGGTGTTCTTCATCGACATCGTGCTGAACTTCCACACCACGTTCGTGGGCCCGGGCGGCGAGGTCGTGAGCGACCCCAAGGTCATCCGCAAGAACTACTTCAAGTCGTGGTTTCTCATCGACCTGCTGTCGTGTCTGCCCTACGACGTCTTCAACGCCTTCGACCACGACGAGGACGTGAGTACTGTCCGGCAACCTCGCCGCTTCCGATGTGAGTAGAGCAGAGTGTAGAGTGGTTACCTGTGCGTGTGCCGGCAGGGCATCGGCAGCCTGTTCAGCGCGCTGAAGGTGGTGCGGCTGCTGCGTCTGGGCCGTGTGGTGCGCAAGCTGGACCGCTACCTGGAGTACGGCGCCGCCATGCTCATCCTGCTGCTGTGCTTCTACATGCTGGTGGCGCACTGGCTGGCGTGCGTGTGGTACTCCATCGGGCGCTCCGACGCCGACTCGGGCCTGCAGTACTCGTGGCTGTGGAAGCTCGCCAACGTCACGCAGAGCCCGTACTCGTACGTGTGGTCCAACGAGTCGGACGGGCCCGAGCTCGTGAACGGCCCGTCGCGCAAGACCATGTACGTCACCGCGCTCTACTTCACCATGACCTGCATGACCTCCGTGGGCTTCGGCAACGTCGCCGCCGAGACCGATAACGAGAAGATCTTCACCATCTGCATGATGATTGTGGCAGGTGCCGGAATTCTTCTGTTATTAGCCGGAGCACGGCGCGACCCCCGCGCAGAGCGCCCCAACCGGGCCCCGCTGTGCGGCGGGGGCCGCGCCTCCCGCACTCCTTGTGTCCTCACTCTGTCGCTGCGCACGGCGTGTTGTACTCGCGCACATCGCTGCACCCCGCCCCTCACCCCACTCCCGTACCCCGTCCACAGACCGTGTATATTTTGTTGGTATTTAGTTGCCCTGTCCGCCCAAACCCCCGCCCCCGTGCAAGCCCACGAAGCGTCGCGGCGCGTCACATACGTGGTCATGAGTCACGAGCGTCCTGTACGACCCGAGCGCGGCTCACACTTCGATGCAGCCAGAGTCAGAATTGTGTAATCATATTTAGGGATGCGGTACAGACAATAAAACAGAACCACTTTTTCCATGGGACACAAGTACACAACATCGTAATCGTGGAAAAATAATCAGCAATCCCAAGACTCCAAAGATCCAGTCCCGAGAAAGTTGTTTAGTTTGATGGTCGGCACCACATCCTTGATTAAGACCACACGTTTCTGGTACAAGCTGTGTGCTATTAAAATTGAATTATCATAATTATGTGTGATCTGTGATCTTATTGGCGCCTAATGTCATTATTATGCGAAGAACGATGTGTCTACTCTGGATGCGGTTACGCTAGCACTTTCTTCGTGTCGGCCGTGGCCGCGAGCTGTTAGCTCGACACGCTACAGGCTCGCACGCTGCTCGCGGTACAGTACGCGACGATACACAACAAGTTTTGTGTGACTGCCGATGGTCTCTTTCACAATGTGAGTTTTGGAGATATTGAAACTTTGTGCGGTTGCACCAAGACAAGTCGTACATGACGCTCTTCGTCGTTGAGTTGGATCACCCGTAACGGTACATCCGCTAGGTACTTAATGTTTCATTGAAATTCATTTGTACGTTTTGGTTTGTTGTCGCTCAATCTACATCACCATTGTTGTACCTACGGTAAACAATCTTGAACATTGGTGTGTCATAAATTCGAGAAGCGGTACTGCTAGAAAAGCATTTGTTTGTAATGTGTGAGTGAAGTAATCGTTGTCGCACGTCGAGCGGGGAGCGGGGAGCCGCGCGCCCTCTGCTCACCGCAAAACGTTCCATGTTGGCAGCGCTGCTGTACGCCACCATATTCGGCCACGTGACCACCATCATCCAGCAGATGACTTCGGCCACGGCCAAGTACCACGATATGCTGAATAACGTGCGCGAGTTCATGAAGCTGCACGAGGTGCCCAAGGCGCTGAGCGAGCGCGTCATGGACTACGTCGTGTCCACGTGGGCCATGACCAAAGGCTTGGACACCGACAAGGTAGGCCGCGAAACCCGCGCCCGCACGCCCCCGCCACCGCGCACCTTCACTCCGCTCACCTCCCTCACCTGCAGGTGCTGAACTACTGCCCCAAGGACATGAAGGCTGACATCTGTGTGCACCTAAACCGTAAGGTGTTCAACGAGCACCCCGCCTTCCGCCTCGCGTCTGACGGCTGCCTGCGCGCGCTCGCCATGCACTTCCAGATGTCGCACTCGGCGCCCGGTGACCTGCTGTACCACACGGGCGAGTCCATCGACTCGCTGTGTTTCATCGTCACCGGCAGCCTCGAGGTCATCCAGGACGACGAGGTCGTCGCCATCCTCGGTACGTGCAAAACACCACTATACTGAGATGCTAACTACTCGCTATTCGTAGTTGTGTGTACCCGCGCACTGACGGCCGGCTCCGGCGCTCTCGTTGCAGGCAAGGGGGACGTGTTCGGCGACTCTTTCTGGAAGGACAGCGCCGTGGGTCAGTCGGCGGCTAACGTGCGCGCGCTCACGTACTGCGACCTGCACACCATTAAGCGCGACCGCCTACTCGAGGTGCTGGACTTCTACCAAGCCTTCGCTAACAGCTTCGCGCGCAACCTCACGCTCACCTACAACCTGCGCCATCGGCTCATCTTCCGCAAGGTGGCGGACGTGCGGCGCGAGCGCGAGCTCATGGAGCGCCGCAAGAGAGAGCCGCAGCTCGAGCAGGCACAGGACCACCTCGTGCGCAAGATCTTCTCGCGCTTCCGCCGCGAGCGCAGCGTGGCCGCAGCACCCGCGCCCACACCCGCCCGCGCCGCACCCTCGCCTGCGCCGCCCGCGCCCTCGGACCCGGAGCGCGGAGAGAGCGCGCCCGCGCCCGCTCCCGCCGCGCCCACCAGCGCGCGTGGCAAGTGGGGCCGCCTGCTGGCCACGGGCTCGCTGGACGCGGGCGCGCCCGAGCCTGCGCGCGGCGCATTCACGCGCAGCCTCAGCGCGCGCGACCGGCCGCTGGCCAGCGCTGCCACCGCCGAGCCCGCGCCCGCCGCTGCGCCTGTGCCAGCCGCGACCGTGGCGTCCACGGCGACCGCGCTCTCGCTCAAGGTGACCGCCAACCGGCACGTGGTAGGTATGTGCCCGGTAAGGTCGAGCACTCAGTTATTGACAGTCTGTCTCTCGGCAGGCCACGTTCGCGAAGGGCCGCTCCGCGAGCGCGCTGAGCGTGGGCAGCGTGAGCGCGCGGCAAGACACCATCGAGGAGGAACTGGACGAGCGGCGGCCGAGCGTGTCGGCGCATGCGCTGCACGCGTCGCACGTGGCGCATGCGGCGCAGGTAGCGCAGGCGGCGCACGCGTCGCACGACGCCGCGCTCGCCGAGCTGCGCCGGGACGTGCGCAATGAGGTGCAGAGACTTCAGCAAAAGGTTATGAAGCAATTAACTAGTTACTCGCACTTCGCCCACGTCTTCACTTCTTCTTTTATATTATATACTAGCTTTTGTCCGCGGCTTCGCTCGCATTAATTTAGAATTTGATATTCAATTTTCATCATTCGGGTTTCACTCGCCATATAATAAAATAATTCAATAATGATTCGAAAGATACGAGGCGCCATCTATTATCATATAAAAAAGTTATTGTTGTTTTCCTCGGGAACAGTACTTTTTTTCTGGATCAATGGTAGTCTATGTCGGTTTCTATAAACGTGGAAACGCATATACGCACAATTTCAGAATGATCGGTTCAGTGGCTTAGACGTGAAAAGGTAACAAACTTACTTTCGCTTTTATAATATTAGTTAGGATTAGAATTTTGTAGTAAGTAGTACCAATTAAAAACTATAACTTACTTTAGTATTATACAAAGGGTGATTATTTTAAGTTAAAATAGGGAAATCCGAATCCATAAGAGATACCGGGCAACTTTCTTAGGAGACAATCTATTTTTTGTGAAAACAATTTTGGCATGTTTTGGTCTAGTGTGAGTTGTACAGTCGCCAGCACATTAATTTTTCCACAAGCTCCAAATCAAATTTCTCCAAATGATTTTAACCCATAAAATATTGATGGTTAGGTTTAAAATCCAATGAGAAAATTTCACAGTTTGTAGTACCTAATTTGATGCGCTGGCAAGTGTACATAAAACATTAATGCCTTGGATATACACTGTCAGGGAATATTTCTTAGAAGCCGACGTGGGGATGCATCGAGATGTGGTCGCGGTGGACAAGGGCCTCACACCGCTCTCCTTGGCTAAAGGGCCGCTAACCTGCAGTGCTTGATACTAATGACAGAAGGATCATTATTATTTATGTATATCGAACACAAATGATTCAAATTGTTGTTAGTAAGACTTATAAACATAATGTCAGGAAACTGCCTCTTAACAAATCATCAGGTGAAGACAAAATATCTAATCGGATGATAATAGAAGCGTGTGAAACAGCAGGCTATACAGTTTTAACTGTTTACAACCGATGTATTTCTGATGGCGTTTTCCTTCGTGTATGGCGACGTGGCTGTATAAGAATAATTCCGAAAAGTAGCGACAAGCCACCGGCTACCGGCTGGTCGTACCGGCCCATAACCCTACTACAATTTTTGGGAAACTCCTGGAGCGCCTTATCGTTCCACGTTTGCTACCAGAAGGGCCAAAATTTCATAACAACCAATTCGGTTTCACCGTGAGAAAATCCACCGTAGACGCGGCACTTCACTTCACTTCGTCAGAAAAATTGTTAATACCTCCTAACACAAGTACGTAGTTGGAATCTTTCTAGATATTTCTGGGGCTTTTGATCGTGGTTGCTATAAAAACAATAGGGTGACTGGTAATTAGTGACCGATACTTAAACACGTGATTGTACTCATGATAACAAACAGCTTTCCTTGTTGAGATCAATCCATTTATACATATCTTAACGCTATTGTTAATGCAAAGATTTGGTCCTAAAATAGCATTTTAAGACGACAATATTTTGAAAATGACGTTTATAGGCTTATAATATGATGTTTTAAACGTACAGTGTCAATGAAAGTTAATAAATTGACGAAAGAACAGTATTTAGTCTAAGTTACTGAATTTCTCAACATTAGAGCTCTGTAGATCTTCAAAAATCTATACTTATAAACAATTAAGTAGGTATACAACTTCAATTTAAAAACTTTCACAACAACTCAACGAATTATCTTGTAACAAAAAATCAAATCAAAATAAAGGCTTCGATGATTTCCTCGCGATTCTACTTCCATGCGGCTGTTCATTAACCGGTTACGCGGACGACGGCCTTCTGCTCATTCAGTCGAGTACTTGAGCTGGACTCGAGAATTTGGCTGACATTTGCCTTCGATTAATATCTCAGTGGGGGGCAATCAAAACCGTCTGACCTTTGCTCCGCAAAAAACTTATCAACTAATTTTAAAAGTTAATCTTAAATCGTGGCCTAGAATTCAATTTAATAACGTGAAAATAAAGCAAATGCAAAGCAAATAAATTTGGTATTAGAGAGGTATTTTTCATTCATAGATCATATTGTGTGTGACCAAGGAGTCTTCCTGGACCTTATGAAATACAGCAAGGTAATACCACTTTTCAAATCCGAGGACAGTGAAGACACCAATAACAGACTATAAACCCGTATCCGTGTTGCCGGATTTTAGCAGGGTGTTTGAAAAGTTAATGCTTAATCAAATGCTCAACCACTTTAACACCAATAAAATCATACATGAGAATCAGTATGGTTTCACCAAAGAACGTTGTACGACTGACGCCGGTGTCACCTTATTAAAACACATATTTACTGCGTGGGAAGAGGCACAAGATGCCATAGGAATCTTCTGTGACCTCTCGAAAGCATTTGATTGCGTTAACCACGAAACCCTACTCTTGAAACTTGAACATTACGGTTTGGGGAAACTTGCGCTCAGTTTAGTGAAATCGTATTTAACCGATAGACATCAGCAAGTACAAGTAAATGGTGTCAATTCAATGGGTTTAAAAGTAAGTATGGGTGTACCACAAGGTTCGATATTAGGTCCTTTCCTCTTTTTAGTCTATATTAATGATTTACCCCATTTATTTAAAAACCAACCACAAATGGTGTTGTTTGCTGACGATACTTCTTTAATACTTAAAATAAACAGACGTGCCACAAATCTTGAAGACGTAAATAACGCCCTACTACAGGTCCGTAATTGGTTCACCGCTAATAATTTAGTATTAGATGGGAAAAAAACGAATGCATACGATTTGCTCTACCTAATTTCAAAAGTAGTGATTGTGACATAGTATTGAATCAAGAAAAAGTAGAATTTGTCGATAAAACTGTTTTCTTGGGGATCACGCTCGACTCAAGGCTACAATGGGGTCCTCATTTAACATCTCTTGCAGGACAGCTGAGCTCAGCAGCATATGCTGTTAGAAAAATCCGTCATTTACTGATGTAGATACCGCGAGGCTAGTCTATTTTAGTTATTTTCATAGTATTATGTCTTACGGTATTTTACTATGGGGATGGGCTGCAGACATCGAATCTATATTTATTCTGCAAAAGCCATCAGAGCCATCAGAGCCATCAGAGCGATATAAATGATCTGAGTAGGGCGATTCTCCAAGAGAACTGTTTAAGGAAATTAACATTATGACAGTACCTTGTCAATACATCTACGAAAACATCATGTACGTTAGGAAAAATCTGCATTTATTTAGTAAAAGAGGTGACAGACACCACTATAATACTAGAAACAGGAACCAACTAGTACAGCCAGGTTTCAGGCTAGCTAAAGTAGACTCATCTTTCATGGGGTACTGTTTAAAATGTTATAATAAAACACCTCCCCACATTCTTCAACTGAATGAGATGAAATTTAAATCTTGTATAAAACGTACACTATGTAGGCAAGGATATTATAAGTTGTTGGATTATATTGATGACTAGCTTATGCCCGCGGCTTCGCCCGCGTGGAGTTCGGGAATTGCCCACGGGATCTTACTTCTGGGATAATAAGCAATCTATGTATGTATAGTAGATACATGGTTTTTATATAGTTGCTTATAACTTGCAAATATTAGTTCACTAGCTGTTGCCCGCGACTTCGTTCGCGTGGAAATTTTGTTGTGTATATCTGAGACTGCCTCGGTGAAGTGGTCGCAAGCGCGACTAATAAGCATGAGATCCTGGGATCGATTCCCGGTTCGGGGAGTGTTTTTTTTTCATTAATTACCTGAAGTTATCACACATGATTTGGAGATCAACTTTTAAGCAAGCAGATGCTTGTGTTCGGGGGCGTCCATTAATTACGTGAGGCTATTTTTGCGATTTTTCGACCCCCCACCCCCTTTGGTGAAATGTCGTGTGATTTGGCTTGACCACTTATCCTTAACTCCTAATCTCACGTGAGATTTATCAAAAGGCGTAGTTTAGTATAAATACGGTAATCTGTGCTTGATTGCGTAGAATTCATTTAAAAAGAATAATGTGTTTGATTACAGAAACATGCTCACTTAATTAAACCCAGTTTTCTCTAAATTTTAAGTTTCTTGCGAGGAAAAAAATACGTGATATTTGCCGAGACCCCCCCTCTCCCTCGTGGGATTGGGTGAGATCCAGCTCGACGCCCCCCCTTAAACGCCTCACGTAATTAATGGAGGCCCCCTTAGGTTCTTTTTTTTATTACAAAAGGGGCCGCTCTTCCACTTAACATTAAATGCAATTGAAAATATACTATAAATAATAGTGTTATTGGGTTATTCCATCAGGAATTTCTCAGTAGCAGCCACGAAATCTCGATTTGTGACACCCTATTATATGGGACTTCAACATAAATGGCGAATTGTGTGTGTAGTTACGATTAGGTCCACCTCTGTTCAATACTTCAGGGATTAAAAGCGTGATGTTATGTTATGTGTGAGAACTGACTGCCAGATCCAAATGACTATTGATAACTACAAAAGGCATAAAATACCGTTCTGTATACAACATTAAATGACTTTTTGTGAGATCCCTTAGACCTCCTTAATCCGGCCCTATAGCAAAATCCGTTCTTAGCGAACGTCTACTAACTATTAACTACCTCCCGGCCAAATTTCAAGTTTGTACCACAAAAAAAGAAGGACTTTCATACAAACTTGCGAGAGCCCTTAGACCCCCTTAATCCGGCCCTATAGCAAAATCCGTTCTTAGCGAACGTCTACTAACTATTAACTACCTTCCGGCCAAATTTCAAGTTTGTACCACAAAAAATGAAGGACTTTCATACAAACTTGCGAGAGCCCTTAGACCCCCTTAATCCGTCCCTATAGCAAACTCCGTTCTTAGCGGACGTCTACTACCTATAAACTACCTCCCTACCAAATTTCATCTTTATACGTCAAGCGGTTTTCGATATTTCGTGATGAGTGAGTGACTGACTTTTCGCTTTTATATATTAAGATAGTAATATCAATTAGGTACTTTACATATTGTTATGTGAAATATTGATACCTTGGTTTGAGATTGGACACCGGTAACGAAAATCAAATGATTAATTAGAAATCTATTTATAGACATAAAACTTTTACATAATATTTAATATCAATGTCGCGTATCAGGAGCCAACGCGAAAATCGGTGGAATAAACCATATTTACAGACGTCTACCTCAGAAAAATCCTACCTACTTACTTAATAGGTAAATACTCCCGCGCCCCGCACGCCTCGCGCAACAGTGCGCCATGTGCCTGTCTACGTGAGCTTCGAAGCCATATTTGACTCTGTTGGGGCATGATTTTGATTTTTGAAAAAACTGTGATACACGTATCTCATAATTTTAACTGAAAAGTAATGTATACTTTTCAAGTCAATCGACTCAGAGAATAAAAAGTTTCACAGAATATTAAACACCCCATTTCACCCTCTTAGGGGTGGAATTTCGAAAAACCCTTTCTTAGTGGATACCTACCCTTCACAAAGAATACACCCTCCAAATTTCATGTCTCTAGGACCAGCGGTTTGGGCTGTGCGTTGATATCTCAGTCAGTCAGTCAGTCAGTCAGGACTTTGAATTTTATATGTATAGATAGAAATGCTTGGCTCAATGCTGGTCCTGCTTCAAAACCGTAGGGGCAAACTAATTACTGATTACCATGTGAAGTTATTGTGGAAGCTGCAGAAGAATGTAAAAACATCTTTGCATTGTATAGATTCAATCTCTTAATATTATATAATTGCATAGCACAAATGTGTGAGTACTGTGTATTGTAAAGCTACCATTTACATTTAGTTATCTTTCATTGAATTGAATTTGCCCTGGCGGTTGACAGAATGTCATGCTTACTCAAATGGCTCGCTGATGGTGGCGGGTGTGTCGGATCATTTAATTCCCTTCAAAATGGACGAGTTGAATGGTGCTGATCCATGCGTCATGTTCGTCAACGGGCGCTGTCAGTAGGGACTGGTCATCTCTTAGCTGCCTTGGTTTTATTTTATTTATGTACTGTTAATTATATCTTTTTGCTCTGGACGCTCTTAATGTGCACATCTTTCTACATCGTTCTACTTCTCACATAAATGTATAGTCTCCAGATGAATGATGTAACCAAGATTTTGTAACAATATTTTGATTGAAAAGAGTGTCCATGGAGTTTCTTGCCCATTCATCTTCATAGAGATCTACGCATTGGAATGGGCAACTACAATACTTTCACAAGTTATTATGCCTTGTGTCTGTGACTGTAGCTTCGCTCTTTGTTTTTTTGAGTGATTCAAAAGTGCCTGTAATGGTCTAATTGAAATAAATGCTTTGGGTTTGAGTTGAGTTTGAGTTTGCATAGTACATTCCTTATCTCGCCAGAGAAACATCTGCGCAGCTTGGTCTTGCTCTCTTATTTTCACTTGGAAAAACGTTTCTTGTATATCTGATATGATGGCTACCGGTCGCTCTCTGAACCTGAACAAACTCAAACTCAAACTCAACTCAAACTCAAAGCATTTATTTCAAATAGACCCGTGACAGGCACTTTTGCATAGTCAAAAATAAGCTACCTACAGTCCCGCCACAGGCATAATAACTGTGAATGGACTGTAGTTGCCCATTCGAAAATAGTAGATCTCATGGAGAAGAATGGGCAAGAAACTCCATGGACACTCTTTTCAAATCAAGTTATATATTACATAGTCCTGGGTACAATATTGTTGCTTCTATATGTGAGCACAGTGTAGAGATAGGAAAATAAAACAAAGCTACAGTTAAAACCATAAAGATTAGGATAAGCCCTACTAACCATAATAGAAAGTCTACATGGTACTCACACTTACAAAAACTCAAATAATGCTTCTAATTTATATAAAACAATAGTTATCAAAGTAACTAAGTTTCCAAACGAGAAAAAAATAAAAGAAATGATGAAAGAACTAAAGGGGGAGCATCTCTTCCAAACATTAAAATCTTAGTATGTGAGCCCAAGTGGCAGTGGAGCAGGACCAGCATTGAGCCAAGCATTTTTATCTACGATATACTCTTCTAACTTATAATATGCTCGCTTACATAGTGTTTGCTTTATGCATTTTTTAAATTTCTTCTCATTAAGTTGTAAAATGTCAAGTGGTATTTTATTGTAACATTTTACACAGTACCCCATAAAAGATGTGCGTACTTTTGACAATCTGAAACGTGGTTGATCTAATTTGTCCTTATTTCTAGTATTAATATTATGCCTGTCGCTTATTTTACTAAAAAGATGAATGTTTTTCCGAACAAACATAATGTTTTCATAAATATATTGACAAGGTACCGTCATGATGTTAATCTGTTTAAACAATTCTCTTAGAGACTCGCGTCTGCGTAGGTTATAGATGGCTCTTACAGCCCTCTTTTGCAGAATAAATATGGAGTCAATATCTGCAGCCCGACCCCACAGCAGAATACCGTAAGACATGATGCTATGGAAGTAACTAAAATAGACCAGCCTCGCGGTATCCACGTCTGTTAAT
The DNA here is from genome assembly GCA_905220335.1 of Noctua pronuba. Lineage (NCBI taxonomy): Eukaryota > Metazoa > Arthropoda > Insecta > Lepidoptera > Noctuidae > Noctua > Noctua pronuba. Next base: position 17,824,081 of record LR999904.1, on the reverse strand, counting down.
TGCCGGATTTTACGGACAGCATAAGCGGCTGAACTTAGCCGCCCTGCAAGTGCTGTTAAGTGAGGACTCCATTGCAGTTTCGAGTCAAGCGTAATCCCCAAGAAAACTGTATTTTCGACGAATTCGAGTATCTCCTTGTTCAATACAACGTTACATTCACTACTTCTTACATTCGGTAACGCGAATCTTATGCATTTAGTTTTCTTCCCATTTAACACTAAATTGTTTACAGTAAACCAGTTATGAATCTTAAGCATAGCGGTATTTATGTCGTCAAAATCTTGTGCACGTCTGTTAACTTTAAAAATCAGTGATGTGTCATCAGCGAATAACACCATTTGAGGTCGACTTTTCAGTAACTGAGGTAAATCATTAATATATACTATGAAAAGGAAAGGGCCCAGTATTGAGCCTTGCGGTACCCCCATTTTTACTTTTAATCCTAACGAATTTACGCCATTTATTTGTACTTGCTGCATTCGATCATTTAAATATGATTTTACTAAGCTAAGTGCTTGTTTTCCTAGTCCGTAATGCTCAAGTTTCAGCAACAGTGTGTCGTGATCCACGCAATCAAATGCCTTGGATAGGTCGCAAAAAATGCCTATTGCGTCTTTTGCCTCTTCCCATGCATTAAAGATGTGCTTTAGCAAGGTGACACCGGCGTCAGTAGTGCAACGGCCTTTGGTGAAACCATATTGTTGATCGTGTAAGATGTCATTTCGATTAAAATGATTGAGCATTTGATTTAGCATCACTTTTTCAAACACCTTGCTGAAAACCGGCAAAATAGATACGGGTCTATAATTATTTGTGTCTTTGCTGTCTCCAGATTTAAAAAGTGGTATAACTTTACTATACTTCATCAAATCTGGAAATACCCCTTGGTCTACACATAAATTAAATATTAAAGCTAAATAGGGAGCTACTGTCTCAACAATCGATTGACAAACTTTAGTAGACATACCCCAAAGGTCTTCAGTAGTTTTTATTTTAATTTGCTTAAAAGCCTTCATAACGACCATAGGGTTTATATGTGAAAATTTAAATTCAACAGGACAGGCTGAAACATTCTCTTTCAATAAATTAATGGCAAGGGATGGCGAAGAATCTAGCGTTTCTGTGGTTTCGACTGGAATATTGGTAAAGAACGTTGCGAATTCCTGAGCAACATCGACATTTGCGCTAATGAGCCCTCGGGAAGAGTCCAGTGTGTAATCAGTGTTGTGTCTTTTGTTTCTATTAGTTTCATTGTTTATAATTTTCCAAACTGTTTTAATCTTGTTGTCTGCAGATTTCAACTTGTTGCTAATAAATAAGGCTTTAGCTGCTTTGCAGGTATTTTTGAAAATTTTAGAAAAAGTAGCAACATACTTATTAAACGTTTCCGTATTGATATAAGGCTTAAGGCCATACAATTCAAAAAGTCTTTCCCGACTTTTTCTGATGCCTTTAGTTGCCCAGTCACTGAATAAAAACTTCGGGCAGATAGTTTTAGTTTTCTTCTTAAAGGTATTATTGAATTCAGTTTGCACTAATGAAAAGAATTCTTCATATATAGTATTAACATTCTTCATATTTAGGCCCTGCATACCTAACTTGTCAATTAAAGTGCTATTAAATGTGATCAAGGCACTGGAAGTTATTGGTCTAGTTTGTATCTGTACTTTTTGTAATGCTGTGTTAAATTCAAAAGACACAGTTTGACCACAGTGATCAGAGGGGAGGTCATTTACAACAGCCTTCTCCAAATAGTCGCAGCCACAGAAAACATTATCAATGCAAGTGGAAGTTGTTGTAGTTATTCTAGTTGGTTCTAAAAACACATTCGACAAATTGAAAGATTTAAAAAGGCTTAATAGTCTACTGCTATTAGAGTTATTTTCTAAAATATTAATATTAAAATCACCGCAGATGATTACTGATTTATTACCACTTGAAAGTTTACCCAAAACATCTTCCATAACTGACTCAAAAATAGAGTAGTTTTGATAATTAGGGGGTCTGTATACGCACACTATAACATGCTTATCCAGCTCAACACATGACAGTTCAATGCTATGCTCAACTGAGAGTTCAACTATGTCTTTACGTGGTTTTGATTTAAAGCAATTTTTAATTAAAATTAACGAACCTCCCCGCAGCATTGATTTTCGGTTAAAGCAACTGACCACGCTATAATTCTCATAACTAATTTGCATTTCATAATCTTTCATCCAATGTTCAGTAATGCAGACAATATCAAACTTGGTTTTTTCTAAAAATAGTTCTATTTCTAATTGTTTGGAAGAAAAACCCTGAATATTTTGATGAAACAATTTCAAGGAATTCTGCTCAACCCCTTTTTTACAATTTATTGATTGAGAGCTAGAAGATACCTTACAGTTGAAAAGTGTAACTAAATTGTCACTCGTACCTTCTATTGTCTTAGTGACTAGTTTAAATCTAAATTAATATGTGTATAATTACAATTAGTATAATTACTAATTTTAGTAAAACTATTTACAAAAAACTGCGACATACCACTTATGTCTGTGTTTATATTAAAAGCTAATAGCCGTGCTATTTGACGTCTAAAACTAATAGGCAGGTACGCATTATTCCTCGTTGACTTTAATTTCTGAACGAAACTGTTGGTGTCGAAAAATGTCAACTTGTCACTATAGTGACTAACTAATAAATGCATGCGATTGTTAAGATTATGGATAAATTGATTTTGCCTGCTTGACAATTTCTCTAAGTATGGAAAGGCACATAGAATTATTTTCTTACAGTTTAATTTTAATAGTTGAGTGACATTGTCAGTGATATCATCAATTTTAACGTTCGAACTATTACCTACAAGTATAGTAATAATGGCATTTGGATTTAATTCCTTCTGAGTTATGGATGACATTATCTGGTTGTAAGAAGCCTGGGGTGTACAATAATTTTGAGAAGAATGACTCAGATTGTTACTAATTAATGTTCCTAACCCTTTACCTAAACTGTCTGAAAACATAATTGAGCAGTAACAATGTGTATTATAACAAGGGGGAGGACTACTTTCTGTTTGTCCTGCCTGTGATGCACCTTGCACAATGACTGGTGAATTTTGAATGGGGATACAGCCCCGAGTACCTCCCAACCGGGTTGGGTCGTCCGTTTCCCAAAAAAATCCCTGGCAGTGACTTCAAGAGATCAGGTCCTTCCAGTAGGTAGTCACTCCACTATGTCGGTGTGCGGTGTCAAACACCAGTCGCATCTTCCCTGGTTCACGACCGGAAAGTGCGGCAGGTCCCACACTTTCTTACTTTGGTCTTCTGTTCCATTGCACTCCTGGGCGCGTCCATTGTGAAGTAGATTTTTGACCAGAGCGCAGTATGAATGATACGCAGATGTGCTGCGAAGTGTGACGATGAATCCGTCTTCTTTTCTATTGTCTTTAATCTTCTAAAGACACAGTTGTAGTTATTGGGCATCGATGCATCTTCATCAAGCCATGGTAACCCGACTTCGAAGTGATCATCAACTTTTCTCATGGTGCCTTGAACCACGTCAATCGTTTTCTGATTTTCGGGTTTGACTTTATTCGCCAAACTTCTAGGCATCAATCTTTAAGTGTGACTTCACTAATTCTTTTACACGACGTACATCATCGGTCTGTCTCGCTGCAGACACATCGTATAGATGTAGCACAACTTGCCCCTCTTGTTTCTTCGGCGTTGCGTGAGGTGCAGTCCCGTGGATCACCTATCCTACCTGAGTGTACGAAGCCGCGGGTTCATTCTTCTTGCCCATGCGTAGTTCACGTGTGACTATCAAGTGCCAATTGTCAGCACTTAATACCTTCGGTGTGGCTTCCTCAAAGAGCGTCTTTTTTCATGTCCTGGAGGTATGGATAGTTCATTAGTGTCGACCTGTCCACCGTCTGACCATGAAGTCGCAGGTCCTTCATTGTTCGTGGCCCATTTACTTGAATACGGCGCGTCAATTCTTCGCCGACGAGCGATGTTGTTGAGCCTTCGTCCATTAACGCGAATGTCGACACTTGTCCGCCGTGACCTTTTAATATCACGGGACACATCTTTAATAATACACGCTGCGACGTATTGCTTGACGCGGAGAGAGACATCACTGATTCTTTTGAGTGTAGATTCTCGACATCGGTCGCCTTTTCTGGTTTTTCACTCTGTGACGTCTCTTCCGTCTCTCGATCTTTGTGCAGCAACGCGTGATGTAGCAGCTACACGTCTCTTTGCCACATCGTTTTGCTTGGCAATGTTCGCGTCGATTGCGCTTCGTCACTCACTTGAGGCATACCTTTCCGGTACGTGCAAACTCCCATCTTTCTTCGACACTCATATTTAGGAACTTTGCACATTTAGGTACTTCGTGGTCACCGCCACAACACAAACACTCTTGTTTTCCTTCTTCCCCTTTTTCCGATGTCGTGTAGACTAATACTCAGTTCGCCTTCTTCTTTGCATTGATTTGCGATACACTTCTCGTTTCTTTCTTCGGGGCAGGTGCGGGCGTCGTATTTGTGAAGGCGTATCTTATAGCTCGATGAACCTTCCGCATCAGGAATCTGGACAATAGTATTACTTCCGGTTCACGCGACGATTCCACAGCCTCAGGAGGCTCAATTTCTCTACCACTTCACAAACTTACATCGGGTTCTATAATATATCCACGGTTATCCATGATAGATGACACACACACAATGTTTTGCAATTTCACTGCGAACGAATTCAATTCACTGGCCGTGCTCGTGAGTCGAGGTAATTTCTTTAAGTCTTCCATTACTCGATCTATGAGTATCTCCGGCCTCCCATAGTACTGCTCTAGTGTCTTCATAATCACTTGCGGGTCTGACGCGGTTTACAGGAGCGCTGACACTGCTTCTCTTGCTTCACCCTTAATGCAGTTTCGCAATCTTGCCAAATTCTCGATCGCGGTGATCTTGTACCTACTCGATGAATCTATGAACGCCGCCTTAAATAGCAACTATTCAGTGGCCGCTCCCGTAAATGTAGGCAGCTCAGTCACTTGTCGTGGCGGCGGGCGTGAGAATATAATCTTGTCCAACGTATCGGCCAACTGTTTAATTCCTCTTCCAACTCGGTGCGCGGCGTTCCCCTCTGGTGGGTGGTGGGTGACCGCGAGGCCGATCGTTGTCTTCTTCGGTCGTTTCTGGTCGGCGGCGTGATGGGCTCAACACATATGGCGGGTTCAACGTAGGCGGCAGTCTCTTGAACTGCGTGCGTGGTAGCGGGATGCGGAGGCTGCTCTCCCTGAGACTGATCCGTGTCTGTCATCACTCCTGTGCACAGAGCCCTCTTCACGGGCCTCTGCCTCTGCCTCAATCACCGACACTTCATATTCGAATCACTTCCTGACGAGCGCCTTTTCAATCTCTAACTGCTCGTTCCATATTGCAGCGATCCTCTTCTGTGCCTCGTATTCTGCCTTCTTCATTCTTGCCAGGTCACTACTATACGATCTTCTGGAACGTATCGTACTTGCTGTATCCCTCACAGAAACATTGTGCGCAGCTGTCATAGTTCTCACCGAGTCCTGGGTTCGTAGTAAGAAGGGCATCGTCGGGTAAAACGATGCGGGTGGCGTGGCGAGCTATTATGACCCATAGTCGTACAAGGTCGCGGTGGCTCTACCCTCCGGTATGAGGCGTGGAGCCGGCGCCGCGGACGCCCATCGGACGTAGTCGGCGCAACTCTCCTTGCCGCGTCGGTGACGGGGGGTGCGGTCGCGGAATCTCGATTCTTGAACTTCAAACGACGATCTTCAATCCGCGATCCGGCTCGCTTAAAGGACCAGCTGTCAAGGTGGACTGTATATTTTTTTAATGTTGTGACTTGTGAGTACAACTTCAGGCTTCTTGTTTATTTTCCAGGGCTAGTTTGCTTCCTGCGTGCGTGCCTTGAGTGTATGGCCTCCAGCCAGGGCAAAAATCTTACAAACTATGCGACTACATGCTAAGGGCACCTGCCATCTGTGGGGTTCTAGCCTCGGCTAAGGGCACCCCCTGTGGGGTACGAGCCTCGGCTTAGGGCGTAGCTGGGGGAGGACAGCCAGGGAACAGACTGGATCTGAGTGGTGTCATTATTTGGGGGCTGATTTTGGACTACAGGCTCTGCCACGCGGGCTGGCTCGAGCGAGGGTCGGGGAGGGCATTGAACGGGATGTCGCGACGGGCCTCGACGGCGAGCACGGATTGACTACAAAATGCGCAACAAACTGCCCTTTTATATCCAAGTTTTACATGGTGCAAGTAGTGGGTGGCATAGTGCAGCGTAGAGTATGATTAACCAATCAGAGCGCGGATTCGTGTCCTTCACCACACAAGCCTCACCTTTGAAAAATTCATGAAAATCAATTAGAAATAAGGTGACCATTAATAATACGTACATAATAATTTTGTGGTCCACTGTACTCTACTCGAAAATGTATGTAGAAGTTTACATAGAAGTTTAACATACTTTTGCATAGTAAAGCAGGTCGAAATTATCATGGTTGGAGACGACTATTTCTAGACTATTTTTGACACCAAATTCAAATTCAAAAACGTAAGCGTTCCGCAGTAATCAGGTGAGGATTGTAGCGAGAAAGGTTCACCACGCAATCCTCACCAAGACACCTCTATATCTCTGGAATCCCTTAGTGACAATTTTATGATTTGGTATAGCCTTACGACTATTTGTTGACTATTTTTTGGAGTTGAAACCGAGTCGATACTCCCAGCCGTTTGCTTGCACTGAGGTGAGGATTGTGTGGAGACGTTCAGACGTTCACCCCACAATCCTCACTAACATATAGCTATCACTTGGGATTTTTTTCAACCTTGGTGACTATTTTTCCTTCGTTGTCACTAGTACCATTAACAGTTCATGATGGAACTACTGATTATTTTTTTTTTATCACTAGTTCCATTTTAAAAGATTCAGAAAATAATGAAATTTATGTTGAATTGTTATCACTAGTTTAATTTTTAAAAGAATATGAAAATAATAGAACTAATGTTGAATTTGATATCACTAGTTCCACATTATTATTTTAGGCACTTGTGAAATTTTTAAGGGTGGTAAAAACACTTAGTTTTTCTAATAATTATCTTCAATAAAATCAACAAATATTTATTTTTTCTTATTCTTATTCTTTATTGCACACAAAACAACAAAAATATACATACAAATTGCAATAACATAGCTTATAAACAATGGCGAGCTTAACCCAGAATTGGGGTTTTTACAGCAAACCAAATTTCTATAGCGTTTGCATAAGAGGATATACCTATGTGCATTAACATAACATCTCATTACTTAAATTAATTAATTTTATAAACTAAACTACATACATACAATATACAATGTCGCCCATGCGCATGTGACCGCCCGTAATTTTCTGAATATTCATGAAGAAATGTCGAAAATAAACTTCAAAAGGGGGGGTCTATCTATAACATTTTTCATGTTATTCAGTTTTTAATTTTTAAGTAGAGTTTGTTGATTTGCTTTCTATTTTTGACACATCTCCGAAGTTTATGGGTCGATTTGGATTCTGTTTATTATTTCTAAAAGCTTATGAGTTATTTTAACAGGTTAATAAACATTTTCACTAAAAAATATCGAAAACGAAAAAAAAAACGGAATCGAAGTCATTTTTTCGGTAAAAAATTGTGTATTTATTTAAAAAAACTAGTGTAAGTCCATAAATTATCCCGATAGGACGACTTTTTTAATCATTACTTGTAATCTACTACATAATAGCTACAAATTCACAGAACATTGTTGATACCTATCTCTAAAGAAAAAACAAGGGCGGGTATAACAAAACATCGCAATCTTCATGTGTGGGCCACTGAAAATCCACACGTCATTAGGGAAACAACTTTCCAGACTCAATTTTCCATAAATGTATGGGCTGGAATGATTGACGATGAACTTATTGGCCCTTTCGTGTTACCAAACAGACTAGATCAACAGCCGTTTTTAGATTTTATAGTCAATACGTTGCCGTTGCTTTTGGAGGAAGTACCGAAGAACAAGAAGGCGGATGTATCTGCAATTAGATGGAGCTCCAGCACACTTCGCACGACTAGTTCGTGATTATTTAAATCAAAATTATTCGTGGTGGATTGGCAGAAGAGGTGCCATTGCTTGGCCGCCGCGATCTCCCGACCTTACACTCTTAGATTTTTATCTTTGGGGCTACATGAAACAAAAAGTGTATTCCGTGCCCATGGAAAGCCGCGAGCAATTAACGGCTAGGATTTTTAAGAATTACATCATACAATCAAAAGTGTTGCCATGAGGGCTTTGGTTTGTTTACAGGAGGGTGGGGGCCATTTCGAAAATCTAATTAATTAAAATTCTTGTATTTTTTTAGTAAAAATCTGGCTATTGCTTGTTTGTTTTTAATTCCATTATCATCCTCATTATTAGTTTAACCTTTTAGTACTCACTGCTAAGAGCAACATTCAATTGACATTGAGTATTGACTTTCACATTTTCTTTTCCTAAATTTGACTCATCAGAGTTTTAGAGTTTTACCTTGGATTTAGTTACCAGTTAGGTATCAACAATGTTCTATGAATTTGTAGCTGTTATGCAGTAGATTACAAGTAATGATTAAAAAAGTCGTCCTATAGGGATAATTTATGGACTTACATTAGTTTTTTTTTTAATAAATACACAATTATTTACCGAAAAAATGACTTCGATTCCGTTTTTTGTTTCGTCGTCGATAATTTTTAGTCAAAATGTTAATTATCCTGTTAAAATAACTCATAAGCTTTTAGAAATAATAAATAGAATCCAAATCGACCCATAAACTTCGGAGATGTGTCAAAAAATAGAAAGCAAATCTACAAACTCTACTTAAAAATTAAAAATTGAATAACATGAAAAATGTTATAGATAGACCCCCCCTTTTGAAGTTTATTTTCGACATTTCTTCATGAATATTCAGAAAATTACGGGCGGTCACATGCGCATGGGTGACATTGTATATACAATACAATGCCTATAGAATCCTATTTGCTTACATATTGATCATTTCGACAGGAAATGTTCCCTTATTCCTTTCCTGGACACTTCTAACGAAGGGCTATCCCGCAAAGAGTGTGGAAGTGAATTCCAAAGGCGCACAGCACGAACAGTAAATGATCCATCATACTGACTTGAGGAGTGAGCAGGGAAACGAAGGAGAAGAGATGATGATGAGCGACAAGGTTTACCTCTAGGAACAAGGTACTCAAAGCGTTCCCGAAGATATGAAGGAGCTTTAGAATTGTGAAGAATGGAAAAGAGAAAAGAATTTTTTCATGTATGATTCAGATTCATTACATTTATTACAGAACGCGCTCAACGAAGTCTATCTATAAAATGACCCACAGATATTTCGCCTGTTAATAACTGCGTTTGGGCTTCAATGACTAAGTCATTTCTATCTCTGTAAACTCTTCGTCGTTTAGGTTGGGAGCTCTGCCCATAGTTTTGTAGAAGATTAGTTCTATACTTCATTAACATTGCATCATCATATAGAATATGTAAGAGCTGCAATAAATTTGATTCGTTTTTATTGACATTTGTATTCATATTATGATGCCAGCCTTCAAGGACATTATTTGTCCTCACCATAAGCTCACCATAATTTTTGTACATCTGGTCTCATCCAAAACGTGAAGAAATATTTTTAAATGTATTACCTAACAGCTTCGTTTTCGGGCATTTCCTGTTGTATATATTTCCAACCTTCTTCGATTTTATTTGGCGGGAGAAACGGTAAATTGCCACAAAGAGAAATTATCCTTTTGTTTTTTCTGCTACTGTTATACCCCTTTTTCTATGTAAGGCCCAAATTGGTTGCTTTTCGAAAAAGGCTGTTAGTATAATCATAATGACAACCTTTAACATCTATAGCAACATTGAATGATAAAAGAGCTTTATTGTGGCTTCCTCAAAATGGATCATTACTTTAGTTGGGGTCCACTGGGATATCTGCGATTTTATTAGAGAAAATAAAATTTCATACGAATATTTATTTCTCTTGGTCATAAACGCATAAAGAACGGGCACGACATTAGTAAAATGACTATTGCTGCCAATGTCAGCATGAATAGTAAATATTTGTGAGAAAGGTTTCGGGCAAAATCTAAATGTGCCGTCCATAAAAAAATTCGTAACATTTCCCATGTGCGTTTTTCCCACGTGAGTACAAAAGACCAGAATTCTATTATTATCTTGTTTGAAATCAGCTAGTAGAAATCTTTCAAATTGTTTTGGCACCTCAACTTCATTTGGATAATTTGTGTTATTTCTTTAACGCTTGCATTTTTCTTTTTTAGGCGGTAAATGCGACTCTGTTTACTTTTAAGTGGTGGAACAGCATTTTTTGTAGCTAAATCTAATCCTTGATTTGCTATACGAACCAAGCCCCGTTTGTAAACCCTAGGAGCCGGTTCTCTGCCTTGAGCCGTTTCAAGGCAAGCTTCCTCAATTTGAAAATCTACCAAATTTTGCGTTTCATCAGGCTCACATTATTGTCGTGAGGTTTTATTTAATAATGCATGTTTGGCCCTAAAAAAATAACATAAAATGAAACATTGCGAAAAAAAAAACAAATAGGTACATAAAAGGAACATACATTAAAAGGGGGGGAGCAAAAATAATACATAAATAATATGTTTATTGGACTTAAAGGGCATTTACAGACAAACATTTACAAAAGCAAAGAACATGAAATTATACGCAATACAACTTAAACATAAAGCTAAGAGTAAGTCATTTATTCAAATATACATGTTTGATTCATCAACACCCAGCTTATGCCATTACTCAATAATATACTATGTAGGTACACCGCTTTATCTAGTAACAGCTAGTAGCGGCCCTAGGCCGATTAGACATTATGCCGTTTTAATGATATATTTCTTAATAATGTAACGGTGGCATAATATTAAATAATTGTTTTATGGAATAGTCACTCGACTTAAATATTTCGATTGTACGTATGTTAATTTTAGCTTACCGTGTCTATTGTTACGGATCCTGCACATTTAATTTGTTTTTTAAATTGCTTGCAAGTTGCAACGCCACAAGCTGCTTCCATTTTATACATCACATGTTTGTAAAACTGCCATCCTGATGAAAGCAATACTTTTCCCCTTCCCCTTTCAATTAATTGAATTGCACTCATTTTTTGAGTTCTTAAGAGGAGCCGAATAAACTTGATATTATACTTACGTTTTTCTAACTACCTCCCAATTAGGAAAAAAATAATCGATATTACAATAAACGACCGATAGATGTCACACTATAATAGGCATGTAGCGACATGCCTATTATAAAAAAGTAAAGGTAGACAAAATAAATATTTGGTGATTTTATTGAAGATAATTATAATTATTATAAAAACTAAGTGTTTTTAACTCCAGTGTTTTTACCACCCTTAAAAATTTCACAAGTGCCATAATTTTCATAGGTATTCTTTTAAAAATGGAACTAGTGATAAAAAATTCAACATTAGTTCCATTATCTAATGATTAAGATGAAATCAAACATTCAAGTATTCAAAACTAATATGTTTAATCAAAACAACAATGACCAATATAACAAGAAAAATGAGTACATCAGAAATACGGATTCACAAGATATGTTTACTGTTCAACGCTTCAAGATCGACTGCCTCTCATGCCTCTGTTGAAAATGTCAGCCACAGGCTGATTTTCCCCACTCTAACAGTAGGTCAACACTCGGCACGTTATTCCACCAATCACACAGTACGTGTGCTCAATTGATTGATTAAAATACATTAAAGCTTAATATAAACAGTAAATAAATGTTTTAATTTAAATAATAATGATTTAGTAATTAAAAATTATTAACAAACTAAATTACCTATATTGACCTAACTAGAACCCATTTTAATTAGTGCGCCGTAAATAATAAGACTTCTTTCCACTAGCGCCATCTGTCGCTTGTGGAAAGAAGTATTATTATTTACTATTATTTTACAAAATCATTACATTCGGCCATCCGACATCGTGCGATCTCCTGACGCACGATTTTACAATTCTGAGGATAGTTAAATTAATGAATCTGTTACAAAAAAAACATTACATTCGGCTATTCATTGACACGTGATCTCCGACTCGCTGGGGCATGATTTATCGTTATCATTGTTACTTTCAGCACTAAAAGATGAACTACTAATATCATTTAATGATGTTTTATGGTCAGGGAATGTACATTTATCCAGGGTCTAATACGGTCAGCAGAGAGTGCAGAGACTATGCTTTTAAATGTATTTTTCCGTTTGCTGAAACCCTGAATTTCAGCAATTTGATATCGATCATTACCCAAAACTTTCGTGATTTTATATGGACCTATGAACTTGGAAAGAAGTTTAGTGCTATTTCCTTTGTTATTGAAGTTAGTTCTAGTTATCTTAATGAAATCATCTGAGACATAGGTACTATGGCGTTAAGAACATGTTTAATACCATGACTGTCGCAAAAGCTCTTGAAAGTAGATGAGTAAAAGAAGTACCTCGATCAGATACAATTCGGGATGGTAAGCCAAAGGGTGCTTACACAAAGAAGCAAGTTTCTGGTACAGACAAATCTGTGCGGGTCGGTACCGATCGGTGCAGGGATAACTTACATATAGAAACAGGTAAATCTGTCCGTATTGACCATCATGGCCTCCACTTTGGACGACGATTTTTACTTTTGGAAAATGTTTATTTTAAATGTAGAAACAAAAGAACAGTTAGTGTGTCTAATATTAATAGGAGAAGAAAAAAATTTGGACCATATTATCAATTATTTCTAAAAGACTTAATAAAAAGTTCATCAAAAACCAAGGCTATTAAAAGTTCGTTGTCCACATCCATTTTCCTGAGTAAACACACACAACCTACACCGGCTAGGCTTGAAGCTTGAACCCGTATAGACTCGTTCCAGGTAGTCGGCACCGACATGTTTAAACCTGTTTCTTTATAAGTGATCGCATAAGATAACATAGAAATTAATACCTGCTTCGATCGGTACCGATCCAACCGTACCGGAAACCTGCTTCTTTATGTAAGCACCCAAAGTCATAAAATATGTTTTCAAGGACTTTTAGCGCGGTCCTGGTTTTTGTGTCTTTTACCGCTTTAACAAATAGGTATTTTGTAAAGCCGTCAAATATAGTGAGGATGTAGGCATTGCCGTTTTTACTCTTTACGAATGGGCCAATGTGGATTGTGTGAAATGGGATGCTTACTTTTTCTATAGGATATAATTGTCCTGTCTTTTGTCTGGAAGTATCATCTTTATTGTAAGCGCACTGAATACAAGAGTTCACATATTTTTTTATAAATCGCCGCATCTTCGGAAACCAAAAGACAGATTGAATACGGTATGTCGTTTTAGAAATACCTAGATGCCCTACATCACCATGATTATAACGGCATATTTTCCAACGACCATTTCTATGGACAACTAGGCGTATATCCTCGCCAACTCGTTTTTATGCGCTCTATGATTTTTGATAACATAATTCTTCTTAATGTGTTTAGATTCACCGTCAGATTCAGGTTTAAGAATTTTGAAAATGCGCGATATATCTGGATCAGACATTTGTAATGTTAATAGCCAATTATCAGTACGTATACAGGGTGTAAACAGATCCTTCACGAAGCCGTTAACCAAGCATTCTGTACATCAAACTAAGTAACTAATAATAAATGCATCAATTCCCCAGGGCAGCGTCATTGGATGTCTTCTATTCCTCATCTACATCAACGATCTTCCCAAAATTATGAATGAACCTTGTGTGCTATTTGCAGATGATATATCCCTGCTTACCACATGTCAAGTAAATAGTCAAATTAACGATCAACTAAACTCTATATTAAATAAAACAACAAAATGGTTGGATGATCACAATCTTGAGATTAATTATAAAAAAACTTAACTAATGACCTTCTACCCCCGCCAAAAATCCCCTTTACCAATCAACTTCACAACGAACGGCATAAAATTAGAAGTAGTTAATGAATTTACATTGCTAGGACTTACAATAGACTCACACATTTCATGGAAACCTCATTTAAAAAGAATACGAGCAAAGCTTTCTAAATTTACTTACGCACTACGAGAAGTAAAAAAAACTACCGATGTACAAACTGCTCTAACCACCTACTACGCCTATGCTCATTCATGGCTCAGCTATGGCATAATAATGTGGGGAAATAGCACAGACTCACAAACGCTTCTCATTCTGCAAAAGAAACTAATCCGCATCATCGTTAACATTGACCAAACAGATAGTTGTAAACCCTTTTTTATAAAGCACAAAATACTCACCTTACCATCTATATATATACTCGAAATATGTAAATTTGTTAGAAAATATAAAATTTCTTTATTACCCGCGGTGAAAAACATAGCGACCGATCTATTAGATTTAAAAATATGATAATGTTACCGTCATCGCGCATGAAATTGCACTCAAATAGTCCTTATGTAATGTCTATAAAAATATTTAATAAACTACCAGACGCATTAAAGGGTGAAACTTGCAACACAAAATTTACAAATAAACTAAGGAAATACTAATTAAAAAAGCATACTACACCATAAATGAATACATGGATGACAAAAAAATTATTTAACTCAGACTGACATCACCCACACCTACCTTTAAAGTTGGTTATAATATATATTTTTATAAGTATTTTAAGTTTATTATGATTTTAAGTTTATTATGATTTCAAGTTTATTGTGATTTTAAGATAATTGACATGTTTAATTTAAAGTTTATTTATTTATTTAATGTTAATTCAAAGCAATGTTGACATGTTTTTTTAATTGGAATTGTGTTTGTATGTTTAATTTTATAAGTTTTTAATTTTATAAGTTTTCATTTTTGCTGTGCCCCACAGGGTCCATAATTGTACCTAGCTATAAGCATTATTATTTTAAGATCTGTATTATTAACATTATGGAATGCAAATAAAGATATGAATATGAATAACTCTACACAAAAATTATTGCGGGGAAACCACTTTTTTTTTGGGTAAAAAATAACCTTTTACGGTAAAACTCAATGTAACGCATTCAAAACATTGTGCTTATAGATTCATTTAATAGTAAACGGGACATGGAGGTATTTTAAGTAAAGTAATAACCTTAAGAATTTGTATTAAAAAAAAATACCTTGTGAAAAAGTTGGAAGTTTGACCCCCAATAACTCCGTAACTAGAAGGTTCCCAGGTATGGTCTAGAACAAAAAAATTATCGCAATAGCGGGGAGAAGAAGTGCCTTTCGGCTTCGTTAAGGGTCTATTTACACCCTTTATTATAAACAGTAGGTAACCGAGGATTCATCGTTAATGTCAGATGGCAATTTGGTATTACGGCTTAATGCAACGACGTGTGCCATACGCGTCCCGGGTCCGTATTCAATACTAAAAGTGAACTCGCTAATTTGGAGCCACCATCTGGCTATACGTGGTATAAGGTCTCGTTTAGTCAGTGTGGTTCGGAGCGCATGACAGTCAGTTATTATTTTAAATTCTAACCCCAATAGATAAACTCGAAACTTTCTAAGTGAGCAAACAATAGCCAATGTTTCAAGTATGAATGCAAGTGACGCTCTTCAGGCGTCGTCTGTCTGCTAAAGTAGGCAACAGGCTTGAGTACTCGAGGGCTAGATTGCCATTGTAATAATATTCCCCCTATACCTAGGGCACTAGCGTCTGTGTACAGCTCAGTATCAAGTTTAGGGTTGTATAGTGCTAATATCGGTCTGCTTATTAAATTGTTTTTTAACGTAGTGAATGCTTGAAATTGATCTTCAGCCCAAGTGAAATTATTTCCCTTTTTCAATAAATTAGTGAGGGGTCTTGCAATTTCACCGAAGCCCTTAACAAATTTTCTAAAGTAGCCTGCTAACCCCAAGAATTGACGAACCTCGTGAACATTGTGAGGAATAGGGAATTCTTTTACAGCTAGAATCTTATTTTCATTCAGCCGTATCCCATCGGCGGATATTTCATAGCCCAGGTAATTAATCTTCGTGTCAAAGAAACGGCATTTTGATAATTTAAGGATGATACCATTTTCGCGCATTAGCTTTAAGACTTCCTCAAGCCTAAGAAAACCTTCCTCTATATTCATTAAAGGTAGGAGAATATCATCTAAATACGCCAAGGCAGATTCGTATAGTTTTGAACAGAGCATTTGATTTATAACTCGTTGAAACGCAGCCGGTGCATTAGCCAAGCCGAATGGCATCCTTTTAAATTCATAATGTCCATCGGGCGTTACAAAAGGGGTTAGCGAACGACTTTCTTTGGCCAAAGGGACCTGGTAATACCCTGGAGCAAGGTCCAAGGAGGTGAAAAATCGACTGCCGCTGAGATTAGTTATCTGGTCGTCGATTAATGGCTAGGGAAAACAATCTATTCTGGTTTTTTTATTTAAGGATCGGTAATCAATACAAAGGCGTCGTTCTCCAGATTACTTTTTTACAATTACGATAGGACTCTCATAGTTACAATCAGAGTCCTGTAGTATATCATTTTGCAACAAATCATCAACAATTTCCCGTACCTGTACTCTTTCGAAGTGAGATAAGCGATAAGGTCTGTAGACCACAGGACTAGCGTCAATCAAATCTATTTTCATTTCAACCGTGTTACAACAATCTATCTCACTCAAATTAAATGCAAAACAATCACGATACGATTGCAATAGATCATAAAGCTTATCCATTGTTTTATCGTCAACTTTTGGACATACTTTGATTTCAGTCGTGGATATAATTGTAAAAAGTGTGGAAAGAAGTATAATTATTTGCTATTATTTTACAAAATCATTACTTACATGATTTTACATGAAATTCCCTATTATCAAATCAGAGTTTATTGGCATACTTAAATCTAAACCTTAAATAACATGATGTCATATTTACTTATCTATTACCTACGTTTAATCAGCTATATTACATTAATATTTACATGTATTAAACTACGACGTCCGTAACATAGTGTTTAAAGAGATTATTAATGACTCTGCCCTGGAGTGCACATGTGGTGCTGTTCTACAAACGATACGCACTTAATATCGTGTCCTGCCTGTCTTGTTATTTGTTCACTACAGGAACCGATGGACGCTACCGAAAGCGACTACACAAAATGGTTTTTATAAAACAAAGAAAATATTTAATCACAAAAAAATACATAACTATGTAGAGCTCAAGTTTCAGGACAGTTTCCCTATATCCCTTTTGTATTGATTTCCCCATGTTGTCCCACTTAAAAGAAACATCGTGTATATATCCTCAAATTGACAGACATAAGACAACTACCTACCTAAGCATATTAACCTTGCGGCTGTACGGTTTCAGCTGGGGCGAGTGGAGGAGCTGCTCACGATGCTGGCATCGCGACTGGGCGCAGATCCTCTGGCGGAGGGCGCGAGCGCGGCCGGCACGCCCGCTGCGCCGCCGGAGCCCGACGCGCCCGCCGGCGCCGCGCGCAAGCGACGCTCCAAGGTGACGAGCGCCACTGGCCGACACCGCGCGTGCACTCTGCAGCCGACCGCTCACTAACACTCGCTCGCCCGCAGGCGCGGAGCAAGGGCGCCGCGCCCACGCCGCCCGCCACGACGCCGAGCGAGGCGCCGCCGGGCCCGGCCAGCCCGGGCGCCAGCGCGTCGCAGCGGCGCCGCGACTTCGTGTAGCGCGCGGCGGCGCCCGGCGCGCGCCCGCACTAGCGGCAGGCGCCGGGGGCCCCGCACTGTATATATCTAGTTATGATAATGTAGATATTATGTAGCCACACGATACGAGTAGACACGCTGCGTTACGCTTTTGACACCGTGACACGGATGACGGGACTCGGCTTGGCTGTATGATGACACCGAGCCGGGCCCGGCGGCACGTAGCACCGCGGTATGTCGACTAAACTCACTGACAATCTCCGTACCGACCGCACACCGTACAGTTTACATTATTATCTACCTTCTACCTACCCCATCGGTTAATACAGGCGCGATCTCATGTTGTAAATATGTAGTACTGAGAGCTCGAGCGACCCATTTCGGGAATTTTAGGCGGCATGTCACTTCTGCCTTGTAATCAATGCTTCGACCCTCACTCGATCGCGAGATATTGACACTGACAACGTCATCACCAAAGAACGTGATGGCATATAGGTAGTCAGTCAGCTCTATGTTCCGTAGCCAACGGTGACCTCGTCCTAGGGGCCCTGCTTCTCTCCATTAACTAAGTCATCCCACTGCTGGGCAAATGCCTCTCTCTCTGCCTCTGGTCATTGATTTTGTCTAGCTTGTCCCGGCATTTTATATGAGGTCTACGGCCACGCCTCTTGGCTACGTTAGAGTTTCACATAGTGGCTGTTTAGGCCGACAGCTCATTGGGCACACGGCAGACGTGGCTAACCCATTCTCACTTCAGCTCTGCGGTTGTTTGAGCAACGTCAGTAATTTGTGTTTCGGAGCGGATTCTACTCATGTCTGTGCCACCGTGACGACCACCAACGCCAATCGCTTCCATATTTAGTAAATAATTCGTTCTCAATTGGTGCTAATTAGTGCTCGAACAACAAAATTGGTGGTTCGGCGGTAGTCACGCTCCTTTCAGCAGGACCACCATGAGCGCCGTAAAAGAGGGCATGCTACGGCTATTCTAAGTATACGAATAATTAATGCCCTTATATGTGATTCATTTCGTAAAAAAACAGAACTAAAATATTTGTATTAACCGAGAAATCAACGATTATAACTTTCGCGCGCTCGTTCAGCAGAATCGCGACTTAGAATGTTGATTCCAAGTTTGAGGAGCTTGTCTTGTTCAAATCTGCTTAGAAAATTACTGCCCTGCAAAAATTCAAAAGGCTAGGTTTAAAGCGAAAAATTGAAAATTTATTTACAAGATATTATATTAAGATTAGCTTTATATTCATTAATGATATAAAATTGCAAATTTTAAGGAGTAGAAATTTCTATTAGGGCTTAAAGGTTACTACGGTGGTTTACGAAATATACTATGCCAGTGGGGTGGCGGTAGTCACGGTGTTAAATTTTCATTTCAAGATTTCCCTATTTTAACTCTGTGATGTCATCCCAAATTTATACAAAAATTACTTCTCCTAAAGAAGTTATAATGACCAAAAATTCAGATTCCTAAGTGTTGTATTTTAAGAGAAATTAGCTTTCATTACTTTTCTATACTATTAAGTTGTCAATGGTATTGAGCTGTTAAGGAGATGTACAATCGTGCACATAAATATATGGATGTCGGAATAGTAATACAAACAATATCTATAATTTTTATACAAACATACAGTTTACATGGGTACATAGTAAGAACAAAATAAGCTATCGTTTGCGATAGGACCCATGGTCTGCGATACCTATCTTAATAACGTTGTTGGTAGTTTATCTGTAGGTATTGTAACCTACCTCCTGTGTTAGAATATAATTAAAGAGCGATAGATATTTCTCATTTATTACTTTCCTACTAAGTAATTTACCGTTGCTGCAAGCAGTACCTAAGTATTAAAAACCTAATTTACTGCAGCAAAAAATGTTGTTAATAACGTAAGTGTAAAAGGATCACATAATTAAAAGGTTTTTTCAGTAGCTGAAGTCGATTTTACTAAATTTGCACTGATATAGGGCAGGGCAGTAATTTTCTATACAGGTATGAGAAAAGCGACAAGCTCCTCAAACTTGGAATCAACATTCAAAGTCCAAGTCCAAGTGGTCCTGCTGAACGAGCGCGCGAAAGTTATCATCGTTCATTTTCGGTAAATAAAAATATTTCAGTCCTGTTTTTTTTTTTACGAAATGTATCACATTTAAGAGAACTAATTATTTGTATACTTGGAATAGTTGTAGCACGGCCGCTTTTTCGGCGCTCATAGTGGTCCTGCTGAAAGGAACGTGACTACAGCCGAACCATCTTCAAAGTCGATTTTCGCGAAAACTACTTAGGCACCAATTTTGTTTTTCGAGCACTAATTAGCACCAATTGAGAACTAATTATTTAACAAATATGGAAGCGATTGGCGTTGGTGATCCGGCGGTAGTCACGGACATAGTCTATTCGAGTAAGTAACTCACAATACAAAACAAAATAGGTATACGTACCTACGCGTATAAGATGAGCGAGATTCCGCCGTGGCCGAATAACTAGTTGTTGGGTGGTGCCAGCTACAAGTAATTCGGTTGCGACGTTGTCAACTGCTCACACGGCTATGGTGTCCGCGCCGGCGCCGTGGGAACTCTGACGTCATTCAACTCGTTCGCACACACTAGCTATGTACTTGTGCTCATGCGACACTCGATGCCGGTGGTGGTGGTTGAGTAGATTGCCAGCGTGATTTTAATTCCTTGACGGGCTAAACTAACGAATTTGTAAAGAATTTTATTATTACATAATGAAGTGATACAGACTATCTATTCTAGCATATTTCGCATTTTTTAAAGCAATATTTCCCACATCATTTTCACTATTCCAGATAACACTTGAAGACCAACTATTTTTGTATGATTGCTATAATATATCTTGTCTACACTAGCAAAAGAGCACTGTTCTGCAGTAATGCTTTCTCCCATTGTTTGAACATTTAGCATGATACGACTCGTCCCTCATTGTACACCATTTGATATGATTCGTTGGGGACGCGACACAGCGCGAGCGATAGCGCGATATCGGCGCGCCACTAGCGTATTGTCGCATAACAGCGCTCCTCTTGTATGTTTGTACTGCAACGACTAACTTTTATACGCTACAAGTTTCATGTATTTAGGTGTAAGGCGTCGTCGAGCACGCAATGACGCAAGACTCGAACTGATCTCTATACCGCGACGTACTCGCGCATACATATCTACTCGCAAATGGCGCACGAGTTATACCGTCGGCGTCGCCCACATTATATTATTATGATACTCTTAGGACGTGCACCGACTCGACCGTCCGAAACGCCTGTTGTATAGTTATTGGTTGTTAACGTTTTTAAAGTTTATCCGAGATATTGTATATGTAAGCGTAGTGTACTCGGGAGCGTCAGCGGCAGTAGTCCAGCGGACGGGGGGGAGGGGGAGGGGGAGGGGAGGCAATGAAACGACACACTCATTTTAATCCTAACTTTAATAATATATACAAAAGGAAATACATGACCGGCGCTAGCCTAGGGCGGCGCGTGGCTCGCACGTTCAGCTCCGCTCCGCTCGGCGCTGCGCTCGCTCCGCTCCGCTCCGCTGCGCTACTGGCGCGGCGCCCGCGGACTGTGCCTGTCGCGACTAGTGCCTTGGGAGCACCCGCGGACAGATCTGAAGCTCTCTCGTCTGTCTCTAGCATATTATTTGTGAAGAAATTATGACAGTTTCGGATATTCCAGCTATTTATATTGTTTTAACAGAATACAATATTAATACTGTAATAAAGTTTTTTTATTTATGCCTCCTGAAAGACCCTCATTACTGTAATATGACTGTCAGTTGTCACCCACAGCGGATTCTGTGCGTTCAGTCTTAACTCGATAATGACACGATAACGATAGATAAATTGAGGCAATATGAACGTTTCAGTAACTTTACATAGCGTGGCAACACAGTGAACGTGATAAATATAATTATGTGAACAAAATGACTGGATGTTATAAATGCTGATTACGGAAACACTGCAATAGTAGCTTATTTAAGGCCAAGTAAATTCGTCCAGGTTTATGCTTTAAAAACTCGCGTCTCATTTTAAAATATCGAGGAGAAAAAAATATACGTTTAGGACACACCCAGACGTCACAAGCAGTAATACAGAGAAGTCGGCGTCACACGGCAGCACACCGCCGCTCTGTGCTACTGCGCCGTGCTGTGCAGCTCGTGTCGCTCTCGTGCCGAATTCATAAATGCCAAAGGTGACAATACAAAAGTAGAATCCCACTGCAGCCGGAACGCGGAGCGTGCGGCGCGAGGGCGCACGCGCTACTGGCGCGCTACTGGCGCTTGTCGGCCAGCGCCGAGTGGTGCGACAGCGCCGAGTGCGCCGACGAGCAGATGTCCTGCAACACACGCACACACGTCATGACGTCACGCGCGAGGGCGGGGCCTGCGGGCTGGGGCCCGTCTGTACGCACCTGGTAGGAGAACTGCGGGAACTGCTCCTCCTGGATGCGCGCGAGGCTGGCGTCGTTCTCGGGCGGCGTGAGCTCGACGGACTCGCCCGTGAACTCCGAGTCGAAGTAGCGCGTGTCGGTCTCGGACTCCACCTGCGGCTTGAAGGGCGGCGGGATCTTCTTGGCCACCAGGTCGGCCCAGTTGACGGACGCGAAGAAGGGATGGTTCATGATCTCGTGCGCGTCGTCCGGGCCGGCGCCCAGGCGGCTGGCGGGCTCCTTGGTGAGCAGGCCGGCCAGCAGCGCGCGGCACGCCGCCGACAGCGCGCGCGGGAAGCGCACCTGCGGACACACACTCGTGTAGCGGGCTGCGAGCGCACACACACGCACACACACACACACGCACACTCACCTCCTCGCTGAGGATGAGCGAGAACAGCACATCATGGTCGCGGTTGTAGAAGGGCAGGCGGCCGCACGCCATCTCGTACATGACGACGCCGGTGCCCCACCAGTCCACGGCCGGGCCGTAGTCCGTGTCCTCCAGCACCTCGGGCGCCAGGTACTCGGGCGTGCCGCAGAACGTCTTAGTGGTGCGGCCGTACGTGATGTTGACCTTGCACAGGCCGAAGTCCGCGATTTTGATGTGGCCGTCCTTGTCCAGCAGCAGGTTCTCGAGCTTCAGGTCGCGGTAGATGATGCCCTCGCCGTGCAGGTAGCCGAGCGCGGACACGATCTCGGCGCCGTAGAAGCGCGTGCGCTCCTCGCTAAAGGAGCGCTCGCGCGACAGGTGGAAGAACAGCTCGCCGCCGTTGGCGTACTCCATCACGAAGCACACGCGGTCGGCAGTCTGGAACGAGTAGCGCAGCGCCTGCGCAGCCACCGCGCTCAATTTAAAGTACCCACCACACTGACCGTGGACAAACACGCTCGTCTCACGAACTTTACACGATATTTTCATAAATTGAAAAAAAAAAGTTCAGCTATTTCTATGTATAGCAATAAGTGTAAGTTCGCTCGTACAAAGGGCGCGTATATCCGCTAAAGAAGCGTACCGAAGGAACCCGGTTTAAGACAAACTGACTCGTCGTACAGATCACAGGGATCGGGTGCGGGTGGGCTCGGGAGTAAGAGGGTGCCGTGATTCCGTGTATTTATATGATCGTCGACACACGAGCAGCGTACTCGGGTCGAGCGCTGATGTAGGGCCGTTGCATTCGTATTCGTAATACGTACACTTTCCGATAGGCACTCACACAGACGCGTAGGGAGGGGGGGGGGGGGTATGTGTAAATCTTTGTCCTCATAAAAAATATAATGTGTTCGTAATCACTATACAAACATGCTCGTTTGTACGAGCCTAGTGACAGACCGCGCCTGCGCTGTGCCGCTAGTCGGCTAGTGCGTCGTACCGTGAGGAAGGGGTGCTTGGTCTTCTTGAGCACGCGGTTCTCGGTGATGGTGTGCGCCACCTCGTCCTTCTGTATGATGAGGTTCTTCTTGAGGATCTTCATAGCGTACAGCTTGCCCGTGCCCTTCTCGCGCGACAGCACCACCTTGCCGAACGTGCCCTTGCCCAGCACTTTCACGAACTCGAACTTCTCCAGCGTCTGCGCATCACACAAGACTTCATTTAACTAGAACTACATACACCACAAAATATTTTAAGTTCAAAATATTTGTTAAAGAAACTGAAAAACAAAGTTATTTCTGTGATTAACCGAAAGTATCCCATATCTGAAAAACTATGCGACGTATGTATGGTACGTAGGTACATAAACTCACGCCTTTTCTCATGTGGGTAGGCAGAAAGCACAGCACGTACGATCCTCCTGCTACGATCCGTACGTAGTGACATGCAAAACATCCTTTAAAATCAACCCACCAAATATTAGGGGCGGGGGGGCAGGTACTTGTTTTCATACATAAGTAAGCATTATTTGTTTATATTTCCAGTAGTGCGCGCAAAATTTTCGAAGTTGCACTGCATTACTTATTTATTTATTTATTTTTACCATAATATAATTGTTTATGTATTACATTAGAGAAACAAACAGTAACATATTAAGCATAAACAGTGTTGGCCTCACCTTAAAGACCCATTGAAATATAAAATTATGAAAACATGGAATGGGTCCCGCGCCTGATTCCAGATACTTGACTTTTGGTTGTCAGACGGGTTTTTTAGTTTTTGTAACTACTTTTATTTTTCCAGCTTTTCAGTTTTGTAATATGAAAGATATCAAAGACGATTCAACGTCTTGGTTTTTTCGCTTTTATGTGATTAGTATTCGTAAAAATCGCCTAAGGGAAACGTTTACTCTACCATCTTTAAGTAAACACAACCAATTAAGGGCATGCGAACTGAACTAATTTCTCATGTTTATAAAAACCTTTATCAAAGTCATTGAAAAGCTCATAGCTGGCCAGTTACATCATAAACAACCTCCAGAACGAGCAGGCTTCCGGCAAGGACTTTACACCACCGACCACTTCTACACCGTTAATCAAATAGTGAAGAAATACTAAGAATAAAGGGTGTAACAAGACCCTTCACGAAGCCGAAAGGCACTTGTTCTCCCCGGCGATCATTTTTTTGTTCTAGATCATACCTGGGAACCTAGTTACGGACATATTGGGGGTCAAAGTCCCAACTTTTTCACAAGTTTTTTTTTTAAATACATGTTTGTAATGTAAGATTTTTACTTTAAACATCTCCACGACCCCCGTACTATTCAATCCGTCCATCAGTACAATGTTTTGAGTGCGTTACATTGCGTCCTACCGTAAAACGTGATTTTTCACCCAAAAAAAAAATTCGTTTCCCAGTAATAATTTTTGCGTAAAGTTACTTAGTTTGATGTACATAATGCTTCGTTGACGGCTTCGTTAAGGGTCTTGTTACACCCTGTATAAAACTCCTTTGTATCTTGCATTTGTTGACTATTCTGAAGCCTTTGTCAGCATCACACATTCTGCAATATTTATTGCCCTTATAAAACAACACATAGAACTTACATACATACATCTTTTGCGTAATACTACTCTGTCAAGAAAGTACTGGGAAACGATCAATACACAAAATGTTAGTTATTCATCCAAAGTTATTTTATCGCCTTCAAAATATGGTACTGCAGAAACGATACACTAACGCCAACGAATAATCCAATCATCAAAATATTTTTCCGTAAAGGAGTTCAGTTCTCTACAATGAATCAGAATATATGAACTACAATGGTTCTGTTTTTGCCAAACGAACACTAAAAAAATCTTGTTTAGAAATAAGATATGGTTATACACATTGATGGACATTAAGGCTTCAGTCCGGTAGCATTGACAGCCCGTCGAAATAATCGCGCAGGTTTACAATGTTTTTTTGACTAAAGTTATAAAGGAATTGCTATTATTTTTAGTGCACCATAATATTGGTTGTAAGTATGCTTAATAACTACTTACGTATTTTTTTAAAGTTCATAAAACTCGCTACTAGTAAACCAAAACAGCCATAAAATTACAGGAAAAGTTTGCCTAGCGGCCGAAGTAGAAGGACGTCGGAATATCGTCAATTGTTTTTCACTTCTTACTCTCACAATCATGCTATCGCGCTCATGTTATGTCATGCAGGCTGCTCTACTTAATTATTTTAACCTACTACAAAGAAAAGAAGGGTTATGTTTTTATCTATGATTTTTTAATTATTTACACATGTGCGGAAGACACTAGTGCGAACGGATACTTGCGGGAAATAAGATTCCTTACGATGAATCTAAATCAAAATCAAAGATGGCGGCTGCGAATTTTTCATCATGGGTATCGAGGTACATCTATGGTAATCGAGGGCGCTCTAAACGAATATGGGGTCAAAATTAAAATCAAAGATGGCGGATACGGAAATTAACGAATTTTTCATCATGGGTGTCATTTTTATGGTAATCGTGGGCGTTCAAACGAATAGGAGTCAAAAACAAAATCAAGGATGGCGGATACGAAAATTAACGAATTTTTGATCATGGGTGTCATTTTCAAGGTAATCGTGGGCGTTCTAAACGAATATAAAGGGTGTAAAAAGACCCTTAACGAAGCCGAAAGGCACTCCACAAGTTTTTTTTTAAATACTACTTTTTAAGGTTCTAACTTTACTCCAATTACCTCCATGGTCCGTTTACTATTCAAAGCATCCATCAGCAATAAGTTTTGAGCGCATTATATTGAGTTTTACCGTAAAATGTGATTTTTGACCCCAAAAAAAAATTTCGTTTCCCAGCAAAAATTTTTGCGTAAAGTTACTTAGTTTGATGTACAGAATGCTTGGTTGACAGCTTGGTGAAGGGTCTGTTTACACCCCGTATGTATAGTCAAAATCAAAATCAAAGATGGCGGATACGAAAATTAACGAATTTTTCATCATAGGTGTCTTTTTCATGGTTTCCGGGGTCGCTGATAACGAAAATGAGGTCAAAATGAAAATACAACATGGCGCAATAAATTTTTTCGGTTTTTTCGTCATGGTTGTCCATGGTAAATAAATATACTCATTGAAGTTGTGAATTTCTTGCCCTCTAGTAATGTTAAAATTTTGCAGTGGAAAGGCGTGTTCCATTATGTGAAAGCCAAAAAAAAATGTTCGAAAACGAGTGATCATGAATTTTAAGATAGCTATTCGAAAAACTTTTTTTTATTACGTCTTTGTATGATGGTTCCTAGAAACAATAATAATAAACATAAGCGTCGAATTGATAACCTCCTTTTTTTTAAGTCGGTTAATATTTAGGTAGAGCAGCTTTAGCATCATATTAAATAATTGAAATACGACTAGGTGTCGAAGGGGGAGGTCCCCGCATAGGTACACGATGTGTTTTTGTTTTTGCTGTGAATTTCTGAGTTTTGCACGGCAAGACTATCGCCTTAAGGATTGCGCCATATCTATTAGACCAGAATCGCGTTTTTCATGCTCCTATCAATTTTCTGTCGCTCCGAATCGTAATTTTCTAGAGCGAGATACAGAGCGGGAGTGCTATAGCACCCGGCAGCATTGATGATGCTCTCGGCAGCACTGTTTAGCAAATGCCGGTTTTGAGCATCGTAAAAGGATATAATTATGGAAAAATGCGATTCCGAGCTGATAGATATGGTTCAACCCTTAATGCCACTCGTCAATGGTCGGTGCGCGGCGCTCACGCATCCACGCAACCCGGACAAAAACACGCTTGCCGCACCCTCGGCGCAGTACGTACACACGGGTGCGTGTGTGCGTGCGTGTTCGCCTGCTCGCTCGCTGTTGTACGGACTATAGCTATGTTGTGGCGCTGTTTGTTGTGATACTGAGTATTCGGTGACTAACGCGTGCAGTTTTCCTGTTCACCGAAATACCAACTTAATTATGCATTGACAGTGACACTTATGAACTTCACACGTCACTATGTTCGTTCACGATAATCTCCGAAACCACTCATTTTATGAAGATGTATGGTTGGTCTCAGCTTGAAAGGTACGATGTTGCGGACCCGATAAGTGGCGCCGTGCGAAGCAGGGCCGGGTCGTTGGTGTATTTATATATTTTTTTTGGTATTTCATTAAAATATCTAATAACGAAATGCCCTTTCCAGAAAAACTTGTCATTTCTAACCAGCTTGTAATATTTAGTACGTTCGACAAGGGGGTGAATGAATACTAAGATGGCAGTTGTTAACGATGTTCACGAGATTAAGTTATGCAGAGTTGGTCGCCGGAGGCAACGACCCTGCACGTCTTGTACTCAACTATGACGGTAGGGATGCAGGATGATGATTAAAGGGCAGCGCACACCGGGGACAGCAGAGCGTCTTTACCCAACGTAATTGCTCCACTGTCCCCGGTTTGTGCTATCAAAAGGTTGAAACTTTTGACCGTCAGAGCATAAACGCACGTGCGTGCCCTCTACGTCCAGCCACAATTTCACCCACCATTTTGTCACATATTTGTGTCGTCTGAAGTTTGACAGGGCACACGCTTGCTTGTCACGTACGAGGTGTAAACAGACCCTTCACCAAGCCGTCAACCAAGCATTCTGTACATCAAACTAAGTAACTTTACGCAAAAATTTTTGCTGGGAAACGAAATTTTTTTTTGGGGTCAAAAATCACATTTTACGGTAAAACTCAATATAATGCGCTCAAAACTTATTGCTGATGGATGGAGTGAGCTGATGAATGGGTAATTGGAGTAAAGTTAGAACCTTAAAAAGTAGTATTTAAAAAAAAACTTGTGAAAAAATTGGAACTTTGACCCCCAATATCTCCGTAACTAGAAGGTTCCCAGGTATGGTCCAGAACAAAAAAATGATCACAATGACGAGGAGAACAAGTGCCTTTCGGCTTCGTTAAGGGTCTTTTTACACCCTTTATATGTGACTACGGCGGTCAAAAGGAGTAGCGCGCGGTCTGAGGGCGTGTGAAGTGCCGCTGTCCGTACAATCTGATAGAAATCGTTAGATTCGCCCTACCGCGCCAAAAAATTATTGAGTTTCGGTTTCGTTTAAAATAACTACATGATTGAGCAAGACTACTCACTCATACTGAAACTCATGTAGTCATCTACCCATCGATCCATGTGTGACGTGCGAGCTCTTCTCGGTGCGAATATGTACGGTGAGGGCACACGCATAACAACAAAATGTGATGTGGGATTGTTGTTGTTTAATGTTGTAATTTATCTAGATACATATAATAAAATCGGAAAAATCCACTTGGCGCAAAAACTTCTGCATAGATCCTGTTCAAATTTTGCACAAATATTCCTTATAGGCTTCTGCAAAGGTTAGGCTATTTTATTATCACGCTATTTGCTTAAGGGGGTGAGCAATATTGCATTATGTATGTATTTTTCAATTGTTTGACGTTTCAACCATGACGTGCATAAGAACAGCTATTGACCCCGGTATTATTTTCACTTTATGTGATTTGTTTTAATATTATTTTTTTGATGCTGTGAGATTTCCAACATTCCTATTTTTCTCATTTTTTTTTCGTATTAGTAATATTTCTCCAAAAAGTAATAGAAAACTTTAGAAGAAGACAACATGCTGTTCCGACCCCAAATACATTCAGATAAGGCCAGAAGAATGATGATGTTGATGATGATTTCTCCAAAAGATAGTAAAGCGAACAGAAGTCTAATTAGTTTAAAAGTTCTTGCTGTGCTAGAAGTGTTTTTCCTTCTCTATTTGCAAATCATCAATAATCCTTACGCAATTTGGATTTAAGTATGTCACGGAGAGATCCTTAATTTAATTTATTTTGGAATTTTATTAAGTTTTGTTGCTATCATTTTGAATGTAAATCGTATGCTACAAAGATAAAGTTTCTTTAAAATAATTAGCCTGGATTATGAGCAGTCCTGTTAAGGCAGATAGTTTAAATTTTTAGCGATAGGTCTGATGTTAAAGGATTGTACCCGCAAATCAAAAAAAAAATAAAAATTATATTATAAGTCTATACGTGAGGATTTGTAATTAGCTTTCTGGTGACTATGGTTTCCTATTTTGTTTGTTTTTATTAGCTGTAAGTCCTCCATGTACTAAAAATAAATAAATAAATGGCATAGACTGTACTGTTGTAGTGGTATAGTTGTCGGAAGCGAGCATGAGGTCCTGAGTTAGATTTCCGGGCCGGGCAGTGTTATTAATTTTCCACCAGGAAATTTTCAACAGCAGCTACGAAGTTTGAAATTGTGCCCTGTTGATGGCAATAGGCTCGCCTCCTATTTCATGGGACTTAAACATAACCGGCACAATGAAGATGTACTATTAGGTACACCTCAGCTTCACCCGTCGGGAATTACAGACGACATAATTATCATCAAATTCAAATTTGAATTTTTGAATTTGAATTTGAATTTGATGATATGTTAATTCAACATCCCGCTTAAGATCGAGCTTCACTCATCTGTCTACCGAATGAAAACAATATTTTTAGCAATATTAAGACTTACATGAAAACTTATAATATTGCGAACGGATTGCCTGATAAAATTAAGTAAAGGTTACCTTTTCTGAAAATTAACGGAAATAATGTTTTCCAATCCAAACGAAATCAAATTTGGATTAAACTACAAACTATAAGGGCCAAGAATCTGTTGGGTTGTCTATTTTTTTGTCCCTACTACAAGGTTGTAAGGTTTATGTGTTGATACTATATACAGGGTGTAAACAGACCCTTCACGAAGCCGTCAACCAAGCATTCTGTACATCAAACTAAGTAACTTTATGCAAAAATTATTGCTGGGAAACGACTTTTTTTTTGGGGTGAAAAATTACGTTTTACGGTAAAACTCGATGTTATGCATTCAACACATTGTGCTGATGGATGGATTGAATAGTACGGGGGTCGTAAAGGTGTTTAAAGTAAAAATCTGACATTAGAAACACGTATTTAAAAAAAAACTAGTGAAAAAGTTGGAACTTTGACCCCGAATATCTCCGTAACTAGAAGGTTCCCAGATATGGTCTAGAACAAAAAAATGATCGCAGTGACGGAGAGAACAAGTACCTTTCGGCTTCGTTAAGGGTCTATTTACACCCTTTATACACTCATCTGTTTTCTTATTAAATTATATGTATTTAAAAAAAAAACAGATAATTTACTTCTGTACTGTCCCACTGCTGGGCAAAGCCCTCCCCCAATTCCTTCCATGTGCTCTTTTCTTGTGCCACCTCGAACCAGCCCTCGCGGTAAGCGTCCAGATCGTCTCGCCACCTCTTTCTGGGCCGGCCTCGGCGGCGCCGTCCGTCTTCCGGCAACCATCGCGTGGAGACTTTTGCCCAGCGGTCATTGTGCACGCGGCTAACGTGACCCGCCCATTCCCATTTTAGCCTAGCAGCCTTCTAAAAAAATATTATAACTTGAAAATATTATAACCTACACGATGGTATAACGTTGTCTAAGAAAAATCGGTGAAGTCTCACTCACGTTTCTCGCAATTAAATAGTCTTCAATTATTGTCATCAGGCAACCCATTCCTTATAATTATGTTTTTTTCATGTACGAGTATATGTATTACAAATATTTTTCACTCGGGAAGCAAATGAGGCTAGATTAGGCATTTATTCGGTACTAGACAGGCTTTATTTACAATTGTGGAGATACCACAGAGTGAAGAGGAATTATTTCCGTAAAAGTAACTGTTTCACTCGCGGCACGTCTTTAACGTTTTAAGTGTGACTGCACTTACATGTGAACTTCGGAGCAAAATTTTAATATAGTCAACATAAATATAGTGAATAGACAAAGGGCTTGTTTAGACAGTATTTGTTACATCGACTTGCATCTACGCATCAATGAAAAGTATACGCTTCGGAAAGCATGGATCTTCGGAAATACAAGATCTAATATTATTGCCGTTCTTCTTCTTCTTTCGTATCGATGGTACGGCTTATCAAATTATTAACCCAGGTAGCTACGATAATCGCGGCGTCAGTAGCGATTTTGACAGTAAGTCCTCTAAAACGCAGGAGTAGGGATATTTTGGACACTCCAGCAAGCCGGCCATGGTCTGGTTGGGAGCCGCGTATGCACATTGAGCTGCCACCACCATGGAAGTACATGCCTATTATTACTACTATTCTAACACCATGGTTAGAATATTACAGATTTACGACTAAAATCTTTTCAAAACTTTGAGTCACATAAATAAGTCGAACTGTGACCAAAGTGGAGACTTCGTAAGTACACAATGGCTGCACTATAACGTGTTGAAAAACCAAATTTAGAAGCTTTGCATCAGTGGGGATCGCACTGCGGCTGACGTTCGTGTTAATTCTGAAACATGAGGATAACCAAAGCGCATACTCTTTCTGGTTTCATTTCTAAACATGTACATTAAATTCAAGCAGCAAGTATTTTTCAGTAACGGGGTTTTTGCATATTCTCATTAATGTTTTCCATCGGCTTATTCAGCACTCAGAGCTGAAAGATATTTTTAAAGATACTCAGCGTCGAGACTTATGATAGATCATGAATTGCAACTATTTGCTTTCGTTCATAAACTGCTTCATGCCGTGTCGATGGCAATCTAAATTGATTCCTCCCATAAATTGACTACGAGTTCCATTAAGGCGATAGTCGGCCTGTGCAAAACTCAAAAATTCACAGCAAAACAAAAACAAATCGTGTGTGCGGGGACACCTAGTCACCCGCTGACACCTAGTCGTACTTAAATTATTTGAGATGATGCTAAAGTTGCTCTACCTTATTAACCGCCTTAAAAATAAAAACCGGCCAAGTGCGAGTCGTACTCACACGCACACAGGGTTCCGTAGCACCAAACAAAAAAGCAAAACTAAATTTGTTTTCCATAGTATGTCAATGAAAAACAAAGTTACTGCTGCAGTTTGATGAAAAAGTCCCATATCTCAAAAACTAAACATCAAATCTTATTCAAACCAATTTTCGTTAAAAGTTTTTTTTACGTTCTACAATCATACATTTTTTCTGAATTTTCCTCTTCTTACTTTAGAAATTAGAGGGGGACACACACATTTTACCACTTTGGAAGTGTCTATCTTACAAACGATTGACTCGGAGAAAAAATCGTTTCTGGAACCTCAATGTCATTTTTAAAGACCTATCAATAGACACCCCTCACGTATAGGTCTGATGAAAAATATTTTTTTTAGTTTCAGTTCCATGTATGGTCCCCCCTTAATCATTTAATTTTTTTATTATTGTTTAAAAATCGTAAAGGGGTTTATAGAATACATCTAGCTACCAAGTTTCAACTGTGAAGTTTTAATAGTTTCGGAATAAAATGGCTGTGACATACAGACGGACAGACTGACAGACATGACGAATCTATAAGGGTTCCGTTTTTTGCAATTTAGCTACGGAACCCTAAAAAGGAGGTTATCAATTCTACCCTTTTATTTATTCTTATTTCCAGGAAGCACCATACTATAACCACGTTACAAAAAATATATTTTTCGGATAAGTAGTTGTTATTATTGAAATTCATGATCACTAGTTTTCGAACGTTTTTTTTTGCCTTGTCACGAAATTGTAAGAATGCTAAGGATTTTTTTTTAACATCTAGGACATTTGCTCGAAAGACACTTGCCCGAAAAGATATTAGTTAGCGCGAAAGGACACCTGCGCGAACGGACGCTTGTGCGAATGTACACTTGCGCGTCTAATAGCTCGTGGGATTCGTTACGGACAAAACATAACATCACGCTTGATATTACTTGAACTTGATTTTGATTATGACCCCAGATTACCATGGACGTGACACCCATGACGAAAAATTCGATAATTTTCGTGTAGTAGGACATCTTTGATTTTGATTTAATGTTCCCTGATAATGCGAAAAAAATACGCGCTCACGTGAGCGATGCCGCGGGTACAGCTAATTTTAAATAAAATGCAATTAGGTGCTTTTAATTCCTCATTGTAATAGAGACAGGCAGAGTGTGAATTCATACCAATTATAATTATGGCATTTCATGTGGTTTACTTGCCGATTTCAAGCCATGCTATTGGATGAGATGTGATTGCCACGTGATCATCGTGAAAATCAGAAATGTCAACAATACTTATTTAAAAAGTATGGCTCCTGAATATTTGCATTCAAACTTTTCGAAGCCCTTTTCTTGCAATCAATCAATAAATCAAACTTCATAAGCTTTCAAATCTTCTGATTGATTGATCTCAATCATTATTATTTTAACACCTCAAGCAAGTAAACAAGGTCTCACGAATAAAGAAAATAAACTTAATGATACGGCAGTTCATTAAGGTAGCAAGAATATTTTGTGAGCAGTAAGGTAGCATTGGAATGGAACTAAAATAGGCAAAACAGGTGGAATACTTGGGTAGTAAATGAATACTCTGGTAATACTTAGTAAATTTGCTACCCAAGTAACCTTTCCTACCCAAACAGGCACATATTTTGTGAGAAGATAATTATGTCTGTGATAGTAAAATAATACCATAATATGTGGCTATTTGTTTTGTAATAGTATGGTTTCCAAAATACTATGTTCATGAAAATGTGTAACGCTAATCAATACAGCTGAAGAAAATCAATTGTGACTGTACTGTTCACACAGGGCCTGGAGGAAAAGGAATCCCTTAATACTGAAGTTCACGGAGCCTTTATATAGATTTAAAGTTGAAGTAGTAATAGTACACTGCACAAAGATAATAAAGGCGCTTTTCGAATATTTTAAGATCAAATGCGCTATGTACATTGAATGTGTATTTAAATTATTGTTCCTTAAAAATGAGTTGTCATATTTATAAGCAAGATTTGATCTTTGTGATTGACCCTTACGATTGGTGCCATACAACATCCTTCCGCAAAACAACATCCTGTTTTTATGGCACCAATCGTAATGTTGGCTCCAAATTCCAAACCTAGACAAAGCAATCGACTTTCCAAAAAAAATTGTGTCAGGACTGCATTTTTACTCTCTTTTAACACAGTCTTCCATTTGGTCTTTGTTTGAATCTTTTCTTTTAAGGTGGAAGTGCCAGGGTAGCCCGCAAAACTCAAATAATCTTAGTTTTTTGCAATTTGCAGTGTCAGGCTACATGCTCTATTCTATTTTTATTAAGAGGAACAGCAAAGAGTTACATTATGAAGACTTAAAAGTAGTATAACAATATTTGCATTTTGCGGGCTACTCTTGCGCGTCCCCCGTAACTGATCTTAGTTAAGTAACGTAAATTCTTAGGGTAGTTTCCATCCAGGGACTTTAGAAGTTCCCAGTGAGCAGTAGAGGTGTCAGCGAAAGAACTGAACACTAAACAGAGCCGGGGAGGGGTACGTACTATGCGGCGCGGGTCGCGGAAGCTGGTGCCGAGCTGCGCCATGTCGCGATCGTCGCTCTCGGGGAGCGCGCCGGCGCCGGCGCTGGGCCCACCCGAGCTCAGCTGCGACGACACGTAGCGGATCGCCGCCACCCACTCCTCACTGCGCAAACAACCACTTTTACTGCTTCTCCTTCTTTCTATGCAACACTCAATGGGCAATACTGAATTACTGATGCAGCACCACACCAGCGACAAACATTTCAATAACATAACCTGTGCATCAATCATCATCATCTACCTCGCCCTTTCCTAGCTATGTTGGGGTCAGCTTCCAGTCTAACCAGATGCAGCTGAATACCAGGCACAAACTTTTTGAACACATTCATTTTGGAAAAAAAACATGCTGTAGTTTTTCATCATCTCATAAGGACTAATAAGGACAAATCCTGGGAAATAATGATTTCATAGTGAAGGAAAGTGACATTTATGATCAAATACAATAAAAAAATATGATTTTGTTATAATGAGCCTTTTCAAATAGATTACTATTTAAGATTACTTCATAGTTTGATCCTTTCTTACCATACAACAGGGTTAAATTAAAATTATACAGTAAAATACTGGTACTCAGCTACATCCACTCCCAAAAAATAGGGAAAAGGCTAGGCAGATGATCAGATCCGAAATGGGCCATCAAGGCACACATGCAAAATGAACCCTGAATCCTGTAAAAAAGTTGTGAAGTGCATTATAACATGCATCTTCTTAAGCTACCTTACTCTCATCCTAAATACTTGGAGGTTCAGTAACCCGGAGGCACA
The DNA here is from genome assembly GCA_905220335.1 of Noctua pronuba. Classification (NCBI taxonomy): domain Eukaryota; kingdom Metazoa; phylum Arthropoda; class Insecta; order Lepidoptera; family Noctuidae; genus Noctua; species Noctua pronuba. The sequence continues at coordinate 17,788,338 of LR999904.1, read as the reverse complement.
TGGGTGTAGGGCTGAACCCACTATCATTGTGGGTCTCTTTGTTACTTGAAACTTATCTTTACAAGAAAAGGCCACCTGCATTGGGACCAATACAGATTGGTACTAACATATCCCATTTGATGTGCAAAAGTCAAGGAAAGCTCATGCATAAATACTATTATTGGATTGAAGGAATGATATCATCATATGGTAAAACCATCTGGTTAGGCACTAACCACACTATAAATAAAATAAATATGGTAAAAGTTCTGATCGTAGCACTATTAAGTGTTATGACAGAGATACATTGTGAATGTCACACTTGTTTGTCACTTGTTATTGTTCATCATTCTAATTTTAATATGAGATAGCTAGCTTGCAATTAGGAAAGCAAGCAAAATTCACATATTTTCATCTATGACAACATTCACAACCACTGAAGCAGGAAAACATGAGAATAATAAAAACATCCTCCTCCCAAACAAGTAGTTTCCTTATGACACGAGAAGTGGCAAACCCAGAGCCGTTACTATGCACTGAAACAGGTTGACCAGTAGCACCATGAGCAGCAGCCCACGGCTGGGGGACACTCACCGCTCCTTCTCGGTGTCGACGGAGAAATTGCGCTCGATGACGGTGGTCCACTGCAGGCCGCGGATGGTGAAGGTGTAGGGGCGCGGCTTGTCCACGGCCATGATCTGGCAGTCGCGCACCGTGAACTTGTTGAGCGGGTCGCGGTAGTTGTTGCGTTCCGGCTGCGTCTTGAAGCCCACCAGGTCGCCGTTGTCGAAAAGGATGAAGTAGCGGTCGCGCCAGTTGCGGATGTGCTCGCCGCGCTTCTGCAGCCAGCCCTCCTTCACGATGTTCCCGGGCGCCGCCTCCGCCATGGTCTCGCGCTCGCGGCCTCGCGCACTACTGTTTGATAACAAACTACGGCAACCGCAAGCTCGTGCTCGGCACACCACGTTTTGCACTCCCCTTTCGCCGTGCGTGTTTCACCTGGATTGAATCACCACGGGCACACTGCCACCGAACATTTTCTCGTTTGATATTACAATAATGTGCAGATTTCAACGTTTTTCTTCTCAAAAAACATGAACGTAAGCGATGTTACTACGTAGGTACGTAGCCTCGCGGTATAAGTATAACAGTTTACATCAGCGCTGTCTGACGAAGGATGGAAAGAGAAAGACCTCACAGAACTATGTGTGAAAAAGAGAGATTCGATACTGCTCAATACCCTTTTATATTTGGTTGCGTTATAACCTATTTTGACAAATTAGTACGTTATGTCTGCCACTAGGGGAATAATTAGCGCTGTTTGCACTTTTAATGCGTTTTGGACATTCCTAACTTTTTGCGTGTTGAAATAACTAAAAAATATTAATAAAAAATAACAAGAGTGTTTGTTTTCAATTTGTACTAATGCTGGATACTTTTGTTTATGCAAATTAATTTGTTTCGTTTTATAATTTATTTCCCTTTCCGCATATCTATTCGGTTGAAACCTTTACTAGAGTTCTTCTCTAACAAAAGTTGCAACCAAATAGCACCTCGACAATTCCTATGTGCATTCCATAGAGGATAACAATATTAAGGAGACAATTCAATGTTTCACACTATGAAGTTCAGTGCAGTCCCGGCCGAATGAAAACTGAAAAGTCACTATACATAACACTGTTTCAAAACTTATTTGTGCCAGCCTTTACTGGGCGCACTGTGCATGTACCAAAAGTTAACACAATTTAACGATAATCGGTCCTGATACAAAAGCTTTTGGATCTTCAACGTAGAGTAGAGTAGAATAAAGAGTGCTACAAGGATCTTTCGACGCTTGAATGACATTGACAGGGGAGCGCTGTTTGTTAAACATTAAAAAGAATAATAATAATTAAAACACAAGATACAGCTTTGTGGAATCGGAAGTGCCACACTATAGGTAAGTGCCCGACCCAGTTCTTGAAAATAGCAATATCACACTGTATTGGGATCAATCCATCATCATTGACATTGACAGGACTATTGTAGCCAATAAACCAGATATAGTGGCGGTAGATCGATTAGAGCGGCGTGCAATGTTTGTTGACATAACGGTACGACAAGTGAAAACCAAAACAGATAGCAAAATAATCAAGTTTCTTTGGAGTGTGAACTCAGCGATCATTGTGCCAATAGTCACTTCAGCCAATGGCTTAATTGCCAAGAGTCTCGATCAATTCCTGAGGAGGCTCTCTTTAGGCAGCTGGATCAAGGACTTGATTCAGAAAGCGGTACTCCTGGACACGGCTAATATGGTTGGGAGGTTCCTCTCTTTGGAGAAGAAATATTAAAAAATGTAAAATTACATGTAAGGAGAATTAATAAAGTGAAAAAAACTAAAAGCTAACATTAGTTCCAATTCTGGTCACGTCTCAAAAAAAATTTGTACAGCATCTATGTAAAGATTAAAAAGTGAAAATAAATAGACTATAATATTCTGTATATTTGCAATATTCATTTCTAGTTTACAATAATAATAAAAATAATGTTCGTACATTATAAAAAAATCTACCGAAACGAATATGATTTAAATCTCAAATTTCAATGCTATACTGTGAGTCGAGTCGGACTGGAGTTGGGGTCGAGTCTGTGTACATTTGATGTGCTTGTAAGTCCTTAAGGTGAAAGAGTCAAAGTAGCCCACAAATTTAAAATTTCCTTACGTTTTTTGCAATTTGAAGGTCAGTGTCAGGTTGTATAATACTGAAAATATTTAAAAACAGTCAAATCCTGATGCTTGATTGATCGTCTAAAGTCCCCCTTATGTCAACTCTGTCTTACAGTCCTTTCACAGCCGAGCGTAGGTAAATAATGCTTAGATTTGCTCAAAGACATTCAAATATAACTAGCTATAGACGGGACAAGACCAAGAAAGAAGTTGATCAGTCTAGTGCGATACGTCGCCTTGTCAGGTCGCATTCATATGACACAAAGACACTCAAATATTTCCGAGCTATAGACGGGTCATGACGAAGAAAATCGTAATCCAAAACTTGTTACTACTTAGTAACAATTCGTTTTGTCTAGTGTCATCTGTGTCATACGCCCGCCTGTCAGGTAGCATTCGTGTGTCAAAATCGAAAATATTCAGGATGAAAATTATTGTATGACAATATTCCTAATGTCCTCTCTATATGTGTTTTAAATCTCTTTGGATTTGCTGTTAGTATATAAACTGGTGAGATACCTAGTTATAGTCTTGTGAAGTTATTGTGAACTGTGTAGACAGAAAATAGTATTGTATATGTCTTTAAAATAATAATACTAATAAAGTGACAAGAACGCACTAATTAGATCCGTAAGAGTAAATTAAACGGAAATACATTTTTTTTATTTCCATCTGTTTCACGTACGCAAATTTTAATGTTTGTGAGGCCCCAGTTTGTTAACAAACAACTCAAGGTCCAACTAAAGCCCGATTCACACATTTCAGTGAAGTCACAGTTCCGGCACAGTACCGCCACCGTGATAATATTATTCTTTCATGCATTCTCTATGAACGGATCCACACCTGTCAGTGTCAGTGACGAGACAGTGCTCTCCTCCCTTATTATTATTAGACTCTTTGGGGCTCTCTACTGCTCTCAGTGTCATTGCAGGCGCCAGCAATCACGGACATCAAAGAGTATGTAATAATACGGGAGAAGGGAGCCTTCTTGTGCCATTTCGAAGCATACAGATTCGAAACGCCATCTAGATATCTTAACGGGAACTAAGGCTCTATAGGTAGTATATTGTTTACTTAGTGTCATTCAAATTTTCTTTGTTTTTTTGCAAATAGCAGCTGCATTTACGTCGTATGTTGATCATAATGCGATTTGCGAATGTAATGATAATATTACATTATATTATTGATATTTTATGGATCCGGATTCAGTAAGTAAACGAGCCATCATTTTATTCGCGAGTTGCATTTTGAACAACACACGAATTTCACCAGCTTTATTGCTATGTTGACAGATTATGTTACACAATAAGGATTTCCGTGACAAGGTTGCCATAGGTAATTGATAATACTGGGTAACTATGAAATACCTACAAAAATGACATAATTTTGATGAAAAATGTTACAATTATTGTCTAGAAAAATACTTAAACTAAATTAGAGAACTTAACTAATTGATTTTCTAATTTACATTAAAGTTGGGATCACAGAGACATCTATCGATAATTATGAAACTAAGTAAAGTTCTCTCTCTCTGTTAAGTAAAGTAGATGGCGGCTCTTTCTTCATAGAAGTTGTGCCTGTTCTAACCGTCTCCCCCCTGACGGACGTAATCGGCGACGTTGATATATTTTTTACCGGATCACGGACGCCATTGCATCAAAAACAAAATGGAGGACGAGCGATTGATCGAATGTGGTTAAATATAATGACCACCATAAAATTATTTGATACCCTTATTTCTTTTACCAAAAAAAAATACTTAATACCAGAAAAATAAAGTCTATAATTACAATAGTACTAGCTATTTTAGTCATGACTGCACTTCAAATTGTATTCGATCACCAAATGTAGTAAATGACCACCAAATCTTAGCGAGCAAATTAATGCGCTATTTCTGCCTAAATAAACCACTATGATTGCCATAAAATGTAAGTTTACCAAATAAAGTATTATGATGCCGTATTGACGGCAAAAATTGAATTCGCAAAATGTTACTAGGCATACTTACTGACTATTAGCGTAATTAAAAAATTAAAATATTGTCTTAAAAATTCAATATGTAGTGCTACTAAAGTTAGTGACAGAATCAAATCGCTGCAGAACCGACTCCACGTACTCTTGTCTGCCCTACCCCTAGAATGTAATTTAAGGCCGCGTAGGCGCGGAGGGGCGTGGCGGCCAGCGAGTTGAGGAGCAGGTGGTTTTACCGCTCTCCGCTGAAGCTGCGGTGCTGTGCATGGTGTATGCCTATGTTTGCATGCTTCTTAAAGGGAAATAAAAACGACATAAAATGTTCACAATCAACTGTTTTATAATGATCAATATTTTGATTGATTGATTTTCTGCCGTTGAATGACTATTTTTTATGTTTGGCAAAATATTTTTTTGCCGAGAGTAATTTACTTTAATCGGATAACGAGATGTTATTTTTTTGGACGTGTTAATAATTTGGTGTTCATTAACTATTTTTGGGTTAACAATGATTTTTTTGGAGTCAATTTGCTTAAATAGGATAGCAAGATGTAAAAACTTTGGTTAGAATTTTACATTAAAATGCTGTTTTAATTTTGGTGATCATTTACTATTTTTGTCTGTTATATGTTACTATATCTGGTGGTAAGTTAAACATAAGCCATAACAAAATACCTCCAAGTTTGTACGGCACCCTCGGCCTCGGTGCGCGAGTACAAATCTCACTTCGCCGGTTTAAAAAAAAAACGAACTTTTTGATCTCCTTTATTCAATTTTGTACATTCTTATTTTATTTTCAAATATTTGAATAAAAACATTTTTAAATTTCTGGTAATCAATGTAAAGGAGAGAAATCCAGCAGTGTGTTTAGCGGCAAAGACGAACAAAAGTGGATTAGTGGAGCCATGGGTTTATGTTTGAGTTTGTACTCACATCAAGGTTTATTCATGGAACTAAGAAGTACTACTGGTTTGAGGTTTAATGCACAGAGCATCATAATATGACGCTTATGTATGACAGATAAACCTTATGTTTATAATATCGATCTTAGATTTATTTATTACGTTTTTTTGGTATAAGTATATATATATACTCTTTGTTTATTAGGTACTCTCTCATGGATCTACAAAAATTGAATGTGTGCAATTGACACATCATAATTCATTTTGAACATCTCTTGAGTCGTGTTCAAAATAGGTAGGTACTTAAAATCCCTAGGTACCCGTTTCTTAGCCTACCTACCACTATAATAACCGACCTGGAGCTGGTTGTTAGTTACAGACGCCAGCACATCAAGCTACTCGAAACTCTCCAATTTTCCCAATCAACCTTGAACCTAATGCTTTAGCGATAAAGTTGATAATCTATTAAAGAAATTGACAGATTGTAGCAGCTTGATGTGCTGACGTCTGTACATACATCTATTTTTGTTTTAGGAAATGTTTATCAATTCGGTTTGAGGATTGCAAAAATCATTAGATGAGTGAGGCTCCGGCTACAAATCGCTTGCAACACGACTTAAAGGGAGCAGCGCCGCCACGTCCGGCGCGAGAGCGGCGTGTCCCCGCGTCCGCCAACCAGCAAACGTTGGGCCAGATTCTCCGTAAAAGAAAACTCCTCGTGATTTTAGTAACATGCCTTGTCATTCTCATCATTACAGCGTTTGCCCAGCTTCTATATTTTCAAACGTCAGTCCATATGGTCCACGTTAGCCCTCGAGCTGACTGACTGACAGTTACCTAAGCAATAAGAGATGGAACTTCCTGCATACCTAAGGCACACTGTCAGCCATGTACAGCTAGTCTGGCCTTAGTTTAGTTTATTGTTGTATAGAAGAAAAAGGATACCTATTCTACAAGCACAAGCACTTCATCTATAGCTAACTTGCTGGTTATAATAATGCCCCTACATGACTAAATATGAACTTAAGACCCGTAGTACGACGGACGCGGGGGCGAGGCTTTGCGGGGCGCAGCCGCTTCTATAGAAGACACGGTCAGGCAGGGCTTCGTCCGCGGCCACCGCACATTGGGCCGAAAAAGAAGCTCCATAGACTTAGCGTCCCTTAAAAATGAAGTAAGTACCTACCTTATTTCGGAAAAAAAACACACCAACGTATTCGTTTACTAATGAACAATATTTTATGTGATGATAGTTTTTTTCGTGAAATAACTATTTAATGAGTTATCTTCGGTTCTTTTATTTTTGTGTGGAGCAGAACAGATTTTAAATTTTTTCATTCCTGTTTCTTAAACTTTCTTTAGAAATATCTTCCAGTTTCATAAAATGCATCATATTAGCAAATCATACACGTCAAGTTGACAAACCTTCTTAAAATAGGTTTTTTCGAATATAAAGGAGAATGAGCATCCTGGTCTACCTACTCAACAGTAATGTAACATACGTCTTTGAAAAGGTTATTGTGTGTACTACATTTTTTTATATAGCCGTTAAGGTGTAGGCAGTGGGGTTCCAGAGATATTTGCCAAAAACAAGGTAAAGCAAAATAATTACGCCGAATAGAACAATAATGCAATTCTTCATTAACTATAGCTACATAAGTGACCAGCGACCGTGTCGAACTGACGGAGCATTATTAATTAGTGCAATTTTTTATTATAATTATAAATAAAAAATATACACCGTGATTTTTTAGTCGTCTTACAACGGCAGCCCACTTCATGTATACAATGACTCAGTGGCGTGCTCGGCATGAAATCGAGTCAAAGCCTTGAATAAACAACTGAAAATATTTAGGGGGGGGGGGGAATTGACCGAGAAAATCTGTTCCGAGTTCTGACATTGGTATTTAATAACGCCGGTTTTATTTTCCTATTATTTAAATATGCCTAAATATAAAATACAAATAGTGGTTATTAACTTTTCATATTTTATATACCGTCACAAAATTACAACAACTAATTCAATTAAGTTGTCAGTATCAAGTAAATGATATAAGAGCCATCTATTGACTTAAATGTAGCAACTCAACTCTTCGAGTCAATTCGTAATTGTTTCCCTCGCTTTGTTAGAGATGGCGCACGAACAATAAATTGGTTTCTAACTACACATTATTGTAAAATGTTTGTAATTACTCACAATGTAAACAGCCACAACTCAACTCTTCATTATTCGCTTCTTTACCCCGGACAGATGACAAACAACAAAGTACACAGAAGGCACCAGTGCACCACGTATCTATTACTAGATAGATTTTCAAATTGTTTGAATGAGAGCAGCCGAACAGCCATTGAACACGCTAACCTACGCTGATCGACTAAAATGCACATTATGGGTTTTAGTTTTCTGAGAATATTCAAATCAGGGGTAGGTTTATTTAGGTGAAGTAACGAGATTATATTTTTCTGTAAAACTCAAAGTATTTATCTTGCTAAGTAGGTACCGATTACAGACACTTTAATCCTTCACAAGGAAAAATTGCGTTTCCGAATTAATTTTAGTGTTCACTTCAAAACACAGTTAATTACGGCAATAACTAATCAAAAAACTTTAAATCCCAAGAAATCGAAAAAATAAAACCACAAAAAACAAATGCACCAGTTCCTAATCGCTCAAAACTAACTAAAATACGAACTATCATGAAATCGTACTTTGTACCTATCAAAATTCGCGCGAAGCGCAAATAAATTGCGCGCATCCTCGGTGCGAACACACTTCTCTCTCAAACTTACACAGACTTACACGCACACATTCAAAGAAAAGCCCAGCTTTAAACTCCATACAAATTCTCAAATCAGTACCTACCAATGTTATCAATAACAGAGACATTTTGTTAGGAAAACTGAAAGGTCAGAGAAGCCAAATGCAAGCCAGTGGGTGAGAAAGAGAAAGCATTAGCGAGCGCGCGTAGGTACGATTGCGTACTAAAATTATACGTTTAACTCTTTTTTTGTATAGTGTTAGAGCGAGCCAGAGTATCGCGGCCGGCATCGGAGAATAAGCGCGCGAATTTAAAATAATTTCTGTCATAGAGGACACAGTTGTGGAGATAGCGAATTTTGTTCTTGTTTGACAAAAATTTATGTTTTTGTAAAAATGTTTTTTTTATTTCTTGAGTTTGATTTTTAGGCAAGCCCGGCTTTCCGGCTTGTAAGATAGGTTCGCCACTGCAATGACTACTAAACATTAATTTTAAAAAAATAGGTATTTATGAGATTTAAATAATCTATATATGAAGGGTGTAAAAAGACCCTTAACGAAGCCGAAAGGCACTTGTTCTCCCCGTCATTGCGATAATTTTTTTGTTCTGGACCATACCTGCGAACCTTCTAGTTACGGAGATATTGGAGGTCAAAGTTCCAATTTTTTCACATTTTTTTTTTAAATACTACTTTTTAAGGTTATAACTTTACTTTAATTACCTCCATGACCCGTTTACTATTCAAAGCATCCATCAGCACCACGTTTTGAGTGCGTTTTTTTTTTTTGTGTTGGGCCCGGCATCAAGATGGTTTTACACCGCCTGCGGCCCATCTCACTCAGGTCATACTAGACGACAGTCTTCTATAAATGTAAAGAATAGTAAATAAATAGGTTTTGTATAAATATCTTTGTTACTTATTTTTGAAAATCTCCCATAGATTTCGGCATAAAAGTTATCCGTAATTTGATCAACTACTTATTAACTACTAATACCCATAGATGGCGTTAGTGTTGAGTAGGTAGACCAGCTCCCATACATTTTTGCCCATTCTCCTTTATGAACTCCCTGCTTAATCATTCAATAAGAGACACTAACCTTTCCGGGGCAGAATGCTAAAATCGAGCTCGCTTCGCTTGCTCACGCATCCTGCCCTTTTGAGTTACTTCTATTCTCATCTCTGTGTGAATGAACAAAGAGAACCTACTACATGGGCGGAGGCGAGCTGCTTCAATTTTGAAATTTTTCGGGCGTCTTAACCACCCTGCCCTGGGCTGGGCCTAGGTCGACCGTGACATGTTTCTGAACTCATTGATTTAAATAAAATAAATAGTGGGCCCCTGCCTACGGCCCTGCCGCTGGGATAGTTAGATAATGAGGTGGGTATGGGTTTAAGGCCCCAGAAATCTCCGACAACTTAAAAAAAAACCTATCCGAGGCGGAATGCTGCTTTGAAATGACCAGAGCCAAAAAAATTGCGGTCGCAGAAAGACTGACAACTCTAAAATGTAAGTAGAGAAGTTTGGAATGTAATTAATAACCGCACAAACAGACTCACACGCACACGGGGTTCCGTAGTATAATTAATTTAAACTATGATTAAGAAGCACTCCAGTGGATATGACGAAATCACTATTGCTATTCTTAAAGAACATAATATAAAAATATAGGCTGGGCCACTATCTACTTTCATTAACAACTGCCTTGAGCAAGGTATTTTTCGAAACAATTAAAAAATTGCAAAGATTGAGCCCGTTTATAAAAACCGGCCAAGTGCGAGTCGTATTCACACGCACCCAGGGATCCGTAGCACCAAACAATATAATAAAAATTCAAACGCATTCAAAGCATTGTGCTTATGGATGCATTGAATAGTAAACGGGTCATCATGGAAGTATTTAAAGTAAAGTTATAACCTTGAAAATTATAATTTAAAAAAAACATGTGAAAAAGTTGGAACTTTGACCCGCAATACCCAATAGGTTCCCAGGTAGGTCTAGAACAAAAAAACGGCCAAGTTCTAGTCGTACTCACACGCACACAGGGTTCCGTAGCACCAAACAATATAATAAAAATATTATGAAGGCTCATTCATAATACGTTGTATTGTATTCCATTCAAAAGCAAAACTAAATTTGTTTTTATAGTATGTTAATGAAAAACAAAGTTACTGCTACAGTTTGAAGAAAGGATCCCATATCTCAAAAACTAAACATCAAGGTCTTATTCAAACTACATAATTTTCGTTGAAAGTTTTTTTTACGTTCTACAATCCTACGTTTTTTCAGAATTTTCCTCTTACTTTAGCAATTAGAGGGGTTTGTACACACATTTTACCACTTTGGAAGTGTCTATCTTTCAAACAATAGACTTTATAAAAATATTATTTAACCCTTTCGGTGCCCAGCACCCAGCATATGGGTCCAACAATAATTCATTCGTGTGCCGACAACCCGTATCCGAGTCTTCGTTATAATTAGCTATAAATTACTGTCTTGTATTTCAAAATTACCAGTTTTTATCATTTTTTTTTTCACCGAAAGGCTTAAGGAACCTCAATGTAATTTTTAAAGACCTATCTATAGACACCCCGCACGTATAGATTTGATGAAAAAAATTTTTTTTAGGATCAGTTCCATGTTTGGAGAGACCCCTAAATCTTTTATTTTTTTTATTTTTTGTATAAAAATCGTAAAGCGGTTCACAGAATACATCTACCTACCAAGTTTCAACTGTCTAGTCCTAATAATTTCGGAATAAAGTGGCTGTGATATACAGACGGACAGACAGACAGACATGACGAATCTATAAGGGTTCCGTTTTTTGCCATTCGGCTACGGAACCTTAAAAATTATCGCAATAGCGGGGAAAACAAGCACCTTTCGGCTTCATTACGGGTCTATTTACACCCTTCATAAAGTTACTTGGTATATTTTCATTTCAATAACGTTCACAAGATATAATAGACGTGAGATATACCAACTGTGGATATAATTTCTTTACATATATAACATTTATATTATCTAAAACTTATTTCGTATAACGTTACTGGATATACGTTTATTTAATCGAAAATCATTAGGTCTGTCAAAATGTGTTTAAAATATACACCGTGACTTTTTAGTCGTCTTAAAAAGGTGGTCCACTCAATGTAGGTACCCGAAATAAAATAGCTATAGGCGTGTTTTTTTTTACCTACCATAAATAAAAATGAATAGTACATTAGAATAAAATTATAAAACATCCTGTTAATGATGTTTACGTGTCCAACGGGAGAACATACTTACCCAGGACGCTCGAGTCTAGTAGATAATCGCTCGCAACAGGATACATGAAGTGGGCTGCCTTTGTAAGACGACTAAAAAGTCACGGTGTATACAATGTCGCCCATGCGCATGTGACCGCCCGTAATTTTCTGAATATTCATGAAGAATTGTCGAAAATAAACTTCAAAAGGGGGGGTCTATCTATAACATTTTTCATGTTATTCAATTTTGAATTTTTTAAGTAGAGTTTGTAGATTTGCTTTCTATTTTTGACACATCTCCGAAGTTTATGGGTCGATTTGAATTCTGTTTATTATTTCTAAAAGCTTATGAGTTATTTTAACAGGTTAATTAACATTTTTAATAAAAAATATCGACGACGAAAAAAAAAACGGAATCGAAGTCATTTTTTCGGTAAAAAAATGTGTATTTATTTAAAAAAAACTAGTGTAAGTCCATAAATTATCCCGATAGGACGACTTTTTTAATCATTACTTGTAATCTACTACATAACAGCTACAAATTCTCAGAACATTGTTGATACCTATCTCTAAAGAAAAAACAAGGGCGGGTATAACAAATCATCGCAATCTCCATGTGTGGGCCACTGAAAATCTACATGTCATTAGGGAAACAACTTTCCAGATTCAATTTTCCATAAATGTATGGGCTGGAATGATTGACGATGAACTTATTGCCCCTTTTGTGTTACCAAACAGACTAGATCAACAAGCGTTTTTAGATTTTATAGTCAATACGTTGCCGTTGCTTTTGGAAGAAGTACCGCTGGAAACAAGAAGGTGGATGTGTCTGCAATTAGATGGAGCTCCAGCACACTTCGCACGACTAGTTCGTGATTATTTAAATCAAAATTATCCGTGGCGGATTGGCAGAAGAGGTGCCATTGCTTGGCCGCCGTGATCTCCCGACGTTACACCCAAATTACATTAAGTTTTCGATGCGCAAGTATACATCGAGTATTCCCTCAGCGTTGCATGCTCATTGTTGCCCAATCCCTGCAGATAGCCAGTGTAAATGTCCCAATATTAAGAAGACTGATAACATAAAATACCTAGGAATTATAATAGATGAAACCCTTTCATTCAAACAACATATGGAAGCTCTAAATAGTAGAATTCGTAAGCTGATATTCGTATTCAAAAAGCTACGATTTATTACAGATCCAAAAATACTAAGACAGGTATATTTTGCTCTTTGTCAGTCAATTCTGACTTACTGTATTACTTCATGGGGTGGGACGAGTAAAACTCTGTTATTGCCCATTGAAAGAGCTCAAAGAGCTATTCTCAAGATGGCTACTTGCCGCCCTTTCCTTTTCCCCACTAACCTCCTGTATAAATCTTGTGAAGTACTAACAGTTCGACAGTTATATGTTATGAGCACTGTACTAAAACAACACACAGCACTTCCATACAGCACTGAATTTACTAAAAAAAGACGGAAAGATTTAGTTTGCCCTCAAAAAAGTACCAAACATGCTTTCACAGCCAAGTTTTATATGTACCTCGGACCGCTACTATATAACAGGCTAAATGAAAAAGCAAACATCTACTCTTTAAATTACAGTAACTGCAAGAAAATCCTTAAGGAAGCTCTTCAAACTATGTCCTATGAAGATACAGAGAAGTTATTACTTGTTCTAAAATAAATATTGTTCGTATTGTTGTTATTTTTAATTAGTTAGCTAAGTTAAGATAATATAACTTTTATATACTTTTTTTATATACCTTTTTTTACATAGGTACCAATAAGATTAAATGAGATGTGATTATTTAATCAATTAATGTTACCTGCAATCGCCTGAAACACAGGATTACCTAGTTCAGGCACAAAACATGGGTGAACTTGACATAGATTTAAGAAAAACTGTAAAATGTTGTACCTTATATTTTTAATAAATTTTATTTATTTATTATTTATAGATTTTTATCTTTGGGGCTACATGAAACAAAAAGTGTATGCCGTGCCCATCGAAAGCCGCGAGCAATTAACGGCTAGGATTTTTGCTGCAGCTGTGGAAATAAAAGAAAACCGTGAAGAATTACGTCGTACAATCAAAAGTGTTGCCATGAGGGCTTTGGTTTGTTTACAGGAGGGTGGGGGCCATTTCGAAAATCTAATTAATTAAATTCTTGTATTTTTTTGTAAAAATCTGGCTATTGCTTGTTTGTTTTTAATTCCATTATCATCCTCATAATTTATTAGTTTAACCTTTCAGTACTTACTGCTAAGAGCAACATTCAATTGACTTCTACATTTTCTTTTCCTAAATTTGACTCATTAGAGTATTAGAGTTTTACCTTGGATTTAGTTACAGTTAGGTATCAACAATGTTCTGCGAATTTGTAGCTGTTATGTAGCAGATTATAAGTAATGATTAAAAAAGTCATCCTATAGAGATAATTTATTACACTAGTTTTTTTTAAATAAATACACAATTTTTTACAGTGACAAAAAAATGACTTCGATTCCGTTTTTTTTTCGTCGTCGATAATTTTTAGTGAAAATGTTAATTAACCTGTTAAAATAACTCATAAGCTTTTAGAAATAATAAACAGAAAGCAATTAAAGCTGATTTTCCAAACATTTGTTTTATTTAATAAATCCAATGTAAAATTTATACACATCATAATTTCCTTGGATAAAATAAAATTTGTGACTTCATCTTTTATAAAAAATGTATAGAATGTCACATCCATGATTTGAAGTCATTTCCATGGTTAAAAAAACTGTATGGAAAGTCACTTCCCTGGATTCAGTGTCACTACCATTGACGTTCGAAATTTTATTGGATATTTCTAGTAAAACTAAAGAGTTGTAAGCTCGGTACATATTTTTTTATAGTAGATTATGACCTAAATTGTTGATATTTACAGCTATTTCACGTAAAGTTGATTAAACAATTTTTTTTTGTTTTCGTCATCAAAAGTAAAAAATACCCGTATTGTTGGTGTATATCACTATTTTCTTATTCTGTTCGAAAGTCAAAACTATTCTTGTGTTCTAAATTAAATTATTTCTTACATGCAATGAGCGTTTCCCTATTCAGTCTTATAATTTGATTTTTTTTTTTATTCCTGTGGATCTTTATGTTGAATACTATTGTAGCGCGGAGAGGCCTGTAGCTGTGGTTTTAAATTGGTTTATGGCTTCTAAGTTTTTTATAATTTGTCTGTTAGAGGTGAGTCCATAATCTATTTCATTTTTCGTTTTGTTGTTAGGAGATGAAAAGAAAAAGCTATTCCCTATGCATAGCTGTTGTCCAAAGGTAAATCGGATAAGCAACGTTCGTTTCTGTTTCCAAATCCATGAGGTCCTAAGATGTTTTCGTTATCCAAGTCTTGCCTCTGTCCAATTTTTGCATTGAAGTCCCTAGAATAATATTCCAGGAGCTTCGGTGATCGCCGCAAGCTTTATTGAGTAGGTCATAGAATTCTTCCACTTCATCGTCGTGATGAGAAGATGTTGGTGCGTAGACTTGAATTACGGTTAGTGATTTTGTATCTGATATTTTAAATTTTAAAACTGCTATCCGGCCTGAGTAAGAGATAAATTCAAGGATGTTATTTTTCCACTTTTTCGCGACTAAGAAGCTACACCATACCATAAAAACCTCCACTTTGCCCATTGTAATAGAATATAGTTTTTCCCTTTCTATCGTGTCTTCTCCATCTCTTCTCACCTCTGATAAACCAACTATGTCCCATTTGATGTCATTCAATGCATTTTCAATCTCTAGTAAACTATCTTTTGTTCGTAATGTTCGTGTATTGTAGGTTAAAATGTGAAGTGTCTTTTCGTCGTCCGATTTTTGTTTAGCTTGGAAGGTCGATCTCGCCTGGGGATTCTTAGCACCCCCTGCTCTAGGGTACTCCTTCCCACCGTCCTCAGCAGCAGCACCACTAGAGACGCCGAGCACTAGGGGCCTGCTTTTCTTTTTCTTTGTCATGTGAATGGAGGGGATTAGACAGTTAACCCATCACGCTTGTCCAGTGCGGGTTGATGGGTAAACAGTGAACCTACTGACTAGGGCATGCAAACCGGATACCCGGATAACCGAAAAAAACGGATAACCGACTGATTAGCAACCCGGGTTTTTTAGGATAGCAAAGCCGGGTTTTTCGGTTTTTTCGGGTGTTTCTCCGATGTTATTGATTTAATAATACTTTAATTTTCCCAAACAAAATATTAAATTTATCACTGAAAAACGTGGACAGGACCGCGAGGTAACGCCGCCTCGCCGTCCTGTTCATATTTCAGCAACGTTAATTTAGAGCCTTGTCGCAATCATCATCATCATTTTGATTTTTCGGTCAGTCTGTGTGTAGTGAGACGAGTGCACGTGTTTGACGGTGATTACATTGCAGATATTATTTTTGTCAAGGTAAGTTTGATCGCATTCTTTTATATCACTCATATAATCTGCATTGTTAATATTATTTGAAGTGTATGATGTATGTGTGTGTAATACTGAAATGTAATTACAGCAGGGATGTTTTACATATTTAAATAATAGCTTTACTAAATTATTAATAAATTATTCTTATTATTATAATTAATTCGTTTTTAATCGTAGCAATGTGGATGGTGGTTATGGCAGCCGGCACGTTCTTATTTTTGTAAATATGTAATGTACTTATAAATAAGTGTCTGTTTTTGTTTGAAGTACTTTGAGCTGATCACATAAGCAAACTGTTACATTTAAACTTTAATTTTTTGATTACCTACGTATATGTAAATGTAAATATAACGAAGTTGAATGATTTTTGGATATGTTGTGAATATTAAAAAAAAAAATACATACCTAAGCAGACTTACAAGGAGTGCGCTTTTTTAGTAAGTAGTATTTTACTAAGTTTTTACAGTAATATGGCACAAATGTGGCATACTGTTTGCTTACTTGTCTTCAATTTAGAATCTTCATAGTTGAGTTTCTGCACCTAAAGCGCATTTAACCAGACTACACCGCCTAAAACTTCCTTCCAGTTGTCCGTCATTATTTTCAAGATTATGATGATAATGTTTGTTACAATGGCACTATAATATTTCATCATCTTATCATCGAGGGCTGTCGATGAAGAATCTTCAAGATGATGCCGATACACCGAAGATAAAATTTGTGGAAAGTAAAAAATCAGCTGGTGATAAATCATCAATATGGTTTTAATTTTTGCGAGCCACGTTCAAAGATAGTCAAGATACCCAAACGGATCCTTCAAAGCCAAAAAAAACAAAAAATGACAGATTTTTTCACAAAATTACATTCTGTTAAATACGTCGTATCAAAGACGGATGCTTTGGATAGCCTGCCCTTCAAAGCATTTTGTTTTTCTGAATAGCTTAGAAAACTTATTATCAAAAGTGGACCTAAATAATAAGCTTTATTCTGTGTTATTTTTAAAGAAAATAAACTTTGTGTATTGTTATTTAGTAGTTGTAGCTCTATTCAGTCCAAAGAAATGCTTATTATTATAAACATAATTATAAGCGAGATACTTAAACGTAAAAAATACATATTTTGATTAGACTTCAGCATTTTAATTTCGTTACACATTTTTCTCAATTCATTAATAAAGATGGGAAAAAAACCAGAAAAAACCGATTGAACCGACCGAAACAAAAAACTCGAAAAAATCGTTTTTTTAAAACAACCCGGTTTTTGCATGCCCTAAGTGCTACCGTTGACATTCAGACAATGTTCCTCCGCTACCACCCTAAATTGACGTCGTGTTTTTACGCCAATTGTCCAACTAAGGCCATTTGCAGACTGTGGCAGTTTGCATGCCCTAAGTTGGCTGTGGTTTACTTGAAGATGTAAAATAGGCAGTAAACCTTTCCCTTTGTCGGCATGCGCGGGACCAAAAGCAACAGATGCATTCTATGTTTTTCTTTTTCTCCCAGATCAGCATGGAAGGTTCCCAGATCAGCATTTCAACAATAAACATCTAAAATTATTTAGAACTAGCTTCTGCCCGCGACTTCGTACGCGGATCCTGTTGCTTATGCCAGCGACAACGGGGTCGTCAAAATCGGAGATCTGAAACGTCTGATGTCGAATTCTAAGAGGGGGACGCGGGACGGGAAAACAACGGGATGCGCGAGACGATTCGAGACGTTCCATATCTTTCATTTTTGTAAGTCAGAAGTCGATGCGTAGATACGCTTGGATCTCAAGCGTAATTCTCTATCCGTGAACGTCTCCGACTCGCAAGACAATGCGTGACGTTCACGATCAGCGGTCAGTCGCACATCACGTTCCCCACTTGTCTCTAGAGACCTAGAAGTCGATGCGTAGATACGCTTGGAACTCAAGCGTAATTCTCTATCCGTGAACGTCTCCGATTCGCGAGACAATGCATGACGTTCACGATTAGCGGTCAGTCGCGCATCATATTCTTCACAGTTCTCTAGAGACCTGGATGTAGATGCGTAAATACGCTGAGAACGCAGGTGTACTTCGTTATCCAAGAGGAAGAGAAGAGAAGAGAGGAAGAGGTTTCCACGGAACGAGTTGCAGCCTGATGTGCTCGAACAGCATCAAGTCTCTCCTGACGTTCTTCGGTAGATTCTTGGGATCTTATGATCCTCACTCTTTTAGCTCCTTTGGAACATTGGGAAAGATTTGACCTCTTTCTAGGCATGGTTATAGTTTTATTGTGAAGATACCTGATCAATTAAAATCTGAGTGACTGCTCCCCTGCGTTACCGGGTAGGCTACCACGTCACGAAAATAAGTGGAAAAAGTCTAAAACACTCAAATAACATAAGCCCGAAGGCACATTTATTCGATAAAAAAAAAAAAAAAATAGGAGTTTTGTCCAGTAGAGTCAAATTTTCAATGATATACCGTCGTCATCGAATATCAGTCCTAAACTGTTACCGCCTTCACCGCGTGGAGGTACTCCCAGCTTATGTTATTTTATAATTATACAGTGAAATTAGTGATAGCTTTGATTTCGACATCAGATGTTTCTGATCTTCGATTTTTATAAGTCAACAGGAAATGCCCATCAGACCGAACAACTTTTGCTAAGACGTCATTCCTATATGTGTTATGGTGTAGCTGGACTCTTGGAGTTCCACAACAGGTGTTCCAGATCTTCAATTTTTATAAATCAACAGAGAGTGGTCATCAGATTGAACAATTTTTGCTAAGACTTCATTCCTATATGTGTTATGGTGTAGCTGGGCTCTTGGAGTTCCACAATAGGTGTTCTAGAACTTCGATTTTTATGAATCAACAGAGAGTGCTCATCAGATTGAACAATGTTTGCTAAGACGTCATTCCTATATGTGTTATGATGTAGCTGGGCTCTTGGAGTTCCACAACAGGTGTTCCAGATCTTTGATTTTTATAAATCAACAGAGAGTGGTCATCAGATTGAACAATTTTTGCTAAGACGTCATTCCTATATATGTTATAGTGTAGCTGGACTCTTGGAGTTCCACATCAGGTGTTCCAGATCTTCAAATTTATTCTCTCAGCAGAAAATGATCATCACGTGGAACAATTTTTGCTATTGTACCATTTTTTTATCTCCATAGTTTAGCTATTCTATTGCGGTTCTGCATCAGGTGTTCAAGTTTCCAAGATAAATTATAGCCTATATGTTGCCTAGACTTAATACCTATACAACAAAAAAAAATCTTTCAAATCCGTCTAGTAGTTCCGAAGATTAGCGTGTACAAACAAACAGACAAACAGATAAACAGACAAACAGACAGAATTTTTTTTTTGGATTCGTGCTCTATTACTGTTTCTAAACCCCCCTCAATTTTTTTTTTAAATATATTCTATGTAAAGACACAGTTTTTTTACTGTCTTATTATATGTATAGATATTTATTTAAAAAAAAATATCTAATGTCGAAAACGGCAGCGAAATCGGTGTTCTTCGCGCGTCACACTCTGTTCGCGTTCACGGCAAACTTTGATAACTTTTGTATTCAATTCATAAGCATTTAATGTAATACATCAAATTAATCGTGTTTAACTATGCATCATAATTACCAAAGAACATTAATTTTATCTCTTAAGTTACAATACTTAATAGGCAGTATATCTCTGTCACACGATTTTGCCATTTTCGCGAGCGCGCAACAAAACTGCACCTATCTTCCAAGAGCGCCAACTTGTCGCTATACGTTTTAGCTGCACAGGCGCTCAATATTATTCCGGCGTCAGTGAGGGAGACACGTACGTTCGTCGCTTCAAAACAGTAAAAACACGAGGTAAGTTATTCTTTGAATATTTTCAAGTAGCCTTGGTCCGTTTTTGTATCTTTTCTCGTAGCCAATTTAACAGTTTACCCCATCCCAAACTGGGCTGTTTTGCCAATTGTCATATTTTTTTATTGTCTTGTACTTTACCTACTTTAATGACTCACACCGGTTATGTTATTTGTTTTTGGTTATAATTATTTTCAGATTACGTTCAAACTGAAAATTTGCCACCTCAAAGCGCAAAGAGTCGATGGGAGAAAAAGTGTCAAGCAGAGATAAAAAGAAGAACAAGATTAAAAAATGACACAGATTTACACAATGCAGTAAAAATGAAGGCAAGAGAAAGGTACTACAGAAGAAATGCATAAGCGAAAGTCATACCAGTTCGTGGAATGAGTAGACTATCCTCCTAAATTCCTCCTCAACGCTGTCAACTGGTCCGGGGCTGCGGGACTGTTCGAAAGAGATACCGTGGCCCTGGAACACAAAGGGCAATGAAGGAACATGGATGGGTTTTAGTCAGTAAGAGTCTGACACTCCCTCCCACTCCACCCAGAGCGGGAGAAGTCATTTGATGATTTCCCATCCGAAAAAAAAAAAAAGTCAACTGGTAATATCCCCAACAGGCGGCGTTGCTACGTTATATGGCAACGCTAAGCCTCTGGCCAAGGTAAAAGCCAGCCCTTGGGTCACGGGAAGTATCAACTAAGCGTTTAGAAATTTCCTTGAAATGGCTGTGAGCACTAGGACCCCATGGTCCTAGAGTTTTGAGTTTAGGTAACTAGATATATTTACGCCACTTATGGTTCTCCGCAGCCGCAGCGGCAGCCCCAGTACAGCACGATGACTGAGGACGATGGGATGGCGCCAGAGTATCGATACATGTTGCGTCCCACACTAAAAGCCTACCCATCCTCTATGGAAACAAAGACATACCGTCCGGTCTTTTTCCATCGTCCCGTTCCAAACCATTGGGTTCTAATACAGCTGGAAAGCCTGTCGGATGATGTCGTTTAAGTTCGCGTGCCATACAAAATGGCCCGCGCTGTGGCTACATGACAAGCCGTGGTGTCCGAGGCTGTTGATAACTTCACCACACTGACAGCGATGAGGAGAACAACTTGGAGCAACTAGGCAAAATATAACATGTAAACTAGGTAGATAGTAGCTGGCAGAAAATGGTGTGTTTTATGATTCTGAACATTTCAATGTAATATTCAAAAGCACACATTATCTGCCAGCACCTACAACAGTGAGTAATAATTATGTTTATGTTGTAAATTTTACAATTTTAATTACTGGGACCAAAGCTATTGTTAGCAATCTCGGTTACTAATAAGATTCATAAATAATGTATTTTATTTATAAACTTCAATCCACAGGGAATTTGTGAAAAAATAAGGATTTGAAACCATGTTTTGCTTGTAGAAAATACGTCTGCAACTTTCGTGGCGTCTTTCGTAACTTTCGTGGGCATCGAAATTTCAAAATTGAATATCTCTATTGTTTATGAACCGATTTACATATAATAAAAATTGTACTTATTATTTTTACAGCGTCTTATATGTGTGTCTATGAATATGAAGATTACACAAAAAAAAAATTCGCTACGAAAGATACGCGCAGAATACTTTTTGAAGAACTACTCAACTGCTTTTATACACAAATTCAAACTAAGGTTATCCGCGAAAGGTAGGATAAAAATAATAATATTTAATTTAGCAAGGCGGGAAATATCAAAATAATTACTTCTGGAAAGAGGACGCGCGGGTTCGCGAGAAGTGGAAGGAGTGGAGGGAGGCCTTTGCCCAGGAGTGGGACAGAGCAGGCTAGGAAAAAAAAACAAAACAAAAAAAAAATCATCGCTTTAGACTACAATTTTAAATAATTCTAGACATATCAAAATAAATTCCTATTATTAAAACAAACTGAAGTAACTACATTTTACATAAATCAATCAAATCGGAAATCACAATTACTTTTAAAATAAAAAAACGGAAATACAAATACAGGGTGTAAACAGACCCTTCACCAAGCCGTCAACCAGGCATTCTGTACATCAAACTAAGTAACTTTACGCAAAAATTATTGCTGGGAAACGACTTTTTTTTTTAGGGTGAAAAATCACGTTTTACGGTAAAACTTAATGTAAAGTACTCAAAACATTGTGCTGATGGATGGATTGAATAGTACGAGGGTCGTGAAGGTGTTTAAAGTAAAAATCTTACATTAGAAACATGTATTTAAAAAAAAACGGCATGTATTTAAATCGGTATCTGAATATTCCCTTTTTTCGAACAAAATATTTCAAAGTTAAACCAAAAATACTGACTTGCACACAAATTATGCACACTAAATAAATAAAATTAAATATATTGTTTAATGGTATTTGCAGAACTGTTTTACTGAACGAATAACTATTATAAAAATAGTATATCTCGTAGTGTATATCGTAACATATTAAAACTTTTTTAAGGAAAACCATCACCTAATTTACTTTTAGGAACATCGTTTATTCTAAATAAAACCCAATTTAATCAGTAATTAAGTACACAAAACACGTTTGGTTTCTGTCACGGCTCCGGTGCTGCGGGCCTCAGCCGCGGCGGCGAGCGTTAAAACCACCTGCTCTTCAGCTCGCGGGCCGCCTCGCCCCTCCGCGCCTACGCGGGCTTAAATTACACTCTAGGGGTAGGGGCAGACAAGACTACGTGGAGTCGGTTTTGCAGCGATTCGTTTCTGTCACTAACTTTTATAACACAACATATTGACTTTTTAGGAGAATATTTTAATTTCATGAAATTTCAAAATAAATACGTAAAACTAACACAAAAGCGTTTTTATTGATAATGGAAACTTACTTTATTGTGACATAGTACCTTTAGATATCAGTTTTAGAAATTCCGTAGTAAGATTGTACAATTTAGAGTGCAAGTTAGTATTTTTGATAAAGAATTCGTATTTTTGGTGTGAATTCGATAAAAAAGGTCATCTCGTTTTGTGTGATTTTTTAGTTTTTTTTGTAGGACACTTTTTGTTAATCAATTGGTTTTTTTGCACAGCATTCATTTTTCTGGTATGCATTCAGTTAATTAGTGGAGTTACCTAGTGTGCTGAAAAATTACAAAGATGAGCATTTAAAAATATCCCAAAAAAAACTTGTGAAAAAGTTGGAACTTTGACCCCCAATATCTCCGAAACTAGAAGGTTCCCAGGTATGGTCTAGAACAAAAAAATGATCGCAATGATGGGGAGAACAATTACTTTTCGGCTTCGTTAAGGGTCTTTTTACACCCTTTATTAGTTCTGTAAATTAACATAAATGTCTAATAAAAATACTAACTACACTAAAAATCCTAAAATATAACTATTCATTTAATAAAACTACACAAATCGAATATACTCTTAGAAACAACGAAGAAACATATTACACACAAGTTTACTACACAAACAAAATGTACGTCAGCCCGGAAATAGTAGCACGTCAGCACTGATAGATCTGGACGACATCAACCATTGAACATCTGTCCAGCCGCTTGATTTATCAACCGGACAACAGAACACGCAATTTTATAGAAACGATTATGAAAAACTTCATAATTCGTTGGAAAAATTGGAAGATCAAACGAAACAAGTCGAAATGTCGCACCACGATGTGCACCAATACATCGTTTGGTACTCTATTCATACTCTCGATGGGAGTTCTGATCTTGTCAATAGTCGCCGCGGGAGGAGCCTACGTGTACTGCAAACGCCGCGGCAAGGTCACCGACAACGCCGCCGGCGCGTCCACCAGATTACCGCCATGGAAGCCACCAAGAGCTGCAGCATCCACTGAACACATAGAACATACCTACGCGACACCTCATTCTTTTAACATTTGACTTATAATCATTTTTATTCACATTGTTTTCATTTTATGATTTTTATTTACATGGTAAAATACTCTTTAACAAGTTATCTTAAATATTAGGGTGAATATCAAAGCAGCAAATTTTACGTGTCCACGTTGAGAATCGAGGTGTAAAATGATAGGATGTTTCTTATTTTTTTTTATAGTGAACTACGTAACTTGGTTCAATTAGGGCCACATTTTTTGTTTTTATAAGTTTAAATAAATAATCAGGAAAAAAAAAATCACCTTAAAATTCAAGTTTGGTGGCTTGTCCCAGTTCCATTTTTTGATATAATTGCATTCACCAAAGTAACAAATTGGGGTAAAATAGCAAATAAATACTTTCCTTAGTATATGCATAAGACACACTATCTAAAAACAATTAAACCATATTAGTTAATCTAATTTAAAAGCACAGGACACTCGATCAAAGTTTGTCCAAGCAAAACTCAAAATTTTGTTGGCTTTTTTTCAATTTACTATAACACGAAGCTTCGGGCGTGTGTGATCAATAGTGTTTTATTATTTCGCAACTTTAAGTCTTGAGCCAGCATTTGCGCGTAACAGGTATGTGATTAGTGCCGTGATTACCCCCTAAAAACGTAAGTACTCACCTTGAGTGGCACGGGGGACAAGAATTGTTCAATTTTTGGTGGATCGATTTGCTGTCGATTTTAAAGTGTTTTAATAATAAGCTACACGATATAGCTAGTGATTAGGGTTTCGTATAAATCAGTAACATCAATTTAATTGGAACTTGAAACCCCTATTTTTAAAGATTTTTTTTATGCCTGGTCCCAATTTTGGTGGCTCAATTTTGGTGGGTTTGGTGGCGTTTTCCCGCCACCAAAATTGAAAACGAGCCACCAAATTTTAAGTATGTACTGTATATGTATGGTTTGTATCTATATAGCCAGTTTTTACGTTGTAGGACAGTTTAATTAGCAAACAAACAAATGTTATAAAGTTATATAAAGTTGCATACTAATGGTCAAGTTTCTTATTAATATATGTATTTTTATTTTGTTGCTTTTAAGAATGCCAAAACAGACCAGCAAAGAGAAGCTGGTTAAAAAGAGAATGGCAGAAAGAAGTAGAAAAGCTAAAAATAAAGAGCTACCCCAAACAGGCTGAAACACTGCGAAAAAGAGTTGTTAGGAAAAAAGAAAACGAGTGGTTTCTTGTTTTTAAGCTTTTTTTAGTAAAGATGAGAGAAGATTTATATTTGAAAACTACAAATTCCTTTCTTAGATTTAAAGACTGATTGTAGAAACCATTGATCTAGTCTGGTGATTAGCATCCAAATATTGAGTTAAGGTTTTTAGTTTAACTGAAATCTGCAGAGCTTAGTCACTAGAGCGTTGGTGAAATGGTAATGATCTGTTTGCTGTTTCACTGTGTCTCTCCTTGGCTTTAATATCTTTTATTTTGTTAGGAACAACAAAAAATTACATAATAAAGCATTGAGTCCAAGCATAGCCCTTTCCATAGCTCGCTGAGCCGTACCGAGAGTGTCCACGTTTCAGCCCTGTAAGTCATAACAGGACGGACTGGTTGAAGACCTTAGTCTTTAGGCTCTGTGCAATACGCGAAGAGAAAACCCGCCGAAGTTTCCCAAAAGTTGCCCAGCCCAGCTGAATTCTTCTGTCAGTCTCCCTCTTAAAGTTGTTCTTACCAAACTGCAGAGTTTGCCCGAGATAAACATATTCTCGAACAACCTCGAGAGGACCGCCACTGACAATAGGTCCTGGTTCCGGGTGACGTGTTCGTTGAACATAACCTGGGTTTTGTCGATGAATCAACTAGGCCATCCAGCATCTGCTGCAAAGTCGTGCATCGCTTCAGCCAGTATGACGATTTCATCTGCAAATCTCAAGTGTGAGATGTACTCGCCGTTGATGTTAATGCCAGGTGCGTTAGTGAGGGGCTGCGGGACTGTTCGAAAGACATACCGCAGCCCTGGAACACAAAGGGCTAAGAAGGAACATGGTCACAAGTCTGAAACTCCCTTCCACTCCGAAAAAGGTGCGTTGGGGAACCATTTTGGCTAAATTACGTCCCCTTGGCTCACCCCCTGACGCAATGGGATATGCTCTGTTTGCTGGTTCTGAGTTTGAATGGTTATTGTGGTGTTTTCATAAAGAGTTCTCAGCACTTGGATGTATCGCTAGTCGACTTGGCATCGCTGCAGAGACTCCAGAACTGACCAGGTCTCGACAGAGTCAAAAGTCTTCTCGTAGTCTACGAATGTAAGACACAGTGGCCGATTTAAATACTCTTCGAACTTCTGTATGATCTGCCGCACTGTGTGGATGTGGTCTATGGTGCTGAATCCTCCTCGAAACCCGGCCTGCTCCGGTGGCTGGCAGTCGTCGAGTCTTCGCACTAGACGATTTGTGATGACTTTTGAAAACAGTTAATACACGTGGCTAAGGAGCGAAATGGGTCAGTTATTCTTGAATAGGGTCTTGTACCCTTTTTTAAAGAAAAGAACGACCACGCTTCTTCACCACGCTTCTGGAGTTCTCCCAGAGAACAGGACCGAATTGAAAAGCTCCCGTAGCTTTCTTAATACAGGACTTCCTCCCGCTTTCAGGATCTCAGTCGTTATTTTTTGTTTCTTACGAGGCGCTTTACCATTTTTAAGCTAAGTGACGCCCCGATTTTGTTTTGGCTGAATTCTGGTAGGTCTTTTGTGAAATGGCGGGTTAAGGTGGCTCTGGAATCGATCAGGTCGAGATGCATGCGATGCGTACAACTTGCCGTAGAAGTTTTCGACTTCCGACAGAATCCCCGGCTTTGAAACGACCCTATCTCTCTTACTCCACTAGATTTGGTCTTTATTACCACTTGGTTTTATTTTTAATTTTGTTAAATATTTATGTTTTTTTTGTTTTCGTTTTTTTTTGTCATAAACTCATAATGATAGATCAGATAAATAATAACAATTTTTTTTTAACAACTGAAAGTTTTATTAACCGATGAAGTTATTGATGAGAATGAGAATTTGTGAGATTAGAGATTAGATTTCGATTGATAGATGATTTAGATTAGATTACATTGAGCTTTATTAGTGAGATTGAGGTTTGTGACGGAGAAATTAAATTTTGGTGCCACTGATTTTCAATTTTGGTGGGCACCTTCGATTTTGGTGGGCGATTTTCAATTTTGGTGGCCACACTAAACTTTGAACTAAAATATCTCAAAAAGTTATCGAGATTTTCTCAGCCCTCTTGAAGATCCTTCCAGCTTGGAGTTTCTTTTCTTACGATAGCCCCTTATTTTTCACGAATAATGAAGAAAAAATTTCGCCACCAAAATTGAATAAAAATGCATGTTGTTGATATTCACCCTACTTTTTGCTCCGCCAAGATGTACGGTCAGCAACCGCAAATTGTACTTTAGCCTAGTTAAAATACTACAAATTTTGTTAATACAAATGTAGTATCGTCACGTACGCAAGTACGTCAGTGTTCGCGCAACATTCAACATTATGTAACTTTTTGAAACATTATCTAGGTATTATTTTCATAGTCCATTATCTTAATGTAATTTCGTATTAAATTCCTTTTTACCATTGCCACTCGAAAAAGGGCATTTTATTCATCGATAATAGTGAATAAAACGCTCTTTTACTCACTGAGTGAATAAAGACTTTTTGAATTTGGAACAAGCACGAATTATGAACAAAAAATAAATAAAACGAGCCGACAAGAATGTAACACTGACTTTCGAAAATTGTTCTAATTTCACTGTTGTAATGTTTTTAATTTAATCCTTTGTTCTCTTATTACCGATAATAAAATAAAGAATCTGATAAATACTCATCTGCCTAGACTTATCCCAACTTTATGGGGTTGGCTTCCAGTCTAATCGGATGGAGCTGAATATCAGTATTTTACATGGAGCGACTGCCTATCTGACCTTCACAACCCCGTTAGTACTGTGAGGGTTATACGATACCCCTTCGTAAGACTGGTTGTCAGACTTTCAGGACCTTGACTTCCTGTATCGACTGTCAAAGAACTATAAATGACAGCCGGGACGAACAAACGGCCTTACGTAATTTCCGAGACACGGGGGAAGCTCGGTTTATAATGAATTATTGGTCACCTATCCACAAACTGACCTTGGTAAGCGAGACTTAACCTTGAAGATCGACCTGAGTGGCTGTTATTATTAACCCACGGGAAATATAAATACCATACTTCTATTTATTTTCTCGCAGTCAATGGTAAAAAGTAGAGTACACTACTCGTGAAAAAAAAATACATCTCGGTTCTAGAATCCCTTGCTACGCTCGGGATTCTACTCTAGAATCCTTCGCTGCTCTCGGGATCCAACTTAGTCCCTCGAATTAAATTCCCTTTTTTTTCACTTGTTGTATAATCTACTATTTTGAGCTGATTGACTTGTTCCAATTTGTATGGGTACCCTTACAAACGCTTGTGCGCATGGCGTACCGCGTACCGCTACTTGCTCTGGAATATTATTAAGGCTATGGTTAGCTTTAATAATATAACGCTAACACATAAACTACTCTAGCTACATTATTATGCGGTGGTCCCACATAATTATATTTGTGTGAGATAACCGCGCGGTGGTCCCCTGCTGCCTACCTTGAGAATTACGTAAATCGGTGCCATCGTCATCATCATTTCAACCCGTTCGTTATCAGCCACTGCTGGGTATTAGCCTCCCCTAGCTTCTGCCACACTTCCGAGTTGTAACTTTGACGATACACAGCTCTCGCCGAATGGATAACCACCTCTTTTTTCTTAACGTCGGTTAAAACTAGTCCGGCGTGACGTGCTTGTTCGTGTTCGAGATCATCGAGCGATCGACTGTACGCACGGAACTAGTACGCCAAGCTCCTCGCTGTTAGTTGCCGGTTTACGCTAGAAAAAAAAAATAAGAATCTCATCATATCTTTTAATCTATCTAAATAAAGGTCAATCGCTCTCTCTAACTCAATCAATCGATATTAAGTCACATATATCTGTGATTAAGTATATGGTCTACAGCAAACATTGGGTACCCACACTACCCACGAACACCAATCATGTGCCCAGTCTAGAATTTATCTAATTTCGTGGCTAATTTGTAGACTCTCAGTCCCAAGTATTGATCTAACTGTCATTAGTAGGTACATCGCCGCTGTGGCTGGTATTTTAGGAGAGGTCAAGTGGTTCCAATATAATTTGATTCTAAATCGCACGTAGTATTCCATTCTCAAACTACTTCTTACATAATTGATTTTGTATTTATAACTTAAGCTTGAAATGCTTTTTAATGCAATTTGAGTTCCAGTGGTTGCTCGTCGTGTAAGCTGCGGGCTGCGGGCCGTGGGGTTGATTATGTAAAGCACAGCTCGGAAGCTGAGCGTGAGCGGTGAGTCGACGACGCTTGAACTTTGTATCGGGCGCACAGGGGGGCGTAGGCGGTGCGCGGCGCTGCGCGGCTGCGCGGCTGCGCGGGTCGATGGGCGCGCGGCGCGGCGCGGCCCTCAGTCCAGTCGGCCTCCAGCGCCCAGCAGCGCCCCCGAGCGCACCCGCTCGCGCGAACCGAGCCCGCCGCGACTGTCCGAGTGTTGCGATGAAGGTATAGAGGCCCCTCCGTAGCGCGGTAGTGTATGCCTTAGCTGTAAGTAGCGGCGCCAGGCCCGGTACGTGTCGCGACAGCCGGGCGCGGCCTCGCCCGCTCACCGCCCGACTCTCGGGCTCCCCGAGGAGCTCCATACCATGCATCCGTGTCACCACTCACCCGCACGCCCCTACATCGTAATGATCACATCTTCATCACTGTATTATTGTTTCCGTTTGCATTGATTTACTTTATAAGAATTATGTTTAAAGATGAACTACGTATTACAATACAATTTTCTGTCTCTTTGACACTTTCCGTAGGCACTTGTAGTTTGTAACGAGTAAGTTAAGATGTAACTATTAATAGATTAATGCGGAACGTCAATATGCCTTAAAAGAGAAGATGCAATGGAGTCTGTAAATTCTCTTACTTGTGGTCGTGACAAGGGCCGTTTCATTCATAGCTACTCTCCGATCAATAAAATAACTTACTGACCTCTCAAATGAGCATTTTCAATAAATGTGTGTTTCCCGACAAAGGGATATAACAGAATAGATAGAAACCTATATTTTAAGAAATCGTTGCAGAGAGAGCTGCGTTTGAGTATGGATGTATTTAGGTATTCCTAAAAACTGTAGGCAATTTAACTCTTTGCATAGGGTGTTTTCTCTTACACACAATGAAAAATAGAAGTGGGTCTCGAATTAGTTCACTCGTACACACATCACACGATGTGTCAGCAGACTGAGAGCAAATCTTTAAGCAATTCAATTGAAATAGGTTAGAAGCTTATGCGGAAAATAATTATAAAATGTCCTTATATTTACATGGCAAGTTATTTGGTTTTATTAAGCTCATTACGTTATGTAGGTCAAGCAATATAAAGTTTTTATTGATTGGTTTCAGCAACACAAAGCATTACTAAGAAAATCGTATAATGCTAAAACTACCCAAAGGTCTTAAAAAGAAGAAAAAGGGGAAAAAATCTAAACGTAAAGGTGAAGAAGAACTTTTCACAGAAGAGGAGCTAGAAAAGTATAGAAGAGAGCATCAACAGCAAAGCGCTGAAAACGGGGAAGGTACTGCCAAAGAAAATGAAGAGTGGTCTAAATTTAAAGACTTGACTACTGGCATAGATACTGTACTTAAAAGAACACAAGGTGACCTAGACCGCATCAAATCGACTTCCTTTTTTCAACGCATACCACCAAAGCAGGTTGAACCTGCAAAAAAGGAAGCTCCTCATAGGCCAGTAGTTGAAGTAACAGAAGCAGACTTTCCACAGCTTGTTCAAGCTCAGGCAGACGCTGAAGAAGCCGATAAGAGTGAATACGGTGTAACAGACGACGAGTCCGAAGAAGACGACCAAGACGACATCTTCGATACCTCCTATGTGGATGCCGTCGAGCGCGGGGAAGTGAAGCTTGGGTATGTCCCTGACTCTCCGGAGGAATTCCAAGATGATGATATATTTGACACTTCCCATGTCGATGCATTAATAAAAGGACAAGAAGTCAAAACCTCTAAAGGAAAAAAGGCATTAGACATTGGAATAGCAGTTGGTGTTCTTACTGGTAGAATAGATAATGTAACTGTTACCAGTAAGCGCCCCAAAAGAGTAATTCCCGGTGATTTATTATTAGAAAGCACTGACAGGTACGACGAAAGACCAGTCGAATCGATTGTTGCGAGTGAGCCCATTGAAAAAAGTATATTAGACCTTGATACAGATATTCCTATAACAACACCCATAGATTTAAGCGTATCTCTTCACACGTCTTTGATTCATCAAAATAACAATTGTGACCAAGCAGGAGCACCTACGAAAGATCCTTTCTTCACTAATCAGCCTTCAGTAGATGAGGAAATTGATGAATTTACACTATTGGCTGCACATTCACTTGAGGTTAACGCAGAAGTTACGAAATTAGGAGAAACTGAAATAAAAGCGGCGCCTGTTTTACAAGAATCGTGGTCAGCTTTTGAAGCCGATAAAAATGAGTTTGTATTTGCAGAAAGCATTATCGAAGATCAGATTGATGTCATAGATCCCTATTTAGATCAAGACGATCCCTTTGATACAAGTTTTGCGGATGCTGTTATACCTGTAACTCAATTTCAAGCGAATAAGGAAGCAGTAATTCTAGAAGACGACGACGATTTCGATCCACGTTCGGAAGAAGTACGCGTAAGACTAAACAATAGACGTAAATCTTCAGTTCGTATTCATTTAACTGATCCTTCAGGAATACGAGAATCCATAACTTCTGACGATATACTCGTCAAGGAGGAGACTCAAGTGGTCCGTGATTTACTGGGTGGAAGTACTACAGATCTGACTCAACTAGGCGACTCGCCCCTAGACCCAGTGGATGTAAACAATTGTGAGATTGATCCGTTCGATACTACAATTGTTGATAAGATTGTAGCGCCTGGTAAAGTAGAATTAAAACTTTTGGAACAAGAATTAATAACTTCCGATTCTTCTCCAATATACAGAGTACCAAGTGATCCAGATTTTGATCCCAGAGCGGACGAACCCAAGAAAACAGAGCGACGGGCATCGCGCCCTGAAAACCTTACTGTTAGCAAGAGTGTTATTTTCAACGTTGAGGCAGACGAATCTCTTGGTTTAGACGCAAAGGTTAAATCAACTAAACCAGTCACGCCTTACTATTCACGAGAACTTTCAATCACTGAAGACGCTAGTGAGGAAGCAGAAGCAGCTGATAGCGTACCGGATATTTTAACTCGCACGCGGTCTGACGAAGACTTGGCTCCAAAAGCTAACTATCAAAATAAGAGAAGACATTCGGAATATTCACAAACGAGCAACATTAAAGTGAATGTGAAAGCTAGTGATTTATTACACAGTGCTCAAACTGAAATAAAGGCTAAAGTACTAACACCATCAGAGCCCCAGCGATCTTCGGTGGCACCTGATCCTTTTGACACGTCGTTCGCGAGTAATTTCGCACCTTGCAAAACTGAACTGAAACTGTTAGCTAAAGAGTTTTCTTGTGAGGAAACCGATAATTTAGTAGGAGACAAGCACGACTTATTAGACCCATCTGACGACATATTTCAAAGGAAAGCATTGACTCCGGAGCCCCCTAACGCAGTTCGCTTGCCAGAGGCTGACTTCGACCCATTTGATACATCTTTTGCCGGTGATCTGAATCCGGGCAAAACCGAATTGAAGCTATTAGAATCAGAGTTTTTAAACTAATAATATTAAAACAATCATAATGGCGTACAATCCATTCTTAAGTATGAATGAGCCGACGGCTCCAGTGACTGCGGATGTGCTCAATCCCTTTATGATGGCGGAAGCTGAACCGGATGCCTTCACGGGTGATAATCCTTTTGCCACTAGCAATCCTTTCTCGGACTTTGGTGGCGGATATGAACCGCCAGCCGGGGATACTGTGCCCGTGGATGTATTTGGTGGTGCAGAACCTACCGGCATTGGGGCCAAGCACTATGAAGAGTTTTCTGAAAACAAGTCTACCCCGCTAGATATTTTCACAAGCAGCCCGGTAGATCACGACCGAATAGCCAAGCCGACGGAACTTGATTTAGTCTCCACCACCATCGATCACTCATTTTTGAGTGAGGATGAAGTGCAGGGGCCTCAGCTGCCCGCGAGACCTTTGCCACCAGAAACTCAAAATTTGATCTTGAGCGTGACCGGTCAAATGGAATTTACCAGTTCCCATCTCCTGGACCGTATCCCACCGACACGCACTCCGAGCCCTGTCTCGGTGCGCGACATCCACTCGCCTAGCCCCACGCCGGAGCCCGAATCGGTCGAAGAGCCGCCCAGTGACAACTTCGACATCAATCGAAACAAGCCGACGCGGCCACCGCCCGCGCGGCCCCCGCCTGCCGGCCGACCGCCGCCACCACGCCCGCAGCCACCGCGCCCACCGTCTGCGCCACCCGCGCCCCCCGTACCCCTTGCGCCCCCTGCACCGCCCGTGCAGCAAACCGACGACATCAATCTGTTCGATGCGCCCGTGCCTGCCCCTATCAAACCTACTAAGGAAGCTATTATGAGCTTATACTCGGCACCAAAAAAAGAGGAAAAACAAATCGATTTCTTAAGCGACGATATAGTAGATGACATTTCCACTGATGCAAACCATGACAAACCACCAGCAATGGGAGAAGTACCAACGTCGATGACTTCTATGACTGCGCAGAGCGGTTTCCAGCCGGAAGAGCCAAGCGCCGTGAGCGTGTCGGCCGACAGTGTGTTCCCTTCAGCAATGGACTCGTTGACAGATACAGTGGCGCCCATGGACTGCTCGGAGCCGCAGACAGAGGTGGCTTCTGCGACCTCTAACACCTCTCCATTTGCGGACGTAATGAGAGACGAGTTCTTAGCTCAGCCTGCCGGGCTAGACGACGAGCTAAATCCGTTTGAGAATGTAACCGAAGTAGTGGACGCAGCAGCGCAGTTGTCTGACACAGCTATCGATATATTTGGCATGAAAGCGGACGACGTAGTAATGGCAAGCAGCAACGATGTGTTCAATAACGTTAAAGAAAATTCTTTCGATTCGGCTCCTATGAGTGGATTAGCCGAAACGCAAGCTGATCTGTTCACATCGGCTCCGACTGAAGCTTTCGATGATACTTCCCACGTTTCTCATCCGTTCGAAATGGGACCAGAAGGTACCTTCAACATGAGTGGGCCGTCGCCGTCTGCGGACCCTGGTTGGGGCGCACAGACCGATACTATGATGCACGATGCTTTCCCAAGCAGCCAGGACGCGTTCGACGCATTCTCTGCTAAATTCGATTCTACCGCTGCTAATAACCTAAACTCAGGTAAATTTCTTAAGACATCAGTGAAATGACTGGCTTCACCTTTCAATGCCTGGACACTGAGTTGGTAATGTGTGGCAGGAGCTTGGGGTGATGACGGCGGTGCAGAGGCGGTGGCGAGCGGCTTCGAGGCAGAGGCCTTCGACCCGTTCCTGAGCATGGGCGCGCCGCCGCCGCCCGCTGCCACGCCACGCCTCGAGCACCAGGGCTCCAGGGACTCCGCGGACGACACCTTCTCCGTCTTCATCAGGTTATATTACTTACTTATTCTTCCATAGACATCAACGTTTTTCTTAAAAATATATTTTGCGTCTTCTTCTTTCTATGACTAAATGGCATGTAGTTTTAGTTGTTTAGTTTTAGCTACACAGAACACTGCGCACCTAAGCGCGCATGGTGGTGTGAGTTCGCTCAGTGATTAGTAGATGATGTTGCAGAGTTTAACCGGTATCGATTTACAAAGCTGACGTTGATCCATATATTTACAACTTGTTTTAGTTTTTAATTTAAATCGGTACTTGAAAGTATCTATTTTGCTCACAAAATATCTATCACTGGTTTGAATGTATGATGACTTAGAAGCTGCGGTGACAAATTACGCAATAAGTAACTCCTGCATGGACTCGTTGACTGTTGAGTAGACCGAAGGACAGCGAGACAAGCGGCGAGGAGGCGGCCGTGCCTGTACTGGCGCCGCCGCCGCGGCCGCAGGCGCTGCCCGACTCGCCGCGCCTTAACCCTTTCGACAAGAGCGGACAGGAGCAGCCGCGCGCCGAGCCGCTCTTCGGTAAGACTCTCCGTCGGAGCAAGCTTCATCCGCTCGTCCTCCGTCCTTACTAGTGTGTGTTGCAGAGCGCGGCGACGGCGACGCAGGCAGCGGCGGTGAGAGTCCGCCCACGCCGCTGTTCGACGACGACGTGTCGCAGCCGCTCGAGGACTTCCCTCGCGTCAAGTACACAGGACCTGGCTGGGAGATGCATCTACGGCAGCCGAACAAAAAGAAAATCACCGGACAGAGGTCAGTAGGCAATACAGAACACTCCATGTCACATATCATGTGAATCATGACACACGAATGACGCATACAGTAGCCGTTAAACATTTGCAATCGGTACGGCCAAATCGTTAGCAGTTACCGTAGGCGGCAGAATATTTCACAATAATTGATGTGTCGAATAGTAGTTGTAGCAGTAGTTACGGGTATGAACGCTGGCGGCTATGCGCAGGTTCTGGAAGAAAATCTGGGTGCGCGTGGCGCTGGCAGGCGACAATCCGGTGGTGCAGCTGCTGAACGCGGCGGGCGACAAGGAGCCGTTCCAGGAGCTGCCGCTGCAGGCCTGCTACTCCGTGTCTGACATAGGCGCGCAGCAGTTTGACCAGTTCGGCAAGATCTTCACCGTCAAGCTGCAGTACGTCTTCTATAAGGAGCGCCCCGGTGTCAGGTACTTTTTCATTTTATTGGACTATA
The DNA here is from genome assembly GCA_905220335.1 of Noctua pronuba. NCBI lineage: Eukaryota > Metazoa > Arthropoda > Insecta > Lepidoptera > Noctuidae > Noctua > Noctua pronuba. Next base: position 17,752,729 of record LR999904.1, on the reverse strand, counting down.
TTTTAAGGAAAAGGACAATTAAAAGATACGCACGTCTGACTTGTGAGGACATCTAAGGAAGTACTGGTGCGGCAGCACATTACAATCATAAACCCGATATTTGGCGAGCCCTGCAGGCCGGGCCAGGTGACGAAGGCGGAGCGCATCACCAACAAGCTGTCGCAGTTCGCGGCGTACGCCATCCAGGGTGACTACCAGGGCGTGAAGGAGTTTGGCAGTGACCTGCGCAAGCTGGGACTGCCCGTGGAGCACGCGCCGCAGGTGTCGCAGCTGTTCAAGATCGGCTCGCTGACGTTCGAGGATGTGAAGCAGTTCAGTTGTTGCGTGGAGGAGGCGCTGTTCCGCCTGTCGGCGCACCGTGACCGCGCGCTCACCTACAAGATGGAGGAGGTATGCGCCCCACCACACCACCACCCCACACTATATTCTATTATTCTAAAACCACTTATACAGATATGAATCAGTCCTCTACTTTCTCTATTGGTGATTGCAGATTGAAGTGTAATTGTAGTAACTGAAAACCCTGTATAGTTTCATTGTAAGTACTCATTGTCCCATAGTAATACGAAATTGCGAAAAAAGATCTGCTGTTCCCAATATATATTTTGTCGTGTGTATTGGAAGTATAAAAAATATAACAAGTACATGGAGTGAACCCGCCCCCTCCCCCCTCTGTGTCAGGTACAAATCACGGCGGTGGACGAGCTGTACGTGGAGCAGGATGCGGAGGGCTCGGTGCTGAAGCAGATTGCGCGTGTGCGCCTGTTCTTCCTCGGCTTCCTCAGCGGTACGTTACCGTCTGTTGCCATCATGTGGGTGCTAGCGAGTCTCTCCCGTCCAGCGAACGTTACAGTACGCGTGTGTGTGCAGGCATGCCGGACGTGGAGCTAGGGGTCAACGACCTGAGGCGCCAGGGCAAGGAGGTGGTGGGGCGCCACGACATCATCCCCGTGGTGACGGAGGAGTGGATCCGCGTGGAGGACGCCGAGTTCCACGCCTGCGTGCAGCCCGAGGAGTTCGACGCCACGCAGATCATCAAGTACGCATCAAGTACACACACAACGACACCCTGCAAGCGAGCACCATGTCCATACTAAGAGGCTAAGAGGCTTAAGGGTGTTTTTTAGCCTTTGTAGTTTAAGTCTATTTGTACAAGGTGGAAAGTTGAGGCGGACCATAAAAGGGAATTACCCTAAATATTGGTTGTATGCATTTTTAAATTCCGACCACAAATAAAAATCAGACAAGCCACTTTTAAATAATGTTTATTATCTTACTTCTAACTAATATTATAAATGTGAAAGTTTGTGAGGATGGATGAAAGGATGGATATTTGTTACTCTTTCACGCGAAAAATAAGTTTATAACCTGAATTAACATATAGGATACTTTTATCCCGGCAGTACGATCCCGTGTTTATGACTATATAATGTGTGAATTTCACACGGGCGAAGCCGCGGGCGTAAGCTATGTGTAATATTTAAAGGATAGTTCCTGAGCCGAATGTTTAATAGTGTTAGCCTAATACCTCGAGCGTGTGTGTGGCAGGTTCAAGCCGCCGGACGCGTGCTACATCGAGCTGATGCGCTTCCGCGTGCGCCCACCCAAGAACCGCGAGCTACCGCTGCAGCTGAAGGCCGTGTGGTGCGTCACCGGCAACAAGGTGCGTGTCCTGCCTGCCTGCTGCCTGCCCCTCCCTCCCTCCTGTGCCGCGTGCCCTCTCCCTCACCGCGTGTGTGTCGTGTGCCCAGGTGGAGCTGCGCGCCGACGTGCTGGTGCCGGGCTTCGCGTCGCGCAAGCTGGGCCAGGTGCCGTGCGAGGACGTGGCCATCCGCTTCCCCATCCCCGACTGCTGGATTTACCTTTTCCGCGTGGAGAAGCACTTCCGCTACGGCTCCGTCAAGTCCGCGCACAGGTACCCACGCTCACTTGCTCGCGGACCGAGTAACAACGCTATCGCTCCATCCATTATACTGTCCTCGTTCTGATGTTGCTTGTTTACTGGGATAGTATGGGGAAAGACGTATTCACATGAGATGCCGGAAAATGTCATAAAAACCAGTAGATCTTTTAAAAAAATGTTATTTTTGCACACCTAATAGTTTGGTTCAGTGCAAGTTGTCCATAGAAATTAAGAAAAATCGACTCGGTCGCATATACCTAATATGTATGGAAAATTATCATTTCATTGTTTTGAAGAAAGAAACATGAACAGCAGAAGTGGGGCATAGTACTCGTAATACTATTTTTTCATTCTGTTTGCAATAAATCTAAAGAGAGCCATTTTTAACTTGTTCGTAATTTAAAATCAGCGTCTAGGTAATTGTCAAGACACGATGGTCATGTCGCGACTTACGTCATACGAGTATACTATACAACGTGTAACGTTAAATGCGCAAAACCTCAGACACCCCAAATGATTTTTAATTCAATTGACCTAATACTGAGAGAAAAAATTTTTTAAAAAAAATTTAAAGGTTTTATGAGCTGTTTTAGTTTTACTGCCAATTCTGATCGTTTCTTGCGTGTGCGTCGACGCTCTGTCGAGCGCCGCGCTGACATTATTGTTATTACTATCTACGCTCGTAAAGAACTTAGGTTATCTTTTAACAGTGTTTTAAATGTTTCCATCACACTTTTCCAGGTTTGGACTGGCAACATAGGTAACCCACATTTTCAGACTTTACCTACAGTAATTATGACGTGCTGATCTAATTATTAGGTAGGTACTACGTAAGTAGGTAATGTTAGCGTGTTTAAAAGGTTTAAATCACTGTATTTACAAATAATTGGCGCGTAATCAGCTTATTACAATTAATTAAGTAGATAATTTGGTATCTCTACTTACAGATTCTCTCGTTTCGATAGCAAAGATTCAAAATGCTCTACCACTTTGTTGAACACACAACACAGCCCGCTTTCTTAAATTATTTTTCAGCGAATCGAGCACTTGAGTGTCATTTTTCACTTGTTAAAACGCTGATTCAACTTTATTACGCAGTTCCGTCACATTATGGTCCATTTCCATCGTCATACACTAGTGCTTTTACACGACCCCACAAAAAAAAAATCCAATGGTGTTAAATCGAGCGATCTTGCTGGCCATTGCTCTGCTAGCATTGTCCTGTTAGATACAGATACTCCAAACTCTTCTCGAAACCGTTAACGTTGTCATTACAACGCGCTAACATTCTCACCATTTCACAATATTGAATGTTTGTGTACAAAAACGCCATAGTCGCGATTTTTGAGCGCACGCGCCGCGGGTTACGGGATAATTAATCAAATTGCACCTGTGACGCATGCGCCGGCGCCGCACAGACTGGAGTAAATAGGTCATGGCTAGGGCGTGCAAACCCGGCTTTCCGGTTTTACTAAAACCGGAAACCGAAAACGATCGAAATCATAATCGAATCGACCAAAATTTACCGAGTTTTGAAAACCGGAGTTGAGAGACAAAACCGGAGCTAACTCCGGTTTTGTCTGTTACATACTTATACTGCAGTAGTCTGTTACATATTTATATTTTGGTTTAAACAACTTTTTTCGAACACGCTCAAGAAAAATCTTTAAATAAATTGAGACGTATAGTAATTGTGGTTGTGTTTAGTGTCTTAAGATGATGAATGCGTTTTGTATGTTTAAAAAATATTATTTTATACTTAACAGAATTGTTAGGTACCTACTAAAGGTACCACAAACTTACTTGTTGTTGATTTGATCTCAGTCAGTTAATCTTTATATTATTTTAAGTTCCTGTTATCCAAACTATTAATGTGATCTACTTGGTATTGGTAGGCATAAATGGTTGATTAAAAAGAGGTATATCATACAATTTGTTTTATTGTGGGTGTACATTGGTACACCTCTGCCTAACCCTTCGGGGAATATAGGCGTGATGGTATACGGGGTGTAAACGGACCCTTCACGAAGCCGTCAACCAAGCCTGCTGTACATCAAACTAAGTAACTTTACGCAAACATTTTTGCTGGGAAACTATTTTTTTTTTGGGGTCAAAAATCAAGTTTTACGGTAGGACTCAATCTAACGCACTCAGAACATTGTCCTGGTGTATGGATTGAATAGCACGGGGGTCGTGGATGTGTTTAAAGTAAAAATCATACTTTAAAAACATGTATTTAAAAAAAAACTTGTGAAAAAGTTGGAACTTTGACCCCCAATATCTCCGTAACTAGAAGGTTCCCAGGTATGGTCTAGAACAAAAAAAATATCGCATTGACGGGGAGAACAAGTGACTTTTGGCTTCGTTAAGGGTCTTTTTACACCCTTTATTATAAATATTATTTTTTATTTCGGTTTTATTTGTAGAGTTTGTGGGTATCTAAGAATATTGTTTTCTTGTTTTCTATTCTACTATAAAAACAATATAAAATTGTTGCCGAAACCGGGGCTAACACCGGTTTCCGGTTTTGGGGCCTCAAAACCGGAATTCAAAACCGGTTTTGAAGACCTTCCGGTTTTGCACGCCCTAGTCATGGCCACTGTCACGAATTTCGCACGCCCCGCCTCCATTTATCTTTCTAACTCATAGGTTAGTTACGTTTAAGTTAAAAAAGATAGATAGAATTTATTTGTTTACTTCAAATTGTCTTATTCATGGTACTGGACGCAAGGTTCGTATTGGCATTGAAATAAGAACTATTATTATCCCGCGTATGAGAAAATTTAAATTGGACGACAACCTTTTGTGTTTGTTTACCTATTTTGGTGGGTTTGCGCACGTGATGGCTAGACCCATTAACAAATAGACAGGGCAACATTTTTAAGGAAGATTTTTTGAAAAATGTGACCTATATTGAAAAGTGGTTCAATTGATTCTGCTCGTTATTCTGATCAAACTATTTTCAGGTTTTGCGCATTTAACGTTACACGTTGTATACGCCAGTGAACAAACACTCTGTATACAGTGTAGGAATCTGATTGCTTCTAATATTGGCTCTGTTGGTGCCTATTACACAAAAATGTTAACGTTCCCGAACTGGCTCTCCGGAACATATCCCGTAAGTGACAGTATAAGTTTAAAAGTATTAACGTTGCACTATGATGAGCAGACGCACCGGCAAGATCAAAGGTATCGAGCGGTTCCTGGGCGCCGTGGATACGCTGCAGGAGTCGCTCATCGAGGTGACGTCCGGCCAGGCCAAGTACGAGCACCAGCACCGCGCCATCGTGTGGCGCATGCCGCGCCTGCCCAAGGAGGGCCAGGGTGAGCCCGCCGCCACCCCCAGCTCCCCACCCCGCTCCGCGCCCCCTGCACGTCCCCTGACACCTACCCTCTGCCTGCAGGTGCGTACACGACACACAATCTGGTGTGCCGCATGGCGCTGACGTCGTACGACCAGGTGCCGGCCGAGCTCGCCAGCCACGCCTACGTGGAGTTCACGATGCCGGCGACGCAGGTGTCGCACATGACGGTACGCTCCGTGTCGCTGCAGGAGCACGACGCCGACCCTCCCGAGAAGTACGTGCGCTACCTAGCGCGCCACGAGTACATGTGAGTACATACGCACACCCGCATACGCATGCACGCACGCAGTAGCGCACTTGTCTGACCGACACCGTCTGCCGTGTGTTGCAGCGTGGGCATCGAGCGCACGTCGGGGCAGTCGGCGCCGGCGTACGCGCTGGCCACGGCGGGGCGCCACAGCGAGCCCGCGCCCGCGCCGCCCGCGCCCGCCGCGCCCCCCGCGCCGCTCCCGCAGCCGCCCTCCAGCGACTCCGACTCGGACTAGATGCGAGCCCGGCTCGCACACACCGCACGTACAGTGCCTGTCCGCTGAACGTGGACCTGAACTCATATTTACTTAGGGTACTCTACCTTAACTTAGTATAAACATCAAACGGGATAAGCTTTTTCCCGTATTTCATGTCAAACCCATTTTGAACTTGGAAATATGATTAAAGATGATACTAAGCGGCATGCGGATCTAGGATCGCACGTGGGTCGCATGATCGCATCACCTGCGAGCTGCGTGCTGCGTGGCACGCGCTGCACTGACTTTCTTCATTTAGTAAATTGCTGAATATTGTTAGTAAAGCTAAGAACGCCCCTAACCTCTCCCTCGGAGTCCACTGTAGGGCTCCGGGAATATGCTAATATTATATTGTATCGCAAGTGACCGGGAAGTGTGTGCCAGCACTGGACGATATCGCCGTGGACATTACCTGTGAGTCCTGGGACACTCGAATTATTTACAATTAAACAAATTTAATGTAAAAGAAATAATATTTATATTTAACGATCTCATCGTACATTCCATATATATTCATATCTATATATCATAATTATGCGAAGGGCTCGAGAGCGTGGTGGCGTGGCGGATGGTCGAGGCGTCTGCCGCGCGCGGCAACTAGGCGTCGGACGAGGTTCATATCTATTGTATATAATGTGATAAAGGTTTAGGTTAGAGGTCGTAAACGACTGCGGACGCAACCCCACCGTCGCTGTGTAGGTAGGTATAGTTCAGTCACCGGCCGCGGCCGTGGTCGCCACACGTGCGCTGCGAGCTCAGGACAGGCCGCATGCGACGGGATCAAATCGAAAGTTAAATAAGAGGTTAATGTGCACTCCTAATAAAATGAGGCCTTGAAATGTATAAGCTTGGAGCCCTAGGGTCGTGTCTCCGGGCCCAGGCCGGGCTCTGTTGTTAACATGTGTATTAGAGATGTAAGCAATAATGTTATTACGAGGAGTGCACTCGAGGCCGGCCGGGCGGCGCGGCCGCGTGCACTGTGCAGTCATGAGCGAGCTGACGTTAGGCTTCATGTTTGTGAATCTCGTATTATTTAGACAAATTCAACAATAAATGAACATAATGTATTGTTCCCATATAAAGGATATCTTGTGAAATATGTTTGCGGTAGTTAGCGGCGGTATTTACTTGTATACAGAGTAGTTAGATGTTATGCTGTTAGAACATTATGTATATTGTTGTGATCTCATGTGTACGCCTCACTAGTTACGACTCAAACCTAGATATAATGTTTACGAGATATGTTGCAACTCGTATGTATCGTACTTCTGTTTACTCATACTTACACTATTTAGAGCGCAATGTAAAAAGTTTAATACAAATGATTATTTATGTACTTACTCCTAATGCTAGTCGAGTTATACACAAATCAACAAAATATATTATACGATAAAAATATAAATGGATATCATAAAGGTGTTCTAGGCGCTGTTTGAAAGTGTTGTAAGTACTTAGTACCTGCCGACCTCATCGCGGACCCTATGTTCTGTTGTGAATAAAAAATAAATATGAGCGTAAGCGTTATTACTTATTGCAACCCCCTCCCACCGATCGACGTAACTGCGAACTACGCAACTTCGTAGCGTTTGCTACGGTTCGTAGCGAGCGTAGCATCCGTAGCACCTGCACTGCACAATAATAGTGCACAATGCACATGCTATGTTACTGCAAACTACGCAATCTAGTAGCGTTTGCTACGGTTCGTAGCGAGCGTAGCTTCCGTAGTGCGTCCGTAGTTATTAAAACTTATTATTAAATAAAAGTAATTTAACTAATAAAAATATTATAAATCCATTGCATGTGCGCTACGAACCGTAGCAAACGCTACGAAATGGCGCGGGTCGCAGTAGCCCGCCAGCGACCCGCTGCAAATGCATGTTATGTTATCATTGATGTGCTCGCGGTGGAGCACGAGCTCGCCAGATGGTAAGTGATGGTGTGGTCAATGTCTATTGGAGACTGGAGTTGTAATAACCAATCCGAGCCCTACTCGGTTAGTAAGACCTCGTCTAGGGAAGTAAGCGGTGCTACAAAAATTAAATATAACAGAAATGAAACCCAGAAGACGAGCAAAAAATGGTCTCGCTGGATTTGAAACGAACCAATCGCCGGCGCCAGCCACACTTTACTCAGAGCTAGCAGATACATATAAGTAAATCCTGTTTAACATAGCTGCCGATTTCATTCACCGTCGCACTTGGTTTTTGTCGACGCCCACGACGACAGTCCTTCGATTCGCTACGAGTGACGTCATAGTGTCAGCCCGGAATCACCCACTGCTGGGTACAGGCCTCCTCTTTCTTATGCCACGCTACCCGCCACCCGCCAGGTACACACAGGGAATAATAAAGCCCTGGCTTCCCATTAGTGAAGCCATTTTCGGAATCGGATCTAAGATTACCCCATACATCGCTAACAAAGGGTTCCGTTGCACTAAACAGAACAAATTAAAAATTAACAATATTAAACCTCACTCATATTATGTTAATTTACACTCAACAACAAAACAATTTTTTTTTACATAGTATATTAATAATAATAGCTTGGACCCTGTTCCCGATAGGTTTGTAACGTTTGAAATAATGACAAAAGTTCTAATGATAATGTGACCTAATTTCATTTAATTTACTTTTATTTAATATAACGATGAAATGATATAATGAATTATTGATATAATTTCATTCAACCACACACATACATTTCTTTTACATGGTTTAATGAACATTTTCTATATTGCACATTTTAATTAATATTTAATTAGTATAATATTCGAAATCTATAAGTAACGTTTAATATAATTTAGAAACGTCTACTTTGCAGGTAAGTTTGTTATTTTATTAATAAATAAAACGTATGGGTGCGTCTCATATCGTATAAAGTTATTTGGTATATTTTCATTTCAATAACGTTCACAAGATATAATAAACGTGAATTATAACAACTGTTGATATATTTTTTTTTTTTTTTGTTAATTCCTTTAGATATAACATTTATGTACTCTAAAACTTATTTCGTATAACGTTATTGGATATAACGTTTATTTAATCTAAAATCATTAGGCCTATCGTTTAAAATATATAATATTGATACCATCTTTATGGTTAACGCCCCGATTCAAAGCAATCCGACAAGGATGGGTTATATTAGTTTTGGTTAGAACAGAGACCATTAACGCGCGAAGGCGAACGAGTGAAGCGGGCGTGCTGCGGGAGCGGCATGACAGAAACGAATCGCTGCAAAACTGACTCCACGTAGTCTTGTCTGCCCTACCCCTAGTGTTATTTAAAATCGCGTAGGCGCGGAGGGGCGAGGCGGCCCGCGAGCTGAGGAGCAGGTGGTTTTAACAATCGCCGCCGCGGTGGTGAGCGTGAAACACATCTGCGACGATAAGCTCGCATGGGACCGCCGGAGCCCCGCAGCGCCGAAGCCGTGACAGAAACCATGCCTGCTGCATGTGTGTTAGTAAAATTCTTAACCTAATATTAGTAAAAACACACTCTATATACAAAATTGTAACGACTGACACCTGTGCAGCCGTATCCAGTGAGCCAACATGGGGATGTCCCACGGTCCCACCTATCACACAATACATTCAGAATGCTGTGGGAGCTAGCACGTACTATACCGAGAATAGAAGCGCACCGCACCGTTTCGGCATAATGGCATGAAAACTACCAACCCTGGCCTCGGTGAACATCCCGGAAGCGCTACAAAAGCGTGGTAGACCCAACAGCATCCTGAATACATTGTTATACCGAACACGCAAGGCGTTGTATGGCCTCAGCGTATACCTGACCCACAGACTGCACGTGTAAAAAAACTGGCATTCATAAAAACAAAGTTACTGCTGCAGTTTCACGAAAAAATCCCATATCTTAAAAACTAAATGTCAAATTTTAAACAAATATTTGTTGAAAGTTCTTTTTACGTACAAACCCACATTTATAGAATTTTCCTTTTTTCACTAAACAACACACAAACATCAATTTAGCAATATACTTAATATGTATTTATTTGTAATCTTTAAGTTTAATCGGATAAAATATGAACATCAACTGATAGTTCAGAGAATTGATTGATACCACTTGATATATTGAAATTGCAAGATAAGATCTAGGAACCATTATAAATATAATTTTATTATTACTAATTCATTTATTAGCAATATATAGTAAATAACATTTAACTTGATTATTCAAATATAACAACTATCTTTCGTTCGGAAACCAAGCCTTTTAGGCCAAATCAAACTCAAACTCAAAGCATTTATTTCAAATAGACCCGTGACAAGCACTTTTGCGTAGTCAAAAATAAGCTACCTAAAACTAAATTAAAACTATTTCTATAAAATACATCGGGCTATAAATCTAACAAAATAGTCTTGTCTTTCTGTGTTTTTCTTGATAAAAACCCTTTTCCCTACACACCTTTTTGAGATGCTTTATAACAAGTAACCATTCTGACACTCGAAGCTTGTTAGTCGGTGGATATTAATACATATATACATGTAGTGTTATATCCATTTTTCTAACACGTGCGCAAACTTGTTCGTTGTGACGCCCAGTACGGAATGCCATTGACTACAACGTCATTATTGCACGCATCAACGCGACGTTGCCGTTCCGCTCTGCGTAGGTACGCAGCTGGTTTGTATCATGGGAGCTGTAATACGTAGCGTTACGCATGTAGTCTACGCACACGTGTACGTCACGCAAGCAGTTTGCCATGTCTCTATAAAGTTCCATAAATTACAACGTCATGGTACAGTCGCCATCAGATATATGGTAGCGGGCGAGGTACCTACTCAAATATTTCGGAACAGCATTACTTTTCAATAAATTCGGAACACATAACGAGCTAAAAATATCAGAAAGCACAGAACTACAAAAGGTATCGACGCAGTCAGGATGATCATAAAGATCGGAACATTTATGGAAAATATACCTTAAGTCTGTATTACACAGTTTAAATTCGTTGCTATATTGACTTTGAAGTTGTCAAAAATAGTAAGTATTGAAAAGTCGCTGCTCTTATATTTATGACATATTGCATGTTCTGATGTTATTGGCCATATCTAGCGTAACGAATTTATTGAAAAGTAATGCTGCTCCGAAATATTTGAGTACCTCGCCCGCTACGATATATCTGATGGCGACTGTACGTGCACGTCTACGCGTACGGATCCGGTGTATTTTGGCCTTTATCGAGTACCTCCAAATATTTTTTTTATTTTGTGTTCTCTGTGGATAGCTGATATAATAAGGATATTTTCAGGATAATATTTACGTTGACCGCCTCAGAAACATTTGGAGAAAAATGGCCTTCTTTAACTTTTACATGGACGATTTCCTGATATTTTCGAATGAATTTTTAGTTCCTTCACTCGTAAATATGGATTTCTTGAACATTTTTAATTCCAGTTATCTGTGAAAAAGTATCAGTTACCAATGACAAAAGAAATCTTTGTGTTAAAACCTCGGTATTTTAGAAATAATTGGAAAAGTCGGAAATCAGAATATTGTAAATGGGACACAGACCAAATTAGCGTTTAATGGATGCACACAGGTCCCACTATTTCGTCACAATATAAATTCGGCGAATTTCATCTTATTTATAAACGAAAAAAAAATATTTAAAAGGAAATGAAAAAAAAATAAAAATAAATACTTTCTTCTCCTCAACTCTAGGAACTCAACAAAAAAACCCCATGACAATCCGATCACTATAAACTTCGTTCCACCTTACAGTCTAATTGTACTCGACTATTACCAATAACAAAATTATGGCTCCTACGGGCCCCATTATTGTAAAGTGCCCAGGGCCTCTTCAGCGGGTATTTAGGTACCTACACGATGTTTCAAGAATGCTCGTTAGGGTTCCGTACCGAAAAGGTACGAAAAACAATTGATTAGTTGCAATAATTAATTGGCAGGTAGATGAGAGAATGGATCTCATATTTTGGTATCTACCTATTCGTTGGTACTCTTGTGAACGAATGAATTTAACTTTCACGCTTCAAAGTATTATATTGTATGTAGGTATCATCCTGAATATTTAAAGTGAAAATGTATTTTGACGCCATAAGTATTTAAAATGAGATTACATCACGCCTGTAATCCCCGAAGGGTTAGGCAGATATATACCTAATAGTACAACCACATTTTGCCAGTTATGTTTAAGTCCCGGGCACAAATCCAGACTCCGTGGCTGCTACTGTGAAATTCCTGATGAAAAAATCCAATAACACTTTTGCCCGACCCGGGAAAGGAAATCAGGACCTCATGCTCAGCAGTCGCGCTTGTGCACGAGCAACGAGGCAGCCAGGCAGCGAGGCATTTGAAATACTAATTACAAAATGCCCCAGCGTCAAGTATTTGAAATACAAATTACATTTTTAGGAAGTGAGTAATTGAAATACAAATGACTAATCCGTATTTTATGTTGCCTTCCTTCAAATTTCTTCTGGCCTTGTGCGAAACTGCGATTAGTACATTAAGGCAGTAAGTAAGTACGCATCCTATATCAGAAGGTTAGTTCCAAAATTAAGTGACAGGTCACGAGGATACTGCAAAACGATCTCCCAAAATTCATGAGGAACATTCCGTACGGTATTTATAGGAGGTCGAGCAGAGAACAATCGATCCAACAGCAGAAGGTCACCGTGCGCGCCCACCCGAACCGACAACAAGTCGGGGCAGGCCTTTACGTAACGTGCGGTGCAACAGATCGCGGTGACGCGCCGCGGTCGCACGCCGGGGGCCCGCCGGCCGCCGCACGCCGCGAGTGACGTGCACGCGGAGGATGCATCGCCGGAAGTAGGGCGTGCGGCGCGCAGGCGCGGCCCGGGCGCATGCGCGGCGCCCGCTCGATGTGCCGCGCTGTCGGCGCTGTGCGCGATCGCTCCGTCCGCGCGACGCTCCCGCCGCGCCCGCCAGCACCGCGCCAGCCGCCGGCCGCGCGCCCCGCCGCACGCAGCACCCGCCGCCTAGCGCTCCGCCCCAGCGCCGCGGGCCGCGGCCCCTGGAGCCGCCCGCGCCACGGTATCGCGCGTCGCTACTCAACACGGACGTGAATGTTTAATGTGAACTTTGACGACCCTGTGTCTCGGAAATATATGTGTCATCAAATGAACCCACAGCTATCACTACTTGCATCCGGTTTAATGAAACCAAAGTAATTAAACATAGGTACCTATTTAGTATAATAAAATAGATTCTGTAACAAATTATATTGCGTGATAACTGTGTTAATTAAGAAGAGAATCATTAGTTAACGAATATTCAATTAGATATTTCTACATCAGAAAAAATTATACAAACTTTTTACTACTTAACCGTTTGCACCTTTACAAATAGTAAAAAAAAAATAAAAGATATGCAAATATTACTTAAAACAGCAGCATGTTAATGTCATTATTGTTACGATAAGAGTGCGACCCGTCGTGGTGGACGCGATGCGGCAGTAAGCGGCGCCCGCGGGGGGGTCGCCGGCGCGGCCGATGGCGGCCAGCGGCGCGCCCGTGCGCCAGCTGCGCCGCGGGCCCGCGCCCATCGCCTCCTTCGACCACGACGTGTCTGACGAGGTGAGACCGCCAGTATGTATCTCTCACGTTCTTCCTCTTCGTCTGTAGCTATGTGCCCGAGATGTGCCGTCGGTACCCATTGTCCGCGCGTAGCGAACTTTCGTTTGATCAGAACGATCTGGTATCAAAGCGGAGCCGACGGAACATCTCAATTCTTTACGAGTACCTACTCACAGAGTCATGACCTTGACATTTTCCTGTTTACAGTCGAGTCCGGAAACGAAGCAAACATTTCGGTTGCCAGAGATCCGCGAGGACCCTGCGGGCTCAGCGAGCGCGGCGCTGGCGCCCCCCGAGCAGCGCGCGCGCTCGCACTCCACGCCGGCCGCCGGGCTGCACACGCCGGCAGCGCCACGCATCGACATCTCGCGCGCCTCCAGCTCCAGCCACCACGACTCGCGCGACAGCTCGCCCGAGCTGGCGCTGTTCGCGGGCACCGGCGACGACACGCGCGCGCGCCTCGAGCTCGGCTTCCGCGAGGACGGCGCGCTCGAGCTGCGCTCCTCCACCGAGGAGTTAGCTTTCCTAGAGGGCGCGCCGGGCGAGCCGCGCGCACCCGCGCCTCCGCCCCCCGTCTCGCGCCGCCACTCGCGCAAAGACAGCCAGGGCTCGGAGGCGGCGCTGCTGGCTGTGTCTGGCCGCACCAGCCGGCTGTCCAGTGTGGGATCGCAGTGCTCCGCGCACTCGGCGTTGTCGGCTTTCAGTCATCAAAGCCGCCACTCGGTCGGGCGCCTCTCGGTCGTGTCTGGTGTGTCGCGGTCTCCGTCGCCGCACAGGATGCTGCTCGAGACATCTTTTTGCGGACCGAAGCCAATCGAGACCGACCCAGAGATCTGCGCGGCCGCTGTGGAGGAGCGCCTGCTGGAGATCGCCAAGCTGACGGCGGCGTCACCCGGGGCGGCCGCACCGCCGCCGCTGGACGCGCGCGACCGACGCGAGGTGCGCACCGAAGCCACCGTGGAGCGAGTCGCGCGCGCGCCTCCCCCATCCCCTCAGCCCGCACCCGCGCCCACCCAACCCAACTCCGGGCAGACTCCTGCGCCGACAGTGGCTCCGGTACCGGTGCCAGCCGCAGCACTGACTCCTACTCCTGTTCTGACTACAGCACCAGTGATAGCTTCTACACCAGCAGTTAGTCTAGCACCAGCTCTGACTTCTGCACCAGCCCTGACTTCTGCACCAGTCCTGACTTCTACACAAGCCCTGACTTCTGCACCAGCACTGACTTCTGCGCCGGCCCTGACTGCTGCACCCGACGATGACAAACTTCAAAAGGAAACACAAAACCGTGCGCGAGCTCAAGAGCGGCGAGCGCGGCCTCGCGTGCGCCGGGAACCTTCTGAACCTGAAGTTTACAAGAGTGCTAATCGTTCTAAAGACATCATTCGAATAAAACTGAAACCCGACGACGACTACGAAGAAGAGGAAGATCGAAGTGTGCGAACGAGACCTGAGGACCTCGGTGCGGTTACAAGCGCGGAGGTAGCGCCCAAGCCCGCCTCCCTGGAGCTGGCAGCGCGCGGGGAGCGGGCGGAGCGCGGGGAGCGCGCCGTGCGGCCCACGGAGCTCGTGGGGCGCGCTGAGCCTGCACCCCCCTCGCCTCGCGCCGCGCGAGACAGCCGCACACCCTCGCCGGCCGGGGTCGCAGTTTCGCGGAAATCTTCTTTCTGCTCGCTATTCAAATCACGCGAGACTATTGCGTCACCCGACTCGCCCTCGGACGCACTCCGACGTAAGAGAAGTCTCACGGAGGGTCGGTCACGTAGCAAAAGCCGCGACCGCTCCGCGACCCCCACCTCTGCTGGAAAGATTAGAGGCTCAGTATTGTCGCTGTTTCGAACACCGAGGAAGAGCGCTGCCTCACCCTCGCCAAGCTCTCGCGAAGGTTCTCCGGTCGTCCAGCCGCAGCGACAGATCGCTATCGTTCCATCACAGACCGTGGAGCGGGTCCGGCGAGGCGACAAGCTCAAATACTACGAGGATACGAAGAATGGAATCATTCACATCCCACTGAGAACACCACCAGATGAACGACCCGGCTCGAGTGGCGCGCGACGAGAGTCTGAGACGCACAAGACCACGACGGAGGTGACGACACATCGCGAGCCTCCTCGCCCAGCTTCTGCTCCACAGTCTCGGCCTGTTTCCGAGCGTGAGTTTGCGCCCGTCTCTCAAAAACCTATGCATCGAACTGTGCTACCTGATGGGAGCATTATAATACCTCTTCGCTCTCCCACGGAGCGACCGTCGGACGCTCGTCTGCCAAGTCCACCGGTTCTAGTCTCCTCGCCACTGAAGGCGACACACGCCATCGCGGTCGAAACGAAAAGTGAGGCACCTACAGACGTACCTGCCGCCACCGCTGCCACACCTCCCCAGGAAGTCAGCTCCACCGCACCCCCCACGCCACCCGCGGACGTGGAGCGGGTCGAGCCTGTGCCGACTGCAGACGATGGCCGGCGACGTCGCAAGGAGCGACTCTTGTTCACAACCCACGTAGGCAGTCGCGAGCAGGTGTTCAGTACTCAATTCAGCATCACGAAGACTCCGAGCGTGACAAGTGAGATATCAGGTTCCTTCCCGAGCTTCGTCGACGGCGAAGAGCTAAAGACGACGACGATACGTGACATGGCTCCCGCCGCCGACTGCAGCTCGAGTGAGCCCGACGCGCGCCGCTCGGCCGGCACGTCGGCGTGCGGCACCGCCGCGCCCAGCCCCTTGTCGCCGCCAGAGCCGGTGCGGGACTCGTCCGAGTCGGAGCCGAGCTCGGAGTCGGCGCCGCCGCCCGCCGGCGACGAGGTGGAGAAGCGCGGCCTGGTGGTGCAGCAATCGTTCGAGGAGGAGCTGCCCTACGTGCCCACCACGCTGCCGCAGGAGCGCTCGGTGGCGCTGCCCATGGTGCCGGTGCGCGAGCGCGGCGGCGTGCGCGTGTCGGGCGTGTCGCGGCCGCGCCCCCCTCCGCCCGCGCCCGCGCGCCCCGCGCCCCGCGTGCCGCGCCCGGCGCCTCTATCCGCGCCGCCGCTGGCCGCGCCGCTGGACAAGCTGCGCATCCGCCTGCCGCGCCGGCCCAGCACCGCCGCCCCCGCCCCGCGCCGCCCCGACCGACCGCGCACACGCAGCGGAAGCGACAGTAAGTTCGCTCGATTACGGTACTCGTTTCATTTAATTTCCTTTCTTTATTCGTCCTTTACCTAACAAATCATTTTTGTAAGATATTATGTGAAGGTTACAATACAGAGCCATGTCTGGAAGAGTCTTTTGAAGGAAGATCCATTGCAGCCTTAAGTTGGCCTGCCCCTACAGCACGCATGCATGCATAAACACTAAAAAAGTTCAAACCGACTCAGGTTTCGACTCGCGTCCAAAAACCGAGTGGATAGACTTCGAGGAGGTGCCAGAGCGACGGAAACAGCCAAAACGCATTCAGACGCTGCCGGCGGCGGCAGCCAGCGCGGCCGGTGCGGGCGCGGAGGGAGCGGGCGGCGCGGGCGCCGTCGTGTTCAGCTACGTGGAGCCCGAGCACTGCCGCTGCGAGTGCCACGCTCACGCGCGCGACGACGAGCTGCCGCTGCTGCAGGACGACATGGCGCCGCTGCACGTCAGGTACGCACCTACTCACCGAGCTACTACTGTCCTCTCATGGTTACTTTACCTGTGACAGCTGCTATCGAAAAGCAAACTTTTTGTTACAAGAACAAGATAATAATAATAAGATCACTGTGATTTTAACAACGATGTCAGAGGGAAATGGATAGAGGATCGCACTTTTCCATGCTCCTATCTGCCGCGTGCTATAGCATCCACGCTCTGTTTCTCGCTCTAGCAAATGACGGTTCTAAGCGACAGAAAAGCATAGAAAAGTGTAATTAATACTCAATACTCAATACTCTATACGTTTATTGCATTCCACAATGTGAACTTAGGTGGTAGGTACATAAGGATATATACATTAGTTTTGGATCATTGTGGGCCCCGTCGGGCATAACAAAATAAGAATTAGGAGAATAATAATTATTCCGTGCTGCTAGATGATGTTAACCCTAAAAAGACTGTACCTACTCATTTCATGCTTAGATTAGCCACTGTTAAAGTATTATGAGACTCGGTACATTATTCCAAAGTATGAGTGATTTAGACTCGTTTCAAGTAACACTCGACGCTCAAGTAGGAGCTTGCCGGACGCGGAAGCTGCGGGATTACGTTACGTTACGAAGTGCAAGTTCATAGTGAGTTTACCTTGGCCGTAACAATACAGCATGTAGGTATCGGACATGTGTGCTCATAAAAGTAGGTAATGGCGAAATCTAAAAAAGGGGCGCAAGCTACCTGTTATCCCAGTATCAATGTTATCGCAGAACTTGAACGTGCGGTGTGTTGTTAGCAGCTCTTCGTCGCTGGAGGGCGAGGAAGCGCGCGTGGCGCTGCACGTGCAGGTGGCGCCCTTCACCGCCGACCTGGATCTGCACCCCGACGACCACATACACGGGGTAACTAGCTCCCCTCAGCTACACTATGACGTACTTCACAAACGTACCGTACTATAATGCTGCATGGTACTCTTGGCGTGTGAACGACATTGACAGGAGTGTACATATGTGAAATTATCTGAGAAAATTCTATTAAGAAACAAGATGGCTGCTTTAGTTCCGGGTAAGGCCACGCGGCTCGCGCCAATAGAACCTTCACGCACTTTACCGTATAAAGTGCAAGCCACACCGCCAGCTGGCGAGCGAGCGAGAAGTTGGGTGAGCATTGTTTCTCCTCTTTTCATACTTCGGTTCGGCACTTTCGGTAGTTCGCGGTGTGAGCCGAATTATGAAAAGAACATCCAAAATCAGAATAAAAAAAAACTTGTTTACTTCTTTGTTCGTAGATTGGCTCTTATTGAAGCGTATTTAGATGGAAATAGTATAAAGGGTGTAAATAAACCCTTAACGAAGCCGAAAGGTACTTGTTCTCCCTGCTATTGCGATATTTTTTTTGTTCTAGACCATACCTGGAAACCTTCTAGTTTCAGAGATATTGGGGGTCAAAGTTCCTACTTTTTCACAAGTTTTTTTTAAAAATAAGTACGTGATTTTAATGTAAGATTTTTACATTAACAGCTCCACGACCCCCATACTATTCAGTCCGTCCATCAGCACAATGTTTTGAGTACGTTACAATGAGTCCTACCGTAAAACGTGAGTTTTCACCCCAAAAAAAAAAGTCGTTTCCCAGCAATCATTTTTGGGTAAAGTAACTAGTAGTTTGATGTACAGAATGCTTGGTTGACGGCTTCATGAAGGGTCTGTTTACACCCTGTATTTTGATATAAGTGGGGAAACTTTGTTATTGCAGTCGAGATGAATTTCACACCCGAGCCGGAGGCGAGGTTGTTAAGGAAGCTTAGAACTGCAGTAAAAAAACACGTGTATCAAACGACGTTTTTCAATACACTTTCGAAAAAATAAAATAATTGAACGAAAAGTATTTTTGTCATTAATAATTTTTTTTTCCGCGCTTTGCTTCCGCCAGGGTGCTAAACAGTCTAATAGGAGAAATAGAAAATTCTAATATTTTTTAATTTAGAATACAAATAAATGTTAATTTGTTCATAAAAGTAAAAACACGTTTGTTTTAAATAATCATGAATATTTGTGATATTATATTTATGTATAAACACGATTTAAATATTCAAAAGATATTTACGCCGTAAAGGCGCAAATCTCTTTGCCGAGATTTACTAAGTGGCTTGGACTTTATCTGCGCAAATTTTTATTTCCGCATTAGTGATAAATTTAAAAAATCTGTCCACGTCTGTGAAATACATTACATGTTGAACCTAATCGTAGTAGCGATAAGAGCCAGTTTTCGAGGAGGTGAATTGAAAATGATTTACCGAATGTGTGCTTCATAAGTTCATATTGCCGCAGTATTGAAGCAATGTGCGTCACTGACAGATAACTAAACAAGCAGGTCGGTACCTACTAGACAGACCGTGCGCACCAAAGAGCTTAATTTTATGAATTTATTTTAGGTCTGTTATAGTTAGTGAATTTATGGACAAAAATTAACTTACAAAACTTCTTCTGACGTGAATGAAGACAAGGCGTACAAAAATTAGTTTTTTTGCAGGAGGCGCGGCCGCACTGACACGGCGCGAGTCGCCGCGCGCCGCCGGCGCTGTCGCACACACTCTACGACTTGAACGTTTTATAAATTATATTCTCTATTGACTGGAAGGAGATGTTATCATTTTTGAGATGTAAATTTACCCGGTTCATTAGATATAAATAATGTACCTATATTTATAGCGTCGTTTATATCTCTCCTATTAGCCACCGTTGATCTTTGCATTTTTGATGTTTATTGAATTGTTCGAAGTGTACATTGTGATTTTTACGGTACAGTAGATAATTGTACGATGGTGACGAATGTTCGACTCGAAACGAGATCGTGTGCGCTGCCTTACGCGTCAGTAGGTACCTACCGAGTGCCGCATGCCGCCGTGCCGGACCTGGACTAGCGTGCGGTGCAACCATCACAGTGTTCCCCGTTGTAATGTTACGAAATTTCTTATTACTACTTTCGATGAAATAGAATTGTACCTATTTAGGGACTTCCTGTTGTACTTGTAATAGAATGTGACTGTAGCTATTGGCCCACACCAGTGTGACTGTGTGACAATGAGCTAATAGCTACTGCTTCCAGGCGACATTTTCACGTCGCTTCGCCGGCTCGCAGTGCGTACTTTACTAATCTTGAGCTCACCGAGCTCATTCGTCTGGTCATAAAACTCAGTAACTAGCTGGATAATTAATATGATATGATACTCCGTAGGCATCGGGATACATATCTTTTCTTCTTACTAGCTAAACAAGTAAACATCACATCATTACAATTCCGCGTATCACTCGCCACTTTATTTAATTCGCCAGTTTCGTTGATAGTCAGTTTTGCTGATTGGACAGTTGCGTCAATTAGTTACCAGTGTACACTCCTAACTTATACTATATTTTGTCTTCTTTAAGGACAGCCTAGCGTAAAACAAAATTCATCTTGTATTTTCAAAACCAAAATTTACTAATATTATAAAAGCCTTCTATTCGATCCATTCAATCTTCTTAATTCTAATTTACTCCACTGGCCACAAACATGGCCAGGCCACTGCCACTTCAGCTCATTTTTTCTGTAAGCTATGTCTTAACTCTTGGTTTTTTTTTGTGGATAATTTTATCCTTCAAAGAAGCATCGAGCATAGCTGGGTCAATAGCGCGCTGAGTAAACCCTGAATTCGTGGAGCAACCCGACTGTAGTGTCAGTAAACCACGTTCCGGCACCGTGGTGTGTCATAACGGGCAGGACGTATTTATTAATACCTAGTAGACCCTTATTAATCTTCAATCATTACGGCATAGATGACGCGAGGACCTGAAGGAGTTCTCCTACAGCTGCCCAGCTCAACAGGATCATTCTATCGGCTTCTTTTTCAGAATGATAAAGGAAAGGTAAACGTTCGCGTTGTCAAATGGAATATCTGAACGAAATTGTAGTGAACTACTTGTGGGTAGTTTCCTACCAACTAACTGTACTTCGACTGACGAATTTAATAAAACTGTCGAATCAAAGAAACTGTTAAGCTCTGGAGTCTGTCAAATTGAAGCAACTGTCTCATTTAGAAAATCTGATTAATCAACAAAATTGTCGAATCATAATCATATTTTTTTTTGATAATTATAAAAGTTCAGTTCTTACGTTTGATGAACAGAGCGCTATGTTATGCCAAGAGGCGTACAAATATGGTGTGCAAATATACCTGAAGGTTACAAATTATTTAATAAAATATTTGAAGATCATCCATAATTATGGTATTCAATTAGAAAATAAATTGAACAATTACATGCTATTTAATGCTCCAATTATGACAGACCTAAATGAGGACTTTTTAAAATGTCAAAAATCTATGTCAAAATAATTAAAATGGCAAAGTTATTTACTTATTGTCAATAGGTATTAATATTTGTCACAATTTATCTCAAACCTCAATATTTGTAATTGTAAATTAATTCGTTAAGAATATACCTAGAAACATTTATCAATTTAAGAACAGTTTTTTTTTTTTCTTAAATTGTGTGATTTTTAATTCTTTTATGGCATCTGGAATTTTATTATAAACGCGTGGAGCCATATACCAAGGACACTTTTTGTTACTTATTCAGAGTTTTACATTCATCATTACTCAAAGCATTTTTGTTCTGACTACGAACTGGAATATTTCATACTTTTGCAATTTTTTCAAAAAGGTTGGGATTTGTTTTGACGAAGATACTAATTTCTAGTAGTGTGTTACGCCGGTAGCGTAAGTATTTTTAATGACTTAAAGTACGGTGCACAGCTGTCATCTGTTTTCAGACCACACATGGCTCTAATGCACCTTTTTTGTGCCTTGAATAGTAATCCCTTATCCGGGGAATTACCCCAAAAAATAATTCCGTATCGTAGGAGTGAGGCTACTGGCCCATGATAGGCAACAAGTAGCGCGTGTATATTTACTTTTCTAGCCAATTGCATAGGCAGATTTATTTATTTTTCCAATTAAGGTTATTGGCAATATGAATACCTTTAACACACATTTACTTCTTCTATTTCGTAAATAAACTAACGTGTGAGGAAAACTGACCAGTGATACGCGGACCCATTTATACGCACGTCACTATAGAGCTCCATAAGCAGCTTTTGTGCAAGAGAGACAGCAAGAAAATATTATAAGTACTGAGCAAACGACTCGGATAATAATGACCGTACAATATAGTAGAATAAAGATAATGAGTGAGAGCAACGACAAGGGCAGCAGAGAGCGATCGCGGCACGGAACCACATACGTTTAAGGCCGAAACACACCGGATCCGTACACGTCTACGTACATGTACCACGTAACGCTACGCATGTAGTCTACGCACACGTGTACGTTACGTGAGCGGTGTGCCATGTCTAAAAAAAGTTCCATATTTATTACAACGTCATGGTACGTGCACGTCTACGTGTACGGATCCGGTGTGGTTCGGCCTTAAATGGGCTCTACACACCATAGCCGCCGGACGTCGGCTGCTTGCGTACGCGCCCAGCTGCCCGGCGGTGACTCTTAAACTGTAGTGTAAAAAAAATGCACAAAGATTTTTAATTTGCAATAATTTTAAGCCGCCAACTGTATGTTTACTTGTTTAGTCATAAACCAAAAAGCTCACTAAGCGAAAACTAAACCTCGGTTGACGTTATCATGAGAGGATGCCTGGGCTCTGACAAATAATATGAACGGTCTCAAACCTGTCCAGCATTTTTATTCTATTCTTTACTATTTTAATTGAACACAGCCTGACTGTGGACGTGGGCGACCGTGACCCTCCTGGGGAATATATATGTAGCGGCTCAACGTGTGTGTAGAGTAGCTAGCTACTTTAGTTTTATAAGTTGCGCAGTAAGTTTAACACAAGATGGACCAATGTGCTTGTAATGACTTTGTGTAGTTAGTTTAGTGGAACCAGGTCCACCCAGTAGTAGAGAAATGAAACATCAGTCCAAAATGACCAGACAAACCTCAACTCAATGTTAAAAACATATCTCATTCATCAAAAGCTGTAAATGTATTTTTTGCAAATTGAGCTTTTTGGGAGTTTACACAAAATTAGCAATAAATAATTTTGTGATAAGATACGAGCACCCGTCTACGAGCACTCGACCTGTGGCTACGTGATATCGGGTAGGTAGTGATGTTACCGTGAAGACTTCCTAGCCAGCAGCGCGGCTGGTGGCCATGCGCAGTGCGCACGCCACTGAGTGAGACGCGTAGCGTTGCGTGTAGGTGAGTGACAAGTCCACGCGCAACTACTAATGCATTTATAATTAATATTATGATTGTGTACTTCTTTATATCTAAATGTTTCACTTTATCTTTTGAATGTCTCGCTAGAGTTGGCGCAGAACACTATATCCTGTCCGCTTCTCTGTTGTACCTGGCGACTGCAGCTGCGAATTTTACTTTAGCAATTTTATCGTAATGTTAGTTGATTTCATAAACGCAATAATAAGGGTGTAAAAATACTCTTAACGAAGCCGAAAGGCATTTGTTCTCCCCGTCATTGCGATCATTTTTTTGGCCTGGACCATAACTGGGAACCTTCCAGTTACGGAGATATTGGAGGTCAAAGTTACAACTTTTTATTAAGAAAAGTATTTCATGTTTAATTTTACTCTATGATCCTTGTACTACTCAAAAAGCCGTTTCCCAGAAATATTTTTTGCGTAGTTAATTTGATGTACAGAATGCTTGGTTGACGGCTTCGTGAAGGGTCCGTTTACACCTTGTATGTAAGAAATGTATGTAATAATGTTAAAGAAAATCTATCAGTTAGGCAAAAGTCTGAAACGTAAAAATATGAATTTTGCTTTCCATGAACTGTGTTTAATTTTCCCTGGAAGGTACCCCTACCGTAGAAACCAGGCGCAGTAAGGTGTGCGGCGCGAATACACAAGAGCTGTCTAGCGACGTTTGTCGTCCGTAGCTGCTACTACTAAATATCCCGAAGCCCCGAAGGGCGTCCCCTCTACAACACGCGTCTGTATTGAAAAATTGTATGAGCGGCGCTAACAGACGCACGAGCACAGAGCACGTGCGACGGGTTCTCTAAGGATATCTTAACAGCCGTGCGCCGCGCCAGTTTTAGCGGTCGCCTTGACCGATCTTCACTCATTTTTTTTCCGAATGAAAAATGTTTTTGCAAATCTTATCAGGAAACCAATTCACAATTATTTGTTCATGTATTAAGATTTCTAAAAGTATTTTTCATCCGCTTAGACTTCGATCAAGAATACCAACTCTAGACTGAGTAACCGGTTCTTAGTCGCTGCTCAGAGATAGTAGGTACAATCAAGAACTTCTTCTTCTTCAACTTCGCGCGCTTTTTCAGCAGGACCACGACTTTGAATGTTGATTCCAAGTTTGAGGAGCTCGTCGCTTTCCTCAAACCTGCATAGAAAATTACTGCCCTGCAAGATAAAATTAGTGCCCAAAATTCAAAAGTATTACTCCGGTTGTTTGCAAGATATACCATGCCATATTGGTGGGGTGGCGGTAGTCACGGTGTTAAATTTTCATTTCAAGATTTCCCTATTAAAAACTCTGTGATTTCTTCTCTTTATACAAAAATGACTTCTCCTAAGAAGTGACCAAAAATTCAGATTCCTAAGTGTTATATTTTAAGAGAAATTAGCTTTCATTACTTTTCCTTACTAAACCTCCGCGTATAACCCGATCAAATTAAGTTGTCAATGGTATTGAGCTGTTAAGGAGACGTACACTCGTGCACATGAATAAATATATGGATGTCGGAATAGAAATAACAAAAGTTCAACATCTATCATGTTACTAGTAGGCCTATCTAAATAGTCCAATTTAGTTGATTGATTTGAGATATTAAACCTAAGTGAACATTTTATATTGTTGATTTTTAAGTTCTTCAAATAATACTGATTTTACAATTTTTTATCGAACTCTGATCTATCCTGGCTAAATTACAAATGCAAAAGTAAGTTTGTTTGTTACGCTTTCACGTCTAAACCGCTGAACCGGTTTTGATGAATTTTGGTACAGAGATAGATAGGACTCTGGAGATAGTTAGAGGTTATAGAAAGGATCAGGGGGAGCGGAGCCGCAAAAAAAGCTAATAATTAATAAAATTTATTCGATTTATAAATGTTTTTTCGATTAAAAATAAACTAGGGATGCAACGATATGTCTATTACGATACCGATACGGATGACGAATGCATCGTAATAGCGAATACGATAACGAATGCATCGTAATAGCGAATACGATAACGAATGCATAACGATTATTTTATTTACAATTAATAAAACAAGACAATTGACTAAAATCAACAATCATTTAAATTTTAAAGTCAATTTATAATCCAGTCAATTTAGACATCCAAGGTTACAATAATTCACACTTGGCTGAAAATTGGTAGCATTGTTCATTTATTTTTATTTTTATACAATAGTGTGTGAAAAAATGAAGAGAATAATGTGTTTATGTTCCTCACCTAACTTAACCTAAAATATTATATATCAATACTGATAGATACGGGACACGTCAATGATACAAGGCTACTCAACGCAGACTGTTTATTGGCTCTTTAGCTAAACTTACCCACATACATAACACTTTTCCCACCCAAATTTCGCACAAAAATCTTATTCGAATAATACCAGACACACAATTATAAAGACAGTTCAGGAAATATACATAAATAACATAACGTTAAAACCAAACAAAACGTTAGCTTAACAATATTAAGAGTATTAGAAACATAACGAGGTTACAATGTGTTTACATATTTTTAAGTATTTCTTGGCAACGAATAGCCGCTTTCCTGCGCACGCGACAAGCGTTATCAGCAGCAGGTGGCGTGGACGGCGGGGCTGACCGTGGTGACTGCGCCGCGTTCCCCGCTCCCTCTCCCACACTATCATAGAATTCATCTTTGTCGCCCGTATCTCCCTTAGAAACTGAGTGCTCTGTAGCATACTGTTTGCTGTTATTTTGATCGAAAGATGTAACGTCTATTGCCTTACTCAAAGAATGCCGCGATTTACGAGTTTGAAGCTGATCAATATGTCTCTTATGAGTTTGACCGGCACTTGTTTTTACCGTATAGGATACAGGCCCCGTACGCTCGGTCACAACACCCTCAGTCCACTTACGATCTGATTTCGTGTAATCTCGTAACATGACTGGTTCTTGTTGGGCCAGCGTCCGTAGCGGACGTTTGTGGCTGTCTTCGCGTCGCAACTGGTCGCTGCATACACGCTCCGCTGTGTCTGACCGCAGCAGATCAAGACGGCCGCGTAGTCGCCTACCTAGAAGGGCTACCGCCGGTTCAATTCCGGTGGCGCTTTGTTCAGTATTTCTATACATAAATAGAAATCGACTTAATGCGGTATTATAATCTTCTCGTTCTAATTGTGCCTTTTTGAGAATACGTTTAACGGACCGCACCGCATTTTCCGCGGCTCCGTTGCTGGAGGGGTGATACGGGGGTATTAAAGTGTGTTTAATACCATTGCGTTCTAAATATTGAGCAAACTCAAAGGATGAGAAAGGTGGCCCATTGTCGCTCACTAAGCGCTTAGGCAATCCGAAACGTGCAAACAACCGTCTTAAACAGTCTATGACAATAGTGGCAGACGTGGTGCTAACTGGTTCCACTTCTATCCACTTAGAGTGAGCGTCAATCAGTACAAAAAAATATTTATTATTAAACGGACCGAGAAAATCTAGGTGCAGACGTGACCACGGCTCTGCCGGCCACGGCCACGAATGTAGTGGTGCGGCGGGGGGCGCGGGCCGTAGTTCCCTGCAAGCAACACATTCGCGCGCCACGCGTTCGATGTTCTCCCACCATACGTAATTACGCGCGATTTGTTTCATTTTGACGATTCCTGGGTGCCCATCGTGAATCTCAGTCAAAACTATCTCTCGTAACGATCTTGGTGTGACAATACGATAACCCCATATTATACAGCCTTGATCAATATGCAAGTTGTCTCTTCTATTGTAATAAGCATTTTCTATTTTATCAACCGATTTGTCAGTGGGCCACCCGTACATTATAAAACCGTATATTTTACTTAATAACGCGTCCTTCCGAGTCTCAGTTTTAATATCTTTAAAACTGATTGGAAAATGTTCCTGCGCGTAATTTAGATAGCTACATTCTTCGCCTTTACCTCTTACTTGACGCTTTGTTAAGTCTAGAGGAAGGCGAGAAAGAGCGTCAGCAAAACAATTTTTAGAAGATGTTACGAATTCAATGTTGAAGTCGTAAGCAGCCAACTTAACAGCATAACGCTGTAAGCGGCTGGCAGCGGTCACTGGTATTCCTTTATTTTTTCCAAAAATGTAACTTAAGGGACGCTGACGGGATCACTGCGAAGTGTGAAATGTCTGCCATAAACATACTGATGGTGCTTAGTTACACCGAAAACAATAGCTAGCGCCTCCTTATCTAACTGCGAGTAATTGACTTCGGCCGAGTTGAGCGTCCTTGAAGCACAACACACCGGGCGCTCGCAGCCGTCAGCGTGGCGCTGTGTCAATACCGCGCCCACGCCGTATGCGCTGCTGTCTACTGATAGAATTAACGGGAGACTTGCATCGTAATGCGCTAACACAGGAGCGCGGCTTAACACCTTTTTTATCTTTATAAAAGCCCTGTTACACTCATCAGTCCATTGCCATTCTACATTTTTCTTTAACATTCCATAAAGCGGTTTTAAAATATCGCTCATATTGATACAAAACTTAGAATAAAAAGTTACAAGTCCCATGAAGCTCTTGAGCTGTGTAACATTTGTAGGTTCAGGTGCTGCTACAATGGCGTCAATTTTTTTACTATCCGTGTGTAACCCAAACTTATCAATTTTATAGCCCAAATAGGTAACACTGCTTTTAAAGAAATCACACTTTGCAAAATTTATTCTCAAACCATTTTGATTGAGCCTTTGTAGCACCGCTTTTAAATTGGCTAAATGTGTAGTTCTATCTATACCAGTAACGCAAATGTCATCCGCAAAAACCGCCGTTGACGGCAATCCACTTAAAGTTTCTTCCATAATTTTTTGGAAATTTTCGGGTATGCATTTAATACCGAATGGTACTCTTCTATATACAAAAGTGCCAACGTGCGTTGTGATTGCCGTCATCGGTTGGGAATCCTCATGTAAAATACACTGTTGGAAAGCGTTTGATAAATCTAATTTGCTATACTCCTCTCCCCCACCTAAAGCTGCGAACAAGTCCTCAATGCGGGGCAGCGGGTAGTGGTAATCTTTCAAAAGTGGGTTGATTGTTATTTTGTAATCACCGCACAGTCTAATATTGCCGTTAGCTTTAACCACCGGCACTATAGGAGTGCCATAGTCTGATCGCTCCACTTTATAGATGACCCCTTCCCGCTGCAGCCGCTCGAGCTCCTGCTCAACTCGCTGGCGTAAGGCCAGTGGCAACGACCGTGCTTTTACATAAACTGGTGTGTCATCCTTTAAATACAAGTGAAATTTAGTTTTAAATGTGCCTAAACCTTCAGCAAATACCTGTGGAAACATTTCTCGTAACGATGCCGCTAAAGAGTTGTCATCTGTCAAATTGTAGCATTCCACAATAGCCATCTTTAAATATTTGATCCAACTACGGCCCATTAACGGCGGCCGCCATTATTAATGACGTATAACTTAAGTTTTGCATGCTGTTTACCACATACAACGTTAACAACAATGTAACCGATGGTCTCGATGACGTCACCTGTATACGATTTCAAAGTTAGCAGTTTATTTTCGAGTGGCACGTTTGTAAAATTATTTTCATAATAACATTTTGAAATAACGGATATTTTGCTTCCCGTGTCTATTTCGAATCTACATTTTACATTTTCAACGATCAAATTTGCGTAGTACGGTCCGTCACCATCACTGTTATGTACCAAATTATAGAAATTACGACTGTCATCTTCCGAGTCTGAGTCATTTAAAAAAAAATGACCTTTTGAACTTTTTGTGTTCTTATTTTTAACACACACTGCTTTTAAATGGCCTTTTTCACCACACACATCACAACTATATTGCTTGAACCGACATTTGGCCTCGAAATGGCCCGATTTACCACATCGCGAACATGTGCGCTGCGCCTGAGCACGACCCGAGCCTGCGCCGCCGCCACCGGTCCCGGCCCTGCCGCCACGCGAGGCGCCCGCGCTCGCGCTGATCCGATGCAAGCCGTCGTCATCCTGCTGCGCTGGCACAGGTGGGCCACCGCCGGCGCCGGGCCGCGCGGCAGCCGTGCCAGCCGAAGCACACGCCATAGCTGCGTGCCGCTCCGCCGCCTCCAGCGCCAGCGCCAACTCCACAACGCGCTTGTAACCAATACCACGTTCTGCGAAGATCCTTGATCTCATGTCTTCATCGTTCAGCCCCGATACAAATTGGTCTCGTAGGCACACTTCCAAACAAGCGCCGAAGTTGCACGTTTTAGCTAAATGTTTAAGTGCTTGTAGGTACTCGCGAATATTTTCACCTTGCCTTTGTACTCTTTGCCGAAATATGTGCCTCTCAGCGATTTCCGACCTGTCTGGTTCCAGGTGCTCCTTTACTAGCGCAACTACTTGATCAAAAGATTTTGATTCAGGGGTGTCGGGAGAACACAAATCACACATCAATTCGTAGCACTCCGCGCCTACCACCGTCACTAAAGTTGCTGTCTTTAAAGTATCGTCAATATTGTTCAATGTAATAAATTGATTGACCCGTCGAACATACGCATCCCAATTGTTTTTTGTTATATCAAACGGTTCTATACGTCCAATTGGCATTTTTAACAAAATATTCTCACGTGGTAACTCGTCGCCAGTGATAGATACGGGACACGTCAATGATACAAGGCTACTCAACGCAGACTGTTTATTGGCTCTTTAGCTAAACTTACCCACATACATAACAAATACACATATTATAAGTAAATTAATTATCTATTATCTTATTAAGAAAACGTATTTTTTTTAAATTCTCTGGTTTCAGTCTATTTCTTATATCTGTATGGATTAAACCAGCTGTGGAGAGCAATCTTTCCGAATCTACAGTAGCTGGTTTCGTGGACAAATACTTATGGGCCTTTTGTAGCTGTTATGTAGTAGATTACAAGTAATGATTAAAAAAGTCGTCCTATGGGGATAATTTATGGACTTACACTAGTTGTTTTTAAATAAATACACAATTTTTTACCAAAAAAATGACTTCAATTGCGTTTTGTTTTTTCGTAGTCGATAATTTTTAGTAAAAATGTTAATTAACCTGTTAAAATAACTCGTAAGCTTTGAGAAATAATAAACAGAATCCAAATCGACCCATAAACTTCGGAGATGTGTCGAAAAATAGAAAGCAAATCTACAAACTCTGCATTAAAAATTGTATAACATGTTAAGGATAGACCCCCCTTTTGAAGTTTATTTTCGACATTTCTTCATGATAATTCAGAAAATTACGGGCGGTCACATGCGCATGGGCGACATTGTATACTTACATTATTAGCAACATGTTGTTACTGCAGTAAATTAAGTTTTTAATACTTAGGTGCTGCAAGCAGTGGCAGCAACGGTAAATTACTGAGTAGGAAAGAAATATCTCTGGCTCATTCACGAGGTTACAATTCAGAAACATAATTATTCGAGTACCTACCTACCAACGTCATTAACAAAGGTATCACACACCATGGGTAACGATAGGCAATGATATTATAAAGAAAGATACACTACGTTCATACTGAGCAGCGTTCAAATATCGTTGCGTTGTTATTACAAATGTACTTACCTAAAGGTGTTTAGTAATTTCAACTACGACTGCGATAAATAATACGGAACGTATGATACAGAAAGAGGTAGCTATCTGTAGTGTGTTGCGCTTGAAGTACACTAGCACTAGTAGTGAATCTATGATGCATGCTATTTGTCCTTGTCACACTCGAAATTTATTTGTAATTGACAAATAAAATCGTGAAAAATACAAATATGACATTCTTTTAGTATAAGTACTTACGTATGGTATGAGACTCCTTCACCCTTTTTTATCTTGGAACCATAGGTTTTAAACTTTCTTAACACACAACTTGGCATTTTAGGTATATTATTCTCCGACTAAATCAAATTACGAATATTGTCTGAATTTGTCTGCAACAATTTGCGCGCGCTAGCTATATATCTACCTCTTTTTATTTATAATATATTAATATCATTTGACGATAGGTTATTTTTTCTTAATATGTACCTAGGTACAGTTTGTATAAAAAATATAGGTATTGAACTGTTATTATTCTGACATCCATATATTAATGTGCACGAGTGTACAGACGCCAGTCAGCACATAAAGCTACCCGAAACTGTAAAATTTTCCCAATCAACCTTGAACCTAATGCTTCAGCGATAATGTTGAAAATCTATTAAAGTTTGACAAATTGTAGTAGCTTGATGTCGTCTGTACATCTCCCTAACATCCCAATACCATTGACAACTTAATTTGGTCGGTTTCGTGGTTTATACGCTGAGATTTAGTATGGAAAAGTAATAAAAGCTAATTTCCCTTAAAATATAACACTTAGGAATCTGAATTTTTGGTCACTTAGGAAAAGTAATTTTTGTATAAATTTGGGAAGAAATCAGTTTTTAATAGGGAAATCTTGAAATGAAAATTTAACACCGCGACTACTGTCACCCCACCAATGGCATGGTAAATCTCGTAAACTACCGGAGTAATACTTTTGAATTTTGGGCACTAATTTTATCTTGCAGGGCAGTATAATTTTCTATGCCGGTCGGAGGAAAGCGACAAGCTCCTCAAACTTGGAATCAACATTCAAAGTTGTGGTCCAGTTGAAAAAGCGCGCTAACGTTATCATAGTTGATTTCTCGGTAAATACAATATTTCGGTTCTGTTTTTTACGATATGAATCATATACAGGGTGTTTGGTAGATGGGTGCAAAGCCTGAAGGGGGTGATAACTTAGACCATTTAGAACTTATTAAGCTAAACTTGTCTTAGACGAAGTCTGTTCCTTGTATTTTTTTTTGAAACTCTAAGTTTTGTAACAATAATATCCATTTTTTTTCAATTAATTGTTAATAGTGTCCAGTAAAAGCTGCTATGTTATTATTTTTTATTTATGTAATGTGTGATTACTCAAACAAAATAATTCCCAAGCATCTGTGTCATCAGAGAAACATTCTACGCCATATTCAAGTTCAAGAAACTTTTAAAAATCAAGGATATGTTTTGTTTACGGCTTAATAAAAAAATAAGAAAAATAGCCTCAGTTGTTCAAACCTTTTTAAAAACATGCTTGTTTATTGCCCTTTCTTTTGAGGTACTATTTAGGCAGATATCTCATCAACTCTTGGAATTAGGATGTACAAAGCAAATTGAGGTCGAATATTTAATTTTTAAACAGACCAAAATAATGCAACATTTTTGTTAAAATAATTTATTTTTCACGTTCAAAATGTTGACCGCGGTTTCTTATACAAGCGCGTGCCCGTCTTCTCACTTCTGTAGTCGTGAGTTTTAATTTCATCTACTGCTTCATGACTTAAAAAGCCGTTTGATTATTTCTATTAATTCTTCTCTAGTTGAAATTTCAACGTGCGTGTAGACGAGCTCTTTGGCCCGTCCCCAAACGAAAAAATCCACAGGAGTTAAATCGGGTGATTGAGATGGCCAAGGGATGGGCCCGTCTCTGTCAATCCAGCTCTCTGGGAAACAGTTATTTAAATGTTCTCTCACGTTTAGGATCCAGTGTGCTGGACAACCATCTTGTTGAAAAATCATTGGTCTTCTCATTGCCAATATTGGTATTTCGGTCTCGTCCAGAAGCTCTGGGAGATAGTTTTGAGGGAATTCCAGGTAATTTTCTCCATTTAAATTATCTGGCAGGAAGTGGGGACCAATCAACGTTCGGCCGCCCTAAACGTGAGAGAACATTTAAATAATTGTTTCCCAGAGAGCTGGATTGGTAGAGATGGGCCCATCCCTTGGCCACCTCAATCACCCGATTTAACTCCTGTGGATGTTTTCGTTTGGGGACGGGCCAAGGAGCTCGTCTACACGCACGTTGAAATTTCAACTAGAGAAGAATTAATAGAAAGAATCAAACGGCTTTTTAAGTCATGAAGCAGGAGATGAAATTAAAAATCACGACTACAGAAGTGAGAAGACGGGCACGCGCTTGTATAAAAAACCGCGGTCAACATTTTGAACGTGAACAATAAATTATTTTAACAAAAATGTTGCATTATTTTGGTCTGTTTAAAAATTAAATATTCGACCTCAATTTGCTTTGTACATCCTAATTCCAAGAGTTGATGAGATATCTGCGTAAATAGTACTTCAAAAGAAAGGGTAATAACCAAGCATGTTTTTAAAAAGATTTGAACAACTGAGGCTATTTTTCTTATTTTTTTATCATGCCGTAAACAAAACATATCCTTGATTTTTAAAAGTTTCTTAAACTTGAATATGGCGTAGAATGTTTCTCTGATGACACAGATGCTTGGTAATTATTTTGTTTGAGTAATCACACATTACATAAATAAAAAATAATAACGTAGCAGCTTTTACTGGACACTATTAACAATTAATTGAAAAAAAATGGATATTATTGTTACAAAACTTAGAGTTTAAAAAAAAAATACAAGGAACAGACTTCGTCTAAGACAAGTTTAGCTTAATAAGTTCTAAATGGTCTAAGTTATCACCCCCTTCAGGCTTTGCACCCATCTACCAAACACCATGTATAAGGGTATTTATTCGTATACTTAGAATAGCCGTAGCATTCCCTCTTTTTCGGCGCTCATGGTGGTCCTGCTGAAAGGAGCGTGACTACTAAGGCACCAATTTTGTTGTTCCAGCACTAATTAGCACCAATTGATAGCTATAATTATTTATCAAATATGGAAGCGATTGGCGTTGGTGGTCCTGCGGTTGTCACGGACATTATCCACATAGTGCTAAAATAGCTAACCCTACGACACGTCGCATCCCGGCAAAAAACATAACATGACACTTTTTTAGCCGGGGAGCGACGTATCCTCAACACGACGATGTGTGAACTAGTACTTCGGGACGGAGATTCGGTCGCACTAGCAACTCTAGTGACTCGTTTATGGAAAGGAAGGAAAAACACACGTGCATAAATAAAAAACAATTTATTTTAGGGGCCTGCTTAGGCTTACACGAACTCGAGTCTCGGGTCGGCAGACGGCGGTGCGATACAAAATAAATGCAAGTACTTTATACAATATTATAATAGGCTCGCGGCGCTCACTTGAAGATCTTGCCCTGGTTGAACTTGCGGCCCGCCTTGTCCGTGCCGCTCCACGAGAAGTAGTCGTGCACGAGCTTCTTGGTGTCCGGGCTGGCCGGGTCCAGCTTGCGCCAGTCGTACGACTCGTAGTCGATCTGCCAGTCGGGCGACAGCGGGAAGGCGAGCTCCTGGCCGCGCCACACCCACACGCCGGAGATGGTGGAGTCGTTGTCGCCGCCGAACAGGCACACGGACGCGAAGGCCTGCTTGCGCATCTTGTCCAGCCGCTGGTACATGCCTGCGAGCAACACGAGCCGCGTTACATACCGTCTCACTACGCACGCACCGGCGACTTCTAACTCGCCAATTGATTTTAGAAGACATGGGGACCATAAAACGCTACACTATTTCCAGACGACTTTTTCATTAAACGATCCCCACTAGATGTGCCATAATATACTATTTATTCTTAGTCATATTGTACTTAGCTGTGTTAAAGTTAATGTGTCAATTAATAAATTAATTAAATAATGTGATCTTTAGTGTAATGATTGCAAACACTACTGCTGAATATGAGGTTCTGGGTTCTATCCTCGGTTTGGCAGAGTGTTCTATCAATAATTTTACTAGCAGCTCGGAGTTGGCAACAAGCTCACCCTCTATTTCATGAGGCCTAAACATAACTGGCGAAATGTGGGTGTACTACAAATGACTCCTCTACCTAAAGCTACATAAACGTTATAATAATATAATAGTGTGAGTACGTACCAGTGATAAGGTTGCAGCTCATGAACACCTTGGCGAGCTCTTCGGGGTACTTATACTCGGCATACCAGATGGAGTAGTTCTCAGGGTCGAACTTCTCCCAGAAGTAAGGGATGGACTTGGCTTCGTCTTCATTTGAGTAGCAACGCTTGAAGTCGTCCATGTTGAAAGTTCTGCAATGTTTGTAATCAAACACATGACACAGACATCAAGGATATCATTATACATACCATGGATTCAGACTCAAATATCGTTAACAGACTGCTAGTCCAAAGCCTAGATAAGTGCGATAGGAAACTTGGAATAACTTGAACAATTCCCGGTGTCGAGTGGGTATCGAGTCAGGTGGTAATGTAGTGGCGTCTTTTAAGCATCGTGTAGGTAACAAAACAAACGTTTATTATTTATTGTAACGCGCGCACGTAAAGTCCCAAAATACTAAATAATTTATTATTTATTTTAGTCTCCTCACCGTGTCGTCAACACAGAAGCTTTATGTAGGTATAACACTGTGTACTTAAAGGGCCACGTGGCGGCCGGAGCGGCCTGCGCTCCGTGGCTGAGTTTTTGTTGTCATTGGATATTATAACGTCACGTGGCGCCGGCCTGACGCCACGCGCCCGCGCCGCCTGCGGAGCGCTGTCGCACTACCCGCACTACGCGCACTACCCGCACTACGCGCACTACCCGCACTACGCGCACTACCCGCACTACCCGCTGTACGCGGCTAAAAGCTGATAGGAGCGCACGCGCGAATCTCAAACGGCTGTTGTGTTATTATGATAAAATTGAATGAGTGTAAAAAAAAAAAAACTATGGCAAAGTTGTTTGTTATCATGAGCACAATCAAGTGTTTAAGTATCGGTCACTAATTACCAGTCACCCTATATGTCTTAGCTGTGATTTCCCAATATTAACGTCACCTTGTATCTCCTCCCTGTCCCCTAGCATTCAAAGTCGGGACAGGGCTGGTATCCAGTCCTCTTAGTCGGTGGGAAGGCACATAGTCTGGGACGGTCCTTACAATGCCGCGCGGATGGCGGAGCACGGCGTTTTCCCCTTTGGAGGGGAAACCGACACTAATACTAATACATATTTACATGATTGAGAGAAGATCGATCAGGCCTTATTAACATCTCGGCGGTATATTGCCCTCCTAGACACAAAATCAATGAGGAAATGATTACCAAGTTCTTTAAGAAGCAAGGCAACAGATTTATAGCAGTAGGCGACTGGAACGCCAAATATACGGATTGGGGTTCTAGACTCACCGTAACCAGGGGCCGTGAACTCAAAAAATGTATCGATGCAAATAACATGTCATCTCTGTCCACAGGTGAACCTACATACTGGCCTACGGATGTTAAAGTACCTGACCTCCTTGACTTCTTTGTCACAAAAAACATGTGCCATAAATTCACCCAAATAGAATCTAGCCTAGACGGGTCTTCAAACCACACCCCAAGCATACTAAAATTGTATAAAACGACTGCAAAATGTAACCCAAAACTATGACATGCTCTACAATTACAAAACCAACTGGGATAACTTTAGAGAGTATCTTGTAGACAACATTAATCTCAACCTAACTCTGAAGTCACCTGCAGGTACACGACGCTTGCTTTTACTTCACCAATCTTTTACAAGTGGCAGCGTGGATCAGCACCCCTGAGTTAAAACATTCTGCGCATAGTACACTTACCCCGATCGAAGTCCGAAGAAAAATCTCAGAGAAGAGACGATTTCGTAGAATCTGGCAGTCATCACATAACGAACGGGACAAATCCCATCTTAACCGTGCCATTAAGGAACTCAAAGATCTTCTTGCGAAATCTAACAATGATGCCCTTCAACACAGGCTAGAGAGAATAACCCCTGAAGCTAAAGGAATTCACTCCCTTTGGAAAGCAACTAAGAATTTAGCACAACCTCAGCAATGCTTCCCCCTATCAGATCAGACAATTCATGGGCTCGTTCAGATTAAGAAAAATCTGAAGTTTTCGCCACTCACCTTGCCAATGTCTTCAAGCCGAACGAATCTGCAGTTCCTGATGATCCTGAAATAGATCCCATTCTTAACCAGGACTTGCAACTTTGTGCCCCACTGCGACCAACATCCCCACGGGAACTGTCTAGATTGATATCTACAATGAACTCCAAAAAGGCACCCGGATTCAATCTGATTACTCCGAAAATTCTTAAGGAGCTGCCAAGAAAGGGAGTAGTCTTTCTTACTATCCTCATTAATGCCTCTCTCAGATGCTCTTATGTCCCTGCTCATTGGAAAATATCACAAATCGCAATGATCCATAAGCCTGGAAAGCCGGAAAATGAAGTTTCCTCTTACCGCCCTATTAACCTTAATCCAGTTTTATCGAAGTTATGGGAATGGGTCGTCCTGAACAGGGTGAAACCTCACCTACACGAAAATCAAGTTGTACCTGATCACCAATTCTGATTTCGCGAGCAACACTCCACCGTAGAACAGGTACACCGAGTCTACCGCACCATAAGACAATGCCTAGAAAAGAAGAAGTATTGCTCGGCAGCCTTCCTCGACGTCCGAAGCCTTTGACCGAGTATGGCGTAAAGGACTATTATGCAAGATAAAGTTGCTCCTGCCCCATTCATTTTACTTGCTAATGAAATCATACCTTAACATAGGCAATCTCAAGTAAAGGTACGAGATGCTAGATCCTCTCTCACCAGGTGCCTTGCAGGGGTACCCCAGGGCTCCGTCCTTGGCCCTGTTTTATATAATATTTTTACTAGCGACCTCCATCAATGCCCTGACGTGTTCGTAGCAACCTACGCTGATGATGCCGCATTCTTGGCCTGTAATCAGGATGCCAACATAGCGAGCAGCATGCTGCAAAATCAACCTGACGGGACCCATGACTGGCTAAACAAATGGCGTATAAAGGCAAGTGCATCCAAATTGCATCACATCACCTTTGCACTCAGACATGGAAATTGCGCCCCGGTCAAATTGGGACAGGATACTCTACCACAGTCACCATGTGTGAAATACCTGGGATTCTACTTGGATCATAGGTTGACATGGAAGGATCACCTAAAGAAAAAAAGAACAGAAATAAACTTCCGATTCAAGAACTGGCTACTAGGCAGACAATTTTCACTCACCCTGAGTAACAAACTTAGAGTTTATTGTACCATCATAAAACCAATATGGACATATGGGATTCAATTATGGTCTTCCGCAAGCAAATAAAACATCATGTGCATTCAAAGAAGTCAAAACAGTATCCTGAGGGTCCTAGCAGCGGCGCCTTGGTATGCTTGCAACTCAGAAATCCCAATGATCCTAGAAGAAGCGAAATGCTACCTAGAGAAATACAAGGATAGATTAACCAACCATCCAAATGCTTAAGAGACTGAAGAAAGCTGATATTGTGCTGCCTAATTAAGTAGAATTTGGAGACTGGTCCTTATTCTGTAAAAATCAGATGCATCTTTCCACACATCTGATCATAGTCAGGATGACTGATAGCAGATGAGAATACAAAAAAAATATATATATATTTGCATGATTTAGGAAAAACTAATATTTTATCAGCCTAGGGTAATTTAGGAACAGTCACAATACACAGAGTGAAACCTAAAAACAGATACAGGTGTTATAAGAGTATTTAGTGAGCAATTTAACTGAAAAACAAGAAGTGAAGAATTTAATCTTTACACTGTCATGAAATTGCACTGGATGTGACATAAGATCAGACGTACGAGTACATATTCGATGGTGACTACTCAGAGACTAAAGTGTGTTTTTTAATCTCGAAGACTAACGGCCAGTTTCTTCATCAAAAGTAACAGTCAAAGCAATGTCATAAAGTAAAAGTTACGGTTAAATACGTTTCTTCACAATTTTAGCCGTTGGTTTAACTGTTACTTTTGCCTTTAACTTTTGCTGCTCAAAAGGGAGCTGCTAAAGCAAAAGTCACTGTTATTTTGACATAAGTCATATAGATATCACTGCATTTATTTCCTAGATTTTATTGTAATATTAAAATGTTATCACAATCTTCGTCCAGTGAAAGTTCAAGTTCATCAGACGATGAATCTATCGTAAGTTATTTAACGTATAGGCGTAAAAAGTGTAATGTTCGCAAAGATCATTTCCTATGGGACGAGGCTGATTTTCTGTTCCGATACAGAATTTCAAAGGAAACCGTTGCTTACCTCAGCATGATGTTACAAGATAAACTGACGCCAACCACAGAAAAGTAAGTTCATCTTCAGTTTGTATTTTGTATTACTACCAGCACTTATTATGTAAACAGCTACCCGCAGGTCCTATTTCCACAAAAAATCTCTCCTTGGAAATGTCAAGAATAGTCTAAATTCATTAGCTTTTGATAATTACAGGAATAAAGCTCTATCTGTGAAAGAACAATTATTGCTGGCTTTACGATTTTATGCAACTGGATCAATGCAACAAGTTGTGGGCGATATAGCTGGCGTACATAAAAGTACAGTATGTAAATGCGTTTTCAGAGTATCACACGCTATAGCTTCTTTAGCAGGGATGTTTGTACAAATGCCAAGAAATGAAGAACTAGAAAGCATATCTTGTCAATTTTACGACATAGCCAGATTTCCAAAAGTAATTGGAGCTATTGACTGTACCCATATAGTAATTATATCACCTGGTAGGCGATATTTTTTGCTAACCTACACTGCAACAATTTCCCAGGACAAATAGTATCCTATGTGTTAATCCAGGACATGGTCTGTGTGTGTGCCCTTTCAAAAGAAAATCCTAACAAAATACAAAATGTCCTAACATCTCTACTAACATTCACATTTCACAAAATATGCATTATTACAAATAATATCTGTTCCAGGAGGTGAAAGGGCAGATCTGTACAGAAATAGGAAAGATGTATTTTCATACAACGTGCAAACAATATGTGTATTTACATTATTCGGGCGCTCTTACGTCTTTCTCGCTGTATGCATCCCAGCATGCAGTACCATCGACCCTGGATGATATAGAGGTTGCACAGATGGTGCCCGAATGTGTTTTTTTTAACATGAAATTTTATAAAAATAAAACTTTATAAAACCATTATTCCGTTTTCTTACTTAAACTTCTTACGTAAATGTACGTTTGATGAGACCGTACACCAAAAGTAAATCACCTCGTAGGTAATATTTATTGCCAACCTGCTCTGCAACTACTTAATTACCCAGGACAAACAGTATCCTATGTGTTAATCCAGGATATGGTCTGAGTGCTATAAAGATCTTTTGGCGCTTCATAGAGGTTGACAGGACAGCGCTATTAGTAGTCATTTGTGAAATGTATTGAAAAAATAAAATAGCAGCTTTAGTTCTGAATTTGTCCACGCTATATGTGTGGTTATAAATCATGTTATTCCAGCCAAACCCAAACATAAAAAATATGCTGTGATTGGCTTTTATCTTAGTTTGATCGAGATCTATCTTTTGAGAGTATTTTTACGAGTGAAAGTGAGTTTTTACGAATGTTACAATAAATCCTTATTCATTTTACCTATTTTTAAAGAACTTATACTTGTCTTTTGACACTACTTGACAATGCTATTGCGGGGCTGTCATGTGTAAAAAAACCTCCCCACGAGTATTTGGGGAAATTACGACGTTTGTGTTGTGGCAACTCTATTGACTTTTAGTTTTGCTTTTACTTGGATGAAGAAACACATTTCCTATAATATCAGCAATGGTCAAGTAAAGGTTAATACTTTTACTGTTAACTTTAGTTGTCGATGAAGAAACTGGCTGTAAATTGACAAGTACAAATGGCAAACTGACATAGATTTCAATAGCATTTAAGTCAGTTTTGACATTTTCACTTGTCAATTTAGTCTCCGAGATTAAAAAACAGACTAGTTGCAGTAAGTGTTCATGTGGACACTGGCACATACCCTTTGGGCATAGAGTCGAAGGGGTCCTTGGATTCCTTGGATTCCTTGAATTCGTCGCCGGAATCTGGCTCGGCTTCCTTCTTCTTGGGCTGTTCCTTCTTTTCCTTCTTTTTGTCACCAGAGTCCTGTAAGTGAAAGGACACTCATTTTAGACAGGGCTAGAATGGGAATTCAGATAAAAGCTCAATAATTTAGTTCTCAAAACATAAAGGGAAAGTGAGATTTGACCTGCAACACATCACGTAACACAGAGGTGTAACACCACACCACAACAATGTGAGCTAGACTCGTTAAGAATTAAACATAATATGAGATAGTGCTGCTATTTGACAAATAGTGGGGCGCGTTGCGTACCTTCTTGTTGACGGCTCGCTCCTGGAACTTCTTGGGGTCTAGGCTCGGCGCCGCCGCGCACAGCGCCAGCTGGCCCAGCACGGCGCGCGCGGGCGCCTGCGCCGCCAGCGTGCCGAACCAGCGCGACACGTTCTGCAGCTCCGCGCGCGCGCTCGGCTCCAGCACGTGCTGCACGTATACACACAAGTATAATACCAGTAGCTTGGTGAAAGAGTCCTTCGTATTTTGTATGTATAAAATTGACCGGTTAAATAAATAACTGAGAGAACTGCTGGTTAACAGCATTTACATAATTCCAGGGCACAGTAGTCATCTTATTTGTGCT
This sequence comes from Noctua pronuba, assembly GCA_905220335.1. Classification (NCBI taxonomy): domain Eukaryota; kingdom Metazoa; phylum Arthropoda; class Insecta; order Lepidoptera; family Noctuidae; genus Noctua; species Noctua pronuba. The sequence continues at coordinate 17,711,124 of LR999904.1, read as the reverse complement.
GATCATAACTATACTATTTTGACAAATGCCAAGATCAGATTTTGTCATCTTCTAAATGTATTTGTGATGATACCGCTTACCTGGAAGGCGTGAATGAGCGTGCAGAAGACGACGATGTCGGCCAGCGTGACGCGCTCGGTGACTAGGAAGGTGCGCGTGAGAAGATGCGCGTCCAGCACCTTCAGAGCAGCCAGCAGGTCTTTCTTCGCACGCTCTACGTTCTGCAAACATATTTTGTAATGCTCATTAATAATAAATAATTCATGGTCATCATGTCATTTCATTAATAGTACATAAATGACACTTATTTAAATAAATATATATTATACTTTATTCAATTTTAAGTATAATGAAACAGACCACAAATTTACAAATTTTAGGCAGTAAAAATATTTTTGAAACTCATACTAGGTACTTTGAAATAGGCCTTGTCCCAAAGTTTAAAATGTCTTCTGAATGTTGCCTTGTCTTATACTTTTGACTGGTCCATAGCTATGCCGTGGTACCTTTTACACAATCACTTATACTAGTTCGTTACTGTATTCTACCCCTGATGTCATAATTACAGTAAGTTTTATCATCACTTTGTTAATAGTTTAGAAATAAAAAAAAGAAAAAGTTTTCCTCAGAGGACTTTATTTAAGGATCACAGAACTGAAAAAAAGGTCATAACACCAATAACATGACTTACTGTAATTATGAAATGGGAGGCAGTACATGTAGTGCCTCATTCTGGGTGTAGGCCTCAGCAATAGGGTGGAGCGCTCAATGTATGAAAAATATTTTTTTTTGGAATTCCTTTTTTGCGGAGTTATTAAAAGTGGCCAATATACTTAAGCATTACGTATATAAAATATTTTTCCAAATAAGCCATTACAAGTACTGCCCCCAGGCCCTCACATTTTCAAAAAAATACAAAAATCTTGAAGTTTTCATAGGGTCAATAAAATGCGAACTAATTGATTTCCGTATTTAAAAAAAAATTAAAATTAGTAATAAATAGACACAAAAACCAATATAACACAGCAAAAGCCACATTTGATTGCGACTCGCCTCTAATATATTTTTTTTAAATCTCGATATTTGGCGCGACAAATCACTTCACGCGAAGCACTTTACCCCCGTGTAAATGCTGACTGATTGTCAGCAAGCGAAGAAACACCTACTGAACGCGCAAATTCTTCTACGGAGCTAATTATTGAAAGAAACTGTGCAACTATAAGTGACATGCCGTCGACATCTTCTATTGTATCCACGCCAAGTATCTCGGTGCTACCAGGAAAGTCGTATGAGGCAGTTGCTAGAACATTGGATCGTTTCGGAGTTTCTGATAGAGCTGGTGCTGCCATAGTCTCTGGCACGCTTCAAGATATTGGTTTAGTGACAAATGAAAACACGAATAATATTGTTGATCGGTCTAAAATTCGCCGAGTTCGATCGAAGATAGGAAAATCATTAATAGAGAAAAGTGTGACTGACTTTCAAGATAATATTGGTATTTCGTTTGATGGCAGAAAGGATAAGAGATCAATTCAAGACGAGAACGACAGAAACAGAGTCATAGTTGAAGAACCAAGTCCAAATACTTGGGTCACATCTCCTTAAAGTCCGGGAATGCTAGAACAATAGCCAATATGCTATTTGGTTTTTTGTGGAAAACTCAATTAGTTTGATAAAAATTGTGGCTATTGGTTGTGACGGAACCGCCGTTACTACGGCAAACAGTATTCTGCGGCTCTGTTTCGACCGAAAACCCATCTGATTATCTGAAAATATTGTCGGAGTTCGTAAAAGTCTACGCTCCTATGTGGTTCCGTATTAAAACTCAGAAGCATTGCATTTATGGAGCCAAACATTTGTTTCATACAATTAAACTATCACGATACCTGCCAGATAGTCTCAAACAGGTGATAGATCCCGTGATACAGCGAAATGGGTATTTTGGCCACTGTGGTTAAATACTAATTGCCATGTTAGCGGACGATCGAAAACATATTGGAGAAATTGCCCTTCGAAAAATTTTAAAGATACGTGATTGTTCTACTGGCTTTACTCCTTTGCGTGCACAAGATTTTACGGATCTCTTACATTGGGAAAACCCTACGGGACCTCCTCTTACCAAAACGATTCCTACCGAAGTGATTTTAAAAGCCTTGGCAGATTCCCATAAAGTTGATTCCAAAATTTCATCAGTTTTTAGCGGGATCACATTTGCCACACTCGAACAACCGAAAGATGCATAAAATTAGTTACAGAATCTTGCTCAGCAGTCTGTGGACCGGTAAGAAGGGAAGACTGGATTAGGAATCAGTTGGAGTCGTGTCGTATAACGCCCGCGTTCAATACAAAAAAAGAGTACAAAATTGAATAAATTTTGTTATTTTGTCACTTCTATGTTGTAAGAACTAATTCTAATTATTATAATTTTTTGTTCATTTTAGATTCCTCACATCTTGTTAAACAGCAAACTGTACTATTTTTATTAAAAAACACTCCGTGGAATTTTTATAATTTTTTTCTATTGACCTAGTTTTTTTCCTTTTTTTCCTAAATTCAATGGCCTTGGGGCAGTACTTCTACTAATTTAATTTAAATGTCCCCATAATAACTTTAAACCTGATACCAAGATGCAACTTTCCCGCTGCCCGCCATTTCAAAAATCTAAAAAAAAAGAAAACGCTCCACCCTACTCAGCAACCCCTAAGAAATTTCTCTGTTTTACATAGTCTATTGAAACTGATGTTTTAATTTAGAATAAGTTGCCTGTTGTCTTATAAACTTCACTATGAATGCAGAAAAGTGAAGTTATCTAGGATGGAGTAGAAAGCGCACCTGTTTGTTGAACTGCATGATGCCTAGGTAGGGAAACACCCAGGCACAGGACGCCGGCAGTAGTTCACTGTCCGCCCAAGAGGCCCACTGCCACACGCGTGCCTGTGTTGCCGCATCCGCACCGCGCAGAGCAGCACTTGACACTGTCATAAATCAGTTATCACAACAATCTTACTTAAATACCACAATGTACTGAGTATTACCATTATTCACACAAAAGTTAATGAGCAAAGATCAGTTGTGGCCCCTCAGTCTTTTGACAAGATCATTGATGTGACTCATTAGTCACCACCCAATAGCTTGGGTTCCAGAGCTGAATCAGTAGTATATTATTTAGAAAGCATTCTCCCTGTTATCAGATGCAGCACATAAGGTTGCAGGTCACTGACTCCTGATACACTTATTCTTGGTAAAGGAATGGGATAGTTTCAATTTGATCAATTGAAACTATCCCATTCCTTTACCAAGAATTAATCTTAATCAGAGTTTATTGATATGAACAGAAAAAAAAATGCACGAACTAGAAGTGGGTTCTATGTTTCTTTCAGCTAAGCGCTGGCAGTTTGCCCATTACGCATTTAATAGATATTTTGCAGGTTATCTATGAGCAGCTGTTCAATAAGTTCAATGATAAAGTATTCACACTTACCATAATAGGCGATGGCATTGCTCTCAGACAGCAGAACCTTTCCGTCAGCACTTTCATACGCAGGTACCTACAATAAATCGCAAAATTTACACGTCACCCTCACAAAATACGAACACCGAAACCGGACCGGAAATTATCACAAATTCGATCAAAAATGCACTCACTTTACCGGCTGGGAACTTTTTCAAAAATTCTGCTGACTTGTTAGTTTCACCGAACACAAAGTTAGGAGCGACTTTCACATCAGCTCCGGAGTACTGTGCGGCGATCAACGCCTTGTAAGCACGGAAGTTTTCTGGATAGGTGTAAAGTACCTATAAAAATAAAGATATCGTACATAACTATGGTTATAAATTGTGTTTCTTTGATGGAAACTGAATTAATAACAACTTGATCATCAAGATTTTTTACGATAAGTTTTAACCTACCCCGGCCGCCATGGTTGAAACTTCTGAAAGAGAGGGTGGGAAGAAAACGAAGCGGGAGGGGCCATGGAGGGGCCGAACCGGCTGACTTTGACATTGACATTCTGATTGTTGACAATGACAACCTACGGTCATCTACTGTCATAGACAACACTAAGTACAAAGAGCACGAAATAAATTAAAAATTTAAAGAAACCTCCGACACAAAAAACCTCTAAAAAGGTGGACAAAACAAGTACAGAATACTTTATGATAGTTTCTCAGGGGTTTCGATTGTCAGTTTGCCATTAGTTCTTGTCAATTTAGTCTCCGAGATTAAAAAACAGACTTTAGTAAAAACCGGCAAAGTGCGAGTTGTACTCACAAACACACACAGGGTTCCGTGGCACCAAACAATATTAAGAAAAATATTACGAAGGCACGTGTATAAGTGTTCCTGTGTTCTGTCCACAGTACTGAAAAGCTAACCAGGAAAATTTTAACTCTCTCCCTGATTGACACGGAAGTGCCATGGTTGACCGACGCAGAGAACGTTTGGCTTGCCTGGATACGGATCGGCCCGAGCCGAGAACCCGTTTTCCCAGAGACAGTGGGATGAGCCGCTCTGCAGGTTGGTACGGAATAAACTTATTAATACGTCTACCAATACTGCTGAGCGTGCCCGCCTGGTGGCCGTGGGTGAGTGGGAGTCTGGCCTCTAGTTTCAAGCATTACCGTCACCTAATATAGGCACTATGTTAGGTTGCACAACCTTCTGGCTCGCTACATGTTTGCGATTGGGCGCTCCTTGTGTGGCTCCACATCGCTATCAATGTGGTGAAGTAGTTGACTGCCTCGGACACCATGGCCTTTCTTGCAGTAAGAGTGCAGGTCGGATTGCGCAGCACGCTAGCATGAATGATCTCATCCGTCGTGCTCTTGCCACCGCCGGGGTGCCAGCTGTCTTAGAACCCAATGGCTTGGCACGCGTCGATGGGAAGAGACCAGATGGTATGACCATAATGCCATGGAAGTTGGGTAGGCCTTTGGTGTGGGATGCAAATTTCGACGTCACCCTAAAGCCATCCCATCTTCCTAGCACAGTGAGCTGCGCTGGGGCGGCTGCTGCAGGTGCTGAAAACTCAACAAACTCAAACGGCGCAAATACAATAATTTAATTGGTAGTTATGTGTTTGAGCCGTTTGGGGTTATAACACTAGGGCCATGGGGTCCGCGTGCCCACCTAATATTTTGGGAAATCGTAAAGCGGTCGGTCGACTCTTCACGTGATGTGTGTGCCCATTTTTTGGCCAAAGAATCAGCATTCCCATTCAACGTGACAATGCTGCCAGCCTTCTGGGCACTTTTTCTGTCGACAGCGATGTGGACGAATTTTTTGACGCCCTGTAACCGTTTTGATACTAGTAAATATTTTTATTACTATTATAGATTTGTAGTTTGTTAATAATTTAAATACTCATGTAATCTAATCTAAATATATAAAAGCGAAAGGTCACTCACTCACTCATCACGAAATATAGAAAACCGGTTGACGTTTAAAAATGAAATTTGACGGGGAGGTAGTTAAAAAAATAAATGATATTTTATCGACGGAAGAATCGACAAAATGACGGATTTCCTTTGTTGATATGTCATTTTGTCGATTCTTCCGTCGACAAAACCCGTTTCTACGGTGGTTATGCTACTCGTGCAATGCTAAACGTAAAATGGCCTTTGGCGCTTTAGCAGAATCATCATCAGCCTAGCCTTGTCCCACTTTTATTAAGGTCGGCTTCCAGTCTTACCGGAACCAGCTGAAACCAGTATATTAGCAGAATCATAATAGCGGCCATTTGAGGCCCCCACCTTGACAGCTATCATTTGCCACATTTAAGTGTGTTGTATGCTGTTCTAAATATAATTTCATGTAACATCACGTCTAAAATCATCGCAGGGTTAAGCAGAGGTGTACCCTATTGCCATCGACTTGAATTAACATAAAAATAGGGATGGCCTAATTTTTTTGTCCACCAGTGTAGTTAGGTTAGTTAGGTTTTGCTACAGGGCTGGATTAAGGAGGTCTAAGGGCTCTAGCAAGTTTGTATGAACGTCTTTAATTTTTGTGCTACAAACTTGAAATTTGGCAGGGAGGTAGTTAATATTTAGTAGAAGTTCGCTAAGAACGGATTTTGCAACAGCCTGAACTAAGGGCTCTCGCAAGTTTAATTGAAATCCTAGGCTTTTTGTACCTGAAATTTGGTAGAGTAGAGAGATAGAATATAGTTAAGACATCTCAGGTAGGAACAGATTTTATGCAGTGCCGGTTTAAGGGAATATAATCAATCGCTTTCGCAACCCTATGTGTTCAACAAACATTTATTGATGACTTATAATATAAGAAAGAGAAAATACAACTGAATTAAATTCAAACGAAGATAGAAACCTATTTTTTTTTTTTTACAATAACATTTACGTAGGTAGGTAAGTAGTTTCATCAAGTTATTGTTCGAATATTTTTTTTGTATTTTCCCCTGGGTATGTACCTCCGGGACGCTTTTCCGTGGTAAAAAGTATCTTATGGTACGTTAAACCTGGTATTCACATATAAAACCATAGCGTCGCCCCAAAGCCATTTAATTTTGTTTCGGATCTCTGCTGCCCAGAATTACAGCACCCAAAAGGACGCCTTTTTTGTAGTCATCAGTACATTATCACATTTTGATCAGGCAGTCAGTTCTCACACATAACCTAATATCACACCTTTAATCCCCGAAGGGTTGGGTAGAGGTGTATCTAATCGTACACACACATATCGCCAGTCATGTTGAAGTCCCATGTAATATGGGGCGAGCCTATTGCCATCAATTGGGCACAAGTCCAGATTCCGTGGCTGCTACTGAGAAATTCCTGATAGAATAACCCAACAACACAATACTAAACTACGCATTTTGATAAATCTCACGTGAGATTAGGAAGGGGGTCAAGCCAAATCTCACCGAGAAGGGAGGGGGGGTCGAAAAATCGACAAAATTGCCTCACGTGATTAATGGACGCCCCCTAACACAAGAAGCATCTCCTTGCTTAAAAGGTGATAACTTTATGTAATTGAAATAAACATTTTTTTAACACTGCCCGTAATCGATCCCAGGACCTCACGCTTAGTGTGCTTGTGACCACTTGACCAACGACGCAGTCTCGCACATATGCACCAAAATTTCCACGCAAACGAAGTCGCGGGCAACAGCTAGTAATAAATAGTTGTAACTTGAAAACAAATACTGCTTTTATTATAAGGCTCATGTACAAAACAATATATTATTATGAATATTGCTTTGTATTACATTCAACAGCAAAACTAAATTTGTTTTTCGTAGTATGTTAATGAAGAACAAAGTTACTGCTGCAGTTTGATGAAAAAGAGTCCCATATCTCAAAAACTAAACATCAAATCTTATTCAAACCAATTTTCATTGAAAGTTTTTTTACGTTCTACAATTCTAAGTTTTCCAGAATTTTCCTCCTCTTACTTTAGAAATTAGAGGTGGGACACACACATTTTACCATTTTGGAAGTGTCTATCTTTCAAACAATTGACTTTGAGAAATAATGGTTTTAGAAACCTCGACGTCATTTTTAAAGACCTAACTATAGACACGTAAAGGTTTGATGAAAAAAAAATGTTTACTTTCACTTCCATGTACAGGGAGGGTTCCCTTAATCTTTTTATACAAAAATTGTAAAGCCGTTTCCAGAATACAATCATCTACCTACCCAGTTTCAACTGTGTAGTCTTAATAGCTTTAGAATAAAGTGGCTGTGACATACGGACGGACAGACATGACGAATCTATAAGGGTTCCGATTTTTTTCAATCGGCTACGGAACCCTAAAAAGTATATTTTCAAATAAAAAACTGGAATAAACAATAAAACTTTTGGAATTTAAACGAGCGTATCGCGATGGCTTTTAAGCGCGTTTATACAGAAAGTGGGCAACGTTGCAAGTACCTATAGCTGTCAAATATTTACCTTTTTTAATTAATTTGGCAATATTACTGTATGGAAATAAGAAATATGGCTAACTAGTGAACTAGAATATTAATAATGAATTTAATCAATTAAAACACTGAATTTGATGTTGTAACCGTTTTAGGTGTCAAAAAGGCTTTTTGAAAGTTTCAAAATACTTTTTTTTACATTCAAAACACCGAATATTTAGTGTTACGATATTAAATATTGCATTTCATAATCAATATTTTAGTATATTCATAAGCATCGCGCGAAATCGTCATCCACTAGCTAGAGGGTTATAATAGCTGGCTTGGTGACTTGGCGAGTCTCAAGTCAGAGTCGCGGGCGGTATTACCAGCTCACAAAAATGTTTTAAAGGCGCACTACCTTTACCACAATACTTTAAAATAAATAATAAAAGCCGCTCGGGTCGATCTTTAGGTAGAGCCGTGCTTGCCGAGTTTGGTTTGCGGATGGGTGACCGCCCATTACATACTGAGTTTCCTCCGTGCCTCGGAAAGTACGTTAAGCTGTTGGTCACGGCTGTCATTTGTAGATTTTAGACCGTTGTTAGGTAGTCAGTGGCCCATAAAGCCTGACAACCAGTCTTACCAAGGGTATCGTATTAAGGGTATCGTCGTAAGGGTACAGCGACCTGCGCGTACAGTACAATAACGCATTCAGGGTGCTCTTGGGGTTGCCCTGGCGATGTAGCGCGTCAGGGATGTTCGCGGATGCGTGTGTCGACGGGTTCGCCGCGATCATACGTAAGCGATGCGCTTCCATGATGGCGCGCTTGCGCTCCTCCTCCTGTGGCATCCTGAATGTGTTTGCAGACCGGTGGGATTCTCCCCTCTTACGAAGGTGGGTAAGTGTGCAGACACCCTTATCCAAATAGACTGGTGTGCCATTGAACGAACAGTTCAAGGGCACACTAGTTGTTTATTATAGGTAATTTTAATGCAATACTAATATTAGGCTAAGTTGTACTACTAACAATATATGGATGTAAGTCTGAAATAAAATATTTGAATTTGAATTTGATTGTCCAGTACCTACCAACTAGGTTGTGGAGGTCAGATAGGCAGTCGCTCCATGTAGAATACTGGTATTCAGCTGCATCCGGAAGCTGACCCCTATACTATAGTTGGGAAAAGGCTAGGTAGATGATGCAACAATACTTTAAAATAAAAAAGTATGAAATTATTTACTACTATTTTATGTACAGACGACAGCACATCAATCAAGCTACACGAAACTGTAAAATTGTCACAATTAACCTTGAGCCTAATGCTTTTGCGATAAAGTTGAAAATCTATTCAAGAAATTTGACAGATTGTAGTAGCTAGATGTGCTGGCGTCTGAACAATATCAATTCTGTGGCATTGTGCAGGAAAAGTTATAACTATTAAAAAACCTGAGCCTCCAGGGGCAGGGGGGGGGGCAGCCGCCCCCCGGCCTCGTGGCGATGCCTTTGAAAGCATGCCCATGATGATTCACCCACTGTAAGCCACTGTTGGTCACCCACTTAGTATTTCAGTAGCGCATAATTACTAGGTATTTTTAACACTAAAGGAGTTTTAAATTATAAAATTTGAATTTATTTCGCTCCTTTAAATACTACCCAAAAAAACCGTTCAGAATAATAAATATCTATCTTTAATAGATTGGTTGAGCAGTACATAAAAATAAGTTCCATAGGTAGAACTTTGTGAAGTCTGTAGGAAATTTATAATCTGTGCGTTTATTTAGATCGATGGTGCGAAGGTGCCTGGTGCAGTGAGTTTTCATTTGAGACGACTGATTAGAATTTGCAAAATTTTCGACAGTCGTCGGATCACTTCGTTTTTGACTACAAAGCTTATTTAAATACAAATAAAATGGTTAGTATAAATGTTGTTGTAAAGTGTGCGTTATGCTGAGTAGATGTGAGGTAGAAGTTTTTGGGACAGGGTCCTTTCATTCTCGGGACTAGGACCGGTGCTCATGGAGACGACGCTCCAAAGACCCACAATATTCATTTGTAACTTATGTGACCACTGAAGTTGTACGAAGAATAAAGCCTGTCGCAAGAGTTCCGTTCAGAGCAATCCTGTAACCCTGTGCGTTTGTCTATCTTCCAGGGTAACGAGAATTCGATTCCAATGGAACTATGTTCAAACTGTGAGTATTGCACTTATTACACATCTCTGATATCTCTTCTTTCTGATTCTCCTCTTTTATCTTTCATTTAAAACTGTTAAATCAACTGCTTAAGTTCTTGCCTAAAGTGTTTTAGAGATATTTATAAGTAGCTTAAATATTATTTGACAATAAACAATTCATTTGACAATAACATTTTGAAGATAAAGTAAATTTTAGTATCTGTTCCACATCAATCATAGTAATAATGAGATGCTTTCTATGTACTAATATGTATGTGTGGCTAACACATGTGCTCACCCCCAACTGCCGACGGGACCTCTAGTGTCCCACTAATGTATCACTACTATGTAGGGTGTGCAAATAAAGCATAACAAGAGGTTTGTTTTCAGCGCGTGTAAACTGCATTGATTTTAAGGTGGAGAACTGTGAGTGTCGTAGAGTCACTCGCCTCCGATGTTCATCTACATGTTAGAGTACCGCACGCACACACATTAGCGTCCAGAACAATTTTTCTGAACTGACATGTTTTATTGATTGGAAGTTGAATGCAGCCCCTCACATGAGTACCACAAGCACTCGAGCAGTCAGGGAGATGTCTACTGACTGGTTCAAGGCTCTTTAAATTTCATTTTGTCGTAGCTATTATTTAATAAAAAAATCACTTGATTTTATTCAAATAATTTAACTATCAAGTTAAATAAAAATATATTTGATTTCATATTCTGTTCTATTCCTTCTTTTATTTTGCATTACATATCTTTTCAAGCTTCCTATTAAGTATTTTCAATAAGATATTAAACAGGAATGTTGTGCTATTTTTTTTGCATAATTCCTCCACCTTGATGTAAAACAATATGTTAAAAATTGTTCTGGATGAGATTCTACATGAGATCCATAGTTATGTTTTGTTAGTGCATCCGCGACACAGCCAGCCTCTAGTTAGATATTTTTGAGCTCTGGATGTTAGAATGCTACCATGTACTATTCAGGTGCGAGGAATCTATGTAAGTTGGAGAGAGGTCAGCTACATGTACATAACAACATCCTCAAGTCACTGTCCTTGTTCATTTTGTAATCATTCAGAAACCTAGTAACCACTTGTAAATATTGGACTAAATTACTGAAGAATTCGTGAGAAAATTTGACTAAAAAAAATGTTGCTTCAACAATCGATCTCTTCCTTGTATTGACGGACTTGTGGATGTGTCAAAATCGATGTGGCCTGTATGAAAAATATGGCGGGTCGCGCACTGACGGTCTCTCATATCATAAAATGTTAACGGCTATACTAAACGGTTGAGCGAGCCGTTAATGTGCGAGCCGTCACCCGCCGGACGACAAGCCGCCCTCGTCGGAGACCTAAATAAACTCCGACCGCCGCCGCCGTAGCCCGGCTCGCGGCGTCCGCGCGTCCGCTCGACCGGCGACCACGCTTCGCTTCGCTACGTATCCAGCGACCTTACGTCTACTGCTTGGTCGCAGATTGCTAAACCATTAGCGATTTAGCGCTCAGAGTAAACTCTCTCTATGCCTTGCCATAAGATATATATGCTGACCTTTTTCGTGGCTTGTGTTAGTCAATGTTGTGTGTTTGGGAGGCGACTTCGGCGTAGCGCCGTGCGCTCGCACGCTCGTGAAGTCGGTGTCACATACGCACGGGGATTCGATTCGCGTAGCCGCTTTTCAAAGCCGATAATAATATGTTATATCGGGTGCTCCCTCACCGATCGCGATGTTGACATTTCCTCTAGATACCGCTCGCGCCAGCCTGTCCGCGAGGCGAGTCCCCGTCTGCTTGTTGCACAACTGTCACCTGTTTGTTGACGAATTCGATGTTCGTTTTAGGAAACAAATATACTTGTATAGATAAATTTGAGTTAAACCAGTAAATTGCAAAGGAATGTGAAATCAGTGCGCATCCTTAGTATTGCTTTGTATGTTATTTATAGAATGGTACAGCCAACAACGAAGCTCGATAAAAAATAATGAGTGTGCGCTCACGTATTGTTATTTGCATTTGTTCACGTTTGTTGTGATACACGAGACTGTGAGCTTCAAGCAGAGCCGGCCCCGCCAGCCGAGCCCCGGGCCCGCGGCTCGCCCCGCGGCTCCGTCCGCGCGGAGTTTCTTCGTCGCTGCCTGTATAAACGCTGGCTCTATGCAAATGTCTGTGTACATTGTATGAAATGACGCATTGTGCGATAAGGCGGGAGCCGGAGACATCGTTAGAATATTCATAAACCTGACTATGGCATTATAGTTTTTCATAACAAGCTCGCTCGGCGCAGAGCGTTCCGAGTGAGCTTGGTCACTACTTCATTAGCGCGAACACGCGTCGCCTGTTCACAATGAAGTCTGATGAAGACAGACCACATGGTTGGACGTGGACATTTACGATTACCTAAGTACTAGACTTTTTGTTGGAAGTACCTACAAACTTGCATAGTAAATGTGTAGGTGTGCTATATATACTTCTAATTTGTTTCCAATAATTACTTAAGATATTATTAATAATTATTGAATGTTAAAAGTAGAAGATGTTAATAATAATTATTGTTGTATTATAATGCATCTGTTTCAAAATCTGACAGTGTTGCGTTGCATGCCTTATGACGCCACTCGTTTGACTTGCCTAGAGTTCGATGCAGGTCGAGGTCACATTGTGACCTCGACCGGCGATTATTAATCGATTTTTGTATGAAGTATTAGGTAGTGTCGGTAACGATATAGAAGTTCCGCTACATGTCTTAGATCTAACAGGAATGCTCTTCAGACTGAAGTGTTGAATATTTAATCTGGGTGTCATGGGAATGGCAGTGCATTTCATTGATGTAGACCAGGCAACACTCAGAATGCCGTACTTAACGTTAATACATTTCTGCATAGATTTGTATGAGGGGTAATAAACAGCTCCAAGTCCAATCCTCCAGATCCAAATGACACACAGACTGAAATAAGTATGAGTTGTTGGGCAATGTGTAGTGTGTACTGTGTACATACACGTCTCACGTAGCGAGTGTGGTGAGGCGCTAGGGCGGCTCCGGCTGAAAGTGTTTGTGTGTGCAGTCGACGCGGACGAGATCCGGCGCCTGGGCAAGCGCTTCCGCAAGCTGGACCTGGACAACTCGGGCGCGCTGTCCATCGACGAGTTCATGTCGCTGCCCGAGCTGCAGCAGAACCCGCTCGTGCAGCGCGTCATCGACATCTTCGACGCCGATGGGAACGGAGAGGTAACCACCATTGCATTAACGTGGAAGCGTCAAGGTAGCCTACGGAGTTTTGCAGGTCAGTATCAGGTTGTACGTTGATGACTGTTTGATTTAATCCCGTAAAAAGTACCTAGGTAGGTATTTACAGAATTATAAAATCGCTCCCAAAATACTAAACGGACTTAAAACTTTACTTAGGGTGTTACTACACCAATCGATCGATCGTCGATTGATGCCATCAATCGATGGTAGGATGGATTAGTCGAAAGAGAGAAACTATCGATCGACGTCGACTAATCCATTCTACCATCGATCGACGATCGATCGATTGGTGTGGTAACACCCTTATAAACCCTTCGGGGATTGCAGGCGTGTTACGTAGCTATGTAAAGTGATATCAATAAAACTCGCTAAGTTCGTATTAACCGAAAGAATGACTATTTCATGAATGAAATCATGCCGTTTGGGGTCATCACTAACTGATAGAATTGTATTGATGATTAATTCTACAAATGTATACTTGTTTTTCGGTTGCAATCAATCCATCACCCAGCAGACACTGAAAATTAAGAAGTAGTGGAAAAAACTAAAAAACCCGACTGAAAAAACTGAAAAACAAAAAACAAGGACATTTTAAATTAAACAAATGTTGGTAGCAGGCGGGGCCCATTTGAATGTAAAATAATAACAAGAATTTGTGTAAGTACTACAACTAAAAAACCCGACTACTGAAAAATCACGCTCTTATTAAATTCGGGGTTTACAAGGTAAAATCGACTTTTCCTATTGTTGAAGTCGGTTAAAATGTAGCCTTTGTTAACATAGGCTACATTTTGACCATTATACCCAGGACGAACGACTAATAACGAATTGATTGATACCCTATTCATTAAAATCGGATGAATAGTTTAGGCGCTGCGGAGGAACATACGTAAATACAAATATACATACATTCTAAAATCATAACCCTTCCTTTTGGCTTCGCCGGAAAAATGGAATGGGAAATTGGAAGCAGGCGGCTGCCCCGCCTGCTTCCAATTTCCCATTCCATTTCAATACAATCCAACAACAACGACAACAACAACGCACAATCCAATTCCAATTTAACCTTTAAATTTTAAACAGTGTGGTTGCTTAACGATTTCTGATACTTTAGGGCATATGTACTCATTTCTATGCCACCCCGTGAATGGCAGCCAGCTTGTTTTTTTAATCGGCAGATCTAGGGTATGTTCAATGAAATTCTAATATCTTTGAATCCAAGAGACTTACAGATGTGTAAGGCAGTTTCATGAAAAAGTCCCATATATCTCAAAAACTAACCATCAAATCTTATTCAAACCAATTTTCGTTGAAAGTTTTTTTTACGTTTCACAATCCTACATTTTTTCAATTAGAGGATGGGGGGGACACATTTTACCATTTTGGAAGTGCCTGTATTCCAAACGATTGACTTGGAGAAAAAATGGTTTTAGGACCTTGAGACCTATCTACGGACACCCCGTACGTATAGATTTGATGTTTTTTTTTTTTAGTTTCAGTTCGTATGGGGAGCCCCCCTTAATCTTTTTTTTTTGTATAAAAATCGTAAAGTGGTTTACAGTATACATCTACCTACCTACCAAGTTTCAACTGTGTAGTCCTAACAGTTTCGGAATAAAGTGGCTGTGACATACGGACGAACAGACAGACAGACTGACATGACGAATCTAAAAGGTTCCGGTTTTTGCCATTCGGCTACGGAACCCTAATAAAAAGGTAAGTTTTGTGACGAGCGCAATAAAAACAACCCAACGTGAGCAACCCGTTTGGCTCGAATGTCTCGTACTACTTTCACGACGACAACTGAATGCTGTTTAAACAGCATTCAGCGAAGCAATACTTAGCAGTCAGGTGACTCGCATGACATCATCGTGAAATACATTCAGTGAGCGAGTCCACCGTACACGTACAGTCCGTACAGTTACAGTTGTGTAACAGTAACAGCTAGCCGCTGACTTAGTTACACAAACAAAAGAGGATAATATGCACAGAAAACATTTGACATTATCGTGTGGGCACACGATTGTGACGGTGTACCAAGTTCCAGCCAACCTGAGCGGAATGTTAACAATATTAGTTAGCGGGATGAGGTGGCTCACTAAGTACACTTGTACCGCCAATACCGCCATACCGCCACACCGCCACACCGTGACCAGATTATAACAATTTGTTGGAAAACAAATAGTGTAGTAGTGAGCCCGCGGATATCGACGATCGAGAATTCTGATTCATGGAATCGCGTACTAACGCATTCTACTGCCTTCAGATTATATTTACATTCAATATGGCATCCGTTTTGATTTACGACTGTTATAATTATCTTTTCTCATGCGTATGACACTATAAATAACCAGTTTATAGCAGAAATCGTGTTGGATAGAAGTTATATACTTTTTGACATGATCTTTATGTTGGGGATTTGGTGCGTTACTCCTTCTTAACACTACGAAGTCATTAAATGTGGGCATTTTGGGAGCTGGTTTTGTTGCGTCGTTCGAAAATTGGTTACTCAGCCTTATATTAAGAGTCATAGTCTAGATCTAGACAAAATAGACCTATAAAATTGGAGAAATGCCTTTTCCTTATTTTTATAATGAGTATGTTGTGGTATCGTGTTGTAGGTCGACTTCAAGGAGTTCATCCAGGGCGTGTCGCAGTTCAGTGTGAAGGGCGACAAGCTGTCCAAGCTTCGGTTCGCCTTCCGCATCTATGACATGGACAACGACGGCTTCATCTCCAACGGGGAGCTGTTCCAGGTAAACAAGGAAAAACCGGGGGCCGGAAAGGTTACCCGTATTAGGGTTTCAATCGATTAATGTTTTAGGGTTGATCCGTATTATAGGGTTAATCTGCCTGTAATAACCGGTTCCGCACAGAGTTCATTTTTGGACATCTCTACAAATACATAAAGGGTGTAAAAAGACCCTTAACGAAGCCGAAAGGCACTTATTCTCCCCGTCAATGCGATCATTTTTTTTGTTATAGACCATACCTGGGAACCTTCTAGTTACGGAGATATTGGGGGTCAAAGTTCCGACTTTTTCACAAGTTTTTTTTTAAATACATGTTTTTATAGTAATATTTTTACTTTAATCACCCCCACGACCCTCCTACTATTCAATCCATCTATCAGCACAATGTTCTGAGTGATATACATTGAGTCCTACCATAACACGTCATTTTTCACCCCAAAAAAAAAGTCGTTTCCCAGCAATTTTTTTTTGCGTAAAGTTACTTAATGTACAGAATGCTTGGTTGACCGCTTCGTGAAGGGTCCGTTTACACCCCGTATAATTGAAGTGTCTGTAATTTCTTAATAACATCTTTTTATGATAGCCGAGTGCAATTAGCCAAAAAACTACTCAAGAGGTGGAACGAAGTTTATAGTGTATATTTACGCCTAAAAGCCGAAGTAAGGTTACATCTAGTTCTAGCCGGCTACACCTAGGTGCGGCCGGTAACTATCTTTTTTATTGCTAGGACACACCGACCAAATGGATTAGGTTAGGTTAGGTTACAACTGTGATCAAACGCGCGCGAGCCGAGCGAGCGCTATATCCACATTGGTTGCATTATAACTATAGATCGGATAATAGGGCGCTAATAAAGGGTGTAAATAGACCCTTAACGAAGCCGAAAGACACTTGTTCTCCTCGTTATTACGATCATTTTTTTGTTTTGGACCATACCTGGGAACCTGCTAGTTACGGAGATATTAGGGGTCAAAGTTCCAACTTTTTCACAAGTTTTTTTTTAAATACTACTTTTAACTTTTTTTTTACTTTTTGAGGTTTTAACTTTACTTTAATTACCTCCATGACCCGTTTACTATTCAAAGCATCCATCAGCACCAAGTTTTGAGTGCGTTACATTGAGTTTTACCGTAAAACGTGATTTTTCACCCCAAAAAAAAAGTCGTTTCCCAGCAATAATTTTTGCGTAGGGTGACTTAGTTTGATGTACACAATGCTTGGTTGACGGCTTCGTGAAGGGTCTGTTTACACCCTGTATTTGTTCATTGTTGTCGGTGCAAGTTCAAATTTTTTTTTGAAAATTTCCTATTTTCGTCAATTATTTTTGAAATTCCGGATTTTAAGACTAAGACTGCTTTTGAAATATGAATCTGATACTTTTTCACGGATAACTGAACATAAAAATGTTCAAGAAGACCACGTTCATGATTGTAGTTACTAAAAATTCATTCGTAAATATCTGAAAATCTTAAAAATGTCCAAGAAAACCACGTTCATGATTGTAGTTACTAAAAATTCATTCGTAAATATCTGAAAATCTTCATTGCTTAGGAAGGCAACTTTTTCAAAATGCTTGTTTGAAACTCAATGTGCAAATTATTGATCAAATACTCTTTTAAGTAGCTATCTAATGAGGCATAATAGCTAGAAAAATATTGATGGGTAGCTACTTGTTAAATATTAGTTATATCTGAAAAAGTAAATCATGACATAAGGGATCTGTAGCTAAGAATCGAGAGCCGTAACATCGGTATTGGTATTAAATTGGGCGCAGAGACCCAACCTTACAATTAATCCGAGATAGAAATTGTGAGTAATGGTGTCGTCATAATTACGATTATTTTTGTAAATTTACCAGCGGCCCTTTCCACCTTCGTCAGCAATGATCAACATTTATCGAGTACTTCTAAATATTTTTTTGTTGGTTTTTGTTGTTTGTGAATAACTAATATAATAAGAATTTTTTCAAGATAATATTTACGTTGGCCGTCACATGCGCACCGGGTTCCGTAGAACCCTGAAAAAAAAAATATTTTGAAGGCTCATTCATATGATGTATTGTGTTCATTCATATGTAATTAATGAGTACGTAATAAGTTCCAGCGCACAGTAGTTATTCATAAGCCACTAAGCGCCTGCAAAAACAATGTAAAACAATTAGTCTGAGAAGAAAAGAGTAAATAATTGATTTACAGGCGTTTTAATGGCTTATAAAGGGTGTAAAAAGACCCTTAACGAAGCCGAAAGGTACTTGTTCTCCCCGTCATTGCGATCATTTTTTTGTTCTAGACCATACCTGGGAACCTTCTAGTTACGGAGATATTAGGGGTCAAAGTTCCAACTTTTTCACAAGTTTTTTTTTAAATACATGTTTCTAATGTAATTTTTTTACTTTAAACACCTTCACGACCCCCGTATTATTCAATCCGTCCATCAGCACAATGTTTTGAGTCCGTTACATTGAGTTTTACAGTAAAACGTAATTTTTCACCCCAAAAAAAAAAGTCGTTTCCCAGCAATAATTTTTGCGTAAAGTTACTTAGTTTGATGTACAGAATGCTTGGTTGACGGCTTCGTGAAGGGTCTGTTTACACCCCGTATTAATAACTATTTATAGCAGCTTCTTAAAGTTGTGTAAAAATATATGTTAAGGTAGCAAACAGGTAGTAAATATTTATATTAACAACGCGGTCAATACAACGCTAAAACTATGAGAACTTGAAAGTGGTCAGCCAACCTAATGTCAGAAACTCAGAATGGCTGACCACTTTATTTCTTTGATATATTTCGTAACGCAAAGGTAGTAAATATTTCATTATAGGTAGTAAATAGTAGCAAATAGGTATTAGACAGTGCACATGGTCTCATATACATATCTCGTTTGGTGCAACCATCCTGATGGTCACTAAGATTTGGCTACCCTCATGCACAATAATGTTGCTTCCTGTGTTTCTAATTACAAAACCTACGGACGGACGGAGACGGCAGGTATTCAGCGAAAGATAGGAAACTTTTAGTTTAACGCGCGCCTTCTGTGACTGCAGGTCCTGAAGATGATGGTGGGTAACAACCTGAAGGACACGCAGCTGCAGCAGATCGTGGACAAAACCATCCTGTTCGCGGACAAGGACGAGGACGGCAAGATCTCCTTCGAAGAGTTCTGCAACGTGGTGGGCAACACAGACATCCACAAGAAGATGGTGGTGGACGTGTAGGCGCCGTGACGTCACCGCTCGCGTCTCCACCTCCCCCACCTCCCCTCCCCTCGCGCTCCGCTCTAGCTAGAACACTATTCAAATTGCGAGTCGGTCGCTCCCCCCCCCCCCCCGCGCTCGGCGTCGCATCGCATCTTGTACAATGTCACTGCGTTGAACGATCGTACGTAAGACACACGCGGCCGCGGCGACACCTGCCATGAGAAGCGATGCGATAGCGGACTTAGCATCACCGCACTGTCGCCTGTTCATGCGTTAGCGGACCTAGCATCGCCGCGCTGTCACTTGTTCATGCGATAGCGGACCTAGCTTCACTGCGCTGTCGCCTGTTCATGCGTTAGCGGACCTAGCATCACCGCGCTGTCGCCTGTTCATGCGTTAGCGGACCTAGCATCACCGCGATGTCGCCTGTTCATGCGATAGCGGACCTAGCATCACCGCGATGTCGCCTGTTCATGCGTTAGCGGACCTAGCATCACCGCGCTGTCGCCTGTTCATGCGTTAGCGGACCTAGCATCACCGCGCTGTCGCCTGTTCATGCGTTAGCGGACCTAGCATCACCGCGATGTCGCCTGTTCATGCGATAGCGGACCTAGCATCACCGCGCTGGCGCCTGTTGTAGTAGTTTCCTATTTAAAGATCGACGACATTTTAGGTACGCCTTATATTTCTTTACATAGTATAAAACAAAGTCGCTGCCGCTGTTTGTACGCTTAGATCTTTTAAACTACGCAACGGATTTTAATGCAGTTTTCAGCAATAGAGTGCTTCAAGAGGAAGGTTTTTATGTATATATTGCACCCGTGCGAAGCCGGGGCGGGTCGCTTAGTATTTTTATAAATACTGTTTGAGCAGTCGCCCCCTCGCCTCTTAATTGCTGTGTATAACGACCGCGTGGCTGCGACTTGCGAGCCCGGTCTGCACGCGCATGCTCTGAGCGCGGCAAAGTGACGCGGCTCGTTAACACGTTACTGACATCTGCTGGGTTATGTAGAGGCAATCGCGTGATAACTTAATGAGTGGAGTCAACTCGCTCATTTTGTTCGTAAGGACGCGCGACGACAGATTTCTTTGCTATTCAACACATTTATATGAACAAGTGTAAAGCAATTAATATGCATATTCAGGTTGTATTGGGCTGGCAATAGACAAAATCCATTCGGCATGTAACATCGCTGACTCATGTTTGGGTCGGTCGAGCTGTTTTTAATCAAATGTTCGGCGTTGCCGCCCGGCTGTGCCGAGTCATTCAAACCCGATCATATTATATGGCACCCCTTAGTATCGCAGTAGTAACAACGACGCGATGAGTCTCCCCCGCTGTTGTAGTGCGACACTCACGCTGTCGCCGCCACGTGAGCGTTGTACCGCAGCTCTGCCTACTACACGTCACCCAGTCCGAGAGGCACTGTAGCAGCGTGACAGTCCGACAGTGTGACAGTCGGACAGTGCGGCAGTGAGACTGTGTGACAGTTCGACAGTGCGTCAGGTCGCGGGCGGGGCGTCAGCGGCGCGACCGACTCGCGCTAGATCTATCGTAATACATTTAAAAAAATCTATTTAACTTTAAGATATACATACATTATACTATTATAGTTATACATCATTAGACGATCTTTATCGTAGTCGAATCGGACGTAGATTTTTTATTGTAGATTTTGTTGCAGTAATTTTAGTTTATTTTGTTATTTAGTATTTTATTTTGACGGAGATTGCGAGTCCATCACACGGTAGATTGGGTAGATTCAAAGGCAGTCGTTTGACTGGCGTGTTGCGAGCTGAACTGGCATATCAAGTAGCTTCGCGTAGCACCAGTGAGCGCCCGGACGTGACGTCACACGCGCTCCGGCGGCGAGACCCAGCAACCAATCGCAGATCTATGATACAGCACTGATTCTATTTCAAGTTTTATTGCTGACTCTTGTCAAGAATGAAGAGTACCCTAATAAAAGTTTGTTCTATAGCCAGTATTCTTGACCAGTTTGTAAATGATAGCAAGTATAGCTAGCTCGCCACTCGACAGTCTGAACAACGTATGTGCCAATACACACAGCCGTGTGTCGTGAGAGAACAGCGCGGAGTGACGTCACGTCCGCGCTGCGCAGAAGAGAGATGTTTTAACGTTTAGATTTAATCTATCTACTCTATGGTTTTATTAATGTTGGAGCCATACTATACTATTTAGGCCTTTTGTCCATTGACACTTTCGTCGACATATTTTACAACCAAAATTATATTATATGTATATTTGTGCGTTTAATCACAAGCAGCGTAAAAGGTTACTAGGGCTAGTAGGGAAATAATGAGAACGTTACTTCAGCGTGGACAGGAATGTTCCAGAGCAAGCCATGTCGCCAGCAGTGTCAGCGGACGAGGCTCATGTAATAATCGTCGTGTACTTGTACTATATACACTGATCTTATCGCCTTATCCGAATTTTATACAATTAAAGTTTTACGACATTAGCTGTTTAGACGTATCTGTATCAACACTTGAGTATAATGTAAGAGTGGAGGGCAATGAACGTGCAGTAGTACCGCCTCCCCTCCCGCACCTCCCCCTCACCCCCCCCCCCCTCACCCGCAGGTGTTCACGGCCCTCCAGTGACGCCGTATGCCGCAGTATCCTATCCTCCAGGCCAGAGGCCCACTACCAGCCTAGCTCGGTCCCGTTAACAGTGAATGTACAAATATTATTGTGTTAATATATGCCTACCGGTTTTTGTAATATATTGTATGTAGGAATGTTTGTTCGTTAACCCGTTCGAGACTGTCTGTTCAGACAACATTATTATACATAGTTATCTATCATGAAGATTTTAATGATTTAGCATAGTTACTTCTTATAGTCGTGTGTTGTTTATAATTAGATAATTGATCGTTTTACATGTTACCGAGTCGTCAGCGGCACCTCACGATACTTTAGTAGCAGTGAACGCACGTGAATCTTAATATCTAGTCACAGCTGTTGTGCATTATTATACAGACGATATGGTTACCTACTCGTTAGTGAGCGGACAGCCGCGCGGCCGGCGTCGTGTCGGCTCGTTCATAGTGGTTATATTTGTGTGATTCTACGGACAAGTACGTAGGTATAGTCCACAGCTTTAACAGATTGAATGTTACATTAGCAATATAACAATTGTAAAGCCTTATAATGGGTGCCGCGGTGCGCTGCACGCAGTCCGCGGGACTCGCGACCTCGGACGTTTTGCCTCCAAGTCCTGAATAGAACTAATACAGTAACGTATAGATTTAATGTAAGCGACGCAAATTACTTCCGTATGTTTCAAGCTTGCGTGAACTCGCAGCAATTCAAATAACTAGTAATAAAATAGTCCATTGAACTAAGAACAACATGGAGTACCCGCGTGTCGCGTCGCGCCGCGGCGTCGCCAGCGCTCGTCGCCTGCGGTGACACCTTATCTAAGATGAAGGTATGAGTAACCCTGTAAATGTTGATGTCGTGTCGTCACTCGTCTGCTCATCTCCATCGGTAGGTAGCGTGTCTTAATTAAGTCTACTCTAAATGAAACTGAACATAAGTTTTATTAAATTTTCAAATTTCAATGAATATTGTCGTTTTCTTTATATTTCCCCAATGATAGCGTGACTGTTGACAGGGATTCTTCCTAGAAGAAAAAAACTTTCTGCCGACCCCAAGTTGACAAGGACAGGAAAATGATGATCTTTCCCCAATCAAAACCTTCACACAAATGAACTACGGAGGCTGTACAGGGTATGAAAGATTTTTAGGTTTTTTTTTTCTCTTTATTTAAAGGGGCTTGTTCAATTTGAAGATGTCGCCCATTTTTAGGGTTCCGTGGCCAACAAGGAAAGGAACCCTTATAGTTTCGCCATCTCTGTTTGTCTACCCGCAGCTTAGCCCAAAGACTTAGTACTAGAAAGCTGTAATTTGGCATGAATATACAGATTAGTTACGCCGACAAAGTGGTAAAATTAAATCTCGGATAAGTATTTTTTAGGGTATCTCTTGTACCTACACGTACATAGTGGGGTTTTTTTTTCGCGTAGTCGACGTGGTATGTCGTTGGATAGGTCTTTAAAAATATTACAAGTTAAAATATTTTAAAAGCTTTATTCGTGTGCGTAGTCCGGGCGGAAAAGTGTCGAATTTCTTAAGAGGGCTATCACAAAATAAACGAACTCAGTTTAGGTAAATTAGACGGCGTGCGGTAGCGGATGCGCACGTGTGCGTCTAGCGAAGTACGCTACGTACACATGCAAACAGCTATGCCTCGGATACCAGGAACAAACCAACATGAGCCTTTGTCACTTTGCTTTCGATAAAAATTAAATTTGGTACTGTTATTATAGTTCATTAAATATTATTTGTACCGATTAATGTTATCACCTAAAACGACTTATATTCAATGAGTATGTATATCTAATATAGTTAAAAGTATATTTATTATAGTTGCCAGCCTCTCAGAAAGCGATCGCGCCGCTACTAATAAAAATACTTTTTTAAATATGTAGGTACCTACTTTTTTTTCGAAGTTTCTTTATACGGAATTTCAGTATTATTCAGTACATTGAATGCAATGTGATGTTGTTTCTACAGTTTGAATAATTCTATTTCTACAGTTTTTGCCCAAGGCCGAAGCTTCGGTGGGAGATCATTGAACCAATAAAGGAAAAATAATATAAACAAATAATAAAAAATAATAATAATTCTTAATACAAACTACTATATTTACGTATATGTTTATTTTCTATAATATATATTCGCATTAGAATATCATAGGAAAATACATTCAATACAATTATCTATATACATTACAATCAGATCATAACTAAATTAAAAAAAATGTTAACTTGTCTCAAGAAGGGTTAGTTGCGCTATATTCTTGGCGAATTGGTAATATTACGCGGCGCACAAAGTAGCAACAGCGAGCGATACGTCCACCCTCAGTAAACGCTTCGCGCAGACTAAAGCTCAGTAGTGATGGGTAGCTATAGCCATAACTAGCTAAATAACGGCTATTAACAAAATAGCCACGGTTACGATATCCGTCAACACTATAACTAGCTATTGGCTACTGGCTAGCTAGAATACGGCATAGCGGATAGTAGCCACAGAGTATAATATAACTACTTCGTTTTGCAGCCGTCCAAGTTTTCGGTAGCCGGCTACCCGGAGTAGCCGAGTAGCCGATAGCTGACTTAACGGTGTGCACTGTTGATTTTCGTTTTCTTACAATAATCATTCATTAAAGAAGTCATTTCTTTTCAAAAGATTATGAAATAAAATAAAAAGTAAATGAAAAACGAAATCAAGACATTACCTAACTTATTATTCACATTTAGACTTGTTGCCGCGGCGAGGTTCGAACTCGAATCGCAGGACAGTTGATCGTTATTCATTCAATTCCCTTGTCCACCTAGCTACGCCGCTGCGCCGCTAGCGAGCGCTAGTCGTTATTGTTCAATAGCCAAGTAGCCAAAATAGCTGGCTAGCTAGCTGGCTATTCCACCACAAATAACCAGCTAGCTAAGCTATTGAAATTTCGGCTAGTTACCCATCTCTAAAGCTCAGGACCGCCCGTTCCGAGATTTATATTGATTTTTATCATTGCATAAAACAATTGTTTATAAATATTATTTTACTTTTAAATGGACTGATTATTTTTTTCAAGCAAGGTAACATAGTAACCTTAGTTATTAAATACTTTTTGTTTGAATTTTGATTATAAATTCATAGATAAAAAATATAATTTCGGACGAAAAATTGTCAGTATCTCTCTGTTTTACGGAATTATTTTTGGTGTATTACTGTATGAAACATAATAAATTGAATTGAGCATTCCAAAGTACAACATTCAGTTGTACCATGGATATTTTTATATATTCTAATATTATTATATCTTCCATGTAATAAAGCATCAAAAGATGCCCAAAAGCAGAATTCTATGAAACATCCTTTGCAGAGACAAGGTTTTTACTCATTTATGTAAACAAATTGAAATATTTATTTAGAACACTCCCAAGAGAAATAATCAAACTTTCTCGAGCATATTTTTTTTTTAAGTTTGTGGCCATATCTAAACCGTAATCAAACATCAAAACTCGAGTCAAACGCTCAAATTCAAGAAAAAATGTGATAGCCCTCTTAATTTCAGTTTTGCAGATTTTCAGTGTATGGCGTCGTGTAATTGTGTATGATAAGCTCAAATTTTTGTATCCAACCATTGGGGAGATATTCAACAAAAACTGTTTCCGCTGGGACTACGTTATCTCAGCGGCACTTTTTTTAATCTATGGACATACAAGAAAAAAAATACTTACAAAAATTAGTGTGAATTTGTGTAAGTTAAAATGAAATTTGTGTGACATAAAACTACGAAGTTATTCAAGTTGCCGCTGCGCCGACGTTTGGCTATTTGATGAAAAACATATAAAACGATTTACTGCAGAGTTGTATTTTTTACGCACGTTGGTTTGAATTTGTGAAAACCGAATTTGAAAAAAACATACCGTTCAGGAGATATACACGTAAAAGTAAAATATGGTTTTTAGGTCCTACTACATAAAATAGAAACACGAGAGCCTAACCTATAGGTACCGTTTATTTGTTTCTTGTAAGGGTCTACAATATCCTGTAAATTTTCATTTATGTACATACTCTTAGTAATTAATGACTTATGGCATAATTTACTACGACCGGGCCACTGTATGTATTTTATGACTTGTTAAAAGAAAAGCAAAATAATACATTCCAATTTCTCGTGTATTTATGCAACTATTCACAAGTAAAATTTCAGCTCATTACTCTTAATAATTAAAGAGATATACCTAATAAAAATACCAGAACAAGCGCAAAATATGGACGGTCGCTTTTTTGTAGCTATTCAAACTTGGTCGGTTTTTCCATATTTTGCATGGATCCCAGGGAAATCGAGGGCAACCCTCACATTTTATAGGCACATACAATGTTTTTCATATACTTTATAACGCAATTCAGATATTTGTGCCTGGAAATCATCATCTCGTGTTGCTGAGCTGATGATGTAAGGTGTAAGTAAGGATCAACCCTCAAGGACCAGTTTACTTCCCATGTGGTCATCAGGTCAGGATGTAATGATGGGATCAGGATTCAATGAATTGTAATGATAAAGCCAGTTTAACCTTTTGACCATCAGAGCATAAAAGCACGCGCGTGCGCCAAGCCACAATTTCACCTACCATTTTGTCAAATATTTGTGTCGTTTGGTGGTCAAAAGGTTAAAAAGATACTGACTACAAAATACTTTCAAGTTTCAAACTACGTTATGTTAATATCAAATTAGAATTGAAACAGAATAGTGATATTCTTGCCTTGGTTTCTTCTCACTGCCATTTTGGTTTTTAGCAATGCTAACAAATCATACAAAGGGCATTTATAATGAGTGGTAATTTAATAACAATTTATTAATATCTACAATAAGCTACTTATGTATATAAAGTACAACTACTGCAACTACACAAACCTTGTTGCTATAGCTAATATCTTAGTGTAGTCTGCTCCCTTGGAGTGCGTCTTCTCCTTGAGGATGGTCCGCAGTATAGTGGGGATGGGCACGTGGATGCGGTTGCCCAGCGGGGTTCCATTGTCATCTATGAGCACTACATTGTTGCTGTCAAACTTGGGAACTTTTACATTTTGTTTCTGTTTCATGCCTACTAAGATGCCCTTCTTCTTTTGACCCTTGATAGCTACCAACACTCTGTCACCTATATAGCCCACATCTGAAATATGCAAAATAACAATATCAACAATTCTGTATGCAAACAACACAGTCAGTAATTCAATTTCAGTGGGTAACTAATTGCTTGTCCTATGGACATGTGATAATTAGAGGTTGATAGAGGAGGATGCATTTTCACCTAAAGTTTGACTGTTGACTACTAGTATGCAATGTATGTTTGAGTTTCAAAAGAATTATTGTTATAAGCTCAGTCATATTTTCCACTTTATTGTAATAGAATATTCAGCAACAAAATTTGAAATCAGTTAAAATTAGCAGCAAAATTTTCATCATCATCATCATCATCAGCCTATAGCAGTCCACTGCTGGGCATAGGCCTCCTCAATCGCACGCCACTCAACTTGATTCTCAGCAACTCTCATCCAGTTGCTACCAGCCACCTTGCGAAGATAGTCACTCAACCGAGCCTGAGGGCGTCCCACCTTACGTTTGCCGATTTGCGGTCTCCACTCAAGAACATGTCTTTCCCAATGGTCATTGGTTCTACGGCTAATATGACCGGCCCATTGCCCCTGCAGCTTACTTATTCTGTGAGCTATGTCGGCAACTCTGGTTCTCTGCCGGATCACCTCATTTCGGATGCGATCCCTCAGAGAAACTCCAAGCATAGCGCGTTCCATAGCTTGCTGAGCGACCCTGATGTTTTGTATATGGCCAAGAAACTTAATTCTAATTGGGCAGGTCACATTGCGAGGACCACAGACAACAGGTGGAGCACTACAACACTGAGCCAATTACAGGTTCTCAAGAGTAAACACAGAAAAGATAGTAGAAATCTTAGGATCACTAGATAACAAGCATGGTAAAAATAAAAAATATTCCGACGAATTGAGAACCTCTCCTCCTTTTTTGAAGTTGGTAAATAAAAGGAATTAAAACAAGATACAATAAGCACTATAAACACTCTGACACCAGGTTACGCATTAATGACAAGGGGATAAAAACACTACTTGCTTTTTAAAAAGTTAGCATTCAGCCGAGTGCGTCCTGATTAGGGTTTGGTGGTAAATAGGTCAAATGAGAACTCTACAAAGAATATTGAAGTCCTTACTCTCTCGCACTATGTATGAGTTTTGCCTGTTGTTAGATAAGGAAAAAGGAATGGAGATAGGTTAAATCTAACTGATGTCTGGGTGCATTGAAATGCAATTTATGCAGGAGATCAGGACAGTCAAACTCGTTATTTAAAATTTTTAAAAGTAACGTTTGTAAAGTGTGTTAAAAGAAATGTATTTTATATTTTTGGCTGACACAAGCAAGTGGTCCACCTAATGGTAAGTCGTCAATATCATCTAGGGACCTTATACTATGATATAATGACGGTATAGTTATTTTTGAAATCTGAGAATTACGTACGCTTCTTGTTATAGACGCAGATAACTTTAGGGGGTTTGCCTTCGGCCATAGCTCGCTTTCCGATCTCCGAGTTATCGACCACTCTCAGGCGACTCAGCAAGCGTACTTCATTCATACAGGCAGTAGTATGGAACCCGCGGGAAAGCTGTGCTGGGTTCAGCTTGCCAACCAAGGATTTCAGCATTTTCTTTCAATAAAAATAATGTTTTCAGAAATGAGGTTATTATTTTGACATGCAGTGACACTAATGACAACTGACAGTCGGCAAGTGACGTATAGAACTGACTTTATTCCATTCGGTCGAAAATAAAATGGCAATTTACGTTCAGAAATTAAGTATTTTACTGTTTTGCGAAGAAATCACGACGATCAGCAGTGAGCAAACAAGTAAAGAAGGAGAAAGCAGAGGGTATACGAAACTTCGTAGAGCCTCCTGCTACGATTGACATGGCTCTACGAAGTTTCTTAAAGTTTGCGAAGAAGTTACTTAGTTAGTTTGATTGTAACTTCTTCACAAACTTTTAGAAGAGATTTACTCTGATTGTTGATGTTACTTAGGGTAGCATACTCTCTCCTCTCCAGCACGACAATCGACAATCGACATCGACAATCGGAAGATCAACACAAGAAATCTATCATTTTGTCGATTCTTCCGTCGACAAAACCCGTTTCTACGGTGGTCATGTTACGCGTGCTGATCGATAGAGAAAAAAAATCATAAATACGTACTGTAACTTTCTGCTTCTATTCCTACGCAAACGAATTGGAGCTACATAATATCGACATTAATTGCTGGCTGTTGTGGAGTCAGCAATCAATGCCAGGAATTGTGATCTGGAAAACATGTATGAAAGGGCTAAGTCGTATCTATACGTGTACGGGGTGGAAGCGACACCGACGCGAAAACGGTTACCACGTATTCAGTAGGTATGTACGTCATTCTAAGCCCTCCGACATAGAAATTTTTCATCGTTTATTAAAAAAAAACAGCCGTTTGTGTGTGCTGTAAAAGTGCAATACCTACACGGTCGAAAATGTATGGAACAGCAGATTTTTTTAAATAAGTCATTAAAGTCTCAGAGACCATGATCACAGGCAGCAGGTACTATCGGACTGCACTTAACTTGTCATCAGCTCTTCCAGCATTACCTCTTGGCTGATCGGCCATTGCCATTGCTAAGGATCTATAGTGTCTTAATAGGGAATATGCAAGAAATACAAAACTTTTATTATTTCTTAAAAATGCCTTGTATTGGTCCATAAAAACATTGTGGTACACTTGTTTAATTTTCTAATACAACACTTACTTTACAATTTAATATTTCATGTAGGTGAAACGGAACGCAAACTCAAAACGCATCGCCCCTCGATAACGCCGGTAGTGACGTCAAATACCATGTGTCAAAGAAACACTTTTATTTGAAAAGTACTTAAAGTTTCACTAAGATTTTATTATAATATTGTTTTTGCAATGTTTACTTGAATAAAGGACATGCAATTTGCCAAATTAATATATTAAGGGTAAAAAATTAGATGTAAACAAGGCAGATATAGGTAAATGACGTCACATAACATGACATGAATGGCCGCGACAGTCACGGACGTTTGAACTGTCGTAGAAAATTGTAGGAGTTTAATTTTTTTTTTTGAGCGACAAGCAGTAGTTGAACTTAACTTTTAATTATTTTCTTGGGTTGATAGTATTGTATTTTATTGATTTAAGTGAAGAAAAAATTATATGCATATTCCCTATTGGCAGCAATTAAAACTCTCTTGGCTAGCTTAAATGAATGGGATCAGTCGTAAGGTGCACTTTTTATGTCATTCGCTTAAATCCTAATCCTTTAAAACTAAAATTTACCTAGGTCAAGCTCTGATTCGACCGATCATTGATTAGTAGGTACCATCAGAACAACTTTGTTTCTATTTTCAAAGTAAGATAGGCTATGCTTGATTAAGATTACAAAAATAAACTGTTTCATACAATAACAACATCATGACACAATTTTCCTTGGACTGTTTTTTTTTACATAGCCAGATTTCGTGGAAAGGGGTTCGATTTTTTTGGCCCGAGTTCCGCCGTTTCACATAACATCTTTCTTTGCCCGACCCGGGAACAAAACACAGGACCCCTTGCTCAGCAATCGCGCTTGCGACCATCGACCAACGAGGCAGTCAGTTACACCGTTTTAATATTTAATATAAAATAGCAGCCACGCATAAAACCTACTGTGGTGTGAAATCACGTTCATCAGCACGTCACGTATAGTACATAGTTTAAGTTAAGGTAGATAAGCTGTGTTCGTAGCCTTAGTATTAGCATAGCGTCACTGTCACGTACGATCTATGTATATTAATGCCACCAATTAAAGGATGTGATGCAGTTGACTCTCGGAGTAATACACATCAAGTTGTTTACTTAACCCCTCCTCTCCCCCACATTTCACTACATTAATCAACAGCTGGTATCAATAAACAAGTTTTGTACGGGACAAAACCTTCTAAAGCTTCATACTTCCGAAATATAAGTTAGCTAAGTTGTACTGATAGTGAAGGTTGTAGCTTTGGCTTCATACTAAAATATTCCAATCCCTTACACGTTAATTAGAAGTAACAAAATGTATCAACATATCGTCTGCTTACGGGTAAAAAGTAATAAGTGGAGTTAGTGTCAATTCGAGTAAATGGCTTTTTAAAGTTTATGTTTTAATTTGATCTATTTCAAACTCTTTAATTAAAAAACTGTTAAAGCAAAATGTTGCACTAACTACCCTACTTTTAAGATTTACTCATTTATAATATTTGGTGTAAGTAAAAACTGTATAAAATTAAACTTAGATAGAAAGGGGGTCGCATTTAATATGTTTTACCTGTACTTAATCAACATGTTATATCTCTTGAATTCGTTGATTTCATAAGCTCATTTCAGTTTTGTTAGTTTGGTACAGGTGGTACCGTCAGTAGACTCTGGATAACAGGTAGATGCTGCGTACTTCGATTTTAAAAAGGCCTTCGATACGGTTGATAATGACGTCTTATTAAGGAAGTTTGCGAAAATTGGATGTACACTGCCTCTGCTGCAGTTCTTCGCTAGTCGGGCTTCTCGAGTTTATTATAATGGAAAATGACTTACCGGAGGTCGTCAGACATGGGGCTTGTTCATTGTTTGCAGATGACCTGAAATTGCTTGCGGATTGTGAACGCCTGCAGGACGACATCAACTGAGTGGTTGAGTGGAGCATCGCCAACAAAATACATTTTAATGTAGCCAAATGCTCGGTGATGTCTTTCACTCGCGTCTGGACTCCTTTGTATTATCAATACAAGGTAGAGGATGCGCCGATGCAACGAGTGCCACAGGTACGAGACTTAGGGGTAATCTTCACTCAGGAACTAACCTTCCGTGAGCATATCAATAAGATATGTAAGAAGGCATACCGAAACCTAGGTTTCGTACTCAGGCAGGCTCAAGGGTTTGCATACATCACGACACTCAAGGTGTTGTATGACGCGCTAGTCAGGAGTCACCTTGAACATAGTGCAGTGATATGGGCTCCTCATGAGGTGAAATATAGTGTCCTATTGGAACGTGTCCAAAATAAGTTCACCAGACACTTGTATTTTAAGCTTTATGGGGTTTATCCATTTTACCCATTGATGTACCCTACACTATTTGTACTGGGTATGGTAGGGTACAACGCGTTAAAGGTGCGACGGGACTTTGCACTCGCAGCGTATGTAGTGAAGCTACTACGTGGCGGGGCGCATAACCCGGGAATGCTGCGGCACCTGGAACTTTGCGTGCCTGACAGGTACGTGTGGAGGCGGCGTCGGCCGCCCCTGCTAGCTGTGCCTGCAGCCAGAACCAACTTACTGGCGAGGATTCCTCTCACTAGAGCCATTCGTGTGGTGAACGAAGTTCACGAGAGGGTTGATTTATTGTGGTGCAACTTGGATGAATTCGCAAAAGCTGCATTATATATAATATGTTATTTCGACGTAGGTTAAGATTTAGAATAAAGTATGTAATTTTATAGGATGTAGATTAAGGATTTAGCATGTAAGGCCACTCTATCGCATTGGATCGCAGATTTGTAATGGTAGTTGTAGGTAAGATTTACGTAAATAAATAAATAAATTTTAGGTTTATTTATCATGGACACTAATCTTTTTCCGCTGGATTTTATAGTTATCACAAAACAAAGCTTCTTACTAAACTATTAACGTATTTATGTATTATCTCTACGCGGAACACGTGGAGCACGCGCGTACGCAATGTGACAACTACGATCGATAGCTCTCGTTCTTACTGGTAAAAAAGCATAAATGACAATTATTTTGTTTTTTCTGTAGAGACATTAGCAAACCAAGTAGAAGTATTTTAACTAGTAAAATGGAATAAATAACTTTAATATGGTTTCGTTGTTCAAACTATAAGGTTTATATAATAATAAATGCGTTTACGACATTTTCTCAGAATAATTCTACCCATTTTACCATATAAATTATAAAATGTAAAAACCTTTAAACGTATTTATTGTTGTTAAACTGTATAAACTGAAACGGATTTAAGGCATAAGATTATTTATAATGTTATACTGCTATATTTTTTCCAAAATGTGAGAAGATATCACTTTTACAAATTCATTATCTCTGCAGCCATTGGACATTGCACTTATTCGGTTTTACCAGTAGATAGCGCGTAAAAAATTACATTTAACTGCATTTTTAACTCGATTTAGTAAAAAAATGCATTTATCTTGTTTTACCAGTAAGCAGACGATATACCTTTGTTTGCGCTCTATGTCGGCTATGTCGCCCTAATACAAGAGCCAAACGATGGCCTTAAAATTATGTCATGGACACGAAGCTTCCAACCTACGATCTATTCTATTATGGGCTGACTCAGTAGAGCTAAGCCTAAGAGTATTGGGTAATTCTTCGAGGTCCCTCAAAACGCGGTCACACGGTCTTAATTCCTGATCTATTAAACATTCAGTCTTAGGAACAATTACAGATTACTCTTCATTTAATATATAATACGTATAATTTCAACATTAAAAAACTAATATTATTTATAAAAAAAATATCTAATGTCGAAAACGGGGGCAAAATCACACTCTGTTCGCGCTCACGGCAAACTTTGATAACTTTTGTATTCAATTCATAAGCATATAATGTAATACATCAAATTAATCGTGTTTAACTCTGCATCATAATTACCAAAGAACATTAATTATAACTGTTTAGTTACAATACTTAATAGGCATTTTGTCTCTGTCACACGATTTTGCTAGGTTCGCGAGCGCGCAACAAAACTGCACCTATCTTCCAAGAGCGCCAACTTGTCTCTAGATTTTTTAGCTGCAAGGGCGCTCTGTAGTGTCCCGGCATCAATCGGGGAGACACGTACGTTTGTCGCTTCTAAACAATAAAAAAACGACGCAAATTATTCTTTGAAAATTTTCAAGTAGCCTTGGTCAAGAAACTTCATGCGTATATTTTGAAGGATAATGTTTATAATTTTCCAAATCACTTTGAATTAAGGAATAAGATAGATCTTCGAGATTATTCCCAAGTACTTTGTTCGTTAATTTACCTATACCTTTAATCGTAATTCTCAAAAATGTGAAATTTTCGTAACTTTCGTGACACAACTTTGGTGGTTATTTGTCCACGAAAGTCAGCTAACGCACCACAAAAGTTATATAATATCTCCATTAAATAATAACTACAGATTTTTTTGAGAGCCGCAAATGCGTTTACTCGATTGTCGCGAAGCTCAAAAGAAAGGTGTTATGTAGTTGTATAAGTATTTATATGCATGGTATGTGTTTCATTTTTTTTCTTGTAACGACTCGTAGAATGTGTTTCTCATTTTACGTTTTCTCGTAGCTAATTTAACAGTTTATTCCACCCCAAACTGGGCTGTTTTGCCAATTTTATCCCTCCTTGGCGTCTTTCGTAACTTTCGTGGGCACCGAAATTTCAAAATAGAATATCTCTGTAATTTATGCACCGATTTACGTATAATAAAAATTGTACTTATTATTTTTAGGCATGTATTTATATCGATATCTGAATATTCCCTTTTTTCGAACAAAATATTTCAAAGTTAAACCAAAAATACTGACTTGCACACAAATTATGCACACTAAATAAATCAAATTAAATGTATTGTTTAATGGTATTTGCAGAACTGTTTTACTGAACGAATAACTAATATCAAAATAGTATAATTATCTAACAATTCCTTAGTTCAACAAACATATTAATTTTTTTTTAAGGAAAACCATCACCTAATTTACTTTTAGGAACATCGTTTATTCTAAATAAAACCCAATTTATTCAGACATCTATACGGGGTGTAAACAGACCCTTCACCAAGCCGTCAACCAGGCATTCTGTACATCAAACTAAGTAACTTTACACAAAAATTATTGCTGGGAAACAACTTTTTTTTTTAGGGTGAAAAATCACGTTTTACGGTAAAACTCAATGTAACGTACTCAAAACATTGTGCTGATGGATGGATTGAATAGTAAGAGGGTCGTGAAGGTGTTTAAAGTAAAAATCTTACATTAGAAACATGTATTTAAAAAAAAACTTGTGAAAAAGTTGGAACTTTGACCCCCAATATCTCCGAAACTAGAAGGTTCCCAGGTATGGTCTAGAACAAAAAAATGATCGCAATGACGGGGAGAACAAGTACCTTTCGGCTTCGTTAAGGGTCTTTTTACACCCTTTATACAAGGTGTAACATAATAAACGCAATACCTCCCGTGTGGTCTTTCAGACCATGAAAATGAACAACTTTTGTTCTATGGCTTTTGGAAATTCGTAACTTATTTTTTTGTTTTACCATACATGTTGATCAGCTGATCGCGTCAATTCCTATAGAAAGTACTTTTTTTTTTTCGAATTTCGAAGAACTCGTAGAACAAAAGTTGTTCAGTTTCATGGTCCGAGAGACCACACGGGAGGTATTGCGTTTATTATGTTACACCTTGTATAATTAAGTACACAAAACACGTTTGGTTTCTGTCACGGCTCCGGCGCTGCGGGGCTCCGACGGTTCCACGTGAGCTAATCGTCGCAGATGGGTTTTTTCGTTCACCACCGCAGCTTCGGCTTGCTGGCCGGCTTCAACCGACCAGCCTCAGCCGCGCCGGCGAGCGTTAAAACCACCTGCTCTTCAGCTCGCGGGCCGCCTCGCCCCTCCGCGCCTACGCGGTGTGAAATTACACTCTAGGGGTACGGCAGACAAGACTACGTGGAGTCGGTTTTGCAGCGATTCGTTTCTGTCACTAACTTTTGTAGAACAACATATTGACTTTTTAGGAGAATATTTTAATTTCATGAAATTTCAAAATAATACGTATTGATAATGGAAACTTACTTTATTGTGACATTGTACCTTTAGATATCAGTTTTAGAAATTCCGTAGAAAGATTGTACAATTTAGAGTGCAAGTTAGTATTTTTTATAAACAATTCGTATTTTTGGTGTGAATTCGATAAAAAAGGTCATCTCGTTTTGTGTGATTTTTTAGTTTTTTTTTGTAGGGCACTTTTTGTTAATCAATTGGTTTTTTTGCACAGCATTCATTTTTCTGGTATGCATTCAGTTAATTAGTGGAGTTACCTAGTGTGCTGAAAAATTATACAGATGTGCATTTAAAAATATCCCTTATTTTTACAGCGTTTTAAATGTGTGTCCATTTATTAAAAGATTACTCTAAAAAAAAAACGCCACGAAAGTTACGCGAAGAATACTTTTTGAAGAACTACCCTATTAGGTACATAATAATCTGTGATTTATAACGTGAATTGGTGAACCTCGTGCAAACCCGTGTTTAAAGCGGAAGCGCCAGGGTAGCGCGAAATTCAATTTTTCTTACGTTTTGTGCAATTTGCCGGTCAGTGTCAGCTTGTATGTCGACCGTAACAAATATGACTTAACAAAGCTATAATCATTAACATTCTCAATACAACCCTCTCAACCTCCTCCTCTCCCAACTTCCTCTCAACTTAATACCGAGACGAACTGAACCCGTACGAAGGGGGACGGGCGGAGACACTCGGGCAACTATGGCGAAACCAACCTTTCAGGGGCGGAACGGTTTTTGCACAGGGAACCCTAATACTCTTTTTTAAATAAAAGCAGCCTAAGTTACTCCTTATAACATCAAGTATCTGCCAGTCAAAGTCCCGTCAACAACAAACAGACAAAAATTAATAAAAAATGTTTTTTTGTTATAAGTACCGTATGGCGTATATACTTTCATAAGCATGCAGTAAAAAGCTGTTATTTTGAAATTACAAAGAGACACTTCCATTTTGAGTTTTTTTTATTTCATTTATTAGCATAGATAGACAAAACAAAACCCATCAAATTCGAGATGGATGCTAAGATTTTCGAGCACGCTGCGCTTCCTCTTGAATACTACATTTTCTCAATTAGTATATGGTCGTATGCAGACCGGAGTGGGGGGGGGGGGGTGCTATAAGCAATGAGCATAACACGAACCAAAAATTCCTGGCTATGGCCCCTGTGCCCATGTCGACGGATCTTAAATAATAAAGTAGAGCCGTAGCTTTCGTAGCAAGATTATTACGAATTTGCGCCTTTCTTGTTTAAGTTTACTGTGGAATTTCTAAATGAATCATTTCGCCATTAACAAATTGCTTTACCTGATTACAATAATCACACGCCGCATCGATAGGAAGCAGCATCCTTTCTAATTTATCTTCTCAAACGACCCCTCAGTACGCAAGACATCCAGTTTGTGCAATCTTCAGGGCAGGATTCAATTACTAATTTTTTTTATTTGGTTGAATCAAAGGAGTATTGATGACACAATCGTGTCAGCGCGGTGTTCTGGTGGCTGGTGGCGGCGGCGGGCGGAGGTGCGTATTGATTGCTAGTCGTTAGGGGCCCGGCTGGCGGCTCGGTTACAGAGCTCGCGTCAATGATTAAAGGCGGTAACCCAATAAGGAGCGGATTGCGGAGGTTATCGGAAACAAAACAAAAGAGTGCGGGCTCGATTTACGTCATTAGGGGCGCGCCGGGATGCGACACCTCAACTCAATGCTTTTAAAGATGTCTAAGTTCCTTTATCGCTCTTATAATGGTTCGTTTTCGCGTTCGTATCCGCCGCTATTGTGCCGCTGTCCAAACACCCCCCTCGCCCCGCCCGCACGTCTTCCGCAGTGTGTGCTGTGTGCCAGAGCGTTTGTTTAGCTGATGGCTCGCTGCCTGTCACTTCCTTTTATTGGGACAATACACGTTTTAGTGGAACTATTAGTGGATTATAGCTCAATGTTTTGGGTATCTCATGTCATATTGTATTAATTGCTATTGTGCTATTAGTATTTCTCGAAAAAATAAAAAGAAAGTTGTAGAGCGTGTGCTTTGAACTATATTGATTGTGAATATGACTACATTTTAACATTCGCATTCCGGTAGAGCGGGTGTCGGGTACACTACATAAATACGAAAAACTTTATACCGACAGTCACAAATCCGAATTTCTAAAATACCGATTTTCATAATTCCGAATGGTTCAAAATTCCTAAAATAACAACTCCGAATTATCATTTATCCTTTTTTCATAATTCCTAACGTTCATAATTACTATTCTCAAAATACCGAGTTTCAATAGATCGAATAACAAAAAGACTTAATGATGATACGAAACATCAAAAATACGAATTCCGATTATTAAAATACCGATTAGTTAGAATTCCGAAATAAAAACGCCTTGTAAATCTGAATATCAAGAAAATAAACATAACCAAAAATAGAGGGGATCTGATCCGTTAATGGGCACTGTTCTAACTTAACCCAAATGATTCACAAACAATAGATGGTACCCGAAGCAACAAAAAAAAAAAAATAGTACACAAATGTTAATTACAAAGTAGACGTTTTAAAATTTCATGAACCGTTACTTATAGATTTTGAACTTATATGCGTAACTGTATATTATACTAATTGAATCAGGTCTACCCTTGATAGCAAAACTTTTAATGTCATTATAACATTATTTTGCATAATAATAGTATTATACATTTTTCACACACATATATATCGAACTCATAATTTTGTAAGTCAGAATCATCTTTAGGCATATTTTTTTTTTTTTTTTAAAGCGGAACGTTCATTTCGCTGAAAAGTCAGAATCGTGTACACTATGCATGCAGCAAGCTTGCAACATGCAAACAAGCATAGGTACACCATACATGCAGCATGCAAGCGAACATGCAACAGGCAGCAGGCATGGTTTCTGTCCACGTTCCTGTGCCACGCGAGCATATCGTCGCAGATGTGTTTTACGCTCACCACCGGAGCTTCGGCTTGCTGGCCGGCTTGCGCGCCGGCCCCTCCGCGCCTACGTGGGCTTAAATTACACTGTAAGGGTAGGCAGACAAGACTACGTGGAGTCGGTTTTGCAGCGATTCGTTTCTGTCACTTGCTTTTGTAGCACACCACTTTGACTTTTTAAGACAATAATTTAATTTTAAGGTGAAATATGAAATCGAAAAATTCTGCCATTTTACAAGTATGCCATTATAAATTCATACATAAAAACATTGGGCCAAATAATAATTACTTAGATTAAATCATTTTTATGCCTTAAAAATAATCGTTTAAAGAAGATGCCAAGTGTGTTATGCCAAATAAATTTCGGAGCATCAAGATTCTGCCAGATATACGGAACCCATTTGAATCACAGTAAGAATCCTAATTGTAGCAGTATATTCGAAGAATTGAAAATCGGAATGTCGTTTTTCGGACCGACAACCCATCGAGCATTTGATTCTTCGAACATATGAAAATCGGAAAACAAACGACGACGTCGGCTTTACGACTTTCGGTAAAATAAATTTCGTGATTTTTAATGATAGACATTATAATTCAGGTATTTTGAAATTCGGACTTTTGAAAATCGGAACATCGAAATTCGGAATAAAATATTTCGGAGTATTTGGGTGTTGCCGCGCGTGTCACCTACTTGACGGTTGTCGACTTGTCACTCACCAAGAGACTCTCCTAGATGTAGGTCCAATAAATAAATAAATATAATTATACAATAAATTTGAAAATAGGTAGGGTGCTCTACCTATTTTCACTGCAGTCATAACAGAGCCCGACGATTGCCCGAGACACCATTCGTGAGCCTGCTGAAAAGCCGACGGAGTGCACAACTTTTTATGAATGAAAGCAAGACCGGTCAAAATTGATTTTTTTTTATAGATAACGAAAACTATCTTAGTGAATAACACAAATGCTCAAAAAACGAGAAAATTATGCTTTTTGGGCAGTCGTGTAAAACAGTAGAACACAAAGCACTGCCTTTTTAATCGAAATTTCTCCCAGCATACCTGCCATGCGACGGGACAGTTGGTTGGGATGAGTTATGTAAGCACACAGTGTCCAACTAGCCCCAAAAAACCACATGGCAGCCTAGGCTGGCAGTTGGCGTCCTCAAACGATCTCCATGCCGACCTACAATGTTGCACTATCACAAAAGAGATACAGATATGTCAAATTACAGCCAAGTGCATGATATCCTATTTGGTTAAGTGAAACAGAATGTCCAAGTAAGGTTTTACGGTAGGACTCAATGTAACGTACTCAAAACATAGTGCTGATGGATGGATTGAATAGTACGGGGGTCGTAGAGGTGTTTAAAGTAAAAATCTTACATTAATATCATGTATTTAAAAAAAAAACTTGTGAAAAAGTTGGAACTTTGACCCCCATTATCTCCGTAACTAGAAGGTTCCCGGGTATGGTCTAGAACAACAAAATGATCGCAATGACGGGGAGAATAAGTGCCTTTCGGCTTCATTAAGGGTCTTTTTTTCACCCTTTAGAGTGATTACTTAGATGATTACTTAACAGTATTTTTAACTATCTTAAACCATTTTTTAAGAATGAATCAAAAATAATAATAAAAATGCAACACTGAAAAACAAATAGTAGGTACTTATTAAATCTGTAGGTACTTCAACTTGCGAAGAATAGAATAGAATGAAACAAAATTCAGGAATCATCCAATTCGGTGTCGAAATGCCGAGAGATTAGGTAACATAACAAACAATTATGGTAATCCTTCTCATTTGTAGGTAGTCGTTGAAGTTGTAAAATGTGTCTGACTTTAACGTATCCACACTAATATTTTAAATGTGAAATGAACTTTTGTCTGCCCATCTGTCTATATTTTCCTTTTCACGCCTAAACCAATCCAACACATAGGTACCCTAGGACCTGGGGAAGGCAATAGGATACTATGACAACCACATACAAACACAATCGTGTACTTACTTGTGAAGGTCGAAACGGTTCCCCAGAAATACGAATAGTGACTTTGTATTTTTCAAACCAAGTACTCATAACAAAATTGTAGATATCGATGTTGAAGAGAAATGACTGCCTTTGTATCGAATAGTACCTACTTATTATTTGTAGTGTCACCTCAACAGCAACATTACCTACGTTGCGTTGATTGAACATGGTCGATTGACATTGTAGAATGTAGAAAGTGGAGGTCCTTTTACTTAGTTAACTATCTTATCGAACTCTGTAGATATTGATATTGATTATGATACCTATAGGCTGGCAGATATGTACCTAATTGATTAATTATGGAATCGAGACATGTGAGTAATAATAAGATAAGTAATAATATTTATGATTTCAATCATGATCAATGGTCATGCCTTCTCTGAATGAGATGAGCGTTCGCCCTGTGGGCAGTGATAGGCTGGTTGGTGTCCATTTTTCATGTTTCTCCTTTTTACGGTCCGGTACGTAGCGTGTCAATATAGGAAAGAGCGGCAGCGTGTGGGATTACCTGGCTGTGCACTGTCCGTCTATTGAGGCACCCTT
This sequence comes from Noctua pronuba, assembly GCA_905220335.1. Lineage (NCBI taxonomy): Eukaryota > Metazoa > Arthropoda > Insecta > Lepidoptera > Noctuidae > Noctua > Noctua pronuba. The sequence goes on along the minus strand of LR999904.1, from coordinate 17,669,845 downwards.
ATAGACCTCGTATCTCAGGTTTAGAGGTCTGCAGTTCGTCAGTTGCTACATCGGTCTCACATACTGTACAATCTAAACATAAATGATGTTACCAAGATTTTCTAATGATATTTAAATAGAGATACCATGGACACATGGCACAAAGTCTTACAGTACAAATAAAGAGAAAAGAGTTTTTACTTTGTAGTTCTAAGTACTCATCGATTCTGTATAATTGCCGTCGAACTAAACTTAGGTATTACAGGTAAGTTCGTTAAACTATGCAAATTGTACCACAAATAACATTAGTATTTACGGTTACAAACTTAAATTTACGTAGATGTAGTTGGAGCATCTGCAACTGTGGTTTAGAACGATATAATTATGGGAGGGAGATGTTTCACCGAGGACAAAGTAAAAGGAGTATCAGGTGGTACTCAGCAGTTCCTGCTTACCCCCATGGCAAAAGATGTGTGTTTATATAGGTATGTATATGGAACATCGCAGTTAAGGAATACCATGGATGGTGATTATCTACTTAAAATAATTACCTTATAAAAGGCTCACCGGCTCCATGTTGTGTTAAACATGACGCCTGTGATCCCTGGAGAATCACGCAGAGGTATGCCCTATAGTGCACCCACATTTAATCAATTCTACCTATTAATAATGTTTAAGTTCCATAGCACTAACGGGGCACAAAACCACTCTCTGTAACAATAATATTTGATTTGAACGATTATTACTTGTGTCCACGTATTGCAGGTAAGCATATCGGTATCAATGAGTCATGCTTAGTAAAGTGTCTGCCTGACAGAGCCCAGCGAGGTGGCCTCCACACAGCCTCTGATCCAGCTGCAGTCCATGCTGCAGCACTAAGTGTACCTACTTAGCCACAGTTGACATTTAGCTAATTAATCTTCTCCCCTGTGGTGGCTTGCATGTTGTTGTGCGCTCGTGCGCTCCCCACGTCACATCACGGTGATTTTTTGCCGCCATATTGAAAGAGGTGGCGAATCAAATAATGGAGAAATAATTTAATCAACACGCCCTCGCGGCCGATTCGATTCTAAGTAGTGGTGTTAGGGTGTAATGTCGCGCGGAGACTCGCGGAGGGAGGCGAAAAAAGTGCGGCACGTCGTGTGTGCAGCCGCCTTAATAGCCACCTCCCGTACACCCCGAGAGCCCCCCGCACCTCTCCCCCTCCCCGGGGGCCTCGCGAACTCTTTGCGGTCGCAAATTGAAATGAAATTGCATAATTCGCGCACGCAGCGCCGCCGCACCGCTGCCGCACCGCCGCCGCGCCGCCGCCCCGCTCCGAGCTTCCGACGGCTGCGACAAGATTTTTGCGCCTAATGAAGTCCATTCGAGTTCCATTTAGGAGCCGACGAGCATGAATTTTGGTTTGTTGTGAGGAAATTACATTATTATTCACAGTGAAACGTTTTATTATTATTTCTGCATTCATACTTAAGGTAAAGGAACTTTTGAAAGTCGGCAAATATAGAACCAAATAGGAGTAGTAGACTCATAGAGATATCCAGCACTTGACAAATATATTGACAAAACCTCACGTGGGTGTGTTATAGGTTGAAAAGGTTAGGTTATTGAGCACACGGCTGCACGTTACTCTAAGTCCTAGAAAAGAGCCTGTTAGAACTTGGGCAGATAAGCGGCAGGTGAGAGGTTACAGTACCCAGCAGCAGGACTTGGATACTTCAAATGAACAACACGACTGTACGACGCGACGCTCTCGACGTACCCGCGACAATTAGGTAGTAGACTTGTGAATACAGACTCTAACACGGATTCTCTACTCAATATAGTCTGTTATTGACTTGGCTGCGCCTTCGTGGCTGCAAATATTTGGACCGCGGCCACCACCTTTGCTGCTATAAAATTAAGGTTCATTTCGGAGACGTACCCAGGGCAGTCGCTCTCGCTATATTACTGACTGGCATATTTACCCGGCAGGGTGTATCTGTTTCAGGTAGAGTTTGTTATTTAATCGTAGGACAGCCTTGAATGAATGTTTAGTTAAGCAGTACTAGCTACGCGGCCCTGTGTCGGTGGAAGTTGACATGTCTTCTATTTCTTAGAAGTAGGTTATGCCCGTTTTCTCATGATGTTTTCTTACACAGTAAATTAATAATGTCTTTGGAGATTGGAGCTACGACCTAAAACTAGTAAATAAGCTCCGCGCTCCACGGGTCTGGCCGCGAATAAAATAGAATAGAATATTTTTATTAATCGTTGTTGCAGGTGGGTAACAACTGAATTAAGTTGGTAACATGATTTCTCAGTACCTATCATCATCATCCTAGAAAAATGAGCGTCTACTTCACAGGTAACAACTAGTACACCTCTGCCTGCAGTCATTCCAGGTGTGATGTTTCATTATGTCACAACTCAATTTATTCAGTCAAATCTTGCTGCTATTTTATCTGCACATGGCATGTAACGGTTGCCCGGTTGGCGCAGTCAGTCGGCATTGGCAATCGCTATTTTATTTCTGATCGGATTGCTGAGTGCTTGCTGAGGCACGATGTGGTCTCGGTATGTAGTGCACGGTCTCCCGAGCTCGGCAAGCGTTACTTACCCTACCAGCTCGAGCCGTGCGACGTCATGCTGCGGTGTTTATTTAGCCACTATACAAGTATACAGTACAGATACAGGTGAAATTCTCAGATACAGTGTGGAACAACATATTACTTAAAAAAAACTTCACAATTTGTTTTCGCTTTTTAGTAAACAGATTGATGAGAACAAACAGAACTTAATATACATAATGTGTTAATTCGTTGAGAGGCAATTTTCCGCCTCATAAGCCAGAGTGACAGAGTGATGACTCATTGAGTGTTAATATTCACGAAGTAAATAAGCCATCACCTCTATATATAGGATACCTTACAGTCGGTGACGTCAGAGTCATAATATAGGATACAAAAGAAAGGCTGTAAAATAAAAGGTGCTTATAAAGGATGGGCTATTAAGATCTCACTAACTTAATGAAAGGTTTTGGGAATTGTTTGAAGTTAGTTACTTGTTATGATGTATGGACAGTTACGTACTCAATCATGAAATAAATAAATAATCGCTTAACGAAACTCGTTATGATATGGATAGTTAGCCATCCAGGGCCAGACCTCGGCAAGCGTAGCTTAACCTCGAAGATCGATTGACCTCCGGTTGTTACTTAGTATTTATTATTTAGCGAACAATTGGAGATTTTAAAATTGAAAATATTCAAACTCAAAAGAGTATACTCATGTGGTAAGTGAAGCGATGGAGTAACGTCATATTTTTTTTAAATATTATTGAAATGGCCTACTCTTGACCTCAGTCTAGTCCTGAGAACAGAGATGAGGTCGTCGATGGAACGAGCTAACCCAAAAGAAGCCTATTAACTCGTGACTAAAATAGATTGGGGTCATAAATGAACTTGGGAACACCGATGCAGGCAGGGAATTCCACTCCTTGGCTGTTATGCGCACAGCCGCGCATAAACGATGTAGCAAAGCTTCGTGCGAATGTGTGGAACATCGACAAGGTATGGGTGATAATCTGCAGTACTTTTGGCTCACGATGGAAGAAGGGAGGTGGTGTAATGAGCTCGTGGAGCTCTTGGGCACACTCACCGAAGTACAATGTGTAAAAGGCCGACAAACTTGCAACGTTGCGCCAGTGGGCCAGTGGGCCAGGCTATGAAGCTTGGTACCCACATTGGTGACGAGCTTGTCGTCACCAATGAGCACATGGGCTCTGCGCTCAACAGAGTCGAGTGCGGCTAATTGGTATTTGGCTGAGTCATCCCAAAGGTGACAGCTATACTCCATGCCGGACCGAACTTGTGCTTTATATAAGACTATTAAGCTGTTCAGGCTTGAAGTAACGCTTAACCATATTTAGGTTACCCAAGGTAAAGGTTAGCTTTTTTGCCGCAGTTAGAGCTTTCGATTCAATATAGGCACCGATGTTCAGATTCGCACTCAACTTCGTGCCAAGAAGCTCGAGGCTGTCGGTAACTGGTACAGATGTACTCCGGAAAGTGGGAGCTAGATTGAACGGACTCCTTTTGGCGGTGAACAGGCATACTAGTGTTTTGGTGGCGTTAAAAACAACCAGATTTTCATCACCCCACTAGGAGACAAGACTTAAGGTTTAATTCGTTCGCTCTACCATGGCCTCTCCTAATGGACGCACTTCTTCACCGCTGGCTTTTGTGCTGCATGCATAACTCTCCATGACAGCGCTGTCGTCTGCGTAGCAACAATACCAATAATTAAAAAAGCGGCCGTGAATATATTATTATATTATAAATTACTCGACACTTACAGCTTATGGTTAAAAATAAACTAGGGCGACGAAGGATAATTTATATTATGTGTACCCGGACGATAGGCTAAGGAGACGACAGAGTGCCAACTAGCGGGATCCAGGTAAGTCTAGATTGTAGGAAGATGATGATTGTAGTCTGGATTGTAGATGGATTGTAATCAGAAAGCCGAAACGAGTACTGCTAAAAATGGTATATGCGGCTTTTTAGCAAGTCATATGCTCCGACGATTGTCGAGGCTGCCCGAAGGCTCCCGAAGCCACGTTCGGTTTACTAGCGACCAGTACATTACAATTCAAATTCAAATTCAAAGCACTTATTTCAAATAGACCCATGACAGGCACTTTTGCATAGTCAAAAACAAGCTACCGACAGTCCCGCCACAGGCATAATAACTGTGAATGGACTGTAGTTGCCCATTCGAAAATAGTAGATCTCATGGAGAAGAATGAGCAAGAAACTCCATGGACACTCTTTTCAAATCAAGTTATATATATTACTTAGTCTTGGGTACAATATTGTTGCTTCTATATGTGAGCAGAATGTAGCACAGTTAAAACCATAAAGATTAGGATAAGCCCTACAAACCATAATAGAAAGTCTACATGGTACTCACACTTACAAAAACTCAAAAAATGGATGAGAATATTTTGTACAGTGTACATTATTAGTATTATTTTGTAAATAGATAGGTATTATGTGTGATATAAGTATAGCGATTAAATAAATGTGTAGAATTATTTCTGTTATTATACGTTAGTTTTTATTCAAAGACAATGATCGTGTTTTGTGTTGCATGTCTATGGTAATTTTACGTTAGTTAAACTTTGACAGCTCTGTGTAATTTGAAAATAACATGTGCATTGTGTTGTGTAGTGTTTACAATTCCGATTTTAAGTTTTAAATAAGTGGCTGAATGCCGGTGTAGCTATGACCGCTACATAAGTATAGATATTACAATAATATATAGTTAATGGTATTCACACATGACATATCCTGTAATCATCATTATTCTCTTGCCACTATCACTACTTAGTTGACATCGGCGCAGCATGCTCCTCCTTCCATACCTCTCTATTGTCATCTAATGAGTCAGACATGTCCTATGCAATTAGGTATATGTATAATACTAAGAGATTGAATCCGCAATAATGTCACATGCTAATTACCTAATTAGTTTGCTATTGAGGGTGTGAAGTAGTACCAAGCAAGCATTTTTATCATAAACTAGCTTTCGTCCTGCGGCTTCACGGTTAGGGTTGCCATACCCCAGAACTTTTGCTTTATGTCTTGGAGGGAATTCTGAAACGTACGGAATTTCCAAAAATAAGAAAACTAAAACACAGTCTACTGTAAAACTAACATGAGAATCAACCGTTTTGCTTGATATGTTTAAGTAATACCTAACGCACACCCGGCACAACACTGTCACTTTCGCAAAAATGCATTTTTCCATGAGAAGCATTTTGAAAATTTGGTGTCCGCTTGATTTTCGCCAAAACCACAACGTGTACTTCCTCACGCGTAAATATATTCGTAACACATCATATTCATATTAATTCATGTTTAACTCATTTTTTCGACTTCATTATTACTCGTTCGGAGGCAAACCGGACCGTAGGAAGTGGATTAAATTAACGTTGTAAGACTACGGAACCCTACATTGTGCGTGGCCCCACACGCACTTGGCTGGTTTTTTTTTTGTTATTACAACTTGACTGTACCATTAACCGTTCCTCTGCTATTTAAATTTGATAATGCTGAAAATCATAGTTTTATTTAAACTGCTTTAAGCATAATATTTAAAAAATACAGACTTAAAATAAAAATATCATGCAGAAACTTGTTTTAACGGCTAGAACAAAGGTCTACAATTAATGCAATATTTATAAAGCAATAATTTGGTCTTTCGTTTAAAGTCGCAAACAATTTTGGTTCGTTGTATTTAGTTGTTCTAAACTCTTACTATTACTCCTACGTTCTACTATCCCAAGGTACAAATGTACAAGAGCGTTAGGTATACATTCGGTTTGTTTTCGCTGCTGTCATTCAGTTCCCAACCGATCCATAGTCACACCAAACTGCCACAACAGTGGTGTCTAATCAGATGTTAGATTAAATCTGTAACTTAAAATAACTGACACGGTTGGCTTATGTCGAATTCGTTGAAGAGTTGCATTTTTGTCTCTAAGAGATATCTTCAGACCCGTGGATTATCAATGATGGACTAGATTTGCAATATTAACAGTAACAGCAGCAAATCTCTTTAACCATGGTACAATTATTCCCATCCAACCCGAGATTCCTTAGAGTATTTTTCGCTATGATAAATAAAATATCTTACTTGACCTTCCCTTTTTGTTTTTTTTTCCTCGATGTGGAAATCCTCAATTACTGTCCTCCACCCTGGGGAGAGCGGAGGGGTCTATCAGACTCGTACTGACTAGAACTACACCGGTGCGCGGTGTTCCGTCGCACACTTGCGTCAGGACACCCAGCAGCGGGATCTAATGCGACTGCCGCTGCTTCATCCCGGGGGGGGGGGGGGAGTGAGGTGTAAAACTCCCCCCGTTACGTCTATGAGAGGCGCGCGTAGAATACTACGCGCGTCTCGGGTCCAGTGTGATGGTAAGAGATGGATGTCGCCTGGACCTATTTAGGGAGGCCGGAAAAGGACGTTGTCCGCCCTCTGCCGAAGCCCGGTCCGTCTGCTGCGGCATGGGCAGGAGCTCGTCATCTGCTTCTCCCTTTCCGCAGCTTCTTTCTGCGACATGACAGTTTCGCAGAAGGACATCACCGCGTCCCAGGACTGCGCTGCCGACCATTGAACGAACAACGGTGGGCGGCAGCGACAGGTCTCCTCCTACCTCTGTAACGAGGGCACGGCGCGGCTCATCCCACGCGGCTACCTCGGCCAGCGTATGCCGGCGCCGTGTCCTCCATACATGACCATACCTAACCCAACTAATTTATTTGGTAATATATAAAAATTGAATAGTAAAGTTATAACAGTTAAAACCTTGCATTTTCATGATGATGACTTACATGCGAAATTAATAAGCGACTGCGTCAACAGGTTTATAACAATATTGACTTTATGTTGCAATGGCATGATATTTGTTTTGTAAGTAGGTTATTACAAAAACAAACGAGGTCGGAGTTTCCTATCTGACTCTTCTGAGGAGAAACACCGAAATAGCTCAGAGGCCACAGTACAAACTATATCTTTGAGTGCATGGTACAAACTATATCTTTGAGTGCATGTTACAAACTATATCTTTGAGTGCATGTTACAAACTATTTCTTTGAGTGCATGTTACAAACTATATCTTTGAGTACATGTTACAAACTATATCTTTGAGTGCATGGTACAAACTATATCTTTGAGTGCATGTAACAAACTATATCTTTGAGTGCATGGTACAAACTATATCTTGGAGTGCATGGTACAAACTATATCTTTGAGTGCATGGTACAAACTATATCTTTGAGTGCATGTTACAAACTATATCTTTGAGTGCATTTTACAAACTATATCTTGGTGTGCATGGTACAAACTATATCTTTGAGTGCATGGTACAAACTATATCTTTGAGTGCATGTTACAAACTATATCTTTGAGTGCATGTTACAAACTATATCTTTGAGTGCATTTTACAAATTATATCTTTAAGTGCATGTTACAAACTATATCTTTCCTTCTCATAACATAACATTCAAGTGACGCATAACATCGCATGTTGTGAATCTATGTGTGGCAATGGGTGATAATTACCTGAAAATAAATGAATTTATTATTATTATTTATTATAACGTACATAATCCCCGAAGGGTTAGGCAGAGGTACCTAATAGTACACCCACATTTCGCCAGTTATGATTTAAGTCCCATGTAATACAGGGTGAGCCTATTGCCATCAACGGGGCATAAATCCAGTCTCCGTAGCGGTAGCTGCTGAACTGAGAAATCCCAACAACACTTTGCCCGACCCGGGAATCGAACTCACGACCTTATGCTCGGCAGTCGCGCTTGCAACCACTCGATCAACAAGGCAGTCTTTCCATAAACTTTTAGTAAAGTAGTGTTGTAGGAACGTACTGCGTGTTGTTTTAGTACGATATTCATCCTTCTTTATATATAAAGGGTGTAAAAAGACCCTTAACGAAGCCGAAAGGCACTTATTCGCCCCGTCATTGCGATCATTTTTTTGTTCTAGACCATACCTGGGAACCTTCTAGTTACGGAGATATTGGGGGTCAAAGTTCCAATTTTTTCACAAGTTTTTTTTTAAATACAACGTTTTAATGTTGCAACTTTACTTTAAACACCTCCACGACCCCCGTACTATTCAATCCATCCATCAGCACAATGTTTTGAGTGCGTCACTTTGAGTTTTACCGCAAAACGTGATTTTTCACCCCAAAAAAAAAAATTGTTTCCCAGCAAAAAATTTTGCATAAGGTTACTTAGTTTGATGTACAGAATGCTTGGTTGACGGCTTCGTGAAGGGTCTGTTTACACCCCGTATAGATGTGAAAGTTTGTAAGGATGGCTGGATGGATGTTTGTTACTCTTTCACGCAAAAACTACTGAACGGGTTTGGATTTGGCACACAGATATATAGTACCTGGATTAACACATAGGATACTTTTTATCCTGGAAAAACGATCCCGTGGGAAATTCCCGAACTACACGCGGGCGAAGACGCCAAATACGTTCAGTAGTTTTTGCGTGAAAAACTAACAAACATATGGATGTTTGTTACTGTTTTAATCGGGTGCGTCTCATATCGTATAAAGTTATTTAGTATATTTTCATTTCAATAACGTTCACAAGATATAATAAACGTGAGTAATACCAACTGTTGATATAATTTCTTTAGATAAAACATTTATATACTCTAAAACTTATTTCGTATAACGTTATTGGATATAACGTTTATTTAATCGAAAATCATTAGGCCTATCGTTTAAAATATATAATATTGATACCATCTTTATAGTTAACACCCCGATTAAGAAAGCAATCCGACTCGGATGGGTTATATTAGGTTAGAAGGTTAAGGCGAGAGCGGAGCGGAGTGCCAGGTCCCCTCTATGTCGGTGATTCATTTGGGTTAGGTTTGGTGACAATTAACGCGCGAAGCCGAACGAGTGAAGCGAGCGTGCTGCGGGAGCGGCGTGACAGAAACGAATCGCTGCAAAACCGACTCCACGTAGTCTTGTCTGCCCTACCCCTAGAGTGTTATTTAAAATCGCGTAGGCGCGGAGGGGCGAGGCGGCCCGCGAGCTGAGGAGTAGGTGGTTTTAACACACGCCGCTGCGGCTGAGGCTGGCCAGCGAAGCCGGCAAGCAAGCCGAAGCTGCGGTGGTGAGCGTGAAACACATCTGCGACGATAAGCTCGCATGGGACCGCCGGAACCCCGCAGCGCTGGAGCCGTGACAGAAACCATGCATGCTGCACGTATGGTGTATGCTTGTTTGCATTCCTGCTGCATGCATGTTGTCATGCTTGTTTGCATCTTTTTACAGGGAAATAAAAACCGAATATTATGTTCACTGTACTAGGCGTTTTATCATATTAGACTAAATAGGTTTAATGTCTTTTAAGTGGTACCTATATCAAACGATTTTGTATTCAATATATGTTATACTTATAAAAATTAGTTACTTTAAAATTATATCAATGGTTTATTATATTAACTGATCATTATATCTGATTTAGTTGTTATATCTTGTAAATATTAGAGATTTTGTAATTATATCATAATTATATTACTTACCCGTTTTAATCTAATAAAAATAATCCATCCATCCTCACAAACTTTCGCATTAATAATATTAGTAGGATTGTCGAACTGTTGTGTAAATATACATAAATGATATCTTATATATATAATTCTCGTGTCACAATGTTAGTTACCATACTCCTCCAAAACGGCTTGACTGATTTTTATTAAATTTTATATGCACATTCAGTAGGCCTGAGAATCGGCTACTATCTATTTTTCATAACCCTAAGTGACGCAGACGAAGTTGCGCGGGTCAGCTAGTATGATATATTATAGTGTTGTGTATACGGGGTGTAAACAGACCCTTCACCAAGCCGTCAACCAAGCATTCTGTACATCAAACTAAGTAACTTTACGCAAAAAATTTTGCTGGGAAACGAAATTTTTTTTTGGGGTCTAAAATCACATTTTACGGTGAAACTCAATATAATGCGCTCAAAACTTATTGCTGATGGATGCTTTGAATAGTAAACGGACCATGGAGGTAATTTGAGTAAAGTTAGAACCTTAAAAAGTAGTATTTAAAAAAAAACTTGTGAAAAAATTGGAACTTTGACCCCCAATATCTCCGTAACTAGAAGGTTCCCAGGTATGGTCCAGAACAAAAAAATGATCACAATGACGAGGAGAACAAGTGCTTTTCGGCTTCGTTAAGGGTCTTTTTACACCCTTTATAGTGTAGTTTTGTTTTTATGAAATCGAGTTACGGTTTTAGTCAAACTGCGAACTAGCTGCGAACACCGGACGAATTATCAGTCAGCTTTCGGTGTCTTTGAGAAAATCAAATAAGAGAGTATCTATGGTCTATGTTAAGGGTTTTGGTTTCCGCATTTAGTCATAAAAGTGGACCATTGGGCCTGAGCCATGTTGGCCGTTACTCCAACCAGCCCACCTACCCTCCAGAAGCGATCTGGGTGACGCCGTTGCACTCGAGGAGTACGTGCGCTACCGTTTCCTCGCTTTACATGCACGCTCCGCACAGGGGACTGTCAGTGATACCTAGGGTGTGGAAGTGTTTGTTCCGTGAGCAGTGTCCAGTGATGGTCCCCGCCACCAGTCGCAGGCTATCTCTGTCTAGATGGATAGTTTAATGTTTAGGTCTTCGGAGAGGACTCCGACACCTGTCTCGTCTTCGGTTTTTGATCCATCAGCGTAGATCCTTAGCTCTTTTGAACCTGAGTAGTCACACATCTCTGCTGTGAGCTCTATGATGTAGTGTTTTTGAAAGCAGTGGGTCTTCAGGGTTCTGTCGCTGGGTGATGCCATCATGGGCTATTGTTTGATTGCATCCTCTTTTATACGTGTATGTTTGATTCTGGAATTTTTACTTAGGGTGCCGGATACTTCGAGCCGGAAAGTCGCCAGGGCCGCCTCCTCTCTTACGACGAGATGTAGAGGTGGTAACCCCAGCATCAACTGTAATGCGACAGTGGGTGATGTTCTCATGCTGCCGGTGATTGTTACGCAGGTAAATCTTTGTAGCTTCTCGAGATCCTTCTGGGCTGTGCTCAGGTTGGTCTTGGGGCACCAAACTAAAGAGCCGTATATGATGATTGATCGGATGTCTGTGGTGGCCAGTAGTTGATTTTGGGGCTGAGGCCCTAGTTCTTGCCGAGCAGTCTTTTGCATTGCCATAGGGCTATGCTGGCTTTTGTGGTGATGTAATCGTTGTGTTTTGTCCAGTTCAGCTGTTTGTCCAAATAGATGCCCAGGTATTTGGTTTCCGTCGATAGGCTTAGGGTGGTCCCAAAGAAGCGGGGTAATTGTAGGGTTGCCAAATTCCTTTTCTTTGTGAAAAGGACGAGTTCGGTTTTGGTAGGGTTCACTGCTAATTTATATTCCTTGCACCAGTCCTCTACCATCTTCAAGGCTTGCCACATAAGGTTGCATAGTGTTTTCATGTGTGCCGTTTATTAGTATGGTTATATCATGAGCATAGCCCACCGTGTAGTAGCCTCTGTCATTATAAGCGAGTATCTACAGTGATAACAATTTGCTAGTTCTTTGTCTGCGGCCTTCCTGTTACGTGTTATATTCAATCGGCAATTGTATCTCGTTATCACCCAGGGGGTGGGCTGCGGGGGGAGGGGTGGTGTCAAGGCTCGCTTGATCGACACTTTGTTGATATGGTAATTCAGGAATCGGGGGGTAACAGCGGGGTAGCAGGGCAGCGAGGGGCAAGGAAGGGAGCCTCGTCTTCATAGAACTCACTCAATAGGTGGGTTAATTAAGAAGAGTGAATCTTGTTGATGAATGCTTAGTTGGTATAGTGGCCACAAAGCGCTACTGCTGAACATGAGGTCCTGGGTTCGATCCCCAGGTCGGGCATTATTATTGGGTTTATCCATCAGGAATATTTCAGTAAGTAGCTCGAACTCTTTCTTCTAATTATGTAAACCTATACACTAACACCAGTTCGATTCCCTAGCACCGCTAAATAGTTTTTAGGATTTCCCATTAGATATTCGTTATGGGGTATAACAATATATTCTAACAGTTGTATCATAAACTTTACAGCAAAGTGGTGTACGACCACGGCTATCCTCTGAACATCACTATGAATATTTATCAAATACAGTAAAATATATAACGTGTAAGTTGTTTATTTAATAGATGATAAATATTGAATGGTTTGTAGGTACATAACAATTTCAGACGAGAATATTTTCTTGTTTCATTCTTTTTAGAGCGTGATTTTTCAGTAGTCGGGTTTTAGTTTTTTAACTTCTTTTTCTCGTTGTGGAAATCCTCAATTAATGTCCTCCACCCTGGAAAGAGCGGAGGGGTCTGTCAAATTGCACCAGTGTTCCCTCGCACACTTGCGTCGCGGCGCAGCGGGATCTAATGCCACTTCCGCTGGACTAGTGCCCGTTTGGCCTGCGGGCCTCGTCCCGGGGGGGAGTAAGGTGAAAAACTCCCCCTGTTACGTACGTGTAAGAGAGGCGCGCGTGGAACACTAAGCGCTGCATTTTCGGGACCAGTGTGATGGAGGCGACGGATGGCCCGAATCCGTCGCCCTAGGACCCGTTTAGGGGGGTTGAAAGCTGGTGCATCTGCTACGGAATGGGCTGGAGCTCGTCATCGGCCTGTCCCTTTGTGCAGATTCCTTCTGAGACAGGACGGTTTCGCAAAAGGACATCACCGCGTCCCAGGGCTCTGCGCTGCTGACCATCGAACGAAGAACGATCAGCAGCGACAGGTCTATGTCTATGTCTATGTTAGGGATTTGGTTTCCGCACTTAGTCCTTAAAGTGGACCATTGTGCGTGAGCCATGGTGGCCATTACTCCAGCCAGCCCAACTCCCTCCAGAAGCAAATCAAACCTCCCGGTCTTCTCAGGACATCCGCAAGGGACCTTGGTGTTCCAAGAGTCTCCTCGCGGATCTGGGTGACGCCGGTGCACTCGAGGAGCACATGCGCCACCGTTTCCTCCGCCTCCATGCAGGCTCTGCACAGGGGGCTATCAGTGATACCTAGGGTGTGAAAGTGTTTGTTTAGTGAGCAGTGTCCAGTGATGGTCCCCGTCACCAGTCGCAGGCTGTCTCTGTCCAGGCGCAGAAGGCGCTTTGTCAGCTTTCTATCCAGGGATGGCATGGCCTCCTTGGATTGCCTACACCCTGGTGTCGAGGACCACCATTTCTCCGCTTGTGTTTGGGTATGATCCTTTAACCAAGTTCTTAGCTGCTTGAAAGGAATGGGTACAATAGGTTCGGGTCCGAAGACTTTTGTGCTGGATCCTCTTCTTGCGAGTTCATCAGCTGCATCGTTTCCAAGCGATCCACTGTGTCCTTTGATCCATTGTAGTGTCACGGTGTTACGGTTTAGTACCGTAACTCGTTCTAGGGCATTATGACATTCCAGTATTAATCTCGACGTGATCTGGTTCCTCTTTAAGGATTGAAGAACCGAGGCACTGTCGGAAAGTATACGGATATAGGTATCCGTAACTTCCCTGGCCTCTATGGCGTGTGCAGCTTGGATGATGCCCACACACTCTGCTTGATAGACAGAGTTGAGCATTCCTAGGGGTCTGGATATTTTAATGTTTAGGTCGTCGGAGAAGACTCCGACACCTGTCCCATCGTCAGTTTTTGATCCATCAGTGTAGATCCTTAGCTCCTTTGGGCCTGAGTAGTCACACATTTCCGCTGTGAGCTCTATGTTGTAGTGTTTTTGAAAGCAGTGGGTCTTCAGGGTTCTGTCGCTGGGTGATGCCATCATAGGTTGCTGTTTGATTGCATCCTCCTTCAAGCGTGTATGTTTGATTCTGGAATCTTTACTTAGGGTGCCGGATACTTCAAGCCTGAAAGTCGCTAGGGCCGCCTCCTCTCTTACGATGAGATGTAGAGGTGGTAACCCCAGCATCACCTGTAAAGCGGCGGTGGGTGATGTTCTCATGCCGCCGGTGATTGCTACGCAGGCAAATCTTTGTAGCTTCTCGAGATCCTTCTGGGCTGTGCTCAGGTTGGTCCTGGGCCACCAAACTAAAGAGCCGTATGTGATAATTGGTCGGATGACTGTGGTGTATAGCCAGTAGGTGATTTTGGGGCTTAGGCCCCAATTCTTACCAAGCAATCTTTTGCATTGCCATAGGGCTATGCTGGCTTTTGTGGTAACGTAATCGGTATGTTTTGCCCAGTTCAGCTGTTTATCCAAATAGATGCCCAGGTATTTGGTTTCAGTCGATAGGCTTAGGGTGGTCCCGAAGAAGCGGGGTAATTGTAGGGCTGCCAACTTCCTTTTCTTTGTGAAAAGGACGAGTTCGGTTTTGGTAGGGTTCACCGCTAGTTTGTATTCCTTGCACCAGTCCTCTACCATCTTCAAGGCTTGGCGCATGAGGTTGCATAGTGTGTTTTCATTTCAGCGACAGGTCTCCTCCTACCTCTGTAACGAGCGCACGGCGCGGCTCACCCCTCGCGGCACATTCGTATGCCGCGCCGTGTCCTCAATACACGGACGCAGTGATGGTGCCGGGCGTCCGGGTCCCTGCACAGGTTCTCGAAGCACAATCTGTTTTCGGGGAATTACTACTGCTTAAAAGAAACTGCACTCGTAGTGTTTATTTGTTTTTGAATTTAGTGTTTTTATATCTGCAGGCCTAGCCAAGTTACAATCGTTTCGTATGAAATCTCTTTCTTCAATCGTTAACGCCTCGGCGTAAGCAATTTGAGAAAACGGTATGTTGGTAGCCAACTTGACACGACTGAATCGATCGCCCGTTCTCCAATGTCTTGGTGAGCGTTCCTTCCTACCCACGTCAAACTATCATCAAAGTAACATTATTTTACATTGTGCGCGGGCTGAACTTTTGTTTTGAATTGTTAAGAAAGGAATAATTGTTTTAAGTGATAAAGTAAGCGAAATGAGGTTCAAGTTCTTCTAATAATTGTATTTTTTATAATATCACAGTGCGGAATGTAATTTTAAACATTACTATGACTCGAAATAATATGATATGATCCTGCATTTAAATGAAGTGGTAACTTTTATGGGATGGAATCTAGATCTTGAGCAAGCCCAAAACAGTTCGTAGCTTTATTGGAATTCATAGAAAGTTACGAAAATTATTAGTTATTGAGTTAGTTATTTCAATATCTTCCTGTGTTTTTCGAAAATCCGTCATACTCGGGCACTTGAAAGTTTGAAACACAAACAATGACGTGATACACGATGCCGACTTAGCGACCACTTATGGTCGTTCAAAAACTTAGACATCGTTTCGTTAGCGCTTGTCAAAATTGTAACTTGGCTACGATTTATATGGAATTTAGCAATCAACATTGTAGGAACGATTACATTTCATTCTATCATTTGGAACGATCTGATAACTTGTAAACTTGTCTACGAATTTTATATTCGTTTGTTTTGACCACGTGACCTAACGTTGAGATGATGTCATTCCCATACATTGGTTAGTTTTCTGTTAGTGTTAACGATTGTAGATTGTCAACTTGGCTAAGCCTACTGATGACAGTTTTATATAGAGAAAGTCGAAAAGGACTGTCCGTGTCCGTGTCATTATGTGGCTCGTTTAGAATAAACCTAAAAGGACGGCACTACCATCGTTCACTTCGCTTGGTCAGGCATTAACACGCCGCAGTGACAAAAATGTGTTTGTGTACTAACTGGGTTGTGGAAGTCAGATAGGCACTCCATGTCATAGTCGCTCCATGTAAAATACTGGTATTCAGCTGCATCCGGTTAGACTGGAAGCCGACCCCAACATAGTTGGGAAAAGGCTAGGCAGATGATGAAGAGTGACTGAAATGTGCCATCCTGTTGTGATTTCCCGTTTAAAACGAAGGTAAGTCGTTTCTGTAATTTTGGTGTTAATGTTTTAAAACGATTTGTAACTTTTGTATGCTCAATAGGCTTGTGTTTGGCTGCAACTCGCCTGATCTGAAGCGACGACGCGGCCTGGGGAGGAGCACGTCTGCGTACATGGAACCGATCCACTCGAACTTTGAAGAGATCAGATTATAATGATCTGGAAACGGTTAACATTTAATTTCAAAGAATATTTATATTATTTACAAACTACAAATCTATAATAGTAATAAAAATATGTACAAGTATCAAAATAGTTACAGGGCGTCAAAAAATTCGTCCACATCGCTGTCAACAGGAAAAGTGCCCAGAAGGCTGGCAGCATTGCCACGTTGGATGGCAATGCTGATTCTTTGGCCAAAAAATAGACCCGCACTCTGGTTACGTGAATAGTCGGCCAAACGCTTGGTGATTTCCCGAAATACTAGCTGGGCACTCAGATCCCATGGCCCTATTGTTTCAACCACAAACGGCTCAAACACATAACTACCAATTAAATTATTGTATTTGCGCCGTTTGAGGTTTTCAGCACCTGAAGCAGCCGCACCAGCGCAGCCTACTGTGCTAGGCAGATGGGATGGCGCAAGGGTGTCGACGCAGTTTGCATCCCACACCAAAGGCCTACCCAACTTCCATGGCATTATGGTCATACCATTTGGTCTCTTCCCATCGACGCGTGCCAAGCCATTGGGTTCTAAGACAGCTGGCACCCCGGCGGTGGCAAGAGCACGACGGATGAGATCATTAATGCTAGCGTGCCGCGCAATCCGACCTGCACTCTTACTGCAAGAAAGACCATGGTGTCCGAGGCAGTCGACTGCTTCACCACATTGACAGCGATGTGGAGCCACACAAGGAGCGCCCAATCGCAAACATGTAGCGAGCCGGAAGGTTGAGCCTGAAGCCAGAGGCCTGACTCCCACTCACCCACAGCCTGCAGGCGGGCACGCTCAGCAGTATTGGTAGACGTATTAATAAGTTTATTCCGTACCAACCTGCAGAGCGGCTCATCCCACTGTCTCTGGGAAAACGGGTTCTCGGGCCAATCCGTATGCGGGCAAGCCACTTTCCAGGCGTCCTCTGCGTCGGTCAAGCACGGCACTTCCGAGTCAATCAGGGAGTGAGTTAAAATTTTCCTGGTTAGCTTTTCAGTGCTGTGGACAGAGGACAGGAACGCCGGTAAGCTACAGAGGCCACCAAAACGAATTGTTAGGGTGGCTTGCAACCACGCTCGGTCATCCAGGGCCACAATAAGAATGAATGGTAATGTGTTGCGAGTAATTTGGTCAATTTTCATCAAAAGTTGTGGGTTCTTCCAGAGAGGAGAACAACGGAGAAAATACATACAATTTGGACCAAAACAACAATATCTGGTAAGGGTGAATGCCGAATGTAAATTCATTTTGGACAGTCTATCCGGTATTGATTTTGTCATCGATAAAAGATGAAAAACTTTCTTCGAAAAGTGGGGAACCTAGGAGGTGCAAGGATTTTTTTTCTAAAATTTTGATTTGTGGGGCTATTGCATTAAATTTATATAAAGTCGATTGTCTGGTCAGAGAGGTAAATTTCGCACTTTGAGGGGTTAAGGTCTAGGCCAATAGATTTAAATTGATGTTTGAGGACTTGTAGGTCATCCAAAACGGTGTCAATATCACCTCCTAGCGTTCCATCATCTAAATACCACACGTTTAATTTTGAATTTAGTTGTTGAATTTATGGGATGAATAGCCAAACTGAAAATGACAGGCCCGAGAGGGTCACCTTGTTGGCAACCAACTGCAGAT
Organism: Noctua pronuba; assembly: GCA_905220335.1. Lineage (NCBI taxonomy): Eukaryota > Metazoa > Arthropoda > Insecta > Lepidoptera > Noctuidae > Noctua > Noctua pronuba. The sequence goes on along the minus strand of LR999904.1, from coordinate 17,651,625 downwards.
TCTAAAACGTAGTCCTTGTAAAGTAATTTTGAAGGGTGCCTATAACATTGCCACATAAAACCATACATTTCGGGTAATACTTTTTGCCTTCAGCCAACAAAGTGTCCCTGTTCACGGAGTTAAGAGAGTTTTTGACGTCAACCTTGAGGATGACCTCACCTTTCTTGAAGTATAAAAAAGAGGATAAGGCATATACGGCAGCCTCACAGCCCCCTCTGGAACCAAAACCAAGTCGAAAGGGCTGGATCTTTGTTGCAAGCATTTCACTATACAATTTGCAAGATATTTTTGCTGCCATACGCCTGTAGGTGCAACCGACGGCAATGCGACGAATGCCGCCGTCCTTCTTGCGCAGGTCACACAGGTTAGCCCTATATAAAACATCGACTTCGGCACCGTTCGCACTGCCGGAAAGCATTAAGTTGATTAGGACCGCAAGCTCCTTCCAGAGCGACTCACCAGCTACCCCGGCGCCTGAACTCAATAAATCTTCCAAATGCTGTGGAGTCAGGCCGTCGAGGCCGCCGATAGAACCAGTCCGGAAAGAGCTCACGGCTGCGATCAACTGCGGGGCTGTAATCCGGAAAAAAAGGTGAAGCCTGAACGAGGGGGTCGGGGTGGACGTTCGCGTCGGGGAAGGTGAGACCATTCGCAGGCGATGGATTTTTACTCTCCAGAGCTGAAAGGTCTCTGGAGAATAAGGAGCCCCCACATTGCTGCTGAACAGTATTCAGGCTGCCCCCGTAATGTCACCGTCACTTAACTTGGATTCTACATGAACACAAATGCCTTTCTGTTTATTAAAAAAAGGTAATTTGGAATCTAAAATACGGGTCGAACTGTTGCAGTTTTCTTTAATTTGGTTTGAAAAAGATTTTTGAACTGCCAAATTTTTTTGCACATGCAGAATTCAGTAAGGGAAGAGGTGAGTAACTGCTCCTGGTGAGGCGCGAGTTCTGTTGGGTCGCGAGACAGCGCACTAAACTCAGTGGAACGGAGAGTCTCGCGCCCCGGGGAAATCTTTTTAGGACAGGGGTGGATATGTTTTCCACAAACTTGGTTCAAAAGGTGGTGATGTCGAGTGATGGGGCTGTGGGCACAAGAGTACAAGAGGTTTGTGGACCTTGCCTTTTTTCTGGAAACTAAGTTGCTGTTGTAATATCATTACACATATTATAAAACAAAGTCCTCCGCTGCGTCTGTCTGTCTGTTGGTCTGTTCGCGATAAACTCAGAAACTACTGAACGGATTTTCATGCGGTTTTCACCAATAGGTAGAGTGATTCACAAGAAATGTTAAATATATAATTTGTTTAGGTTTTATGTAAATTGATATAACAAAACAATGCATTGTGGGACATTCCTCTTTTATAGATTTACAAAAAAGTCCGCGATGGCATATATCTATCTTTTAAGAATAGCTTACTATACCCATTCTATCTTCTGAAAAAATGCTCACGTACAATGCGGTAATCGGAAAGCTATTTAGACGGATGCAGTATTAATCCTTATCAACTTAAATACGTAATTTAGTTACCTTAAGCATTTCGTGCACATTACTATAATCTTTTACGCCGTATAATTTAAATGAATATCTAAGGAGTTATCGCAAAAGAATAAAACGTTGTTATTCAAGATTCTAATTTTGGTAATGCAATTTTGGTGGTTTAATAAGAAATACAATGTGGAAACTATCAGCGGGGCAGTGAGGGGCCTTAACCGTTGCAGCTACACGAAAATGGACTTACGAGACTAACCGTACTTTTTTCTGAAATTTCGATCCCCATTCACAGATTTAAAAATAATCTACAGTTAGCAAAAAATGGCCATTGTATACAAAACAGTTTATTGATGCCAATCGATCCTATTTCTAATATTGATGAAAAACTTCTACGGACCAACCCAGGTTGGAGTACTAAAAAACTCAGATATTGCAAAAAAAAAATCCCATACATTTTGTATGAAAATTTTACCCAAAAAATGTTTTGATGTGAATCGATCCTATTTCATATACTGGACCAATCATTGTTGGAGTACTAAAACAGTAGCAAGCAGGCCCCCGCTCATTTGTTGAAATTCACTCTTATGATCGTAAAGGCTCGGCTGCTGGACATCCGTCTCCACTGCTCTCCAACCGACAACATTCTCCACGACCTGACAAACTTGCTCTTGCTCTCTTGGCACACTATTAACCTAACCTCTGACCGTGGTCGTACATAAAAGCGGCCATTTACACCTATTAGTGTCGAGGACGACTTGTATCTCTGCCCCACGGAGAATAGACATTCGGTAGGTATGTCTATTCTTCGTGGAAAATTCTTCTTTCTATGAAAAGCGATTTTCTTTTCTTTAAACTGTTAGCCTCCCTCTTAAAAGCCTTGTGCGATACGAGAGAGGACGATCATCGATTGATATTTTATACCTATCTTCATTATTATACTAGCGACACGTCCCGGTTGTGCACGGGTAACGAATCAAAACTATCCTATCTTAGAAGCTGAAACCAACCATACACATTCACAAATTGCATTGAAATCGGTTGGCCAGTTTCTACCGCCACAACTCTCAATTCGTTTCTTTCTTTATGTTATGGACAAGACATGCATCAACCCCAAAGTACGTTTAAGTTTCCTAGTCATACAGCATCTCATCTCAAAACATCTAATTGAACAGGTTATCCAATTGAGCAGTGACAGCCTAGCGGTGTGACCGCTGGACTGTCAAGTAATAGGTCTCGAGTTCGAACCCAAGACACACACCTCTGATTTTCCGGATTCATGTGCGTATTGTATAATTACCACAAGCTTCAGTGAAGGAAAACATCGTCAGGAAACCAGCACGCTAGAGGGATATTATCTCGACGGCATGTGAAATCTAGTCAGAAGCCTATTGGCGGCATAAAAACTGTGACACCAGGTTAGGCTCTAACAACGATAAAGAAGAAGAACAGGTTAGTATCTGATCTATCTGTTGTCAGAGCACGCGAGGATGCTGCTACCTAACCTGATCGCTGCCCTGATTCCGCTGTTCAAATTAACACAAGTAAATATTATAAGTCACAAAATATTGCATATTGTTAATAATTACAAATTACTTTACTAAACTTTTTGTAGGTACTTCATTTGCATAATATTTGACGCGTCAAGCGTTCACAGGAAGCATTTGTAATAAAAAGCGTACATTAATTTTAATTGTCATGTACTTATCGTGTTTCATTATGTAATGCTCAAGTGTTTCCGCAGACGAAGGGCTGAAGTCGGCTGAACACACAAAATAATAATTCGCGTTTTGTATCGCGGCCGCGGAATATTTCCCCAATGATGAAAGCCGTGGAGTCACTTCACTCCGCACTCCATTATACGAAACTGTAATCATGAAACTATCCACACAACCTTACCACGCAACGTTGCAACAAGTCGAACGCGCGCGTTAACGTTACATCTCCCTGCGGCTATCGGACCGAAGCGAACGTAAACGCGGCGCCAGGTGATGCTGACTACGAGACGCCCGCGAGTTCGCCTACATAATTATTTAAGTTAATGATATACTACACCTTTCTTGCTATAAATGATTTCTTTTTGCAGTGCGTGCGAGCGGGAAGGGCTCACCTGTAGCGGTGGGTGTGAGCGGGAGGGCGCGAGAGGGTGGTGCCTCCCGCGGCGGTAATGCGGGCTCTTTGGATTATAATATCGCCAGGTCCGCGGCCCTCGCTGAAAGCAGTGGGCTGCTTTTAATCTTGCTTACTTATGTACTCGCCAACAAGTACCTATGTACTCGTGGTGTTCTCATTTGAACGTAATTTTAGGCATCCTTCTTACTTTCATAATTAATATTTTTTGTTAATGGTTTTAGGAAAGGCGTTATTAGTAAGAATAAGTATGATTGAAACCACCGAGGCAGCTCGTTGGTCTAGTGCTCGCAAACACGACTTCTGAACATGATGAGGGTTCGATTTGGGCAAATGTGTTTATTTATTTTATTAAACTTCATATATGTACATAGTGGCACATAGGCGGACATGTTGCAACAAGGCATTCAGTCCGTCATTTATTATTGGGTTCTTCCATCTGGAATTTCTCAGTAGCAGCCACAGAGTCTGGATCCGCGCCATCAGCGAGCCATCAGCCGGGCGCAACGGCTGATGGGTCGCCTCCTATTACATGGGACTTAAACATAACTGGCGAAATGTGGGTGGATTATTAGGTTCACCTCTGCCTAACCCTTCGGGGATTACAGGCGTGACGTTCACGTTAAGTATGAATGAAATGTTAAACATTTTAAAATTAATTGACTGATACTCGCCGGTATTCTGGTAAGGGGTTAAGCGGAATCGAAAGAAATAATGACTGTGTAATAAGAGAGGTAAACATGTAATAGATTGCAACTGCATTAGGCGCCTTATCACTTGATGAGTGTTTAGTGGCCCACCCGAAACAATATGTCATTGAACTTGTACTGTCACTTACGGTATATCTTCCGTGATTGTTCATTATTTTGAGCTCCCGATATATATCCCATAAGTGATAGTATAAGTTTAATTGTAAACCGTGAAAGCTCAAATAATTCATTGTTTGTATTATCAAATGGAAACATATTATGGTTATGTTAAACTTGCTGTGTCCACACTTTTCATTGGATAGCAGTGATAGCCTAGTGGTGTGACCGTCGGACTGCAAAGCCATAGGTCTCGAGTTCGAACCCAAAGCACGCACCTCTGATTTTTTGGCTTCATGTGCGTTTGTGTATTTTGTGTCTCGCTTCGGTGAAGGAAAACATCGTGAGGAAAGCAGCATGCCTGAGATTTCTTGACGGCATACAGTAAAGCCAAGTCAGAGGCCCATGGGCGGCATGAAACTCCGATACCAGGTTATTAGGCACTAACCACACGATAAAGAAAGTTTGGATGGGTAACTATAGGACGGTCTTCCTGATGACCAGTGGTCCAATCACAGATGCGTTGTCGCTCCACGGACAAAGCTGAAGTGGAGTTGTTGCGCAACGCTATTACGGTAAATAGGTCACCTGATGCCTCGAACGTGAGCACATGTCGCGGAGCGAGCAACACAGTTTTGAGTCAGCGAGCTCCACTGCGTCACCCGCTGCTAATATTGCGGGCGATTCAACTTGCGCCGCCGCCGTCGCTGACTCGATGCCGGTCGTGGTAGTGACTCGTGTGGGTACGTTGACCCCTGAACGTACCTACGCTGGTATCGTCGACTCGCACAAACCTGCGTCGCAGACCAAGAAGGAGGATAAGAAGAGCTGCTGTGTACCTGCCAACAGGAGTAGGAACAGCATGGCTCAGCTACGGGCGCGTGTGACAAGGAGGGTTTTGCGAAGGTAGAGAGGAAGAAGAGGAAGAAGCCCCCTAGTCGGAACCAGTGCGGGACCGCGCTGGCAGGACCCAATGTGCTGCGTCCAGCAACACCAACGGCGCAGCTTTATGTGTCCAGGCTACATCACACCACGAAGGTTGAGGAGCTCGTGGAGTTTATCCGAGTGAAGACCAGCTGGACCTTGAGGGTTGAGAAGTTGGAGTCACGCCACAACACGAATTTCCAGTCGTTTGTGGTACGAGTTCCGACTCCTCATATTGAGACCTTCCTCAAGGAAGAGTTTTGGCCGAAGGGTGTCATGTATCGGCGTTTCCGCGGAAGGCTATGTGACACCACGCAGCGCAACACGACGCCGTCATTTCGTGTACAATAAATAGTTTATATTTTATATGAGCCTGAGTGTTGACTCTCAAAGTTAAACTTTCGTGTCACGCGGAGCCGATCCGCCGAAGGCTGAAATCAATGTAGGTCTTTATAATTTACCTGATTGAGTTTCACCAGTAGCCTTATTAAAACGTAAAGGCTGTTGATCAGAATCTGATCATCAGTTTTTTAGTTTAACTCATTGTCTATTAGACACTATTGAGTATTGTACATTACGCTGATAAAGTCACCAGTTGCTATTGACAGCAACATGCGATGGACATGTTGCCTTCTTCCGCTCGTGCAAGCTAAATTAACGACTATACATACTCGTAGTATACATACGGGTGCGTGTTAGCTAAAGCGCACAACGCGTTATCTTATTATGCCACATAAACAATTCATTAAAATCAGCCGCACTAATAAGTATAATGAATGCATTCTTTTTGCATCTGTCTGTGTATATGTTACCTTTTCAAGTGATTTGCATGAGCTCACGTAGACTCTAGTCCCTAGAGATGATCTCTGATCCCTTCCTCTCAGTTGTGTTTCAATTTTGGTGTACAATATTTTTTTTTTTTTTTGGGCTGCTCTTGACCTCGATCACGCCTGATGGAAAGCGGCAGATGAGGTCTATGATGGAACGAGCGTGCCCGAAAGATGCCAGTTCACTCTTGCTTTGAAGGCAAACGGGTTAAATGTGGGAGGGAACACAGATCAGGCAGAGAGGCAGAGAGTTCCACATCTTGGCTGTGCGCATAATAAACGTGGAGGAGAAGCGCTAAGTACGACTCGTCGGGATATCAACCAAGTGCGGATGGTACGCCGCAGTACGTCTGCTGGTCCGGTGGTAAAAAGGTGATGGTGGGATCAGGTCGTGGAGCTCCTGCGCACACTCTCCGAAGTACAGTCTATAGAAGACCGACAGGCAGGCACCATTACGCCGATGAGCTAGGCTGTGAAGCGTGTCTACCAACGTCTCGTCGCCCATAAGCCTTTTAGCTCTGCGCTCCACCGAGTCAAGTGTAGCAAGCTGGTATTTGGCTGAGCCATCCCACAAGTGACTGCAATACTCCATATTTATTCTCCTCACGGATGAAGCCGCTGGGAAAAGAGAAGAAGCGGGGAGAAGGGAACCTAGTCCAAGCTGGGTGGGTGGGTATGTGCAAGACGTCAAAGTGATCGACCAATGATGCTGCTTTATCAACTTACTAACTTTTGCCAACGGCTTCGCTCGCATTATGGTCCGAAATTATCCCACGGAAATGTTTTAAATTGACATTATGAGACTCAGTTACAATGTGGATTCCCATTTGTGAAGTACCGTTTCCATCAGATCAGTACCGCCGAAGATTGCCCCCTTCATCCAAACTTACAAACACTACCTCTGTATGATCTATACATCTAGATACAAATAAATAAAATGGAAGTGCCTGTTTGTTATCAAAATAACAGCTTTTTACTCAATGAGTATGTAAAAAAAAGTATTGTTAAGTATGTAAAATGAAAGTATTGTGAGTTTGTTACGCACTTACGCAACAACCGACAGGTCGTGTATATTTTCCATTTTCCGTGAGAAATTCGTCGCATCCAACGAGTGACGACCGCTCATGTGTAGGTGAACATTACAAACAGTTAACAGTGACGTTTGACGAATATTAGTAAGTACATAAGCGTGCATATCTTAAATTCTGACCGTAAGCTGTCCATGTAGGACGAGTCAGACAGACAAACTGGTAATTTCAGATGAGCAATAATTACTGGAATGGGGTTTAAACAATGACGTCCCTGACTTGTGCTGCGCCAACTATTAACAATATTGTACATATTTAAGGTTAAGTTAAGCCTAAACAGACTGTAAACTACCTTGAGTTTACAGTCTAGTCAAGTCTACAGGGGTCAAAAATTATTAGGTTCTATGAGAATTTCGCACGTCAATCAATGCGGCAATAGTCGCAGATACTAGGATAATAATAATGGAGCTGCTGATGAACAGTGACTATCTAGTTTCTGGCAGCCGGACGAGGAGATAGTGCGGAACTATCCTATGAGAGTTACGATCATTTGGAGTAATTTTAATCAGTTATCGAAGTCTCTTTGTTTGAGTAAACAGAAGCCAGCGTTACTTTCCTTCTTTACTAATAATAAATTGTTAGAGGTTTATTTAAACGTATGTAAGAGCTGCAGATTATTTAAACGATGGTCACGGGACTCAAACGACCGTTTAAAAATGTTTACGGTACACCACTGTTCATATCATCGGCCGCTAATTGCAATGGCACATACACATATTGTGTGAGCCTACCATACCTACTACTTGTATACCTTTCACTGACAGCACACGTTTCATCTACGTATAGCGCCCAGTAAAGTTCTTGGTCTGCGTTAAATATGTTCATTTTGTTAATAATTTATACTCAAATGAAATGTCACAGTTTGAGATAACACACAGTAGTACTTCTAAATTAGCTAAAGGTTCTTAAATCTATAGTCTATAGTGAACTGTTATTTTATATAAAAAGTTGGCAATATGTTCTTACCATTACTATTTCTTCCAGGATTCCAATCAAAGATCAATGAATATAAATAATCATCCATCCATCTCTATAAAAGCTTATGATATATTTTTATGTTGCCTGCAAAAACCTAACACAACGTAAGAGACCACAGCTACATAATGTGTTCGCGCACATAAGTGCACGCATATCATTACACGCGACTGCGACCGGTGAGTGAGTGAATGGGTGCGGTGAATGAGTGAACGGAACACAATGAGCGATCGTAACGCGCGGTCTACACCCACGCACTTTCGACGAATCATTATATAAAGCAGGTGCTGCATTCACATAACATAATGATATGTACACGAGCTTTGTTTTAATTTCATGTGCCTCAAGAGTTCTATGTAATTTGACGACCGAGTACCACATAGGACACGAGTGTTTTATGTGAGTTTCTTTGTATAAAAAGTCTTTTGTTACTGATGTCGTATTTAATTATCTGTACTCGTATTTTACAATAATGTGACGTGACGTTTATTTATCATATGTGCATGTAGGGTACACACAATACAATTTATATAGAAATTGCTTTATGAAATAAGAGCACAGAGGTACAGATAATTTAATTAGAAAAAAAAAATTGTTATATTGGACATTGGTTTTTAATGCATAACCATACAATTAAATTAATTAGTTCTTCAACTTATTTATTTATTTAAACTTCATGTACAAAAGTGGTACATAGGCGGACTTAATGCCACAAGGCATTCTCTACCAGTCAACCTTGAGGTCAAATAGGACAGCACAGTGATAGAGTACAAAAAAATAAATAAGAAAAATATCATTTTGTTAACATAAATTGAAATACATAAATAGGCACATACTAATACATATATATACAAATAAAATGAAATAAACTAATATATATTATAATACATACAAATAGTCCAAAATACGAGAAACATTCTAATAATTACTATGACTACTAATGACAAGCTTATGAGATCAAAACTTATCTGATCAAAAGCATAACATTATAATTTGGCAATTCAATTGACCTCGTATAATTAGTACAAGTAAAGTTATAATAATAACCAATTAAAATTTATTCAATTTTCTTTCTTTTTAAACTGATAAATTAAAAGCGCTGAAGTCATTTAGTTTCTGTCGGTACCCGGTGACTGGGAGGAGCCGAGTCGAGCCGTGTCGAGCCGTGACGAGCCACAGGTACACGAGCGTTATACAGCGCCCTAAATGTTTGTACGCGTCGTGTATAGTGCGAGGCACTCGTCTTATATGCCCGAGTCATGTGACGATGACTTGTGACAGCCTACTATAAAAGTATTAGGCTTATTGTACCAGTATATAAGTATTAGGTAGGCGATACCTATTCATCACCGTCGGAATCCATTAGTTCCTAATGTAACATAACGTTGCGTCACGCCGACATTCCCCGCAGGCAGAGGTGTACCCTGTAGTACTCCCAAATCTCGCCAGTAATGTTTAATTAATTTTAAACTAAAACTAAGGGCGTGTAATTTATTTGAAACGAATGCTCCGAATGATTTTGTCCGTGACCTCCGTCAGTTCCTCTGGGATCACGTCAATGTCAAGTATCTGCTAACAGGCTCCTCTGCGAGTGAGCCTCCGTGTTGATGTGACATAATTAGATGATCCCGCGACCCCGGCGCAGTGGCGCCCTCTGCTCTCCTCACATAATCTAACGTAATCTCGTCAAATGCAATCATCTTGGCTTTCACCTACCACCAGCGCTGCACCACCGACAACTGAAAATGAACCTTATTACAACGCCGCAGAGATAACGGAAAGTGATTCAATATTTTTGGCTTGTTTCGAACAGTTAGGGCTGTCAGTAGTGAAAATTGCTTCCGATCTTGTTAACTCTTGCGATAGGGATGACTGTTGTGGAGGTTGCTTAGTTTTTATAAGATCAGCAATAATATTCTGCAAAGAATAAAGTATCATGAATGACGTCTTCATCGCGTATCTTGTGGCTGAGAATTTAATGATTTTCTTCAGAGTGAGGACACTTACCCAGGCTTTAGTTAGGACTCAGTCAAAAATATATGCTTCCTGCTTTGAAATAAACAGTCTGAAACGAAACATGAATTACTGCTGCAAGAAGTTTTCGGCTTTTCACCTCGTGCATCGTTGAAACTGTTCAAAGCTTAACCAAATACATCTAAATACAAAGAAGCAATTCTATTCCCAGTTGAATAAAATATGGCGCCATGTTTGTGTATTTATGGTCCCCTGTAGGGCGACGTAACAGGATTAGTGCGGTGACGTCACGGGCAGCCCTACCAGCCCCACTTACAGTATTAGGGCTCCTTGTTCATGTAATTCGATAATTTGCGCCGCCATTTTGTGAGCTCGCCGATTATTACGTAGCGGGTGCCTCATCGAGATATTAGGTTATTTATAATATAAATAACATTATCGCTAACACGCTCATAATATAATCTGTTTTCAACTTTAGATAGATTTATCTTTAAATAGCTGTAGTTACTAGAAGCTCGCAGTCAAGTGCAAATCGTTAAGTTAATTTTGTAACACTCATTGATTATATAATTGAGTCTAAAAAAATATTTATTCATCTATTTATATGTCGTGAGGGCCGTGGTTAAGGCCTCGCTTCATAACCACGGAGTTGTGGGTTCAAATCCAGGTATGTACCGATAAGTTTTTGCTTTTGGATTTTCATATTTATAAGTTTATCTGGGACATCATGATATTGGTGAAGGACAACATCGTGAGGAAACCTGAACTTACGATGAATATGAGTCCGAAATCGCCAATCTGCGTCGAGCAAGTGTGGCGATCGATGCGCATACCTTCTGTGTACGGGAGGATGCCGTTGCCCGGCAGAGGGAAAACTTCTACTAGTATTACTATTTATTTATTGTATCCCAAAACTACAAGGAGTAACTAACGCGACAAGAAGTGTGCACAAATGATTTGAACACAGTCACCAACACGTTCGTGGTGTGTTGGTGCTCAGTGGGACCCGACAGGTCCGGTTGGGGAAACCAAACAGAACATTGATCTTACTTCTTACTGTTTTATTTAAGGTTATCGTTATGATGCTCTGAGCTCCTTGTTCATCATTTTAAGATGTTTAATTTTCGCTTGGCTTTTGACGATCGAGACGTGAGCAAACAAAATCGAGCAAATGCGTGTCGTATTTTTGGTCACTAAATAAATTAACTGCTGTCTACGTCTGCCTCGAATCCTCGATTTTAACCTTCATATTTTTACCGATCGCTAGTCGGTAATATATTGTTACTCTTTTGTCTAGATAACCATAAATACAACCTTTATAAGTAAATACAATTCAGCTCAATCTGTGTGAGTGTGTGCAGAACCCAGATATGTAGAAATGTCATGTCATGTGCACATGTACGTAGTATTGTTAATACAACAAAGTACACTCCATCGAAATGTAAAGCTAACAAATTGTAGCGAAGCAGCGCCGCGCCATCAATAATTCACAACGCTGGGCTCGTTACAGGCGCACACCACGGTGAGAATGTGCGACCCTTATAATAATATACTTTTGTGTACAGCTTCTTCTATGATTTCAACATTCGCGATGTAACCTACAACAAACTAGACTGTTAAGTTGCTGATAGAATCATTAAAACATAATGTTAGTTGAATATTTTTGAATTCTGCAATAAATTATAATTCATTCATTAAATAAATTTTAAGAATTCTCAATAAAATTAAAACTCGAAGTTTATTGCGTAACGAATGGGCTATGGACTAAAAGAGTAATGAATATAAATGTTGATGGATCGAAAGGGAGAGGAAGACCAAAGAAAAGATGGATGGATTGTGTGAGGAATGGTATGAAGAAAGAGGAGTAAACGATAGCGTGACGACTGACAGGGAAGAATGGAACAAAAAAAAAAAAGGTGTTGCGCCGACCCAAATAATATTAGACAAGGGCAGGAAGATGATTGTAATGGGCAACGAGAATGCTACGATCCATGTTATATCTAAAATAATCTTCCGACGTACCCTTTTACTAATTTAACAACCTCAATGAGTGTATATTATATTAACGCGTAGGTATAACTGTTACGGGCAATTTGATAAGTCCGGGCACTATTCATAATGGCCGGTCTGTATTCATAATGCCCGACTCAATTGGGCAATGTGATTAAAACAGCATGATTAATCACTTTTCCCGGCCATTATGAATAATGCCCACCCTATCTTGGGCAAAGTAATAAAATAGGTGAACTATTAGGATAAATCACGTTTCTACTAAATATCATTTAATTACAATACAGTCGACGAAGCCCCGCTGCGCGGGGCTCCTATTTCTGTCTGCAGGGTTTAAAGGAACCTAACTAACCGAACCTCGGGGTGCCCCTGACGTCGACCGTCTAGGGTTAGGGTTTCTGTCAGCACCTGTGTTTGTTTGGGGGGTTTATGCTTATAGAAAACAAAATTCATTTATTTTCTCTTTTTTTAGAAAAGTCCAGAGCAATTATGCTAAAAATTATGAATTGTTTGTCAAATAATACGTTATTAAATAAAAGTTTATCGGATAATTATTTTGCTAAGTGAAATATTTGGTAAACTTGTTGTTGTAGAATGATGAAATGACAAATAATGTTTTTGCCAATCGTTGCTTGTAAAGTAAAAAAATTGAATTTATGTTTGGTGAACTGACTGGTCACCAGGGAATTATTCATACTGCCCGGTCCAAGTGATAAATTCAAGCTATCTCAAACACTGACTTATTACATGGACCACGGGCCGTCGGGTATTATTAATAATGGCCGGTCTAAGTGATAAATTAATCACTTTGCCCGACGTTCTTGGGCATTATTAATAATGGCCGGTCCTTATTAATAATGCCCAGTTAATCACGTTGCCCGTAACATAACTATATACTTCTAATGTTTTGATATCGTTTGTAAGCAAGGTATTCTAACGGTTCATATAATTCACAATGCGCCAATTCATATATAATGTAAGATTCAGCCAATCATTTTTTCATTTGTTTTGAGTACAAAAAGTGATGACGTACAATATATGCATGCATCGTAGAGCGCTACGAGGTGCTACGCCGTAGCGGGGGACGCTACGTCACGTATGCTAATGCCAGTTTGTCATGTTACAAATAGACCCGCCCACCGCAGACTCATTTATTTTAGGGCTAAATTGAAGGACTAAGGAGAAAATAGGCGAATCAATACTTCTTATATTTTTGACCCTCCGAAAAAAATTCTTGATGTTTCATAGAAAGTGTAACTCTGACTGATAACTATTATCACTTATAGACAAAACATACTCGTAGCTGTTTAAATGGATCCTAAATAATTGTTAGAGAACAAGATGATCACAGAGATAATCCTAATGAAAATTTACCTATACGTAGAACGTGTATACGTTTCAGAGCATCGCTTGGTAATCAATGAAATAGCAATTAATCGAAGTAGATATGTTCAAATAAACAGCAAATGCTCGCTAAAGCTTTCAAAGCGAGCTCGTGTAGTTTGATTTCAGTAATGCGGCCGTATATCGCGCATTGTGTCGCAGACGCATTGATCTGCTTTACGTAACTATTAGGAAAGGCTTTTACGGTAATTGGTAGTGGAGTGAGCTGCGGCCGACGATACATACTATACTACATAGAGCGAGGAAAATTGCAGAAAGGACAAATGAAGTCAGTGGCATTTGTGTGTTTTATTTAGGCCTGGCCTTATTTGAAGTTTGTGCGTAAACAATGTTTCTCACAGCCGGCAAATAAGGCCATCGTTCAAAGTTTGCACAAGAATTTTTGAATTTCAGTAAAGCTAACTATTTTGACGCGATACAAAACTAGTTCAATTATCGTGAAACAACACTGTAACTGCAGAAATGTACACATTTGGTATAACTTACCACACAAGTAGATCGTAAACGCAAAACCAGGATACAGTCGCTTCTACACTCGATTGTGGAGCGTAACAGCGCAATAGGCGAAGTGCGTGCTCAGTTGGTACGAGTCGCTGTAGAGTGTAGGTGGCACTCACCGTAATGACTCGTATCAGCGACCAGGCTGCCGCTGTCGCACACACAGACGCTCATAGGTGATCGTTGTTGGTCGTTGTTCAGCGATCGAAGAAAGTTTATGTAGTAGGTACTGATTGTACGATTGATACGTATAGCGCGTTTCGTAGTTTCTTTTATTGATACGAGTATTTAACTGCATTAACTTAGATTTACGTTAGTAATGTTGTGTATGTTTTAGGTAGTTTTAATTTTAAGGTTATCCGGATTTTAGGCCGCTCGTCCGCGCGGTCGGGCAGTGTCGTGTGGGAATCACCTTAGTGCTCGTATGAGATATTTGAAAGCAATGAGCGACGTTTCCAACATTCAGAACGCTGAAAATAAGTGAACGCACAGTGAGATGAACTGATGATCCTTATATCAAGGATGTACATTGTACGTACTACTCATGACTCTGGCAGCAGCAGGTGATCTCCTCGCAGTACCAGATAACAACAACATTACACGTCTTCGACCAAAACTGAGATATAGCCACGGTTGATAACTGTAGCCAGTTGATACTCTCTGATGGCTGTGTTGCTTACTCGATTACAAACTAGTGTAAGCTTGTGTTACATTTTGTAATTGTGATGCCTTCTGTGAAACTATATCCAGGAAACCAACTGAAGTTATGGTTGTTTAGAATTAGTGCCTAATTTTCCAATGCCCAGATGAATGTAGGCACTCAACCATGTTCAGCTTACTTATTATAGTTGTTCCTTCTACATGACCTTTTTTTCGTTTAAAATATTTCTAACATTAGATCTTGCTCAACAAAAAGTAACGAATAGTCCACTAACAGCATTATTCTTTAAAAATAAAACAATTTTCCTTCCGTTGACTTGTGCAATAATTACAGACACTGTGTCCCCCACACATGTTGCAGATAATTCCAGTACATTTGTCGCTCTCATCATTTTCCGCCGCGTCGTCGGTAACACATAATCATTACGACGTAGTTCTGCGCCTCCTTGCAGTAATCAGTACATAGGGTTATGTTCACATAACTCGTGTATATGCCTACATGTGTACATGTGTCTGTGTGTGTGTGTGTGCGGGCGAGGCGGTGATTACTGTGCTCATTATCGTGATGACGCTTGCTGACGCCTACCGGGGAGGCTTTCGAAAGCGAATTCTTGACGAAAGTAGACGAAAATTGTAATAAAATTTTCAGAAACTGATTGATATGATCACATTACATTGGGGATGGGAAGTGCAGCAGATATTATTTTGAAACATTTTTGTTTCATATAAGTGAAGTTGTGTTGTCTAGAGCTATTAATAAATCAAGCTAGTCGAACATCATTGCCGACGCTGGAAGATGTTAAGTCAGTACTCCTGAGTGTTTGCCATTCCAGTAAAAAATAAGACGTATTTTTAGATCACACTTGCTACAAGCGCCAGAAAGTTTCGCCGGAAGCGATAAGAAACATATGCCGCTAGGGGCAGCGCGAGGAGGCTCCACATTACTTGATAGTGCTTTTGATATATTTTTACATTCGGTATATTTGCATTCGGAACAAAACGCTCATTACGGACGCACTCGCTAACGAACAAGCTGTCGCTGTCGCCGAGAGACGCCCACCCGCTCCCGCGCACTGCCTAGCGAACTAGAGCAGGAGACTACTAGGAACATTGAAGGAAAAACATTTTTTTTGGGGTCGTTTCAGAAAAGTAAACGTGAAATAAATTTCTAGAGGGTTTGACAAGTGGTCATGGCTTGCAAAGCATTTCGCATCTCCACAAAAAATTTCAACAGGCTAGACATATGCCTTGCAGTTCATTTTCTCATTGGCATACATTTTTTATTTTAATAAAAGTTTGTAAAGGCTCTCTTGTCATGAAGGTCCGAGTAACGTTACGTTGAGTGTGACGTTATAACAGATATTTAGTTTTTAACTTTTTAAACAATTCATTGTTAAAAAAGTTTTCTGAAAGGATAATCATCACTATTTTATTTTATTTGGCAAATACATGATCATAGGTAACGTCTGCATAGTCATTTGGGTTCAATCTCGTTAATTTTGAGCTTTAAGTGCAAATTAGTAGATGCTAGAATATGCGCAAATGTCACAACGTGACGTATGATATAACATAATATTTGAAGTATATTGCGACTATTGAGATATTAAATACATTAATAAATTAAAATAACCTAAAGTAACTAACTTAAAAAATGGCGTCAAAAAACTCCTCCTCAACGCTGTCAACTGGTAATGTACCCAAGAGACTGGCGGCGTTGCCACGTTGTATGGCAATGCTAAGTCTTTGGCCAAGGTAAAAGCCAGCCCTTGAAAAGGCTGTGAGCACTCGGATCCCACGGTCCTAGAGTTTCAACCCCAAACGGCTTGAAAATATAGTTACCAATAAGGTTACTATATTTACGCCGCTTAAGGTTCTCTGCAGTCGCAGCGGCATTCCCAGCACAGTACAACGAGATAGGAAGATGGGATGGCGCACACATGTTGTCTTTCTTTATCGTGTGGTTAGTTCGTAACCTGGTGTCAGAGTTTTTATGCCGCCCATGGGCCTCTGACTTGGCTTTACATGCCGTCAAGAAATATCTCTCAGGCATGCTGGTTTCCTCACGATGTTTTCCTTCACCGAAAAGCAAGTGATAATTATACTATACGCACATGAATCCGAAAAATCAGAGGTGCGTGCCTTGTGTGTGTGTGTCGTGTCCCACACTAAGGGCCTACTCATCTTCCATGGAAACAAAGACATGCCGTCCGGTCTCTTGCCATCGTCGCGTTAAACTTAAACATAATTATATACATGATATTACCTTTTCTTATACATAATTATTATTTGTTTTTTTACATAAGAAGAGTTAACAGCTCCCGCGCTATTCGTCACAAAAATGGCCGGGTACATAGCACAGGCTTTGTCTATAGCTAACGACGCAGTTCCGGCCCGTAACGATGTCCTCCCGGTAATGACACCCCCTACACCCCATCATCACCCCCCGTCACAATGACATTAGCGGGAATAGTTTTTATACACCCACTCTGATGACAGCTCGGCAGCGAGGGGAGAGGGGACCTCATAATATACCATGATGCTAAGAGATTGTGCAGGTATTGTTGTGATTGCACCATGTTTTATGTTCACTTCAGCCCCTCAGGGGTAAGTTGATGCGTACATGATGTTGTGTGCAGTGAACGACTGCGGGTGGAGTAACAACGGATGTCAAGGTATTTTGTGAAAATCGAGGATGGAAAAAGTTCTGAAAAACCACATTTAATGGAGCCTTTAAAACTTGATGGACCGGATGAAGGCAGGATCACATCGCCACTCGGCAATGGAGGTTCTCACATACTTCTTCACTAATATCTCACTTCCATAAATATGTAAGCATGAGCAAATACATAATAACTAAACAAATCAATACATAAACAAACATGAGCAAATTGAACGTGGCTCCATAATGTATGATAACACACTTTATATTCAAAAGTGTCGGTGAATTGGATCGCGCGCTACATAACTTAGTTCTAAGTTATCGTCAGTATTCGGAAACTTATTGAAGTGATTTGTACCGAAGGCACAACAAACCTACACCCCCTCCCCCATCTGCCCCCCCCCCCCCTCCTCCCCGCCTCACGCCTGGACCGACACCGCCGAGACTTATTTACATTTATATAAAGTGGAAGATACATTAGACCTGACTGTTATATACCCATTTTCATGTAAAATAACGCTCTCTCTGAATAAATAAAATTAATGTTGAAACGAAATAAAATATGCTGATAAAATAAGAAACGAACGACTGATGAGATAGAAAAGGGGAGAGAACCCCTTTAGGACTAAACCCTTGGTTTAAAAATATAAACGAGAGTACTGCCAGTACCTATTACGTACATAACTGAATGCTGAAAATAAAGTCACAACTTACGTTCTTTTATAAAATAATTAGTTCGTCATGATTTTAATTAAGTTCTTGTCATGTTGCTATTGTTTCAATCGAAGAACAAAAGACATCAACGCACGCTGCCATGAAACAAACATGTCATGAAAGTGTGTGCGCTTTCATTGATGCTGGCAGAGCACCTGTAGATAAGGGAACTCAGCTTTGGAAACTCGTCGATAAATCAGAATCAGACAAAGGATATATAAATTTATGTATATTAGAAAAGAGTAGAATTAAAGAGTGGAGAATATTGCGAGTATTTTTACCTAAGCCAAAATATTGTATGAACCTGTACCCACCTTTAGCTCGCAAAGTACATAAAAAGCACATAAATTATCCAAGGACATAATAACAGCGTCCAATTTTCAAAGAAACCTCTCATTTGAATGAAAACGGCGCGTCGTTGGCGGCATCTCGTTAGCCGCGAGGGGCTGCCGCGCGGCCTCAACAGTAATATGGAAATAAATGAGAAAACATCAAACGGCGCCGACACTGATCCACTCCAATCAGATAACAATACTGCTTTGTGGACCACGAGACACTGATGCTGTGCTTCAGGACAGAATGAGAATAACTCGAGATTGTTTTCTCAAAATTATTTTGTTTGTGGAAGTACCTATGTAAGGTATGTAGGGTTGATGGTAAGGGAAAAATCACCCAACAAGAAAAATAAGAATTGAATATCAAGTATAAAGAATACTATGAAGAATCAAACGCAAATCGAGGCGACATTGTAAATACAATTGAATGTCTTTAAATAGGTAATATTGTTAAAATGTGGAAAAGTATAATTTACGATAAGTCTGGCCTTATTTTTTGGAGTATGTAGGTGGTACGCACATATTATGATACCACGTAAACATATAGAGTATGTTTGAATAAGTAGCATGATGTCTGTCTGACTTGTCCGTTTTCTTAAGAATTCTCACGGAGTGTGATTTTAAGTATTTTCCTAATTTGCCCGTATTTTCGTGTCCCGCAGTGTATTCAGCAGTGAGTAGGCTCTCGACTTCTCATTGCGTCACAAAGCCATTGTCTGCGCGCTGGTAGGTACTGGTGGGTACTGTTGGTGACCGGCGCGCGGCGGCACCACTCGAGCGCTAAGGAAGAAGGTATCATTATGAGCAGCTTGCTCATTAATCACCACCTTCCTATGAGGTGGAGAGGCTCTGTGATCGCCGGTGTAATCAGAGTGGGTCTGTGTTTGTTTGTCAACTTATTCAGGTTTAGGATTCGAATGTTGACTTGTTGGTACTTGCATAGATAGATTACTCTTTATTATGTACACCATTCAAATGATAGGTATAAAGTAGTACAAGGGCGGTCTTATACAAATGAACAAGATTCATTTTGTTAACAAGACACAGTCGTTGTCTATGTTACCTGGGGATATGTTGGAAAATTATGCGCGGTTGGTCCTTAAGATTAGAATTTGCTTCAGTCACGAACTGCCCATAGAGTGAAATAATAGAAATAAAACATCGTCATTCATGCCACTATAACATTCATTGCAATCGCGACCCTGCCACGCCCCAGTGTCCATCACGGTTTCCGCAAACAATGGGGTCTTCTTACAAAACTGCTGCATTCTATTCTGTCACGCACAATACCGCAGTGAGACATGTGTTGTGGCATTGTGTACTGTGACAGTAACATGAGCCGCGGGCGCAGATAGGTATGTGTTGTTGTTATGTGTATAGGTGGAGCTGCTAATACGATGGGACAGAGATACATAAATATATATTGATATATTGATATGTTTTGCAAGTATCCAAAACAGAGGTGTCAAATTATTTTCCGAAGCCTATTGTTCGGTATAACTATAACTCCCAAAAGATCTAAAGCTTTTATTATTTAATTAAACGTTTCAAAGACGATATAGTTTCTTTTCAATACCACAAATAAGTACAAAGAATAATTCTAGATTGTAAAACAATTTCTACTTGTAATCGTTATAAATAACAGCAGATCTACGAGCAAACTGAAATAGATTAAAACAGATTTATCGGTCCGGTAAGCATGCTACTGAACTGTGTTAAAAAGAGTAGAATAGAAAGTCACCCCAAATGCCTAACAGCGAGCAAAGTTTTGAAAAAAATACAGTTTTCTATATTTATCTTGAAGCCTATAGGTTCATTTTACTTTTTTGCTATGATTATATAGAAACCAAGGTATGGTCCAGATTGATGACGTATATTTACATTTTGCAGGCATTTTATTTTTACATGGTTTCTGTTTACATTGTTACGATTACTTTTGAACAGAGAAAACAGTATAATTGATAACCTCTTACAACTTGCATTAACCGAAGATTTTCCGGCACGGAAATAAAAGCCAATGATTTGCGGTGCAGCTGAAGATGTGCCTCCCTTCCCCACTACTTGGCGCCGCACACAAGTAGCGACCCTTAAACAGTTGACAGTCGCCACCTAATGGCCGCCTCCAAATGGCCGCCACGAGCCAGACGAAAATAAAAACTTTTCAATTAGAAGCCTTTGTCCGGTTAGCGAAGAGAACTCCTCACTTTGTGAAGTTTAACTGTGTCGCAAAAGTCTTTATTTTTTCAAATAACTGATGTGTTACGTTATACGTGACTTGTTTTTTAGTAAGCAATCTGAATAAACTTTTTTTTGAAAATACTTATAAACAGTGAATTAAGCCTCCTTTTATAAGGTAAGTCGTTTTCAGTAAGCAAAATCTCGAAGAGAGGGTTCATTTTACAAATATTAGTTGGGAAGCAACAACAACACTGGTTCTAGGAATCCCAATACTGTCTAGCTACAGATTCAGAGTTTTAGGAAGTATACAATAACAATCCTTACCGCAAATCAAAGTTACGAGAAAACAAACCTCTAAGTATTATATAGGAATTCATTCGTCTGAAATTTGCTTTAATTTTCGCTGAATTTCTACATATAGCTTGTTTATTCCAGCTTTAGGTTAGTTTAGTTTTAGGTTTCATCCAGGTATCGAATGACTAGTGACTGCCGAAACTGGGTTACAAACACGCAGGCTAACGCACGCAGGCTCATGTAAAACGTGAGATTTAAAGCCAATTCCAAAGTTGTTCCGAATAGTGTCTGTTTAAGAAGCATTGTAAAAGTATCAGCTCATCATTGTTCAACAAAGTAAGTGCCGTCATCTTTAAAAACACGAACCAGTTGTCATATTCAAAACCAATAACTTCGCATACGGCGGCGGGCGGTGGAGCGGTGTTCAGGCGATTTGCGATTTTCTAAAGAGTGCTCACACGAAGCACCCTCCACGTAACCGTGCATCTCACCCCTCTCACCCCCTCCGAAGACCCACCGGAGAGGATAGAGGGCACTTCTTTAATCGCATCTTGTGACGTGCCTCCTTCGACGAAGGCTTTATTGAGCCAGTTACAAACTGTCACAAAGTGGGAAACGATTTAGATTTAAAGTCTAGCTTTTGTTTGAAGACTAGGGAGTTATCGAAGAAAAGGTTCGCATTCAAAGGAACTATTAGCGCACGTATCCTAAAGTTTCACGGAGAGAATGAGTTCGGCTACAATCAGTCGCCCCTTTTTGTTGTTTTATTTTACTCTCTATATATTTTAGGTGCCTTATCCACTTAGAAGTGCCTTAACATGTTTTTTGCTGTTCGCGATAACGTTTCAGCGATACTTGCAAACGTCAACGTGCTCGTCAAATACTCTCGTTTATTCTTCAGTTTGAGCACGTAAGTAAGCAACAACACAAGCTAACAACACGCTATTTTAGCAATAAATTGCACTTACCGACTCGCGAGCATATTAAAATTAAATTTTGGTTTCGAATCCAAAATAAAAAGATTTTCGTTCAACAGCTATTTCATAACAACCCTTACATAACACTCACATAATCCAATGTAGCTCAGTGAAGCGAGAAGTGCGTACTACGCAACAAGCAACCAGCCAGCAGTGCCTCCGAGTGATCCCGCATTCTTCACGCGTGGCCGGTCCCGCTCGTACCGCAGTTTGCTGACTGTGCGGGGCGTATCTGCTGATACATAGTTTTGAGCTGAAGACGTCAGGAGTCTGTGTTATGTACCTTATGTAATGTAGGGGTAGTAACAGGATTGCACTTATTTTTTAGGGAAATGACAGTAGGGTGCTGATACATACAGTTATGTGATTGAGGGAAAGTGAACACGGTAATAGGATTGAGTCTGCAGTTTTTTTTTGGTTTGGAATTGACGTTTTGCAGGGTTGGAACTGTTACAGCTTGGTGTATCGTAAATTTTGCTGCACATTGTGGAAAACGTTTAGTGGAATCATATGTAAAACTAGCTTCTGCCCGCTGCTTCGCCCGCGTGGCCTACATGAAACAAATGTTTTTTTTTTCTCTTTGAATATACGAACTACAAATATCCCAAACAAAGCAATAACGATGAAGTTCTCCGTTAAACTAAACTAATCTCTGGGATGAGAGTAACTGTGATTTTAACAGAACTCAAAGTGTGTGTGAAAACATCTAATTAAGAGACGAACAGAAGTGGTGGTTTCACATATACGGGTATTTACAGACACGTCTACCTCAGAAAAATCCTACCTACTTACTAATAGGTAAATACTCCCGCAGCCCGCACGTTCTACGCCACACTGCGCGCCATGAGCCAACTGAGACAAATAGGGCTTCGAAACTAATGTAGACGAACATTAGTTTCGAAGCCCTATTTGTCTCAGTTGGGGGATGATTTTGGAAAAAACTGTGATACACGTTTCTCATAATTTTAACTGAAGAGTACACACATTTTTAAGACAATCGACCTCGAGAATTAAGTTTCACAGAAAATTCAACACTCCATTTCATCCTCTTAGGGGTGGAATTTCGAAAAAGCCTTTTCCTACTCGTCTCAAAGAATGCACCCTACAAATTTCATATCTTTAAGACCAGCGGTTTAGGCTGTGCATTGATATATCAGTCAGTCAGGAGTTAGAATTTTATGAGATAATTAGGGTAAATTATGTTAGAAGGAAATATTATTTCAATATTTGCTTAAAAACTGTTACTTACAAAATGAAATCCTTCAGAAAAACATCTATAAGAAATTAAAAATCAGATGAAGGTACAGCTGCTGTCTGGGTGCAGAGGGTCTAGAAAAACATACATTCTATAACGAAGATGTCTTGTTGAAAGTGGTAGGTAGGTGTAGGAATACGAAAGCGACGGCCAGTTTTGTAGGCCTCTCTCGTAATACGTCTCATTCGTTTATCCATCAAAGAATTTCAATCTTCGAAATCGTCATTACGTTACAATTTGATGATATCAAATAAATCCATCAGACGAGGGGCCGTCTAATGTAATAGCGCACTGATTGGACACGTTTACGTCATTCTGATCAAATAAATAACTAAGTTTAACAAATTGCGTGCCAGGGAGGAATGTTGTGATGGCCTCTCCTCCGCGAGGGCTCCGAGAGGGTCGTGTGAGGCTCGTGAGGGGCCCGTACAGTGGTAACGTAATCAGAGAGATTATTGGCAATCTGTGGCGACATTTGCACCCTTCACTGTTACGTTCGTTGCGTGGCCCCAACGACTGAAAAACTAACTCTTCTAAGAGGGTCATCACTTATTCAGTAACAACAGCAAGTCCATCTCCTTAAGTTTAGTTAAATTGAAGAATAACTAATACTATATAAAATACGTAAGCGTAAATAGTCATTTTTCTGTTTGGTGTTATATGTATATAGTCTACTAGCTGACCCGCGCAACTTCGTCTGCGTCACTTAGGGGTATGAAAAATAGATAGTAGCCTATTCTCATAGACACCGGATAAGCACAAAAAATTTCATCAAAATCGGTCAAGCCGTTTCGGAGGAGTATGGCAACGAAAACTGTGACACGAGAATTTTATATATTCGATTATAAATTTTCTGTTTCAATTAATTTATACACATGTGGAAACTTGTAATTGGCCATATTTTGTTTAAACTATTACTCGCCGTCTGTTTATCAGTAAGTTTTCCTAAAAAATAATTAAATAAATAAAATCTGTTCCTCGTACCTGGCTCAGTGCCACAGTTACAATCAATAGTTTACTGTTACTGTGTGAATAAATAACTCGCCAGGGTTAATCATAGTGATTTTCTTCACGTATTTTTTTTCTTTATATTAATACACATATAATAATATAATATTTTTTTAATTTTCTAAGTCATACTTTATACTAATATTACAAGTCTGAAAGTCAAGAGTTACTTTTAAAACTTCTGTTTCGGCTGACGGATTAAGAAGTTGACACACACTATTGTCTATTGTCGGTACATGGGATTTTATGCCAGGTGCACGTTCTAATGGGATTATTTCTGAATTTTACGCGGGTAATGCCTCGGGAAAAAACTAGTAGAAAATAAATTTACTGAGTGGTCACACGTTCGGCGGCGACGCGGCACCGGCGCGGCGATGCGGAACTTGCACACAAGAAGTATTGCGAAGGTTCTTGTAGATACTCGAATTTATGGTATTTCAATCACGCCGCCAGATTGGCAATCTGTCGCCGCGAACAATTCGATTACGTCACCCAGTGCCGCCGGCCTACTGTGCCGACGAAAGAAACATTCGAAAAACGATAATATTTATGATTTTAGAGACATTTCAACCTACTATTTCGTTGAAATGTTTATGTACCGAAGCTTGACGTTTAGTTATAAAGATCACGTATAATTTAGATGTGATATTATACGTTTTACGGGTTAGCAAGGTGTGCTAACCGGCAAACCTAAGATAATACCATGACGTCTGTAATCCCGAACGGTCAGACAGTTTACCAATAGTACCTACACAATTGATTAGGGGGCGAGCGTATTACCTCAAAATGCCAATTTGCGGGCTACATAAAGTAGAGATGGTCCAGATCAAATCCATTAGGACTAATTGATAATAAACAAAAGATTAGTTGATAACAAAGATTGTCAGGATAATTATAAATATCTCCATGTGTAGCAGTAAAAGTAATTTACTTCACACGATTTATGAACACCTGCCTACAAGCGATGACCGATAAGCCTCAGCCAACATTAAATAACCGAAAACATAATTATACTAGTGCACCAAATTGCTTTTTATTTATTTATAATGGACATTATCGGGCATCTGACATGTTGTTAGCGAGGCGTCGTGTTGCGGGGGTGTCACCGCGACACATACCTACTTACATACACACGTTTGTTGTTCTGTCTCGTGTGACATGCTTTGTGTTGCCAACAATAGAGAAACAAATTATTATATTTAGTTATTTACATAATGGCGGCGAGCGTGATAAGCATTTTAATAATAATCCCAGTCACCCTGTCACGTACCGCTTTGTTATAATAAATTGTTGAATATAATAAATAATGTGAGTAATAATATAATAACGTCGTGAGTAATAAACGGGTGGACCTTTCACATAAGTACAGAACTCTTTGTGCAATGTTTTTAAAACTTAAACAGTTTTCCATTTTTTGATGGGGCTGTTCAACTGATTTGAATGTCAGTATTGTACTGCTGCTGATCAAGTATATAAGCTTTGTTACTTTTATTGCTGTTCGGCTAATAGTAAACCGCTGGCAAATCTCCTTTGTAACAGTTCGTGCATAAATATTATATTTTTATTTCAGAGAGAGAAAGTAACTGTTTGGTGTGCACACGATTTTGTTTGCATTGTGCTGCGTTCACCTCTGCCCACCCCTTCGGGTAATATAGAACGATAATAAGTAATACTTATAAAATATAAATAAAATTAGATCACTTTGTTTGTAATACTTACTTGTAGATCGTCGAATACCTGAAAGGGTTACGCGTTTCGTAGCACGGGGTCTACGAAAGTGCTACGGGCTACGGCCTACTCT
The DNA here is from genome assembly GCA_905220335.1 of Noctua pronuba. Taxonomy (NCBI): domain Eukaryota; kingdom Metazoa; phylum Arthropoda; class Insecta; order Lepidoptera; family Noctuidae; genus Noctua; species Noctua pronuba. The sequence goes on along the minus strand of LR999904.1, from coordinate 17,625,611 downwards.
GCTACGAGTCTATCCGTTAAATATAATCGGTCTAACGCAACCCGATCACTTTTCAAATAATACTCATTCACTCACAAGGGTTTTATTTGTTTTGTGAATGAGGTGAAAGTTGATTTGTCTGTGTACAACAATCAATAAGGACTGTCTCAAATATCAGCAAAATAAAACAAACTGTTGTTTGTTTCGTCCCATACGCCGGATATTTGTATCCGGCAATGAGAGATCAAAAACGTTCATTCAATAAGAAATGAATCGCTCAAAGAATCGATCGTCAATCAGTCAAAACAAAGCACTGATCCGCGGGTGTCGGGTTACGCACTGTCGATGTCGTTCGGACGGGTTTTTTTTGAATCATTGATTTTTACCTGAAAAAAATGTCTCCGATTAGAACTCATTTTTTAATATTGTGTTTTTGAATAATGTATACGTGTAGGTACTGTCTATGTCGACAGAACGGATTTTATTTTGAAAAATGAATGTTTTTACTGCTACTCCGGTTAGCAACTCTGCAGTTTGGCAAGAACAACTTTGAGGCTAACAGAAGAACCCAACTGGGCTGGGAATCATTTGAGAAGCTTCGTCTGGTCTGCTCGTCGTGTATGTCGCCTAAAGACAATCTTCAACCAGTGCTGTTATGACTTACTAGGCCGAAACATGGCCACTCACGGTACGGCTGGTCCATAAATTCAAGGCCACTCAGCGAGCTATGGAACGGGCTATGCTTGGAGTTCTAAGGGATCGCATCCGAATCCAGGTGATCCGACAGAGAACCAGAGTTGTCGACATAGCTCACAGAATAAGTAAGCTGAAGTGGTAATGGGCTGGTCATATTAGCCGTAGAACCGATGACCATTGGGATAGACGTGATCTTGAGTGGAGACCGCGAATCGGCAAACGTAAGGTGGGACGCCCTTAGGCTCGGTGGAGTGACGATTTTCGCAAGGTGGCTGGTAGCAACTGGATGAGAGTTGCTGAGAATCGAGGTGAGTGGCGTGCGATTGAGGAGGCCTATGTCCAGCAGTGGACTGCTGTATGCTGATGATGATGATAACTCCGGTCGGATTAGTATTTTATATTACGTAAACAGGAAACAATAGATGACAAAATCAGACCTATTTAACCCAACAAATTTTAACTCTGTTTCAGTGTTATAATTTCTGCACCAACATATAATGTAAAGTAATTTTTTATCACCGCATCGTTTCTTGACACCTGTCAATTAGCAAGCTGTCACAACTATCAGACGTCAATGCGTCGAGTGTTCCCTATCAATACAATTAAATGTCGGTCAGTATCGCAGCTGCAGGTACCTTTGTGCGCATTGAGGGATGAAGAGCGGCGTGTTGTGGGACATTGTGGTATAGTGCCGACTCACGCCGACCGGCGACCGGCGGCGTTGAGAAGAACATCATTATATTTGTTGTGAAATTGGACACAATGAGCGCTTTTGTGCGACATTCTAAAGTGCGGACGTTAATGTGACAATATCTGAACTTGAGATGTCCATTGTATGTAGTTGCAGTCCAGTGTGGAAACAAAAAATGTTGAGTTCTCCTTTCTTAATGTTGTTCGACAGATCGACACAATAGACAGAATCTTGTGAATGAGACGATTTTGATGTTCTGATGGCATCGAATTATGTTATTTCGGCTACAACTAAGCACAATTGTATTGAGCGACTATTGCTGTGACAAACTGTTATCGATAAGTTGACGTCAAAACATTGCTATTGAAATGAAAAGGTATGTTCAGTGTATCAAAATATCAGATAACCTATAGTACTCCAAATGACAGCTGATGGTTTTGTGAAGAGCAGTGGTTATCAATGGTTTAGGTACTCGTCCTTGTACCGATAGAAAAACTATATTTATTTCATAATAAATCCTTTTCGAATGAATCTTATTGATTAGTAAAAAGTAAGGTTTTTGAAACCTTGTTTTAGATCAAAAACTTGACTTGTTTAGTGTTTCTACTTCTTTTTTCGATTGAAAACAAATCAATTTTAGTTTTTTGCGTATTTTGTCAACGTAGTAAGTATGTTTATGTGTTTCGGGGAATGAATTGAAGCGCCCTTAAGATAATGTCGAATTGATTGTAGGAGAAGAATAGGATAGCCTCAAACATGATGTTGTGCTACGAAGTTGTTCGGAATAAGACTCCTGCATGCTTTTGGATCTAATAAACATCTCTTCCGAGCAATTTTGTGATTTGATTAACCGTACGTGTCCCTCGTCACCGCCGCCATTTGCAATCGCAATTACAATTACTGCCACCCTTCGTCAGTGCTGCGTGCTTGCGACCTTAGCGCGACCTGAGTCGATATTACAGTCTGTATTGCGGCGGAATAGGGTGTATATTACATCGTGTGGTTAGCATTTTCTCTGGTAAAAAGAAACCGCGACCCAAAGCCCGAGGCTGAAGTGTGCACACGAGTGGTGAATTGAGCCGAGCATAATGTTGAGTTTCTTTGGCGCGTCGCGGCCGCTGATTGGTGGAGGGCGGTGGCGTCGCGCGCTCTGATTGGTGGGCGTTGGCGGGAAAAAAGCAGGCTTTGTGCCGCGCGACGATTTATTCACGACTATTAGTTATGGTTGGGTGAGCGGCTGCTCCGGGGAATAGTGATGCACGGCGCCTGTCGATGTTACTGACGGACTGCGATACAATATGGACTTACATGCAAACCTGTAAAAAAAATATCGGACAATTTATCGGATTATGATTAATGTGTTTTAGAAGATTTTACAAGTTATTTTGCGAACCTATTTTACAAGTTATCATGAAAAATTTCCTTACGGGATGTGCTGCTACATCCTGTATATTACATATGGAAACATTTATTTCCTTCTTCTTAGTTGTTAATTTATTATAATCAACTGTAAATTGATAATGATTGAAGTCGGATTTAAAGAAACATAAGCCAGTCATTAATCATTTACGTAAGTCACCGAAAACATTATTGCATAGAGTAAAGTGTACTCCTATTGAAGGTATCACTAAAAACTTCTGAAAAACAACAATTGATTTAAATGCATCGTCCCAGTGCACAGTGCTGGAAGCTGCAGTCCAGCACACTTCTCCAGCTGTCATCGACAGCGCACTCTGTGTCGACTCCTGCTCATCACGCGTGTTTACCAGCGCGCGGTGTAATGGGACCAGTGCCAGTTGCCAGTTACGTCTCAATCATCCCACCTTTTACTTACTGCCAGAGCGGGACCTCTGTACGTTCCCTACTGGATAGAGAGAGACGGGGGATACGCATTCAAATACTTTGTGCATTCAATTTTATGAGTACTATTGACGAAGGAAAAAGACTTTGGACTTTATATAGGGAAATGTTAGGTTGAATTTCGACTGTGCGGTGTTAAGTATATTTTTCGTTCGCAATATTTAGCATGTATGTTTTCTTTAGATATGAATGCAAATAGTAATGGCGCATTTTTATTTCGATGTTTACATAGAGGGTCTGACGTCGAGGTGCGAGGGGAGAAAGCTCCGCCATCTTGTTATAGCGTCAGCAAAAGAAGCGGGATTACGTGGCGGGCACGAGTGCTGGTAAGTAAAAGCCACTGGGCCGAAGGGTGCTCCTCGAGGCACTCCACGGCGATCGGAATTGATTCGGATTGCTTTTGATGTGCGCACCTTTGCCATGATGCGGGTACGACTGCTCTGTGTGTACACACAGCTATAAATTAAAATCTGTTTCTATAATAGTGATAGTATACTTACTCATTTTAAAAGGTCGTAACAGTGTGTGATTAATTTGACATTGTCAACTTTAGAGAAAAACATAATCTCGATCTTTACGATGTCTATGTCATAATCATATCTAATACTTATAAGGCACATATTATTCGACTTTTATAAATATAACCAAAGTAATAACTAAAGTGTACGTTATTTATGTTTATCTAAGTGTATATGCTGTTGTGATATGTCAAGGCAAACATTTGGAATGGAATGAGGAACAAAACACGCAAATGAAACAGAGTCGGCAAGTACAAATGTCCAGCAAGTGGTATACAATAGAAACGGTCGACCTGGACATGTGCAGGTGGACGTGTTCCATCAGATAGGTACAATGAAGCGGGATGATTTCTATGAAGCACTTCCGCAATACTATCCAGGTACCTAAGCCTACTCTACTCTGTGTGCTGTAATTATATCGTCGCGAACAAATTTCAGTCATGGTGGGCAATCTCAACGAAGACTAGTCAAGTACGCAGGAGATATATCGGTGCAAAAGTGTGCGCAAACATAACAGCACTCTCAGTTTGTTTAGTCTCATAGTCGGATTGGACGCAATCCGACGCGACCGGGGAGAGGGCAGGCGCAGCAACAACTACACCACCACTTTCCAACATTATGCCTGACCTGGGCATCGAACCCAGGTATCTGGATTCATGTCCTGTTTGTGGAAATCGCTCCTAAAAAACAATACATGGGACTCAAACATAACTGGAGACAAGTGGGTGTGCTGTTAGGCACCTCTGCCTAACCCTTTGAGGTGGGGCGTGATGTTTGTAGAGCTAATACTTTTCTCAAGTACAGAGTATGGTGGTGAATATATCTGTTCTTAATGCTTTACTTCACAGACGGTAGGAAAGGTTCTTATTTCCTAACCTGCTTTAACGCATGGACTCTTTGAGTCGGCATAACATGAGTTTCCCAACATTTTCACTGCTTTTTTATCCGTCAGCAGTCTCCTTATTTAAAACTAGCTGTTCCCCGCGACCTTCGTCCGCGTAAAATCCCGTCCCGTTTTTGCAACATTTTTCATTACTGCTCCGCTCCTTTTAGTCGTAGCGTGATGTTGTATAGCCTATAGCCTTCCTCGATAAATGGACTACCCAACACTGAAAGAATCATTTAAATCGGACCAGTAGTTCCAGAGATTAGCGCGTTCAAACAAACAAACAAACACTGCAGCTTTATAATATTATTAGTATAGATAATTCCTTACACAATCCAACCATCTTCTCTTTGGACAGAGAAGTGTAGTTATAATGACAAACAAAACCAGCTCTCTGAAGATGACTTTAAAATGATTGAAGAAACAGAAACAGATAATATGAGAGTCGAAATCCAAACGAGGCAGTAAATAATTTACAAGAAAACATTCACTGTGTTGGACACAAGCTTCTTATTCTGTACTCGAATGTTCTTGTGTCCAATTTCATCACTTTTTCAAGCAGCAGTAAAACAGCATCATCAGCGCATTTTAAATGACGATGACAAAAAAATACAATAAAATTAAAATACATTATATGTGGAAATCTATATTAAAGTTACAAATACGAAAGTAACTCTATCAGAATCTGTACATCTGTTATCTTTGTTTCTGTAGGATCATTTCCGACCTTCATGCGGGTGAAGCTGCGGGTAAAGGCTTAGTAAGCTTCTATCTAGTTTCATCGCCTTCTGAATTTCAATGTTTACAAATCTGCTAGCTCGGTTCACTCGTGCCAAGCGATGGCGAAATAGATCGGAGTGTTAAGCACAGAATTAACACTGGATGGATGAAATGGCGGCAGGTCATGGGGACAAAATACGACTCCCGAATTTTCCTTAAACTCAAGGGGAAGATTTATAAAACCATGGTTAGACCTGCTGTCTTGAATGGATCAGAATGTTGGGCCACAATAGGGATGAATGAAAGGCATATTGCATGTGGCTGAGATGAGAATGGTAATGGGGATGTGTGGTGTAACGTGCTATAAACGTGGATAAAATAAGGAATGTGTACATAAGAGGAAGTCTGAAAGTGACTTTTGTGTTTCATTGACTTTTTTGGCACCGACTTCCGGAAGTAAAGTTATTTTCCAGTAAATCTGTTATTATTTTTGCAAAAAAGTTTTTATTTTACCCTTTTTAGTTGTGGTATCTCACAAAAATCGTTGTCAAGAGCCTAACTGTATGCAAACATTGAAACAACATGCATAATTATTTATTTTTTATTCTTTTTCAAAGAATTTATTGGTATACGACAGAAGTACTGAGAGAGGAATTTAAGAAAGTGTTGTTAACCTTATTTTTTTATTTATTTGTGCTCACTTCACATTTGTTACTGTACCTAATTGGTTGTAAACTCAACCGTTGTAATCAAATAAATAAATAATGATACCTTTTAGAATTACGCTGTTAAGCCTACGACACGTTTTCCTAGTTACTGATACACACTACTTATAAACTACTGGACCGATTTTAATGAAACTTGCTCTAAGTTAGTTGCAACTCTTCTCTAAGTTGGATTATACCTAGTCTAATTTTATAAAAGATTTGGCAGTTCGACTTATACTTTTTAAGATATGCGCGGCAATTCTGACTATAATACATACATACGAGTCGAATCGATAATCTCCTTTTTTTTAAGTCGGTTAATAAGGAATGAGTACATTAGAGGAAGTCTGAAAGGGGCGCCGGTGGCTGAAAAGTTGTGTGGTAATCGGTTATCGTGGGATGGACGTGTGATGCGGAGGAATAAGGAAAATGTAGTGAGGAAAGTTTTGAGTATGAATGTTATGTAATGTATATATGTAATGTGGCTATAAGAGTAGAGGAAGACCAAAGAAACGATGGATGGACCGTGTGAAGGATGATATTGCTAGGATATGTTGCACCGACCCCAAATAAAGTGGTATAAGGGCAGGGGAATGATGATAATATGTTAGCGGCTATTTGATAATGCAAGTCTGATGGGTTGTCATAGATTATGTTTGTTAAACAGTTTTGGGATTATTCATATACGCTGGTTTTAAACAGTCGCTAGCTTGCTTCGCATTGTTTATGCATTTAACCATATTTTATTCTTTAGTTAGAAGGTACAACTGCTTGTTATTGGTATGACTTGCTTATCAGACAGATGTATTCTTGGGGAGTTTGATCGCTTACTAACGCACTTGGCAGTAAATAGTTTTGCGGGACTGCCTTAATGGTCTTAAGTCATCTTGACGTTCAATAAATGCGCATTTGTCAGCCTTATATAAAAAAGTTAGCGACAGTTATTAGTTTCAGAGGTTTCAGTATTTTATTTTTAGTTATTATTTATTTATTTAAACTTCATGTACAAAAGTGGTACATAGGCGGACTTAATGCCACAAGGCATTCTCTACCAGTCAACCTTGAGGTCAAATAGGACAGCACAGTGATAGAGTACAAAAAAATAAACAAGAAAAATATAATTTTGTTAACATAAATTGAAATACATAAATAGGCACATACTAATACATATATATACAAATAAAATGAAGTAAACTAATATATATTATGATACATACAAATAGTCCAAAATACGAGAAACATTCTAATAATTACTATGACTACTAATGACAAGCTTATGAGCAATTTAGTCTGATTTCAAATAGTACTTTCGTACTGTTCTTTTGAAAGCCATTTTGCTTTCAGCTTTTTTAATGCCAAGGGGTAGCGCGTTCCAGAGCTTTATAGTTGAGACAGCGTAAGAATTGGACATAAGACCAGTACGATGTGAGGGAATTTTAAGGAGTATGTTTTTAGAAGCTCGAAGGTTACGATTGTGTGAACTGCCCAACACTTTGAAATATTCTTTTAGGTAATCGGGAGCACGAGGATCCGTCAAAATAGTGAAGAGCATACAGAGAGATCTGAGGGACCTCCTGAGTCGGATAGGCAACCACTTAAGCTGAGAACGATATGAAGAGATGTGATCGTACTTGCGAAGGCCAAAAACAAAGCGAATACAATTATTGAGAAGACGATCCAATTTGTTTAAAAGTTCTTGGGATAGATCAGAGTAACAAACATCAGCATAGTCGATAATGGGAACAAGTGACTGGACCAAAGTTAATTTAGTGCTAGATGGGAGAAAATGTTGTTTGAGTTATGCCTGCGTAACTCAAATCCACTTGTCTAACGGTTTAGTAGTACCTACAAGTATAATGATTTTCAAACATTTCATATTATACCGAAATTCGGTAAATTGATTGTTACGTAGTTCCAGCTACTTTAATGTCGAGCAATCGTCATGAAAATTTAAACAATATTTCTGGAAAGTGCTCCCACGTAATAACGTATTTTTACAAAAAAGGTTTTAGGTAAGCTGTTATCGTTCCCAGAGTTTTTGTTTTTTACCTGAAACTGAAATATGTGTTAGTGGCGTCCAAGGAATAGAAGAGAAGTGTTGGTCTACTAGCGGCGAGATGGGCAGACGACATTGTTGCCATCGCAGGTATATCCTGGATGAGGCTGGCACAGAAACGTGGAGATTGGCACAAGCAAAGAGAGACGTGTGATGATAATGATGATTATCTGAAAAAATAAAGTTTATTTATGGACAGAAAATATTATATACATTTATAAATTAGCATAATCTAAATAAACTAACATAACAATAAACTAAAAAATGGCGTCAGAAAACTCCTCCTCAACACTGTCAACTGGTAATGTCCGCAAGAGACTAGCGGCGTTGCCACGTTATATGGCAACGCTAAGCCTCTGGCCCTTGGGACACGGGAAGTCACGGGAAGTGTCGATTAAACGTTTTGAAATTTCCTTGAAAAGGTGTGAGCACTCGGACCCCATGGTCCTATAGTTTCAACCCCAAACGACTCGAAAATATAGTTACCAATAAGGTTACTATATTTATGTCGCTTGAGGTTCTCCGCAGCCGCAGCACAGCACAATGAGCAGGAAGATGGGGTGGCGCAAGAGTATCGACACATTGTTCGACCCATATTTAAGGCCTACCCTTCCTCTAGGGAAACAAAGACATGCCCATTCGGTCTTTTGCCATCGTTGCATGCCAAGCCATTGGGTTCTAATACAGCTGGAACGCCGACGGTGACAAGAGCTTGTCGGATGATGTTGTTTAAGTTCGCGTGCCGTGCAAAACGGCCAGCTCTTCGGCTGCATGACAGGCCAAAGCTGCCCAATACTGTTGACAACTTCACCACAGAGACAGCGATGTGGCGAACAACTTGAGGCTCCTAGACGTAGAGAAGCAGCGAGGCGGAAAGTGGTGTCATCGAACAAAGTGCTTATGCTCGACGACGGTAGTGCGTGAAGCCGAAGACCCGACTCCCGCTCACCCACAGCCTACAGGCGCACACGCTCAGCCAGTAGCAGACGTGTTCAGTAGATTGTTCTGAACTACTCTGCAGAGCGGCTCATCCCACCGTCTCTGGGAAAATTGATGTTCGGGTTCTTTAGTAATCGGGCAAGCAAGTTTCCAAGCATAGATAGTCTCGGAGAAGCACGACACATCAAAATCAATCAGTGTGGAAGCCAGGATATGAATCTGACTAATTTCTCAGTGCCATGGACCGAGGATATGAAAGCCGGTAAACTAATACTAGAAATTTTGCAGATTTTTTAAAAACAAATTGATAATTTAGAAAGTCAAAATATATCGATTTTTGTTTTCCCACATAATATCACTACTGCATTATGGTACGTAAAATAAAAGATTATACCTTATTTAATTTTCAAGAATTTAACATAGAGCAAGATTTACGATAGAGCCAACTCTAAAATTTCAAATATAATGACAAGAATCAGCTATTCCATACATTCCACTCCCATAATGTTTGACCCTTCTCTACCGACGCCACTGTAAACAATCACATATTTGTTGGACTCCAGACACATGGTAGTAGTTATTTGTAACACGGACAGAGGTCAATTAGATCAATCATGTTTAGAAGTAGGTATCAATGCACGACAGTCACTCGCTCACCTCAGAATACTCCAGGCATACAGAAAAGATCTTCTTCAAATTCATTACAATCGGGAGTATGAGTACAAGGAGTAGGTACTATCCACTGAGCGGTTCCAACGGTTACAGCTGCAGGTGGAAAGAGTTCGGCTGCTAGTTCGGAACTAGCTCGCCGTCTTCCCAGGTTAGGTTACGTTAGATTTGCACAAGTGCACGGTGGCTGAGTGCGGGACGGAGGGGGGAACACGTGTTAGACACAACAAATGCTGCGTCAGTGTTTTCCTTAGTATGTATTCAAGAAAGCTCGACCTATTTCTGCTGAAATATTGGCCATATTCAATATTTCCGCAGGTCAAGCTCGAGATCTGCCTACTTCGTTTTATTCATAATCTATTTTAAAACATAATAATAGGTCTTGAACTATGATATTGCCGTTTATTCTCATATTTTGCTTTGTTTGTAACTTTGACGTATAGTTATATTTTTTCCTAATTCCATTTTTATTGGATTCATTGTTAAATTACGTAAATTAAAAACCGTACTAGTAGTTGCATATTACCTCATAGGGTAGTGTGTCACAGCACCTGTTCCAATGTGCCGTCGGTTTCACCACTTCAAGTAGGAATATTTTTGTCATAGACTGTTTTGAGAATGATACGCAGTGCAGCGCAGCTTTTTTCACTCTAACTATTGCAATTGCATCATACATAATCGGTTCAGAGGTTTCCAAGAAAAATAACACTTTTCACGAAATCGGCAATTTCATACTTTAACTCCTAATAGTAACGAGCGGACTCGTCTTTATTGGTGTGACATACCTCGTGATAATCGACCTATCTTGTGATAATCTGAGCAATAAGGAACATCCATCTGCTCTGTAGCGTGGGCTTCGAGTCAGCTCAGATAAGACTCTTTCAACGTCATGGTATCTTGTGCTTTTCTTAGTGATTCGGGCATAGGCAAGCTTCATGCCCTTTAGGGAAGCCTAAAAGGGCCTAGGCCAGTGAGAATCGCTTTCAAAGAAGCGAAGAGAGAAGCGCTTCATGTTCCTGCGATGACTTTCAACAGAATTGTCATAAACTTTTCGTTAGCTTACGTCAATCCAATGCAATGCAGTGGGGGTTGTGGCTCACACAGTAACAGCCTCACGGTCGATTTTCAAGGTTAAGCAATGTTTTCCAAGCTAAGTCCGTGGACGGGTGTCCAACTGTCCATCCATGACATACCGACACCGCTCCGTTCGCCGCCGCGCGCCGGTCCTGGCTGTCACTATACAGGGTGGAAGGGACATCGACGTACAAACGGTTACCACGTATTCAGTACTTCATTCCGAACTCCCCCTACATAAGAATTAAAAAAAAGTGATGTTTCTTACAAAACTGCAATACATACACCGTTAAAATGTATGCAACCGTTTGTGCGTCGATGTCCCTTTCACTTTGTATATGATTAAAATAAATGATGTTTGTTTTGTAAATTGGTTTTTGGGAACACTTTTCCACGTCTTTTTTTAAACTACATAGATGAAGGCGGTGTTTCATTCCTGATTACTCTGAGAAGAAACAGCCGAAACAAACTCTGACAGACTCCCGTAACGACAACAAGAACAAACGGGCAGTCAGAAGCATCGCACACCGCACACCGCACACGGCAGTCTGACATCCAAGGAGTATCGTGCGAGCCAGAAACGGGTTGTGGAGGCAGCACGGCAGTCGTCTCTTTTAAGATATTGTTCTTCAGCTGCTTCCGTTGGGACTGGAAGCCAACCCCTACAAACTTGGGACCAGGCCGGCAGATGATGATATCATCCAATGCATTTTTGAGTTTCCCGTGATCGTTGTCGCTGACAGAATGTGACTTTGTCTGAACCTGAACACTTGGCACCTCATCGCTGACACCATCTGAAATAGCAAGTGATATTTTTCTCTGTTTTTTTTTTCAAGGCACAGCAAACGCCTCACTGTAGAAAATTCAAGCCTGTGTTATTGAAGGACTTCTACAAAATCTATTTCAGCCATTATTTAAAAGTGTTCCTCCAATCAATCAAGAGTTCATTACACTTCATGATCTACCTTAAAGTTGATAACGTTCGCTATCCTTCTGTTCGTCCCACGCAATTCATAACAATAGACAGATAGAATATCGGATCACCGCAGAACAAAATTAAATGATCATAACTTTTCATTTTACCGTTAACGTTCCATTTTCTGGCTTAAAATCGGTTGTAGTAACAATTAGTGTGGCATGACAAAGTGCGGGCAGGCCGAGGTGCCGGGAGGGGGGCAAGGGGGGGGGGGTGTAGGCAGGGCTCTCATTAGCAACTTGTCCAAACTCGTTATAAGTTGACACCGGCACCGCGCCGCGATTGACTCGCTCGCCGTAAAAACTAATTCCTCGCCCTCGATACAGGGCTGCCTGTACAACGGACTGGACACGCTATTTATTCATTGTTTCAGTGTGGCGGACAAACTCATCAGTTACCCTCTTACATCAGATATCAGAGGGTTACAACGTTCTGAATGAATTGATGATCATGAATGAGTTGATCATGATCAGAATCCTACAAGATCGTAATGTTGGTAAGCTATAAAAACCGGTCAAGTGCGAGTTGTACTCACACACACACAGGGTTCGGTAGCACCACACAATATAATAAAAATATTTTGAAGGCTCATTCATAATTATGTTGTATTGTATTACATTCAGCAGAAAAACAAAGTTACTGCTGCAGTTTGATGAAAACGTCCCATATCTCAAAAACTAAACATCAAATCTTATTCAAACCAATTTTCGTTGAAAGTTTTTTTACTTCCATTTTTTTTGTGTTTCAGTTCCATTTATGGGTAGCCCCCCTTAATCCTTTATTTTTTAATTTTGGATATAAATAAAGCGAAGCGTAAAGGGTTTCACAGAATACATTTACCTACAATGTCTCAACTATGTACTTAGTCCTAACAGTTTCGGAATAAGGTATCTGTGAAATACAGACGGACAGACAGGCAGACAGAGAGATAGACAGGCAGTCAGACCTGTCGAATATATAAGGGTTCCATTTTTTGCCATTCGGCAACGGAACCCTGAAATCCGGCAAAGTGCGAGTCTACTCGTTCCGTAAAAACTTGTATGTTGATGGTGTGACCATCACGTAAAACCGGTCTCACGTTCATAAGGCCTTAGGAAAATATAAGTCGGATTGAACAACCAACTTAATTTTGCAGTTAAAATAATAAATAATCTACTATCAACTGTCCCATTGCAAATGTAAATTTGTAATCGCAAAAATATTTTTATAGTAATACTAAAATTTGGGTAAAATATGGTATACAAAGGTGTTAGTACAAATTTAAATGCTCAAACATGTTTAGCTAGGATAAGACATTCAACAATGAACTATATATTAAGAACATCACATTTTTATCTATAAATTCTTTAAAGCTATAAAAACTATATTCAAGAAACCATTTATAAAATTTTGTTTCAAATAATTTTGTATTGCAATTTAAAAATGCCTGGGTATTTGATTATAAATGCGCACACACATTGTTAGGCAGTTATTATTGTATGTAGATAGCCTAGGTAAATCATTCAACACTAATTTATAGGGATCGAGGGGGAGCTCCCCCTTAATCTTTTTTTTTTTTTTCGTAAAGCGTTTCACAGAATACATCTACCTACCAAGTTTCAACTGTGTAGGCCTATAGTTTCAGAATAAAGTGGCTGTGACATACAGATGGACAGACAGACAGACATGAGGCATCTATAAGGGATCCGTTTTTGGCATTGGGCTACGGAACTCTAAGAATGATCCCCTAAAAAGTCGTGTTCTTGATGGGTAGCACCAGCCTCCGTACAAATACTATTGGACTGGATCACCAGTCTACCTTCCTGTGTGTGTGCTCGTCTATGTCTGGAGAGCACACTTCTGTTTATCAATAACTAGCGGCCCGTCCCGCCTTCGCACGGGTGGACATTTATTTTCCCCTAATTCCCCCCCCCTTATTTTTTCTAGCACTAAATATAGCCGATGTTACTCAGGGTGAATGTAGCTTTCTAATGGAGAAAAAATTTTTGAAATCGGCTCAGTAGTTTTTGCGTTTATTCATTACAAACATACACACACACACACAAAAATACAAATCTTTCCTCTTTATAATATAAGTGTAGATAACCACGTGCCATCACAGGGCACTGTAACTTTGTACTGGCCTATGTAAAAAATCCTGAACTGTGGACATCTGTGGAGGATATCATGAGGGTAATCTATACTTATACTTATATACTTATCTATACTAATATTATAAAGCTGATGAGTTTGTTTGGTTGAACGCGCTAATCTCAGGAACTTCTGGTTCGAAATGAATAAAACTTTTAGTGTTGGATTGCCCATTTATCGAGGAAGGCTATAGGCTAAATAACATCACGCTACGACCAATAGGAGCGGAGCATCAATGAAAAATGTTGCAAAACGGGGAAAATTGTATTTTTATAAAAAAGTCTCACGGACGAAGGTCGCGGGCAACAGCTAGTATCCAATAAATTGCCTGAATCAAGATGTTAAGTCTGCAAAATCTTACTCTCAGTAACATGTAAAGTAACGAATTAGCGCGTCGTATCATCGCGCGTCACTCGGCGCGTGAATTTGGTTGCTCCGTGTCACATCACGACAGAGTGGGGTGATCACGGCGTCATTAGCGACAGCCCTGCGGCGTGGCGAAGTCGCGCGGGCGTCGGCTCGGCTCGGGTCGGGTGTAGCGCGAGCGGCGGGCGCCGGGCGGTGCGTGACATCGTGACGTTCGACCGCGACGCGACGCCCGGCGACAAATTATTTTATATCATAATGTATTGCCGATAATTTTCATGCCGAATCGGGGTACAGGGTGTGTGATTTTATCTTTGAATTTCACTAATTAAACCTAACGCGTTCGGCACATGTGCACCGCGTTCAAGAACTGTAACTGTTGTGGAATATTGACACTGACAGCTCTTGAACACGTTTTATATGTGCGGATCACGTTCAGTTTACTTTATAAAATTCGCCCTTAGTGTTTTTGCAATTTAGATGACAAATCTCAGGGTACCTATACGTTTTTCTTTTTTAACACTTCGATGATCACAGAGCTCTGAGCTAAAATTTCAGATCCTTGAATAGTGATGTTATGTTGTAAGTAAATAAATGTTGTCAAACTATCCATTTTTATTAAAGAGAATATCAAACGGAAACTCAGTCTTGTGTCTATTCTCTTACACCTGACATCACGCGTGTAATCCCCGAATTTAAGGGTTAGGCAGATGTACCTAATAGTACACCCACATTTCGCCAGTAATGTTTAAGTCCAATGTAACAGGGGGCAAGCTTATTGCCATCAGCCGGAAACGAATCCGGCCTCCGTGGCTGCTACTAAAAAAATCCTGAAGGAAAAACTCCCCAACACTTTCCCCGAGCTCACGCTCAGCAGTCGAGTCGCGCGACCACAACACCAACGAGGAGGGCTTTCTCTTAACGTTTTCTTACTTTTCAGTTACAAACTTCGCGAAGTAATGAAATAAGGAACTGTATAGGAACTTAGGAAGTGTCAATTCGTCCCTATACAGCTTTTTTATTTTTATTTAGCTTTTGTAAAGAAAAGAAGCTAGCAGTAGTCATACCAGGAGTTCCGATAATCGTCACCAAATAAATGACTCCTAAAAATATTGCGTCGATATCATTGGGACTGCCACATAGCTTTCAGTCCGCCTATTTATTGTATACCTCTTATAAAAGTATAACAAATCGGAATATTTTCAGCATCACCCTGTGGTTGTGATTGAGGGTATCGGCGCGCGGTCGCTCGTTAGTGACGCGGTAATGAGCATTACGTCGCCGCGCCCGCGCCGCACCGCACCCGCACCGCTCCCGCCACGCACCCGCCGCGCCGAGCGCGCACGATCGTGCTTATTGAACTCATTCGACATCTACGTACCTAGCCATGATCTTGTTACGGATAATTGCGATGTTGCCTCTTCACGACATTTTTGGGTTATTTCTGACGAAGTGATTAAAAAATTCGCGCAGATTCTTTTTATTTTCGGTGACAATAAATTCGATGTTCATCAGAAAAAGATGAACGCTGATTTGATTTTATTCCGAAACAATTTTTTTTTAATTTTTGTTTTTTGTGAGTGATTTATCGATAGAAAGCATGTATCAATGAAGCTATGCGACCAGTCACAACTGCATACCATGTTTAAAAAATAATGAATATAATCAGATTCATGTGATTCAGGCAATGTAGTTTTTCTATTCACTTCATTTAGCACAACTATTGCTAAAGGTTGCACAAGCAACCTGCCAAGCAATGTAGGTACCTACGTTAGTTTTACATGCTCTATAGTTTCGCTAGTGACGAGGTTCAGAGCAGTGATGGTCTTTTGGTAACCGCCTCTACCTCGTTGACTTAGTCGTGTGTTCGAACCCAAGCGGGCGCATGGCTCGCAGCCGTGTAACTTATTCATGACCACTGGTTTCAAAACAGTGAACAAAAAGTACAAGAGGAAACCTGAAATATCCTAGAATCAATCATTCGAAGCCATGTGTCATCCACTACCCAAACTGGTTCCGCGGGCCCATTTCCTCTTACAGAGAAGAGACTTGTGCACCAGCAGGGGAAACAGAAGCTACTTGGATACTGGGGGACTGACTCAGGGAAGTCGTCGTCGAAATTAATGTTATGTAGTACTTACTCATTGAACGATTATGTGTGTTGCCGCCTGATGTTTGTGTGTTGGTTCACTAACACTAAGCGACACCTAAATGAATACCTAACAAAACGCACGTTGACTGTTAAAATTCCAACAGTGTAATCATTTTTATAACACATTTGCTCGTAAAGGGTCTCTTATTTCACCAATTTCAATACTGTAATGTATCTCATTACGTACTTGTGCGTTATTGTAATGTAAAACGCACGGTTTATCAAGATGCTCCGTCTAAAACGAACGGTACTTTTTTAAATCTTAACAAAGAGTTTTTATGTCAGAAAAGTGGTCAACATTTTATGAATAAAATTAACTTTGGGAGATAAAATATAATAAATAAAAATTTAATCCTTTAATTTAATTAATTTTACCAATAAATTACAACCTGTAACAAAAACACAAAAATATTAATTTACAGTAGTAATATTACTGGCTGTTTTTGTGCCTTTGCCTTTAAAAAAAGCGCTGATGCGCGCGTATCGCTAATTTTTGAACAAGTAAAAATTATTCCGCGCGCTTTTTCTTTGACAATTGATTAAAGATTTATTCGTTTAAGAAAGTCCGAGTTTTATTTATTTCCTCGCAAATATGTTATAAAACGTCGTATGACATACGTGCGCTTTAATAATTACAGCCTCTGCTTTCTTGTAGCCCTCGCCTACGGCTCGTGCTAGCAATATCGCCTCGGCTGTAATTTTCAACTTACCGCACTTATATCATAATGTACTATTATGTAGTCATTTGAGTGTCTGGTTTGCACTCGTAGTCTTACAAACAAAACGGCAATGAGACTTAAAGGTAAGTTTATTTACATTATGTGATCGTGTGCTGACCCGATATAACAAGATTTACTTTTTCGTGGTTAGGTTGGTAGGCTGGTGGAGGGCAAGGTAAAGATCTTTGGCAGTACATGTAATCAGAACACCGAAAGAGTAAGTAAGTCTGGTGCAGTCTTACAAAGGGCTATCTTGTTGCTTAGGTCAGAAACATACCCACTGCATGTAAAATACTGGTTTCCAGTTGAATGCTCCAATTAGGCTGAAAGCCAACCCCAACATAATTAGTCTTTTCCTAAAACTTAGGCCGGCACATGGTGAAAGGAAGACGATTAGTAACTGTATTGCTGGTGTGCACTTGCATAGCTGTGTTAGTCCGCTGTCACCGAATGGCATACAAGGACTAATATGAAGTGTTCGTCGTCCGGCGGCAAAATGTTACCGTTGCATATAAAACCCATACCATAATGCTGCCGTCGCAGATAAAACCCCGGTGAGGCACGGTTACTTAGAGCTTGCTTGCTTGGTTGCTTGAGCTTGCTTTTACAAGCAAAGAGAAGCCTTTGTACTCACTCAGCAGTGGGTGGGGAGTCGGGCTGTGGAGGTCATGATGTAGGTCTTCAGATGTATTTCATACCACCAACTGATGAGCGCTGTCTGCGACAGTAAAGTATTTTATAATTCTTATGTACATATGTGTTATTGAGAATGTCTGATGTCATACTTTATTAATTCAGTCATAAGTCTACCTACCCACATGTTTTCTTCAGCAATCCGCATGGGGTGGCATCAATCAGGCGTTCTCCGTATTAAAACGCCGTGTGTGCTTGTTGTGGTGCAGATTCATAATTTTACTTAATAAAAAGAAAAAAAACATATTCTGAACTGACTGAACTGACACACGTATTCTGAATATTCCACCTACGCTACGAGATGACTCACGATTTATTATGAATGAGGTCTGATTGCCTAGTCTCGTTAATGGTTAAAATGCAGGGAACAGAATGTTGATTTGTTCTTGACATCTCTGGATTTGTCTGATAGTGAAAAGTCAGTTATTTTGGAAAAACCTTGAACTTACTAACAGACTACTGTAGGGACTGTTTATCTCTTAGCCGCCGCGGTTTCTTTTAAACACTGTATTTTGCTAATGTTGATTTATCTTTTTACTATTCGTTCTTCCTATTAATCGTTCTCACGTAAATGTATAATCTCAACATGAATGATATGCTCAAGATCTTTAACAGTATTTTGATGTAAAAGAAAGAATAAAGCTTCTCGCCCGCTTTGGAATGGGCAACTATGGACCATTCAGTTATTATACTCTGTGACTGGGACTGTAGCTTCATCTTTTTGTTTTTGAAAATTAAAAAGTGCCTGAAATAGTCTTTAGTGTGCGTGTATGTAATGTCTTTAGGTATGTGTGTACGGAGAGAAATAATATGCGGCGGAACTTGGATATTTATTTACTTCAACGGATTACAAATATTACAATGGAGTAGTTACTTAAGTTGAAAGCGCGTCTATAGCTATTGGCGGTTACGGGCGAACTGGAGTCGCCGAGCGCTGCGCGTACGACGAATACAAAAATGCTGCGTCAGCGCTCCTAAAAGTCTATTTGAAATTAATGCTTCGAGTTTGATCTGTTATAGTTCCAAATTTGTCAATACTGACCCATCTCAATGAATCTTTGGGTATTATACGAGGAGGCTATTTAAAAAAAAATGTCGTCTCTCCGTGCCAGGTGCGTTCATGTAAAAACAGCAAGCAATGCCATGTCATCACATTTGTAACGTAACAGGCGAAAAGTAGTATAATTATTCCTCAATTATCCAAATTACGATTTGAATGTCTTTAAATGAACATCATCTTAATACCTAATCCTACGTAGTACCTAGATATTCTGGAAATAAAGAAGACATTTACTGCACTCTTCCCAACTAGTAGTTCGTCGTACATTGTGGTCGTTTTAAAGTGTTCCTCCACAAAAGTGCCGATGGGTTTCCAATCCCATAGACCGCATTGCCGTGCACTATTGTGTGTGTCTAGCTAAACATGTTGCCATAATTAGTATTAAACACCACTGTATACCATGTTTTACGCAAATAAAATATTCTATTCTATTCAAGTTGCTTGTACGTAGTAGTGGGATGTGATGATGATACTTTATTGGTGGTTAGAATCATGGTAGTAATTTAAGTATGATATGTTTTATTGCTAGGTCCTGGGTTCGATTCCCAGGTCGGGCAAAGTGATATTGGGTTTTTTCATCAGGAATCTGTTAGTAGCAGCCATGGAGCCAGGATGTGTGCCTGGTTGATGGGAATATGCTCGCCGCCTATTACATGGGACTTAAACATAACTGGCGAAATGTGGGCGTATTATTAAGTATACCTCTGCCTAACCCTTCGGGGTTCGCAGGTGTGATGTTATGTTATGTTTTATTCAGATGTTTTGTTAGATTTGATAATTTTTGGAATTTTGAACTATTTCTAAAATTATGTTGCCTGATATAGTAAGTTTTTTTAATATTAAGTAGTCGGCTAGTATACTTTATCGCGTCTTTGTTTTTGAATCCACACAATTATAAACGTTGATTGGATGCAGCAAGAAAGGAGTACATAATTATATTCGCGAAAGTTGGAAAGTTGTGCCAGTTACAGAAGAAATGAATAGAAAAGAGAATCGTTTGTCTCCATATGGGCAGTGGGCCTGCGATGAAGCGGGATGACACGCGCGTGACTATAAGAGTGACGAATATGAATAGTTGTAGATGGAGAGGGACAGAAAAACCTAAGAAGAGAAGATTGCATTGAGTGAGGGATGATAATGTGGAAGAAATATGAGTTAACGATAGAAGGAGGACTGACAAGGGAGAGTGGAAGAATATGCTCTGCACCGACCCCTAGTAACTGCACAGGCAGGTAGATGATGACTGAGTGATGCACCAGTCAGTAGAGCTGTATTATGCTTTTTGCTTCGAATAAACGGGATAGGTTAGTCAACCACTGTAGCAACACGGTGTCCCTCTGCGACAAGGAGTGCGCCCGGTTGCTGGATGTCACATGTCTTCGAATAATAATTAATTATTTAACCGACTTATAAAAGAGGTCGCCTGTATTATTGCTGTAGATATTGTTGTAAACTAATCGGACATTATTTTACTAATTTGTCCGAAAGAGTTGGCTCTTTTCAACATCATTTCTTATGAAATCTTACGCATTACGAATATAACAACCTTATTTCAGATATAGCAGCATAGTGTCAGTAGAGGTTATCACTTTATTCAATCGCTCGGATCTACGTTTACTTTAAAAGGTGGTTGATGTCAATAAATAAGCAAAAATTTCTTTTGTTTTTTTTCGAATTTTCCTTTTTTTTTCAGGTAAATAGAGTAACAATAAGTTTATAATGTACTGGCGTATGCCCGCGCCTTCGTCCGCGTCGGAGAAATACTTACTATACCCACTCTACATTCGGTAATAGTCATGCAAGCTTACATAAATATATATGTAGATATACCATATATATATGGTAGC
This sequence comes from Noctua pronuba, assembly GCA_905220335.1. NCBI lineage: Eukaryota > Metazoa > Arthropoda > Insecta > Lepidoptera > Noctuidae > Noctua > Noctua pronuba. Next base: position 17,604,873 of record LR999904.1, on the reverse strand, counting down.
TTACCATTGGTGAAAGTATTTTTGTTTCATAAGAAGTTTCGAAGAAACTTACTTATAATAATACTTCTTTATAATACTAGTGTAGATTTGTATCTACTTGTGCCAAAAACAATTATCACAAAACATATCAAGTATTTTCAGCTTTAACCCTTGGTTTTTTTCCCATACTTTACCGTATAAGAGGAACAGAGGGGACGTAACTCGTTACTTCGGTTGGCATTCTGCTCTGGTATCGATCCGATATAGACATTTGGCCATAGATTGTGGAACTGCACATCACCTGCAGTTGTTGCCGCTATGATAAACGTGCCATTACAAACACTAACACAATTACAAGAATTATGAAAGTCGGCAACATTGAAAACAGCTGTCAAGTATTTTGCTGTTCTGACTGTCGCAGGTAAAATGCCAGTTGTTGTTGTAATTGTTACATACGTTATGTAGGTTCGCTCATTCGCTGAAACGTAGGTACCTGTGTAAAATGATTTGTGACATACTCAAAATTTTATTTTATTGATAGAATATTATTCGTCTTAGGTGATAATTGTCCATCATCACACATTCAAATTAATGATTTTTACAGCTTTTCTTACAAATTAAATAACTAATTAAATCAGTACTTAATATACTATTTAGTTTTAGGTATGAAAGTTCATTCATATATTTTACAGTTCTTAATCAAAGTTGAATTGCCACACAAAGCGATATTACTGGTGATGATTGTATCAAAAAGTTGTCGGCACTTTTTGATAATGAACACAATGTCTTCGCAGACTTTAAGGCATGTAACTTAGCTAGCCGACGCTGCCGACTTCCCGACGCCGCCGCAGGAATGTTGACGATGTTTGCCTGAAGTGACAAGCTAGTGTCAAGCAGTGCCGGTGTTAGGCCCACTGACGCCCCGGGGAACAATATTGTGGCGCCCACTTAAGGAAATCATAATCAAGTGTTAATTTTTTGCTGAACCAATGTGAACGTATAAGAATTTCATCTTTCCTTTAGCTTTTCACAGAGCTAACGACGTGGACGTAGAAAGTTTTGTAGATACTGTTTTTTTTAGTAGGTAATTAAAACATTTTTTTTTTAAACATGTGCATTTTATATTTTTGATTACTTTTTATTTTGATTGAACCTTTTCTTGACTTTTGAACAATTTTCACAACTCGTTTTTTTGTATCATTTTCTTCACTAAAATTTCACTTTTCGGCCTTTTTGAAAGCAATACACGAATTAGAAAAATCTAATTGTCCAGCGATTTCATTTTCAATCGTAAGAGTAACCAGGTTAGAGAGTCTCGATTGAGAGATTGTTCTCCACTTGCAACTGTAACCGGAATAGTTGCAAAAATCCGGAAAGCAATGCATATTTTGGATACAGTTTTTAAATATTGCGCTGTCGTATAAAATTGAGGACGGTTAAACACGAAATATTATCATCCGGGAGAAAATGCTTCAGACTTATGAGCTCGTCACATGTACGTTTCCGTCGATATCGGAATTAGAACCAACTGTGAGCTTTTGCTGGATAGATATTTGCACAAAATACTGCGAGTTCTTTTTTTCGGAATTGCTCAAATTTGGCCGCCCCGGGACATCGCCCCATCTCGCCTCCCTAACCGGCACAGGTCTCAAGTCAGACAAATGCTCCTTAAAAACGACTCTGAAGCACAACACAGTGAAACAGTCCAATTGTAAAGTATTCTAAAGGTCTGTGAGGTTCTAAGTCCAGTGAGGGCTTTGCGTGAGTAGACACTTGTATATATTTCAAAATAATATAAAAATAAAATGTTTTTATTGTTTCTCATACAACTTTTCTACAGCACAAAATTGAGGCAGCCGCGGTAAGTTGTAAGGATACTTGTGATGGGGTTCCCTCGCAACTTCCCATGGGTTACTATCTACAATGTAGAGACATTATTAAAAGGAAAAGATAAAGTTGGGGTACTGTGATTTTACAAAATTATAGTAGCATGTTCAGGTATGTGTGGTATTTGTGTGTGTGTGGGGGGGGGGAGATATGTATGTATATGATATCTAATACATCTGTTTTCCTTATTACACTAAAGGCGAAGAGTGTACTTACTGTTCACCTGTCTACTATTGTGATATAAATAATGATAGGTACTACCTTTGCCTTATCTATAGCAGTGTGTGTGTATATACCCGTCATTGCGATTTTTTTTTGTTGTGGAACATACCTGGGAACCTTCCAGTTACGGAGATATTGGGGGGTCAAAGTTCCAACTTTTTCACAAGTTTTAAAAAAATGCAAGTTTTTAATGTTATAACTTTACTTTAAATGCTTCCGTGACCCGTTTACTGTTTAATGCCTCAATCAGTACAATGTTTTGAGTGCGTTTCATTGAGTTTTATCGTAAAATGTGTTTTTTCACCAAAACAAAAAAAAAAACATTTCTCAGTAATAATTTTTGAGTAGAGTTACCTATTTAGTTTCTTTCTATCTCAGTACCGGCCGCAGCCCGCGCGTCCACAGGCAAACAACGGCAAAAACTTGATACCTACAAAACGACCGAAAACCAAAATGGTTCGTGTGTATTTAATCAGATATCTGTCATTGAAACGGAATGAGCAAGAAAAATAAAAAAAGCGGACTTGCGGCGACGGGAACAAAGATTTAAGCTTTAGTGTTTCTACTTTCAGTATAGCCAGCAGATATTTTTAAAGGTATAAACGCTACAGACCTTTCTTGCCATGCTTCCAGGCCTTTACTTGCATATAAGTGCACATTACGTACATAATACCTAATGCGACGTACTACGTTGGCTGTTAGGAATTTATATTCTTACTAATTTGTTCACTATTCATTGAATTAGGTACATGGTGCCTACATGTGGTGATGTCATTGTCCTTAATTTAATACTTTTCATAAATATTATAACGATCAATGAATAGCTTTGTAATAATTTATACAAACGACTCCAAATGATTTTGAATGCGTAATTTAAACATTATGTAACAATCTAATAACCTCCCTCGACGCTTAGCTAAAAAATGTGCACCCCCTTCCGCGTGAAAGGCTTCTAATTACGAATTAGAGCGCATTGTACCGTAACGAAGTAACGGTCGCCGGCGGCCGTCGGCGGCGCTCGGCTCGCGTCGGCCACGCTCGGCGATGTTCGGCCACGCTCGCCGCTCGATACCCAATCAATGTAATTAGCGTTCGCTCTCGATGGTTAAATGTTCAATTTGGCGCGTTGTCCGAGCCAATGGGTGGCGTGCGGTGGGCGAGCGCGGCGCTGATTGGCCGCGCGCTCCGCAGCTCCTAATTATTGGCCGCGGAGGAACAATAGAGCGGTTTGATGTTCGACCGCGCTAATATGGCCGCCGGGACGTGTGCATTGTTTTACAATTTATTAGCGCACAGTTGTAATGGCGGCGCGTGATTTATCGGTTGCTTACTGGTGTAATACGAGTACGTAATGTAACGCGATGAACGCAAACAAACAGTGCTCTGCCCTGACTTGTAACTTTGGCATCAACTGGCAACAGGTAAGTGAAGTAGTGAGCAGTTATTTTACTTTTCGACTCTTAATTTGTTTAAATTGTGCCTACCTCCATGGGTAAAAGGCATCAGTTTATGTATGTATGTGATTTGTTCAACAGTCGTCTAATTGTTAAAAAGTACCTTTACTTTTATACAAATAGAATACACACCCCTAGATTTTATTTATTTATGGACCGAAATGTAGGTAATATTGAAAACTTACATTTCAGCTCACAGTAAGTTCTGATAAAACCAGGGACAATTACGGAAACTGTTACGTGGTGCTATTATTATGAGTATTTAATCGAATCGAATCCTGGAGAATTAACTGGATTTTTCTCCCTTTTTAAAAGGAACTGGACGTCGGTGTGATTACGTATGACTAAGTGGAAATGGTGTAACGTCGATTGTGTTGGAAAGTTATTATATAGGTAGGAATACGTATTGTTTGGGTTAAATATTTTCTTCTACAACAAATAGGAGGGATCATGGCATTTGTATAACAAAGAGATAAAAACAATATCGGTCCAATAGTTTTTTAATCTACAACTATTAACTTTTAGATCAAATGAGATACTTAGAGTTAGATGCAAAGATAGATAGATATGCGCTAGAAACCCTGACTGCGCGTCCGCGCCGCGCTTTCGGTTTCAATAGAAAACACTATTCATGAAAGGTGACGAGCTACCTACACAATATTTTTAATTAATATAGTTTTAAGAAACTGGGTTTAGCTGAGTTGGTACATATGTACTAGCTTCATTTATTAGTTTTATATGTAAGCCAGAAGAAGAATATAAGCAAGAACGCGGGAACTTTTGTTAGGTTAATGTGTAGGATTTAGAAGATCTCAAACGCAACAAACATACAACAGAGATTCTGCTAAATGTATAGATTTACAGGCATTGTAAGAAAATCGCAAAAATAAGAGGGATAACTGCATGTTTACATACTTCTGCGGCCAGTATTTTAATATCTCATCCAAAACTTAAGCATGTACCTATTAGATATTTTATCAGTTTTGCAACCTCCACTATTGTGCTCTATCCAATGCTGTTTTTCTATCTGCATCGTTGCCGTTTCTCTAAGTTTGGAGGAGGTAAAGCATACACAACAACCCAGCTTAATGCTATAAGCGCAGGCTTCGTTCTTGTGATCTGTCAGGCTTCACTTGTGATGATCACGAGGTCTTCAAGGGCCTTCAGTTGCATTTTGTTAATAGTTTTCTGAACTTAACAGCAGCACAATTTGTTTTTGAATTAGTGTAGTCGATCAAGCTATTTTGGCGTACAGTTAGATATATTTATTTTTATACTACTTTTACAAAACTTAAGGGATTGGTGTAAGCGAATGGACTGCTCAGAACACTCACAATATTAAAAGAGATATAACTTATAGCTGCTTGTACTTATACCAAAACCACAAAACCGTTGGACTCGACAAATCATCAGCATCCTCCTCTCTCCAGTGTGTCGGGGCTTGTTTTATTATTCTTTACCAGCAAGCATCGTTTCTTCCTCCCATACACTTTCAGGGTTCCTCAAAATACTCATTTGTAATTCTATCCATCTATCATATCATGTCATCTATTATGTCTATCACTTCTTTCTATTTGATAACACAGCTACTCTCGCAGCTAGTAGCGAGATATTAAGAGCTACTTTCACTTTGTACATATTTTTATGCATTACGAATGAAAACATCCCTTTTCTTGAAACGTTGATTGTCTCAAGCCATACATTAAAACATGGGATCAGGGAAAATCAAGCAACTGGTTCTCGTAAATTGAAGGAAACAGGACCATTATAGTCGTATAACCTGTAGTGTCCTACCAAAGGCCGATTTTGGAGCCGGAGCCGAAGCCGATTAATCTGTTACCGATGCGGCCGAATCCGAAGGTTTAACAACCCTAAATAATTCAGTTCAAGATTAGCTAAAACTGAATACAATTCCATCGCGCTCTCGCGTATTCATAACAGTTTGTTCAATTGTTTCGCTTGTTAGAACCCTTCGGTTTCACACTAATAACTTATAGTTCTTCTGACAAAACTTCAGAATTATCTCAAAAGATAAATATTTTACTGATTTGGAATGAAAAAAAAGCAAAATAATCTAAATTATAAAATAGACAGCATAACTTTGTGAGACAGTTTGTAAACCTTTTAAGATTTTTTTAATCTCCCGAACTCCTTTTCAAAGGAAATTGGCAAAAGTTGTCGTCGGCCTCGTCCCATGAGGGCAGGCAGGAGCTACAGGACGCCGTAGGTCCTGCGTGTGTAGTTAATGTATCATTAGATCATAATGAATCAAAACACTTGTTATAGGTACTTACATATTTGTCTATTTGAAACAAAGAGATTTAAAAGACTAATAGAGCGGACATTGGGAATATTTTCATCAAGCGATTTTGATCCCGAACATTTTCGATTTTGACACACGAATGCTACCTGACAAGCGAGCGAATGACACTAGACAGAAAGATTTGTTACTAAGTAGTAACAAGTATTGGATTACGATTTTCGTCGTCTTGTCCTGTCTATCGATCGTAAATATTTGAATGTCTTTGATTTGAAACAATTCCAATACGTGATTACGAAACCAAATATGTAAGTATATTGGAATCATAAATTTGAGACTGGAAACCTGAAAACAAACAACTGTTTCAAAAGATATCTTCGAAAGAAAATAAAGCCCAAGACTGTAAAATCTATGTACACTTAAGATATGTTGTGCACATAACAGAGGCTGTTGGTGAACCTGTATTAGTAAATGAATAAAGAAAAGGTTAACTTGTGCACACCATTACGTTTGAACTGTGGGAAAGTGATGATGATTTTCAACACTTTCCCAAAGCCAACAACAAAAATATATTCCTAATTACATTAGCGAGTAGCGACAGCCCTGGGTGTGGGCGGCGGGTGGCGGTAGGGCTGACACGCCCCGCAACTTAGGTTTTTTAATCAACCGCCCTCTGTCATTAGTATGCCGTATAATGGAGAGCACATAGCCCGCCGTAGCCCGCCATAGCCCCACGTAGCCCCGCGTAGCCCGCCGCACTCTAACGCGTTTACACAACACTACCTATATACTAATATATCATTATGTTATGTAGGAGCTGTCACCGCTCAAGGGTGGAGGCTTCATACTTGAGAATTACTAAATTAAAACCTATAACTATTGGGCTGGAATTTTAATATCTGAAATATAATTTTATTCAGTTCTGTCAATGAGTATTATTGAATTCTATGCCCAAACAGATATGAACGTAAAATTTACCTATGATTTTATAGTCTTCTTAAAGGCTTTGATAAATAAGGATAAGCAAATGTAATTACCCTATTATGTTAATTAAAATATAAAATTAATTAACCTCAAACTAGGTATATACCTAGGTTTTGTAAACAGGTTGATATGTGTCCGTATCTTGGACAAGTTTATACCTCTCCTTTGCTAAGCTAAAGAACTTTTATAAACTTACATTTACGTATATTTAAGAAAAAGAACGTAAACAATCCGCAGGAAAGAACGTATATTCAAATAAAGTCTCCTAATAACTCACCGTCGTCGTGAGGAGCGCAGCGAAAAGCCAACTCGTTGACAGTTTCAAATATCTGTCGAAAATAAAACTTCGCCGTCGCCACAAAACGATCCGCCACGCAAAATGCCTATAACTGAGTTTGTGGCTCATAGGTTGCATAGAGGTGCACCCAGTGCGCAATTATGCACCCTCCGGTCGGGTGGTACCCCCCTCTCCCTGCGACACCAGCCACCCCGGCCCCTGCCGGCGCCCGCGACACTCAATAAAAAGTAGTGTTGCGCGAATTTGTGGTGGCCCTACGACGTGCACGTCACTACGACAGGGCTGGTACCAAGGCGAAAGAATTTTCCTTGTAAAAACAATTTTCTTTTCTCAGAAGGATTCAGCGTAACGGTATGGTTTTCACGTTGATTTCAGACTAGCAATTCGTAAAAGTACCTATATGCTTCTGTGTAGGTCGAGGTGAAAAACTGTCAGTTTCTTACTTAGATATAACCATTATCGTAAGATCCAAAGACCGACTTTTGTCATGTTTTTAACACTTACAGAGTTGTTTCAGAACTTTACAGGCAATGAATGACCTTCGGAATGACGGAACTTGCGCAAGAAAAGTGGGAATTGTGCTCAATTTTAAAAATGCATTGACCTCTGCCTGTAATATTGACAGCAGCAATTTGTGTTTTTCTGGACAATATTAATTTGCTGAAATAAAACAATTCGCGAAATTTTTGCGAGCAATCTTATACCGAATGGAATCCTTTTCTAGTAGTTGTTTATTATGCACGTTTTTAATATTCATGAATCTGATATAGTTACACTAAGTTTCTATGGGATATTTGTATAATTATGTCGGGTAGTTATTAATGTATTTGTTTCAGATCATTAAAATCCATAAAATACATTAAATTAAAATCAATTTGCACATTTGTAATACAGACACATAATCATCTGCCTAGCTTTTTCCCAACTATATTGGGGTCGGCTTCCAGTGTAACCGGATGCAGCTGAATACCAGTATTTTACAAGGAGCGACTGCCTATCTGACCTCCATAACCTAGTTAGTACTGGGTAATACGATACCCCTTGTTAAGACTTGTTGTCAGACTTGTTTGGCCACTGACTACCTGTAACAACTGTACATTACATAAAATTGAATAATTCACAATTAAATCAAAATTACATCATCATCATAAAAATAGCCACCCTGTTTATTTGTATTAATTATTCAATGGCGGAAGGTAAAAGTCAACTGAAGAAAGGGTTTGAGTTAAAAGAAACTCATTAAACTGTTGTAGCATCTAAATAGTTCACTTTTCTGTTTTTCATGAAACTTTGAGTAAGTTTCATTAGCAGGCACCATACGGTAAACCTGGATGGCTGACTTGCACAGAAACGAGGACGTTGCTTGAGCGTTGCAGTGGCTGAAATCAGTCTTCTTCTTCTCCTTCTTGTTCGTGTCGCTGGCAGGACAATTTATTAGTTAGCCCATAACTTGGCCACTTCCATAGCATGTAATGAGTGTCTACTAGGTGCTAACTGTTAACATATTATTCTGTTTTGTAGCCTGCCTTGCCAGAACCTATCCACCTACTTAATCATCTCGGCAAGTGTAGTTGCACGAACCGAGTACAAATTTGCTTCAAATTACATACCGTGATCACCAATTGCAGCTTGACCTGTCTTTTAATATATATATGGTCGTCATTGTCATGCATCGTAAGGTAACTGCAGACTATTCCGATGCATTTATCGAGCAAAATAGAAACTCTAATGATTGTCCAGAGGCCCCAGCACGACCCTATGGTGTAACTGTAACCTAAATACGTCGTACGTAATGTAGATGATTATACTGCAAGCTACACTTGAAGATTAGCTAGTTTTAAACGTGTTGTTATTATAGATGGGAACATCGTTAAAAGTGTTCTTTGTAAAATCTGTAAAAAAATATTATCTAATTAATTGAAGCAATCTTAAGCCTCCACTAATTATTGTTTTACGAAATACGATTAGAGCTAGGTCTCTAGTCTGTTTCTAGGAAAACGTTGAATGTTTATTAAATATTCACATTGCTGTGGTTGACAAAATTAGCACTTATTTATTTTAGCGTATACCAATCGCTCTACAAGGTTAACGAAAATTTCGAAACTTAGATATTATACAATTCCCACTCACGCTCAGATTCATTTAAAACCAGCCGGAAAATAATATGATATGTGGCCTTAAATTGTATTGCTAAGATGATCGTAGAGATCGTAGAGTCAAACAAAAAATTATCGAAAAATAAAATTCTGATATTTCCTGCTTTCTTGCTTTGCCAAGTTGATTAAGGGCGAATTTGTCGCCATTAAACTTCTAAAAGCCATCATCACATCTTAACCACATTCAAGAACTGTCAAAAAGAATATTTAATAACATTGTTGACATTGACAGCTTTTAAACGCCGTTTAGATGTGGTAATGGCGTTTTATTTCCTTGGAGAAAGAACTATAAGTGCTAGCGTCCCGAAAATTTAAAAACAGTCAACAGACTTGATACATCATCATCATCTGCCTAACCTTTTCCCAACTATGTTGGGGTCACCTTCCAGTCTAACCGGATGCAGCTGAATACCAGTATTTTACATGGAGCGGCTACCTATCTGACCTCCACAACCCAGCTAGTATTGGGTAATATGACAGACTTTCGGGCCACTGACTACCTATAACGACTGTCAAAGATACAATTGACAGCCGGGCCCAACGTGCTTTCCAAGGCACGGAGGAAATTAGGTATGTAATGGGCGGTCACCCATCCACGGACCAACCTAGGCAAGCGCTGCTTAACCTGAAGGTTGACCTGAGCGGCTGTTATTATTTCGCCGTGAGCTCCTCAACAGATTTGATATATATTTCATAAAAATAGGTCTTGGCTTGCTGACCATTCACGTACACTCCATATTTGCTTTTAAATTACTCAAAGGCTCGGTAAAAATGAGTTCGTCTCCGAACGATGTGTCAATAAAGAAACGACAAATCACAGTGCCAGGGTTTCCATCAGTAGGCGCACCTCAATAGCAAAGCAACGCAGTCTGGCCGAGGTGCTGAGCCTAGCTGTCATGCATTCTATAGTATTCTGACTTTACTCGAACTCGAAATTATACCATGATTTTCATGACTTTTTAACTCCCGATGCAAAAAGAGAGGTGTTATAATTTTTAAATTCTAAACCACGTTTCAAAAGCTCACAGTGTCAATATTACATTGAAAGCTCTTGAACCCGGTTTAGGTGACATTGATGGTGATTGACTGCTTTCAGTTTTATTGATGAAATTGGCTTTAACTGGTATGTATGAGGACTCCATTGTCCGCACTTAGACTCTCATTTGGATCTGGTGGATCCTGACTATTATAGCCAGTTTTTTTAGAGGCGGAGAACTTTAAATTGAAATAAACACACAAAAAAAATGGGTTTAATTTCAATGAAATTGCCTTAATTCGACCGATAATTTCATGAATATGAAACACATTTTTCTGTGTTTTTTTAATTCAAATTTCTTCGCCTTCAAAAAAAGAGAGAGTCTTTTGCAACTAGCATTTATTTAGTTCCTTCCCTGTCAATGTCTTTTTAAGCTTGTGTTTTAGTTTAATTTATATAAATCAGGCTTATATCAAAGATGGTCGCTTTCGAGGTTTCGTCAAAATATCTAAACGCTTTGAATGATAAATTTTATTTTTGTAATTTGGTTGTAGAAACACAGTTACACGTCACACATAAACTAAACCAGGTGAGGTCGGTGCCTCCTATCCGACTAGTCTGAGAATAGACAGCCGAGACCAACTCAGATGAGACACACTCTATTTGAATCCAGTCCAATCTTGGTCAGTGGATGAGAACATCCACTCACTCCGCTCTTCATATGACTCATCGTTCAGGTCATTTGAAGGTAGAACCGCACAGTCCAGAATATTATGGATGTAAACATTTTCTGTTATAATAAAAACGTATTGGTGTCAGTGCAGCCTACAGGTCCTACAGGAGTCTACAGGATGGATGATTAAGATTTTGAAGTAAGTGCTTACTGTGCGCCCGAACCACCGCCAGATGGCCGAACGCTGCTGAACGTACTCTTGGAGTAGGACTCCGAGCCGCTGGCTTATACTCTAGAAATGAAATACGTAATACCTTTCTACATACTAATTTACGACCATACATTTCTCTGTTGTAAACGTCGTGCCGTAGATTTTTTTAAGCAATTCATCATTTTGGCTTTTGTTCCTACATTGAACGAACGTTTACTGGACGACCGCTGCTAAATTAGTGAATCACTACTACCCAAAGGTAGGCATCAGTAACTGGTCCTCTCCTCTCCCTGACTCTACGCGTTACCTGGTAATAAATATTCAGTTGCATGTCGGTATGCTTCTAACCGTTCTGTAGCTGTTCCTTAAACTGTCCAACTCATTTCCGACTAATTGACAAAATACCTAAATGTTTTATACCTAAACGCTTCGAGTATTTGTGAAGAAAGGGAAACATATGAGGAGATTTATATATGTACGTAATGTTGAGAGCTCTAAACCTAGTACGAATATGCCATGAGTCTTTTCGTATTAATCTAGATTAGAATCAAAGAACATAAAACCAGACCACGAGTACAACTTACTACGAGTATACTTTTTACTTTGATTCTATGTTCTCTTGCCTCAATGGTTTCGCACTCTGTGAAGTTCCTATGTGGTCCACCCACTTCATTGGTTTAACGGACAGTTCAGTAGCCGTCGCTCCATAATTTATTTATTGAAGTCGATGATCGTTAAATGAATGGCAACTGAAGGTAGTAAGGTATCACTAGAGGTCAATTCAATCAAATTAAATTCAAGGCCTTCTGAAGTGTCTTTCTGAGGATCAGGTACGTAATGGCTGGCAATGCTGAAGTACAAGTCATTGCCAACAGTAAGTGATACAACCACTTGCAGTTGGTTGATGTGGTTTGTTATAAAATGCTAGCAGGTGTCAGGGGTTCCTGTCAACGTCTTGTGGTGCACGATATACTTTTTCGCAAGTTAATAATTTAATCTAAAACCATTTTCATCTGAAGTTCGAACTGTGTGGTACTGGCAGGTATTTTGGGATGAGACTCAATCTATTATATATTGTTGCTAATTCAGCCATTGGATCCACTACTTGACTTAGAATAGAAGAAAACACAGTGGACATTGGACCCGACTGTTGTAAACCTAGCTAGCCAAAAATACAACAACAACAACAGATACCAGACCAGACCAGATATTATGCTTGACCTACGAGACACCCACCTTGACGCCAAGTTGTGGAGGAACGTTAAGGACTGCGCACAATCCTTTCTCTGATTCCTCGATCACTTTAAAACAAAACATTGTCGTCAAATTCCACAATGTAGCAGAAATAAATCCGTGGATGCAACCCTTTACAATAATATTAATCCATCCACATTTTTTCAAAATTTTAGTTAAATATGGCGAAGAATCTTAAAAAATCTGAATCCGATTTTCTGAATCTTATCGCATCGAAATAAATTGAGTAGAATTTTATCTTAGATACCTTAACCACAGGAAAACCTACCCGCATTTGCTAGTTTCGTTAGAGTAACTTACCTACTAGTGTAAGCAGAACTTTACTCACAATCCATACACAAGGGTACCTACCTACATACCTAGTACTTGTACCAAAACCTGTGGTCTACAGCAGACATCCATGGTACCGCCGTCAGTAATAGACACCGTCACATCAACAATATTTGCCAACAAAGCCATAGAGCGCACAAAACGTCTTAACTTAGAAACTTGGCAAAAGGAACAAGTCGTCGTGTGAACGCGTCGCGCTGATCCGCCTGTCACAACACAAAGGCGGGGCCTGCTTTGTGCGACTGCGCGTAAGCCGAGCCGCTCCGCCGCGCACTACCGCCCGCGCTGCCCGCGCCCGCGCAGCCGCGCAGTACGCGTGAGAACACACCTTAATGCTCTGTATGACTATTGTGTGCCAGAAGGAAAAAAATGCTGAAAGATATTGTGGTTTTGAGTTTAACTAATTTTGGCTGTGAATTGATGAGTAAAAATTATAAATATAAATGACGAAGGTTCTATTGTTTAGCTTGTTTTATCATAGACAAATGTATTGTGTAAACAGCAAAATTATTAAATATTATTTCTTGAATTCTTTAATTATGCTCTGATAGTTAATTGTAGTTAGAAACTTTACTGAATTTTCTTTGCCTGCAGTGCACTTGTCTTTAAAGTTTTAAGACATGTGATGGCTATAGCCGTCACGTGTCTAAAACTGTGCACAGCAAAGACTAAGTTGTTACCAACAAGTGGTTAATAAAACGTTTCTTGTCATCAAATCAGCCTTCATACACTCGCTACTGAAATATACCTATTCATTTCAAATATCTCAAAAATCCGGCTGGGGTACTGAACTAACGATCGCAGTTTTAAGCAGCTGAAGTAAAGGTGAAATATTTCATCTTCAACTTGTATATAACAATAAATAACGTTGGCTTTAGATTTCCATCGACACGCTAAGAAGAAGAATAACGTTGGCAGGCTGCAGTGCTGCTGTTATATAAAACAAAACCGTTAACTAGCATCTAGGAGCTCCTGGATCGATAATAACAGCCGCAAGTTGGTCCGTGGATGGGTTACCGTTCGTTACATATCGACACTATTCCGTGCCTCGGAAATTATGTTGAGCCGTTGGTCCCGGCTGTCTTTTGTAGACCTTTGGCGGTCGTTACAGACAAGAGAAACTAGGACATGCACTTGCTTCTCAAATAGCTTGAAAGAACGGCGTAGAACCGGATACACCCGGTTCTTTTAAGGTATTTGTAGAACTGGATGCATGCCCTACTCCAAAGTCTGTTCACCAAGGACCAAGGTCTGTTACCAAGGGGTTTCGTTTTGCCCCAGTAACTGAGATGTGGAGGTCAGATATGCAGTCGCTCCACGTAAAAATACTGTTATTCAACTGCATCCGGTTAGACTGGACGTCGTCTCCTGGAAAATTCTAGGCAGATGATTAAAGAAGTATAAGATTCAGCTAATGACAGGCAATACTTGGACAACTCTATCACAGAGCTATTTACTGAGTGTTATTTTTAATTATGCATGGGTATTAATGATTACATCGGTGAGATGAGTATCACGAACGATAGGGAGCCGACGGATACGAGCTCACTGACGTCAGCGATGAGAGGCAGGCGGTCTACCACAAATAACATGCATTATTTAGGCCAGAAAAGACTGCTCCTGAACTCTTTGACTTCTTGAAAGATTAAAAAAGAAATGGTACAGTTTTTAAGTGTTTCTCCATGATAAGTATATCAAATATAATCATTTTATGACTTGAAGAATTAATGCACTTAAGATAAAACATTGATTTCATAGTAACTAAAGTTTATTACCTACCCGACTGCGGCGATGCCCAAAATGAGGGTTATGTTTTTGACCTGTATGTATGTCCGTTTCATTGTTCCCTCGTAACTCCTAAACGGATGAACGGATTTGGATAAATTATACGTCGTTAGATTTGTCTTGGTGGCGCGAGTGTCACTGATAACATTGAAATGAAAAATAAAGAAAAATGGCGGTGTTAGGGTGCCATATCATGGAGTTCGATTTTTTTTTTTCTTCTAATACCATCGAGTGGGTATCGAAAACAAGGGTTTTAAAGGGTGATTACAAAAGTATGTACAACTTACAAGTTTAAAAGTAATTCGATGTCAAAAATCGGATATTAAAAAAAGTTAAATCGTCTGCGAATTCTTTCACGTTACTAAACTAAAAGGCTGGAAATAAAAAAAGGTAGTTGAAAAAACTAAAAAACCGAAGAGCATTAAAACAAGCACATTTTAAATTAAACAAAAGTTGGAAGCAGGCGGGGCCTATTCGATTTTCGTAATTTTATAATTATTCAAATGGGCCCCGCCTGATTCCAACTTTTGTTTAATTTAAAATGTGCTTGTTTTATGCTTTTCAGTTTTTCCAGTCGGATTTTTTTGTTTTTTTTTTTCTAAGATTTAATAAGATCCAATATTTTGTGCAAAGCTTCATTCCACATCCTATCGTAAGATGGAACTTGTCAGCAATCTATGATTAACTTGCCTAGAATCTGTAAGAAAATATTTGTGTGTAGATCCATCGTGAGTCCACAAATATATAATAATAAATACAAATCAATTAACTAACAGGGAAAACAATCCTTAAGAAAAGAAGAAGATCAAAAAACCCTGAATTAGTGCAGGATTCTGCTGCACTCAATCAGAGGTTTTCCTTTTATCACAGACATTTTGTACAACTAAAAGCCGGGCTTAGGAAGGTAGATGCAGATATTGAAACCATAACAGTTTTCACAACAATTGTCTTACGTTTCTGAGTCGAAATTGAATCTAAAGCCGGAAATGATTCTAACTCTGCGTATGTTTTATGTTTTTTTAAGGTTACTTGTCTTAATAACCTTTGATCTGTCAATCAAATCTATTCCAATATATGAATTAAGTATCCCCCATGTTCTAAATAGGTAACAAACATTTGTTCTACATACGTACTAAACTTAAATATGAATTAACAAGTCCTTCATGAAAAATATTTTGTAATCGTTTTCGTTTACCATAACGCGACCATCGAATATGTCTTGCACGGCTTGTTTGGTATTTCCGCTACTTACATTTTTATCTGTAACTAATGTTTTCCACGTGTTAAGATTCGAATGATTGGCAAATCATCAAAATTAGTGTAACGCTTATGTCGTTGAACAAAAAAATAACATGAGGCGCCTTCGTTACGAACTTAAATATTTACCTACCTACATTGTTTTCATTTAGAAAGTTCAACTTATTTTGTTTTACTGGGCTGTTAAATAAATAATATACAAAAGTTACTTTTAAACTGTTACCTACACGGTGACCATACACAAATATCGAAATACCTCTTCCTTAGACTCACAGGATATTTATAATAGAATGTGTGGCTGTGGCTCAACAACTTAATATTCTATATTTTTTTAAGAGATTTCGGAGAAAATGCCTTTAAACTAGTATTAACAATTGGTACTTAGATAATAAGATTTAAACAGTCTAAATATAAAAGTTTGAACCGAAGCTTTTCTTAAATACTTTGAACAAGACTTCACTCTTATTCCCTTACGCTTGTAGCGCCATCTGCCGTCATAAACGGTTAAATAATGATTTACTAGATTTTGTCTTAATTATGACTTATCTAAATAAACAAAACATTAAATTAATAATAAATAACATAGACAAATATCCGAAATTAAACGTTACAACAAATTATTGAAACCTCGAAATATTTTGTTCTTTTAGGTAAGTACTTACTGCTACTGTTTTCCAAATTTTAATTTACATAATTAATTCTTTATAAGAATCGTTAATGATATTGATTTTACAAAGACTGCCTATAATATGATGACAAAGATCTGTTTAAACAAGTGTAATGTAAGCCGCAGGTAAGTGAGTATAATGCGTCATTATGTAGAGCTGTACGAGCATGCAGGCAGGTAGAGTTCCAGCGGGGAAACGACCAATGATTGATAATGCAGCTCTATGAGCAGACGCAGCCTTTCACGCGCCGCCATCGAGTGCCCCCCCGCCCCCACCACCCCGCCCCGCACACCCCGCGAGCCTATTCATTTCTTACAATTAATCAAAATTAAATCAACCACCACAATACAACACACTTTAGTATTTAAGAGCCAGAGGTAAAGTTCCATTTCAGGTGGCAAGCCGTTGAGTAGGCGTGTCCCCGCGAAGAAATCTGGCCAATACAGTGCGGTAACAAAATATCCGTATTGGCTATTAGTAGGCTCCGCCCGCGCGGGCTGGGGGGTTGCTGCGGCAGGACCGGCGGGGCGTAAGTGCGCGCCGAGCGGCGGCGCTTACGACGTGTTGCCGTGCGGCCAGGCGCGCGCAGCTGAGGAGCGGAAGGTTGTAACGCGCAGCGCGCAGGCTGGCGGTTACGACGTGTGGGCGCTGCGCCGCTGCCGGGGCTGCTGGGGGTCGCAGTGTCCGCGCTCCGCTCCGGGCGGCGCCGCACAGAAGCGCTGCACACGCCGCGGCGAGCGCTCGTGTCGCGACTTACTTCACCAAAAACGATATTTTTCGCGAATTTTCCACCGCCTTGGAAAACTCATAATATATTTTTCTCGAATTTTCAAATCTTCTGCCTAATACTTAGGCCTAATTTTTATGTAGTTAAATAGTTGTTAGGGTTAGGAAGTGAGATAAAAAAACTTTTAAGAAAGTGAGTTTCCGAATAATAAAAACATTAGCAATAAGAATTGGGTACCTACCTACTATTGAAAACACGACCTAAGTAAATTGTGATAAATTAAACTTAATTAAATGTTCAATAAAATAAAACAGTAATGTAAAGTTAAGCTGAGAGTACACAAGCGAGAGAGCGCCTAACGCAAGATGCAAGCGATGAGCGCAAACGCGAGCGCGCCGCGTGCGCCGCAGAGGTCGCCGTTTGCGATCCAGGAGCTGCTGGGCTTGTCAGACAACAGAGAAAGCCGAGAGAGATACTTTGAGAACAGAGATGGCGACAGAGTGTTGAACTTATCGGAGAGCCGAGAGCCGCGCTCTGCGTACACGCCGCAGTTCCCACTGCCTGCGTCCATGGCCAGCCGGGTGGCGTACGCCGCGGCGTTCAATGCGCAGGCGGCGGTGGCAGCTGCCTTCTTGCCAGGACCGCCACTATTACACCCACCTCCAGGTCAGTTTACCACTCATAGCAGGAACAGTCCGTAGTTTCAACTTCATTAACGGTGTGGCAAATAGATTGTTAGGCGCACTCATTGGCTTTTTGCTAAAGAATTGGTTTCAGATAAATAACAGAGGAAGTTTCGATCAGTTTTATTAACCATAAGTGTTAATGTAGATAGAGATAAGAGCATTTAAAGTACATTTTCTAATGGTAAATAAACATAGGTAGGTATTTGGAAAAGAAATGAACTGAATGGAAGAGAAGAAACAGCAATAGACCGTTTCAATGAATATCTATGCCTTTATCATTTATCAAAGTTGTTGTAAGTATTGGACTGAGCTCGAAGCTACCCGTCGCAGCTCAACAGGCTCGCTCCCGCGCTCCGCCGGTGTGTCCTCAGCACTAGGTCGCGGCTGCATCGCTCGCGCATTTATCGCGGCTGTATTGTGCCTCAGTTTAATTAGGGTTTTGTCTTATTTGTTAATTAGCGTACAATGCCGCCTGCTTTGAAGTGCCGCCGGCTCCGGTTACTGCTTACTGCCCGTGAATGTGCGCCAACCAGCCAATTGTTTGTAATATTAAACTGCCAGCACTCATTTTATCAGAGAATTATCCGCGTTGATTTGGACAGCCTAGTATTACAGGATAGACTGTTCTTACGTATTATTGAAACAGTTGAAAAATAATACAAATTTTATTAGAATGTTTGATGTTATAATTGGCAGATAAGTTTATGGGAAAATAAGATGATGCTAAAAGCTTAACCATTCATGTTGGTGCCAAACTATGTTTCAGAAGACTTTTTCTCTAAGTCAAAAGTAATTTTCCACGAACAAAACATGTTGTGATATCTGAGGGAGGAATGAAAACAAACGCGTTAACAATTTAAAAAAAAAAACAAGAATTTGATTGGTGAAGTAGTTATTTACTACCTTCGTGGATTTGAACAGCAGTTTGCACCAAATATTTAACGCATTCTAATAAGATAGAGTGTGGATGAAATCAAAACGGCAAATAGCGATGTGTGCCCGTTTGCCGTCGGCGCGTTGCGTCGGGCTTTACACCTCCGATGTGGGGTGTCATGTGACACCGGGTAGATTATTATAAAACGCATGTTGTTTAACAAAAATTACCTATTTATAAAGATTTCTTTTAATAATAAATATAACGTAGAAAGACCATGTCACGTTGTACTGGGATCGGTCTATCATTACTGACAGGACTATTGTCGCCAATAAGCCTGACATAGTGGTGATAGACCGATCAGCGCGCCGCGTAATGATAGTCGATGTTACCATCCCGCATGACGAGAACCTCGTGAAAGCTGAGAAAGAGAAACAAATAAAATATCTCGACTTGGCACACGAGGTTGTCGACATGTGGAATGTGAACTCGGCTATCATTGTGCCGATTGTCGTGACGGCCAATGGCCTTATGGCCAAGAGCCTCGACGACCATCTATCGAGGCTCTCCCTTGGCGGTTGGATTAAGGGCCTGATTCAGAAGGCAGTACTCCTCGATACGGCTCGCATTGTGAGGAGGTTCCTGTCTCTGGAGCCCTAACCACCGGTAGCTTGGACCCTGCTCCCGACACCGGCGGACCACTATTTTTTATATTTTTAAATGTTTTTTTTAAATGGTTGTTTTAGAAATATTTAAAAATGTCAAAAATGTGTATATAAAATGAATAAAGGAATATAACGTATATAAATAAAGATAGTATTACGTTTCCTGAGAGAACTTTTATCCAGTTTAAGAAGTATAATGTGTAGAGGGAATCCTATTCCTATTCGAAAATAATAGAAATAATATTCTTGTCAGAAAAAAAAAATACAGCCCTGGATTAGGAGAGGCCTATTTCCTACAGGATGCTACATTTTAGAATCAAATGTATTGGATTTATTAATTAGACAACTGTTATTCACGTCCAAGTACTTCTTATAATACATACTCTGTTAGTACCTATAATGAGATGAATGGTATCAATTTATGTAAATAAGTTCCTACTTCCTAACAACTTGCTAGGTAATACAAAATTATGACTAGCTACGGGAAATTGGCTGTCAATTAAATTGTATTTTTTGCCTGCAGCAAAAAGGATTGATTTGTGTGGATATCATTGTGAATAACACACCTAACATTACACTACTCTTTGTAATGAGCTTGTTAACAATCAAAAAGTAAATTGGGCAAATATTAAAGAAAAACCTTGGTATTAGACGAAGGAAGTTTAATTATAACAAAAACTAAAATTAAGTCATATTTATTATCTTTGCCATGCAATTATTTATCATCCTTATTGACTTATTGACCCTATGTAGGAGTAGAATGAATAATAGTAAAGTAATACTAGGCTAGGCTCTCGGATCAAGAATGTCATGCATTGAGAACTAAAACAAACATCAATCAATAAGGGAATTCCCGTATTGATTGATGTTGATCCCTTATTATTGTTCTACCAGCACTCTAGGCAAGGATTGGTGAACAAATTCAGTAATAAGCAGCCAGACCCATACTTCTCTTCCTCTTACTAAATTACAACAATTTGATAATGTATTTAGCACTCGGTTACCAATGAGCCCAGCGCGACCAAACACCTTGTCTTCTTCGTATGAACATCTTAAGCAGCTACAATGGCTAGCAACATGATTAGAATTCACCTTTGTTACCTTCCTATCAACACCTTAAACAGCTGTCTTTTGATTAGTGTTTAGTTATTAATTACAACCAAGTCTATAGCGACTTCCTTATCTACTAGGTATACTATATTTTGTAATGAACTATTCACAAAATTAGTTTGCATCATACAATACGCATGCACCTCTGATTTTTCGGATTCATGTGCGTATTGTATAATAATTATCACTTGCATCAGTGAAGTAAAACATGGTGTGGAAAATAGCATGCTTGAGAGATATTGTTCGACGGCATGTAAAGCCAAGCTAGAGGCCCTAGGACTCATAAAAACTAACCACACGAAATACGAAGAAGATTACCTATCAACATAATAATCAGAGATCGGAATAGGTAGAGTTTATTAACCTAAGCTTCAAGGAAGTGAGTAAATAAATTTCACATTTTTTTTCGGAACTTAAAAATCATACCGGGATTTTATGCGGAGGTATTATCCGCATGTTACTTCCTGGAAGTTCAGCCAAATGAACTCTACGTGTTCCGATCGCTGATAAAATCATTTACGAGTGATAGTACCACATCACACGTGTCTCAGTACAAGAGCGCGCTAAGACAAAGCGCCGGCGCACAATGGCCGTCGGGAGATGCGCGCGCGTCGAACTCTTCGCTATTGGCGCACCGTTATATCAGACGCGGGATTAACTTGAGGGGTACTAGCTTAACGCTTTACAAGTTAAGTAGGTAATCATCCTGGTTAACATGTGATATCTGATCACTTGTTGAGGGAGATTTAAGTAGACGGAAGCTACTGGATTTTGACAGGAGTTTAGCCATTCATGTGTTAGATACGTACTATAATAATACCTTTTTTCTTTTTTTTTCTTTTCTTTTATCGTGTGGTTAGTTCGTAACCTGGTGTCAGAGTTTTTATGCCGCCCATGGGCCTCTGACTTGGCTTTACATGCCGTCAAGAAATATCTCTCAGGCATGCTGGTTTCCTCAAGATGTTTTCCTTCACCGAAAAGCAAGTGATAATTATACTATACGCACATGAATCCGAAAAATCAGAGGTGCGTGCCTTGGGTTCGAACTCGAGACCTATGACTTGGCAGTTCGACGGTCACACCACTAGGCTATCACTGCTTGATAATACCTTATGTTGTACCTATAACATAAATTCTAACAATTAAAGATTTATCAAGGATTCATCAACAATGAAGGGTTTGATAAAGGTTCCCACATGACCAATTAAATATTATGTCATTAGATAGATGTTTGAATATATTACAATAAAGATAACACCTATTCACGTTTGGTATCATTTGCACCTATTATGTTGTCTCTATGTTATGGCTATAACTAAGGCATAAAGTCCATCTCTGTGTTTTATTTGCGGCTAAAGGCTTTGCAGCAAAGGTAAGGCGGCTTATTTCAATTTTCATACAAAAATGCCGATTCTTTTTTCAACAAGCTGAACTAATTTAATAATACCATATTAAGTTATAGAGAGCGGACGTAATGATACATCGGTTATATAATGAACTGCTTTAATATCGTTAGCATACAATTATCGTTGTTAAACAACTGTGCAATCCACAAGGCGTGCGCACAACATCGCCTGCGCGCGCGTCTCCGTTCTACTCGTCATTCAGTTAGCGATCATTATTGGAACCTGTCGTTAACCTTCACATTTACATCATACTTACTTAACAAACAGATACATTATTATGCTTGCTATAAAGTAGTTATATATTTGTTGTAGTTAACCCAATCGTTTTTTATCCGGCGTTATATTGTAACCTCGAGTTTGGCCTAGAGATGAGGCCTATTTTGGTTAAACTTCATTTTAGGGCACTGATGATTGTAGAAACAGATTTTAAAACTCCTTTTATATGTACCTGAGTTTAAATGTGTTTCATCTCGTTTTTTTGTGCACATGATAAATATTGTAATGTTGATACATGCTTCTTAGTGGATGTAGCATGTTTTGATATATCTTAGGTATACATAGGATGAACACAACGATCGGTTTGTTTGGTTAACAGAAACCGCACAGTACGGAAAAGTATTTTCTAGGAGAAACCTCTTGAACTCAATTATTTTAACTCCTGACCGTATGCATTTTCAATCGACATTATAATTGTGATGAGACTAGTTTAGAGCAACTACTGATAGATAAGTCTGTTGATGCTAAAATGTAATGGAAGTAATAAATCATCTTGCTAATCTTTTACAGATTTTCCGTAAGTAGTATCGAACACAACTACAAAAATAATCCAAACACTTAAAACCTAACCCAAATCTGTGCTCAACAGACAAAACATCTCACTACATCCACTTACAGCACAAAGGAAATTCACACACCTACTTATACAGAGACAAAGAGCCTGTTACCTCGCGAGCTGATGGCGCGATGGCGCAGCACAATCCAACACCTCGCCAAAAAAACAAGCGCCTTACAAATACTGCTTGAAAGAGGCTCACACCTCCCAGAATGGGCCATTGTGGGGTACAAAGAGGGCCAGATAAAGCCTCTTTGTGGGCCGTGTGTGATAAAGGGGCAGCGGATCAGAATGAGGGTATTCAGTTCGTTAGTGGTCATTCGCCACCTTTTCTGGTGATTGATTTAAGGTCTCGTGTGACGACTGTTGTGTAGGATCCAGTAGAACGGTGCTCGACTGTTCGCTAGTGAGGCGTGCTGGCAGTAGGTCGACCTTGTATGTCGCTTATATGTAGTTTGGTTCTCGGCTGGTGCCGAATCATTGATAGGTATTAACATTAACATGATTTCTGATTTTAAAATAGGCAGTAAATAAAATAAGTAGGTAAGTCCTTGGTCTCCATTGAACGAAATAGTCCCCGTATAAATATAATACTTAAGATGAACATTAAGAACATGATTACAAGAATTATGCTCTTAAGAGCGTTCATCCAAAAAGTTGGCGACGTCGCAAATAACTGACAAATATTTACCTGTTTTAATTAATTTGGCAATAATACTGTGTGCAAATAAGAAATATGGCTAACTAGTAAACTAGAATATTAATAATGAATTGTAATAAAAACACTGAATTTGATGTTGTAACCGACTTAGATGTAAAAAGACACTTGAAAAGTTTCCAAATACTTTTTTTACAACTAAAACTAAACATTCGGTGTTACGATATTAATTATTGCATTTAATAATCAATATTTTAGTTCAATAGTTAGCCATTTTTCGTATTTACATACAATAATATTGCCAAATTAATTAAAACAGCGATATATTTGACAGCTATTTGCGACGTTGCCCACTTTTTGTATAAACGATCTTAATGTTATTTTTGTTTGTTACTTAGAGTAGACAAGTTAGGTAAGTAGTAGATATTAAAACAGCGACAGTTTGGCTCAGCCCAACATTACTTGATGTTGTATTAGTAATCATTGACGGCCACAATAACTTCAAATACATAATTCGGTATAAAGAAGCCTTGGCATTACTGAAAACAAATTAATTAAGTTAGTAAGTGCCTAATTTATTTAATTGAATTTCCCTAATAACCTTAATTCCCATTTATTTATGAATAGTACAACAATTTCAGTGGCAGACAAGTTCGGTGAAGCGCGATGTGGGTCATACGTTAGCGGGTTCCGTATCGATCGCGGGCTACAAATGAGACAGGCACATTAGCGAGGTTATTAGCGAGCTAGCGGACCCCCACTCCGGCGGGGGCACACTAGCCGATGTGTTATCGCTAGAGCTCGCTTTAGCATAGCTACGTCAATAGGTAATAGTTCAATTTATTATCGCTATTAGATTAGTTGATGCTAATCCAGAGAACTGGCAGGCAATGTATAGATTTTCTGTTGTTTATAAGCATAGAAGATTGTGAAGTTTTATTTCATCTTTAACCGAGGAGCGATGTCAGGTTTGTGTCTTGCTACGCCGTAGCTCGTAGCTCTACGTGTAGCACAATGAGGTTATCAAAACTTTTGACGTATATTCGTCAAGTCTCTTGTTATAAGCAGTCTATTATTATTAGTATCGTGTATCCGCCGCTTGTGGCGCTCCTAACCCGAAAGGGTTGTCGGTTATTGGTTCGCATAACCGCTGCTACACACGCACACACACGCGCGCACGCTCACATAATGAGTTCCGATCCGGTGCGCCTGTGTGTGTGTACGCTAACCCTTCCTCCAACCAGTTTGTTGAGGTACAGTGTCTGTGACAGCAGGTAGCGGGTGAATGGTTGATGGGAGCGATTTTTGGTTAAAATCGGGATTTTGCCCGCGGCTTCACTATCAGGGATAATGCATGGATCAGTAGTTCCTCTACATCCAAACTTACAAATACACAAACTTTACCACTTTATAATATTAGTGTTGATAGCATAAAAGTGTAACCATGGAGTTTCTTGCCGGTTCTTTTCTATAGGAAACGACCAACCCGGACCGTGCACCTTTTTTCGAAGTTTTATAAATGCCCTTGTAGGCCTTTGTGAAATAAAATATTTTGTATTTTTGAGCACTATTTCATTATTGAATTGCTCTCGAATGAAGCATGTTCGTTTAAGATGGTATTAGCTCTTTCAAAAAGTAAGGCAATAACTGAAAATCGGAACATCGTAGCGATCAATATTTATATAAATTTTGGGAATATCCAAACCCAAATACTCCGAAATATTTTATTCTTAATTTCGATGTTCCAATTTTCAAAAGTACGAATTTCATTAATACCTAAGAATTACAATGTCTATTTTATACTATGTTAAAAATCACGAAATCTGTTTTACCGATTTTTGCTTGTTTTCCGATTTTCATATGTTCGAAAAATCAAATTCTTGATGAGTTGTCGGTACGAAAAACGACATTCCGATTATCAATACTTCGAATAAATTGCTATAAAGATTTTGATTGTGAGTCAATTAGTAAAATATTCAGTTATGCATATACAATTCAAAATCTATTAGTAACGTTTGATGAAATTTAAAAACGTCTACTTTGTAATTAACATTTGTGTATTAATATTAATTTTTGTGTTTTATTCTTTTCTTTATATACCTGCTTCGGGTACCATCTATTGTTGGTAAATCATTTGGGCTTGTTAGGTTAGAACTGTGACCATTAAAGCTCGAAGGCGAGCGAGCGAAGCGAGCATGCCGCGGCGGCGACCGCCGAGCGTTAGATCCCCCGATCCGCGTGAATCATATGGGTTGGATTAAAACAGTGATCATTAACGGATCTGATCCCCAGATCCCGTCTACTTTTGGTTATGTGTTTATTTGTCTTGATATTCAGTTTTACAAGGCGTTTTTATTTCGGAACTCTAATTAATCGGTATTTTAATATTCGGAATTCGTATTTTTGATGTTTAATTATCATTAAGTGGGACTTTTTGATATTGGATCTATTGAAACTCGATATTTTGAGAATAGTACCTAATTATAAACGTTAGGAATATTGAAATTTAGGAATTATAAAAATAGGATAAATGATAAGTAGGTACATCAAAGTTGTTATATTAGGAATTTTGAACCATTCGGAATTATGAAAATCGGTATTTTAAAATTCGGATTTGTGACTGTCGGAATAAAGTTTTTCGTATTTATGTAGTGTACCCATACATTTTGAAATAGCCTATAATGGGCACTCGATCTGAAGGTCCTGACTGGTGACTTAAAACGGTGTTATCAGTTTTTTATCGCAAGTCTAGTTTCTTTAATTAATAAGAAACAGTAGGTATAGGTCTGACGTTGAGCAACATGTTATTATGTAACGGCACGATAATCGCTGCATCTACTGACATGTGCCGTATCGTAATATGTCTCGGTGTGCTGGTACCTCTACTACCAGGCTACACCATGTCGCATCGTACAGCACCGTGTCGTACGGCATCGTGTCGTACAGAGCCGGTGACGTACTGAATCGGACAGTTTCGTTTATTTGGTCTATGTTGACAACAACGGTAAGTCGGATATAGTGATCAATTTTGCGTTTAGTAAATAGTTGTAAGTTTAGGTACTTTGTTAGAATAATTAAACTCAGTTTGATTTTAAATTGATTTCCTTACTCTTTGAGTAAGTTAATGTTAGTAAGTACCTATTAGTTTCTCGGTTACGTGATCCTTGCACCACCTGGTCATCTCACTTGATACTTTAATTTTATAAAAATCCTAGAAAATACATGAATTCTCAAGAGATTGGCAAAGTACCTACCACTCGTTAAAATTGAAGCTGTGTTATCGAGTAGCTAACAATATTCTATTCAACCCGTTACGGTTTAATGCGAGTATGAGACATCAACGTCAGTAACTCATTACACACGTAGTCACAGAGATTACCTACTCATAACCAACGCAAACCATCAACAAATCAAAGATAAAACAACAATTAGTATTTGCTGAACAAAGCCGCGTCCCACACACACACACACACACCCACATGGTGTGATGAGTACACCGACACACGTGTGCATGTGGGTGTGAGGCGAGGGAGTGGAGAGCGTTCGGGCCGACACCTCGGCACAAAGCACGGCGCCGCGCGCCTCTAATAGCTAGTTTCACACAACTAGGAGAAACGCCCAGATGTGCCTGCATACTTAATTTTAAACTAAGAGCACAAAGACGAGCTATGTACGAGAAATCGAATAAAACACAACAGTAAAAGGAAAGTTTTGAGTGTGAATGTGGATGGATAAGAGATAGTCACTATTAGAGAAGCATGGAAGAAGACACATGTGCCGACTACACATAAATTGGTATAAGGGCAGGAGAGCGATGGTGATGATATTTGAAGAAATAGCAGAAAATAATGTTGTAGCTACAATGCAACTGTTTCAAATATTTAGATCATCTAACGTAGCATAGGCGTAGCGTCGTAGCAGTAGCGCGAGTTTGACAATATTTGTAATTTTAGTTGAATAGACTTATCTTTGCTTCGTGAACTTCGTTGAAATTACTTGTATTGATATATTATTTGCGTTGTTTAGTTATAAAGAACTGATAGCGGATAGTTGAGTGTAGCGTAACTTATAGGCTAAGGTAAGGTTGACTAGACTGCGTTAACTGATTATGAAAATGGAAGTAAGTCACCAATTTAACACAGAGATCACATTATGAAAAATATTTCGAGTTCTGCGAAAAGTATTCGGATCACAAAATAACCAACAGTCGTATTAAAGTTTCGCTAGCAGTTAGCAAACAAACAATAAGTCAGGCGTGAACACCAATTTATATTCTAGTGGCGGGCGTTAGGGTTCAAATTTATTTAGTCGCCGCGCAGCCTCCCTTGCCTCTAATTAGCCTGAAAACGAAACTATCAACGCGCTAACTTGATTTAAACCTTAGGATGTAAGTAATAGGGTTTAGTTCAGAGTGCGGTGTGTGTAACAATAATAGAGGACACTCGACCTCTCAGAGGTGCGAGATTTCCCGCGCATTACTTTTTAGAGCAAAGTGCTGAACACTTTGTGCACAGAATTAAGAATATACTTTAATACTAACTGTGCGAGTGTTGGCGCGACATGCTTGTATGAGACTCGGGAACTTTCCTTGTTCTGCAACTGCTTTTTTCGGGAAATTAAAGTGACTAGTTAGGTACCAATTAGTCGCTTTAACAATACTTTACAACGTACAACGTAATTCGTAAAATTAATTAATGTTTTAGAAACATTGACTTTAATATATGTTCGCCCCCTATTACCTACGTATATGGAACTTACTGGCGGAAGGTGGGTATATACCCACTATAAGTACTATTCACCTCTGTATAACTCTTCGGAGATAACAGGCGTGATTTTTGTGTTTTTGTTGATATGAAATAACTTCTCTATAGTAATATTCTCACTGTGGAGACCAAAAAACATATGGATGGACTGTGTGGAAGATCTTCTTCTTAGAATGTCGATGAGAATTTAAATTGATTCAGCCCAAAATTGGGCGACGAGCATGGCACCTTCAGTAGCGTCCATTAGCTCCTATGATGTGCAAACAGCAGGACAGGCAGGACATGCCATCAAGTGTTCCTTCGTTTGTGGGGCAGCACCACATTTATACTCACGGGCAGAGTCATCTAGGAATCTCCACCTGAACAGGTCTTCCTTGCTTCGGCCTACCTGCGTGGAAGATGATATGGATTATGAAAGGAATGAGAAGCTGCTACTATCTATCTGTAGTTATCAGCCTGTAAAAGCTAACCCTATGGGCTTCCTTAAATTTCACTCGTTATAAAAATGTATCAGAAATAATAAATCCCAATTCACTATGAACAAATTAAGCCTCTTAACTGTATAAATATTCAGTTAGTAAACTAAAGTGAACAAACGTAACTGAAACTTAAGTTAATGTCAGATAGTACTAAAATTAACATAAACGGGTTTATTCGCTGAGCAGACAGGCTTAACTGCGCTCGCTATTTAAAATTGTAATGTTGTAACTTGAAAAGGCAACAGTATTAAATATAACTTGGCTAATGTAGCTTTTACAGTTATGAAAATTAATTATTTTAGTCTTACTTTAACATACATACTCGTACATACATCAATTAAAGACTTAATTAGGACAACAAAAAAGTAACGATCAGAATACAATATTAAATTCGTTACTACCTAAATTTTGCATATACGTTGTCAGGTGTACAGAAACGGACACAGGGTACCTTTCATCCCGAAAGATTATTGTTGTTCTCGAGGAAAACAACAATAACGTTCTCATGATAATAGATGGCGCCACGTGTCTTTCGAATCATGATTGAATTATATTATTACAAGCAGAGTGCAACCCGAATTGATTGTCAAATTCTAAATTAACGCGAGCGAAGCCGTGGGCAAAAGCTAGTAAGTTATAAGTCCTATAACAATTGCAATTGTGAATATTTGAAAAAAGTCTTTCCTTTAAATTAATTTGTAACACTTTAACCTAAGGAAAAGCCCTTAGCATCTATGGGCTGTGAGTACTGGTCAAGGTCACTAATAACACGTTATATAATAAAGGGTGTAAAAAGACCCTTAACGAAAACGAAAACCACATATTCTGCCCATCATTGGGATCATTTTTTTGTTCTGGACCATACCTGGGAACCTTCTAGTTACGAAGATATGGGGGGTCAAAGTTCCAATTTTTTCACAAGTTTTTTTTAAATACTACTTTTTAAGGTTCTAACTTTACTCCAATTACCTCCATGGTCCGTTTACTATTCAAAGCATCCATCAGCAATAAGTTTTGAGCGCATTATATTGAGTTTTACCATAAAATGTGATTTTTGACCCCAAAAAAAAATTTCGTTTCCCAGCAAAAATTTTTGCGTAAAGTTACTTAGTTTGATGTACAGAATGCTTGGTTGACGGCTTGGTGAAGGGTCTGTTTACACCCCGTATATCACTCATTGCTTATTTTCCTACTCATCCCAAATAACCCGCACATCGCTTCCCGTACATAGCTCATGGCCTGGCTAACAGCATCAATAAGCACCGAATATGCCCTTAATACATACCCCCATTACACACTGAAAACTCCAATAAAAACCTAACATCTCGCTCATATTTCAGCTGAAACCAAATAGCCTCACTCCATCTCAGTCGAGCCTACAGATCAGTGTATCTTGCATCTCGTTTTGACTCGTGAGGTTGGCAAAGCAAGGGCCGATTATGATAATATCCCCGGCTGAATATAAATTGGGCAGTTATTTACAACGAGTTATTTAGCGCAGATGATGTTATTATGTAAATGTTATGAACGTGAGCACGTAATGAATTTCTTATAGTCGTTATTTATTTATTAATGGGGGGTATTAATTCGGTCGTTTTCGAGAATGTTTGGAGATGAAAATGTTTTACGGTAATTGGGTGTTTTTTTCGCTTCTGCTAATTTTATTGTAGATAATTTTAGACCCTTTGTTTGGTAAATTACATTTTTGTAATCATAATTAGTTTTCTTTCGATTATATTTTTATCACTGATAGAATGTGGTGACTGTTATCTATTTAACCCGACCCTGCAACATTGTTGACGTGATAGCCCCATAGAAGAACATCATGTCGTCATCACGTAAGAACAGACTAATTGTCCACATCATCATCATCTTTCTACTCTTTCTCCGAATTCCAAACTTTAAATATAATCTGATTTGTTGTTATTTCCCTATGAGACCGAAATAATTTACATGAGCCATTTCTAACAGTCGTACAAAAGTAAAAGATGATAACTGTGTCTTTGGTTAACTATGTATAATATTAAATTATAATCTGGGTTCGAATAGTAACAAATTGTAGAGGTAGCTTACATCTTCGTCCGACCACAGTATTTCAGTAGCGACGTCAAATTTTTCAAGCATCGCCGTGTCGCGTCGTGTCGGATCGCATTACTCAGCAATTGTAGCAACAGTATCGTCTAAACGCTTGTTTTCACGCGACGACAAAACGCACCCCGAAAAATCTATAGCTCACCCCCTACCGCCCCCCGTACCGCGCCACCCTGCCTCACCCCCGCTGGCGCCCTCCCGACACACTCCACTTTTGGACTTTTTAACCCAAGATGGCTTAATTTTCTTCTCGCAACGATTATTCTGCGTTTCTTAAAAAACTCCATTAGAATTGAGCCCAGCGGGGCGTTACGACGATAGCGGGGTGACGACTGAAGTGGGGGGTCGAGTCCGGGTCGAATGTTCCGGGATTAGCATTTAGCAGGTTTTTGCGGACAATGCGTGGAGTCGGCGTCGAGCGGAGCGGAGCGGAGCTGAGGAATGCGCTTTTGTGTAGGAGAGCGCGCGACGGTTAAATTGCTTCATTGAAATGTTCCGAATATCTCGCACCTCCGCGTGTTTTATTAACTGTACAGTTATTTGGTTTATTAAGTCGTACTCCTGCACGCTCTAGTGGCCTGTTTCTGTTCAGTAGCTATACCAACAAGTTCATCCTCTTTTGTAGAGACATTTGAGATTGGCGCATGAAGGAATATTTAACTCGGTATTTCACTTATCACATCGAATGGATACCTCATGTGTCCCATGCATATGAAACAGAGACTTTTACAATTAAACTATGTTTGTTCTGAAATTATGCCCTTCTCTTTTTGGTTTCCTCTTTCAATCTGGAGGATTAGGTAAAAGTCTTCATAAGGCGATATAAATTTGAAATAGGATTCCACCTGAACCTACAGTTACAGGTTGAAAATAGAATACCTGAAGTCAAAATGGCATGTTTCAGAATTCCCAACCTTCGTTAGAATTTGGGTCACCTTGGTTTTCTCCATGTTTTAGGGTAGCCTAATTGTCTTCTTGCTGAAAATATCAGCTTATTTTGCATTTTGTCACAGCTAGAGGCTGCTGAAAGAGTTCCATTTGGGCCACATCCGCAGTGTTGTGGTTTCAAGGTGTGGATCAAAACACAAGCGGCGCGCGCCACCTGAGTTCAGTTAAGTGATTAATTTTAGTCGAGCTTTTACACAAGACTTAGACTAGACGGTCCAGTTATATCCAGGACAGTTGATCAAAAGATCTTGTTTAGTGTTGCACCTACTCAAGACTTATATCCGTAGTAGTATGACGAGTCTACTAATAGGGATATAATCTATAGAATAATGTAGGGTTATTTTGTGGGATTGCAGTACCGGTCTATGTCGGAGAAGCAGGGAAGGGCTAGACTGTTGTTCAGTGGTGGACTCCGACAGGTGACGAGATGGATAGAGACAAATTCTTGTAATCGGTATGATAACTATGCTCCCCACGTGCCGCAGTCGGTTGTGTAAAACTCGTGCAGGTAATCCGCGGCATATGGATCTCACTGGATTGTCGTCTCAAGTTTGTAGACGGAGAGATAGAGTATACTTAATTACGGTGGTTCAAGATTTAGCTCTCCACTCTGATGAGATCAGTTTATGAAATGTGGTTCACGAGCTAAAGTGCAAGCTGCCTCTATTAGCGTTAGTACCGCGGCACTGCCGCGTCACGGCAGCGATGCGGCACCGCGTCCGGCTCGGAAGCGCCCGCGGCGGCGGCGCGGCGGCGCTTATTGTTAATTAATTACAAACGATTCTGCCGAGAGAGAGCTGAGGCGAGCCACCTACAGATATAGACAGGCCCCAGGTACACTGGGTACGAGACACTTAGCCACAGCTCCCTTAAAGTTAAATTTTTTCTTTCCCAATCAGCGATATATTGTACTGTTTGGGCCCAGCAGGTGGCCACGTACTGAATAACACCTCTGACTCCACATAGATCAACAACATAAACAACAAGTAAGGCGCCAAATACATAAGATGATAGAATTTCTCGATATTTTAAATTGTCTTAGAATTTTTTCATGTTTTTTTTGCTACTTGATCAGAATTTTTTCAGAATATAGATGTATTTTTTGTATACTCGATTTTACACGATTGCATATTATTCTAACTTTCTCAATTCCCCTACCTCTCTAAAAAATTAAGACATAAACCAATGATTACCCTCCCCTTAGTGTACCTCAGTTCTTACGAAGTGGGATCGCTTCTCTCCGTCTTTGTATGGGCTGGCATTTCTTCAGCTGGAGAGGCAATGAGGCGGCTTTAATGAGGCCTTCGGAGACACCCGCTAATTGATTAACTGTCGCACAATCACGCGCCGCACAAAGCAACGCGAAACGATGTCATTAAGCCACGGAAAATTATAAGTGGGAGGGGGGGGGGCACTTTACGTGATGTTATACAAATAGGAGGCTAATTTGATTAGGGAAGGGAAATATTCTTTGCCACGTCTCAGTGTTAGGGTCGTCGTTGATAGAACTATCGTACGTAACGTGTCTAAACTTGTAGTGTAAGGAGGTATGAATAAAAGGATAAAACACTTATAGTGAGAGCCTTACATAAACTCACACCTTTTTCCCATGGGGGTAGACAGAAACTATACAATGCTACGATCCTTAGTGTGAGCTAATTGTCAAAAAAATCTTAGATCAATCTTTCAAAAAGGTCTTCTTTGGTCGTTAACCACTGCGGTTTTCATACAGAGAAACATTTTTAAATAACTTCATTGAAGAATTACGTTCTTCCTAATAGGTAATGAATACAGCCTGCTCCATGAAATGGGCCAGTAATAAGTTGGTCGACATTGGCTGTCAATTGGTAGTTAATAGTGGAACCCTGCGCCTGGCAGGAATGCGGTCAGAGCCCCGGCGTCTGCAGGCATCTGGCTAATATCGCCGCGTCTTACTGCTGAGCCGTGTTCCAAGATCATTCTAATTATTGGCAGATATATTTTTGGGTCTAATTGGTGCAGAAGTCTATTGGTTTGTTATACTTCTTTAATCTTTAAGCAGACAAGAGGAATGAAGGTCGACTTAATGTCTTAGGCATTCCTAATCAGTGAAGCAAGCGTAATGAAAGACTGCAGTAATATGGTAACGTTTCGGATCAAGTGTAGATCTATAAAACGTATAAAAACTATTTCTCTTGACAGCTAGTGTTTTAAATCGTAAAATAAATGAAGTAGCATCGTAATGTGATTGTGACGTTGTACTGGTAGGTACCAATAATACCGAAGCTGTCAGTTCCAGGATTCAGGTCGATACTGTCATATTGTAACAGAATGAATGAACTTTTTTGTTTGGAGAATTATTTTTGTTTTTGTTTTTATTACTGAATTGGTTCCTCCTCCAAAGTAGATACCTTCATAAAGAAGTTTGACGAGAATTTATCTCTCTGGCGAAGCACCTAAAGTTTCTATGTGTCCGTTGTCTCCATACAACAAATATTATCTGTATGTGTGTGTGTTTACGAGGACATCAAAGCTCGCCGGCGGCGTGAATGCCAATTGGTTTTTTTATCGTTTTCTCTAGGCTCGTGATAAAACCGCCCCTCCCCTTCCATCCCCTGCCTGCCAGCCCTCCCCCTGCGACGTCTTACGGCTTCGTCTGCATACTTGGCAAGTTTGCCCGTACATCTAGTTTGTCTAATGCTGAGTTGTGGGCAGATCATAGCGAGTGAACATGTCTACACGTAGTCGTGGGGTTGTGTTAGTATGTGCACTTTTTAACACTAAAAACGAGATATTTACCATGTTTACTATTTGTTTTGAGTTCCCGATATTCAAAACAAATAGTAAATATGCTAAGTATCCCGTTTTTGGTGTTAATGATAGTGTTAGTGACCACGTTAGTTTATAAACTTATATGTGTACTTTTTGTTTGCCAGCAAAGATAGGTACTATGGGGATTTTGCTAAGTTTTTGGAGTGCTATGATCTTGGATTAGAAGACAATCTTACGATGTCTTTGGAACTGATCATACATTTTGATGTGTCAAAAGTTGCAGGGGTGGAATAAGGCCAGAAAATATTATTTATACCCTTTCTCCTAATATCTTGCTCTAATTAAAACCTCACACTCCTCAGTCACACCAAAAAACGCAAACAATACAAAATCTCGAAACCAAACAAAATTAGTTGATCATGTAAAAAAAAACAAGCGAACAAGCTTCTGCGATATTCGCCTGGGGCTTGCTCGCGACTATACGTCCTGCGACCATTACACGAAGACCCCCGAACCTTTGCCTATCGACTTATTCCTTCTTACATTTAGAACAGGAACAGAGGTCAGGATGGGTTGGGCTTATGATAGAATTGACTTGTGGCTAGTTAAGCTTGAGCTGCGTGGTTCCTTGGGTTTGCTTCCGCGTGGTCTTGGTCCGGGTATGTTCGGGGGGGCTAGGGGGGTCTCGGGTGGCTGGTGCTGGCTCGTGGCGTGTACTAGTGCTCACTTCACACGTCGTACAAAGCGCGCTAACTGCCTGCTATTAACTGCTCGACCCCCCTACTGCCTAGTGATGTGCTCAGTGCTGCTGGGGTTATCGAATTACGACTCTTGGTGGTTCGATGGATTTTGATTGTAAATCAAAGAGATTACAGGGATCCTTCAAGGTGTCTGTGAAAATGTATGATTGTGACAATTTGAAATCATGAAATTGATTTCAGGTTATTTATTGCGGTGGAAGGTTTAAGCTAGGATCCCAACTTACATATTTTCAATGGTTTCGGTTCAAAGCTTTTGGTTGGATTTTGTGAACCATTTAAATGACCTTGTATGTTTGCACCTTTTCTCTTGAAAAATATGATTTTTAACGGAAATTTTCAACTCATAAGCCTTTCACTCCAATAATCCATCATCGAACCCTGCGAACTCTGTCGTTTCCTAAGATTAATCAATCAAAACAAATAATTGACGATAACAAATGAAAATCTGCGACGAGTACGATTTGTGCCATCACTAGCGCTCGCACCGCCCGCGGCTCCTTTCCCGGCGTCTAATCAAGCGAAACAAAACCATACCACCTACATAATAAGATCTTAATTCCATTGTGTACTTATCTTATTATTATTTTTTTTTTTTTTTACAGCTCTGAATTCTAATTTGAGCTCTATATGCAGGAAACTTGGGTTGATATTAGTGTGTGCGTTGTGTATTGTATTGAGTCAATCATTTCGGTAGGAACAAGAGCTGTGCCCCCAATGGTCTCGATAAATTATCCGCTTTCGCTTGTTTTATAATAACTGAACAGATACAATCAGCGCCACTAATTACTTATCAATTAATTGATTAATTTCGTTCACTTTCACAACATTATGTGGCCGATACATTGTTTTGATGAAATTATGTAATTGAAGGGCTCACATGTACGCAGGTCCTCACCGGACACGGTTGTTTCGGGAGGTTCCTGCACCGAATCGGGCGGGAGGAAACGCCCGGGTGTTATCATTGTGAGGATCGTCCGGAGGACACGGTGGCGCACACCGTGGAGGTCTGCCCCGCTTGGGCGGAGCTCCGCCGTGTCCTCGTAGCGGCGATCGGCGGCGGCGACCTCTCGCTCCCGGCCCTGGTTCAGGCCATGGTCCGGAGCGAGAGGGAATGGGAAGCCGTCACCTCCTTCTGCGAAGCAGTCATGCTAGCGAAGGAGGTGGCGGGACGTGAGAGGGAGAGAATCTCACGTCCCAGCCGCCGCGGGCGAAGCACCGGGCGTCGGGGGCCACGTGGTGGCTCCCGGCCACCGTAGGCGCGGGCCTGTGGACGGTGAGTAATGGGTTAGCTCACCGTCCGTCCGTCTTATGACGACAGGCCGTGTCGACGGCGCGTTCGTGTTCCACGCGCGCCTCAAAGAGATGTCAGCAACCAAGAAGGGGCCCGCAAGGGCCGATGCCTGCCGGGGCTGCGGGACT
Organism: Noctua pronuba; assembly: GCA_905220335.1. Taxonomy (NCBI): domain Eukaryota; kingdom Metazoa; phylum Arthropoda; class Insecta; order Lepidoptera; family Noctuidae; genus Noctua; species Noctua pronuba. The sequence goes on along the minus strand of LR999904.1, from coordinate 17,568,309 downwards.
GTTCGAAAGAGATACCGTGGCCCTGGAACACAAAGGGCAATGAAGGAACATGGATGGGTTTTAGTCAGTAAGAGTCTGACACTCCCTCCCACTCCACCCAGAGCGGGAGAAGTCATTTGATGATTTCCCATCCGTAAAAAAAAAAAAAAAAAAAAAAAAAGGGCTCACATGTAGAGGTTCACGTTCAATATAATCAAACATGATGAAATCTGCCAACTTTCTATTTGGTCTCTCTAAAATATAGGTTCAGAGAATAGAAATTCAAGGTTACTCTTGAGCACGGGTACCTTGACGCCTTGAGGAAAATTCTGGCCGTGATCAACACATCCGCACCATTGCTATGTTATATTTTGATAACAAAAACCACGAGAGCTTTTACAAGCAAGCTTTCCAAGTTCATGCAAATTAGCATCTTACTAAATATGAAGAGTTTCTACTTTCATTCGCACGATTTGCTGAAATTAATCGAGAGAACACATGCGTGGCTGTGTCGTACATGCGTAAGTATATAATATTCAGACTCAGCATGAAGCCACAACTTACATACCAATTTTAAATCGCCTTCCATATTCAAAATACCTGCACCTAAACACACATGCAACACAATAAAATAATCATAACTCAGATAATTACTAAATTACACGTCCGCTCGTAGAGGCGGGGTTACCTACCCGGTACCCGGTACTTACAACGGGTTAAGTTAACCCTTACACTAAGCCCCATTGTGTCTTGTGTCACTACACACTACACCCAGTCCTGCCGACCCACAATATTGTGACAAGCGACACGTCCGCGACAAAGGCAAGATTGTCGCCGCGACAAAACCGGCACATTATTGAGCGGAGCCATTGTGGCACCTTTAAATGTCTTTTTGTTATTTAAATAAGATTTGTGAGTTTTTATCCAGTTTTTTTTTTGTTGTTAAGAGCTTGGCATTGATAGCGCCATCTAGAGATGGGAAGAGAAAGGAAGTGCCTTTTCAAGATATTTAAAGAAGTGTTTTGTGGCTCTTGTTGAGGAAACAGTCTACAATATAATGGACTTGCGTCCGTTTAAAGTGCTGCGAATCAGAATAACGTTGTTAGTGGTTCAGTTGGATGCAACTAGATCCAATTTGAATGTCTCTGATTTCCATAATTTATTGTAACCAACAAAAACTTAACTCACTCTTTCATTTTCTAATTCTGAATGTCAATTTTCGTAACGCCTGCAGGCGGAATTGGTCCATATTGCGACAAGTTCGGAATTAGTAGAAAAAGGGAAGAGATTTGCCTGAAGGAAAACTACATATAGTGATTGTTATTATTTCTCATGCAGGTACTTGCTGATTTAATTTAGTTACAATCCATACATACTGTTATGGGTAGGTACTCACACCCTCGTTATAAGTCAACATTCACAAGTCACTATTCCAAAAATCACCCTAAAATTACTGATATTTTGATATAATCCCCAAAATAACACAATTATCAATATTTGAAGTACATAATGACGTGCACTTGACAGGCTGCGCGTGAGTTTCGCGGAAGCGTGTATTTGTGTAGGCACCGGCACGGCGGCGGCGCCCGCGCAGCTACCGGGCAACTGTTGTTGATAGACACGGTGTTGTTGTAACGTTACCGCCACACTATTTGTGTTACAGTTTATTTTTTTTTATTTTTTTTGCCACCTGTGTAGTGACATAATTGGTTGGGAAAGAAATGGGTAGTGGCCGTTAATTGACCGTTATATTTAAGATTAAATAAATAAAAGTTCTTATTGGTTCTAGGAAAGGAAAGAAATCCATTGAGTTTTATGAGTATTCCTTTTGGATATCTTTGTCTGCTCCTACATCTAACGCCTAGGCAGGAAGCTCAGTTTCAGTAAGTCATTTGTGACCCTCATTATGGTGAAGATCGGCCAGGTATGGGTGAGTTCTCTAAAGCTTCAAGGCTCCGAAAATGACTGCACCCTTCCACCACTAGTCTCGGACACTCAATCGATCCATTCGTTATTGACAACATTTGGTCATCATTATCTCCACAAACTGCCGCTTCATCAAAAAGTCTTGCAATAAATTTTCAATTACCTTAAACCACAGACTTAGCTTGCATCTCAAATTATAAGAGCTCTTTTGTTAGTGGATTAGCCGACAAAACGCGGAGGGCACGCGGCCCGGAGGCCGGCGCGGTAATTGAAATAGCTCAGCGCATTAGATGGTGTTATAACCACCAGTGGAACTTGGTACACCACGCCTCCCCCGCAAGGATCCACCCCGGCGAACGCGGGGTCTTTGCACAGCTCGTTGAAGGTCTTGCAGTACTGGTTGCTTCGTCCACAGTGGTGTGCAGAACATTCTTGCAGGATTATAAGTTTAGTGTGACAGCCAGCTCAATTAAGTAACCCTCTAGTCGATTGGATATTAATTTATTGGCGTCATATAGTTCAGTAATGCGGCCGGAATGCGAATCGTTTACAACTTCTATTCCGCAGCGAAGTTTATTGCTCGTTTCGAACCCATTGTTAGAGCTCTGTGGAGCTTATGGGGGAGTTAATTTTCCAATTAGATTTTAATGTACATTTGACAGTAGGTGATAGAAGGTAGGTATAGCATCTATGCTACATGTCGTTTTGAACATAGTGTAGGTTATTTTGTATAATGTACATATAGTGTAGGAAGAGCAGAATTGGAGTCCCTTAATTAAAAACACAGTTACAACACCACCATTCAATAGCTGTCCTGTCACTGTTACCAAACCTCTTAGCATAGGTACCAATCCAGCCACGAATAGGTGCCATACACCAACCTAACAACTTACACAGTAAAAAATATACTCACAAGCATGTAAATGTAATAAATCAGCATGTTGCCCCGTTACCATGTCATAGTAAACCCTAGCACACACTACACACTACTCGGTACAACAACTGCACGGAACAGCGAACGTGTCCGGAATCGTAATGTGACGTTTAATCCAAGATGGCGCCGCCCCGCGCTAATGAATTGTGACACGGGTTAACGGCAAATTAATATACATTATAAGCAGTTTACACGAACAATCTGCGGGATGCTGCTGCTAATTTTATTATAAGTTGTGTTCACTAGAGGAACTTTGGTTTGTGACAGCTTCAAGTGGAACTTACTGAGATCTTTGCATTTTGTTGTTTGACATCATAATCCAAATTGAATATATCTGCCTAATGGGCATTATTTGTAGATGTTCATTAAGTAGTAGAAATAATGATGCCAGAACATCTGACACCTAATAACACTCAACTTTCAGCTTAAAACATCTGTCAACCTGAATTTCCTTTTCAAAGCCACACCAATAAGATACAACAATGAACACAACCAATAAAACAACTGACAGGCGAGTGTCGATAGAAATAAAATAAAATAATGATGATGAGTCATTACGGGCGGGTCTGGTTGAGTCTTGGCTCAGTTGACGCGCTGTCACGCTGCCTGAACGGGCTGATTGACTCGAGTGGGGGCAGGCTCAATTAAATCCCTAACATTTGTATTAATTAAAGGAAAGGAATTTGATACGAATCGACAACGGCGCTCGATTGACGGTGAGGCGTACTTATTGAGCTATTAGTTGAGCCTCCAGCCTATTGTCAGTAAACATTTTTATGTTTAATTATGTTTGATGTGTAATTGGTGGTTCGATGTGAAGATCTTCTTGTTAATATTAAACGTTATTGATTGAAAAGGTTTAGTAATTTGTACACTTCGTTATTATAATTTGATTAAATGTTATGTCAGATTTGTAAAAAAGTGGTGTACCAATTATCATTATTTTTAAATCAACACCTATCAAACCTAAACCGCATGTTGAGCGTATATTGTATGATGGGTAATCGGATCTCTCTTTTTATGTCATCTTCAGTTGAGACAAAAGGACTTGCGCAAGAGCATTGTGTTCTAGTGACAGCAGCGCACAGCGTGTCAAGAAGTGGGCCAATGAAGTAGTGTTTGTCACGTTCAACATGCTGTTGACTTTGAGTCAGGCGTCATTCTCTGTACACAGTTTTTTGTCACTTGTTCACAAGAGTTTAGGACAAAAGGATCTATCTGGGCATAAGCATAAGAAGTCAATGATCTGTTGAAGTGAACTAATAAATCACTTTTGATAATCAAGAAGGTTTTATATTTGTACTTAACTCTATCGCTTGAACAACGTATCCGTGCGCATAGAGCAAACTGTTGATATACGCAATAGTTGGAATGTGATGGAAACTGAAAAACCGAATAACTTAAACCAAAGTTTTCTTTCTCTTTTAACGTATATACTCTAGAATTCTATATGTAGAACAACACTCACTCTAACAAAACATTAGCAACTTACCAATGCACACCTACAATTTCGCTACACAATAACATTATACTCTCATTATGTGATGCATCACAAAAGTCTTCACGACACAAGATTTCAGGTCAGATCTGACTTTCACAGCCACTGGCTGACCTAACCCAACAGTGCACAGCTGGGAGCGCACTGAGCCCGCAACTATCACCATTGTTCGCCACAACGCGGTCACTCTGCGCCCGCCTTTATTTATCTTACACCTAACATAATTGAGGAAGTATTTAACTCGCCTTTTGTTGCGTTTTTTCTCTTAATATTGTTAAAATTGTACGACAATCAGGTAACTGACAGCCGGTTGTAGTGGCTAGGGCTGCCACGCGGGGAGGCGGTGTGAGAATATTAGTCTTGAAAATTGTGTGTAACCGACTTTATCTCTAGGTTCATACAGTAAAGGAAACTTAAGTTTGTTGTTGTTTGTTGAACAATGTTTTACTTATTTGAATTTATATGTATGAAATGCGTTAAACTTCTGAATCAACTAGTCGAAGCAAAACTGATCTGAGAAATGGTTGTGTTTGTCCCACAACCATTTCTCGGGACTCTTTGTTGAAATTCACGTTGTTAAATCTCACTTAAAGGGATGGTGATCTCAACAAATAGTTTATCCGGCTGTCATTTGTAGATAGACAGTCGTTACGGCGCGGGTCAAAGCCTGATAGTCTGATAAATAGTATTACCAAAAGCTACCGTGTTACTAAGTAAACACGTTGTGGAGGTCAGACTCCATGTGAAATATCGGCTTTCAGCTGCATTCGAATAGACCGAAAGTTGACTCTAACTTAGGAAAAAGACTAAGCACATAGTTAATTGTTTTATTTCATTAATCTCTCCGTGGCATCCCTGGCTGCGCGTGCGCCTCTCCTCGTTCAATAGAGCTGTCTTCAAGTTACGCGCACATTGTCTATGTGTGCGCGTTTCAAACGATTGTCCCTTCAAGGAGGCACAAGGCGAAACTTTTTGCGGGTAGTCGGTAACCCAATCGTCTTCCAACTAGTTCGCATTGTTCAACTGTAAATATTGAAACGTAAGACGATTTCACAACCATTGCTTCAACGTCAATACGATTTGAGTTCATGAGCGAAATGATTATATTTTTATTTAGGCTATTTTTCTAATCATAAATACCGCTTATAATAAACAGTTTCGGTAATAACTTTGTCACTTAGATTATGGTCCAGGTGACAAAGTCAGTATCGCAGTAATGCGATGTGATCTCGTTAATCATCTTAAAAACACACAAAACCTTGACATATAATTAACTAGCTGGTCCCCGCGACCTTCGTCCGCGTCAAGTTATTAAAAATACAATTTTCCCCGTTTTTGCAACATTTTTCATTGCTGCTACGCTCCTATTGGTCGTAGCGTGATGATATATAGCCTATAGCCTTCCTCGATAAATGGACTACTCAACACTGAAAGAATCATTCAAATCGGACCAGTAGTTCCAGAGATTAGCGCGTTCAAACAAACAAACAAACAAACAAACCCTGCAGCTTTATAATATTATATTAGTAATTAGTATTAGTATATTAGTATAGATTACATAAAAAATGAACGAGCACTAAGCTAAGAATTACTGCTTATTCGTTAGATTTTTTTCTCTATAATATACGTATATAAAGATAATACTTTGACTTAATATCTATCTAGATAATACTTTGACTTATGTTATCATCTGAATTGTTGATCTCCCTAGTGCGAACTCACCAATATATTAGTTCAGGACTACGACAGTCAGAGTTGGTGACTGTGTTTATGTCGGTGGTGGGCTCTACTGTACTGCTTAAATGAACTCTACATTGTAACTAGTGCAATTTATGTTGAAGAAATATTATAATGACTCCAAGTTGTATTAAGTAGGTAAATGCATGTTCTTGTGTATCTTCATAACCACCCGATCACTCCTAAATAATGATGTCAAAAACACAGTAATTGCCAATCCCCGCCCGCAGCATAATATCTAGTAAAGTGACATAGCCTCCCAGCACCAGGTGAATCCTCTGGCAAGCACTTTTAAATTGGAATTCCTGGCGGGCGTTGTTTGTGCTTGTTCTTAATGAATGGATGTAATTGTTGCAGGGTTCCCGCAAATCAAGTCGCCGTACAGCCCTGGATCGCAGCCCCATCTCTCCGGTGAGTCGCCTTCTTGTCACTCACTCGAACGACGCTTTACTAATATCATTATTAAAATTTGCTGGCGATGTGAGGGAGAAGATTACGTTGGTTTCATGCTTGTTGATGGGAGAAAAAGGTTCATCAGCCAAGGCCTTTTCCATTCATATCATTACCTAAAGCTACCAATACCCTTAAACTTTTGTTTAAAAACTTTATTTGGCCCAAGTTAGCCTTATTTGTATTTAAAAATACTAATGCAATAGTCAAAGGTAGTCCAACTTTTTAAAACTCTTTTTTGTTTTCCATGAAGAAACCTGATTTGTATTAATTAACTAAAGTAATAATTAAAAAGTACGACGTCTTAGGAAGGGGCAGTTTGTTAATTTGTTAAGCTTTGATTACAATACACGAGATATGAAGCGATTAGCCAAGGGACCGGAAAAACCCTACACAAATCTAAAATGAGCGAAGCGAGAAAGAATCCTAAAAGTTTATTGGCAAGTTAATCAGCCTGACCTCACAGTGAAGTAGATGCTGTTGATTAAGTGGGAATAGATGGGTAGTTCACAACGCCGTCATACAATATCCGTAACTCCAAGTCAAAACCTTCTAAAAAGGTGTGTTGTCATAATTACAAACTTGAAGCTTCTGAAAAGCTTTCCGCAGTGTTAAGATCGTCAAAGTGCCGTCGTAGATAGGTAAGTACTTATCCCAGGCAGGCTTATTGAAATGCCGAGACAAAAGACCCCGTAATGAACAGCCGTGAAAAATGATCGCCGAAGTATTTTGATTAACAGAGTGGCTCGATGATTAGTTCCTATAAATTAGAAGCGTCGCTGAAACTATGGAGAACAATACATTTGCCGGTGATTTAGGAAAGTGGCTGTGTGGCGGGGGTGAAGCACGCGAGGGGGGAGGACGGGAGGGCATCCCTCGTGTGAGCCCCCCCCCGCGTCTAACACACCCGCGCACCTCACCCCCGCCTTTGTCTCAGTAATGAATCCGGCAAACGCCAAACGTCACCGCGCAGTCGCTCGACCCAGCCAATACCACAAATCATACTCCTATCTATTAGCAATCGGAAACTGAACTCTATGCTTACCCTCCTAGAACCCAACCTTCATTAGCCATTATTGGACATATTACCCTCTTAAAACAGAAGGGCAAATTCGCTTAGAACGTAAGGTTTTAGAAAATATTCAGTTGAATGCAAATTAGTTTTGGTGATAAAGATATAAGTTGGGGCTCGAATTACTTAATATAACGAAGGTCACGGAGACTCGAGGAGATTAATTGACGCGAAGGGTTGCGACTAATGAAAATGGATATTATCCGGTGCGGCCCATCCAAACATGTGTTTGTGCAGTGGATTAGACTACCGTGTTGTTTACAAGCATACACGTAACAGATAACGACGTGGGATGAGTCTCTTTTCTTATTTCTGTTCGTAACCGCAGTGTTGTTGTGGTCGGTGCGTATGTGTGGGACAACACGGTACACGCGGAGTGCGGTGTGCGGTGTGCGCCGTGTGTTCAACCCCAGCGCATGAAAAGCGTCACAGAAAACAAACCTGGCTCCCGCCGGCAGCCATTTGTAAAAATTGCCTCCGCCGCCATTTCTGTGCGGGAATTTCATATTTGGAACGCCACGGGGCGGAATCCGCGAGTGGATTTTGACATTTCCATCATGGCGGCAAGTTTTATTGTTTTCTAAAACAATTGCAGCGGCGGGCGCTGCTGCGATTCCCGCTTTGGGGCCATTGTTTAGCGGCAGACATTTTTAATTTGAAAATTAGGGGTCTATTGTTTTGTGTGTGCCGAATAAAAGTCACGAGTGTAATGAGGCTGTGACCTCATTGGTTGCACGGAAGAAAGTCGACAGCGTTTCACTCATTGATTGAAATCCTCTGGTATTCTTCTAATCTTATACTTCTACCTGCTTCAGTATTCTGGTTTTCAACAGTCAGTAGAACTCCTACCTCTCTGAATTTTTTGCACCGTCACGTTTTAACTTTATGTTTCAAAACCCCTTCAATATAAAAAAAAAAACAAACTAAACAGGACACTATTCCTGCTCTTAATCTTACTTGGTTTTAGTTCTAAGCTTTTATCTCCAACATGCTTAAGTAACTACGAATGAAGCAATAATATGAATGAGTCACTAAGAAACATCAATAATTGCATTCTAGTATGACCACATTGACCACTGTAAGTGTGCAGCTCAAGGCGGCGCGCGGCGTTGCTTGTCATGAAAATTTACATCGATGAGTCAAACTTGATACATTTATTTTAGTTCTGTGTTTTCCCGCCTGCACTGATAAGTTGGTTGAAGTGTAACAACAACTTCTTCAAAAGTCTCGTCAAATTAATTTTCCACATAGTAAATCTGTTGACAGTTGTCACATCACTTGAGTGTTAACACCTCACACCGCACCACCGTCTACATTACACCAAACATTTGACGCAAACGTTGGCGCCAACACCAACAACGAGGAAATGATTTTTTTTGTTTCTGTCAAACTGAGACGAGTAGCGCCTGTAGATACAACACTTCTTCACCAACTTTAAATCTGCTCGCCGTTAAGTCTCTGTCTCCTTGTCATAAAGGTCAATGTTGAACGGCAGGGTGTCGCAGTAAAGTAGTGGTAGTGATGTATCAAGTGTCAGAAGAGCCGCAGTGTTTAGTCACATTAAGTGGCGACAAGTTGTAATAACAAGCAGTATATTAAGTGCGCGGCGGCCACTTGCCACTTTCTTGTCGTAACGAAGCGTGTCGGGTTTCTGCGGTGTGTGATAACGTTTGGATACAACGTTCAGATGTAGCAACTTGTTTGGAAATAACTCAGTTGTCGGTACTTATTTGTCATTATTTTTTGTCGTAGCGGATGAGTAAGGGCAATTCTAAAATAACTTGATACAGCTGCAACGTTGCGAACATTCCTTTCATCTCAGGCAGGGTGAGTAAAAGCAAACCTCCATGCTTAGTCCTAGCGCCTTGGTTATCATCAATATGACTAGACTTATAAGGTTTGAGTCGACATTCTTACAGTTAGTACCTTACCTTACTTATCTACTAACTTTCTGTCCCTAATCAGTAACATAGGTCAACCTACTATCAACGCCACATGTCAGTGTGCAATAACACTTCATAGTAAATACTCAAAATTGAGCTGTTGGAGTAGTTCGTGTCTATATAATAACATCCACTCGGGTCAATCTTTAGGTTAAGCCGTGCTTGCTTAGGTTGGTCCGTACTCCGTGGATGGGTGACCACCCATTACATACTTACCGAGTTTCCTCCGTGTCTCGGAATACACATTAAGCCGTTGATCCCGGTTGTCATTTGTAGATCTTTGACAATCATTACAGGTAGTCAGTGGCCCGAAAGTTTGATAACCAGTTTTACCAAGGGGTATCTTATTACCCAGTACTAACTGCGTAGTGGCGGTCAGATAGGCAGTTGCTCCATGTAAAATACTGGTATTCAGCTGCACCCGATTAGATGGAAGCCGACCCCAACATAGTTGGGAAAAGGCTAGGCAGATGGGTCAATACTCAAAATGGAACTGATTCGGGCCGAACTGCATAAGTATTGTATTTACTTCTATTTCCCGACCACCGTGAACGCCCTCAACAAGGATTATACTAAAGAATCAATCCTGCAACAAAGATCGGCGGTGTCCGTAGAGCGAGTAGAGCTACACCGATACAAGTGTAGCACAAACACGCGAGAGTGGCGCTAATTGTGCGGTGTCCGGTGTCACGGCCGACTGTCCGCTGTCTGTGGGACACCACATGTGGGCTGCTGCACCACTGTTTGTGTACTTTCTCGCACGCCTTCTATACATAGGTACCCATAACTTTATTATTAGCTAGTCGATGCCTACTTACTACAGATCATATAGGCGTGACAAAGACCACCCACTCACCCGTGTGCTCCGACCGCTCCCAGCACCCATTTAAACTCTGTAGGCTTGTTTATGGCAGTAGGCAAGTTTTAAATATCAAATTAACAGCATGTGAATTAAATGTTTGCGTCACAGAAATTATAAAAATGTCTCCAATAATCTGATGATGACTCTAGCTGCTTGTTACAATGAGTTCATTAAACCTTTGTTCAGAGGACAAACCCGTGCAGAACATATTTATTTACTTGATAACATTGCCTCACTAACATCTTAATTGCTGGCATTGTCTTCGTCAAGCACTTTATTACGCACGTAGGTACATGAATATATTAATAATTAAACAATATACACAATTATGCAGGTCTGAACAAATATAGCGTCTCAGCAAGAGGCGAAACAAAATGACCGAAATTCAATTACGTGATGTATTGTTTTATCAATTAGTGTGTGTTCATTTGTTTGGAAGAGATTTACCTACGTGTGGCGTGCACCTGTGGGTGACGTCACAAGATTGGGAAATAAGTATCTGTTCCACGGCACGACTTCATGCTATCGTTCGTAGTTTTCTTTTAAAGCTTTAGGTAATGTTGTAGTAACACTTATGTATGTCACACGAAGGTGTTTGAAGCCAATTTAATGATAATTTTGAGGTCACAGAAAGGCTGCTGTGCCACAGCTAGACCTAGAGTCTATCGATAGTTCACAGAATAGGAAGGAACCTACTGCGCTCGACCCTGTTCTCAATAAATGCCAAACTTTTTTATTCTTACTCTTTCAATATTTTTTCCCCTTAAAATTACGTCTTAAGGGTGACAAACATCCTTTCCAAAAATATACTAAGAAAAACATTATTTCATTTGCAATTGAGTTTGCTTCTACCCCGCTAAAAATAATGACCCAATCTAAAAAGTAAAAATAAACAGCAAAGATGTCGCCTCCGAACCTTAAATGATCACATAAATACATTAGGCGTTAATACAAATAATTTGTCGCTTAACAAGTGAAATGTTACGCGTTGTGAGGGGATGGCGGATGGCGGATGGGATGATTTGGGCAGCATCCATCCCCCGAGGCTCGTTATGCGGCACTTTCCGCAATTTTTTGAAAACGATATTGTTGAGCCACCCCTGGTAATGATGTAAGGATATCTTGGTGCAGTCGGTACACGTCACAGCCCAATTTGTTCAGTAAATAGTTTTGTGTCGAGGTTGGGGAACCCTGGAACGTTGTTTATTTCTCATTACTTTGATTTTAAAAGACCGGGCAACATTAACAAAAAAAAAAACTTGGTCAATCAACACATCGGTTAACATTTCTGAAAGAGGTGTCACAGTATCTTTGAATAACAGACGTGTAGCTAAGATGAAAATTATAAATGTCTTATAAAATGTGACATCAACAAATAGCTTTTAAAACCTTGGAGGTATGCTCAAGTACCTAACAATGCTTACCCTACCTACCACACACTAGTACGACACACACTAGTACGACAGTGCACAAAGATGAGACTGGATATGACTATTAGTTATGAAATTGTAAGTTGGCAACTTACAATTTCATAACTAATGTCAATCCAAGTCTTATTTATGAACTCAATTGAAAAAGCAATCTTAGTTTTTTGTCAGTATATGTAAATACATAAGCAGCAGGTACAGGGGTGCGGGGGTGCGGGGGTGTCAACAAGCCGATACAATTACATAGCGGGCACCCGAGAGGAATAATTTAAAAAGCCGCGGCTGCCCGATTCACCGCACACACCCGCTCAATTACACCATTTTAATGCCCACTCTCTTCTCGTTCTCGTAAGAAGGTTCTCGTTAAGTGTTACATGTTTATTGTTCGGAGGGTGAGCACGGCTCAGCTTGTTCTTGTGGCAATTTTTGCGACAGCCCAGTAGATAGGTAATACCTAGCCATTACTCCAAAACGTGTACGCTCGTTAGAGCTCGGCTGGGTCTCTGCCGGGTCTAGGTTGATTCATATCGATAAAGGCGTATGCGTATAATAACTGGGATCTCTACCGTGACGAGATTGAGTCATGCCAATGCATGAGATTCTTTGTTGTATGGAATTTAGCCAAAGAATTAAACAAGTCCCCCGGATGCGAAGATTTGTCCCAAGTACAATAAAGATCTCTATAAAACCTGCTGGCTGTCTTGTTGTTCTTGTGGTCGTAAGCACGACTGCTGAGCATGAGGTCCTGGGTTCGATTCCCGGGTCGGGCAAAGTGTCATTGGGTTTTTCCATCAGGAATTTCTCAGTAGCAGCCACGGAGTCTGGATTTGCGCCCGGCTGATGGCTAGGCTCGCCTCCTATTACATGGGCCTCAAACATAACTGGTGAAATATGGGTGTACTATTAAATACACCTCTGCCTAATCCTTCGGGGATTGCAGGCGTGACGTTATGTTATGTTAAAAGGTTCGAACCGCTCTGTCTAGCCTTTTCCCAATTATAGTCGGCTTAGTCGGTCCAACATGAAAATGGCCTCGTTGACTTGCTGGTGACTATGGTTTCCTTTTTTAATTGTTTTTATTAGCTGTAAGTCCTCCATGTACTTAAATAAATAAATAATAAACATGCAGCGACTATCCGACCTCTCAACCATGAAACCAGTTCATACAATAGGGACCGTACCTCTGCCTGCATCAAAACTAAACAACCTGAAGTTACAAACTAAAAGCTAATAATATGACTGGGTTGTTACATCTCCCCCCCCCCTGCCCCCTCCCCTGTGTGGAGGGGGTATGGGCGTGGCCAGGCCGGACACTGTAACTGCCACTTGGTTATTGGCCTCTTTTCATAGTCCTTTGGCCGCTTAGCCGTTTGGCCGGTTTGCTATGCGTGCTTCTGTGGTCGCCGATGCGGCTGATATCATCCATTTCATACGAGTTATTGGTAAAGTTGAGCCAATGTTTGCCGCCAGCTGAGTACAATGTTACCTTGTAGAGGTTTCCGATTGTCTATCAACTTCTTTCTTTCTGCGAACGAGCTGTCTAGCAAAGAGTTTCATCTAATATGGAAATGCCCAAGGTATGACACTCGTTACCGCCGAAGTAGTAACATACGCAGATCCGAAAAAGAAAAACGATTTATTGTCGTGCCAAATATCGAAACTGTAACAACTTTCATTCGACCGCCTCACTCCAACCCAACTTGTTATAAAACTGTGCCAAAACGTCACCCACACTAAAAAAAGTAAATACATAAAACCTACCGCGACAACAACACGCTCGCTCCGAATCCATTTCCTATAAAAGCAACAATAATATTTTACGATTAGACCCTCCCCCCACCCCCCCTCTAAAGGCCACTGATCGCATAATGACTTACTTTGTCAAACATACGCGTGCCACGGCAAAATCGACTTTACGGCCTTGTGATATGGGAGTTTCAGGTTAGCAATACGCTTTGTGGACGTCCTCCGAAATATCAAAGTGAAGAGAGGCCCATTAGCAATTATAATGGCTACTGTCCTGGACTGAGTGCCTGCTCATTACCGTCGCTCGCCGCCCGCTCGCCGCCCGCTTGCCGGCCGGCTGCCGCCAGGAGCCGCCTGGTTTGGGCTGCAGGTCCAACCTTGCCAACTTTGTTAGTTAATTACTCGGCACTTCTACGAGCTAAGTACTTCAATGCTATCTCAATTTTTCGTTTCAGTTCGGAAGTCTCTTCGCTATGTGAACGAACATAGCTAAAGTGTAGGTCGGTCTCTTGTTCTAATACTCTAACTAAAAAGCTACCGCGACAATTCGATCAATAAACTCGTTTACATTTGGAAATGCCGACTTTTTAAACTTATACTGTCACTTACGGGATATCTTCCGTGATTATTAATTATTTTGATATTTCGACGCTGTTGTGTTGCAAGCGCCATGATCGTGGGGTGCATCCCGCGATCATGGCGCTTACAACAGAAGATATTCCGTAAGTGACAGTATAAGTTTAGTTTTAAACCGTGAAAGCTTTTTTAAACAGTGTCCGACTTTTTACTTGGAAATATTAACCTACTTACTTGGCAATTTTGCCCTCTGTGTTATCTTTTCCCAAATCTGTTAAGAAGCAGTTTTCTGATGCAATAGTTTTGCAATCATTCAATGCTCAACTTTAACTTCAACTGATATCCTGCATGGATGTCAGTTGAGCTTTGGCAGTAAATAACTTTACTATGCGGTCCCCGGGCGGATATAAGGCAATTTATAACGCTACCGCTTGCAGACTACTTGCTGCTCTGGAAATCTAAAAATACATTCAATTCACACCGCCAACCCACACACCACACGTCCTTTAAAACGAGCCTTACCTAAATCTTTAAAACAAGCAAACAGAACTGGTTGACCAAAACGGTAGAAACAAGAAAAAAAGAAACGCTTCAAGATCATAATATCTGTATTGTGTAGTTCCTGGCTCCCGCGCATTGTGCGGACCTTGCTTTGTGGACTTGCTCTATTTTTGTTAACACCTGCGCTGGAACAAGGCCGGTGTAATGCGATAGCTGTGCACGCACTTATTGAACATTCGCGAGGTTTGGTGCTCGCGCATTGTGAGAGAGTGTTAGATCAGTGCGGGTCGTAACGGAATATCCTGATTGCGAAGAGATTTTGATGAGATCTGTTTAAGGTCCAAAGTTTAGCTTTCAATCTCAAGGTTGAAGGAAGACATTATGACCAGGTACTCATTCATTCAAATCTGAAGTTATTCTGTTCTGTGTTGTGTCCCTTCCATAAATGATCATTCCCAACATGTATGCTCATGCCTGGGACGCTTTCTATGTTAACCTATCTTTCTGTGTTTATTATTTCTCCTGTTCTTCTGTTTTAATTATTATTTTTTATTTGTTTCATGTAATTCGTAGCGGTCCGACAGTTTTATTCAGGTAATTTATGAATTATTTGCTTTTATGTTTATAATCCTATTGCTGAAACTAACAAACTAAACCTACCTAAGTGAAGGTTTCAGTGTGTGTACTTGGGTGTTTCCTCATGTTAGGTGCAGCTGGAGAATCCTATAATTTCTGATGAATAAACCGTGTAAAATTGTGTACAATTTTATCCTAAATTATTCAAACATGCTTCTAGTGGCAGATACGGTAATCAGCTAGGAACATACTCGCAACACATATGGCGGTATGTCGGCGCGCGACACGCGACACTCGTCGAATCTAATAAGCGGCGGAACGCGCGTCAATTGGCTTGTCGCGACAAATTGGCAATTCGTACGCGCCCTAATTGCATCACGTCTTATCGCGTTAAGCTAAGCGTTTTACCTGCAAGCATTCTTGTTAAGCTTTTTATTTGAATGAGATAGCGACTCGAGGATCCGTATCTGGCTTAAATTAGATCCTCAGGGATTTTATTTTATGTTTGGTTCCTCCTTTTTCTTGTTGAGAACGGCGGGTAAATATTTTATTTTATTTATACGTGTAAATAAAGACATCGTTTTATGGAAAGTTAGGTGTACGTTACAAGTGTCTTTATGCAGTGGTTTTGCACTCTAGATATCTTGTTAACCCAATTGTGGTCGAGCGCTTCCAAGTTGCGTTAGATATAGACCATCAAAAAAGTTAGCAGAGGTACCTAATTTGCATAATCTTCCTATAATTTAGAGCTTAGTATTTATTGAGTGAGCTTAGTTTATTCACATAGTTTGTAATGTTGCGATTGAGTCGGGGCTGGGATTTTGAAGTTTTTGTAAACCGGAACAAAGAGCACTATGTTGTACACAACTGTGACTGTAAGCTTAACAAAACAACCCTTTCTTGTCCTCAACGAAATGGCTCCTCTAAAAAAAGAAAATTCAGATATGGGAGACCCAAAATAACAAAACGAGGGGCACGCCTAACATCGCGCTCCTTTACAAAACAACGTACGCAAATACAGGCAATAAACGATTTCGTTTGCAAATCTCCACGTTTGCTGACGTCACGTCACGTCGCGTCACGTCGCACGTACATGCGGCACGCTCACGCACGCTTGAGGGACACAACACTACTCTATCAGAAGGCTTACTCACTAAGACATTCCGTGCCTCGAACAATGTGACAGGCCTTAGTTCAAATTGGTCAAAGGACAACCGTGACGTTGAGTTAAGAACAAAATTCACGATACTCTGCAATAACCAGGTGTATTTGGTAAGATTGGGAGTTGAGTCTGGATAACTTTTTCATACTTAAGTAACTTGGCTAGTGATAAGTTAAAGCTAATTTATTCTGTGGAAAAGCAACTGTAGACAGAGTAGCTTTGTCTTCAGCATGGGTAACAAAACTGGTTCAATTGTAGCGTAATGTTGTTGTTGCAATTGCTTTATCAATTCAATTGCCCTACTGACAACACTACCGTTTTCCCATATAATATCTTGATCCCTTGGTGGAAAACAGTAGGTTTCATGATGTTGGCATCGATGGATGCTACTTTGTTTAGGTTTCATATAAACAGCAGAACTACTTAAATCGACAATGATTTTTTTCATGGAATGTACCTTCTTTTGATATCTCTTTTGTGATAACCTTCGAATCAGAACGCCGAATAAATCTAATCGTCATCTGATCTCGACAAATTGGCCGCGCGACGATTGGCAATTTGTGCGCGACTCGCGACTGTGCGATTGTCGCAATTGGCCCAATATGACGAATAAATGTTCGCACTGTTGACGCGGCTCGATATATTACATTTGAAATATATACAGCGATACTTTGTGCTACGATTTTACAATAGTAAACCGTCCATAGGTTACCCCGCTTGTGTTTACACTCTTGCTTAAACATTTTACTCGAAACAGTAAAACCATAATCAACATAACTAATAGAAACACGATTAAACAACCGTATCAAGATGAAATATGCTTCGACAAAATCCTGCCTTTCTTCAATTTCGAAAGCAAGAATACGTATAGTAGCGGTGTGTTATTATTGTTTACATACGAAGTATGAAGTATTCGAGTTTTTATTTGATAAGCTGTATTTCAATGTGATCCCTACGAGCTTTTCACAAACTACAAGTAACTCATATGAACAATAATTATTAATTGTATGAAGGCCGTCCTGTTCCTTATTTACTCGATGTGGTTTATTCTGCACAATTTTTTTACGATAATTTTAATAACATGACAGTACACAGTATATTCAATTCATTTTAACAACACTGGGGCATATTTTCTTGTAAAAGTAATCCCGTTTTATAAATTGGTATTCAAAATGTTTCACAAGGATCTTTCATTGGAAACTTAAAGCTTTAAATAAGGAACTTCGCAGAAACCGCTTTAGTATTTAAATTAAATTGGATGCACTTTAATAGGTTCGCGTATTAATTATATTGTTGAAGATTAATTATCCATTATTAATTATAGATTAATTATTATTTATTATTACCCACTGCTGGGCTGCTTGTGTCCCACTGCAGGGCAAAGGCCTCCTTTCCCTCTTTCCACTTATCCCTATCCAGTGTTTTTGTTTGCCAATCCTTTAACAAATTATTATAAATAATAAATAAATAACCTTTTTTACCAAAAAAAAAAATATTACGTGATGTCAACCACGTAATATTTTTTTTAAATATTTTTTTTTTGATCCCCCAAAAGAGTTTGAAGTAGAACAAATTTCATAATTATGACAAATAAACAAACCGACCAAACGGTCAGTGTCAGCGGCTATGCTACGCCGTAGGCGTAGGCGTAGAGGGTCTACGAAATCCGTAGCAGTCCTTCATCAACTTTTAAACTAAACACTTTCTTTCATTACTATCCAAAAAAATAATATCCGAAAGAAAACCGTAGCTAAAACAAATACCCAACCATTTAGTAACGCCGCTGCCATAAAAACACAAACATAGCTAAGTATTTTACATACAACATAATTTTTTCCAAAACACATTTTCATTTGGAGCACAATGCCGCCGGCAAAAGTGGCAGTGTTCTTCACAACAAGTAGCTTTCCTTCAGCAACACTCGTGCTTCCCCTCGCCCCTGCCCGAGGGGAGGGTTCTACGCTATAAATTATACTCCTCAACGAGTCAAAATGAACTTTATTCTTCAAACTCTAGGTTTATAATGAGTTGTGGGTAGGATTCGTGTTAATGCATACATTATTGGTTCGTTGGCGTCGTGTCGTAATGATCGTATTTTATAATGATACAGTTTTGTTCTGGCGTGATGGGAGCTGGTAGCTGCACACGTGCTTCGGTGGTCGCCCGTAATTAGTGGTGGTGGTGGTAGGTCGGCGATCGGTGGTCGGCGGTCGGTAGTCGGCGGTCGGATCAGTATCGTTTTACTATCATGCACTTGACTAAGAAATTTTAGATCCGTTATATCATTTTGTTTCACTTGATTTACATTGGTCTGTTAACCACCTCTGGATAATTGCCGGTGAGCACACAGCGAATTAGCGAAATCGCGATTAGCGATTCAGCGAATTTCATACAATTCTATAAAAAAAATATATTTATACAAAGTAAATAGAAAAACCTTCATAAGTAAATTCTAATCCATACGAGTTTCTTTTTTAACTAAAAACTGCATATAAAGTCGTCCAAATCAAATACGATAACATTTTGAACAACTTTATTGTCATTACCTAATTTAACTTCCTCCTTTGCTGATTGTGGAGCTTATCTTCTAATCTGATCCTCAAGCTGTCCACTACACAAATGGCACTTAACCCAAGGTAAGATAAGTGCAGTATCATAAAACGCACATTTCAGAGGTCCGTCCCCATGGCCGACGCCTGCCGAAGAGCCCCGACCGCCTCCGATCACGGCCGAGCCCTCCCGAGGGACAGCCGAGTGTATTGCGGCACAGTTTAAGTGATTACCTCCTCACGATACTGCCTTCACTTACTTTGACACCACTGAGGAGCTCGCCGATGTTGTTCTGTCATTGTCACATTTTGTAAGAGATACATTCAGTCAAAAAAGTATCGGGAATGGATGATTTGTTTATGGTTCCATTTTTTTTTTTTTTATATTGGCACTACTGTATTTCATTTTGGCGCGGAGTTTGAGTTGCATCTGTTATTTAGATTAAATACAGTACTATTTTTAGTTAGATCATATCTAGTGTGTGTTGCGAATTTCATAATGGACAAAAACATCGAACAAAGAGTTTGTCTTCAATTTTGCATCGCCAATGGAATTCCGCATTCCCAGTCCCTGTAATAGTTACAGAAGGCTTACGGTGAATCGACTTTATCAAAAACACGTGCTTTTGAGTGGTACAAAGCGTTCAAAAGTCGGTCGAGATGTGATGGAAGATTTGCCTCGCTCTGGTAGGCCATCATTGCTTCAAGTGAAGTTAACATCGCAAATGTGAAGGAAATAGTGACTGAAAATCCTCATTCAAGTTTGAGAGAAATAGCCTCACGAGTCGATCCGTACCATTTTAAATACTTAATCACTTGGGTATGACACATATTGCCGCTCGGCTAGTCCCAAAAGACCTGAATTTTCTCCAAAAACTCAATCGCATAAGAGTCGCTGAGGACATGGTAGAACGAGTCAATTCCGACCCAACACTCATGAAACGCATTGTTGCTGGTGATGAGCCTTGGGTTTACGAGTTTGACATGCAAACTAGTCAACAAGCTTCGGAGTGGCGCCTTCCAACTGAACATAGTGAACGAATTTTTGACAAAAACTCAACAAATACTATCGAGCAACCATCCTGTTCACCAGATATGGCTCCAGCCGACTTCTTTCTTTTTCCTAAACTCAAATAACCTCTTCGTGGCACCCGTTTTCATTCGGTAGCAGACATAAAGGAGAATTCGGGGCGAGAACTAAACTCCATTCCGGAAAAAGCGTTTAAAATGTTTTGATGATGGAATTATTATTCGTTGGCGTAAGTTTATTGTTTCTGAAGGAGCATACTTTGAAGGCGGTAAAATAACTTTGAATGAATAACTAATATTTTGTGTATTATTGATCGTTTCCCGGTACTTTCTTGTCAGAGTAGTGTTTTCTATCAGAATAGGATTCAACTATTAGCAACCTTGTCTTTGATCTGTAAATCTACTGTCGTTCTGTGGGGTCTCATTTTAGTCATTGATTAGATGCTCAAAATAATCAAATAACTGTCACCTCAAATGCCATGCAACATAAGATTTCATTGTAGACGTAATTGGTATTTTTCCGGATGACACAGGCAACTCGCTACCATATCTCTATTAGTAAAAAAACACAATATTTTTAACTAATAACTCATTTTATCTAATAGCTTTTTTTTAGGGAAATCATCAAATAACTCCTCCCGCTCTTAGTGTCAGACTTTTACTGACTAAAACCCATCCATGTTCCTTCTTTGCCCTTTGTGTTCCAGGGCCGCGGTATCTCTTTCGAACAGTCCCGCAGCCCCGGCAGGTATCGGCCCTTGCGGCCCCTTCCTGGTTGCTGACATCTCTTTGAGGCGCGCGTGGAACACGAACGCGCATCTAATAGCTCTAGCTATAAAACTTGACCCCATTTCTGATGTCTCAGTTAGTTGCACTATGGGTGTCAAGAGTTAATAATATACACTAGAATACTAGCCAATATGTAATGAAAAACCCTCTTGACCGGTTTAAAAACTTAAACTGGAAGTACCTACTTGTAATTTCCGAATA
Source organism: Noctua pronuba (assembly GCA_905220335.1). NCBI lineage: Eukaryota > Metazoa > Arthropoda > Insecta > Lepidoptera > Noctuidae > Noctua > Noctua pronuba. Next base: position 17,547,352 of record LR999904.1, on the reverse strand, counting down.
TCACAAACATTTTTCACACATTCTAGTTGATATTCACTTATCATGATCGATAGTGCACTTTCTACTTGTAAGTCCACTATCAACTAAGACAATGTCTTCAGAGACAATAATATGTTGGCCAAATTTGGGCACTTGTTTGATTCCTAGGTTAAGCAAAGAATAATACTTTACCACAGGAGGAATGTCTCAATGAATTTGTACCCAGTTGTAGGCTATAGGTTACGTAATTTTGGAAGTTGGCACCTCTGCCTAACCCTTTGCGGAATACTGGCGTGATGTAATGTTTATGTCAGCACACTGCAGTTTGCCTTTTGCAAGTTTTTATAACTCACAGAGTAGTGGCGGGTGGCGCGGACTCTCGGAGTAGGGCGCTAGTGTGACCAATCGATTGCGCGGACACATCGGACACGCCCGGACACCGGACCAGAGTAATTGGACACATGCTACTGTTGTCCGCTTTGTAAGAATACTGTTAATGGATAGGTTTGCTAAGTGGTGGTGGTGGTTTTTTTGTTATTAATGAGGTATTTGTTTTTTTTAATTGTTAAGACACGACTGTCTTAATCGGATTAGGTCTATGGGTGTTAACACCCGAAAAGACACGAATTACTACGTTTTGGTGTTAACTGCTTGAAATATGACTTATTGTTGGAGAAAAACGGCGTTAGTGGGTATTTTTTTCTTGGGATAATAGCGCGGTTTTATTTTGTATTTATAGATTTATATCTACGAGTTCAGATACACCAGTAACGGAAAGCTATTAAGGTAGGCAGAACATACCTGTCTGTTTGATACAATATCGATACAGTTTTATCTCGTTGTCCAGCTGTTATAAAAACGATTACTTTCGAAACATTAATAAAATTAACTCATCTATTGACCTCATGTGTACGACAACTTGCACCCTTTACAAAACATACCATTCGCGATCCGTCACGCACCATCGCAAACAAATAACATGTGGAGACAGCTAGCTCGCCGGCACTGTACATTACCGCGTCTTCATCAAATATGCACGGAGTTGTAGGTGTGAGGCCGTAATGGATGCTGTGCAACAGGGTTGCAACGTTCAGCAGTTTGTCGGCAGCTCCGTCAGGGAACCGCTCTAAATTTAATAATTCATTGTCGTATTCATTGGCGCCAAATTCAATTACCCGTGGTCCCGAGGGCTCGCTCCTCACCGCCCCCCCCTCCCCCCTCTCACCGTTTGCCTGCCCGCCCCCCGCGCTCGCCCCCCGGCCGGCCGTCCCGAGGGATGCGCTCGATCTATTCTATTAACCCGCCACCGCGCGCCTGTTTACTAATTCATTTGGCAATCACATTCGGTAATTATGTGACAAATCCCCGGGCGAGTGTTGTGTCGTGTTGTCACACTACTTGTTAAGTGGATTTGGGAGTGGGCGGCGATTTGCGCCGATTATATCTGCAACTAAGTAAGCGAGTGAGTGCAGCGGGCGAGTGGGCGAGTGAGCGACTGACATGGACTGGTGTTAACGATAGATTTTGTTTCGGCAGGAGTGTCGTCACTGGAAGCGGCGAAAGATTTCACAGTCGACGGGCTCACCGGCTACAACGGCAAGAAAAAGAAGAAAAAACGTAGACATAGGTAACTAACACTCATTTATTCCCAATCTTTTATTTTAAAGTCTTTTATCACAAGTAACGAGGACTAATCGGAAAATATTTCGCATTAAAATAAACTTAACCGCACCAAAATATCCAGACCGGATTAAACCTTGGCGAAGCGAATTTGTCATAATATGAAATATCAAATTCTGACAGCCACTTTGATACACATTTTGCAGCCACCTGTAGTTACTAATGAGATGGAAAATGTGACTATTTTCAGTTATTTTTTCAGAATAATTTAGATTCTGTTGACAGGGCAAATACCTAAGTTAAAAGAAGTGAGAAGGGGAATTCTTTCCGAAACCTAAGAATGTTACAAATCAACCATTGCTTGTAATTAGACAAGACCGTTGTAGGTAACTTATCATTTTGTTTAGTAAAATATGCATAGTGTGGAGTTAAATTGAAGAAAAAAGGCGGCTCCACTTTTATAATATTTTAATTAAAGAATAAATATAAATTAAAACAGAAAAAAAGATTAGGTTATAGTATTAAGAAGAAAGACGATTAGGAATAATATGTTGATATTCGTGTACAATAAAAAGTAAGGAATTTTGATTTAGAAATTTTACTTTTGAGAAGCGTCTCGAAATAAAAAGTCTATTATAAATGGTTGATCTTAAATATGGTATTTAAAAAAAAAACTAATATGTAATTTTAAATATGTTCTATTCTTAATTTTGAGTTTGTCTCTTCGGAATCCAATGTTGCTGACTCTATGTTTAGTACAATTGTATTCCGCCACGGGCGATTAATTAAATATATTCTTTAATACCTGAATTTAGTTAAAATTATACTAGAATCCGTGACGTCCATGGGGTAGCAGTCTTGGCCGGCTTAACTTTCGGTAACACGAAAAATTGCTTCGCCAATTAATGACGTAGAGAAACCTTCGGGCAGTATGGGGTAACCAGAAAGGACTGAAAAACAATCAAGACCTTAAACCACTGGTTTCTTAAATGGTGGTAAACCTAAGACAAATGAAAAATTCGGTTAGAAAAACCAGTTTTTAAGAACTGAACTTCCAGGAAGAGAAAAACTAGAAAATGGACTTTGAAAAAGAAGAATAAATTATTATTATTACGTACCAGGAATAATCCAGAAAAATCAATGACGTAATTTAGATCATTTTGAAAATTAAAGATTTATTTACAATAAACGATTTTCTAGCGACTTGACTAGTGACTTGCTCGAACATACGGAATACAGGACAATTTTGATGTAAATTTCCCTAATTAGAAACGTTGCTTCTCCAAAAATCTGTAGACGAATGAATGTCTATCAAGAAAAAAGTCAACTGTCTAAAATATTTTTCATCTAATTTTAAATTGGCAGTTAAAAAGAATAAAATATTCTTTGAGGTTTTATCAAAAATCAATAGGTAGGCAATACAAACAAATAACGGGTCTCCCTTGTTTGACCGGAAGGAATTTGACAAATTTTCACTTCCCAAAAAATTTTTCGCATAATTTCATTTGCCAAATTATTACTTAGCAAAAAATCTATTCACAAAAAATTGTAACGCAAACCTAATGTTTGGGAAGTGAACGTTTAAACTATAACTTGTTTACCAAAAATGTTAAAAAATGTTAAAAGTACTAGTTTTAACATTTTTTATTTAGTCAAATATTTCAGTTGGAATAACAGTTTTTACACAAAATCAAATAAGCCAAGTATTTAGGAGTAGTACGTGCGTAGATCACAGTTTTAACCAAACACCATTTTTTTTTAAATAAGTAATTATCCTAATCTAAATAGTTCAGTTCCGGGTAACCTACTAAAAACAATCTCTTTTTTCTATTAATGCAAGTCGTTTCTGCCACTCGCCGGCCGCTGGCACAGGTCACAGTTTTAACCTGACCTAACCTACCCCCTTAATATTTTTTGTCTTAACAAATCATTTCACCAAACGTTTATTGTCTGAAGATTGTTTGCTGTAATAAATCATTTGATTAAAGACCAAATGCCATAATGACATTATACTTGGTAATATTTTGCCAAGTAAAAATTTGACCAAATAAAAATATGCGTACTAAAATCATTCGAAATATTGCAATGGTATAAAAAAAGGTTGCTAATATTTGTTTGGGTAATTAAATTTTGTCAAAATCTTTTCGGAAAAACTGCAGGCTCCCACAAATAACCAAGTGTGTGCCCGATGGCGCGGTAATTCACACCAACAAGAATTTATCCCCTTTAGAATTTCAATGATTAGTCCCCGCCTCCATTCTATAAAAAACTCTACTTATGCTAAACTTGAGGTATTTCGCGGAAACGCACTAAATCAATCGCACCAAAAGTATTCCTCAAAACGCACCAACGATGAAACATAGAGAAGAGCATGATGGATTTGTAATAAATTATATCGAAAGACGTTTATGAATTTAAAACATCTATCGATCTATTTTTCGTTTACTATAATATAGGTACTTTTAATGCGTTTACTGTTAATGCGCGCTGAATACTTTTGGTGCTCTTCATTTGGTGCATTTCAATGTCGGTGCGCTTCGAGAAATACCCCAAACTTGTATGCTTCTAGACTCATGGGTTATTTATTAGACTGTGCTTTATCTCAGTTGTGTGACAGTAAATGGATGAATTAATTGTTGCGTAACACGACACATTTATTTCGTAAAACACTTTACTAGTTCATTCTTAAGGGTTTTGAAGAAATTCATAATAATTAACATTGTTTCATATTTTTTAAATATTTATCTACAACTACAGGACTACGTAAAAACGTACCCAATGAATGTTGTTGAATCATCAAAACGGATCACAGTTCATTAATGGAATGCGAGTGTGTTTCGCAATTACCCCACAATTCTACATTTACTAGTACCTATTATTACTATTTTAAAGGGACAATGCGCCGATCAGATGAGTGCTTTGTATATTGGGTACTGCCTGACGGTTGTTGCGTGTATGCTAATCTTGCGGGTAGCTGCTTGCGCGATGTATGAATAAAGTTAGTTTATTGTGTCATAGATGTCCCTACACAATCATCCTTGTTCTAACTTGTGCTCTCCCCTGTAGCCGCACGATCTTCACGTCGTACCAGCTGGACGAGCTGGAGAAGGCCTTCAAGGACGCGCACTACCCCGACGTGTACGCGCGTGAGATGCTCTCGCTCAAGACTGACCTGCCCGAGGACAGGATCCAGGTGAGCTGCTACATTGTAGCTTTTAGAAGCATGGGAACAGGGTCTAAAGTTCCTCATCCTCCATAGAAAAGGGAAGATCTTCCGATCAGACCAGTGATGTGTCCGGTGGGTAGTTGGGTTTCTGTACTGTATGTTAATTGGGCGGATAATTTTAATTATGCGATGTACGATGCTTATACCTAAGTGTGCAGTATGCACGTATGTATTGCAGTATGGATTTTCACAAAAATAATTCCGAACGGCTCCAGTTAGGAAGCCATTCTGATCCTTGAATCGAGGGTATAATCATTGCGTATAAAACTGTTCGTTGATCTTGCTGTGTTTTGAGCTGGTCTACGAGAAACAGGAATAGTGCGTCGCCCGTAAGGAAACAACCTTCTCTCCGTCTTGTCTACGATGAAGAATTTTCTTATTATTATGGGATAGGTATTATCCCAGTTGGAAGCTCGGGTTTAATTAGCAATAAATAATGTTTTAGGCGGTACCAAGGTGGATCACGCTTATTGTTTCTTAAATAGGCACAGTAGTACATACACCTACTAACTAATAATTATATTATAGTCTTTTATTCACTTAATACATACTCATTTTTAAATATTCGAATAAAAAAACAAAAAATAAATAAAAACATAAAAAGTAGTGGGCCACCGGTTTCGAGGCAGGGTTCAAGCCACCGGTGGTTAGGGCACCAGAGACAGGAACCTCCTCGAGGCTCTTGGCCATCAGGTCATTGGCCGTAAAGACAACCTGTACAATGATAGCCGAGTTCGCATTCCACATGTTGACAACCTCGTGTGCCAAGTCGAGATATTTTATTTACTTCTCTTTCTCAGCTTTTACAAGGTTCTCGTCATGCGGGGATGGTAAATGAACTATCATTAGTCGGCGCGATGATCGGTCTATCACCACTATATCAGGCCTATTGGCGCCAATAGTCCTGTCAGTAATGATATATATATGTTTTTTCTCGAGAACTGGGTCGGGCACATAATCTTAACATAATATGTTAACATAATATGTTACTTATAATACGGTACCTAGGATTCCACAAGTTTATATTTAAAAGCAAGTTGCTGGTAATCCATGACCACTTGGTTGTGCCTGCAAGTACTCGCCGTTATCCAGACGAGAACAACCAGAAATAATTATATTATAGTAGCGACCCGCCCCAGCTTCGCACGGGTTCAATATACATATAAACCTTCCTCTTGAATCTAGGTATCTATTTCTGAAAACTACATTAAAATCCTTTGCGTAGTTTAAAAGATCTAAGCGTACAGACAACGGGAGCGGCATTGTTTTATACTTTGTAAAGATATGGTTATCGATAGCATTTATACTTTAATATTCATTGAAACATTACCTCACTTAAGATTATACAGCCAATATCGATTGAATTTATTAGTGCCGCTTAAAAAATTCCCTTTTAACGTTTCAACAATTAGAGTGGGATCAAAACAGTCGTCCCACTAACAACAATGGTGAACCAAAATAATAATTTCACGACAAAGACCCACGGGTGCCGGGCCCACGGAGGCTGGAAGCCGCAAAAAACGGGCCTTTATTGAGTGATTACGTCAATTGCCATCGATTGATGTCGACAAGTAACGTGACACCGCCTCAGCTAAATATCCGAATATCCGAAACGGAGGACGAAGCAACAGCGGTTAAATACTGGCACAATTTTGCAGCGCGGAAATCTGTTTATTTTATTTTTTTATTTAGCTTAGATAAGGTTCAATACTTTTTTATTGATTTCTAAATTAAAGTTCGCGAACTTACAGTGCAGGTGTTTAGGTTACAGTTACTTACCGACGCAATATATCTATTCGTACGTAAGTACCTACCTAAAATGGCACTTTCAAAACAATGGTAGCGCTACAATTTTGATCTACACCACTCGGTATCCCTAAGCTTTATCGAATGTTTTGGTGCAATCCTACTAAATCTCACAACTTTATCAGACGGTTACCTTTAGAAGTATATTTTAAGCAATCGTTTTTAGTAGTTGCAAAGACATCCAAAAGTCCGAACCCAAGGTTTGCCAACGTGCTATGGAGTGCAGTATCTTCGGTGTAAAATTACATTATTATCGTGTACGAAACAGTCCACTGCGCTCCAAAACGTAAATCGTTGACGTGGCTCAAAAGGCTGCCCAACTTAAATAAGACTGGGCAGGACATATCTATCGCATGCCGAACGAACTGTGGGCCCGTGAAGCTCAGGATTGGTGCCCTGAAACAGTGACGCGGGGTCGTGGCAGACCACGAAGGAGATGGCGGGACGAACAATTCCAATTGTGAATGAATTAAAAAAGTAGCACAGAATCGTGACCTTTGGAAGAAATGGAGGGAGGCCTTTGTCCAGGAGAGGGACAATATAGGCTAGCTATAATATAATAACTTCAAGACCATTACAAATTGGCCAGTTCATGATACAAAAACAACATCAAATACCTACTTAATGTGGACATGAATACTATTTTTTAACGTATAATTCTTCGCTAAATCTCGTAATCCTGCATTTTTTGCTTCCCCGGTGCGCATTTGTTGTCCAATAGTGCAGTGTACCCGTCAGCTCTCATCAATCGAAGTTGACAGGAGTTCGACACCCGATCCTGGCAACACGATATTTTGTGCAAACAATTGCTTTAAGATTTCGCGGAAGGAAGTTTTTTTTTTACAACAATTAAAGCACATACGATTGAATTGCACAGTTTTGTGTACGAGTACGATAAATCTATTGCTTTAATAATGCGAAGCATTACATTTTGGTCGACCCTTTGTTTCGCAAATAAATAAAATGTTTATTAAGTTATTAAGGATTCAAGTTGGTAAATGATAATGTAATACTACAGACACCTTTGAAAACTAGGGCCCACGTAGGTTCTAGCAGCTTTACATTGATCACTATTGAAATAAAATGAGGTTGTAATCCCGTTTGTTAGGGATGTAAGTAACGTAGATTTGCGGGACCGCTGAAATTATGTTTAGTTTAAATCACAAAGTAACAAGCCAAGAGAGATACTACTGTTCACAGTCCTAAGGAGGGTCTTCATAGGAACAAATAAATGCACGTTTCGGCGAAAATTCTAGAAAAACGAAGTCCCTACAAACATAGCATGCATGCAAGGTAACTTTAGGTAGGTAGTTGTTGTCAGTAATTGCTAGTCATAATTATTATTAATAGTTTTTCCGTTCGTCGGTAACACACAACAAGGACTCAAGTGTCGCGCCTTCCCTACTCGGAAGCTGCGGGGAAAACACAAATATGGCCACCCCCGTACAACCCCCGTGCACACCCCCCCGCCCCCGTCACCCCCCGGGACACCCCGTACGCACCCCGCGACCACCGCACATTTATGAAAATTTCATTTCCAAACTCACAGTCCTCATAGCAAACTAAAATAAACCCTAATCTGACCGCCTAGAGTTTATTGCCACTTAATTTCCTCAAGCAGGAAAATTTTACGACTTACACCAAAATGAAATCTATTTCATACGTTTCAAAGTATGTTTTCCAGTTGGAATGTAAAGTTATGAGTGATGGTAGTTGAATTTTCGGTATAATGGCTTACTGGGGATTAGGTTTCCCCAATTTTGGGGCGCGTAGTTTGTGAGACGTTGCAATAAATGGATTATTATGCAATCAAACGTCTCGTAGGTACGGATATCTTTAATACAATGTAGACTTTGCAAATCTTTTGTATTTGTTGTTAGATATTACGATTTGGATTTCCATTTAAGAACCAACCTACTTAGTTCTTGCAATTTGCAAGTGCTGCACTGTGGACGTGTGCTCGGTGTTACACTTCGCGCGTTTCTCAAGTTCTAGGTACCTACTTACGTTTTAGGCTCTGAACACCTTATTTCAGTTTAAATAAGAAAAACTAAAGAGTTTCACAAGTGTTATTATTTCTTGGGACAAAGTAAAAAAATGAGTGGTAGCCCTTATTTGGTAGTCCTTTTTATGTTAACACACTAATTAGGAATATTATTGTCCATGACACAGACACACTAATGAAGTTGAAGTGAACTCAAACTGATTACCAATTAATTTTAGAAAATTCACATTTACGTGACACAGTCGAGTGGCATCTCGAAACTATTTCCAATCCATTCATTATAACGTAAGAGCGAGTAGTACCCAGCGCCATCTATCAGCCACTCGCGCCAACTACGCGTCGCTATGGCAACCGCGCGCTGATTGGCCACTTCTGTGCAAGTAAAACGAGCCAGAACGGTGTAACCACCACCTGAGACTACTCAAATCTCAATCCTAAATATTAGGTGTTAAGGTTTATTTTAATTAGTTAGTTATACGGAGTTGTTGTGTTCGGGTTTCGTGCATTTGTATTATTAGCTCCGCCCTTCTTAGTGGCATGGCGGACTGGGTTTTGTCTTGGCACGGTTTGTCTTTTTGCGTCCGTTTTGTTTGTGTAATATACTTGAATGCCTATGCTCAGGTAGGCATAGCCTAGCCCGCGAGGAGTATGAAATTATAAATTATGTAGAGAGCTACGACAGACGAGCAACCTAATTTAATTGGACTCCATTTTTAAGTGAATTGGTGAAACTGCGTTATTACTGTTTTACCTTCTTCTTAGTTTTTTTAGATATAGGTACTATAGCTAGGTCGTGTATAAACTGTTAATTTTCATTTATTTTCCGTCAAAAGAAGGTTTTCATTTTAATACAAATAATCTGACAAATGTTTTCTGTCTATTTTACAGTAATACTAATAATTTGGAGCATGTCAACGTTTCAGCTCATAATGAGTAGGATGACCACGCGTTGCGTGTGTAACGTAATATCCGCGAGAGGTCCGCGCGCCGACGGGCGACAGAGCCCGTCCCTAATGATGAGCTATCTGTGCGATTTTATGTTATTACGTCATTTGTTAACGGTTTATGTAAGTAGGTATTACATCATTGGTAATTAGGAGGAGGAAGAAATTTTGAAAATGACATGATATCAATAGGTTTAACAAACACTCACACTTGTGCAACAAAATATCTTCTTACAGGAAGGTGTTTGCAATATCACTGTTTGCATTCGTGACTTGCGCGTTTACCAATTTAAAAACCTTAGGTAGATAGTTTAACTACATAGGGCTCTATTGTACATAGATAGTAAATAATATTTTAAAATTAAGTAAAATCAAATCAGACCCATGAGTAATGGCTCTTAATTTTAACTTATATTTTTTAATGTTAACATTATCTCTTCAATTTTAAAACCGACGCACTAAACCAGATCCCTACTAAATAATATTACTAAGAGGTCAAGTTTAGAAGAAGGGGGTATTCATCGACCGGGGGTTAAGTGTTGTGTTTCTTTTGCGCGGATGAAGTCACGGGCAGAAGCTAGTAACTAGTACCTACTAAATTGGATTTAGAATAAAATTGCAACCATTCACTTGAAAATACCTATATCTTTAAAAAAAACCCGTTCTGTCTGAAGCCTGTCCGCAGTGTCCGTAGTCGGTCCGCAATTTGTCGTTACCAAAAACGGTTAAAAACAGCCGGTAGCTATAAGACATAGCTGACATAGGTGCTCCAAAGTCAGCTTTCCTACCTATAGCACTAGGACGATATAGTATCACATTTATTCAGCTACATCACGTAGCAACAGTAGTCAGGCAGTGAGGCACAGAGCGCCGGTAACCCGGTAACAGCGAGCCGGCGGCGGCGGCGATCACATTTCTCGCCAATTACGCCGATAGCGGATATATCCGCATCTCCGCCGCACACTGCACCTCTCTAATTTGTGCCGTGTCCGCTCCGCTACGGATGTTTCAGCTTACTTCGTAAAATACTTTCATACATTAACTGGTTTACTGGGTCCTGGAGGTCAGATAGGCAGCCGACCGGCCAACCCGTGTAAAATAGTGGTATTCAGCTGCATCCGGTTAGAATGGAAGCCGACCCTAACATAGTTGGAAAAAAGCGAGCAGATGATGACGATTTAAATTGGTTTATTAGTACAGGCAACATATCCACTAAGATGTCTTCAACATAAAAAGAATCACCTTGTTTCATTCAAGGAAACAAGAGTTTTGTTAATTTAGAATGATAAAATATGATTGGAACCAACATAACAAATTAACTTGTTAGTTCAAAACATGATCCTAGCGCACATGCAAATATATGTTATAACTAATTTATATTTCATTGTGGTTTTCCTTGTTCTGTAACTTGCTTCAAAACGAACAAACAGTTAGTTTGGGTATCCCCGCACCTTTATCCTTGTCCAGTATAGGTATGTGTTAATTGTTAGTGGAAAATACGGTGGTAATAAAATTATGTTATGTGTGAGTACAATATGCAATTGAGGCAAAAGGATATTTTTTCCTCAATTGTTTGAAAATATCGTTTCCTGAACGAATAAGTTATGGTACCTAGTGTGTGGAAACTGCGAACATTTTATGATATTATTGATACCTAACGAATGTTACAGTTAGGGATTCGCTTACAACGATTATATTTACAACGTCAGTTCCTAAAGACTGGGGGAACATAACGACAAAACATGGGGTACCGGGTACGGGTCCTCAGTCAGTGCACAAATAAACGTACCTACTTATGTGATCGATTGATTAGATAGGGCCAGTGCTTCTTCACACACACATACACAACAACCCTTCATGAGGTGATATGATACTACAGAGATCCGGCTTGGGTTCTCACTTAACTGCTCAGCTGATGCGCACAGAATTAGGAAGTGAAGAAGTGGATAGGCCATATTCTTCATTTTCTCGAATCAATTTTGTCCAACCAGTACCTACCTGGTGACATGGACAGCTCTATAATTTGTATTTGATTACCTAAGTCCTGGAGGGTGCAGGCAGTATTCACGACGCGCAGGAGAGTAGCTCTGGCATAACTGTGCTATGTCCGCATTGTATTGGGGTTGGTCCATTTACACCATATTAATAGCTGTGAAACCGATGGCCGATGGGTTAAACGTGTTTTTCAGTGAAGGCAACGTAGGGCAGAGCCGTAGGATCAGACTAAGTGGAGCGAGGGTGTTCGCAGGGCGACTGTGGCTGGCGGTATCCGAGGACTGTTGGGAGGCGCCCTATGTTCAGCAGGGGGCTGCCGCTGCTGCAAGCTAAAGATAAACGAATGCGATGCTATTGTCAGCAACATACAACATTGCGCTGCACATGGCTTTTTGGGTATTTCTTTATAGTTTCTGGTTAATTAGAAGATCTACAGAACGTCCTCTTAACTTATACACATTGCATGTACTTATCACTGTACATATATCAGGTCAGTGATAAGAGTAGCGCAGTAACAAAAACAATATCCTCTACGATAACGCTGTATTTACACAAAATAAATCGAATAAATGTAGAACAATCTAATGAATGCTACTTTTATGTACTAAGATGCTGGAAATCAAGTTTTTTGGCATTCTTTTACTGGGTGGAAATTCTACTGAAAACATACTTTAACAACAAGTCTTAACTTAGTTAACCACGGAATCTCAAAAAAAATTAGGATTTAGAGATAGATATCTGTTCAATGATTCGCATATAATATATGAGAGACCATGCAATGTTAAAAGTTATTCATAATGATCTGGTACCTACTTTTCACTTTCAATGACCTTGAAATAAAGTAAAATAGCTTAACGCACACTATGTAAGCAAGCACATTACAGTTGGACGATTATATCGCTGATAAAAATGCTTGGCTCACTGCTGGTCCTGCTCCACGAGGTCAGGGCCGCATAAATGGATAGCATTAAACAGTATTGTTGGCTGCTGAACATGGTACAACTATCTTTGCATTGTATAAATTCAAACTCGTTAGTATTATAAAACCGCATAGCCCATATTGTGTGAGTACTAAGTATGTACTAGAAAGCTGTCATTCGCTGGAAACCTACGTCTTTTCTTGACTCGAATTTGCCTTGGCGTAGTTCCCTTCAAAATGGTCGAATTGAACGGTGCTGATACATGCGTCATGGTCGTGAACTTGTGACTGGTCATTTCTTGCTTGCCACGGCTTATTTGAATTAATTATTTTATTTTTGAATGGTTTTTTTTTACTATGGGCACTTTTAACGTACACGTCTTGCTACATCGTTCTCCCATAATGTACCATCTCAACATGAATGATGTAACCTAGGTTTTGTAAGAATATTCTGATTTAAAAGAGTGTCTATGGAGTTTCTTGCCCGTTCTTCTCCATAGAGATCTAAGCTAGGAAATGGGCAAAATGGGCAAATACAGTACTTTAACAGTTTGTATGCCTTGTGAGTGGGACTGTAGCTACATTTCAAAAATGTCTGTAGTTGGCCTACTTGAAATAAATGCTTTGATTTTGATTTTGAAATGAGTACAACGTGTATCAGAAAGGAGCGGTCACATTACAACCTTATAAGTACTACCTATTATATTAGATTAGGTTTGACGGCACGGTTGGCGCAGTGGCTGAGCGATTGACTGCTTCGCTGCGTGTCGCGGGTTCGATCCCCGCACGGAACAAATATTTGTATGATCTACAGGTAGTTGTTCCAGGTCTGGTTATTTGTGTATGTGAGTTTTAAATGTTTGTAAGCCACGATACAGGAGAAAATACTAGGGTGGAGCAAAGTTTAAAAAAAAAAAGTTGGGGATTCTTGGGGAAATACCTGGATAAAATAAAACCCTGTTTTGGCTAAGTGTGTAGGTATTTATTAAAGCGATTTAACAAAAAAAACTGATCCACAAGGAAATATGGCTATATAATGGGTATTATTTATAGAAATGGGTAACGTTAACATAATATAATGCAAATATTTTGCGTTTAAAATATACCTAATCATTCAAATAGTTTTTAACCTAAACGTGCGTTAGGTACATTTTACCGTATAGAAAACAAAAACTAAATTAATATGAATTAAATTAATGTGGTGACTTGTAATACAGGATTTTTAGAGACCTACTTCAAGCACCAGTCTCTCACAAAGTTAATTTCATGTTCGTGCTCCACTGTAACCCTAGCATTAAGTAACTTGTGTAGAGAAAATAAATGATGTTTATTATTAAAAAAAAAAAAACAAAAAAAATGCCCAAATTGAATCAATCAAGCGTTAAACCGCGCCGAGCATTCGAGCTGTCAACAGGAATCACAAATATAAGTGTCATCGCCAACACTTGGAATGAATTGAGCACAGATAACACATACAGCACTGTGCCACTATCTGTAAAATATTTCATAATAATAGATGCATCCGATAAACAAGCCAGGATGAATGAAATGACGATTCTCTTTAAGATATTGGCGAAATTTTCATGAGATTTCCTGCTTATGAGTTGGTAAATGATTTCACAGTTAAACAAAACGTTACACGTCATAATGAGGACTAATAATCCTACGTAAACTTTTAACAACATACTCGCATTAGGTATTTGGAAACAAAAATAGATGAAGTAATTCACAGCCGCTAGTATCGATAAAAACCAAACAAATGTAAACACAATTGAGTAATTCCACTGTTGCAACTCAGACTTTGACAGCACTTGGTCGCGTAAATTCCTCGCGTACACAATCATCAAGCATACGAGCACGGTGACCATGTACAAGTACACTCCCCCGAGAGCATCCTTCATGTACCTTTTATTGTGCATGTAAGTTGAGCTCGTTGTACAAAATAATTCTAAGAAGGTGAGCACCAACCGCGCCACTGTCAGCTGCAGGAGAATGTTCTGGTCCACATGTCTCAGCTTAGGCTTGATGGCGAAGAGCACGCCCTGCAGTACCACGCACAGCGAGGATAAGATGGTGCCAGCGATCCACGCGTAGTCCGGTGCAGAGAAGGTGTAGGCGGACATGGTGTCCATCCGTCCAGCTGAGCTGCTGAGCTGCTGCGCCGCCGGACAATATACGACTAGGTGTATTTTTCCTTAACTCTATCGAGCGGGAAAATATTTGGCAGGAGGCTTCATGCAAATGTTACTAATATGTGACATATTCAAATCAATCAAATCGTTCATTAAATACCTCATAGATGGTGATTCAGACAATTCAATCGGACAACTTTCCCAATGGAAAATGGGACAAAAAAAATGGACTCTTCATACGTATTGTGTCAGTCGATGCGATATTTTGAATAGGAAATCATTTTTTTAAGGAAGCTATTAGTTGGATGGTCTGAATTACCACTTAAGAGGGAATACAATAATACCTACATGTCTTCATAAGTAAATGCAAAAAAACAATAATAAAGATACCTAAACCAAAATTTTCATTACACGAACGTAAAGAAAACGTAACGTTAATTCGAAAGTTTCTCAATCCGAAATACGACTATAATATTCTAAAGAGCATTCTGGCTTTAATATTTCACACGCACAATTAAAACGAATTTACGGAACGTGTGGTCCGCGGGTTCGTGCGAGGCTCACGGGTCCCAGCAGGAACCACAAAGATAATTGTGATCAGTAGCACTTGCAATACACTTAACACATAGAAAACAAAAGCAACTCTTTTAGTGCCTATGTTGCCAATGAAAAATACATATGCCACCATAAAATTATGTACAAGCCTAAAACAAATCAGAGTAAATGAAATGACTAATTTGATTGCGATATTTGCGAAATTCCTAATAGATTTTTTGATTATGATTAGATAAATGATTTCACAATAAAATAAAACGTTAAGTGCCAGAACGAGGACTTGTAACGCTATGTAAACTTTATTATAATATTCTGCCAAATAATAAGAACTGCCAATAACATTAAAGACTAAGTACAACAATCCGACTGGAATCGTAAATAACCAAATGCGTAGAGACACAACCTTTATATTCCACTGTTGCGGCACAGTCTGTTCACTCGACAGCACTTGGTCACGTAAGTTCTTCGTGTACGCAAAGTCCAAGCATACGATTACAGCGAACACATAACGCCGCGCTGCACTTATAACATTATATGAATAGCCTGACACAATAGCTAATATTAAGGATCGGAGCACCACTTGCGCCACTGTCAGCTGCAAGAGGATGTTCTGGTCCACATGTCTCAGCTTGGGCTTGATGGCGAATAGGACGCCCTGCAGAATCAAGCACAGCGATGGTAGGACGACGCCAGCGATGGTAACGTAATAATATTCATGTGGGTAATACATGGCTTTGATAAGATGTGTGCTTCTTTGCCGCCGGTCTTTATGCAACTGTACTTATACTTTATTTTTCCTTATTTCCGACCGATCCTGCATACTTTGTAGAAGTGCATAGGAATGTTGCTTTATTAATCTATGACGTATAATACAAGGAAGTGGCTAAGAAAGTGGATAGGTTATGGCAAATTGGCGACTTAAATAACAACATGTGCCTAAAGCCAATGAATGATTTTATTTAAAATAATCTTATTTCTTCTTTAGCGGGTACGACGAACGCAGCCTTACGCTACAACAGATATTAAAATTAACTTTAGTTCGTAACATGCTCTTTGTAGAATTTCTAAATAAGTCATTGTACATATAATTTATACATATGTTATCGCAAAATAAAAACAAATAATAACAGAAAACTTAACGTAATTTCGAACGATTTTTGAGTCGAAAATACAAGTATCTGATATACTTGTAGTTTCAATTCAAAAATCGTTCGAAAGCAGCGGTTTGAAATCTTAGCACTGCACAGTTAGTTCGAATATACGTAGTGCGTATTCCTCGCGTCCTTTTGAGGCTCACCGGCCCCAGCAGGAATCATATACATCATTGTGATCGGTAGCACTTGAAATACATTTAACACAAACAAAACAAAGAATACTGTTTCGCTGACTGTACTCGTACAATATGTCTTCAAAATAATAGTTACATCCACTAAAAGAACTAGTATGAATGAAATGATGCATTTTATTATAATATTGACAAAATTTAATTTCTTGACTTTGATTTGGTAAATGATTTCACAGTTAAACAAAACGTTAAGTGTCAGAACGAAGACTGTTAAGGCTGAATAAACTTTATAATAATATTCAAACAAATAATAATAACCGTCATCAAGACTAATGACGAAGTACAACAATCCGACTGGTATCGCACATATCCAAATCCGTAGAGACGCTACATTTAAAGTCCACTGTTGCGACACACACTTTGACAGCACTTGGTCACGTACATTTTTCGTATACAAAAACATAAGGCAGATAACCACGGTGACCATATAATAGTGTAGTGCCAGTAGCGCATGCACTGACATACTTTTATACAACTCTATGTTTGTTGTTAACGCGAAATCTAAGAAGATGAGCACGAGCCGCGCCGCTGTCAGCTGCATGAGGATGTTCTGGTCCACATGTCTTAGCTTGGGCTTGATTGCGGAGAGCACGCCCTGCAGTATCACGCACAGTGATGATAGGACGACGCCAGTGATGGTAACGTAATAATATTTAGGGTGGTCGGCCAACATGGCTTGAGACGTGTGCTGTTGTATCGCCGGTCTCTATAAAACTAGGTAGTATATGACATTATTTTGAAATATTGAATTTAATTTGAAATCTTTTAATTATTGAGTTAAGGAAAAATAATGTATATGACATTATTTTTCCTTAATTCCGACCGATTCACCAATATGTGTAGCGGGTAATACACATTTTGCTCGTTTCTTTATCTTATCGTAAATACAAGGAAATGGGTACCAAAATTAATAAGTAGGTAATGGAATTTTCAGATTATTGGTTTTTTTAGACGAGTATTGTGCGTTGTGAGTTGGTGCGTTCACAACAACCAGACCTAACTGTAGGCTAGACTATGACTAATATCAACATCTACTTAAAAGCAATGAATTAATTCTCCCTTAGCAGGTACGTCCAACGCCACCTTACGCTAAAACAGATATTAAAATGAATATTAGTTCGTAACACATGCTCTTCTTAGAAATAAGTAATTAAAAATGTAATTAATGTGTAAATGTAAAAAAAACAAATAACAAAGCTTATTACCCAAACTTCTGAACGTCAGTCACTCTTGCTCGAACTTGCGACGAAAACATAACGTAAAATCGAACAATTTTTGAATCGAAAATACTAGTATCTACCCCAGAGAGCATTTTGATTTAAAATATTCTGACATGCATAAAGTGGCTTTACTTCGAATTTACGAAACGCGGGGTCCGCGCGTTCGTGCGAGGCTCACCGGCCCCAGCAGGAATCACAAACATCATTGTGATCGGTAACACTTGAAATACATTTAACACAAAGAAAACTAATGATACTCTTTCACTGACTGTAAAATATGTCGTCATAATAACACCTATATCCATTAAATAAACTAGTATGAATGAAATGAAGAATCTTATTATGATATTTGCAAAATTTAATTTCTTGTATATAATCAGGGAAAAGATTTCACAGTTATACAAAACGTTAAGTGTCAAAACGAGGACTGTGGAAGCAGAGTAAACTTTAAAATACACGTTCAGATAATAATCTTTTCTCTCAGAAATACTAAACACGAATTTCAACAATCCTACTGGTATCATTAATAACCAAATCAGTAGAGACACAGTCTTTATACTCCACTGTTGCGACACAGACTTTGACAGCACTTGGTCACGTATATTCTTCGTGTACACGCACATCCAGCAAACGACCACGGCGGCCATGTAATAGAACACTGCCGACAGCGCATTAACCATGAACATGTTTTCTTCTTCTTTCTTCTTCGTGATCGTAGGATCGTCAGAATCTGCGTAGAATGTTTTTAAAACGAATTCTAGGAAGGTGGACACCAATCGCGCCCCTGTGAGCTGCATGAGGATGTTCTGGTCCGCATGACTGAGCTTGGGCTTGATCGTGAACAGCAGCCCCTGTAGTATCAAGCACAGCGATGATACGACGACGGCAATGATGGAAGCGAACTCCCGGACAGAGTATCTAGTTTCGTCGGTAAACATGGTTGTGGTATGTCCAGCTGTGCCGCTGTGCCGCTGTGCCGCTGTGCCGCTGTGTCGCTGTGTCGCCGCTCAATATGCAACTATACTCTTTATTTTTCATAAGTCTGACTGACAAACAAATAACAAATTAATAACAGGGATATTTACTCATTTATATCGTAAATACAGGGAAGTGGGCAACAAAATTAACAGTTTAGGTTACGGAAAATTAATGGAATTGACTATTCTTAAAACCGTCAAATCAACATTGAATTTGAAGAAATGGAATGGATGGAACGGAATGTTTCAAGATATTTATTTAGAGTTGTTCTTTGGTTCGAGTGTTTCGATTATATGTACTTTCAGACTAACCATAATATGACAAAACAAATTTAGGTACTTAAGTATAAGGAAAGGTTAGTCGAAAACGTTCCAATGTATTCTTTCTACAAGTCTTTCTTCCATTGACCGGCAACCCACAGACACTGGCCATGAAATTATAAGAGATCTTTATTTAACTTCGGAAGAATTAAAAAAAACATCTCTAGAAGCGGTACACCTAACAAAGTTGGTCGTGGACCATTTTCCTTCTTAAGCCTTTAGTAATACGGTTGAAAAGTAGTTAGCCGCGAACTTTGCCGGCTGTACCTACTAAATATGAAATAAAACCTCGTGTCACTTTGTTCGTAGTTCGTACATAATCTCCGAGATCAAGGTTAGCAGGTTGGGTGTGTTTATGGTTGGTCCCATCTTGTGAGATAGGAAAGTTTTGGCACCCATAGGTGGCGCTGTTAGAAAATTGTAACCGTGCGAAACCGGGGCAGGTGGCTAGTTAGGTATAAAATGCGATATTTTCGCTCGTTTTCTAAAGAACACAAAAATTCTGCTTCCAATTCCAATTAGGTAAAATTTTAACTCAAATATTTATCGAAAAAAAGCTTGAACCTGCATTTAAGTGCAATAGAATGAGTATCAATAGTCCGTGCAGACAAGCCAGTGGCGCCCGGCTACGGTTCGTCTCCGTACCGGAGCCGTCTCAGACGGCGCGCGGCGCGCGGTGGAGACGGCGCTGATCGCGTTTCGCGCCAATTACGCCCCTTCAGCCGGTAACGAAAAGCCGATACCGCGGTATTACGTACCTCGTGAATACCCCTCTAATAATCATGGTGTTTAGTATTTATATTGAATTGGAAGCCGAGTTAAATGTAATCCAGGCAGATGCTAGGTAAACACTGAAATTGATAAGAGCATGGAACCACGCCACTTGTTACTAAGGATAAAGTTTTGTAACTACTTATTTGCATAATTCTGTTTCTTCATGTTAACGAGAAAAAGAAAAAAAGTAGAAGTGCTGCTCTTCTCGTTTACTTTTATAGGTACCGGCGCAGGATTATTTCAGTGTGCTTCTTTTTGTTAGATACTGTTGAACTATCACCGAGCATGACTAATACGGCACTCTAGATAAGAAGAACGTCTGTTACAAGAAGTCCTGAATATCCGCACACACGATGTCACCCTACTCAACACACAACACGTCATTACGAGAAATCCGTAACTTTAATAACCGAAACAGTGAAGTATTCGAGAGAAGCGAATAACCGATAAGAACGTCTGTTAGCAGCCTGGCCGGTCGCAATAAGCCGGAGGGCGTCCCCCCCCCCGCCCCCTTCCGGGGCAAATTTAGCAATTAGCGTGCCGGACAGGGGCCGGCCGCGTCCGGTAATAGCCACCTAGCTGGCCGGCCGCGTTCCGCCGACTGATTATTCAGAGCAGCAGACAGGTGGAGGCAGAAGGCTCAGAGAATGGGAGACTTCCTAATGTGTACAAAGACTTAACACGAAGGAATCGCACAGAACTAGCCGAATGGTTACGTCCCCATTCATTTTCTTTATTCACTGTTGATGCATATCTATACTAATATTGTAAAGCTGAAGAGTTTGTTTGGTCTCAGGAACTACTGGTTCGGTTGGAAAAATTATTGTAATGTTAGATAGCCCATTTATCGAGGGAGCCTGTAGGCTTTATAACATCACGCTACGACCAATAGGAGCAGAGCATCAATGGAAAACGGTGTAAAACGGGGAAAAATGTATTTTTATAATAATTTCATGTGGTCGAAGGACGCGGGCAACATCTAGTAAATTATATTTTTAAATATTTGAGTATATAAATATAGAAAAATATAAAATCTGCCGTTCAGGAGCAAGGTCCAAGCTACAGTTGGTTAGAGACAGAACCCATTAATTTGACAGTTACAGAAGGCTGTGTTCGGTGAAATCAGTCTTTTCCATTTTTCTCAGTTTTCTTTCTAAATAATTCTTAACAATTCTCTATCCATCTCTCTCTAACTCACTTTAACCAGTTTAACTGGGCCAATAACCTTCAAGTCGTAGAATAGGTTTTAATACACGATCCTTGCCCAAAAGTGCGTTGTGTGAGTTGTTACTCTGAGGTAAACCGATTCCTTCGCTATTTGTTTGCAGGCTAGCATAACGTAACCTGACTGAGAGCCTCTGTGCACTCTATAGGATCATCATTTGGATGTTTTCCGTATTTGGGGGTTTCCTAATTATCAGATTATTCAGTGTTATCCTTCTGACCTTGCTGCTTGGTGTGAGGTGCGCCTTATTTGGGCGTTTATTTGCGTATACCGTGTTGTGTGCGGGTGATGCGGCTGTTACATCCAGATGTAATTGATTGGAACGTCTCGTTTGTGACTGTGTGTGAAACGTTCCATGCTCCTGTATATCTTACTTCTTACTAAACCTACTTCCTACTAATATTATAAATGCGAAAGTTTGTGAGGATGGATGGATGGATGTATATTTGTTACTCTTTCACGCAAAAACTACTGAATGGATGTGGATGGAATTTGACACATAGTTTATAACCTGGATTTAGGATACTTTTTATCCCGGTAGTATGATCCTGTGGGACAATTACCGAACTCCACGCGGGCGAAGCCGCGGGCATAAGTTAGTATATTATATACTAAATGTATATGTTTCAGACGAAAAAGTGTATAACTTTAGATTTAAACGGTAGATTGAAATTGAACAATCTTACCAAGGGTTATCGAATGTTTTTTGGGTATATTGTCCCACTGCTGGCCAGAGGCCTCGCCCATAGCCTTCCACTCTTCGCTCCGTGTATCCCGTAACTCGGTTGTGGAATGTGGACGTCAGATAGGCAGTCGCTTCATGTAAACTAACGGTATCCAGCTGCACCCGGTTAGACTGGAAGCCGACGCAGCCGATGACGATTATTCTAAACGCAGATTGTAATTGACCGCGATCAGTACACAACGACGGCGTTTAAGAGCTTTCAATGTCAATATTTCATAACAATTATGACACTGAATGCTCTTGAACGTGTTCAGTGTTATTAATGCATTTCGCCCTGAAAAAAAAAACATTCGGTAAAAAGGCGTACCTATGTTGCTATCTAAATATTTAGTTTTGTAAAATCAAAATAAAATGAGATTTTTTTTATTTTTATTTGTTAAACATAGGTGTAAAAGGTATAAATATAAGATTAAGAGATCTCTATGTTTTGCCGTCATCGGCGTACAAATATTAAACAACATTAAATTTTGTTAAAAGGTCTAGCAGCTATCCATCATACATTATTTCTTAATAATATTTAAATAGCCTTGTTTGATTTCAATTATCCAACCAGCTATTACCCGTATCTAAACCCAGGTTACACAGGCACCCTGTATGGGCTGACTCAACTATCTGCTTTAGCAAACATGGGCTTTGGTCATTTCAATCAAAACATAGCTCCTAATCGCACTACAAATATTATCAAACCGTCTCCTAAGTGTACAAAATTGAATGCATTATGAAACACTTATCTGTTGTGGGTAGTTCTGTACAAAGTGTATAATGTCCCCTCGTGCTCGGCCTCACTCGAGTGGGCGCTGATCGAAACACCGTATGTTACTATTTGGTACAACTTGTCCAAACACGGTTCTTCCTCTTCACTGTAGTATCCACAAATCTTTTGAGGGCAGCTTTTGGAGGATGCAGTCGAATCATAATTTAATTCATAAGCTCTGGTAGAAAGTTTGAGTTTGTGAAAATATTTTTATCCATGAATTTCAGAGCTGTTCTACGTCCTTACTAATTTTATTTTTAAGATTTAATTTCTTATAAATTGTGGGTGTGCCTATGGAATTAAGGTTCTTCAAATAGTACCGAATTGACAAGAAACACAGCGCTTCTTTACCTTCGTCCTTCTACTTTCAGAGTATGATTTTTCAACCAGATAGGTTCTTCCCACACAAGCAGTCCTTATAATTCCATTACTCCAGCGTTCTTCATTACAGTCATTGCTGCTATTAATATCAATTACACTCAACTAACAAACAAAATGCTGAATGTTAATTCGGTTATGTGAAATAAATGGCGTCCCTAGTCCCGACATGTGAACCTATAAAAACAATTGAATAACCGCAAAACATCACAAACAACGACTCGATACAATCGCATTACAGCTGATTTATATCACCACTTGGACTGTAATAATCTATTTATGAGATAAACTATAAATTATCTTAGCACAAACTTAACAACACAATTGTTCACAACCTTACAATACCTACTTAAAGCTCAAAATGGAATGTGCTAGCTTCGATTTGAACGTGGTACGAGCACGCCCCCAAAGCATTTCGGCTAGGGCGACTACACCGCGCGCCCGGCGCGGCCTGTCCCCTTATCCCTAATAATGAACTGGTGCGACTTAAAAGTCGTAATGCGTATTAATGGTTGTTGTCAATGACTGCACTAGTATTATTTTATAATTCATATTTATTGGCAAGTTATAGCATTGAAATAATTATGTTAAAAATGTGTCACTGCTGTTATAACGTGATTTGAAGTGTAAAGTTGAAGAAAAATGTACTTCTAGCTTACTTTTATACTATTTCTACTCGTGTTGTCAAATTGTAATATAAATATTGCTTTGTTCATGAGTGTTCTTAGATTGAAGTCTTATTTATGTAACCATTTATATCTACATAGTGGAACGAGAATAAATGAATGGAAACATAAAACAAAACTCTATGTTGATGCACGAATGGTTTTCACTTTAAAATCACTACAAACACTAAACTTTAACTACAAACCATTAAATATTAAAAGTTACAAATAGCTTAACTTTATTAAACCAAAAAGCACTTTATTATAAATTAACGAAGTTAATATGACAAGACAAATGACGTCTCTTACCCCTGTGCACTGTGCAGTGCGCACGAGACATCCTATGAACACTATGACCCCCTTTCACCCAATAACCAACATAACTTGACACATCAGGGTGCGCTGCTTGCTTACAAAAATGTCATACATCTGTCAAATTCAATACATTTCAGTCGTAGTTCCAAATTCCGCTGCGTATCAAGTGGTGTAGGTCAGTAATACAAGCTCCCTCAACGCATAGAATCATAATGTTTATGGTGTAACTACATCCCCTTATCACATTGTTGAGTTGTGAGAACTAGAGATTTGTTTTAGCTGGTGTTCTTTTTAGATTTGTAACGGTAGTTTTGGTTAATGAACATAACAGCCCCTTCAACTATTAGTATTAAATAAATTATAAGCATACAGAGCAAACTGACTGAAAATACCAGAAACGTGTCTACGTTTCAGGTATTTTCCTTTCTAGTCAAGGAATGCCAAATATTTGTAGACAAGTTTGAAAGACTCATAGTAGCGATTGCGATGATTGAAAACTTGAAATTGGCGTGAACTTCGAAACAGCTTAATCCTGATGGAAGTCGTAGCATTACGAAACACTTTGAATGCGATCGCCATTTGTCTAGGCTCTTAGGAAAGAGTGTCATAGCTGAAAATCCCACTAAAATATTCAGAACCATCCCCAATCTATAAACAGACCTACTAACCCAACAACGTAGAACGATTACCACAAATATCCGCAAACTCTAATCCGCCATTAATACAAAAACACGACAAAAACGTGCCCACGCGCACGTTGCTTCGTCGACTCGCGTCGGGACGCCTCGGACAATAGTCGCGTGTGCAGGGCAGATAATGATGATCTACTACAATAGCCTGAGGGAGCTTTGTGGACTATTTTATTGTAATTACTGTGTATTTAGTTAATGTGGTGGTTTATTTAAATATTGTTAAAAATAGAGGGTTTAGAGCCCCCAATTTTTAAACAATTTTTGTTGCGAGACACCTAATGATCGTTCAATAGTTTCTATACTACTTAGATTCAGTTTTGACATTACTTATTTAGAGATGTCTACAATTCAATGTCAGCTCTCAACTATCTTCTTACTTTCTTAGATAGAGTTAATGTTAAAGGAAGGATCATATTGGAACTTTAATTTCTTCGATTCTGGCTTTGTTTGAAAAGGATTTTTAGAGTGAATTGGGTGCATTGGTGCTACAAACAAAGTGTTACAAAACGTTTTCAAGCGGGAATTTTTTTCTTTTTTTTTTTCGTCACTTTTCAGAATAGTAACATTTCCTGTTTCGATTGTCACAGAAAAATCCCATAACTAACACTGAGTAGATACCAATCTGTGCAACCCTGAGGCGTTAACACGATTACAACAGACACTATCATTAAAAAGTGCTCATTTGTAGTAATTGCCGCGGCACGTGCCGGCCGCGCGCCGTCCGGGTGCCGGACGGGTGCCATGCGGGGGTCGGACGCGGCCGGACTAACGACGGAGATTCCCGGACACCCGCGGAGCTCTTGTTAAACGTTTTGTTGCTTGTCTGCATGTTATTGTTGCGGATTTGTTTTTTTGTAACTGATCTGTTGGATTGATTGGTATTTTTTTTTCGTCATAAAGAATATTTTTTCCTACCAGAACGACTTCGGAAGAGACGTAAACAGGACACCTGTTGTAAGATAGAAGAAAAACCATGTTAGTTACTGTGTACCAATCAATGCTTCAAAGTCACGTAAGACCTAATACTGAAAGTAGAACTTGACCGTCCTGATAAAATGATTCAGTTAAAGAAGAAAGTAAGTAAAGGAAAAATGTCTCAAGAATGCCTTATCTGACCTTTCATTTTCATACAAATAAAATAATGCTACATTTCGTCATCTTTGCAAACAATTACGTAGAATATTTTGTAAAAATGTTATGTAGCCATCCATAACAATTTACTAAAGTAATAAAGTTGATCAAATCTGTGAACTGATATAAAGTAATGTCCCGGATAACTTGACCTCTGCGACATCGGGCCGCCCCGCGCCCTCCGGTGTCCATTGAGTCACGTAAGTAATGGAGACGCTCACATTGTCAGCGCCGCCGCCGCCGCCGCAACGCTACGGTTTAACTCAATAGGAGGATGAAGATATACGAGCTTTGTACACGATTAGTTTAGTCTTTTCTTGACTGTTCATCTTAGAGTTGGGGATAGAATGGCGCATAAGAAATTAGTGCAGACTGGACCAGCGTTACCAAGTCGCCTTACCCGGTTACTCGTTGATTGGGTTATGGAGGCCAGATAGGCAGTCGTTCCATGTCAAATAATATTAGTATTCAGCTCTATCCGTTCAGACTGGAACATTACAGTTGTGCGTATATTTAAGTAGCCACGCTAAATGCCTGATTTTTCCTGACTACAATAACTTCAAATCACATTTAGCACACCCTCGATTTCACATAAGTAGTTGAAATAGCGAGATTATGATTTTCGGTTTTCTAGCGAACCCGTGAATGTGTATTCCTTAATTATTTCGTCAAACACGCTTTCTAGTCTACTCCAGTCCTGCTATCACTCCATTAAACACAAGCTGACCAATCAAACATCGTCGTCCGTCCACTACAAACTACCACACCGGGTGTCATCGACCGCTTCGCCTGATTGCTGGCCACCGTGACCACTGGCCCGCAGCTCACTTAGCTATATTACCGATGAGTCGCCAAAACGCAATGTATTGTGCGACGCGCTCAATTGTCGTCGCTTCATTGCGCCCGATATCTTAAGTGGAATTTCTGATTTAATGATATTAGACGGGCTCTACATCCAGTAGTTTTATTTGTAACGAGTAAATGGAACCAAGGATACGCCTACGTGGGAATTGGAAATGATCACGTCTCTTATCAAAAGTTTATTTTAGCTGAAATGTATTACTTTCTTACTTACTATAGTAGATCAATGGTTTCTCAGTATTCTCTGAGATTGTCACAACAAGGATCTGAAATGAGTATGAGTCTCTTGGATAGTTGAATAGCACTCTAAATAGTTAGATTGTCTATTTGTGGCTTTACACAAGTATTCAAAGCCGAAACGTAAACTGTAAGTAGTCTTCCAATCTATCCAGACCTAAGTTGCATCAACTAAATGCTTAACTGGTTCTGTTTTCCTTACCTGAAAGTAAATCACAATCGATCAATAAATAGGTCAAGCTCGTCCAGGTGCCTCCGCTTGGCTGGAGGCTGGCAGTAAATACTCAGCTCACAAAGGACACGAGTTGAGCTCAGCTCGCTCCTCTCAATTATAAAGTTGAGCGTAGACGTAGCAACGGGCTAGTCGTGTAGTGCCGTCTGAGGCTCACTGATACTGGTGATATGTTGGGGAGTTTAGCTATTAAATTATTTAGGAGCTATTTAGATTGGTTTATAACAGTCCATTCCATTTTTTTTAATTTATTTATAATATTTCTTGTAGGTACTATGGAATCATACTCCAGATAACTACCACAAGTGACAGGTTACAAGTTTATTGCAGTACTTGAGTACCTCTATGTTACTTTACATTCTCTTGAACAATAATAGTATTTCTAATCCCCTAATTTTTGTGGTTCTTCTCTCTTGATTGAGGCATTTCAGAAACCATCCGAGGAAAGTTGACAAGTTTTTTAGTTGGACTGAAATTACTAGCGGCAGTAGTAGTTTTATTATATTCGAAATTAACTATTGATTTTACTTCAAAAAATAAATTCAACACACAACTTTTTACTTGAAAGTTCAATAAAAATCCAATTACCTACATGGAATAGGTACCTATAGTTGTTTGAGTCGTCGAGCGCGCTGTGAGCTTCGTCTCAGGCAGGACAAGTTTTAACAGGCGCGCCAAGTTCGCAGACTGTTTACTGCCTTCTTATTCAGAGCCGTTCAAACCCGTTCAGAGCCGTTCAGTCGTTCACTGGCTCCTACAGTCCCACTACACGAATACTACCTACTTATACAGAGAGCACTCGATTAGCGGATTTGCAGCATTGGATGCTGCGGTATCTTACGTTACGAGTAGTATATGGAAGGAGGTTCGTTTTATAGTAGGTAACCACTGTTATGGTGGTTTTATTTTCCTTCTTCCATAAGGTATAGTAAGTAGTCTACCAATGACTTTTCAGATAGAAAATTAACATAAGCAGTCTAATCACCGTTCCTAGTTTGTTTTCAGGAGTTTAGTACTAGAATGTTTAGTCTTCGTTGTCCCACTTTTGTCTATACTAAGCTATGCCATTATCATTAAATGAAAACGGGATATTTACCGTGTTAACTGTTAGTTCCGTGATCATGGTGCTTGCAACAGCGCATATCGGGAACTCGAAACAAATAGTAAACATGGTAAATATCCCGTTTTCAGTGTTAATGGTAATGTTAGTGACCATGTCAGTTTAAAAACTTATAAGCTATGCCATTCAACATGTAGTACCTACTAGAAGTAGCTTACAATTTAGGTAACAAGGCTAAGCTTAGGACGATTATGATGCGATAGAACAAACATATTTAGTGTGTGGTTTAACGGCGCCCGTAGTACTTTGTAAAAATTCACCCCCAACAAAAAAGTAACATTATCATCTTGTTTTAAAAACCTAAACACGATAAACACAAGTGAGCATCGAGTGTATCTCTTTATTGAATCATTTATGTAAAGCAGCCGGTAAATGATGCGACACTAACCTGATAATAGCCCCCCTTCGCCGCCGCCCCTCGGGGGTGTAGGGGGTGGTGGAGACAAATGATGGGGCTAAGCAGAGCTGATGGTGCAGCCAAGATGTAGCGGACGAGCCATTGTGATGTGGTACGGAAATGTAATGGGGTTATTGTTGGTACTTTGTTTTGAGGGAAACTTGGGAAGAGTTATTATGTAAGATGTAAACAGAAACATGGATGTGAGAAGGAAAAAAGTAAGATAATTTGGTGATCCTGCACGTAGGTGACGCATACAAACTAACGGGTTTCACATCTGCCAGCTTTGCCCAACTATTTATTTATTTATTAGAGGTCAACTTCCAGTTCAGTATATTCCAGTACCAGTATGTACTACTATATTAGTAAATAGTACTACAGGCTAGACGGCAAAGCAAATATCTTTTTCGAATAAAATCTATGACTGAGTAATGACAAAATCGAAAAAAAGAAGAAAATTTTCCTTCTGCATCCTTTAGCCGCTAAGTCATCGAACAAGTATGTTTACAAAGGGTCCTCATGCCCATAAATTAGGAATCTCCGCCCTCCGCCATTTAAATCACAAAATAAAGCTGCACCTCCAACAAATGGATTACATTTAATTAAGTTACAAGTCATAAAACTGCTTCCCTAACTCGATTACCGGAGTGAACAATGACTCGATTGCCGCATCGATTATGATCGATTAGCGGTGACAGTGGCGGGACGACGGCGGGACGACGGCGGGACAATAGCGGCGACTGTCATGTCTGCCACGCTGTCACGCAGGTTCATTACGTAATGTAACGTGACAGAACTGCGTGCCCGTCACGGTGCCGTGCAGGTTATTAATTGTATGGTTAATGCTGATGTTTGATTTGCTACATTTGTTTGTTTCTATTCGTGTTTTACCTTCCTTGTTGTATGGGAGCTAGTGGAGCATTAGTATCGGCCAGAATAAAATTACGGCCGTAAACGTTTGACTGAACCTTCAAAAGTTATAGATACGATAGACTTGTGTATAATCTGCCAATAATAATTAAAACATAATTTAGGTAACGTGGTTAAGGAAATTTAAAAAAAAACACATTATTAGTCACCAAGAGTGTATCAAATATACTTAATAATTTAAACATATACATACATCATCATCTGCCTACGTTTTCCAGTCTGTGTTTAGGGTCGGCTTTCAGTCTAACCAGATGCAGCTGAATACCAGTATTTTACATGGAACGTCTGCCTATCTGACCTCCACAACCTCGTTAGTACTGGATCATACGATATCCCTTCGTAAGACTGGTTGACAGACTCTCCGGCTACTGACAACCTGTAAGTAGCGACTGTCTAACGATCTACAAATGGCCGACGGGATCAACGGTTTAAACGGTTTTATGCTCTCCGAGGCACGGAGGAAACTGGTTATGTAATGGGTGGTCACCCATCCACAGACCAACCTACGCCAGCGCGGCTTAATCTGAAGATTGATCCGAGCGGCTGTTATTATTTAGCCACGAGCTCCTGCTTAATTTAAACATGTACCTTAGTCTAAAAATAACGCACTTGCCTACCATTCGTAATCCTAATTCTGTACCTAACGACCTAAACTATTGAAATACAACACCTAAATAATAAATTATATTTATTTCCGCAAGTAGATTTAAAAAACTTTTCCCCGTCAATTTTTTTGTAGAGTTACTGTAATATGATTATAAGCTAGTCGATGACGATGTTTCTTAAATAGTCTGAGATGAAACACCGACACAAACACAGATCACACAGCATCTTTTAAAGTCCAGACATGTTCCTGTTCAGATTACGTGGGCACCTTGCAGATCAGTGATTTGACATGATTAACATAGGTTGGGCAAAGTGATATTGGATTTTTCCATTAGGAATTTCTCAGTAGCAGTCACGGGGTCTAGAGTTCTAGAGCTCGGTTGATGGCAATAGACTCGCCCCCTATTACATGGGACTTAAAAATAACTAGCGAAATGTGGGTGTACTATTTGGTACACATTTGCCTAACCCAACGCGGATTACAGGCGTGATGCTATGTTATGTAACATACTACAGTTTACACCATACATTTGACTTCATAACCTTCATCGTTGTGTTTCAACCGATAGAGGATACAGTCCACACATTGTCTTTGAAGCAGTTCACAAAGCCAGCAGCATACACATTTGCGCATGCGCACAATGCAGCTCATCCATACACCGACACAACAACACGTACACAATGCACTTATTTACCTTTATTACAGCGTTACTGATAATTGATTACTGCGCACGCACATCTGCACAAATAAGCTTTGTCTCTGCGCTAATCGATTATTGGTAATCGATGATAATTGTAACCTAACGTTACCTACGCGGTTTGCCCATAGCAGTAAGTAAATATTGCAGAAAAGTATGGAAAAATATATATAAACAAAACAAAAGAGATGGAGGGAAATTGAGGCTTTCAAACTGAAATGAAGTTTTTGATTCAGTAAACCAGCTGTAGCTTGTAGTGATTAGGTAACCACATCGAGAGTAAGCAATCATGTAACATAAACCAGATAAGACTACAGATCAACTTGAATAGGCTCCCAGTATAGGTACTGTCTTCCAAAAGCAGTTACCTAGAAACATATAAACTTGCTGTTTAAAACAAATGGAGGTAATGGAACTTGTATTGTTTTACAGCTCTTTTTTTTCGGATGTGAAATCATCAAATGACCCCCCCCCCCCCGCTCTGGGCGAAGCGGAAGGAGTGTCAGACTTGTACTGACTAAAACTCATCTATGTTCCTTCTTTGCCCTTTGTGTTCCAGGGCCGCGGTATCTCTTTCGAACAGTCCCGCAGCCCTGGTCGATCCGAGTCTGGTACAAACAGACACCATCAGAAATATTTAGTTAATTAATTATGTCACCTGCACCACCTATTGTCGTGTTACTAATTAAAATTATGAACAGTAATTATACAATAAAATCATTGCCGGCGACGAAAGTAAACTCAACACTGTTTATATTTATATATAATATTATAATACAATTAAAACAAGTTCTTTGTTTTATATATATAATAACTGCATTTTACTAAATGTATTTAGATAATAATATGGTAATTTGATACGAACTGACAGAACATGAAATGTTGAGCACATTTTGTACAGATTTACCGAGAAAGTACGGCGCGGCCGTGAATGCAGATAATATAAAGTTCTAGGTTATAGTATAAAAACCAACGCTCACTGAGCTCACTCAACATGAAAACTTCTGCACCCATATGATGTACTCATTTAAATATTAATGAACTCTGACAATGGTCATAAATGAGTTACTCATCTCTAAAATATTTTACGTTTTTCAAAATGTTAAGTTAGTGATTTCTTTAAACATGCTACGTAAAATCTTGGCCACCCCGACCCACATAGCCAGCCACATTTAAAACAATTGAATAAAGAATAAACAACGAGCAAGTCACAATCCAATAAGAAGCTAACTGTCCGTAAGGGGCAGTAAATAACCGCTTAATATATCCGGATATACTCGTATCTCGTACACTCGGATCTCGTAAACTCGTGTTATCGCAAGTTCTCGCAGACTCACTGCAGCTCGGTAATCAGGTTATGATAGGGATGCTCCCCGCCGCGAGATTTGTAACCGCGCTGACGTTGTTTATGTCCCCAGCATCTAATACTCCTTACTATACCGTGTAGCGAGTTTTATTATGTAATAATAGTCTGAAGATGCTCGCAGCAAGACATTGTATATGGCTATTTTTTTTGTAGGAAAAAAATATCCGTAAGGATGTCAAATTATCAATATTGCTTGCTGACCGTTGGAGATTTTGAAATAAGGAAAATGGTTCCCTTTTGTCATTTGAAAAACATGTTCTTTGTGATACCTCTCAACTATACGAGTTTTCGTTATATTTAGAAATCCATTGAAACACGGACAGCGCCTCACCAAAGACAAGGTTATGTTTTTTTCTAACTGTATCAATAGGAAATGATTCAGATACCGATACTATGCAAGTGGTATTTTCTGTTTTGTATCGCCTTTTATGAGATAAGATAACATTTTTTGATTTACTGTTAAATAATCCTAGCTATATCTTTCTACATCTACTTCATAAAAATCTTTCATTAATTAATTAATTCAATCACTGACAGAACCCGCAACGCAATAGAACCACGTTGAGTACAAGGGCTCCTCAATAAGATGGGCAGTCTTTTTTGGCTATGGATTATCCCATTTGATCCACTGTTTGTTAACAATAAGTAAGTAAAGTGTAAACTCAGAGTAATGTATTAATATTAAGTTATTATGTGTGCCCACTAATGACTCCTTGCTCGTGGACTCAGGTGACAGGTGCAACATATTAATAATTGCAACAATGGCAAGCGTTAATTAATTACGAGCATTTGATACGCAAGCACCCTGCGCTATACAAACATATGATAGTAGCATTAACAGCACGTCTTTTTATTGAATTGTTCTTTATTAAATAGTACATCATTATTAAAATTAATGATAATTGTTTCTAAGAAATAGTGAAAGTACTTTGTATAGTGAAAATAACAATAGGTGTTATGGCTACATGTTAGTGTCACGTTCAAGAGCAACCACTGAACGGGTGCCTGGAGTAGGTTTCATGTCAGCATGAGTTCTGTATCCTAAAATGTCAGATAACCAGTTTGGAAGTTTGATTTTAAGTTCATAAATTCAATTCACACAAGCACAAACACACAAACTCACAAACACTCTCAAACTCAGTACTGGCTTCTTTTAACCACAAAAAAAAATAGAAAAATGGTTAGGTTAGAGGTGAGTAGTGCGAGAATAAATTGGCACCACCTACCTCCAGACCAACCATTTTTCACTCTGGACCCTACGCCACGTGTATAAAACATTAAAAAAATATCCAGAAGCAATAAAAGAAACCAACACCATTTATATTAAAAATTAACTTATGTGATATTTACTAAAAAAAAATTACTACACTCTGCAAGAGTTTATCAAAAACGAAACTCCATTATCGAATTAACCTAGAAACCTACCTATTTTATAAATAACAAGTACTGAAAATAAACGACTAAACGAAAAATATAAACGCCTATGTAGATTTGTTTAAAATGCATACTTATTTGTCTGTAAATATTGCTGTGCCCTGATGAGGTTCCTGTCCGGTGCTCACTTTATTGTTAATAATATCTTCAGTTACTCACCACAGGAGTGCAATAAAAAATGTAATTTGAGTTGACTTGCCCAGGAGCCAGGAGTCAGTACACAACTTGTAACGCCTTTCTTGTGTAATAAAGATGGTTGATTTGATTAGTTCTCATCTCGTCAATGGTCCATTGACCACTTAAGTGAGAAATATGTTATCGCTACCCTACGACTGCCTGATATCAAAATCACATTGAATACGATAAAAAACAAAATTTAACACCATTATAAGGAAATACTTCCATTAGACTACATTACTTTATGCCACTATCAACCATCTACCACTGAGAACTGACATCATGATATCTAATATTGAAAATCCTCCCATGGACATGCATATGCATGCAGACATTTATTACATTACCGTCCTCAAACTGACCTCGTTATGACCAGTACCACTCGTTAGTACCTTCGCAACATCGCATTGCACATAAATAAGAAAGTTCCATAAAACATGCATTTTATTCTAAACGTGTCGGAAGTTCGACTAGTATGTCTTGTGTATCGTCAATACGATTGAAAACGAAGTGGATCCGAGGTGTCCTGGAAGCCTGGGAGACGGGCCCCGGGCCCCGGCGCTCGAGGGCCCTCGCTCGAGATGTTTGTCCGGCCACCAGCGCCTTTTACACCCAAACAGATGTTAGGTCTCGGCAAACTGTTTGTACAGGTTAGTCAGGGGTCAATATTTGAGCGTTTACATTTGATACTGTTTGTGGGTTGGAACGTTGGAAGATGTCAACAGAGTTTTTCTGACTTATCTTGTGTTAAATTAAGTTAATCGTTACGCGTACGTTAACATAATATTAACAAGAAAAGTAGCAGGATTGTTGTTTTTATTGCGGATATAAGTAGGTGTTAAGCAGTACGTATTATTTTATATCACCTTTTTTGAACTGTTAATATCGTTCATATTTGTTTAAGTAAAGCTACTGGAGGACTACGACTAACCGGAATATAGTTCACGTATTCATTGTTTAGGATTGACGACACGATATCTGCTGTCTCAACGTTTGCAACTTTTATCCGACCCAATCGTTGGTTCCGCTCACAAACAGCTATCATTGTAACCCCAAACAACAAGTAGGTAAGCTTGTACATTTGGCATTCACGTGTGACTGTACAACTTTACAAAAAAGGTCGTGTCCAATTTGTGGCAGCTCTTCAAATTGGACGTCTGCTGAAGGGTTGTTTGCTCCAAAACTATTCAGCAATTGGACCCCTTTCGGGCCCCGGGAGGGACCCGGTCATTATTCTATTTTCTCATCTCTTGACGGCACGCACTCGGACCTCGAGACGGGTTGTGGAGCCTTCAAAGTGTTCTCTACACTTTTCTTGAGGATAAACAACGTAATAGGGGTTGGTGTGTCGTCTTGTATGGCGGTCGTTGTGACGAACTTTTGTAGATGCAGAATACAAAAGAATAGACTACGAACAAATACTTGCTTGGGTTCGTGGCAGATATTCTCAACAACTTCTCTTGATCTTGAAACGTGATCGCAGCCAGAAGTACATGTTTGATGAAGCATTCATAAATATTGAATTTTATTTTAACAAATTAATTAATATGAGAGAGACAGATGGTGGTGGTGTATTCTGACAATTACTAAATATTGAGTAACAAGCACTATGTTTGTTCAGCCGCTTGTCCACGGTAGAGCTGCTGTTCTGTTGCTATCTCTTATTGCTGTTGCTTTTATTTTCACAGAAAGGTACAGTCTGTACCTATTATGGTTTTCACTACTCCTGTAAATCCACCATTATACCATTACATCATACCATTCACCAACAGCTGTAAATCCTGACATTAGGTAACCACATAAAAGCCTCCCATCTTGATAACGCAGTTACAACAAATACCTGCCAACTGAATGCAACTATATTTACAAAACCGTTTAACTAACTATTGTGTCTTCACCTCGTTTCAAAAGAAAACTAAACACAAGCCCGACTTCACACAATTGAATGTCCAACTAGCCGCCACACCACCATTGTCTGCTGAAACTACAGTAACAGCAGTAGTTAGAGTGTGATTACGTGCGCACTTGCGCAGGAGTCGTTAGCTGACGCACTGCGCATGACCGCCGCCATTACTTGTGTTGTTGCAGCCTGCAACGCTGCACGGTCGCTGCACATCCACTAATAACATGCGTTTCCCACAATGGTACATGCGATTATTAGTAGGTACATAGAATTATGTGCAGTTGGTTTTCCCATGTTATATAAGTCTTATGTAACAACTTAACAAGGGAAATCCAAATGCACATAATTCTTCACATGTCCTGAGTGGAATATTTCATTTTGGTATCATTCAAGCTAAAAACCTGCATTTCTACATAGCTATTTCTAATAACCACATGAAGCTACAATAGTCAGAGGACCAACGGCAACTGATCATATTCATTTAGTTGTTATACTGAGCGGAGTAATAGAGTTGCTATGCCTCACGGAATATCTTCCATCCTATACTTCAATATAGTATTGCCTAAGTCTGTTGCTTAATTTACGATCGGTTTTACTCAACACACACTCATCCAAAAATAGCTGCTCTCGAGCAATAGATAACATTACGTATACTTCAGCTTTACATAATCCCTGGGCCTAATAACACAACACTCGACGTGTCCCCGCCGACCGGCCAGCGCTCGGCCACACACGGCATTCCTCGAACACTCGACAATATTCCACTAATAATAATTACACATTTATTTTCATTCAAAACTTCGTCTGACACCAAGAGATGCACCCCGTGTCACTCCTTTGTCCGATCAAACCAACACCACTACACCACTCTCAACTAATCACAGAGCTTTACGACCCCACATGTAAGGTTGAAAATCGATTGGTTTAAGTATTATCGGTTGTAAAATAAAGTTGTCGAGTAAGGTGCCTACACGCTCATTAGTGTGTAGGATAAATAATGCGCGTCAGTTATTGTAGTATTGCAACAATATTAAAATAATATGGAGATAATAAGGCGCTTTGTGCGGAGTGCGGACAGTGACGGGGCGCACAATGTGGTGTGCTGTGGTGGAGTGGGACCGGCCAGACTGCTGGCCTCATATAAATATACTGCTTGTTGAGTCTTACAAAAAACTGACAATAGGGATAAGTAATTTGAATTTGAGATCGTAGACTAATCATTATTATCATTAAATTTACTATGTGTTAATATCGAGTGGTGTGCTCTCTATTTTTTGTATACAGTTCAAATGAAAAGATTCTCACAATATATGAATTGAAGTCTCATAACTTCGCATGTATAGAAATCTTTATGGATTTCTCGTTTGTGAGAGACAATATAGCACAATAATAGTCATAGCAGAACACTAGTACACTAACCGAAGCAAAAACCAGCACGTCTAACACGGAGCGTGTTAACAGACGTGTCATGGGCTCACGGGTTCTACACGAGACACTTGACATCATCACAGTCACAGAACATGATCGTCTTGCAACGACAATGCTTGTCATATAATCCTATAGGACTAATACTAAAAATTAAAGATTGTTATTTTCGTAGCACAACGTAGCCGCCTACGCGCTACGCGCTACGACAGTTTTAACTGACATTAGTGACAGTTAAATACAAGTTCGCGTGGTGGTAATAACTTTTTTTTGTACAAGTAATGTTTACGAAGTACTTATTCAAATTATGATAAATATTAACGTTTAAGTTATATTAAAAAAAAAAAAAACTTTCAAATCAAATATTGTTTTGTGATGTGACACCCAAAATGAAGTATCAAGATCTTTTCAACAATTAAATCCACGTCTTCCACACTTAAGCCAATATACCAATGTAACTTGTCATTTAAAAGCTTAACTAAAAAACTTACGTTTGTCCACAAAAGCCGCAGTTAGGCTAATATTGTAACAATGCTGGTGATTATGTTGGCTCAAGTGTTGGGCGTGACAATCGTGTGTGCGGGCAGCATTCCGGGCATGTTTGCCCGCGTGTTTGCATGAATGTTTGCCCAATCATATCGCGCTTTGTTTGGATATCGTTACTGCGGCCGTCACGCTTTCACTGAATCACTTGTTCTAGTCTTACAGGGTGTTACACGTGTTCTGAGGCGTGTGTGGGAAGGGAAGTTGTACTTGTGTCTAGACGTTTCAGAAGTAAAGGTAATGTCGAGTCCGATTAATTGATTGGCACTTCCCGAAGTTACTTTACCCAATTATTAGAAATAAAGACCGACCAACATTTTGTAAATGGATTTTACTCAGTACCGGGATAGAACAGGCTAACATTAAACAAAATGAGCTTTGTTAAAATGTGCAGTTAAGCACAACTGTTATATCTATCTTTCTATCTATATTTGTCGAAGTAAGCAATTAATTTAAATATACATAGATTACCTGATGACAGCTACATACTATGCAATCATTACAGCACCACTTGACAGCCAGCCAATACTTCCACACGCTGCAATAATAATCCAATTGGTACATTTGCAACAATTTCGATCCTCAAAACGAGCTATCATAGTAATCTGCATCAATTCATTCCTGCATTAATTCCCGTAATCGCTTCGGAACTATTGGATCGTCCCGTATTCAAGCAAATCCCACTGAATATGATAATCGCGTATGATATTCAATGCGAATGCTCACGGATGCCAGTAATTAAAAAACATATTAGACATCTGTGGAGGTCCGATGGGGTCCGTGGGGTCGGTGGGGTCTGTGGGGAACTCAATCTGCTTGGACTTAAGTAATCCGATTGCATCGCTTTCAAGTGCCTTTTTAAAATAAGATTATGGAAAATGCTGAGTAGTCCACCGATTGATAAAAACTTTGTATGCGAATGTACATGTAAATTTGGTTTGCATTTTTTTTGCGTTTCTTATTAAAGAGCGATACGTATTTCGATTTGATTAAAGTAAAGAACATAGTCATTTAAAAAAAAATTACCGATACACATTTTTGTCATTGACCTGTCAGTAGCCAATGCAATAAGCCTGTCAATTAAACGTATATCTCAACTTATAAGTTATTACGTCCAAATTACCGTGTCAGTCCGAAACGTCCACAAAACTCGTAATGAGCACAAAACTAACTGCCCAATCACAGGCGGCAACCAATTACGCGATCTCGTTTTGATTCGTCAAACAAACACTTCGATATTAGACGTCCGAGTCGATCAGACCACGATGTAATTACAACACAGAAGGTCTACTCGACACAAAGCAAGAAACGCCTAAATTAGTGAAGAGACATTCATTCGTGGTTATAGTTATGGTAGTTACTCATACTGCAGCAACTTTTTCCATCAAACATTCAATCAGCTTTTCCATCATCTCATCCACCAGATTCTGCAGCATTGGTTTCTTTTTGGTAGCCGGAACTGTCCTACTCCGGGCGCAAAGGCCTCCCTCATTCGTTCCACTTTTGTCAGTGTTGATATTGGACAGTCTGTCTAACGCGCTGGTTACGTAGATCATACAGATACTATGTGTGAGTTTAACGTAGATCGATTAACGAAAAGCTTGTCTTGTGCCAGTTTCAATTTGTAGAATAGGCCTTCTGCACGTTACTCTTGATGTGACAGTCAAATTGTGTGCGTAATTATGTCTGTGAGCAAATTGCCGGTCCGTGCGGAGCCGGGCGGTGTCGGGCGGTGCCGTGCGGTCGCCACGTCGGACACGGGCCGGCCGGCCGGGCGTGCGCCAATTGCCCGAAATCGCTTATTCACGGCCGCTAGTTGCCTGGTTAGCGCAGCTGTCGGGTGCAGGGTAGGCAGAGGTAGTGGTAGACTGGTGGTGTGAGTTAAAATATACGAATAGAGTTAAATAAAACTGAAATCTTTTTTCCATGTAGGAGAAAACGGAGCCTATCGGTACGTCTCATTAGATTTTTCAGACCACATAACCACCATTGTATAACGGATAGAAATAAAACCGAAAGGATTAGGATGGAAACTATTCACGTTTCTCTGAATCAAACTAACTTTGAACTTGATCGAGAACGGCCTGCTGGACATTTGCTACCACTAGACTCGTCTCCAATCCCGCGCCCGCTCGTCACTCAGCCCGCAGCTCTCAAGCTTGTAGCAAATGGCGTCTTGTTTACTTTATACGCGGCCGCCTCATTTCTCCTCCACATTATACCTTACAGCCCGCTTCCGCTCTCGCGCCCGCTCATCACTCAGCCCGCAGCTGACACAGGCGACATGGCGTCTTGTTGACTTTACCCGCGGCCGCCTCATTTCTCTACAACATTATATTTTCATATGGTTATTACGTGATTATCGGCTGCCATTGTGGGACGTGACTCGACGTATTTGCCCATATATTACTGTCTTTTTATCATGTTTCAGTGGCTTCCGTTTCCTCTCAATCATGCTTAATTAACGTTTCGTGTTTTATAACGTTTGGTTTTTGCTGTCGGCCGTAACGGGAATGTTGGGTGATTGGCATAATAAGTATGGGTGTGATGGGTTCCATCGCCATTGTAATAACCAGGGAGTTCAATTAGTTCTGCTTTAAAACAACTATGTACCTACTGAGATACACTGATAAAAGCTTTTGAAATAAATAACCAGTGATTTATTTAGAAAGGACTACTTTATTTTCGTTTGCAACCATAACCCAAGATTTGGCAAAATATAACAGGCGATAAGTTGCTAAAAAAGCTTTTCCGAAAATGTTTTTGGAAATGAAATCTATCTAACATAAAGGCTATGCTGCGTTACTTCTAAAGAAACGGACTACTATTGGTAATCGTAACGAACAATACAGCAAAAAGGGTAAACAGCAAAGTATGTAGCACCATATTAAAGTAGAAAGCACCTAGTTAAGTAACTATATCCAACTGAAAAGAATATTCTGAATAGCCAGTTCCCCGCATCAGTCCTAATAATGTAATACGTCAATAAGTTTAAAGCTATCAGTCGTTGAGAGAGCAGCAGGGCCGAGGGTCCGCTGAAATACAACTCAGTTATGAAGTAAATCCGGGCAGTATTGATTTTATACTGGAGGACGCAGGAAGGGGACGATATTTGTAGAAAAATTATGAATTGCCCGTTTTGGGTCACTGGCAGTTTATGAGACGAACGTTGAAGCCGACGGTTTCTTACACAACTCTACGATAACGAAGACAAATCTTGGACGCCGAGGTTGGACACCTGTAATATTAGGTTCACTCGCGTCTCGTACCGAATGAGTTTCTTTAGGTAAGTCTTTGCAATCACAAAGACGTACTGACTACTTGATGTGCGATTGGACTATGCTGGAGGTTAATTGATTACAGGTTACTTAAATTAGGTGCAGTTTTGTCACCAACTCTTTGGAAAACCAAATTTTAATTTGCGCAACGATAAAATGCCTCATTTCCCCAACAGCTGTCAGCAGTTCCTTCATCAATGTAACAAATGAACGGTTAACAGAACCGGATCGCCCAGTAAGTAGTAGGCGTGACTGCAGATACAACCCAATCACTAGTGAAAGCGGCGAGTTAACCTGCCGCAGCTAACCGCGTATTAACTTACTGCCTAATCAAAATGTGTCCGACGCACCCCAAATTGAATAATAACCTGTTAAGGCGAGTCGGCGACAACAGAATGACGGCATTGTGGCGCAAATTGCCGCCAAATTGGGAACAGACTCGGTGCTCGCAACTCCATTTAGCCCGCGCCTGCACGTGATTGGTCGGAACGCCTCCCTCCCCGCGCCCCGCACCCTGGCCCGAACTCCATTGAAACACGACCAAAGAAATGAAATTATGCACTACGTAAATAAGAAGCCCTTTGTGGAGCTCACTTGCTTTATTTAAACTGTCAGCGGTTCGCGAGCGGGTATTTGCACTTAATGACAACGTCCGCCTCGTCATCACTCGTCACGATTCGTCATCGCTCGTCATCACCCGTCATGACTCGCCCGCTGCGTGCAGGCATGCACGCCTCTGACTCCGATACGTTGTTTAGACGATTGCTGCTCGGATCTATTGGCGGGATAACAAGCTCGTTGTGCGCTAAGTGAGCGAGGAATGTTGCCAACACTGTCATTGAAGTCGCTTCATTAATGTTAATGATTTTCATGTTTATGTAGAGAGTATGACGGCAATTTAGACATCATTTTACTGAGATTTTGAAATTCATTATTTGTATATTGACTTAATTTATCTTGCGTGTTGGGATACTATTCAACAGTACACAAACACACAGGCTGTATACAAAGGTATTTTATGCCTATTTTGAGCACCAGTCTGTCACAATAATATTAGGTTAATTTATTACATCAAGCGCGTCCTGTCTAAAACATTTTTTCATTTTTTTATAATTTATAAAAACTTATAAATTAATTATTGGTTTGAATTCTCACCTAATTTGACAGCCTCTCACTGGAGCTTCCATAACGTAGTCCACCCCGGCACCCTACACCAATACCAGCAACCGGTTAATCAATTGCGACTGTTTACAATAAAACGCGTTAATAGTCGCAAATGTTCGTCACCCCTGTCCCTAAGGGCCGGCGTTCACTGCGACTTACGTCACGTTATCCCCTTTATTCACTTGTTATAAGGATTAACGCACACTGCGGCCTATTGTGGGGATTTGGGAAGATTGTAACAGCTTGCTGATAATTATCTCAAGTGTTGCCAGTCCGGTGGGATTTGTAATGTCGTATTGTTTTTGGGGTGTATAATCGTTTTTGATTGAAGTGTTAATGTTACTTTGTATTAACGGATTGATCAGCTTACATTATTATAGGTATAATTGGTAAAGGGCACCAATTATCATGACCACAACCATCATTCATACTTTTTTAAATTACCGGATTAGAGTCGTTGTTCTTACAAGAATGTCAAATCATAGATGTTAAATGTAGCACGAGACCGCAGGCTGGTTTCTGAATTTTCTATAGTTTAACACTGGCTGTCATTGCAATGTAAAAGTAAATAATTCTGGTTTCAATCGGGTAACTGTGATTAATAAATATAAACATCAAGAACCCGACACTAAAAACTTGGCATAGTTTGTGAAGGTAAGTTCTGCGTTAATTTCACAAAAATACGCCTCAAACGAAATTACCAGCTCATGTTGGGAACGAAACTGTAATTTTAAAATTAGTTTCCAAACGAAAGTAGCACTCAAAACATACGAGCCTACGCAATCACACAGACGCCCGACAAATTGTTTCACAAGCAACATTACAAATACTACCCTAAATGCGACCAGGTGACGTGGACCCCTCGCGGTGCCCGCCCCGTCGTCTCTTGCGTCTGTCTCGGAACCATTCGCAGGGAGGTGTGGAGGTCAAGGTATGGCGGTAGCTGCCACATACGAGTAATAAATTGTTGGAGCGGCAATTCCCCGCACCGACGTTACGCATCATTAAAGGGCGCGAATGTGCTGCCAAATTAACAATTACGCCGAACCTTTGTGAGCGTATGTTAATTAGGAAATTCGGAGATCCGTCGGAATGCGGGCGTCGTTGTGCGCCGAATTAATTAAATAGTGCTGAGCGTTGTGTGTTGTCTCTACCTGCGAGCTGCGTGTGTGAGATTTTAATCTACTGCCGATCGATATGAGGGGTTAACTCCGCATTGTTGTAAAAGATTATGAGCATTAGATCATTGGCTTGTGAGTGAATTGAATCAATCCTGCTCTAATCTTCATTAGTATCAATAACGACTGTTCCTTAGCTACCTGCAACCAGCCGATGAGTTTTTCCAGGTCATGTCCAGGTGTTCCAGGTCAACCTAGTCCAAATCACCATGTTTAATGAGAAGATAATATTTCCTGTTAAAAAGAACAGAACGTAAGGGTTAATATCGCTTTCAAACGGTTCTGTGTTCCTACAGTTACTCTCAACAGTATTGACTTTTCGCAACTTTTCACTTTTCGGTATCACTTTGTCTAAGGCCTACTTACAATATTCCACCAGTATAAGCTGGTACAAACTTCCACCCTTCCATGCACACTTGGCGAGTCACCCTTGTGACACTGTACCCCTAGGATCAAGGCTGGTAATCCCGATAAGTTCTCTAATTCCGTGCCAATAAAACAATCCTTTCCTAAGACAAGCCGCGCCGCGGGCAATGCTAGTAATTGTCCACAAGCAATCACTACTAATGCTGGTAATCGCCGGAGAATGGCGTGAACTTGTGCAGGATTACTGATAGGCTTACCTAATCTATACTTAGTTTTGGATTGAATGGCAACTGTAATGCAAAACAACATGTCGCAAATAACCTGCACAAATAATCATGCACCTAGGGCGGCTTGCTACCACACTTACTGGCTGCCATGTTTCTGCTTAGCTACATGTGGGTAACATTGGAAAAAAAATGATAAGGAGTTTGATCAAATTGCAATTCCCAAATGAGAGTTAGCAACTCTACCCATTCTTGCAATGATAGGCTTCACCTATTATTGCTAACACCTCGTATACTTTCAGCCTCTAAATTCTAACATCCGTTATGGTGTGTATATCTGCTAATACCGCTCCCCTTTAGTGGGCTCGCATATCCACA
This sequence comes from Noctua pronuba, assembly GCA_905220335.1. Classification (NCBI taxonomy): domain Eukaryota; kingdom Metazoa; phylum Arthropoda; class Insecta; order Lepidoptera; family Noctuidae; genus Noctua; species Noctua pronuba. Next base: position 17,503,112 of record LR999904.1, on the reverse strand, counting down.
TCGTTAATCTGCGGAGAACAATTAGTAGTAGTCTGTTGGCGCAATCAATACTAGCATGCGGGAACTATACCGACTGCACGCGGCACGAGATATGACTGAGATACATAGAAAATTCTACGACGACATTCAACGGACTACATCATAAGCTCTTCGGTAGATTATGTCAGTTCAGTACAATTTTTTGCTTTCCAGCATCGTTGCCACTGAGAGAGCACTAGCGGGTAGCGTGAGGGCCTAAACGAAGCCACAACCTTTAGCCAACGCAGGTTACTCTCAAAATGATGAATCCTGATCATAATTAGTTGTAAATCACACTTATTCTAATCACTTCTGTATTGGCACTAATTCTGTGATGCAAAAGTTAAAGTGTCTTGATAACAATCCCAGCATCTAACACCCCAGCTAACACCTGTTTTAGTAGATTGCTAAAAGTGCAGTGACTCCTTCCGTCCAGTAATCGTTGCGGGCTGATCTCTCACGATGAGTGTGTCACGCGCCGCGCCGGCCAATCAATAACAACTCGCCGCCGGCCACTGCCTCATTCTGCTACAGTGAATATATGACATGGTGGAACATGCTGCAGAATTTTAATGTAATTTTCTTAGTGGGTGACGCCAAATTTTAATAAAGAATGTAGATGAGTTTAAGAGTAGAGAAAGACCAAATAAACGAGATATGGATAGTGTGACTAGAATAGAGGTGAATACTGAGATGACTCAGAAGAATATGTAGAGGAAAACAGAAAAAAAGCGGTAAATGAAGTTCAAGTCCAAGAATCACCCGTGCGCGTGCGGTGGTGCAGGATACCCTCTCAAACTAAAGATAATGCCAATATACAGAAGCAGGACAATTTACAAAACAGTGATACGACCTAACAGTCAGTCAGACAAAGTTTTCCATATTCAGGGCACTTCAGACGTCGCTCAGCATACGACATGGCTCCCCCGCACATCGCGAATGCTGCACTAATTCGGGTGCACCGCATTACCATAGTCAACATGCAAGCTTGCTAAGTTGGCGTGCCGACCACTTACTAGTGTAATTGTGGATCACGCAGAACGATGCAGTGGTACTTGTAAAGCAATACAGATTAGTAATCAATTATTGTTTGGTTCGTCACTATTTTATGCTTAAGTACTAACAAGCCACTCTTTAAGAGAAAAATAGTTTTTTTTTTTGTAATAAGCCGAGTGTAGCTGTCAGGCAAAGGTATGATATATTAAAGTTAGTCATCTGCCCTTTGTCACTGATGTTAGAGAGAGATAAAATACTAGATAAAAGAGTGTTTCTGCTTATTAAAATTAATTTAATTTAATAAATTGGGGAATTTAATATGAAAATTTCGAAGAATCGTTACGCTACATATTAAAATGCGATAATAACATGATTGTTGTTTGAACATTTATTTATCCATTGATTTAATAGTTTCTTATTGTTAGATAATCGCAGGAAACATTCGTTTATCGTTTTCCTGTTAACATACCATTAAGCACAGTTCAAGATGTGTTATCCAATAAGATGCTGTAATCACATCGACATTCTTGCCCATAATTATTAAAGCTATTCATAAAAAGGATTTATTATCTCAATAGTATAAGTTCGATGGAAAGTTTTTCTTGGGATTGCTTTTTCTGTATCTAAGCTTGAAGCTGGCCAGGATAAATATACATTAAAACATAGTAGTTTTTTTTTTATTACTATCTGTAATCAACACGATAGTGTCTATCATCTACAGGTTGAGCGTCATCAGATGAACTTTTCCACTGGGGTTTGAGTTTGAGTCATCGTGGTGAAAGGATTAGTGAGCTAGACACTGCGTTACCGAATGCTAGCTGTCCAGGGTGCGCCGGGCGTTGGGAATCGCAATACGAATTATTCTTAACGCCGCTCGGGGAGGCTCCTTTCTCGCACTCCACTGGGGTAAAGTGCACGTTTAGGACCAAGACTACTTATATAGAAAGATTTTGTTCCTTGAATAAAACTTTAACATGACGGCAATGGTAGTTCTATTTATTCCTCCGAAGAATACGAAACACCTCTGTTCGCACAATACTATTTATTATGCTAAATGAAAACACACAAACAGTACAGCCGTAATGAAATCCGCTGAAGGCTTCCACATAACGTATATACCTATACATACATATGTACACAAGACACATACATAGGAAGACAGTGCTCATAGTAATATAATAGCGGCGGTATTAATTTGCGCGGAGTACGCCGCTATCGGGCTTAATTAACAAATTTAATTAGAAATTAACCGTTTTGCGCGCGGCGTGCGGTGCGCTCGGGCCCACAGGCACAGGGCTGCCACAGTGCCACGGTGGCAAATGTATTGAGATTTATTCTTGTGAAGGTACCATGAGTAATCAGTCCATGGCGTGCCACTGCTGGGGCAGACACATGGCATCTTCCTGTAAGAGGGAGTGGGCCGTTATCCACTAAGGGGCTTAGTGCAGATTGGAGGATGTCGATTTATTGCTGCTAGAACAAGCCTTTCATGTTCTCTTGTTAGGTATTTTTTACGAATGTTTGATTTTCTTCCGGTGTGAGTGAAGTGGAGAAAGTAGCTTATCGTGAGCCCAATTTCAGGAACAAAAGCAGTACATACTGTGCTGGTAATGAAGATCTTATCGTCTAATAAGATTTGATTTGATTCTCATTGGTGGTTAGTCTTTCAGTTTTCCTTTCGACCCAAATTTTTGCAAAATAGTCTTAATTGTCTGATACACATATTTTATTATAAAACTATTATAAGACTGCTATTGAATAGAATAGAAAGTTTTTATTTCAGATCGAGTCAATAGGGTTAGTCACAATTTTACTCAACTTCTAGTGTTAGTAGGTTACAGATACAGATAAAAATATACAATTAAAATTCAGCGTGGAGCCGCATCCACCTCCAACACACCACTAAATAAATAGCCCCATACCATTCTGCTGGGTGTCAACCCTACCCTGCTGTGTGTACAAACAGCGGCCGCTCGGCGGTGAATTTGAAAATTTAATTTAGTTGCGTTTTGTTCCCGATAATTGGTTTGTTTTCCATGCTTAGTTATCTCGCCGCCCGCCAGAGGGAGCTAGCTTACTGCGCTCTAATGGTTACAGCCGATCGCTCATTCTAATTAGAATCAAGGCCCTTTATCCAGCACAAAGCTGGATAAAGGTTTTCTTGTAGCTCAGTTGAAATATGGATTCCTATTCTACTAACGATTTGAGTTGTTCTTAAAAAGTTTTAAATAATGTTATTGTTGACGCAAAGACCTAACATTTCTTTACCACCTAGCGTAGGACGACGCGGTAACAAATGAGACGCTAATTAAAACTCAAAGAGCTGGTTTTACGGAAACTGTTTGTAGTCACCAGGCAGCCAATATCACCTATTCTGTATCAACTCTTATTCCTGTGCTCCCGTGTGGAGTGTGGAGCCACCAAACTAATGACAACATTTCATACTGTAGTCAAGCAAGGGACCCCGTGAGGAGTGAAAACTCTTTGAAGCATCCCATATGCTTAAATGATACAACTTCTTTGATGTAAAACATTTATGACTAGCAGTCCATAGACTGGATATGTGCCTAGTTGATGGCAATTGCTTGCCGCCTATTACATGGGTCTTGATTTAACTGGTAAAGTGTAGGAGTGCTATAATACCTCTGCCTAACCCTTCGGTGAGAGGCATGTTATTATGTTACCTTTGTGTTTGCATAAATACTGTTTGTTCAATACTTTATTTCCATGACACTCCTAACAGCACAATCCATCCACAGGTCTGGTTCCAAAACCGTCGCGCGAAATGGCGCAAGACGGAGAAGTGCTGGGGCCGGTCGACTATCATGGCGGAGTATGGGCTGTACGGGGCCATGGTGCGCCACTCGCTGCCACTGCCGGAGACCATCCTCAACAGCGCCAAGGAGAACGACGCCGTCGCGCCCTGGCTACTCGGTGAGTTCGGTGAGACTGATTCATGTCACTTACACTTATATACACACACCCTTATTAGAAAACCATTCTTTAATTTGAAAATGGCTTATATATCTTTAAGTGCAGCCTCCGACTCCAAATTACAACCATAGAACCTGTACAGGCAAAGCCAAGAGCAAGCCATTGACATCCACGAATAATCATTGTCTCGGTAAAATATTTACACCATTACATACCGCAAAATAATTGAGAACTAAAACGGTGTAGTGAGAGTCGGAATTAGACATTAGTTATGAAGCGGTTTCGGTTCTGAGTCTGGAGTCTGTTTGATTCTGTATTTTCTTTTAATCTTGAATTGAAAGAAGAACGTATTGTGAATTTTTTACAACTTGATAAACTCTAAATCTCGGGTTCACAATACTTCAAGTCTATGATAAGAATGGTTTATTAATACGGGTTTAAAATTATTTAGAAGCATAAATATCACTAATTGACGTAGACCTCTCACATAATAGGAAATTGAGCTCGTTGTCAATCCAGATATCGATGATCGCAGGTCGATCATATCATATCACCTCATGGATTCAATCATTTTAGAACATTTGGTTCCAAATACTTGAAATACTGTTCCATGTCCTTGTAAGAAAATGTTCTGAAACAGGTATTTCTAGTATATGCTGGATTATCTGTCCGGTCTGGTTTTAGTACTGTCCGATTGATGGAGAAAAAACGTGGAAACGCTACGGGTTGAATTCCCGCATAAATGTAAATGTTTCTGTTTAGTGACATTCCTATAATAATTTGGGGCATAATTATATATTTTAAAAATAAAACAAATTTACGTAGCACACACAACACAAAAATATTTTCAACATTAATGCACAATATTACTAACTACCATTACGATTTTTGTTTAAAAAAGTCTAATACGATATTGTGCATTTTATTGAATAATGTAGCTGTAGATCGTTTTATAATGTAGAACTTATGTTATGTCGACGTGGTCGCGTCTAAAGGTAAGTTTATAGTCTCTTTTTGATAGTTTTTCCTAGGAACCATACCTAAGTACTAGCCGTGTAAGTCGTAGGAGCGCCGAGCTTAGGTCTTTCACTTTTATTTAATATCTCATCATGAGCATTACATCACGCCTGTAATCCCTGAAGGGTATGGCAGAGATGTACCTAATAATACCAACACCCACATTTCGCCAGTCATGTTCCTCATTTATTTCATGTGCCTCATAATGATTTAAAACAAATCTCTTCTCGCTTGAGGTACAGTCCCTAAGCCATGGGGCTATACATAGGCCATAGAAAGCCTCACCCAAACTGGTGGACCATAAACTATGAACAATGTCTTACCGTGATGATTTTGTTCAAGAGTCGAGAGCCGTAGCCGACGGGGGGCGGCCGTAGCGGCGCGCCAACCCCCCTCCCCCCCGACCACCGCGCCCACGTGAGTCATACAAACATACAAGCTATCATACAAACATACACGAGCCGTGGCTGCACGGAGACAGTAATTAGCCTCGCATCTTGAACAAAATTGTCACGGACTTACAATTAGGTCGAACGCCCAGTTCTCTCGGTCGAAGCTAATTTAGGTGTTTGTGTACTTATTGTTTGGGTGTTTTATTTAGAATTTATTAGGCAAGCAAAAAGATTTATATTCATTTGATTTTTTGGTAATGAATAACTGAACCAGTCATGTGACTCTCACTATTATCAATAGTTACTGCTCTGAGTACTGAGATACCAATAGAGGACCTATGTTATTGTGATTTATTGTGTTTTTATTTTACATTTTTCGTACTCATTTTGTTTTAATAAAAGGAAATAAATATTGATGGTTATGGACAAATATAAGTAATATGTCGTACTTAATTACATCAGTGAAAGACATTGAACTAAACTCAATATTTTTCATGCAAAACATATTATTTTCCGGTGCATGAAAGGAATAATCTAATCATACTTAATCTTTGCTTTTTGTGTTTTTAAAGTCATTTAGGTAAGGTTTAGTAAGACCCTACTTTTATTGTATTAGTTTAGACTATAACACCATGAAAACTATATAAAGACGTGGCTTGGGTGAGAATGATAAATATTCTCAATTTCGTGAGCCAATTTTCATGAAACAAAGCAAGCTGAAAATTCTACTGAAATTATACAAACAAAGATACAAAATGAGTAGCAACGTCGTGTTTATTTCATCTCAACTCCACCTTTACCCAAGACACGATATAATTTAGGTCAAAACGTTACAGTTTTGTCCCCCAACTAATCTAAACTGTCAAAGGTATCTAGAACAAGAACAAAATGTCTTCGCTAGCCGACGTCGACGACGCCGGTCGTCGCCGGTCGACGCCGGGACCGAAACAAAGCGACGTATAATTTTTAATCCCAACAACAAGAGATGTTCATTTTTCACTGCGGAAAGGCTTCTCCGAAAAACAAAAATAACTGTACTATCTCGCCACGGCATTTTAAACCTTGTGTCGTAGCAATAACGGTGTGGTTGGTTGTGTGAACAAAATTGTTTTCAGCATGAAAACAAGAATCCGTTGACAGCTTATGAGGAGGTTTTATTTGTTTCAGTGGAGACGGAGGACGTTTGTCTGTGCGGAGCTGTTTGTTTGTTATTTGGAAAGTATCTCTACACTAATTTGATGTGGATGAATTATATACTTTTATGTGAAGTACGGATGTGTATTAGAATATCTGCCAGTTTGTTTTTTTAGTATACTTTTTGAAGTCATGAATTTGGACATGGAAAACTTTTTTTGTGAAAATATTATAGATCAATAATTTTAAAGTTCCCTTTGCGATAAAATTCAGTTTTCATAACTGAATATAAGATTTACTTCAAACAACAGTTAGGTAGCATCCTCGTAGACATCGCTACGAGACGCCTACGGCTTATTAAAAAACAAACAAGTCGTCAGTTCCCACTCGCACACGATTCGTCAAGTCGCTACCTACCCGCTCCTTCACAAAACGCGTGATTGTACAACATAAACACCATAATTTGAATAATAAAGACGCCACACAAAAACTGAAACGAGATCTACAGATATGAATTAATAAAGCCTAAGTTCTCCCCTAGAGCCTGCGTCGCGAGTGGAGGGGCGCTGGGGGGGGCGAGGGGGCGAGCGCGGGGGGTGGGCGGTCCGCGGGAGGCGGGGGGGACGCAAGATGGCGGCCGTATTGTCTAAGCCTTGATTAACGTTGATTTAAGGGTTGCCAGCGGCTTACATATTAATTATGTACTTAACTGTAGTCGCGCGGTGTTTTTCTACCTGACTGTATTTACGTGGGCTGCCTAGGTATTTGTAATGAGGGCGTTTTGTGGCCACTGCTTGTTCGAGTATTGTTGTCATTAACGATCTACGAGTATAGCTACGCCGCTTATTGTACGAATAAATAGGGAGATTATTATTTTCTTTAGGTAAATTATAGTTAAGTAAACAAATTACTAGTATTCAAGATCATTTTATGAAGAATAATCTGTATTTGTAATTGAATTATTTTAAGGTAATTAGGATTTAAGTAACAACAAACTGTTACATAAATAATTATCAAAATTTCAATTCAATGAGCTTCAAACTAAAGCACAATTAGTTGTAGGTTTCAGTACAACTCTTGCTTCAATAAAATATTTACACTTCAACTTCTACTGTATTTCTTCAATAAAGTAGGTATATTAAAACAAAATTAATTATTAACTAAAACGAAACACAATCGGAAAACAAATGGAATATTTTCAAAGAATGAGATATGATAATGTGCACGGGGCGCGCTCTGCGTGAAGCGCGCAACACATCGACAAATGGATAGTAATGCACGGCGAGTGCGTTACTGAATTATCTGCCTATTACCCACTCGCTTTGTGCAGCTCGCTTTCATCTCGTCACGACACTAAACCATTATCTAAAGTGAAAAGTATGGCTGCGGCGACGCGAGAGGACACCCGCCTTCTGCCATTGAATTTTATACTTTATACCTCACAAACACCGGACTAAATAATACAAGTGTGTCGCAAATGTGTCTGACGTGGAACTGGAGAGATGAAGTGACGGTTCTGAGTGGCTTGCCTTTGATTTGGACGCTCTTGAGGTCTCAATGATAAGTCATCTTTAGTTGTAAAGTAATGTCACTCAGTTTGTGCTCGGAAGTGGCCCGTATCGGGCTCTTGGAAAGATCTAAGTCATAGCTTCTAAAAGCCAATTTGTTTCTACATTTCAAACGTATAAAGAAGACTTTAAGTGTGTGCAAATGGATGGGGCTAATGATGCTAATATTTAGAGTATAGCATTTAAATATCCGGCATAAAAACAGGCCACAGTAAAGCCATAATACATTTTTATTGCCGAACCAAGAGAAAGATTGCGGTTAAATTGGTATGATGAATGAATCATAAATTCAGAGCACATGAAAAAGGACAATTATAAAGTTATTTTTTAAAGATTCTTTAAATACAACTAGCCACAAATCAAAAAGTAGGTACAAGGTAGTTACCTTACGTACTTGCCAGGCCCATTCAAACCAGCTGCTTTGTCTAAGAGACCACTCCAGACATTAATAACAACAACAACAACATTTATATTTTTTCAGGCTACAATGGCCCATAGATATATACCTTATAAACAAATACATATAAAGTAAATACAAAACTTATGTTAATAAATAAGACTTAACACTATGTTAGTAGCACTTCACTTGTTCAAACTTCACTTGTGCTGGCTGACTAGTGGAACTTGTCCTCGGAAGCGACGGAACACCTCGTCCTGCGGCCAAAAGTGTTCCTCCATCACCATGGGCAGATAACAATTCGGTACTCGCACCACGAACGCCTTGAAGTTGACGTTGCGGCGCGACTCCAGTAACTGCACCCTCGGTGTGTAACTGTGTACCTCGTCCTTTGGCGCACGTACTCCACGATGTCCTCCGCTTTAGTGGTGTAATGTAAGCGGGAAATGTACCCCGGTGGATTGGGCTTGGCGGCACGCTGACTCACTTCAGGATCCGCAGGAGCCTTGCCGCAGAGGTTCTTGGTTGTTCGCGAACGGTGGTTCTTTCTCTGCACCGTCATTATCAGCCTCATTCGGCGCCTGCTCAGGCACAGGTTAAAACCACCACCAAACCAAATAAACCACCACCATATGCGTCACATATGATCTTACATTGAAATTGTAAGGACAACAAAAACATACCTAATAACACCTTCGAGTTTGTTCGGCTACGAAAAACCATCCTTATCTAGTTTAAGTCGACGTCATAAAATAGGAGTTGTTTCACTGTGTGCCTAATTGAAGAAAGATGACAAAACTTACTGTAACTGTAACGTCGAGTCTAACAAAACAAGTTCGTAATCGGATTAGTAGAGATATCGTCTAATATGATTTAAAGGTCACGAAAAGAAAAAAAATACATAAATGCGTGCGCTGCATCAAACTAAGCTTGGTGTCGTTCCAACCAGCACATCGTCCCAACTAGCTCGTCGGAGGAGGTTAATAAGTGCCCCAGCTAGTAGATTTGATTCACGAGATAATTCATTATCAAACATAACACTGTAAGAATCATATTTCCTCCTTAATTCTTTCTATTACAGACTGCTAAAAAGACAGCAGTCTAACTTCTGCAATACATGGTAGATTGTAGAATTAAAATGCAGCGTCCATAATATGATTGTATAATATTCGAGTGATGATTGACAGGTTGCAGTCTAAAAATATGAAGGTATAGATAAGAGATAAAACCAAATAGGAGATTAGACAGGAAAAGATAGAGCTTGATGCACAGACCGTGCCCGATCGTTGTATACCTGCTGACGTACATTAAATACTTATTTATAAAGTATTAAAAGCTTCTCTAAAGTCTTTATTTTTAAGTTTTATTTCATGACATCCAACAAGACGGCAAAGCAGGCTTTTTGAACTCTTTTGTCCATCCATTTCCAAGTGTTGTTACAACAATGCTTGTGATATCTGCACATATTCTTAATTAATCTTCATTCTATGTACTCACATACATACATGCAGTATATGTAACTAACTCAGTTCTAAATCAAGTGGATTTACAGCGCGGTGGGGCGCTAATGGACAAAGTTGTGCTAATGGCACACAAATCACACAGTATTGGAGCCCCGAGCCAGCGCGCGCTCTATCGGGAACGGTAATGCCCAGTTAACTTTGTTACCTACAAGATTGATTAGGGTAGGATAAGCTTTGTGTAGGCAGGCTAGATTTTTGTATCTAGTTTCAGAAGCAAGGCCCTTTCCTTCCAGCGAGCATGGGCGAGGTGCAATGGCTTTGGAAGCATTTTGTATTTCAACAGGATTGATAAAGGATTTTCGGAAGATTAGTAATTTTAAATCCAATCCATTTTTGTCTTTTACATAATTTCACTTTGTCTTGGTTTTCAGGGATAGTCTGTATTGATGGACTTCGATAGCAATTATGAATGAAAACTATCTACGCAACATTTTTTTTTTAAATCCACGTAATTTCATTTATATTTGCACTAGTAAATTGCAGGAATTTGAATCGTATAGTTAGGACAAAAACATGTTATTTGTATTTTTTGAGCATTATTGTTAAGAAGAAGAAAGGTTTATAACTCGAAATAGGTAAGTCTGAAAGGTTTTATCCCCTATCTGATGAAATTAATCGTAATACATTAAAATCACGTGTATTCGTATACGCTTATCTCTGAAACCACCCAACAGATTTGAATGAAATTTTTGGACCCGATAGCTGGCGCCGTGCAAAGCAGGGGCCGGTCGCTAATATAAATATAAAACAGCCAACTTTACATTGGTACAGTACCTATATACAGCTTTGTAGTTATAGTAAACCATAAACCATTTTATAAGTTCATCATCTAAGTTCTGTGCCGACTCAATATTACCGTCGACATTCAAAGAGTGATCATGACTCAAGGAAAACAGTAAAAAGAATAAGGAGTTAACGGCTTGTTCCGTTGATATCAAGATAAACAGCAGCAGAGGAAATTGAGTTTCCTTTGTCGTCTTACTTTGTCTTCTGCCAGGGGATAAACGGTGTTCTTTTTTGTGTAACAAAGTAAGATATGTGCCATGGTGGTCCAGAGGCCCGGCTAACGACCGAAGGCCGTGTGATCGGACACAAGCATTGGTTTGTTTAATTAATTTACACTGCTAAACAGTCCTTCAGCCAACAATCAAAGAGCTGTGACATTTATCAGAACTCAATGTTCTGGCGAGGTGTGTTACAGTTCCGACAAAGAGTAGGTTATTATAGACTGATTTTAGTAAGATTGCATCATAATTTACATTGCATATTTCAACTTTTATTTATTTATGGCTCTCCAACAACTTATTAACTAATACACATACAATAAACACAGTAGAATTTTCAGATTACAGTGAACTTGTTATTTATAGGAGTGCACAACACTTGCTATACAACACTTACTATAATAGTTTAACCTAAAGCAATATACTACACAAACGAATTGCAAAATAAAATTAAAAACTTAAGTTAACTAAATAAGTATGCGCAAATGACAATAAAATGTAATAAATAAAACAAAACGCAATCATAGAATTATAAATGTTACAAATAAAAAGAAACAGCCAGTAGTTTGTTCAAGAAGTGATACCAGACGGCCTACCAGTTCCTTGTTTTATGTATATTTAAAGCTACCATCTGCATTCATATACACATTATCTGTTGCCGCCGCAAGTCTTTTTATTTTATCTAGTTTAACTCAATCGAGACTGCAAACAAAATAAAATCTTCAAACGGGGTCTATAAAATTATTTGGAAGTCAAGTTTGGCATTGATATATTGTTCTCTACCTACTCTAGAAATGTAAATCCATGTGAACGGACTGTGGGAACAGCTAGCACGGTTTGTATCTAATAACAGTTATCTGTATAACATCATTTCTTGAAGACCATCGCCAGAATCCACAATTACAAACGGACTAGCAATAAAGCATCACCCTCATAATTCACATTTTAATATTCGCGTCGCTGAAGTATTTCAAACAACAAGACGATACGTGTCAGCGACAGAAAGTGGTACACACAACCAGCTGCACATCAATGGCAACGATTTGACACTGATAGTATCTTTATATCGTAGCAGTAAGGGTGTTTTTCAAGTTACTTCCGATATGCATTTGCCCGTACATCAGGCGTCAGCTCTTAGAGACTCTCTGACGATAAATAACGTCGACGTGATTAGATATGCGGCGCGGACGTCGCACAGATCTCGTAAAAATACTACCCGCACTGATATTAAACCAGGGCTGTGCTCAACAGCGTGGGGCTATGTCGGGCCTGTCTGTAGTCCCTCGGTAGATGTTCTTAGACTTTATAAAAGAAATGAGTAATAACTAACACGAGGGCCTAGACAAGTGGCAATCAATTTCAATGCGTTTTGTTTATTACGTCTTCGTTTTGAATAACGTCTTCCAACAGGGTTGACATAATATTTTCGATAGTATTATTAAGTCCATCCAATACATTTTTGACTGATAGAATGTCATTTTGTTTGTTAGGCTCTATGGCTCTAAGTCATACCATTGGTTACAATTGGTTCACAATCGAAATAATAGCGTGGTTGCAACGTTACTTTAGCTATACCCAACCGCTTCAGTTTTGGCACACACAAACTTTTACAAATATTATTGTTCGAGACACTTCAGCCTTAAATGGATGAACAGTTTATCAGTCTATTACTATTGCTACACACAGACTTACTCTCTGTGACGGGAGTGGGGCATGAACCCACTTTGTGGACTCAGAGTGGTTTGGTGGTATTGAATGCGTTAATTCAATTAATCCGAATAACAGATGTATAATATCACGCTTATGAATAATGATAAATTCACTGTGTGTATTTCCAGTTTTGATTTCTCGCAAAAAATCCCTTACAAGTCGGTTGTCAAACCCTCACGCTCGTCACATTCATAACCCCGAGCTGGCGAGCTGGGCGCCATGCGCCATATTAGCAAGTCGTGATGTCCCGCGGACGCCATCCATCTCCGCTCGCCGCATATCATTCATTAACATTTTACGTCCCTCAGACGTACGCGTTATGGACGTAGCACGTCTCTGCGGCGTGTTGAGGGTTGACTCGTACATTGTTGCGCGTTAGGGTTGCAGTCGTAAAAGATGGGTCGTGGAGATGTGACTTACAGTCTGGTTATAAGTGGACTTTAACTCGGCTGAAGATAAGGTGTGTCTTGTTCTGTAACATTGATGCAAAGTTATGCATGATTTTGTGTAGGTACCTACTCGGCACTTGTCCTTTCCTAAATAGGAGTAGAGCCAGTGCTTTTAGCGGTTGGTCGAGTTTGTTTTAAGGAAACAATTTTATGAAGCGAGTAAACGTATCGTATCAATTTGGGTTGAGGTTGTGTAAAAGATTACAAACCTTATAACTGTTAGATAATTACATGAACTAACTGCTCCGCTGGTCTCTCGGTCAGGGTCCCGGGTTCGATTCCCGGGGCGCGAAAATACTTATATTGAATTTTTCCATTAGGAATTTCTCAGTAGCAGCCCGAAGTTTGGAAGTTCCCCCCCCCCCCCTGTGCCTCAGAAAGCACGGTAAGCCGTTGGTTCTGCGGTCTCTAATCTCTTTCCATTCGTATCGGATGGCCGTCCCATCGGACTATGAGAGTGAGGGAAAAGAGAGTGCCTGCACACACTTGTGCACTATAATAACTCCCGCGCCGATGGCTATCTCTGCTGAGATTGGCCGCCGTGACTGAAAACGGTCAGAAGGACTATTATTATTACATGAACTAAACAACATAGTCAGGTACAATGGGAAAGTCTCCACTATACGATCTGGTTGTACCACTACGTATTCTCTAAGCTCAGCACTGACATCGCGTCGTCGTCATTGTGGCATCGCGTCGGCCGGTACCATGAATTCAGTACCATGTATTTATTCATCTTTTTAGAAACCGAAAGGTTTAGAATGGTTCTCTTATCTACTAAGTACACATTGTTTTTGTTGCTGAATCCGTCTGCTGATGAAAATGTGACACAGACCATTTTATCTTCTTTCTGCTTAGGTTTCTGTTCAGGATGCTATCTTATTTAATGTCATTAAACCTGTCTCGACGTCTCACACCTCTCATTCAGACAACTTAGTCCAGCTTAGTGGAACGAGCTCTTTGTATGCACGACCGGAGTTACTGATAGCCCGGGTCACGCGGTCGCACATTATCCACCAACTAAGTAAGAAGTCAATTATTTGCTTCTGGGGTAGTCATTGTATTATGCAGGGTGCATTGTTAAATGACTACCTACTAGTATAAGCCTGAAGTTGTAATAATTTCGTAACCATTATTATTTACTACCTTCTTCAATTAAAGATCTGTTTTAATATAATATGAGTGTTAATTAACGTGTAAATAAGTAGGTTAGATATTATCGTAGACTGGTACAGTATTGATAAGTAATAATTATGGAATTAAAAAACTATACGAAACACTACATGACATTCGGGCATTAGGGCGGGCGTTCTATTTCCAATTTGAATTAAATAATTTGGGTTTTATTTTTATTGACTCACGTACACAACCACCCCGGATAGACTTAAGAGGAAGAAGAATTATTGGATATTTCTTTTCGCGTACAGTACATTTTAATATTGCCCGATATAGACAGGCACAGAGCTTCTATAATATTCATGTGAGCTGGTTACGAGGTCACTAGTGGAACAGCTACCTAATCCGAACTTACAATACTCCTATCCCTGCACACATTTATGGCCAACTCTAGCCACACTTCCACCACGTCCTAACCTTCTTGTTTCTGTGTCAGGCATGCACCGCAAGTCGATCGAGGCGGCGCGGCACCTGAAGGAGTCGGGGTCGGAGCGCGAGGGCTCGGAGGCCGAACCGGAGCGCCCCACCTCCGCGTCCTCGCATCATCACGACAACCACGACACGCAGGTAAGGACTATCAAGATTGAACGGGAGAATAGACTAAGAGTGGAAGAGTAGGACGGAGAGTGAACGATGCCTAAGGTAACGGGACGGTGCCTTACTAATTTTTTTGGTTTGGTTTGGGATTTTCCAAACTTTAAATATTTTCGCTGCTATTAATATCCCCTTTTCAGTGATAATGATAATGTTAGTGACCATGGCAGTTTAATAACTTATATTTTCGCTGCTACTTCAATTAGGACCTGATGATTTCTGGCTTTCCATGAAGATTCTTCAGTCAAAACTAACTCAAAATGTATAGCCACCACCTGCTTTCGTGCCACCATCTGCCCAAGAACCAACCTTTACAGAATTAAATCATCCTTTCCAGGCGCAGAGCTCCCCAGCGAGCTCGACCACGGCGTCCTCCTCAGCCAAGGGCCGCGCGTCCCCGGAGGCTGGGCGCGAGCTGTACGAGGACGCGGAGGCCTTCCGCAACAACAGCATCGCCTGCCTGCGCGCCAAGGCGCAGGAGCACCAGCAGCGCCTGCTCAGCCACAACATGCTGTTGCAGGTAACGTGCTCCAAACATTCCTATTGGTCGCCATTCTTTGAGGTAATTCAAGCGATGACTTATTTTAAATATTTTATGTGCCTAACAAATAATTGTTGGTGATGGACTGATAGCTTATGTTTATATAGGTTTAGGTACTACATCTAATTCAAAATGGGTATCAGCTTTAAGCATCTGCACGGGGGCTTGCCATTGCTAAACGTACTAGTCAGAATTTTGCACTGGAACTCATCGTCGCCTGTCAAACCTAAATCAAATGCAGCTTACATAATATGCAGCTTGGCGGTAGAGTTATGTAGATATGGTTATCAATATCATCATCTACTTGATTACATCTTGTTGTGACTTCTTTTAACGAGTTCTTTCACTAGAAGTTCCCATGGGCAGCATAAAAACTCTAACACCAAGTTAGGCACTAACCACACGGTAAAGAAGACTATGTATTTAGTCTATTTAGCACAACCTTAAGGCAAACATTCCTTTTTTTCCTTTGTATTTCGGTATTTTGCGGAATATGTTGTTTGTTTTTCTAAGTGTATTTTCTTTCTTCCTTTATTAACTAGGCCCCTTTTTATTAGAGTAGTGTAAGTCGATCGGAGGGCAAGGAAAAGACGATGTAAATTGAACTATTATCTTTGCTAATAAGGCCGTTATCCCCGCAGGTCCGAGGCATGCCCCGCGCCGGCAGCGCGGAGGAGGAGGCGCCGGCGGACATCGACGTGGGCACGGAGGCGCCGCCGCCCGCGCACCACCACCTGGCGCACCTCTACTGACCGCGCTGCGCCGCCGGGGACACGACCAGCTCACCGCGCACGCTGCGGGGGTAGGAGATCACGCGTAACACTGGATGATAGGCAACAGGATAACTGAGTACTGTCTTCAAACCATGTCAAATCGGTCTACCTAGATTCAGCACATTGCTGAACAAATGGTTGGTTAAATCTGCATTTACAGCTCATAGCCCGCTTAGAAACATTATGTTAGATTGGCATCATCTCAAGGCTCAACTTATTTTGACTAGCTGAGCCTGGTCCGAGGCGATGCCGTTACGATGCTTATGAGTGTGGGATACAATTTAGAATTTCATAAAAGATTCCGGAACGTCTCAAGTTCAGGTGATGCTGATCTCGTGCGGTGCTTATGACTGTGCGTTGGTCTCGGTGTACCTAGATACAATGTAGAGTCAGAGAAAGTAATTGTTCAGCAGATTAACGCACTACGTCAAAATTTCTATCTTTTGAATATATTGTAGTCAATTTGCTCAGCAATTGCTTTGCCTGACTAGGTACTGAATACAAGTTATGTTGATACTTGCTAGTACCTATTTGATCTTGTCATCAAGTGTTATAAAGTTTATCTCGTGCTCCTATCTACGCGTGTACAAGACTCGTGTCTCGTGTAATTATGTACATTACTAGCCCCGTCTCGTGCAATACCTTAGTTAAGTATTTATCTGTGTAGCCCGACTTGCAATGTATAAAGTTCCCCAAGCTTAGATTTAATGTGCGATGCGAGTTCGTGAACCGAATCAAAGAGAACTTGTGATCGGCCTATTACTGTAAATTATTTATTTGTTAACACTAACCAATCGAATTGGCAACTAAGAAATGACAGCTTAAAGAGAGATAGACTTCAGTTGAGATAGATCCATGTGCCCGTTTATGCTAACACTGTTTTAAAAACGCAATGTATTACGATAATATTTGGGCAAACATTTAGGTGGCGCTTAGGGTTAGTGAAACCGGGAATTAGTGACACAGATGGCATATTACCTAAACCCTTATGTAAGTAATTATTTCAGTTTCCTTCAGTTCAGGGACTCGCATCTCCCCAATAATATTGTATAATGACTCCTTAACATAACTTAGATATATTTGTGCCCAGTGTAGTGTAAGTCGATGAGGCAAGGAAAAGACTATGTAAATCGAACTAGCTGTATAAAGGTACTAATAACGACCAACAGTCGTTACGTTTCATCGGCTATGATATCTGTTAATACAATTAGAAAACTTATTTATTTATTTGTGAATACAGAGCTGTATGGAACAAACCTAGAATGTACTTATACTTCTACTTTAACGAAAATTCTTGTAAATAATTACAACAAGTTAAAATTGATTGTCTTCTGCATTCAGAAGCCTTTCTCAATATTTTGTGGCAGCATTAGCAGCTAATGTTTTTATTTTTTTAGAAAAAATGAATGGCAGCTTATTTTGAGTACCAAAAGTGCAGCTCTGTAACTTGTAATGTCTACAACGAATGTGAAACCCCTGTGTCATCACTTGTTCTTCGAATTTCGTGTTGATGGCACTTACTGTACCTTAATCTACGTCAATATTGGCTCTTATCAAGGAGGAGTGCATGAAACTTTGTCACTCGAAATGTAATAATGATGATCTGAACGTACGTAAGGAAGGAGGTATCCACCGACTTTTATCATCAGATATTTTAGCTTTGTGGTCTCTCCTTATTACTGAATCGAATGAACATCGAATACCTACATTCCAGTAAAGACTATTTTTTTATTACTAAAATATATTTGTCTGCAAAAGTAAAACTGTCTGTCTGTATGTAAAAGTGTGATCTTCAAACAATCGTAGTCGCGTTGCGTCGTCTTAAAACAACAATGTTGGACCGAGCGCCTGAATATAACCATAGCAATCAGTTTGAAGAACATGCTTGCAGAACACTTCTCTCTTAAACCACTTAGGTCAATAAAAACCATTTTTTTTAATGATCTGAATATTGATAGATTTTGGAGAAACGTGTATTTCACCCACAAAAATCTCGTTTGTGAAAAGGCTCATAAATTCCACCAGTGCTCATCCAGCCTGCTATTATTAAGCTCAGTGTATGAAAAAAACTGGTTTGAACACAGTTGAGTAAGAATTATTCTACAATTGGTACGCATGTAGTCAGCATAAGCGTCATATTGACACGAAGTAACAACTTGTAAAGATTCAAGCTAGAAGCAACAACAATGTCATAAATAAGTTATAAAATATAAACTTAGAAGCAACTGTTCTGTTGTTGGTACCGTACCGTACTTATGCATAGAGTTGTAATATATTTATTGAAATTAAACAAATCTAAAGCAACTAAGTAATGTGAATCATCGTAATTAAACTTATTCCGATGAATAAACAACATGTATAAATTATTGTTTGAAGTTTTATTTGTACCCCCAACCTTACCCCAACAGGCAGAGCGATTAATCAAGTTAACCGGTTAGACTTACAACCCATATGATTGATCTACACATATAATATTGTATGATATATACGGTGTTATATTATACGGCACACTTATAGTGTATGTGTTAACCAGAATTTTAAAAAAGCACCAAGCGCGTCCTCACTCCGCCACTTTCTTGCATATTTTTATATACAAAAATAAACTCTGTTTGGGCCGGTTATTATAGACAGATTCCCCCTATAATACGGGTTAACCTCTACTCTAGGCGTGTTTTTCGCCTTACCTTAACTAAAACATATTAAAACCCGGCTAAACCCGCTATACTGGTAACCCTTTCTGTTCCTGTTATCCTAGGTCAGAGACACGTCATACTCCCTGGCGGAACCACCTTTGCTGTAACAAGTATAAGTTACATGAACAATTCTATGAAATGTCTATAAAATTCTAGTCCTATTAAAAAAAAGTCTATATGTCTAGTTTCGACGTAAACTTTTATTTAAAGTGGTTGCGCTGCGGAGTATCCTTCCCGGCGAAACCACCATGATATTTCTATTACTATACATAGTACAAGCAAATATGTAGTATCAAATAATTCTATAACAATTCTATATTGAACTAACACCCCTAAATCCTCAGTCTAATTTAAATATACGAACAAAACGGTGCCTCAAACTTAGTTTTCGAAATAGTAGCTAAGTGCCTAGATTAAAGTTTTTAGCAAATAAAGTTTACGTCAAATATCATACAATGTCCTCTAGGCGTTTAGTTTATAAGCACACAGATTGTTTATTTTCTTGTTTTAATAGATTATCTATACTAATATTATAAAGCTGCAGTGTTTGTTTGTTTGTTTGTTTGTTTGTTTGTTTGAACGCGCTAATCTCTGGAACTACTGGTCCGATTTGAATGATTCTTTCAGTGTTGGGTAGTCCATTTATCGAGGAAGGCTATAGGCTATGTTTCTTTTTTTCAAAATTAGGGATCCGTAATAAAATTGCTATTTTGTAACACAAGGTGTAAAATCGAAAACCTATTTTTGCGTGCGCTGCAAAAACTATTGACAATAGAACAAAATAATGTACTACGGGTTTGTAGATCCCATTAAGACCTACAAAAAAGTCCGCAAGAACATATATCTAGCTATCATGGTTTAATCACAATAACCGATTTTGTGTTCAAAATAATTATTAAATCGTCTGAAGAAAAAAAAACTACGTTAAATATGTATCGTAATATTAATCTTTATCGAAATTAAGCATTATGTTATCAAGAGTATTTATGTTGAAGTACAATACTTTTTGTTTCATCTCAATCGGATATTTCGTTTAAAAGTTATCACGTGTGTAAGATGTTAAGAGTTGGTACCTATTAATGGGTTATGGGCCATAGAGTTTTTTATCAACATAAAATCCTGTAATAATCTTTTTCGAAATATATTTGTTGATGATTGTAAGTATAAGATCTTTGAAGAGTATAATAAATACATTTCTAAAATAACTCTGCTAAGGAAATCCACGCGCGCTTGATGCAAGCAAGACTACTACTACTAATATTATAAAGCTGAAAAGTTTGGTTGTTTGTTATGAACGCGGTAATCTCGGGAAATACTGATCTGATATGAAAACTGTTTAAATATTCAATAGTCCATTTATCGAGGGAGGCTATAATATAGGCAATATTTTATCTCGGTATTTCCACGGAAACGAGAAAAACGCGGGTGAAACCGCGTGGCACAGCTAGTTGTAATATAAAATGATATTAAGTGAAACCTCTGTGCATCCATTACTGACTAATACTGGCTACTGATAGTAATAAAGTGATAAACGAATTGTCATTATCCTTTACTATTGTCAGTAAAGTTCATAATTGCAATTTTATTTTATTATAGAATAATAATAGAATGGTTATTTCCTATTACATTTTCGTGTAATGGCTTATTGTGTGTATGTCATATCGTTAAAACAATTAGGAGGGAACTTACCCTACTCAAGGAACTTTAGTAAAATCAACTACCCACATTTTAATAAAATCAGTGTTAATTACTGCTTTGCAAATTTCAACATAGATCTAAGGTGTGTGTATAACTGTTTACCAAAATAAAGCGCGGAAAGAGATTATCAGAGAGAAAAAAAAAAAAAGTGAAAACAATGTATGGCAACCTGGTCCGCTTTGAATAGTTCTACAATAAAGTAGTAACGCCTGAACTAAAACAACGTCTTATTCATTTACGGAAAACATATGACCATTTCTACGAAAAAGATTATGGTTTTGTAAAGTTCTCATACTAATTTAATACAGATTCGAGGATTTAGGGGTGCTAGTTCAATATAGAATTGTTATAGAATTATTTGTTACTACATATTTGCTTGTACTATGTATAGTAATAGAAATATCATGGTGGTTTCGCCGGGAAGGATACTCCGCAGCGTAACCACTAAAAAAAAAGTTTACGTCGAAACTAGACATATAGACTTTTTTTTAATAGGACTAGAATTTTATAGACATTTCATAGAATTGTTCATGTAACTTATACTTGTTACAGTATAGGTGGTTCCGCCAGGGAGTATGATGTTCAGAGACACATAACCCTGTGGCTTACTTAAAACAGACCGCATCTGAACCCGGCTAAACCCCCTATACTGGTAACCCTTTCTGTTCCTGTTATCCTAGCTCAGAGACACAGCCCTCTGGCTTACTTAAAACAGACCGCATCTGAACGCGGCTAAACCCCCTATACTGGTAACCCTTTCTGTTTCTGCAACAGGTCCAAGCTCAGAGACACACAGCCCTCTGGCTTACTTAAAACAGACCGCATCTGTACCTGGCTATGATATGCCTTTGCCCTGCAGTGGCAGGAAGACTGGTATTATTTTTTATATTTGCGTACACGTTTAATGTCACATCGGCCAGCCCTCTCCGTGTCCACCTCAGTAGTACTAGTGCTCTACATGGTGATACTATGGTCCATCTCCTTTAACACCTACAACGACGTTCGTAGGATGAAATTTCGCAAAATCATTTTCATAGGGTTCTTGTATTAATTTTTTTTTGACAATACGTAGGCTTTCTTTCCTGCTAAACAATTAGGAAAAAGACGTGTTTTAAATCATTTAGGTCTGTCAAGTTTAGCCTGTATCAAATTACTGATTGCACGAGGTTTAAATGTACGGAGTATCAATAATTCTTGAACTCATATTACATCTAATTCATAGTCTGATTAAAATAAAACAAAGTATCTGGCAAAACAAAGCCATAAAATAGCAAATTTAATAAATATAGCTGGCGAAAAATGATACAAAATTTATCTTAACACTAACTTATAAGTACACTTAAGTTACAGCTGCACTGAGGTGTTGCTAGTTGTATCAGAGAATAATCGTCTGTACACGGTGATACTTTATATTAAAACCTTGAAGTAAGACTTAATATTATGAGAAAACAAATACTCGTATTCAATCAAAAGTAACTTAGACCGTATTTATAGCCTATTGGCTAAAGAAACTGTAATTAGTCTATGTAGCCGCCAATGTTTCAAAATCATTACTCTCTATTCAAGCTCCAGCGCAGTCGGGTAGAATGCCACTTCAAAGGAGTCCTACTTACTCAAGTTTATAAAGTATTACCGTGCAAAATTTAAATGTAAACGTTACATAGAAAAGCTGCAAATTACATAGCAAAATATTTTGTATGCCACCCCTTGAGCGACATCTATTGGCACATGCAAGAAACTTTTAGGTAACAATGGTTACAGTACAAATAAATTGACATCGTAAGACACTTTTCGGACGATTTAAATTCTTTTCGGTAATTTGGTAAATATAATCATTTGCTTTAAATATTTTTCTTAATTTCTTTAACATTAAGATTGTATTACGAATACAAATCCTGTTGACAATATCATTATTTTTCTAATATTCATTTATTAGTTAAACTTCGTTATAATGTGTAAAAGCATCAAAAATCATTGAGGCAAGTTTCAAAGAGCACTTAAAGTCTCGAAGAGCCTCAGTCCGAGGTATTGGCGTATTTATGAGGATAAACCTCTACAACTATAAAAGAATAAAACGAACAAAACGACTTGATAGTGCAAATGATACAAAAAATTACTTAGCCGAGACAATTTATATTGAGAATCAGGATACAACTCCATCGAACATTATTGTGACATTACATGGGACTTTGACAAAATGTGGGTGTATTATTAATAGCTCACCTCTGATGTACCTTTTGGAGTAAACAGGCGAGATGTTCTGTTATGTGCTAACATTACAATAATCACAAACCCATGCCTTTGTATTCCTATTTCAAAACTGTTTTTTTTTTATTACATGTCTGTTAAATTCTCATGCATTAGTATTTGTTTCATTTGCACTAGTCAAGGCTTTCGGTCATACAAATATTTCTATATCATCATAAACAACGATTAAAATTGATCGTAAGTACAGTTTCCAGCATTAAAACTACAAACAAATGGAATTAAAGAAGCGTTACCAACCGAGCCAGCAAATATTCAAGGTTATGCTATCCTATCGTACAATGTGTGTGTAGTTCCTTCAAACATTTGACTAGAAATGCTTACGGTGTCGTCCGCGTAATTTGGAATAATTTTAGACTTGTGACATTTATAACATAATTAATTTCGTATGTAAATAATATTTATCATGATTTTTTCACGATTCAATTCCATTTCAATTTGCGCATTGGGTGCCACACCCGTTTTTTTTTAAATATTTATCAATTAGAATAGTTTAGGCCCTTTAAATAGTTATAATTGGGAATTTACCAATACCTACATTACTAGGCACTACAGTAAAATATCTAAGCATTAAAACCACATTTATAAAAATGTTATACTTATATCTAAGCCCTGTTGCACGCTGTAAATGCACTTGTCTTAATATAAAACAAAAAGATTATTCGGAGCGGTTCTAGTTATACTAGCGGAGGTACGACATACACAAAGAAAACATTTAACGATGCCTTTCTTTAACTTATTTGCAACCGAACACAATAGGAGTAATTCCCAATTCGAGCGTCGTAACCTTGTCTAACATTTTAAATGTTTTTCGTTGGAATTCTATGACGTCATTATGGCAAGTTCTAATATTAGTATATTTGGTATGCAACAGGGTGTTCAAACACAGAACATTATAATATCAACACTTACAAATACAACTACATATAAACAGACAGTATTTCCAGCTGCGGTATATTTAAAATTAACAGAAGAAAATTGTACTCATTTAGCTCTTAGCACTGAATAACGACAGAAATGCAGAATATTGTCTTTGAAGCAAGTTATAGAAAATGTTAAGTATTTTCGGCACATGTGCAGGTCTTACTCTCAAACCAATCGTCACTTTATTGCAAATACGGAAAAACGAAAAGTGGATTTCCCTTAAATATAAATATATTCTTATATATTCTTGTTTTGCTTGCAAATGTGTTCAGATTGTAAGGTATGGAAATATATAACTTTACTTGCTTTGGTACGCACGCAATTCTACACTGTGGCATGAGAGATTGTTTTTATCCCGGATTAATATGGCCTGGCCATAATAGACATCAAGTACATTAACCTTTAAAACACCAAACTAGTTATCCCCATATTGGTGCTTTTTACTTAGTTTACAAATAAATTTGTCGAATTTGTAGCATTACTTGCGAACCGTACCGCCTCAGACCAAGATAGAAGGAAAGACACAGTGTCACCGCGTACGGTTTGAACAGCTGTTAAAATTATAGGCGTAAACTCATGAACAAGTAAACAGTGTTAAGGGCACTTTATAAAAGCTCAGCTTAGATCTAGGCTCATAAATACCATAATCAATGCATTTAATGTAAGGCAAATGACAGTGGCAGTTGATAGTGTTCCACCGCACATGGTACGAAATACTAGTATTTGGCTACATCCGGTTGGTCTCAACAAAATTGAGAAAATGCTGCACAATGATGATGATGTATGTTTACGCTCAGGTTGATATTTTATAGCGATAAGCCGATTGCGGGATGCAACGAACAAAAGCCGCCATACTTGTAGATATTTTGTATTTAATTTACCTAATAACGTAGTGTGTTTAAACTTATCTTTCCTTATCTCAGTCTGTTGCTACAAAATCTTCGAAAAAACAAAATAACATCGGTTCCTGCCTTGGGTGCAATAGTGAGACCGTGACTATCAACGTGTGCTCATCAGCTGCTGTGCCTTAGTAGACGGACTTGTGCGGGCCCTCCATGTCCTCGGCGCTCTTCAGCATCAGGTAGTAGCTGTTCACGCACAGGATGCTGTATGCCATCACAGCTGGAAATAAGAAAAAGTTTAGTTAGATTAGGTTTTCTACATTACTTAAAACTTAACTAGCGAAAGTGAGTGTACTACAGGGTCACCTCTGTTTAAACCTTAGGGGATCAAGATGATGTTATGTTTGTAGGGTTCACACGATACATCTAATAATTAGTTTATATATTTGTATTGTATTATTACACATCACAACAAACACAAACAAATAGATTTATTTACATATATTTACAATCACTTATAATACATCAACGGCAGCTTATATTGTCTACGTCAATATAATGTCGGATGATGCCGGGACATAGTATACTGGGACCGCACCGCGGCCGAGCTACGTCATCGTGACGTGTAGCGAGCCACTGAGGTGGGAGGCAGCGCGCGGTCGTTGACGCCCTTAGCGCGACCTCCAGTCGGTACGAGCCTCGCAACGCCGCGTACGCACATCTTGGTGACTTTTCGAAACCGCATGGTTCCCCGTAGTTATTGTGATCCGCATAAACTGTTATTGTGTTCTGTCCTGTGACTTTTGTGATCGTATCTATCTTCTCCTTCTGTGTCTTGTGTGTGTGGACGTACATCAATAGAACTGTGAGTAGGTACTACGAGTGACTTTTATTTAAACTCCTGCCTCCCCAACACACACGCTATAACACCTCTATATGTTACTTGTTTATTTTAAACTGTGCCTTGTTCTTGTTGTTATTATCCACTCTGTTACGGATTAATACCATTACTGTCAATTCTTGGTAGGTACTGAATTTAGGCGCATGGCGGATAGTCACAGTCACTCACCATATTGATGGAAGCATAATGATGTGGTTCATATTACGTTGAAAACCGGACTCAACTTGGTAACCACAAACCATCGCAAAAAAAAAACGAACTATTAGTAATATACACATAGTTATAAACGAGGAAAACTCTGAACATAGCACCAAACAGTATACCTATATATAACAGTTCATCTCATAATTACTTGCAGACCATGTAAACACATTATTCTATTGTAACCTTCCAGCCATACTTTACAAGATAAACAGATAAAAGTACCAGGGAACATTATCGTGCTACAATTTTATGAGCCGCACCGTAAACCCTGATTTTTCACCCCAAAAAAAAGGTCTGTTTGATGTATAGAACGCTCGACTCGGATTACGACTTCGGGAAGGGTCTGTTTATACCTTTTATATTTTAAGTTACTCACCAAAGAACAGCACTCCCTCGAGGAAAGACAGGAAGATGTCTGACCCGGAGCCGGACATCCCGTGCATAGACGCCATCACCACGATGCATACGAGCGCCGCCACCATCAGGATGGACATCACGTACACCCACAAGCGGATGCCGCAAGTCTGGCGCTGGAAACATTACACAAGGTTATCAGTACTAGTTTGACAAATAACTCTACGGTTATAGGAAAACGTACTTTTACAGAAGCAGATACACCAAATCGTTGTCACCTCGCTTAATTTTTACTAGCTGACCCTGATCCAAGGCGACGCCGTCGCAGTGCTTGTATGTTTGACATTAGATTTAATCTCTACCTCTAGTCTCTCTTCAGGTTGCGTTGTATGTGCGATCTGCTGCAGTAACGCGCAATCAACATTGCCAGTAACAATAAAAAGCTATGCAGCATGAGTTTTAAAATAGGGATCTCTATTGAATCAACGATTGTGGATACTAAGTTTTATTTGCAAAGTTTTTTTTAACAATCTAACTAGAAGTAAACTACAAGCAAATCATTCATTTATACCAAATGTTAAATTGTATTTGTGCACATATAACCGCTGCCAGCAATCTGGAGCAGTCGGTTTGGCAAGATTAATAGGCTCATAGCAGAGATCTAAGTGATAGATCTTTTGAGCTAAACCGTTTAGTAGACTTTGAAGAATCACAGATGACTGAAAAATCTTGAGAAGCCGTCATTATTGATGGCATTCGTCACTGTCAGTTAAAAGCTGGTCAATACAACCATAGGTTCAAAAAAGAGTAAAAGAACATTATCTTTCCATTTCGTCATAGTTGCATAAGTATTTATCATTATTTATTTTATTGTATTAATAGTATTGTTATATGTTTTGTCTTTGTATTTATAAGTTTGTTAGTTTATTGTTTTAAGAATACCATATAAGGTATATTATTTTTAAAAGTTCTGTTTTATGTATTCAATTTTCTCTTCTTCTTTTACACACTATGTCTACATCTCTTTTTTTATTATCTCCTTTCGCAGGTATGCTGGAAGAGATTTCTTTGGAAATAAGCATCACCTTTGTACTATTTTCTGTTCCTTTCTTCTTTTCTGTATATAGTGTGTACCTACATAAATTGTTAAATAAATAAATAAATATGTACCTACCTACATCCGATAGCGATAACCAACGGATTCGCGGCACATGGTATTTTATGTATTACTAGGAGTATATGAGTTAAGGTTGCTCGAAATAAATGTATTTTATTTACTAGTCCATTGGTTCACTGGGATAAATAGGAAAATATCGTGAGGAAAGTTTTGAGTATGAGTGTGGATGGGTGTAAGAGTAGAAGAAGACCACAGAAACGATGGATGGACTATGTAACGGATGATATCACAAGAAAGGAGGTGTCTGATGAGATGACGAGTAAAAGAGAAGTATGGAAGAAGAAAACTTGCTGCGCCGACCCCAAAAAAATTGGGATAAGATAAGGGTAAGAGAATGATGACGATGATTCACTGGAATATGACATGATGACAAGTGCCAAATACTAGACCGAAAATGGAATATTCTGAAGGTTGGTCACGTAATGGTTCAATTAGTATAGTAATACGATACCGATTACGGTTATTTTAAAGCAAATAACCTGTGGGATATTGTTAGGACTTTCTGGACGCTTATTGTGCCTTTGATGGGGCAAGACAGAGAACTCATTAAAGCGGTCAGTCTATTGTAAGTGCCAAAATATGGGACTCGGCCTAATGCTTGGTCAAGAGCACTCGCTACGCGTAATTAAGGCATACGTGGGTATTGGCATAGCTATTGTAATTCTTTACCTGTTGGTACCACAAAATACTAAGGCTAAAAAGGAAAATCGAACTCAACAATTTTTTTTTTATTTTTTTTTATTAATTGCACAATATTAAATATCAACAGGAATGACGATACCCAATGATTTCTTATTAGACCAGAGAACAAAGAGAGGAAGAAAAACAAGATTAGAGATTTTAGGTACCGTCTGAAAAATCCCCAGTTGGACAACAGGCACATTTATCATGTTATGAGTCGCAGAGTTCGGTACTTTTATTATTTGTTGGCATGCGCATGCGTATATCCGACCGATAACCATTCGCGATTGTTAGTAATCATTTCCAGAATGAGACCCGTTTATTTGCCATGAAACCTACGCGGGCGTGGCGATTCCACATCTATAAATCATCTATGTTTAATTGTTTCTGCAATTAGATCGAATTGAATGTTGGCTAAAATTAGTTTATAACCGTTATGTAGAATCTATCGAGAGCCACCAGCCGTGCCATACAGCTAATGACAAAATGACATTATACGGGGTGTAAACAGACCCTTCACGGAGCTGTCAACCAAGCATTCTGTACATCAAACTAAGCAACTTTACGCAAAAATTATTGCTGGGAAACGACTTTTTTTTTGGGGTGAAAATTTACGTTTTACGGTAAAACTCAATGTAACGGGCTCAAAACATTGTGCTGATGGATGGATTGAATAATACGGGGGTCGTGAAGGTGTTTAATGTAAAAAAAAAAAACATTAAAAACATGTATTTAAAAAAAAACTTGTGAAAAAGTTGGAACTTTGACCCCCAATATCTCCGTAACTAGAAGGTATGGTCTAGAACAAAAAAATGATCGCAGTAACGGGGAGAGCAAGTAGGTACCCTTCGGCTTCGTTAAGGGTCTTTTTACACCCTTTATTAGGTCATTCTCTTTTCTTACAAGGCTGATATTAAGAAACCATCAGAGTTACCTCTAAATATTTTATTAGTTGATTAAATCTCTTTGGCAAATGATGATTTCTAGAAAGTTGTTCATAAATAAATCCTGACTCAGTATTTATTATTTCACCAGCTTAGTCGGCTGCTGCAAAGCAGAAACAATCGATAGTACAATCGTATGTGGATCATGGCACAGTTAAAAGCTAAATTAGTAATTCATCTCACCTTGCAGACGGAGTAGATGAGCGTGACGGCCAGCAGCACATGCACGACGGACACCACGGCGATGGTGACGGAGATCTTGAACCAGGAGCTGTACACGCCGTCACCAACATCCTCGGCTGTGCCTGCGAGTGAGCGGAACCCTTCCGCGTACACCGAGCACAGGATCATTAGCGCGAATGATACCAGCTGGGGAACAAGGGGTGAGAGGTGTTTAGTGGTGTGAGGTGTGTACATAAACATCATGTAGACACCGTGTAGTAGTCAGCAAAGAAAGACGACGAAAAAGACGGTCAAGTGCTGTCAGTGACATTATTCCATTTCAACAATGATGACTCTGAGTTTTTTTTTAATGTGGTCACCATGCCACTGCTGCTCATTAGTTTTTCACCCTTTACTTTTACGAAAAGTAATGATATTTTGATAACGAAATCTGCGTTGCCTTGACGCCGTGTTTGCGCAACAATTGTCTGATCAAGATAAAGATCTATGCATCCTAAGACATGGCAGTAAGGGAAGGTGTCTGCATGTATATTTATTAGAGAGAAGGCTCAACGTATAGCAGTTGAGAAAGTATTAGAGTACCTAATCCAAATAAGTTAATTACACAAGGATTTCTCCAATCGGCAATGATATGGCGTTACAAGGTTATCAACGTTTAAACCCATTTAGTAGTGTCGTATAATTGGAATGTTGTTACTACATCTAAAGACAGTCCTCCAAATTGAAAACAATTGTCTAGCGCACCAAGAGACAGTTAATTTGCATATTTATGAGCTGCCGAAAAGCTAGCTAGCTAACACTTGACCAAAGTAGATAGCGCGAATGTGGTCTCGAATCTTAATCATTGTATCGAAATTCGCAAAAACAACTGTTGCGCACTGCAACTTTGTAAACATGAATAGTATTTTACATGCTTATAAATGTTGTTATGTAAATAAAAGGAATGAAAAACTTATTCAATATTATCTCAAGGTTGTCTCATAGACTTGATGTCCGATAACACTGTGGAAGTGTGGAAATAGCTAGCAAAACCGTTTGGCTTTGCGTCGCGGCCTTTTATATCGCAAAGTTTACAACGTCCGCTAAGCCTACACAAACAAACTGCCTCTGTCGCAATTAAAAAGTTAAAACAACATACTTTGTCATGTAAAGTAATTTCTATGAAAAAGTCAAATCTTTGGCAACACTCTTATAATATAACAATTCGCGTAAACAAACGCTCTATTTATACAACAGCTACTTATAAATTATTCATGGCCGAATTGTTAATTCAGCCACACAAAGTGTGAATACTAATAAATTTAAAACTTTATTTTTTTTAAACTTACCAGGTGTACAAATCCTACGCATTTGGCGCCAACCTCCAAGCCCATACACCAACAGAACGAAGTAACATGCGGCACACCCATCTTGGAACTGTCCTCGTCGACACGCGTACGGCAACTGGAATGCAAGCAAGCCCCACCGTGAGTGATACTGACTGACACGCCCCACAACCCCGCGCCGGCGCCGCCGACGCCGTGACGTAGGCGCATTTGTTATGTGACGTCAAATGACAACACTTCCTTGAACTTGCCTTGCGTGAGATTCAAAGCTTACACTAGGGAAAGCCCTTGCGTCAACAAGTTTGTAGTAAAGGTAGCACGTGTGTATGACTGTGGATATTTTTGTATTGACCTTTCGACTGGTCGACCTCTAACGCATTCATTGAGGTTGCCGGTTCGCCAGCGTTGCCAACCGTAGGAAAATAAAGTTCTCCTATAAGTTTTCGCTGATAAATATTACTAAGTATCTATTGCATTATAGTTATAAACACACGCGATTATATTTTGAGATTCACGTGATTATGTAAGTAGGTACTCTGACTCTATTATCGACCAAAAAGATAGTATATCTACGCAATGTGCATATTGGCTGTCAGAAACGATAGTCGATAGGATATTTTTAATTGATGTGCGTATATTTTAAATGCATTATTGAGTAACAGGCTCAGTTATCTAGTCATCTAAAAGGTAGGTATTATTGGAATAAAATATACTTATCTAATCTTTATATTAAAGTCATTTGGTAGTCCCGTTAATATGTATCAATTTTTCCAGTATTTTTTTACGATATGCACGTGTTCTACTATTTCTGAAAACATTGGGAATATACAAAAGACTCATAGTACCTATGCCTTAGATATAGAATAAAATAAACGAATACTAGATTAAAGTGTTGCTGTTATGTTGTGCAATAATTTTTGAGCAACAAACAAACAGCTGATTGCGCACAAGTCTGCCTCGTTCGTCATTCCGGAATCCCAAATTACCAGAATCGTGAATGACTCATGACATAAGCAATCCACTTTTGACGTCACGAATCGATACAAGCGATGCACAATTACAAGCGATTGTGAACTTAACGTGCACTAACAATTAATGTGGTTATCATGATAATAATGATGTGTACTTTGTACAGATACATTCAGTACAGTGCTGTTTTTAGTTAGATCATTTCTAGTGTATTGCGAATTTCATATTGGAATAAAAACATCGAACAAAGAGTTTGTCTTAGATTTTGCATCGCCAATGGAATTTCGTGTTCGGAGTCCCTGAAAATGTTACAGAAGGCTTACGGTGAATTGAATTTATCAAAAACACGTGCTTATAAGTGGTCCAAAGCCTTCAAAAACGGACGAGATGTGATCGAAGATTTGCCTCACTCTGGTAGGCCATCAACGTCTTCAACTGCAGTTAACATCGCATAAGTGAAGGAAATAGTGACAGAAAATCCTTATTCAAGTTTGTGAGAGATAGCTGCTGAACTTTCTGTGTCTCACGAATCGATCGGTACCATTTTAAGGAATCACTTGGGTATGAGACATGTTGCCGCTCGGCTAGTCCCAAAAGACCTGAATTTTCTCCAAAAACTCAATCGTATAAGAGTCGCTGAGGACATGCTAGAACGAGTCAGTTCCGACCCACCATTAATGAAAAGTATTGTTACTGGTGACGAGACGTGGGTTTACGGGTTTGACATGCAAACTAGTCAACAAGCTTCGGAGTGGCGTCTTCCAACTGAAACGAAACCGAAAAAACCACGCAAAAGTCGATCAAAAGTCAGTCATGTTGAGCGTTTTCTTTGACTATCGCGGTGTTGTGCAGTCGGAATTCTTGCCGGAAGGTCAAACAGTAAATAAAGAATATTATTTGAATGTTATGCGGCGTATAATAATAATCTTAAACGCCGCATAACACTCAAATAATATTCTTTATTTGAGTGTTATGTCGTTGCAAATTCAACGAAAAAGGCCAGATTTGTGGAAAGAAAATTCTTGGATTTTGCACCACGACAATGCGCCTTCGCACAAGGCCATCAAACTGAACAAATTTTTGACCAAAAACTCAACCAATCAACACCATCGAGCAACCACCTTATTCACCAGATATGGCTTCAGCCGACTTCTTTCTTTTTCCTAAACTCAAATTAGCACTTCGTGGCACCCGTTCTCATTTGGAAGAAGACATAAAGGAGAATTCGCGGCGAGAATTGAACTCCATTCCGGATAAAGCGTTTAAAAATGTTTTGATGATAGGATTATTCGTTGGCGTAAGTGTATCGTTTCTGAAGGAGCATACTTTGAAGGCGATAAAATAACTTTGGAAGAATAACTAACATTTTGTGTTTTATTGATCGTTTCCCGGTACTTTCTTGACAAAGTAGTATCTATATAATATATCAATATGAACGGGAGAGAATATATGAAGAATCAACGATATGATTGATGGATTGTATGATGACAAATGCTTGAAAACTGGTGAACACTGAGATGATAACTGATAGATTCTGTAATTACGGAAGGTACAGAAGGAAAAATGTTGTACCGACCTCTATGCTATGGGCAGAAAAATGATGACTTAGGTTTAAAAGTTAGGGATTTATTTTCAGATATTCAGAGGGTCAGAGTGAACTGACCGCATCACATAGACATATTAAAACGTTGCCAAAGTTTTTTTTTTTAAATTGTAAATGGAAAATTCCCTTGCAAATAAGATGTTTCCTGTTTCATCACTATACAAGGTGTAAGGGACAGTCTTCCACAAACTGATGGATAAATAAACAATAAAAGCATCGGACACTTGAAAATGTTTTAACCTTGTTTCTGACCTACAGACTCATCGACTCGGTCAAGTGAAGATCACGCTCGAATTTCGCTCATTTTATTGGTGCAGTTCTTAGCCTGAGCTTTTCTTTTGTCACTATGATCTTATTCACACGATGCAAGCTTCTTGCTTGTGGCATATGATAAATGAACTTCATCGTCTAAACTTAATTTTTATGGCTGCTAAAAAGTATCGTATACCACAGCGCATTTTAATTGCCTTCAAATTTACCTTAGAAATCAATTTTACCTCTTGTGTTTTTGTAGTTTCATCCCTAGGGGTGCGGATGCAGTACGCGAATGCAGAAGTTTATGTAGAAAATTAAAGATGCGCTCTTGGCATGAAGTGACGTTCTAAGAGTTCAGGATGGATTAGAATTAGAAGTTGAAAGTTTTCAAATACTCAACAGTACCAAGAACAATCAGAAAGCAAAATGCAAGAAGAGCCGTCGTTCCAAGAAATGCTAGATCGAAAGTAAGATAAAGTGACTTACTGGGTATCGTCCGCGGCCATTGTCACTAGAACACTGAGCGAAGGATGCAGCAGAACCACTATGAAACAAGTCTGCTGGTATTTTTTACACGTTAAAACGTGTGGTTTGACGATGTAATTATGAAGGTAGACCAAGGCATGAACGTATTGCGATCGAGATACTTATAGAGAAACGATTGCGTAATACGACAGTTGTGACATTAAATAATCGTCTTCATAATATATTAAACCTTGGATTACCCCTGGACTAATTCGGTGTATAAGGCACAGAGATAAACTTCATCGAACTAAGAAATATCCTGATAATTTAATAATTCTAAACACCTATAAAAGTTACAGGAATTTCTGCAACAATCTCTTAAAGAAGCTTAAAAACAATTACGATAAAAATGAATTAAATAAAGCAGGCAAAAATGGCAAGCTAATTTGGAAGCTTAGGTATTAAAAACGTCACCGACATTACATGACTAAACAACGTGAATCAAATTCGAGGTTACTGCCTAAATACGAATCCTTCACCTCTCTTATCCGCTAACAAAGTAAATAACTTTTTCACTTGGCAAAAATCGCCAAGTGGTTAACAATTAATTTGCTTACATTAAACTTAACAAAAACAAATTACATTTGCTTCAGTGTCTGCCAAAGTACGCAACCAGAGAAAGATTTTAATGTAACAATTCATACTTGCAATCACGGTAATCGCAATTGTTGTGACTGCTCAACAATCAACAAAGAACCTCATATTAAGTACCTAGGTGTTACTGTGGATCAGAGACTATCATTGTACCCACACATTGAGCAGGTTGCCAATAGAATCAGGAAATTAAGCTGGATGTTCAGGACTCTTAGATACTGAGGACTGTCGGTAATCTGAATGATTGATAATGCCGTCAAAAACTATTCTTTAAAATGATTTAAGTTGCGCTAGTCCAGGCAGTACTTTCCTATTGCATACCTGTCTGGGGTGGTGCAGCCAAAACAAAAATTTTAGCTGTGAAAAGGGCTCAAAGCGCTCTTATCAAGTGCACGTATTTAAAAAAAAGAGATATCCTACTGAAGACCTATTTCGACTTAGTAACTTGCTCTCAGTCAGGAAACTACATTACACAAATTATATTTAAAAAAACATAAGTCTCTTTTCCTATGATGCTGGCGTACTGACAAAAAGGAGGAAAGACATGATATTAAATAGGTATCCCTAGGACAAGGAATTTATTTGGCAGTATGCAATTTAGCAAACGATCTGCTGCGCTATAATAAAATCAACAAATACATCTATCCCAAAAACTACTATCTATGACAGTAAAATATTGATAATGGAATGGATACAAACGCTTACCTACAATGATACCGAAACCTTGACACATACACACACTCACACTCATGTACACTCTGCGACACCTAAAGGCTACACTCACCTCACACACATACTTACACAAACTCATACACACATTTGATTTGCTACACAACTTGCTATGGAAGAGCGGACTCTCCTAACACAGGCACTATCTGCCTAAAAGGAGGATCGAATCACAAAATTTTGTTGATACCTATCTAAACAGTTCTACCAATAAACTATTTTTATTTATTATAAAAAATACAAAATACTAAGACATTCATTTTTGCTCCTCTCCAATGCCTTGTACCACTCACCGATGTCCCGCTAGTGATGATAGTGAACTTATCAAGGACAGGCCCTCGCCTTACTTATTATTGATTGGGTACGCGTACAGCTACAGGCGGAGCTTACTCTAAAAGAACACTTTAACTAATGATTTTTTTCTAGCGCAAACAAATTTGCTCTCGGCATTTCAGCGTTGTGCTAATATTGTCCGTGACCTATTAAACTGCGTCCCAGTATAGCTATTATCTTATACAACATGCGCAAACGACACAAATGTATGATTGCTGCTATGTCTGTTCCTATTCATTTTAATAAACAACGTGCTGGGTAGAATACATGGTGTAAACAGACCCTTCACGAAGCCGTTAACCAAGCATTCTGTACATCAAACTAAATAACCCTACACAAAAATTATTGCTGGGAAACGACATTTTTTATTGGGGTGAATAATAACCTTTTACGGTAAAACTCATTGTAACGCATTCAAAACATTGTGCTTATGGATGCATTGAATAGTAAACGGGTCATGGAGGTATTTAAAGTAAAGTTATAACCTTAAAAATTTGTATTAAAAAAAAATTTGTGAAAAAGTAGGAACTTTGGCCCCCAATAACTCCGTAGCTAGAAGGTATGGTCTAGAACAAAAAAATGATCGCAATAGCGGGGAGAACAAGTGCCTTTCGGCTTCGTTAAGGGTCTATTTACACCTTTTATGTATCTTCCTGATAGCAGAAACCACATGGCTAAGCTTTGAATGCTTGCAATTGTGTGCGACTCATGGTTAAAAACAATTCCGTTAATTGGCATTGCCATTGTTTTCAATTTAGTTGTACCTACTCATGTTCTTAATTGATATTTTGTGGTAGGTACAATAAGGATAGTAATGAATAGTGCCAACTACAAGGTGAATGTGCTCATTGAATCAAACTTTTAGGGCACTTCAGTATCGTTATGCTCACCTTTCCTAGCTTTAATTAAAAGGCATTTTAGGTCACCTATTGCATGCTTGGTGCCAGCCATGTAAAACCAAACTAAATGACAACAGAACATATTGGATTCTGCACTAGGTCGGAGTGACGTCAGGCCTATTAATCCTGGCGCTATGAATACAATACGATACGCACTGTCTGGCGCCTACAAGGCCAATTAAGTCAGGGACAGAGTCTAGTTTTCATTTGTCAATTAAAAACACGCGTGTATGATCGGATGTGTGAACGTGGATGAAGCAAAAGGAGACCTGGAAACCCATGGAAAAAAGGCATGAGTTTCGTGTATATTTACAACACGCTTTATAGTAAGCAATGCAGCTGGTCCATAGTGT
The DNA here is from genome assembly GCA_905220335.1 of Noctua pronuba. NCBI lineage: Eukaryota > Metazoa > Arthropoda > Insecta > Lepidoptera > Noctuidae > Noctua > Noctua pronuba. Next base: position 17,466,438 of record LR999904.1, on the reverse strand, counting down.
CGTCAGTAACAAACCGGTTGCTGGTAAACCTATAGTGCCACTAATAATAACTGTCGGAGTCTCGTCAGACGGCGCCTGCGCACCGGGGCTTGTAAGATTGTAACTGAACTGTCCAAGGTCATACTACAACTAACGAGGATTCAGGCGCACTTGATTAGATCTAAAGTTATGGTTATGGGCGCAGATGGCTCGTGGAGATAAAAATTTACCGAGTAGAAATACGACAAAGCAAATAGTTTATTTATTATTTCTTGATAAAGTTAATCATGTTTTAATTTTTGAGATAGGTATGCTAAAGTATATTTGCAAAAAAAAAAATGATATTCATGTTGTTGATTTTGCGATGTTCAAAATAAACTTGACAGTCAACAGCCTGTTATCATCTGCTCTTTACCCTAGATAAAACTTTTTACAGTTTGCAAACTCTTTGTTTGAATTCTTATGCAAACTGGAGTAAGTGCTTCAAGTGCCATATAACAAAGAACACTGAAAACTACTTTTTATCTTACTTGTGATAAAAGATTTCAGTTTAGTTTCAATGACTGAGGTACTTCTAAAGTAGTCACAGTTTCAGGTTCAACCTTATATTTTACCCAATTTTTAGTGGATCTATTTTGTCCCTGAGAATTTGAAAAATGTTTTCACACAGTAGATACCTATCTCGTAATTAAATTCAAGTTGCATGTCACAAAAAAAAACGTTCGCTGAACAATCTCCAGTATATGATGGTTTATCAGAGTATGATCTGTGTGATATTGGTAAAATTGTAGTGTCTTTTTGACAAAAGTCATTAAAGTTCTTATTCAATATTGTAATGTAATTAGTCATGCAATAGTTTTGATAATTTAATATACAGGGTGTGGTGTACTGTTTGCCAAAAATGAACGGGCCGAAAGGAGGTGATTTGCGGTCTCTTTAGCCCCAATAACTAATTTTTGGCCCCACGGGTTTTTTAAATATTTATTTGAAATATCGCGAAATTTGACTTTTAACTTTTTTTTTTTTTATTTGAGTGAAGGTTCTACCAAATTTAAATTGAATGATCAACATTCAATTTAAATTTGGTAGAACCTTCACTCAACAACAACTTCGTCTACAACTTTCTGGTTCTATTGAATTCAAACTTGGTCGCAGATAACACCTCGTGCTTTAAATCTCAAAGTGTTAGAAAAAAATAAAAATCAACTTTATCAACTTAAAGATGAACTTCAAGTTGCAAGTGTAAATTATTGCAAATTTTCAAAATTATTATAAAATTAAATGAAAAAATTCATAGATGAGTTATTGAGGCTACAGAGATATCCATCTTAACTGTAAACATCCTTTTTTGCAAATAATAAAGATTTATCTGTTTGATTAAAAAGTTGAACCACCACTTTAACCTTTTGAACTCAATTGTCACATATAGGTGACAAGCAAACGCGTACCCTATACGCCAAACGACACAAATATGTGACAAAATGGTAGGTGAAATTGTGGCTTGACATGGAGGGCACGCGCATGTGTTTATGCTGTGGCGTTCAAATGGTTATTAATACTTTTAGAAACCTAGGGTAAGTTTGGTTGCATGACTTGCGAGGACCCAATCATAAGATTTTTACAGCATTATAAAATACAGGCATGTAGTTGTTCTTTCTTATGCTATAATATTATAATTCATTTTCAATTGTGAGTGTTCACTGTAAAGATCAGCGATAAGTGCAAGAACATTCAATATCCATTTGGTAGCTTGCCATCCCATTAATATTACTTCATAGTTATTTTCTTTTTTTTTCTTTTACTGTTGACTCAGATGGACTGTTCCGTCTGAGGCTAAAAGTGGTTTGTGTGACCTTGCCATTCAATGGGATGCTTGATGTTGATAGCTCACATTATAATTATGTAGCCGCTGGAAAACGCAGAGAAGACCTTTTAAAACTTGATTTATTTGTCATTTATAGGTATTTAATAAGTTTACCTGTCACGAGATAACCTATCGGCGGACCATGAAAAATAACACAAATGATGGCATGATTATCTATTGTTGTGAGACTCCCTGTGGTGATATCGCATGTGTTACCAAATTTGGGTTTTGACTGATTTACATAATAGGTACTTACCGTATTTAATTTATCTGTGTTGATGGGAAATCATGCTTGACAAATTAATGATTGTTTACATTTATTATCTATAATGTTATCATTTTAGTTGTCATTTTGGAAATTACAGTTATAATAACATATTAGAGATGTCAATTAAAAAGTAATAAAGTCAAAATTTATCTATTCTCATATGAGTATCTGCATACCTACTCATAAATTATTGTAAAATAAATATTTCTTGGCAAAATGTCATAAACCAGATCTCTGTTCCTATGATGATGATTCCTCTGACCTTAACTTTATCTAATAATAGCTCTACAAACATACAAACAGTACTTGGTAATCATGTTATTAATCAATTTTTTACAAAAACTAAGTAAAATAAAAGAAAAGTAACTAACTAAATAATATAGTACCTACATACAGTAATGTAAATATTGTCACACAGCAACTTTCATATTTTTATTGATCCATTCATCCATTGTCCAAAATAAATGTGACCCAGACTTTCTATCCTGTGTGTCTGTTGCTAGGCAACTAACTACCAAAATTAGATAGGTGTGCCTAATTGACATAGTTTCATTTTGCTGCTATTATTCCTAATAAGAATTAGAACTTGAGTTTGTACTTAGAATGTTATAATTATGTTGGTCAATTAATTTGAATAGTAAGTTCATAATGAATTTATTAATTTATATAGACATTTTACTTAAAAATGTTAGATCGATAACCAAGGATAGATTCGAAAGCAGTCAGAATGCTTTCAAACAAAACATGAATTAATAAAAAAGCTGTATCTCATGAGAATAGTTTATGAGATAAAACCGGAATGTAAACATCTGGCCGAAAATTATCAGCAAAGCCAAAGCCGACAGGCACCCGTAACCTTGTAGAAAATAAAGATCTATACTTACATCTAAACAAAAACTCCTTTGTACAAGTTCAAATAATCACGACTAATAAGCACCAATAAAGCACTTATTGCGATTAAAAATACAACGTGAATCAAACTCGTTAATGTATTAAATATTTTTAATCGCGTCCGGTAAAAAGATAGGTACACTTCTACACATCAAAACAACACGCACTGAATAAAAATCTTTCAATCCAATTACTCTACAAATTCGGCGGGTCTGTGAGACAGATAAACAAATTTTCATAAGTGCGACAAGGATACACGATTGTTTTAACAATTCGAATGGCGCCGTGACGTCTGAGTGACGTAAGCAGGACGTCGCGACGTTCCGTTCTACTTTTGCCATGCGTTATTTAGAGTAAGACTTAACAAAAACATTTTTTACATTCCTATTGTGGCGTTCTAATTACAACATTAAATTCTTTTCACTCTTTGACCCTTCTAAGCAGATATTTCAATAGGTAATCTACACCACCATTAATGTTCATTAAAACTAAAATAGGAAATTAAAAAAGTAACAATAAAATAGTTTATTTAGTACATATTCATAAGTACAAATGCATTATCTAAATACTAGCTAAATATATATTAATTAAAATAAAATAACATTATTATACTAGTTTTTTACCCTTCTTGTTAACAATCTCATATTTTCCTTACACAATAGTAGAAATCTGAAATTATTTCTGTATTTTAAACTCGAAAACGCGAATGACATTTTATAGTCGTATCGTATGTTCGTCGTCGGTCACAGAGAGATTATAAGAACACGATCTATCCTTTTATTTTGACCAAATGATTTATCACAGGTAATCTATAAAACATGGTCTTCCATCTTCACAGGATGATAAATTCTGGCAGAATGTTGAAATCTACTTTCATCGTCTGCGTGCATTATTTCCTTGTGGCGACTGTGAACCACTATTATGCAGTACACTGAGACAACTGAAACAGAACAAAGTTAATCAATTATTTACGAATAAACCGTTTCAGTATCGGACTCGACCGAAGAGACATCAGGAACAGGACCAACGGCATAACGTGCTTTGCAAGATACGGGGGTATCAATCACACCACCAACTTCTAAACATCTGACTGCCAGGTACTGAGAAATTCCTAATTGAAAACCGCAATAACACTTTGATCGACCTGGGAATCGAATCCAAGACTCCACGCTTAGCAGTCACGATGGCGACCACGAGACCAATGGGGCAGTTAATAGCGATTACACCACACCAGGAGTAAGGTTGACGTTAGACTTTTGTGGAGTTATACAGTGGCAGTTCCCCTATAACTATTCACGACCAATAAGATCAGAGCATGGTAGAATACCCACATCTTCCAGCCTGACTATCCAGGGCTTACGAAGCCGATGATACAAGATTCGGTAAGCTCTGTAGTTCCAAATGGTATGAACTTATTTAACTTATCTTTCAACCAATTTTTTCCATTGTTGAAGAAACCGTATTCCATTCCTCTGTTACCGTAAGCAGAATAGCAAGTATGGTACTCACATGCCCTAGCGAGATGTATGAATATGATGATGGCTTCCACCTCCAGCATCTCGCCCTCGTCCTGCAGCACCAGGCTGACCCCGGTGAAGGATAGCAGGAAGTATATGGCCGTAATTATGCCTGTAACTATTGTCCACGGTAGTGTCAGGGATGCCATTTTCTGGAACAGATTGGTTAGTGAGAACTAGCGTATGATCAGGATGAGTCCGAATACACATTTTTTGGCATCTTCATTGCTCTTGGGATGGATTAAAAATTTGGAAGTAAAACACAGCCAGAATAAGAGCAGCACAACTCAATTTGAGTGATAAGTAATACGGGTATCGGTTGGTCAACGGTTGGTGGCCTTGAAAATGTTGCAGCCGATATACAAAGGTGTTATGACATTAGATTAATTATTGAAAACCTGAAAAAGGGTCATTGTATGTATTGTAGGTAGGTACTATAATAAATTATGAAAAACTTTTTAAGGTTCTATTTTAGGGTTGGTTGGATACTAAAAATTGTCGCAGTTGACTTGTGACTTTTTTTCTTTTTTTAAAGTCTCGTCTATAGGCTACTGGAGATGTTGGGTTTAATAACGTTTGAATTTTATACACCATATCGCCTTGCAAACAGCCTTGCAGCCTAATACATTAGGATAAGGGCAGGGGAGATTGATGACCTTGCCATCAGCTATGAACCTTCAATATTATATCCTAAGTATTAAGTAGATCGACTCCAAGGAGCACAATACTCCATCTCTATTATTGTCTGGGCTGGTCGTGTATGTGATGCTTATGTATTACCTTATAAGCAGCGACTACCAGGAGCGCAGAGCATATAAGGTGTGTCCCGCTGACGACTGCTGCAGTGATGTACAGCACATATTTGTGTATTGACACATTGCCATCTTTGCCTAGGGGAGCCAGTGTGACGAGGAGGCAGTATATTGCTAGCTCGATCAGCGCCCATACCTGGAAAGTAGCAAGATTGTTACGTCAGATTATGTTCTAGAAAATGACATGTAGGACATCGGTAATGTGAAAGGAATATGGATGCCGGAGGGATAACAACTTGTAATTCAAAAGATTTCATTATTTTCTTTCTCATAAGGTTTGCATTGTGCGTTTTGATGCGACAAATTGTTTCGGTTCACTCTTGAGGAAAAATGATGAAAAAACTTATCAGTCCTGGTTTTTAGTAACAATCCCGGATTAATGTGAAGTGCGTCGCGTTACACATGGCATAGTACTAAGCTATGATAAGATTAAACGCAAAGCTTCATTACTGTATAGTTATTTTGGCGGTTTTTATCTGCCTATAACGAAGAATATTGAACTTAGCTAAGTGGGTGCATTTATAAAATCTAATAAACTCTAATGAGTTTATTAGATTTTGTCTCATATAAATGCTGTTTATTCGTTTATATTTGACTAACTGACTAAGTTTCTAGTACAAACTATCTCGTGAAACGTGTAACGTAAAGCAATAAATGTATTACGTGCGAGAGAAAACATCGTAACAAGAGGAAAACACCAGGCGCTACGAGAATGTTACCTTGAAATTCTTTAGTTTACGACTTTACGTCATTTATGAATAGTAAATACTACAAGATGAGTTACGCTTGTACTTTGAAAAGTATTTTATAGAAACATGACACTTATTTACAAAATGAAATGTCAAAATTGCGATATCTGTTTCTGGCTGAAAAGAAAATCCGTATCTCAGAACTGTCAAAATGGAAACAAAAGAAAAACAAACTTACTGTATAAACGTATCCTATAATCAAGGTTCCCGTGTGTAAACTGGCACAGAAACAACATTTGCTGATCATTGGCACTCCCATCTTTCACTTTTTGCAAGTAACCTATAAATTCGGCGATTTATTTATAAAACATCGGAGTTTGTGGGCTATTATTAATCGTTGAGATCACGTTCGCTCGGCTTCAAGGGTACGTTATCACTGTAATATTGTTGTAGTATCGTGGCGGCCATCATTTCGCGACTGATAACGTTGCACTACTGTGGTGCGGCCTTTATCTCGAATTGTTTTTAATTTGTTCTATTAGACTGATAATTCGGGCGATTAAAATTAAGGCGTTCTTAATATTTTCTTTGTGTTTTCTTGACTTTTCCGCTAGCTGCTACGAGTTATCGATAGACCTGTTGACCTATGTAACAGGAAAATAACCTAACTACCAGTATTTTTACGATGTCATGCAAGAGCAAAACGATAAGTTAGACGTCGCATGCACTATGCAACTAGAGGTTAATGAGAATTTTATAGCATCGATTAGTAAAGCTGTTCTGTTTTATCTTCACCAGCATTCCATACGAATTCTAGTCAGGACAGGGTCACCGCCGCTAAAACGGTAGCCACGTATTCAGAACATCATACAAACTGATAACCGTTGAAAAATTTCTATGTGGGGGGTTTCAGAAGATGTACTGAATACGGGGTAGCCGTTTTAGCGTCGGTGTCCCTTCCACCCTGTATACCTAAATTTAAAAGCAATTTTCGCAAGAAATAACGACTGTAACTTGGAGATAGGATCTTTTTCATAAAAAATATGAGTTTCAGAATACTTGAGTTTGTAACAACATTATATTTTAATCAGAACAGTACGAGAAAAACACTTTTAAAGTTGTTAAGTGTTTACATATTGGTGCTCGTGACTGTACTAGCTTTGGCCTGTGACTTAGCAAGGAGGGCGGAAGTGATGCCCCAGGATTGTATGTACTACTGGAATGGAAAGCATCTTCTGTCCTAATCCAAGTCATGGTCTATCGGTGTGTCATCCCAGACCGTCAGATGGATGTTGATCCACCAACGAAAAGTAACATTTAAGTATTACAGTTTATTATTATTTCACCAATTGCTAACTCTCCACAATATCATCCAGTGAACTGAATGGCATTTAGAACGTGTTTGCATTCACAGCAAATGTGAAACTCATTAAATTTGGCGTTAATAAAACATATCTACTGCAATATTTACGTACCCAGTTAACTCCTGCAACTGAATGCTTAACGAGCTACGTCAAAGTATGCGTATTCTCTGAAACATGTGCAGTTGTGAATGCAACGAGTGTTATTCGACAGTTCCGCTTTACCTAGAGACCCACTTACACCCGGACTATTTGTGCGACTTCCTTATTACGAACTAGCACCGTGTAGTAATTTGTTGTTCCCGCCGATCCCACCGGTAACTGTAGCAGCTCCTTGGTTCCCCTCGCGTCTTTCAGTCGTCAGTGGCTAAAGAATACGTACATGAGGATGAATGGAAGCATTCCCCACTTCCTGCAGGCAGTCGTAAGGATTGCTGCCAATCTTCTAGGATACATCAACATTCTCAATCCCTCTGCCAATTTTCCGTCATAATGCATCCGGAGTGGTGACCACGTGTCGTTGTCGACAGTCAAATGTGTAACGACGACTTGGTGAAGGCCGCAGGAGTTGATGTCGCGATGCTGGTTGGAAGCTTTTGTTCTGCAGTGAACTTATTTTTAACTAAAATGATGATGATGACCCGTTGCGGAAAATATAACCCTCTGTTTAAGATGACCCTGTGATCCAATTTTGAAAAAAAAAAAATATTTTTTCCTTAATATTTGAGTAGGTAAGTGCCTGCGCACGCGCGGCAGTAATCAGTAAATACCGGTAACCTTACAGTGTATACCTGTGCTTATCTCACTAACTGAATTTTGTAGGGAGAGCGATTCATTATCGGGCGTATCTATCTATGTGTTATTTTAGACGTCAGATGTCATGCAATAAAAATACCTCGCAAATCGATGGTTTGGCTGGGTGCTGAATATGACATTGATTTTATTTATTTATGTTTACCTACGACGAACAGGTTGTAAAGTTTTTCATGCCCCATAGAAAAAGGAGTATCCTCCGAGCAGATGGGTGATGTGTCTGGTGGGCTACTGCCCGACAGTTGTTGTCGGATTTTTCTATATCTTCTTAACTCGCGAAGAAGTTTAATATCGTGATTTAAGTTTTTGATTTTAGTTCTCCATTTGGGTCATAAATGGCGCTGTTGTATTTTTTGTACTATGATATGCCGCTACAATTTGCTAATTAAAATGATAAACGAAATTCAATAGAATCTGCAAAACGTTGTCACTAAAATCTATAGCAAAGGTCCTTTTGTAGGTAATTAATGTCTGCGTCTATCGACACAACAGATAACTTTTAAACTACGAAATCCATTGTGTCACTCAAATACAAAACAATAATCAAATAACACAGTGAAAAACAAAAAAAAACACGAATGCGGTAGTGCAAACCAGAACTTCCAAACTGCAAATATGCAGACTCACGATACGATGTATTTATGCAAACTGTACGTTTATAGTGTGACAAAGATTAACACACTGGTGATAATTGGTGCTCACACCCTAACAGCAGATAGCGCGAGTTAAAGGGAATCTAATCAGTTTACGAGTGGACTCGCGATAAACAACACGACCGGCCGACGACCGGCTCATTTGTGATTTAATTAACATAATAATTAGTTTCATTAATCAGTTAAAATGTGCCTCAGTGTGGATAACTGCTGCTGCTGCTTCAGCCTGGAGCTGGGGACCAAGATGATCGGGATCTTGTACACTGTTAGTATTCGTGGGGTTTACTGAATACATTTTATTTTCAGTGAGGTTTTTCCGATTCAGTGTCTGCTTGTATATTAGTATGTTTGTAAACAGATGACGTATGAATCGGTCATTCAATCGGTTTATAAATCATGTTTAAATTAAGTACCACTGACGTTATTTTAGATTACAAATTATAGTTCATTGAATAATCTTTCATTCGATATTTGTACTATTGCAATAATTAGGTACTTAGTAATTAGATCACCGTTATCTTGGTAAACCACCTATAAACGTTTATTAATGTGCAATTCAAGAGAGTATTCGGTTAATTAGGGAGGTTTACTTTAGGTCAGTTTTCATTTCAGTCATATAATTATCTGCATCAATTATTGTCTAAGTACTATTATTTGTGCGTTATATTGTAAGCTCTATATAGGTAGGTACCGCTATCAAAAAACAAACCTGGATCATTAGGTTTCTGACCTTAATAGGAAAAAGTAAAACCTTTATAGGATACCTTTTTATTTAATAAAACTACAATATACTTTATTTCCCAATCAGCAAGTAGCTCCAGGAAGAACAATCATAAGTTAGATTAAACCTCGATGTAGCAGAACCATCGATATTTATAGCAAGTGTAGTTCTAGGAACGTGAGTCAAGTGCAGATTGGACGGAGGTTACCGTGAAGTGTGAACAGTGAACACTCGCTGATAAGCGGCCAATACTTCTGTGTCCGCACTTTCATAACCGGGAAATTAATGTAAACAATATCTGTCATCTATATTTATAGCACGGTAATCATGTATGCTTAAAAAGCCGTGTAGGTACTAAGGTAAATAATTAAGTGGGTGCCAGTAACACCTATATGATTCTTTTTGGAACTGTTAGGTCAGACACAAAAGTCTACTCTCTTTGTTTTTCAATTTCAGCAAAAACAAAACGTTATTAAAAATCATTAATTTATATTGGTCTAATTTTGGACTTTTTGTACGTCAAAAGCTAACTGGGTACAAAATAGAGCAGCCAAAACACCCCTCCACTAACACCCGGTGTGAATGAACTTACCAGTTTATAATCCGCGAAGAAAAAATGGCGCAGGCGTCGTCAGCAAAAAAAAAATACTAAGAAACTTTAAAAAATATATACATAACCAAAGAAATTAATTGTACGAAGCACGTTAAAAATCAGTTTAACTATTTTATTTCCTAGTGCTGATGTCACATTTTCTGTACAATCTAGTGCATAAGTCGGTAATTAGATCATTATGATAACACTAAACGTATGCTGCTTCAGGTCCAAAGTGAGAACAAGGTCAAATTACAGTAATTAATTCTTTGGAAAATTTGACTTTTAGAGTAATTATTTGATACGATAATTTATGTAACTTGTGTTCAGTGCACTAACCGATAATAAGAGTCGACTATTTATTTAGTGCTAAGTAAATAAAAATTTCGTTATCCAAATCCGTGGTCTAAAATATTCATCAAATCATGCTAATATCATGTAAAGAGATATACTACCTAGCTGGCTGCGGTCTTCATGTTGAACTTGGCTTGACCAAGGTTATGGCTGGACTTTAAAAGAGACTGTGACCTCTGACTTTGTTTCGGCTGTTTCTTCTCAAAGTAGTCAGGTACGAAACACCGGACTCATGCAATTTAAAAAAAAGTTATTTATTTTGACGTGTAAAAGTGTTTGACTCATTTACGGATTTAGCATAATAAGCCTATACCGTTCCTACTGCTGGGCCACACGCCTCTCTGTGAGAGGGAGAGGACCCTATTCAGTGCGAGTGTTATTTTTCGGTTCTATGACATGCTAGTTTCCTCGCGATGTTTTTCTTCACCAATTTGACAGCAGTGGTGATTGAAAAAAGTTGCATAAAATAAAATGCCCGCCTGGGTTCACACTGGAACACCCGACATTGAACCACCAATGCTCTCAAACTATGTGCTGTGAAAGGATATTGTTTTATGGATATTTTTTGTTATTATTGTTGAATTTCCATGACTACTATCTAAATCAATGAGACACAACATTGAGCACCTTTTCGCCATTAAATCCGTACGTCCATCATGAAGCATGAGTGTGAAGCTACAGATAACGCCAGTAGGGCATGGAATTAATTGATTGTAAACACATGCTGTCTGCTGATAACAGCTGCTGTTAATTACAAACATTATTAACTTTATAGGTATATCACATCAAATCACATGTAGTTAAAATGGTGACGCTCCTACATCCCTTGACCTCTTTGATCTCTGCACTTTTCTTCATCTACACTAGAAGAACCTTGCACCTATCTTATCATCTCCCAGCTTTACCTAGTGACCAAGCGTAATGGTGATCGCAATATAGATTTATCTGAGCAATTGCTGAGCAGTTCGGGTAAACGGTTATTGGGCTTTCCATCTGAAATTGCTTGGTAGCAGCTCTCGCTGTGAATTTGTGCTCGGTTGATGGCAATAGGCTCTTCCCTATAACTGGGACTTAAACATAACTGGAGAAATTTGGCTGTACATAATGGTGAAGTTATATATGGTAAAGAAGAGCAGGATACTTGTTCTTGACGTTATCCCTGAAAGAAAACACCTTATCGTCACGTGGAACTCGTGAAAGTAAACTGAAATATAGTCCATTCGCGTTTGTGTGTGTTTGAGCAAACTGATACGAGTCCTTGGTCTACTCGTAATAAAAACAAAGACTTTTTTCATTAAATGGTCATCTTGTTAAAAAGGAATATGACGTTATGTTTGTTTTCTCGGTGACTTAATGTACAGTCATATATCATGTGAATGCGATACGAGAACATTTCCTTATGACCTAATTAGTTACACTTTGCCAATAATTATTTTAGCACTGACTTAACTTCAAACTCAAACTCAACTCAAACTCAAAGCATTTATTTCAAATAGACCCATGACAGGCACTTTTGCATAGTCAAAATAAGCTACCTTCATAAATATATATGTTACTATGTCAGAATTGACAGGTAAAACAGTAAAAATAGAGTTGCAGAATAAGTAAGGAGGGTGTACCTAAATACTTGTACTTAAAAGAACTCCGGTTATTTAGGCAATAAGTTTTAATCGTATTAAAGGATAACATTTCTTCCCTGCTGGAATTCCTTAGAGGTAATTAACTAATTAGGTTTTAATCAGTAATTTTTGTCATTATCGACCGTCTCGGTACAAAACAGTTAGTCAACTTCTAAAACTAATAATTTTACTATATTTTGTGTAGGTAAGTACCTACTTCCACCGATTCGAAAAACGTCCATCCTAGCAAGCAGAGACTTGATTCAGTAGGGCATTCATTATACCTATGAATCAGGACAAGGAGACCAAATAAACTTCACGAAACCTCTTCAACTGCCCACCTTATCTCCTCAAAAGCGCAGATTAAACAAGTCTTCAGCACAGCTCAGTAGACATATTAGTATAACATACAGTATTTCAACTTGGAACAAACCGTTGGAACCGGTTGACACACACTTTTATGTCAAAACGTTTGGTACACGAATTCTAAGATTTACTAGTTTACTCGAGAGTTAAGGGCGCTTGTACAAGCTAAGAAAAGTCGCCGGGCCTATGCAAGAATTCGAGTCGTTTCTACACACGAACTGTGTATTGTGTACACTGCTTTGGCGCTGACCAAGAAAAAAATCTTGTCTGCGCTAGACCCGACGCGCGAACTAATATTAAGGCCGCTTTTACACGCTAAGAGTAAGAACTATCGCTTCTTACATAGTATGTGTAGGTATGCTCTAGCCAAAACACACCAAAACGTTTGGTTGCAACCCTCTTTGTGAAATCAAAAGCGTTTGATTTCAGAAAAAGGGCTTGGTTGGTTTACTGTTTATCTGTATACTATGCGGCCACTCAGGATAACGCGTTACCGTTGCAGATCCTGTCAGTATGCGCAGTGCTGGTGTTCCTCCCGATAGCCGTCATGAGCGACTCCTTGCCGCAGACTCGGTTCATCTTCTACGCGACCCTGGGCGTACTGGCCGTCATCGAGATCTTCGTAGGGAGCTTACTTATACATGGAGCGTTTAAGGTGAGCTCATTTTATTTACCTTTTATGTTCATTACAATGAATAATGGATCACTTCACTATCATTCATCTTAGTGCGAAATAGGAACTTAGGAAACCTAGCTGACAGACGTGTTTCCGGGGTATATGTCCCGCTTCTTTTTCTCGTCAGCTTGGGGGACTGTCTAACTTAATGTTGTCCGCAACAACTACTTCCGCCTGGGGACAGGAGAATAACAATATTGGTACATATTTCTAGATGGGTTGGCCGGAACTTCCAATTTTGTGACTATACTGCTAAATTATATTTTACATGTTGTTTACGCCACGCCAGGATTAAGATAATACTCCAAAAAAACCTTAATTGAATTAAGCACAATACCTAAATGGTTCTCTGTGATACAGAAGAATTTTGCGAATTTACGAGAAAGATAATAACAGAACAACATTTCAATATAACTGATTGGATATCGTCATCATTCTCCTACCCTCATCCCAATTTATTTGTGGTCGGCGCAGCATGTCTTCTTCCGTACTTCTCTATTACTCATTATCTCATCAGACACCTCCATTCTTGCCATGTCATCCTTCACACAGTTCATAATTAATTGCATTATTATCAGTGATATCACTGATAATAGTGATAATACATAAAATGGTATAACATACTCGTATTTCAATGGAACATTTTTTTGCATTTTTATGTATGTTGGTATGCTGAATTGCTGATAACAAGTAGGTGAGGTACCTACCGTCTTGTTTAATGTAGATATATCTACCTATTAACGTATTGAAGACTGTCCTTAATCATACACTTTTATCATGTTTATTTATACTTAAGAGATTTATAATCGCAGTAAATGGGTATTGTTTGTTTAAAATTGATACTCAGTCATTTTAACAAAATTATTTAAGATTTGGATAAACTGAAGACACCCGTGTGGGTTTCAGCTCAATGTAGCCATGGTATCTACGAACTTGGCCATTTAACAAACTTAAAAATAAAGGATCGTTTCTCATAGGGGTTGGCTGAAACTATAGAACGCCACCTGCTATAACGCTTCCTTACAAAGTCGAATCGTTTTTGCTTCGTCTACGTTTTACCGTGCGGTCACTAGTATATCAAAAGTAATGTAATAATGTAGTATTTTTGGTAGCTTGTTCAGATCAAAATATTTACAAAACGAGACTTTTGTTTAGCTATATTCGGTAGAATGGTGAATCGGGAATAGCCGTTGTTTCTTTACCATGCAGCGAATGAATACTCAATACATCTGATGATTCTTTAGACAACAAAAGTTCGGTTTTAAAAACAATCATAAAAAACAGAGGTTCTGTTTTCTATAGAATTATCAAGTTGTCCTTACATATATCACTTAAATCGTCAGTAATACAAGGGATCACGGGACCCATAACTACAATGTTCACTCTCATCACTTTCCAGCGGAAGCCCCAGTTCACGTGGCCCTGGCTGGTCCTGGCGTGGTGGAAGGGGCTGGTGCTGATCGTGCTCACCGTGGTGGGCATGGTGCTGCTTACCTTCAACCGGGATGTGAACACCATCGCTGAGGCCAGCGCGGTCATATCCGTGTACTTCGTTTACTCAGGTAAGAAGATCTTTTTTTTTTACTTCCTTTTTTAGGGACTTTTGTAAATGCAATGCGTGTGAATGACAGTCCCTCCCATCGTACCCTAAACAGACTCTTCGCAGCCTCGCCATTAGGTTCAGACACGATTATATGGAAAATCAAGTTTGCCCATCTTAACCTCAACACCCTAAACATCTTTACTCGTTAGTTTAGGACCTTCTTGATGAGTAAAGGAAACAGTAGCCAGTAGCTACTGTTAGTCATATGAAAACTGATAAGTATCAGAACCAGGTTGAACTTAGCTCCTTAAAGTCCGAAACCATGCACTACGATACTGTGTGGAACACACTGAACATCATATCGTATCACGCGTATCATAATACACAGGTCCTGTATTATGATACGCGTCAGATATGATATTTTTAGCGACACTTTGTACGGTAGCGATAAATATTGTTTCCAATTGCTAGTTTTTGGTACAAGTTCACATTCAATTGTTTTGCCAGCTTATAACGATTCTACTGTAGTATGTAACAATAATATTGTTGTAGAACAATAATGACGCAGTGACAGCTCTTCAGATGGGCTGATCGCTCAGTTCTAACAACAGAGAGTTTAGGTTTTAATACAGGGTATCGGATTTAAAGATAATACTTGATAATGAAAAGACAAATAGGACTTTAGACAACCGAAAATACTATACTTGACTTACTTGCTTTATGTCGTAGTATTTTGATTTAAGTCAATGTAAAGTCGACGTGTTATTGCTCTGTAGATAAAGTCCGGGGCTCCCCGCTTGTCGTGTCCTGCAATCAATTATAGTTTATTGTCTGCCGGAACTGATAAGGAATTAGTTGCCACGTAAACTTAACAAAGGACATGGCTAAAAGGTCATAGATAAAAAAGCCAGAATCGCAATAATCATATTTTATTGTTTATGTTACCAAGAACTGCAGTTGAATAGTGTCTTTTTTGGTCCTATGTGCTTTCTCTCAGCATTTAAATATCAGTAAAGCTTTTTGTTAAACCGCAGGGTTCTCAAGCATGACATGTTAAAAGCAAATATTTTATATGCAAGTCTTCTTCTTACTTCACCATCTCATGAATAGGAAAGCCCCTCACCGCGGTGTTACAATGGACCATAGACCACAAAGCGACTCTTTCACGCTTTTTCGCGCGCATAGAGCATGACCATAAACAAAGCTGAGGTGCTTACGCATTGTTACTGTCGCCACACTCTTGTATAACAATTATATGGCGTTGTGTTGAGAGGTCAAAGATCTGGCTTGTGACGTGTGCAGGCGCATAAATAAAGATGTGATTAATTACTGACCTACAACCTGTGAGACTATTAGTACCGGTGTTTTGTTGTAAACTCAATCAAAAATGTTTTGCACAAAAATATTTAAAGAAATTTGAAATACTACCGAAAGGCATAGGTATACCAATCCAGCTTAAATTCGTTGAAGGAATACGAAACGCTATAAAAGAGATTTTCACCTGTCTAAATCGTCAGGTCAGTCCATCAGGTCAAATGTAACACTCCGATCGCACATTCTACTATACTATCAAAACAGGGTTTCCAATATCTGAGTAATCAGAAATTTATCAATCATTTGTAAATGCTTAAGGAACTAAATCTAACCACCTCTGTGCTGTCCGGGGCGGCGTACAAGAGCCTAAGTCTGGGAACAAGACATTTAGCTAGCTAATCTTCCAGTAGCAAATTAGTTCCGTGTTTCTAATCACCATCAAAGCCAGCCAGCCCTCAAACAAGTAGTGCACTTTTCAACCAATATCCATTTCTAACCTACGTTCCCTTAATTTCCAGCCCTCCTGATATACTTCGCCGTGGTGGTGAACAGCAGAAGACAGGAGCTGGTCCACGAGAACTACTGGGCGAACAAACACATGCTGCGGCATGCGAGGACGCAATACTACTACGTGTAGGAGCGAGACCAAAGACAATCGAATATAGACGAATAGAATGTTTAATACAGTCCTTTCAGACAGTTATTTTATCTCTGACACCAGCAACGCATTAGCAACCTTAGGCAACGAGAATAAAGATCTTTCACAATGATGCAAAGGTTAAACCGTTTGCTCCCGGCTGTCATTTGTAGCTCTTTGACAAACGTTACGGGTCATCAGAAGCCTGAGAATCTGACAATCAGTCTTAACCAAGCGATATCGTATTACCCAATGACTGGGTTGTGCAGGTCAGATAGGCAGCCACCCAAAGTAAAATAGTGGTATTTAGGTGCATTCGATTACATTGGACGCCGTCCCTAATATGGTTGGGAAAAGGCTAGGCAGATGATGATGCTAACTCGAAGGTATAATAACTGTGGAAGGGCTGTAACCACCGTAGTCGTTGCGTAGACGTCTACGCAGGATCAATGCGAGATACGAAGACAACCTTAGTGTAAATTATTTTTAGTGTAATTATTTAAGAAAACTGAATAAAATAATATTTTTATAGCTGTGTTAGTTTTGTTTGATTGTGGCCCAATCCAAATATTCAATCAATCAATCAATCATTTATTTTGTTAAACACAGGTATGGTTACAGATAGTATATTGTCTAAAATATGTGCACTATGGTTTGCCAATATATGGCGTACAAAATGGCGAACAAGATTAATATAAACAAGCAATTACAATTAAAGTGGCATGTCAATATTAGTGATGGACTGAATCAGAACCAAGTGTAAATGCAACGCTAAATATATCGACATTCAATCAATACATGTTATTTAGAAGATACCGTATAACCGTAGTAAGATATTTTTTAAGTTAACGGTTCGGCTTACCTACTTTTTATTACCTACTACTCAAAAACCTTACTTTAAAAAAAAAAGTTAATATTCGTTTTACATTATTTATGGGGGGGCTACAAAGTATCAATCTGTTTCCTTTATTGCTTCAGAGAGCCATTTCAAAATATAGACAGAGTATACTTTACTGTACACCAAATTGTAAAATAGCGCTTTTACAAAACCTCTTCATAACATACACGGGGCACTATCAAAATGAATTAGCATTGCTGTCGCTTGCATAAAAAAGAAGAACAGTATATTCTCTATTCATATTCCATTTAAATGGCCATTACGTCAAAAATTGCGCATACGTGGAAACAATTAAAGTGCGCGTCGAAGCTTGCGCCTGCACATTGTGAGTACGGCGCACACGCGGAAAATTGCGCGCTTTTCACCCGACGCCACAATGGCGGCGTGTCGCACAGATATTATAAATATAAGACAACGAAAGAAATAAACAGAAAGTGGTGACATGTAGTGCTCGCAGTATGGTAAGTAAGTGCTGCTTGTATTTATATTTTGTAGTACGATTCATTTTCAGGAAATAAATTAGACCGAGACGCCAGTTTTACTAGCGGCAATCTAAAAGCTCCGTTTTTATCTGCAGACTTTATTGGTTTCTTGCTGCCCTACTAATAGCGACAGGTACATAAAACACTAACTTAAAAGCATGGATATCTAAATGTTGTCATTCATTTTTTTGGAATTAAACAAACTCATTTTGTTTGTCTAAATACCAAATATTTGACTACACTATTTTAACTTTGCATTATTTGTATAACGATAAACAACTCAAATATTTTACCATACCTAATCTAATAGGTCACTTTGCACAGATGATTCCCATTAACAATACAAATAGAAATAAAAAGCTCTTACAACTAAATAGAAAGACACAATAACTCTATTAAGGTACAAGTGGTACAAGTGGAACCATCGGAACATTACAGATGAGATTAACTCTCGAAGATAAACCGATAACCGATGTTTATCGATATTCGTTGTGATTGACCGTAAACTAACGGAATGTCACCGTGTTGCTGGCACTTGGGTGAGTTAGGGGAAATGATAAAGTGGCCAGAGTTATGTGGAGCGTAATTTTAACGATGGTTAGCGATAAAAGATTGGATATCGCTTGATAGTTATTCTTTTTCTGAATTTGGGTCACCGTCTCTATGGATTTCCGGACACAACTGGCCTTTACCTTTCCGTATAGCCGTTGTCCGTCCCCATTATTTTTGTCCGAACTAATTGGTCATATTTGAAAATATAAGTAAAAAAGTTTTGTCGGGACTTTTCATATTTCAAATCAGGTGCAAATGAACCTATAGACTACTATAATTAATAGATAGATAGTATTGTATAATTGCAGTTGTAAGTGATGGAATCTGTTTTGATAAATTATATCTCATGTCGTTTGGTAATTGATACGCGTGTAATTGTGTACTGTAAAAGATATAGAATTAGCAAATATAAGCTTATCACAATATCAATATTTCGTTTTCTGCAAATCCAATTACAAAGCGAAGCACAAAAAAAAAATTCAGTCATTTCAATTTTTACCATATTTTGCCTTTGGCTTCGCCCTCTTTGAAGTTTGAAGTGATCCCTATGTCTTAACACAGGTCATGGACTATCTGTATGTGCTAAATAAAAAATCCGTTCAGCCATGAGAAGGTAACAGACAGACAGATTTACTTATGCAAATTCGCATTTATATTAGTAAATGCGAATTTGCCGAAAACGCGCGTTAAGAGCAGTTGGTCCTGCCCGGCTGTCATTCGCAGATTTATTTTATTCTTTGACAGTCGTCATAGGTAGTAAGAAGCCCGATAATCTGACAACGAAGTTACTATGATACTGTACTCCCTTACCTCCCAGCAATCCAAGATTCTATTTTGTATAGAAACAAGTCAATCTGCACTGTTACAATACAAGCGAATGCTCTCGGTGGTGGAGCGCTTTTAGGGAGGAACGTAACATAATACTTGGTTGATATAAGATATGATCGGATATTCAGTCGTTCAATGTAAAATACAGTTATTCAGCTGCATCTGGTGGGAGTGGAAGTCGACGCTAACATAGTTGTGAAAGGCTACGCAGATGATGAACAATTAACCAGTAATTTCCCAAAATGTCTAACAACGTCAGCGGCCCACAACCCGTCCGATTATACTCAGTAATAAAGTATAGATCTGAATATTCCCACGAGTTGCGCGGCGCAAGCGCACCTCATGCACTTTCACTATGTCCTCACCCGTGTGCGGCCCGCGCTACACATCCAACATACAACATCATTTAAAACCATTACCATGGCTGCCATAATCGTATACCATGGAGATTGAAGATCAGACGATGGTTTAAGTCATCTTACATCTCGTCGATCTTACATCGTGATGTTAAGATAAGTCGTTCACATTGCAATGTGTCGTTTACTTTGATGCTAGGGGATGGCGAACTTGTAATGTGTTTCTCGATGCAATGTATTTCTACGTTTAACCAGAATATATATTACCGACAACACGAGTTGGGAGAGCGATCTAGTTGCTGCCCGTAGATGGAAAGTGTAAAAATAGACAATTATGTCATTTTACTGTTTGGCCTCACTGAAACATACGTCGTTAGATGTTTTCCATAATGACGTGACATTCCATAGTATCTTTTTTTTTTGCATTTCACAAAGCTAAAGCTCGTCATGTAACTACTAAAACTTGAGCTGCCAGATCCCCAAACCATATAAGATGGTATTCCACAGTATAGCAATCTAATTTAGGCACTGTTCGTCACGATTTAGAGGTGTTGTCATTTGCATTGCACCCAGACCTTTGCTTCTCTTGTATGTAAACTTGACCCAAGGGTTAATCAGCGTGTGAAGGTGTAAGCTCCGCTGTATCAGACGGATTAGGCGTGCTACGTAAAAGTTTGCCTGCAAGAGTAAAATCATACTACGTTTCTAAGTCAATCTACCTCAAAGGGTAATTCCTTACACAAAAGTAATATTGTATAATGACAATGATACACAACATCGCTTAGATTTTTTTTTTAAAATGACATTGTATTTTCTTATAAGATAGCAGAAAGACGTAGGTATAGTTCGGTTCAAACTTAATGGCGGCTCGGAAGTTAGCTGCAAGTGACGGTCTGCGCAGGTATAGCGGTTCAAAATGTATGGGGGCTCGGAACATCTAACGTAAAGCTGCGCAGAACACAATTTTAGGTATCAGTGGGGCGCAGAGGACGCATCGTCTTGACTGTATAATGCGCAGACCGTCACTCGCAGCTAACTTCCGAGCCGCCATAAAGTTTGAACCGAACTATACAAACATTAAATTAAAATACCATAGTGGATTCACGTTAATCACTAGTAGTACAGTTATTGATAGTGTAGACGAACTGGATACAATCTCATGACCCCAGTCCTTAGTCCTCAACCACTGAACTCCTTCTCCAATGACAATCTTGGTCCATAATAACTTGCCACCATTTTTGGGCCTACAATAATCGTTTGCGGCCTGAGGCTCTGTAGGCCCCGTTACGGATAAGTGTCGTGCCGATTTTGGACATCAATTATTGTACCCGGATTGAAATGGTGATAACAGTGAATGGACGAATAAATTACAAACAACATTCTTTTGAATGAAACCGAGAATCATTGATCAGGCTGTAGACCATAAACGGATGATTGATTAATGTTACGAAATATCTTGCATACGTTGTTCGTAAACGCTACTTTTACGCACAGTGATAAAATACAGGATTACGTACTCTTATCATCACCGTCAGCATTCTCCAACCCTTATCTTAATCCATTTGGAATTAGCGTAGCATGTCTTCTTCTTCCTCACCTCTCTATTAGTCTGTACATCAGTAGTCACCTTCTTTCTACCCCGCTGTATACTAATGGCCTGATCCATCCCCATTAATAGGTTCCGGAAAGTTCCGGTTATCTTTTCTCGTAGTTAATTTCATAAAAATGCAATGTTTATGTTTTATTTATCTGGTACGGACGTCATCGTACAGATATTATGAAAGACAGGACGATTATCGTCACGAACAAGTTACCTAATTAACTGTTCCGTACTACCATGTCAATCTTCTGTTCCGCTTGTCTCATAGTTGCAGGTGTCCAACTCCAAGATAGGGTGAAGTGTTCCTTTTTATAGAAAGAATATCTCAGTAGTAGCCTGGAGTTTATTTAAATCTTAATCGCAGGTTTTATGCATGACAAGTAGTAGGTACCTACTTCATTGCCCGCAAACTATTGTAGTTGAAATCGTACTTATGTGCCAGCATTCTTTTCTGTCCTAAAATAATACCACAACTGTCATAAAGTCAATCAATAATATCTGTTGGCATTCAATAATCTTGTTATTAATAAGTTTCGACTTTCTCGATATCAGTAATATTCTATGCATTAGTTGCGCAACGCAATATCTACTTACGTCACACTTCACAGTACGTCAGTGCCTACTTTATACAACTTGTAGCACGCCGAACAGATACCTCCAAATCTACCTAGAGATACCTAGTGAGTTACTGTTATAGTACAGATATAGTATACAACAGTTTTATTATAATGTTTAGGTATGGGCATCAACAAGATAAAGATAACATTTACTATTATTCCACTTTTATCTTTTATCTATACATACATCGTAAATAGGCTACGTTTAAAAAAACCGGCAAAGTGCGAGTCGTACTCACACGCACATAGGGTTCCGTAACACCAAACAATATTTTTCATAGTAAGTATGTTAATTAAAACCAAAGTTACTGCTGCAGTTTGATGAAAAAGTCCCATATCTCAAAAACTAAACATCTTCAATCTTATTCAAACCAATTATCGTTGAAAGTTTTTTTTACGTTCTACAATCCTCCATTTTTTTTCAGAATTTTTCTCCTCTTACTTTAGAAATTAGAGGGGGGGCCCCTTAATCTTTTATTTTTTTATTTTTGTATGAAAATCGTAAAGCGGTTCACAGAATACATCTATCTACCAAGTTTCAACTATTCCACACGGGAAGTATACTGTTTCAAACAATGCCCATAAAAAGACATTGTTCGGCTTCCATACATCGTTCGCCTAAGAACCAACAGAGACGTGAATTTACTTTGTGTTTTAAATAATGCATTAATTGGATTGAAAATCACAGACACTTCTGAGAATTGTAAAAAAACATTCGATATTTAAGGTTATAATTAGTCCAATAGAAACGTAATAATTACGAGTGACAAAATGACGAGACTGTCATTCTGTCATTACTATCAAATGTCAAAGTAACATCTGTCAATTCATCGACTGTCAGTGTTGATGTTACTCGTTTTTGTATAAACATCGTAAATCGGTTCACAGAATACATCTATCCACCATGTTTCAACTATGTAGTTACTTTATTCCGAAACTATTAAAGTTTCGGAATAAAGTGGCTGTGACATACAGACAGACAGACACAACTACGGCATTCGGCTACGGAACCCTAAAAACCGGCCAAGTGCGTCAGACTCGTACACAATAGGTTCCGTTAAAACACCGGAAAACACGT
Source organism: Noctua pronuba (assembly GCA_905220335.1). Classification (NCBI taxonomy): domain Eukaryota; kingdom Metazoa; phylum Arthropoda; class Insecta; order Lepidoptera; family Noctuidae; genus Noctua; species Noctua pronuba. Next base: position 17,443,358 of record LR999904.1, on the reverse strand, counting down.
TTCTTGTGCAGAAATCTTAAATTTTGACTTTATTATTTTTTGTTATAGCGGCCAAAGTAAAATACACTCAAAAAAAAAATTGCATGTGATACCCCCATATTACTGGTCAAAAGTTACAGCCCTGTGAGTCCTGAGACAGACGGACGGACAGACGAAACCTTAGTTATAGGGTCCTGTTGGCACCCTTTGGGTACAGAACCCTAACAATGGCAGGCTGTAATCTGTATCTTGGTACATTTATAATTGAGCACCAACACAGCTTGAAGAACGTGCTTCAGGTGAAGAAAATTGATCGGAAGTAGGAAATTATTCCAAAAAGGTGCGTGAAATTGTTCTTCTGCGTAACACTGAGTCCTACCGTAAAGCGTGATTTTTCACCCAAAATAGTCGTTTCCCAGCAATAATTTTGCGTAGAGTTACTTAGTTTGATTTACAGAATGCATGGTTGACGGCTTCGTGAAGGGTCCGTTTACACCTTGTATGTAGGTATATTCAATATTGATATTGGTTTTATATCTTGACAATTCTTAACTCATTTCCTCCCCCGACGATTTTCTCCTGTAATAAATAATATGTTTGATCTAATATACACGTGGCAGAATGTGATAAAACCACTGTTTAATTAAATATTCTGACCTATAAATGATTAAGATTATCAGATTATACCTCGGGAGTAATAGATAATATGTATTGTGCAGATTCATGTTAAATTGGAAAATATCTACATATTATTATTCATCTGAGGAGCTCAGAAACCGATCACAAGGGAACACCTGATTGATGACTGTTTAAATCCACGCTACCCCATTGATTTTAAATAATTAAAAGCGAGTGTATCGAACGCGCGGTACGTGAGGCTGACCGTGACAGACTACCTTCGCGGCGCGGCCTCACTCACGTTATGTGGCCGTTGCATAACGCGCTCACTTTCACCCAAAACAGTAAGTCACTGACCGACGCCTGCTCAGCCCCCTCCCCCCACACACCACGGCACCGGCCGACAGGCGTGCGTGTCAATGCCAGAGCTGCTGACATAAGTAGCCATCATAGCCGACCTGTCTGATGGTTACACTGAAGTCTCAGGAAATATTTCATCGATTAGGCAATCATGACACATTTGCAAGAGAAACCAATTCAGAGACGGTTAGGTGCAATAGGAATGCGTAGTTGGTATTTACATTGGTAATATGCTATGCGCTGCTGACAGCTGATATTAGCTAAGAGGCCGCTAACTTACTTCCCAGCATAATCAGCCTATACCGGTCCCCCTGCTGAGCTGTCTCAGCACGTTGATCTCAGGCCTCCTGATTGTGAGAGCTAGTGTGCCATAAATCATCACCCAGATTGGACCATGTCAATATTATGTCAGTATTTCGGTGTTCCTCCGCTGTTTTCCTTCTAAGATGGGATTGAGCTAATAAAACAGGAAAATAACAAAAGATTGTGCTATCTGTGTGATTAACTGAGAATGTGTAACATTTCGCTGTTATTTTCAGTGACATCATGTTAGCTTGATTTATAATCTCCAGATATCAGTTACGTGCTAGTTGGTGTGTTTCTTTGTATGATGGTCTAAATTACACAGATAGACAATCATTTGTAATCTTAATTTTAAAACCTTCTTAAATAAAGTAGAAGCAAGCGGCATTGCTATTATTTTTAATACATATTTACATATTTAATACATTTTTACATTTCGTCTCTTCCGTGTTCCGTCTTTACACATTAAATCCTGAAAAGACTTTGGATTTTAGCTCTAAGTATCTGAAAAAAAACCTTTGATTATAGTCAAATGTTTCACGAACCCTAAGAGACACCTAAATAAATGCCTAAATGAACACTGTTGAAGTTCCTAGGGGAGCGTTGAATATGCAACTGTGAATTCAACGTTCTTTTATTTGATCTGAATCTTGAAATTGGGATAAACGCAGTAGAATGATGATGGTGTTCGTGAGTTTCTCATTCGCTACGTATCTAGACGAACAGGAAAACGCAGTATTTACTATTTTATTTATTTTTTGCTGAATCAAGTCTTCATCTTCTTTCTCTGGGCGCAAACAATTATGTAGTACTTATAAGGGTTTCGTACGGGTAGTAGAACATATTATGCCTACATGTTTTGTCTGTCGTTAAGCCAAGTGTCGGTAAGCTTTCCTTAAAAGACAGTTATTATTATATGCCATCGTGTTTTTTTTTGTAGATTTATATAAGAGGAATATCCCACCATGCATTTTTTGTTATATCTTAAAGGGATTAGGCAGCGTTTTTGATGAAAGCTGCCAGGTGGCTTGACTTTTTCCGACACTTCCAACAATTTTATCGTCATATTTCAACCAATTTATACAAAACCTTGACAAATTATATACCTAAACCTTCATGAATCACTCTATCTATTGGTGAAAACCGCATGAAAATCCGTTCAGTAGTTTTTGAGTTTATCGCGAACAGACAGACAGACGCGACGGAGGACTTTGTTTTATAATATATGATGATGATTCCAGCTAGCTCATTTTTTCCAACTATGTTGCCCAAGCAACGGCTTCGTACACTTACAAAGGTTCCGAGGGATCTATTAGGCATAGGCTAGTTTTCATTCTGCATATTAATAAATATTCTTGTCTTAAAAGTAGAAAGTAAGTCGCGGGTAACAGCTAGTACTAAATATTGCTGTCCTGCAAACAATACATCTACAATTTAAACGAGATGTCTCGGTAGTCAGTAGTTATTCAGTAAGTAATACAAAAACATTACCTTATTACGTCAGCCGTCAGTCCTACTAACGGCGGCTAGTGTACAATATAGCGCGTAAGCTTCACCTTGCGACCCATATGCGAGGTCGTCGGTGTCACACATTTGTAATAGATTGGCAGCCATAAGTTTTTCATGTGGGTAATTGCAGACATTCGAAAATAAGCAAAGATTTACACAATATGACATCTCTTAAGCATAACTGGCGAAATACGGGTGTTTAGGTGTACCTAATAATACACCCGTATTTCGCATATAGAATGGAAAAAAAAACAGTTGAATATCCTGAACGGCGTAGATTTTTCATAATCACCAGTTTATGGCTGAGATGTGGAAAATTAAAAAAAAAAGTTCAATTCCTCCACAACAGACAGTACACAACATTAGATCTCCTTGCATTCGTATTTCCGAAGATACACGATAATTGTCGAAACTTTTTCTGAGCAATATAACATTGTATTGCATTTTACAAAAAACATAGACAGGTTAAGTAATAGATAAGCAAATGTAATAGCAATTGAACGAAAGTGAAAACGTAATCCAACGATTATCGGAGAACCATCGACACAACACAACTACACTAAACTTTAGTCAGTTATCATAATGATCAATCTCATCCCTATTTCAAACCTCTCGCTGCCTTATTTGTCTCCGCTTGTCACGATAAAGGCCATAACCAGTCGATGGCGGGTTTCTCTTACATTCCCAGCAACAACACTATAACTTTTATTAGGTACCGATAGAGTATGGCAATGTCGCCGGGTTCACGCTGTGACCTACGAGCTGCGGTGCAGAGGCAGAGAGTTTAGAAGAAATTGGGATACGCCAATGGTAAATTGATGCTTTATTAATTGAAAAGCCATCCCTGTAAGAAAGTGTCACCAAGTGTCCAATCCTGTGTGACCATGTGTCACACAGTGTGTGTGTGTGGTGACACATGTTCGAATTAAAGAAAATCGAATAAACAAACGCGCTAGAATATATAGATACACCCATTAGAGATCGACTTGATGATATAAAATTGGACTTTTCTCGGCAATATTCATCCAGACAGAGTGACTATATATGCAGCAACAATAGACTAGCGATTACAAAAACATATTCAAAAGGTTTACAGATAGAGAATACAGGGTTATATTTTTTAGAGATTTCAAGTGCAATTGTTCGATAGATAATAAACAAACAATGGACATCGTAAGATAGTGTAAGATCCTTTTTCAAAAAAATCCGTAAGTTCACAGATAGGGCTGCTGTAATTGTCAACAAGAGATTTTGTTTCTAGGAAGTGGTTACTACTCCTTTCTATAACATTAAAACAAAATTCATTTCGGATCTGCGACGGGTCTCCCCAAGTAGCACAGCACTTTATCCAGCTGGGTGAATCTATTGACTCATCATCTCCTATCTTTCTTGATTCCATGTCTCGAATACTTTCCCGGCAACCGGTCGCCGGTCGTCCGTCACTGTATCGTAAGCAGCCACCACGCCCGTGCCGTGTGCCTTCCACTTGTAGTTGTAACCAACGTATTATACCGGCACCATGATGTAAGCGCTTATTGTCTCTTATTTATGTTATGGGCGAAAAGAAAAAGTTAAGATGTTAACAGGTGTGGTCTGCTCTCCCTAAAAGCCCTTCGACGTCTTTCATTATCTTGTTGTTATGATTTATTTTATTTTAAGCAAAAAAACTGCATAATATATGGGCTACTATACAAAGGTCAAGCGATTATCATAGCATAACTCATCATTTACCCAGCTTTTGCCTGTGTACTTATACTATGTTGAAGATGGCTTCCAATCTACCCGAATGCATCATGACATAATATAATCGACCTTTCGTGTAGAGATACTAGATATCTTATGACTTAACGAACATTAACTAAACTCAAACTAATAATTTTTGCATTGCAGTTTACTCCATGGATCTTACTCCTCATCTCGGTCGCAACCTCCGCCATAGAGCCCATCACAACTACAAACAACAACATAACAACGCTATACCCAGTCTTTAACAAGACAATCTCCAGAAATGAAATCCACACCAGATTCAGTGATACAGAAATCAGACCTACTGATACAAATATAAAAAATAATGATACAGAGCCAAGACTTAATGATACGGAAGTAAGAATCAATAATACAGAATCCAAAACAAATGATAATGGGAATAAACTCAACAAAACAGAGACCAAGTCCAAACCAGACTCACAATCATGGAAGATAGAATCTGGTTTCGCGCCGTCAAATCTTACAGAAGATGAGAACAATACGACTGATACTAAAGTAAGACAAGAGAAGAAGGAATTGTTGAAAGATTTCAAGCCGAGTCAACATCTAGGAAGCTTCTTTGATGATGACAGTGCTGAAGTTATTAAGCAACCAGTGTATGGGCCGGTTGAAAAGAAGCCAGCGAGTGGCTTTATAAGGTAAGGGAGAATTTGCCTTAGTTGCTAAATAATACCAACTGCAGATAGTTTGGTTGTCAACATGTTACGACTTCAACCATCTAATTCACAAGTAGGTATGGTGGTACGCATGTCAGTGGTTACACAATTAGTTTAACACTTTCGCTGCCCAGCACCCAGCATATGAGTCCCAAGTCCATATTACGCGGGGTGCTGGGCAGCGAAAGTGTTAAGGTGGCCTGTTGTTCTGTCGATACTCCGTACTGCTCTATGTCAGCTCATGGCTAAAGTGTTATCGCTGGCATGCGGCCTTCTGCAGCAAAATTACAATCACTTTTATATGATCAGTACCGTTGTTTTCAAAGTCATCACGATTAACGACACGCATTTCTTCCAGCTCAATCAAAGACGATTACCCCCACCACGCAACCTACAACCAGATACCCAAAGAGTTCTACTACACGCACCAGGAGTTTCCCTACAAGTTCGAGGACACCATCTACACGAAGACCAAGGAAGGATGGACGGACTCCATGGAGTCCAAGCCGACAGTCGAGGTCCCCGTGAAGGTTCCTGCAGGAGGGTTTTATCAGTCACCAGACGCTTTCAAGGAGAAGCCCCACAGTGATGAGGAGTTTGGTCTGGCGTACCATGAAGATGAGAAGGAGCATGCGGTTAAGAAACGGTTGGTTGATTCTTGATTACTTCATTTGATTGAGTTAAAGGTTAAAGGTCTACAGGAGAATTAAATAGGTGTTAGTGTGATGAGAGAAATAATAATTTAAAAGATAGGCACACTCAAGCAGATTTAAGACATAGAGAAAAAATATCATCATAACAGGGCAGGTTGAGAATAGTGTATACTCCACACTATTCCTCCTTTTTCTCATCAATTATTCTGCAGATAACCCAACGATGGAGCAATAAAATAAAAATAACCAAAGTCCACGACTAAACAACTTACACATTTTCACGTTTAAAAAATACAATAGTGCCGATTCGTATTCTAGAGGAAACAGCTTGAGGTAACTTTCATAGGTTCCTATATTTTAAACTAGCTTATGCCCGCGGCTTCGTCCTCGGTTTTTCGGTTCAGTTCGGTTATAGTCCCACGGGATCGAACTACCAGAATAAAAAGTATCCTGTGTTTTTATACTTATGTGTACCAAATTTAATCCAAACCCGTTCAGTAATTTTTGCGTGAAAGAGTAACAAACATCCATCCACCCTCACATACTTTCGCATCTATGATAGGTAGTTTTAAATATACAATAACGCTAAGGGTAGTCGTAGAACGGCGCGTCCGTGTTCCACGCGCGCCTCAAAGAGATGTAAGCAAAAGAAAGGGGCCCGCAAGGGCCGATGCCTGCCGGGGCTGCCGGACTGTTCGAAAGAGATACCGCGGCCCTGGAATACAAAGGGCAAAGAAGGAAACATGGATGGGTCTTAGTCAGTAAAAGTCTGACACTCCCTCCCACTCAGCACAGAGCGGGGGGGGGGGGTTATTGGATGACAATGATATGAGCCAAAAAGATTGTATGTTATACTTGTGTGGCTAGAGCTACGCATATGAATATAACGAAAATTAATATCAGTATCTCAAGAACCAATTCAGGGCCTGAAATGGAATGTGAATCGGATCTGTCAATCAGTACTGTGAGTCAGGCTGTGAGTACCGCCCACGAGTCTGACCTACTTGTTTACAACTTTTACCTTGCCTTATCTGCGAGAGGGTGTAAACACATTCTTGAGTAAATACTTATTAAAAACAATGTAAGAAAGTGGAAAGCTGTTGGGTTAATGCAATCTCAGTGTCGCGTTGGCAACAGATATGCGCAGAAGGGTCATTACCATGCTCGATAGCTAAACTGTTACTGTTGAATAACAAAAACCTGCTTACTGCTTAGCTTGTTAATAAAATATACAATGTCAAATGTGTAATATACTATCAGCCGCACATTTAAAAAAAAGGGGAAATCATCGACACGACTATCTTAAAGGTTCAGTAGCGCTTGCCAAGATCGGTCCGTGGATGGGTGACCATCCATTACGTACCGAGTTATCTCCGTGCCTCGGAAAGCACGTTAAGCTGTTGGTCCCGGCTATCATTAAAAGTAGATCTATGACAGTGGTTACAGGTAGTCAGTGGCCCGAAAGTCTGACAACCAGTCTTACCAAGAGAGTATTGTATTTTCCAGTAACTGGGTTATGGAGGTCAGACAGGCAGACGCTCCATGTAAAATACTGGTATTCAACCTCATCCGGTTAGACTGGAAGCCGACTCCGTTAGGAAAAGGCTAGGCAGATGATGATGTTTAAATAAACAGTATGCCAATAACAAAGAACCCCCAAAGTTGGTAACATTTAAAAAGGCAAAATACCTGAAACAATCAAGCTAAACAGTTTCACCACAGCTGCACCACACGATACCAGTTATTTTCCTGTGTTTAGTAGTTGATCTGTAAAACAGACGGACGCTAGAGAAATAGTTTATTCTGATTTCCTTTAAATTGTTCACTGTACGTATTTATTATTGTCATCAATAAATTCAAAAACCCTCCTATCATTACTTTGTAACAGTACATAAGCATTCTTCTTTTTACGGCTTTCATATGCTTAATCAGCCTGTAATGTTCCCAATGCTGGGACACAGGCCTCCTCTCTGTGGGCCGTACTGTATCCCACGTGGGCCCAGTGCGGGTGGGTGGATATTACATGCTTGAGAATTTTTGGTTATAGGATAAAGCGGTGTCCTCACGATCCTCCTTTACTTTTCCGTCACCGTTTTGAGAGCAGTGGTGATGAAATAAATTACATAAAGTGATGCGCCTGCCTGGGTTCTTCCCCACGACCTACAGTTCGCAATTCGGGGCCGTTACCGCTCCTTTCATTCTGGTTATGCGCGAATCTTCTCTAGCTACATCTAACGATTGGTCCCAAGTGGTACTTCTGTATTTCACATTGCTGTTGACGACATACGCGTGACCCCCGTGTATCGCAAATATCCTTTCACTGACTGCACATTGGTTAACACACATTAGTCATTTATATTAATATCACTTGAATTATAATAATGAATGGGTTCGCGTGAATGAGTGTTACATGCCAGTCAGAGTTTAGACTCATAATAAGATAAATCTGAAGAGTTTGTTTGTTTCTTTGAACGCGCTGATCTGGATCTACCAGTTGAAATATCGCAATTTAATATCTATTTACCATCACGCTTCGACCCTTAAGCACAGCTAATATCAGATGATCATGTATAAGTATAATGTTGAGTTCGTGTAATAACAAACCAGCCTGTGTTGACTCACCGCAGGGTAAAGGCCCCTTTTTTCACACAAATCTGTCTTTAACTAGAGCCGGTTCATATGGCAGAAGTAAAGCTCGTCCACCATCTTCGCCTTGTTCTGCCGCAAGCATCCCCTTATAACAACATAATATCAAGCCTGTGATCCCCAGGTTAAGCATTCCTAAATTAAAATCTCATCAACGGGGCCCAAATTCAGACGATGGCTGGTACTGAGAAATTCCTGATGGAAAAACCTAATAACATTTTCCCCTACCTAGGAATGGAACCCAGGACCTTATGTTCAGCAGTTGCACTTGCGACCACCCCTTTATTCTTACTTTATACCCATCTTTTATTTATATAAATATTGTACTGAATCGTAGATTTAGCTGTAAATGTTGAAACACCAAGAAACAAGTAACAATAACAACTCCGCCAATAAACGACTTGCTTAAAAGAAACCTCTCTACCCATGTAAATATTCCAACCTCTTACGTAAAACATATAACAAGTCACAATAAAGCACTCACATCAACCAGTACCCGTGAGAGAAAAGTAAAGGAACATAAAACATTACCATTACCAGTGATTAGCAACCGTCGTTACTGTCGTACAGATTGTGTCACAAACCTGACAAAAACGTGAAAACTTGCCCCTGTGTCACCACATTGTGACAAGTGTCTCAACAAGCCGACGAGATATTGTGAGAAAATATATCACCACTAGGAAGTACTTACATGTTGTACAAGACTGTTTCTTGTGTTAGAGCAAGCGACAAAACAATTATACTGCGTTTATTCAAAGAATTGGAAACGTAGGTACCTACGTTTCTACTTTTCCTTAACATTAAAAATAAGTGACACTAAAAAGAAATTGGAAAACCAATACATAAAGATGACTGAAAAATAGTGCAACTTAGGCAGTGGGTCATATAAAACAATTTTATTAATACCCACACACACTCTTTGTGTTTAAATTAAAAAAATATTTAATCAAAACCGAAGTTATTATTTCCCAAAAAAAAACAAATCGGCTTTAAAAAAAATCTCCACGAGCAAAACCACAAATCCAACTTAGGAATTTACAACCAACACATATATCAAAAAGACGATACGATCGCAATGATTGATAGATATCCTAAACGCTAATAGAGATAGATGTGCGTACGCAAAGTGATAGTCGATCTGAGACCACCGCGCTGCGCACACACTGCCGATTAATAGATATAATGTTATATGAGTGTACTGGTACTAGCTTTTACTCACGGCTTCACCCGTTTGATTGACGGAAATATTCTCACGTGAATACTTCCGGGATAAAAAGTATCCTATGTGTTAATCCATGTTATAAACGAACAAAATTAAATTCAAATTATTTATTTGTAAAACATAGGTACAATATAATAAGATCTAATTCTAATGTCAGGATCGCTACGTTTTACGCCCTCCTGCTCCTCGCTCTGTTTGTTTAACAGGTGCCAAACATTCCAATACGTTCAGTAGCTTTTGCGTGAAAGAGTAACAGAAATTTTAAACAAACATTTTATCTGGCGTCAAAACAATTTTTTTTTGTAAGCCTGAGTTGTCCTACTCCTGGGCAAAGGCTTCCCCCATAACTATTTAGTAGATAAAAAATACTATTATGATACCGATAGCCTGAACAAGATTTAAACCTGCCTGCCAGTGTTTTGAATGTTGTGATGTAAACTAACATGACAACTTTACATTTTCTCCGAGAAACTTGAATTTTTTCCAAGCAGTAAGTATTTAAAGCAACATTTGCAAATCTTAGGTTTATTGACCTGTCAAAATCTTACTTGTTTTGACAAGGGTGAAACGTTCACATATTTTCTAGATTTCGATGCTCATTTATTTTGTAAATGTTCCTATTTTCCACATTTTTATGTAATCTTAAATGCTCCACTAACCTTTCGAAGGCTATTTCTGACAGATAAGTTAATTGTGTAGGTCCTGTATTAGAAGACAAGGCTAGAAGTGAGGATCACTGGGACTCAAAGAAATATTTATCAAACAAAATAACAATTTGTTCCTATATTGTTGCTGCTTCTTTAAAGTATTGTTGACAGTATATTAACAACTTATTAAACATAATAAAACTTTTAATTGTACTTAATTTAGATCTTGTAATTACAAAAGTTTGTGACTTCATACAAATAAAAGGCAGCTTTTAAATGATTTAATAATCGTTGTTACGTTTCATAAATTATGATAGCTATTATCACTCTAGTTACTGTTAGCATTATTAAATAATTATAAAGTAGCGTTGATTCACGCTACACTGGAACTAAGATTAAGTTAACCATGTATGATCAAATTATTAATGTTACGTTAAACAAAAACCATTTAAATGCCTAATAATAATTAAATAATTGAAACTCTCTCTTAAAAATCAACTAAACTAAAACTGCAAGCAGACTGTAGGACACGAAAGCCATCTACCCTGAAAGCTAGCAAACGCCAGGATAGCCATCTATGAAGGGGCAACGAAACTAGCTGTAATCGCAGCATCCCTTGCAGTTTCACGAACCATGTTTGTCGCTGTTGTCGCCTCTCTGATGTTATCTCTTTGTATCCTCTGGAATATTAGTAACGTAAAATACTTAAGAATGAAAGAACAACTAGTTTTAAAAATGTATTAGCAGGCAGTCTGTTTATAAACCTTTATAATAAAGATACAGTGCCTTAGCTTTATGGTTTTTAAAGGTTTTCCTATTTTGACCTTTAGAATACCTAAGTTAGAACTCACAAGAAAAATAATATTAAGATATCTGATAAAGATATCTAATATTAAGATAATTAGTGGAGGATTCGATCCATCGATGACTTCAGTCAAGTAGGTGTTCTCACCACTGAACTAACGGGTCTTGTTTACTGCAGCTGAAATGCGCCATCCCCGAGTCTGTGACGTCAGCGATCGATAGGTGTGGCTATGCTATTGCAGTATCTGTGCATAACCGTTTTAGGGGACTTCGCCGCGCCATCGCCAGTGCAAACTTTTCATGGCTTATGATCGCTACAAACTATTTCAGGTTTTTGAAACCCTTTCATAAGATGGTCAATCTGCAGACGCCAAAAGATGCATTGTGATTGTGTGAGAAACACAGTAAAACGTTAACATATTTTAGTTGACTTGTGTTGTAAGGGTACATTAGAAAGGCTATTTTGTGAAAGGGTAGATTTTCCACCCAAGGGTTCATTTTATTTTTTTATCAGAAGATGTAAAATGTCATCATTGGCAGGATATGAAAATCATACCAAAATATCGCCAGAAAATTAAAATCGCCAGCAAAAGATACAACTCGTGGTGGATTCGAACCACCGACCACCGACGACCGTTATCCAGTCAAGTTGGCGTTCTGACCACTGAACTAACGAGTCTTATAAACTGCAGCTGAAATACGCCTTCCCTTGCGAATCTGTGACGTCATGGATCGATACCCTGAATGGGGGCTGCGATTGGATAGAATAGTAGTAGTAGTAGTGTAGTAGTTTGAATGTGTTGAGTTTTCGTCCGTGCACACAAGTTACGTCGAAGCGTTTTCCACGCTACACTGTTGGCAGAATACACCATCAGCCTATAACCAAATGTAACACAGGCCTCCTCTCCCTGGGGGGTGCGGTTTGGTAAATGTCTCATGTCTCAATCTAGATCATGCCGATTTCCTCACAATGCTTTCCTTCACCGTTTTGAGATTCGTTCGATATAACCTACCACAAAATGTAGGAATGGGTTAGCACGCAAGCAATCAAATATTTAATAATCTGTCAAAATTTTGGTTAAGTTGTTGCGAATAAGTAAATACAATGGGTACGAGTACAGGTTTTGATGTTCTCTTTCGGCGAACTCAGACTCAAACAGAACTAGATGCCCTGGATAGGAGGGTCCGTACCAAGGTTGTTGCGAACATCAGCATCAGCATCAGCATCCGCTGATCTTCAGCATCATTTTCAACATCAGCATCAGCATCAGCATCCGCATTGATCGATGCTGATTATTAATGCTGAAGTTCGAGTCGTGACATGACCGCAGAGAGGATTATATCACGTGTAGTTTTTGCCTGCGACTTTGACCCATTAAAAGATTGTCTGCGGGGATTGTGATTGCAAACAAACACAAACTTACTTACGTTAATTCGTCATTACTCGTGAAAGTTTTTGTTTTTTTTCCGTAAACTGTTGAGTGTTATCTGTTGAAAAGTGGAATATGGACGTATTTTAAATTAAGGAGTCAAGAAACTGCAAACTGCAACTTATGTAACAAGGATTATTCACGCAAAGACCGTACTAATACGGACTGATTTTACTTTTTCCCTTTTTTTAAGAAAATAATTAAAATCAGCATCAGCATCAGCATCCGCTGATGTCAATGATAAAAGATCAGCATCAGCATCAGCATCCGCTGATGTGAAAAAAATATGCATCAGCAACAACCCTGGTCCGTACATGTTGACGGCATATCGAATGCATCACCCACGTTCATCAATTAACTGAAGGATACTTTTTAAACGCTAATACTCTCCAAAGACACAAACGCAATCGCAGGGAATATTTTCTAGAAACCGACGCGGGGATGCATCAAGATGTGGTCGCGGTGGTTAAGGGCGTCACGCCGCTCTCCTTGGGTAAAGAGAACTGGCGCAAGCCTGTAGTGCTTGACACTAACGACCGCAGGGAAGTATGGCAGAGTTGGGAGCTTCACGGACGCTTTTTTCGAGCCCTGCATGGTCTCGATGTAGACCTATCAGCGTCCGTAGCCTGATTACGTTTTGGGGACCTCTTCGGAGAAACGGAAAGTTTTGTCTGTGCAATTATGGATGAAGTGATGATGACGAATAACTACCGGAGATTAATTGCTAATGCGAAGGACGGCACGGTTGACATACATATGTCGGGCATGCCACAGTCCAGGCGAATCAATCCGTCACATTATCACCGGGTGTTCTCGTCTATCTAACGGAGAGTACTTGCATAGACACAACTTTGTAGCCAGGATTATCCATCAGCAACTTGCTCTTAAATACAAACTTGTGGTATCGGAAGTGCTGTACTATAGGTATGTGCCCGACCCAGTTCTCGAAAATGGCAGTACCACATTGTACCGGGATCAATCCATCATTACTGACAGGACTATTGTATCCAATAAGCCTCATACAGTGGTGGAAAATCGATCAGAGCAGCGCGCAAGGATTGTTGACATAAAGGTCCCCCATGACGAAAACCTCGTGAAAGCCGAGAAAGATAAGCTAATCAAGTATCTTGACTTGGCTCGCGATGTTGTCGACATGTGGGGTGTGAACTCAACGATCATTGTGCCGATAGTCGTTTAAGCCGATGGCTTGATAGCCAAGAGCCTCGATCATAACTGAGGAGGCTCTCGTTAGGCAGCTGGATTAAGGGCTTGATTCAGAAAGCAGTACTCTTGGACACGGCTCGTATTTTTAGGAGGTTCCTCTATCTGGAGCCTTGACGGCCGGTAGCTTGGACCCTGTTTCCAATACCGGAGGGCAAATTTTTTGTATTTTTAAATGTTTTTTTAAGGAATATTTAAAACTGTATGTTTGTAGAAATAAATAAAGGAAATAACTTGGACGATTATTATTAAGATGTCTATACTAGCTTTTATCCGCGACTTCTGCTTGAAGGTCGGGAATAATTCCACGGTAACGTACTACCGGGATGAAAGTATCTTATGCCAAATCCGGGTCTTGGTCTACTTTTTTTACCCATAAACATCCAAATCCGTTCAGCCTTTAAGGCGTGGAAAAGTAACAGACTGACAGAGTTGCTTTCGTATGTATTAATATTAAAATGGAAGTATGGATATAGATTATGGCGCAGGAGCTGTGTGTGTAATGTGGTACTAGATCCACTTTCTAATGTTTTGTGTTGGCTAGCTCTGGGAGGTCTCTTATGTCTCGTAAGAGATGAATAACAGCATTCATCATTCAATCATACGCGTGATAGAGTAAACTAAACTTTCTAGACGTAAGCGCTACTGCTGAGCAAGATGGGATCGACTCCAAGGTCGGGCAAAGTGTTATTGGGGTTTTTCCATCCGGAATTTCTCAGTAGGTAGTAGCCCGTGACCTGGATGTGCCCGGTTGGTGAGAAAAGGCTTGTATTGCATTACCTCGGCGAACTGTGGGTCTTCATATTTCTGCCTATCTCTTTAATGTTTCGTTTATAATAACCTAAATTAACTGTTTGTTCCAGCGTGAACCCGTGGCAGAACCTGCTGCGTCTGGTGACGGCATTCATCCCGGTGGGGCTGATCATCTCAGCACTCACGCCCAGCATCATCACCATCCACAACGTCGATGATAACACGTCAGTATATTACTATAACAAAACGCCTATTAGCGTATTCAAAATGTTTATTAAAACTACACCGCACACCACTTCTCACCCCCTAACCTACCCTTTGTGCACCAAAAGCTGCAGTCAAAGCTACCACCGTGGATGTCGTAATCATGGTGAAGTATCTGGCCAATAAAATGAAATAGTATGCAGGTTGTTAAAGGACTCATCAAGCCATGAACCAAGCATTCTGTACATTAAATAAAGTAACTCTGCGCAAAAAATATTACAGGAAGATAACATTTTTTTTTATGTTAAAAATAACAGCGGTTTCCGGCACGGTTTTCGGACTTCATTTAGTCCTACCGGAAACCGTGACCGTATTACGCTCGAAATATTGTGCTGATGGATGTATTGAGGGGGTCATGGAGGTACTCAAAGTAAACAGGAATACGAAGAAATAACCAAAAAAAACCTTATCGTAACATAAATTTTGACAAAATTATAATAACAATACTATTCCATTGAAGATAAAGAAAATATAGATTATGACACTGATAACCATTTGAAAACACCAAATATATCTGAAAGAATTATCGGTCAATAACCTGATGTTTTGGATTTCACAATTCGATAGATTTCAGGAAAGGTCTTAATTATTCCACAAAAAAAAGAGAGTTCGTAGTTGAATCAAAGGGCCTACACCAATATATATATAGTAGTCTATGACCTAGGCTTCATCACATTAAACCAGCGATAACCCTGATGGAAAGGTGAAAATTATATGAACTGATATAAACTATCGAAACAGGTATGTCTTTGTAGACAAACAAAATAATTTGAAAGCGACGGCCACTAGTGTAGGCATTCACACAACCCCGCCCGCACACAACCTCTTGTAGCAGTATTATTTGTGTCAGTGACAAAGAGATGGAGCGATAGGTAAAGGACGTCTAGCTCCAGCACTTCGTAACAGTGAAGTAAGCGATAAAAGGTGGAGGTCATCGTGGGCCACTTGGACCCATCAGTCAATTACCTTAGGTCGTACTAAAGGTATAGGCGGGATTTGAACCGGAATCAGACGCTGTTCTTACTCGTATACGAGACTTGACAGCAACGATGAAACACAGATGTTCATATGGAAGAGTTCAGTGTGCCACTTCTTGTAGTTTACTAAGGTTACTAAGAAAGAAGGGTAAAGTGGGACGGCTGTACCTTTTCATCAGTAAACAGGTCTACGTTTGACAAGAAACAACAAACCTATATACCTAACGTCTTAATAAAATAACACAACGTGTCATAAGAAAATAATAACAGATTAAACAAACCGTACCAATTATAATCCACCGCAGACCTTACACACTTATTTTGCCTCTGACAGCAGTAAGCAACCCAACAACAATCTCACTGTAACGTCTATAAAAATCACTGATTTTGACAGACTTGTCAATGGTTACTCAACAGCAACCTTGCAAGATTAAATATCACTGATCAACAATGACGTGAAACAACTGTACAGGACAGTAACATTGCCGTCGAAACCCTGTTGCTCACCATGCAGCCAACATCCGTGTAGGATCGGTTACGGATCGCACCGCTGCCGCACGTAACCACCGCGGACGTATCGCGCGGCACGCGAGCAGCATGTACGCAGCACGCGACTTACACGCGACACACATGTCAGTCAGATGCGTGCCAAAATGATTGATGGTACGAGAAATACTGGCATTAGTATGTAGACAGATGCATTAGGACTCATGGAACAACTAAGTTAGACACGAAACTTGAAAAAAAAATTACTAAACTTTGTGTGATATATTTCATCACCACCGCTCTCGAAAGAAAGAAAATCATCGTGAGGAATCCGGCATGTCCTAATTTCAAAAATTCGAAGACGTGCTACATCTACCAACCTTCACTGGGTCCCCGTGGTGGATGTACAGCCCATTCCTCCTCATTGAGAGGAGTTCTGTGAACCAGCAGTGGGGTATGCTCTTTATGTAGCCAAATCAGACAAATGATACTGCTGCGAGATGAATATCGAATTCAGGAATTAAGGGTGTTTGTTTTTCTTAGGCGTTAGAACGCATCAGCGCCATCTTTTTGAAGGCAGTGTTATCACTGTACCTCACGGGTTCGACTCCAGAGACTCCTCATTAACGATGCTAGAGAAATTTCAAATAATCATTAAAGAAAAATGTCGAAGAGGTGACCGCAGCATTCTTAATGACATATTAAAGAATGCGTTATCCTAACAAAATATGGGTCGTTGTATCTGACGCAATGATCACAATTACAAGGAAACAACCTTCTCATATTCGGGAAACAGATTACCCAACAGTTTTGTAAGCGCGTGCACACGTCTTTACTTAGCACTTGACTACCCCGATGTTTTTGTCCAGAATTAGCAATGAAAGAAACAGAACGTATGCACTGCTTGTCATAGAAAGTTGTAGTTTTATGTGTGAGGAACTGCGCCCGCGCCGCGCGCCGCGATGCTAATCGTGCGCGGTTGGCGAGGTGGCGGGATTTTACGCGGATTTCTTGTATTATTGATAAATGATTAGTAGTTGTTAGATTTGTAGGTATTGGAAATATTGACTGGAAACGATGAACGATTAAGGAATGCATGAGTTTGAAATAATGAAAGTCAATATTTTCTTTTTTTTTTAATAGAAACGTTGCCCCACACTAGGAATTTCTCCTGTATCGTGGCCGTGGGTGCGTTTACAAACATTTAAACTCACAAACAGCCAGACCCGGAACAACTACATGTAGGCCATACAAATACTTTTTCCGTGCGGGAATCGAAACCGCCTCACGCAGCGCATCATTGTCATTTACTTATACCAAAAACATAAAGGGGACTAATTGACTCGCACTTAGAAAAAATAATCTACCATTCAGATACTATTTAATCAGAGTGGTGATACACTAACCGAGACGCCGCGCCGGGAGGGACTCCCTAGAAGGAGTTACACTGACCTTATTGGTGATGTGGTACAGTCGGTCAGGTGCGTATAGTAGTAGGTGTATGAACGTGGACCAAGTAAAAGGAGTATGTAAGTACCGGAGCTGGTGGCGTTATGTGGTTTCTACTCACCCCTATGGGATGAAGGCGTGACTTTATATTAGTATGTATATAAACAGTAACTGAATAAACCATAGCCTTCACTCACCGTCGCGGCCGATGGTGCGTGTCAGTCGGTCAGTCAGCTAGTCATCATCACTCACGCGCATGCGCGGAAGCCGCGTACCTCCGCGAGTTGCGCAAGCGTCTTTGAGTACATGTGCACGTAGTGCGCTGGGGAAACTTTATGTTGTTGCTGGTGCATTGAGCAAGCTATCCTTTTTCCTTCTTTATACATGTAGCCTTTTCATTCACCCCTGCAGTGAGTTTCCGTCTTTTTCGCATCAACCTTCCAACGTTTGGAGTATACCTATACCCGTTACGCCCATTGTCTAAAGTTCCTCTACAGTTTTTGAGCCACCATTTTTTTCTGGGATCTATGAAATCCGTCATCTGATGTTGTCTGTCACTAAGTTTAGTTATAGCACAAGCACAAGCATAATCACCTTATTATGTTCCTACTGCTCGAAGACAGGCTTCACCCCTAACCCCTATCAACATCCACGAAACATTGTCAACTTATCTTAATACTTTATAAGCGTCGCCCAAACACGCAGTTATTTCATCCTCGTTGTTTTTGTTCCAGGCAACCGTCATCCCTGCCGTACCGTCGCTCGGACCCGGGCATGTCGAACGTGGCACCGATCAGCGAGCGATGTCGGCGCCGACTGCTGTGTGAACTGCACTCCGAGAGGAACTATGTGCCGTGAGTATTCATCATCATCATCATCATCATCATCATCTCTCTGCCCTTGTCCTAACTTTCTTGGGGTCGTCAAAACACGTTTTTTCACCTGACGTGAGTAACATTGTCATCTCTTAAAGTGGAAAATACTGCCCTCTGCTGGACGTACTATTCTTCGTTTTGGGATCGATTACCAGGTTGCACAAAGTGTTATTGGGTATTGGCAACAGGAACTTCTTAGTAATAGCCTGGAGCATATATTTTTGCCCGGTTGGTGGCAATAGGCTCGCCCCCTATAACATGGAACTTAAACATGACTTGTGAAATGTGAGTGGTTTAGGTACATCGCTGCCAAACTTTTTGGGAATATCAGGCGTGATTTGTATGTCTTTTTCTAAAGAGAAACATGTTGCTACACATAGTATATTTTTTTGTTAGAAATCTATCTTCATAGTTTCAACATAACTTAGATCTTAATTTAAAACTCCTGTGGTTATCTAATCATTGGCCTGTTTCACGACCTCCGTCCAGATTACATACACAGACAATTTATGTTCCAATATTTTATTTATCTCATCGATAATGCCAATCCGGAGCTGGTTAGGCAGACCCCATGCATTGCTAAAGTTATCTTAATTGCACACACAAACACGTTCCTTCGAATCTTATCTTTTCTGTACACTGCAAATACACAGCATGGATCAGGATTAAACTCTAAAACAAGCGACATGACCTGGAAGGTGAAAGGTTAGGTCTAGAGAACACTTTCTCCAAGACTCGCGAAGCTCGGAAACACTATCACTGTATCACTATGTTACAAAACCAACAAACGTGTTGTAGAAGTAAGTTCTAGATGGTGTTATATCATAATGATGATGAGTTCTGTTGGAATGCAGTGAAAAAATGACGACACTCGAGTACTGTCGGTGCATACCAAGCGGTTCAGTGATTGCTAGTTTAGTGATTGCTTATCTTAAGTTAAGTTATTTAACTGAATCTTTGTCTTAGTGATTGCTAGCCTAAAAACTAAAAAAACCGGGTTCAAATTTCACAAGTAAAATTATTTGTTGAGCTGCTTAATAAATGTTTTGAAGTGTATGCATTTTGTAGGACTGCTTTAAGTTATTGTTGAATTTCAGAAAGAGCTAACTCGCAGTCTAATTAAAATAAATGACTTTTGATTTTTTTGAGTTTCGAATCATGGTAGCATTTTAGAATACAATCGTCTAACAATAGTGTTTCATCAAGTAACGACCCACGTTTATGTTTGGTGCTGTTGAAATTAACAGTGGAATTAGCCTATGCATAACTGATACTATCCATATACCAATGACATGCAAGAATCCCATGAATTTTACGTACAATTCGTCAAATTGTTTGAAGGTTCGATCAAACCGGAAAACTTGCGGACGCCCCAGAATCCTCCTGCAAATTTCTGAAGTATCTGTCAATGTCTAGAGTCCAGAGCTGGTCCATAATTTGTCCGTGCTAAACTAAATTGATTGTGTATTAATTGTGTTGTAGCCCATCAACGCTCCCCAGACGCACGATGAAGCACTGCTACAAGATCCACTGCGAGGACACGGATGCTCTCTGGAGAATGTTGCGCTGGCTGTTCACCTATAACCAGGGGGACCATGGGGACCAGGGGGGCGGGGACCAGAGAGGAAGGCTGCTCACTTAGTTGTAATGTTTGGAGAACAAGTTATTGAGTGTACTGTGCGCGTTTATGTCTTTTGTATGAACGGTTTTTGAAAGTATAATTTAGTAGTCTGTTTCCAAATCTTGCCTGATTATACCTCCTATGACCTATATTTCCTTTCAAACCATACTCATTATCGGCCTTACCTTTTCGAAAACGTGGAATTAAAAAAAAGAAACAATTTTCTATAAAACGACATTTATTACTGTTTATCGTCCCACGAACATGTTTCAAATCAAGTTTTCTTTTTCTGATAATAGAAACTATATCAACACTAATCAGGGAGTGGGAAAAGTTTGAAGATTAGTTTTGATGAGTTCTTTTGTAGTTTGTCATCTAATGAGGTCCATCGGTTTTTTTATGATGATTTATTACTGAACTAGAATTTTAATTGAGTTTAGAAATTCGCTCAAAGCCTAAGGTGTGTGCAAATGCTTAAAAAGGATGGTCTTAGTTTTAAGAAGCATTTAATAACAAGAATAAAAGTAAAAATAGAAAATCGGTGGTATACTGAAATAAAATGTATGATAGCATGTTCCAATAAAAAAATTAAATTAAGTAATAATTAGAACATTTTTATTTATTTTACAACCCGTTACTAATTTAATGTATTTTCATTTAATGGCTGCTAATAGTGGTGTCGTTTTCAATTACCTGGGCCGGATGTCGGCTCGCTGGCAGTTGGCACATCCGGTCAACTAAATGACGTCGGAGTATTTACTGTATTTGCAGTTAATTGTAATTGATTTAAGGATCTATAAATGTCAGAGTTAATCGAGAATTAACGGAGGTGGCTGCTGGGTATAAGCGTTTTCAAATCTTTCTATCGTCTAACACTGATTAAGGTTTCCGAAAGCCCTTATTCATACGGACTTCACCATTTAAAAGTGAAACCCTAAGGCTTAGCTTAATAGCAGTCGATCGACGTTAACCAATATACGGTCCGCCTCAAAACATAATAATTGCTCGTACATATCTATCGATAAGCACCCGAGACTCGGTATCGATGTTAATTTTATATGAAATAGTCTGCATGATATTAACAATACGACCATCGATCGACGTCATACAAAACTATCATCGGCGAAGACCATTTGTCCGTAATCCGGCTGTCACACACCACACACACTGGGTCGAATGAATCTTCGATGTTATCAACTAATTGTACCTAATCAGTTTGACTTGCAGTCGAGTAATTGCGGAACGCCATCTTCCTTCTACCCTTATCGCAATATTATTTGGGGTTGGCACAACATATCTTCGGAATATGCCAAATTATAAACTGTCACCATCTAGCCTAGCCTTTTTCCATCTATGTTGAGGTTGGGTTCCAATCTAACAGGATGCAGCTGCATCCGATCAATCCGGTGAACGAATGCCTATCTGACCTCCATAATCCAGTACTGGGTAATAAGATACCCGTTGGTAAGACTGGGTTGTCAGACTTTCGGGTAAAGTAAAAACCGTACACAGTCACAAACATTGCTTACGGAAATTACAACACAGTTTCGTCATTCGTTATTTTATTACAAGTTCCGTTTACTTATAGTATTCGTACGTTCTGTCAGGTAGGTAGGTTGTGTTCACTTTCATTCATAATTACAGTGAGTCAGGCTGTTTACATAAAGCCTTACAACAAAACAATAATAACGGCCACGTTTCTCTCAGCTGAGTCATGTAACCACAGGATAATCATGCATGCTCTTTATAAAGTGGTATACTAAAGAACCTGGTCTTTAGAAATGATAGGTATATAAACTAGCGTCCACAACGGACATGATTTGCACTTGGGAGATAGCCTTTCCTTCTGATGAAGAACGTAGACCTTTCTGAAGATCTTTCTCTTGAGACTTCCTTCAGTAAAGAAGTAACCATATTAATGAAACCAGCTTTTGTTGCTTAAAATTCTCCGTAAAGCAAATTATCACCTGAATCCTAAACAGCACAAACATGACGCCCGTAATTTACAAAGGGTTAAACAGAGGTGTGCCTACAGTACACCGGCCATTCACCAGCTCTGTTTAAGATCCATGTAAGATGGGGCGAGCCTATTGGTTTTCTGCATAATTATTAATTAACTTAATACTTACACATATTATTATTTTTTAACTTTAGAGAATTTAATGCCGAGCATCGGAGAGTGCAGTGGGCTTGGTTGGTAAAGAAGTGAAACCTGGCAATATAATGAGAGGCATCTTCAAATTCCTCCAAATAAATCCGGTTCTCATCCTTCCGCATTCAGGTCTCAGTAAGGCTGCGCATGCGCTTCAACCGGCGCGTTACAACACAGTACACACATTCCGCCAGTGAAACCCCCGCATTATATGATATTTACATAGCCGCAGCCATAGTGTTATGTGCTAAATATTTCGCGTTATGTGGCGGGAATTTGAAAGCGAAACACTTTATCTTGAGAGTTCAAGATAAGACCACAGATTTATATAGTTTGTGGGTTATATATTAGTACCTGCTGTTAGAGTCTCAAGCACGGTTTTCAGCTAATATTGTGGATTTTTAAAGATTTATCTATATAACTTATCGATACTTCCATGCTAATGTTATAAAACTGCCTCGTTGATCTAGTGGTCGCAAGCGCGACGACTGACCATGAGGTCTTGGGTGCGATTCCCGGATCGTGCAAACTGTTACTGGGTTTTTCCATCAGGAAATTCTCAGTAGCAGCCACAGAGTCTGGACTTGTGCCCGGTTGATGGCTATAGGCTCGCCCTAATACGTGGGACTTAAACATAACTTGCGAAATGTAGTTGAATTATTAAGTACACCTCTGCCTAACCCTTCGGGGATTATGTAAATATTATGAATGCGAAAGTAACTCTGTCTTTTATTTTTTAACGTCTTAACGACTGAAAGTAATAGTTCTGACAAATAATTTCCTATATGCACTCGAGCGCAGTTGTGGATACAAGATATTCTAAATAAGGACACTTATCAATTTTGACAAAGTTGCGCCACAACATCCGGTGCAAGGGTGGACACGGAAATGGCGTTTCATAAATATTTAAATTTATTTGGTAGCCGCAGTATTGTAAACGGTTTAGATAAATATAATGACGTCTGAATAATACATAATGCTAATCGGTATATATTTCCATAACATCAATTCAATTCAGAACGTTAATGACTGGACGAGGTCAAATATAGCATAATTGAAATTTCTTTTATTTACTGATATAAAGGAGTGTTCCTGTTATTTTTATTTTGTCTTAAATCTCTCCTTTAGTTAATGCCTGCATTAGCCATGTAGTAGTTAGTTCCCGTTATTTCACTTATAGGTGAAAAACCTGATTCCTCTTAAATTGCATAATTCAGATCACAATAACTCAGAGTCTTGAATAGAGAAACCCTTACTACGAAACTTACGTATTGGGGTAATCTTCGGATCTACTGAACCGATGCCAAACATTATTTCACTAATAGGAAGCTAAATTATCCCCGTGTGTCATATTGCGAGCGAAGCCGCGGGCAAAAGCTAGCATTCTATAAAATGAACAGGATTCACATAGTTATAATATTTCATGCGCTAACACTAACATCGCATTCCTACGCTC
Organism: Noctua pronuba; assembly: GCA_905220335.1. Classification (NCBI taxonomy): domain Eukaryota; kingdom Metazoa; phylum Arthropoda; class Insecta; order Lepidoptera; family Noctuidae; genus Noctua; species Noctua pronuba. The sequence goes on along the minus strand of LR999904.1, from coordinate 17,419,510 downwards.
ATTGACACGCCTCACTCGAATAGAAACTATCCGTCAGCGAAGAATTATTTAATTAAACACAATTAACATCATGACGAATGAAATATTACTAAACTATAGATTATGTATGAAGTAAAAGTGATTGTAGGAAACACTCTCTCATTATCGATGGATAATGGAATACAATTGAGCCAATAACCGGTTGGCCCAACACCAACATCTTGGCCCAATATTTGTTGACCAACTTTTCTGGAAAATATGAGGAATCCATTGAGGGTTCGTGAAACGAACAAACAGCAGGACACGCAGAACACTATGATACGTGCCTGTCCTTTGTGAACACTCTATAGGCGGAGTTATCTATCTGTAATCTCTACCTGAGCATCTGTTCTTCTGTGTTCGAAATCTGTTTTAAAACTTATATGACAGCCAAGGCAACTTGTAGCCAAATTCTGGCCCGCCTCTATTTAGATTGCCATAGACACGCCAACAAGAAGCGAACTACAATGGGTTTCACGCAATGGATACAATTCTTACGCCAACAGCCAATCTGTAGACACAACAAAACATTTCGATTTTAGTCCTTTCCTAAGGTCATTGTTACCGGAGTGATAGAAAACACAATGAAGTGACATGACTGTACAAGTAAACAACTACTCGTTATAACATAAGTACCCGCTTTCTTTGTCAAGTCTGTCAAATTTTCTCTGAGGAATCTTTTGAAGGCAATATGCTACATCATCAGCAGCTTTCGAAGGTATTAATGGCAATAAGATAATTGCTTTATGACTTATAATTTGTGTTTTCTTTTGCAAAACCCCAATTGACTCTGACTGACCCGGAGATCGAACATAGACGCTTGAACTTAGAAAAAGCGTTTACGACTACTAGACTCGTTAAAAGATACTTGAAAATACCATTTCTCCTGTAGCTCGTAGTAGGTTGGAATAAGATATTTCAAATTGACAGGTTTAACTCCAAAGGCAGGTTATAGTTTATATGCAAACTAAATAGCTTAGTCCCTATTAATTAAAAATTGAGGTAAAAAACCCCACAAAATAATACAAAACGATCACAATCATATATTAAAACGGACACATTAATATTCAGCTCACAATCGTAACATAATCTAACAAAAAGCAGATTTCTTGTTGCGTAACATTCGGTATTTGCGGAAGTAACGAGGAAAGTGACGCGAATCCATTTTGCAAACACTAAGAAAGTGTTTTATTCCGATTGTAATGAAAGATTGCAGTTAAACTTTAATGCATTGTTGATCGATTAATTAGACATAAACCTGGTTTGTTTATGACTCGAAGGAGTCAGTCACTGAACGTTAACTGTATGCAACTTGTCATGTTCGATTCTAATACAATTCGGGTCTAGTACAACTGCTTCTAATTCTTCAGAGGACAAAAATCAGTCAGACTAAGTATCAGTAGCGAAGGTTAAATTTTTGTAAGATGTAAGCCGGAGTACATATCTTGAATGTGATTATATTATTTGTCTGTAGAATACTGACTGTGCCATTTTTTAAAGGGAAGCCGGTAGGAATCGAGTTGTATGGAACCTTCGCTACTGTTAAGTATCACAAACAGGTGTATTTATTTGTCAGATACTTCCTAAAGGGTCAGTCACACAGGTACAGACAATTTGCCGACCGGCTGCATTCACTGGTCACAGTGGACACTGGCAGATACTTTAATAGTACTTGTATGAACATACACCGTGTTGGCCCTCAACACTGTGATGGCCCAGAGGTTAGGTTAAAGCCACTCGACTTGTCGGTTCAAATTCAGGCAAGTATGTACCAATGTGACTTTTTTAATTCATATATGTTTTCGAAGTTTACCTTGACATCACTGATATCGGTGGAGGAAAACATCGTGAGGAAATCTGGACTTATCATTCAAATCAAATCAAAATTTTTATTTCACATAGGCCTAGATGGGCACTCATAAAACGTCGATAAAAAGGTGCACGGTTCGGGTTGGTCGTTTCCTATAGAGAAGAACCGGCAAGAAACTCCATGGTTGCAATTTCCATGTTGCATTAATGTAAGTTTGAAACTGCCAATCCGTCTTGAGCAAGCGTGGTGATCAATGCTCGTGCCTGCTCTGTACGAGAAGAGTCGTTTGCCCAACCGTGGGACAGTTATTGGCTGGTATTATTATATTTGTAAGGAGGTGTCCCGTGTTTGGAGCAGCGTCGAGTGACTAACGACGCAATTATCAGACACCCACAAATCAACTCTCAGACACTGATTCTCTACTGTAAAGTGTACAACACTCTCTGATAAAGACCCCAAGCGTCGCCAAAGGAAGCTTACAGCCGCTTTATAGCCATAGTTCCGGTTATTAACGGGGCACGTACGAAACGAATAACAAGTAAAGTAACCGAGAAACGGAAACTTCCTCTCGTCCGGCGGCACGCAACGACACCACACTACACGTTTGCACGCACGTGATTGACGTGACTGACACCATTCGAACAAATCTTTAAAAAATGCATCACTCCTACATGCCAAAAAAGGAGTTACTAAGCTGTTTGAGAAGTAAAGGAAGGAGTATACATACATTTAAAACCAAGACACGCACAGTATTTTTGCCAGAATATACAAATAAGATGGCTTAGTTAGGACTAATTTACATATTTTTTAGATGACAGGCAAATAGTGATAAATTAAGCAAACGATACAAAGCCTTAGCTGTGTTGATTAATAGCCGGTTCGCAAATTAAAGGATATTTACTTCGACACTTAGTAATTTTATTTGGTTCGACATAAATACTAGGTTTTCTATCTAGCAAAACGAGTAATGTTTGCTACCGTTTGAATGAACAACTTGCGGAAATATATGACAAACATAATAATAGACATAATTTCCTTAGACAACAGACATAGTTCAATGTGGCAACCCATTGCACAAACAGCGCCCATTCACAACTGTTGATTGAAGCCCATTCACAAGCACGTAACAAACACAAAACCCCGACCGCACCATAAATCATTAGCACCAGGGAAATGACGCAACTGACACCAAAGCACACCCTACTATCAAACGTTGACACTTTCTTTGACACAGAGAGCGACCGCAGTGTTGGCACAATGGCTATGAAGATGATAGGTTACTTACAACTGCAGGTGCCAGGTATAGGCGCGTGGCAAAAATCGTTACTAAAGCCACTGTCTGGTTTTTGCAACACAGTTTAATAATCTTGGCCGAAAATGCCACCTTGTCAACGGCACATTACCATCATTATCCACCTATACTTCGACTTTCTGCTGTACGTTTAGCCTCTAAAGCGGAACACTCTTCGATATCTCGTATGCCAATCGAGCTTAAGAATTTACGTCTATGTTCAAGATCTTTGAGACACGACAAAATCGAAAAAGACACATCAAATAACATGGTTTGGCCACGCCAAACTCAACAATCTCTTATTTCCTCTTCGAATCCAGTTTACAGTTTTTGTGTTTTCGATTGTCTTTTCGACATTACCTCTTGGAGAAAATAACATAATCAAGAAACTTTACAGTTACATCTGTGTAAGAATTGACAACGGAACATGAGTGAAAGAGTCATTACCAAGAGCCGCGATTTGTTAACATGGTATTTATTTTTAACAAACACAATGTAGCATAAATAATTAGGGATGCCACCATCTATGTAATACATCCTGTTCTGTGTGCTTTCGTGAATTCATGATATTTTTCTTCAGTCCAGTGGTGTCCACGTTGTATTTATTATATATAGCCTTCTCATACACATAAGGTTCACGCGCTACTTTGTTCTCGGTTTGATAAGATCTATTTTTTTTTTTCTAGTTGACAAATGCTTCCTATGCGTTTATATCTTATAGTACATAGTGGTAAGCCTGATATTATTTCCAATATGATCAACTTCCTTCTTTTATCCCTGAAACTGTGGCAAACCACTGTAGGTACGTCTTCGTAACAAAGAAATCTTGTGTATTTCAAGATTCAATATATTCAAGATTTAGACTGTACTTTATCTGTCAGTGAATTAATTCAAGATTTTCACTAAATAGAAGATACGTAGCATCTCACATAATTACGGTTGTGCTAACCCTAACCTCAAGAGAAAGTGCTAGAAGCTGAATCCTCCGGTCAGTCTCCTAGCCACCGCGCCGACCCTCGAGTTACACAATGCCGTGATTACGCGCACGCGCACATGCGCTCATACACGTCATGTAGATGACCATGCACGAGATTACGGGGTGTAAATGACCGCAGCGTCTAGTTTGAGATCGTCTAGTGCTCGATATTTTTATTTTGTGGTTGTAAAGTTAACTGGTAATGTGTTTTTAATTTACGTTCTGTGTTTGTTGAATTAATACAGTGAAAGTAGGACTGGTACTTGGTACCAGCTGATGAACCAAGACCTGAGTAATAAGACTTAAACCACTAAACACAACTCAACATAGCAACGTTTAAGTGAGTATCTTGTGCCCCGTTGCTCTGTGAATCCTCACGGCAAGGCGGGGGCCGGTCCATCGGCAGACTTCATAGAACGGCAACAGCCCATATATGTACAATTTTTATACAAAACCGATCAAAATAGTGCCAACACATAACTGTTTCAGTAGCTTCTTCATTTACTACGTTTTCATTTTTCTGAATGTTTTTTATATGTATAGACACAATTTCTTCAAGTACGGAGCTGTCAATTCGTAGTAACTAACACTTACACGTAATACATAAACGCTTATTCTTACATAATAATTATGTATGTAAATAAGTACATGAGTGCTAAAACATCACATAGATGACACCAATCCGGTATATGTGAACCGGATACAGGTAGGTGAGGTGAAAACTTGTTGGTACAAATGCGGCAGTTGTGATCGCGGGGTGGAGTTCGATTCCCAGGTAGGGAAAAGCGTTTTAAGTTTTCCTTTTTCGAAGAAAGTTCTCTGTTAGCAATCCGGAGTTTGTACTGTATCTTGTTTTAGTCAGAAAACCAAATTAATAGGGAAAAATTAAGTCAAAAACTTCGTAGGCATTATATCCAGTCAATTAATTAGTCAGACAAACAGAGAGCTGACTTTCGTATTTAATTTAAGCGCCGTTTTTTAGTCTTCCAAGAACGAACTATCTCTTAATAAAGTAGTCAAAAGAAACATACACTCTATCATCTTTAGTTATTAATTAATTATTTCAATCAAGTTCCATAGAAAAGTAAAAGGTTTTATTAAAAATGTCTGCAGATTTAATTTAATAAATAATTGCTTGTCATTCTTCAAAATTGCAGCCATCTTTCTGGCCATTTTAAGCCTTGATTTGTTGATTTTATTTCCTAAAAAATGCCAACAGACGATGATTTTGACTAGGTAATAATGATGAGCTTTATATTTATTATGGTGTATGATTTATGGAAAATGTTACCACATTCCACACGGTATTATAGCAGCTTCTTTCTTTGGAACAAATCCACCACACTATTTGGTTCCCAAACTACTGTAACTCTTGAAAGCCAGAATCAACAGTGGCGACCGCTAAAAAAGCGCTGAGGCAATGAAGATCGACGAACCTGTCTTGGATCTCGCATCGGAATTCATCAGAAAAGTATATCGGAGGAGTAAGATAACAAGATTTCCACTTCCCTAGATATGAAGCAGGAGACAAAACACGGCATGGCCAATAGGCACAAAGGGATGTTTGTAACGGTGATAAGCCGAGTAGCCACTTGCACAGTTGCTGCAGTGGAAACTGTTACATGTTTTCCAATGAACCAACTGACTGACAACATCAGCCTAAGTCACTGCTGACTGACTTCTCTGACTTGAGGATAATGTCCCTGTGATCGTGGAATCTGGCTAGGCTAAAGTTTAGTTAGTATTTTGTTTTGAGCGACAGCGTTGTCATCGTGGGTAAACCTGGAAGAGACCGCATGGGAGCGTGGAGATTGGCACAATGAGAGGCCTATACCCAGGATTGGCTGAAGTAGGGCTGATGATGATAATGAAAATTTACAATTTAACAAACATTTAACATTTTACCTTAAGCGGATCCCATGAGTGGTTGAAAGTTCTAGACAGTTATTGTATTTATTTTAGTAGCCAGGTCTCGTTAGTGCTCTATTGATGATTTGACGAGCTATTCCAAAGCGCTAACGAGATTCAATACGACCATAAACGATACAATAAGAATAAAAGCGCTTGAAGCGCTTGTCAACGCTGGACAAAGCGACAAGTGCAATATAATCTTGTTTACTATCTAATATTGCAGAAGGTACCTACTTTCTTTGACGCTCGGACTGAATGTCAAGTCAAATCGTTAATTTGTTCTGAAATTAACACTGAATAATATCATCAGCAGACAATAAGAGAACGGTTGCTTGCCATTGGATTTTTCCACCAGCAATTTTTCAGTAGCAGCTCGCAATCTAGATGTGGGTCTTGGTTAAGTGAGTGGACTTGCCCTCTATGACATCGAGTGCAAACATAGCGGACATAATGAGGGTACCTACAGTACACGGCTGCGTACCCCTCAGGACCAACGGACATACCACCCTGTTAGAGAATTCGATCCTGGCTCTTTTTACTCATCCCGGGATTTCGAGATTGTCTACATTTATTTAATTAATTATTATACCTTATTTCTTTAGTTAATTTAGTGTCATGATTGAAGCAATTCGCAGTTCCTAATCCAAGTACGTCGACTAGTGAACCCAAGCCTATCTTCAAGTTAAATGACGTCTTGATCACAGCAAGACATTCGACCTTACGAAACCTATTCGAATCCGAGACAAGGCGGCACCACACTCACCACTATCAATCGTAATCACTGACACCAACACGAGTTGGCCCAAAAACGCAACCTACGTTTAAAGCACAGGTGGACCACCTGCCCACCTGTTACACATCGGTGTCCGCGCCGTGTCCGCGGCGTGTCCGGACGAGTTTTCTCCGGTAATTGCCGCGTCCGGCCATTGCGTCATGCGCGCGCGCTTAAACGGAGCTTTGTTCAGGAAATGTTTGGTTTATTGCGATGGTGTTTAGGTGTTTTTGGTCTTGGAGTTAGTTGTGTACTTTCCAATTGTATTTACAACTGTAGAGAAATTAGTCTATTCTGTTTAACAAACAGATTTACTGTTTGTTAAACAGAATAGACTCTAAAAATCAAAAATCATTTTAGATCATTATAAATTACACTTAATAAGAAGGTAAATAAAACGTAATCACCGTAAACCACTGACTAAATAAATTATCTATATGAAGAGAAAATACTCAAAACCGATATGATGTAACGAGACCCAGATTCACATCGAATGGAATGTTCAAAAAAATTGTCAAAATCTTCACACCATCCCACCGTGGAGGAGTTACACAACGCGAGGAGCGGCGGCGGTGGTGGCGGCGCACGCGCTGCTCTCTCACCAGCCAGTCGCACCTGACGTGCCGGCCCGCTCTGCCGACAACACCCGACCACGCACGAACACGCACGACCGCGCTAACCGCGAATGGACATATTTGAATTCGGAATTAAAACAGCTAATTCGAATTTTTAAGTGTTTTTTTTAAACTATACATCTGGATTTATACTGCATTACTTTTGTAAAGCCAGTAAGTGTGCAAGCTTGGGAGGCGAGTGAGAGTGGTGTGAGGAAAGTGAGTGCAGGCGGGCATGCGCTTGCGCCGCTGATATTTTCACTTTCTACGCGACGGGACACTGCGCACTGTGAGTATACTTCACTATAGTACCCTCCGATTATGTAATATTTGAACTTTCGGACACGCTAGCTGGTGGTTAACGATTCAAATGGAATCATAATTTTTAAATGTTGCATGAAGCGAAGAAAATCTTTCAATTTTATAAACTGCTATTTTTATGAGAAGGAAAATCTGCGGGAAAAGTTTTGGTGAAAGTGACGATGCTTATAAAATAAAACCTACATAAAGTTAACTGCGATAATTATTATAGTGATAAAGTAAATATTAATTCTTAGTCCAATTATGGAAAAGAGTTCATGAACTCTACGTTCACTGCGAATCAAGTGATGAGACTTCATCAGTCATGAAGTAAAAGTAATGATCTAAACTCAATGATCTCATTACCGATGAAAATATTTCCAAAAAACCTTAAATCGATCGTGCCCTTTCACTCTGACCAATTTAAGTTTTTTTTAGGGAAAAAATATATTTTTATAAACACGAACGGTGTTTTCCACCACCAATGCGTGAAAACCGTGTTTTATTATCCGCACATAATTTTTGACATATTTATTTCGATGGATGGTGTCTATGTGGGCTAGTAAGTGGCCCGGCTCCCTTATCTAATTAAGTAATTGTATATTTTAACCTTAAAATCACAAATTCTCAATTCAACAGCTGCAACCAGCTAGACGCTTCAAACATAAATTGTATAGTTTTTAAGAAAGTATAAAGAAAAACTGAACATAATTATTTCTCGGAAATAGGTCAGTCTGATGGCCTCAGCGATAAACTAGCTGCGCCGAGAGCAGTGAGAACCTATGCACATCGCGTTCTTCTAGCGCTTTATATTGTTACAGAACTCGTTCGAAAACATTGTTTTCAGCGAACATTTGTTCTTCTTTAGAATCAAAGAGGATCGTTCCAAACTGTTTGTGGGGGTGTTTCTTTGCATTGTCTAAGTTTCTGGCGCGACTTTGGATTTGCAAATTGATAGTTTGGAGTTTAAGTCAAAGTAGGTTTCTGGATCAGGCAATCTTGTCAATCGTTGCTATCTTTAGTGCTTACCCTAACCCATCCTTCTTTTGGGTTTTTAAACTAAATGTTTCACAACAACAAACAACTTGCTCAAGTAGACTAGTGACCCTACCTTTATCATCATTTTGTCAAACGACCTTCAAAGGTACTTGGTCAAATGTAAATTCCCATGAAAGTAGTTACAGTTAGGCCTGTAAGCTTGATACTTCAGTCTACCCCTAAAAGTTCAAATATGAAAATCAGGACGTCTGAAGAAAAACTAGGTTGCACATATACAAAGACAATCGTTCCAAAAGCACACCACAAAAGAGAATGAAGAGGGTAAATAGGCTAAAAACCTATTTAAAACATAGAATACTGAAAAGTAATGAATCCTAAGACTCAATTAAATACAAATTCAAGGCATTAATTACAACTAATAAGTAATCCTCTCGAGGAAAACACTCAATAAAACCTTACATGCAGGCGACATGTCGTCAGCAGCATTGACCTAAGGTTCGTCCTACATACTGAACACAACAACATAATGAGCGATTGAACATTCAAGCGCATGCGCATTAGGAAATAATGGATTTATATAGACATCTATTGCGATGGTGCGACTTGAATAGAAAACTAATAAACTAGGTGTGGTGAAACTTTATATTATGCGGAGTTGGACCAGACAAAAGGTACTAACTTGAGGGATCGGTATTTAAATAATATAACATCATCATCATCGCCTTGTAATCCCCGAAGGTCATCAGTACACCCATATTTCGCCAGTTATGTCCCATGTAATAGGGGACGAGCCTATTGATCGATGTTTACGATCACAGCGTCGAGGTTCAAACCTGTAAACATGAATAATCCACCACGTTGGCCCACTGCAACGTTTGTGGAGGTCACATGTCTGCATGTAAACCCGCACTCACAATCCTTCCCAGTTATTTTCCCCTTAATTAATGGCGTTACATGCACTGAAACACTGCTGACAACCCCGCTCTGAGACCTCCAGTTTTACCCTTTAGTTCTAGGTTATTCCAGTATCATTATGATGTTTATCTGTCAATATTTTAGAACAGTAATGAAGTAATAAAATACCATTATTTCTGTATGCAACTTCCGGAGAATGTACATAAACTATTTTTATCACAAGTTCTACTTGAAAACCATAAATGAAATGATCTTGAGACAGAGAGGCCGTACTAAATTAGGTCATTTTCAAGTTACTATTTAACTGATTTATTTATTCAAAACGAACAGCGCCTGGCAGTAACCACAAAGAGTGTGTAGAACACAACTTTCTAACGTCACACATAACATCACACCTGTTTTCCCCATCGGGTTAGGCAGAGGTGTCCCTATTGTACACTAACATTTCACCTGTTGTGTCTAAGTCACACCTAATTCCTCTATTAGCGAGCCTATTCTTTTCAACCGAACACAAAGCCAGACTTCGTGCTGTTATTAAGAAATTCCTGATAGAAAAACCCAACACCAATTAGTCCGATCTAGAAACTTTCTACGTTAAAACTAAACTGCTCTTAATCCACCATACCATCCCAATTAGGCACACTACACATTAACTATTCTATCAGTCTTACAAGCTAATCTATCGATATTGAGCAACAGACAACAGAACAAAACAAATGAGATAAAAAGCCGATCGTCAGTCGTCAGTTGTGTAACGATGAACTCGACTCGTGTGAAACGCGCCTTACGTCACTGAAAGTGTGCCACAGACGTGTCAGCGGAGAGAATCGTTTTTTGATGATGGTTTTTTTATTGATCTATAGGATGTTGACTATTTTGTTTTCTTATATCGATTCATTGGTCCAATAGATCTGAAAGAGGAGTGAATAGGTCAAGTAATAGATTGTCCTGGGATAATGATGAGGATTAGAAAAAAATGCTAGCCCGCCTCGAAATGAGGGTGTATAAAAATAGACCTATGTTCTTTATCAAATAAATTAAAAAGTTCTGGCTTTTATCTCCCGTGTTATAAATTAACGTTTCCTATGGTGATCGGTACGTACTACGCCGCTACGCCGACTGCTAAGCGTAGCGTTTCGTAGCAATACACATACTGGGAGGTCCAAATAGTGACGTCATTAAAAAAAATTGATTCCTCACGTCTAGGGGTACCTATCCGAAAATACCCCATGTATGTTCCGCGATTCTTTAAAGTTTTCGAGATTTAGCTTCTTGAAAATTGTATGGGAACCGCTTTAAAAAAACGATCTTTTAATTTTACAAGGGTTTTTGTTACTGCATACAGAATTCATAATGAGATTAAAAAATGCCTCTAGTTAACATTAAAGAATGTGAAATTAATGTGTGAAATTAAAAACATTTTTGTATCTGATATAGGTACCAATTTTCTTGTCTTGTCCTTGTAGTTGTTTTACAGACCCACATTCCCAAGTAAATCTTCTCCATTATGATGTATTTAATCATCTATACAACACAGCATTTCTTACTGCATAAAAATATATAATACTTTAAGAAGAAGAAAAGAAGCCAAGTGCCCAATTACATAGGATCATCGAAAGTAAGACGAAAATCGTCACGCACTAGTTGACGACGCCGACGACGACGGCGACGCTTCACTACACTTCGCTACAGGTGGCTATTATAACAGTGCTCGGCATTTTCCTTTTCTGTCTCTTCAAGCCGTGCTCATAATTTTACAGAAGCTAAGTAATAATGCCTGATTTAAGTCTCTTTAAATGGTTAATAGCTTGATCATCAAGATTTATAGTCGGCACCACTCTATGTTTTATACTTTGCAATTTCAGTTGCCTAAATCTGTCTGCGTGGATTTTCACTTGCTTTTTCACTAAGATGATAAAATTATGAAGAACATTTCACATCGCTGGTGAAATATGGGTGGCACACCTCTGAATAACCTTTCGTGGATTACGTGCATAATAATATGCGTTGTGAACTTGTGATCACATTAGTTCGTATTCTCGATCGTGTATTGTATTAGTATTAGTGTATTGTATTGTAGAATCACCTCGCAGTGATGCTCTCCTTGTCCGTCTTGGGTCTTTGGTGGAACTTTTACAAGTCCAATTACATAAACTTTAAATGTACCTGAAGGTTGAACGAAAATCACTTTTAAAAAAAACTGGGTTTCATAGACAAGGACATGCAGTCAATTCTTCAATCAAATAATAAACAATCTCAGGTAATCAACAAAAACGGAAGGACGTTACCGACTAAAATTTTTAATAACCTCACGTAAATTTCATACTTCACAGTAATCAACTCGCCAGCACGAATTTCCGTGGACAAGCCATTAATGACAAAAAACAACGAATGATCTTTAGTACGGCTATATAGAGCGAGGCATAACTAAAAACAAACAACGATACGCTATGCACTATGCACAGTTCCATTATATTTGGGTCAGCAGAAAACCATTAAAATGTTATTGTGGAAACTGAAAGTTAATAACGTGTTTCAACTGGTTTGCGTTAAAATAGATGGTACAGTAACCCGGTCATTTAAACACGTGTTTTGATATCGTAGCCGTTGGCTATAATAATGTTTTCGATGTGCGACCTTGAAGTTAATAATTAACTTGAAAACCATGTAATTAGGCTCGCTAATGTAATAATAGTTTGGTTGGGAAGGTTGAGAAAACTAGCGTTGTGTGATCGTGTTTTGTCCGTGTTTTGTCCGGAACTGTTTGTTACATTTTCCCGAATAAGGTAGAAAACTGCATTGCTTTCTTTTTGATTTGGATAGCTGTAAGTTTATTTATTTATTTTGCATTACCACTGATTAAGTTAACCCACTACGGATCAAGCTCGCCTTTCTACATTAGCTGTTTTTGTAAAAATCTCTCAAAGTGTATGTGTACAATAAATATTATGAAAAAATTGAGAGCTGGGAGGACATTACATAAAAATAAAAAGGAGAAATTTAATTATTATATATTATTGAGTAATACATAAAACTGAAATAGAAAAACTAGATATAAATGAAAACTGTACCGATATGATACAAACCATGACAGATTCACGCGTTTTGTGCGCATCATCAGATCATTTGTTATCTTTGCATGACCAGAGCGTGAGTTAAGCATGGGAATCATTTAATAATAGACAACGAAATGCTGCTTTCGCTTATTGTCCAATATTACCTATATCAAGTTTACCTGACATAGTTGAAAAATCTATTTCGAACAGAAAAGTGCTCGTGAAAATCGTAGTTATAATCAAAAAATAATTTATTTAAGTACTTATTTTCCGAATTATCAGTTTAGAGATAATACCAATATTATATTCCGTGATAATGGTAAATCTTTTTGTTAACGACCTAATTCATGTGAGCTACAAAGTTATTGAAAAAATAATTAAACTGTGACACTAGTATGCAAGTCAAACAACTTCGTAACGATTTTCCGTTGACAGAAGGAAAGGAAACCATTAAGTTGAAATTGCTGTTAATTTTGCCCACGACGAGTAAACAACATTACGAAATCTAACAAACATTCTAAAATCTGAAAAGTCATAAATAAACCATCAAAATTCTCCACATCAACTTATCATTACACAATCATCTAAACACCTGCGTGAAGACGAATATCTTTATCGCTTCATCAACAACAAACGTACATTTTATTTGAAAGTAACCGGCTTTATTACAAAACCATCAAATTGTTCTCATTTAGTACATTTAAACGTGCGAAAATGATGGGCGGCAACATCAAAAAGCCTAAATTCACACCATTCATTAGAATTACGCGCCAAAACAGCGACTTTTATGTCCAACCCCAAAAACTATTCACTCTCTAATTAGTAATTACAACTCGCGTAATGTTAAAACGTGGGAACCGTTGCTCGGGTGCGCTCGTGAACACTCGTGAATATTCGGGGGATTTCGTGCGCGATCGGGCGCTGTCGTGCGCGGCGGCGACCAATCAGCGTAACATGACGTAACTGCTTTCACTAGCGCCCAAAGCAAACACGTCGATCGATTTTGTAATTATATTGGAATGCGATGCTTTCTTATTTGGGTTTTTGATTCGGTTTCCTCGCTGTGTCGTAATGAGGCTTGCGCGCGAGTGTGTAGTCATAACACTTCCGTTTTTGGAGGCTGGTCAGCTTTATAAGTTGGTCAAATGTAAATGGGATCACATGTCATGTGTGTAATCGATTAACTCATTAAGTCCGTGCTAATCTTGTTGGCGGTGTAGGCGTTTTGTAGTAGCGATATAGATGATGTAGTTTGTTGGTAATTAAGTTTGCGGAAACTGTGTGGGCGCTTCCGTTACGGTTTGTGAAACTACTTGCTGGCGCGTTCAAGTAATCACTTTATTAAACCTTTCGTTTTGATTTACAACGCAAAGTAACTATTTTCCTTGATTAAATTAAAAAATTACACTAATTAACCTCTTTATGTGAAACGGCTTCAGCTGAGTTTCAGAGATTTAGAGCACCTATTTTGGGGATTTGAATAGATTCACTAAAATAATGGATATAGCATATAAAAAATGTGCATGCGTCAGAATCATCTTTCCCTTAGCTTCTTGTGGAAAAACTTAGCTTAACAGAATCTCATACCAGTAATTCCCGGAGGGTTGTATTTTTGGCTGATTTACCATCCAAAAAAAAAAAAAGGATTGGAAAGAATAAGGGGCGAGCCCTTTACGAAACAAAATCAAAACTACCATTAAAATATACCAAATCATACTCTTCGCTTCAATCCGATCAGCAGGCACAATAGCACCTGCACCGCGCATGCGCTCGACCACGACGCGCGCGCAAGCTCCGCCTATCAACGCCGGCGCACCGCGCACGCGCAGCACACCTTGACACTGATGTATTAGTCACTTGTTTGTGCACAAGTGTGCAATGTTTGGCTATTTGCATTACATTGTTTCGACTTTCGGATTTCTTATGGTAATTTTCGTTTGAAAGGATTATTTGAGTTTGGTTGTTATGTTGGATTACTAATGGTGGGGTCATTGATTTTGGTGATGGGCTTTTCATCCTGGTAGTCAATCTACAGATAACAAATAAATATAACATCACGCATGTAATCCAAAACCAGTAAGACAAAAATGTATCGATGTATATATGTTACGGCTAAAGGCCCAAGTACGGTTACACCTAGTTCTAGCCGGCTATACCTAGGTTAGTGGAGGTTTGATGCAACCAACTTGGATGTAGCGCTCGCCGGCCGCTGCCGCGGCACCGCTCGCTGCGCACGCTCGGCCCGCGCGCCTTTGGTCACCGTTCTACTAACCTAACCTAACCTAATCCATTTGGTCGGTGTGTCCTAGCAATAAAAAGGATAGTTACCGGCCGCACCTAGGTATAGCCTTGCTTTTAGCCGTAACATATATACCACATTAACTCTTCCCTATAAATAGGTTCCCATATCATACAGCCGTTTCTATCTCCTACATACAGTCAACATTCTAAAAGTGATAGATGGCTTTACAAAACAATGCACTACGCTCCGCTAAATATCTTGCTAAACCACTCGAGAGAATACGAGCAATAATTAAATCTACTAACGAGTACAAAGCAAGAGTAACGAAAACACCGTGTTATCTGTTCCCCGAGACGTAAAGCTTAATTAAAAGGTACTACAACATGCTCTTACATTAACAAAACAAAATGCTGCACTTATCTGTTCATCAGTTCATTAAAATTGGCTAATGATCGCTTGGCCGGCGCGGGCGCAGCGAGCGCTCAGCTCATGCTAATGAGGCATCGCAGAAGATCCACTTTAAAAATAGCGAGCATTTGTTTAGCTCGTCTGTGCAATACTCATTACTCAATCATTTATTGCTGAATTATCCTGTAGTACTCGTGAAACTCCGCTAATCGCTTACTCTTTCCGGTTTGTAAGAAATCCTTCTTATTTGCCTTTTCCTTTGATGAAATAGACCTTGTAGTCTGCTCCACCTTGGTCCCTCAATTTCTTCGCTATGCGGCTATCTTGACATAGGAAACTCATAAAAAGCCAATGGTGATTATTTCAACTGTAAAAATCACTAAGATCAGTCAGTTAAGTAGTGAAAAGCCGTACATATCATATATGTATATCATAGTGAGCCTTCTGCATCCACATGCAATGTATGGTGGATGAGCAGGGCGCGGTCGTCGACCTCGCTGGCCGGTCGCCATCGCCATGAAAGTGAAACCACGCTGCCCTAGAAAATGAGAGTTTACTCCGACTGCGGATAGTTGAGTGTACTCCAGCTTGTATCATGTATAGTTCATTCATCATACAGTATTCATGTCCATGTGTACATTGCATGCAATTACAGGTAGATTGTACAAGGATCACCTGTGTTATTGTTATATCTTATGTTATGTTCTAGTAGTTGAGTGTAGTGCTGGCTTAAAGTACGAGGAAATGTCGAGTTCATTCCTGATTGCTTTGTTTTATTCGTAAAGTCGGATCAGTCGTGCTGATTATTGAAATAAATTAACGATTACAGTTTTGATCAAGATATACTTAACAAAATATTTGTACAAAAACTTTTACTTGGCTTGCAGAGTTTCGAAACAAACCCTGCTATTTTACGAGAAAAGTTTTACTAAGTAGAAACTGTGCCAAGAACTGTTAGGTAAGAAGTAAAACACTAAAAGAAAACGTATGTTAGTCAATATCAATCGCGAGTCGGTATTGCTATCGCAACATGAGCATTGTTTTCTAAAGCCATGTAACACCACATTTTCCCAGCACGAGTACTTTTCCCTCAGATCAATGACTTACTCAATAATGCTGAATAATGAACAAAAACACAAAATAGACGAAAGCAACCATCCATTCTAATAAATGAGGTCAAAGACATCGCTACACAAAGGAGGAAAATTTAATAACAGTCTACAATATAGGTCGGAGTTTCTAGACGTCACCCCGTGTGAACCGAGGCTCTCATCGTATGTCTTACAATCGGAGGAAAACATCGCGCGCTGTGAAACAGAGAACCGACGAGGGCGACCTAGATAGAATAATAGTTTAGATAAGTGCTCGTTTAATGTGTTAAGTCACACATTTTGTTTTTACTAAGCGAAATACTATTCATTCGTAAGTATAGGGCTGAAATTTAAGCTGGCGTCGCTTAAACAGATAAAACAGCTTGTTCATAAACGACCAATCGCAATATTTAGTAAACGCATTAAGTCCGCCTTTGTACATTATGTGCATAAAGTTTTAATAAATAAATAATAAACGTCTACATTTCCTGCAAACAATTAACCTTTTTTTTTAAACAAAAGCAAAATAGCTTAGATTACTTTCAAAACAAGTTCAAGATTCAACCAGAATTTACAGAATGTAATACAACATTTGAGTAACAAACGTTACAGTTTGGATGACAATCTAGGCTAGTTCAACTAGCTCAATTGAACCACAAGCAAACTTGAAAATATGTCGTTAGTAAAACCATCTGTTTTTTTTTGCAAATTAAAAAACATTTTTATGAAAGTTGAGTTTAACTTTTATTATGCCTCCGATCTTAACAAGATACTATCTCGTACGAAAGTGTCATCCTCATTCTTATTCTAGCTGAGATTTTTCATCACAGAAGAAGATAATCTTAGAAGTAAGATCTCTATATTTACTACAAACGTAACACGTTAATAACGTGACTAAAGTTACAACTAGGTAATAAATTTAAACTGAAGGTTTAAAACAAAATGTCTATGTAGGCGTTAAAACCTGTATATTTAAGTACTCGTAATACGAGAACTTTCTAGTAACTCTATTAATTCGTTTTCCTGAAAAAAAAACAGTCAATTCTATCTATGTGGCTTTTGGATAAAACACATTCAGACTCAAGTTAACTGGGGCTAAAACATGGAAATTTTTAATTTCGAATTATAAACTATACTAACGATCCGCTACTGCTTTGCACGGTTTTTACGTCCTGTCAAAACATCAAGATTCGTTTATTATACATAAGATTAACATAGTGTTTTTCCACATTCATCTTCCGGTATAAACTCTCTAATGACGGCGCAAACCGCGTTCAAATCCGTTCTGTATTGAGGAAGAACAACGTGGTCACGTATACAATCAGCGAATTAGTTTTTACTTTAGAAGAGAGATGTAGACAACGTCAAAGTGCAAATGATCTACTTATTGGCTCATCCTAGCAAAATGTCTCCAATCGTGTTTTTACAGGTTACAGGTTAGGCTAGTGCCTCATCTAGATATTTTTCTGAGCGAGCAATTATTACAATTGTGCACGCGTCGTGCGTATGAGTGCCTGCAGTGTGTGTCGGCGGCGGCCAGACGTTTTCACTGAACGCTCCAGTTCCTGAAGCAGTCTGCCTCAAACGCGGAGAAATTAAAACTATATCGTGTCGCCGCAGTGAAACTATTACGAAGCAAAACTTAATACTGCTCTGTTAAAGAAGAGTTTGAAAAGTAACTTGGTTATCACTTATTACAACGAGTAGGTATATGAAAACCCCTAATTTGTGCCTCATTTAATAGATGATAATAGTATAAATGGCACGCTTAGGAGAACTAAATAGCAAGTAAACCTAAACAAAATTCATGTTCAACGCACACAAATCTTGCATGCACTCATCCTTAAAATCAAATACTAAAAATATAATTATATTACTTTATTTAATTTTGTGTATATACGTATAATACTAGCCGTTGCCCGCGACCTTCGTCCGAGTGAAATTATAATAAAATACAATTTTGCCCGTTTTTGCAACATTTTTCATTGATGCCTCGCTCTTATTAGCCGTAGCGTGATGTTATATTGCCTTCTTCGATAAATGGGCTATCCAACACTAAAATATTTTTTCAATTCGAACCAGCTGTTTCTGAGATTAGCGCCAAACAAACTCTTCACCTTTATAATATTAGTATAGATATATTTGTATTAGTTTGTAAATCGATTTTGTTAACAAATTGATATGTCTATTTATGTATATCAATTTGTCAACAAAATGGTATTTTTCTTACTTATTTTTTTGTATTCTATCCCAGTGCTGTCCTATTTGACCCAAAGGTTGACTGATAGAGAATGCCTTGTGGTATTAAGTCCGCTTATGTACCATTCTTGTACATGAAGCTTAAATAAATAAATACTATTCAGAGTGGCAAGAACCTTAGAACTGCAGAGCTATCAATCTTGAAACGGCAATGTGAATGTTAACCAAACCCACTGCTTACTCAACACAAGATGTAGCACCACCTTGTAATCAAACATTACGTAAAGGTCACATAAGGTCACAGCCTACAGGCTGACCCAGCTGTTCATTTATATTTATTACCTATATACTACCCACAGCATGTGATCGTAATTCTCTGAGCTTTACAGCCGTACGTGGTATCAAATAATGTTATGTCAGATCTTCGTGTAGCTTTTGCTTGAGTAAATGCTTTGGACTGATTAATTATTTGTGAATTGAAGGCTCTATTAACACGCCATCATTTGAGCCATCGCCGCATCGTGTGAATCTATAAATGACACACATGTGAGAGGGTGTTAAGGATATATATTTCTTATGAGAACTGAAGGAAAAAGATATTCGAAAGAAACGAATGTCTTACATGTCATCGAAAGACTAACTGTTCCCTCGAAATGTTTCGCAGCTAAAAATCTTTTACCGAATGCGAACAAAACAAAATGTCTGAAGTTCTTTTTACCAAATGTACCACAGCGGGCTCTAAATTTAAATCGTGACGGCAAAAAACTTGATGTTATAGCGGAAACTGTATTCTTAGGGATTACTATCGATTCAAAATTGCAATGGAGCGCGCACATGCATTCTGCTGTGGGGATCAGCAGCAGACGTTGACTCAATTTTCATTCTACGAAAGAGGGCAGTCCGCGCGATCTATATAATGGGTCCTCGCGAGTTCCTCAGAGAAAAAATTAAAGAGATCGATATACTGACTCTGCCTTCACTGTATAATGTATATGTTAGAATGTATTTCATATGTCCACAAAAATCTAGGGCTTTTCAAAATTAGAAGCGACTTCCATAACATAAATACACGCAATTAACACGAAATTGTAATACCTAAATTCAGATTAACAAAAACTAGCAAGTCTATTCTTATAAATAGTACACGCTTTTATAACAAGTTGCTAAAGTCAGTTATAGAACTGACCGATGGAAAGTTCAAAAACTACATCAAACGTGTTCTTATTAAAAAAGCATATTACAAAATCAAGGACTACGTTGAAGATAAAAAAAGTTTGGCTTTAGTTTCTCCTGCGCATGCGGCTTGCCAGGTAGCTCATAAACGGCACAAATATGTGGATGTCTCTTACTATTCTCAATCTCATTTTTTCTCTTCTTTCTAATCAGATTTTTAACAATAGTTTTCAACTCATTTATACATCTTTTGCTCAGAATAGTTACAGCACTGATGACAATATTTGTGTCACTTGTTTAATTTAGAATTTTGCAATGTTTTCTTTCCTTTGTATAGATTCTTTTTTACCGGTCGTTTGTGAATGTGTGAACATTGTAGGCTTTGTAGATTCCCAGCTGCTTGTTAACTTTTTATCTTGTTTTACATCTTTTGTGTAGTAAACAACGACTTATTGTCGGGCCTACGCTGTCCCCCCATACTTAAGTACAAAATTAAATGCTGTAACATGATAATATTGTAATACCCAATGATTTGAAAAGAATAACCATGGAGTTTCTAGCTGGTTCTTCTCCGTAGGAAACGACCAACCCGAACCGTGCACCTTCCATCTAGGCCCATGTGAAATAAAACATTTTGATTTGATTTTAAGTCAAGGTCAGAAGAAGGTATCGAGCAATATTGGAACTAGGCATGGGGGAAGAGGGTATGAATTTGAAGACTGAATCAGTAGAATATATTTTCAGAGATGCACAAACCGTCGTAGTTTGAAACCATTTTGAAACTGACATCAACATTGACTGATATATGAATAACCCTGAGTTAAGTTAGTTTAGCCCAGCTGAAACTTTAACGGCTACGCGGGAATATATAATAATAAGCGGGAAACCCACATTTGGCACTTATTTACCTTATCACACCAAATCCGCCAAACAAATTACAATAAAGGCTATCTAAACAAGGTAATTAGCGGAACAGGCGATCCACACAAACATATAATTACACAGATGTACAAACAGATAGGCCAGTTAACAGAGCGTGGTTAATTGTGCTGTGGTTAAACCTCGCGCTAACCTCGCGGTTACCTTCGTGCGTTTGCGCAGATGCGAGGGTTAGGAAAGCGGAGTTTACTATGTAAAACTGCGTATGAGAAATTGTTCTTTAGGCAACATTTCGAAGATCAAGTTTCGTAAAAATCGACGCTTCGGACAATTTGTTTGTACATGCTTTTCGAGAAATATGTATGAATGGCCTCCGTGAGTCTTGCGTTTTCAATGTTGTAATAATCATAGAAGCGTAGGTAGACTTTCTATTAGCCCATAAACAGAATAAAACTCTCATGATTCTTTTTGTAAAAAAATGTACCTATATAATTATAACGGGGAAGGGATAATCTCTTAATTATAGGAGAATCACATGGCCATGTAAAATGCTCCGTCCGTATCCTGTAGTTTTCACCTAATCATGCGCCGGAGACGACTCGGACGGCGTAAGCGCAACGGACACGACATGATGATGACTGTTGAAGAACTGTTGTTTGATTGAACCGATGACGCCGTTCCAGTGGTAGAGCGAACATTTGCCATGCGAATTAATGCGATGCATTCTAATGAACTGTTCCCTATTTGAGTGTTTCGGATAAGCCGCAAGTTTCTCAAAAGCCCTCAGCTTACTAACATCTTAGGTTCAAAGTAAAAGGTTTTTAAAGCTTTATGAGTTACAAAACAATTTATCTGCTATTGGCTTGTTTTGTGAAAACAGTGAATTAAGGCTATTTCACAGCAAATCACTACGCAAAACTTTGTCCATTTTATATCATTTTTCAACCTCGAATACCGAACATAAATTGCATAACCTTCCGTTAACAAAAAGGCTTAATGGGCGTACAATCTAAAGCTTTGCTATCGCCTCGCTGGATCTACGCCGTCATGCTAGCTCACTTCCGTTCGGTGACTAAACATAATCACTGTTCGCATATGTACGAGTTTCACCGCTAATGACACGGAGCTAATCGCTCACTAATCAGACTTTTTACCGAATCAATGCGATTGCGAATAATCGATGCGTTATACTTAACCGATCAATCGTAGAAAGCTTGCAAAACATGGCACCTTACTGTGTATGGTTGAAACAGGTTCAGGTTAAAGAATACAATCCTGGATGCGACTGCTTAGGCTACTCGCTTTACGAGCATCATCGTCTTTGTCCGGCCCTTATCCCAATTTATTTGGGGTCGGCGTGAATGTCTTCTTCTTTCATACTTCTCTATTACTCATCATCTCATCAGACATCTCCTTTCTTGCCATACCATCTTTCACACAGCCCTTGTATCTTTTTTTTAGTCTTCCTCTCTCTCTCATACCCATCCACATTCATACTGAAAACTTTTTTCACGATATTTTCCTCATTCCTCAGCATTACATGCCCATACCAAGCTAATCCATTATTCACACAACTTTTCAGTCGTCGGCGCCACTTACAGACTTCCTCGTACTCATTTCTTATTTTATCCATTCGCGTAACACCACACATCCCCTGTAGCATTCCCATCTCAGCCACCTGCAAATGCCCATCATTCATCCGTTTTGAAGCACGACATTCTGATCTATACAAGACAGCAGGTCTAACATTTGTTTTATAAATCTTCACCGTAACTTTAAGGGGAATGCGGGAGTCGCAGATTGTTCTCGTGACCTGCCGCTATTCACCCATCCGATGTTAATTCTGTGCCTATCACTTTGATCTATTTCCGCCTTACTTAAAAGCCATTTTTGTGGCCGATACCTGTGCCTTGAGATAGAGTTGACTGATTGACAGTTGACACCAATTAAAAAGACGACAGTCTTGTTTAGTTTCTAAATTAGTTAATTCCACAACTTACAGCTCGAAATTAATTGTTAACCGTCATATAGAAAAAGAGAATTTTAATTAAAACGACGGAATACATAACACGATCAACTAATTCGATGCTTGCTCACGTCTACGACACTAACTATTATACTTAAATTGTTAACACGCAACATTATTCCATTCAATGACACGAACTCTCATTTGCGTCATGTAATCCTACGTCACACATTATAGGCTTCGACAAATAGGCAGTACATACCGCCTCTGCACTTCTGTGACAGTTATTTTACCTTTGAAATTCCTCTGGTTTTTGCATCACTGTCCAAATCATAGTGATGATCTTATTCTCGTTACAACAAGGCCGCAATTGATTGGTTGCCGACAGACGTTAAATACTTCCAGGCAGAGATACACACTGTCTACCCCCAACTCTTTTTACACTTTACACTTACCTAGTTATAGTAACTTTCAAGACTGTGCTTGTGCAACTAGTGGCCGAAGTTCAATATCTCTAAACCGCTAAATAAATACAAAATACTATAGAGTGAAATCCCTTTGATGTTTGCATACAAAAAAAAATACATGATGGGTTGGGGTCGCTAGATCAATGATCCACAAGTCTGTATTATTGAAGAAAACAGTACTATCTTACAGGCATGTTATCATTCCCCATTTAATGTATGAAAGCCTGCCCATCAGTCCGAGACAAAAACCCACAATTTCACAAATATCAGCCGCCACCACGACCGTTGGAAAACACAACTTCACACCGACGCATTTCTTCCATACTTTCTACGCGTATCCGTAATGTTTAGAATCTCTGCGTACGATCATGATTTCACTATATGATCATCGCATTTTCTATAGTTTTCGTAATTGGTACTCGCAGTAAAATCATCAAACGGACGCTTCTACCTTCACTCGATAAATTAAAGTAATCGATACGTGACATCACACACCGTATGCGCATGCACGTTCACTTTGTGATCAAAGAAAATTGTGAAAAGAAACTATTTAATAAAGTGCTAGCCGATATTGAAGAAGTTTATTCAATAATCATGTGATGGCAAATCCGTAACTTTCAGTTTAATAAACACATTTGCAATTACGCATTAGTGGTTTGATCTGAATTAGTACGAGACAGGAAGGAAAATGCCTGTGATTAATAATAAAACTAAAACTGAAGTAAAGTACTTGACGCTCTGCTTCTTCAAGTTTACAACCACAAATTGGCCGCAACTCACTGAAACAGTAACATAAAGGAAGAAAAATACAGAAACCAGCTACCGTGAAGAGTATTCAAAGAAATATAAATTATTCACTTTCACTTTAAATATATGAAGTATATAGAACGTTAATTAGACGTATATAATTATAAAAAATAACATAACAGCAATTAGGCGATAAGTATTCAACAAATCATTTTCTATGTCGACATAACTAGACTAACGACTTCCTTATTTTTTGTTTCAGATGATTCCCGTAATACGGATAGGCGCCATACTGTGGCTCCTCTGCGCCGCACTAGCAGAGGTCACAGAACAGAACACCACCACCACGAAGACTATTCGGACCACCATCTTACCTTCAAGGACCACGAGAACAGAACTCAAAGTGTCCAGGAGTCTCAACCCTCTCGACACACAGACACTCAATGTCAGAACGAAGACCGGACATGTCACACAGCTGATCGTCAAGAAAAAGGACAAGTCCACCACGTACGCGAGTAGCACGACTCTTGCGCCGACAACGGCTTCCCTCAGAACAACGGTGTCAAACTTCAACACTACTGAAGAGAACAAAAACAAAACAGAAACAAGAGACCAAAGGAAACTAAGCTTCATGGGCGCTGTCAATAGCGACCTCGCTGGCTACGACTATTACCTGAACCGCAACAAAAACCCAGAAGAAGTGACCGACGTCAAAGCGGAATACGGCAACTGGTCTCCAGTGTCAGTATACCCAGAATCTGTTATCCAGGAGGATGGGAAAAAACCTGAAGCCGATCCTGAAACCTTAAACTACTACCCCACATATGACAATGAGAAGAAAACAGAGAACAAAAAGGTTTACATCACATCAACTAGTCTATTTGACTATGGTGGACCGATCAAGAGTTACAGGTTTGATCCTCACAACCCAGTCATTAAGAATGATAGGAACCCAGTGTATATTGAAGTTGTGAGCACTAAAGTTTCTGAGGGAGAAGGAAAGTCCTACAAAGTACCAGACCCTGTCGTCATAAATTCTGAATCAATGTACATAAAGAAGGCAATCGAAAAATACAACAATAAGCGCGGCAGGTCTATTCTAACACTCGGTGAGGATGGCATTCCGGAAGTCCAAGGCGTGAGAGTGCCTGATGATGAATCGGACAAAAAGACATGGCGCAACGCGAGAGTTGTGAATGGAGAACTGCAACCTTACCCCGAGGGTTACACTCCACCTAAAGCGATCCCTGAAGCTGACGTGTACCCGGATCTAGCAGCTGCAGACCCCGCCCAGAGCTTCGGACCTTTCACTAAAGAAGACAACTTCGAACCCATAGACGGTCCATTCACGAAATTCGACAACTTGAAATTCGAACCCTCTGACAGCGGCCCGTACGTAGCGAGCGACAACCCAACATACTCGTACAAACAGAAAAAAGACAATTATTATCTCAAATCCGGCTACGGTCCTTTCACTAAAGCTGATAATTCGAAAGTTGCAAACTCGAAACTCATCGAGTATATTAAGCAGATTAACGAGCAAGAATCGAAACGTGATTACTTCAGTGGACGTAGTTCGAGGGCGCACAATGGCGATATGGAATTCGCTGAGAGCCACATCCAGAGACGTATGCTCCAACACCCTGGAGAAGTCAGTTTCCCCAACTCCGCACTGTACACACCTAAAAATTCAAGGCCAGGCTTTGATGAAAGCGTGAGGAATCCCGTCCTACAGTATGCTCACCCTGACCTAGGAGTACAGCCTGCGAAAGCGACCCGCGATAACGTGGAGAATTACGAAAATAAAGAACGAAAAATTAAATACTACACGAATAGCGTACCGAAAAGCGCTCACCCTTACCCAATGGAACCAGTCAATGGCTACGGACAGCAACGCTCTCAGCAGTCATCTATTAATGCTAACAAGTACTACGAGGATGAATACAACAAGTTCTCTTACTACGACCACGGCTACAACCCGCAGTCGTCGTACCAAGGTGCGAGGTACCCGTACAACAACTACGCGTACATCAAGCGCGTGCCCGAGCCATCTCTGTGGAAAAGGTTCACTGACTCAATGAAGGACACTTTCAACTCCGCAAGCCAGACAGTACAACAATTCACTAAGCCTATAATGGACCCGATTGCTAAAGTGACACAGCCTGTGTTTGATCCTATTGTAGAGGCCACACAGAAGATTTCGTCTAATTTAGGTCTATATCCCTCAAATAACATCCAGTCGCAAAGGTATGCTCAAGACAAGATTGGTGTAGTGGCAGCAGCGTCAGGTGCTCCTGGCATGCTACCAGCTATCGGCTTGATGGCAGGCGGTGCGGCGCTAGGACTCGGAGCCGTCGCGATGGGCAGACTGCTCGATGTGAACCTGATGCGCAGCGCCGGCTTGAGCGAAGAGGACATCCAAGATGAAATCGAGAAAGAACACAAGCGATCCTTCGGAAGTCCTTACGACATCGACAGACAAATACTTAGCAGTCAAAAAGTTTACGACGACAACTACAAGATGCCAAGTGAAAATGTGTACGTGGTTATGTCACCCGATGGTGAGACCACTCGGTCCAAGCGCGATGTGCTGAACTTCTTCCAAGAGCCAAGTTATCAAGGTGTTCGCTTGAGGAGAGTGAAGCGAAAACACGTTGTCAAGAGGTCTTTGAACGAGGACTTGCCTGATGACTTGCAGCATTTGGATGGAGGGTCGAGCTCGTCGTCGCTGACGTCAGCAGCCATGGACTTGGTGAAGCAGACTGACTGGAGAGACTCTCAGTGCGCCAAGTTCACGTTCTGCAAAGTGTTAACGTCACAATCTTCTGATTCTCTCTTCGCGATGGAAAAGAAGATGGAGTCGCTACTAAAGCTGTAAGTATACCATTTCCTAAATTCTCTGATCTTATCTCAACTCCGAATTTAACAAAGTAATTCTAAAACAGTTTGCCCTACAACGTTGCAACAACCAGAGGATTCTTGCACAAGATCAGTCACGATATTCACTTGAAACATTTGTGCAGGCCCTTTAGTTGTAATGTTGATAAATACCAATGAGAAGTCGTGCATTCAATTCAAACATGATCATTTATAATATACCTACATATATAAAGGGGTGATTGCATAACTAGACTATCTGAATTCAATAGAACGATGATAGTCAAAAGTATATTAAGGAGGTAATTGTGTGCAGTTGATTAACGGGACGTGAGCCTGACTTCAATGTTCAACTGCAACGTTTTATTATTTATTTATTGATTTTCAAATCCTATCTTGAACAATAAGAATAACAGCTTAAGTATTCACTGTTAAAGTAAATAAAATAAGAAGGTCAAAACCACGAAAGTAATTTAAACCCCCTGTTGAGTTACACGTTGGTTAATTTTGAAAAAAATAATCGCTATCTCGACAACGTAAAAAACGTAATGAATACGCAATTACCCCGCGGATGCAACAATCTAACCTTACTTGAAAATCAACTGTTTATTCGTCCAACCACCGGTAAGAGCCTGTTGCGCTTTAAACAAAATTCAACCGTATAAATTAATAGCATAGTCGTAATCTAGACGTCCGTTTACTCCTGAACCCGGCGCCACAATGTCACCTGACTCCATTACATAAGGACACGTCCACAAGTGAGCGGATCCTATTAGAAACGGAGAGAAAGCGATGATTCGCCCCATCTGACGAGCTCAGGCGCTCGCCGGCGTTTGATAACGCCGATTACTTAATAACACTTTCATCTGCACTAACATTAACATACACTTTATTTGCTTCAGTTGTGGATTTTATAATTATGATGATTTTTTAATAGTAGCCATTGTTCTTACGTTCAAGATGTAAATTGTAGGAATTCCGCACTTTGTGATGGGATTGCTGAGCTCAGGGTACTTTGATGGACTTTAGGGTGGGGTTTAGGGACAATCTTATCAAGCCATAATAATAAATAAATTCTGTGTTTGAAATAACTCTGCTCCAACTGAGATAAGAATCAGAATCATTTATTCATAAAAATAGGTAATAATTACAAACAAGACCTTAAAAATTAGGTTGTGCGCTAAGTTTTGCCAACTGACATACAAATTATTAAAAATAAACTTTAAGACTAATTATTGCAACCATCATCCTATCTTTCTAACCCTGAAATGTATAATGGCAACCATGGTTGTGGTTTCAACCTAAGGTAGTTTGATACCATAACCATGGTTGCGTTCTGTGTTTTCAATGCTCAGTTTACATGTTAGTACGTTCAGTATTTTCAAAACATTCCCAATGACAATCTTTCTGTTAATTCTGCTTGCACTTCAATCTCAAGCTTGCCTCATAATTATTTGTTTATTTTCTCCATTTCTCACATTACGCAACTTAATTAGGCAAACAGACCTATCCTGGCCTATAGACGTGTTAATGTTTCCGTTACAACTTTAAGGCGACTTTTCAATAACCAGTAAGCAATGAAGTACAATTATTTGGGGTCGACGCTGCATATCTTCTTCTTCTATACTTCTGTAACATCTCCGTAGCCATCCCCTCTCTAGCCTCTCTAGCATTGTCCATCCATCGTTTCATTTATTTATTTACATCGTAATATACAAACCTGTGGACAACAATAACTTGTCGTGGTTTCGTAAGAGCCGAATGCCAACAGGTTGCACCTTCGTCGCCGCGGCGTCGCTGTAAAAGCTCCCAACCACGGTTTACTACAGTTTGGTACTTGCGTGGGATACTAAATACCTGCTTTTATGTTTTCTTTAACTTTAGAGCGCCAGAGCATAAACGTACGCCAAGCCACAAATTCACTGCAAATATCTACAAAGAGAAGGAATTCCAAAACTATTTAATTGTTTATGTCGTGTTATAGTGAACTGCACATTTTTTGTCACATATTTGTGTCGTTGGCGTACAGGGCACGCGCTTGCTTGTCACGTATACGTGAAAAGGTTAATGGCTCGGCTTTTCTTATTTTCTTTTTGTTTAACGAGTCTACTTCTAGAACACTTGAGGGCCTCTTAAACAAAATGGTGACAGATATACCTCGGGATGTAATAGACAGTTAGAAACTTACCAATAGTTCTATTGACTTCCTCAATCGCCATGTCATTACAAAACCACAACTCTGATGATTTAACCACAAACCGGGTCATCTTATCTCGGCTTTTCAAACATCAACAATATTTCGACTTAACGGCTAACTCGCTGAGCCACGTGACAAAACATTAACACCGGTTACATTAACATGCATTACGTTAACACTTTCTCTTTCTGTGTCCGTCCGTCGGGCACGTAACCGCGGGCGCAACAAAACACGACCGTGTTGCTAATATGCATGCGCGTGCGACGCATCATACGCAAACTAGAGTAGAAACTTTGAGCAGGAATTTATTCAAATGGTGCGAGTTTAGTGCCGTGCTGTTACGTCCGACGATAAAGAATTCAGTGAATTTTTACTTGCACGAAAGTGCATGCATAAAATGCTGGTGGAATATAGAGCATAAAATTGTGTGTCGGAATTTATTACTTTTCTCGTGCGAACGCTTTTCCGCTTGAAAAATAACTAGATTTTCACCCGCTCTTACTTTTACGGACCGTTATAAAAGTAAAAAGTTACATCATAAATAATTTCATCAAGATTAGCGTCATCCAATTTTCGCCAAGAAAAAAAGCAAATAACCACAGAAGTCATTAATCTACTTGAATACTGATTACATTAGATAATTCCGCTGTACCATAAATCCGGGTATACTCATTACAACCTGTCCTACTTGGAATTGAAAAAAATATAAAGAGAGAAATCATAGAGTAAATAAAAGTTCAAATATCGAACGGCGCGCGGAATGCTGACGTAACATCACATAACCGTTATGTCATGACCGGCGGTTTGCGCGCTGATAAAAAAGCGAAGTCGATTTTGCGAATTTGGTGTCAAGCGCTTTAAGAAATAGCTTTAGGTTTTTGCTTTGTTTTGATTTATTTATGGCTTTGAGAAATAACTGAATTAAAGAGGCAAAAAGCGACCTACTTTTCCAACCACTTGGTTTTTGTCTATATCTGTCAAATCAGGACTTTTCTGCTCAAGTCATCATCTAACGATGGTCATTCATTGACACTGACAGCTTTGTTTTGTTTCACTCCCTTTTAAATAAGTGTGAGGCCTCCTTGGCTTGTCGTGACATGCCTCCCTCGTGTGCACTTTAGTTCGAACCCGTCCTGTAAATTCATCTGAAACTTTGCCTATCCTGCCTCCTTTAGTAACAAAGCTTGGCGAAATCAAACAAAAATATTAATAAAGTTTGGAACGGTTTGCTTTTGTAATATAACAAAATATAATATTATATTCAGGCAGATAAGATCATTCTACTGTGGGATCAAACTTGACTTTACGTGTAAGAAAAATGTGAAGGTACTTTTTCCTGCCTAAGCGGCTACACAGATTTTGATGAAATTTGGCACCTTGGTCGAACATGAACCGGGTAAGGACACAGAAAAGGTACTTTTTATGTCGTTAGTACGTTCTTGTGGGATAACTTCCAACTGGGCGAAGCCGTGTGCAAAAGCTACTCATAAATAAATTATCCTTAACAGAAAATAACTTTTCATTTACATTGATTGGTATCAAGCTGTTTTTAGTGCCTAACTAACGAACGGGCAGCAAATCAATTAAAATGTTCCGCTCGGACCGCTAATTTGGCACATCCTCAGTTGTTGTCCACCTGCCCGCTCAGCGCTCACAGACGGCTTGCCGCCAAAAACGTAACAGTTACGTAATGAGGCGCGTTCTGACGGTGAAAGTGTTCCGACCACATTCCGGTCGGAAACATTACATGTTCCGAAGCTGAGGAAAACGATCTCAGGTTATGAATAGTTATAATTTTTGTTAGAATACAAATGTGTTGTTTTTCTGGTTGACGAAGCCTACAATAGACTCGAATGTTGCTAAGAATCAGGCTTTCAGAATAGCCGGAATAATAAGATATTGTTTAGTAAGACGGTGATCTCTTTAAGGGATTTTTTAAATCTGGTTGATGGTATTGGAACAAATTATGTTCTTAGTTTAGGGAATGATTTCCTGTGAATCACTGAAAGAACAAGGGCAGAATAATAGTTGACAAAAATGATTGCGTCTAGAAATATCTTATATAAAAAATGAGTTTCGTTATTTTTCTCAGATCTTTCAAATAAAAATGTATTATAATTAAAGCCACAGAAAGAAACATACATTTTTGGGAATATCAAATGACTTTAATCATTTTATACTACTCAAGTGTTGCCATTTACTATATTTATTCTATTTTTCATATATACTTGTAAGACTACCAACACAACACTAGTTGTCCGTATTTATGCAAAATGGAACCACACGACAAATTCCGTTTTTTAATTTTTTTGAAGAATACTATTTAAAAGTGTTTGAAATTTCTTATACAAAAAAAAACCACATGATTTTTCCCTTGGAAAACAGGTTTCCAAAAGGCAGAACAGAACCAACAGCAACAACAAACGTTACGTATAATGCAAAACCGAACCACAGTATAACGGGACTTGATTGTTCAAACAAATAAACGATATTACTACCATGTCATTTTATACAAAACAGATCCACACTTACTTGGTACCATTATACTTTACACATATTTCTATTATTAACAATTATTTTTAATACACCAAATGGAACCAAGTTTCTGCGGTATCGTTATGCGTAAAGTAAATTCATAATTTAATTACTAATATTTTGTTGCCAAAATTGAACCACAAGCATTCGGTTCTATCATGTATAAATAAATATTGTAAAACAGTAGATCCTACTAGTATGTGATTTCGAAGTTTCAAAGTAAAACATCAAACATCTGTCAAAATAGATGACATTAAACGAAGCAGTTCGGATGTGTGACGACCGTTTTTTCTCCGCGAAAAAAGATTTATTGTTTTTGTTAATTTCTTTTAAAATTAAGTGTGAAAATGTTGAGTAGAGGCAAGCAATTGGTAATTAGAGCATTGGAGACGAACACCGAAGATGATAGTCAAGTAGTTTTGTTTAATGCATTTATATATATTTTTTGTGAATTAAAGCTTTATTACGATAATATAAATACATAGTTTCATTTATATCAGTTAATCCCTGGGTTGTGGTTCTTTTTTGTATATAAGAAAACCTATCAATTAGTAAATGTTAAAAGGAACCACATGCACATTTACTTAATTATCTAGAAAGTTTAAGAGTATTCAGAGCAAATTTATTTACACATACATAGATAAGTAATTTATCTATAAATTTAAATAAAATAAATAGTAATTACACTTCATCTAACAGAGCTGCACATGGTTTTGTAAATTCTTTGATATCTCAAAAGTGAGTGTTTGCTGGGTGGTTCTACGACGCTACCATTTCTTCTCAACTAATTTTATGTATGAAAGTCTGCCATTGTCCTTTACATACATATTGGTCATCCTGTTAGTCAGGCAGCCGACTCCCAACGAAACTGCACGCTCGTGATTTAAATTATTTCTTGTTCTATGAAAAAACGTCTCTTCAATCAAACTTATTAATCCAGACATTAAAATTACACATCATGAGAACCTGTCTTGGACAAAACAATATTAAAACTAGGTCACCAGGTGCGTTTACGTTTCTGTATCATTTATTTCCAAAGGTTATTTACCTTTCCAAACAATAGCGCACATTACATATCTAATTATAAATTCTAAATTGCGTAGTTTCGTACAGTTCGCAATACGTTTCGAAATGTCCCTGTTGGGAATTATGTTACTAATGCAACATCGTGCAAGTATTTCCCATGATGACTAAGCTATGTTTCATGTTAATGGTCACTCAACTTATAATTGGAACAGAAACATATTTGAAAAAGTTATTGGCAAATCACCTACTAGCATGATTGATCTTTTCATTTTGTGGTCGGTACAAGGCTGGATTAAGAATGGACCCTTGAGGTACTCCAGCTATTACTTTTTTTTTTTAAATAAATCCTTTGAAATAAACATCCCACTTTACTATTCGAAAATGTTTACTGCAATAGGTAACGCAAATACAGACTTTTATGCTTGATTAAAAATATCGAACCTTTATGCATAACTTGACCAAATGCTTTATACAAACTCTTTGAATAAAATAACTTACGTTGCGCGTTGGAAGAAATGAATTCTGTCATGGCAGTTTATTTATTTTGTCCATTCGTTAATACCCAGAATGGAATAAAATGCGTAAACAAGTTTTTAAGACCGAAACTTCAAAGATATTATTCCAATCATTATCGATTTAACGCTCCTTAAATTTTAAATACAGCATAACTTATAGCGTAACCCGGCCACCCAAGCTGCCATTAAAATAAAAAGGGAAAACTAAAACGTTAAAAAGAAACGTTGGAACAAACAAGAGTGGCAATGAACAGTTTCTCGCCGAAGTCATAAAGCATGGCGGCGTGAAAGCGGAGCTACCATGACGCGTTGAGGGGTACCAGCCTGCGCTTTATTTCAAAACGAGGTGTTTAAGTACCGGTAAAAGTTGCGTTCAGGGAAGACTTGATTATCAATTCATTGAATCTGGTAACATTGTTTGCGGTTGCGTGAATGTATAGCCGAAAAGTCCGTGACCAACACAGTAATATTCGAGACGAGAGGATTACCTCTTCATGATCTCCGCGCTGGTGGATGGTGTGGCGAAAACTCTTGGTTCGAAAAAAAAAATACAAATGATGAACTTAAAACCCCTGAAGAGAGGTATAATGAGATGTTTACCTTTACTAAATGGGTGATATGCCATTGCATGCTCGGCAACTCGATTACGTATACACAATAATAAAAAGAAAAATCTATAAATTACTCACACCGGTGTACTATTTACTACAGGTACTGCCGGTGATCACAGGTGTGATTTTATATTGTTCTGTACTAACGTCATTCGTGTAACATTCCAGTATCTCCCGCGGCGACGGCGCCAGTGCCTCAGTGGTGGCGCACCAGCTCGGTGACGTCATGCAGGCCAGCAGAGACCACGACTGCCACCGCTTCAGATGTGACCTCAACTAGGACCTCCCCTGCCTCCTGCAGGCACAGCTACCCTGGGCTATACCACCAGTAATTACCACCCGGAGACTCTTCATGAATGAACTGTTTGCCGACAGTGTTAGTATTAAGAATTCATGATCTTGATGATTTTCGAGAACCCATTAAAGTGATTAATTTATCGAAACATGAAGATGAAACATGGAGATGTTAACAAGGTTTTGCAACTTTTCCACAACAACTTTTAAAATCATTGGGGCTTCTTTTAAAGAGCATTTTTAAAGGTTATGATGCGAAAAGAAATCATGCGAAAAATAAATAAAGTTGCATAACCTTCTAGTGCAAGAAATCATGGACAATTTAATGGCTGAATATTTTCAGACATTTGAATACATAGAAACCACAACATTAGTTCCTGAGTAACCAGTGAACCTAGTGAAATGAAACTGTAAATAGGTTTTACTCTAAAATACCTATTCAAGACTAATAACTGATCGTTACTGAGTTGTTCAAATATGATTATTTGAGAACTTTTGCCAATTTTGAGAATGTGGCAGTAAAGGTAGTAAAAGACGACCGAAAGTAATCTATCTGAAGATCCCACATTGTGTCTAACTAACCTAGCTTCTGGGAATATTCAGAGGAGCTATAATTCACAATAGTTTACTATCATAAAGTTGCGATGTTTGGGTCGTCTCTAGACATTCTTTATGTATGTCTCATCCATCGTCGTAGGCGATACAACGATTGTGAAATAGAATCCTTGAACAACTGCGTATAGGATATATAACAGACTATTCTAAGTACACTCTAACTTACTGATAGGCCTATGTTAAAAGATTTTCTTGTATCATATTTTTATCATAGTCATAACAATATCTGATGAACTTTGTAATTGGTACTTAATATTCTTCACCGAAGACATCTGATAGTGTCACCGGTGATTTACAAATTATTTATTTTTATTTATTCCTTAGTTTTAGTTAGTCATAGTCTTTAAATTAGGGTTCACGGGTGAGTGTCACTGTTTTATTTATTTGAAAAATAAATGTGCGACGAAATAGATTGTTATTTATATAAAGTGCAGCATGTTTCTTTTGGCGTTTCAATGTCATTGTCAAGATTTGCCAAAATAAAATGGTGGCTTTAGTTCAGACTATGGCCACGCGCCAAAATAGCCATGCAGCATTATACGATCGATTTGTCGGATGTGAAAATATAAATAAACCTTGTGACGTTTGTTGTAAATAGAGCTTACGGACCCGAGACGACGAGACTCGGTGAAGAGGCAAGCCTTACGAATGACTATACGCCATCAGCCATATAACGGGTCGTTCCTACGTCTAACATGTCACTATAACATTACATAACATTACATAACATCACGTCATCACCTGGCGACTTCACATCATGCTCGTATTTATTGTTACCAAATAATTGATTTTTGTCAAACGACAATTCTCTCGTAAATTATTATTTATTTTATTTTAGTTAAATTATTAAAAGCTATTTAATCGAGTTTTAATTATCGAGTTTAAATTATTTTATTGTAATATTGGTTAAAAGCTTATGTCGACGCTGATATAATATAATGCACTGCACTTTTAGCTGAAATATGACGAAAATGAACATTTGACTTTGTTCGAATGGCTGTCAATGATAGGCTTTATGAGTAAATAATGCTTCCAAGAGCTTTGCGTTGAACAATAGGCAAGACGCGTGCACACGATCAGTGTCCATTTGCTTGGTTATTGTACTCATTCGAGCCTCCGAATCTTTCGTACGGTGTTAAATGTTCTCATCGTCGTCTTTAGTTTTTCTTTGTATTTATTTAATATAACCTAACTGAATTACATTTTCGTAACTTAATTAAGTTTTTATTCAATAGATGGCGCTGTAAGTTGTACATAATGCTTTTTACAAAGAATGTAAATTATTTATTTATTTTTGTACGAATAAAATAAAAAATAAATTAAATAGAGTGCGTTTTTATTATTAATATTAAAGTAAAGTAAATTAATTAATAAATACGTGCGGTCTATCCATGTCTGTATTATCTGCAAAAAAAAAAAACATCAAGTCAGCTTCGACTTCAAGCAGTAATACTTGAATCAGTATGGCTAATTACATTCTTGAATGCCGTCACTAACAGGTCGTAACCAACAAAGAAAGATCCTTTCGGTCTAGAAAGGCTTTATCCAAATGGCTAGGATAATATTACAAAAACGTACCTAGATATCTTTCTATTCTATCTACAACATTATCAAACAACCGTGGTCATCAACTGCCACGAACAAACATATAGTGTTAGTTAGGCACCCATACAGTCGTGTATAGTGTGAACGAGCGACTAGAGCTAGCAACTAAACACGAGTTGTTTGTTAGTGTACTAACTAGTGGTGAGAGAGGTCCGCCGGCGCGGCGGCTGGCAGTGAGAACAGTCAGCGATCAACTACCACTATCTAAAGTTTGTAGATATACTTGTAGTACAGTTATTTGGTAGTTTTATCTGGAAAGTTTTTCGGGAAAATAAGTAATTTTATAGATTTAGATGTGCTCTTTCCGAATTTCAATTTTGCCACTTCGTATCTTTGCCGCTCGCATATTGGAAAACTGGCGCCTACCTACTCATTTTACATTTGAAACATTTATTTACAAATTAAACTAGATAAAATTTCTTACAATTTATGTAATAACTCTACAAAGATACGATTGCAAAGTTGAAATTCGGAAAAAGCACATCGAAATCCACAAAATGATCCCTTTTCCAAAACTCTCGGAAAACATTTCAGGTAACCTCTTTTTTTAGAACCTTATGACTGTACTATATTTTTTACTGACACGGAACCTACATCTATCACAAGCGACCTCATCGTCAAAGCGTGTAAAGCTACCCTTATCGAAGCCGGGAGGAGGTACTTGTTCTGCTCGTCATTGTGATCATTTTTACGTTCTAAACTAAACCATCCTTCTAGTTACGGAAACATTGAAGGTCAAAGTTCCAACTTAGTCACACGTTTTCAAAAGAAATACAAGTATTTAATGCCCTTTCATGACGCCTGTACTATTCAATGCATCCACCAGCACAAAGTTTTGAGTGCGTTACATTGAGCGCTACAGCGCAAATAAATATATTATTATTACAGTAAAACATGATTTTTCAGACCAAAAAATAAAAGTCGCAAAGCAATACTTTTTGACAAGAGTATCATAATTTGATGAACAGAATGCTTGGTTGACGGCTTCATGAAGGGTCCGTTTATATATACCTAGTATAACTTGGTTGCTTCCTCTTCGACGATGGGGCAGGAAAATAAGTCTACATAAAAGAAAACAATTTCAGTTTACCGTTGCATCTAGTGTTGCCTCTCTAGCGTTGCCTTCTTTCTCACAAGACTGGAGGAGCCGAGGCCTGGTCCCCAGCGCCAGTGCACGTGGAGGGTTGCGGGGGCTCTTGGCCCGGCTCGTCAGTGCTCAACTTGTTACACTCCACGCACGGCTGCATATCTTCCTCCATCATGTACAACTGAACAAGAGCAGTCTGTCAGTTCCTAACCACTTTCAGTACCACTGAAACGCACCGCGTGTTTTAAGAAAACTTCCTCATGTCCCGTAGACACGTGTTGTGATACTTTCAGTAATATTAGCTGTAGGGTTTTCAGAACAGGTTCCGGTTCCAGATTTTTGATACCCGTTTCTGGGAAGTAGTTAGAACCACGAGAACCTATTTTCCCGGTTACAGCCCTTACAATTTGCGGTATTTTTACAGTTAAATTCATCATCATCAGAGGATAAGTAATTATCACAAGTAATATGAAATTTAAAAAATAATCATGCTATAGTGTTATAGCACCATTGATTGACCGCATTCAGCCAGTGTGACAAATTATACAGAAGCCCGAAGAGTTATATCGGTCCCTGTATCTTGCATTCGTGGATTAAGTAAAGGCGTTTTACTCTGTTGAGACCTGGTCTGTTTTGGAGTCATTGCAGTGATGCCAAGTCGACTGGCGATACATCCAAGTGCTGATATGTCTATATGAAATCTCGACAATGGCCGTCAAACTCTCCTAAGTTTCTTGCAAACTGAATATATCCCACTGCGTCGAGGCGTTAGACAAAGGGACGAAAGAACAATGCTCATGGATGTATGGAATCCCGTAACATTCTGCATCAAAATCAAACTTTGTTTTTATAGTCTACACTTATTATTAATAAATCTTACAAAAGTACTTTTTGTAATCAAAACCCGAGTTTCGGAGTCATTTCATTAAATCGAAAACGGGCAACTAAAAAACGAATAATTGAAACATCGGTTTTGCCGGGTGACTGACGGACGGCGTCATTCGGGTGACCCCACGACTCGACATATTTGCACAATGAAATACACAAAAATAAGCTCACAGAATACAAAACAAGTTCTACTTCTCAATCAAAATACAATAATTAATTAATATCAACTCTAAAAACACAGACGGACGTAAACGTCAGATCAAATGTCAGAAAATGTTCCTGCCGGGATTACTATGACCGTTTGTGTGAACGTCATGTAAAGGGAGTAAAACAATATTCACACTTCTATACTTTAAATTAAATCCCCTATTCAAAAATCAAATCCATGACTCGTAATATCGTAAAAATTATGAAAATAATTACTATAAAATTTTGATCTTGATGCATGAGACTTTTTGGTACCACTTTTGGTCATTGTCCTTTCCCTGAATTGGTTCACCAACGCGCTGAAAGATGTGTATAAGACGTTGAACCGGGAAGATCATTGCATCAACGTCAACGACGAGTACATCACATGCTTGAGATTTGAAGACGATTTGAAGTATGGTAGATGAAGACATGCTGCGGCGACCCCAAATAAATTAGGAAAAGAGCAGGAGAATGAGTATCGTCATACTGGCTGAATCGCTGCTTGACTTGCAGTAAACGTTGGATGGACTTTGATAATTCGATACGCATTGGGTTTAATGTGAACGTGGACCAAGCCCAGTTTATGTTCAACGAACACTCTACATCAGTAGAAAATACTGAAAATAAAAAATAATGTCCTGTAACTAAACTACTGAATATTGTTCGAATTCATTTGTATGCAGACTGTCGACAACGTCATGAGGAATAAGCAGTTTAATTTATTGTCATATCGTCAGCGCCACCCCGTATAAGAGACTCCAAGTCTCTCAGAAGAATCAAAAACAGGAAAGAGATGATCCAACAGAGAATCCATCGGCTGCGCAGGCCTTTGGCTGATCTTAGCTGTTGATCCACTCACCCTTCCGTCGGCGCCATATCCTTCGAGCTTCTTGGTGGGTTTGATCTGTAGCTGCATGTTTTTCGCCTGCTCCTTTACGATGTTGCCCGTTACCAGCGTGTGCGAGCCGCCCGCCCAGCGATGACTTAGGTGAGCCCTGTTAAAAACTCGTCTTAGTTACAGGGTCGAATTAAATTAGCTAGCGAAAATACACAGACGTAATGGGTTTCGATATCTAAAACTGATTAAATATTAGGGTCTACAGTTTTCTAGAACAAAAAATCTATGTGGTTTACTTCTGTGAACTGCTCTGGCGTGATTGGTATCGATTTTGAAAAATGACAAAACAAAAAAACACTTTACGGGGCTCCCCTATTACAGGCGAAGGCTCCCTCCCGCCTTCGCCTGTAATGTAACAGTTCGGATTCACTTGTTTCTGTACAAAATCAAATCTTGGATTGTTACATTACAGGCGAATGCTCTCGGTGAGGGAGCACGTTTAGGTCCTGCGCAGGTCCCCCTCCAGGCGTGTCGGAGTGTCAGCTCATCCGGCTATAAGGATGAAGGAAGAGAGAGTGCGCCGGTGTCTGCGCATACATGTGCACTACAGTATCTCCCACGCCGATGGCTAGTGTCTGATGAGACTGGCCACCATTACCCAGTAAAATTCGACCAGGAAAATAACTGTAAGAGGACTCTATAATATAGGAGTACTAACAACAGCGCCACCTATTGGGTCCGAAACTACCCTATCTTTCAAGCTAGATGATTGGTCTAAACACATTCACAGATTTTCATTGAAATTGATTGGCTGGTTCCGGAGATTGGTGAGTACGAACATAGTGACGCGTGATTTTTATATATCAAGATATAGCAGTCCTTCCAGTTGCAGTTCGATTGCAGCCTCTAACAAGTCAGTCATATTCATAGTGATCTTTAGTCCTGTAAATACAAGCTGTAGACGGACCCTCCACGAAACCGACCCTGCCCCTGCCTGGCCTACACGCGGGCACAACACACGCCTATAAACAGGCCCTTCAAGTAAAGTTATAAACTTATAAAATTTAAAACTTGTTATTTTTTTTAAACTTGGGCAAAAGCTGGAACTTTGAACTCCAATACCTCCGCGTAATGGATGCCAGGTATGGTCCAGAACAGAAAAATGATCACAAAGACGGCTTCGTTAAGGGTCTTTTTACACCATTACAATGTCCCTGCTGGGTTGCTGCTATCAAAGGTAAGATAAGAGTGTAAGACGCGCATCACCCGATGTCAGGCGGCGCCAGCTTGACCTGCCCTAAACTTGGCTCCTGCTCGGCGCCGAGCGGCGGTGGGCGCAGCGACGGCAGCGGCAGCGGCTTGCCGTACGTGGAGTCCTCCGAATTCATGAGCGCGCTCGTCTTGCACGCGGCGCACGTAGCGTCCTTGGCTAGTTTGCGTATTAGTATCGCCGCCTGGGGGACGCAAAAGCTTTGTACTACTGATCCACAGACTGTCCAACAGACGTTGTCTGGGTGTCGAAAACAGCGACACCTACCGGGCCACCAACTCTATTGTGGTTTGGTATGCTGAAAACTTTCAGATGTAACCCAAAAGTACGTATTTTTCCGTAGCCAAGTGGCTAGAACAGAACCCTTATATAATACTAGCTGTTGCCCGCGACTTCGTTCGCGTGGAAATTTTGGTATATGTGAGACTGCCTCGTTGGTCGAGTGGTCGCAAGCGCGACTACTAGCATGAAGTCCTGGGATCGATTCCCGGTTCGGGCAGTGTTATTATTTATTTTTTTCATTATAATATTATCACACACATGATTTAGAGATCACCTTTTAAGCAAGGAGATGCTTGTGTTCGGGGGCGTCCATTAATTACGTGAGGCAATTTTTTTGATTTTTTGACACCCTTCCCCCTTTGGTGAAATGTCGTGTGATTTGGCTCGACATCCTCATCCTTCTCCTAATCTCACGTGAGATTTATCAAAATGCGTAGTTTAGTACAAATACGGTAATCTGTGCTTGAATGCGTAGAATTCATTTAAAAATAATAATTTGTAGATAAACATGTTCTCTGAATTAAACCCAGTTTTCTCGCAATTTTAAGTTTCT
Organism: Noctua pronuba; assembly: GCA_905220335.1. Classification (NCBI taxonomy): domain Eukaryota; kingdom Metazoa; phylum Arthropoda; class Insecta; order Lepidoptera; family Noctuidae; genus Noctua; species Noctua pronuba. The sequence continues at coordinate 17,378,294 of LR999904.1, read as the reverse complement.
TTCGGGGAAAAAAATTACGTGATATTTGCCGAGACCGCCCCTCTCCCTCGTGAGATTGGGTGAGATTCGGCTCGACACTCTGTCACAAAATCCGTTCCTAACGAACGTCTACTAGCTATTACCTCCCTGCCAAATTTCAAGTTTGTAGCATAAAAAATGAAGGATTTTCATAAATAATTGCGAGAGCCCTTAGACCTCCTTAATCTGGTCCTATCGCAAAATCCGTTCTTAGCGAACGTCCACTAACTATTAATTACTGCCCGGCCCAATTTCAAGCTTGTAGCACATAAAATGAAGGACTTTCATACAAACTTGGGAGAGCCCTTAGACCTCCTTAATCCGGCCCTATCGCAAAATCCGTTCTTAGCTAACGTCTACTAACTATTAACTACCTCCCTGCCAAATTTCAAGTTTGTAGCACAAAAAATGAAGGAGATTCATACAAACTTGCGAGTGCCCTTAGACCTCCTTAATCCGACCCTGTCGCGAAATCTGTTCTTAGCGGACGTTCACGTCTACTACCTATAAACTACCTGCCTGCCAAATTTCATCTTTATACGTCAAGCAGTTTTCGATATTTCGTGATGAGTCAGTGAGTTTTTGACCTTGAGTTTGTGACCTTTTGTATTTATATATTTAGATGTTAAAAAAAATCCTGTCTGATCCGAATGGGGCACACACCCAATGCTTCTCATCTCAGTCACCCATGATGCGACATATTTGACCTCTCCACTAACAAGTTTAGGGAACTTCAAGTCAAATACAGGGTGTAAACAGACCCTTCACGAAGCCGTCAACCTAGCATTCTGTACATCAAACAAAGTAACTTTACGCAAAAATTATTGCTGGGAAACGACTTTTTTTTTTGGGGTGAAAAATCACGTTTTACGGTAACTCAATGTAACACACTCAAAACATTGTGTTAATGGATGGATTGAATAGTACGGGGGTCGTGAAGGTGTTTAAAGTAAAAATCTTTCATTGGAAACATGTGTTTGAAAAAAAACTTGTGAAAAAGTTGGAACTTTGACCCCCAATATCTCCGTAACTAGAAGGTTCCCAGGTATGGTGTAGAACAAAAAAAATGATCGCAATGACGGGGAAAACCAGTAACTTTCGGCTTCGTTAAGGGTCTTTTTACACCCTTTATACATACATATTATTATTAGAAATTTGACAAGGGCGTGGAAAAATGCTGTACCACACATTTTGACCGATTAGATATTGCAGTTTTGTATAAAAGTTTTTGTCTTTGTTGTACCAACCCCAAGTAACATGGGATAAAACCAGGAAGCTGATGATGGTTACAAACCTTGGGTTCGCCGAGCATGATCTCCAGTTTGAGCATCAGCTTCTTGATGTCGTTGAGCTTCACGTCTGCGAGTTCTTTCAGTGCCTGCAGCATGAGCATATCTCCCTTGTTGTTGGCTATATCCATCAGTGCTTTAAGCTCATTCTGCCGACAAATATTAGGATTTGAGTGCCTACCTAAAACCCAAAAATTCCATCGGGAAGAAGGATGTAGGTAATCTTCGTCACTACTGATCCGATTCCGAAAGTTTTATCAATGGGAAGCTACATTGTACTCGAGTGTCATAGGCTATATTTTAGACGTTCCCGTGGGATAATTTCCGACCGATCAATCAAAAGCTAGAGAAATAATTTTGAAACCTGAGCTGAATGTTTGAAATCACAATTTTTTTTATAATATCCGCGTATTGAATTTAATTTGCCATCAGTACAATAAACTAACCTGCCACTTCTGGTCCTTTATGCTGAACCTCTCGTAGCACTGCGCTAAGTGTCTCTCTAACTCGCAGCGCGCTTGAGCGAAGTCTTCGTTTAGCACTAATCCAGCCAGACATGAGATATTGGCCTGGACAACAACACAACAGTCCGGTAATGTTATTGGTGATGCGAGAAGTAAAATAAAACTTAGGGTTTACCCGGGTTTCGATCGACTCCAATCACAAATTCATTTATTCATTCATAAATAAAATGTTGGTTTATACTATGTCTTGCCAGAAAGCATACAAAATAGCGTAGGTAATCGAATATCAATTAACAAAATAAAAACCAAAAAATAAAATTAAAAGGTAAGTAGAGGTCACAATTTCATGCCAAACACTAATATATATGTCAATAAATAATGACGGCACATAAACAGGATTTATTTTATGCGTTTTTTTACGCGATATTAGATAGTCAAAAATTTAATTAATTATTTAACTACAAAGCTCACAAAATACAATGTCAGCAATATTACAATTGTCAAAATTAAATTAATTTAAATATAGTCATGAAAAAATATAATGTCACCAAAATTAAAATTGTCAGAATTAAAATCAATTGTTCAAAATTATCATATTATAGCAAACTTTCATACAGGAAATTAGTTGAGAAGAAAGGTCTATATATCAGAAATATCTTAAAATGTTAACCGTCAGCAAATAATAGCGGCGGCGTTATTATAGCATCAAGGAGCAACCTTTGTTTTTTTTTAAAACAAAGCTGTTTTAAAAAAAAACAAAGGTTGCTCCTTCACATCGGTATTAATACAAACATGTTGTGACATTTTTGCATGCCAAATGGTAGATGTAACAGGAACAAATAATTACTACTGTAACGACTCATGTATGTACCTACATTCAATGCAAATAAATTATTTATATTCTATTCTAATAAGTCCCTGAGTAACTTTTAAGAATTTTGTATTGAGAGGGCTTCAAAAAAAAGATGTTTAGGTTGAACATTTATGGGTTATGTCTTGTCACTTGGAGAAAGTCATGCGTCCTGTGATTGTTTGTTGTAAGCTTAGTAAATTCTCAACATAATGAACCTACATAATTGAGCGTTGTTAGATTATTGTTTCTCTATTACACACCGTGACTTTTTAGTCGTCTTACAACGGCAGCCCACTTCTTGTATCCAATGACTACTAAGCATTCATAAAAAAAATAGTTATTATGATAATTTAAAAATAAAAATATTATTCAATATTATGACGCCCTGAAACACCCTGTTGTGAGCGATGATCTACTGGACTCGAGCGCTGGGTAGGTATATTCTCCCGTGTGACACATAAACATCATTAACAGGATGTTTCATAATTTTTTCTAATGTTTATTTATTTTTCTTTGTACCTATTACAGAAGGTAAAAAAAAAACCGTGGTAATTTTTTTATTTTTAAATTATTAAAAAAGCCCCATGAAAATCCGACCACCATAAACTTCGTTCCACCTTATAGTCTTATTGCAGTCGACTATTCGAAGAGGGGTTACGATTACTATTTAATAATTAATTATATAAAAGGTTTGTTTCTTTAACCACAGTACATTATTTTTCTTTCTGTAACTTTAATATACAACTATTGGCATGAATTAACTCAGATCCCAATTTTATATAAAGCCTCCTCGTAAGTATAAGTTAGTACAATTATTGCAACCATCCGTGACTGCCTTCAGTTGATCCCTTTCATCAACAACGTCCAAGTATTGCTGATGTAGGTCTACTAGCTCCTGGTTTAAGCTTCATCACCAAGTCTTTCAAGCGATTAATAGTATGGTTCGCTATTGGTATTTTTTCGTGCCCGATTTTTAGCAATAGGCTTGCCCCTATTACAAATGACTTAAATATTACCTCTGCCCAATCTTTCGGGGATTATAGGCTTGATGTTATTTATGTTATGTGCCACACACCTTATACTCGAGACCGTCGAGCACTTCGTGATGAGATGCTTTCTGTTCACGAAGTATCTCGACGCTCTTCTTAAGGCTCTGGAAATATTAAGAGAGTACCCCGCCATCAATATCGCTCATCGAGGAAGAGACTGCCACACAAGATACCTTACTTCAGACCGAAAGAGATACGACTTATACGATCATTTCTTTCTGAAACTAAAATAAGATTAAGAAAAGTAATATCGTTTTAAGGAATGGTAATATGCCCTCTAGGGCAGATCCATAGTTTTTCTGAAGCACGGAATTACCATTCAAGATCCCGTACTAAAGCAGAATATAGAGTACCGTGACAGTTCTTTAACATTGAAAATAAACTTTTAACTACTCATTTGTCAAGGCTTTTTAAACTTTATCTGAAGGTCACATCTTCATCCCCGCAGTTGTAACAGCATAAGCGACATAGAACGAGCTCTTTTGTTTGCTACATCATCATCATCATCATCCCCAGCCTGAATTCACCCACTGCTGGGTATAGACCTCTCTTTTCTTGTGCCAACGTGCACGGTGCTGTGCCAGCCTCATTCAGGTTTTTCCCCCGATGGCAACTATGTCGTGTGCGCATCTCGCCGCCGGACAACCCACGTTTCTTTTGCCAGTTCTTGGATACCATTCGGTGACAGCCTTAGTCCGCCTGTCATCACTGCGCCTTGCTAGGTGTCCTGCCCGACTCCATTGAGTTCCGTAGCACGATTTCTAATATCGAAAACATTTGCTACATTCAGCATGTTTTCATCAAGTAAAGTTTTCACTGTCGACCACACAAATATCACACTAACCCTTAGTTCATCGCTGATCTGGTGCTGTGTGATGTGGAGGTTCTGATGCAGGTGGACGGTGTTTTCCAGCTCCATGACCAAGCCCTGGTGGCGCTCCGTCAGTTTCAACAAGGCTGTAAATTCATCAAACTTTCTCTCAGGACCAGAAAGGCGAGGGCGGGGGTTTTGGGGGACAGTCTCGTGTACATTATGGCGTTCTAAAAGTGTTAATCGATCTTATTTGAATGGCTTTTGATTTAGAAAAATTTAGCTCAAAAATTGCGCCACGATATCATGTGTCGATAACTAACGATGCAATCCTGCGCCAATGCTGGAAATAAATGGATAGACCCAGTATTGTGTATAATTAATGTTTATGACTATTATGTATCTATGTGTATAATTAATGTTTATGACTAGTATGTGTGGTCGTGAATAGTGGTACATATGATCCTTAAAACTTGGTGGTTCCAGAGATTAGCGCGATCAAACAAACTAACTCTCCAGCTTTGTTATATTATTTATTAAATGTGTAGATAGATAGCATTATATTAAGTAAATAGATTGGAGTTGTTAGGTTAGCGCGAGACTGGACGAACTGTCTCATAGTCTCATATTGTATTCTTATAAGAATACATGAATTGGGTTTTAATCAGAACGCGCTATTGGTAAAATATCAGTGGAATCTGTGGAAATGATGTTGAAAAATAAGATGGCAGCGCTGGTTCCGTTTCAAGCTAGACGCCAAAGGAGCCACATACTGTAAATACAAACCGGCAGTTTCAGCATTGTTATTTGACGCATCCAGCTGAGCGAAGCCTTGCGCAAGATCGTTCCTCATCATCTCCAGATGCTGCTGGAAGTCTTGCACCTGAAACATGATAAATGGCCTAACATACAATAAATTATCACAATAACAAACTACTCTTGTTCAGACGCAAAGCCTTAACCGTTTTTTTTTTTTTTTTTTACGGATGGTAAATCATCAAATGACTTCTCCCGCTCTGGGTGGAGTGGGAGGGAGTGTCAGACTCTTACTGACTAAAACCCATCCATGTTCCTTCATTGCCCTTTGTGTTCCAGGGCCACGGTATCTCTTTCGAACAGTCCCGCAGCAAAGCCTTAACCTGCCGTAAACATAGAATATCGAACTTTAGAAAAATCAGTAATTTTGACAGACTTGTCAGTGGTAGCAACCCAACTGCGACCATATTATAATGGACATAAAAATCAATGTGAATTCAAGAATCAAACAAAACCATTGGTAAAATAAATGAGAAAGGTTTATACAATCTGTTTTATCTATCTATCTCCCTTCCCCGAGGTATACCCTGAACGTACCCGTGTCGTGGTCCCAATATCGAACCCGCCGAGCAGCTGTTCATACTGCGCAATCTGCCGGAACAGGATGTCGATGCGTTCGTTCACATTCATAGCGATGTCCATCTTCTCCGCTGAAAATGTAATAAACATACAAGCGTTCAAAATGTATAGTCACTGACTTTAATTTATGAGCCTCTTGCCACTGTTCGTATTTTAGCAAATCGAGTTTAGTCGGTTATATTCGTACATAGTTCAGAGTGAGTATTCAAAGTCCACCAATTGCAGACTGGTGTAGCAACCGTAACCTAGCGACAATTGTTTTAGCGTAGCAATAGTAACGTTGACGTACGGAGAAATGATTGGTAATTTTGACATCGGAAAAACTTGACCCACGACTTTATCCGTAGTGATTAAGACGACGTTCATGACAATTTATGATTAATGTTGCATACATACATATAATATAGCCGTAAAACGGGTGAATAGAAACGCACGTTTAGTAATAATTACGAGCCTCCCTATGAGCGTCGCTGACATATTTATTATTATTCATTTATTTATATTCACACAGTGGTAAGTAAATTTTTTGTTTTAGACCAAACCTGGGAACCTTCTATTTACGGAGATATTGGTGGTCAAAGTTCCAATTTTTTCACAAGTTTTTTTTTTAATACTAATTTTTAAGGTTTTACCTTTACTTTAATTACCTCCATGACCCGTTTACCATTCAAAGCATCCATCAGCACCAAGTTTTGAGTGCGTTACATTGAGTTTTACCGTAAAACGTGATTTTTCACTCCAAAAAAAAAATCGTTTCCCAGCAATAATTTTTGCGTAGGGTGAATTAGTTTGATGTACAAAATGCTTGATTGACGGCTTCGTGAAGGGTCTGTTTACACCCTGTATAGAGTACCAAATCCAAGTAATTTTGATGAAGAAAAAATGTTGTACTGGCGGGTGATTAGTTTGTGTATAAAAAACAAATAGACTCTAGAATTAGAAAATGTATTGTTAAATTGTATTAAATATTATTAATTTTACTATTTTGCGCATAATTGTAATAGGTGTCGTAAAGCTATAGTTTCGGAACTAGCTTTGTCTGTCCATACGGCACAACTGCTCAATTTCCCCATTTAGCACCGCAAGCACTATAAATCATTGGCGGACCACTAGACGGGATTGTAGTAAAGAGAACATGGACAAATTTAAATTGTACCTCATTAGCCTATCGTTTGCTGAAGTGTATGAAGCTAAGGACCCAAACATTGCCTGCAATGCCTTAACAGAAATGTTTCTTTCCTATATAAACAGTTTCGATGAACGTTTCATTCAGAGCTGTATCCACTAACTTTGCATGGGCTGAACGGCTCCACACGGGGCACGCAAATTCGCCAGCTGAAAAAGATAGCGCCAGCGCAGTAGTCCGCATAGAGGAAGCGAGACGTGTTCGGGCTTGATGGTTGGTCGTTCCCGTCTATATTGAATAGAAGCGGTGCCAAGGCACTACTTTGGGGCAGGCCGTTCTTTTGTGTCCTCCAACTACTTTTGTCTGAGAGAAGGTTGTGCGGGATTGATCCAGGTATAATTAGGGGAATAATGAGAAAATACGTTTCTTGATGTGAACGTGCAAGTTTATTGTGATAATAATAATATCACAGATGTAAGTAGGCCGTCGACAAACGTTAAAAATAAAAACTATTAGCCATGATCTGCGTAGCCTCAACATTAAACGGTATGCTAATTTCAGTAGGCGCTTGCGGGAACATACCCCGGCGTTGCAAGCCTGCCTTTCAACCACTAAGAATCTTCAGACTCCGGAGATATAGGCAACGGATAAATCTTGCTGAATGATTTTTTTTTTTTTTACCGATGGGAAATCATCAAATGACTTCTCCCGCTCTGGGTGGAATGGGAGGGAGTGTCAGACTCTTACTGACTAAAACCCATCCATGTTCCTTCATTGCCCTTTGTGTTCCAGGGCCACGGTATCTCTTTCGAACAGTCCCGCAGCAGCAAAGGTTCTCTTTAATAAAGCTCTTTTTAATTATGTATATCTTATGGCTATTGGACCATGGGCAGACGCCTATACTTCGAAGCCCATTCTCCTTTGATTTGTTTTATTTCCTCATACGAAATGTATCGTTACCGTGACTAGGATGCTAGGAAGGGAGTGAACAGCTAATTTACGCGTCGGTTGTTACAGCATTTCAACATGCATTGTGGGTTTTTTTTAATTTAAACCGTATTATTAACATAAATGGAGTGCTGCGAACAGAGAATGTTGCCATGGTTTATTTTTATTTTTGAACAGTATATTATGATCTTTTTACTCTGGACGCTCTTAGCTTCCACTTCTTTATACATCGTTCTCACATAAATGTATAGTATCCACATGAATGATGTAACCAAGATTTTGTAACAATATTTTGATTGAAAAGAGTGTCCATGGAGTTTCTTGCCCATTCTTCTCCATAGAGATCTACGCCTTGGAATGGGCAACTACAGTACTTTCACAAGTTATTATGCCTTGTGTCTGTGACTGTAGCTTCGCTCTTTATTTTTTCTGTGACTTTCAAAAGTGTCTGTAATGGTCTAATTGAAATAAATGCTTTGAGTTTGAGTTTGTAATTTTACATTTAAATAAAGTAACTGAAAAAACGATTAAAAAAACCTGAGAAAGATTCTGGTGGAATATGATTCCAAATAAGGAGCTGTATGCATCCTATCAGTTTGCGGAAGGCTGTCACTTACACCCTGTATATGATTGAATCGTACGAATGTCTAAACAACAAATATATTTATTTCCACACCAATTCACATGATAATTAATGTTTATTTATTCTCAGGAAACTTTGGCCCATAGATATGCACCTTACAGACTAATATACATAATATGCCAAAAAAGATTGTGTTATTAGCAAATAGAACCTTTTGACTGCCAAAGCATAAATAAACGCATGCGCGCGCTCTCCACGCGAAGCTACAATTGCACCTACCATTTTGTCACATATTTGTGTCGCTTGGCGTACAGGGCATGCTGGAAAAAGCTGCCGCTTTTTTTGCTTTTCTCTACCATTCTTTATAAATGTTCTTCTTTTCATATTTTAAGCTGTCATTCCCGTTCTTTACACCTTTATACGTTAATGATATTCCTTTCCTCAAGGAGATATAACTGTCACCCAACATAAACAAGCTACAAGCTAACTCACCGGTATTCCTCGACGTTTTCACGGCCGTACCAGCCGAGTGGTTGGCGCAAGCTGTCAAGTTTTTTAATTGTTTGAAAAGTTCTTCCTTTATTTGCTGCATCACATCACTAAAAACAGTATTTTTTAAATTATAGTAAATGTGAACGTGAACTATGTAAAATATGATATTTTCCTTCCATTTGGGATACGTTATAACGCGTGATGTAAAACATTATGTACTAGCTGTGCTGTAATTATTATAAAACTATTACTTGCCTATTTGAATCGGAATTCGTTAACAATTTCAAGAGTTTTAATTTTTTTGGACGCAACCCTTCTATCTTTTAGCTATCTGCCAGTAAAATTCACGTCAAAATCAGTCCAGCCGTTTCGGAGATTAGCCGAAATAAGCAGACAGACAGACAGATAGACAGACCGACAGACAGACAGACAGACGGCCAAAAAATCAAAAATAAGTTTTCTTTGTTATAAGTACTGTATAATTTTCATATGCATTCCGTAAAAAGCTTTTATTTTGAAATTACAAACAGACACTTCAATTTTATTTATTTTTGAAGTTATGGAATGACGGCAAGAAAAACACAAAACTTAAATTATCAGGAATCATTTTAAAACAGGGAGTAAAAGAGACCTGTCGTAGCCGTATAACCAAGAATTTTTTCTGCCAGCATGATTCCTGTCCGTAAAAGGGATGTGTTTTTTCTTTTTTTTACAATTTTCTTCCTAGTCTTTTCTATCCCATTGCTGGGGGAAGACACTCCTTCAGCGAAGAAGATGAACAATGATAAAACGAAATGCATCGGGAATGCTAGTGTTTCACAATTACCCTGCAGGTGTTCCAAAGTAAGCCAGCTTCCTAGTTGAAGCCCTCAGCAGGTATAAAGCTAACAAGTTCAGATAGAACAAGAACTTACTACATCTCTATGTGCGTGGCCAGTGCCCTGGCTTCAGCAGGTTCCGCAGTCATAGAATCCATGGTTTTCTTCGCGTCCATCTGAGACACAGGGGATGCTGTCTGTAAAATAAGAGGGTTGCTAGCAGCCAGAGCTCCAGTCCGGCTCCAGTACGAGGACACAATAAGGGCTCTTGTTCACAACTGGTTTCACCCGGCTCGGCGCCACACTTGCGCACACGCTTTTGCACTATAAGATCTCCCGCGCCGATAACAATAATAATATATTTTTTAATTGGTTCCTCTCTCAATAGAACTGACCACCGGTCACCGGCTCGGATCCTGTTCCCGATGCCAAAGGGCTACTTTTTTTAAATACTTTTTAATGTTTTTTTTAAATAATATTTCGGTCAGTGAGTGACCCCAATACAACGTGATATTACCATCATCAAGAACTGGGTCGGGCGCATACTTATAGTATGGCTCTTATGATTCTAAAAGTTTGTACTTCAAAGCAAGTTGCTGGTGGATAATCCTGGCAACGAAGTGGTGTCTATGCAAGTACTCTCCGTTAAGCAACGTCGAGCAACTTCTTTATCGTGTCTTGCCAGGAATAAGATTATTTGGCCGAGGTATATGTACTCATGGGCATATTCAATCGTCTCACCCCCAATTCCAACCTTGGTCTTCGCCATATTCATCGCGAGTCCAACCTCGCGGCTAGCACTGCTCAGTTGGTCGAGCATTAGACCTAACTCGGCTGCCGTGGAGGAGAAAAGAACAATATCGTCGGCGAAGCGGAGATACATTAATCTTCTATCGCCCACGATAATGTCCTTGTCCCTCCAATTGCTATTTAGTTTTCTAAAGACTTCTTCAAGCGTAGCTGTGAAGAGCTTTGGAGAAAAAGGGTCAGCCTGTTTAACCCCTTTTTGAATAGAGAATGATGGTCCTGTGCTGTTTTTTTAGGGCTGCTGTGCTATTTTGGTATATTTTTGAAGTAGGTTAATGTATGTAGGTTTGATGTCTTGATTTCGAAGAGATTCAAATATGGCGTTGTGCGATAAACTCTCAAATGCTTTAGAATAGTCTACAAATGCGAGGTATAAGGGCAGGTTGAATTCGAGATGTTTTTCTATAACCTGATTAAGGGACTGTAGATGGTCGGTAGTGGAGAGGCCACGGCAGAATCCGGCTTGTTCGGGAGGTTGCAGGCGCGCACCTTATTTCCGCCAGATAAAACACTATTTAACACTTTATTCAGGCGGTCAAAGAAGCGTTCCTTGAACGAATCTATATTATTATTATTAAGAAGCTTGTTCACTACTTCAGCGCTATCCCCGATTCGAATTCCCGCTGTCCTTGCCCGGCCCGGCGCACTTTTAAGTATGACAACCTATAACAGCTTGCTCTCAGGGAGCCAGACGTACGCACGGTGCATGTACCTAAACAAAATGATATCTCTTTGTGGGTACAAGTGCAAGGTTAACCGAGCGGCGCTAAAAGAATAAAAGGTCAAAACTCACTCCTCCAATGCTGCCAGGGCCGTAACCTTTGCTGGTATCCAACTCCATGCGCTTATCGAAGTGTGCGAAAACTCCGCCAGGGCCATCAGGGCCGGCAGCAGCAAGCCCTGTTGCAATGGCATCCTGCAAGTAATCCTCCATCGCCCCCACGTGACCCGCCAATTCTGGAGGCAGCGTGCCTGATTGTGCCAGCTGCGTCAGCAACTCGGCCAAGCGGTGCAAGTCTTGCTCTGCCGTTTGCACGCGGTCGTTTAGCTATGAGAAATTATAAAAATGTACACACATAACGTCACTACTGTAATGTCCTAAGGGGTACCTCAGCTTCACCGTGTAGTTCACTTTTGTTCATTTCTGCCTTAGCCTTCTGGGATTTTAGGCGAGTTACTTATGAAGGGAAGGTATGAAACAAGCTTGGGCGATAGCTTCGGAAATAAACTGTTATTATAACACGAAATTACTATTTAAATATGAGAATACAGTATGGTTAAATGAACAGTCAACAGGTCGAAATGGTGATTGATACATGAGGATCGGAAAAATTTTTTATTTAACAAAGGCTAAAATACGAGGGCAGTCCCAAAAGTACCCGACCTAACAAAAGAAAACACAAAATACTGAGTTTTTTTTTTAATGGAATGATTTTTTTATTTTCTAGAATTGGATTAATTAAATTAATTTGGATTTCAAAATCATTACCGATCAGAAACCTCTTTAGTGGAATATGAATCTGAAATAGCCTAATTCGAGGTTGACTCGTTGGATGCTTAAATTAAGTAATTATTCGAACATTTATAAGCAAAGCAAAAGCAATACAAACGCTGAGGCCTTGTCGCATATAGAAATTTTATTAATAACAAAGAAACCAGTTCTGTAGCAGTAAATGTATCCGAAAAGCCAAACTCCTCAGCGAACTCAACCACGCTGTCAGCCCATACTAGCGCTGAATATCCAATATTAGAAATATCCTATGTCAGCCCAGCATATCGCAAAATATATAAATTAATGTAATATAATTATGTGGCCAGGCTAAATAAGATAGAAATCCTATTAAACAAAGATTCTGTATTGTGCCACCACTGTCAAAACCATTTCAGGTAGTTCATTTAGATTTATTCACAGCTCAGAGTGAAAAATATCTAACAATTTATCGATTCATTTTCTGAATATGCTCTGGCGTACCATCTTAGAGACGGTACAGCAGTTAGTGTCATTCAAGCCATTCTAATGTTTGGCTCTCAGTGCTCTCACCATGGTGTGCCGTTATCCGTAGTTACAGACCAAGGACCCGAATTCAATAATCAATTATTAAACGAATTTACGCGAGTCCACAAAATTCAACATCATATAACTTTGGCCCATACTAATGATAACGGAATGATAGAACGTTTACATAATAACTTATTAGAACATATTAGGTTTAAAATTAAAATTAATTAATTTTTTTATGTTTTTTTTTATTTTTTATTCTCCTTTATGTTTTCTACCGAATGAAAACGAGTGCCACGAATTGGTAATTTGAGTTTAGGAAAACAAAGAAGTCGGCTGGAGCCATATCTGTTGAATAAGGAGGTTGAGTTTTTGGTAAAAAATTCGTTCATAATGGCCTTGTGCGAAGGCGCATTATCGTGGTGCAAAATCCAAGAATTTTCTTTCCAAAAATCTGGCCTTTTTCGTCAAATTTCCTCTCTTAAATGCCGCATAACGCTCAAATAATATTCTTTCCGGCAAGAATTCCGAGTGCACAACACCGCGATTCTCAACGAAAACGGTGAACATGACTTTGACTTTTGATCGACATTGGCGTGATATTTTCGGTTTCGGTTCAATTGGAAGGCGTCACTCTGAAGCTTGTTGACTAGTTTGCATGTTGTTGTTGCTTTTTGTTGTTGTTGTTGTTTAGCATACTTTGAAGGCGATGAAATAACTTTGGATGAATAACTAACATTTTGTGTATTATTGATCGTCTCCCGGTACTTTCTTGAGATGATTTATGTACATTATTGTATATTTTCAGAAATTTCGCTTTATGGCCCTGATTTTTCGCCTAACACACGCACGACTGAAACATCTCCACAACTCCATTTTGTTCCATTTTGAGGAATCGAGGCAGCTGTTTTGGGCACGTCATGTCAACATTTTAGGTCGAGATACGATGCACAGCACTATCTAAAATCCCTACCTAATCTGCTTGTTTGCATATTTTTAATCGACGGTCATCCAATTATTTGGATTCTTTTCACCATTTGTAGTGTATAGTCTTGTCACCTCATTTGTCAGTCTAGGCACCTCATTTGGTCAACCAGTGCGATGTTCATCTTAGCAGCTCATACGCCCGTCGCTTGTTTAACGCGGCCACCCAATCTTTATTGTTGTAAATGAAAGAGCAGACTCCTCCAGAGTAGAATCTAACTCGGCTTTCACATCGGTTGGACAGAAGTTTTTCAAATTAAAATTTTGTATCACGTAACGGTGACAAAGATTATCCATGTTCAAAAATTCAGTGACAGTATTCACTAATTGATGGGCGTGAAGCAAAAATAAGGGCTTGAAAGACTCGATTTTAGTTTTATAAGGTTGGTACTCGCTACCAACATATTATTTTCAAACAGCAACCATCGTCTATACGCCAGGTCGTGTACTTTTGGGACTGCTTTAGTATACACATTATATTCTGCAAAAAGCAAGATCTACAAAAGAAGAAGAGAAAAATGCAACACAGTTATAGGTTTAAGAGGTGAACCTCAAGTGGCAGGTACCTTCACAGCTTGCATGGTCTCTTGCAGCGACGCGCGACCTTTCACCAGATCCTGTCTCAGCGTCTCGTCATCCGGCAGCACAGGCGCCGACTGTGGTCCTGTGATCTGCTCCAACTGCTTGACTGCCTTCCCGAGCAGCGCGAACTGAGAGGCAGTCACTACCTCAATACTGCCTACACGGGCTTGCCGACCACCTGATGTTTTTCATACAAAGATTTTATGCTGTATCAACTCAAGGCACTTGAAATTATTAACTACATACTCATAAAAAAAATACTATCTACTTCAATAAACTACATAACCAATTGATACAGGTTTATACTGTACTGTAGCCTCCACCCGTTTTATTCCCGTCTAATAATATTAGCAATTGAATAAAGAAACAGTCGCGTTTACCTTTAAAAATGTTTAATTTATAAACCAAACTAATTAAACACACAAAATTTGTAGGTTACGGTCATCTGTTGTCCTTTCTGTAGAGACAGGTACTCCCCTGTAGTTTCCAGACGAAATCCCGTCCTTGGCTGGAGATGGAAGTTGGACGATATACAGGAATGTACTGCCCGGCGATGGTACTAATAAATTGTACGGCGCGTTGCGCACACCAGTGGTGAAGCATCACATTTTTCGTCGGGCTGCAGCACATGAAGTCGATCGGCTCGCAGCTCGCGGTATGGGCTTACCGTAAAAAAAATTGGTTAAAACGTTAAGAATTAAAATTTCTTTTTTTTTTATTGTACATGAAGGTAGAAGAAGCTTGGGTAGCGTGATTCAACATTAATAGTAATTTCTAAGGCTATTACCACGGTAATATTATAATACAGTACTCCAACTTCATACAAACGGACGAAACGCGAGCTATACCTACGCGCCTCGATCGTGGGGTGCGCTCGCGGTGCAGACAGTCACGGCTGTACCGCAGTGTCGAACGGACGGTGTGTTGTTTTTTTAACAATAACCGCGCGATTTTTTCTCAAAAAATCAGTTAATATGACGAGTAGGAAATATTGTGCTGTTTTTGGTTGTATGGATTCGCCAATAACGCTTTTTGATTGTACCCAACGATGATTTTGTGGAATATATAGAAAAAATGGAGGAAATATTCCGAAATTCACTTAAAACCAAACATGTAAATTGTAAAGTAGCTGCAGGTATCTATAACCAAGTAAAAGATATTCCATTTTCTCCACCTTGTCCATGTTTCCCAAAACAATTTTTAATTAAGCTTTATATAAGAATGCGGATTTATTATACCTTAAAATTTAACAATAAAGCATTTCGTACGACTCAGTCGAGGCGCAAATATTTTTCGGTCGCAAATTTATAAGCCCGATTTGTTTTTCAAACAAAAACATGTTTTTTTAATTAAATCTACCAATCAAAAAACAACGCATTTTTATTGAACACTTCCTATTCTATATACAAAGTATTTCATTTATTTATATAAAAAGGATATTTACAATCACAAAACTAAATAGAAACAGAAAGTAGGCAAATGTAATTAAAATGCTGGGGACGGTCAGCCCTAACGCATGTTTACGTACCGCGCGGCTGTAGGCATTTATTTCTACCATGCGGCCGAGTTACATTACTGTATTATAATATTACCGTGCTATTACTAAATGGTGCTTATTTATTGAGATGAAATAAGCAACTGAAAATTAATTATTACAAGAAATAATAACGCTAACATAATAATGCTAAGCAAAAAAATTACACTCAACTCTTAAACTTACCCTAATTCGGGATACACAAACAAGTACAAGTAATACTTTATTGGCACTCGTAACATCATAAAATAAAAAATATAATTAACGTTCACATCATTCTAGAAGTAGAAGTAGAAGTGACTGACGTCAGCTGCGCGGGTGCAATGGCTTTTCCCATTTACACCTCCGTCCTCAATTAGGCACACCTTCAAATCAACCGTCAGCTTTTTTTTATTAACATTAAATCTACGTTATTGTCGAGGTGATTATTGCGTCTTACGTTTTAAATCAAATATTTTCATAGGGATGTGCCCAGTGTTTTCTTTTCAAACTCCCTATTCTCTACCGGATGATACAAGTTATTTAATTTTCTTGCGGCTACTTAGTCTTGGGCGTGATTGGGTTTATCATTCATTCTATGCGAATCTCCGACCCGCACCGCAAATACCCGGCACGTTCCCATTCGTATACAAACAAAGAACGAAGTACAAATTCATTGTAAATACTTAATTTATAGATCATTGTTTTAGATGTAGCATTTTAAAATGTAACTATAATATTATTGTTTTATAATGCTATTTAAAAAATTAGCACCAATTTAGCATACCATAGACAAACATTATCATCCTGACCATGTCAGTTTAAAACTTATATTGTCAAACATGATTAATCATGTAACGTTTCGTTACAGTACTTCGATTGATTTTTTTGCAATATTTCTGGGATAATATAATAATCGTATACATGTCATGCTTTATGAAAGTCTTCTAAGCATAGGACCAATTCTGTAATAGTAAAAATCATCTGTGTATGTTATTCATTATTATATCGGATAGGCACCCTAATATGTATAAAAATTGCAGATATTCCTTTCAACATTTTAGAGTTGGTTTCATCACATCTTGCTAATGACTTCAAGTTGCTGCTTGTGATTAGGTCCGAGTCTGATTGCAGGCGCCTACAAGAAGACATCGATCGAATAGTACAATGGAGCCATGAAAACAAGCTGTACTTCAACGTATCCAAGTGCTCGTTGATGAGTTTCACCCGTGCTCGTGCACCTGTGCTCTATGAGTACGTGGTGGACGCGGCGCCACTGCAACGAGTCACGGAGGTGCGAGACTTGGGAGTTTTCATGACTCCCGATCTGACATTCCGTGAGCATGTAACCAAGATCTGTAAGAAGGCGTACAGAAACTTAGGATTTGTTCTGAGACAAACACAAAGCTTCAGAAACATCACAGCAGTTAGGGTCCTGTATGATGCACTAGTCAGGAGTCATCTGGAACATAGTGCGGTCATATGGGCTCCACATGAAGGTAAGTAAACTCCAAATGTTGGAGCGCGTTCAGAATAAGTTCACGCGCCATTTGTACCGCAAATTATATGGGGTATATCCATTTTACCCACTAATGTATCCCACTCTGTTTGTCCTGGGCATGGTTGGCTATAATCAGCTGCAAGTCCGACGGGAGTTTACGCTGGTCGCCTACTTGGTGAAGGTGCTTCGTGGAGTGGAGAGTCACCCGGGAGTATTGCAGCGCTTGAGTCTGTGTGTGCCGGACCGCTACGTGTGGCAGCGGCGCAGCCCGCCACTGCCACTGGTACCTACAGCCAGAACTAACCTACTTGCCAAGGCACCTCTTACCAGAGCTATCCGTACCATCAACGATCTTCAAACTCAGATTGATGTGTTTACATGTTGTTTTAGTGAATTCGCAAGGGTATTACTATTTATATTATGTTACAGACGAAATAATATATAATTTAACTTTATTTTTTTAACTTTATTTTTGTACTTTGTTTATGACTTTCTGTTATACTATGTTTTTGTGTTTTTAAATAATGTAATATTTTAATAATGTTGTTAGTTTAATCTTTTCTATTTTTTTTAAGTGTATGGTTTACGTTTCGTTTAAGTTCTTAGCTGTCGCATTAGGGTAAACCCTGTAATGATAGTTTAATGTGTTATAAATAAATAAATAAATCTTTCTTCGTTTATATTCATAAACTATCGCAAGCTAAAAAACTGCCCCCAAGTCTGCCTGTATGCCTCCACTAAGAACTACAGGGATTATTAAATCGACAGAGGCATTTTTGTGGCAGTCTTTTCTAGTAACAAAAATGTAAGTATCCAGTCAGTCAGTACAGTCATTACCTAATTACGTTTATTACTTACGAGCGGCTGGGCCCCTTTCGGCTGAAATTTAAAAAATAAGAGTTACTATACTTCTCACATGAACGTCATCCAGTCTCATTATCTTGTCATGACATTTTATAGTTACCGACTAATATTTTATCCGCACTTCCTCTTCCTCCTGGACCACTGCGCGTGGCCTCTAAACAAACATAATTATTATAATTAATCCATAATCAAAATATATTTATCCATTCGACCTACAAACTCTCAGTTTATATTTCGACTACAAGTGAAACCAGAGAGGAAGACTAAAGATACGATGAATGGGCTGTATGAAAGTTTATATGGTGATTCATAGAGAACTATAGAAGAACATGCACCGGGACCCCGAATAAATTGAGATAAGGGCAAGATAATAGTGATGAAGTGAAAATAGAAGCTACACTACAGTAAGATCTACAGGATATTTAGAAGTAACAATAAATACCTGAAACAGTAATACTTGTACCAGACGTCTGTCTGCCAAAGTCTCTTCTTTGTAAACCCTAAAATAATAACAAACTGTTATGTTTTTTTGTATAAATGAAGATAGCTGACGAAAGCTGACAACAATATGAAAAGGTAGTAGACAGATACATTAGATACCAAGGGAATAGTTGACATTATTTAATACCTACGAAACTTGATAGTGTCCGAAAATAAAACGGTTGAGAGCGGATCCAGCAGTTAGCCCCTTTAACAATGATTCATTCTTACCCCATACTAATATAATGAAAGCGAATAACCACGGGCCATAGCTAGTATTGATATAAAGCTTTCTTATTAGCAAATCTTACCCTGCTGTCTTGACTCTGAGCATCACGGTCTTCACGTTCACCTCCTCTCCCCCTGCGTCCATCAGCTCCTCGTTCTCCATCCCGCTCATTTTCTCCCCTTCCACTCCTAGAACGCCCACGTCTATCTCTGGACCTTGAGTCCTCATCTTTGGAACGGCCTTTATCTTCCCAGTCTTCTGAATAGCTTTTACCATCTTCTCTTTCACCTTTGTCTCGTCTACCCTTACGTTCCTCCTTTTCCCCCTTTTCGCCTTTTCCGCCTCGTTCCGTTTTATCCCCTTTTTTACCTCGGTCCTTTCTATCTCCATTTTCTTCTTTCTCGGCTCGATCTTTTCTTTCTCGTATTTTATCCTTTTTTCTTCCGCGTTCAGCCCCTCCGTCATCTTCTTTCCCAGCTTGATCTTTTCTTTCCCGTATTTCATCCTTTTTTATTCTACGTTCAGCCTCTCCGTCATCTTCTTTCCCGGCTCGATCTTTTCTTTCCCGTATTTCGTCCTTTTTTGTTCTACGTACAGCCCCTCCGTCATCTTCTTTCCCAGCTCGATCTTTTCTTTCCCGTATTTCATCCTTTTTTCTTCCACGCTCAGCCCCTCCCTCATCTTCTTTCCCAGCTCGATCTTTTCTTTCCTTTATTTCATCCTTTTTTCTTCCTCGTTCAGCCCCTCCCTCATCTTCTTTCCCGGCTCGATCTTTTCTTTCCCGTATTCCATCCTTTTTTCTTCCACGTTCAGCACCACCCTGATCTTCTTTTCCAGCTCGATCTTTTTTTTCCCGTATTCCAGCCTTTTTTTTTCCACGATCAGCCCCTCTCTCATCTTTTTCCCATTCTGCAGAGCTGCTCGAGTATGTCCCCGATCCATCATCATAGCTGTCGTCATAGCCAGCTTGTTTTTCGTGTGCATGTTGAATTATGTCACCGAACTTTATCTCTACACCTTGTTGGAGCAAACGCAACTCGTGAGCCAAAATGAGGAAGACTGACCGCACCAGTTTGAAGTTCACTCGATTGTCCTGGAAAGATATAAAAATTAGCAATTTAGCTCCACTGGCCTGAGTCACTGCTTTATCCTTCTTGTGTATAATTATGTTTAAAGTACGTTTCTTATATTCAATTCTATCATATCATCTCCCTATGCCTTTAGTCTGGATGTGGCTGAATTAGAACCTATCGTCTGATTGCCCATTTTCACTTTACCAAACACAAAGGATCTACATACAACTCTCAGGGCTCACTTACGGAGACGTGGTGCGTTGCGCAACGCGTGCGGCTTGGCGTCTCGCGGCGCGTTGCGCTTTTTTACACGACTGCCCAAAAAAGAACTGTTATGTTTTCAAGGTTCATGTATGTATATGTACGTGTGTGTGTTTCTTTATTCCGCGATAACTTCTTAACGCCCGACCCCTCTTTTTTAAATGGATTCGAACCGATTCCAATGTATGTGGTAGCGGTAGAATCTTTGAGTTTTTCCGGGTAATGCTATGGCTAAGGTTTAGGAATAAAAACCAACTTTGTTTTTTTTAATATTTTAACTAAATATAATAGTATAATCATCGTCTAGAACTTGTGGAGTTTAAAATTATACAACGGTGGTATTTAATATCTTCTCTTCGTTTACTAATAACACTACCCAACACATACATGCCCAGCTACACATACCATTAGGGTGTTACCACACCAATCGATCGATCATCGGTCGACGTTGATAGATTTGTGTGGTAATTATGGCTGACGTCGATTAATCCATTCTACCATCGATCGATGACATCGATCGATTGGTGTGGTATGGTAGCACCCTTAGATTCCTTGTAATGTAAGGACGCACTCTTTCGGAAGCTCTACTGAGGTCATCGAGCATTGTACTGAGGTCCTACCAAACAGTAAATAAAGAATATTATTTGAGTTATGCGGCGTTTAAGAGAGCACATCTGATGAAAAACGCCAGATTTGTGGAAAGAAAATTCTTGGAATTTGCACCACGATAATGCGCCTACGCACAAGGCCATCATAGTGAACGAATTTTTGAATAAAAACTCAACAAATACCATCGAGCCACCCCTCCTTATTCACCAGATATGGCTCCAGCCGACTTCTTTCTTTTTCCTAAACTCAAATTACCACTTCGTGGCACCCGTCTTCATTCGGTAGAAGACATAAAGGAGAATTCGCGGCGAGAACTAAACTCAATTTCGGAAAAAGCGTTTAAAAAATGTTTTGATGATTGGATTATTCGTTGGCGTAAGCGTAGTTTCTGAAGGTGCATACTTTGAAGGCGAGAAAATAACTTTGGATGAATAACCATAATTTTATGTATTACTAGCCTACGCCTGCGGCTTTGCCCGTGTGGAGCTCGGGAATTGCCCACGGGATCTTATTTTGGGATAATAAGTACTATGTGCTGTACCAGACTATAATCTATCTCTGTGCCAAGTTTCATCCAGATCCGTTCAGCCGTTCTGACGTGATTGTTATTAACAAACATCCATTTATCCAAACTTTCGCATTTATAATAGTTTATGTAACATATATATTTATGTAAAACATGTAATATTAGTTTTCACTTTTAAACTTAAATAGGTAATAAAGAATAGTGTAAGTATTTAATTTTATTTGAGTAATACAGACACACTCGCGTTTTTTACATGTACTTACTTATCACAATCAAATGATTCATTAGAAATCTATTTATAGACATTTTTTTTTCTTAGCCACTATTATCCCACTGCTGGGCAAAGGCCTCCCCCATAGCCTTCCATTCTTCCCTCCGTGCGGTTTTGTCTGGCTAATCTCTCAAATACGCGTCTAGGTCGTCTCGCCAGCGTTTTTTAGGCCTCCATCGGCGACGATGCCCATCTGCTGGCACCCACTGCGTGACGACTCTGGCCCATCGGTCCTGATGCATTCTATAAACATGGCCCTCCCAATCCCATAATACTTTTACATAATATTTAATATCAATGTCTCGTATCAAGAGCTAACGCGAAAATCGGGACTTCACATATACAGGGTGTAAACAGACCCTTCACGAGGCCGTTAACCAAGCATTCTCTACATCAAACCAAGTAGCTCGACACAATTTTTTTTTGCTGGAATACGATTTTTTTTTTGGGTGAAAAATAACCTTTTACGGTAAAACTCAATCTAACGCATTCAAAACATTGTACTGAAACCTGTACAACAAACCAAACAAATTGTATGGATGCATTTAATAGTACGCGGATCATGAATGTATTTTAAGTAAAGTTATAACCATAAAAAATTGTATTTAAAAAATAACTTGTGAAAAAGTTGGAACTTTGACCCCCTATAACTCCGTAAGTAGAGGGTTCCCAAGTATGGTCTAGAACAAAAAAAATATCACAATAGCGGAAAAAACAAGTGCCTTTCGCCTTCGTTAAGAGTCTATTTACACCCTTTATTTACAGACACGTCTACCTCAGAAGAATTCTATCTACTTACTAATAGGTAAATACTCCCGCGCCCCGTACGCCCTGCGCAACACTGCGAGTCATGCGCCCGTCTACGTGCGTTTCGAAGCCCTATTTGAGTCTGTTGGGGTATGATTTTGTAAAAACTGTGATATACGTGTCTCATAATTGTAATTGTAGAGTCTGTTCACCAATTTTCGAGTCAATCAAGCCATGTCTCTAGGACCAGCAGTTTGAACTGTGCGTTGATATATCAGTCAGGCAGTCAAAACTTTGAATTTTATATTGGGGGATGATTTTCGAAAAACTGTGATACACATATCTCATAATTTTAACTGAAGAGTATGTACACAAATTTTCAAGTCAATCGACCGCGAGAATAAAAAGTTTCACAGAAAATTAAACCCCCCATTTCACCTCATAGTCGGCCCTTCTCTACTACTGACATAACTTGTGACGAGGCTGACAGAACCCTCCGCCGCAATAAAAGCGACGGGTATTTTAGCCATGATTACTTCATAGATCCTTGGACTATTAAAAATTGTTTGATCTTAGATTACTAGCAAAGTAACGAGCAAACGCAATGTTGGCCGAAAAAAATAGTATTGGGTGAGCGAGCAACATTCGTGAATGGACGGAATCACGAATGCTGCGGAGCCTGTTCCACCTCGCAAAAAACAAAGAGAAATGAGAAATATTCGGAGTTGACAAAGACATTCAACTATAACTAGATATTTAAATCTCTGTGGGAGTTGATGGCCAACCTTAACTGGAAAGTCACCAAAAGGAACAAGAAGAATTTAAGTTTCTAAATACTTCAATGGAAGGAAACTCACTTTACTGGGTCCAAAGGCCGTATTTATGAGGTCTTCGACACTGAGGAGTATCTTGTCGCTCATCGCAGGCTCGTTGGTATTTCTACGATATCGCTTATTCGTGTGAATATTAAAGCAAATAAACAATTATTAGAAAGTAATGTAAACTATCTAAAAGTTTGCTAAATCAAAGCAATATTAATAACCAAATTACGTGAAAATTCTTTTCTCTGACAGACAAAAAAAATCTGTCAAAATATTGTCAATGACATTGAAGAAGTAGAACTCAATGCTCTTTGGTAGAACTATAATCAGGCAGAATTCGACGCAGAAAAACCGCGATTGCCAAACCTTTTTTTTTCCTTTTTTCGCACCGAATAGGATACCTACATAACCTACACCCTGTAACTGTAAGCCGATACTCTTATCTAATAACGAACTTGTCAGTAGTTTTGAAATCAGTAGTTTTCTTTTGCTAGTCAAACGCGGAAGCCAACGGATACTTTCGTTTTTGTTGACACTATACTGCAGAGTGCATAAGCTAAGCGAATAGGGTATGTGCGGAGGAAAGGAGACGTATTTTAACAAGCGCATGTCCAGTGGGGACGTAAGATGAGTGCGGAAGCGCCCGTACTTGCCTCACACCAGCGCGCCTCGCGTGCCACCGGGTGCGCTGAAGTGTTTTCTACGCGGAGACCACACTGCTCCGCCCTAGCCAGCATAGATCTTCTGCGTAGCGGGCAGGGTGTTTTCTTGGTGGAAATATTACGCCCCTCGTCTCCGCAGATCTGCACTCCTCACCGCTTTGGTAGAAACCGTTTCTAAGTTTACAGGAGTTGCAGCTACCTCGCTGAATGGTATATAAAATACGTTAACCAGTTTTGCAATTGCTTAAATTATTACTATTTGATTATAATTACGATTTAATTAAAGACTTGAAGACACAACTGCATTATTACAAAAAAAAACTCAAGTGAATTTGAAATAATGTCCTAAAACCAGGTTGACAAAGGGTTACGTTGAGGCAAGATTCAAATTACATAGAACAATATTGGACAAAGTTCAGGGAAATTCAACAGTTGGTGAAGATAACACCACAGAAACAAACTTTACTTTGTTAACAAAGATCTTCTGTTATTAAACCATTTACAAGACCTTTTGTTGAAGTTATATTCAGCGATCCACATCATCGCAAAACTACTCATTTACAAGTACGAATAATGGATCAACTCGTTAGGCTGCCGAAGATACAACTATCGAGTCTTAGTGGGAATTATGAAGATTGACCTACGTTCCAACACCTTTTTGTTTCATTAGTGCATGAAAACACGGCGATCATTGATGTTCAGAAGTAGGACTATTTAAAGCAGTGTTACCGCTTCGCTCCACCTACTCTATTCGACCCACCTATTCAAATTAGACAAATTTAAGATGATTTTTCTCAGGGGCTGTATTTGGGCTATTTCAATGAGGTTCACGTTCGTTAAATATGTCTGATAGTGGACATTTTGGATGTTTACAATGAAAACCTCAGTTTCTTCAAAAAACAACTTTAATCTTCGGATTTTGGAAATTGTACAATGAATTGCAGATTTGACGTGGCGACGCACCCGTGTACAGATAATAGAAATGAAAAATATCAAACCGTGCGGGTGTAAGTAAAAAACTTAGAAACGGGTTACAGCATCACTTGAATGTGCAACCTGGTGGTATTACAAAACCATCAGGCCACACTTACGTGGGGCGCAGGCGTATATAATCAGGAGTAAAAACACGGAACATGGAAAAAAAACGCTGGTGTTATGTCGTTTAGTAACGGGGTTACTATGGCTACCTTCCAGCTCCATCATCAGACCCTGGATATCATCTAAAGACAAAGTACTCATCAAGACAAATCAAACAAGTCCAAACTCGATGAGGTTGCGTCGTTGTATTACAGAATTCCTATGGCTACCTTCCAGCTCCATCATCAGATCAGCTTCATGTCATCATAATATTGTATTGTCCCACGATATATATATACCGTGCAAAATTTCAGCTCAATCGGTTGAAGATATCTGCTTCAAAACTGAGTTGCAAGATTCTACCCGAACAAACATACATACATTGCCTGGCCTCACAGCTCCTGACACTCCTATTTCCTTACAGAAAAACCGTCAAATTAGTTCTTCTCAGAACTGTTTCTTATCACACCGTCAAAAACTTGGTTTAGTTCTTATCAGAACTGTGTGCTTCTGTATTTCTTATCAGAGCGTCAAAAACGTGGCAATGTACTGTGATCACCGGTGGCTACAGACAAACGACCTACAAACGAACGAACAAGAACGATCTTCAAACGACAGCTGAGACCAACAGAGTAACGTACTTTCCGAGATACGGAGGGACCTCGATATGAAATGTATGACCACCCATCCGCGGACTGCACCTCAGAAATCGTTACATTTCGAATCTCGATCTGTGCGGCTCGGGTTAAAAATAAATAATGACATAAAAGTTAATGTTAAAAAGTAAGTGAAAGTCGAATTGTGTGACAATCTCGACGCTGCCGAATAAGTAGCCACTTCAGCTGCTTCCGAAACTCCGGCACATGGTCGTACGAAGCCCGAAAATGAAGTGGATACACAAATTCGAGTTTATTAAGAAGTTCCTCAGTCGCATCAAGAAAACAGACATCAGCATAGTCTAGAAGAGGAAGAAGAAGAGACTGAGCAAAAGTAATTTTAGTTTCAAATGGCGGGAATTTCTGGAGTCGCTTAAGAGACCGATACGAACAAAACACCCTCCTGTTTACTTCAGAAATGTGAACATGCCATGATAGGTTGCAGTTCAAAAATACGCCTAAGTCTTTCTTGGAGTAGACTATACCGATACCATCGTACATAACAGGCGGGAGTGACTGATGACTCAATAAATTGACAAAGTATCTGCCACCGATAATGAGAGCTTGTGATTTTGTTGGGTTAACTAACAGTCCAAAACTTTTAGCCCACTGACTGATGTTTTGAAGATCATTGTTGATAGCATCGATGACTCCAGGAAGCTCTTCGATTTTAAAATGACGATAAAGGTACAGGTCATCTGCATAGAGATGATAATGTGAAGTCAATACCATGGTGACAGCGTTAATCAAAATGGAGAAAAGAAGAGGAGAAAGGACGCCACCCTGAGGAACACCCGCAGAAAGATCGCACCAATCAGAGCAAGCCTCATCTAAGTGTACCGACTGCGAGCGTCCCCGACGATATGAATCAAACCAAGCAGTCACAGGAGGAGATATGTTTAGAGAGGAATGGATACATAAGAGGATGTCAAAATCAACTGAATTAAAAGCACTGCTAAAGTCCAATAGAACCAACACCGTAAGTAGGGCTGAAACAGTGCAATGGCCAGGACAAAATCCAGACGACAGATAAGGGCTAAGCAGGCTATTAGAGGAAAGGTAAATAAAACGATAGTTGATTATTAACAACACTCTCAAGGACTTAGGACAGAATTGGAAGTATTGAAATTTGGCGAAACTGAGATACGGAAGAAAAGCAAAACGTAGGCTTTGTTCCAAGCAAAAGGAAAGGAGCTAGCAAAGAGTGAACAGTGTACAATGTGTAAAATTAAAGGAATAAGGTAATCAAGGAAAGGAAGAAACATCTGAAGTTGAAGGCCATCATCACCTACTGCTTTTGTAGAAATAGATGTAATGGCCTGCCTGATATCCCCTTCTATAACTGGACGAAAGGAGAATGAAGTACATAATGACAGAGAGATTGTTAAGAGTGGAAGATTTAACGTTGTCATCCAGTCACTGGTGATTTGGAAAAATGTAAATTAATTGTGTTTAGGTCAATATCAGTCGTGGTGTCGTTCCCAACTTTGTCGATTCCAAGGGATTTGAGAATTTGCCATACTTATGCTGTGTTGGAGTTTTTAAGATCTAGTCCACGCGGACGAAGTCGTGGGCACAGCCCGTCCTTTGTATAATTGTAAAGAGTCTGAACTTCATTTTAATATGCGTGTGCGTTTGTGGGCTAAACGAACTCTGAGGTTTCGTTTTGATGATCCTTATGTTATGCAGCATCGATTTTGTTATAAGTTTTTACAAAAGGTATATGAAGACATCAGGAATCCTGTGGTTGATGATGTATTGCGTCCTTTGAATGAGTGGCATGCTAATTGGACCATGGGAGTGTGTATGTGATGGAATGAATTTATTAGTGGTTCTGGCCTGAAAAGGAAACTATTATACTGTTGGTAAATCTAGTTTTGTTGAATTATTAATTGGCCGTGTCAAAATGAAGTATGTTTTTTGTCTTGCTATGCAAAGTTTCTGTGTTGGTCTTCATAATCGAAGCAATATTGTTTGAAGAATTTTTTTATAAATTGTATGTACCTAGTATGTTGAAACGGTTACCAGAGGTCAGAAGTAATCGTATTCTGTTAAGTAAAATGTAAATGTAATGTGTGTTATAACACAGTAAAATGTACAAAATAACAAAGAAAAGTAAAACTTGAAGTGAAAACATAAATAAAAAAAGTTGACAACACTTCCATAAATTCCTCTCACAGTAATTCTGACGTACCAATAAAATCTTCGTCCATCCATCTGCATACAGATCGCCTGTAGAATTAGAATCCAAAAGATTATTAAGCGCGGCCAGAGTGCGAGGAATTGTCAATTTAGCACGTGCAGTAGTTATACGACATGAAGGCACGGCAAACAGCTTGTGCGTTCTGCCCCGGCAGTAATTGTCTGGGACATAGAAGCGCGCCAGCACATCGCGCAGATCAGGAGCGTCAATAGCGCCACGGAGCTCTTACAGGCTATTGTGAGTTGATCTCGAGCTCGCCTTTACCTGTAGCAAGTTGTATCCGAGACAAACCAGTTAGAATTTTGTCGGATAGAGGTAAGGATAGTAGCCGTGTTTCTACTTATAAAGGTACCTATGCGATATTTTAATATCACTTAAAGGACTTATTTATTTGAATATTATGACTATTATATAATGACTATTATATTTGAATATTATAGCTTATGCACTCTGCAGTATAGTGTCAACAAAAGCGAAAGTGTCCGTTGGCTTCCGCGTTTGACTAGCAAAAGAAAACTACTGATTTCGAAACTGCTGACAAGTTCGTTATTAGATAAGAGTATCGGCTTACAGTTACAGAGTGTAGGTTAATGTAGGTATCCAGTCGGTGCGACTGGATTCTACCAGCTGGTAATAACCCGAAAAAGGTTTTGCAATCGCGGTTTTTCTGCGTGGAATTCTGGCTGATTATAGTTCTACCAAAGAGCATTGTATGTAAGAGTTCTACGACTTCAATGGCATTGGCAATTGACAGATTTTTTTTGTCTGCAAAAGAAAAGAATTTTCACAGAATTTGGTTATGAATATAGTTTTGATTTAGCAAAAAAAATTTTAGATAGTTTACATTACTTGCTAGTAATTGTTTATTTGCTTTAATATTTTTTCGTGCAACCATGTCTAAACGTTATACTAAAAAGATCGTCGAGGAGCCTGTGATGAGCGACAGGACACTCCTGCTCAATGTCGAAGACCTCATAAATACGGCCTTTGGACCCATTAACGTGAGTTTACATTGAAGTATTCAGAAGGTTGGCCATCAACTCCGAATATTTCTCTTTGTCTTTTGCGAAGTGGAACAAGCGCAGCAGCATTCGTGATTACGGTCTATTCACGAATATTGCTCCCTCACCCAACATTATTTTCTTCGGCCAACACTGCGTTTGTCGGTTACTTTGCTAGTAATCTTTTGTTAGCCAATCTAAAACCAAACAATTTGAATAGTCCAAGGGAGCAAAGAAGTAAACAGGGCTAAAATATATGTAGATGTGACGATTTTGCGGCGGACTACTTTTTCAGTCTCACCACAAGGAGTGAATATAAGAATCGTACGGTAAACCTAAATAAAATTGCCGATTATTCACATGTGGGATAAAGCAGTGACTCAGGTCAGTGGCGCTATATTGATTTTTTTTATATCCCTCCAGAGAAATCAAATGAACTTCAAACTACTACAAACAATCCTCCACATTTTGGCTTACCAGTTGCATATCCTCGAACAAGAAGTAGAGATAAAGGTCGATGAAATAACTGATCTCGTACACGAAGAATCTTACTATGACGATGAATCCGGGACATACTCGAGCAGCTCTACAGAAGGAGAAGACGATGAGAGAAGGGTTGAACATGAAAGGAAAAGGGCCGAAAGATGGGGAAAAAAAGATCGAGCCAGGAAAGAAGAAAAAGGGGATGAAAAAACACGAGGAAAAGGTGAAAAAGAAGATGCAAAAACCTCTTCAAAAGACCGGGAAGATAAAGGCCGTTTCAAAGATAGAGTTGATAAAGACAAACGTTCTAGAGATAGAGATGATAAAAACAAACGTTCTAGAGATAGAGATGATAAAGACAAACGTTCTAGAGAAAGAGATGATAAAGACACACGTTTTAGAGATAGAGATGATAAAGACAAACGTTCCAGAGATAGAGATGAGAAAAACAAACGTTCTAGAGATAGAGATGATAAAGGCAAACGTTCTAGAGAAAGAGATGATAAAGACAAACGTTTTAGAGGTAGAGATGATATAGACAAACGTTCCAGAGATAGAGATGAGAAAGACAAACGTTCTAGAGATAGAGATGATAAAGAGGAACGTTCTAGAGATAGAGATGATAAAGAGGAACGTTCTAGAGATAGAGATGATAAAGACACACGTTCCAGAGATAGAGATGAGAAAGACAAACGTTCTAGAGATAGAGATGATAAAGAGGAACGTTCCAGAGATAGAGATGATAAAGACGAACGTTCTAGAGATAGAGATGATAAAGACGAACGTTCTAAAGATAGAGATGATAAAGACAGGCGTTCTAGAGACAGAGATGATAAACGCAGGCGTTCTAGAGATAGAGATGATAAAGACAGGAGTTCTAGAGATAGAGATGGAAGTCCCAGAGGTAGAAGAGGTGAAGATTATGGAGATGAAGGTGGTCGAGAACGTAGGCGAGGTAGGAAGGGGCGTGAGGAACGAGAAGCTGATGAACGCGGGGGTACAGGAGGCGAACG
The DNA here is from genome assembly GCA_905220335.1 of Noctua pronuba. Lineage (NCBI taxonomy): Eukaryota > Metazoa > Arthropoda > Insecta > Lepidoptera > Noctuidae > Noctua > Noctua pronuba. The sequence continues at coordinate 17,348,086 of LR999904.1, read as the reverse complement.
TGAAGACCGCTATGCTCAGGGACAAGACCTTGGGGTAAGATTTGCTAATATGTAAGCCTTATAACAATATTAGCTTTTGCCCGCTGCTGCTCCCGCGTGGAAGTTAGAATTTGTTCCATAGAAGCAGACTACCGGGATAAAAAGTATCCACTGTCCTAAGCCTCAATCATTGAAGTCCTTTCAGCCGTTAAGGTTTGAAAAAATTAACAGATAGACAGAGTTACTTTCGCTTTCATTATATTAGTATGGGGTAAGAATGAATCATTGTTGAAGGGGGTAACTGCTGGAGCAGCTCTCAACCGTTTTATTTTCGGCAACTATCAAGTTTCGTAAATAAATAAATAATGTTAGGCAACTCCTACACCAACTATCCCCTTGGTATGGAATGTACCTGTCTACTACCTTTTCATATTGTTGTCAGCTTTCGTCTGCTATCTTCATTTATACAAAAAACATAACAGTTTGTTATTATTTTAGGGTTTACAAAGAAGAGACTTTGGCAGACAGACGTCTGGTACAAGTATTACTGGTTCAGGTATTTATTGTTACTTCAAAATATTCTGTAGATCTTACTGTAGTGTAGCTACTATTTTCGCTTCATCACCACAATCATCAATCACAATCATCAATTCATCGTACAATTTATCAGCGTCATCCGGACAGTACATTTTATTTTAGGTTTGGTAGGATACAATAAGCTAAGCAAGCTCATTGTATCCTACCATAAGCAATAAGCTTGCACTCGTGCAAGATCCCTCCTAACCCAGCAACCCTCCTAAGCCTTATATATATTTAAATTGCTCAGAGGGAAGGTGCATAATGCAGTTATTTTAGGCCAAGTGAGTCTATATATATATATGTTCCGAACCGGTACGTCTGGCGACGACGACAGCCACGACTGCTAGTGAACCGCGTGCTCGGACCAACCTTTTAAAAGAGGCGCCGCTGACGCGTGCACTCCGCACGCTCAAACTCATAGCCAGCGAGACGGACTTATTCTGTTGTTCTCTGAGTGAATTCACAAGGAATGCTTTATTTGTAATTAGTTATAAGTAACAATTAAGTTAGCTTAAAAAAGTATCTGTATTAAGGCACATTTACCGCATTGGTAATGGTAGATGTAACTCGATAAATAAATAAATAAAATTCCTGAATATCGGCCAACTTCCATCCCTGGCCAAAGCGGGATTACGCCTGGAAACTACAGGGGAGTACCTGTCTCTGCACAAGGGACAACAGACGACCGTAACTCACGACCTACAAGTTTTGTGTGTTTAACTAGTTTTTTTTAATAAATTAAACATTTTTAAAGGTAAAGGTAAACAAACTTGTAGTTTATTGAAGTAGATAGTAATTTTTTCGACGAGTATGTAGTTAACAATTTCAAGTGTCTTGAGTTGATACAGCGTAAAATGTTTGTATGAAAAACATCAGGTGGTCGGCCAGCCCGTGCAGCCAGTATTGAGGTAGTGACTGCCTCTCAGTTCGCGCTGCTCGGGAAGGCAGTCAAGCAGTTGGAGCAGATCACAGGACCACTGCCGGAGCCTGAGCTACCGGACAACGAGACGCTGAGACAAGATCTGGCGAAAGGTCGTACGTCGCTGCCAGACACCATGCAAGCTGTGCAGGTACCTAGTACCTACCACGATTCTGTATTATATTATAGTATTTACGCTGTTTTCGAGTGTCCCGGAACTCGAAAACAGCGTAAATACTATCGGTAGCTAGATAGGTACTTAGATGCACGAAGAAAGGGAAAGAAAATTAAATGTCATCTACGGAATTCCTGTTGTAAGAGAGAGATAAATATATTTCTTCAATAACGTTGTCATTCTGTGGTGCATGTTCATTGGCCGAGCGCGCGGCACGTTTCTTACCTCAGGCGCCAGCCGCCATTAGAAGGCATCGAAAAAAATTAAATATTTTTTTCTTGATACTTACGCATGAAATCATACTTTTTTATCTTTCACATTTGCAGTAGGTATAATTTTTACATTTCCTAAAAACAAAGCGCAGCATTTTTTTTTGTCATTTGAGGAAGTTATTCACACAAGTTATTTTAATGTCACGTACAGCCGCGGCACTGGTTGGTACGCGACTAAATGGAGGTCCGGTAATTACCTTGCATTCATGTTGCCACTACAGAGCGCGGGCAACGTCTATATCTATAGTTTATATATCATTGGTTGTGAAGATGTTTCAGTAGAGTGTTAAAATTCAGAGCAATAAAGCCGAGTTCTTAAAAATGTACATCGAGTTAAAAGGGGACTAAGTAGAAGAATTAAAAAATACTCGGTTTTTTGTGCTTTCTTTGTTAGGTCGAGTATTTCTGGAATTGCCCTCATATTTTAGCCTGTGCTACCAAAATATTTTTTCCCGATCCTCATGTATCAATCACCATTTCAACCTTTTCATTTAACCGTATTAAAAATGTGTAAAAACGAAAGGCACTTGTTCTCCCCGTTATTGCGATCATTTTTTGTTCTAGACCGTACCTGGGAACCTTCCGTGACTAATTACGGATCACGGAAATAACATAATCAAAATCACGCCACTCTTCCCTTCTCACTCTTTCTCTAACTCTCATTCTCTCGCACCGTCCCCAAAGCACGCCCAAAGTACACAACAACGCGTGCTTGTACATCCTTTTCATTGTTTATTGTGTTTTAAAAAACGTTTATTGAATTCAGTGCCGTAAGTTTGATATTTATGTTACAACAATGAGTGACAATATTTTGAATTGTGTATTCTGTGGAGAAAAAACATTTGAAATAATAATAAAAAATTTAAGTCGGTTAATAGGCAGGTAGAGCAACTTTAGCATCATATCAAATAATTTAAGTACGACGGGCCCCGCACACACGATTTGTTTTTGCTGTGAATTTCTGAGTTTAACATCACTTCTCCAAATCTGACTCACTCGATTTTTTTTTCCTATTTTCTACCCCTTCGTACGGCCACCCTCACCATGCAAACCGGCAGATTAATATTTTTCCGTTATCAGAAACACGTGGGGCGCATACACTATTAATATCTGAAGCGCTCGAGTATTTCTTTATGACTGTTTTTTTTTTACATTTTTGAAATCCTGTACTCGCTTTCCCCACCAGTGAAAGAGCATACATCAATTAACGTTTTTTTTTTCTTTTTAGCACCTAACCTTCACAATCCAATAGGTCCCCACGACGCTCGCGTAAATCCCTATTTAGCCTCTTGAGCTCCCCTACTATAAAGCTTGTTTCATACCTTCCTGTTCCTGACCTGTTGACTGTTCATTTAACCGTACTGTAATCTCATATTTAAATAGTAATTTTGTGTTATTAACAGTTTATTACCGAAGCTATCGCTCAAGCTTGTTTCATACCTTCCCTCCATGTAACTCGCCTAAAATCCCAGAAGGCTAAGGCAGAAATGTACAAAAGTGAACTACACGGTGAAGCTGAGGTACCCCTTCGGACATTACAGCCGTGACGTTATGTGTGTATTATTTGTTTCTCGTAGCTAAACGCGCGCGTGCTAGCGGCAGAGCAGGGCCTGTACCGCATGGCCGAGTTGCTGACGCAGCTGGCACAATCAGGCGTGCTGCCGCCAGAATTTGCGAGTCACGTGGGGGCGATGGAGGAATACTTGCAGGCTGCCACGACAGCAGGGAATGCTCCAGCCGGCCCTGGCAGGCCCGGCAAGCCTGGCGGCCCCGGTGATGCTGACGGCGGCGGTAGGAGGCGTGGGAAGCCGAGCGCTGGCCCTCGCGGCGCACGCTCTGGAAAGGGCAAAGAGTCAAGTGACGGAATAAATTACGTCCCTGGCGGCATTGGAAAAGTGAGTATTGACCGTTTATTCTTTTAGCGCCGGTCGGTGCTTTTACCCACAGAGAGATCTATGTGATTTTGTTTAGGTACTTGCGCCGTGCGTACGTCTGGCCCCGTGAGAACAAGCACTCATAAAATTAAATTATTTTGCTTCAAGCTTATTGCCTCGCCTTTTTGTCAATGTTCTACATCTGACTGCGAATATGAACAATGTGAACATCATTTTATGGGAATGTGGTCTTTCGCAGGATGAACGCAATGTTATATTGGATAGTGTACAACTGTACAGATTACATCAGGAGTTATTTACCTACTATAAGGGCCTTAGAAATTAGAACAAATTTCCGTGCGTTAAAGCGTTTTTGCTATACCTATTATTAGAATCAAATATTTAAACAGCTCACAACTGATAATGTTTGCCCTTGCATAATAAAAATAGGCCGCTAGTGGCTGTTCTGGATTCGCAGTTATCAAACTATTTTGACAACTGCGAAGACCTCCGTGATGCTCACTTAATCCTGTATTGTGCGGCTGGAGCGGCATGTCGTGAAGCTCACGTCAAACGGGCATTCTCGGGGACTGGAATCAGTCCTCAAGAATACATGTCCCGTGTCACAGAGCGCATCGACCGTTCCTGACAACAAGTTAACCCACCTGCTCCATAGGGTATTAATGTGGAGCCCAAAAATTATAGACCGATTACCTGTCTTCCGACAATCTATAAAGTTCTTACATCCATTTTGAGAGCTAAAATTAACAAACACATAGATGACGATTCTGTCATGACCGCTTCTCAAAATGAATGTAGGAACGGGTCCCGCGGTACTAAGGACGCAGTCACTATGATGTGAACCTCGTGAAAGCAGAGAAAGATAAACAATTCAAATATCTAGATCTGGCTCGCGAGGTGAATACAGCAGTCATTGTGCCGATAGTCGTGTCGACCAATGGCTTAATAACCAATAGCCTCGACCAACAACTGAGGAGGCTCTCGCTTGGCAGCTGGATCCATGGCTTGACTCGACTCGTATTGTTAGGAGGTTCCTCTCTCTGGAGCCCTGACCGGCCGGTAGCTTGGATCCTGTTCCCGAGATAGGTGGGCTACAGTTTTTTTTTATATTTTTTTAATGTTTTTTTATTGTTTTTATTTTAAGGAATATTTAAAATGTATGAAATTTGTAGAAAGAAATAAATAAAGGAAATAATATAGTCATAGTCCTACTGACCGTCTTTGATTACTGCGGCCAATCTCAGCGGAGATCAGCCATCAGCGCGGGAGATAATAATATTATAGTGCAAAAGTGTGTGCGCAAGTTGTGTCCAAGAGCCCTTATTGTGTCCTTGTACTGGACCTGTCGTTTTGATAAAAACCACGGGTCTGGCTGCTAGCAAATGCGTTTTCTATGACTTGAAGGTTTGACTTATGTTATATTTCCAGTGCTAGCAACCCTCTTATTCTACAGACAGTATCCACTCAGTCTCTGATGGACCAGACAAAACCCACAACTTATGTGGCTTCGGAACCTGCAGCCCAGGTCACGACATGGGTCACGCACAGTGAGATGCAGTAAGTTCTTGTTGTATATGAACTAGTTAGCTTATACCTGCTGAGGGCATCAACTAGGAAGCTGGCTTACTTTGGAACACCTGCAGGGTAATTGTGAAACACGCTCGCATTCCCGATGCATTTCGACAGCTTCATTTCATTTCATTTCTTTTGAAAATCTTTCAGAATACGATAGAACAGCTCTCAGTCTCTTTTTTTTCTGTCCCATTCCTGGGCGAAGGCCTCTTTCAGTGACGGCATTAAACGCTTGCTAAACCAGGCAAACAGCCTGATGAGAGTAAGTTCTTACAGACCGATAAGCCTTCTCCCAGTGCTGGGTAAACTACTGCCCAGTAAACAGTATGCGCAAGTACTTATCGGAAGTCATTCCTCTGCACCATTTTGGGTTCCGAGAGAAGCTTGGAGCTATCGAACAGATTCATCGCATAACGGACACTATAAGTATGTCGCACACTGGAATGCAATTCTCTCAGAAGTCCCACACCTACTATTTAGTACTACACCTAATATTTACTACAGTATTCAATTATGGGGTACTGCTAGTAATAGCAACATCGAGATTCTTGAAAGATTTCAGAGCAAGACATTGAGAGCCACGTTGGACATACGAGCAACAAATATCATATTATCAGTTCCGTCAAACAAGAGATTACTAAGCACAGGAAGTACCTCCCATAGCCGGTTGAAGCGGCATAGTGTCCCTACGCTAACCGCTACGCGCTGGCCTTTTGTGTAAACACAGATCGCCAAGTTACATAGAAAAAAAAAGGGTTAATCATGCGGATAATTTATTTCCTTTTAACATACCATCTTAAATAAAAGGAAGACCATGAAATTCAACATTTTTCAACATTCGCGGGGGAGGCTTGAGAAAACGAGACCAATACTGGTTCGCTCACTGTTTTCCGCGATTTAACGGTGTAGCATCCGTAATATGAAGTGCAGATATCTGCTACATTAAGTAAAAATTCTCACTTTAGGGGCTCGTATCAAGTAATTTGCAGATTACCTAGTTAATGCGCATAATGCATTCCGTAATGTAACGGTTCACATACATTTTCTATAATTAAAAAAAATCTGTTTTAGTGAACTTCTGGAGCACATGAAGGACGCAGTTTACAGAGAATTGCAGAAGTTAACATCTCACGCTACCCACTCGGCTGATTTAGCTTCTAGCATGTCGAGGACTGTCGGTGAGTTAGTTTGTAGCTTGTTTATCCTGCTGAACAGAAATGTCTAAATAGGGGGGGGACTACTGAGACGACGACTAACAAAGAAGCTATGGCCTACTTTATTATAAAAAAGTTGTAGTAAAAACGCATATATTTTTTATTACACATTATTTATTAATGCTTTTTTCCAAATATTATATTACTAGCTTCTGCCCGCGACTTCGTACGCGGATCCTGTTGCTTATGCCAGCGACAACGGGGCCGTCAAAATCGAAGATCTGAAACGTCTGATGTCGAATTCTAAGAGGGGGACGGGAAAACAAAGGGATGCGCGAGACGATTCGAGACGTTCCATATCTTTCATTTTTGTAAGTCAGAAGTCGATGTGGAACTCAAGCGTAATTCTCTATCCGTGAACGTCTCCGACTCGTGAGACAATGCGTGACGTTCACGATCAGCGGTCAGTCGCGCATCACTTTCCCCACTTGTCTCTAGAGACCTGGAAGTCGATGCGTAGATACGCTTGGAACTCAAGCGTAATTCTCTATCCGTGAACGTCTCCGATTCGCGAGACAATGCATGACGTTCACGATCAGCGGTCAGTCGCGCATCATATTCTTCACAGTTCTCTAGAGACCTGGATGTAGATGCGTAAATACGCTGAGAACGCAGGCGTGCTTCGTTATCCAAGAGGAAGAGAAGAGAAGAGAGGAAGAGGTTTCCACGGAGCGAGTTGCAACCTGATGTGCTCGAACAGCATCAAGTCTCTCCTGACATTCTTCGGTAGATTCTTGGGATCTTATGGTCCTCAATCTTTTAGCTCCTTTGGAACATTGGGAAAGATTTGACCTCTTTCTAGGCATGGTTATAGTTTTATTGTGAAGATACCTGATCAATTAAAATCTAAGTGACTGCTCCCCTGCGTTACCGGGTAGGCTACCGTGTCACGAAGATAAGTGGAAAAAGTCTAAAACACTCAAATAACATAAGCCCGAAGGCATATTTATACGATAAAAAAATAAAAAAAATAGGAGTTTTGTCCAGTAGAGTCAAGTCAATGATATACCGTCGTCATCAAATATCAGTCCTAAACTGTTACCGCCTTCACCGCGTGGAGGTACTCTCAGCTTATGTTATTTTATAATTATACAGTGAAATTAGTGATAGCTTTGATTTCCACATCAGATGTTTCTGATCTTCGATTTTTATAAGTCAACAGGAAATGCCCATCAGACCGAACAACTTTTGCTAAGACGTCATTCCTATATGTGTTATGGTGTAGCTGGGCTCTTGGAGTTCCACAACAGGTGTTCCAGATCTTCGATTTTTATAAGTCAACAGAGAGTGCTCATCAGATTTAACAATTTTTGCTAAGACGTCAGTCCTATATGTGTTATGGTGTAGCTGGGCTCTTGGAGTTCCACAATAGGTGTTCTAGAACTTAGATTTTTATAAATCAACAGAGAGTGCTCATCAGATTGAACAATGTTTGCTAAGACGTAATTCCTATATGTGTTATGGTGTAGCTGGGCTCTTGGAATTCCACAACAGGTGTTCCAGATCTTCTATTTTTTTAAATCAACAGAGAGTGGTCATCAGTTTGAACAATTTTTGCTAAGACGTCATTCCTATCTGTGTTATGGTGTAGCTGGGCTCTTGGAGTTCCAGAACAGGTGTTCCAGATCTTCGATTTTATAAGTCAACAGAGAGTGCTCATCAGATTGAACAATGTTTGCTAAGACGTCATTCCTATATGTGTTATGGTGTGGCTGGGCTCTTGGAGTTCCACAACAGGTGTTCCAGATCTTCGCTTTTATAAGTCAACAGAGAGTGCTCATCAGATTGAACAATTTTTGCTAAGACGTCATTCCTATATGTGTAATGGTGTAGCTGGGCTCTTGGAGTTCCACAACAGGTGTTCCAGATCTTCGATTTTTATAAATCAACAGAGAGTGGTCATCAGATTGAACAATTTTTGCTAAGACGTCATTCCTATATATGTTATAGTGTAGCTGGACTCTTGGAGTTCCACATCAGGTGTTCCAGATCTTCAAATTTATTCTCTCAGCAGAAAATGCTCATCACGTGGAACAATTTTTGCTATGGTACCATTTTTGTATCTCTTATAGTTTAGCTATTCTATTGCGGTTCTGCATCAGGTGTTCAAGTTTCCAAGATAAATTATAGCCTATATGTTGCCCAGACTTAATACCTATACAACAAAAAAATAATCTTTCAAATCCGTCAAGTAGTTCCGAAGATTAGCGTGTACAAACAAACAGACAAACAGACAAACAGACAAACAGATAAACAGACAAACAGACAGTTTTTTTTTTTTGGATTCGTGCTCTATTACTGTTTCTAAACCCACCTCAATTTTTATTTTTTTTATATCTTCAATGTACAGACACAGTTTTTTTACTGTCTTATTATATGTATAGATTATATTTTGAGAACATAATATATTAATGGCTTATTTTTTAAATATCCTGCAGCGGAAATCCGCAAGCAAGCAAAGCAAAGATCTATAAACAACTGCACAACAGAACGTTTGACAGTTCACTGATATGCAGCCAACTAGTGTTGCCATTACAAAAACAAAGTAAAAAGGAGGAATGTCACGATGAAATTCGCCTTTCTTGTTCGGTTTCGACTCAACATTCCACTTTTTTAGCAGGAACACTTTAAAGTCAAGTATCTCGCGCATTAATCGTAAATGCTCTGTAGAGTTTTTGCATACGGTTCTACGTAGAATTTTCCGCTAGATGGCGTTAAAATTTCAACTTCATAAACAGGTAACATTCATCCTTTCTCCTCTGACCCCTTCATATGTGATGAGGAGGGATGGATCTCATGTGATTAAGAGAGTGATGAATTAAAATGTTGTTGGATGGAAAGGGAGGGGAAGACCAACGAAAAGATGGGTGGATTTTGAGAGGAATGATATGAAGGAAAAATAAGTAAATGATAGCGTCTCGACAGGACAGGGGAGAATAGAAGGATGATTAAAATAATTCTATGAACTTGTATTACCAGTAGTTTCATTTATTGTCACCACCTTGTATGTCACTATTTGTTACCTGTGGAAGCGTTTTCCCAAGCCACTTGAGGCACCAGACAGCTTCGATGGTTCCAGCGCACTGCCAGACATAGTTGAAGGTCACCTCTATTTGATGTTGTAGTTTGTTTACTTTTGAGTATTCAGCCATCTATTAGTAGACGTGTAAACAAACAAGCTTGGTTTCAGTACCATATTGTCGTTATTATGGTTTCTGAGAAGGGTGCTTTATGAAGTTTGTAAAATAGTTAATAGATGTAGTTATTTTATAAAATAACGTAAGTCAAATTACAATGTATCATACTTTAAAGGTGTCTGGTGGTGGTTTTCCACCATCATCATAAAATAGTTGTTAAAACATCACTTCGAAATTCGAATGGTGCTTTCAAATTCGTTGTTCTAAACTAGTCCTTACGTAATATAAAAAAATCACGCTTTATAGTATGACGTTACTTAGCAGCTACAGCACATCTTTGTTACCGGACATCTGCCAAAACCACCACGGCCGACTTTTCATAATATTCAATTTTATTGCTCTTACCTATAGTAAGGTAAAGTACAGAAAAAAAATCAGCTTTTATACAATGACGTAGGTCTGGCATTCATGGGATCTTGCTCCATCAATCGTGCGGAGGACTGCTTGCGTGACACTGACGTCCGGTAGTTCGTATGTATAAGTTATAGATGTCATCACAAATCTATTATTTATTCAAGCATTGGCTTTATGTTTTTGTTACTTAACATACTAATGTGATCAAATGAATGCACTCAATATGTTTGTTCAATTTGTGTGCTTTATTTTTATATGCGTTCACGATTGTTGCAAATATTTTATTTTTTATTTCTTCTTTCAACTGATCTTGTAAATGTTCAAGGCTTTTATGTTTATTATATTTTCAGCGGCGAAAATGAACATCGCTTTGCAAGTGAACGAACGCGTCGACACCCTGTTCCAGGGGGCTAATGACTATGCGGAGCAGCTCGGCGGGTTGGATTCCGGGATCACGATACAGGTGGGTGAATATCCCAGCAGCAAATTTTACGTGTACACGTTGAGAATCAAGGTGTAAAATGATAGGATGTTTCTTATATTTTATATAATGAACTACGTATCTTTGTTCAATTAGAGTCATTTTTTTTTTTTAAGTGTATACAGAATGTCAAAGAAATTGCGTGCCATAGCTTCAGGGTGAGTTCAGTATCGATAAAGGAACCAGAAAAAAAAACCTTTAAAAAAGTTTAAAAAAACCGAAAATTATGAACCTAATGTATTAACTACTAATTAAATAACAATCGTTTATAACTGATTAAAAAATTGCTCAAAATAAGTTTTTATTTTGTTTAAATGCCAATTAATCATTTCCTAGAGTAGGTAACTCTAGGAAATTAGTACTAAAACAGTAAATAGTTAACTACCTACTATCGAACGCAATGAAGTACCTACTCGCGAACACTTCGATAACGCCGGGTGAAGGTAACTAGGTACGTAAATTACAATTATTCCAAGTATTTCTTCTTACTACTTTAGCGTGCTTATCTCCTTCAAAATTAAAACCTACAAATTAAAAAATCTTGTTTAACTAGTAGGTATTCAGCAGCAGTAGAAGAACGACTGGGTATCTTAAAATGGAGTCAAGTAGGTAGGTATTTACAATGAATTAAAATTGAATTAAAAATTTAAAAAACCCCCAACGCAAAAAAGAAAAGCGAACAAGTCAAAAATAATACTTATTGTTGAGCCATCAAATTCGATCGAGTAACACCTATGTCTTAATTATAGAAATATGTAGATGGATGGCACTTTAACATTTGCTTTTTAAAATGGTGCTACAATTTCGCGGCGGGGTACCGCAGCACTAAAAAAATTTTGTTGCTTATCTAGTAGTACATTGGGTATTAAATTGTAAGCCTATGAGCGTATTATTAAATGAATATATTAGATAAATGCAAAATATTATTAAATATAATGTGTTAACTAATAAATAATACAAATTATTTATTGTTAATGGTATTTCAATGTGTTTATAACTTTATACAAGGTATTATTCACTGAGATTCACGGTTGACCTCGCATAACAGTGACTATGGCTGAGCGCTGCGGGCTCTCTGCCGCAGCGCAAAAACGGTTGGGCGTATGAAAAAATTTTCAAAACAAAAGTCGCAAATTTCATGTTCTACAATTTTTACGATTATTTTTAACATCATTGGGCTCTTTCTAAGTCAAGGAATTTAGTTTTAGTGGCTTCTCTCCAGACTGATAAACAGTATGCAATAACTGATTGCGAGAGCGCAGTATAAAGGGTGTAAAAAGACCCTTAACGAAGCCGAAAGGTACTTGTTCTCGCCGTCATTGCGATAATTTTTTTGTCCTAGACTATACCTGGGAACCTCCTAGTTACGGAGATATTGGGGGTCAAAGTTCCAACTTTTTCACAAGTTTTTTTTCAAATACATGTTTCTAATGTAAGATTTTTACTTTAAACACCTTCACGACCCCCGTACTATTCAATCCATCCATCAGCACAATGTGTTGAGTGCGTTACATTGAGTTTTACCGTAAAATGTGATTTTTCACCCCCAAAAAAAAAGTCGTTTCCCAGCAATAATTTTTGCGTAAAGTTACTTAGTTTGATGTACAGAATGCTTGGTTCACGACTTCGTGAAGGGTCTGTTTACACCCCGTAGGTGCTATTTAATGTATTCTGAGGCATCACAGAATATCTTAGATTTTTTTAAAGCTATAAAAATTTTGCACCCGTGACGTCACAATCTCAATATGCGTGTGCCAAGTTAAACACTCGTCAACTATAACTCCCAAGTATCTTGTGGACGTTAAATATTTAATGGCTTGACAATTACAATGTGGGTTCCTGTGCCCGTGCACTCGTGGATTCGAATTCTAAAATGAAGGCCTGGTTTAGACCTTCTTCTAGGGGAAAAACAAATGTAGTTTGTTTTAGGAGCACTAAGGGTTAGTAGATTGGCTTTGAGCTACAAGTCTGTCAAAATTACAGATTTCTCTCGATATTACAAAAATAATAGTCTGGCATTGTGATAATTTTTTGTATGTAAGGCCATTTACCATGTTTCAGATTAATAGCTTCCAGGAGCAGCTGGTGATGATGAAGAACGGTCTTTCGGGAAGCCTCGCTCTGTTAGAAGCGGCCAATAACAATGCTGAAACTGCCGGTTTGTATTTATAGTATCGTCTGGTTTGAAACGGAACTAGCGCTGCCGTCTTAAGGATGATTTCCACCAAACAGCTCGCATTGCATCGCATCGGAATGGATTTTTAAATCTTTAAACGATATTAAATCGTGTACACTTTATTTAAAGTCTATATTACTAAGCCGCGCACAGCAGCTTGACCGCGGGCATCTTCCGCGACACTCGATCGGTCTACTACGATCGGTTGGCTCAATTCGCCTGTCGTCGTATCCGATCGGTCGTCAACACGGTAGGAATCAAACAATTTGACTAGGTGCAGAAACGGATACGTTCGCAAGCGACGCGCGACGGTACAATCGTATGCGTCGACATCCTACCGGATACGATTGACTGTCACCGCATCCGTTCTTATCCTTTCCGATCCGATGCGGTGCGAACCGTTTGGTGGAAATCATCCTTTAGTTTTCAACATCATTTCCACAGATTCCATTGAAATATACCAATAGCGCGTTCTGATTAAAACTACCCCTCGAAATTCTAATACGCATTCCAAAATCACCTGTTATCGGTTTATTTATGTTTGGGCCACATTCCGTACCGCTGAGTGTCATAATAAAGCTGGAGAGTATGTTTGTTTAATCGCGCTAATCTCTGGAACCACCAGTCGGATTTAAACATCATTTTTGTATTTCATAGCACAAGTTTGGAGGATCATAAGTACCACTATCCACGAACAATATGACGTCGCATCGTTGCAATGTCGTGTACACGATGTTGTTTCATGGAAATACATATTTACACAATGACATAGTACTGGGCCATAGTTTTGGGCCATATAGTCACCGGAGGGAGTGTGATTTATTTGCCTCGAGATGGGTAGACATATGACGTCGATGTTTGAGTTTCTGTGAGGGGATGGACGAAAGATGAGTTTTTCTTGTTATTTTGAAGTATTTTATTTAAGATTTTGTATCATTCCTTATTGTAAATGTTTCCCTTCACTGTGAAATAGCTTGGATTTACGTGTTATGTTGTACTTTTCTCTCGAATAAATAAATCATTGGCGCAGGATTGCATCGTTACCACAACACAATGTCGTGGCGCAATTTTTACGCTTTTCTGAATAAAAAATCATGTACTCAAATGAGGCAGGATATCATTTTTAGAACGGCATTCAAAATCAAAATATTTTATTTCACATTGGTATAGGCACTTAGATAACGTCGACAAAAAGGTGCACGGTTCGAGTTAGTCGTTTCCTGTGGAGAAGAACCGGCAAGAAACTCCATGGTTCTCGTTTACATGAGACAGTCCCCCAAAACCCCCGCCTTCGCATTTCTGGTCCTGAGAGATAGTTTGATGAAATTACAGCTTTGTTGGAACTCACGGAGCGCCACCAGGGCTTGGCCGTTATGATGGATAACACCGTCCACCTGCATCAGGACCTCCACATCACACAGCAGCAGATCAGCGACGAACTACGGGTTAGTGTGATATTTGTGGTCCCCAGTGGAAACTTTACTTGCTGAATACATGCTGAATGTAGCAAATGAAACAGCTCGCTCTATGTTGCTTACGCTATTACAACTTTACAACCGTGGGGATGAAGATGCAAGTGAGTAGTTAAAAGTTCATTTTCAATCATTTAGAACTTTGTCACTCTATATTTTGCTTTATTACGGTATCTTGAATGGTAACCCCGTGCTTCAGAAAAAGTTGACATCTGCCATAGAGGGCCTATTACCATTTCTTAAAACGGTATTACTTGTTTTAATCTCTCTTAGTGTCAAAAACAAATGGAGCTATACAGGTCGTCGACTCGGTGTAGTAAGGTTTCATTGCTCGACGAGCGAAATTGATAGCGGGGTACCTCATTTGTACTCTTTCAATATTTCCAGAACCTTATGAAGTGCGTCGAGTTGCTTCGTGAACGGAAAGCTGATCGTGACGAATTGTTCGACGGCCTCAGGGATAAGGTGTGTGGCAAATAACATAAATAACATGACGCCTGTAATTCCCGAAGGGTTGGGCAAAGGAGTACATGAAGTACACTCACATTTTTCCAGTAATATTAAGTCACTTGTGATAGGGGGCGTGCTACTAAAAAACAACGTAGTGACGTACGAATTCCATTTGATAAGTGCTATTTAAATTTTAGCCACACAGATGGTAATCTAAATAGAATGTTGATGTGACTTGTAGGTAGATAGACGCTTAATTTGAAGTGATTAATTTACCACCAATACCTTCACAACAGTGAAAAAAATATCGTGAGGAAACCGGCCCGTCCTAGAACAGAGAATTACAAGACATGAGACCCGCAGTGGATCGCGTGGGAAAGAGAGCGGCATGTTTCTTAACAGTGGGAATATTATAGGCTGATTGTGATTGGAATTTTAATGAAACCCTAAGTTTTCTTTTTTTTACTTTTTGCAACATGGCTGGACTGTTGACGCTGACTCCATGTGTTGTTGTCCAGGCCAACCTCTCCCGTCTGGCTTCATTGCTGCACGAGAAAGCCTTCGATCGTGCGCGCTTCGACATAGAGCAACGCATGTCGACATGCTACAAGATGTTCAGCAGACAGGACATGAAGTGGCGGGTCAGTGTGTTGTACTGTTAATCTTTTTCTTCTCTCTGTTTATGTAGAACAAAATTCAATACATGATTAATATATTGAAAATTAAATATATTTACTTTTGTAAATGTGTTATAGTCAAACTTCGAAGCTCCGGCGCTTCTAGGTTTGGCTAGCCAAACCACAGGTTTGACAAGAAGTCTTAGTCAAAGAACAAACTAATAGCGTGTTTCGGCCTTTGACTAACGAATTTATGTTTAATCCTAGGAGAGACCAACTTGGACAGTCCAACGCTCAAACTCAATACGATAAAATCGGGGTTTGGCCAGTAAGTTAACTTGACCTAAAATTCAAGGTAAATATCAATATTTTGCAAGAAGACACGAAGCCATACGACGAAGCCCATATTTCTGTTTGCAGGGTTTAAAGTAACCTAACACGAAGGGGATGGCGGGGTCTTAGTTCGCTCACTTCGCTCGTTCACTAGACCGCGCCATCCTCTTCGCACCTAACCTGTCCAAGTTTTCTTGCTATGTTAATTTTATCTACTCCGTTTGCCAAATTGACAACACCGTTTTCCAAAGTCAGCGCCGGGAGCAATTTCAACAAATGGCGCTGGCAACTAATTTGTAAAAAGTAAGGTACTTCTAGGTTTGGCTAAAAATACATCAGTCAAAAGCAGAAATTCGCGGGCCTGTGGACGGTGAGTAATGGGCTAGCTCGCCGTCCGTCCGTCTTATGACGACAGGCCGTGTCGGCGGCGCGTTTGTGTTCCAAGCGCCTCAAAGAGATGTCAGCAAAAAGGAAGGCGCCCGCCCTCAAGGGCCGATGCCTACCGGGGCTGCGGGACTGTTCGAAAGAGATACCACGGCCGTAGATCACAAAGGGCAAAGAAGGGACATGGATGGGTTTTATTCAGTATAAGTCTGACACCCCCTTCCACTCCGCCCAGAGCGGGAGGGGTAATTTGAATATTTACCATCCGAAAAAAAAAAAAAGGCAAATTGGAATCTATTTTTAGGTTTGCCAAAAGGCGTTCGTCAAACCTAGAATAAACCAGTCATTCCGCGAAGAGGCTACATATCGATCTTTGACTATAACATACGTGTATGCATGTATAATGATTGCAAACATCCAGCATACTGGTCTCACAAATATTTCTCTAGCTTTTAATCGCGGCTTCGCTCGGTCGGAAATTATCCCACGGGGACGTCGAATTTTCGGAATCGGATCAGTAATTCCAAAGATGACCCTTGCATCTTAACCTACAAACTTTTTTTTATTTGTATTATAGACATATATCTTCAAAATAGGTCTTGTAACACAATGGCGGTGGCTTTAACGGGTAGAGAAATGATGCGACGGGATGGTGATAATATTATACAATATGTAAAAAACCCTTTTCGGTCTGATTTAAATTTTCAAAACATATTTGATACTAGCATATGCCTGCGGCTTCGCCCGCGTGGAGTTTGCTTAATATGCCACGGGATCGTACCATCGGGATAAAAAGTATTCAATCTGTTAATTTAGCTTACAAACTATCTGTGTGCCAAACATCCAAATCCGTTCAGTTGTTTTTGCGTGTAAGAGTAACAAACATCCATCCATCCTCACAAACTTTCCCATTTATATTAGTAGTAAAATAAGAAATAAGATAATTGATATTAAATTCAGCCCAATAGTAATTTAATTTAAATAGTAGCAACCTTGTTCTACACCTGACATATTCTAGGTTTGAAATAAATTAATTAGAAACAAGAATTATTTTATCAAACAGCTCAATAAAATATGATACAAATTCAAAAGAAAGAAAAGAGCTTTGCAGATGTCTCCATGCATATACACGCGACACTTTATTTTTTTTTCACGTTTTGTCTTACTCAAACTCAAACTCAAAGCATTTATTTCAAATAGACCCATGACAGGCACTTTTGCATAGTCAAAAATAAGCTACCTACAGTCCCGCCACAGGCATAATAACTGTGAATGGACTGTAGTTGCCCATTCGAAAATAGTAGATCTCATGGAGAAGAATGGGCAAGAAACTCCATGGACACTCTTTTCAAATCAAGTTATATATTACATAGTCCTAATATTATAAAGAGGAAAGATTTGTATTTTTGTGTGTGTGTGTGTATGTTTGTAATGAATAAACTCAAAAACTACTGTGCCGGTTTCAAAAAATTTTTCACCATTAGGAAGTAAAAAGCTCTGAGTAACATAGGCTATATTTATTGCTAGAAAAGATCAGGAATCCTTACTAAAACTTTAGTAACGTAACCCAAGGTGTAAAAAAAATGCCATAAAACATCTTACGTCGCATGCGCTGCGGAAACTATTGATGATAGAACAAAAGTATGTTCTACAATATTAAAGACTAAACTTCGCGATACTATATGTCCAACTATTATCGTTATGTCACAATAACCACTTTTTACACATTTTAAAAGTTGATAGAAATACTGACCAAAATTAGACCATGTTATTCATACTTCTGTTTAAATCCTTATCCAAATAAATCATATTGTTTTCAAGACTGTTTTAATGCATGTAGATTACTTTTTGAATTGTTCAAATCGGCTATTCCAATCAATAGATATTACGAATTTAATAAGTCATAGAAATAGAAAAAAATAAACGCTGTCGCGCCGTGCATGTTATACCCGTGCGAAGCCGGGACGGGCCGCTAGTAGTAAGATATTAGAGTCCGCTTATCACCGGTCAGTTTCCATCACTCGTCAGTTTATTTAATTCCCCATTTTCGTTAATAAGTCAGTTTCGCTGATTGGACAGTTTTGTGAATTAGACAGTTGCGTCAATTCGACAGTTTCCAATGTTTGCCAGTTTCTTTGATTCGACAGTTTGTTACACTCAAGAAAAGGTGGAGTTGTCGGGATACGTGGACTCAGATGTTAAGGTGTTTTTAATTACTTTTAAGTAAAGCCGCGTTGACACGGTCAGAGTATGCTCGGATGAGTGGACTCGGATAACTACTCTGATGCAAATGGTATTGTGGAGGCCCATACCGACCCATCCGAGTGCGCTCGGATTATGGGTTGCCACAACACGATGCATGCGATGTTACGTTACGTTGTTTGCAGTATTTTATTAATTTAAAAGACTTATTTTGTAGTTGACTTATGTGACGGTTCTTTCCCGTGGAATGGTTTTAGGTAGATACTCATATCCTAATATCTGTCGGCAGGATGCGTTGATAGACCTGATGGCCATATTGGACAAAAAGGCGGAGCTATGCACGATGTTGGAAATGAAGGAAACCACCATCGCGGATCTCGACGCCATCCAGCAGCAGCAGCACAAGCTGCATATCCTGCTCGGAAAACCCAAGGTTTGTACCCTTCATCAACTTCCTGGCTTTGACCAATGTTGCTTGGGGTCGCAGAAACAAGCTTTATTTTGATTTTTCTTTATTGAGACATTTAAAAGTTACACATTACAATTACAGTATGACATTTGAAATTATGTATATTAGTATGAAATTAATAATTCTGTATAATATGTAGTATTAGTAAAACCAAATGTATGTTTGTTACTTTGTGGCGCTCTAGAGACCAAACGCGTGCGTTTTGATTTCTCAAGTAAATCGATTTGTCTTAGCCTTGCGAGTCACTAAAGACATAACAGTAATCAAAATTGAATATAGCGACAACCAGACGCCATATTGTGAAAAATAAAAGAATAAGTTGACGAACTGTGTTCAGTGAATAGGTATTTGAAAATCATTGTTAGGTTTCTGATATTCTTTTTCAGTTCGAATGCCCATTTAGGATTTGTGAAATACTAATAAACGTAGCGTGACTCTTTAAGGTTCCGTGTAGATAAGTCCTCATTTATCCCGGGCAGCCAGCGCACGTACCCTTAAAGTACTTCATCTACTTACTGATAATTTGGCACCACAACGGCGGCGAGTAAAAGCGCAATAAGTGAAATTATGTACTTGCTTACGAAAATGGGCAACAACAAAATTATGAATTAATTGCCAAAAAAAAAAAAGTTCTGAAAATAGGGGCTGTGATCTCAGTGAAAATTGGTATCAAGCGTCATCATAATATCACGCCTGTAACGCCGACGGTGATCTAAGTGAATTTTGTGTGTCAAACATCACCATCATCACAGGACAGCCTCTTGGAGGGCTGTCTTCGCCGCTCTGTACCTACCGCATTCGGAGGACATAAGTTTAATGCTAAATAGTGCAGGTACCGAAAGTACCTAATATGTAATTAAATTCTAAATGGAAATATTATCATTGAACTTTAAAATAATGAATGACTGAATTCTAAATGATGCTAAATATTGTAACTATTGTACTTAAAACAAATTTTATTATAAAATTAAAGAAACAATGTACCTATATGCCTACAATATTTGCACCTGGATTATGTATATTATCATTATTAATTTATTTGACATTGTTTAAATTTTAATATTGTGTACCTATGTTAGCATAATTTATATTAAATGGTAACACATAAAAGTAATTGTATTCCAGATATGTGAACAATATTATAACTATTACACCAATGAATACCCTTAAAGTAGTTCATCTACTTACTGATAATTTGGTGGTTTTATTCTAAACCCTAACTACTGTTTCTAGTGAAAAACCACAGGATTTATAACGATTTAAAGTTGGTTATTCGAAATGGCAAAACATATAAAAGTGAAAAAACAAGAACTTAAATCGTCTGTGATGTATTTCAAATTAATAAACTGAAAAGCTAGAAATAAAAATTGTTGTATATTTTTGTTATATATTTTAATAGCTTTTACCCACGGCTTCGCTAGCATTAATTTAGAATTTGACAATCAATTCGGGTTGTAATAATACAATGTCGCCCATGCGCATGTGACCGCCCGTAATTTTCTGAACATTCATGAAGACATGTCGAAAATAAACTTTAAAAGGGGGGGTCTATCTACAACATTTTTCATGTTATTCAATTTTAAATTTTTTAAGTATAGTTTGTAGATTTGCTTTCTATTTTTTGACACATCTCCGAAGTTTATGGGTCGATTTGGATTCTGTTTATTATTTCTAAAAGCTTATGAGTTATTTTAACAGGTTAATTAACATTTTTACTAAAAATTATCGACGACGAAAAAAAAAACGGAATCGAAGTCATTTTTTCGGTGAGAAATTGTGTATTTATTTTAAAAAAACTAGTGTAACTCCATAAATTGTCCCGATAGGACGACTTTTTTAATCATTATTTGTAATCTACTACATAACAGCTACAAATTCACAGAACATTATTGATACCTAACTGTAACTAAATCCAAGGTAGACTCTTAAAACTCTGATGAGTCAAATTTAGGAAAAGATAATGTGAAAGTCAATTGAATGTTGCTCTTAGCAGTGAATACTAAAAGATTAAACTAATAATGAGGATGATAATGGAATTAAAAACAAACAAGCAATAGCCAGATTTTTACAAAAAAAATAAAAAAAATACAAGAATTTTAATTAATTCGATTTTCGAAATGGCCCCGACCCTCCTGTAAACAAACCAAAGCCCTCATGGCAACACTTTTGATTGTACGACGTAATTCTTCACGGTTTTCTTTTATTTCCGCAGCAGCAGCAAAAATCCTAGCCGTTAATTGCTCGCGGCTTTCGAAGGGCACGGCATACACTTTTTGTTTCATGAAGCCCCAAAGATAAAAATCTAAGGGTGTAAGGTCGGGAGATCGCGGCGGCTAAGCAATGGCAATCCTCTCCTCTGCCAATCCGCCACGGATAATTTTGATTTAAATCATCACGAACTAGTCGTGCGAAGTGTGCTGGAGCTCCATCTAATTGCAGATACATCCGCCTTCTTGTTTCCAGCGGTACTTCCTCCAAAAGCAACGGCAACGTATTGACTATAAAATCTAACAACGCGTGTTGATCTAGTCTGTTTGGTAACACGAAAGGGCCAACAAGTTCACCGTCAATCATTCCAGCCCATACGTTTATGGAAAATTGAGTCTGGAAAGTTGTTTCCCTAATGACGTGTGGATTTTCAGTGGCCCACACATGAAGATTGCGATGATTTGTTATACCCACCCTTGTTTTTTCTTTAGAGATAGGTATCAACAATGTTCTGTGAATTTATAGCTGTTATGTAGTAGATTACAAATAATGATTAAAAAAGTCATCCTATCGGGACAATTTATGGAGTTACACTAGTTTTTTTTAAATAAATACACAATTTCTCACCGAAAAATCACTTCAATTCCGTTTTTTTTTTCGTCGTCGATATTTTTTAGTGAAAATGTTAATTAACCTATTAAAATAAGTCATAAGCTTTTAGAAATAATAAACAGAATCCAAATCGACCTATAAACTTCGGAGATGTGTCAAAAAATAGAAAGCAAATCTACAAACTATACTTAAAAAATTAAAAATTGAATAACATGAAAAATGTTGTAGTTTATTTTCGACATTTCTCCATGAATATTCAGAAAATTACGGGCGGTCACATGCGCATGGGCGACATTGTATAATGCAATTATGACTCGAAAGACACGTGGCGCCATCTATTATCATAAGAACGTTATTGTTGTTTTCCTAGGGGACTGTACTTTTTTTCGGGATGAATCAGAATCAGAATTTATTTATTTCTCTAGTTTTAATATTACATATCACTTAACAATCTCACAATTTACAATTTTACAATAAATTGCGTGTTTCATTTTGTCCGTAGAGTAGGAGCTTTTGAAACGTATCCTGGTCGTTTCCCCTATTACTAGTGCTTATATAATTTAACGTGAGGATAACGATAAAGCAGTGGGGATTAGCCCCAGCGGCGAGCAGCAGTAACTCTACAGTCAGATCCTACGCTGTCGGAAGGGGGCCAGTCGTTTGAAGACCGGCTTGTCCCTATCTTTTTTATTAATGTATTCAATTTCACCTACTCTAGTTGCGAAAAAAGAGACTTTTTGAGGGATGAAAGGTACCTATGTCCGATTGTCCGTTTCTGTACACCTGACAACGTATGAGCAAAACTTCAGGATGATTTGTTTTTTTTTTATGGTTCATTGGTTTAGGCATGAAAATTAGAGAGAATTATGGTTAGGAAGGATTCCTGTCCGCTAACGCTATTTTCGCCAATGTTCTTTGACAAAAAAATTGCATGCTTTTGGGATATATTTGAATGGCATTGGCATTAGCAAGCCGCATACTAGGCCAATACACGATTGGTGGACCGGTTGGTGGCGCTGTTTTCGGCACCTAGAACAACATCTGTTGGGTAAGTAGTACAACGATATTGCGTCCCCAGGCGGCGGTATTACTGCGCAAAGTAGCCAAGGACGCTTCTTGCGGCGACAGCCTGACGCCCGCGCTCATGGAGCCGCAGGACGCCTCGCACGGCAAGCCGCTGCCGCTGCCGCTGCCGCTGCCTCTGCCCGCGCTGCGCCCACCGCCGCTCGGCGCCGAGCTGCCCTGCGTGCCAGGGGAGGTCAAGCTGGCGCCGCCCGACGTCAGGTGATGCACTTCTCACACACTTATCTTACCAGTAGGAGTTACTTATGGCAGTAGCCCAAGAGGAACGTAATATTCGGTGTAAAAAAAAAACTCAAGCGAGGTTTTGGTTCGTCTTGTATATATTACAGATAAGTAACAAACTGACTTAACTGACTGACGAGATATGAGAAACCCGGCTTTGATTATAAATACTGCATGCACATGTATTTTAAAACTCTTTATTATATTTTTACTTTCATGAATATTTCAAGTTTCTTACTTATGGTAATGTAATTGGGATACCTATATGCCCTTTCTATCAGACAAGGTTTTTTTAACTATTGTATAAAAATCACGTGTACTCTCTATTCCCCACCCTCATAGCCGGATGAGCTGGCAATCGGGCACGCCTGGAGGGAGATCAGGTGCAGGTCCTAAATGTGCTCCCTCACCGAGAGCATTCACCTGTAATGTAAAAATCCAGGATTCGATTTTGTACAGAAACAAGTGAATCCGAACTGTTACATTACAGGCGAAGGCTCCCGGTGAGGGAGCGCTGTTACAAGTTTTATTTTTATTTTATCATGTTTAGACATCGATACCAATCACGCCAGAGAAGTTTACAGAAATAAATCACAGGTTTTTTATTCTAGAAACCTGCAGTCGTTGACGCAAATGTTTTTTTTTTAATATTTATTCAGTTTTAGATATCGAAACCCATTACGTCTGCGTAGTTTTTCTAGCTAATTTAATTCGACCCTATCTAATTAAGACGACTGTTGAGCAGGGATCACACATGTCACCGCTGGGCGGGTGGCTCTCACACGCTGATGGCGGGCAACATCGTGAAGGAGCGGGCAGAATCCATGCAGCTGCAGAACAAACCCACCAAGAAGTTGGTGGCATACGGCTCCGATGGAAGGGTGAGTGGATCAATAGCTAAGATCAGCCAAAAGCCTACGCAGATGGACTATGTTCAAGGTACTTTTTTGTCCGTCATAGTAGATTGCGTACATCTGCATGAAATAATGCACACAAGGACTACAAGTACCACATAGTAAAAGAAATCATTATTGGCTTTGGCTTGCCACAAACTATCATCGATTTTTATCGTCAATTCGATTGTAATGGAACTTCTGTCCTCCTTGAGCCGTTTTGAAATATGACAAGTGGAAAACCATGAGTGTTGGTGTAACTATGGGGAGTCGATGTCTAGCTAAGGACTGTGATAGGCGGGCTGGGTAGATTGTATACCCCAATACCTTATTATATTTGTTTTGAAAAGCCATTTCTGCTCCTTTTGCCATTTCTACATATTTTCACGAAGTCTTCTAGGGTGCAGTGTTCGCGACAAATCGAAAACTGCATAATGACTTTGATGCGCGGGCTCCCTCAGAAATCTTAAATTCATCGCATAATTATTCTACTATCCGATTCTGTCAAAGTGTTTGTAGAATCTGTTCCGTAAGCAGTAGGTAAACCCGGCTCTCCCAGTTCTTTAAAAATAAACGAATAGTTGTTAATTTCACATTATTTCATGAAGATTCTCATTAGATTTTGTAGCGATGAAAAGGCTAAATACCTGGTATAGGTTAGTAAGACGGATTTGTTAAGTTCCTTTAATATGTCTATGATTCTCTGATGGATCACCTCGTTCCTGTTTCGATCACTCAGAGATACAAAGTCTCTTATATAACCTGATCCATAGTTCGCGGATCAGGTTATGTAAAATTATGTACCAGCCGTACCGTGACTGGCCACGTGCCGCTTAAGACTTAGTCTTTAAGCTCGTTGGAATACGCGACGATAAGACTCGACTAAGCTTTCCCAAACGCTATCCTGCCCAGCTGATTTCTTCTGTTAGCCTCCCTTTCAAAGTTTTTCCAAACCAAACTACAGTTAGTCCGAGGTAATCATATTCTGGAACAGCCTCAAAAAGACCGCCATTGACAACAATAGGTATGGAGGTGACGTGATCGTTGAACATAATTATACTGGGCTTTGTCTAACCTCAACCTGAGAGCAATGCGTCTTGAATAGGCCATCCAGTATTTGCTGCAAGTCATGCAGCGATTTAGCCAGTATGACGATGTTATCTCCAAATCTAAGTGTGAGATGTACTCGTAGTGGGTCCATATTGGTTGTTCTTCCTAACGATTTGTAATCCTAATGATCACTCTTCCTAAAATTTTTCATCCTAAAGTTTTCATTCATACTTTTTGTAGTGCTACCGGCGATGTTCATAACACTCATGTTTCCGAAAATTGTAATTAATAATATCATTAATGTAAATATATTTAAACTCCTACTGTTTTTTATCATAACGCTTTTATCCCTAAACATAAGTACAGGTCAGAGCGTCGTCTTGGGGGCACTATGAAAAAAAAACTTAGAAAAATTTCGCAACCAATTTCGAAGCTCGGCTCGCGGTCACAGTTCTAACCTAACCGAAACCTATGGATCCCTTCCACATCGTTTTTACGACAAACGGTTAGTCGGAGACAAAAAACACCAAGAAACTTTTATTCTTACATTTAGGTGTTTTATACGATAGAATCGAGAAAATAAACGGTTTGCAAAAATAACACTTTTTTGGCAAAAAATTTCTAAGTCTAAACAAAGAAATCTAAACAAAAAATAATAGGAAATGTTGAGAAAATATAGGAAAACAATTTTTTTAAATTTATTATTCAGTTTATATATATACATTAATAAATTAAAATAAACTAAAGTAACTAACTTAAAAAATTGCGTCAAAAAACTCCTCCTCAACGCTGTAAAAAAAAAAAAGAGAAAAAAGGAAAACAAATTAAAGTATAACAGATGTTTATTGCTACTGACATTATGAAGTTGAATGCTTCGGAATTATAAAATTGAGACAGAGTAGTTAGGAATTGTGATTGTTAGGATGAAAAATGTTAGGAAGAACATTTTCGGATTTCCAATTATCGGAGTTGAAAATTTAGGTGAACTTTGGCGCACCCACTCGTAGTTGATGTTAATGCAACGACCTACCCAGTTCAGCGTCGTATACATATCCTCCAGCAACCATTTCAGGGAAATCACATCCCCTTGTCTCACGTCTCGAAGCAGTGGGATATATTCATTTTGCTGGAACTTCGGAGATTTTGGCGCGTTTTCATAAAGACATCTCAGCATTTAGACGTATTGCCAGGCGACTTCGCATTGCTGCAAAGACTCCAGAACACCAGCAAAAAGCCTTTTCAAAATCCACAAATGCAAGACACAGGGGCTGAATAAACTCTTCAAGCTTCTGCCTAATTTGTGGCGCTGGTTGTATGCAGTCTATGGTGCTGTAGTGTTAGTTAAATATATAATATTGTTTTATTTCAAATTCCTTGTGATAATTACTTATCCTGTCTACTTGTCCTGTGATATTCTATTTGTACTAAAACTGTAAAATATATCAGCTGGAACCGGGAGAACCGGTGCTCGCGGACTTCCCAGAACCGGGTGTCAAAAATCTGAATCCGGAACCGGTTGTTTATTCCTTACAGCTAATATTACTGAAAGTTTCACAAAACGCGCGGTGTTTATGCGGAACCTGAGGAAAAACTGACAGACTCCTTTTGTTCAGCTGTACATGATGGAGGAGGATCTGCAGCCTTGCGCGGAGTGTAACAAGTTGAGCACAGACGAGCCGGGCCGTGTGTCCCCGCACCCCTCCACGTCCACTGGCGCTGGCGCCGGGGATCAGGCCTGGGTTCCACCCGCCTAGTAAGAAGCGAAGCGACGATACAGGCAACGGTAAACTGAAATTGTTTTCTTTTATGTAGACTTATTTACCTGTCCCACCGCCGAGGAGGAAGCAACCAGTTGTACAAGGTGTAAACGGACCCTTCACAAAGCCGTCGACCAAAGATTCTGTATATCAAATTATGTAACTCTGCGCAGAAATGATTGCAGGGAAAAGACTTTTGTAATTTTTTTTTGTTGGTCTGTAATGTCATGTTTTACAGTAGGCTCAATGTAACACACTCAAAACTTTGTGCTGATGGATGCATTGAATAGTAAAGGGGTTTTGCTAAACTTGTATTTATTTTAAAAACGTTTGAATAAGTTGGTACTTTAACCTTCCATATCTCCGCAACTAGAAGGTACCTATGGGTCTAGTCTAGAACATAAAAATTATCGCAATGACGAGCAGAAAAAGTACCTCCCGGTTTTCTTTAGGGTCTTTTTACACCTTTTCGATGTAGGTAACGTGTCAGTAAAAGGTATACTACTCTGTCAAGAAAGTACTGGGAAACGATCAATAATACACAACATGTTAGGTATTCATCCAACATTATTTTATATTTTAAAGATGCTCTTTCAGAAAGGATACACTTACGCCAAGGAATAATCCAATCATCAAAACATTTTTTAAACGCTTTTTCGGAATTGAGTTCAGTTCTTGTCGCGAATTCTTCTTTATATCTTCTACCAAACGAAAACGGGTTCCACGAAGTGGTAATTTGAGTTTAGGAAAAAGAAAGAAGTCGGCTGGAGCCATATCTGGTGAATAAGGTGGTTGTTCGATGGTATTTGTTGAGTTTTTGGTCAAAAATTCGAACACTAAGATGGCCTTGAGCGAAGGCGCATTATCGTGGTGCAAAATCCAAGAATTTTCTTTCCACAAATCTGGCCCTTTTCGTCAAATTTGCTCTGCACAACACCGCGATAGTCAAAGAAAACGGTCAACATGACTTTCACTTTTGATCGACTTTGGTGTGGTTTATTCGGTTTCGGTTCAGTTGGAAGGCGTCACTCCGAAGCTTGTTGCCTAGTTTGCATATCAAACTCGTAAACCCACGGCTCGTCCCCAGTAACAATGCGTTTCATGAATGTTGGGTCGGAATTGACTCGTTCTAGCATGTCCTCAGCGACTCGAGATTGAGTTTTTGGAGAAAATTCAGGTCTTTTGGGACTACCCGAGTGGCAACATGTTTCATACCCAAGTGATTATTTAAAATGGTACGGATCAACTCGTGAGACACAAAGTTCAGCGGCTAGCTCTCTCAAACTTGATTGAGGATTTTCAGTCACTATGTCCTTCACTTTTGCGATGTTCAGTTGAAGACGTTGATAGCCTACCAGAGCGAGGAAAATCTTTCATCACATCTCGACCGCTTTTGAACGCTTTGTACCACTCACAAGCACGTGTTTTAGATAAAGTCGATTCACCGTAAGCCTTCTGTAACATTTTCAGGGACTCGAACACGTAATTCCATTGGCGATGCAAAATTTAAGATAAACTCTTTGTTCGATGTTTTTGTTCATTATGAAATTCGCAATACATACTAGATATAATCTATTTAAAATCAGCACTTTATTTAATCTAAATAATAGATGCAACCTCCGCGCCAAAATGAAAAACAGTTGTGCCAATCTAACAACGAAAAATTTAATTCGGAACCATAAACAAATCATCCATTCCCGATACTTTTATGACTGAATGTATATCTACATACATTTAATAGTTGATCGCTGACTGTTCTCACTGCCAGCCGCCGCGCCGGCGGACCTCTCTCACCACTAGTTAGTACACTAACAAACAACTCGTGTTTAGTTGCTAGCTCTAGTCGCTTGATCACCCTATACACGACTGTAAGGGTTCCTAACTATTACTATTTGTTTGTTCGTGGCAGTTGATGACCAGGGTTTTTTGATAATGCTGTAGATAGAATAGAAAGAAGGTACGTTTTTGTAGTCTTATCCTAGCCATTTGGATTAAACCTTTCTAGACCGAAAGGATATTTGTTGGTTACGACCTGTCACTCCTGTCAGTGACGGCGTTCAAGAATGTAATTAGCCTTTAGTATTCCTGACTGACGTCCAAGCTGCTTTCACAAATATCTGTTTTTGAGGCCTTGTTTAGATAGTGATGAATTGTTGAATTCAATTGTTGATTTGATGAATTGTTTTTTTTTTTGCAGATAATAGAGACATGGTTAGAAGACCGCACGAATTTATGAACTATTTTTCTTTTGGATAGGTAATGTGAGTTATATTTTAATATTAGTTATAAAAACGCATACTATTTAATTTAATTTTTATTTGATTCGTACAAAAATAAATAAATAATTTACATTCTTTGTAAAAATTGCATTTTTTTTTATACTCAATATGCTTGCGTTTGGCCGCAACTCGCCTGATGTGAAGCGATGTTGCGGCCTAGGGTGGGGCACGCTTGCTGGCGGGACGAATTGGATGTCTTCCTTGAGAATTGGAAAGAAGTAGCACAGAAGCGTGACCTTTTGAAGGAATGGAGGGAGGCCTTTGCCCAGCAGTGGGACAATGTGGGCTAGTTATAATAATATAGAGTGATATGAAGTTTTTATAAACTTCATATCGTTTCAGAAACGTTTTGCATATTGTCTTCCCACCTTGCCATCGTTGCATCGTTTAGCGTGGTGGTGGGTTCCCAGCGAGTCACACCTAAATTCAATCGCGTGACTCGTTGGGCTTATTTTTCCCTTTGAAGTCACACACGAGGCAGTGTGACTCGTTGCAACCCTTTTTTTACAGGCGGGTTGCCAACGAGTCACACTGTTGCACATTGCAATTTTATTATTCCGGTTCAGTCATACGAAGCTTAGCTGGTAAAGAGCTAAGAAAACATCGTTGTTTTTATTTTAAAGTAGCCCACCGGTATCAGGAACAGGGTCCAAGCTACCGGCGGTCAGGGTTCCTCGGGAACCTCCTAACAATACGAGCCTTGTCCAGGAGTACCGCGCACTGAATCCAGGCCTTGATCCAGCTGCGTAAGACGCGATGCCTAACAGGCGGCGAGCCGATATAATTTACACATAGATACCTACACTACACATGTGATCGATGATTAATGAAACCAGCATGTTACCCAGTTAATAAACAATATTTATTCATAAAAACAAAGAAAAAAATTGTTATAGTAACATTTTTGCTTAAAACAATAAATAATATACTATCAGTAACAACTTTTTTACATAATTTGGCTAAAACATTTGATAAATATTAACAAAAATACAATATCTATTTGAAATAAAAAAATACTATACACTGATTTGATTATAGTGCCGTTTTCTATGTTCAAAGTATCTGCAAACATTTCTGGCAACTTTCATACAATATTTATTTGGAAAAGTCCCTCAAAACAATTTTTTTTTACAAAAATATACTTTTTAAATTTTTTGTGAAGTTTTGTTAAACATTGTTATCACAGACAGCTAATTGACTAACAAAGCGTTATACGTTTTATTCACTAGGATAAGGTAGGAAAATAGGAAACTCGTTTTTTTTTTTTATTTTAATTACATTCTTGATTCGATTTTGTTTTTATACTGCAGTTTAGTCAAGTACCCTTCGAAATTGCCTAACTGAAAAAACGATATGAAATGGACGCAGTAAAATACTGGTATTCAGCTGAATCCGGTAAGACCGGAAATTGACCCGAACATTGTTGGGATAAGGCTAGGCAGACAATGCTGATTTTAGACGCAGTTAACAGAGACCAGTCTATTAACACACAACTTACAGGAAATATTTGTTAGTTTTGTTTTTTTTTTTGTCTGAATTTTGTGGTTACAATGATACACATATTATTATTTATTCTTATAAAAACGAAGGAGAGAAATACGCGGCCCATCGATTAAAACTTCTACAGCCTTTGCACGTATTATAGTCTTGTATGTTATTTTTGCGTTATATTTTGTGTAGCCAACCCCCACTGGGCCACCTGTGGCACTGCCGGCCACTCTCACTCCCACAGAGATGCGCGTGCGCCAGCAGTGCGCCCAAGCTATGCTATATTGCGTCGTCAGTATTACAATGTCCCTGCCTGCCTAGGTAACAAAATAATTCCTACGTTTCACATATAAAAATATAAATAAACCTATATTCAAGTGAAACGAAGTCTAATAATAATGTCACTCGTTATTGACTAACTTATCAGCCCAAAAATATGTTTTTTTTTTCTTATATTGTAAATAATTTACTAAAACACTTTATACCCTTTCTTCGCAGTCGGGTAATACGTAAATGGTTAATCTCTTTAGTAATGTATTCCGCAGACTCTGTTGGCGGGCACAGCCTTGTCTGAAAAAAGAAAGATTAAATTATAACATAACATCACGCCTGTAATCCCAGAAAGGTTTAGGTAGAGTGTACACCCATGTTTCGACAGTTTTTCTTTCATATCATTCCTCACACAATCTATCCATCGTTTCTGTATTCTTCCTCTCCCTCTCTAGTCACATGACTCATCCCTCCTCATCACATCTCCATACCAAGACAGACGATTCCCTTTTAACTTCAATGAATTACTCTATCGTTAACTAGAATCTACACAACTGTCCTGCATGAGATGCAGCCCGCTGACAGACAGACGGACGGACAGCGGCTTAGTAATAGGGTCCCGTTGGTTACCCTTCTGGTACGGAGCCCTAAAAAACACTCAACTCACCAATCATTTTCGGGTACGGCAAGTTCAGGTTCTCCATAATACTGATGAACTCCTTCAAAGGCTTCGTCAGTCTGGGGTTGTATTTCTTCTCCTCCCCCACCGTGGTGGCCGTCTGCCCGCGGTAGTCGTGCGCCGGGTACAGCGTGTAGTGCGCGGGCAGCGTGAAGATACGCTGGTGCACCGAGTTGTACAGGTTGGTGGGAGACCCTTCTTGGAAGTCCGTGCGGCCGCAGCCTCGGATGAGGAGGGTGTCGCCGGTGAATGCTAGGCCCTGGCAAAAAAATAGGCGTTTGAAAATTTATCTTAGTCGCTACTCTGGGAATCAAACACCAAGCCCCAAGATACAAAGTAACTGTCTGATTTGGGGCTCAAACTGTATAATAACAATTTGCATCCTGGTCAAATTCAAGGAGCTGTTCTATGCTAACGATTCTCGAGCCGAATCAATAATAAAATGGGTACGTATTTTTTAGTGTGGACAGCGGCGGCACGGCGCCTCTCACAGATCGACGACACTCACGCACACTGTGACCTATCGCGCGATGGGTGATTCTGTTTGTTTTGTTGAAATGTAAACACGAAAGTATTCGTGTTATTCTGAAATACTGTCAAATTTAAACAATTTAAAATAGCACCTTTATTAATTTTTGACCAGGTACCGTAATTTAAATTGATTATTTATGTCTTTTGTGACAACCTTTGAATTTTGACGAGGATGCAAAACTGCACCTTGTATAAATGAAAAAAAAAACTTATTATTAGTACCTACTAATGATACCTATGATTATGATCGGATTCCTGGCGTCTGTTCAGTAGGTATAAGCAGATTTTGAGTACAGCACAAGATCGTGTCAAAGACATTATCCTCGGCCTTCACATGACTCGTTTTTGTCGATTCATCGTCACCGTCGACCAGTGGTTAACCTTTGTTCTGATGCGGAAGGTTCAATATTACTAAACGAGTAATTAAAAAAAAAAGCTGTTTTCTACAAAACTGCAGTACCTACTCGGTCAAGATGTAAGGAGCAGCTGATTTTATTTTAATTACCGATGAAAAAATTCTATGTGGGAGGGGGGGTTTAGAATGATTTGAGTATGTGTAACCACTACTTTAAGCTTTCACGGTTTACAACTAAACTTACACTCTCACTTACGTGATGTCTTCCGTGATTGATTGTTTTGAGTAAGCTCAAAACTAGCAGCCGGCTTCATAAAGGACTCCACAAAACCTGGTGATACTGTGAGTGTGTTTTGCCGTTACTTAGTGTCGAGTTCCAGTAGTGCGCGTAGCAAAAGAAAAACGAAAGAGGAGAGACAGATTTGTCTGCTCTTAACAATTTATTTTCCTTCTCCAGTCAACCCGCGATTATGGCGCTTGCAACGGCGTCGAAATATCGGGAGCTCAAAATAATGAACAATCACTGAACATATCCCAGTGTGAGTTTACGTGGTAACCGTTTTAGCGTCGGTGTCCCTTACACCCTGTATAAACTGACCTGATCGTGAGATATGTAAGTGAAGCATCCGTTAGTATGTCCCGGAGTAGCTGTCGCCAGCAGTTTCTGCCCACCGAAGGACACCACGTCGCCGTCAACCAGATGTATGTCTGCCTCAGCCCCAGAATCCTTGCCTATCACACTCTTGGTGTCGGGCAGTATAGCCTTCAGCTTGCCCGTGCCTGTTATGTGGTCTGCGTGCATGTGCGTGTTCACTGGAACATATAAAATATTCGTTGTTAATCAAAAAAACAATCATCAATCTTTCACGGCCATTAGCTGCATGGATTTCGATAAAATTTGGTTTACATATAGACCATGGGCCATAGCTTAAGACATAGGATACCTTTTTTCATCCCGTAGGACGATTTACAATCTCGACGCAAGTTAAACCGCGGGCAAAAGATAGACCGACCGCTTTTATGACTCCTCCGCCTTGCCCCATCAAAGCGTCCACAAAGTCCTAAGAACATCCCACAGGTTATTTGCTTTAAAATAACCATAATCCGCGGAGGTATTACGACAGTAATTGAACCAATAAGTGATCAACCTTTCCATTTAAATTGATATCTTCGCGAGGACTCATTAAAGCATCCGGTCTATAAATTACATAGAAAACGCCAAATATAAATGGATAAAAAAACACAAAGTTACTTAGAATAGTAACATAACAACGTTAAATGTTTATTTGTTTAGCTTGCGGCGAATCTAAAAAATAATATTTTTGTTGTTAGTCACTGAGTGGCGTGCAATACTTATTTGCATAACTGCGAAAACCAGTCCAAACTTCCCAGAAAGGTTCTCTAGAAAGTCGGGGATATTCCACAAACAATAACTTAAGGAAAGACCACAGTACATTAGCATGTGAGTAATACAATTCTCGCAAATAGCGCAAAGAAATGCTAACATCAGGAAAATAGGATGCTAACATCAGGAAAATAGGGTAAGTATCTCGGAAGAAGTTTCCTTTTCTAAAATGTTTAATTCAATGATGTTTGATTTCTTTTGTTTCTATGCAAAATATTTAGTTTTAATTCCGGGAAAAAGATCCAGGCCTAGATCTTTTGTTTGGGTGGAAGGCATGCTTATTATTATTGCTTTTCTTGCATGAGCATATTTTTGCGGCGGGAGGCCGGTTCTGCATCCTGCATCCAGGCCTGGATCTTTTTAATGCCATGGATTTCCGCAAAGTAACGCCTGATTCTTTAACTTCTCTTTTGTTACCAGTAAATATCACAAATGAATTCTTCTACTAAAGGATCGATCAAACAGATGGGACAAGGAGCCGGACACGGTCACTGACCAACACTTCTGTAAGTAGGAACCCGTGTCCGGAGGGACGGCGCGTCCGCAATTAGTCCGTATAGGTTTGATCGCAGTGTAGCATGACAATGTATTTCATACACAATACACACAATTTTCGCTAATCATGCTATGAGTCACCCAATCAAGTAGGGGCAAGTCCATTTCCATAGACAAAGTTAGCATACTCACTGGCATAAACGAGCTTGAAGCCCAGCTCCTTGATGAGCGCGGCGTCTCTCTCCGCATGCTCGAGCACCGGGTCGATGAGCACAGCGTCACGCGTGCGGTTGTCGGCCAGCAAGTACGTGTACGTACTGCTCACCGTGTCGAATAACTGGAATAGAAGGACATACAAGAAGTTAAGAACAGAAGAGAGACTTGTATGGAGCAGGCGTGGCTCAGTGGTCATCCCGACCCGTAGCGAGTGAAGTCCGAGCAGGTATAACTTTACTCTGTGTAATTTATTTCAACACCACTGCTCACAAAAGGATGTAAACATCTTCAGGAAACCGGTACCAAGCGACCCCGTACGGGTATCTTCCCGTAAGGTTGTCACAAATCTTCGATTTATTGGTTCTAGGACATACCAGTTCCTCACTATGACTTCCTTCACCACCTAATTTCGCCAATTATGTTCAAGTTCTATGTAATAACATGTTACTAAGAACATAATTGGCGAAATTTGGGTCCTTAGAGGTACCCCTCTGCCTAACCCTTCGGGGATTACAGGTGTCATGTTATGTAATAATCTCACTGAGATTGGAAATTATAAAAAAAGCTTGAAAAGTGGATTGGTAATTAAAGCGGGGATTGTCGATTGCTATACTGTCAATCAGGGTAATTGTAAACTGGGGTGATTGGAAACGACTTCCAATAAACTTTTAATAATGCACTTAGGTTGACGGACGTGAAACGAAACATTACTTTAATCTGTTGTCTGTGACTACAAATGTCATCTTTTTCGCCTGCCAGAAAAGTTACTTCACTTTTAGTGTGACGAAAAGTTGTCTGCAGAAACTTTGTTTTCAAGTTTTTGAACGAAGTTGATAATTAAAAGATTTTGTTAGAAAAGTTGATAGGTAAGTTGTTGATTGTTTTTTAACTGTGATTTAATGGAATTAGCTTTGCATTTTTCTAACTTTCCATCAATAAAATCAAGCTAAGAAGCAGCGAAGTGATGTTTACATTTTCCCATACGATATACTGGGTGGAGGTAATTGTAAACGGATTTGGGGGTGATTGTAAACAATGGGGTAATTGTGAACTCTTATAATTTCTGCTACTAACATGGTGATGGGTAATGGTAAACATTTATATTCAGGTACATTTTCAAAACACCGCGCGTTTACATCCGAAAAAGAGAGACAAAATATACCTTAACGGACTTACAAAAGGCTGTTAAGGATGTAGAGGAAAATAAGAAGACTTATAGAAAAGCTGAGGAAGCCTATAACGTCCCTATCTCAGTTATTTATCACCGAATAAAGGGCAGAAAAGTGGACATTAATAGAATGTAGGTACCTGTGTCGTTTTAGTTGATTTAAACGAATAAAAGACAGCACTCCTTAAAATTTAGGTGTTCACATTTACCCCATAATATAATTTTTTGTTTTAAAGTCAAGATAAAATGTAAACACTGCATTTTCAGAACCGCTAATGAAGCAGTTTAAATGGCTGATGTTGCAGTTTTTAGATAAATTACTATACAATCAAAGTCATTAACTCCCCTTTTCTAACTGCTAATATATTTTTTTACAAAGCCGAAACATTATTAGGTCAAAAGGTTTTTTTCAAAAACGTTTACAATTACCCTGATTGACCCTAATGTATTTGCGCAGCGATAACAAAACTCCCTTTGATGTGATACCGCTTTATCTACCATAGCTTTCACAGACCCAGCAAAAACACAAATCACTCATTAATGGACATTATGTTAGTACTATACAGGTAATTTTCCTAAAATCCTCAAGCATGCATAACATGGACTCATTCCTAGTAAGTATTAACGATTTTTTTTTTTAATTCAAACAACTAGGAATGATAACTGTTTAT
This sequence comes from Noctua pronuba, assembly GCA_905220335.1. Taxonomy (NCBI): domain Eukaryota; kingdom Metazoa; phylum Arthropoda; class Insecta; order Lepidoptera; family Noctuidae; genus Noctua; species Noctua pronuba. The sequence continues at coordinate 17,311,964 of LR999904.1, read as the reverse complement.
AATAATATGATGAGAAATACATAATAATTGTTCTCAGGTTTAAAAACTTTAAATAATACTTTAAATAATAGTATTTATTTGATAAACGTTTAACACAACGCGTCAGAAAACAATATCTACCCTTTTGGTACTGTGAACAAAACTTAACTTATCGACTATCTGGGAGTCGTTAAATTAGTTAAATGCTATGTTATGGTTTGCATATTTAATAATTAGCAGAGTGTTATTAATCGACCAAATATACGGAACAGCAGATTCTTTTTCCGCGACTTTCCTTCGTAGTAAAATTTGTTAAGTAAAATGGTGTTATGGAACTACAAGCTGTGCCCCGCGACCTTCGTCCGCCTGAAATTAGCGGTGTGAAATATACTTTACGACCTACTCTCGTACCTACCAAATATACATAAATAAATTCATAAAAATCGGTCGAGTCGAGCTGTTTTGGATGTGTGCGAACACAAACACCTTGACACGAGATGTTTATACATACGGGATGTAAACGGACCCTTCACGAAGCCGTTAACCAAGCATTATGTACATGAAACTAATATACCCCTACGCAAAAATTATTGCTGGGAAACGACTTTTTTTTTGGGGTGAAAATTCACGTTTTAATATAACGCACTCAAAAGATTGTGCGATTGATACATTGAATAGTAAACGGGTAATGGAAGTATTTAAAGTAAAGTTATAACTTTAAAAACTAGTATTTTTTTTAAACTTGTGAAAAAATTTGAACTTTGACCGTCAATATCTCCGTGACTAGAAGGTTCCCACGTAGGTATGGTCCAGAACAAAAAACTGATCGCAATGACGGAGAACAAGTCCCTTTCGGCTTCGTTAAGAGTCTTTTTACACCTTTTATATAAGATTGGGCAAAGTTAAGGCTTCTAGTCCCACCCCGTGGTTCAGGCTGCTAATTTTTGTTGAAAAAAAATATTTAAAAATGTAATTAGTATGTAAAAAAATGAGTAAACGACATAATAATTGTATTATACGATTGAGGCTTGTGTTTTGTTTGTAATTCACTTCTTATGACCCTTTATAGAGTTCATAGTTATAACAAAACCTAGGTAGGTACCTACTTACCTACATACTAAACTCTCGCTTTTTTTCCCATAAGAGTAGGTACTTACTTTTTCAATATAAATATGGATATGAAGAAAAAATAATAACCATGACTTTCACAGACACACAGAATGTATGTTACATTAATGGATATTGTGTTAGCATTGTGCAGTTAATTACCAACAAGTCATCCATCCATTAAACATGCAATAGATAATCATGTGTAGAGAATTGTGATTCACAGAAATATGGCTATTGTTGGTTATTAGGTAAGGTTCAATTCACAGTGGAATGACACATTTGTTTAGACTCTTATTTTCACTTTTCTCAAACAATCACCAATTAAGTACTGGATGATGTTGATGAATAATAACGCTTTGTGATATTAGTGATTTCACAATGTTTTGTTTCTGTTGACGTAAGATAACATGATGCTTGTATTGCTCTAAGGCAGTCTAAGGAGTAGGTACCTATAGGTAGGCCCAGGCAGAGCCGTGATAGAACTTTTCGATAGTTACTCAAGCCCCAGTGAGTGAGCCAACCTTCAATTGCATCATTTATGCTAGATCCTTTTTAGTAATTTTTTCTTCATTATTAATCCATACTAATATTATAAATGCGAAAGTAAGTTTGTTTGTTACCTTTTCACGCCTAAATCACTGAACCGATCATCCTGAAATTTTGCATATACGTTGTCAGGTGTACAGAAACAGACATATAGTCTGGTAAATGAGTGCTCAAAAGGGGTATGTGGTTGGAAAAGTCGAAAGCAGAAAATCTGACTTATGAACTTTGTTTGGACTAGTTAGAAGATAAACATATTAAAAGTCCTGACCCCTCCGAGGTGAGCCCGAGGGATGGGTGGGCAAAGAAGGTCCCGTTTTTTGGTTTTTTGCTTATATCTCGAAAACGATGCGTCGTATAAAATTTTGTTGTACTACATAATAAAACCTCATAAAATTTTCTACAACTTTGTTTATCACACTTTTTATCTATCTCTTATCGTTGAATTGGTATGAGCTCCGAAAAACGAACAATTTTTAAAAATTTGTCCAATTCTCTGTCCCGTTCGTCTTCGTTTTTGTTTTGCATCTCGAAAACGGTGTGTCGCACGAATACATATTGTACTACACAATGAAATCTGATAAAATTCTCTACAACTTGGCTATATATTTTTTTTTTTTTTTAGTTTTTTTTTTTTTGGAGATTGATAAAAAGTGTGACAAACAAAGTTGTAGAGAATTTTATGAGGTTTTATTATGTAGTACAACAAAATTTGATACGACGCATCGTTTTCGAGATATAAGCAAAAAACCAAAAAACGGGACCTTCTTTGCCCACCCATCCCTCGGGCTCACCTCGGAGGGGTCGGGACTTTTAATATGTTTATCTTCTAACTAGTCCAAATAAAGTTCATAAGTCAGATTTTCTGCTTTCGACTTTTCCAACCACAATCATTCATTGCCCAGGCTAATAGTGTACCTTTCATCCCGAAAAAAAGTACAGTTCGCGAGAAAAACAACAAAAACGTTCTTATGATAATAGATGACGCCACGTCTTTCTTGAATCATGATTGAATTATAATATTTCAAGCAGAGTACAACCCGAATTGATTGTCAAATTCTAAATTAATGCGAGCGAAGCCGAAGTCATGAATAATTAACTAATACCTGACAGCGTGGAAGACCCCGACTTACATGGATGTCTGTTGTTAAGAAAGATAACGATACTTTTACTTAGACTTTTACTTTTTCAAGTATGATATTATTATTATTTTGTATTTGCTTTTTTTACTTTATTTACTTTTTCAAGTGTCATATTATAATGAACTTTGTTTAAGTATTACTGTGAATATGAGGACTACGTGGGCCATAATATTTTATTATTTCATTCCTTTCGTTTAATTAGTTTCACGATTGTCTGGCAGTTTGAGTAATTTATGCGGCCTACCCAAATGTCCTTTCTTTGGTATTGTTCGTCGTGTCGTTGAGTTCCTTGGGTTATGAGTCGAGCTACACGATCACTGACAAATGCTTGCACTGACTGGACAGGTCCACTCAAATCTGTGTGGTTATTTCTTCAAAAGACCATCTCAGACATTAATCTGCATGGTTCTCATATATCTTGATCAATGTCTGGACTTTAAAAGAGACAGTGACCTCTGAGTTTGTTTCGGATGTTTCTTCTCAGAGTAGTCAGGTACGAAACACCGGCCCCATCTAGTTTTAAAACAATATGATGACATGTAAAAGTGTTATGTAAAACCAATTTACAGAAATAAATATGATTTATGATATTAACCCAATGACGACCCAGAAAAGATTAACTTTGGCGAAGAATGATTAGGAGAGCCGACCTCAAATAAAGATCCAGAAGAAGAAGCAGTAAACTAAGTGCCTACATTAAATTCAAACATGTATGGTCGAATGGTTTTCATAGTTAATTTTACGGTTGAATGACGATCGAAATTCGGGTTGTTATCGCACTTTTCCTTACTTTACCTACATTTCATTCAGTGTAATCGTAAAACCCACTTCAATGAAATATAACATAGGTATTATAGTAACTGCCGGTGAAAACAATACAATTCCCGTTGTTCAAATATTTCCACATCAGACAATTATATCGATTAGATAATTACAAAGGAAAATGACCTCTAAAGGCTCTATAGCAAGATTTATTTCTGTCACACAAAATGTTTACACCTATAGATACGACCATGGTTACCAGTTGGAGGTAGCGTGTTTTTTAAACTAGACAGAATGAAAACTGAAACCTATGTTTTTAGTGAAATGTCGACTGATCGATGGAATTAAAGTAAACTTACTTTTCTTCATAACATTATGTTACATCATCCCTGCTGTGATGAGAGGGAGATAGGGATGTATTCAAGACTTGTGTATTTTCTTCTTTATCTACAGTTTTCTATCTTATCAGGTATCACCTCCTAGCTATAGCTGTAAATATTTGGCTGCTACTAAGAATATTCTGTAGTATATATACAGAGTGGGAGGGACACCTAGAGCCTACCTCGATAAATGGGCTATCCAACATTAAAATATTTTTTGAATTCGAACCAGTAGATCCTGAGATTAGTGCGTTCAACCAAACAAACTCTTCAGCTTTATAATATGAGTATAGATAATTATGTAAATATAAGAAGAAAATCTTGTAGCCTTGGGAGAAATATGCGGCCTGTTATAATATGTGTTTCATTTTAGTCGATGATTTAAACCTTCATCTACAAATCTTTATCATTAATGTACTTTTAATTGTAAGTATGTATTTACGTGCCATTACTCTTAGCTATAAACACATAGTAATTTTAAAAAACATTCACAATACAAAATTACACATTCACAAAATTCGGTTATGTTCGGTTCGGAATTCCATAAATTCTAAACACAAAATTTAAAAAAAGAAAACAATACACACCTGTCTAAAAAAGAAATCAGTCCCCTTATCCATGGCCGTAGACATCATTCGCACTCGAACACCACTCTTAGACAGCGTACACACCGCGCCGGCCACGCGCCAACCGCCGAATGACAGCTTTTGTAGCATCCTGCGAGGAATAACACGGAATTATTACACAATCATCATTAGCTCTTGCGCCGTACTGATACTGCTTTATACAGGATTGACCTGTGAAATGCTATTTACAAAAAAAGAGCATCAGTAAGATGCAAGAGGTAATAACGATTGTGTAATATAATTGTCCCATTGCTAAAAAGGGATGGGGATGTGCTATCCAGTTATCCACCCTATAAAACTCCATCTGTTTCTATATTTTGTGAATAGCATCTCCCAGTTCAACCTAAGAGGTTGTCGTGTACTTAACCGGACTATCCTGGGGGTGTCTTAAGTGTAAGGCCTCCAGCCAGGGGCTTAAAAACTAAGCGACTACAAGCTAAGGGCACACCCTGTGGGGTACAAGACTCGGCTTAGGGCGTCGCTGGGTGAGGACAGCAACGGACAGGCTGGATGGAAACACTACTGATGTTGTATGATTACTGAGACTGTATGATTGTTCCCGAGTGGGAAAGAGGTGGAACTATTACGGGGAGTACAGTCGCTAGCACCACAAGTTACCACAAACTGTCAAATTTCTCTAAATGATTTTAAACCATAAAATGTGGATGGTTAAGTTCAAATTCAAATGAGAAAATTTGACAGTTAACAGGTAACTTGTGGTGCTAGCGACTGTATCATCCCTTTTTAGCAATGGAACAACGATATGTATTACCTACACAATCATCATTCGCTCTTGCACCTTGCTTATGTTATGACTATGACATTTTATTTTATTGTCGCCGTGTAAACAGGAAATGGAGCTATACAGGGTGGATAGCACTATCTCTTTTTAGCAATAGGACCATGTAGTTTACCTATGATTATTCCCGTGGGAGAAAGTGATGGAGGTATACAGGGTGGGTAGCACTATCCCTTTTTGGCAATGGAACAATAATGGCTATAACAGTCTTGATGATAACTCTGAGATGTCGTTACTGTTATTTTATCATGTTCGTAGACATAGATGATAGTACATTTTTTTATGTTAGATAAGTAATTAAATAAAAGTAAATAATATTATAATTCTTGGTGTTTATTCAAGATGACTCAATATTGAGGCAATCTAGTAAATAAAGGCACAGTCATCGGACTAACATATTTTTTGTTTCTATGGTTTTTTTTACACAAACATGAGTCAAGGCCAACGGTCACTGAGGGACATACGGGCTAATTACTACCCGGAAACAGGTGCTGTACAAATTGATTTGACACTATCATAAAATAACCTTTATTTGAACTACAAATAGAGTACATTTTCTACTGACATGTAATGCATGCGATGAATGAGCATTTGTATGCTGACATGCAGCGCCTCTTTTTATCCTTTGACTCCGAAATATTCAAAGGGTGAAAATGGAACAATATGACTAAGCCAAGGCCGTCTGTTGGTATGTCTATTTGTCACAGGGCAACTCCTTAACTCTTACAGTTACTCAGTTTATAGAAAACTAGCGGCCCGTCCCGGCTTCGCACCGGTTGACATTTATTTTCCCCTACCCCCCCCCCCCTATTTTTTCTAGTAATAAATATAGCCTATGTTACTCAGGGATAATGTAGCTTTCTAATGGTGAAATCCTTTGAAATCGGCCCAGTAGTTTTTGAGTTTATTCATTACAAACATACACACACACAAAAATCTTCCCTCAAAATCAAATCAATCAATCAATCAATCTTTCCTCTTTATAATATTAATGTAGATGTACAGATGTGGCCTCAATTATGGTAAAAGGACAATTTACCTCCACGGTGGGTGTCAAAGGAACTTATTCGTCACTTTTAGAGGAACTAAAACAAGCCCACGAGAACTACCTATCCACATTTATTTGCACATGTGATAAGAACAATATGAACAATACTGTACCTACTGTCATTCTACTTGAAATTAGATAAGCCCAGTAATACCTATCTTATGTACTACTTCTTATAACTTGTATTTTTTTTTATCAAACGCTGCACTTTTCCAGTGAGACAAGCTGTGTTAAATAAACACTTGTAGGTAAATTGTAAAAAAAAAAAATTGTAAGTAATTTAATTATTTGACCAATAATTTAAATAATAATTTACCTGCAGTAATATTAATTCAAATGTTTCACAACTAAACAATATTTGTTCCACACTTACGAACCACCCACTGTTCAGAGAAGGTAAAAGATACAATGAGTGCCCATGTATCATTCTCAGCAATTTATAGACTACCTATTTAAGGAAAACTCATTAAATAATACCACATGAGTGGAAACAGCTAGTCATCAGGTTTAAAGAAATTTTGGTGACTTATGAATACCAGGCATACAACAGGCAAACTATAAAATAAATTATTCAATGACTTCCATCATCATCATCTGCCTAGCTTTTTCCCAACTATGTTGAGATCCCAGTATTTTACATTGAGCGACTGCCAATCCAAACCTCACAACCCAGTTAATGAGTAACACAATCATCATCTGCCTAACCTTTTTCGGGTCGGCTTCCCGTTTAACCGGATGCACCTGAATACCAGTATTTTACATGGAGCAACTGCCTATCTGACCTCCACAAACCAGTTAGTTCTGGGTAATATGGTACCCCTTGAAAAGACTGATAGTCAGACTTTCGGGCCACTACACTACCTGTAACGACTTTTAAAGATCTACAAATGACAGCCGGGACCAACAGCTTAACATGCTTTCTGGGGCACAGAGGAAACCCGGTATGTTATGATTGTCACCCATCCACAGACCGACCTAGGCAAGCGCGGTTTAACCTTGAAGATCAACCTGTGCGGCTGAAAATTGCTTACTCTATTTACTTTTTTAATATTTAAAAAAATTATCAAACCTTTATTGCCGATTTAGCCACAGGCCACAAGTATCACTAACAACCTCAGACAACAGTACAGTTATACAATACTTGACATACCAATGCAATATTTATCAACATGTTAAAGAAAAAATAAAGACACCTCTACAGCGCAGCCCACAGCTAAGCTACGCAAACTAAATTAGCATCGCTTTATAATAAGTTGTTAATGGGATCAACCAATGGGATCCACAGCCAAGCTACGTACAGATGTGTCTGTAACTGGTAAACATTTAAACCACGTAGCTAGCGTGGCAAACCTCTCCTTGCACATCGTATAAAGTAGTGGAAGACTTACTGAATCCAAGAGCACACACCAATTTGTAAACAGCACTATTGTACTAGATTAACAATTGAATGTGAATCAAACATTGATGAATTTTTATTTAAAAAATATCAGATGTTTAAAACATTCATGCAACATTCACATGATTTTTCAAACATTCCTTATTAGGGGCATTTATTAGTTAAGCCACAATGCTATTATAACAGGCGGTAAAATATAATATCTTAATCTTATCAAAGTATTTATCAGTATTATCTCACTATCACTTGCTTACTGTGCTGTTGCTGTGCGCATGTTTATAGAATCACAGGAAGTGCACAGTGACATTTACTTATATACATCAACATAGTAAATTTGCCACTGCATTCAATTATGGAATTTATTTAATGATTTGCCCTATCAAGAATACTCGCAAGATAAAAGTTATCCTATCTGAATTCAGATCATGGTCTTCCCGTTTGAAAAAAAATATTTAAATCCATTATGGTAAGAAAGAGACATGGAGAGCAGTGGTGGCGCATTGGTGGCGGCCCCGACTTACGAACAGTAAGTCATAGATCCGAATCCAAGCAGGCGCATTACTTTGTGTAATTTATTTCATCACCAGTGCTATCAAAATGGTGAAGGAAAACATCATGAGTAAACCTCCTATGAGTAAAGTCCTAGAACCAAAAATTCAAAGACATGTGACATCTACCAACCCGGACTGAGCCCGCGTGGTGGATAACAGCCCATTCCCTCTCATAGAGAGGAGGCTGTGTGTCCGAGCAGTGGGAACATTATAGGCTGATTATACTGATGGCAAGAAATGGTATCATACTCACAGAATTACTATCTCATTTATAATGCTAGTATGAATGGATGAATATTATTGGTCACTGAAATGTTCATAAAACTCACTCATCCAAAAAGGTAAGAACACAGTAAGATGTAATGTCATTGTTCAAAGGCAGCAAGAAAGAAATATTGCATTGAAGCAATGCTCACTAAATATTGCATTGAAGCAATGCTCACTAAATATTGCATTGAAGCAATGCTCACTAAATATTGCATTGAAATTGCTCATAAAATATTGAAGATAACAGTTGATCCACAGGTGACAGCAAATGGTTATTACAAATCTAATATACTTAGAGTTGCCTTCACAGTACAGAAAGAGATGGACACCACTGAAAGGACCAAAACCATTGCTGAATTTAGGGCAATTTTACTTTAGATCGCCATTGAAACACAGAAAACAAAACAAGTAGGCACAGAAAAAAGAAATCCCTTGAAACCCTCATAAAATTTTCAAACAAATGTGCCAACATGAAGAAAAACAGACTTGCCGATGACTCAGACACAATTTATTCAGACACCTTGTCCAAATCAACACCTTTTAATCTTAATACTTTTCTCACAGATGATTTGTTCACCCTCAAAATATAGCTATTATGTACAGTCAGGGAGAAGAGTATTAAACTATAATGATAATAAATAACACAAATACATGTACTCACCTTACAGTCGTAAATTGTAAACTAAACACAATGACTAAACTCTATAATATACTGAGCAGTTTATTTGATTTACAATACATGACATCACAGATACTTATAGGTTTATTCCCGTAGCTTCTTCAGTGAGACAAGTAAAGTAAACTTTGATATATTGTTGAGAATGTTTATTTTTTAGAAGTATCACTTTTTGCAAATATTACTTACTCTTATAAGTAGACTTGTGGATCGTTTAATACTCAATATTTCCGTAAATACCACACTCAATAAATAAATTGGTTGCAGTCTGATCTAATCGCTCCGGAGGAAACAATTTTCCTTTTGAAATAGGTATCATCTATGTCAATTTATATAACACATGGTGGCTTGGTCTTTGCATTTGCCCCACAAATTACAGAAGATGTTAAACAGTTTCACTGTTAATAAATTAACTTAAAAGAGAAAGAAAAGAATATACAGAAAAAAGGTTTTCAAATGTTTGTTTCAAACTTTACTTACTTGAAAGCTTCACACACACACTTCCCGAAGGCCTTATCAATATAAAGAAATCTTATCCTTGTTAACTACTTATCAATACAAAATACAGAATTATCATTATCGTAAATTTAAAATATAATGATAAAGCGATTTGAGCCGAACTGGTGTGCGAACAATAATATTTTGATGTTGACTTTGACAGTTTGTGTCCTGGCAAGTTGAAATTGACAGTTGACAGAATTAGCATTATAGGATAAAAACACGATTTCTCGCATGAGGCTGCTGGTGTTTTGCACAAGCAGTGCTACAGAACTTGGTTTCACAAAGCTGGAACAACACAGCGTCAAGACACTAATTGCCATACAGAAAAACAGAAGGAAAGTTACTAAAATATCAAATTATTTAGTAAACTTTTTAAAAACTGTGTGTTAATTAAACAAACGGACAACACAACGAAATTCAATGCTGATTTTTTTAATTAAAATGTTATTATCATTCGAATTAAAATTTCTAACTTAACAATAAGGTACGAATACTGGCCACTGGTAAATTGATAGCTTCGTTTTGACATTATTTAATGTTTTTCTCTGTGTCCGCATTTATCCCTATGGCTGTTGGGAAGAAAATACAGTAAAATGTAAAAATAAACAACATTGTTGACCTATTTAGAATTTATATTTCCAATGACCATCAGATTTGTAAAAATTAAAGGTAAGAATTAAATATAAGTTAATAAAATATCTAAAGCACTTATGATCTCAATTTTCGATGTATTTTATCCTATTATGAGGTTTCTGTGTTCCCTAACAACAAATATCTGGATTCCTCCTTCTTACATAGAAGATATTTATGAATCTCTTCACTCCTGATTTGATATCCGCCCAGGCCCAGCACGTAATTTTTTTTGTATTTCAATAATTTGTCATCAACTTACTTTTCAATTGGAATAAGTAATCATAAGTAACTTAATCTAGTTAGAATAAATCCGATAGTTATTTTTTCGTAATGTTGTGCATATAGTCTGTATTCACCTTTAGGTACACACATGCACATACTTATACTTGTGTTGCGGCTCAGGTGGCTGATTTGTTGTATTTGCATCTCGGTTTTTTCCTTGAATTCAATAGCGCTATCCTTGTCATTTAGAGCCGCAAATGTAAACGTCATTGACCTCTTTCATCCCCTCTCTTGTCAGTCAATATTTCGCTCTCGTATGTACACAAACCGATACTAGTGTGCGTTGAAGCAGGCATTGCGTCTGTGCAATGTATTGATGTAAACATTCTCTTGTCATTTTATTTCAGTGCGTTTGGAGGACCGTATGGAAAACTCTTCTAGGCGCATCTGAAAAACATGTGAACAGCTGATATCGTTCGGTTAAAAATTATAGTGAACCCCAAGTGTGTAATTTTATTACGGCATTTTTTTGAAAATTAAGCGTCAAGAAAAGTGCGATAAAAGTCTTTGTTTGTAGAAGTGTGGAAAAAAAGGTCAGTTTTTCAATATTTTTACTAATATTATAGGTCTTATATTCATTAAATTATGAGCGACTATTTAAGTTTGAATCGGTCGTAAGATTTGTGCCGTTTTTTAGTGAAAACAAAATTCTAGTTTCGAAATCAAGACTTTGTTTTGTAGGTACCTACTACAAAATTAGGTAAGTATCACTGAGACTGGTATTTATTTTCCATACCTAATGCGTCTTTTTTTTTAATCACACATGGAACCCTAATTATATTTGTGTAAGCAACTAATAAAACCGGACTCTACTAGCCGATGACGCTGTGTACAAACAACTTCCTTGTTCTAGGTAACCGTATAGAAGGTGATAAAATACGCAATCGAATTTATCGCCTGAATAGGCTGTTTATCTTTAGGGTTGTTCCGCAAGAACAACTTCGAAACCAAAAGTCAGCGGTGCCTTCTAAAAAAAAAAAATGCATTCTCCCGCTTTTTTATCGTGAGGTCTATAAAATTACAACATCGTTTCTATCTAGACTATTTGATTGTCTAACATGTTACCAATTAGCATGATGTAATCTTTTTTTCTGGCCACCGACCGACATAGCCATGTTATCGATTTTGACCGTGACCCATATTAAATTCTGTTCGCGCTCGTATCTCCTGCCTACTTCCTCATTACAAAAACGTGTCCAAAAAATAGTTTCACCAATCATTGGTTTAGTGCTTCTGTCATTGAGCAATTCACATTATGATAATAGAAGTGATTCCGTAACAAGTGTCTTCATTACCATTGCTAAAGCATTCCTTTGTTGCTCCATATGGGAAAACGTGTTAGGTACCATATTGTGCGTTAGTAAAAACTAAAACTGTATGTTAAAGGCTATCCTAGACTAGATGATAGAGCGGTTACTTTATGGCAGCGACAGGTATTCAAATAAATGCATTTTTTTTAAAGAAGTTTTTAAAATTTCAGACTCACCTCCTCCTCTCTATTAATATCGAGTCGAAGTATATTTTTGATAATGATGATGATTACTTTGAATGTTTTTTTTACAAGATTAGCTAAAAGGGTGGCTGAAACAATGCGTACAGATTTTTTTAATCTTGGCACTATCAAAATCTTACGACAAAAGCGTTAAATTCCCGCGCATTGCAACATCGCGTTCAGAAATAGTGAGCCGTCCTTGTGATGGTCGTGCGAAAAGTTATTCTACAGATGTTTTATATTAGAACAGTTATTTTTTTACTGTGTTTATAGCCTCAATACAAGTATTTATGCATTACTTATACTTAAATGTTCTGCCAAAAAAAAACTTTAAGTCCTTGTGGTCCTATCATCCTACGCGCTATAAAATTAGTTTCTAGATAAACATAACTGCATAGTTTTTCGACAATCATTATTAAAATAATAATTTACCTACGTTGAAAACATTGTTTTCAAGTTTATACTGAAACCTGCTATCCAGCTATCTGTCTCAAAACCGACAATAGATAAGTTCAATAAGGTAAATTGAACAGATATAGTAAACACTTACTATCTATATCGATTAAACTTTGTACCGTTCGGTTTTCCCAGCGCTATTAGTGAAACATGACACGGTCAATAAACATTACATAGTCCAGTAAAAAGATATAATTAACCAGTCAACCAAACAAGGAATTGCACTTGCCATACCAAAATGAAGCGTTTCATTATCAGTAATAAGTAAACTTTGAAGGTATTTGTAAACAAGGCAATGCAAACGAGTGCTGGTTCTAATCTGTAATGGCTGTCGCACGTGTTATGCGTCCCACGTATTTCAATGTTTATCTCCGACGACCTTCAACATTCAAGTAACAACATTAACATCACAATTTAAGTTCCGACCAATAGTAGTGATAATACTAATTTGATTTCATGTTGTTTTATTTCTTTTGAAAATGAATTTTGGGATGAAAAAGGAAAGGACCAAGGATATACCCCTTAGAAACAACGCGAACAGCACAGACATTACTAGTATTTAAAATTAACCAAGAAATTAAGTCAACAGAACTGAACAGAATAATTTCAACTTTCTTTTTTTTCGGATGGGAAATCATCAAATGACCCCTCCCGCTCTGGGCGGAGTGGAAGGGAGCGTCAGACTCGTACTGACTAAAACCCTACCATGTTCCTTCTTTGCCCTTTGTGTTCCAGGGCCGCGGTATCTCTTTCGAACAGTCCCGCAGGAATAATTTGAACTTGATGTTGGTTCGTCAGTTGTGTGACGGCGTAATATTTTAATGATCAATTATTTGTATTGAAATCCTTCATTGTTTGACATTGAGACTTTGTAATAAATTATCTAAATTATGTTAGGTACATAATTTAGATAATTTATTACAAAGTTATGATGAATATGATTACTTATCATTTCATGTAATAAAATTAAATGACCGCAAAAATGAAGCGTAATTGAATTGTAAAAACAAAACATTAACTATGACGAAAGCCAACAAACAGTGTGGTGAAGGAAAAAACGTGATTATGTATTTCCAGTCACCTTTATTTACAAATTGCTCTATGATTTGAACTTAACACACTGCGCAAAAAGAACTGCGCAGTACAATCTCGCGCTGTTAGAGATTCACAATTATTTTTTGTAAACCTTTGCCAATGTTAGCAAAGGACACGTGAACGATCTCATTTTGTCATCAAATAAACGCACGTTCCGGCCAGTGTTTTGTATTTTTTGCAAAACGATTATAATTATCTATTGTATTTCGCACTTGCTCACAAATCGTTCACACAGCAACCTTTTTTCGCATTTTTGTGGATTTGTTTATTTGAGCGGTGTATTGTTAGTTTAGAGGTTTATACATTAAATCAATCAATTTGCTTATCGACGGAGCATTAGTCTAGTAGACTTATAGACAAGACATAAACCTCTTGCACAGTGTGCCACAGAACACGGTTGTCTAGCTTCTGCATCCAGTCTGGCCCTTAAAAAGTCGCCGGTCCAAGTTCTTAGAGCTCTATCAGGCTAATTTCTCGAAGTTGCGACTACCGAGTTTCATTCCATTCCATTCAACACATTTCTTTGTTCCAGCCAACTCATTCATATTTCCACATTCTACGAATTATATGTATAAAATCCGCGTCAACTATCTAAAAAGATCCCATTCCAATATTTACCCATTCATGCAGTGCCGGATTTAGGGCAGGGCAACCAGGGCACTTGCCCCGGGCCTCCACAAGGAAGGGGCGTCCACAACTTGGTTAAAAAAGAATTACATCGTTTGTTTCCATTAGTCCATCAAAGAGTGTTCTAACACCCCCCAAAATCTCGGACATCTATAGAGAAACCAACCTATCCCAAGCGGAATACTACTATTTTTGAGCTCACTTCGCTCGCTAATACATCCGAATCATAGAATTACTGAATTCAATATTAGTGGACACTTTTATTAGGGTTATTAAGTTACACCTTGTTTTTTTTTTTTCGTCCGTCCCAAAACAAATTTCGGTGCCTCCACTTCTTGGTTGCACCAGGGCCTCCACACTCATAAATCCGGCCCTGCATTCAGGGCTCTAGTCTCTACCTAAATCACAAGTTAATCTCTTAAATGTTTGGTCGGACTTTTTAAGCCAATATTCCATCCAGACAATTTAAGCAACAGTTGGACATTAAACAAAGCACTTTAGCCAAAGTGTGGGTAGTCGAGACGTTAGGTTCGCCGCCCTCCGTCGCGACGCCTGGCCCGAAGGGGTGGCCACCCTGTAGATGAATTCTCATTTATGCCACAAAGGAAACCACAGCGTCTCGTTCTTTTGTTTGCTTCTGAGCAATCCTATGCGCAAACAAATGCACATGAGATGTGATGTTGTTTACCTTGAGCACAGACGGAAAAATGGATAATATTTTTCGCTTGAGGTGCTTGAAATAATAGAGTCTTGAGCTAACAATTCAAGGAAGGGCAAAGTGTTTTGCACCTAATGTGAAAAAAATATCTTTTAAAAACAATTTTGTGCCGATGCAACTTTTCGATTAAACTTTTATTAGTAGACTAGAGTCTAATAACATTCGATTTACTGCAGTTATAGCCTGCTATGAACAAACAACTCTTTCAATTAAAACGATACTGCGAAGTGTACAAAATTGTATACATAGAATGTATTTCGATCGAAATTGACTTGCCCTTAGCTGCTGTTGAATGCAGTCGAGTAGACTGACACGCAAAGTCTATCAAGAGTTAAAATATTGAACATTGATTCATTCTGCATGTCGATGTGGCACGAAATGCCACTTGAAGTCTAGTACCTCAAGACATAAAGGTACAACTTGTTCTAGTACTAGAATAAATAATTATCTAGTCGCAAAGTGTTGAGCAACATGCACTATTAATTTTATTAGCCTCATTGTTTCATGCAGGATGTGTGTAGCGCTTTGTCTTTGCAGTATCTCAATAGACATCAAACCTGTCGTAAGATACTAACTTAGAATAAGTTATTGTTAATAATAGATTTGTAGTAGACAATCGAAACTTATCCATTAGATGTAATAAAAAGAATAAAAGCGTTAAATTATGTTGTGCAAAATTACGATTACGAGTGTTCCGGCCTTGGTAGACTCTCGCTTTCGGAACAACCTTACTGTAACGTTATAATTAACTAAAAATAAATGATTAGCGTAGATTGCTGTTTGTGGAAGGAATAGGATTCAGATTCGTTATATTGTTTAAAAAATTGGGATCGTAAAATACCATTTCCTACCATGGATCCTTTGATGCTGTAGCACCGAATACTGCAGGCAGACCTCAAAATAATAACCTGCAAATTTAAAAAATATCTAAATGTGAATTTGAAACGTACAAAAGTCTAATGTATTGAGTTAATTGTTATTTCACATTATGTAAATAATAACTAGAGCGGAATTGGCTAACCTTATTAAGATGGTCAGTGCGCTGGTGCAAGTTGCCCAAAAGTACGTTAGAACTAAAAGTTACACTAATTCACATAGGGGAAATGTGAGTCTATGAGCACGACACGAAACGCGTTTATAATGTATGCCATGACACGATCAGTTCCGGAATATGAAAGGGATATTGAATTTGAAACAAGTTAAGGTAGCTAACGAGGTTGATAACATTTTTATGGCTGTCTTCGGGATTTTTACTCACGAAGTTTCGTCGCTTGTAGTCAATACAATTGTCGAGCTTGTTGTCATAGCACTATAGCATACGAGGTAAATTGGTACGAACAGAAAGTACGTCTGATGCAGGAACTAAAAATTAAAACTGATATATTCAGTCAGCTTGGAGTTATTTATGAGTACAGTTTCACGTTATAAATTTTCCGTGAGCCAAGGCTTCCGTCGTGGTACGTCGTGTTTCTTTTTAATATAGTCTATCAGTGAATGAAAAAGGTTAGGTTGAACGTAATGTACGTTTAATTTACTATCGCATTACATATCCGCGATGTTCATGATGCTTTGCACAATCAATGGACGCCAGTTAGCCAACATAGTCGCTCGCAACAGCATTATACGCGCATTGGAAATGTAGAACGGGATTCATGTCATACGTAATGTGTTTTACGGCTGTCTGATGTCATGTTTTATTGATATTCCACGACGTTATTTGATATGTCATGTCGTTTAAGAAAATCTAGAGAAACACGACAATAAAATAAATGTATTCCGTTATCAT
Source organism: Noctua pronuba (assembly GCA_905220335.1). Classification (NCBI taxonomy): domain Eukaryota; kingdom Metazoa; phylum Arthropoda; class Insecta; order Lepidoptera; family Noctuidae; genus Noctua; species Noctua pronuba. Next base: position 17,295,095 of record LR999904.1, on the reverse strand, counting down.
ATCTTAGATGCATTATTACGAAGGATGGACGAAAAATATCTCTTGTCTTCTTCTATACTAAAATTGCAAGCAATGTTCGAAATCCCTTGTGGAAAATATTGTTGGGACGTGGTAGAAACGTTTCGCGCGCTATTGTCTGGTAAGCCAGCTGAATTCTATTAGCCTTGACTTTATCGTTCATATTACGTCCCGCCAACAGTTTCATAGTCGACAAGCATCTAAAGAATATTATAATCGAGTTGTACTTGAATGTAAAGTTAATCATTACAACACAATGTCCAATCGTGTGTCCCTTTGGTTTTGTAAGGTCATTTTTTGTTGACTTGCGTACGGGTCTTGGAGCCTTTAACGCTTTACTAAATGACTTCAGAGTATTAATAAAACCATTGTGAAAACCCACAACAATAAATTGATCAGAAGCTATTAACGTTAAGACTTCCAAAAATATTCTTTGTCGCAACAAATCCCCGTTCCTCGTAAACAAATTGTCGTTTCAACTCAGTCCTATTGTGATAGTGAGACAAGACACTAATTAAGTTTAAATGCACATTTGAACTCGACCTTGGCTGCAGTCACGAGTCACGAAGTCTCGGAACAGCCCGGGCTTGCTTCTTAGTATTGAGCAACATCCCTTCTAATATTGTTCCTAGCGCTTTAGTTTCAAGCGGTAGTGGAGCGGTGTGAAGAATTTTAATCAATTTCTAACCGGAGTAAAACAAAGCTAGATAAAGTTGGGGATCGATGGAACTTACAACATGCACTAACTTTGGAATTGGATATAGAAATGTAGTATGTTATTTGTAGAGGGAGGAGAGGAGACTGAGCAGATGAGTGTTCCAGAATATTTTGAGGAGGGGACGAATGTGGTAGACATGACATGCAAATGCTTGCATTGCAAATGTTCATTTAATACAAATCCTCCAGAGACTATCGCTGAACTTTTAAGCACGCTTAAGAAGATGGTTTTGCAATAGATAAGTAGGTACCGATAAGGTAGCGTAACCAAAACGCAATAATTCTTAGATTTCGTTACTGTGATTTTGTATTATTTTCGCATTTTGCCACAAAATTACTAAAGCGGAATAACGATATCAGTATCGCCCTCAGTAAACCTTCGATTAAACGCATGAATGGATAAGAAGTATCAAAGCGAGTCGTAAAGTGTAACTATTCTTGAATCGCCTTATAACACACATCACGAATCGGGCCAAATATACTTTTTACGGTCCGATATCACGAATCTAAACCGATCGATGAAACTGTGGTTAAAGAAACTTTTCCACAAAGCATTTTTAATGAATTTCAGTTCGCGCATTACTCAAATTGTTTATCAAGCAATAATTATCTAGCTAGCTTAATTAAAATATCCATTACTTAGGTAATGGTTCTCGACACGTCTCATTTTAGTGACCATGGGAAATCTGGGTTACTAAAACACGTGTTGGAATGCTAATTCAACTGAGATACTCCCATCACTCTGATTCCTTAAAATAATATTTAGGTTCTGAGCAACTCAAGCAAGTCCTTGAGCAAATATTCCGGTCTGTTGGTTTATTGCTTTACGTACTGTGTGTTTATTTAGCTGGTTGCGCACGAGTTCAAGCGAGCAGGAAACGCCGCTCATTAATATTGACCAATTAATTAATTTCAAATTGAGCCTTCGATGTCTTTGATTGTGTAAGTGATAGCGACATTTGAATATTCATCGTATTCTTCATTTTTTGTCAATCAACGACACAATACCGTAACATTAAATGGTAATTGCTGTTTTATGGACTGCCTCTCGGATATCACGTTACTTATTGGATGACCTATTGGCATTGAACCGGCAATTATGGTCGAGGTTCTAAATTATTTTGCAATTTAATCAAAATAATAGTAAATGTAATCCGACGATGAGTCACAAGTAAGCGAACTAAAAATTCAATTATTTACGTTATTTTTCTTTGTTACAGGTATAAACAATCAAGAATCATAGGTGTCCACCAACATGCCGTCGCTCCTAGAAGCTCTAGAGCGGAAATATGGCGCGAAGGGCGAGGTGAACCCTCCGATAGATGACATGCCAGTTGCTATATTTGTGCCAAAGCGCTCCCCTCGACTCAGCGTGCCCACGCTACTGGTGCTCAATGACTGCGACATTGACTGTGCAGGAGACTCCTGCGCCCTTGCCGATAAGTGTGCCGATGTTGTCGAACTCGATATAGCCAATAACAAACTCACCGAGTGGGAAGAAGTAAGTTACTGCTAAGTTCATCATAGATTATGGATAATAAGCTCCTTGTCGTCAAGAATTACAGCAAACAAGCCTGTGCAATAAGCAGTGTTCTTATTGCACAGGCTTGTTTTGATTCCCACAGTTACGACAAACTATACCAATTATTGGTAATAGAAGGCAGTGGTTTCCGCGGTGTTACGTTCACTCCTTAATAATGTACGTCTGACATAGAGATTTGCTTCTAGGTTTTTGCAATACTGAAACAGACGCCGCGAGTAAGGTTTCTAAACTTGAGCTTCAACCGTCTCTCGGCCCAAATCCAGGCGGCACTGTCTCTTCAGCCACGGTGGGACAATCTGAGCCACCTCATTCTGAACTCTACGTATGTCCGTTGGCCGAGCGTCCACGCTTTACTCAAAGCTCTACCAGCTCTGGAGGAGTTGCATTTGAGCCTCAACGAGTATTCCTATGTGGACTTAACAGGGAAAGAGGTTGATGAGAAAGCTCAGTGTGAATCGTGTTCACGACTCAACGTTGATGTCACCGAACCCGTGCACGACCAGCTGAAGAAGCTCCATTTCTCCGGGAACCACGTCAGCAGTTGGAAAGAGATCTCCAAACTAGGATATGCCTTCCCCAATTTGGAAACCATGTTGGTTAATGACTGTCCCATAACCACTCTAGAACCGGACCCGTGTGAGAAATGTATCGATGATAATGGCAATAAGAAAAGCCACGATGCCTTCCCGTAAGTGAATACATTATTTTTTAATCATTATGACACAATTAGGTCAATGTGTAATTATATATGTATTACCATTGACCTATTGATCTTCATAATTTGAATATTGTTTGTTTTGTGCGGCGTCAAATGAGCGATGTCATTGATATTCCAGACACCTCCGCTTCCTTAACCTGAACAATACGGGCTTAGCGACGTGGGACGAGGTGGATCGTCTGGCACAGTTTCCTGCTCTCAGGAGTTTGCGAGTACAGGTGAGTTCAACACAACACCTGTTAAATCTATTGTGTATTCACAGCACATAGGCAGTAATGTTTGCAAATACTGACCTCGCGTATGCAGGATTATGCACATGGCCGGAACTGTATTGTAACCATGCGGTATTCTAAGCACACTTTGAAGCTAGAATTTGTAAATAGGCGTGACTTTGTGAAGCCATACAAAATTTATTGATGGGTAATTTATAAGGGATTCGAATGATTGACGCAGGTGTGGATAAGTAAAGAAACCGCTTCAGATTTAATTGAAAGCCCTAAGCTGCAACTGCACTTGGCAGTGCGTATTCTGTCAGCACGCCAACACGTTTAGCGCCGCCAACTTGTAATCCGAACGTCTCCGCGATAAGCGATCTAAATTTGACGTTGTTCTGTAACGAATGAAGTGTTCAGGAGTGTTGTAGTTTTAAATTATCCGTGTAACGTCCCTCGGGAACACGGGGGCAGCCGTAATGCGGGTGAAGGTCTTCCAGATATAGTGGCGGCCTACTTGACGCCCGGTTGTGCAACGTTAGCTAATATCACCGATCACTACCAGGCACGCATAATTTCGACACGTCTCCGCTCGCGGGTATGAACGGGAGCTCACAGATTTTATAGGATCGCGCGTTAGCCTTGCATTTGTCTGGTGCTTGAGACGTTTTATGTTCTACTCAAACAGATTTTGTATCGTAAAACTGATAGGTATAAGGATTGGCGTCGACTTGGGTTCCAATAAAAGATATACAGAAAATATGCTTGCTTGTGGAAAATTTCCGCGTTTACATCAGCCTCAGCCGACATAAAGGTCAAGCTACTTTCGATTTCCATTTTGCGGCAGTCGTAATCATATCAAATGTATGTAATGAGGACTTAAGAATATATTCTGTCAAGTTCAAGGTTGTGCAAGTAGATCATCGAAAACGAGCCGTCCAAATGTGATTATCTCTTTGTGTACACATCCATGTCCTTTGTTGCGCAAATCGTTTATCATAGTTGAAACTACAGTGTCATGAATTGTGAGTCTTATAGTTGACGTGATAGGGTTATATTTACCATGGAACTAGTGACTATAGGACCCATGTTTTGTGACCGTCACGCTACAAAGAATGTGAAAGTGTGTCTGTTTGTTTTAATGCGCGCTCTATGCGTTTATGAGCGATTGTGATGTCATCATAATGGTCAAAGTATTTTTTTATATGTAACCTAATGAGTTCTTGGTTAAGAAATATGGCCACCTTGACTTAATTCATGCATGAAATATGGACCATCCTGCGTAAGTTCTTACTTTATTCAGTAGGTATCGACAATGTCCACAAAGTTTGACGTGCTAGAAATACTTGATATAATTCTTATACGGATCCCAAAAAAAACTACCAATATATGCCTATATCGTATTAGATTTATTAGACATTAACACATTATTTATGACGTATTGCTTGAACAGTCGACAATTATTGTTGGATAAATGTGCATTTTTGGGATAATTATGTTAAGAAAGTCAGGGTGGAAGACAGACAAACTCTTGTAGAATAGATTATAGATTCTTCAAGATTTATCTCATCCAGAATACGTTGAATTTGAAGACTTAGCCAAAACTTTGCAGTTAGTAATTATGTACCTTTAAACTAGTTTATTCACAGATCATCTCTTGAGGATGTGCTACATTAAGAATTTCGTAGGCGATGAACCAACAAGCTAACAAAACATTTCTATTGTTACAATGTTTAACACAAAATACGACTGTGTGGGCTCAAGTGGGACGTACGAAAACAGAAAACTCTATCTACTATTATACGAATAGAAAGAATATCTACTTTCACACTCAAAGAGATCTGGAAAAAGAATACTTGTATGAAAATGAAAGAATTAAAATTATAAGCGAAAAACCCAAAGACAATAACTCGATGAATAATAAACTGGAAACCAAAAAGGTTCGAACTTACCGCAATAAAAACAAAAACTGCAAAGGTAAAGGGTGCGGTGATTCATTCGAAAAATGAATCGAACTCTACGGTCGGGTCGTTCACTTTAACAGCTGAGCTGTCGTCCTTGTGTCGCTTGGTATTTATACGTGTATTTACGTCTACAATTCCGTTAATATTTGAAAAGTCCAATTGAATTACTTGATCAAATTAATGCAGCATTTAGTGTCTACAAAGTTCATTATTGTTATATTTGACTTTGTATCGCGTCATTAGTCTAATGGGGGTAATGCGTTTGGTCTTTTAGATGACCTTCGTTTCGCAAGTTCGCAGAATGGTCAATAGGGTCATCAAATTAGTATTTCAATATCATCTCCAGCGAGTGTCGGTCGATAGAGTCGCTTTTATAATGGAAATCTAATACAGTTGACATTGCTTTGTGCTCAAATATAATTTCTGATCTGTGAGCCCTAAAATTCATCTAAAGCATTTCATCCTTTCCTTTCATCCAAGGTAAACACTGCTTGCACACTGTTCATCCTTTTAGAATTACAGCCAGGTATAAAAGCAGAATCTATGTACTGGTTTGCTGTCTATAATACTGTTTTACTTCGTGTTTGTGCCCCACATTTTCAGTCTATTCAGCTGCGATAAGCTCGAGCCATGCACATTCAATCCTGATACCAGTAAACATAGCGCAAGCTTTAACAGCTTGCAAGCTACCTGTTGCGAAAAATATCGCGCTATCGTGCTTTATTATCCATTTTATTTAATAATAGCAGCGCTTCATAGAAATCGCGTTTTGCAAAAATAATCTAGTTTCATATCCGATAAAAATCCAGGTTATGACGAGATTGATACAAAACTAAACCTAATAAATTCTAAACCTCCAAAAGATAACATCATTCGTTAAAAATATAGTCTTCAGGAAACGAGCAGAGGCGGCAGTCGTTACTTTAAAAGATTATCTAGATTAGGAAAGCAGCGATCCAAACATTTTGCAACCTCCATTAAATTTTATAATTTTGCAACATTTGGAAACACGCCTCGGGTTTGGTATAGCAACTTCGGCGGCAGATCATCTTAAATATTGCATCTCAATAATACTCATTGCATGTAAAGCTTGTATTATGTGAACTGAAAGCGAGGCAATTTGAAGTTATGCAAATGTCTACCTGTCATACGGAGTGGTCCGTTCAATTTAAATTGAAGTGAGTGGCCTCGTCTGCATTTTGTTGCTGAATTTGTAGACTGTTTTGAAAACATTTTAACGACTGTAGCAGTCTTTAAATTTAACAAACCATGCATTGCTGCACATAAAACTTTATCAACACAGCCAATTTCGTTGATAGCTGAAGCAGATTAGCTCTAGTTTTGCAAAATGCTATTCTTATTCCTTAATTCCTGATATATTTGATGTTTCTTTTATTGAAATATGGGCTTTAACAAATTGGACGTCACCTCGCTCTTTTATGCACTTTGTTGATTGAATTATTGATTTATTTTATTTTAGTGTTAATACCTGTTATTAGTATCAAAGTGATCAGTAGCGTTGGTGTCTGATCTATATAATTTAGTACGTTAATGTTTCCTTTCAACTTCATTAAGTTCTTTTTAATTCATTAGTTTTGTTATGTTTGTAACGAGTCTCTTCAATTTTATCGATGAAAATATTTTTGCTTAAAAAATTGCTCTCTGTTAAAACTCTTGAGACAGTGGACCAATCCCTTCCGTTATCTTTAATATGCAGATGTAACATTTCGATAACCTTAGCTAACTGTTGTAGGCGCCGGTTGAATACAAAATTTATAGATTTGGTCGTGGAGTGCCGCCCGGGTCGACACGGGGTGACCCAGAAACACGTGCAATGCTCTATAGTCTATACCATGTTCAGTGAAGTTTGTTCCATACTTCAGCATGCTGCAATACGAATACAAGTATATAGTTTTCCAATTTACTCATATTATTTTTCTGCGCTTTTACTGGGATTGCCTGAGAAAGCAATTTCTGTGAGTTTAGATAAGATATTTTCTTAAAAATTTCGTTTCATTTCAATGTGCGGGTTGAGACTTACATATTATATATTTACTACTGACGTGCATTTGTACTTACGTAGGTACCTTTATCGTCTGTCTGGCTGGCATGATTAATTCTGGCTTTTGTTGGAGACTTCGAGTCCTCCTACACAAAAGATGGCTTGCATTTGAATTCCAGGTAGGTAACTATCTACATTCAGTCAGCAGTTGGTCGGTACAAATATCTCGTCTCATCAAGTCTCGTGTCAATAATGCTTGAAGTTCCTCATTGACAGGTGTATTTATTGTGGTACTTATCACGTATGTTAGCTCTCCCAAGTATTCGTCTCAGTCAAATTAAGTCTCGTTTATTACTCTCAAATTAATCATGCACTTTTATGGCCGTTATTAAAATATAATTTATCTTGCAAGACGTCGCCATAGAGTCGTGACCTATGAATTCATTAATCCCCGGTATCTACTCGATGTTTTAGGTCAACTGTCCCTTCGATCCGTACTTAACATTAATATTCTTACTCCTTTGTGTATCATACGTTCAATAGACGCATAGGTGTACCTATATATATGTGGAAATTGTTGTTCACAAGGGACTAGGGGTTACTTCGAGGAAAAAGAAAAGGTTCCAGACCTTGGGCTCGAGGTTTCTGAAAAAGCTAAAAGATTTTTACCGTAGACAGTAGGCCCTATTAGAAAGATAACAAAACTTCTTGTACCTACACAGTATTTCCAAAAAAATGGGATATTAGCGACAAGCATTAGAAAGAGATTTAAAAAAACAAACATTTTCTACAACTAGCAAACTAGTTCACATAATTGCTTGTTATCGATAAAAACAAGTCTGTCCACAGACAATTACTCAAGTGCTTGCTAGTATAACATGTTCTGTGAGTGTTTGTATTAACATTGTAAAGGGCACTTAGGCAGTTTCCTTCGCACGCAATGCAGTAGTTTCCCTTTAGTAACAGCTAATTCGATTTTTTGCCGCAGTGACTTAGATATTTGATTATATTGCTGCAATCATAATTAGTATAACTACCTATCTTATTATTACGAAGCAGTGATCTACTAACCTATTTCTTTTACGTTAATCACGACTAATCTCTAGACCGACTTGCCAAAAGATTGGTAAGTCTACGCAACCATGATTGATCAAAATTCTATCACGTCTGGTGGTCCTAAAGAGGTAGACAGGGACGATAGGGGACATTGGGACCGGCTTAATTTAGAAAGGCGTCATGCTGTCGCCATTTTCCTTCAACACGATCCCAATCCATCTCTGAATGTTAGTAAATTACATAAAAACAAACTGTTGGCATTAATAATGCCTCCGTTATGGCAACACTAGATTATAGTCTTAGCGCTTTGCTCCTAGAACGCAGGATATTACTTAACTATCATGTTGAAACTAGAACAGATTACAAAAAAACGTACGTATTTAATTCTAAGGTATAATTTTGGTACGGAATAACGGATTTGATTTGTCTATCTGACCTTCTGAAATTTAGGGTAATGCTTTCCCAGACGGGATAGTCAGCATTTCGTAATGAACGTGCGACGAATGACGTCATAAAGACATGAAATTCCTTTTACCCTTGAGCTGGTTAAAATATAGCTTTAATAAATAGCCCATCGGTATGTCGTTGTCAACTAGGAAGGGGGAGGGCGACAGTTAAGGAAAGACAAGTCGAGACTTTCCAAAATACCTTTCCCTTTTATAGTGCTACCTTCATACTACAATTTCTGGTTCCTATGTCTTTTTGTTCTATTTGTAAAGTAACTTGCCATTGTTGTCGGCGACAGGGTCTTTTATTTCAATCCTAGCAAGCTTTTGCTTTTATTTGGGATACTGGGTTAACTTCCATCTCATCATCATCTTCCTGCCCTTGTCCTGTTACTCGGGGTCGGTGCAACACGTTTTTTTCTTCCATTGTCACCTGTCAACAGTCACGCAATCATTTATACCTTTTTCCTTCATATCATTCCTCACACAATCCATCCATCGTTTCCTTGGGCTTCCTCTCCCACTCCCTCTATCAACATGTATATTCATCATTCTTTTAGTCACATGCGATTCGTTCCTCCTCATCTCCATACCAAGACTGTCGATTCCCTTTCAACTTTTCTTTAACTGGCGCTACTTTCCATCCGATCTGACAAAATATTTTGCCGTGTCGAGGAGATAATTCTTCCTCAAGCTCGCCTCTAAGAACAATCAAAGAAATAATGCAGGTCACAATCTCTAGAAAAAGATCTGTACGTACGAATGTGTATAGAGATATGTAATGTAACGCTTGTTCTCTTTATTCCTACAAATTCATATTATTATGTGAAATCATGACACATTCTACGTTTTTCTAACGTCACACTCGGATTATGTTCTTACTACGATAAGTAGGTAAGTCAGTACAAAATATTTCCTACTTCTTTGTTCTATTACATAGAGTATGTACTATACACGCTAGATCGCGATATCTCACAGTAAGGCTAGTTATTATTTATTATACCATGACTAAGCCACTGCTCGGTACTGTTTACCTCTAGTACATCGTGACCCTTCGTTGTTAGCATTGTCTTTAATTTATTATGGGAATTAAACATATTCCTCTATTGCGTATTGTTTTCATAAGTATCGAAATCAGTATACATACGGAAATATTCATATATTATGCGTGGTTTCTTATGTAAGAGCAGGTTTATCGCGGTTGTGCTTATTCTTAATGGGTCTTTGAAATCGTTTGGGTAATAATCACGCGCTAGGCTAATGATAACTGCTGTTTTTTATTTGAAATTCATGGAATGCAACCCGTGTTTGCTTAATTAAAATGAATGAAACATTATTACCGCGTTGTTAAAATATTACAGCATGAAAATAGGTACCTACTCCAATTGATTAGATTTGTTTGATATCATCACATTCATTACCTACTTATCCGTGTGCATATAGATGCATCTGTTGACACTAACAATGAAATCGATACCGTAAATTCAATGATTCAGAACGGGGCCGTTACCGATCGGAACGGAACTTAAAATTATAACCGTTTATTTAATTTCGAAACGGTCGTGTGTGATGTGAACGCTCCCGCGTGGGTAGTCAGATGTTAGTCAGACAATTTGAGGGGAGGGGTCAATTCTGCAACGGTCAAATAAAAAATATTCTGGTTCTAAACTAAAGATAAATTCATTACTCTTTATAAGCCTGGAAATTGTACAAAAGCGAACATCAAAAAAAGCATCACCTCAAAAAGTGATCATTCAGAGATCTTTTTTGATTTATAAAAACAAAATGTGTAGACCTGTGAATTGCCATACAATAATAGGAAGCGAAACTCTTGCCATCAACTAGGCACAAATCCAGAACCCGGGCAGTTATTGAAATACTCCTGGTGGTTATTTATCTCAAATATTTATTCCATGTTTCAGACATGTTTGAAGAGCATATTTAATAGACGATAGGTACAAAACAAAGCCTTTATCCATTCTTATAAATAAACCATTATTGACTCGCTCGCTCTCATTTTGTACCTACATACGACTTACGAAGATTTTTCCTATCAAAAATGTAACCTCACGACAAAATGGATAAAAACATGCGGCAATAGTAAATTCCGTAGGGACCGTGTATGCAAAGGTGATTCCGCCTTCCGTTTTTAGGCAAAACTGGCCAGCGAGGTTGAACGCTCGCTCAAAGATCTCTCATACAGGGGAGAACAAAGGACTGCTAAAATACTAGAAACTAAACCCAAAGTCCTTACTTGTTAGATCTAATTTTGTTTACAATGTGAATATGAACTGCGTTTATGAGCTGTTAGTCATTTTCGCCTTTATGATTAGCTGAATAATGACCAATTTCGAGGAGGCTGGGTTATAGTTTGTGTATGTTAGGTATAGGTTTGTTTGTTAGAGCAACACTTTCCTATGCAACCTCCATTTTCTAGTGTTATTTATGTATGAGGAACGTGGGTGAAATATTAGCGGATTTGACTAGAGGTAAAGTTCGCGGGCCTACAAGCTTTACAAGGTTACCTACGTAAAATTATGTTCGTTGGAAAATATTTTTTTATCAGTAGATATTTTCTTCTATAGCAATTAAAATATGAGAGAATCTTCTCTCATAAAGAACGCCATAAACAATTCTTGGGAAAATATCATCGTGAACATAAATCGATCATAAACAGTTGCTGAGGACAGTCGGACTAGGAACTAACGTCTTCGCATCGATTCGTGCGCCCTACAAGGAAACCTGATCCTCGCGGAACCTTGAGAGGAACAAAAAGCAATTCAATTTAAATCTACGACTTTTTGTTTCATTCGATGATCCTTTAGTAGCTACAGATCGTGACTTCGGGATTATTTTTGTAGTAGGTACCTAGGTACTGATTGCAGGCAGCTAGGTACCTAATTTATGATGATATCTACGCATTTATTATTATGGTAGTAATTTTTAGATACCTACCTATCTAAGGTAGGTATGTAGAACGGTATATCGGTACCTACCTAATTAAAGTAGACAATCTGTACTAACAACTAAAGATTTTGCAGTATAAGAACCGTAAACAAACTGATAAGTATTGACGTAAATACTAGTATTTTTACCACCTACTTACTATACCTTTTATTTATCGACGATTTTTAAAACTTCCGTTGTTTTGCGCTATTTATATTGATGACGCAACCACAACATGATAATGTGAACTTACGAATGATAATGTGCGCGCCGAAATGATAAAAAAAACCTCTATCTATCTACTGAGCAACTAATTTGGCATCAATATCACCGGCCTCGGTGGCGCAGTAGGCAGCGCGTAAGTCTCATAATCTTAAGGTCGTGAGTTCGATCCTCACCCGGGGCAGATCTTTTTGCGTTATTTTTGTATTGTATATTTTAGTTAGCTTTAATTTATTCAACCGTTGCGTTGGTAAATTGTACATTTTAGTATCATTATCCTTAGTAATATTTTATGAAAATACGTTAGTACGTCCTTGTATCTATAAAACATACATACATTTGTATTAGCTTAGGAGGATGTTGATAAAGATCGCTAACAAACACGGATGTTTTTACTATATTGATACTTTTCTTCAAGCAAGCAATATACTAGCTTTTGGGCATATTTACGACACATTATTTTTTTGGTTTGACTTGCCCTATTGTTAGTCGAATTGAGCTACTGAGCAATAGGGTTTTAGGTTCGATTTCCAGATCGGAGATCGGGCAAAGGCTTATTGAGTTTTTCCACAAGGGATTTTTTATATTTAAAACATACGGCATCCCAGCGCGAAATGCGGGCACCTAGTTCTATAGCTACGTACTTACTCGTATACTCCTCCTACCCACCTCCCCTCCAGTGATACAGGCATGATTTATGATCATTTATTTTATTTTATTTGATTGTAATGAGAAAAGTTGTGTTTTCTTCGAAAAAACATAAAACCCAACAAACGACTTTAATCCGTCTGGAGATCTGGGACAAGGTCTTTTAACTAACTACTTAATGTCTGTTTTATTTTTTATTAAATATAAGACGTGCGCCCGATAGAACTTCCCATCGATTACAAAATTCAACATCCAAACAAACTTTTATCCCCGTATTTTACTTCGTATTTTAAAAAAACGTTCCAGTGCTCACCTTGACATAATTATAAAGAACTCATGTGAAAAATTTCAAGCTTGTTTCTACATTGTGTTGCCCTTTAAGTAGGTCAATATACTGACTTTTCCCACCGCATTTTCCAGGGCTGGCCGCTATGGGAGCGGGTCGAGTCAACAGAACACGAGCGGCGACTGTTGCTGGTCGCTCGGCTGCCGCACGTGAGGACCCTGAACGGTGGTGGAGCCGTGCCGATTGAGGAAAGGGATGCGGCTGAGAGAGCCTTCATACGATACTACATGGAGAAACCGGAGTCTGACCGGCCTGATAGGTGAGAAATGTTGTTATGTAGGTACTAGGTTACCTACCGGTTTTGGAGATCCTTGTATTATACTGGTATTAAAGATGCTTCCGGAAAACTGGAGGCCGACTTCGGTAAAGGGAAAAGTCTAGGCAGGTGTTATATTTCAAAAGGAAGGTGTAGAAAAATTAAAGCCACAATGGAAGGATTGTTCGATGTTGAAAATGTTACATACGTAAAAGAGACAAAGACTACGCATACAATCATTATGTATGTGTATTTTCCGTCTGTAATTTCGGCCATTTTTTGTTGGTGTCATTTTTGACCTCAGCCTCACGCCACTTAAAATAAAAGTACGAATTTCACACGACGTGTTATGACAATCCCGACTTCTTACGCACTAGTTAATCATATAATGCACAGCAATGTCCTTCTAAATTGCAACGTTCGCTGCGAAGGTACAATCAATAAGGAGCAATGTAGGTGAGGTCTCTGTGCCAACATGCCGACCTAAATGACTAAATTCGCATGCTAATAGCGTGTAGGTGTACCTACATAATCATAAAATCTCACTCAATTTGTACCTTGTTTGAACTTGTTTCACTGTTACGACGGTTTAACTGTGGCAACTTTGGCAGGTGAATATAGCTTTTGCAATGTTTTCAAACCAAATAGGGGTTGTCAATGATTTATTCATGGCTTTTATACCTACCTATTTTTTGTTTACCTACTCCAGCCAAGTTAGTGTGACGTCAATAAAGCGATTGAGCTTAAAGCCTTTGTTGTTATTGGTCTGACTATGTGCGAAGTTGACCTTACAACTCCTTTGTAGGATGTATCTGTTCCATTTCATTTGCACCTGGAGGAGCTAATAGGTGCATCGCTTCATGTAGCTAACCTCAAATAATTGACTAAAGTTAATGGCTCTGTTTGGCAACATTATTTTTCAGATACTGGGAGTTGGTGGGAGTCCATGGCAAGCTGGACCCTCTAGTGTCGGTGGATCTGAGGCCCGAGAAGCGTGTGCAGATCACTTTCACGTGTGGAGACAACAGCGAAGTGCGCACCGTCGACGTGTACAGGCTAGTATTTTTTGTTAAATGTTTCTTTTGTAGATGTTGTGCAAGGGATAAACGGAGTTATACAGAACGAATAACACCATCGTGTTTTTGCAAAAGAAACATTTTGGCAACATCCCTTTCTCCATCGTTAACAATCAAGCCCTAGCATGTAGTGTACCGACTTTTGTACCTAACCTTAGCTGTATTGAGTCCTTTTGATAATTTTGTTTCAAGTAGTTGTTTATACCATTTCTAGAACTGTTTCTGACCTGAAGGCGAGGCTAGAGAGGATGGCTGGCTTCCCTGCATCTAAAATGAGACTCTTCTATGTTGATCAAGAGCTTCGGGATTCACAGGTAAACAATACTATATTTCACATGTTATTAAATGATCTTAACAGATAGTAATTTTTATATAAGTTTTAACTTGCATGACAAAGGGAATGGATGCATTGCGATGAACATTTGTTTTTAAGAAATCACATTAGTAGGTACCTACCTAACTACCCTAGCAAATAGTACATTTTGATAGAATTGGGGAAACTTTGTTATTGCATTCTAGGCGGAATTAACACCCGAGCTGCAGGCGACTGTTATGGAGTCGAGAACTGCAGTAACAAATCCCCACGCGTATCAAACGACGTTTTTCAATACACTTTCGAAGAAATAAAATATTAGAACGGAAAATCTAAATACTAGTTAATTGCCATTCAATGCTGCCAGCCTTCTGGGCACTTTTTCTGTTGACAGCGATGTGTACGAATTTTTTGACGCCCTGTGGTTAGAGGGCCTCAAAAAATGGGGGTTACCCATTTGGGCTTAGTATGTATAGTTAGTTATCTGTGGATTTTTTTATTTCCGCTCGTATGCGGGAAAATATTAAAAATCCATGCGTGTGTAATACATTGCATGAACCTAATTGTAGTGCGATAAGAACCAGTTTTCGAGAAAGTGTCTTGAAAAATATATTGCATGTTGTGTTTGTTTCACCCCACTTTTTGAATTTAACCGCTACACTAACATTGTAAATACGCTTTTTTTCTTACGATTAACAGTTTACATTATTCCTTAGCCTTTTCAGGGTCCGGAGGAGATGAAATACCCTACTAAGCAGCTGTACTCGTATAACATCCGATCAGGCGACGAGATCATCATAGACTCGAAGCTGAAGCACTCGATCTCCGTCAACTCGACCGCGTGAGACGACGAACAACTACATGTCGGCTGCATTTCAAATACATAGTCGTAGGACTTATAAAACAGACGTATTGCTACCTCGAGGAAGCAAGACTCGGGAAAAGCCAGTCTTACTTGAAAATGTATCCAATAATACCTACTTTTTCCAGGATTATAAAATATGCCAGGTCAATATCACAAAGAGGTGCAACTGACATGCAATAATAGTGATATTTTTGCCTAAAAATGCCATTTCAAATATATTTTCGTGCTACTGTTCGTCTTACTAACATTAATTATGTACCGTACTGTACCTACATGGTACCATGAGTTTTATGTTTTGTAAGAAATTGTTTCATTATTTGTTTTTTCCCTGTGGATTATTTTAGGAGTAATATCGCAAAGTATTATAATAGTAGGGAATGTCAACGGTTGTCACAAAGCATTTAGTTTTAAGAATTATTGCATTATTGAATTAAGCTTTGAGCTTGATAACTAATTTTATTTACTGAACTACATTACAGCACGATTAAACTGAATTTCTGAGAACTTTGAATCATGATTTATAATACCTACTAAATTATCAAGTATTTATTTTAAATGCTATTTTTACAAGTCAAGATACCTTCTTTTTTATTTGCAATAAGCAACTGTGATAGTAAATTTTAGATTTCAAAATCTGAGATTAATTAAACATTTTTATGACATTATCTTTGCAGCCTATCTTAGTGGTTCTTACACAGCATCTATCTTTTAAATATAACTAGGTGTTGTAAAAGTGCTTATTAACATTAAGTGATACTAACTGCCATTTCGAATTATGAAGTACACCTAAAGTGTCTTTTAGGTATAATCCTAAAATTAATAGGAACCAGTTGAAAAAGAAAACGTAAACATCGATTATTTCTGGGATTTAGTCTTTTGGTACTTGTAGTGCCAAAGTAAATTCAATTTAGAATGTTTTTGATTCTGCAGCTGCCAAATTTTTAATAGTTAGGTACCTGAAACTTTAGTTTTACATTTGCATGAGCAATTTTTAGCACAGGCCCTCAGTTTACAAAATTGTTATAATTTCGTTTGACGCAAAATTAAAATGTAGCAACATAGTTTTATGTTTACTTTTATAGACCTAGAAAATCGTATCAAAATGATAAATAAATGGATTAATTGTATGAAAATCTTAGTTTTATTCATAAATATCACAGCATTTTTTGTAAGTACTTAGAAATTACATATTTCATTTTATTCTGAGATAAACAACCTTTTACCATAAACAGCAATCATAGCATTTTGTACTTGTTCAGCTATACTATCATATACTTGCAACCAGTCACTACTTCCAATTTCTCTGGTCATCCTTCTTAGGAAATTCATCAAAACAAACAGTTTTTCTGTATTCTTATTCACTACCATCTCTTGTAAGTATACTACAATCATATCAATATCACACTGCAGTGGAGTCTGCCCACTTTCTAGCCATGCCTTTAATAACTCCCTGACTTTGTCCCAAGGAAGACCCAACAGCCCTTTAGGCTTTTCCACTCTTGGTGGTGCTTCTCTATGAACTTCTTCTTTTATCATTGGGTCCTTATATGGCAAGTCTCTTGTTGCATTATCTCCATGAAGAAATTTATTAACTACCTTTTTTGAAGAGGTTTGTAGATTTTTTTTTGGAGGTCTTCCTCGTCTTTTTCCAGAGGGGGATTTCAAAGCTATAATGACAGATTTCTTTTTTTGTGTAGTAACTTTGGATTTGCTGGTAGTAGTACTGGGTCTTTTCTCTTGTATTTCTACAACTTTGGAATCACTGCTAATAGTAGCTTGTTCTGATTTTAAGTGAGACATATCAGTAACGGGTCTGGATTCCTTTGTGACAGTTTTGTTGCTTGATAAAAACTTATTTATTGCTCCTTTTGCAGGTTTGCTATTTATTTGTTCTAATTTTGTTATCTGAATGCCAATGCCTCTCATTTCTTTAGGATCTATATTCTGCTTTTTGCATATTGAAATGACTTCCTTTGTTATAACTTCAATATCATTTGTGGCATTATTCAATGAGGTCGATTTATTGATGACGTTGCAGAAACCATGACCCATGAATTTTGCTGTTTCTACAGGAGCCTCTTCATCTCTAACCATCAGTTTCAAAGTTATGCATTTCCCCAAAACTTTAAATTGCTGCATTCTCGAGTGAACCTCTGCTGATAATTGTTTCAAAAACTCTAAACATTGATTATTATTTTCAAATCTAATTCCATAGTTGACTTCAGCTGATACCGATTTCCTTATAGTGTGAAAAGTTAGAGGGTTTGGGTCACGGCCACGACATTGGTCAAATAGTTGAGCGCCACTCTTATTTCCTAACTGACTTTTTAAGGTAGCTAATGTTAAGCTTTGTAGTGATCCACAGGTGGCATGACCTAATGACTCCAATTTTTGAGCAGTCTGTCTACCTACACCAGGTAAATCTCTTAGTTTTATTTCATAAATAAAATCTTCAATAAGATCTTCAGTGAGGAAGAACTGCCCATCAGGTTTGGCCCGCTTTGTGGCTAATCTTGCTTGTAAGCGGTTGCCACCAAATCCAGTAGAGCATGGACAGCCAGTTTTACGTTTAATCTCCTCTCTCAGCATTGTTGCAAAACTTTGAACATTAATGTTCATATCTGCCAATAGATCAGTACAATCTACATACATCTCATCACATGATACAGCCTCAATATCTAAAGTATATTGGGCTATAGTGTTGTATAAAGTGTACGCAACTTCTTTGTAGCCTTCAAAGTCATAGGGTATTGTCTGCAAATCTGGACATAATCTTAAAGCTGCACCCATGAACATACCGTTTCCTACACCTTTAGCTCGGGCTTCATATGAACATGAGGCTATTTCACTCATGGAACCGTATTTGTCATCCTCATCAGCAATGTTGTCAACTCTGCTCTCAAATACAATTTCATCTTCTGGTTTTCCAGTTGCCTTTCCTAATTTCTTGACTTGCTTCTGTTTGTACAGGCCAAATTCAATATTTCTATCAACACCAGGTCTTTTCGGCCTACCTTGTCCCCCTCTAGAGTGAGTAACAGCTATGGGTTTACCTCGGAGATCAGGTCTATTGCGTAAACCAACTGATACAAAAAAACAATCCATGTCAATGTGCATGATTACTTTATTTTTCTCAAATTTTAACGGGGATAAATTAAACAAATCATTTCTTGTTAAAATGTATTGTTTTAGTTCTGTTCGAGCAGGAAATAAGAAGTTACTATTTTCTCTTAAATCATTCACATGCTGTTTAAAACATGCCCCTAATTGTGAAATATGATGAAGCCTGGAATTATTGTAAAATTCTGCTATGAAGTTTGGATCTGCAGCAGTTTTTGTTACTGAACCCAAGTTTGGTTTTGATGGTTTGGTATCCAACTTAACTAAATTATTATGATCTGCTATTTCTGATGCATTAGTGCTAGAAGTAGATGCTCCTGCATTAGTTAAGAATGTGTTATGTTCTGTTCTATTTGCAAACTCTTTTTCTGTTATAATTGGTGGCTCTACACAATTCTCAGGTAAACATATATCAATCTCATTTTTAGAAAACTTTATTTCAGCCTCTGAAGAATCACTATTTTTAATAACTTTCTTAAAGTTAAGCTGTTTTTGAGTTCTTGAGTTTTTAAAGAGCAAGTAGTCTCTATAGTCTAGCAAGCGATTAGATGCTATGCTCTCAGTTATCCATTCAGGTTTTACAACTTTTACAAGAGACATATTTTTAACTTTAGTATCAGGTAAATTGGAGGCTATTATAAAATCGTTACTTTTTTGATAAGTGTGATATATTCCTCCATGCTTTGTCATGAGAATTTTTAATTCATCTGCAGAAGGTATCGTAAATCCATTGACAAAAATACTCACTCCGTTGAAAATATCGGACAGGGTTTCCTCTTTTCCAGCTTTAGCACAAAATTGCTCTTCTAATTTTGCAATTTTAGCTTGCATATATCCACCCCAGGCTTCAAAGCCATTGTCAGGAAACTTTTCGTCTCGGCGGCTCATTCTGAAATTATTATACGCGCGACATTAAACAATATTACATTTTTATTGACTTTTCAGTATTATAATGATGCTCTGAATTGCTTTTGACTTTATTTCCTTTTTTCCCTCCAATCTGTAAGTGTAAATAATGCAAAAAAAATGTGCATGACAATGACAGGATACTTGACAGATATGATGACAAGTGCATTTTTATCATAGCAACACCGCCGCAATGGTAGTAATGCGATTTTAGTATCATTTATTATAAAACGTACTAAAAAAGATTTGATACACCCGATTATGTTGGTGGCCCAAAATTAATTGTTTTCTAATTTTTAAACTATACTATATATTATTTAAGAATTCACATTGTACCCAACCTTTTATATTTAGTACTTAAATTTTTCACAAGTACTCCCTTTACCTCCTTCGGTTCCTCCCGTTGAGTCTCTGGTACTGAATGAGTTATCAAAATCACAGGATCGAATGAACTGTGATGAACCTTTTGTAAGGTCAATTTATATTGTAAAACTCTTGGGTTATTGGGCTCTTTTATAATTACGAATAATTAAAGGACTATCTCTATAATATTAATAATTTTGCTTAAGTACTATTTTCTTACCAATCTATGGCCATAATATAATGACAAATACTCATTAAAAATAGCAGTTTAGTCCGGTCTGTCAAACGGATCGTACGGGTTACTTATTTTGCCGCGAAGATGTTGCGGTTTATTCTATTTTTTAACGCACTTTGCGTATTTTTTGTGGCCAGTATGAATATCGTTAATCCTGGTCCAGCATACCCACCGACAAAAGGGGAAGTGTGGCCTAAACCTCAACAGGAAAGAAAAGAACGGACTTATTTTAAACTATCACCCTCTGTTTTTAAGTTTACGGTAAGTGAAAAAATGAGCCTTGATACCTTAAAATGCATGCCAGACGCCAGACCTATAAATAAGAAATATTTTAACGTTCAGCTACCCATTAAATATCTGGAGATGCACTACCTAACATTGTTTTCCTTTGTAGATAGTATCGATTTTTATTCGCACCCTGGTGGTTCGTTCGACTTTTCGTACTTGGACAAATGATTTAATCTTAAATAATGAGTTAGAACTTTTAATAAACCAACAATATAACGGTCAGTTTGTTTAATTGAAGTTGGAGTTAATTCTAAAGCTTACTAATGAAGTACCTATCTAGCTAGTGAATGAAGAACTAAACGATATTCGGTAAAAAAGAAATAGTTCCGCAGTCTAGTCAGTAGTTTCTACATTGTTGTTATACAAATTAGAATGTTAACTCAATTTAATAAACACTTTTTAGTATTCAATTTTGAGCTCAACCTATTCAATTTGATTCACAACACTGCACATTGCTGTAAAAAAAAAACTGGTCAGTGGGTCGTCTGAGCGGATTTGTAGGAGTTGAAGTATACGCTTAGGGATACTATGAGCAGCAAAGAAAACAAAAAAAAATTGATTGAAAAAAAAATTGTTTGGGACTTCGGGGCGCTATGAAAAAGTCGACGAAGTATTTTTGTCTGCAGGGTTTAAAGCAACCTAGCCTAACCTAACGTCGGGGGGTGCCCCAAGGGAGTGGGGGATGACGGGGGTGGGGGTCCGCGTTACGTTCATTCCAACCGAAAAAAATTCTAAGTCCTCGCTCCATAGCACCCCTTAAAGCGCCCTATAAAGTGCTTATTCAATCCCAAGGTACGTCTGGCCCTTCCGATTAATGCCATTAAAATAGGTAGGTAGGTACATAGTTACAGGATTTTTTTCGCATTTGAGATTGGTATTTCCAGCTCAGGCAAGTAATATTTCAGAAATGAATTGGATTTTTATTACATACTTAAAAAAAAAATAGAACATAATTTATTGAATGTTTCCTCTTAGTATTTACTACCTATCATAAGTATTTAAGGATGCTAAGTAGGTACCTACGCCCTACGGCCCATTTGAACGTTACCTCCTACAGATATTACAAATATTTCCCATTTAGTTACATTGTCCCTAACTTACTCAAAATGTCATTGGAAATCGAATATATTTTGTATGCTGTCGACAAAAAGGTCGTAACACATTTTGTACTTAGTCAAACATCGGCAGGCTACGTCTGTCTGCCAATAGTGCCAATGTCAATAGGACAGATAGTGTCAAATGTCTCCATCAATCCACGCCATAACTTAAAACTTAATCCACGAGTTCAACGATACCGTACATATACCGTGTCCTTATGCAACAGTGGAACTGTGAACTTCAGCTCTTTGGCCAACTCTCACCAATACCGTCTCTCAACTGCCGGCGAAAACGAGTACACAACACGTTATCCCACAAAATCCTTGCTTTTGATCCGATTCTATCTCAAGGAAGTGTTGCCCGCTAACTGTAGACAAAGTGGTATACTCAACACGGGACCAACGAGTATGCAACGCATTCCACTTCTAACCTGGGGAAGGTATTCGAGTCGCAAATGCTGAGCAGAGGTAGTTGATGTTTTACCTGCACTCTCATTGGGTAGGAACAGTCCTCCTGATATGAAGGACCGGTTGACAAACTCTTTAGCGAATTTGCAAATTAATACTAATACCTATTATTCCCGCGAGAAAATAACCTAATAACTCGTCACACTCTTAGGCAGGGGTTCCACAACTTTTTCGGTTCACGGCGCACTTACCGGTTCAGTATCTTGTCTCGGCGCCCTAGCTAGTCGAAATAAGGTACAAGGTACTAAGTTGATAGGCACAAAAATTAAAACATCGACAATATGAAGCTGAGTTTTTATAATTATATTGACACTCAAGAAAATCAAATCAGAACGTGAATTTTGTTTTAAGGCTGCTGTCGCAAGAGAGTTCAGTGAGACTCTTGCGAAGTGAACTCGGGTGGCTCTTTAGATTTGTATACTAAAAAGCCTGTTGTCTCATTTGCAACGCAAACACCTAAGTTTAGTTTCCGGAGAATGGGAAATAGGAACGCCTCACGGCTCTACATTTTTCTGATCTCAAGGTACCCACTACCTTGAGATCAGAAAAATTAAGATATGTATAAAATGAGGATATGCAGGGTAGCGGGGCCAACGAAACGACGGTTTTGATTTTTCCCGTTGGCCCCACTGCCATAACATATGGGTACATTCAACCTTGGCTTACAATAGGTATTTATATTAATTAATAACAAGGAAAACATTTAACCAACCACAATAACTAAAGTAAGTAGGTATGTTAATCACTAAGTCCCAATACTTCAACAGGAAAAAGGAAAGACATGTGACATATTAAAAAGTGCTATAGATCGGTATACTGCCGTGCTAAGGAACACCCACCACATAGCATGGAGACATTCGAAGAAGGTGTGGAAGCATGTGGAGTCTCGCTCTGTGGACACGAGCCCCGACTTCAAGGGGACACTGGAGGAACTGCAAATAGACCTCAGTAGACCATGCGAGGCCTACCCACACTTGGATATGGATGAGAAATGTAGGTATAATTGTTCGTCTTCTCTTGTTAAGTTTTGCCTGGCCAGTACGCGCGTCCTGGACAGGTAGTCCTGCACGGCTGCACAACGGAAAGGACAGAAGATGCGGTATACCTTGCTTCACACTAACACTAAAGTTTGGAATGGGCGATGATACCCCATTTGGCTAGACTAGATTTGCAACGGCCAACTTAAGCCGGCAGTATCGGTTCATAGATTTGCATATTCACTTCTACGGTTCGTAACCCGCGGCATGAAATTCCTATTGCTTTTCGACAAACACACATCCTTTAAAACTCGGTGCGTAGGGGTTTCGGCAGTTTCGAGAAATGGGCTAGTAGGTAGGTAGTTCTGTAGACACAGAATGGTTTTTAGACGCGCATCGTTTGTTCGATTCGCTCTCAAGCGCACGTACCAAACGAGCGACTTCATCGATTAAATGTAATACTGCCCAGTGTCATTAACAACAACAACAACATTCTTTACTGTCAGCCTATTAAGCCTAGCCTTTCTATATTCCATGAACCTATTACGTTATTGATTTAATATCTTATTAATGCCGACAAAATAATTTTTCAGACTGCCTCAACGTTTCTGCAGTTTCGACACTCAAAAGTGATTCAATATGGGGCATTCTGAGGGGTATGGAGACTTTCGCGCAATTGTTCTATTTTTCTAATGGATATAAAGTAAGATATTTTGTTTAACTACGGTATTTAGCAAAAATTCCATGACAAATATAAGTTTTAACTGCATTTGCTGGTTACAGGACGTACTCATCAACACGACGCAAATCGAGGACTTCCCGAGATACACGTATCGTGGACTCCTGATCGACACATCGAGACATTATCTCACAGTATCGAACATTCTCAGAACATTAGATGCCATGGAGATGAACAAGATGAACGTTCTGCACTGGCACATTGTGGATGACCAGAGCTTCCCGTATCAGAGCGAGAAATTCCCGCAGTTAAGGTTACCAAAAATTCATCGTCATAAATGTGTAGAATTAAAACTTGTAAACATCCGTGGTCGGCGGATCCTTTTTTTTCTACGGAGGCTGGCTTTCCAACTTATACCTCATATACTCATTATGTTGACATGTAAAAAAAAAAAGCGGTGTCAAATTAACTGCATAAAGCTCGGAACGGGCGAATCGTTGCACTTTCTAATGCAAAAAAACCGATTTAGGTTTTTGGTATACGTTAAGTACATTTGTTGGCATGTTCACTTTACATGGTTAGTAATTATCACAAAATTGTTTACAGCGAGCAAGGCGCTTACGACCCTTCAATGATCTACACAAAGACGAACATAAACCAGATTGTGACCTATGCGAGAGACAGGGGCGTAAGAGTCCTTCCAGAATTCGATGTTCCTGGTAAGCACGATCCTGAATTAAGACGTTGCCGCGTTGGTCATTAGTAACATACATGTAATGGGTGTAAAATTACCGGATTCGGAGGTTTGCAAAGGGGTGGTTCGTAGCCCAAGTCAGAGTTACAGATAGATAAAGTACATATTATAGGTACTTGATGGAGAAAAACATAGGTCAAGAACTCAAGACATTCTGATGAAACTTTGACAATTCAGGTTTTAATTGGTAAACCCGCAAAAGTATTGAGGTAATTTTGGTAAAGTTCGTTTCTTCTCTATTTGAGAATACGCTTTTTCCCTAGAGTGGAAGAATTATAGCTTAGGTACATACATGCCTTGAGGACGATTTTTAACCGACTTCAAAAAGGAGGTGGTTATCAATAAATTCGGATGTTTATTTTTTAAATTTTGTTCGTGCATAACTCCGTCATATATCGATGGATTTGTAAAATACTTTTTTGTTCGAAAGGGGTTTATTCCGAAATGGTCCCATTTAAATTTCATATAGATCTGATGATGAGTTTCAGAGAAAGGCAACGGAACTCTCCAAAAAATGACAGCAAATCAACCGCGATTGCTGCTATCGCATAAATCTTCATTATTTACGCAATCACACAACATAACATTACGCCAGTACACTCGAAAGGGTTACGCAGATATGTATAGTACACCCACATTTCGACAGTTAGGTACATGTTGAGTTCCATTTTATTGGGGATAAGCCTAATACCATGAAATGTGTTGTAAAATAAATGCTTAATAAATAAAGGGTGTAAAAAGACCCTTAACGAAAACGAAAACCACATATTCTGCCCATCATTGGGATCATTTTTTTGTTCTGGACCATACCTGGGAACCTTCTAGTTACGGAGATATTGAGGGTCAAAGTTCCAATTTTTTCACAAGTTTTTTTTTAAATACTACTTTTTAAGGTTCTAACTTTACTCCAATTACCTCCATGGTCCGTTTACTATTCAAAGCATCCATCAGCAATAAGTTTTGAGCGCATTATATTGAGTTTTACCGTAAAATGAGATTTTTGACCCCAAAAAAAAATTTCGTTTCCCAGCAAAAATTTTTGCGTAAAGTTACTTAGTTTGATGTACAGAATGCTTGGTTGACGGCTTGGTGAAGGGTCTGTTTACACCCCGTATTTGTGTGGGATATTTATTACAACTAAAAATGGAAAGATAACTTTAGCTTCAGAAGTCGGTGACAAAAAAACTAAATCAAACAAACAAAAGTCACCGACTTCTGAAGCTAGTTATTTTTCACTTTTTTTTTGTTTTTGAAATCGGTTTAATTTTTTGCAAAATAGTACATTGTTACCCTAGGGGTGAAAGTAACTTATTTAGTCCCGAGACGAGGTTTGGCACCCGAGCGCAGCGAGGGCGCCAATAGTTCGAGGGACTAAATAAGTCTTTAACCCGAGGTAAACACTGTGCTTTTCATTACGAATACAAGGAAAGTAAAAATAAAAACATGAATTACCTAAAGAATGTTGAATTTTAATTTACATAAATCAACAACTTTGGTGAGATATTTATTTAAAGTTTATGGTAAAATTAGAAAAATCAGTTATAGCTAGTGAAAGGTTTTGTCCACGTATGTTGATATTTTCTGGGAAACTTGAGTTTCTACTGTATCCTGAATGTTTGTAATGGCTGTATAGAAAGTTGGAACATGGTTCAATAGAAATGTGAAAACAGAACTAGTTTTTTTTTTATAATTTGGCAGCTGTCAGTTGAAAACGATTCTCCCTAGGGCTGAAAGTATTACTTTCAACCCGCTCCTCAGACAACTTCAGACCTACTTTCAGAGTATGAGTAATGAAAAAGGTTTTTTATTACCGGTGTCGCATTTTCCTTACAGTACCTACCTAAACTAAGTACCACATCGTCTCATTCTATTGAAATCAAATACTAGCTTAATAACGATATTCTTATCAGTCAACGCTTGAGATAGTGGCTCCTCTCAAGTTGACCTTAGATAAACAATACGTAACCGATAGAAGGAAAGTGTTGAGCGATTGTATTGCCACTTGTTCACCGAGCCTTGATTTTATCGTATTGGTATGTGTCAAGTTGCGAATTTGCACTATAAGATCCTATAATTTTCAAGTAATGCACCATTACCTACTGCATACTTGCCACATATAATTGGAATAGTAGTTAAATATGTAATAACTAGATACATATGTACTATGTAGGAAATTATTATGGGTTTTTTATTTTTACAAGCAAATGTAAGTGCCTACTTACGTAAATAATTGTGTTTTTAATGTATAAACGATGTCGCAGCTGCACATACTAACAAAATTAATTGCTAGGTATATATTTGAACACTATCGCACTACATACTAATAGGAAATAGTTACGCCTTATCAAAAAAAATACAACAATAAAATGATTAAAACCAGATTACGAGTAAAATTGTTAAGCTAGCTAGTTTGTATTTGAATACCGTGTAATAAAACATAATTATCTTTTAACTATGTTTAAACATATTTTTTATCATGTTCGCTGTGATGCTCTCATCGATGATTATTTAGCGAAAGAAAGTTGCCTCAATGATCAATCATACGCAGAATTCCAATGCAGAAAGACTAGAAGATGGCCCTACAATTAGGTTGGTAGGTTTGTCAAGCTACATAATTATCATGCATACATGGGGCTTGAGAAACTTACTTAAGATAATAAACCAGGAGTATTCTGTCTTCCTCACTGGTTGATTTTGAGGTACCGCTCTTGTCCGATGCGTTGAACGCTTGGAAAATGGCTTGTCCCAATACGGATTTACCGACAAACTGTCCTCCTAGAGACGGTGGGACGTAATGATCTACAGTATTGTACGGAATACCCTAAACACGTCAATCAATACTGTGCAGCGTGGTCGTGCCCGTCTGCTGGCCGTGAGTGAATGGGAGTAGGCTTGTGGCTTCAGGCATCCACCATTGGCATAATGATGCACGGCACGCCAATATTAACGATATTATTCCTCGAGCCTTTGCCGCCGGCCGTATTGGTACGTGACGGGGAAGAGACCAGACGGCATGAAGTTGGTGCCTTGGAAGGTGGACAGACCTTTGGTGTGGGATGCAACCTGTGTCGACACCCTTGCGTCATCTTACGTTGCAAGCACGGCGCGCGGCGGGCTGTGCGGGTGCTGCTGCTGCGACTGCTGAGATCCTCTAGCGGCGCAAATACTATAACCATATTGGTAGCTACAGTTTTGGAGCCCGAGTGCGCGTCTCCTTTTTAAGGAAATCTCTCGCCGACTGGTCAACACTTCGCGTGACCAGAGCACTGGCTTTTTCTTTGGCCGAACAATCAGCATTGCCATTCAACGTGGCAATGCTGCCAGTCTTGTGGGAGTTCTGGGCACGTTCCCGAATGACAACGATGCGGAGTAGTAGGTACTTTAGCTCCTAAGTGTCCTATTGTCGTCGTTGTATACGTATTATGTAGGTACTTAGTTTTAGTCTTAATTTAGTCCTGTTTTTGTAAATATTTAATTTGTATATTTATTTAAGGTTATTTCTATTACTTATTTACCGGATTCTCTAAAGGATAATAATATTTAATACCTATTAATAATCGTGTCTACTAACATATATTTAAGCAATTGTTTATACTAACACTTTATGGGCCTTGCTTTCTGAAAATAAAAGATTTTTATTTATTTTATCAGGTCACACAAGATCTTGGGGCGTCGCATACCCAGGGATCCTGACAAAATGCTATCAGTTCGACAAGATTGTTGGGTTAGGACCAATGGATCCGACAAACAACGTTACGTACAAACTGATCGGTGATCTGTTCCGTGAAGTTCAGGAGCGGTTCCCAGATAAATACTTCCACCTGGGAGGCGATGAAGTTAATATGGACTGCTGGTGAGTTTCTATAGATTAGGTACATACATAAATTATTCCGTTCTTATTTTTTGCCGATAATAGCCAAGCACACTTGGATGTCCTTTCCAACAAGTGCTATTAAATGTTTTAACTATGTAAATCCTAAACCATTAAAGAACAAAACATCGCAGCATCGGAAACCCATATATCTAGTGTAGTAGGTAATTTCGACTACTTATTGAAATTACCCTGTTTCTAGTGTTATAGGTATTTGCAGTAATTGATTTTCCCGGTGCTGCGAATCGCTCCCAAAAACCAGTAGTTGTAACTTGTATGGCACAACGATATTATTCCATCGTGCTCAGAAACCTGAAATAAAAGTCAATACTGTATACCATCGTTCTCAGGGCATCAAACCCTGAGGTTTTACAATTCATGAGTCAGCACAATATGAGTCGGCCCAGCGAGCTGCACGCGTACTTCATGACAAATGTCCTTCCGCTGTTGGGACAGAAATCCAAGCCCATTGTCTGGCAGGTATGTAATACGTTAACCCAAGCTTTTTAAACGAGCCTATCTTTGTCGCCTTCTATCTTAAGCCAAATCTTCCTTCATACATTTGCACATGGTCGTCGCCAGGGAGGGTGGGAGGGGGGGTGCAAGCTCATGATTTTTTTAAGTTTTAACGTTTCCTGCCTGATGCCAGAGAATTAGTAAGAACGGAATAAATTGTAGCGTACAACCACACTCCACTAGAACACACTCTCATTATAATATTTTATAAGGTTTTATTTAACTTGCCTTGTTAATTTGTGCGTTTGTTAGTATGTAACTATTGGTCGAATCTTGCAACTGAATTCTAAACCAGTTCCCTCGAACCGATTGAACTGAAATTTTGCATACACTATTGTAAATGTTTAAATATATGTCACCGTAAAATTGCAAATACCGTTATATTATAGTCTATCTGTGATATATATGTGAATCGTAACATACTGCTTACAATTTAACGCATTACTTTTCGGTAGATTATAATCTATCGGAGTGAAACTGTCACATAGGTACATATGACGATATTGAACCCAAGGAGAAAGTTGTTCAGTTTGATGGTCTGCAGCATATCCTTTCATATGACTATACCCTTTCTGTTACACGTTGTATAGTTACTAATTTTGTCGAGTTATTTAGTTAGTTTAGTTATGAAAATGTTAGGACCTCGGATTCAACATTTTTGAGGTGGCCATGCATTTTAGATTCTTAGAAGAACTTCAGCCGCATCCGTAAATAGTAAATTTAACCCTTAAAAATCAGTTTTTCTTGGATGGCAGTCCGGCATTATATTATATCATCTGTCATCTCTATAGTTCAGTTATAATTACGTTATAATTATGATATTATCTTAGAGTCTAGGGGAATGAAGTACAGGGTGTAAAGTTCTTCATACTCCAAAAGGAAGGATCCTCCGACCAGACCGGCGTTGTGTCTGGTGGGCTACAGACTGCCCGACAGGGGTTCTCAGGTTTCTCTACATAGTCTTAACTCGCGGAGGACTTTAATGTCGCCGTTTTAGAATTTGATGTCATAGATGACGCTGTAGTACTTTTTGCACTATGTCGCTGTGGTACTTTTTTGTACTATGCCGCTACAAGATAACACAGTCAATTCATCTATCTTGTATTTGGTTTCTTTGTTTAATAGTGATCTACATCTACACCATAAATGAATACATGGATGACAAAAAAATTATTTAACACAGACTGACATCACCCACACCTACCTTTAAAGTTGGTTATAATATATATTTTAATAAGTATTTTAAGTTTATTATGATTTTAAGTTTATTATGATTTCAAGTTTATTATGATTTTAAGATAATTGACATGTTACACACACATTTAAAGTTTATTTATTTATTTAATGTTAATTCAAAGCAATGTTGACATGTTTTTTTAATTGGAATTGTGTTTGTATGTTTAATTTTATAAGTTTTTAATTTTATAAGTTTTCATTTTTGCTGTGCCCCACAGGGTCCATAATTGTACCTAGCTATAAGCATTATTATTTTAAGATCTGTATTATTAACATTATGGAATGCAAATAAAGATATGAATATGAATATGAATACGTTCGAGTTTTCTCCTGCCGTGAAAACAATAATTTTAATCCGAAATGTTTCAGGAAGTTTTCGATGAAGGTGTAAAACTGCCCAGCGACGCTATCGTGCAAGTTTGGAAAACGGTCGGAGCTGAGGATATGGTTCGCGTAAGTAGTCAATATAAAATTATAATAGAAGGCGACTTTTCCCCATCAAGAGGTAACGTTCTATTATGGTATCTTCTACGTGTCACGCTCGCGATGACCGACTTGTGTTTTTAACGTCTCGATGTCCTTTGTGTCCTACTTAGCGGTCCGTTTTATGGATTTCAGTTCAAGCCTTATTTAGCTACAAACAAATATAAATATAGTAAATGAGCACGTCATCGGTGCTCAATTAACATGGATTACGTCCATGTTAATTTGGAAGTATGATGGTATTTTGAAGACTCGTTAATATTTAAAAACTATTCTTAACATGGTTTTCGACTTTTTTATGTGTTCACAGTGTGCAAAAATCAATTTAAGTACTACAAATAAATAATTTCCATGTTACAGGTTTTGGAGGGCAATCACAAAGTTATCTACTCTGCATCATGGTATTTAGACTATCTGGCCACAGGCGGGGACTGGAACAAGTTCTACACAGTGGACCCCCGTCAGATGATCCCGCGGCACTTAAAGGACTTGGACCTGAACAACATTCTGGGAGGCGAGGCTTGTATGTGGGGAGAGTCGGTCGATGATAGGAACTTTATAAGCAGGTATGTAATCTCAACTCATTGTGACAATGCGTCATAAGAATATACCACAAAATAGGTCTTTAATTATGGAATTGCGCTTTTTTACTCACATTGTGTTCTCATGTTCTGTTTATAACTTTGACGTATAGTTATATTTTTTCCTAATTCCATTTTTATTGGATGAATCATTAAATTACGCACCTTTTAGAGTTTAAAAACCGTACTAGTAGTTGCATATTACCTCATAGGGTAGTGTGTCAAAACACCTGTTTCAATGTGCCGTCGGTTTCACTACTTCAAGTAGGTATATTTTTGTCATAGACTGTGTTTAGAGAATTTAAGATACGCAGTGCTGCGCAGCTTTTGTTACTCTAACTATAGTTTGGAATTGCATCATAATCGGTTCAGACGTTTCCAAGAAAAACAACAAAATGTTAGTATGGAAATATCACTTTTCACAAAATCGTCCATACAGATCGGCAATTTCATACTTTAACCCCTAATATTACAATAGGTACCGAACCTTATTATAGTCGGATCCACGTGAAATATTGGTATAATACAGCTACTAGTTGAGTGCAATTAGACAATGAAAAAAAGAAGAAAGTAAAAAAAAATCGCTGCTTGGGACTTTTGTTTTTAATTTCCTTTTGAAAATTTCTTTTTCGTTTATGAATAACTTTGCCGAATTTATATTGTGGCCTAATAGCGTGACCTGTGTACATCCATTAAACGTCAATTTGGTTTGTTTCCTTGTTCATTGTTGTCGACGTAATGCATATTTCAAGTTTTTTTTGAAAAATTCCTATGTTCTTCAATTAGGTACCTACTTCCCTTTTTTAATCGAATTTTGTTACCAATTTCAAGGGTTTTAATTTTTTTGCACGGAACCCTAATTATTTTTCTAAAATAAAAGTAGTTCGACCTATGTTAGACCTTATAACATTAGCTATCTACCAGTAAAAGTCCCGTCAAAGTCGGTCCAGCTGTTTCGGAGATTAGACGGAACAAACAAACAGACAGACAAACCTACAGACAGATAGGCGGACAGACAAGAACTGAAAAAAAATCTGTTTTTGTTATAAGTGCCGTATGTATTTTCATATGCATTCAGTAAAAAGCTGTTATGGTAGTATTATAAAACAGACACTTCATTTTTTTATAAGAACTCAATAAAAAGTCCCCTGGAAATCCGACCACTATGAACTTCTTTCGGTTTTAAGTATTTTTTGTCTAATTGCACTCGGCTATACGTAAGTTGCACTTACTATTTAACCTTAGTTCATGTAACCCCATTCAATAACAATTTCATGAAAAAGTCATTCAATGGGGTTAAATGAACTTAAGATCACTATAATTCTGTAACTACATGCATCACATGCATGTTACTTGCACGACTCATTTTTAATCAACATACAACCTGACACTGACCTGCAAATTGCAAAAAACGTAAGAAAATTTAAATTTCGCGGGCTACCATGACGCATTCCACCATAAAAGAGAATATATCTTACTAATATTATAAAGAGGAAATATTTGTATTTTAGTGTGTGTGTATGTTTGTAATGAATAAACTAAAAAACTACTGTGCCGATTTCAAAAATGTTTGTACCATTAGAAAGCTACATTATCCCTGAGTAACATAGGCTATATTTTATCCCAAAATGTTTAAAAAATAAATGTCCACCCGTGCAAAGCCGGGACGGGCCGCTGGTTATAAATAAATGTAAGACATTTAAATTGATTACAGGGTATGGCCTCGAACTAGCGCAGTGGCTGAAAAACTGTGGAGTGCGGAACAAGCTCGGTTTAACTACTACAGGCATATTGCGTACGAAGTCAACCGGCGTCTGGAAGAGCACGCGTGTCGCATGAACCGGCGCGGCGTGCATGCACAACCACCTAATGGACCCGGGTTTTGTGTCGGAGGAATCTAAAATCTATTTAATATTTTTGTTACTTTCTTAAGATTTTGAATTTTAAAATGTAATGTTATTTTCATCTGTGTTTTATTTCACTCAGCGCGGTGGTGACGGATGCCAATCGGACTTAGAATTGGAAAGAAAATCGAAGTGTGTTAACAGGGCGTGTAAGTTTATTATGAAACCAGTAATCTGAAAGATATTTTCAGGTTCTCCATTGGTTGATTAGATCCAAATAGCCTTGAGTTCACCACGCATCGATGCTCTCAAATTCTCAAACTCACCAAGAAACAAAGTACGCCTAAACCTTTTAACATTCGCGCTACGAACACTGCGGCATCCTCAATACACGCCAAAAACTTTCACAAAAGAAAACTCAATTAATAGTGAGGGGGCAATTAGTAAATCAATTAGTAAAGTTTTTTTGCTTCGGGAGTCGGCCGTTAAAATTCGCATCTCGGCAGTGGGAACACCCAAATACTCCGAAATATTTTATTCCGAATTTCGATGTTCCGATTTTCAAAAGTCCGAATTTCATAATACCTAAGAATTAAAATCTCTATTATTAAAAATTACGAAATACATTTTACCGAAAGTCGTAAATCCGATTTGTTTGTTTTCCGATTTTCATACGATCGAAGAATCAAATGCTCGATGGGCTGTCGGTCCGAAAAACGACATTCCGATTTTCAATACTTCGAATAAACTGCTAAAATTAAGTTTCTGATTGTGATATTTGGCATACCACACTTGGCATAATCTTTAAATGAAAAAAGATGATCAATTTCATATTTAACCTTAAAATTAAAACATTGTCTTAAAAAGTCAAAAGGGTGAGCTACAAAAGTAGGTGACAGAAACGAATCGCTGCAAAACCGACTCCACGTAGTCTTGTCTGCCCTACCCCTAGAGTGTAATTTAAAATCGCGTAGGCGCGGAGGGGCGAGGCAGCCCGCGAGCTGAAGAGCAGGTGGTTTTAACGCTCTCCGCCGCGGCTGAGGTTGGCCGGCGAAGCCGGCCAGCAAGCCGAAGCTGCGGTGGTGAGCGTAAAACACATCTGCGATGATAAGCTGGCGTGGGACCGCCGGAGCCCCGCAGCGCCGGAGCCGTGACAGAAAACATGCCTGCTGCCTGTTGCATGCTCGCTTGCATGCTGCATGCTTGCTTGCATGCTGCATGCTTGCTTGCATGCTGCATGTATCTTGCATGCTTGTTTGCATGCTGAATGCTTTCTGCATGTATGGTGTATGCTTGTTTGCATTATTGCATGCTGCAAGCTTGTTGCATGCATGGTGTATGCTTGTTTGCATGGTTGCACGCTTCTTACAGGGAAATAAACTGTTTTATAATTATTGATGTTTTGATTAATTCGGGTACCATCTATTGTTAGTGAAACATTTGGGTTAAGTTAGGTAACAGTGACCATTAACGGATCAGATCCCCTCTATTGTTGGTTATGTGTTTATTAATTTATTTGTCTTGATATTCACTTTTATAAGGCGTTTTTATTTCGGAATTCTAACTAATCGGTATTTTAATAATCGGAATTCGTATTTTTGATGTTTCGTATTATCATTAAGTCGGACTTTTTGTTGTTCGATCTCTTGAAACTCGGTATTTTAAGAATAGTAATTATGAACGTTAGGAATATCGAAAAATAGGAATTATAAAAATAGGATAAATGATAAATCGGAATTGTCATATTAGGAATTTTGAACCATTCGGAATTATGAAAATCGGTATTTTAAAATTCGGATTTGTGACTGTCGGAATAAAGTTTTTCGTATTTATGTAGTGTACCCCTCGGCAGTGCGTACCTTTACCAAAAACTCTTGAAACTTAACGATCCTTTGATTCGCATTAAGTTGTTGGGCAAAAACCGCGAAAGTGGATCATTCCACTATTGTGGGAGCCACAACCGGCTGTTACTTGTTATGAGGACTGTCCACTGAGTTGGGCAGTGAATTCATGTTCAAATGCTCAACCACTTTAACACTAATAAAATCTCACATGAGAAACGGTATGGTTTTACTAAAGGACGTTGTACGACTGAAGCCGGTGTCACCTTATTAAAACACATATTTACTGCGTGGGAAGAGGCACAAGATGCCATAGGAATCTTCTCCTCCTCACCTCTCGAAAGCATTTGATTGCGTTAACCACGAAACCCTACTCTTAAAACTTGAACATTACGGTTTAGGGAAACTTGCGCTCAGTTAAGTGAAATCGTATTTAAACGATAGACATCAGCAAGTACAAATAAATGGTGTCAATTCAATGGGTTTAAAAGTAAGTATGGGTGTACCACAAGGTTCGATATTAGGTCCTTTCCTCTTTTTAGTCTATGTTAATGATTTACCCCATTTATTTAAAAACCAACCACAAATTGTGTTGTTTGCTGACGATACTTCTTTAATATTTAAGATAAACAGACGTGCCACAAATCTTGACGACGTAAATAACGCCCTACTGCAGGTCCATAATTGGTTCTCCGCTAATAATTTAGTAAATGGGGAAAAACGAAGGGCATAAGATTTGCTCTACCTAATGTCAAAAGTAGTGATTGTGACGGGTTCCCTATGTTGTTTCG
The DNA here is from genome assembly GCA_905220335.1 of Noctua pronuba. Classification (NCBI taxonomy): domain Eukaryota; kingdom Metazoa; phylum Arthropoda; class Insecta; order Lepidoptera; family Noctuidae; genus Noctua; species Noctua pronuba. Next base: position 17,259,697 of record LR999904.1, on the reverse strand, counting down.
AACGCCGCTGTTGCGACACACGCTGTTGCGAATTATTTTTCCACTGCCTCACAGGTTCGAAAGCTCATGGACTCGAATGAAGTAGTCGCGAAAGGCGCTGTTTCGAAAAACATTTTCACTGCCTCAAACGCTCGAATTCTTATTATTTAGATTTATTTAGACATAAAGTGTACAGACAATATTTAAGCAGTAATTAATAAGACGACAGGCCGTGTCGCCGGCGCGTTCGTGTTCCACGCGCGCCTCAAAGAGATGTCAGCAACCAGGAAGGGGCCCGCAAGGGCCGATGCCTGCCGGGGCTGCGGGACTGTTGGAAAGAGATACCGCGGCCCTGGAACACAAAGGTCAAAGAAGGAACATGGACACTGACACTCCCTCCCACTTCACCCAGAGCGGGAGGAGTTATTTGATGATTTCCAATCCGTAAAAAAAAAAAAACATTCAAGGCTTCGAGCGTATGAGGCAGTGAAAATGTTTTTCGAAAAATCGTCTTTCGCGACTACTTCATTCGAGTCCATGAGCTTTCGAACCTGTGAGGCAGTGGAAAAATAATTCGCAACAGCGTGTGTCGCAACAGCGGCGTTCGAAACAACATAGGGGACCCGATTGTGACATAGTATTGAATCAAGAGAAACTAGAATTTGTCGATAAAACTGTTTTCTTGGGGATCACGCTCGACTCAAGGCTACTATGGGGTCCTCATTTAACATCTCTTGCAGGATGGCTGAGCTCAGCAGCATATGCTGTTAGTATCATCAGCCATCAGAGCCATATACGGGGTGTAAACAGACCCTTCACGAAGCCGTCAACCAAGCATTCTGTACATCAAACTAAGTAACTTTACGCAAAAATTTTTGCTGGGAAACGACTTTTTGTTTTGAGGTGAAAAATTACGTTTTATGGTAAAACTCAATGTAACGCACTCAAAACTTGGTGCTGATGGATGCTTTGAATAGTTAACGGGTCATGGAGGTAATTAAAGTAAAGTTAAAACCTTAAAAAGTAGTATTTTAAAAAAAACTTGTGAAAAAGTTGGAACTTTGACCCTCAATATCTCCGTAACTAGAAGGTTCCCAGGTATAGTCTAGAACAAAAAAATGATCGCAATGACGGGGAGAACAAGTGCCTATCGGCTTCGTTAAGGGTCTTTTTACACCCTTTATGATCTACGTAGACGGGATTCTCTAAGAGAACTGTTTATGGAAATTAACATTATGACAGTACCTTGTGTAAGCTACAGCTCAGAAATGAAGGACTTTGCAAAAGAAAACCAAACATAGTATTGTAACTCACATATTTATTTCCTTTTCCACAATACTTAGAAAAAAAACACTTCAATATTACCAAAACAATAAGTCATATACTTACATGCTAACTTTAAAAATCTAAATTACACCAGAAGGCCGGCTCGTATATCAAAATTCCCGCGAATGTCATAATCCTAGTATTCTATATAGTCTGTGGTCATAATCAACGAATAATCGAATGAGTACTCAACGAGCATGGACTTGGTAAGTCCATGCCAACGAGCTGCAAGTTAACATGATGAACAAATAATAAAGCATGGAGTTGGTAAGTCCATGCCTACGAGTTGCAAGCTAACAGCTCGGCCATCCTGTTCAAAGCGCGTCCTCGTGCTTACAATCTTATTTAAATTGTAAAGAAAAGAGAACAATAAAGGAGAAGCAGAAAAGAGGAGAAAAAATAAACAAAGGTTACATTTCCACCAAACTAACAAACAAAAAGAAATAAACCAGAAAATATCAGTTCATTGACTATTACTACCATTAAATCATATTAAAACTTACTTTATAAAAAAAATATAATTTCGAAGTCAATATTTAATTTTACTTATTGTACTAAACTTTTAGAATTCATATTCATAACAGATCAACATAACTAATCATAATAAATATTCATAAATTCAAACCAATCATTCACAGAAATTTACTCTACACTTCGTTCCGTTCATAACCATCACTATCATCATCACACGACTTTTTAAGTTTCTATTAAATGTTAGCCAAAGCTGCATTTTATCTACGGCAACCACGGCTTCGTATCGCCGGCCGTGTTTACATATCATGATGGTGTCTTCAATTGCGTATCTTTCATTGGGAAGCACTTTCAATGCCCGATATGGACCTTGAAATTTATCCACTAGCTTTTGGGATTGGCCACCATGAGGAACTTGCCTCTCAACGCGGACTAAGTCTCCTACTTTATACTTTTAGCCAATTTTCTATGACTGTTGAACCTTTCTGCATCTTTTAATTGCTGAGCCTTTGTATTAAAACTTGCCTTTTCTCTTATGCTATTCAAATCTTCAGAGACAATTAAATTTGTGGTATTGATGCCTACTCAAATGTCGTAGATATAGTCATCCCAGGATGTGTCATCTTTGTTGTGAGTGCAAGTCGAAAGAGCATCTAGGATAGCCCCATTAAACCGCTCAACTTGCCCGTTAGCTCTGGATGTTGCTACGGCGTTAATAATGTGTTTTGTTCCGTATAATGTAGTAAATTCATTAAACGTTTTGCTTGTAAAACTAGATCCTTTATCGGTTATATGACGTGTGGGGACGCCGAAATAACTTATGTGCTCTTTTATTACGCGTATACTAGTTCGGGACTTAGTATTTTTACATCATTTATGTTTACAAAGTGAAACTATCTACCAAAACCAGTAAATAGCAGTTACCCCTCTTACTCTTGATAAAAGTACCTAAGTGGTCAGTGTGCACTGTATGGAAAGGGACACTAACTTTCTCTATCGGTTGCAGTTCGCCTAAGCAAGACTGCACATATTTTTTTCACATTTGACGCATTTTAGGAAATTAATAATGCAGTTGTAAACGCTGTAAGGTTTTGTCAAATCCTTAATGTCCTATCTCGTCATGGTTACGTTTTAATACTTGCCAGTTGGTCTAGTTGGTCCTCGACGCGTGGGAGAGGGTAATGGTCTTTTTTTGTTTTTCTATTAAGTGCTTGATAATCAACGCACAACCGTTTTTCTCCCGTTTTTTTTTCTGGATTAAAACACTGGGACTAACATAAGGCGAAGAAGACTCCCTCACAATGCCACTATCTAACATCTCTTGAACCATGTTGTTTTCTAAATGTTCTTTCAGCATGAGATAAACGATACGGTCTATACACGATTGGTTCGGCGTCTTCCAGTTCTGTAACCATTTCTGTCACTTTTGTGATTTACAAGATCTTTTAGACTCGTAGAAAAACAGTCTTGATATTCGTTTAATAGTTGCTGTAATCGTAAACGTCCTTCTTCTTTGAGTTTCTCACCGCACTTAATTAGCTCATCGGAATTCTCAGAATCAAAGGACATTTGACAGCTTTGAGCATTTGACAATTAAGAACTTCTGAAGAATCTAAATATTCGCTCTTAATAGAACGAGTCAATAAAGATTTTTTGAGATAGTTATTTCGCTATCGGACACATTATACACAAGTATCGAACCGTTCCCTGCATCGACGTTATATTCGCCCGATAAAAGATAATAATGTTTTCCATTCAATTCCCTAAGGGACGATTTTACGTAAGCATTACCGCTAAAAGATGGTTCAGAATTTACTGGTAGCACACTTATTGAAGACGGTGAAATGCAAATATTATCAGCGCATAGTAAATGTATCTTTCTTTAACTCAGCTCATGCACTCCTACCCGCATTAGCGCATAAGATGTCGTGCACTTAGTTCTATTATTCTATTATTTTCTACAATTACCCTTTTACGAGTTTACTAAAACTGTTACGAAATTCTAATGTCATTTTTGTTACTGACTTATTGTATCAACCCACTACGCAAATCGGCCTAATGTATTTATAAGTTATAATATTGTATTTTCTCTGTAAGTGATTGTAAATCTTTTGAGAAAATAAATGTCTAAAACCGTAAACCGTATCTTTGTACAATCTATCCTTTTAAATATTAATTTAGTTGGTCGTAATAATAATATCGGATATTTCAGTAAAAGAGTGCACCAAAAGAGAAGGATGACTCAGCACGTGATCTGCTATTGCATAAATATCAATAACTTTCCCAATGCCTTGGACTTCCACATTAGCAGTTTGTAGGCTTTGTAGAGTTCCAGCTGCTTGTTAACTTTTGTTAACTTTGTATCTTTTTTTTTTACTTCTTTTGTAGTAAACAACGCCTTATTGTCGGGCCTACGCTGTCCCCCCATACTTAAGTACAAATGCTGTAACCATGATAATATTGTAACACCAAATGATTTGAAAAGAGTAACCATGGAGTTTCTTGCCGGTTCATCTCCATAGGAAACGACCAACCCGAACCGTGCACCTTTTTGTCGACGTTTTATAAGTGCCCATCTGGGCCTATGTGAAATAAAATATTGTGATTGATTGATTGATTGATTGATTGAATACGCCCAACGGAATTGTCAGGCTTGCACCTATACCTCTCAACACGGGTAAATTAGGGGAACATTTAACATCTAACTCAAGCGCCCTAGCTTTACTTATAGGAATAAGCGTACACTGGCTTCCTAGTTCTATGTGACATTTTATTGCTTTACCATTAATTTTAATATCAAAAATATATTTATCCTTTCAGTTCTCAACTCGGAGACCTGTTTTTCATTCTTATCTTAAGTTTGGGTGTCGTTTTTAGGAGGATTTTCTTTCATCCTGTTGATCTTATAGCAGCTAGAAGCTTGATGACCCGATTTGTTATTTAATAGGGGTTTATCGCATCTAAAACTAGGGTGACCAATTTTGTTACAATTAAAACACCGAATGTTAGAATTTATTGTACCACAGGAGTTCGTATTCTGGGTTCACGATGTCGCGCTAGAAGTAGCTTCGCGCTCGTTCGTATTTCGATTAGCTTCATACGCGTCACTCTTTTGTCCCACCTTAACCATTCGAAAATATTTTAAAATTTGTACCGGTTCACTAAACTGAGCCGCCTGCGCTCCTACTCTAATAGCACGATCATCCACTCCGAGTAAGACACAATCTATTGCTTGTTTACCATAAATTTTGCATCTATTCAATAAATTCTATTTCGCGTAATAATAGTGCTCCAATGATTCGCCGTACTTAACATGCTTAGCCAACATTTCTGTCAAGAGTTCGGCGTAGTCCTCGCGAGACGGGAATGACTCAATTAGTTTTTTCTTCCATTCGCCCCAAGTGTAAAGAAGAGAAGGTAGACCTTGATACCAAGTCTTTGCCACCCCTTACAAATTTGGAAGGGCGTAGTGAATTATTTCCTTTTCGGACCAACCGTATATTTCGGCGCATTCTTCTACTTTAGTGATCCATACTAACATAGTTTGCTCTTTACTTAAGGGATCAAAATCCGGTAAAACATTACTATTAAAGGACAGCTTGGGCTTCTCCGAACTCTTGACATTACTTACAATTTACAAAAAAATATCTAATAGTACATTAGTTTCAGATTCTGTGTTCCCGTTCCGACTAGATTTATTAACTCTGGTTGACTCACGGCTATCCGAGCTTTCGTCGCTGCGCTCCGTCCACCTGGAACCGCCTCTCCTTGCCCGTGATCTCCTTCTGCATTTCCTCGTCCGGTCGCAGCTTGCACCGCCACGCGACGAACTATCCGAATCCGTGATAATAATTCGCCTTTTCCGGTTCCTAGACGGACGCAGTGTCCGGTGTTCAATCCTCCTTTCCATCCCGGCAGTAATCCGTTCCTCGTCCGGACTATCCATATGCCTTCCAACCTGGACCCACTCCTGCCCTCGAACCTGGGCTCATCTTCGCCCTCAAACCTGGGCCTCCTTCCGCCCTCAAACCTGGGCCCACATCTGCCCTCAATCCTGGGCCTACTCCCGCCCTCAAACCTGGGCCTGCCTCCGCCCTCAAACCTGGGCCAACCTCCGCCCTCAAACCTGGGCCTAACTACGCCCTCAAACCTGGGCCTACCTCCGCCCTCAAACCTGGGCCTACTTCCGCCCTCAAACCTGGGCCTACTTCCGCCCTCAAACCTGGGCCTACCTCCGCCCTCAAACCTGGGCCTACCTCCGCCCTCAAACCTGGGCTCACCTCCGCCCTCAACCCTGGGCCTCTCATCCTTGTCCATATTGGCTAGCAACCCTTCACCTCGGTTGCAACCAATAAGGATGTGTATCTGAAACTTGAAATTGAAAAGCTTAGTGCATGTTCGTAATAGTACTTTAGTCGAGTCATCATCTGCCTAGCCTTTTCCCAACCATGTGGGGGTCGGCCTCCAGTCCAACCGGATGCAGCCAAACACCAGTATTTTACACGGAGTGACCGCCTCCGACCTCCACAACCCATTTACTACTGGGCAACACGACAACCCCTGGTTAGGCTGGTTGTCAGACTTTTTGGGCCACTGACCACCTGCAACGACTGTCAAAGATCTTCAAATGACAGCCGGGACCAACGGCTCCACGTGCCCTCCGAGGCACGGAGGAAACTCAGCATGTGATGGGTGGTCACCCATCCACAGACCAACCCAGGCATGCAGGGCCAACCTAAAGATCGACCCGAGCGGCTTTTATTCTTTAGTTGAGTAGTTATCATAATAATTCTACTTCCTTCCTTATATGTGTAAAAAAACAAAAGCCAAAAATGTTTTCATCTTATGTAAGTAGATCCAAAAAATAAAAAGGCCTATTAAAAATAATAGGCGGGTACGGCCATAAAACCATTAACAGTAATTATATTTTCTCAATGAAAATAAACTTACGGGTATATCCTATCCTATCCTATCTGGTTGAATCTTGATGGCATAAAAAGTTCTGCTATAAAGGGTAGACTCTAAACTTACAATGCTTCATTCATAGATATCATTAAATAGTAGCAATTATAGGGGTTTATTTCGTACAGTAACAAGTGTAGGACAACCATTAGTCATTAACATAAATTACTTGTCGTTATTTCATTATGTTCTTTTCACATTTTCAAATCCAATTAGCAGTGTAAATCAGTAATTACTGCCTATATTCTTAGATCAATACGTTCACAATCCGTTAAATACGAATAAAGCCTTCACATTCAAGTTGATTTTGAAATTAAATTTCAAAAATAAAAATTATTTGCTCAAGAAAGAAATCTTTTCGTTCCTTTTTCCAAGTTAACGACGTATGTAGGTAGCCAGGAAAAGATAATAAAGTATGCGTGTCTGTATCCCGTGATATCACTCGTTATTTTAAGTGGACGTGAACAAAAGAAAATTATGAGAATTCTCTTACGATCCCACTTCTGAACTGTAAGCTACAGCTCAGAAATGAAGGACTTTGCAAAAGAAAACCAAACATAGTATTGTAACTCAAACATATTTATTTCCTTTTCCACAATACTTAGAAAAAAAACACTTCAATATTACCAAAACAATAAGTCATATACTTACATGCTAACTTTAAAAATCTAAATTACACCAGAAGGCCGGCTCGTATATCAAAATTCCCGCGAATGTCATAATCCTAGTATTCTATATAGTCTGTGGTCATAATCAACGAATAATCGAATGAGTACTCAACGAGCATGGACTTGGTAAGTCCATGCCAACGAGCTGCAAGTTAACATGATGAACAAATAATAAAGCATGGAGTTGGTAAGTCCATGCCTACGAGTTGCAAGCTAACACTTGTCAATACATCTATGAAAACATCATGTACGTTAGGAAAAATCTGCATTTATTTAGTAAATGAGGTGACAGACACCACTATAATACTAGAAACAGGGACCAACTAGTACAGCCAGGTTTCAGGCTAGCTAAAGTAGACTCATCTTTCATTAAAATGTTACAATAAAATACCCTCCCACTTTCTTCAACTGAATGAGACGAAATTTAAATCTTGTATTCAACGCACATATGTATAAGCATGCATATTATAAGTTGGGGGATTACACTGATGATAGAAATGCTTGGCTCAATGCTGGTCCTGCTCCACAACCAAAAAAATCGCAGCCTGGAAAAAATTGCGACTGAAAATTTTCAACTCGAAGTCTACATCCGAACAACGGGATGGGGTAAGATGATGATGATGATGACGGGGCGCAGACATATGTCAAATGTATAGAAGCGTCGTGTCCGCGCCCTGTCTTTTCTATTTATGTTTTGCGTCACCGACGCTTCAATACATTTTGTATGAAAGTGACGCGGAAGAGACATATGTCTGCGCCCCGTCCGCGTCTTACGTCTTTTCTGTGTGGCCTGCGCTTTAGGCTTCCCCGCCCATTGACCACTCCGCCGGCTTCTCTAGGGAGACCATCCAAGATTTAAATGAAGATAGAAGGAGAAAATGGTCGACAGAGGAACGGACTGCCGTTTAGAGTGACTGGGTCTCAATCATTCTTGCAGAGAGTAAATGTGATGTGCACAGACTTGGATACGCTGGCGGCAATTCTCCATTTGGCTAGCCATTCTTCAGTCTCATTTAAGCTGGTTTGCAATATGCGGGATGCTTGTGTTGGACATTTGTGCGAGTAGGGCAGTGTCATCCGCGAAGGTAGCAGTGTGCTCTCAGAGCTCTGTGGCAGATTGGAAGTAAACAGGGTGTACAGTACAGGTCCGAGGACCGAGCTCTGTGGTATTCCTACGGATAGTTCGTGGAATCCAATTGATTTTCTCTCATTTGAAATTTTCTGTTTGTAATGTAGGATTTTAGTACACCATAGAATGTATGAGGTATGTACCAAGGATTTTATTTTGACAAGCAAACCTTTGTGCCAGACTCTGTCAAAAGCCTGTTGTACTAGTATATATATTGTGGAGTCTATGCTGTTGTATGTCAAATTGTCAAGGTAAGCAGCCGAGCAGTACTCTTTTTTCTCAAAGGATTTTCTATGGGCTTGTTCTAACTAAAATAATGAAAATAAATTAGAAATTAAAATAGCAATTTTCATCAACTATTAGGTCTAAGTAGCTTTGTAGGGACATCTAGTATGTCCTGCGTGAATTAAAAAAACTGTAGCGACATCTAGTACGTCCTATGCGAATTAAAAAACTTACGAAATCAAATCATAGATGGTGCACCAAAAAAAATTGCTGTGTACGTGAAGGCAGGTTTCCCCCCTCTGAACAGTATTATATATGATCATAGACTACTATAAATATATATAATAGATATAAACATATATTCATATAATGATGCTCTGTGGTCCGCTTGTCAGGTAGCATATGGGTAGCATTCGTTTGTCAAAATCTAAAATGTTCGCGATCAAAATTTTTGTACGTAAATATTCCGCTGTATGATACTTTTAAATCTCTTTGTGGGGTTACTCATTTTGCCGCGAAAATGTTGCGGGTTCTTCTACCGTTTCTTCTTTTTAGCGCACTTTGCGTATTTTTTGTGACCAGACTGGCCAGCTGGACCAGGGTTATCGATATTCACGTCGTTAATCCTGGTCCAGAATTCCCACCGACGAAAGGGGAAGTGTGGCCAAAACCTCAACAGGAAGCAAAAGAACGGACTTATTTTAAACTATTACCCTCTGTTTTTAAGTTTACGGTAAGCGAAAAAATTAACCTCTATACCGCTTGGTCAAAATGAATTACCGAAAAATTTATACAAAATTAACCGGCAAAAAATGTTGTACTTAACAAACAAACATGTGCTTATTCAAATTACAATTCTACGAAAAATAATAAACTAAATTTTTGAGTCTGCCAACTTCTTACATAAGTGTTCGCGAGCTTTTATCTTGAATGTGAACCGACTGGTGGCCGTCCTGATATTCTGAGGGAGCGCATTCCAAAGGAAAACCGCCTGGACAAGAAAAGAGGATTTTAGAAAACCAGAGCGGTGAGAAGGACATCGTAGAAGACGATTATTGGAGGAACGAAGATTCTTGCTGTGCTCAGAGCATATAAATATTGATAGTGAGAAGTCAGATAGGAAGGAGAACTAAGGTTTGTCTAAAAGAGAAAACAAAGTCGTCAAAGCCCTTAGCGCTCTGCGTTGTCTGATGGGTAACCATTTTATGATCGACCGATGTGCGGACACATCATCATACTTACGGAGATTAAATACGAATCGAATGCAGTTATTAAGAAGTCGGTCAAGTTTATTGAGGAGATCTGCATTCAGGTCAAAGTAACATACCCATAGTCAAGGATGGGGAAGATAAGGGACTGAACCAGGATTGCCTTTATGTGTGATGGGAGAATGTTTTTCAATCTATACAGCAACCGCAACGTTCTGGTGACTTTTTTTCTCACACACGCGACCTGCTTACGCCAGTCCAGGCAAGTGTCAACGTACAAACCCAGATCCTTGACCTCGGAGCCAAACGGAATGAGTGTGCCATCAAAGGTAACCGGCGGTACCGGTAAACCATTCATTCTTCTCAAGCTATGGGTGCTCCCTATAATAATCGCCTGACACTTATGTATGTGTGTGTATGTTTGGGATACGCTGACTGCAATGAAGTGGTTTACCACACTGGACTTGAAAAGTGGCTACTGGCAAGTAGAAATAGACCCCAAGGACGAGAAGAAAACTGCATTCTCAACAGGTAAGGTGTTGTGGCAATTTAAAGTTATGCTATTCGGATTGTGCAATGATCCTGCGACGTTTGAAAGGCTGATGGAGCAAGTACTCGCCGGATTGATTGGAGACGCATCACGCACGTCTTGAAGATCACCTTAAAAACTCGACCGAGTTCTGGCGAAAATCCAAACACCAAATCTCGAACAAAAATATTACTCTTTAATTACTATTAAAAAAAAAAAACTCAAACCTAACCTAAATTAAACAATCATTGCGCGAAGCTCCAATCGATCTATCACCACAAAGTTAGGCTTATTAGCAACAATAGTCCTGTCAGTGACGATAGGTCAATAGTAATACAACGTGATATTACCATCATCAAGAACTGGGTCGGGCGCATACTTATAGTATGGCACTTCTGATTTCACAAGGTTGTAAACGACCTCACCCACACCTCACTCCCCCCGCAGACTTGAGGAGGCCCGCAGCAGCGGGCCGGCAGTCGGCACTAGCCGGTGATCGAGGAAGGCGCACTAGTTCCCATGATGCCCTGTGCAAGTGTGGGAAGGCAACACTGGGATGGTTCTTAGTTAGGTACAGTCTGACAGACCCCTCTAAGGAATTTAGAAGATAGCCCAAGCCGGGCTTTTTGGTTGTCAACTGGCAACTTTTAAAGGAAACTTTTTAAAAGTTGATAGTTGCCTCAACTAAAGTTGCCCCATCTGCAAAGTGCCTTAACCTGCCACAATAACTAAAGTAAGTAGGTATGTTAATCACTAAGTCCCAATACTTCAACAGGAAAAAGGAAAGACATGCGACATATTAAAAAGTGCTATAGATCGGTACACTGCCGTGCTAAGGAACACCCACCACATAGCATGGAGCCATTCGAAGGAGGTGAGGAAGCATGTGGACACGAGCGCCGACTTCAAGGGGACGCTGGAGGAACTGCAAATAGACCTCAGTAGACCATGCGAGGCCTACCCACACTTGGATATGGATGAGAAATGTAGGTATAATTGTACGTCTTCTCGTGTTAAATTTTGCCTGGCCAGTACGTGTGTCCAGGACAGGTAGTCCTGCACGGCTGCACGGCGGGAAAGACAGAAGATGCGATATACCTCGAGCCGGGGCTCCACACTAACACTAAAGTTTGGAATGGGCGATGATACCCCATTTGGCTAGACTAGATTTGCAACGGCCAACTTAAGCCCGCAATGTCGGTTCATAGTTTTGCATATTCACTTCTACAGTTCGTAAAAACATATCCTTGAAAAATCGGTGCGTAGGGGTTTCGGCAATTTTGGGAAATCGGCTAGTAGTTTTGTAGATACATTAATGGTTTTTCGACGCGCATCGTTTGTTGAATTTGCTCTCACTCAACTCTCTCAAGCGCAGCTCGTGCGCACATATTGTAATGGTTCGGTGCTAGTTATATTTGAATGTCTTTGGGTTCGGTTCACTTAAATACTTTTCTGCCTGGTTGCAACCACAGTTGCAACACTGACAAGATTGTCATTTTGCCCACTTTTACTTTCATTCAAGAAATTCAAATCCCTTATGTTATAAATGCGAAAACAACTCTGTCTGTGTGTTACCTTTTTACATGTAATTTGGCCTTGGCACAGGTAGCTCATGATCTGGGTGACTTCCCCGGCGTTTTCGTGGGTTGCTTTCCAACCTCTACGCGAGCGAAGCTGCGAGCAAAAACCAGTCAAAAATAAAAATGTTGCTATTAAATACAATCGAGTTTAAACAGCAATTGTTTGCAATTATTAAGCAGAATAAATGTTCTTGATATTAGTCATTGAAAACCATAAGCCCTATTGAGTTTCGTACCTACACGGCTTGTCTTCAGACTACACGTGAAACGTACCAAACGATCGACTACATGATAAAGATGTACCTATAAAAATCAAAATCCATTAAAATTAATACTGTCCAATGTCATTAAGCCTAGCCTTTCTATATTCCATGAACCAATTACATCATTGATTTAATATCTTATTTCATGACGACAATATGATTTTTCAGACTGCCTCAACGTTTCTGCAGTTTCGACACTCAAAAGTGAATCAATATGGGGCATTCTGAGGGGTATGGAGACTTTCGCGCAATTGTTCTATTTTTCTAATGGATATAAAGTAAGATATTTTGTTTAACTACGGTATATAGCAGAAATTCCATGACAAATGGAAGTTTTAACTGCATATGGTCACAGGACGTACTCATAAACACGACGCAAATCGAGGACTTCCCGAAATACACGTATCGTGGACTCCTGATCGACACATCGAGACATTATCTCACAGTATCGAACATTCTCAGAACATTAGATGCCATGGAAATGAACAAGATGAATGTTCTGCACTGGCACATTGTGGATGACCAGAGCTTCCCGTATCAGAGCGAGAAATTCCCGCAGCTAAGGTAACAAAAAAACATTGTCTTATGAGTAGAATTGAAACTTCCTTTTCCACGGAGGTTCCAACTTTCCTCATAAACCTATTCAATACATTGACACGAAGCGGTAACAAATTAACTGCATAAATCGCGGAATGGGAGTTCTTCGTTGAGTTTGTTAGATCTCCAATCGTTGCATTTTCTGTTGTTACTCAATATTCCTTTGCTGATGGTTATAACCTAATGCATTAAAGCCTATTTAGTTAGATACTTTAGATATATTTGTTGGCATTTTCACTTTGCATGGATAGGACATCACAAAACTGTTTACAGCGAGCAAGGCGCTTACGACGACCCTTCAATGATCTACACGAAGACGAACATAAACCAGATTGTTACTTATGCGAGAGACAGGGGAATAAGAGTCCTTCCAGAATTCGATGTTCCTGGTAAGCACGATCCTAAATTAAGACGTTGGTCATTAGTAACATGCATACAGGGTGTAAACGGACCCTTCACGAAGCCGTCAACCAAGCATTATGTCCATCAAACTAAGTCTCCCTACGCAAAAATTATTGCTGGGAAACGACTTTTTTTTTGGGTTGAAATTTCACGTTTTACGATAAAACTCAATGTCACGCACTCAAAACTTGGTGCTGATGGATGCTTTGATTAGTAAACGGGTCATGGAGGTCATTAAAGTAAAGTTAAAACCTTTAAAAGTGGTATTTAAAAAAAAACTTGTGAAAAAATTGGAACTTTGACCTCCAATATCTATGTAACTAAAAGTTTCCCAGGTATGGTTCAGAACAAAAAAATGATCGCAATGACGACGGGGAGAACAAGTGCCTTTCAGCTTCGTTAAGGGTATTTTTACACCTTTTATAGGTAAGTACAGAGTTACTTATCCTCCTGCATTCCTGATGAAACTTTGACAATTCAGGTTTTGTTTGGTAAACCCGCATTAATAAAATAACTATTGAGGTAATTTGGTAAAGCTCGTTTCTGCTCTACTTGGGAATAGACTAGGCTATAGGCTTTTTCCCTAGAGTGGGATAATGAGTCACACCAATGTTTTTTAATAATCGTGTCTTCTAACATATATTTAAGCAATTGTTTATACTAACACTATATGGGCCTTGCTTTCTGAAAATAAAAGATTTTTATTTATTTTATCAGGTCACACAAGATCTTGGGGCGTCGCATACCCAGGGATCCTGACAAAATGCTATCAGTTCGACAAGATTGTTGGGTTGGGACCAATGGATCCGACAAACAACGTTACGTACAAACTGATCGGTGATCTGTTCCGTGAAGTTCAGGAGCGGTTCCCAGATAAATACTTCCACCTGGGAGGCGATGAAGTTAATATGGACTGCTGGTGAGTTTCTATAGATTAGGTACATACATAAATTATTCCGTTCTTATTTTTTGCCGATAATAGCCAAGCACACTTGGATGTCTTTTCCAACAAGTGCTATTAAATGTTTTAAATATGTAAATCCTAAACCATTAAAGAACATCGCAGCATCGGAAACCCATACCTACCGCAGTAGGTATTTTCGACTACTTATTGAACTCAAACTCAAAACATTTATTTCAATTAGACCATTTCAGGCACTTTTGAATTTCACAAAAAAACAAAGAGCGAAGCTACAGTCACAGACACAAGGCATAATAACTTGTGAAAGTCCTGTAGTTGTCCATTCCAAGGCGTAGATCTCTATGGAGAAGAAAGGGCAAGAAACTCCATGGACACTCTTTTCAATCAAAATATTGTTACAAAATCTCGGGTACATCATTCATGTGGATACTATACATTTATGTGAGAACGGTGTGTAAAGAAGTGCAAGCTAAGAGCGTCCAGAGTAAAAATATCAAATACAGTTCAAAATTAAAAATAAACCATGGCAGCTAAGAGATGACCAGTCCCTACTGACAGCGCCCATTCACGAACATGACGCATGGATCAGCACGATTCAACTCAACCATTTTGAAGGGAACTAAATGATCCGACAAACCCGCCACCATCAACGAGACATTTGAGTGAGCATGACATTCTCTCAACCGCCAGGGCAAATTCGAGTCAAAGAAAGATAACCAAATGTAAATGGTAGCTTTACAGTACATAGTACTCACACATGTGCTATGCAATACAAGATTTAAATTTCGTCTCATTCAGTTGTAGAATGTGGGTAGGTATTTTATTGTAACATTTAAATTACCTGTTCCTAGTATAATAGGTATTTGCAGTAGTTGGTTTTCCAGGTGCTGCGAATGGCTCCCAAAAAACAGTAGTTGTATGGCACAACGATATATTTCATCGTGCTAACAAACCTGAAGTAAATCTCAATACTGTATACACCATCGTTTTCAGGGCATCGAACCCTGAGGTTTTACAATTCATGAGTCAGCACAATATGAATCGGCCCAGCGAGCTGCACGCGTACTTCATGACAAATGTCCTTCCGCTGTTGGGAGAGAAGTCCAAGCCCATTGTCTGGCAGGTATGTAATATGTTAACCCAAGCTTTTTAAACAAGCCTATTTCTGTCGCCTTCTATCCTCTTGCCCAAATTCAAAAACGGTTTTGGGGTTGACACAGCGCGTCTTCTTCCATACATTGGTATATGGTCGTCGCCAGGCTCAAGATTTTTTTAAAGTTAAAACTTCTTCTGCTTGATGCCAGAGAATTGATAAGAACGTAATAAATTGTAGCGTACAGTACCTAGAACCACACTTTTTATTTGAACTAGCGAGAAATCCGTACTTTAACCCTGCGAAAAAAAAGTTTTGTCACAGATGCTTCTTTTTTCTGCTTTTGCACTTCTATTGGATTTTCGCATGATCGACTGATATAGATAGAGGCTGAAATGTATTAGAAGCTCCTTGCTTAAGGCCTCAGCCATAATTTATGCAATTATGGCAATTATGTCATACAATAGGTTGCAAAAAATGGAGCATGTGGACATTTTGATCTCCAATTACGTATCTGAATTAATTCGAAGCATGATGTGAAAACGTTCGACCTCGCTTCGCTCGCTCCACGTATCTCATGTATGACGGGTCAAAACAATCCTAATCTGTCCAAGGCAGGGTATACAAATTCTGGAGCTCTCTTCGCTCGCTCTTGCAGACTGCCATTTAGTAGCTTTGAATCTTGACTTGGTTTATAACTCCAAGGTAGGGTGTCCATATTCTTTTGTTCTTCAAATTGTCTCCCTGAATTAATTAACTAATATCTATTTCTGAATAAAAGGACTAAAGAGAAGCTAACTTTTCTGGAACGGAGAGCTTACATGTTGTTTTAGTTCCTAACCTTTTCAAATAACTCAACAAAATTAGTAACTTCTACTTTTGTAGTTATTTATTTATTTATTTAAAATAGGTACGCCAACAGTACATACATTTTACATTTAACAATAAAAGTATACAGGTTAGGGTTCTTATGTAGGTACCAATTATAGGTGTACACAACATTCTTTCAAGAGAATACAGCTATATAATCATAAAGTTATAGAAATAAAATGTAACATAAAATAGAAAACATGACAACTTTGACTTAAACTAAAAAAGAGATTTAAAAAAAATACACTAATAACAAAAGTAGCTTATACAAAATAACAAAATATGCAAATAAAATCTAAAAACTCCTAAAAACTAAATTTAGCCGTTCAAATGACGGTTCAAATGAGTGCGCAACTGACTTTTGAACTTCAGTAGGGAACCAAAGAACACATCCAAATCAGGCAATTTCGAATTGAGTTCGTTGTATTGAATGCACATTCTTGATACTGGCGAGTGTCTCCCGATGTTACTTCTACTGGCTGGCGGTTGAAAAAGTCTAGAAATTGGCTGTCTAGGACGATTATATGGGACTGACAACATGACACGTTCTAGCAACTGTTCGCATTCAATTTGGCTATTGACAATTTTATGGAGAAAAACTAAGTCATGGACAGTACGACGGTTTCGAAGCGACTCAATGTGAAAGAAAGCCAATCGTTGTTCGTATGGACATCTGTGGGATATTCCTGTGGACATGTATGCAATATGTCTTGTAAACGCTCGCTGGATGTTCTCGAGACGCTGAGAATGTACAGCATACATAGGATTCCAAGCTATACTGGCAAACTCTAGATGACAACGTACCAATGCTTTGAAAAGTATTATTTTAGTTTTTACCCCAAAAGATTTCGCGTTTCTGTTGATAAAACCTAACATTTGAGCTGCTTTTTTCACAGTATCAGAGATATGAGAGGTGAACTTTAGTTTGTGGTCCAAAATTACCCCCAGGTCACGGATTTCTGAAACCTCTTGCAAGATAGCATTGTTTATTTTGTAAGGGGAAATTAATGGCTGTAATTTTCGACTGTAACGTATACAAAAACATTTCTCTGCATTCAAGGTCATCCCGTTAGATTCACACCAAAGACTGATTTGATCAAGATCGAGTTGGAGTAGACTGGCATCTGCTGGTGACTCTACTCTTTTAAAAATTTTGAGATCATCAGCATAAAAGGAAAAATCGCAGCTAATTCGAGAAGCAAGATCGTTGACAAATATTATGAAAAGAAGTGGACCCACATGCGAACCTTGTGGTACTCCAGATTTGGCATAATACAAACTAGACTCGTGACCTCCCACTGAAACTACTTGTTTCCTTCCGCTCAAATATGATTTAAACCAGTCAAGAATTGGACCATGTATACCATGAGATTCGAGTTTCTGTAATAAAAGTTGATGGTTTACCTTATCAAAGGCACTGGAAAAGTCTGTGTATATCGCATCAACCTGGTATCCTCCATCAATATCTTTTGTTAGATCAGAGATAAAACAAGTCAGATTAGTCTGAATAGAACGACCACTTCTAAAACCGTGTTGATGAGTTGAGATAAGTTTACTAACATGTCGATATAAAACAGGATAAATGAGGGATTCAAAAATTTTGGCCAAGGTTGAAAGAATAGCAATGGGTCTATAGTTTTTAATATTGTCTTGATCGCCTTTCTTATAAACAGGAACAATACGAGATTTCTTCCATTCTTCTGGAAAAATTCCTTCGGCAAGAGAGCGGTTGTAGATTTTGGCTAACGGTGCAGCCAGTACATTGGCGCACCGTTTTAGAAAATAGGGATGTATTGAGTCAGGACCCGCACCTTTGTTAGTATCAAGCTGATTCAACTTAACAAATATTTCCTTTGTAGTGAACTGAATATTACAAGATAAAGAATCACTAATTGCTGCGGTTGTGTTGATTAATGTTTGGGAATCGTCATGGTATACAGAGGAGAAGTGTGAAGCAAATAGATTAGCAATATTGGTACCATTTTCACCAAAAATACCGTTGAGATGCATGCGTTCAGGATATGTGGTGTTATTTTTGCGCTTTTCCTTAATATATTGCCAGAACACTTTGGCATTTTTAGTCACAGCCTGTTCTATTTTGTGTTTATAAGTTTTATGACAAACATCAAACAATTTAGAACATCTTTCGCGTAGTATCGAAAATTCTATTTTGTCGCGCGGGTTGTTAAACTTGCGGTACCGTTTCCTGATTTTGTTTTTCTCAGCAATTAATTTAATAAGTGAAGAGGAAAACCAACGTGGATATTTCTGCTGCTTAAGTGAGCGTTTCGGCACATTGCTCTCTATCGTGGCATTAACCGTTTCATAAAATACAGTCACCATGTCATCAATAGTATAACATGAAGAAAAAATTGATTCCCAGTCAGTGTTCCTAAGTTCCCTTAGAATTGCGGTGTAGTCCGCTTTAAAATAGTTTAGATTCCTGCTGTCGTTATTGCGGAGCCAGACAGTACTCGATGATTCAATACAGTATAAAAGTGAAGGATGGTGTGGATCTAATTTACTTAGAGTATGTGAGGGTTGGTTTATTTTCCCGTCTCCAATGCTACTGACAACTAAATCCAAAATTCTGCTGTTACAATTACAGATATTGTTAATTTGAAAGAGATTATTAATGGCCAGAAAATCAACTAAAGAGCATTCCGATCTACTGTTATAGTTACTAGGTACTGTGTAATTACAATTAGGCTCAGTGATCCACTCAATTCCTCCTAGATTAAAATCACCGAGAACCACCACACTGTCAATTTGATTCATAACATTGCTGACATTATCAAGAAACTTAGTTTGCGTATCAAGTTTTGGAGGGGGTGGTACATATACAGCACATATTGCAATTTTTTTAGGTTTGTTATCTTGTGTTATATTGACTGTAACCCACAAATCTTCAGATTCAGATTCCCAATTGGTAATTCGACAGGAGACAAATTTCCTTGAGATTGCAATCAACACACCTCCACCATCCAATTTCAAATTTTTATTACAATTCTGATTAGTAGTGTTACGTGTTATACGATCTCTTCGATATACAATGTATCTATTGTCAATGAACTCATTATTAGATATGTTTTTGTTAAGCCAAGTCTCAGTAAACACAATAGCATCATATGAACAAAGTAAGATATTTTTATACAATTCGTTTGTTTTGGTTCTCATTCCTCGTACGTTTTGATAGTAAATAGTGAATTTTGTTTCTTAATACGCAATAACGTTGATATCAGTAACAATGATTACATCATAAGTTTTAAGCTTTCAGTGCTACGTATTAGCAGTGGCTGAGTAGTCTCATCTTTGCGAGTAAGGATTCGTCCATTTCTAACCCAGACAAATTTGTATTTTGATTCTTTAGCCTTGAGTCTCGTAGCAGCATGGAGTGATTTATTTGCCGGAGTTAAGTGTTCAGATACGTAGACGGCAGCTTTAGTTCCACCCAGACCTAAGTGATGTGTGTTCAACTTGTTTTCAGGATTATTTCTATTGTGGTCCTGCACAGCTGCTAGTAGGGTATCTCTTACACGAGGGCTAATTTTGTCGAGTTAGTTTAGTTATAAAAATGTTAGCACCATTTTTGAGGTGGCTATTGTATTTTAGATTCTTAAAAGAACTATAACTTTAGCCTATGCCCAGCGGTAGGACAGTAAAAAAAATAGAACTTCAGCTGCATCCGTAAATAGTAAAAACCCTTAAAAATCATTTTTTTTTCATCCTTCTGCCAGGCAGTCAGGCATAATTTATTATATCAACTGTCATCTTGTTATTATTACGTTATTATCTTAGAGCTTAGTGGAATGAAGAACAGGGTGTAAAGTTCTTCATTCTTCAAAAGGGAGGATCCTCCGTCCAGACGGGCGTTGTGTCTGGTGGGCTACAGACTGCACGACGACGGGTGTTCGCGGGTTTCTCTATATCATCTTAACTTGTGGAGAACTTTAGTGTCGCCGTTCAAGAATTTGAGGTCTTTCTTTGTGTAATAGATGACGCTGTAGTAATTTTTGCACTAAGTCGCTGTACTACTTTTTTGTTCTATGCTGCTACAAGATTTCTTTGTTTAATAGTCATCTACGTTCGAGTTTTCTCCTGCCGTTAAAACAATAATTTTAATCCGAAATGTTTCAGGAAGTTTTCGATGAAGGTGTAAAACTGCCCAGCGACGCTATCGTGCAAATTTGGAAAACGGTCGGAGCTGAGGATATGGTTCGCGTAAGTAGTCAATCTAAAATTATGATAGAAGGCGACTTTCCCCCATCAAGAGGTAACGTTTCCTCCAATAGGAGGTAACATGAGCAAATAAAACTTGGGAAATCTTGAGAACGACAGCTGCTCAGCTTTCTCACATTCCATGAACGCAAACGAACGTCGTCGAAAAGCAACCCCATCATTATAATTATTCGGTGTTAGTGCGAAAGGAGGTCTTCACTGGTAGTAGGCTAGTATTTTAACCTAGACGAAGCTTGCTTGTGGGGTGAATCGGTCGATAGCGCAAACTTTATTTCTCGGTAAGTGCACCTCTCCTCATTTGTTCTATGATGGTATCTTCGACTTGTGTTTTTAACGTCGCGATGTCCTTTGTGTCCTACTTAGCGGTCCGTCTTATGGATTTCAGTTCAAGCCTTATTTAGCTACAAACATATAGTAAATGAGCATCAATGAGCGTAAGACTGTGGCTGGCCAGGACCTTCTTCACTGACCAGGACCAGGCTTCACTTTCCTCAGTCAGTTGTTAAAATGTTTTCATGATTTCGGTGTATGGCCTCGTGCTAGTGGTTTAACTGAATTACTATGGATACACGATTTCTAACGGCAAAAAAGTTTCTACTCGGCTTGAAGAGCATACGTGCTGCATGAAAAAACCTGGTGTCCAGGCACAACCATCTAGTGATGCAGGATTTTGTGTCGGAGGAGTCTTACATGTTGCGTGTTTAACTATTTACTCTCATGAGATTATGACGAATATTAAAATATATTGTAATAGGTACAGCTGTGTTTCTATGAATTCTTTCCCTTGAATCTGGCTTTTTATTTTCATTTTTGATGAAAGTTCCTTCCCGGCTGGGTCACCTCTAGATTGCTGTCGACACTTTCGTCTTTGGGTTCTTGAATTTGTAAATCACTTCAGAAGTATCTAGCTATTAACATCATTATTTCCACAAGAACTTGCAATCATTGTGTGAATCTTGATATCGATATCTGCATGCACTTCGCTGAAATCGTTCTATTCTGACGTAGGTTGGAAATATTATTAGATTATGCCCATTTTATTTAATTTGAAGGTATGATGATAGTTTGAAGACTCGTTAATATTTAAAAATGACTCTTAACATTAGTTACGTTCGTTCTTGTGTTTTGTGTGTTCACAGTGTACAAACATACATTTAATAACTCTGGTCCCTGATCATTATAATCTGGATCTATTCAAAGTTCTAGCTATCAACGTCATTATTTCCACAGGAACTTGCAATCATTCTGCGAATGTTAACATCGATAATAATATCTGCATGCACTTCGCTGAAAACGTCCTAATCTGACATAGACATTAATGTTGGAAATATTGTTGATGAAACCATGTTTTGTGTGTTCACAGTGTCCAAAAATCCATTTAAATACTATTAAATAGGTAACTAATTTCCATGTTACAGGTTTTGAAGGGGAATCACAAAATTGTGTATTCTGCATCATGGTATTTAGACTCTCTGGATAATGGCGGTGACTGGCAAAAGTTCTACAAAGTGGACCCCCGTCAGATGATCCCGGGATATTACAAGGACTTGGACCTGAACAACATTCTGGGAGGCGAGGCTTGTATGTGGGGAGAGTCAGTCGATGATAGGAATTTTATAAGCAGGTATGTAATCTCAACTCATTGTGACAATCTTTTCTTTCTTTCTTTCTTTCATAATAATATTACAATACCAAACCTTACCATCTAGTCAGATCCACTGTTGTTCACTGTTATAAAAATATAGAAAATTAAAACTACAGTAATTTGGTTGCGGATACTAGCTACTCCACGAGAAATACTAATACAGTACAGCTTCTAGTCGAGTGCAATTAGACAGTAAGGTGGAACGAAGTTTATAAAAAAGTTAAGAACAAAGCGATGCTTGAGACTTTTCTTTTTAATTGTCTCTTGAATATTTTATTTTTTCGTTGATGAACTTAAAATTCGCCAAATTTATATTGTGGCCTGTGTACATCCATTAAACGCCAATTTGGTTGTTTGTTCATTGTTGTCGACAAAATGCATACTTCAAGTTTTTTTTTGAAAAATTCCTATTTTCTTCAATTATTTTATATATACCATTTTAAGTCTAAGATTTATTTTGTTATTGGCAACTGGTACTTTTTCACCGACAGCTGGACGTAAAAATTGTTAAAGAAAACAACATTTTCGAGTGAAATAACTAAAAATTAATTAGCAAATATCAGAAAATCGTCTATGTAAACTTTAAAAGTAGGCGATTTTGCTCAAAACGTTTGAATGGCGGTCAAAGTAAATATTATCCTGAAAATATCCTTATTATATCAGCTATCCACAGAGAACAAATACGGAAAATATATTCGGAGGTACCTACTCGATAAATGTTTATTATTGCTGACGAAGGTGGAATGGGGCAGTTGGTACATTCGCAAGAAAATAACCATTTCTCACAATTTTTAACCAGGATTCGTTGCAAGCTTGGGTCTCTGCGCCCCATTTAATATCAATACCGATACCGCTTCCAGTTCTTGGCGATAGATCCATTTTGTCATGTTTTACTTTTTCAGCAGCAACTAATATTAAACATGTATACTTAAATATTTTTGTAGTTATTAAGCTTCATTAGATAGCTACTACTTGAGTTCCATAGAAACATTTCGAAAAAAATCGCCTTCATTAACATAGACGATTTTCATTTATTTACGAATTTATTTATTTTAAGTCACTACACTAGTGAATGTGGTTTTGTTGGACATTTTCTTGTCCAGTCATCTAGGACAAAGTATTAGTAATTGGGTAATTTAGAAATAATTGAAAAAAAATTGAAATTTTGAAAAAAAAATACGCATTGCAGCCAAATTGAACAATAAACTGACCAAATTGACTTTAAATAGATACAGGCCACACTATTACGCTTCAATATAAATTCGGCGAATTTCAAGTTATTCAGGAACGGAAAAAAAATGAAAAGGAAATCACAAAATAAAATTGACCCGTGAATCTCCTGGGAACTCAATAAAAAAAGCCCCATGAAAATGTGACCAAAAAAATTCTAAAAATGGAACCAAGTTTATACTTCGTTCCATTTTGAGTATTTTCACCCGATTGCGACGAAGCCCAAAAGGAGGCTTATGTGTTTCACCTGTATGTAAGTATGTCTGTTTCTATGTTCCCTCGTAACTCCTAAACGGTTGAACGGATTACGATTTACGTCGTTAGATTCTTCTTGGTGGCGCGAGTATCACTGGTTATATTGAAATGAAGAACAAAGAAAAATGGCGGATTTCGGGTGCCATTTCATAGCGTTTGAATTTTTTTTTTTCAAATACCATCGAGTGCGGTATCAAAATGAAGGGTTTTAAAGGGTGATCACAAACAGATATCTAACTTATAAGTTTAAAAATTAATTCTAAGTGACAAATTGTATAAAAAAGGTACAAAATCGTATACAGGGCTTCCCACGGCTATGCCACACAGAAACCTTAAATATTGTATAGGTATAGGAAGTTTTACTGAAAAAAGACTTCATTTTTAAAATAATTAGAACTGTTTTCAAAGATTTTTAAATTATCGCCTGCCTAAACCGGGAATCCAACTCGCCAATAATATGAAAAAAAAAAACATTATTTTATGATAACGGTCGAAGGGGTTAATTATAAGGATTATTTTTTTCCTTGATAACATACCCATTAAAATAAAAAGAAGACCATGAAATTTAAGATTTTATTAAAAAAATTGTTTCCTATAAACATAGCCGTGACACGACCCGTATATTAACAAAAGCTGAATCGTCTGCGATTTTTTTCACGTTACTAAAACAAAAAGCTGGAAATAAAAAAAAGTAGGTGATAAAACTAAAACCATAAAATTATGAAAATGGAATGGGCCCCACCTGCAGTTTTTTCACTCGGGTTTTTTAGTTTGTTCACCTACTTTTTTTGTCTAATTGCTCTCGACTATACTTAGTAAGGAAATTCATTGGAAATCTTGCACTAAAGTTGCGCTTACTATTATTTAAAAGAGAAATATATTATTATAAATAAGTAAATGTAAGACATTTAAATTGATTACAGGGTATGGCCTCGAACTAGCGCAGTGGCTGAAAAACTGTGGAGTGCGGAACAACCGCGGTTTAACTACTACAGGCACATTGCGTACGAAGTCAACCGGCGTCTGGAAGAGCACGCGTGTCGCATGAACCGCCGCGGCGTGCATGCACAACCACCTAATGGACCCGGGTTTTGTGTCGGAGGAATCTAAATATCTATATCTCTATACAAATAAATAAAATCGAAGTGTCTGTTTGTAACATCATAATAACAGCTTGTTACTGAATGCATTTGAAAGTACATACGTCACTTAAAACATTTATGTATTTCAATTTTTGTCTGTCTGTCTTTCTATCTGTATGTTTGTTCCGGCTAATTTCCTAAACGGCTGGACCGATTTGCCGGGACTTTTACTGGTGTATATTTAATGATATAAGGTCTAACTTAGGCTAGTTTCATTTTAGAATAAGAATTATTGTTCCGTGCAAAAAAATTAAACTCTTGAAATTGTTAACAAAATCGTGATTTATAAAAGGAAATCATATTTTTTTATAATAATTTCACACAAACGAAGGTAGGAAATATTTGTTATTTAAAAATTTTATTTAATAAATTTGTTACTTTCTTAAGATTTTGAATTTTAAAATGTAATGTTAATTTCATCTGTGTTTTATTTCACTCAGCGCGGTGGTGATGTACGCCAATCAGTCTTAGAATTGGAAAGAAAACCGAAGTGTCATCTGAAAGATATTTTCAGGTGCTTTATTGGTTGATTCGAGCCTAATAGCCTTGATTTCACCACGTATCGATGCTCTCAAATCAAACTCACTCAGAAAAAAAGTAAGTAGGCCTAACCCTTTTAACATCGACGCAACGAACACTGCGGCATCCTCAATACACGCCAAACCTTTCACAAAAGAAAACCCAATTAAAAATAAGGGGCAATTAGTAAATCAGCGGCTCTGTTTTGCTTCGGGAGTCGGCCTTTAAAATTTGCACTTCGGTAGTGTGTACTTCGAGTGAACTTGCAATCATTCTGCGAATGTTAACATCGATATAGACCTGCGTGCACTTCGCTGAAAACGATCTAATCTGACGTAGGTTGGAAATATTGTTGTTGAAAAGTTTTGTGTTTGTTTTTCATATGTGTTTTATTTCACTCAGCGCGCGGGTGACGGACGCCAATCAGTCATAGAATTGGAAAGAAAATCGACGTGTGTTGTCAGCGCGTGAAAGTTTATAATGAAACCAGTCCGCAGTACCTATGCGAGCTGTTATCTGGCTTAAAAGAGTCTGCCCCCTATACCGTGCCATACCATGACCGTGCTATGAACTGGCATGGTAAGAAACATGACAAGGTCTACTACGCCCAATAGAATGTATTATCACACTGCAACCGCGTAGCTAGCTAGAGTATTACTGAACCACTTAGAAATGTAATCATTTAGATTTATCAAGTTCCAGTGATAGTCCTCCCTGCATCATTCAGGCAGTGCCAAAGAGTAGAATACTTAACATGCAATAACCAAGCAGCGCACCAATTATCTGTCTAACTTCGCGTGTTAGGAAGTCGTCAGTCAACAACAATGATGAGCCTTGTTTCCCTTGTATAAAAGAAAAATGATAAAGTCACGCGATAGTTTAAAAGACAACATATAACAAGCTTGCGGTTGATTACTGTTAGCCTACAAACCACTTCACCCACTACTGGGCAAAGGCCTCTCTCCAAGACTACCCGTACATTCGATCCAGGGCTAATACTGGCCACTGGGCTCGCTCGTCCCACCATCTTCTACGACGTCTACCGCGTCGCCTTCTGGCTGTTCAGGGCGCCACATAGCGGTTACTTTGGCCCACAGCTCATTGGGCACACGACAGACGTGGCCAGCCTAGACCCACTTTAGCTTAGCGGCTTTTTGAGCAACGTCGATAATCTGACCTTTGGAGCGCAGTGTAGTGTTATGGTCGGCTCCATTGCACGTTGGCAAACCTTGAGTTTGGACTTTTTAATGTTTGTTAAAGATCATGCCTGGGGTCCAGAGGTCAAGACCGGAAGAATGCACATATGTACGTCCCTGATTTTTCGCTTGAGTGACAATGGAGATATTGCAATTCGCCACCCTTTACTCTGATCCTCTATTTTGTGGGGTTTGACATCAGTTTGGTCTTAGATATACGAATTCATCGCCAGTCCAATCTTAATACTTACTTAGAATAATTTGTTTTTTTATTTTATTTCAACCTAACTCCTATCTTTTGTTCAGACACAGGTACTCAAGAAAACTATATAACGTACTGAACATACTACTGATATTAATACTGATAAATGAACTGAAAAACATTTATTTTATAATTCATTCATTCCCGTTGTCCCAAATCACCTACCTGTTAGCCCCTCCCTGTACTACGATTTAGCTACCAACGTACAGTCGCCAGCATATCAAGTTACCACAAACTGTCAAATTTCTCCAAATGATTTTAAACCGTAGAATGTTTAAGGTGAAGCTCAAAATCGAATGAGAAAATTAGACACAGCTCGTAGCTAAATAATAACAGCCGCTCGGATCGATCTTTAGGTTAAGCCACCCTTGCCTAGGTCGGTCTGTGGATGGGTGACCACCCATTACATACCGAGTTTCCTCCGTGCCTCAATACCCAGTACTAACTGATGTAATGGCGTCTGTACTTTGACACAGGCGTAAGTCCAGCTATGCCAACTCTAGGGCTATTGCCTCTATGATCCATCACGAACTATTTTATATTTGATTTTTGCTTTTGAAATAATTATATGGTATGATGGTAACCCACGTTTGACTCCCGTCAATTTTTCAAAACACAACGTTTCTTCATTTCTTGTGTATAAAAATTCTACTCTTTGCCATTGCTTCAGTTCCACTTCAAGAACTTGTGTATTTTGAGTATTTGAGCTAATACTTCTATTAGTACGTACATTGACAATGTCCGTGATCGATGAAGACGTTGCAGTTGCACCTTGGGTTGGTCCTACAAGTTGCAAAAATACGTTATCAGTGATAGTTCTTTCATCCACCGATGAAATCGTCGAAAAAATATCAGAATCTCTCACAGAAGTTCACAACATAGGAAATTTTCGTTGGAAACTACTTGTATTAAGAACGTTTGATCTGGAAGCCATAATTCAACGGTCTGATCCGACAGGAAAGATCGGTATTGACTTTGTTATTTTAGCTATCGATACAAGTAGAACATTTTGTTTGGAGTGGGCGAAGAAAACGTTAGTGCAAGTGCATCCGGATTTAAAACTACGACGTGTGGTGCTTCTAAATGCTGGTGGAGTTCTTGCGAACGATATGGCGATCAGTGCAAGTGATCTGATCAACTTCCAAAATGAAACTAAGGTAGACATGATAACTGCAAATGTTTTCGATGCTGACAATGCTGCGTTTTTGGCTCGCAGGTTACTCAAGTACATTGAAGTGTCTGTTGGTGTTAAAACTGGAATCCCTAATCTTAATGTTTGATTGTATTAAATTTTGAATGTTGAAGATACTATTTTCAAAATTTAGAATAAAGAAAGAATGATACTCTTGTACAGATCCCGCCTTTAGCATAGTCAAGTAAAATTTAAATAATTATGAGAATTTGTGTAGTTAAATATCAAAATGAGGTAAGTCACACCACACCCCTAACGCCACCCATTGACCCTGAACTATGAATGGTACCTAACTAATTTAAAATAATAATGTGTTTATATAATTAAAGGTATTTATTTAAAAAACTGCATTATTCTTATTATTTTAAGATACAAATAACTGGAATGTTCATAATAATTTGGAATCTGATTTAATTTTATAATTTGTCTTGATTTGGGCATAACTAACTCATCAGTGGTATTCTGGGGTCTACCCTTTATAGCAGAACTTTTTATGTCATAATATTATTATGCATAACAGCAGATAGCATCATCTGCCTAGCCTTTTCCGAACTATGTTGGGGGTCGGCGTCCAGTCTAACCGGATACAGCTGAATTCCAGTATTTTACATGGAGCGACTGCCTATCTGACCTCCACAACCCAGTTAGTACTGGGTAATACGATACCCTTTAGTAAGACTGGTTGTCAGACTTTTTGGGCCACTGACTACCCGTAACGACTGTCAAAGATCTACAAATGACACCCGGGACCAACGGCTTAACGTGCTTTCCGAGGCACGGAGGAAACTCGGTATGTAATGGGTGGTCACCCATCCACAAACCAACCTAGGCAAGCACGGCTTAACCTAAAGATCGACCCGAGCAGCTGATATTATTTAGCCATGAGCTCCATAACAGCAGATGGCACAAACTTCAAATTGCAGAAAATCATTTAGTAAACACTCATTTATCATACATGCAAACTCATTATTTTGTAGCTCAGAATCATCTTTAGGCATAAATTTCATATCCATAAGAATTAAAAAGTAGAACCCTCATATCGCAGAAATTTTACAGTTACATTTAATTTCCATAATAATTGAAAGCTAAAACTATCACATATCAGAGAAATTTTAGATTAGTTTAGCTTAAATTGACAATGTATTTTGTTTTATTCATTATTTAATCTTTCTGCAAGTATTATGTGTGTGTGAACATAGTGTACGTTACCCTAGCAGGAAAGTGTCTCCTAGAGCGATGAGTGGAACATATAATTAGTGTATAATCTGCTGTGAAAGTGCACCACATAAAAAATTGATGTGCTTTGTCGTTTTGGAAAAAACTATTCCTGCTAGGGTAACGTTCTTCCAGCAGGAAAATTTTAAACGAATGATCAGAGGGAAATATTGTGCATATGTACGAATCCGTCGCTTTTTTGTAGTCATTCGAATTTGGTTGGATAACCAGCGCACCAATTTTTTATGTGGTGCACTTCCACAGCAGATTATACACTAATTATACGTTCCACTCATCGCTCTAGGAGAACCTTTCCTGCTACGGAAACGTACACGTGAACATATGTGATTTTTATTTCCCTATAAGAATCATGCAAACAAGCAAACATACTAGTTAGCCAAAATACTTTGATCATATTTGTATATTAGCAGACACAAATAACAGGATTGTTGGGATTTGTATGTAAGGTTATTCTTTTAATGGTCAATAAACTTTTTAACTTTAACTTAGTTGTTATAAAATCAGTAAGTTACTTAGGTGTTGTAAGATATTGAGCAAATAAAACATGTTTTACACATTTTGAATCATTTATTATACTTTGATTGTACTACAAAATAATAGGAAGTTCTCTACAGTTACAATTATATTATATATTACATAAATAATAAAACAATTACAGCAGTCCTCATTTGTGTAGCAACCTCACAATATTCATGTAGCAACACTATTGCTAGGTAGTTGTATAAAAACAAAAATAAACTATAGGGCTGTGCGGTGATAATGGATATAACATGACCTTATAACTAACTGAAATACTGCTCATTTATTAACATAACTGTTTAATAATTATAAATAACATTTTAAGCATAGAAAAATCTGTAAAATAATCCAAAATTATAATAAAACAATGAGAATTTCTCACAAACAAAATGTCAAGCTCACAAATTCAAAATGCACTACAATTTCCTTGTTACACTACTGTATTCTAAAATATACCGCTACAGATTGTTGCAACTAACATTAAAGTCACCAAAGTGACTTGTTTAAAATAAACGTATACAAAAATTTAATATTAGGCAATATCACAACTAAACCGCCTGTTCAATAGCAGGCAAATAAATACAGTCACATAAACATTATTTAAATAATCCCACAGTGATGCACAAGGATCAGTAAATAAAATAATTGCAAATAAAAAGACAGTTTTACTGCACTATGATTTCAATCTGAGTTTTGGATACAATAATTGCTAAGGCCCAAAATAAAAATTGATTCTCATAAGATTTCTGAACTAGCTATGTATTAAACTAATATTAAATAATATTTTGTGAGGGAACCTTAGTCTAAAAGTTATTTAAACACTTTTCAACAAAGGTCTTACTTACAAACTTGAAAAATGGAATATTTTCATACAATCATGAATCATGATTAGGGAGCGGATATTCGGATTCATATTGATATAAGTTTGAGTGTTGTTTGGTCAAAAATATTTCGGTACGGGAAAAGTCCCCATTTATATTAATTAAATCGTTTTGTTTATTTTCAACAAATTTCTTGCCAGGTTATGATTAAGTACTTCATTTTATACTCACTGTATTATTTATGAAATACCGATGGATCGATGTATGGATAGTGTGAGGAATGATATGAAAGATAAAGGACTAAATGATAGTGTGACGGTTGACAGAGGAGAATGGAAGAAAAAAACGTGTTGCGCCGACCCCAAGTAACATGGGATAAGGGCAGGAAGATGATGACCGCATTCCCGGGAAAAATTGCCTCTTCCATACTTTTGTAACCTATGCAAAAACGTTCTCTAGGTAAATATGCATCCGAATAACCGATCTTTAATCATGATGTATTGACAAATACATTTATTTCAGGCCGAATATGGGTCTAAAAACTAGGATGAAACTTGCTTTCAAATTTCCTTGTCTTCATTCTACTAGTTTATATCAACTTAAATTACACTTATAACATTATGGGAATAAAATAAATTTTAAACAGATCAAGTTTAAAAATTGCAATTGCCATCATAGCAAAATATGTGATAACTTCACGAAAATAACATCTCTCTAATCTTAAAATTGAACATCAATGTTACTAAAGGTTTATGTGCAGAGTTCATAAGTATGTCCAGTTTCTACTTAACAATCCAAAATATTGATTAGGTATTCATAAACCAATTAATAACATCAATTTTTGTTTAGATTGGTGTTGCAGTAACTATTATGTAGAGTAATATATTATCACTATATTGTTACATAGTGGGTGCTTGTCACAGATTAGCCAAGAAATGGAGTGCATTGCATGAACCAAAAATTCATGTAGTTACCAAACAGCATAATGATTTTGGCATAGTGCTGTGACACATTTCCTACGGATAGGAATATGTCCTAGCACTCCATTTCCTCACTATACCCAGTAGATGTGTACAGTCCCGTGCTCAATGGCGCGGTCACTACTATGTTAGACACACAGTTTTCTAACTACCAACATATAACTTATCACTAATTTCCTGTACTGAGAGATATAGTTAAAATTTATCCAGCTGACACCTGAAGCATCCTATGATAGCATACATACAATCACTTTCTGTGTAATATTGAAGACCTAGCTTCCACAGTCTGTGTGAGTTGTTTTATGTAATGAAGTTGTCATGTTTTATATTTGGAATGAATAGATTAATGGATGATTAATGAACAAGTATCAATAATGCATTTCCAGTAGCTTTCTTAGGATGCTTCGTTTGTTCGATAGTTCCTACGTCGTTCTCACACATGGTGTCAGAAAGTAGAATGTTAACTCCCGCAAGCACAAGTGTCACATTTCAAGTCTGAGCACAACTATCTATACGAAGCTTAAAATATGACCAAACTTGTGCGCCTTATCATTTTACTAAACTACGCCTTAGGCTCCCGCTGTTGTTGAGTTTAACGAAACAAAGTGGAGTTTCATTGATATGTGGACGCCACTGGTTCTCGATAGGAAATCATATGGAGAGTATACGGCTAAGATCTAAAAGGGTCTGAACTACAAATAAAATACTGAGATTCTTGATATGTAGCATTAAGAGCGCAAGCCTCAAGGCGAAAAGCTACATATATGGAGCTAACACTTCAAAATATCACCGTATTTTGGCCAGATGGTCACCTCGAGTATGGAGCGCTGCGGACTCGGTCGGAGGGCGGAATCCCCGTACTCGAGCACTACTACCGTTTCGACCGGCGCCCGGTCCGCGGCATCTACACCCCGCTCCATATAGCAGTGTAGCACCTATTATCGTTCACTGTACACTTCGGTCCACTTTGCACCTCTCTCACTACCTGTCAATATAAAAGGTATATCTCATCGATCGATAAAGTTTCAGGTAACAAAAGACTCGTATATCCTAAAGCGGGGCTTCGAAATAGGCGGAGCGTTCGACGAGTAGGATACGTACGGGTTTAGTCGGAGTCGAGGTTGACGACGTCCTGCGAGGGCGCGGGCGGCAGGCGCGGCGCGAGGGGCGGGCGGCCCCGGGGGCGGCCGGCGCCGCCGCCCAGCATGATCTCGCGCGCGCGCTGCTGCTGCAGCGCCATGGCCACGGGGTCGCGGCTGCCGAGCCCGCCCGCGTAGAACTTCGCGCCCATGTGCTGCTGCCAGTCACGTGCGGTTCAGATGACAAGCGCTTGACGCGCTCTCTGCTAGTGTGCGCTCACGATGCGCCGTCGGGCGCCACGTTTTTGTAAACGCGCATTAGCAGAACGCGCGTCAAGCGCTTGTCAGGATTGTTAACATCGGTTATAAAACAAAACAAGAAGCGAACTGAAATCAGCTGCGAGACCGATTGACCCGTTCCATTTTGCCTGTACGACCTTGTCGAACCGCATGCATGAGTGCTCACTTTTTTACCAAAAAACAAATCTAACTTAGATTGTAAGTGTGGTACTGTTCCACAAACAACAGGGCATTTAATATCACGTCCTGTTTTTTGCTGATTGCAAGAACTGATGGGCGCTACTGAAGGCACCAAACTCATAACCAAGGTCTACATCGACTCAATCTAGATTGCCATGCTAAGAAGAAACAATAGCCGGAAAATCGACTTTAAGTTTGGCTTAGCGACAGAGCACTCTGATCAGTAATGTCCCCTATGTCGGGCGGGCCACACTCACATTCTGCTGCATGAGCTGCTGCAGGCGCATCTGGTTCTGCTGCTGCTGCTGCCGCTGCCAGGGCGGCTCGTACTGCAGCCCCGACGACCCGCCCATGTTGCCGCCGGCCGCGCCCGCTGGAATATAAACATGTTTACTATGGCTATGGGTACATAACTCGAAACCTATTGTTGTTGTCAACATTTTCCACGAATGGAAAACGATACATTCATAGTTTTCGTTAGAATTCCTAGGATATATCCCATCTATTCTCAGCAATTAACACCATTACAACCTAATTTGGCACCAGACACTATGACATGTTTGAGCAAGTATAAATTCAACTCTGCATAATTATGTCTTTTATATTGTAACTTATTCCTGAATATATTCTTATTTATTTTATTGTGAAAACTTACAGCTAATAAAAGATAATGGCTACAGGTTTTACAGGTGAAAATAAGGCTAATTACAGCACAACTCACCTTGATTCATGGCAGGGTTCATCATACCGTGATTCATCATTCCCGGTTGAGTGTACTTGTATATTTCACTCATTTTCTGCATTAACTATAACATAAAAACAATTCAACATTATCAAATACTCCAATACACGATCCAAATAATGCGTCACTACAAAATAATGAAAATGACATGCTTTCAACATAAAATAATAGGCTAACGGCGTCAGGACGAGGCGTATACAACTAATAAACAAGGGATATAAAATAATCGACATAAAACTTACGCCAAAGTCATATCCACCGAACATCTAAACAGATAAATGTTAAAACATGAATAAGTCGGTCATGTTGGTTATGTTACTTATTCATACAATCGTACTTACAAATATCTAGAGTGTGGTTTTGAAAATAAAGACGCAAATCAAGAATTTCGAACTGATACGAGAATAAAATGATATGTGTGATGAGAGTGGTGACTGATGAAGATAATTATATAAAATTCGTGATAATTGTACTCTTTCTACTAAAGGGAATGGATATTGCTTCAAGTTAGAACATGTGAATGTGCCCTTGAATTTATATTTGTAATTAATATATTTGGTACTAGCACTTTGCCCGCGACTTCGTCCGCGTGGGTTACGTACTTTCCTCTAAAAAATTCGAAGGCTGATTTCATAAAAACAAAATTCCCCCTTTTCACCCCCTTAAAGGTTAAATTTCCAAAAACCCCTTCTTAGTGCTCCCCTACATTATAATAGGAAGCCGTGTATAAAATTTCACATTCCTAGCCCCAGTAGTTTCGGCTGTACGTTGATATGTCAGTCAGTCAGTTCTCCTTTTATATATATAGACTAAGTTGATACAAGCTTCTTATATCTTGATCATTTTATGTAAGTAATCCTTGCTTGTAAATATCAGATTAAAATTCATAAGAAATTGATGTATTTTTTTGCCTATGTGTGGTTGCCGGGAAGTTAGTTCCCCCACTTCTGCTCCCGGCTGAAACGCGAGTAACTGGTGAACACTAAGCTGAGTGAGGATTGTGTATTTAATTTGCTCACCCCTGGGTTAGAGTTGTAGATGAGCGGCAACATGTCCCGTATCTGGTTGTCGTTGATGTTGGGCATGTCCTTGCGCAGCATGGCCGCTAGCGCTGCGTACGCTAGCTGCTGCTGTTGTTGCGCCAGCAGTCCTGGCACTGGAAAAGGAGAAAAAAATTAAGTAAAAATTTGCGTTATAGGAGAAGTACCTACACATTCCAGGATTTAATTGAAGTGGTTGGGCAACCCTATCAACCACTTCAAAGGCTTTGGGCTTTGGGACCTGCAGTGGGACAGTAACAGGCTGACATTGAAGGAGATACACATAAAATCTCACCCATTCCGTTATGCATGGGCCACGTAGACGGGAAGGGCGCGGGCGGCGGTTTGTTCTTCTCGTTCTCGAAGTCTTCCCACGCTGCCTTGCGTTCTTCCTCGCTCAGAGTCTCCTCTTCTTTGTTCTCCAGTAGAGAGTCATGCTCATGGTACTTGAAGATCTGTCGGAAATAGTGTGGTATTAGTTAAATTTGTCTTTTAACAGATTTAGCGAGTGTGGGAGGGTTTTCAAAGTTTCCTCTCTCAGAGAGAAAGCCTGTGTCCCAGCAGTGTGCACATGGGCTGATTATGCTATGAAAAACTTTAAGGAATTAATGAAAGGAAACCTAAGTAAGTGTTAAGGAAATGTCCTAGACAACGCCGAGAACCCGTCTTCGACCTGAAACAAAAGTGGCTATGATGAGAATTGCGAAAGGAAGCATACGCCGCACGTAGCGTTCTCTTGATCAGGTTGTGGTATGCGTAAGGTCCGCCTGTCTGCTGCTCCAGTACAGTACCTGTTGCTCATGTTCGCGCAGCATCTCAGCGAACAGCCGGTCCTTGGGCAGCGAGGGCACGGCTCTGGGCTCGTCGGGGCGCGCCTCGAACTTGTACAGCTCGGCGAGATCGTTCTCCGCGTAGTGTCGGTCTATCTGCTGCTCGTCGATCACACGTTTGGAGATCGCTTGCTTCGTTACTTGACGCTCATAGATTTTTTCTTCCATTGTGCCCTGTTGGTAAAAAATCAGTTAATTTCTAATTCTAGTTTTCTAGTTTCTAGTTTTAAATGCTGTGCTTTATAATAAAGCAAGATATCAAACCCTCACTGGCTAAAGGGTAAATAGCTTCGTTTTAAGATTATAAAGACATTAGTAACTAGAAAAATGACGTGGTTAGAGAATATTTTGAGCCGAAAACATTGCTTTCAATAATCAATGCAATTTTTTAAATAAAATTTCCTTATTCATACTAAACCCAGACTCACCATAGCCAAAAACCGGTAAACATAGCAAGGTTTCTTCTGGCCGAAGCGGTACACTCTGAATATGCTCTGCACATCGTGCGATGGGTTCCAGGAGACGTCGAAGATGACCACGCGATTGGCGGCAACCAGGTTGATACCCAGACCACCCGCGCGTGTTGATATTAGGAATAACCTGCCGATATCACAAAAGAATTGCATTTATGATTGGATGGATTGAAGCTATCTTAAATTTTTGAAGGAGTCGTTCTCAAAATACCAATAAAAAAACAAATAAAGGGCGATAAGGGCAGGTGATTGATGAATACAGTGTGTATGCAACCGCACTATAGATGCTCGAAAATATGCAACAAAAGTACCAAAATATGCAACGTAAAATTGAAATAAGTGCGACAAAATCTAATCTACTAAGGTTAATATGCAGTATTTGAATTCAGGTGCCTTTTTGAGGGCATCAATAAAAAGTTTTGATTTTACCCTTTTTAGTTGTTATGTCACACAAATCTTTGTCAAGTATAAACTTTACATTGTAACTAGATGTTAATAGCACATCATCCACATGAAAAATCCTCCCTTTTTTAGAAGTCGGTTAAAAAGTTTTGATGACAAGTCCAATATTCGCTTTCGATTTCACAAAAAGGACCAAGGAAAAGGAGTGGGTAGACAGGTTATCTTTATACTGTAACTTTGCTGACCTCGCTCTCGGGTTGTCTTCTCTGTTGAAGTTCTTGCACCAGATCGATCTGTTCTCACATGAAGTGGAGCCGTCCAGCCGGAAGTAATCCACGCCCGGTGACCACGAACCTGATGAATAGTTATTTGTTAAATATCTAGTTTAAGAATAGCCCATCGTTTCCCAGGGCTGACAGCCGGTAGAATGGTGTAGCCACTCGAGCTCTACAGTCTATTCAAACTGCTCTCACGATGCAGCTCCAAGAGGTACGAATTACATCACGCCTGTAATCCTCGAAGGATGAGGAGCTCGTGGCTAAATAATAACAGGCGCTCGGGTCGATCTTTAGGTTAAGCCGTGCTTGCCTAGGTTAGTCTGTGGATGGGTGACCACCCTTTACATACCGAGTTTCCTCCGTGCCTCGGAAAGCACGTTAAGCCGTTGGTCCCGGCTGTCATTTGTAGATCTTTGACAGTCGTTACAAGTAGTCAGTGGCCCAAAAAGTCTGACAACTAGTCTTACCAAGGGGTATCGTATTACCCAGTACTAACTGGGTTGTGGAGGTCAGATAGGCAGTCGCTCTATGTAAAATGTTGGTATTCAGCTGCATCCGGTTAGACTGGAAGCCGTCCCCAATATAGTTGGGAAAAGGCTAAGCAGATGATGTAATCCTCGAAGGGTTAGGCACATTTCGCCAGTTAGGTATGTTCGAGCCCCTTGTAGGGAAGCCTATTGCCATATTAACAAGTAATGATGTACTTACCGACATGTCTGCCCAGTTTGTCGTCGATGCGTGCCTCCTGCGTAGCCTCGTCCACTTTACCCAGGAAATGTTCGATCAGATCTAGTGAGTACAGCGACTGTGAGAATACCAACCTGATGACAACGAAACAAATTATTAGGTACAAGAAACAATAAATTTGTTTTGTTATTCAGTCTAATATATCCGGTTTAGATATAATTAATAGCTGGTGATCGCCTAAATGTGCGGTCTTTGCCTTGTGGCACTTGGGAAACTTAGGAGCGAGTGACACGCCTGGTTGAAAACAGGTTTCCTCAATGTCCAGAAATATACAAATTTACATACAAGAATATAAATATCGAAAGTTTCGAGACAAATTGCTATTTATGTTCCGTTTTTCATCCAACTCAATGGAAACGTATCTTGTTATTGTTGTTCATACTCACAGTTTATCCCCAATAGCCTCGCACTGGCGCAGGATATCGAACAGCAGCACCAGTTTGTGCGAGTTGCGCATGTCGTCCAGTTCCTCTTCCTCTACCAACTTGATCCACCACTCTGTCGGGTTCTCGTTGCGGACTTCCACTACTTCGGCGACGTCAGCGTCTTCATCATCAGCGTCCACTGGTAAATAAACCAAAAGATATAGAAGCTGAACGTTCAATCACAATGTGATCAGTCTGTACAGATTGCAGACATTCTTTTTGCACGTGTAAGATTCACATAATGGCGCGGTACGTCCAACAATGCATAATGAACATTCAATTAATTTAATAAATGCAAAAGAATGTCAATTCTCCAGTTATATTATTTAGCCATTTTATGAGGAGAACCTTCCGAGGCTGCTTTACTGTATGCTATGGAGGGAGGGCTACTTTATTTCGCCAAAAAATTTCGTATGAGCTCATGATTTCTTTGCTCTCCACGAGTCATTATGATACTGTGTTTCCAATAGTTTGTGGGTGCACAAGCTCACCAATTTGGCAAAAACATCCTTTTGTTTAATAACAACAAACTGTGATCATTTATCTGTCAAACATTTTTATACCAAGTCAGTTATGAAACTTATAAAGCATCAAAAGGGTATTCTTTGGACATAAACAACATACGACGCTGTTACAGCAGTTGTGTGTAGGGCGCAAAATGAACATAAAATAATAAAGAAGCATACTAAAGCTGGTTAGACATTACCGTTACCTGGGTTGGCCCGGGTCCCCCTCCGGGTCCCGACCTTGGAGTCATCCTTGGACTTGTCCTTGGCCTTCTCCTTCTTCTTCGCCTTATTCTTCTTCTTACTCTTCTTTCGGCTGTCATCGCTCACGTCTGAGAGGTCGTCAGATGACTCTTCTGTTGAAGTTTCCTGTTGAAAAGTTTTTTTTTTAATGAAATCGTGTTAGCGAAAACATCCCAAGAACGAGAAACGGAGAGGAGAGCTATCGCACGCGGTAGCATCAAGGATGCGCTCTTATAGTACACAAGTGTGTCTATTTCCACATTATTGAGTCTAATGAGACGGCAATCCGACATAACTGGAAAGAGCATGCCTGTAATATGAGCCTGGTAACCAAGGTAACTGCCCTGACGTAGCTAGAGAGGAAAAATAATAAGTCATTGAATATTTCGACTTACTTCTGGAGTAGAATCGTCGTCTATAAAATCTACTAGCGAACCCTCCGAATCTTCTTCTTCTCTCTCCCTCTGAAATAAACAATTCCAAATAAACCTTTGCTCAACAGTCCGAACACAGATTACTCATTGAAAAACATTCGTAGCGTTTTGAGTACCTTTTTCTGTTGCATAATCTCGTATCTTTCCGAATTATACTTGAGCACAAGCGGGTGCGTCCATATTCTCTGCAGCGATTGGAAGTCGGGGAACAGGAATCCTGAAGACTTGCCGGGTAGTGGCCTGCACATATATATTACAGAAATATAAAGGGTGAGCTGTGGTGTACTGTACAAGCATTTCACCAATATAAGTCCCATGTGTCAAGAACAGACACAAATTAAAATTATAAGCTATCAAATAGAGAAGTGAGAGAGAGTGTGAGTGTGAGTGTGTGTATGTGAGTTTTAAGTTATCAATAGATAAGTTAGGAGTTTTTCAGTAGAACAAAATTCTGTCTTTTAATTATATATATTTGCTCTGAAAGCAACAGTCATTAACCCACCAGAAACCTTATTTTGACGAGAACAAAGAACTGTGTGAAATAAGCGTAGGTACTGACAAAAAGACATACCTTCTCGAATAGTTATCCAAGTAGTGCTGGTACAGTTTGACTTGAACATCAGACAGTGTGATGAACAACACGTACTCGTGCTTCGGAGGCAGGAAGGGCGCCAGCACCCCGTAGTCCCTTCTCTGGAATCAGCAAAGTAATGGGTGTAAAAGTACCCTTAACTTAGCCGAAAGGCACTAGTTCTCCTCGTCATTGCCATCATTTTTTTGTTCTACCTTTTGCTACAAATTGATTATTTCAAAAACTTTTTATTGAAAATAATACTGTTTTTTTCATACCTGAACAGCTCCATCTAACATCTTATGCAGCACGTGGGAGCGTCTCTTCATGACCTTGATGTCACCCTCCGTAGAGTCCGTGTACTGTCCGTTGGTGATGGGGTTCACGAAACGATTCAAATACTCGTTGTACTTCCCGAGCAGGTTCGGCTTCACGAATTGTACCATGCAGTAGTCTGGTGACGAGATAAAGTATGCCATGAAAAATTAGGAGCAGATGACATTATTGTTTGTTTATCTGGACATGGTAGAGTGAACTTTGTATTTCTTCTGCTTTATATTCTGTTTTGTTTAGAGTTATAAAGACGCCGAAGATACGTTCTGGGGTTTAAGTTCACATTTAGAAAATTTAACAATTTACTAAAGAGGCTCACATTCTTTCAAGTTGTTCTGAAGCGGTGTGCCGGTGAGTACGATGCGGCGTCGAGTCTTCACTCTGTTCATAGATTGCGACAGACTGGTCTTCTCGTTCTTCAGCAGATGTCCCTCGTCACACACCACCAAGTCTGGCCCTGTGTTTAACATAAATTAATATGACTTTTGTGTAAATTGTGTATATTTTGCTCCTCCTATGGCCCCAGATCGCTTTTATGTTCCTAGTATAAAAAAATGAGGTATATTACAAGTATGAATTATAGTTAAAGTAAGCAGACAAGCTATTGAAAGGCGAACAGTTCCCAAAAAACGAGGAGTAGGTTCTGGAGGTTCAGCGCCTTCCCAAACCGTAATTCTTGACGAGAACCCACAAAAACAGCCCCAACATTGGCAAGATAGCAATTAGTCGTCAGATGAGAGATTTGAAGGGGTTTGTGTCCAGTTCGGTTATATGGTGCCAGTTAACATCGCCAAGTAATCAAATCACACTGACCTGGATCCACAAGACTCTCCTGGAAGCTGCGCAGCATCTTCTTCTTAAACTTCTTGTTGTTGTCGGCGGAGAGGTTGCGGAACATCTCGTAGCCGAGCACGCACACGCCGCCGCCCTCGAACCACTGCTGCAGCTGGAACGCGCGCTCAGAGTTCTGCTTGTACCTGCGTTGAGATGTGACGGGTTAAATGATATTGTCCTTAATCTTAATCTATACATATAAAATTCAAAGTCCTGACTGACTGACTGACTGACTGAGATATCAACGCACAGCCCAAACCGCTGGTCCTAGAGACATGAAATTTGGAGGGTGTATTCTTTGTGAAGGGTAGGTATCCACTAAGAAAGGGTTTTTCGAAATTCCACCCCTAAGAGGGTGAAATGGGGTGTTGAATTTTCTATGAAACTTTTTATTCTCGCAGTCGATTGACTTGAAAATTTGTGTACATACTATTCAGATAAAATTATGAGATACGTGTATCACAGTTTTTCCAAAATCATCCCCCAATTTAAAAATTCAATGTCGTGATTGGCTGACTGATATATCAACGCAAAGCCCAATCCGCTGGTTCTAGAGACATGAAATTTGGAGCGTGTATTCTTTGTAAAGAGTAAGTATTCACTAAGAAAGGGTTTTTCGAAATTCCACCCCTAAGAGGGTGAAATGGGGTGTTGAATTTTCTATGAATTTTTTTATTCTCGCAGTCGATTGACTTGACAATTTGTGTACATACTCTTCAAATAAAATTATGAGATACATGTATCACAGTTTTTCCAAAATCATCCCCCAATTTAAGAATTCTATGTCGACTGGCTGACTGATAGATCAACGCACAGCCCAATCGACTGGTTCTAGATACATAAAATTTGGAGGGTGCGGTCTTTGTGAAGAGTAAGTATCCGCTAAGAAACAGTTTTTTTTTAATTCCACCCCTAAGAGGGTGAAATGGGGTGTTTAATATTCTGTGAAACTTTTTATTCTCTGAGTCGATTGACTTGAAAATTTGTATACATTACTTTTCAGTTAAAATTATGAGATACGTGTATCACAGTTTTTTTAAAAATCAAGATCATCCCCCAACAGAGTCAAATATGGCTTCGAAGCTCACGTAGACCGGCGCATGGCGCGCACTGTTGCGCGGGGCGTGCGGGGCGCGGGAGTATTTACCTATTAAGTAAGTAGGTAGGATTTTTCTGAGGTAGACGTCTGTAAATATGATTTATTCCACCGATTTTGGCGTTGGCTCGTGACATTGATATTAAATATTATGTAAAAGTTTTATGTCTATAAATAGATTCCTAATTAATCATTTGATTTTCGTCACCGGTGTCCAATCTCAAACCAAGGTATCAATATTTCACATAACAATATGTAAAGTACCTAATTGATATTAGTATGAACTAATATTTGCAAGTTATAAGCAACTATACAAAAACCATGTATCTACTATACATACATAGATTACTTATTATCCCAGGAGTAAGATCCCGTGGGCAATTCCCGAACTCCACGCGGGCGAAGCCGCGGGCATAAGCTAGTTTATATTATAAATGCGAAGGTAACTTTCTCAGTTACATAAGTTACATTCCACGCCTAAACCCCAAAATAATTTTTCATGAATTTTGGAAAAGAGATTGATGGGACCTTGGACATGGGCTACTTTTTGTCTGGAAAATAAAACTTGAATTGGGTTAAGTTTGTATAACGCGGAAAAAGCAAGTTCCACGTGCACGAAGTCGCGGAAAGAAGCTAGTAATATTATAAATGTGAAAATGAGTTTCGTCTGTATATTTCGGTAAAAATTGGCTTGATTTCGATAGGGCAATGAACTGCACGCGAGCGAAGCCGCGAGCAAAAGCAAGACCATAACTACAAGTAACAACGCAAAACTCCGACGTCGACCGTCATCAGCTCATCGAAAAGATGTTTTATTGCTATTCCACACGGATATCTGTTACGTCTATGAAGTTTTCCTAATTAATTGAGACAGGCCCTGTATACGGAGACCTTTTTACGGTTCTGTAGCCGAATGTCAAAAACGGAACCCTTATAGATTCGTCATGTCTGTCTGTCAGTCTGTCCGTCCGTATGTCACAGCTACTTTATTCCGAAACTAGTTGGACTACATAGTTGAAACTTGGTAGGTAGATGTATTCTGTGAACCGCTTTACGATTTTTATACAAAAATAAAAAGATTAAGGGGAGGCTAAATATTAGTATAGATTTATCCTTCCTTACCTCGACAGCTCGTACACATCAACTTCGAACTCGGAGTGGGCATGCTTGAGCCACATCTTGAACTCGTTCACCCAGTTGAGTACCGTGGACAGCGGGCACACGACCAGCACACGGTTCACGCCGGTTAGGGTTCCGTGGATCAGCAGCGTGTGTGTTAGAGATATTACCTGATAAAGAAATAATAATCTTTATAACATTTCTTTTAGTTGAAAATATTGGCGTGTTCAATAATATGCCATCACCTATATGTCGCCAGTTCCTTGATTTATGCCAGTTCTATGATATGGGGTCCTTTTTGATATTTTAAGATAACTTCATGTATCACCTCATTAGTTTAACTACAGATTTTTTTATCAATAAATGGAATGGAACTCGATCTCGTGTAGAGGGAAATACGATGGGACGAGCTTATCCAAAAGATGCCTGGTCAGTTTAGCTTTAAAGATTGGTTGACTAGTTATAGATGAATTTTGAGGTAACTTACTTGTAAAGTTTTTCCCAGACCCATACAGTGAGCGAGGATGCACCCAGATCCTCTGTCTTTCTTGATCCGCTTCACGCTCTCAAAGCAAGCGTCCCACATAAACTTTATGCCGTTTGCCTGGAACAAATATTTTTATTGAATTCACAGGAATATTATATCTCATTCTGACTCGAACAGAGTCCTTATTACTTACGGAATAAGTCTCAATCGAAAGTCACACATGTCTGTCGTGGTTTTGATGTTACGAAAAAAAGATTAAAAAAAATAAAATTGAGGAACTTGCGCTATTTTTATTACCCGACTACGGCGAAGGAAGGGTTATGATTTTAGCAGTCTGTACGTGTGTCTGTATTTACGTATGTACGTATGCACATCCGTAGCGCCTAAACTATTCAACCGATTTTGATGAATAAGGTGTCAATCGATTCGTTATTATGGCCCGAGTAACACAGTCTACATTGTAACCGACTTCAACAATAAGAATCGACTGTACTTTGTAAACACCGAATTTAATTAGAGCGTGATTTTTTAGTAGTCGGGTTTTTTAGTTGCAGTATACCACACAAATTCTTGTTGTCTGTGTTCATGAATGCAGGGCTTTGAACGCAAGTAACGTATAAACATTGTATAATTGTTCTTTAAATCCTAAAGTACTTTTAAGAACACTGACAGTTGTAAAAATGGTCCTTACGATCCAACAAGATGAAGCTTACCTGATGAGGTTTCAGCTTCTTGACCAGTCCCCTGTCGACCTCGATCAGAGGCTCTTTAGTTTCAGGATCGAAGTCCAGTACCACCTTCTCCAAAACAACCTCGTCTGGTTTGCCAGACTCGTCAAATTCCAAGTTATTGTACTGCAAATGAAAACACTTTTATTCGTATCTATTTTTATACAAATATACGAGT
Organism: Noctua pronuba; assembly: GCA_905220335.1. NCBI lineage: Eukaryota > Metazoa > Arthropoda > Insecta > Lepidoptera > Noctuidae > Noctua > Noctua pronuba. Next base: position 17,215,212 of record LR999904.1, on the reverse strand, counting down.
TGATGATTACTAATTGGATGGATGAAAAAGGCGAAGAGGATCAAAGAAAATATTGGATTCTGTGACGAGAGATATGAAGGAAAAGAAGAGTAAATAAATGATAGCTAACAGGGAAGAATGAAGAGGAAAATATTTAGCGGCGACCCCAAATACAAATAATTTGGGGCAGGCAGAAGAAGAGTGTGGATGTGGAGTTAAACCCTTTTCAAAAGCAGGCGTAAACAGTGGCAACATTATAGGTAAATATTTAGTTTTAATACTTGTAGTCAGAATGTTTTAACTAATTTAATAAAAAAAACTACTGAATTAATAATTGAAATTGTAGTGTAGGCTTCAGTTAAAAATACTAACCAATTTCTGTCTCTCTAAAATACGAGCGACCCTCTCTTTTTCTTCACGTGCCGCCTTTTTAGTTGCCTCCTCCAACTGATTCTTTCCCATGACCTGCAATCAAACATATCATTATTATCCCATTTAATTTAACAAATACTTCAAAGGGTAAATATTTATTAGAGTATACCGAATGTTTACCTTTCGTATATTCTTTCTACCATGCTTATTTCTGCCCTCATTTTCCGTGTCAGACCCAGAGGCATCACTTTCCCGCACTGATTTTATACGTCGACGTTTCTTTGTGCTATAAGGAAATAAACAGCAATTATACTCTAAGAATCAGTGTGAGCTAAAAACTGGTTTTGGATGACATAGTTGTAATCCAGTACATAAGTAAATAAAATACTCATGTGCCTGTAATGGGGAAGAGCGTTAAAAGCACAACGTAGATGGCGCGACCATAGCTAGGTCCCAATCTGACCAATAAAGTCAAGCTGTTTTGAAATATAAAATGACATTACCAAATTGGCAACCTATGACGATGATTGGAACCCGATATGCTAGCGCCATTAGTTTCACAATAATTGCTATCCCCATTATTACTATGTCGGACCCATATTCCTTGTACTGGTTCAAACAAGCTCTTATTTTTTTAACACATGATCAATCATTTCGTTGTATGCGTGCCGTAAATCACCACGAGCCCTTAGTGAGGGTTGGTGGTTTGGTTCTAGTTTACATACATTGCGATATATTACAACATACCCTCCTTCAGTACTGGATCCGGCTGACCCGTCACTCTCAGAGCCCTTCTTCTTTCGCTTGGCGCGTTTGAGGTTTGCCTCTGAACTTTCGTCCTCCGAGTCCTCAAAGTCACTTAGTCGAACGTCTTCGTCGCGTTGCTTACGTCGCGATGTGCCACTTTCCGAGTCCGATGATATCGCGTTCGCCTTGCGTTGACGTTTTAATTTTACACTGAAAAAAGGCTTGGATTATTATTTCAATGTCTAATGTAAATGAATTTATATGGAGCTCATCGGGCATCTGGTTGCATCCGGTTGTGCTGGAAGCCGAAAATAGTTATGCAGACTGACTGGTATCAGGCAAATCAAAAGTAATTCATATTTTAGGTTACTCCTAAGCCTCATTAAGCGAAAGTAGTGGCAAAATTGTATGATATTAAAAGAATCTAAACTTACTTTTCTTCTTCGTCTGAATCTTCCACAGTATTAGTTTCCTGTAAAAATAATTTGGGAAAGTATACAATCATCATCTTATTCAAAGATGCTTGCCTCTCCACTAAATTTTCTATTGAAATGTGTATCAACCAAGCATATAGGGGAACAGGGGAACACAATTTTTTTTCAGTATAGGGGAGCCAATTTTTTTGTTTAAACATTTAACATCGCTAAGAAGCTACTGTGTTAAAACGAAAGTTCTACATGATTCATACCTCAGGCTCACTCTGTTCATCTTTATGTGACACTGAGGAGTCACTTTCTCCAAGTAAGTCATCTTTAGCCAAATGACTAATGCTGTCTCCATTGAGTCCTGCCAGTGTTACTGGAGGCAAATCTAGAAAAAAAGCATACCTATTCAAGTAAACGTCGTTTAAATATTTGTGGTTTCCTATTCATGTTCTTATTCTCAGATCCTTGATAGTGATTTTACCCAGAAAGATAGTCGCTCAGTCAAGTCAGAGCCTATTACAGTCAACCACGCGTCCATGGTAACCATCTCAGTTTGGCGGTGTCTTAACTAGTAGCGCAGTTTTTGGGAAACTTGGTTTGAGATTCATATCTATGCATATTCCACAGAGGCATAAACTAAGGTCTTCTCAATCAGTGCGTCCTACCTTTTATAACTTACGGGGCAGAAACTTGGACATTCACAGTACGACTGAGCTATGGAAAGGGCTATGCTTGGAGTCTCTCTGAGGATTGAATCCGAAACGAGGTAGTCCGGCAGAGAACCCAAGTTTTCGGCTTAAGAGGAATAAGTAAGCTGAAATGGCTATGGGCCGGCAAATTGGCCATATTAACCTTTGAACAGTGGTGGTGCTTTCACACAAACCTAAAAGCTTGGCTTGCCCTCATAACTTACTCATGATGTAAGGGTTTTTGAATAGTCTGCTTGCCGTATTTTTGGTCTCTAGGCACGCCACTGCCGTTTAGGTACGTTCTTGAAAAAAAAGGTAGGACGCCCTCAGGCCTGCCTCCTATTACATGTTATAAACATAACTGGCTGGCTATATGTACCCGTACACCTCGGCCTATCCCTTCGGAGATTACAAGCATGTCATGTTACGTAACGCACTCTGGCTAGGTGAGCTACGATCTTCGGAGGATAACTGCTTAGTAGCTACATAGCTGGTTTGTTACTGAGAATCGAGATAAGGACTGTGACCTGCTGTAGGCTGACGAATGTCGTGCAATTGACCACACCTATCAAAACGATAAAATGTACCTTCTTCTTCTTCTATATTGTCATCCTCGGATACATCAGAGCTGCTCACGGCTCGCAGCAAGTCTTCGCCTATGTTCGGAGTGGGCTTTGATCTGCTACTCTTCCTGACAGAGCTTCGACTGCCGCTGTTATTCGTGGGAGCGTCACGCCGTCGATGTGGTTTGTTTAAACTGTTCAAGTTAGTTAGCCTACGAACATCGTGCCTTGTTAGATATTTGTAGTAGAGAAGGCTTCCTCTAGGCCCTAAACATTTGTGTTATGTATTTCGATGGACAATTGAGTATTATGCTTTTAATATTTTGCGATAGCTATTATTTATTCATTTTCTAATTAGATACTTTAGCAAGTTAATGACAAAACTTTTTCACTGATTTCAAAATATGTAAAGATTTTGGTGCACCACATGGGCCATCAAGTAAACACTCGCTGAATAGGATCATTCTGACTTTTAAACTAAAATAGGTAGGTCTAGGTTCACCAATTGTATGTATACCATTCCATCACAAGTCTCAAGAATGGTCCCAGTCTAAATACACCTTTTTGTACTGTTAATATTAGCTGTACCTTCGGCTCCACTCCCTTACAGTTCTAATATCCAAGTAGGTGTGTGAACACTACAGCAAGTTTATTTCCCCTATATTTGTGATTATGAGAATACCTATTTAAATTCAACTTTGCTAATGAATTCAATATTACTTAATATTGTCATGAGATAAAGAAGAACATCTCTTAATCTTTTTCAACGCAATGCAATCAGCATACTCAAACTATGTTTAGGTTTTTCTTATAGATAAGGGCTCTTTATCATATTAATACCTATAACCCTAAGTGTTGTCAGTTTTATAATGCCTGAAATGCCTAGACTGACGCACTTTCAGTATCAGTAAATACTAAATGAAAGTTCCTTCACCCCAAGATAATATTTACCCATCAATTTCTTTGTCACTTGCATCTTGATTGTCAGAATTCTGGCCGCTGCTCCCACTGGGTTTTGCTTTAGAGCGTACCATCTGTAATTATTTTCATCATATTTATTCTTCAGGTTCTGAATACTAAAATTCAGTTCAAATACAAAGTAAAGGCATAAAAACACAAAATTTTCAAATTATTTAATAACATTAACTTTGCATTGTCACTTTTAACGTTTATACCTATTCTTTGCATTTTGGGAGTAAAAAAAAATGAAAACTACCTTGTGTTGCTTGTGTCATATTTTGTGCTAAATTAAAACTCCATATGTTTATTGGCATTTAATTGTTAACTACCAATGCACAACAATACACAAAAATAAGAATTATCCTAAAACAGATAGTTGGTACACAAGTAAACATGAATATTACTACCCTGCATGATAAGTTGAGGACTGAAAGTATTATTTAATTTAAGAATGTATTGAATTAATAAAATTGGAAATTTATAATTTTTTGATTATATTGAATAGTACATTCATAATTTTACTATTATTTCAAACTCAGCTCTCAACTTATCACACACATGGTAGTTAAAATCTTAAAACTAGAAATGCAATCTTTTGTTACATAGTTATTTACACTTTTAATATTAAAGAATGGCAGTATTAAGTGTACATACTGTTATGACTTTATATGTACAGCGTTCATAAAAAACCTATATTTTGAATGTACTTATAACTTATTTCCTAACCTTGCTAACACTGGAATTAGAGTGCTCATCAACGGTTCCATCAATCTGGTCAATTGTTCTGCTATCTTTATCTTCAACGTCTGAATGTGTCTTGCTGCTTTTGTCCTGAGAATCAGATTCCTGAGAACTAGGCTTCTTTCCATTTTCCTCATTCAATGAAGAGCTTGAAATACGTGATTTTCGTCTAGTATGTTTATGTGTGTGCTTCTGAAAATCCTTGTCTGATTCTTGTCCATCCCCTTCTTCATTTTCTGAACTAGATGTATAGTGTAAAAGACTTTTCTTAGCTTCCATACTTTTAATAACGTGCTTTCTTTTCTGCTTGCTCATTTTCATTTTGAGTACTGCTGATTCTGCCTCACTTTCAGATGAGTCATTCAAAAGGGATGATTTAATTTTTTCAGGATCTTGTGTTGATTCACATTGCTCAGTTTTGTCAGACTGATTTTGTGAAATGTCTTTTTCTTCAGCACTGTTATTAGGCTTATCAACAGTATTATCATTCCGATTCTTATCAGAATCTGAATCATTGAGCAATGCACTTTTAATTTTTTCAGCCACTTCTTTTTCTAATTCTTTTTCACTATCATTCGCAGTATTTTCAATTGTTTTATTTTTTACTATCTGTTCATGTCCATTATTTTCAGAGTCAGATTCATTGAGGAGAGCATCTTTAATTGCTGCAGTATCTGTTAACACCTCCTGGTTTATTTGGTTACTATTATCAGTATTTTTTGAAGTTGATACTTGAGCATCAGAATCTGAATCATGAAGAAGTGTATTTTTTAATTGGTTTGCTTCAGCAGATAAGGCATTGTCGATATCCTCAGACTCAGACTCATTTAGTAAAGCATTTTTTACTTCATCAATATTTTTTACTAAATTGTCAGTTTCTTTATGCTTAGCCTTTTTAACCTCACAAATTGTGTTGGATCCATGTGTTATTTTTTGGAGATTGTGAAGAAGCAAAAAATGTAAATTTAATTCTGGTAACTTACTTATATTTACAGTAAATTTTTTAGGTTGAAATTGCTTAACATCATTTCTTTTAAGTTTCCAAAATTCATCATCATCTTTGTTGTCCCTAGGACGATTCCTTCTTCTAACTGGACTATCTTCCTTTTGCCCATTAATACAATTTGTACTATTTTTCCTAACTCTTCCTTTAGTCATTAAGTGATTACTCTTAGTCATTTGGTTCCCTTTGGATGTACTTTTGGTATTTACAATATCAGGTTTAAGTAATTTAGTAATATTGACACATCTTATTAAGGGCTTAGAATCATTTTCACTATTATTTGCTTCTGTTGAATTCTGATCTGAATCGCCTGACTTTGAATTATCACAAGTGTCACCTAATTTCCTTTTTTTCGACTTGGGTTCAGTGTCATTAGTATTCTTTTTGTTAGCTTCATTTTCTTTATCAGTAGAAGATTCATTTTTGTTTAATGACTTTTTAGTATGTTTATTTTTTAAGGCTTCATCACTCTCTGAGCTGTCATCAGCAATTCTAATCTTACTGAATTTCTTTCTTATAGCGGTTGCTTCTTTCTTTGTTGCTTTTCTATCCTCAACTACCTTTGCTTCATTTGCAAAGCATTCAATAAGTTCAGATACTGCTAAATCTTCCTTTAAATTGGTAGTTTCAGAACTACCTTTATTTTTAGAATTTGGCTTATTTTGTTCATTGGCACCTTGTTCAGGATTATCACCTTGTTTCACCAATGAATCAGAAGAAATAGCATTTGTTTCATCATCATTTACATCTGCTGGATTCGAGTCTGATGATTTCCTCCGGACAGTTTTAGTTTTATCAAAATCTATAGTTTTTCCAGATTCACTTGCATCTGATTCAACAGGTTTTGAACATTCGTTTTGGTTTTTTGTTGAGTTTTCAATGTTCTGATTTGTATCAGAACTGCATGAAGAGCCCTTTCTTTTTGAACTTTTTTGTAATTCCTCTTCAGTCTGTTTTGCGGAAAGCTTTCTCCTAAGCCGCTTTAGTTTACAATCGTAAAATACAGGATATTTCTCTTGCATTGATTCAGGCATGCCTTTGGCAAAGACTTTCACACACGTAAAATGGTTGATTGAAATCTTCTTCGATATTCGCAAATTATACGAATCATAATTGAAATAATAAAACTTTTTATTGCCATCTAGGTTTTTCTTATCGATTGTTTTCCCGCCAATATTTGTGTTTGCTTGAGCCGCATCAACTAGAGACAGTACTTTCCGAACGCCGGTTTCGACATTCTCAAGTGATTTTTTTGACAATTCACAAATGAGAAGCACCTTTTTCGCGGCTTTGTGAATAGCGTGCGCATTTCTTAGCTTATTCTTACTTATTCTCTTCTCTTTTAAGTTCTCAGATCGAGATCGCAAATTCGATCCGAGTTTAGATAAATATTCCATTGCTTCACATAATACATCACAAACGGGCAACTCGGCAGCCATTTCACGTATTCACCTCAGTTAGATGCACTTAACTTGGTCTATAGTAGTAACACAAATGCCATGACTAGATTATTTTAACAATAAACTCCCATTTCTCATCGTCACTAATGCAGTTCGATGTAAATTTTTGAGATTTTTTACAGCACAATTCGCGTTTTACGAAAAACCAAATTAAAAAACCATAGACTAAAAAACGTTCCATTTCCGTACTTTTTTTCGTTGATTAGTGTAAACTCTCAGTACACCTCTATTTTCAAATATTTTACCATGTTAAACCGAAATTTTGAACTTGCAAAATATTTTATTAGACTTTCATCTTGAGGTCACTAAACTTACGCCACCTACTGTCTTGGCTAAGGGAGATATTCTATCGATTCAAAAATACTCTTACATGAAATGGAACGTAGTGCTTCCTCATGACCTATTCAACTCGGTCGGATAATAGTTGCTATACATAAATATAACATACAAAATAGCGGCAAATAGGTATATATATGAACTATAACTTATGCAGCGCTGTATGAATAATCATTCACAATCAGGTAACATTTATTTATCTATTATAGAACAGAATGGCACTATTCGAATCCCTATTTTCCTAGTGTCACTAAGGTGAAACCTAAGCTTTACAAAAAAAAAATAGAGGTACCAATTTTTTGTACTCACCTTTCATGTAAATGGCTGAACTTGTGCTTTACGGACACCACAGAAAGCAATTAGACTTAACTATGATTGAAAAACATTATAACATGTTGTATTATAGATTACACAGTAAAATTATGCACATATTCCGCTTCCAGACCGAAAAATCGGCAATATAGGCAAGGTAGGTAAACTATCCAAAACAGTCGTGAAAAAGAACCATAGACACTAGAGAAGACGCAATGTACCACGGAAGTAAAGAATGTCTGTGTAACGATCCATCCATCATCAGTTTTTTCGATTGATGAATAAATAATAATGCTCATGTAGGGAAACTAAAACGTATCGTGGTCATAGTTAGTCTTGTTACTATTACACATAAAAATAAACAAATATTTAAAATGTAACAAAATGATATGAAGGGCACCGGTCTACTTATCCGAATCGATAGCGATTAAATAATCGACTTCGAGACAATCTAATATATCTCTGTAAAAAAAAATGACTTCCTTGGTATCGAGCAATCAAATAAAAATTATTAAATAAATGTGATATTATGAGAATTTGATAGAGGTCATTCAATTGGGTGTAAAATAACGGAGGCTCCATACCAGTGTCGGATTTACCAGCAGGCTAAGTAAGCTGGAACCTATGGCGGCAGATTTTAGGGGCGGCAAATATGGGGCCAATTTTCTTAAAAATGTTTAATTCATTCTCTTTATATTCCTAAATGTTATTAGGTCCACACAAACAATTCAATATGTAAATGTTTCACCAGTTAGATGTTTTGTTCTACATTTTAGTGAATTGTGTTTATTGTACAGACGCCAGCACATCAAGCTACTACAATCTGTCAATTTAATTTTTATTAATATTTTAGTTCTGTTTGTTGTTAGTTTATCTATTTTATTTTTAGTTTACTCTTTACTTTAATAAATGCGAATATAGCTCAGGACCATATCCTACCTTAACAGGTGTGCAAAACTAGTAAGTACATATTATAATTAAAACAAAAATTTAAAAAAAAAGTCATGGGGAATTGGAATGTCGATAACGAAAACAACAGTAACTGATACCTCACATACATTACATTACATTGTGTCGTCAGAAATTAAATTAATTACATTACATTACATTTATCATTTAAGTCAGGAATTCAGAGATGTCATATTTTCAATTTAAATTCATATCGGTCAAAAATTCGTCAAACACTTATTAATTAATAGATCTGTCAAATTCTTTTTGAAAAGTGTAATTGTCTCATTTTTTATTAAATCAGGTATTTTGTTAAAAAAATTCGGAAAATTTTCGGTATCGAACCACTAGCAATTAGCAAAAAGGTACTTATTGTAAAACTTCATAATATAATTAGTTAATTGAATTTCATCATCATCATCAGCAGCCGGATTGTTTTTGTTACCAGGTAGGTAATTGAATATACTTTTTTAGTAGTACATGATTGCGGTTTTATTAGCTCTGAAATATACCCAAAAACTATTTCTTGGGTAATCTTAAATCGTCCTGTCTAAATCGTTGGGTTGTAAAAAAAATCTTATAGGAACTAATACAATTTGTAGAAGTCAGCAAGGGCGGCAAAATTCCAAAAGCCTACCGGCAGCAAATGTGTAAATATCGCCACTGCTCCATACAGCAAATTAAGGTGCGCAGGTAGCGCGTTAGCAGAAGCAGTGAATGTGTATTGTAAGGTATGACCACATTTTACATTTAAATTTTATTGTCCACTGAGATATTACTCTCACACGGATATAAGTTCCCATCACTTAAGTAGGTTCTTGAGTGAAGAAATTTGGTTCGAGACAGAGATTTATATCCAACCGAGAGAAAACAATGAAATGATGGAGCGTTTTCACTTTTCTTCCGTGCTTAGTCTGTTTTTTTTTTCGTCAACGTGGCTATCAAATTGTGGTAACAATGGCGGGTCCGGGATTGTTGAAGCAAGGAAAATACAAAAAGCATCTTTTTTTGTCCATATTATAACTTATAGCAAATCTCCAATAGTACAGACGGCCACACTACGAAGACCGCATAGCTGAGAGAGTCGTTATTGTGGTCACGATCCTTACTCGTCATCTTCCTGCCCTTGTCCCATTCTATTTGGGGTCGGCGCAAGACGTTTTCTTCTTCCATTCTCCTGTGTCAGACGTCATGACATCATTTACTCCTTTCTCTTTCATATTATTCCTCGCACACTCCATCCATCTTTTCTTTGGCATTTCTCTCCCTCTCCATTCATCAACATTCATGTTCATCACTCTTTTAGTCAGATGCGTTTCATTCCTCCTCATTATATGTCCATACTAAGACAAACTACATCCTACATCCGTGCCACTTTCAAACTTCCTCTATTCATTTCTACTTACTTTATCCATTCTTGTCACTCCACATATCTATCTAAACATTCTCATCTTTGCCTCATGCAATCGTTTTTCATCCATCTTCTTCACAGCCTAGCATTCTGATCCACTCAGTAAAATAGGTCTAATCACGGATATATATTCCCCTTTCACTTGAGGGGCATCCGTAGGTCGCAATTTGTTCCAGTGACCTGTCGCCATTTAATTCATCTTCAGTTGATCTGGTCAGAAGCCCTGTGGGAACGGTAGCTTTTTATTTTTACATGTTGCAGTAAGACAGTAATTTTCGTAAATCAATCATTTATAAAAGTCGAATAATATCAGTCGTTGTCGTCAGAGGCTCGTACCCCACAGGGGGTGCCCTTAGCGAGTTGTCGCTTAGCTTATATTTTTTTTGTCCCTGGCTGGAGTTCTAACTCTCAAGGCACCCAAAGATTAAGCAGAAGCCAGCCTCATAGGTTGACCTACGAGAAGCCATTAGGAAAACAAAAAAATATCGCACATCTCTAGTTACGTCATGTCAATGTCTAGTATGTATATAATATAGTAGTCTATGGTCAATGTCAGTCAGTCGCTCGGTCAGTCAATATTGGGGATTTTATTGCTGTCAAGTTGTGTAATAGAAATTAATAATGAATGCTGTAAGAAGGAATACGCTAAGAGCTTTAAGTAGATTTTACAGCGAAGGTGCCGGGGGTTCTCAGAGTACGCCCCCACCACCTGCACAGGCCAGTCAGACAATTCCCGACGTTCCTGGACTTAGTAGCAAAATAATCCATCCAGCGGCTCAACCCTTGGGTCCAGGTGTTGACCCTAAAAAGACCGGAGCCTACAAAGTCCCTGAATACTTCCAATACGATAATATGAGTTTCTTCGAAGCTGAAGTAGAGATGCAGAGCTTTAGATGCCCTGCACCATCTGCTCTCAAAAAGTAATGTTTTGCTGAATACTGACTGTTGTTATAGCGCACTTAATAAATTATTAGTGAAGTTTAACTATTGTTTTATTTCTCCGAGATGTTTTAGCAGGTGTTTATATGGCCGTCATCTGCAGGCGGGCTTCACCCACTGCTTGGCATATTATTCTGTTTATTTGATCCAATCTCCACTCTTCTTGGCCAGCCTAGGGGTCGACACATGCACTAGAACTGGCCAAGTTGTCCTTGCAGATGCTGACTCAAACATGCTTATCAGAGCTGGTAAACTACTGCAAATTAGATATTAAGTGGTTGGATGGTGGGTTGTGTGTGGCACCAACATCACTACTTGATAGACTGAGGTTCTTCATTCCCTTTGAACCTAGTCTCCAACCGTTTGGACTCTCAAATCTGGCTGACAAAGAAAATTGCACAGTAATTATTGTCGGGATTGGAATATTAAATGCACTTCTTCTAGGTACATGACGATAGTTTTACAACAGCCATGTTAAGCAGATTCAGTTTGATATAATACATATTATAGATGCGAAAGTAAGTTTGTTTGTTACCTTTTTTCTTGTGGCATTAAGTCCGCCTATGTACCACTTTTGTACATGAAGTTTAAATAAATAAAGCACTGAACCAATCATCCTGAAATTTTTCATATACATTGTCAGGTGTACAGACACAGACATAGAGTACCTTTCATCCAGAAAAAAAGTACTGTTTCTGAGGAAAACAACGATAATGTTCTTATGATGATAGATGGCGCTACGTGTCTTTCGAATCATGATTGAATTAAATTTTTATAGAAAGTATGTAGTGTGCCGAGTTTAATTGTCAAATTCTACATTGACACGAGCGAAGCTACGGGCAAAAGCTAGTATAAAATAATTACAAAGTTGCAAGCACTCTTTTATAAAGAACTTTACTGCTAACCAGTGCAACGTTAGAATAAGATGTTCTTCTTCTTCTTTGCGTGTCATTGGACTCAAATTATACCTGACCAGTATTAGCCACATGCACAGCTCTTTCATTAGCTTCATTTAAATCCTGGAAGGTGCAGGTGGCTGAAGATAAAGTAATGGAAGGTGATTGTCTAAATAAATAACAAGAACATTTAATTTTGTATGTTTTATTTTCAATCATTAGATTCCCATACATGCTATAAACCTACAACTAAATAACGTAAAATGCAATATAACATTTCAAACTGGCTGACTTTATACATAATATTGTTTGTAATGCTCGTGGTACCTACATAGACAAATGCACTAAACGACAACTGAAGCAACGCCACCTATAAGTACAGCAGCATCAACATCTGTAAGAGTGGTCGCGGGCTCCAGGCTTTCAGCGTACACACTCTCAGCCTCATGTTACTTCTTCTTTGTAAGCTTCTCAGACAAGTCGTCAAAGGTGGGATCCTGGAGGTTGATCATCAAGCTGTTGCCAGGAAGGAATACACGGTTTTGAGATTGAGCGAGCATTCTAGAGATGCTCTGAGCTGCACGGATCTTACGCAACTTCAGGTAACCAGGGTTCATTCCCATTGCCTTTCCCAACATTTCAGCGGCTTCTGCTTCACCCTCTGCCTGAACAATTTTCTGCTGACGCTCCTGCTTGGCTCTTTCTACAACGAAAGCAGCACGCTGAGCTTCTTGTTGGGCCACCTGCTTAGCCTCTACAGCAGCAGTGTATTCCTTACCAAAACTCAGTTCAGTCAGGGAGACATCATCCAAAATAATATTGAAATCAGCTGCACGCTCCACCAACTCCCTTCTGATCAAAAGTGAAACCTGCTGACGCTGAGTAATCAGTTGAGATGCATTGAATTTTGCAACAACAGATTTCAGTACTTCGTTGCAAATTGATGGTAATACTTTTTCATCATAATCAGTACCAAGCTGTCTGTACATTGTAGGGAGAGACATCGCATCGGGACGGGAGAGAACTCTCAAAGAAATGTTTACCATTTGTAAATCCTTAGATCCGGTGGGTGAAGAAATCTTCCGGGGTCTGGACCTAATGTCGTAAATGATGGGGTACTGGAACCAAGGTATACGGAAGTGCAAACCTTCACTCATGACGTGTTGCTGTATACCTCCTATTCTGTTGAACATGATGGCACGGTGACCACCTTCGACGGTAAACAAGGATTGCGAGACTCCATAAGCTGCCGCACCTACAGCGGCCACCACTTTCAGACCGATGTTGAGGCCAGGGGGTCCGCCCTTGGCGAATTTGCCCGCCATATCGTTAAGCTTACTTTGAGCCATGTTTATAACGTTCCAACAAGTATAATATTATTAAATTTCAATACTTTTCAGACAAAAAATTCTAACCTAAAACAGCAGGCCGAAATCGAACAATTTTATTCTGCAATGGCTTTGGCTATAGACAAAAAGAACAAAGCCGAAACAGACTAAAAACGATTTTTGATTTGGCATAAACCGGAAAATCCTGTTAAGTACGACTGATGCTTTAGTCGATTATTAACTGACCACCTCATTGTCCTTGCCTTATTTTTATGTTATTGACATGACGATGACATATAATTTTTTTGTATCTGTGATTTAGAAATTCAGCTGAAAGCAAAATGTCTGTTTTCATAAATTTCGTCTAAAATATTTACCTTATTTATCTCTAATATAAAGCGTCTTTGTTCTTTTGTAGTCTAGTACCATTGATAAAAGTAAAAACATATAAATATTGGTAAAATAGAATATCGTGATCGCCTAACTATGGATTCGTGTATTGGAGTAGAACAGGATTTGGACAAAGCCTTAACAAAATTTAACTCTCTAAATGATCACACCAATAGAGTTCTACAGGATATAATAGACCAGGTTGAGGAACTGAGAAAAGAAATCGCAAAACGTAAGTCGTTTGTCATTCCCCCCTACGTGCCCTCTTTGTTCACTGTGTCCTGTTTACGTATATTATATGACCATGACAAGACGAATTTCATTTATTTACTACTGCCAATTTCTGAGCTTTTCCCTGATAAACCATAGGTAACTGTAGTGAAAAGAAACTTATATAAGTAGTAGTGTAACATGCTAGTTCTAGCTCCTTAAAACATGTTATTGAGTTTACCTTTCACCTTTCTACAAGAGCCAATCAAACCAAAAAAACAATAAAGCCACATTCCTTGTTCAATGTTCTTAAACCAGTTCTTATCTAACCTTAACAGTAAACAACCCATTCATGTTTATAAAAAGAGGTCTGTAAGTAGCTATAAGTAGCTGAATTTATGACAAAATTGCCACACATGCTATTAAAGAATTACTTTTGAATGGCTTCCCGTTTGAAGAATAGAGTGAAAGACTTCTTACTTGTTTTAAACCAAATCACTTTTCTTTTGTTTTCCAGAACCTGATAACACTCCGTTATCACCAGCCCAGGCTATGGTGGTGAGTGACTTAGCATCATCAGTCAAACAGACTGTATTTCAAATGTCCACAGGTAACTATTTATTTATTTGATGTACAAATAAAAGATACCATGACACTTCAGTGTAATCTTAAAGTTAAACAAACATTTTATTTATTTAAACTTCTAAAACAGTATCCACATAGGTGGAATTAATGTCACAAAGCATTCTCTGCCAGTCAACCTTTAGTTACATAGGACAACATTGTGACAGATAAAAAAAAGATTATCATACCATTTAGGTTGGTCAGGTCTTCATTAGAAACAAAAAAAAGTGTAGGTCTTTACTATTACTAAATATCTTTTGATGTAATCAACAAAAACATTAGATTCCTATCATACAATTTCCAATAATTTGACCTTTATCTGATATTGTATCCTGCATGCTCTGTTGCTTGTATGCTACAGGGATTGATAAATGCTAGTGATAGCACCAAACATGTAGCTAATTTCTGGGCTGATTCAATGTCAATTGAAGCATTGATAGCCTAGTGGTGTGACCCATGGACTGACAAGTCATAAGTCTCAAGTTCGACCCCAAGACATGCACCTGTGATTTTTCGGGTTCATGTGTGTATTGTATGGGTATGCTTTGGTGAAGGAAATTGGAAACCAGCATGCCGGAGAGATATTTCTCGGTAGTGTGTATCTCTGTAAAGCCAAGTCAGAGGCCTATGGGTGGCATAAAAACTCGGATCCAGGTTAGGTACTAACCACACAAAAAGAAAGAATATTGATTGCCAAAGGCACTACTAAAAAGAAGAGCAATAGTTTCACATCCTAAGAATCATTCTAAACTAAATTCTTTTCTAATTCCACAGAACATAGGGAACTTCATGCAACAGTGTCCCGAGTAGGCAAGTCCATTGACAGGCACTTCATTGCTGACTATGCATCGGTAGCGCCCAAAGCTGAATCCTTCTGTAATGATGTCAACAGGCCTATCATGGAGCAGGCCATAGCTCAACATTTGTATAGACAGGTTAGAAACCACTCATTTAATCTGTAAATTAAAAATATTTTGAGTCCTCACTAAACCAAAAAATAGCCTTCAACAACTGTGTTTAAGTAATTCTAACCAGGGACCAAAAGGTTACCCATAGAGGGATTTTAAATGGGTTATTTTTTAGGATTAGGTGAAAAACCCTAGAGCAAAGGTTAACCTGTATTATTGGGTTATTCAGGCTATTACAATAGGTTCACGCAAACAATTCGTTTTTGTAGATAAAAGATATGCAAGAAAGATACAGAGGTTAGTCCATGCTTGATGCTTGTGTCTTTTGCATTCTGGTTAATCAGCAATATTCAAATGGTTAACCCTTATATTATAGACCGCACTATCGCATTAGGAATACACCTGTAATGATAGTTGTAAGGGAGATTTCAATAAATAAATAAATAAGGAATAACCCGTATAATGGTTAATCAAACATGGGTAATAGGTCTAAATGGTTAACCTTTTAAGGCGATTTATCTGCCCCTGATTTGAAACCTATAAAAGTCAAAATGATCTCTAAATCAAACATACTTTAACATTATTGAAATAAAGTTTAGATCTTTTGCACATATAAAGACTTCTATAGTTTTTGCCATTATAGAAATAAATGCAATACTTTCCTGTTTTTAATGAGACAAACAATTAATTCCTCAATGTTTGTAAACAGGTCCCGCTGGTTTTCCTTAATGACTAGTGTAATGTGTTTTGTAATTATGTATATGATTATGTGTCACCATACTGAGGGTTTGGTATTATATGGCAGATTTATGTAGACATAAGCAAAGAGACAGAAAAATAATATTATTAGTATTTTTTGATCGTTTAATGGCTATGCTTGCAAAATTAAGTGCCAAATGTCAGAAACTTGTTATTTGTGATGATAATAATAATGATCGACTAAAAGATACTCCTGTTTCGAGAGAGTCAGAAAAGGGAAATCGGTTAATACAGCAATGCATCAGTTTTTACAAAAAATTATAATGGAACTAGATAACAAAATTCAGGTCACAGCCTTATACATGGACATGAAAAAGGCTTTTGATTATGTCGACCATGGACTACTACTACATAAACTAGAAATATACGGAGTTCGAGGTAAAGCACTAGAAATAATCAAATCCTATCTCAGTAATAGAATACAGTTCACTGAAATAACACAATTATGTCCATTCACAAAAACAAATTAAATATACATCGAGGCCAAGAATTTGGTGTACCTCAAGGGTCGATAAAAGGCCCACCACTATTTCTCATTTATATAAATGATTTACCTAACACTATTCAACACCCTATGGTTTTATTTGCAGACAGTACGGCGATTTTTACAATAAAAAAAATAAAAATCTTGAACTAGAAATAAATGATTCCTTATCGAAAATACACTGGCTAACAATAAATAATCTAAAAATAAATCTTACAAAAACCCATTACATGAATTTCAAGAATAGAAACGCAAAATCAATTCCATTCTCTATTGAGTACAATAATGCAACTGTGTCTGAGGTTACAAGAACAAAATTTCTAGGTATCCATATAGATTCTAAAATGTCATGGAAAACACATGTAAATAATGTAGGTATGTAGCAAATTGCATCAATTCTCTCATGCATGCACACACTCTACAAAGTATGTCACCAATCCACACTACTTAGTGCTTATCATGCCTATGTGGGATCCACTCTGTCTTATGGGATACTATATTGGGGAAACTCGACTGATAAAGAACTTACGTTCAAGGCACAAAAAAAGTGTATTAGATCAATATGTGGGATACACCAAACAGATTCATGCAAACCTTATTTCATAAACCTCAAGATGTTAACCCTCCTTGGTTTTGTTAACGTCTTCAAAATACTGTACACTTAGTTCGCAATAAAGAATTTGAATTTAAATTCAAGTTACTACAAACGTTCAAATTTTCTCATTCGATTTTGAACTTAACTGTCAAAATTTTATGGTTTAAAATCATTTGAAGAAATTCGACAATTTGTGGTAACTTGATGTGCTGGCGACTGTACAAAGACGTACTTAATGCCACAACTCCACAATTCAGCAGTGCAGTGCAATTCAGTCAGGCTAAGCTAGAGAGCTTAATGCATAAAGTTTGTCCGTTTTCTAATATTGTTAGTATGTTATTTGTGGTCGAGCTAAATGAATGAGCTATCACCTTACACCACATAGGGTGAAAGGTTTGGGTTCGTCTTCAACATCACTCGTATTCCGCAGGGCCTAGAAGACGTAGGGGACGCATTCGTATCAGAAGCGAAGATCACGGGCGTAGAGCGTACTTGTACGTTCGCGTTGCTGCAACGTTGCGCGGCGGCGTTGGCCGAAGGGGAACCGAGTGCTGCCCTGCACTGGGCCGAGCGTCGGGCGCATGAGTTACATAACTCGCCTCTTCCTTTCACCTTGCATAGGATGCAGGCGCTTAAGGTATGTTTACGATAGAACTATACTATACAGGGCATTGTTTTGGCGAAACTTCACACAAAATCGCACACCTTTGGTCTTCTTTTGGGCAAATGAAAGCTTTTAAGCGCATAGCCCAACTTAGAAGCATCATTTTCACAGGACTTCCTTTCAACACGTGTTGTTTCCCCACAGCTAGCGCGCGAGAAAGGCGTCGGCGCGGCCATCGAGTACGCGCGGCGCCAGTTCCCGCAGCACGCGTCGCGGCACGAGCGCGCGCTGCAGGCCGCCGTGTGCGCGCTGGCGTGGTGCACGCCGGGCGCCGGGCCCGCGCCGCACATCTACCAACACCTGCTGGACCCGAAGGCACTGGGTCAGTTGTCACACATTACTTACATACAGAACGTCGTCAGGCGATCGTTGCCACTCATCTTCTCCTTCGACGTTAAATTAGCATCGACCAGAACTCTGCCACATCGACGGCATTAGTAGTGGCATCGGACAGGTCCGCAGGTGAAGTTACACAACGAGCAGGACAAGAGATGGACCAACGTTTGCAAAGAGGCTCGTCAGTCACACGTTGTATCTTTGCGATACCTGTATCGGACTAAATTGTACCTGCAGCGCCACTCCGACTTCGCAATCGGTTTAGTCTTCCATTTGGGCCCACTGTCATGATTCTTCTGTTGGGACGGCTCGAAGCTTCTACAAAATCAACATGGTCAGCCGGATGGGGATGTTTGAGAAGCCACAGCTTTCTTGTGCTTACTATTTGTTGTCTTTGAACTTCTTACAAAGCACTGCAGGATGTAGTGCCGCTGCCGACTACAAGTGTCATCTGCTCCAATGGCTATTGGTCCTTCGACATATGGCTTGCCCACTACTATTTCATATTACTTACATTTGTGATAGGTAATAATCTAATCCGGATAATTTTAAAGGATTATGAATAACAGGGTGTAAAGTTCTTCATCCCATAGAAAAGAGAGTTTCCTCCAACCGGACGGGTGTTGTGTCTGATGGGCTACTGACCGACAGTTGTTGTCGGGTTTTCCTTCGCGGATAACTTTAGCGCGATTCAGAATTTTTGATGTTAGTTCTTCCTTTGTGGCATAGATTGCGGTGTACTTGATGTGCTATGTAGCTGTAGTACTTTTATGTACTGTCAGCTACATTCATTACGGATTTTACCCTTCAAAGAAACTCCGAGCTTAACTCGCTCCATAGCACGCTGAGTGACCTTGGACTTTTGGACCAACCTGACTGTCATCATCCATGTCTCAGCACCATTACGGGCAAGAAGCTCTGCCATAGACTTCGTTACGTTATACACTATGAGAAGACTCGTTCCCAATTGCTGTCTCACCTAAATAAGCAGCCGAGCGAGCATCATATTTTATCGTGCACATAAATTCCTCAGACATTGTAACTATGTTACATTACACATGCGAGCAGCTTTAAGAAAACACCGTTCTTTTCTCAGGTGCTGAAGCAGCCGAGCTATTCATAAAGGAAGCTTGTGCACTACTCCGCTTGGCCCCACTGTCCCCTCTCGCAGGCGGAGTGCTGGCAGGAGCCCGAGTGTTACCTGCACTGCATGACATCAGGGCTAAGATGACGCATCCGCATGTCATCGCTGCCTGGTCTGATGATGAGCTGCCTTTCGAGGTAAGATATACGTTTCATACGGTTCTTTAGTTTCCATGTTCAGTACAGGGACCTGTGAGTATATGGAAGTACGTGAGCAAATGACAACCTATCAATATAATACATCCGAGCTCATGATTCTCCGTCTTGAGCTGGGATTGGAAAGAAGAAATGGAGGTCCCTGCCCTGCAGTGGGACAACAAGGCAGAAAAAAAATACATAGATGTCAGGCGATTGAATGACATAAGATATATAGTTACTGGCAGAAATGCCCCATTCTATAAAAAGATTATGAGTTTCTATATTAAAAAAAAAGATGGTGCAGGCTGAACAGTGACCAATTCTGTTACACAAAGTCTGTGAAGTCAATATTCAGGTTTAGTTATACATCATTTGAACTTGCTGGTTAGCCCACATCAGTTTGCAGTTTATATAATGGCTGCCGATAGGTATTTATAACCTTTTAGTATTCCAAAAACTTGTGATGAATAATGTTACCAACCAGGTGGACCTAGGCGAGGACGGCGGCGGCTACCACTCGGTGTTCGCGTGCCCCATCCTGCGCCAGCAGGCGTCGGAACAGAACCCGCCCATGCGGCTCCTGTGCGGACACGTCATCTCCAGAGATGCGCTCAACAAACTCGCTATGGGTGCCAAGTGAGTATAAGAACATTATTTAATTATGTAGTGTAAGAGATACCACATTGGCTGTGGCTGCTATACAACGGACCTAAATATTCTCACCACAAATTCCTTAATCATCAATGAGGCTCAAATGGTTGTTATGGTAGTTATGTCCCTCCTCGCCTCAATACCCAACAATATAAGAATACTATCACTGTTTTAAGCTTTCACTGTTTAAATCAAAGCTTATACTGACACTTACGGGAAATGTTCCGTAATTAAATTTTTCCATGAAGATATCCCATAAGTGACAGTATAAAATAAGAATACAAGTTTTTGCCCGCGGCTTCGCTCGCATTAATTTAGAATTTGACATTCAATTCGGGCTGTACTCTGCTTGTAATAACATAATTCAGTCATGATTAGAAAGACACGTGGCGCCACCTATTATCATAAGAACGTTATTGTTGTTTTCCTCGGCAACAGTACTTTTTTTTCGGGATGAAAGGTACAGTCCGCGAGGTCTAAGCTGAGCTTTGCATTTGTGTGAGTGCACATAGATAGTGTAGGTGTGACGTCGGCCTAAAGCGCGGCGCATCTTTTGCCTGGTTTAAACCGGTTTAAACAACCGGCCTGAGGCGCGGTGCATCCCCCGCGCGACAGATCTCCGCCGCGCACTTTCCACACTTCACCCCTTGTACTGTCAGCAGCGTGACGTTTTTAATTCTTAATATTATTTTGTTTTTGTGTTCGATTATATAGATACTAGGAAAAGAAATGTCTGCCAACACAAATAAACGAATAATAAGAAAACCGTTAAATAGCCAAGTAAAAGAAATATTGTGTAATTTAAATACTTATTTTAAAGACATAAACGACAAAGACATGTCTAGTGTCACTACATCAGCCCAATTGGTAGCGACATCGACGGGAATCGCGCTGTCTACTGTCAAAAGAGTTTTATTGGAAGGCAAACGTCTTTTGGAGGACGAAAGCAAATTTAAATCTCCGAAAAAGACCAGATGCAGGAAAAATATAATTATCATTGACGATTTTGATAAAGCGGTAATCCGAAGAACTATTCATAATTTTCACATTACTGATAAAGAGGTGCCAACTATGAAACGAATACATGAAAAGTTGAAGACAGAAATAAACTATCCAGGTTCAATTTGGTCATTGCGTAAAGAAGTGTCTCTTTTAGGATTTAAATGGAAAAGGACAGAAGATAATAGAAAAATTCTAATGGAAAAACATGAGATACGTTATCTACGTATCAATTTTTTGATCAAAATTTCTGAATATCGCATTCAGGGCAGGCCAGTCGTTTATACCGACGAAACATATATAGACACGACTCACATTTCTTCGAAATCTTATTCAGATGGCAGCACTTCTGGTTTGAAGAAACCAATTTCTAAAGGAAATCGTTTAATAATAGTTCATGCCGGCGGAGAGGACGGTTTCATACCAAATGCACTGCTGATGTTCAAAGCAAATCAAAAAAGTGGTGATTACCATAACAATATGAATGCTGAAAACTACACGAAATGGTTACAAACGCAATTAATTCCAAATTTAAAGCCCAATAGCGTTGTGGTGGTAGACAATGCATCTTACCACAATTCGTTAGAAAATCCCGCTCCCAACTCAAATAGTCGTAAACAAGATATGATTGACTGGCTCAAGTTTCGCAATATAGATCACTCTACATCGATGCTTAAACCACAACTCTATCAATTGATACTGCAAAACAAACAAAGATTTATTGAATATAAAATTGACACTTTACTTAGAGAACATGGTCACAGCGTATATAAATATATATATATACCTACTACCTAAAACATAAAAATATATTTTTTAAAGTTTTTTTTCTGACTCTACTTTTGGTAATCACTCACACAAATGCAAAGCTCAGCTTAGATCTCGCGGACTGTACTCGTATGTCCATTTCTGTACTTGAACCGTCCTGACAACGTATATGCAAAATTTCAGGATGATCGGTTCAGTGGTTTAGGCATGAAAAGTTAACAAACAAACTTACTTTCGCATTTATAATATTAGTTAGGATTAGTCAGTAAGGAATGAGTAGGCCTAGCATTCTCCGTTGCAATGTTAACCATTAGCTTTTGCCCACGGCGGCACCCGCATGAATGTCGGGATTTGTCGGGGACGTACTACCTGTACAAACAGTATACTATGTCGCAACATCAATATCTACCTATAGGATTTTCGCATTTTTAAATTTGGCTATAAGAGGCAGTGTATAAGTACCACGGTATCAATCTACTCATTATATTTTTAGAGTTGCATATCATGATGATTGATGGCAGCGTTGGTTAATTTTGTAGATACTTGAAAGTGTGTGATCCAATTCGTTACTTGCCAACAATATAGTGCAATACCTACTTCGATTTCATCTGCACCTATAATTCATTCATTTGTTTGTCTGTTATCTTACGATATACTATTATAGATGCGAAAGTTTGTGAGGATGTATGTTTCTTACTCTTCCACGCAAAAACTACTGAACGGATTTGGATGAAATTTGGCACACAGGTAGTTTATAAACTCGATTAACACATATGATACTTTTTATCCCAATATTACGATCCCGTGGGACATTTACCGAACACCTCGCGGTTTAGTTTAATATTTTATGTGTGGTTGGTTATGTAAAATTTTTAGTTACTTAAAGCTTGCTAAAATCTTGTTTTTCTTTGTCTTTTCAGATTAAAATGTCCCTACTGCCCGATGGAGCAGTCGCCGGCTGAAGCTCGGCAGATTTATTTCTCGTGAACAGTTATGTAGATTTTAGACTACAAGAGACACTAGAGGCCGTTGTTATTTACTTGAAACTATTACACACAGGTAGCCCAAGGGAACGAACTTGCCACGGTTAGGCTGTGTTGACACTGTACGAGAATCCAATATCGAGGTAGATAGAATAGACTATATTTTATCTCTCTATATCTATTGGCCCGCCCTTGCATCGCACGGATTTTACAACTTGACTAAACATCGAGATATCTTTATTACATTTAATTTTAGTATGAACACAAACCTCTCAGAATAAATTCACTGAAAACTGCGTTGAAATCCGATTCGAGACTTAAATTCAAGCAATTTTAATGTACAATAATCTATGGAAATTAACAATGGCAATGGGCCATCCGCATGAAATTCACTCGTATTGTGTCAATGTAGCTTTAGTGTTTGATGTTATCACATTGTCTAGATTGTACAGAATGTGAGACGCTTCGAAAAATATGATTAAAAGACATCACTAATCGAAGCCGTGTCTAGACATATAAATAAATAGTCAAAGGCTTTAATATAGCATTGCAGGACTGAAAAAAATAACATTTGAAGAAAACTCTCTTCTATTAAGTTTTATAAAAATGACGGATTGTTTTAGGGTTTCATTTTTTTTAAAGTTTGACCACAGATAAAAACTAAAAAATTAAATGTTGCATGCAACATGCAAAAAAAAACATGGCAGCATAAAAAAATCAACATGGGAGAATCTGTCTTTAATCCAAATATTTTTAGATGATGTATGAATGGTTATGAAGAATTCATTTTATTGAAGTCATGTGCGATACAACAACCGAATTAGCGTTGTAAACTTGAAAATGTAGGTATAAAACACCTTCCTGAGCACTCCGTTAGTTTTTGTTAAACATACTTTAGGTAAAAAGAAAATAGGTATAATAGACTTTTATAGCCGTTATTCAGAGCATCCGATTTTCTAATATTAGTTATTTAAAAGTCGAAACCTGAGAAGTTATAGACAAAAGAGCATTTTCCTGTATTATGGTTTTGAGTCTGATATGGCGAATGTTGGATTACTATTCTAATAGATGTTAAATAAGGTAGACAACATTATATTGTAATTTTAAGAAATATTATTATTGTATGTTTACGTAACTGACTGGTTGTAGAGCCATGTTTTTGTTCTTTTTTGTAATAAAATGAATTCAGTATTCAATTTTTGTTGTTTTGTTTAGAAGCCTACAAAAATATAAATATGTAAGTATAGAGGTCCGTGCGAGCTTGTAGCGTTTACTAATGGTAGGCTCAATTGTAAAGACAAATAAGAGGACTTGGTTGTACTCTGTCGAGTCCTGAATTCTTCTTTCTAACATTCTGGAGATGCTTTGGCTGTTCAAGCAATGGCTTTGGGAGGGGTCAACCTACCTAATAATAATAAAAAACGCATCCAAATCGGTTCACTCGTTTAAGAGCTACAGTGCCACAGCCCGACACACACTTAGTCTGTTAAACTTATAACACCTCTTTTTGCAGCGGGCGCGGGGGTTAAAAAGAAACGATACATTCTCGGTACATAATTTATTTAATGGATATGTACAAAGACAAAAGATTTTAGGACAAATAAAAATTTGGCAATAACTCTCAACAATAGCAATAATATTAATAAAGAGTGTCGTTCAAAAGCCGGCAAAATATCAACAACAACAATAATTTAATTTATACTTAAATATAGTTCGGACATACCAACGTAGGGCTAGCTTTTAGCGCATTATGACGTCACCGCTGTAGTAACACACATCGTTGTCGTCACACACACCCTTGCATTATAACCATCAACTAGATGTTGCACAACACTAGTTACCGCACTCACCCGCGAACGTTTACAGAGATGACGTCATAACGTAGTCCGTAAAACGATAATTCCAAACAAATATCACTTAATTCAAATAAAGACATACATTTTGTTTAAAAATTCCGTTTTACAAACAAATAATAACAGCATCATTAATTAACCTAGGAATAAATTAATCGATAAAAAAAAACTTCTTTTTGACCATACATGAGCCGTAACAATTTTAATATCATATCGATATACCCTTTTAAAAGGAATTTTATGATCATTAACAACTGAAGTGATTAATTTTTTTTTATAACATTTAATTGGTTTATAATTTTCGATATTTTCATAAAAGCTTGTCGGTCTGAGACCATAACAGGTGAGTAATATTGCTTGAAAGTTGCTTAGGATCATAAAATTTAGTTTAAACACAGCACTTAATAAATAAAATCGCGTTTTATCACACATAATTATATACGTAGCATCTACCAGCAAAGTACTACAATTAGGTACTAATTATTGCTGTAAAATTTCATCTACATACCACCGAAAGAAAGGCTAGTGTGTACGGTTAGAGAAAAGAGTTCACGTTCAGGAAATACGTCCCTAATAAACATTACATTTCAATGCAGTGTTCGTATTATTAAGACGTGTCTAACACAGTCTCTGGTTGTTTATTTATTTTTGCCTCAAAGGCAAGTGCAAATATCACATACTGACTACTCTTCAGAGGTCGGTAAAATGATCATCACGCCAACTTTTTTCTCCAACTATAGTTATCTAAGAGAAAACAATACGAGTAAGATGGAAGACGCTCCTAAATACAGCAAAAATGTATATATTTTAATTATTTAGCAATTAAATTATATTACTATAATATCACTTACGACCTAATCTATCTATGCGTTACATAGTATTTTTTATTAATATAAATACATTTATATTACTGGTATTTGAATTTGCTTGATATAATATGGTAATATGTTATCATCTTCATAAACATTTGGCACACATAGACCATTCATTTGCCTACAGCACATACGAGGAAGTCAACTAATCATAAAGATTGGAGAAATTATCTCTAAGCATTTCGCCATTGGTTTAGAAGCACTTTGAAAGTCAGGTCATATTTTATTTTAATGAAGACGCATGCATGCGGACACTTTTTTCATAAAGGCTCACAATACATGCTTCATAAAACGTGCAATTTGTATTACTAATACGGATACCAAGATGTATTAGTAGATTCGAAAATTGTATTGTAGTTAAAATTTAAAATATCTATTTGGCATAATATATTCTTTTAAACTTTGCAACGATACACCACGTATCGTCGCGGCCACGTTGCAACAAGCCGTAAGTTCGGGGAAACGAAAAGATATATATCAATTTCACTAATAAATAATATTGCTTCATCACAAATCAGTCATTGCATCAGTCTAGTACTTCCTACGCGTAAACACGACGAAACACCAATGAAATTGTACTAATCAAGCCATTCAAATAAACATTACAGTTGCTTACGATAACAATTAAGACGTTCCGACACCACAGTTTACTGGTGTCTTTCTGTCTTATCATACATTCTCTTACATTTAATATATTTTCTTAGAACAATTTAAGTGAAGCGACATAGTGTGTAAACTGTGGCGAAGGAGATCATTGGACAGTATTATTATACCAAAAACCCAACTAATATTACGAGACATTTAAACAACCGTTAAACTAAACTGAAGTTTTATCACAATTAACTCTATTTGGTGTATTCTTTCAAGGCTTTGCCGTGAGCGCCGGATAAACACACATTCTGAAATTGTGTAGCATGAAAATTATATTTAGTAACGGGACTATTTAACACAGAATTGTATTTTTATTCTAAGTCTGTCACAGCCTACTTATCACTATTTATTTTGGTGTTATGTAAAGTAGTTTGTAAACATCCATGAATATGTCCCTGCTGACATGAATTAAGTTTAAATATTTAACGGAACATGTATAACAGTATTCCAATGGCATTTATTCCGGCACTCGTCCTCTCTAACGACACTCCGTACTCCAGTTATATGTTCTCTAACAATAGAATAGAAGCACTTTAGTAGGCACTTGAGAGAAAACGGCCTTGTCCACGTATATATTACTTAACGAATAGTTTATACAATAGCATTTTAGCCACACCAATATAAGAGGCATTGATATAATTTTGCCTATGAAAAATAGCAACACTCATCCGCCATCCACAACTTTTTATGTCATTTTGTTTTTTTATAATATTGAAAATAGAGTTCTAAAATGGCGAACACGATTACATCAGGTTACTGGATTAGTATTCATTTTTATCAGTGACCTTAAACAAGAATTAAAAGTATTTGGATTGACTTTTGGATCTGGTTGAGGAAATTGAACGTTTTGTGTACTTAGAGATTACTTTACGGAAATGATTGATTTAGTCTCTAGAGAGGAAGCAGCTACACAATATATCGAAAATTAATAATTCTATCTTATAATGACGAATAAAATTTCTCTATATCCGAGGCGATTGCCATTACATGCTAAGTCTTAATTGCGAGACACAATGGGAACTGTCTACTGGCTAGTAAATATACCGGTAAAATTATTTGAGTACATTTTTCATCTAATCACGCACAGATACGAAGTTATAAGTCCTTATCAATATGATAAATAAGATTTTTTTTGTTAACACTGTAGGCGATTGTATGAAGTAGTTCCCTTGGTTTATGAACACAAAATACGGCTTGCTTATGGCTAATGCAAGTATTTGCTATAATGTAAATATATACATGTACTATCACTTTTGGAAGTAACACAATTTGCATAGATAAAAATACATTTTGATCGCCCTGTATACAATATATTTTGTATGTTCAGATCACAAGGTATATTAAATAGATTTATACATTTAATATTGCTCAGTTTAGAATCAGTAATTTTATCTTTATACTTACGGCTGAAATATATATCCTGACAAATTGAAGATGCAGGCAAAACGATATGACATAAGAGTAATTATAACTTAAAACCTATCATGCGCCACACTTCCGTCTTAATTATGCACAATAGCAACTCTATCAAATGTACACTCGTACATTACTCTGGCAACATTCGGCATAAAATGAAATTGATCGACGGAAATACGGGAACACTACATTACTTTAAATTATGTATAGAATAATTAATTCTTACAATATATTACGATTGATTGACTATTAGTAAATGGGGGAAAAAAACCTAAATGCATATAGGGAGTTACTATTTAACTATTTTCCATTCTTTTAAATAAAATATTTCATACTAAACAGTATCAGTAGTATCACATCTATCACTATAAATATCTACTATTATGTAAAGTGTAATTATTCTAGAACATGGTTCGCGTAACGCCTGTCTTTATGATAAATGTGATGTTTTAACACTTGGAAAATATATTGAATGAGAAAATAGATCCTAACTAGACAGCAAGTGAGCCATTTACCTACGCACGATAACTATTTCATATTGAATATCATTTATAAATAGTAAAGACATCTGTGTATCTCACTGAGATTTGCTTGTATGGATTGTCTTTATTGGACTAGATATTGGTAAACTTTTTGTCTATTTTATAAATTGCGACAACAGAATCAGAAATTGACAAACATGTTATTCAACAAATTTTTCGTTCTACGAACTCATATGTCAATATAGAATCACTGAACTTGGGGGCTTTGCCCTGAGAAATTTAATTTTTCTTTTATTTTAGGTACTTTACTGATTTAATAACTTTATTGCCCTCGCCAATCAGTGTGTTAAACTGCAAACGAATAGTATTCTATACTCTTGAAAAAAAAAGAACATAATAATAATTGTAAGCGCTGTACTTCGTCGCAAAATAATTTTACCATTTTAGATATAGCATAACATGTCACAATATTTTTCTTCTCGCCTGAAACTAGAGGGGTAACATCGGTAACGTGGCTATTCGTCACATAACGACGAACGTTGAACGTTCAGGCAGTGGGTACTTCAAGTGTAGCGCAAGTAGAGACCGTTATTTCATTTGGATACTTTTTTAAACTAATCCCATTAATGGTGGTCTCACCAAAATTCATTATTGCTCATACGTTATGTACCCAATACCGAAACAAGGAGTACATTATATTTTGTTACAATCAGACGAAACAGATATCTGATTATTAAAAAAGCGTACAATCGGGGAAAGCGATGCTCCGCGCACTGTACCGGCGACAAGGAAAGTACAATCGAGCGCAGAGCTCAGTAAGACACAGCGCGTTTGTGAATACAATGAAGAACAGCAGTGTTCGTACTGGAAGAGTATAACCTGAAATATGAAGTACCTCAACAGGTCGAAAGAGGGCGCTAGACAGGTACAGTAACAGTCACCGACCACCCGAGTACAATGAAGAATAGCACTGCTTCGTACTGGCGACGACGTGAAGAGAACAAGCTGAAGTATGCAGTACCTGGCGAGGTGGGCGGGTACAGCGCACTAGCTGGGCGCGGGCTCGGAGCGCACGCCGGCCAGGTTGAGCAGCGCCTCGGCCGTGCGCCGCTCCTCGCCGCCGCTGTACGAGTGCTCGTCGCGCGCGCAGCGGGAGATCACCAGGTGCGCCGCCGGCGGCAACTGGAGGGGGAACATATACACATTTAGTTATGTCAACGCCTAAAAATTAGCATGTTTTTTTGAAAGACGACTAGTGCAGCATGATTCTTTTGGCGCTTGAATGACGTTGCCGAGAGGGTGTTGTTGGTCAACATTTGTGAAAATGATTGTGGAAATTGTATCGAAAAACAAGATGGCGGTTGGCCACCATCTTATCTTTTGCCCGTCGTCGGAACTAACGATGGGATGCTAGTTCCGACGATAGCCACGCGCAAAAAGAACCGTACAAAACAATAGAAGCCTCATCATCAGCCTGCTGAGCAACGTCCTAGTTATGCCGTCCACTGGGAATCCTTCCTGTACGGCATTTTCTGGGCTATTGCCACTTCATTCTGTATTTACCTAGTTGGTCATACCAAGTACCATCCCGCACTAGACCTGCGCGGTAAATGACGGCCCACTTGCTCTCATAAAGAGGGCCGTATCCCAGCAGTGAGAACGCTGAACATATTAAGCTTAGTCTTTCTTTTTTTACGTGTCGATTAAACTCAAATTGTGTCAGACCAGTATGTAGCCACCTGCACAGCTCTAACATTTGCTTCATTTAAATCCTAAGGAGCAGCTGATTTTACAGGACAACCTGAATAGAAGACGGGGCATATCCTGCAAAGGGGCTCCACACTGGCATTCTGCTTGGGATGGATCGAGGATACCCCATTTGTTATAAGATTATATCTACAGCGGCTAACCAGCATATTAGACGATCTATGCTATTTACCTGATCTAAGACCGCAGGCCCATACTTCATGGCCAGCACGGTAGCGGCGGCGAGGTACTCGTCGGCGCCGGGCTCCGGGTCGGCCAGGCGCCGCGCCAGGAGCGACACGCGCGCGCCCGACTCGGGGGCAGGCTCGGGAGTCTCCGCCGAGCTGTCTCCTGGCGAAGGTATGGGCTGCCGACCGAATGCCTGAGGAGATGTTTTCTAATTAGAACTTCTTAGTGTTGTCCGCTTGTTACGTTATTGGTTGTGGATACTTACTGTTGTTTTTGAAGATATAATTAGGTAATTATAAATTTGGGCGAATTTTATCATATAAAAGCCGTCAGTGTCAACGTGTAGTGGGATATCGTCACTGTTAGCCTTCGAACCATATTTTTAGATGTAATGATCGTTCAGTCTCATTGGTGCATTTCATATTAGTGCTGAATTATGATACGATTGATCGTAGGTAGGTTTACGCATGCATTTATAATAATTACCGAAATGCGATTGTACTAATTTTGGAAATAATTCCATTTAATTTAGGATTCACCGTGTATGTATTAAAAGCTAAAACTGGGTGGCTTACAATGCCCAAAATTAAAAGGAGGTAAAGTCTTAGATGCTGCTGTAAATATTTGTAGTGCCAACCAACCTGTAATAAGGAAGCGCGATGCTGCGGGTCTACCGTCCAGAGTGAACCTTTACCTAGACCTGGGGCAGCTGCCACCTGGAACACAAATATTCCATGTTACATTCAGTTGAGCTTCCCGTAGCTAAATTTTCGACCAGGATTTGTTCTTATTTCTAAAATATATCACAAAAGTTGTAATCACAAGATACTTTTTATACGACTTTTAAAAAAAAGAGAGTTTGTTTGCTAAGCACAAGAGCATAAACACACTCGCGTGCCCTCACGCCAAGCCACAATTTCACCTACCATTTTGTCACACATTTGTGTCGTTTGGCGTACAGGGCACGTGCTTGCTTGTCACATATGGCGTCCAATAGGTTAATTAATTTAATTAAATTTAGAAAATCAGCAATTTAATTATTGTCACCAATGAAGTTATATTCAGAAATGAGGTTGCTTCTGTTTTTCTTCAGAGTAGTCAGATAGGAAACATCAACCTAATCTAGTTTTAAAACATAATTTGTTGTGATTTTAACCGAATAACAGAATTCAATATAATTTATTATCTAACCAGCACATACCTTATGGAAGCACTTATTCAACGACAAATTATGCCGTACACTATTCTTCCAGCCCTGCGGCGCATGCCGGAAGTAGGGGAAGTGACGTACAATCCACGCGTAGATCTCTTTGACAGGCAGCGCTCTCGCGGGCGCCGCCTCTATGGCCATGAAGATGAGACAAGAGAAGGAGTAAGGAGGCTTTGTGTGCGTGTTCGCGGGAGGGGAGGGCGGGGCCTTGCACGGGGTACGCGGGGGAGAGGGGACGCGGGCCACTGGTGGAGGTGTTTTTGATTCTCTCTGTGGGCAAAAAGAAGAAACATGTTTAGTATTTGTTTCAAGGTAAATGTCACGGGGATACTGGCATGTTCTAGAACCAAAAATTAGAAATAATCTGACTTCTACCGAATTCGTGAACTACGGCCTGCTCCCGGAACGTCACCGGTTGATTAAGGTTTTCGTATGTTATGACGCCACTAGTTATTGTTGTGGACTTCTTAATGAAGAATATGATCTTCTAGAATATTCTAGACACACAAGTATAAGTAACGCAGTCACATTTAAGAAGAGGCTGGTTTCGATACTGGAATCAATTGTTTCGAACACTCTTACACAACTTTAGTTCCAGTCAGTGCTTCCAGATCCCAAAAGTAAAATGACAGTGTTCTCAGCTAAACGTGGCGTTTACGTTTTAAATGTGATAAAATATGATTCTAAATTAAATACAGTATATTTATACACTGTATTTTATCAGTACAGTATACAGAGACAAGTTTAAAATACGGTAAATCTACTGTAATTACAGTTAATCTGGAAGCACTGGTTCCAGTACTTAATCCCTATACGTTAAAAGGATCATTCAGCACTATTCCATCTCACTTGAGTATGCGCTAGTTGCTTAAATGCACATAAAGAGTTTGCTCTAAGGGAGCGATACAAAAGTACTTTGGCAACATTCCAAAGAAAAGTAAAAATGAAATCGGCACTTGCGACAAAGATTTTTAGGTTGATACCAGTCTTTTAAGTTATTTTCTACGTTAGGTAACAGGCTTATTTTAAAATGAAACAAAATATTTTGTCGCCTGTATACTATATTGTTATCAGTTTAGGAGATACAATACTATATCAGCGATACGTGATATATCATTTATTTTAGTGGCTAATCTCTTTTATTTAATACCTAATCTGCCTTCTCGGCATTCAGAAGGACGCTGTATAATAAAAAGCTGTATTTCCGCACTCCACCTCCACAGCTGAGCTAAGAATCACTTAACAAATTCGCTTGACGGTAGTGGCGTTACTTCCATACAAGCTAACAAGCTTAGCATGCCCTTATAAGCTACTACTGCTCATGACGTTAGGCTTTCTGAACAGTTTACTTGACGTATTTGGTGGCCCATAGGCACACCACTGCTGACGGGTGAATTGATAGCATTATGATGTAGCTTCACTAGTAAAGAATTTTTCTGTTTTAACAAACCTCTCTTTTAAAAATCCTAGAACTTAAAAGCAATGTACGCAAAATAAATATGGCATTACTTTTGCTATTCCTTCAAGCAGTAACTAAAAATAAACTGAGAAAACCCGAAGTGTTCTGACGTGCATTTATGCAAACAGTAAAATGCACAGTCATTAAATAAAAACATGCATTAACCACAACTTAATATGTACATGCTATTCAGAATTCGGAAGGACAAACGTCAAATTATGTTCATAATGGCCAGATAGGAAAAATGTGGGTCGGCAACGAATGAGCGCTTCCTCCACACGAGCGCTGTTCAACCTGCACTTGTGTAAATAAAACAATGCGTTTGTAAACAGCGCTGGTAACAAAAGAAAATACAATTGATCTCAGCTCTGTTGTACGTACAGGTTTTTTTTAAAAATATGATCAGTTTTATAATTTATGCTATCATGAATCTGAAAGTCATGGTTGTAAATTAAAATATAGCGGTTGAGAAGCAAAGTCAAGCAAGCTTGATAGAAAAACCCGCTCATGCTTTGCACCTTCTGACGTGGTCACATTTCGGAATTAATTTTCAAAATAATGGTGCAAGCTGCATCAAAATCTATTGTCTAGACAAGAAATACTAAGCGGCCACACAAACATACACAAGAAGCGACTTCGTTTTGTACCCATCATCATCATGATTCTCTTGCCCTTATCCCAAATCATTTGGGGTCGGGCGCAGCATGTCTAGTTCTACCATACTTCTCTATTACTCGTTATCTCCTCAGAAACCTCCTTTCTTGCCATACCATCCTTCACTCAGTCCATCCATCGTTTCTTTGGTCTTCCTCTACTCTTATACCCATCCGCATTCATGCTCAAAAGATTTGTACTATTTATTTAAATATATTACATATCATATCTCAGAAAGGTACTGGAGTAAGTACAAAATATTCACTAAAGAAACAAAAATTGCAGCAGGTAGCTGTCTATAGTTTCTGGTAAAAGGCGTGAATTATGTTCCTACAAACAAAGTCAAACTGGCTGAACAAAAAAAACAAACATTAATAGGTCATTCGTTTGTTCTCGAGGCCTTCCTATTACATCTCATTATATCTGGCTCTCAGAAGGGCAGAAGGCAATTAGCGAAGTTATTATGCACTCCTACAATAAAACTGTTATAAGTGTGAGTCAGTCTTGTATTGTATCAATGAATGATGAATTGAAGAATGGAATAAATTCATTTCCTGCACGCTGTTTGTAGCTTCTGATTGAGTACTACAGTTGAAAACTGAACGGTAAGCTAA
Organism: Noctua pronuba; assembly: GCA_905220335.1. NCBI lineage: Eukaryota > Metazoa > Arthropoda > Insecta > Lepidoptera > Noctuidae > Noctua > Noctua pronuba. The sequence continues at coordinate 17,181,305 of LR999904.1, read as the reverse complement.
CCCTAAAAATTGCATTATTAATTGCCGACAGAATTTTAAATTTTCATGAGTCTGGCTTTAGTTTATGTTAAATAGGAAAACAATGTAAGTAATATCTATTAAGCTCTACATCGCTTGAAGATTTTTTTTTTGTGCCGTGGAAAATTGAAAATTATGATGAACTACACAAGACTGGATTTCCTAGAAAATTAGAATATGCATAGAAATTCCACGAAACATTGCTTAGAGCGTCACCGCTAGGGACGGACGGACTGATCTGTATTACTAGCACGTTTTACGCATAACTATACACCCTAGGTATAATATCATCCTACATCTGTGTACTTGCTGAACTAGCAATTCTGTAGGTACAATATTAATTCTTAGGACATCTTTCAATAACTGAGTCCGTGTGGTGCATTACGGACTTACAGAGAGGAGCCTGAGTCGCAGAGATGGCAACATTGAAGGCCGACTTCATGCTGACCCTTTGCTGGGCACAGGGCTCATCCCATTTTCCTCGTCCGTCTACTGGGGATCTTATAGACTGGTCTAGCAGAGAAATAATTTGCTATAAGAGGAATTGCTCTATATGGTCTATTTAGACCCTCTGTTGTGGTCCAAAAAGTTTAAGATCAATTTTCTTCTATTTCAAAGAAAGTGGGTTTATTAATATGACAGCCATAGGCCATGATAGTAGCTTATCAAAAGCTGCGTACTATCGCAATCTTTGCGTATTAAGTAGTTACACGTGGCGCGTACGGTGAAGCCACTACGTACCACTGACGTCTCCACTTCGTTTAAGCCGTGTACACAGTGGCTTGTGTTGGCGCCATTTATAGCCACTGATATTACTTCATTGAATAGTAGTGGTGTTCACAGACGTAATGGCTGTTTGTGCTGTTAACGTGGGATTTTATTATTAAAAGATTTTACGTTTCATGCTTTTTAAAATCAAAATAAAAAAATAAAATTATAATTATAAATCCGAATATGAAGTAAGTACTTATCTATATTTATTTGGTACAATAAATAGGTACCAAGTAAAGTAAAACACAAAATAAAGGGCAGACTTTAAAAAACCTTACAGAAATACTTTATTTTAAATCATTGTAAGTATTCACCTTCGTCATCCAACCATTTGACTCTATTGGACCTTTGAAACCACTAGCGAGATACTCTCAAGATATTTCAAGGTACTTATTATAGTATATTGTGTCGTAAATAGTCATGATATCACATTGAACGGCACAAAAGACTACGTATCTACGTTCAATCTGTTTATGTCATACATTAAAGGCGTTTATTAGTGAGTAATGAATAAACCTGAACTTATAGTTCACATTTAATCTCAATACGTATACTTGTGCCTGAGGTAGGGTTGCCATCCGTACTCAAATATTTAAAGAGTATTTTACTGTTTCGTGTTCGTACTTATGAGTAGTAAAGTACGCAAAAATACTCTTTATTTAAGGCGAGGTTAACCCGAGCGCCGTATGCATTAATCGCATACCCCAGCCCCCGGACGGAGAGGCGATACGTAACAAATTACGCGACGCGGGAATCGCGCGCGCTCAATGAGTTCACGAACTCGAGAAGCCCGCGTAGGTACTAAGTTGCGTTACAGAGTAGAGCAATGCAGTAAATCAACTTGAATTGATAAGTATACGTTTATTTTGTTTTATTTTTCTAGAAAGTACCTTTTGGTTATAGATAGATTAGGTACCTACGTATTGTATAAACTTGAAACTAATTACTAATAACTAAAAATAAGTAGGTATAAGTACTTATTTATATTTGTGAGTAACGTAAATTTAAAATCTGACTGACACTAAGATCATGAATACGGGTTCAAAACAACACGCCGCGCGCCATTCGGTTTTCCATAAGGGTGCGAAATCTTCGTGTCCTGGTATAAAACATCAAGCAGTAGGTAGGCCTGCACACTAACTTTAGTTAGGAGAATATTGTGTTACAATTCTTTAATTAATTATAGAAATAATATCAATATTGTAATTCAAGAAGGGTTAGAGGTAGGTATAAGTCCCGTCACGTAAAAAGAACGCTAAGCGACAGTGGAGGGGATATGTTTGTGCACGTTATACAGCCGCGTCCTTAAGTACTAAGCTACTGTTTTATAATATAAGTATAACTGTTTCATTGTAGAATAGTAATAGGTACTTTACTAGCTACTTAGTACTTTGGAAAAGGCTGGAATAAAAAAAAATTAGAAAGATTATTTGGGCGGTCAGCGTTCTTTTTAACCGACTTCCAAAAGGAGGAGGTTATCAATTCGTCTGAATGTTTTTTTATTACGTGACGGGATTTTTTGTTTGTTTTTAAATCAAATGGATTTGCTAATAAAAGTAAACACTTTTCAAAATCAATCACAACATTTATTTCAAGTAGGCCTGTTTCAGGCACTTTTGGATTGTCAACCTTGATAACACCATTCCTGTTGAGATGGTACACTATGTGAGAACGCATATGCTGCTGAACTTAGCCGCCCCGCAAGAGTTGTTAACCGAACCGAAACCGTTTTATCTACGAATTCTAGTTACTAGTTTTTTCTATTAAGCATTTATAAATAGAACTAAGACAAAATATAATAGCGGCATCAAATTTTGGCATAATTTGTAAAAGAAAACTGAAAAGAAGTCTGAATATAACGTCTGTAGGAAAGTAATTATTGTGATCGAATCAGAGAAGTGTGACAATGCAGAAAATGTTAATATAAATGTTGCTGCAACCACTGGCATTATAGCTGCTGGTGTGGGATTTCCGCAATTTGAGGAGATACTTTCTGCTATGGACGTGCCGGTTTTTTCACAAAAATTTTATACACATCTACAAGATTTTTTATATGAAAATTGGGAGAAAACTGCAGCAGAATCCATGGAAAAGGCTGCCAAACGTGAGAAAGAAGCGGCCATTGCTGACGGCCGAATGAAAAGGGGATTGGCTCTCATAGACGTGTATGTTGATGGAGCTTGGGGATTAAGATCTTATGGTAATAATTATAGATCAATGTCAGGGACAGCAGTAATCATAGGAAAACAATTCGGAGAAGTGCTTTATATGGGAGTGAAAAACAAATACTGCCTGGTTTGTGCCAGAGCCCAAAAGACTCGCGCCTAAAGATCACGCATGTTATAAAAATTATAACGGATCCTCTAGTGCCATGGAAGCTGACATAATTACTGAAGGCTTTAAATAATCAGTTGAAATGTATGGATTAATATACGCAAGAATGATTGGAGATGGAGACTCAGCTACTTATAATAAAGTGTTGGATGCAAAACCCTATGACCACCTAAACTCGACGGTAGAAAAAATTGAATGCAGAAATCACATCCTACGAAACTTCTGTAATAAATTGCGAGCTATTGTAAAAGAGACAAAATATCCAGTAAAAGATAGAAAAACACTTATAAATGTGAAAAGTTATTGTAAAATCAATAAAATTTCACAAAAATGCAGGAAATTCAAAAAACGTTGCTATACATTTGCTGCATAAAAATATCACTAATTCGGCGGCGCATGCTTACGGTGATCATCGACTTTGTTATGATTATAACTGCTCAAAAGAAAAAAATCTTAATAACAGTACAATGAGAGAAATTCAAAACTCTACTTTCTTCTTTCGGATCAATGCTATCATCGCTACTGTAGCAGGTAAAGCACGAAGTCTCATTGAAGATGTAGACACAAATGTAGTGAACGGTTTAATAGCGTTATTGCCAAATTTGTAGGAGGATAAAGAATACATTTTTCACTGAGACGGGGCTATCAAGGACGATTTTCAGCCGCTGTGGTTTCTTTTAACAGTGAATCTGCGGTTTCATCTGTCTAAAGAAAAATTCTTGGAAGCAGTCCTAGAGGAAAGGTGAAAGAAATTGAGAAGAAGAAGTCACTAAAAAGACAATTGAACAGAGATCATCCCACAAAAAAAATAAGAAGATTTGAAGGTACTTCTGCACAGCACAACTATGGGCCTACAAGTTCAGCTCCCGATATGAGTCCAGATCAATTAGAAAAAGTCAAGGAAGAATTCCTCAACAATTTAAAAGTCTTGACAAATGATAGGCAAAATATTGAAAGAAGCACTGTCCTACAAAGGGATTGCAGTGATTGGATAGAATTGAGGAAAAATATAATAACGGCATCAAATTTTGGCACAATTTGTAAAAGAAAACTGTACACAAGTACTGCACCAACAGTAAAAAAAAATATATATAAAAAAATATTTCTCACATTTTGTCAGTGGGTCATGGCGTGGAAAATGAAAAACAGGTGCTTCAGCAATTGGAACGACAAGAAAATATGGTGATCGAGCCCTGTGGCCTTTATTGACGAAAAATACCCATTTATTGGGGCTACACCCGACGGTATAGTTGGAAAGGACACAATAGTTGAAATTAAATGTCCAATAACGGCATTTAAGGGGGTTGATTCTGCGCAAAAACGAGCTTGAACCTAAACGTTAACGAAAATTATAAATAATATTTGTACGAAATGGGCATACTGTCACATTTCTACACTATGGCCGCAGAATAAATAATAGTATAAGTACAGAAGATTCACTCCGCAAAATCATAAATTGGACTTGTCGTGACACAATAAAATGCAATTCAGGCCGGACAGCGCTAGTTACCTATAGTTATATTCACCTACAAGTTTTTATTTTTTCTAGTTTTGCCCATTTTTTCGACAAATTTATAACTAAGTACCTAAAAAAACTAACTACCTATAACTATATGAAAACTAAAAATAAAGGTTATTTTTTACAAAGTATTTTTGGCTCGACTCGTAACAGAACTTAGCGGGGCGGTGCCGGTGGCGGGTTCGCAAAATTGACACACGTCCTTCCTCCAACGCGTTCCGCTCGGGACTAAAGGACGCGTTGCGAGCGAATGAAATGATGAAAACAGTTGGGGTTGGGATTGATGGTATACGTATTTTCATATTTCAAATGATGGTGACCGCTGCATGTCACATTTTTTACAACCTTTATTATGGTATAAGTTTTATTGTTCAACATCTAATATAACTCAAATGAAATAATAAATTAGATCTTAATTTAGACTTGTCTTTGCGATTTAATTGGATGCAGTAAAGTGCAAGTAATCGTGTATCGGACCACCGTGACATCTAGATCGAAGTGTGAAATATGTAATATGTTTTTTTTCAGAATTTAAATCCGTGCTATTTACGAATAAAACACAATATAAAAGGCCGTTTATCAGGGTAACCTCGCCTTAAACAAATTTACCGTCTCTTAAAATCAGTTTTTTTTTAAGTTGGCTTGTGGCAACCGTAAGCTGAGGTCACGTATGACAAGGCAGTCAGTAAGTATAGGTTACGCTTAGGTCACAAGATTACATGGTATTAAGGTACTGTATACTTTTCCGTAGCAGTCGGTTCGTCTCATCAACATGAGCGGGAAAATGTGGTGTTGCATGACATTGTTGACAAACCTTGTAAGTTATGGATTTATCATTTTACGGTAATAAATGACGGTAAAATGTTATGCAAAAATATTTAGTTATAAAACTACAAAAATGACATCCAGGCATGGATGCGGAATGAAGCATCCCGCTCGTTATATACCATGCATAATTATGCAAATTTTACTTTTAATAAAATTATAATGCTTCTCGCAATACGTTAGTTATTTAATTCGTTACTAAGCAATCTTGGGACGACAAGAGGTTCCGAATTGCATATTGGTAACTCCCGAGTTACTATAATATAGGTAGGTCCAATACGTCACTCGGGCTGAAAGAATCTATTTGATATTTTTGTGATAATTTCAGTTGATGTCTTATTTTTTATTAATTTTAAAATATCTGGAAGGACGATGAACAACTAGGTAATTGAGTAGTTTTGCATTTTTCTTTCAGTTATCAGACATAATTGCATGATTTATTACGTAAAAAAAACTCGACCGCTAAAAGTAAGTAGGTGAGTTCGTGTATGCCACGTTATCATCATTCAATGTCCTGCGCAATCCAAAAGTAAGTGTATGTAATGTACCTATGTTGTACTACGTAGTGCAGGTGATAATATTCTGCGGTTATCCCACCTATCAAAGATAAAATTTACGTGTAGCACTTACGAGTTAATTTCACGGAGAACACGCTGATGCAATTCATTTTAGAAACGTTTTTACTTTAAGAAAGCTGTAAAAGGCAATGCTTGTAGTTTCTATTGTATCCTTATTCCGTAATAACTACGATATACGAGATATGATATCTAAGATGAACCTGGAAAATCATATCAAAATGGCTCACTTACACCACAAGTCACTAAACGCAATTAATGGTAAACGAATTTCAAAAATCGTTCAATTTCTGTCCAATCGTTTGAAGACAATAGATAGAATGATGTTTTAAATACGTTTAGCGGTAAATATATAAACTGATTTTTGGTGGAAATAGTCCTAGTTAAACATAGACTATGACAATGAACTCACCTTCAGAATAATTTGGTTATCAACCATTTTCGTGTCCTCCATATCCACACCACTTTTTGTAAGATTTATACCTGGAACAGAACAAGTTTTTGTTCACTTTAAATATAACGTCATACGAACAACCTTTGCGATTTTAAATTAATCAAGATTTTAATGCAAAAACGACTGAACCTCTATGTTACTTCTATTATAGTGATAACAAACTTCTATGTTTTTCAACGGTTCATTTGCAATCCGAAACGGCACTTATTATTGTTACTAAGGCAATGGTATGTTACTTTATTTTTTTTTTCGATTTAATGGCTCCATTCCACGGAGGCCATTATTATTTATCAGTAGCTGCATTTAATTGTGAGTGAAGTTTGACCATGAAGCGGAGCAATTCTTAAGTCTGATGTTGCATTGGTTAAATTATGTCCGCTAGAGATGGTATTGCGGCAGTCAAGTTGCCCATCTCTGTCAATACCAGACACAGAACGCCCGATTCGCAAAACGGCATGTTAAAAAAAAAGTCCGATCGCAGGTTAAATTTGCAAATTCCTTTTACAGATTCGGACGTCAAAATCTTCTGTCTTTGTGCAAACCGAAGAACGCGACGCTGAGAGCGATGCTCAATTATTTTTCTCAGTAGAAAACTCATAAGTTGTATATCAAGTAGGCGTCAAGTATGAATAGTAATGCCATTGCTAAAATGTAAAGCGTCACGTGACGCAATCGTCACGCTGCCACCGCCCAGCAAGGGCTTGCCGTTACGTCATAAGCTTAATCACTAAACTATTTTCTAATAATATGCGATCTTCAGTCAAATGAAGCCGTAGTATAAGCGAGTGTGTCCACTGTGTCGTGACGATGGATAGTGAGAATTGAGGCACCTTTTGCACCCAGCAGTTCATCAAACTGGGTTGCGTTAACGCGTCGTCAAACAACGCCAGATGTGAAGGCGCCCTAAGTAGAGCTTACCTCGGCATGCGACACTATTAAGCCGTACTTGCACCACAAATGGCCAAACATGTATTTAAAATATCACTCTGTCTCTTCAAAATAATGTCAGAAACATAATGATGTCATAAATTCGTTTGGCGTACCAGCGCTCCGTCACCGAGAGCATTCGGCTGTAATGTAACAGTTCAGATTCCCTTGCTTCTGTACAAAATCGAATTTTTGATTGTTACATTACAGGCGAATAATGCTCCCGGTGAGAGAGCGCCTTTAAATGTGTATCGCAAATGGAACTCTCTGATGTTCGCGATATTTCAGTGAAAATAGAGATATTTCATTTACCTATCGTCACGACACAGTTAGCAACAGTGATCCAACGATCAACAAAATCGTCAAGTCACAGTGTGAACAGTTCCTAAGTGTATCTAATCTACCTCTAAGTAAATTCCTGTCTTGCAGCCAGCTCAAACTGGTGAGGTCATCGTCGTGGTCAGCAGGGGGTAGGTTGCCGGCGTTGCCTCCGCAAGCCACCCTGATGAGAACATCACATTCTTATACTAAGCGAGACCATGAAAATTATTACTTACTTACGTATACTTACGGGAGTTTAGGCTTACATGTAAAAAAAGGTGTTTTAGAATTTCGATTTTAAGTAAGACATAAAAATTATGATTTGATATTAAATAGTGTTTTATAGGAAACGCTACCATACTAAGTCGCTAATACGAGCCCCTCGAAGAAAAAAAACAGTTCTTTGCTCAAAAGTAATACCTAATGCAATATCGACACCTCACAAAATGCGGACAAAGTTGCGGGTAAAATTAGTTATTAATGGGGTATTTCAAATTAATATTGCATGTTCAATTCCATCTAGAACTGTTACTTACTAAAATATCTGAAGTTTGTTATTTCTGTGCCAGTATAGAAAATGTAACTAAACACCCATCGGATGTTAATAATATGCAATCTGCGTGCAATACGTGCAAGGTTCAGCACGTGTAACAATACTTTATGGCATTTTTTATGGCTTAATGGGTGGCTGTGTACCTTCTGCCTATATCTCTAATTCACAGCTACACGAGGTCCACCCTATCACTTCCCAATCCCATGACCGTGGGTAAGGATATGACGATTGTATGTTACTATGCGAGGGGACGTCTAATAGTAAATTGCTCGCCATGGCAGTACTCAGCTGCAATTCCAATTTACCTCATTACGAAGTTAATTAAACGAAATATTTTAATGATATTATCTCCCGCATAACTATGTCGCGCTGACAAAGTTTTGCAATGTCCCTACTTGCATGACGCGTAAGTACAAAGGCACACGATGTCATAATCAGTAGGTAACTTTATCAATCTGTGCGACAATTCCCTTTTTATCTTGTGTCGTTTGTCTTACCCACTAACCTAGCGAAATGATAACAGTATGTTGTCAACATTTTATCAGTTTTTTTTACATTTACGCTTGATTGATGACACGATACGTTTTGATACTTTAGAAGTTTAGATGGTAACAATCTATTTTGAATTTCTGGCCTGATTTGAAGGCCTTGTGGTTGTTAACATTGTTTCCTGGTGTAAAATGATGATTAGATATTGCATTATCATCAACAGTTTTTTTAAAATTTGTACATAAAATGCGAAGTTTTATGAAAATAATATATTTACAAAAACATATTAACAAATTCAGAATACTCTATGCCTTTTCAAACAAATTAAAACTAGAGTCTAAACTCTAAAGTACACAAATACACAATCAGAGTAAGACAATGTTGATTAAAATTGACAGTTAATAAAACTTGTTGGTGTTATTATTATTACATCACAAGACACGTGCTGCTTCGCGCGTGATGATCGAGACACGTGTCACCTAACATTTAGTTTTTGTTTTTAATAAATTATTCAAATGCTAAGAGAATTTTGTGTTTATTATTCTCGCCTATCGCGTTTCTTTACTGATATTCGCAAAACTTGATATTCATACGTGTGTCGTTCAACCTCCGAGACGACTAAATAGTGCGTCATTTTTCACAAAAGGTTTTTGCACTCTCAGATCAAAGTACTTCATTTAGGAGAAGGAAAATTCATTTCCACTCAAACAAAGCTGCTAGATAACAAAGAAAAGAGATAAATTTCTCTGAAATGACTAATATTAGATTGTTTACCAACAATATAATATTCATACTACGTTGTAAGGGAACTACCAATTTGGTTGGCAGATGGCCTGTCCCTTGCGTGACGCAAGCTTCCTTTATGCAAATACTTCGTCATCCGTTCAAGACGGTGAGGTGTCACTGATTTAAATGTACTTCCGTATACAGGATAAGTTATCATATCATACTAACTTCGGAAAGCGGAAATATTTTCTTGCCATAACGGCTTATGCAACGTAAGCAAGTTCATCGGATATCCTATGTAGCCCTGATTGTCAGAGAACGGATAATGTCGAGACTCAGAAGGCCAGTATTAAAGTCACTTTGCAAATTCTCCTTCACTGCTCCGTTGCTAAGTCACCTTTTTTAAGATAAGAAGCAATCTGAAGGCCCTTTTAACTATAAACGTTAGCATAGATCTGTCACATCTGAGCATTTATTGATTACTTGACTTTATCAACAGTGGGACAGGCGCCACTATTTCCTTGTCTACTTTATATGAGGTCAATAGACAGTTAGGAGTGTTTGATCTAGGCAGTGCGCCTTGAAAAGCTGAATATTAACTATTGACAAATGAAACGAGTTCTCTATAAAAGGGGAGCGAAGTTTTCAGTGTGAATGTTGGAAACTATAAGTAATAAAAGGTCGTAGCCGTCGCACTTCCGAAAGTTTATTCAGAAATAAGTTCAGATCTCGCCGCTATTCAGGAAATGAGCGTGGTTTTCGTACACTGCTTGAGCTGTGTATTACGGGTCTGTTTTCTATTTCTGGTATTTAAATGGACATAGGGTCGAACTGTTTTACAAACCTAAATTCTCTTTTTCGTATAAGATCTTTCAAGAATCGAAGCGGTAGGTTTCTCTTATTCGCATGCTCAGAAACAATCTTCACTAAATACTGTCAGGATTTCTGCGGGTACAATGCCCAAAAGATAACGCAGTAGTACAATTTGCAAAACTTACGCAGGCTGTGGCTGTTCCATATCGGACTCATCAGAGGCATCCTCAATGTCGTCAAAGTTGTCAATGACCCTGCCCGACACCTCGAGGCGCCGTAACGAGCGGCCGCTGGATGCGACATGCCTCGCGATCTGTCGGATCAACCGGCGCGGAAGCGGTAGAGATGCGCGTGCACCTCGTGCTGGGGACCCACCCCGCTCGCCGCGCATTGGCGCCATCTGGTAGTGAAAAATAACGTGTAAGTACATACAAACATAGTAAATAGATTGCTATTTGTCTTGTGGCTTTGACCTGTAAGAGACTTCTGAATATTTGGAAAATAATATTTTACAATACTGTTGGTATTGGCGTTTACACCAGAGCCCAATAAACCTGCATGCATGCAAAAGCTTAATGACTAACTTGAACGCTAATGCAGACTACTTCATAATCGGTACCATCCTACATTTGAAATGAAATAAACCTGACTCCTATTGAATTTTCATGAATTCAATTCCGTAACGAGTCTTTAAAATTCAAAGGTATCATGTGACGAGCGCAAGTACCAAACTAGTGTTGCGTAAAGGGCTTCCACGTTGACACAACAAGAACCGACATCAAAAATTCCAAGATGACGTAAGTGACGTTTTAGTACAAGTTTTGTCTCTTGACGAGAAAGGCAGATTCACATTGCATAGTAATGAGTCTAGTCAGCGCTGTTTTAATACTATTTCAACGTGAAACTGCCTCCATGCATTGTTAATTAGACTCAATAAGACGTAAAGTAATCGAAGGGATCCGAAGTCCAAATTTTCGGAAGCGATGTTGCAATCGTCTGGATTATTTATGAGTCTTCTATTAGTCATTAGCTCCAAATTAATTCAGTATCTAAACAAAGTGATTTACAATGGTCTGTATTGGGTCTTCTAATCCTGTGTTAAATAGGCAAAGGTTCATGTTTTGACTGCAGTACCGTGAGGGATCTACTTGCTTAGCTAGTAAGAGTTTGCGTTTGGGAGAGAAGTTTTTGGAGAGAAATTAGTAATTGTTTGAGTTTGGGAGAGAAAGCTAATCGGGAAACAAATGCAACACCCTTGCAACAACCTACGTTCAACGAAGTTTCTAGGTAGATCTTTACAAAAATCCAACATGTGCTATAGAATTTAACAAAGCGTCGCAAGATTTAGCAAAGCATCGTTACATTCCTTATTCAGGCAACTGCTATCTTTGCTTTATTTTTGTTTCACTCTCCGAAATATCAGCGCACGGTTTCAAACAAATGCGGAATTAGCATCAACAAATCATATCGCGACCTGCGTTGATCTATAGATAGTATTTATAGTGAGATTTAAAACATTATTGTGTAACATTATCGAATTTACGTAATAAGAATGTAGAGTAGGAACGCGAAAAAGAAAATACAAGTATTTTTATCTTTAATTTATCGCGTCAAGTAGCTACACAATCACATAATATCGCGTGACCTTGGCATAGTAACAAACAGCTAAATGTAATGGCGTGGTTGCGTCGCGTCGTGTCGTGGCGTCCCCGTGTCATCAGCGAATTGAACTCGCACCGAGACGCGGACTGACACACAAGACTGATTATCTAACGAGAGATTTATTTACAATGCCCTATTACGGACCTGCACAAGGTACAAGATTAGCTTAGTCCATTATCACGCAAAACCAACCTGCCCATGGCGTTAATTATCACAAAATTAGAAGCTATGATCGCATTCTAGTATAACGGAGCTTATATTAGAAACGTTATCTTTACGTATGACAAGGATGTCAACAGTCTTGTTTATGAGAATGGATCCGGCACGTGGACGAAGCTTCTACTCAGCACAGTTTGTACTCATTAAACAGGAAAGACTTGTGTTTAACACGGAAAAGGCGGCCGTAAATTCAAATATAGAAAAACCAATTTCGCAATTAGATATTACACGGCTGGACAACAGTTAACGGGAAAAAAATAAACTTGCAGAATTACAATAGGCAGAGATTTAAAAATAGAAAAAATAGGTCAAATGACAATTTTTTTTCAAGTATCAAGATTTTAGCCACTAGTATACATTTCATAGTTGGACCATTATAAATACGAATTATGGAAGGTTTTCGATTTTTTTCTACAAAACTTGCTAAAGAAGACTTAAAATATTTTTCACAAATAAAGCAATCAATCAGTTCATTAACTTGATGTTAAAGGAGTTGTAAACAATCATTGAGTATCATCTGCCACTTCACAGTCCATCCAATCAGGAAATAATGACATCACTACTCAATGTTGTTATTTATTTGTTTTGATACTGATATCAGAAACACACCTAGGTAAAAGGGTACAGAAAAATGGAGAGTGTAGATTACAACACTCGTTTTTATTTGTATTGTTGTTTTTTTATGGCAGAAAACTATTTTTTGCATTGGTGCTGTGTACTTTTATGACTTGTGTACTTTTATAATGTTGATGTTGGGTTACCATTTTCACATTAGTGAATTAAATATAAAAATTATAACTTTGAGAATTTAATCAATTAACAATAACTTCACTTTGATACATTTATTTGTAAGTTTTTAAAGAAAACAATTTTTACATTATTTTGTTTAAAATATTAATTTGCTCTTATGATGTATCTTCTTAGACCACACTATATCAGTGGCATGGGCAAGTCCATATAGTAAGCAGACTGTTCAGAAACCCTGACATCATGAAAAGTAGTAGTTTATAAGGGCAAGTCAAGCTTTAGGCTTGTATGAAAGTACCGCCACAAATTGTGTCTGAAAAGATGACCCTTGGACCCAATTTGATTATTGCTGTTGTATAAGATACATCTCTACATAATATTTCCTTATACCTTTTATCATCAAATGTTCAGTGTCAAATATACATCAGTGGTGTAGATTTTTGACACTATATTGTATTGATTGTGTAAAACTTATGATAACAGCTATGTCTCCAAGGAATGCTATCTTAACTTGTAGCTTATAATACTTATCATTTGGGTGAAGATTACAAGGCCTTGAAACAGCTTACAATATGTAAATTGTATACAATATTTTAAATTCGGCAGCAGTCTAGACATAAGAGAGATTTAAGAACAGTTCATCAAGTTTCTAATAATAATTTTAAGGTCTTTGCCCTTTCCATCTGAACTAGAACATGTGGTGGCACAATAACATCATAAAACATGATGAGTTTATGTATAAGTGTGTGAATTTCAATAAATAATAAACTTACGAGTGATGGTGCTGGTAATTCTATCTCCAATTTTGTTAAGATACTATTTAAAGGTAAATGGAGGAAGCTAAAAATGTAGCTACATACACATTTAAAACTAGAGCACTGTCTCTGGGTGACACTTAAAATTAGAAATCCTACAGGAAGTGTGAACTGAAATCTAGGTCACACAAAGGTCTAGACTCTATTTATAGCTAGTAGTAGCAGGCTCTAGATATTATGCACCACTGGGTTTGTAGCAAGCTCTACTTGAATGAAAACAATAATGAGTTGAAAACCAAGGTCATCACTCAATTAAATTAAACAGTAGAGGAATAAATCTAATGAGATACTTACTCAGAAACTTCAAAAATTGCAGCAGTCAAACTAGCACCCCTACAGTCTGCCTCAGCATTTATGTTATGGTCAAAAGACACCCTAGCAACGTAAGCAGCGAAATTACGGACGCGATGCAATTGAGGTGTGATGTAACAGCTAGTTACCATGTGTTATTGTATTCATTGGGTCAGCAGTGGCATCAACAACGTGTTGCTAGGAAACTGGTGTCCGGCCAGCGCGGCGACCGCGTGCGCGATTGCGTCGTGCCCGAGCGTCCTACGTCGTGTTTCCGACGTGGAGGCGCCGCGTGCAGCACAGTATGCACGTGCCGACGCGCACCTCCAAGGGCTCTTACATAATCGCAGGGACCGCCGCAGATACGACGCCGAGGACATCACAAACGTTGACTAACACCCGTTCCATATTTAGAAGGAGCGCCACCAATGCGTCCCGACGTTATTCATGCGTCTAGTCACATTTTTAGAACCGCATGTAAACGATACTTTTATCCCCCCACGCTGTACACCTCATGTGCGCATAGCTGTACCCTAATTTTACTTTATTCAGGGTGCAAAATCCAAAATGCGTAATAAATTGAGCTCAAAAACAGATGTAATCATGATACTAAACTTGATGATAGCTTTGTTTTACGGTAAAAATTGAAAATGATCATCGATTTCAATGCCATGCACTTACCTTGAGGTTGTATTGTTTGTTAGACGCACTAATTATAAATTAATAACAATAAATAAACAGCATTCCGCGACCTCCGTACTTGTGATCAACACTCAACAAACACCTTCCTCAACACCCAATCAAACCATAAACTATAGAGCAACCTACATAAATAAACATATGATTTGTAAATGTCTATGATAAATTTTCCGTTTCCGAAAACGCTAGAGAGACGCTTACGTGAAAATTGAAAACGATTTTTAGGCGAATATTATTTTCTTTTACAAATGCAGTGCAGTACATGCAGTAGTGAACTCAATAAATTACAAAATTCGTTCATTTTATTAATCGTATTGACTTATCGGTTTGTTGATACTGTTAATTGTGAATTGAGACACTAAGTTTTTGAGAAAAGCTAAAAATATTTCTGTAACGTGGCTGAATAATCTGGCAACTATGACATTAACCAAAAAGAAGAAAACACGTTAAACTTGACGTGGACTAAAGTAGCTGGCTCACTGAAGTGAAATAAAATTCATAAGATTTTAATTATTCCACACTGTTATAAGCGTAGTGATACTATAAAATAATTATTCTAGATGTTAGCTTTATAAAAGAAAATGATTTTAAACATTGTAAGTGCATACTTTCTCATAAAACACTCGTTTGCTGCGTCAACCTATTTTCCGGAATCGCTGATGTGTTTTTCGTAGTTTCGAGATTTATCATATTGTTTCATTTTTACTTTACAGAAAATGTTTGGAGTGTTGAGTGTGTTACTGTTACCACTACTTTTAAGTCAACAAACGGAGGCCGCAGCCGTAATATCCATTGATTTGGGTTCAGAATGGATGAAGGTCGGTATCGTGTCTCCCGGAGTTCCGATGGAGATAGTGTTAAATAAGGAGTCGAAGAGGAAGACGCCAGCTGTCGTGGCCTTCAGAGACGATGTGAGGACCTTCGGGGAAGACGCAGTTACTGTTGGCGTTAGATTCCCGAAAAATTCTTACAAATATCTGCTGGATCTGCTTGGAAAGCCTTATGATCACCCAATGGTGCAAGCTTACAGGTCAGTGACATTGTCTACATACAGCCTGGCAGAGAAAGTAACAATCTACTTTTAAGTTATTTTTTGTCTCTTATCTAAAGTACACATACTCATCCAAATTTCGTTTCACTTATTAGAACTCACACTTAAGTTGTACATGTGTTTTTTGTTACTTTGTAATTAGGTTTGAAATCATGAAATTCATAGTAAGCATGAAGTTTAATAACTACTTCTGCATATTGCATCATAAATAGTAGACTTGTGAACTATTTACTATTAGTAAATTGACTGCTGTCTGAGACTTTATTTGATATTATATTTTCAAGTATTTTGAAGAGAATTATAAACTTCAATCATTTAAGATTTCCATACAAGTAATGATTTTTACAGTTACAAGCATTTAAAGTGTTCAGTGGCCTCAATATAATTTTTCTTATCAAGTATGATATCTTATAAAAAGTAATCAAAAACACTGATTCATTTTCATCCACGTGGTTTTACTATGGAAAAATAATATAAGAAATAAGCTTAGGATACAAAGACAAATATAAAAGTCCATATCATTGTCTTTTATAAAAGTATTATAATATTTTTTTTCTAAATATGAATGAATATAAGGAAACACTTGAGACAGTATTTTGTAACAAGGAAAAATGTCGGTCAGATAGGCAGTCTCTCCATGAAAATACTAGTATTCAGCTGCATCTAGTTAGACTGGAAGCCTACCCCAACATAGTTGAGAAAAGGCTAGGCTAATTCCAATTCTGCAAGGAACAATAACAGAATATTTTTAACAATATCAATCACATTTTCAGAGCTCGCTACCCATACTACGAGATTGTGGCAACAGACAGAGGAACACCACTGTTCATACATGATGATAAGACTAAGTTCACACCGGAGGAGCTGGTCGCTCAACTTCTAGCCAAGGCCAAAGACTTTGCTGAAATTAGTCATGGTAAGATTGAGATAAGGAAATTATGGTTATAATTATACTTCTTTATTCAACAATCATATTGAACAAGAATCTGAATAATTAATAGTGAGTGGTTGCTTTAAAAGTTCAATGAAGATAAAGATATAGATATTTTATTTGTTAAAAACATGTGTTTACACACAAATTGAGCATGCACGATCTTAGTGAAGAAGGGTAGGGTAGGTAAAACATGTACGGACCATGTTTTACCTGGTGAGGTGTACAAATTTGTTTTTTTTTACAATTATATAGATTGGAACATTTCTATTTTAGCTATTGTTTTTCTGGGTACATTCATAATAACTAATATTATTTTCTTTGAATTACATAAAAAACAAACAAATTTAAAAAAATACAAATTTTCCAATTGTCATGAAAATAGAACTGAAATATAAGGTAAAATATGTCAAAAGGTAATAAAATATATCAAAAGGTAAAAATGTATCAAAAGGTAAAATATATCAATACGTAAAATATGTCAAAAGGTAAAATATCTCAAAAGGTAAAAATGTATCAAAAGGTAAAATATGTCAATACGTAAAATATGTCAAAAGGTATCCGATAAGAAGTCATTTATATTAAGTATAGTAACAATTGTCTGTTAATAAATTTCGAATCTTGTTTTTAAATAAATTTGTAGTCAGAGCTTTGTAAGACTAAGGTATTTTGTTGTTAATCTTAGGGGCGATACAAAAAAAGTTTTTCGACATTAGAGCAGTTTTTGTTGAGTGTTGGCAAATTTCACTATTATCGCGTCTGTTGCGTGGAAACGCATCTGATAGTCGTGGAAATATTTGGGGGTTACTTTTTACAAAAGATGCTACTTCAAAAATGTACAGAGACAGTAAAGTTTATTTATTTTTATTTATTTATTTATAACCAACTTATACTGACAGTTTACACCACACATACAAGTTATTGGTGGAACATAAAAACCAAGTAAAATTACAGAAAAATTAGAATTAAAAATAAAATAAAAATAGTAATAATATAAAAAAAAAAAAGTATATAGTAACAAAAAAAATAGTTTGGAGTTTTTTTTAATAAATGCAAGTTGATAATAAAAAGCTGAGTAGACCCCAGAAACCGCAAACTTATGTGTATCTTTTCCTATAGGTCAACCAATCACAGAATGCGTGATCACAGTCCCCGGTTACTTCAACCAGGCTGAACGTCGCGCGCTCAAGGATGCTGCCGCGCTCGCCGGCTTGAATGTGCTGCAACTCATCAATGACTACACTGCTATTGCCATCAACTATGGTATCTTTAGGAGGAAGGTGGGTGTACATGCCATTCCACAAGTAGTACCAGTCATGCCCCGGAGGCGTATAATTATGATGTATATACTGAAACCAACAGGCCTAGGTGAAAAGTCTCTCAATTCCTGTTTTCAGTTAGAATGTTGACTTTTGTCATTGGTCTTGTGGATTGGTTTAAAACCAGTCAATGAATAGAAGGATAGTTTTTGCGCTTCGCGACCGCCTCTCACACATTGCAATTTAATCCTTATGTCAACAATGATAAAAGTACGATTGACTATTGATTGATTGAATATTGATTTACGAGTATTGTGTATTGGAATACAGTAGTCAAAACAAATCGATGGTGAACAGGAACACATGCCAGTTGAACATCCTACACCATGCTAATGTCCCTTTAATTTCCCTTTTATCCTGAAACTCCTCTGTTGTGCTACTTTTATTGTTGTTAATGTTTCGACATTTCAAATTTCCTCCATAAACGGACCGAGGTACCGACGAGCGAGGTGGGCGCTAATGGCTCCAACACAGTTTTTAAACTGACGTAGCTGTTAACAACCAGTAAAAATGTTGTGAAAATGTTTTGTGTACTATTAACACTTTGACCTCTTTATTTTCTAAGTAATGATACAATTTTCTTCTCTTAGGAAATCAACGACACAGCCTGGCATGCTCTGTTCTTCGACATGGGCGCTGCATCCACTAAGGCGGCGCTCGTCGAGTACAAGACTGTCAAGATAAAGGAGAAGGGCTACGTTGAGACTGTTCCTCAGCTGCAAGTGTTGGGAGTTGGATTTGATAGGTAAAGCATCTGTTTACTCTCCGATTCTTTGAAAGGATTGTTGATTAATGAAAAATCCAAGAAACCTAAAGGTTTCTTATCATTGTCGTACTATAATCAGCTCGTTAAGTTCCCACATCTGAGGCACAACAGCACACAAGCCCAGTGCGGATGTGTAGATGGCACAAAGGTGAAGTGATGGCTAAAATCTGAAAAATGCGATGATACAATGTAAAGCAGCTACCTGGGTTCTAACCCACGAGTCGGGGCTCTTACCACCATTGCTCAGAGGTTTCTTGGATTTCCCAGACTCATTAAAAATCTCTTAAGAGGTGTTTAAGTAATCAAAGCATGGATAGGAATCGGGAAGTTCGAGGGGTTTTTCTAGAGGATAATCAATCCCCCAGGTGACTCTTAAATTACCCTTAGGAAAAAAATACCTTTAAGCTTCCGGGCCTGATAAAAATTATGCCTTTAAAGATTTTTGTAAAGAGTGTCGTTCACATATTCCATTTTCAAAAGTATCTATGCATATTGGCAAACTCTTCTGCTATCCAGTCAATAAAATACATGATTTTGTTCTCAGAACCCTTGGCGGTCATGAAATGACCCTCCGTCTCCGCGAGCACCTCATCAAGGCGTGGGAAGCCCAAGGCGGCGGTGACGTCAGAGCCTCGCCCCGTGCTATGGAGAAACTGCTGCTCGAAGCTGAGAGGCTAAAGATCATTCTGTCCGCTAACCCCGAGTTCTACGCCCAGATCGAGAGCTTGCTCGATGACAAGGACTTCAAACAGCTGGTGAGTTATTTACGCAGTAAACAGTCGAGACGTTCTACTAAAACTTTGTAGCTTTGTAGGACTTAGCAACAAATACACAAAAGGAACAGGTAAAACGCAATTTGTGGCTGATTCACAGCCTCGAAGATTTATAATATTGATATCGGATTTTAGTAACTAGTTCTTACAAACGCCACGCGTTGTTGAAAAGTAAAGGAAGACATATACGCTAGGGTGTACCTGACAGGTTTATCTGTACAGGTAAAACTGTCTGGTGAGCTTGAGCTTACAAGTGAGGAAACCTGCACAGTTTTACAACATTCACGCTCCGGTTTAGCTGTACAGTTCAACTGTACAGGTAAACCTTTACGACTTTACTATACAAAATGCTGTTCAATGGTTCCTACCAGCATATTTCTGCGCTCGCTCCGATTGCTTTTTACAGTTACGACTCAAAAACCAAGGCAAGCATAAGCACGCGGAATCTCCGTATAATATTTTCGGCTAGCATGTCGATCCATTAATTTTATCAAATAAATATCTACTATGACAAAAAGCTCTTAATTTTCGGTAAGTACATTAAGATTCTAAGCTCTTAATTTTTGAGACTGCAGCACGTGAGAATTCCGCTAATTATACTTTTATAATAAGTTTCAAGTAGCATAGTAATTGGCAATTCTTGAAAATTTGGTTAGAGAAACACAATCATGTAGCTTTCGACACCTATACCGGCTGCGCCCGAATTGCGTAACGGTCTTAAAGATTTTACAATTACTATCTGAAGGGTTTAAAAGGAAAAGCCCATATTTAACTATGTAAATAGCCTGATATGTTGTTAAACTGTCAAAATGAAAGGCATTGACATTGTGTGTTACGCAATGGAGATGGCAACTGTGGCGCTAGCATAGCTGGTTCCAAACATCGTCATTGGTTGAAAATCTGGTAATGTCATTTTTTTTTTCAAAATCACTTAACCTCATTGGTCAGATTGGGTCCTAGCAATGGTTGCGCCATCTACAATTAGCTTTTAACGGTCTTCCCCATTAACACACAGGAAGTCGGATGTCCCGATCGTACTCCGAGTTATCTAAAACGTCGATCCACGCTGTCGATTATAATATTCATGTGTAGATTAAAAAATTAATAATTCAAATAGTACCCAAACCGTTAGTTACTGTACACGTCATGTGTCAACAGTAGTATGCGGTCAAATCCTGCCCCATATTGCGTTGCGTCACGTTGAGAATACTTTAATAATAATTTATGCCATATAAATATTTGATCACCTGCTTCCAAAAAGAGGTTGTGAGACTGTGATGTCTATCTTTTTACTTGTTTCATAATTAAAACTTAATGGTAGCTATATTATCCGGTGTATTTGGGGATGGATGACTTACCCCAAACGCATATCGGTCGTAAAGATAGCTAATCAAATCAGCAAGGTGATAGCGGTTCTGCTTGCTCAGGGCGCGCTCAACGTAAAGTTAGAAATCATGACTTGTGCAAGCTATTTTATGGTGTGCTACACACCAGCTATACGACCAGTGGCGTAACTAGCCTTTTTGGGCCCTAATGCAAAAAAAAAAATCGAAGCGCCCCCTTTGCCTATTATGTGGTCCGCCGGGCCCCCCGTTCTATCAGAGGCCTCATGCCGCATTGGTTGCATTGGCATAGCTACGCCACTGTATGCCAGGTGAAAGGAGCTCGACACACAAACAATTACCACATGTTCGGTACGGCATTTAAAAAAAAAATAAGCTGTTTCCGACAAAACTGTAATACCTACACATCAAAATGTATGGAACAGCTGTTTTTTTAAAATTGCCGATGAAAAATTTCTATGTTAGAGTTCGGAATGATGTGTTCAGTACGAACACATGTATTCTCGGGAATTGGGCCGAGTTGAGCTTAGCTGACCCGAACATGATTCAGCAAGGATAGAATAGAAGCCAAACGGAGTTTGCCGATCGGACGAGCCGAATGGAAGCCGAATGTAGTAATTGCTTCGGATTGGCTAATCTAAACAAGGGTCTAGCATCCCATCTCCATCATTCCTTCACCCAGAAGTTATATATGACACAATTGAGTCAGTCCCTCTAGCATTTGCAAACACATGCATCTCACGTACCTACCGTATTATGTTCCTAATATGCATAAATGTTAAGTGGACAAACAAAAAAGCCTTATATTTAAATATTCAACCATGCAGGTGCATGTTTTTAGATCAAACTTAACCTGCATGCTGATTAAGGTTTTGCCCAAAAGCTTATTAACTTACAATAGTGAATATAAAGTAATGTAATCTGGGAATGTCTTTATGTTGAATGAATTTAAATTTTAAAAAATGTCTGTGGCTCACATACTTAATCATTGGGAACTTGACTTTGGATTTCTGCATTCAAGATAAATTCAATGAACTGAAGTACCTGGAGCGATAGTCACGGATTATCGTCTGCTACCTAGCTGGTACTGACGTGTCTAAATATGTCTCGATTACGACAAACAATACTGTCGACGATTCTAAAATTCATGGAAATCTTCTAATAAGACTGCGAATCAGAACTTTTTAATCAGTTACTAAAGACTATTTCCAAAACACCTTTCCTTTAACACTTCCAAGTATTGAAGCTGGTGAGAATTCGCACAACGAACTTCCTAGGTATTCTTACATGACTGTATAAGCCGAATCTCACATGCATTGTGGATGGTTCACTCCAAACGTAACGCTCACACCACCAACCGTTACCAAACGTGGACCAACGCTACGCAGTTTTCCGATTTTTCGTACATTTCCAACTTTTCCTTCACACCAAACTCCGAATACGCCCACTATTAGTGAGTCTGTGTTAGTCTCTTCGCAATCGGCGGCTGGGTTTACATTTGCTGTGAACTATCCTTTGAGTTGTTCTCAAACTGACTTCGTCTAATCCGCAATCAACTGCATTTGCAAACATACCCAATCAACCACTCACATTGTCGTTCAAAACAGTGGAAAGCATAACAAACAAACAGACAAACACTCAATTGTTTGTCACCTCTAAAATCAACATCATTTTCAGGAAAACGCTTTAAATATACATACGTTAGGCTTGGCACAGCGTACAATATCGTAATTTAGGTACTTGCAAAAACCAACTCGGTCGTTATCGGTAAAAGTGTTACTTGTCAAACTTGGCAATTATGTAATTTTGCTATAATAAAATGGTCTCACTTAGACGTGTGATCACAAAATCAAAAGTCTTTTTTCAAATTAGGGTGAAGGTCAGCACGTCAAAATCACATCGTCGTATCTGTGAAGATAAAGTGGCGGAAAACCTCCCCAGCAACAGTTTTCCCATGACATTTCTTCTGATAGCCTCTCTACAGTTTCTTAAAAATGTTTTTTCAGGTTACCCGTGTCGAGTTAGAGGAGCTATGTGCAGACTTGTGGCCGCGAGTGGCAGGCGTGGTGCAGCGCGCCATCGCGCTGGCGGGCGGCGCGGGCTCGGGCGCGCGCCTCGTGCTGGCGGGCGGCGGCTCGCGCGTGCCGGCCGCCATGCAGGCGCTGAAGGACGCCGTGGGACACGAGCCCGCCCGGTCCATTAATGCTGATGAGGCTGCTACTATGGGTGCCGTTTACAGGTAATATTGAACGTTTCATTTGGAATTCTTCTACTTCTGCAACTACTGCATTTTGGCCCACTATAAGTATTTTTTCTCTGAAGCTGCGAAGATAGCCGAAGTAACATTAGTAGGCGATGTTATAGTGAATTATAATTTCATATTTCAAAACTGGCATAGAAGTCGTCTCAGCCTAAAGTTACTCAAGTGTTGAATTAACTCAACTCGACAATCGAGATTTTCTCGATGTCTTTTATGAACAACTTAAATAAAAAATTGAAAAAATTAACAATATAATATTACTTTTTTTCACAGGGCGGCATCCCTCGCGACCGGCTACAAGGTGGCTCCGTTGAACGTTCGCGACGCCGTACTGTTCCCCGTACAAGTCACATTCACCAGACACGTCGACGGCAACGATAAATTGGTGAGTTATTTTCTTATTTTCTAAAACAACTTATCATCTTACTTACTTATCTGAATTAATGTAGGTTTTTGGTCTCTTTCAGGAGCTGGTAGTATACCTTTTTTGTGTTTTAGATTAAGAATTTAATAATATTCACTGATAGTCAATTTTTATTGAGCACTGAACTAATAAAACTCTTTATTGTTACAGATCAAGAGGACATTGTTCGGTCCCATGAACCCTTACCCACAAAAGAAGGTAATCACTTTCAATAAACACACAGATGACTTCGACTTCCACGTCAACTATGCTGAGTTAGACCACATTCCCTCTAACGAGCTCCATTACGTTGGTACCTTGAACCTCAGCCAGGTCGTACTTAACGGTGTCGGCGCCGCCCTAGCCAAACATACTGGTGAAAACGTCGAACACAAAGGAATCAAAGCACATTTCAATATGGACGACTCTGGCCTACTCAAACTGGTCAACGTCGAATTTGTCGCTGAAAAAACAGTCGACGAGGATGAAGACCAAGACAGCACATTATCCAAAATAGGAAGCACTATCAGCAAACTTTTCGGATCAGACACCGAAACTCCTGAAAAGGTTGAAGATAAACCTGAAGAGAAACCCCAAGAAGAAGAAGCCAAGAACGACACTAAGAAAGCCAACCAAACAGAGGGCGAGAAACAGAACGCTACTGACACAGAAACTAAGTCCAAACCTAAAATCGTTGTACTGAAGGAGCCAATAAAAACAGAAGAAACACCTCTAAACCTGAAACCACTTTCACCAGAACAATACAAGACCTCCAAGGCTTTAATTGCCGAGTTGAACATGATCGATAAGAAACGCATCGAAAGAGAAACTGCCCTCAACAACTTGGAAGCATTTGTAGTAGACGCCCAAATGAAAGTAGACATGGATGAATACTCTAAATGCGGAACTAAGGAACAAATTGAAGAAATCAAGAAACTGTGCAGTGAAACCTCTGAATGGTTATACGAAGACGGCTACGAGGCGGCCACGGAATTGTTCGAGGCTAAATTAGCTGCTCTGAAGGACTTGACGAGCCCGATCTTCTACAAGCACTGGGAGCACCGCGAGAGGCCCGACGCGGTCGCCGCTCTCCGCAGCATGTTGAACAGCTCTCGGGAATTCCTCAAAATGGCAAAGAACTTCACCAAAGACGCTAACCCAGACAAAGACGTGTTCACAGACGTAGAAATTAACTTATTAGAGAAGAAGATTGAAGACACCACTGCTTGGCTGAGCACCTCTATCAAGGAGCAGAAGGCTCTCAAAAAGAACGAGGAAATCAAACTGACGGTCGACAGCATTCGAGAGAAGATGGCGAACTTGGACAGAGAGATGAAGTATCTGTTGAATAAGATGAAAATATGGCGGCCTAAGAAGCCGGCTAAGAAGGAAGCTGAAAATAAAACTGAAGAGACAGTTATTGAGCCTGAGGCTGGGGAGAAGGCGGAGAAAGTAGAAGAGACACAAGAGGATGCCCCAGCAGCAGAGGAGGAAAAAGAAGCTGAGACTACAGAACCGCCCCTGCAGATCTCAGATGGCGAAGATGAACATTCCGAGTTATAATCACCGCGTGGAGTAACTTAATGTATTAGTTTAATTTATTTTTTATTTAAATGACTGCGTGGCTTGTTTGTTTTTTGTATGTGGAACTGCGGAATGTTGATTCTGTTCATTCATTTGAATATCTTTGCATTTAGGTTATAGTTATCAATCCATCCATTTTTTGAATTTTTTATATTTCATTTTTTGGGGATGACTAGACTTGCATCTGTCTTGTCACAATAGATTCACCAGTCCTTTGAGAAGGTTTTGTCATAAACCCCTTTCTGATCAGGCTAAGCTGGCTTGCCCTGATTCTTGTTGGTTGTATAATTTGTTCAAGTTCGAACGATCTCACGCTCATCTATTCTAATGTTTCTTCCATTTTACTATATTTTCAAATTGTTTGTACCAATGTTATAGAATGAAATTATCTTCTATCCACAATTATTTATTTTGTATATGATATTATGATGAATTTATTGTTATTATTACTCTTCGTTGCCGAAAACGAACAAGCCACTCAAAAGAAACTTACGATTAAATCTCAAATCAAACGGCCGCCTTCCACAGGAAAGAATTTAAACAAAATATATTTATTTAGTTGTCTTCGTTTTTAAATTGAATTTCTTTTTAAAAGTGCGGTTTCTCTCTAGCAGTGGCCCCAGGTAGCGGAAGCGAGAGTGTAATATATTTATGTGTACCTAAACTTTATGTGATATATTAAAGGCTATAAGTTTGTGTGAGTATTATACTGTTTTTCTATTACAGACACAGTGTAAGCACAAATTGTAACGAACACAATGTTCTAGTAGCTCCGTCAATGAAATTAATTATATTCTAAGCGATTTGTGTGTAACTATGTACCTATTTAATCATTCTACAGGATTGTGTGCGATAGAATATGCATGTACTCTCTTCCCTTAGAATTTCCAGGTATCTATGTCTTTATTACAATATTTACTGAGTATTATAAATGTACGGTGGTGCGGACTAATCCAGTGAGCTTAAAGCTGTTAAACTTATGAATTACATCACAGCAACCGATATAAGAATCACTTTGAGTGTGCCTTTATTTTCTGAAACCAATGTGTCAAAGAAAGGGACCTAAAGTAGTTATACGTAAACACAAGAGGCTTTTAATCACACCGTTGTTTTTAAATCTGTAAGCGCATTCATGTATCAGTGTAAGATGGGTCCGCGCCGTCGCGTGTGGCTGCGAAACACGGAGTACTGAACAAATGGAGTAGTTAAGTGCTTATATTCGACGAGTAAATGATTTCAATGTCGGCTGAAACACCACGTAGGTTACGAATGTTATGGTACGCAACTTAATGGTTCCATCGGAAAGCGAACTGGTGCGATTTGAGTTTAAATTAACTCGTGTAAGGTTGACAGGGTCAAGAATGTTAAATAACTTAGTGGAGCTAGAAAATAAGCGATTACTTTTACTAGTTACGGTCGTTCGATTAGGTAAATCGATGGAACCAACTTGTGTCGAACTAGTGTATGATCGTTCACACATTGCCTAGTGAGCGTTGTATGTTGGTCAGCATTCCATGTCTTCATTATTCCGTGTTCCGATCCCTGAGGTGTGTTCGTATTAGTGAAACAGTGAGCGGACTTAGGTCATACAATTGTAACATTTTAAGTGAGATTCGTTCAATACCCAGTCGCAAATGGAAATAAATTATACATGAATGAACATATTGTCGTTTTATTTTACCTGAATACCACATTTGCCGCTTCTGTTGAGTTTTTTGGACGTTATAAGGTTTGTTTGGAAATGGTATCCCCTAGTTTTGCCGTAATCTTCGTGTTTGCGATACATTACCGTACCAACCGGTTTTCGATATTCCACAGTAATAATGAATTCTCCCAGTTCCTAGAGCCGAAAAGCTTTATTATCTAGTGATGATTAAAAAAAACTGCAATGTTAACGAATAGGCGCACCTATTTGTTCATATTACAGTTTTTTTTGTAGCATACGAATGTACTAGCTGGAGAGATGTCAACTTGTCAGCCACAGAGATATCTTTGCGATCTTCTTTTTACCCGACTGCCCAAGAAGGGTTATGTTTTTCGCGCGTATCTTGTACGTTTGAAAATTTCCTTATAACCTCGGATGTTCCAAATGGCTGGATGGATTTCGACGACAAGGATATCATTAGATTCGTCTCAAAAACCCAAGTGTATTTAGACAGGTGTTTTAAAAAATGGTAAGTCGTTCTGTAATTTTTTTTTCTACCAAACCTGTCGAGTATGGTGTATCAAAATGAAGGAAATTAAAAGGAGATTACAAATATATAAATATATATATGTACATAATACAATTTGTAGTGGGTTTTTTGATACTTTTAATTAAATCTTACTTGTTAATATTACGACAAGCGGGTTCTTACCTTAAACCCCCCGTTCCATATATCCCTACTGACGTATCCCCGCTGGTAGGGATACTTGAGTTTTTTTCGAATTATCCCTACCAGTTGGGATATATGGAACTTTCTACTCCATATATCCCCACTGATCCGCACTGGTGGGGATAGACCTAGGTAAGGCCTGAACTCCACCAAAGAGGAGTAGAAAGGTGATGTGTTGATGTTAGATCACCAATAGGATTTTGTTATTTATACTTCTCGTCTCCGCTTAGCTCTAGTCTTCTTCTTCTTTGCGTGTCGATCGATTTAGTGGAAAGAAAAGAGTGGAATCGAGATATCTCATATTCGTTTAGGCCAGCCTCCGCACTCTGCGGCAGCGTACAGCAGAGACGAGAAGAGATGTGAGCGGTGTGCGGCGGTGGCTAAACTGGGCGTCACCTGTTCACACATCTCTGCTCCGGTCTAGCAAGTACGCATCTCCTTCCGCACAGCTTCGGTGGATACAGCCTAGCTCCTAAGCATCTTCCCTCCAGTTTGCACATCTCCGTACTTCTCCGCTTTGGTGGAGTCCGGGCGTATAGGCTTGTAAGTTGTAAGCTATGTCATCTCATCTCTCTTCAACACAGATCATTCGATTCGGACTGACCCAGTTACACCTTTTGAACGACAGAGCATAAACGCACGCGCATTTTGTCCCATATTTGTGTCCTTTGGCGTACAGGGCACGCGCTTGCTTGTCACGTATATGTGACAATGGCCTTTCAAAAGGTCAAATGTAGGTAGAAGGATCTTCAAACGAATTCCTTTCAACACATTGGCTAAGACATGTGAGTCGCAGTGTCCATGTATTTTATTACTTGTGCTATTTTCACTTTGATCATTTTCGTTCAAGTTTCGGTGTATCGGTTTTTAAACCTTTAAAATGTTTACTTGGTCTACCTAGGCACTCTAGCGCTTGTCTACGATTCCTTTAGTCTAACAATCACACCCGTATACCAAGTATTTACTGTGGGGAAACTAGTAGCAACACAATTTCACGGTTTGCGCTTCCACAGAAGGCTTTCTTTACACCTTTGTTTAAAGTAAATATTGGACGCAAAATACACTTGAGAAAACTTGAGTGTTCTCACTGGTTGTTCTCGTAACTACTGGCCTATAGATTCTTTTTTGTACTTACTATATTTTGTTTGCTATATAGTCTCGCCCACTATTACATAACTGGCGAAATGTGGGTGTACCCATTACCTAATGTGCTGGGCTAGAGGTAGCCTTATCCTTCGGAGAAAAAAGGCGAGCACTTTTGTTTTAAGTAAAATGTCTCAATAGTGTTTTTGGTACGTACGGACAAAGCCATAGGTAGGAAACTGCTGAAAATTCGTCAGGAATGCTATTGTATAGGACTCGTACAATAACATTCATGAAAAATTATTTCAAACTAGCTTCTGCCCGCGACTTCGTACGCGGATCCTGTTGCTTATGCCAGCGATAACGGGGTCGTCAAAATCGAAGATCTGAAACGTCTGATGTCGAATTCTAAGAGCCCGGGGACGGGAAAACAACGGGATGCGCGAGACGATTCGAGACGTTCCATATCTTTCATTTTTGTAAGTCAGAAGTCGATGCGTAGATACGCTTGGAACTCAAGAGCAATTCTCTATCCGTGAACGTCTCCGACTCGCGAGACAATGCGTGACGCTCACGATCAGCGGTCAGTCGCGCATCACGTTCCCCACTTGTCTCTAGAGACCTAGAAGTCGACGCGTAGATACGCTTGGAACTCAAGCGTAATTTTCTATCCTTGAACGTCTCCGACTCGCGAGACAATGCATGACTTGCACGATCAGCGGTCAGTCGCGCATCACGTTCCGCACTTGTCTCTAGGGACCTCGAAGTCGATGTGTATACACGCTGAGAACTCAAGCGTAATATTCTTTCCGTGAACGTTTCCGACTCGCGAGACAATGCATGACGTTCACGATCAGCGGTCAGTCAGAGCATCATATTCTTCACAGTTCTCTAGATACCGGGATGTAGATGCGTAAATACGCTGAGAACGCAGGCGTGCTTTGCGATCCGAAGAGGTTTCCACGGAGCGAGTTGCAGCCTGATGTTCTCGAACAGCATCTTGTCTCTCCTGACGTTCTTCGGTAGATTCTTGGGATCTTATGATCCTCAATCTTTTAGCTCCTTTGGAACATTGGGAAAGATTTGACCTCTTTCTAGGCATGGTTATAGTTTTATTGTGAAGATACCTGATCAATTAAAATCTAAGTGACTGTTCCCCTGCGTCACCGGGTAGGCTACCGTGTCACGAAGAAAAGTGGAAAAGGAAATTAAACACTCAAATAACATAAGCCCGAAGGCATATTTATTCGATAAAATAAAAAATAAATGGGAGTTTTGTCCAGTAGAGTCAAATTTTCAATGACCGCCTTCACCGCGTGGAGGTACTCCCAGCTTATGTTATTTTATAATTATACAGTTAAATTATTGTTAGCTTTGATTTCCACATCAGATGTTTCTGATCTTCGATTTTTATAAGTCAACAGGAAATGCCCAGCAGACCGAACAACTTTTGCTAAGACGTCATTCTTATATGTGTTATGGTGTAGCTGGGCTCTTGGAGTTCCACAACAGGTGTTTCAGATCTTTGATTTTTATAAATCAACAGAGAGTGCTCATCAGATTGAACAATTTTTGCTAAGACGTCATTCCTATATGTGTTATGGTGTAGCTGGGCTCTTGGAGTTCCACAACAGGTGTTCCAGATCTTCGATTTTTATAAATCAACAGAGAGTGCTCATCAGATTGAACAATTTTTGCTAAGACGTCATTCCTATATGTGTTATGGTGTAGCTGGGCTCTTGGAGTTCCACAACAGGTGTTCCAGATCTTCGATTTTTATAAATCAACAGAGAGTGCTCATCAGATTGAAAAATTCTTGCTAAGATGTTATTCCTATATGTGTTATGGTGTAGCTGGGCTCTTGGAGTTCCACAACAGGTGTTCCAGATCTTCGATTTTTATAAATCAACAGAGAGTGCTCATCAGATTGAAAAATTTTTGCTAAGACGTCATTCCTATATATGTTATAGTGTAGCTGGGCTCTTGGAGTTCCACATCAGGTGTTCCAGATCTTCAAATTTATTCTCTCAACAGAAAATGCTCATCACGTGGAACAATTTTTGCTATGGTACTATTTTTGTATCTCTTATAGTTTAGCTGGTCTATTGCGGTTCTGCATCAGGTGTTCAAGTTTCCAAGATAAATTATAGCCTATATGTTGCCCAGACTCAATACCTATACAACAAAAAAAAGATCTTTCAAATCCGTCCAGTAGTTCCGAAGATTAGCGTGTACAAACAAACAGACAAACAGACAAACAGACAGAATTTTTTTTTTGGATTTGTGCTCTATTACTGTTTCTAAACCACACCCAATTTTTTTTTTTTTAATATCTTCAATGTACAGACACAGTTTTTTTACTGTTTTATTATATGTATAGATTTATTAAATCACCTTACTATAGATAATTGTAAGTGGTCATTGTTCTTTAAAATCTGAGTAGGTAGATAATTTTCATGAAAACTGTCTAATCATACAGTTTTAAAACAAATTGGGGTAGGTACGGTTTGCAAAAAAATGGTCCTAAAGCTCGGCAGGTAAAGCGAAATGACCTAGCAAAATTAACTAAGTACGGACGCTAACTTTTGAGTGAGGCAATAAAGGCAGTATGTTAAAAAACTTTTCAAAGCATTTTTTGTGCCCTATTTAGTAACTTAGGTAAGCAAGTGTCTTATTTTTTTTAAGCACTATATTACCTACCTACTTTCTTTCGTCTTATTAGGTACTACTACAGTCTTATATTTTCGGTGTTTTACGGTCAGACGAATTTTTGTTTTATTATGAGATTTTACGTCGTTAAATAATTATTCTGAAATAAAATAGAAAAAAAACTGAGGTGAGTCCAGCATATTTTTTAACGTTATTTGCTTACTGATATTTCTTTGTTCCATGCTTAAAGACTTCATATTTTTCAGGGGAGTCGAAGATTATTTTTTTGCCTTTATTGCTTGTGGATACAACACAAAAAAAAAACCAGTTGTCTCCAGAAAATTCTTTCTATATCTTAATCTGGGAGATCACTACTATTTATCAAGACTTCAAGTCACACAGATCTTGTCGACCCTTCACGACCCGTACAACTGTTGGCATCTCAAACAAATTTTAAATCATACAATATCTTGACAGGCACCAAAGCCCCATTACCAGTAACTTGTTTCAAAAGACCTTTTGTTTTTTTTAAGTCCCGAAGGAAGAAGTCGGCGCCCGCGCCGTGCACTGGCGCCTTTCTTCGAGTGAGCGAGACGGCTGTATGTAATTATATATGACGCTGAAGAGAGACAAAGCAATAGCATTCCGCGTCATAGACAGACAAGCCAAATGAATCCAGTTTGCTTGTTATACGCCGGTCGTTCGGGTGTGTGCTGCCGTAGTGTTTTTTTGACAGTGATGTAAACAATTAAACTTGAATTTTTCTGTGAATCAACACACTCTCATAACACGAGTGTCAATAAGAACATGTGTTGAAATTAGTTTTGCACAAGCACGAGTGGATTTTGGTGGGATTTTTGTTTGTAAAGGTAAGAATAACTAAGAATGCAGCCGATTCCCTCTCGCGTCCCTCTTGGAGGAATGCATGCACCTCGCTGTGCTCCGGCGCACCTTGCGAGTCTATCGAATTTTCTGTACAATCGACCCAATAATTAACACAATATTTGGCGTCTGGTTTTTACCTGAACACATATTTCGAGATATTATGTTATATCCGAGAGAGGACACAGATGTCATCGTATTGTTTTCGTAAACAAACATTATATTCATGAATCCCGAGACATGTGCGCCAGTTTCCGTAATTAACAACCCAGAAAAAACTAATTAGATGCAGCGGGCGAACACATTTGAAATTACAAGTTAAAGTAATCATGAAGGGTAGGTTGGGGTGTTTTGAACCACAAGACGTTAATGTTGATTTACATTCTAGAATATTAAGGATTCGTGAATATTTTAAAGTGTTATTCGTGGCTATGTAAATGAAATATCTGGCCCGTTTAATCTAAATGTATTATGCAAAAAGGTTGGAGGCCAAAATAGTGCACGCTTATCGTACATTGCTTCCTGTGAAATTAGAAGTAATCTGTTATCATTTGTTCGTGTCTTTCATTCATACTAGTAAACCATATCTCGAGGTACGATGTACCGGAGTTCAAACTAAGTACAAACGCGTGTCGGATTCACGTTCAAAACAAACGTGAACGCTGCAGGGTTTAGCTGTTTGTAGCTATATTAAAGCTATACTTTATGATAATTGACCTAGCCATTCGTTGGGGATTTTTGAGTAAGAATCTACAATACTGTACATTCCCGAGACTTTTTCGTTACTGTATAATTTAGTTCTTCACTTTCCGTTGGTTTTGGTTTTATGGATGTGTAACCGACTGTGCATAGGTTAATATCGACAATACTTTGTCCTATTAACATATTTTGACTGGGCTTTTGGTCTCACTGGTAACATAGATCATATCTCGTCTTTAGGAGCCTGCTATTAAACTGTAACAGTAATAGATATCGCCTTACTCCAGATTAACGTACGCCTGATGCTAAATTATCTATGTCAGATCCAGATGCCCCAAGGAATCAATTGCGAATACTAATCTGATTGCCGATAGCGAATATCGTATTGATTCAACTATTAACAATTCAGTTGTGTCGCTTGAATATGGGAAAGAAAAATATATAATTGGTCCAAAAGTGGCTTAAAATGGCCTGCTCACGGTAGTGTTTCTCTTTTGCCTTATAATCATCATCTTTCTGGCAGTCATCTATTTCATGACTCCAATTGATTTGGAGTTCATCTTTCATTTGGTACTTTTTTCCGCATTAGTCGTCAGCTCAATATAGTCTTTCCAGCTTTATCGTTTTTCACACAATTTCTCTTCTTCTCTTCCATACTTTCTTTGATCTTCCAGTAGGTAGCATTCACACTCAAAACTTTCCTTGGAACATTGGTTTTGGGTGTGAAGGCCATGCCATTATTTGTCTCTTTGTCTTCTGTCGCTGTGTTATGATTTCGTATTGGATTTCTTGATTTCCGGACTCTCTAACTTTTCGATATCCTGATCATATGATTTACTAGCTTATACCCGCGGCTTCGACCACGTGGTGTTTGGTACTGTCCCGTGGGATCGTAGTACCTGGATAAAAAGTATCCTATATGTTAATCCAGGTTATATCTGTGTGCAAAATTTCATCTAAATCCTTTCAATGTTTTTTGCGTGAAAGAGTAACAAACATCCATCCATCCTCACAAACTTCCGCATTTATTATATTAGTAAGATAGTAGGATTTAATTGCGTTGAATTCATTACCGTCATCCCTTCAGTTGTATACTATTTATTTAATAGTCCCGATCGGCTTACGTCTTGTTTGAGACGAGAATACGGCTTTAATTTCCGGATATCACGTACCGCAGCATTATTAACATCTCCAACTTCTAGGCCCTTTGATTTTGGACGGTTAAGAACAGGTATTTTAAGCCGAAGATCTTCCGTTACGAAATCAGTGTTAAAATCGTAGGTAGACGGACAGTTTCGATGCACATTATCGAGCCATCTTGAGTCATGTCATTAAAATTTTCTCGTATAAGCACCTCTTTTGATGGATGGTTGTCTCAGCGGTAGGTATGATTAATAATGCAGTAGTTTGCGATATAAATCGTTAACTGCTTATGATGGTCGATTGCATTCCTGCATTCATTCCTACTGAAAGTAACTCTTATATTGATCTTTATATTATGTCGTTGCTCTCGTCTAGATTATTGTCTAGGTCAATGCCTCGATAGGGCTGCTGCTGTGGTTCTGCCAGTGTTTCCCTGACTATTTAGTCTCTGTAGTATCACTTTCTGCATAATCATCTCTTTGAGCAGGGTTTTCGTCGACATACGACCTAATTAGCCTGATAATGTAATTCTCAAAATGCAAAATATTTCAGACGTACATTTTTGGATCCTCAATGTTAAACAAAAATACCACCTGGCTGCTTGCCAACTTATTTTGATAACCTAGATGTTCAGGGAATGCATTCTTTGCTTTATTTGTATAATTTCGGGTACAATAAAATATAATTGCACATACGTTTTGTTTGCCCAATTACAACTCCAATGTTTCCGCCAAAATATTGTACTGAACTTTACATGTAAAATTTGAAATGATACTTGCTCTTAAAGTCTTGAAAAGCTTTTTATCTAAACTTTTCTGAACGAACGCAGGAAAAGGATAACGGATTGAATTTGAGGTATTTTATGTTTTTTTTTTAAATTTTACAAACGATTGCATTTGGATAAAATGACAATTATTTGCTTGTTAATAACTTCATAGAAAAATGTACTTTGCTTTATAGGGAATCGTCTGCGTGTGTAATTGTTTGTCCGAACAATATCATTCCTTTTTTACGCTGGTATGTATTCATTACAGCTTTCATATTAATTGGTATTTCGATATTTTCCAAACCAATTATTCAAAATATTACGCCTGTAATCAATATTATGATGATTTTTGTGGCGTCGTTTCATTCATTGCAACTTCGATCAAATGCCCAATTGTTTGATTAACGTCGTCCGACAATATAACCTTATATACCTATACTTAGGTACCAGCAGTGTAGCTTAGAAACTATTCCTCCAAAGATTTGCGAATATTTTCAGCTTGTTGTCTCGATCGTGGTAATTCTAACAGTTGCTAATGCTCGATCGTTATAAGAAAGATACTTTTAAATAAGTTTGTTTTCTTCTTCTTCAACCAAATGCTGAGTGTAGGTCTCTTCGTAGGGTTTTGTGTCATGGCTATCCAGTTTCTTCCGGCCACTTTAATGAGATCGTCTGTCCACCTAGTTGGGTTTGATACCCATAAATTGTCATTATTTGAAACGTAGACCATGGTTTATTGGAGTAGGCATCTTTTCATAAAGAACGTTCACGTCATTCCGTCCACATCGTCGTCCAATATATGGAAAAAAAAAATCTAAAAGATCAGTGATGTAAGGGTTATTTTTATCATTTCGATTGGTCGCTTGATCCCAATATTGTGGAGCCGTAACCAGTAATGAAGTAGGTAGGTACGTTGATAAATTATTACGAACACACATGATAAGAAAATGCGTACGTGATTTCTGAGACATAGCGTCTTTCACAAATAGATCTTCGACTGACTTTTGTAAAAATTTGCATTTGCATTCTTGCTGAAAGTAGGTAGACATTGATTAAACATAAGGCATGATTTATCTTGATATAGCAAGATAATGGGAATAAAGTATTCGGTCAGGAGTAATTAAAAAATCTTCCGGTATGAGCATGGCAACTGTATAAATAACTACGTGCAATACATCATCGTGGTTGAGCGTTTGTCAGAAATAATCTACAAACCTAGTTAGGGCTTCTACCTACTGGTGTTATTCAAGGCTAATATACCTACCCATCCATACGTCGTTTTCTGCGTGATTGTATACCGCACGCCGCAGTCCCGCATTCCTCCGCTCGGCTGATCTCCACAACACGTCAAATTTCATGTTCACAATTTTAATTGGTATCTAACATTTGGCCATGTCACAGCCGGTATTTTAGGAATACATTTTAGTTATAATATATCCCACGAGCAGTTCCCTTCACTATTATCATTAAGGCATAAATCAACGTTCAGAACGCCTACTGACGACGCCAGGGGCACGATTTCAGTATAACAGTGTAGTTAAAAGGTTAATAAGAATGTACTAACTGACGGCTTGTGTGCCTTGACGCTCCATTTCTCTGTTATACTCCACAAACATTAGCCGTGAGATAAACGGGTTATTTGAAACCAGCGTACACCACAGAGACGCCATACAACGGAGGGATTTCACATTTTATTAATGTGATTCAACTGCCTCCGTACAAGAACATTCGTCTTGTGTTGCCAGAGCCACATCCGCTGTATTTTTGTATCAATAAAATATTATGTTTTACGGCTCAGATTAGGTCCATAACTGAATTCATAAATAGTAATGTAACGTGGACTTTTTCAATGAGAAAAATGGACATTGGCAGCAAACCTAAGTGGTTCGTTTGCAGTGTGAACACAGGAAAAGAGTAATTATTCTCCATAAAGGAAAATTGATATCAGTATCTTCCTACCTATTTAACATCAAGGAAGCCTTTGACCATTTACCAGTGTTCGGGCCACTTTTGAAAATAGAAAATATATTATCTACTGCCTTTCATCTTTTGCGAGGATGCTTTCTACTTATTTTTATTGGAAAATGGGCATGCGTTTGACATTTCGTTTCATAGAAGTCGACGATGGGTTGAAACTGTTGAAAGTTGAACACGTTACTTTTTTTAAAACGTTATTTTAGTTAGTTCCTAAAAATATATTTTTCAATTCCCAACTCAATCTAATCATTAAAATAAGTTCGCTTAGTCACAAAAAATAAGTTTTTATGTTGACTGACATTTGTGCCCAACCTCCTCGATGTTATTAGAAACAATTAAAAACATTTTATAAGCTCAAAATACCTTTATAACAAAAAGCTATACCCGTAGGTATTTAAAATTACTTTTATAAACATTGGTTGGCCGACTCCAATCAAAGTGTGCACAAAAACTGGTCTTTTGAGACGCAAGCCTTAATGTTCAAGTTGAAGGATGCAATTCCTAGTTTTTATGATCCGTGATCTAATTTATTCGAACAAGGACAGGACATATTTAGACACGTCATGGCTGTAAATATCTTGCAGCTATTAATAACGAGTTGGGCAGGTTCATTGAAGCTAGTTAATTTTCGGTACAGCTTACGCGTTGGTCTTTAGAGGCGCAGTTGACTAGCTAAAATGTCTTTGAGATGACTAATGGTATTTTGATTACTTTAATAAATTAGTGAATAAATTAAATGTTTTAAACTTAATTGAGGATTTTGGTGAGATTAATCGAGATCTAATCCTAATTTAGTCAGTTAAATTTATCTACTTCTACAATAATTATGTACTGAACAAAACAATCTTCCTAAGCTCCTTCGCCCAATCAGTTTTCAGAAATTGGTCCTTTCACACAGGACCAAGACTCTCGCACCAAATACCGTGCTACATCCACCCTCATTCCCCTACAAATTACCCCAATCTCGTTAATGAACCACGTGCAGTCTCTTAAGCACGTGCCGCACTTAAAACAATGGTTAGTGCAAAAACGGCCTTTATCAAAGTTATCGACATCTATTTCCTATTTCATGGTGGTCTTACAAACGTGTATTAAGTAGGTGCTTGACCTCACGCGCGCTTTAATAACTATGTATAAAGGAGTTTTTTGTTGTTGATGTTTGAATTGAAATAAATTAGTAGGTATGTTGTTTTGTTCAGTTACTGATACTGATACTGTTAGCCTGCGTCATCCCACAGCTGGGCAAAGGCCTCTCCCCATGACTTCCAGTTGTCTCGATCCAGGGCTAATGTGGACCACTGGTCGTTGGTTTTGTCCAGCTCGTCCCATCATTTGTTGAGTTAAATAAGTTATTTTACTTACTGGCGGCCTTAGTCTGCGTTTCCAACAGAGATGAGCGAGGATGCGTAGCGAGGGATGTATGTGAATCTAAACCATAATATCGCTTCTTTT
The DNA here is from genome assembly GCA_905220335.1 of Noctua pronuba. Lineage (NCBI taxonomy): Eukaryota > Metazoa > Arthropoda > Insecta > Lepidoptera > Noctuidae > Noctua > Noctua pronuba. The sequence continues at coordinate 17,143,091 of LR999904.1, read as the reverse complement.
TCAAAGCTTCAGCTATTCTAGCTGTGTGATTGGTTAGTTCCACACGCATCACTCGCTACGCATCCTCGCTCATCTCTAGTGGAAACGGAGCCTTAGTGTCGTGTTACCCAGGATCTGGGCTGTGCAGGTCGGAGAGATAGTCGCTCCATGTAACACTAACTCATATGCTGCTGCCTCCGGTTAGGCTGGAAGCCGACCCCAGCATAGTTAAGAAAAGACAGCGGAGCTTGAGGTCCTATAATCTCCAGGTTGAGTAAAGAATTTCTTTGTTGTAGTGCGGAATCTGGATTTGTGACCGATTTACGTGTTACGGAATCCCGTACACACATAACTGAGAAATGTATGTAATTGTCACGACCTAGTACTTAGACCCCTGCTTACTCTTTCCAGAATAGACAGAGCAAGTTAATCTTGTGAAAATTGGTTGCAAAATTAATTTTCGGAAAAGATAGAGAGATTCATCAATTCTATTTCACTCCGTAACTACGTTAGCTCGAGGCCTCACAGTTTATACCAATCAATCATCTGGGATTAAACCAGTCTCGTGCCAGACATAGGTCTCCTCAAGGAATGTTAGGGGCTCGGCTTTCTTACTTGTCGATTTCTACAGGATTGAATCTTAGCAAGGACGAATCTAGTCCTTAGGTATCTGTAAGTGTAATGTACGTAAAAATAGAAGATGACGAAGGTGACAATGCAGAGTCACTTTCATACAATCTTCGCATAAATTAAAAATAAATTGAATACTATTTTATGCTTTTGCAACAAAACACACTTAACAGCGTAATGGACTAAACGCATAAAAGATACATAATATTAATACTGAAACTCATTTCGATCTTTATCTTTAGAAACTATTACAATGTTAATAAAGTACTCGTTATCATGTTATTACCAGTTCAATTATAGATGCTTTTGACCTTCGCAAGTCGTTAGCTTGTATTATTTCCAAAAATAGACTTTCTTCCTTTAGCTGTCAAGTATTGTGCGACAAACTATAATTAATGTCGCAGGTAACACTACTTCGAACACTCGTTTGTCCAAAATAATAGCCTTTCTCTTGCTACGCGAAGTATGTCTTGAAAAGACGCTTAAAGCGTCGACTAAAAACCACTTCAGTCGCGAGCACGAAAATAAAATACGAGGGAAAATAGGTATAAACACCTGTCATAAAAAGACTATGTAAATCTTTGTAATTCTTCTCTCAACGTTCCTTCCGCGTTTATCTTCTTTTAAGATCATTATCATTACATTGTTGCCTGCAAAACGACTGCGCGCCTATTCCGAAAACATTCGCTTGATAATTTTACATCCAAGTGGCGATTACGCAAACTGTATAGACTTATTATTCAAAATAGGCTCTGTATACATAAAATTACAGGACGGATACATAAAAGAAATGGACGTAAAAATACAGCGCGAAGTATCTGTGAATGAGGATATCTGTGTTCATAATAATAAGGACGCCTTTTTTGTGACGTCAGGGCTTTGTACTTAGAGCTTCAGGTGCAAAATAGACTTTTCCCTGAATAAGCTTAGCGAATTCATTTTTCTAATGGAGAAAAACATGTTTTCACAAAAAGAACACTTTCTTAAAAACAGAGGATCAGAAACTACAAATCTACAACATTCCTTAGCATTGCAGCAAACGTTGATAAATGGGTGACATGGAACATGGAACTGAATAAACAGAAAACAAAGCCAAGAAAAAGATCACCTCGTTCTTGCATTCTAGCACACAAGAATTTCTCACAGTTGCTTTGTGTAAATCAAAGTGGGGGCCAAAGCCGGCCGTAAGCCCGGCTTGTTAAAACAATTGTGCCAGTGAAAGGTACCTTGCCTACAACGCAGCCTTTCCTCCCATTATTAAGGTTATTTTTATCAGAGCTTGACATCTACGCCCTTCACAACACAACGAGATAAACAATGGGCTGTGAAGTGATATAATCTGAGCTGAGAGTAGGAAGCTGTAACCTGAAGCAAAGGTTGGCGTATTATACCTGCCTACGTGGAAAGTAACTTGATAATCTAGGTTCTACAGGTGATGATTTCTTTGATGATCTAAGTGAAAAGGATAGAAAAGGAAGTGAGTCTTTGCGTGTCGATGGCAATCTAACTTAATTCGGCTCAAAAGTTGGCTACAAGTTTGGCGCATTGAGTAGCGCACAACTGTTTTTGAAGTGAGAAAACAACAGGACACGCTGGGCGTGATATAATCTGTGTGTGGGGCACTTCGTTATGAAGTGCCCCAGGGTCTGTGCAACAACTAGACATTTATACTCTATGGCGGAGCCCGCTACAGGTGGAGAGGTGGAGACATGAGCAGGATTTTCTTCCTTTGGCAAACTTGGGTCCAGACCAGAATCTGTTTATAGACTTCCATGGTAGAAAAGGAAGTGATTGAACATTTATCAAAGTTAAATGTTCTTAATGTTCAGTCATCGAAAATAAATATCTGCCATTAAAAGTGAGAAATATCTTAAAGTTGCGTTGCCGAAAAACCAACCAAAAAACTCATGTTTTACTGTCACTCCAAATTTATTTTAGAAACGACTAGATGATGTTGAGTAGGGATTTGTTTTCAACATTAATTAGTCCATGTTTCTCTTGTAATTTGGGGAAATAACTAGTTAGGTACTCCCCGACATCTACATAAACCACTTAATTTACATACGTTTTGAAGTCTCAGTAACATTTTGGTAAATAAATACGTATTAGTTTGTCGAGGATTCAACTAATTTAATGAATCTCAGTACCTCTAACACTGTTTTAAGCTTTTACGGTTTATAACAAAACTTAAACTGTCACATACGGGTTATCTTCGATGAAACCTTCGTCGACTGCATAGAGGGTACTTCTAGCTCAGAATAATTGATAATCACGGAAGATATCCCGTACGTGACAGCGTAAGTTCGGGTAGTTCTAGTTAGCTAGAAGTACCCTATATGCAGTCGACGAAGGTTTCATCGCTAAACCATCGGTGAGAAACACTATCTCACACTATAACTTTAAAAACAATAACACTGCGTCTTTATTTCCCAAAGGTGTAGGCGGAGGTATGGTATTAGTCCAATGCATGTACACAAAGGACGATATTGCCATTAATCAGGCAGGAATCCAGACTCTGAACTGCTTTCAAGAGATTTCTAATATAATGAAGCAAGCATTTTGCTCATCCTGAGGCTCTGAACCTCTGAACCTCTGAATCTGACGTCTGAGCGTCAGGTTCAGAGTGTGAGCTCCACAACCCAGTTAGTACTGGGTAATACGATACTTCTTGGTAAGACTGTTTGTCAGACTTTCAGGCCACTGACTACGTGTAATGGCTGTCAAAGATCTACAAATGAAAGTCAGGACCAACGGCTTAACTAGCTTTCCGAAGCACGGAGGAAACTTGGTATGTATTGTGTGGTCACCCATCCACGGAGCAACCAAGACAAGCACGGCCAAAGATGCCCGAGCGGCCGAGATGGCCGAGCGGCTGTTTTTATTAAGCCTCGAGCTCCTCCAACAAAGGAGGTAGTAGACAAAAAACTCTAAGCTACACGTATCCTATTATTTCCAGAACCGGCCAGTATACTCTGAACTATTATTGTTTCATAAGCGTCCACCAATTATTTGTTAGCAATGCTTTTATTAGTCTTGTTAGTTAGTTAGACAATCTTGTTATATCTCTACTAATTTTGTGAATCGCGCGGTGTTTCAAAATTTGATCACGTGCATGAAGGAGATATTAATAACGCTTCGTAGTTTAATAAAATACTATTGGATTAATTTTAAGACTTGCAGCTACCTACGTATGTGAGGTGACTGTGAAGGTCATAGTAAACTAATTTTATTCATCGTTTCAAAACTAGCAACTATAAAAAACCTAGATCTCCTTGAAATTTCAATTAAAAAAGACCTATTAAATAAATGATTCAAAAAGCACCATACAAAGTGTTTACAAAGTAGCTTCTCAAGTTCTGACTTTATTTAAGTTCAAGTTCAAGCATCCTCCATGTCCAAAAATATGTCAACTATGACCTCCAAAGAAGCCCTCTTCAGTAAGTTAAAAAATCCAATATTTAAATTCTTCTAAAATAATTTATTGTCCATGGTTTACAAATCAATACAGCCAGTGTCCAAAAGCGTTTGTTTTGAAATTGGATCGCATGTCATCGATTTCCGCGCCCCCCTCCCGGGACCACACACCGTATAGTTCCGGGTACTTGCCCAGTTCGTATTACCCACAACGCATTTAGGGCTGGCATAGTGGTTTTGGTCCTAAGTTTTTTTGGGTGGAAAGACCAGCTTTGTGTTGTGACTTGAGTTGAAAGCATTTTTATAGTTCAGGAATGTTCTTCATAATGAGACCCATCTCCAAATGAAACCTAGCGTCATGAACATAGCTGTGTCCAGTTTACGAAGCTTACATCGAATGGATTAGTGAACTTTGAAATTTCTCAGCAGAGGTAATTTCTTCGCAAAACTTCTTTTAAAAGATGTCTAAAAATGACAACCCTACAACGAATTGTACACATGGTGATCGATGCACTTAGAGAGCAACGAGTTTAGAAATGGGCAAGTGACAAAATGAGGAAGTGTTCCGTTTTAACCGATCCGATGTTTGAAATGCCCTCCAGGATATTAGTCGAACTGTGTACTCTACCCGTAAAGTTTCTCTAGTATGAGTTTCTGTTTTAGATGAAACATTTTCGATTTGGTTGAGTGGCTGCTCACTACAGACTTCAGTGTACGAGCCTTCTATCGACATATGTTCGAGATAATAATGTCGGTGCAATAAACACCGATATTTAAATGATTGTGTATTTTGCAGCTCCAGGTCCAAAGCTCTCGAATACGCGAATCCACATTAGCATCGAGAGTACCCTGCCGCATGTGGTTTCAATAATTCAAACAGCTTAAATTACCCATACAAAGGTGCAGAAACGTGGCTTAGTCTCGGAGAAAAGAGCTAAGATAAATAGAAGGTATTATACATGACATACCAGAGCAGAGGTGTAAAACCGGCAGCAAATTCCTAGAAAATTCCCCCTTTGTTGCAGTCGCTGTAGCCACCATCTGTCGCGCGTAATAGAAAGTGCAAATAAAAGGAGTTCTTGTTGTATATTAAATCTTGTGGAAAGATAAAAATGAGTCTTGAATGTAGTATAAACAATTTAATGAACATTTGATAAGCTGACAATGTGCTTGTTGTGGTGACGTATGTTTGTTGAGTTGCGCGGGTTTGTTCTTCGATAATGAGTATTGACCCGGTTCATTAACTGCTGCTGTTTTATCGTTTGTATCATTTCTATGGTATGTCCTCGTGACTGGGTCACCGGTCGGACATTACTGGATCTCTATCAGAGACTTGTATAAAGAATAGTCGTTACGGTTGAATGTTGGGCCACGGAATGTCACGAGTTTCTCATAACAAATGATACATAACACTTTTCACCGCACGGGTCACTTTTTACAATTAAAATATAGTATCGGAATTGTAGTCAAAACCAGACAGCAATAATGTACTCAATATGGCATTTTAGATAGCGGCAGATGGAATCAAGATGATGAAAATACTTTGAGAATTCATTTACCTTTGCATGGCATCAAAAGCTACTGACAATTGACATGCAGACGATTCAGCAAGTTACAAAGATTAGATGCTAACTCTGAGTAATGAAAGAAACAGGCAGGTGCTTTCCATTCAATTACAGCTCCCAGTATTTTCTATTTATCCGAACTATCCATCTTGTCTGAATTGTCAATGTGTTCAGCTACTGTAGCCTTCCGCTTAACAATAAGTACCGGAAATTGCGTCCCTAGCGAGTGCGGCGCCGACAGGTGGATGTATTAAGTAGAGATTCGTATCGAGCTGCACGACTCCCTTCTACAATCCATTATTATTTATAGTTCTTTTTACAGCTGATAATTGTTTAGTAGCTTCAAGTGTTGCCTGTTGTTACTTTATCCGCTCATTAGGGCGATTATTGCGTTCGGAATCTGACCCGAGCTTCGGATTAGTTTTATTTGTATTTATTGTTTAGACATCCGTTCAATAGACTCCAGATAAGCCATTCTCTGGATCTGGTTAAACATTTTATATATTTTTTACCTAGTCTAACACCCCTATCTATAACACACAAGTTAATGTGATAACTTGAGTAAAATTAAAAACTTAAGATATGATTCTTATTCTGTAGTTTAGAATTTGCTTGAAGTTAGAACTGTCAAAAGTTAGAATTTTTAGCTAGGCTTTCTTTGTCGGTTCTTACTTCGTTTAAATTCTTACATATAATTACTTTAACTTTACAATAAATACCAGGGTAAGTCTCCATGTTGTCACAAAATTAGCAAAGAAAGTTCCCTCGTTGACATAAACACCCTTGACACTACTAAAAATGGCACAGAACTGCAAACATCTAGTTTCTGGGGTTACCGAGTTCAAACGATACTCGCTACATGTAAAACGTTGTAAAACAAGAAAGTTTCGTTATTTTAATAAGAAGAAAACGATAGTGTTCTCAATTTCTCATTAGCAAGGAGGGCATCGCGAGTTCCTTTAAACAATCGGACCTTTAGAAATTCACGGAAAAACGATACAAAGATAACAATGTAGAATAAAGTCGAGTTTAAACTCTTTGTTGTTTACTGCTAAGAAAAGGCTGCTCTTACTGCAGAATTTATGTCAAGAGACGGGTAGACGGACGGCAGTAACGTGTTTCTGGATTCACCGACCTTTTGTCGTATGTGGCGAATATTATCTTACAGCTGTTCGATGTACTTACGGATGATAAGGCTTAAATTATCTTCAAGATTACGTTGATTGTTATATATCGGACTGGTGTTCGAGACTGTACGTCCAGGGGCCGTATTTTGCGTAAAAGTGACCTCTTCATGGGATTAAGCATATTATTCCAATCGGAGATGACGAGTAATAGAGAAGTGTGGAAGACGAAGACATGCTGCGTCAACCCCAAATAAATTGCAATAAGGAAAGGAGAATTATGATAATGATGACGTAGTGCCTTTGTAGCGATGCTTGATCCTCTCGATGCCTTAAACCCTAACGTTGAACTTATTTCGAATAAGAGGATGATGAAGACTCCAATCCAAGCTACTATAATCCAAGTACTTCAGTACCTAGAAAACTGAGCTACTTTAGTGAGCAACGTTTTAGGCATATTGCCTTTATGAGAGTGATTCAGAATTTTCCGTTTCACTCAGCAAGTGTTAATTTTCAGAGTGTTGGCGATAAAGCTTAATTTTCTAGTCTAGTGCTTTCAGGGCAATTTTGTACGTCGTTTGCTGATACCGCTCCTGAATTGCCACATTATATTTGTTAGTAGTTTTTGCGCAACATTCACGAACACTGAACATGAATTTTGTCTGCTTAGTTAAAGGGTTAGGCGGAGTTACAATGATTGCAAAAGTTATACCTGGAAATTTTGTCAAATTGTGTCTTGAAATCACAAAATCACGCAATTTCTTCTATTTTCTTTGTACTTTACCTAGTGTTATTTAGTTGTTTTCTTACCTGCCTACTGTGAGCCATTTTAATTTCTTGAATACAAGGTTCACTTTCAGAAATTACATAAAGTCGGAGTCTAACAGAGGCAGTATCACAAAATGATAGCATCACCAACCCATATAATTCGGCTTAAAACTTGCGATAATAAAGAGAAAAGCCTCGGCGATATAACAAAGTGTCTCGTTAACGTAATATAGTAGAATATACGCCGTACTTACTACTGTCGGTGTCAGAAACTACACGTAATAAACATACACCGCAGACATTATGAGAGGTTCATATCGCGAGTTTAATTCGTATTAGGAGAGCGTTTACATTGCTTGCTAGAAAGCGGGCGAGTTAGAAAATAGCATTTCGGCTTGAGCTGCAATCCCGCCTAGAGTGCAATGATAAACTTTCCACACTTGCACCATAATGTCTTAAACTCTAGACTTAGAAATATGTTAGGCTCGTAGTAGCTATAGAGTTTTGCCGTCTATACTAGAAAGTACTTACTATCTAAGTATAGTAAGCCCCAGCATACGATGTACTCGTACTAAGTCGAAGTTTAAGTCGGCCTATAGTTTCAGGACAGGCTATTAGTTAGTTTCAAGCTTTATATATTGGAGTGAGTGAATTTACTCATTTTTGATCTACATACGATTGGCAAATAAAGTTAAAAAATAATCAGTTACATAGATTTCAATCGTGTTGGTAGTTATTTTTTTATAACCTACAAAAGTTGTCAACGCTAGAATCATGTACGCACGACGGCCAATCAAGCTGTACAAAACCAGTTTATGCGCATCTCTTGTTGTACGGGAAATTTAAACAAAGCGAGGCCATGTTATACTGGAAATGTACAGATTGATGTGCCGCCGTGTGTACAAACTTACAAATTGAAAACTGAAAGCATTAATTTATTTAAAATAAACTAGTTACAGGCACTTTTAAATTATCAAAGTTGGTTTCATGTACGAGCCATCTAGCACATCGAGCTACTACAATATGTCAAATTTCTTTAATTAGATTTTCAACTTTATCGCTAAAGCATTAGGTTCAAGGTCGATTGGGAAAATTTGACTGTTTCGGGTAGCTTGATGTGCTTGTGTCTGTACATAACATGTTATCATGTACATCCTTAGTTAAAGTTTACATCAACACGTTAAACCATGTATGTTTCCAGTGCGCGCTGATCCTAAAAGTAAACGCGCCCTAAAGGCTGATACGCACCAGTTTACCGAGTTTCCGTTAATGCGTTAAACGTTCGAATCTATCGTAACGATTTGGGAATACTTAAATAAATTACTACGCGTAGACATTGCTTTCTGAGAACATTGTAATTTGATGACGCTAACACGAGAAGATGCCATTAGAATGCTCAATTGTTTTGTCTTTAGCTTTTTCTAACATTCGAAATTCAAATCTTTAGTGAGTAAAGGTTTAGTCAAATCGGTAAGGACAAGTTGTGGATCGGCTGTAGATACCGGAATCTGACAGATACTTCAGCACCTACATAATGTTTGAGAGTTCGGTGTTCAGGCTTCCACATTTTGTCCTTTCCGATTTAACCGAATCGTCTCATATAGTAATCATTTTGATACTCATGTGAGAACTTTTGCAGTCATATTTTTAATTTCCCTAACACTGTAAACTGTAAAGTGTGTTATCTCCTTAACCATTGCCTTAAAACGTGATGAAAAGCTCACGATCCCAAAGAAATAAAAGCAATAATTTTATGGTCGCACGTACTGTGTGGTATGCGGGTCCATACAATACTTTACGAGGCATTTATTGAAGACAATGATGTCTGTCTACTATCCCTTTAACACTCGCCTGATGTGTGATGGGAATAAAAGGTTCCAGTTTTATAACGATTTTAAAGGTCCCTTCAGTTTCATTGACTTGACTTACCCTGCATTTTAAAGTATGCAAGCAGTAAGTTTGATGGCTGCAATAAACGGGGCTCCGATTAAAAAATACTAAAGTAAATGTATGGCTTGAACGCACACAAATACAGATTAAAACCTTTTTCTTTTAGTTTATTGTGAACGTTTTATGGTTTGCGTCCCTTTTCCTCAATTATACATGCAGCTGGCTTCAAGTATTGCGAAGGTAGAATTAAAATAAGGTCATTTGTTTTCAAGGAAAATGGAAATTTAGGAGGGTTGTTTTTTTGAGGATGGGAAATCATCAAATGAGAGGGGTCATTTGATGATTTGATTTGATGCTCTGGGCGAAGCAGAAGGGAGTGTCAGACTTGTACTGACTAAAAGCCATCCATGTTCCTTCTTTGCTCTTTGTGTTCCATGGCCGCGGTATCTCTTTCGAACAGTCCCGCAGACAAGCAAGCAGTTTGCGTCCCTTTTCCTCAATTACATGCAGCTGGCTTCAAGTACTCCGAAGGTAGAATTAAAATAAGGTCATTTGTTTACAAGGAAAATGGAAATTAGTGACAATTTTGGGGGTAAAGAAGCCATAGGGCACGCCATGAGTAAGGCCAGCTGGCGTGATTCCCAAATTCTCGCTGTGTGAATAAAACAGATTATATTACAAAGTTTATCCATCACTTAAAAGTTAGCTGGTAACGTCGCGATAAAAGGAAGTTATTGTTCGATCAAGACGAGGAAGATTTACTTCGACAGATGATTATAATCATATAATAAGGGAGAGGTTTATGCTGATCGGTTTCAAAGTTCAGAATGTACGAGCTTATCGTGTACTCGTGGCTAGGTTCATAGGTTGTTGTATATTATATGTATATCTAGGTTCCATAGTTCTATGGTTCAAGATGGACTGGCATCTAGCCACTATTCCTGAAATCTTTAAGTCCTTTCTATAGTAGAAAGTACGCATTGATTGTGGTTTGTGGTTGCCCATCGTATAACTTTTGAGTAAAAAGCCAATCTTGAAACGCATTGCCAGGTTATATTTGTAGCAATATCTTTAAAAAACTTCTAAGTTCTGAGAGAAACCATTGTCTGATCGTGATAGGTTAGACTTAGTTTTCTTCGACCATTCGTTCCTTTTACTTTCTCTAACAATTTATATTTCAAACGTCTTTATTGGTTATCTGATTTAGTTCGTTAGATCGAAGCTTTCTGAAATCTAAGTTTAATTTGCTACGTCCATTACCTACTTTATCATCCATCGTTCGCTTTGAAAACAAATGGTGAAAATCGTGCCATTCGCTCATGGGCGACATTCTTGCCAATCAGCTTTACCTTACTACAACATTGTAACGTTTAATTGCTTCATTTAAAACACAACGGGCCTCTTTCCTGTTTTCGTACCCACCGCGAATAGAAAAACGTTACATCCTTAATCTAAGGCTTACAATGACGTCAAGTAAAGGTATGTAGTGACAAAGTGACGGAGCACCGGCAGCCGTCAATTAGATGGCCATAAATCCGCATTTCAATAATCCTAATGCGACGCGCACGCCTGTCGAGGAAGCACTAAACCATGTCCAAAATGATTTGAATTTAGCGAGGAAACGTCAGCGGTGTACGCGTCGGTGTTGCCATATTACGTGACAGTTTATAGTTTCTATATTCAAACATTTGAACTGACAAGAAAATTGGCCAGTCCTAAATTGTTGGACAATCAATTGTGAATAATGTTAGACATGCGAGCTTTCCTTAATGGGATAGTATCTGCATTCATGAATCTGTAATGATATGCAATGCGAATGGACTGATGAGTGTGTTTAGTTTACTGTTTGGTACGTTTACAAATATTGCTTAGTGTTAACGAATAATTCAGCTTCTGGAATATTGAGTACATTTGTATTTAATTAAACGTAGCCTGAAATCGATGTGGCAAAGGCAATATAGAGGGTATTTTGTTTTGGGCATACGATACGAAAGTAATAATTCGTTTCGTTACGGCTGAAGCTTTTATAAATGTGAGAGAATTTGAAAAACCGTCACCATTACTGCCTAGCTTTTTTCCTAACTATGTTGTTCGGCTTCAAGTCTAACTAGATGTAGCTGAATTTGTTTTGAACAGTATTTTACATGGAACAAGGGCCCATCTGACCTCCACAACCCAGTTACTGGATGAAACAATACTCCTTGGTAAGACTGATTGTCAGAATTTAAAAAATGTAGCTTAATTTAATCACATTGTTGACAACACCGACGTTGCGTAGACGATGTCCTCGGCAGGACATGCCTGGCATAATAATGCAAACAGTCCTAACTGTAATGATATGTTAACTCAACGATTAATGTGTCACACTATCGAAGTGCCTCGTTTGTTGTGATTGAGAGCCCCTGTCATTTACTTCGATGTCTTGTTTAGGATTGTATTTAGCATTTCTAATTGTTGATTTAATAAACAATGAATGTTGGACGTTAACTGTCGAATTGATTGGGGGGTTACATCATTGAATATTTTGAACCATTTGCGATAGTTCGGTCTTATTAGTTTGATTGTGGATTTTCTTGAGTTAGGTCCAATGTCGATGTATCACTTAGATATGCTCTTTATATATAAATGTTTATTAGTAAGGAGACTAGCTTCTTGGTACTAGGTAAAAAAGCGGGGTGTGTTTTTTCAAGTCATTCAACATTCACATACACTCAACAACAACAATCATAAACATTCAACGTTCCTGGTTTTTTTTTTAAATGAAGCACTGGATTGGGTATTGTTTCCTTGCCTTTAAGGTCAAAGCGCCATGGTAGCCCGCGAAATTTAAATTTACTTACATTTTTTGCAATAAAGTCAGTCAATGTCGGGTTATAAGTTGATTAAAATAAGATTCGCGAGCGTAACAAATATAGCTTTCAATTCAATTCAATTTCAATAGCCTTTATTCAGACATCATACATTAATAATAGTGATAATATAATAACATGCATTGCATGTAAAAATATGGCTTTATAGAGTTATAATTATTAAAATCATCAATACTCTTAGTTCATTTAATCCCATTGAATGACTTTTGCGTGAAATATTCATTGAATGGGATTAAATAAACGGGCTACCCTGGTGCTTCCAGCTTAATATTGTAATTAAAAGTATGCTCCGCAATTAGGATGCAGGAGTTGCATGCATAAGTAGTCGAATGCAATGCACAATACCTAAAAATTGTATTCTAGATTTTTACTTACTTAAAAACAACTTAGTTTACCCAATATTCTATTTCTAGACTTTTAAGTCTAGAAATCAAAGTTCAGTATTTTTAGTACATTTCGTAGTAAATATTGACACTGCCATTCCTAAGGTATCTAATGTATTAGTGTGTGTCCACAATATCGCGTGAAGTGTCGAGGCAAGTAAGCTGGCCGTGACTTAGACACACTGTGACACTATGTTTACACTTTTCATTTCACTTTACCAGTTATATTATATATATAAGCACTCTTATGTATGTATCTAGACGCCAATGTACTGACTTTTGCCGACTTTCGACTTTTCAGGGTATTTTTTAAATAATATAATAATATGTTTCTGGGAAATCTTTGGATGGGGTTTAAAGAGTACTTCGAAAATAATGAGGAGTGAGGTGAAGGAACCACTTCTTTCACCTCACTCTGCCTCGTTGGTCGAGTGATTGCAAGCACTACTGTTGCATGAGGTCCTGGGTTCGATTCGGGGCCGGGAAAAGTGTTGTTGGGTTTTCCCATGAGGAATTTCTCAGTAGCAGCCACGGAAACCGGAATTGTGCCCGTTTGGTGGCAATAGGCTCACCGCCTGAATGTTTTTTATGTAGCCTTTTGGAGATTACGGGCGTAATATTACGTTATGTTTAAACTTTGTTACACGTAATGTTAGTTGCTGCGCTGCTAACGACACTTAGACCGAACTTACGCGGAGTCTAACACGGACCCCGCGCGGGCGCCCCCCACAGGCATACGCAGCCTATTCTTAGTCAGGTATAAGTTAAAAGACACATAAATCATTGTCTGAACTTGCAGTGAACTTGTAGCTTTGCAGCTGCAACGGTTACCTAATAATACTTAAGCAATAGTTTTACTTATGTTTCGTCATGCACGAATGAATATACATATACTATATTATGTATAAGCACGTTACCCATGGGGGTAGGCCAAAACTACTGAACGCCCCATGAGGTACTCCCTTTGCTTCGTTCACGTTCATACATCTGGTCATACATGCAAGCCGATGGTTGCGAGAAAAAAAAATCTCCCTTACGCCTCGTTTCCTACTGCAAAGGCTCTTAAAGCAAATTCTTTCTAGATTAATAGTAAAAGTCAGAAAAGCAACTCTCAAATTAGATTAAGTCTTCGATAAAAATGCTTAAACTAGATTTTCATTACGTAAATCTGTATTTACATCGTCGGAAATTCTGAACTGTAATTGCGAGGAGTTGTACAGAATTTTATACGCAAATAAATTGCTTTTAAAATAACTATTTTTGTATTATTTTAATTAAATGTTTACATCCAATATTAACAGGAAAATGAAACGTAAAATGTTGTTTATTTGGTTTTTGTGTTTATTAAAACAATTTGCAGTTACCACTGCAAATTCAAGGTAAAAAAGTGCTGTTTCTGAACTGTTTCGCAATTATGACGTTAAAGGCATGGCCACAAATCAATCAGCAAGTGCTCACCTTTCACAATATCTCATAAAAATGATGACGATCCCTTCATACATATCTATGTATGAACACACACACGCACATAGGTGTCTGGACACTAGACACCTATGTGTGTGTGTGGGTTCAGCATCTATGTTCACACCTAGGCACAGTACCAAATGTAAACCAATAAAAACACGACCATCGCAATATGTGTCGTGTTTCTTTTTTTAAAATCGGTTAGGAACTCAAATCGCTTAAACGTTGACCATCGTTATCCTTTCAGATCTGCTCACACGGCTACTAAAAAAACAAATAAAAACTCAACAGTCAACATCGATAAGATTGCCCACACCTGTTTGGTTGCCAGTGACATTAGTACTGGAATCCTGAATGATGGTAAGGGTATAAAAAGTGTCCGGTGGAGTAATGCTGCTTGACGGCATAGCGAGGCGCCTCGCAGGAAATACAGTCATACATTGACCGTGAATGCCAAAGAGGTTTTATTCTACTTTTGCAGTATGAATAAAGACTTTGAAACCTTCTTTAGGAGAGTAAAGAGGTGGAGCGTTCGTAGGTTAGTTTTTGGGTGATTATTTAAAAAAAAACAGTACCGACGTTCTTTTGCTTGACTAACGGTATTATTTTCAGCCAAGAAAAATCATCCTTTTGCTTTCAAAGTAATGAAAATGCAACAATAACATCTTTATAAGTGCTCTGGAAAATTAAAATTGGATGAATTAATTTTCCAAAGAGCTAGTAGAACAATTTCTTAGAATGTAGACTGTTATAAATTCAGTTAATTTACACTAATAGAAATAACATTTAAAATAACGGGTCTCCCTTGTTTGACCGAAAGGAATTTGACAAATTTTCACTTCCCAAAAAATTTTTCGCATAATTTCATTTGCCAAATTATTTACATAGCAAAAAATCTATTCCCAAAATATTGTAACGCAAACCTATTGTTTGGGAAGTGAACGTTTAAACTATAACTTGTTTACCAACTAGTACTTTTAACATTTTTTATTTAGTCAAATATTTCAGTTGGAATAACAGTTTTTACGCAAAATCAAATAAGACAAATTCTAAACAGGTTATAATAATATGAATATTAACTATTCTTTTTTTTAGTTATTTGCGTTTTTTTTCAATATTTTTTTTTCTATATAATGTAGTCGTTCCTGGCTGGAGGTCACAGTTTTAACCTAACCTAACCATTTTTTTTTAAAATAAGTCACAGTTTTAACCTAACCTAATCCTAATGTAAATAGTTCAGTTTCGGGTAACTTACTAAAAACAATCTCTTTTTTCTATTAATGCAAGTCGTTTCTGGCACTCGCCGGCCGCTGCCGCGGCACCGCTCGCTACGCTCGCTCGGCTCGTGCGTAGGAGGTCACAGTTTTAACCTAACCTAACCTACCCATTTTGTATACCATATTTTGCATTAAACAAATGATTATATTAATATGAAATTGCATTTTTTAATTATATAATTTCCAAAAAATCTTATTTTTGCTATAATATTTTTCGTCTTAACAAACCATTTCACCAAACGTTTATTGTCTGAAGATTGTTTGCTGTAATAAATCATTTGAGTAAAGACCAAATGCCATAATGACATTATACTTGGTAATATTTTGGCAAGTAAAAATTTGACCAAATAAAAATATGCGCACTAAAATCATTCGAAATATTGCAATGGTATAAAAAAAGGTTGCTAAAACTTGTTTGGGTAATGAAATTTTGTCAAAATCTTTTCGGCAAAACGGCAGGCTCCCAAAATAACCCGTTTACTCTGTTTCCTCGTAGTTCTTCAAACAGTTTAAACAGCTGAGACTTTTCCAGTAGAAGGGAAATTCACTATAAAGAAAAACGAGAGCATCAAACTGGAATACGATTTCTTCCTGGATGTGTTGTTTGTTCCACTTATTTGGTATATTATGATAACACAGAATCGTGTTACAGAATTCCTATATACCATCGTACTTAGTACGATTACAATGGACTGTTTAGTAAATACCTAGGAAGCGTAGTAGCGTAAACTATCGGGAAATGGGCACGGCAGTTACTAGTTATATTGAAAACGGATGCAGCAATTTCAAATAGGTACCGTATATGTAATAAACTAGATGTTACGATATCCCTATGCTATGTATTCTGCTTAAAATATATGTATTGGATTTGGCATAAGCTTAAAATAGAGGTTTGATTTAAATAATTCGCCATTTTGTTTTTCAATTTGGGTAGTTGTGGCGATTACGAGGTAATTACTTGAACTGTTGATGATGAAGTTCGATATAGTGTTATTGTGGCTACGTTTAAGGCTGGTCAAAATGGCACTGATTAAATAATATTTCAATAACTTGCTTTAAACTCACTTCATTCATTCGCACCCGGATGCATTGGCCCAAAACATACGGAAATTAATGAATGAGAAATCTCTGAAAAGCAGGTTATTATAACATGGGCAGTCTGTATTGGCTATTTGGCAACCGAAATGGTTCACTTCATATAAGTTGTTGATGTTTTCATTTATTATTGCGTTGCTCATTCTCCAGTATTTTTTCCTTTTGTTTACTGGCCAGTTACTGTTTACGCTGATCGCTATATCGTTGAGATTTTCATGTTCTTGCGGACTTTCAGATACCTGGTTTTCAGTTGGTGATGGGTACGTTATTATGTCCAGGGAGGTGTTTTTCTTCTTGACATACGAACCAATACGAACAATGAAATTCTCCATTAATATTCCTGAAAACCAGTTTCCACGAAATAGGGTTAAGAATTTCAGAATCCAACTTCCGCCAAAACGAAACGCGGAAGCATTTTTTGTCCGGACAGAAACAATAATAATGTCCACCATGTTCACCCACATTGTACGAGTGATCCCTTTTCTAGGAATCGTTAGTCACACATGTATGAGCCAATTCTTGTTATTTAGTATCCGATACAACTGGTAGCACCTCTAGCGTGCCCTGAATCTGTAATGAATGAGACGGTTTCTTGGGCTTGGGCTGTTCGATAATCGGTTATGGTTACTGCATATTACTTACATTTTATTCGTGTTATGGAGGATCATTTAGATTGTGTGCACTATGCATTATTATGATGCACCTAATATTATTTAGCTATTGCATAGTTTAGTGAGCTGTTCGACTGCTACAAGTGCGACATGATTTTCTTTTGTTAAGTAGGTACTCCATTGTTCACTTTGCATGCACAAGTGTGGACACACCCTCATTTATGAACATCTTGAAATGGGAGCGTCCGTCTGATGTCTATCCAATATAGAACTTGAATATTCCAGAGTATAATCAAACTAGGTGTTCGAAGTTCAATTCAAATAAACCCAGTATATTTATTCGATAGTTTCGAACTCACTGCTATAACATACGCCGAACTTTCCAGGATGAGAAAATTTAGCCAAGCACTACGCTACTGCCCCATTCAGGCTACTTTACATAAAAGCATTTGGCAAAGGTAATACCTATGAGTGCCATAGAGATGTGCCTCCCAATTGGCGCAAGGAAAAAACACTTGATACTTTCTTTTTTTTAGTTGCCAGCAAATTAACTTTAGAAAAAAAAAGTTCTGTTACCACTAACAAGCTTGGGGTAACGCCACGAAAAAGAAAGTCAGGACTAGACAGAATCGTGTTTGTGTGCGGCGAAACTGTGATTACTTTAATAAAATAATGTTCGCGGCTCGATAACCCGAGCTATAACGTTAGAGTTAACATCTATTAACGTTATTAGCTGGCCATTAACCAGCAATATCAAGTGGTAATCGATCGGCGATTTCTTCACTGGCTATTACTAGATGATTACGATATACTACCCATTACCAGCGACTTAATGTCAATTTTGTGATAAATAGTCTACAAAACATCGTGGCGGGCAGTATATAAATTAATAATTACCATAGATTAGTGTCCCAGTGTTTTGTTCATAAATGTGATAACGGCTACTTTATGATGGAGTTCGTGTGTTGATATGCAAATATTCAAGATATTGACGTTTGATCTCGTGATGTTGAGATGAATTAACAACACATTCTTGTTAACGAACGATCAATCAAGAATGTATCGGAGTTATGCAATAAGAGATACATTGTTGTGGTTCTTTTTTGTTTATAAATAACGGCCTGTAACGGTTAGCGCGTTATTAACGTATTATTTTGGTTTATTGGCACGCGTCGGTTTCCGATTTCAACAACGTTCTAATTTTAAAATTGTGTTTTGCTTTTTCACGTGGGTTATGATGACAGAAATACATAGGCCGAGTGGAGCAGTGCTTTTGCCTTTGGAATGCGTTTAGAACTTTGCAATTCAAATAATATTAGTTGGTTCTTGGTTCATTTGAACATTTTCCTATTAATTACAAATTGAAAGCAGTCTTTATGTTAGGAGCGTTCGAAAACAATTTAACTTGACTGTCCTACTGTAGGATAGACAATGTTCAATTTAGTTCAGAGAGATAAAAGCAAGAATTCTACGCTAAGAGCACTATATCCCCTGAAGAGAATAACTTTATCTTCTAATAACAAAAATACAGCTTTTCTTTTATATCGAGCAGTAAGACGGTGCTTAAATGTCGTATTTAGGTTAGTAGTTAGGTTCCTTAAGTATATCCGTGAAACAGAAATAATAAAAAGTCATTTCTGGTTGTTTCCCGCCCTTTTTAATTTATAGCGCATTAAAGTTTTATCTGAGATTTAATTTATTATTTCGCTGACTTTGATGTCGGTTCATCTTTCCATTTTATGCTTACGACATTAAAAATAGCGTCATGAGAGATTTGCATCCAAAAAAGAACAAATGTTCACCAATGTTGATGTGGGTGCACATTAACATTATGCATATTTTGGCACAACTTTTTCCAGTTCATCTGGAGAACAATCTACTTTAGTTCACAAATGTTATGTTTATTTGTAGTCAGCCTGTTGTATGAATTTGTATGCATCTGCTGGTGAATTGAGGGAGGGGTATCGTGGTGAAAAAAAACATGTCTAAAATAGAGATCATCAAAGTTATATTGACGGATAATCGACAACATACATGCAATGTAGCAAGACAAAAAAATATGAACATAAAATGTCGGGGATGCCAACACAATAAGGTTCCAATTCCAAGCAGTAACTTCTCCAGAGCTGAGCTGAAAACACCATGGGGCACAGGGAGACTCCATGGATATTCTTTAATTATACCGACAATGAAGTCGAACATGGGACTCGCAGTGTATAATTATAATTACGAAGTTGGCCTAATTCGTTGTCTATGAACTAATAACCTGTGTGTGTGTGACTAATCCAAACGATTGAGATCTTTAATGCCGCGGTTACGTTTTCAAGAAGTAATAATGAATCACACAATATTTAAAACATTTGTTTTTTGTAAGGTAGCGAATCACGATATATGGTCCAGTCATAAAAAACTATGCATTCACACTAATTGATATATATTATATTCCCTCCTTAGTCATACATAAGCATTGCTAAAAGTTAAAAAGTCCAGGAATAACTACTGTGTTTGACTTTGCAATATCCGCTCTATAAAAAAAATACTCTTTTGAGTTTTTTTTTAATCTGTACCCTTTTTTTTCAGGTTGCCAATATGGCGGCGCCGTTGCATCTACAACTGCTGCTGGCAATGTTCGTGCCAGCGATAGCACGTGAGTATATTTAACATACATACATACCCTCACGCCTTTTCCCAATATTATATACCTAGCTAGAAAACTAGAAAGTATAGAACGCCACGTGCTATTTTTTTATATTTAGGCCCGCTTGCACCACAAAACCATTAAATGCGTATACGCTAAACTTATTCTACACATCATTCAATCTCTGTCATCTTCAACTGTTTGGCAGTAAGAACGATGTTTTTAATTCGTTTAGCGCTAATCGTATGATTTCTGGTGCAAGTGGGCCTTAATGTTGTTTTGGCAAAATATGATCACAAGCAGACGTAATTACTTCGAAATATTCCATAATTTTAGAGAAGTTTAGCCTGGAGTAGAGATAGTTAGAGCGTTAATATCTACCAACATATTAGAAAGTTTACCTTCATCAAAATTTAACAAAATATATTTTAATAATTACGTTAAAAGCAGATTAACTTCAATAACATACAGAAATATCGCCAAAATTGTAAACAAAATATCGCGTCAGTCCCCCGCTCCGTGTCGCCTATTTCAACTTAGTCAGAGGAAATCTTAAAGTTAATTCCTTTTTATTATCATTGCGTGCTTGGAAAGGCCTAGTATGGCGTGAAAAGGAAGATGAATGGTGATGTATGAGGTGTAAAACGATAAGATTTTTTTTCTATTTTGGAATTGTAACAGGCAGGACAAGCTCCCGGATACCGCAGGTAGCTACGCACACATCGACACCGGCTTATGGCGGCAAAAGGACAAAAAATGCTGAGAGATTACGGGTTCTGTCCATAATATTCACTATTTTTTTACTCTATCTCATTTCCAAGTAGCTGTCAAAGCGGCCATGACATTTAATAAAAATAAATTGATAAATAAAACAATAGTCTCTCTGACAATCATTTATTTTTGCTGTTAACATGAATACATGTAGTTTTGAATTTTCAGAAAAATAAATTCGTTTATTATTTCATAGTAGGTAGAGAAGGTAAATAATGCAAATGATACTTGTTATTTTTGTTCATTAAAAACAAATTGACATGAAAATAAGTATAAAACTAGGCTTGTTATTTGCGCATATTGAATTTTGTTCATATATAAACAAAATAATAGTACGGTTGAATAGGCAACATACTTTATTTGTGTTTACGCAAAACACAAAACTTTTCACATCCAGTCCAGACAGCTTATATTTTACAAAAGGTCACTAACTCCCTCCCGTATCGAAGGGAACCCAAAAAAAGTTTTGAGAATGTTTGTGTGGGTGTGTGCCGAACAAATTTTACGCTTACTAGTCATTATATTGTCCAAGTATTTGTGTGAAGTCATTAGTACCACCTACTCGTTTAGGATTTGTTATATTTTTTTCTTCTATTTCCGTTCATTCCCAACAGGCAGCGGCCAGAACTAGTTTTGATTCGAAACGGCTTGTTCAGAAATTGGATTTGGACACTAGCAGTTGATTAGACGTCCAACAACGGAGAGTTTGACGTTTTGCGTCAAGTTCAGAAATTGTTGACGTTTGTTTCCGAGAATACGTTGTTGTTGATCGTGTTTACATTGAATGCCCGTTCATATTGTTTTGGCTAGGGGTTCAATAATAACAGGAAAATCTATCTATGACCGGTAATACCTAGAAACAGTTTACCATACTGCATGAAATAGGATTCTTTAAAAACCAATACAAAATTCCGGAACTAGGGTTTTTGGATTCAATTCTAAATGGATGGTTAGAAGACAGCGATTATAGATCGCTGTTAGCTTGACAAATAACTAAGGTATTAGATATATTTTCTTCTTGCAAGGGAACCAGTACGACTAGATCTACCAGTCTTTTTTGAGGTCTCAAAACTAGCTATGGCTACTTTTTTGTCTGTGAAAACCCAAACATACTGAAGATAATTTAAATGCTTGCCGATTCAAAATGTCAGTGCATTTGTCACTTATCTTTATTGATATTAATGTTTAATACGAAAGCTTGAGTGCATTCTGCTTGCATGATAATGATTAAAAATGCAATGTCATAAAACATTCCAGTCAATTTAACGACCGCACGATATGAAATGCAATATGCATTAATAAGTTCGCTTATTATTTACGGACATGATTCGAACGCGATCTCTGATGCTTTCAATTGGTTGTATAGTATTGTTGCTTTCTTTTGCCGATAAGCTGGATTTTAATATGTATGTGTCGCGGGATGATTGGAAAAATCGTTTTGTTTTTTTCCAGGCAACGGTTTTTCCAGTATTATCCTGCGACATAATTCAGAATTTGATGTTAGGTCTTCTTTTGTGCCATAGATGACGCTGTAGTACTTTCTGTACCCGTGCTGTAGAACTTTTTGTACTTACATAGTTTGAAGTTCCCCGTTTGAAAAATTTTGACTTAGAAAATGTTTGAACACGAAACTAAGCCTTAGATTCAGTGTTCAGATATTTTAGTAATATGGGACGAATGTATGCACTGTCTTTGTAAATACATCATTATAGTAACATTGACATTTTCTCAAAATGCAGATTTATTCACGGAAACCTTGTAGCGTCTCGTACTGACAAATGTAAATAGGTCCATACAAATGAGGTTTTGTTCGTTCCTGAAAAGATGTCGGCGGTTACCATACTAACAAGTGATTGGCAATTCCAGAGACCATAATATTTCGTAGTGATGGTTCTACGAACCGGTTTGAAATCGGAATGCATGTGAACATCACTAGTTGCGTTTCCCTATGGCGTTTGATGCATATCTACCATTTGTCAATGATGTGGACTTGTCGAGTTTTGAAATGAGTTGCAACGGAATTTGCTTCTATGTAGGACATATAGAAATAGCTAAGAAAAGACCGAGCGGCGAGTTATGACCAAAAGAACCTCGCGTTAAATGCAAGTTTATGTTTTTTTTATAAATTAACATAATATATCGGATCTAGGATGTAGATACAAGACGAAAACCACAGTTTAAGTGTTCAGATACAAATCTCCATCATTGTCTTTTCATTTTATTCAGTTTAATTCATGGGCTATAAATCTATTTTTGCTAACGAAGCTGTAATTAAGTAGGTACGATTATAATCAATTAAAAATATAATAAAGCCTGTGGCAGGAAGTAATCATCTTTATAGCTGACTTTTATTATTGTATAATAAAAAAAAAACCCAAACAATCAAGTAAGCAGTAGATTTACAGGTGTGAAACACGAAAGCCTTTGCCGAGCTTTAAAAAGTTCTAAGTGGTGACAAAAGCCTTTCAAAGGTCTGCCTAGCAGTTTGGAGGTTTGTCCCAAATCTATACCGTGTAAATGGTCTTACAAAACAAAAGCCTCTATTAGGATAGTTCCTTTATATAGGTTGGGTAAAAAATCGTGGATCAAACGAAACAGGGCGATAGTTGGTTATCAGGGTAATTTTTGGGTAGTATTTTTTTTTTCAGTAGGTTCTTAAGTTACAAATAATTTTTCGTAAGAATGAAAAGATATTGAACAAAGTGCCAATACTCATAAATCTATGGTACACACTGTCAAAAATACTTTTGTAGTGATGATACATTTCCTAGAAGCAACTCAACACCACCAATTGCCTATTTAGTAAATATTTTGGTATTTTATTAAAAAAACACTAAAGTAGTCATAACGTTTAAGGAGATCAAGTTAGGACTCTGCCACACCGATTTTTTTACTGCAAATAACCCCAACTATCGCCCTGTTTCGTTTGATCCACGATTTTTTTCCACCCTGTATATATATGCACAAGCACAATCATGTTTATACCCTAAACGGTAAATAACCATGAAATAACGATAACCACGAACATTCAACACAAAATCACCTTTACAAAACGTTCATACAGCATTTTTATTCACTCGGCAACGAGATGAAATTTTAAAAATTCTCCATAAAGTTACGGTCAATGACTGACGGGACTGAAATCACATAAATTGGTGCCCGACAACAAAGAAAAATAAAATGTAACATCTCAATTACTGAATGCATTTCAATATGAACTTATTGTTACATAACATAAGGTCGTAATTGGTTTGTAGGGTTTATTATTATGAGCTTATTCCGCTGGAGTCGGATGCGTCATCCGAGATCGAAATGTGTGGGTAACAAGGTATCAAGGACGGCAAGATTTCTTTTTTTATTGTTATGGCCAGTCTTTTGGTATGCAAATAAAAAAAAAAAAGATTCTAATTGTGTTCCTTTTGATCTTGAGAATTACTGGTAACATTTATTTTCGTGTATCGATTATATCGAGTTTTGATAAATGATGTGAAAATGTTCGATATTTGAAAGTTCAGTTTACAAACTTCTTAAGTAGTCTTCTCTGTTTCGCATTGACGATATCTGTGGTTCTTACTGCAGTTTAATTCCGAATTTGTTACTTAGTACTATTCCAAACTTGTACGAAGCGCAATACATGCATGTTAGCTACCTTTGAAGCCGTCGAAGTTGCTTTCAAACCGTTATTTCCCATACCGTAATGGCTTTTGTTCTCTTCATTACCTTTACTTGAAATGACGTATTGTATGCAATATTGTATGTAAGTATGTTTATTATAGTTATGTTCGTACTTTTGTCACGCTCCATGTTCTGTATCAGCGATCGCTTTGACCGGTTTTCGATATCCTCTCCAGAAATTCCTCTTGCTCTATATCCTTCATTCACGACATACGAACAGATGCAGCTTCGCTTGCAGAATTATTATTTTATAAAACGATCTGCTTTCTTTTAAAATATTGTGAGCAAAATATAATATTTTTAAAATCTGCTTCAAACTCATAACTCCGTGTGAAAAGGGATACTTCCACACATATTTCTATTTTCGTATGAAGACTAAAACGCCGATAAATGACTGGTATTATTGGATATTTCAATAAATGTTTTTTTTTTGCTTTCTTTCAATATCGTTGCTAAGATCGCAACTGCATCGGGAAACGCATCTATAACACCATTGGCCTTGCTCTCCGAGTACCCAGGGTAAAGAAATTAACCACAATTATGGATGCGAAATCTGTAATGTCCGAGCCGTTCAGAAAGAGCAGTTTCGGATTAGACGCGCCGAACTAAATGCGACAAATGGGGTGATATGTGATCGGTTCAAGCTGATTCAGTGTCGATAAGTTTTGTCACCCCCCATCCCCAATACTACTTTACGCAGCTACAACCTGTATTAATAATGATCTATGCTCCATTTGCCTCAGAATGATGTTGTATTAGTTGGTATGGGAAATAGAACTACGGGAGCTAAATGTACACTTTTTTAAACATCATCATCTGCCAACTTCGCCGTCTGCATTTTCCCAACTATCTTAGAGTCGGCTATCAATCTAACCGGATCCAGCTGAATACCAGTATTTTATATGGAGCGACTGCCTATCTGACCTCCACAACCCGGTTAGTACTGGGTATTGGGTAATACGATACGCCTTGGTACCTCAGACTGGTCGTCAGACTTTTTGTAAACCTACTTAAAAAAAAACAATTCTTATTCTTAATTGTATCATTTACTTTGTTTTCTAGAACTCGAGATGAGGTTCACAAGGTACCCCGAGTCGGTGATAGCCCCCCTCGGAGACAGAGTGACATTCGAGTGCGAAGTCAACGTGCCAGGAGAGCGGTTCGTGTGGAGGTGGAAGCCAGACAGGGATGGCGATACTTGGACGGAGGTGGAAGAGGGAGACGGCAAGAAGATCATACCTGGACTGCCGGGAAGAAGTACTAAGATGGAGATAGAAGTTATGACGGATATGGAAACTACTTGGTATCAGGTATGTATATTTCAATATTATTACCTATTAGACATGAACTTGAAAATTGACAATATTCGAAGCCCTTCCACTGACATAAACCGACCACCTTATGATTGGGATCGTAAAGGTGTACCTTCGGACATCATCGGGAGTGTCCATCCTCAAGTGTTGTCACCTGCAAATAATTTCAATATGAGTGTCCACTGCAGAACAAGGGATTTTTACTCATTCAAAGAAGATTACTGGGCGACATCTTCAAATTGAACAAGCCCCTTAAATAAAGAGAAAAAAAAAAGAAGATTACTATGCTCGATTTGTTTACGATGAACCTATTCCTAGACAAGACATCATAGGTTCTAGACAAAAATCAACGGCTTACTAATAATTTCGTGTAATCTGTACGACCTTATCAGGATATTCACAAGCTTTTCCTTATCTGATGTGAATCCAATACAATTCCAAGAATTCATCATTGTTATCGCTTTTTCTAGGGCCTCAGATGTTTAATAGTAACAATTTGGATTGTTCGCTTGCATGATCAATGTCGCGAAAAGTAAACAGATCCAAATAATTAAGTTCCTACCCGGAACAGTAAATCTCGCCAAAACCTGTTCACATTAAAAGGCAATATATCAAACAAGATTTCGAATCGTCCCCATGTGGTGGTTGTTACGGATGACTGCGCCGAACCCCCATGGGTGTCGTAAGAGGTGACTAAGGCTAAACCACGGGGAATAGTGAGTAGTGGGCCTGGTACACCTGTGGTGGATTATATAGCGATTAGACCCATGATTATGGCAATTTACGAGTCATTACTGTATTGGATGTCGATTCTTACGAGGAAAGGCTAACGGCGCTTAGGCCATACAAAACATTTATGTATTCCCGTGTTTTCTCCCAGGTTTTTATTTTCGATTTTTCCATACATTTATTTTGATTAAAATAACAATAAAAAAATAAGGATAATTCGAAAGATAGAGGTATGGTAGGGATGGATAAATGTATATAAATATGTAGATTACATAGTAAAAAATGTTTGCTCTAGCTCTATTGCTGTCTCTATTTTCCAGAGAAAACAGGGAAATATGTTTGTATGGGCTAAGCACCGCTAGCCTCTCCTATTGGAAGCGTGAATCCATAATTTATTGGATCAAATGTCTCTCTCTTTTCGTGATCTCTTTTCTTTATGATGATTTGTTTAAAAAATATATAATTATATACTACTCTGTCAAGAAAGTACCTACCGGGTAACGATCAATAATACACAAAATGTGGTTATTCATCCAAAGTTATTTTATCGCCTTTAAAGTATGCTCGTTCAGAAACGATACACTTACGCCAACGAATAATCCAATCATCAAAACATTTTTAAACGCTTTTTCCGGAATTGAGTTCAGTTCTTGCCGCGAATTCTCCTTTATCTCTTCTACCGAATGAAAACGGGTGCCTCGAAGTGGTAATTTAAGTTTAGGAAAAAGAAAGAAGTCGGCTGGAGCCATATCGGCTGAATAAGCTGGTTGCTCGATGGTATTTGTTGAATTTTTGGTCAAAAATTCGTTCATTATGATGGCCTTGTGCGAAGGCGCATTATCGTGGTGAAAAATCCAAGAATTTTCTTTCCACAATTCTGGCCTTTTTCGTCGAATTTGCTCTCTGAAACGCCACATAACGCCCAAATAATGTTCTTTATTTAATGTTAGACCTTCCGGCAAGAATTCCGAGTGCACAACACCGCGATAGTCAAAGAAAACGGTCAACATGACTTTGAATTTTGATCGACTTTGGCTTGGTTTTTTCGGTTTCGGTTCAGTTGGAAGGCGCCACTCCGAAGCTTGTTGACTAGTTTTCATATCAAATTTGTAAACCCACGTCTCGTCACCAGTATGCGTTTCAATGTTCAGTCGAAATTGACTCGTTCTAGCATGTCCTCAGCGACTCTTTTGGGACTAGCCGAGCAGCAACATGTTTCATACCCAAGTGATTATTTAAAAAGGTACGGATCGACTCGTGACACAGAAAGTTCAGCGGCTATCTCTCTCAAACTTGAATGACAAACGGATTTAGGGCATATTGTATTTATGGATATAAATTTTACGGCATGTGATATTAAATTCGGGTAAGTTATCATTCGGACAAATGACGATTAGGACAAAACAAATTATAGCACTTTAGATTATGGATAAAAAAGTTAGGGAACACAATAGGTAACCGTTCTAAGGATTAATAACACGGGAACGGAATATTATTTGAATGACATTGTTTGTCAAATATCTTTTGATTTCATTCTGAAAAAAATTTGGCTTCGAAGCGATCCTTAACCACGAACTGTGAACGAAAGTGTTTGAACATAAAAACCTAATGCTATGTTCTACTTCGCAATTACTCACTCTATTGCCGAACTAAAAAAGTAAGTCGAGAGTGCACCAACACTTTTTGATTAAAACTACGATTCGTACAAAATCGACAGACAAACATTTCAGTTCAATCATTCTGCAGTTATTGATTAGATATCCTGGGTTCAATCCCTAGGTTGAGTATTGTTTTTGGAAGTTTTCAGCCCAGAATATAAAAGGTGTGAACGAACTCTTCACGAAGCCGTTAACCAAGCATTCTTAACATCAATTTAAGTAACTTTACGCAAAAATTATTGCTGGGAAAAGTTTTTTGGGGCGAAAAATAATGTTTTACGGTAGGAATCAATATAATGCACTCAAAAAATTGTGCTGATGGATGCATGATTTAATGATAATAATTGATTCAATGCTGATAATAATGTTATTGTTTACTTGTTCCAGTGCGTGGTATGGTACGGCGCCATCAGCCTGACGTCAGTGCCTGCTCGTCTGACGGTGGCGAGGCTGATCAACTCGCCCAGTAAGACGGCGCAGGAGCGGGTCATCACCGCTCCGCTGTACAACACTGTGATACTGCATTGTAAGGAGCCGACTTCGGAACCGCCGGCTGTGCTCACGTGGTGGAAGGAAGGTTCTAAGGTGAGCTTTACGGCCTTAGGCAGACATCTATTATCCTCACGAACTGTGCAAGTACTATGAGGAGCTCGTGGCTAAATAATAACAGCCGCACGGGCCGATCTTCAAAGCCGTTAAGCCGCGCTTGCCATGGTCGGTCCGTGGATGGGTGACCATTTACATTAAGTAGAAAGCACGTTAAGTTGTTGGTCCCGGCTGTCATTTGTGGATCTTTGACGGTCGTTACAGGTAGTTAGCGGCCCAAAAGTCTGTCTTACCAAAGGGTATCGTATTACCCGGTAATTGCGGTGAGGAGGTCAGATAGGCAGTCGCTTCATGTAAAATACTAGTATTCAGCTGAAACCGGTTAGACTGGAAACTGACACCAACATAGTTGCTAAAAGGCTAGGCAGATGATGATGACTTAACTAGTACGTTGACTAAGCGTTATTCTTGGCACAGTCACAACTGCGAAACTACAAATGCAAGATCGAGGCAGGGATATATATGTCTTCGACAAAGTACGGGCTAAGAAACGTTTATGGGTGTCAGCCTCAAAAAAAGTAAAATATTGATGTTATGGGTTGACTGAAAATTCATTACAAGTTATAAATATTAGGTATATAACTGTAACTAAAGAATACGTGAACTTTGCAATAGCTGAATATTATAGGTACATGCATCACAATCAATAAACCCATGGATTTGCATTGCAAAACGTGGTCAGACATATTCTAAAAAAGGATTTTGAAGATTAATTGTGTGATTACCACATTCGGTTGCTGAATTCATAATTATTTGGCAGCGTGATGTCATCAATATATAGGTAGGTATTTAAATCTACGTGACTAAAAATCTGGATAGCCCGTCGAGTTCTAGACATAAAAAACACTGTAAGCCTTTTTAGTTACGGATATAAACAACTGACATAACACAGAACAAAAGCTTATATTTAAAAAGAAATCCGATAGCAAAGAAGGCTCTTACGCTAGTTTGTGAATAGTTGGTAAACAAAGTTTAAGTGTAGCCGTATCTCACAGAATCAAAGCTTGTTTCAGTATACTTGTGGTCGCTTTGAACGGTGAACCGATATGCGAATATTTTTAACGATTTGTTGGAACCTAACATAGTCTATGTTTTGGGAACGTAACTACTTTCAGTTGTCAGTGTAAGGCAGTATGTTGAACAATAGATGATTCGCGAGCGTAACAAATATGGCTTTACTGAGTTCATCATCTGCCTAGCCTTTTCCCAACTATATTGGGGTCGGCTTCCAGTCTAACCGGATGCAGCTGAATACCAGTATTTTACATGGAGCGACCGCCTATCTGACCTCCACAACCCAGTTAGTACTGGGTAATACGATTCCCCTTGGTAAGACTGGTTGTCAGACTTTTTGGGCCACTGACTACCTAACGACTGTCAAAGACCTACAAATGACAGCCGGGACCAACAACTTAACGTGCTTTCTGCTTAATGTAAATGGTCACCCATCCACCGGACCGATCATGGCAAGCGCAGCTTAACGGTTTTGAAGATCGACCCGTGCGGCTGTACCTTTGGTACCGGCTGTCATTTATAAATCTTTGGCAGTCGTTTCGGGTCAAACGCACGAAAGTCTGACAACCAATCTTACACAGTTGGTGTGTTGGGGTGTCGTAATACACAGTTGGGTTGTGGGGGTCATGAAAGCAGTCTCTCCATGTAAAATAATGGTTTTCGAAGCTGCATCCGGTTAGACTGGAACTACGTTGATTTCTTCCCATACTATGTAGTTGGGAAAAGGCTAGGCAGAAGATGTTGAATAGGTTTTTGGATCATTATGGATCTGTTCTAACAAATACTAAGAAGTGAAAAGCATTTATTAGATAGTGTACAGTTCCTGGGTAGTTGCAGCTGCATGCTCAGTAGTAGTTTATGTTTAAAACATTCCGAATGATTGGGTTTCCGATTGAGTCAGCAAGGTCGATTGTAGGAAGCTAATAGATTTGATAAACACGTCGACGCAAGATATGCGTTGTTGGATAACACTCCTGTAACTCTCCGGCATGCATGTACACACCGAACGCGTCAAATATTATCTTTCGATTATTTCATAGGAACTTTGTTGTTTTCCGGTTAAACAAAGTTTCATAAGCTTCAATCTTCTTAGGTATGTGTTTCTTTATGTTTAAATACAGTAAGCCGATATAAAATAATCAGCCTATATGGTTCCTGCTGGTGGGAGTCAAGCTCTCTCCCTGTGGGGGGAAGCGGGCTGTCCACCATTGTAAGTCGACGTTGACATACGCAGTACCCTATCTGCAGCTTTCTCGGTTTACATAGTGTAATGATAGAAATATAGAATCCGATGGGCCGCAATTGGTTCATGAAAATTATGTTTTTCCTACTCCCTCGCTATTCTTTCCTGATTAATTTCGTTGCGGGATCCAAGACAGTTAAGTTCGTTTCTCTGGGACTTCGTTCAGCTTCATTGTCTCGGCGCTTTTCTAGTGGTCGCCACTGTTGATTCTGGATTTCAGGAGTTACTGCAGTTTGGGAATAGTGTGGTGGGCTTGTTCCAAAAAGAAAATTTGTTTATGGGAGTTTAACATCACGCTTTCATTTGTTTTTTTTTTGACAAAATGATACACATGGATGTGGATCACAAACCTTATGCTTTCGTAGCCAGATCTTTGACTGTTATAACCTGTTGTACGACTGTCATAACCAGATCTGACTTTTGTAACCGTAATTTTCTTCCAGGGCAAGAGAAAGCAACTAGAAACTCCACACGGCGTGTTAGTCATACATAACGGGACGGCTGAAGACAGTGGTACATACAGTTGCAGAGCTACCAATGAGCTCAGTGGAGACGCTCTGGAAATAGCACAGAAGACGCACTTGAAGGTCCAGCGAGAAGCGAGCAGGGAAGTCAGGTCAGTAAACAGATCAAGTTTCTGCCGTTAATATGGCATATGGGAGTTTTAAACTCCTATTGGTAGGTTTATAATTGATTACTGGTCGGAAGTGAAATAGTGGTCGGCGGTACACCACCGTCTCCTAATCTAAATCTACTATCAGAATGCAGTCTATTAGGATATATATAATCTATAGCTAATCTATCTATCTACCTAAAGTCGTACCATCGACACGAAATAAGAAGCTAATCTATAATTTGGCTTTATTGAACATCATGTTTACCTGTCAGAGGGTTATGATGACTTGTCTCGTGACAGCTTCTTTGTAAAACAGGAAATGCTATAACGCCCGGGTACGAGTACCGGCCTGAGTTTCAACCGGCTGGGACCGCAAGTCCTTTAGTGGGATTCAAGTGGTACTGAAAACCAACCAAACCGCGAAATGTCGGAGACTAGTCCGATCGCGTGTACAGATAGTTGGGGTTCGGAAACTTTGTCTTCCGTGTGATGTGAATTTGGACTTTGGATGTTCGTGAAATATTGGTATTATGGATAAAGTGACCTTGTTTAAAGGTTTATAGGTCTAATTTACTGAACTTTTGTTAATAAACTTACCTTCTCACGTGCTGAAAGTATTTAACTCAACTCAACTCAACTCAACTCAAAGCATTTATTTCAAATAGACCCATGACAGGCACTTTTGCATAGTCAAAAATAAGCTACCTACAGTCCCGCCACAGGCATAATAACTGTGAATGGACTGTAGTTGCCCATTCGAAAATAGTAGATCTCATGGAGAAGAATGGGCAAGAAACTCCATGGACACTCTTTTCAAATCAAATTATATATTACATAGTCCTGGGTACAATATTGTTGCTTCTATATGTGAGCACAGTGTAGAGATAGGAAAATAAAACAAAGCTACAGTTAAAACCATAAAGATTAGGATAAGCCCTACTAACCATAATAAAAAGTCTACATGGTACTCACACTTACAAAAACTCAAATAATGCTTCTACTTTATATAAAACAATAGTTATCAAAGTAACTAAGTTTCCAAACGAGAAAAAAAATAAAAGAAATGATGAAAGAACTAAAGGGGGAGCATCTCTTCCAAACATTAAAATCTTAGTATGTGAACCCAAGTGGCAGTGGAGCAGGACCAGCATTGAGCCAAGCATTTTTATCTACGATATACTCTTCTAACTTATAATATGCTCGCTTACATAGTGTTTGTTTTATGCATTTTTTAAATTTCTTCTCATTAAGTTGTAAAATGTCAAGTGGTATTTTATTGTAACATTTTACACAGTACCCCATAAAAGATGTGCGTACTTTTGACAATCTGAAACGTGGTTGATCTAATTTGTCCTTATTTCTAGTATTAATATTATGCCTGTCGCTTATTTTACTAAAAAGATGAATGTTTTTCCGAACAAACATAATGTTTTCATAAACATATTGACAAGGTACCGTCATGATGTTAATCTGTTTAAACAATTCTCTTAGAGACTCGCGTCTGCGTAGGTTATAGATGGCTCTTACAGCCCTCTTTTGCAGAATAAATATGGAGTCAATATCTGCAGCCCGACCCCACAGCAGAATACCGTAAGACATGATGCTATGGAAGTAACTAAAATAGACCAGTCTCGCGGTATCCACGTCTGTTAATTGCCGGATTTTACGGACAGCATAAGCGGCTGAACTTAGCCGCCCTGCAAGTGCTGTTAAGTGAGGACTCCATTGCAGTTTCGAGTCAAGCGTAATCCCCAAGAAAACTGTATTTTCGACGCATTCGAGTATCTCCTTGTTCAATACAACGTTACATTCACTACTTCTTACATTCGGTAACGCGAATCTTATGCATTTAGTTTTCTTCCCATTTAACACTAAATTGTTTACAGTAAACCAGTTATGAATCTTAAGCATAGCGGTATTTATGTCGTCAAAATCTTGTGCACGTCTGTTAACTTTAAAAATCAGTGATGTGTCATCAGCGAATAACACCATTTGAGGTCGACTTTTCAGTAACTGAGGTAAATCATTAATATATACTATGAAAAGGAAAGGGCCCAGTATTGAGCCTTGCGGTACCCCCATTTTTACTTTTAATCCTAACGAATTTACGCCATTTATTTGTACTTGCTGCATTCGATCATTTAAATATGATTTTACTAAGCTAAGTGCTTGTTTTCCTAGTCCGTAATGCTCAAGTTTCAGCAACAGTGTGTCGTGATCCACGCAATCAAATGCCTTGGATAGGTCGCAAAAAATGCCTATTGCGTCTTTTGCCTCTTCCCATGCATTAAAGATGTGCTTTAGCAAGGTGACACCGGCGTCAGTAGTGCAACGGCCTTTGGTGAAACCATATTGTTGATCGTGTAAGATGTCATTTCGATTAAAATGATTGAGCCTTTGATTTAGCATCACTTTTTCAAACACCTTGCTGAAAACCGGCAAAATAGATACGGGTCTATAATTATTTGTGTCTTTGCTGTCTCCAGATTTAAAAAGTGGTATAACTTTACTATACTTCATCAAATCCGGAAATACCCCTTGGTCTACACATAAATTAAATATTAAAGCTAAATAGGGAGCTACTGTCTCAACAATCGATTGACAAACTTTAGTAGACATACCCCAAAGGTCTTCAGTAGTTTTTATTTTAATTTGCTTAAAAGCCTTCATAACGACCATAGGGTTTATATGTGAAAATTTAAATTCAACAGGACAGGCTGAAACATTCTCTTTCAATAAATTAATGGCAAGGGATGGCGAAGAATCTAGCGTTTCTGTGGTTTTGACTGGAATATTGGTAAAGAACGTTGCGAATTCCTGAGCAACATCGACATTTGCGCTAATGAGCCCTCGGGAAGAGTCCAGTGTGTAATCAGTGTTGTGTCTTTTGGTTCTATTAGTTTCATTGTTTATAATTTTCCAAACTGTTTTAATCTTGTTGTCTGCAGATTTCAACTTGTTGCTAATAAATAAGGCTTTAACTGTTCAATAAATATTTGTTTGTTCGAGAAAATACTTTGCATAGAAGGGAAGGGAAACTTTCCACTCTGAACGCCTTCAAAATTATGCTATACCTACCGAACGTAAGATCTGCTGTTTCATTATTCTGAACTTTTTTCTTTTACATATTCATGTCCCCTATACATGGTCAACCCTTGGTTCGCAATTTTTTTAAGTAAATCTTGTCATCAAAAATACTTAATCTCTAATCATTTTCAGATTCCTAGAATCAGAAGACTACGTAGGCGTAATAGACGATGAAGAAGTACTGACAATGCCAGTGAAACCCAACGGGGTGCTCCGTCTGTGGTGTGGAGCAGTCAGTACTCCTCCTCCGAAGATATCCTGGAGTTTGGTGGGACAAGGAGAGTTGAAGTCGGATGCAAACGAGCACATGCTGGTGGTGTCGCCTTTCACTCCGGCTAAAGAGGTTAGTTATTACTTACTGTGAATTCTAGATAGTGGTAGTGTATCTATTTAATAGATATGGAAACACTATCTCACAGCCACAAGTAGTCAGGTAGCTGTCACTAATGACAACTGTCAGTCACACGAATGGCGGGAAGTTGGAAGGTTAAGCGTACCCTGGACTGGGGCTTGGTGGTGTTGGTGAGCCTGTGATATAGTTAGTAAATGTGTTATCAACCTATTAGCTCTGCTACAAGAGGATACTACAATAGTTTTGTAGACTGTAGCAGTGTTCAGGTGATATATAAAAAAGAGAATCGGTGGATTAGTAGCTCGGTTGGTTAGTTCACGCACTGCACCGGATCATCGCCCCAACTCGAGACATTCACCATTATTTCTATGAACCTGCATATGCCCACTCATAAACACCTTAATGGATAACCGCTTTGAGTCCGGAATCATGGGGAGAGGTGATGCAGGTCCCGTGCAGATCTAACACGTCGCACCCTGAGAACAAAAGTGACCTAACACGGAATTTGCGTTTTGTGGGAAATAACAAAATTGTGTTCGAGTTTTAGGGAGTTTTCATTAAAATATGACATAACTTATTCAAATATATTTACAAATTCAAGCTGCCAGCATTTTCAATTAGCATGAACCAAAATGCATTAAAAAAAGTATTTATTCGAGATTATTAGACGATCATTTGAGACGAAATGATTTTGTTTGTCTTTTTCTAGCACGATATCGTCACTTTTTGATTCACTAGACACTAGAGATAGTCTATGTTACTATTAGGCGTAGTTTTAGCTATTTAACTCAATTCACCGTAATTATGAGTTCGGTCACTTTCGTTTTGACTGTGCGACGTGATCTGAGCTTTGTGCAGTCTATGCCAATACAGCCTAGATGAAATCAATTGATCAAGTAGTTAGTAGGGGTTGCACAACTCCATTGATGCGGTTAAGCTGTTGGTTAGTCTAGCAGCTTTGTCACGTTAATGCCATTCATTGAACTGAAGGTGTACTAACTTAATGACTCTTAACTCGACACAAGCCTTCTTTCATGTTATTTTATGAACTGGACCTCAGCGCCTAAAGACAGCCTTTTTATACAAAAAAGGGCCTCTAAGATTGCTTTTTTAATGTTTTGTGAAAAAGATTTCCCATCTCAAAGATTATAAAATGTGAAAGCGTTTTATTTATAATATTGTGTTTAATATTTTTTGTGTTTGCGTCGCATTGTGTTCTGAGTCTTTGAGAGAGTAGAAAGGAGCTTTGAAATGATTTTCAGTAGTGCCATCTTCGTGTAATATGAATAAAAGTGTTTTATGTGTAAAAGGCAGCTTTTTCTTTGGAGTTGTGGAAGGATGACCTAAGGGCTTAACTTTTTTTGAAAATAGGATTCGTAGATTTTAAATTTTCGTTTATGTACGATGTACCTACGCACGTTAATAGATTAGTAGTAAAGTAACGTAGAAAGATACTTGCGAGTTGAAAGTAACTGTATACTGCTTGTATATTTTCCTTCCATAAAGGTCCAATTACTTAAATAACCATACAATACTAATGTAGGGTAAGTTTAGTGAAAGGAATATATTGAAGCCTTGTTCAGAAAGGAAAAAGTTTCTAAATAGATATTGATCTGTATATGTATATGGGCTGGTTTCCACACCTCCACGTCAAAGCGCGTATTCCGCACGCAAAATACGCGCTTTGACGTGGAGTTGCGGAAACCAGCCCGTTATACAATACAATACAATATTTTCACTCATGTTTTTTCAAAATTAATATATCTTTGTCTACGACTTTATCTAAATATTTTTTTTCAAGTTAGATTTGTTCTTCATGTTTACCTACTTGGCGTTACTTCCAATATCCTTTGGATCTTTCAGACCTGAATAGGTCGCGCAACTGTATCGCCTGATGTAGACACCGTCATAGTTTATTCTTTGTGGTCTTCGTATTCATCATACCGATTACACAATTCTAATAGAAAGAACACCATATGCGTCGAACCCGAATAAATTAAGTCAGCCTAGCTAGATCGTTCATCCCGCTCGCACTATCAAGAAGATTATGTTAGGGTGACCTAAACTATTGATGGAAGGATGACAAATATTCATCGTCTACCTAGCCTTTTCTCAAGTATGTTGGGGTCGGCTTCCAGTCTAACCGGATGCATCCGAATAGCACATATTATATGCATTGACTGCCTATCTGACCTCTACAATCCAGTTAATACTGGGTACTACGAAACCTCTCGGCTAGACTGGGAAATGATGAATGAGGATGACCAATAATGTTGTCATGTTGTAGGGCGTATACTCGTGCAAGGCCAACGGCATCCGCCGCTCGTGGAAGGCGGTCGCGCTGCAGGCGCCGCGCTGGGAGGGGAACGTGTCCGTGTCCACCCCCAGCGAGGGCAGCGCGGCGCGCGTGGCGTGCGGGGCCAGCCACGGCCAGCCGCCGCCCACGGTCTACTGGGTGCTCAACGCTGAGGTCCTGAAGAACGAGAAGGGGATCAGGGTTAACAGTGAGTATGCGACGATTTCTGTGTAGCTATCTTAGAAAATAAGGTTCTCTTTCGACGAACGAAGTTGCCTTACAGAAAACTGCTCGTATACCCTGCCGAACGAAGAAGGTGAGGGGAAAACATTAGATAATATGTGGCTATTAAAGGTATTGACGAAATAACTCCTCTTGATCAGTATCTAGAGGAGTTATTTCCAATATTTTTGTACGTTAAAAATGTAGAGCCTAAACAAAGTGGCGTTCTTGCAGAAATATTGTAGAAATACGAAATACTTCCTTCTTTGCCCTTTGTGTTCCAGGGCCACGGTACCTCTTTCGAACAGTCCCGCAGCCCCGAAATACGAAATACTTTGAAAGTGATTTCCACGTGTCGATACCTCCTGTCTGAAACAGTGATACAATATTTCAATATTTATAAAATAAAAATTGAAATGGAATGTAGTAAACATTTCTGTTAACCTTTGCATAAAACCTCATGAATCAATTATTTTTTGTTGCCTCTGCGCGTCTGTCGGGTAGTTTATTCGGCCGTGACTGACATAAATATTGAGACCTGTTGCATTTCTGTTATAAATGAAATTCAAATGTGAACCATTTATGTGTCTATGAAAGATTGATCTCTCTGTTTATCTCTGGTGTTTTTGTTTGAATTCCATCTATAAATCACCAAGAGCATAAGTAAATAATAGTATTTGTAGCTAGATATTTTCAATCTATGAGTGGTATTCGTGGATGTGAAACCTAGAGTAGAACCTACTGGCGAAATTATTAGATAAAAAAAGCAATACACAGGCTTAACTATTCCGTTCCAAGCCAGGACCTTCAGGTTTTTTAGTCAACTGATCCCACACAAGCGTGATCCGCGGGTCCACTCGACCTAATGATGTTTGAATTGGTCAACTGGACCCGTTGACCAATTTTGTTGATCAAGACAAGGTGTTATTGCATTCCAAACGTTTCGTACAACAACTTTCAACCGGGTTGATGAAAGTAGGCTTTTACGGCAACTTACTTATGACATTTCGGCCATTTCCGACATAATTTTTCTGAAAGAATGTCACTTCAACTAACCTCTCGGGGCTTCTAGATAGTCTCCCGAATTCAAATAAAAAAAAAAAAAAAAGAAATCGGGAGACTATCGTGATAGCCTAGTGGTGTGACCGTCGGACTGCCAAGTCATAGGTCTCGAGTTCGAACCCAAGGCACGCACCTGTGATTTTTCGGATTCATGTGCGTATTGTATAATTATCACTTTCTTCGGTGAAGGAAAACATTGTGAGAAAACCAGCATGCCTGAGAGATATTTCTTGACGGCATTTAAAGCCAAGGCCGAGGCAAAAACTCAAACTCAACTCAACTCAAATATTCGTAAACTGTGTTCAATATTAGTATTTTTCCTGTCTTTGGCCGTCCGAGCTCAGTGTCTCTAACTTGGATGGTCAAGAGCCCGGTTAGCCCAGACCCTTTTAAGAATGCAACGATTCTTAAATGATCTTTGTTTGGTAGACACGGACCTGTACATCGAGCACGTGGAGAAGCGTCACGCCGGCATCGTGCAGTGCTTCGCGTGCAACGCGCTCGGCTGCGCGTACGGCGCCGGGATGCTCACCGTCGTGCCGCTGCAGATAGCCGACCAGGTAAGGGCGCAGCTAACATTGAATGCTGACCAGAAAAAATGTCCGCTAGTGTTCTACAGTTTGGCAAATACTGATAACTATTACATGGTTTAACAAGCAATTTATCCTGCACAAATAAAATGCACATAACAAGCCGAACCACATTGATCCCCGTTTTTTAATGTTTCTGCGTGCTCCGGATCTCCCGGTAAACTTATCGAGGTTATCGTAAATTAGGATGTAACATAACACCATGTCTGCAATCCCCAAAGGGTTAGGCAGAGGTGTACTTATAGTACACCCATATTTTGCCAGTTATATTTAAGTCCCATGTAATAGGGGGCAACAACCGGGCGAAATTCTAGACTCCGTGGCTGCTACTGAGAAATTCCTGATGAAAAAAAAGCAATACCTCTTTGCCCGACCCTGGAATGGAACCCAGGACCTCTTGCTCAGCTGTCGTGCTTGCGACCCCTACATCAACGTGGCAGTTAATTAGGATGTAATCTATGCATATTAATCGAATATTGTTTTTTTGCACAGGACTATCCAGCTGAGGTTCCAAAGACCAGGTACTCCATTCAACCCCCCAAAAGGCACAGCAGGAAGAACCCAAGAAAACATAAAGGTATGACTACAAATCAATCAAGACATGTTTAATAGCAGTCTAAGTGGATCCAGTTGTAGTGACCAAGTGTTTGTTTCAGCTGTCATGATTCCTCCATCGAGACCCAACGTCACCAGGTTGAATGATGAAAGCGTCATGGTGTCGTGGTCACACGATAACCAAGGATTAACTATACGGTTCTTCAAGGTAAGCCTATCTTTTAATAAGCATTTTAGCACGAATAAAGCTGACTTTCCATAGTATTTGTAAAATCCATGTGATACACGGTGACTCCACCAATTTGCTAGAGTAAATTTTATACAAAAATAAACTTTATCCGCTGCGTTCTGATGAGATCTTAGCAAGGTTTACGTGTCACCATTACATGTGCTAGTTATTTTTAGTCTCATTTTATGTCACCCACGAGAAAATACCAGCCTTTCATCCACGAGAGTTCAGCACAAACAAGATACACAACCCGATTCATAATTATTTTCTTGAAAACTCGTATTTTCTTGTATAAAATGCTCAAAGGCGACTGAAGTAATGGTTTAAGTCGTTGCTTTTGGTCCGTCGCCCGTGCCTTACAGACAGAAATGCGGGACAAAAGTTAGCATTTTATACGAGCTGCAAGTTTTTGCGGTCTAGCCGTGGACCGTAGCCCGTCTAGCGAGAGTACTCATTGGAATTAACGATGCCAAATTGGCATTCGTTTTAATTCTGCTCTTCGAGGGACTAAGGATTTAATAAAAGCACTTTGTGAGGATAGTCGGGCTTCATTTCAATCTGTTATTTTTTATATTATACAAGTAGTTCTTGGGTAGGGAAGGATCTTAGTGCTTCTTATGGCTAATAACGTTACCAACTTGCTTGCAGAACAGGCGTGCCTGCTTCTGTTTTTACGAGAAACTATAAGAACTTTTGTTCTCTCGTCCTTATAACTTTATGTTTATTCATCAATCATCATTTATAATCATCTGCCCACTACACCGTACTATACCATGAACGTGCTATGAACATATGAGGCACGGAAAGAAACATGACACGGACTACTATGGGCCTAGAACGTATCAATAGCGTGTCATACCCGTTTATACCGGGGTTAGAACGGTCATCATACGCACTAACTCTATATTCTTTCTATTGACAAGTATGAGACTATGCCCATTCGACCGCGTCATAGTCGCGTCACGTCAACAATTGTACGAGAATATTTTGGCGGTGTCGATACGCTACGTGCACGGTACGCGACGGTCTTGGTTTGTGACGGAACGGTCTAGTGGGCATAATCTAATATGGCTCAATGCTAAGATTTTTTTTTTGCCTGATTCGTCCATAGCACGGTCATGGTATGGTACTGTGTAGTAGGCAGAATCCCTTAGTCTTGCAAAACGAAAAGTTAAAAAAAAAAAACTTTTTTTTGTTGTTGTAAAATATAAGTACTTAAACAATTAAGACAAGCGCTTTCAAAGATGATTTACGATAAGAACTTCTGGTTTAATTAATAATTAAAATATTTATTAAAGGTACAATATAGAGAGGTGAGCAACTCCAGCAATGTCCAATGGAACACCGCCAACCAGGACATACCAGCTTACATACATTCCTACCAGATCGATGGACTGACTCCAGGGAAATATTACAAGTAAGTACCTGCCATCCTCAAAGGTGCAGCCCTGCATACTAAACTACGGTTCCACGTAGCATTCAGAAAGTGTAGTTAAGAAGGTACGTATATCATAGAGGTTGCGTCTCTTAACTGTTATACTGATTCAACTTGTACTTTACATCTACGTAAAATTATCGGTGGATTGTGGCATTTGATCTATATGTCACCGTAAAATTTTAAATACCGTTAGATTATAATCTATCTCGCGAGATTGTAAACTGTCGAAAGATTGTGAACCGTAGCATACTGCTTACAATTTAATGCATTACGTGAAACCCTTCAAATTGTGAAATGGCATGCGACGGAACGCACCTCGCGCGCTGATTGGTAACGGCTCCGACTTACACTGTGGTCGTGAGTCGTGGGTTCGATACCCAGGCAGGCGCGTTACTTTGTGTTATTCATTTCATCAACACTGCTCTCAAAACGGTGAAGGAAAACATCATGAGGAAACCGGCATGTCTGAGAACCAAAAAATTCGATGATATGGGACATCTAAGAACCCGCACTGGGCCCGTGTGTTGGATTACAGGTCCTCTCATTGGGAGGCCCGTGTCCCAGCAGTGGGAACATTATATGCTG
Organism: Noctua pronuba; assembly: GCA_905220335.1. NCBI lineage: Eukaryota > Metazoa > Arthropoda > Insecta > Lepidoptera > Noctuidae > Noctua > Noctua pronuba. The sequence goes on along the minus strand of LR999904.1, from coordinate 17,101,342 downwards.
ATTATGCACAATCAGCCTATAATGTTCCAATTGCTAGGACACCCTGAAATTGCAAAAAGAAAACAGCGGGTTAATTCTGTCGTTCTAAGTGAACACAAATGTAAGGAACAACGCAACGTAGCACAGAATTAGTTATTGCAACTTGTAGGACCTATATCTTTGGTTGCTAATTGCTAAAATCTTCCACCCAGGTTCCGTATAGCCGCAGTGTACTCGAACCAGGACAACAAGCTCGGCAAGAGCAGCGCGCGCTTCCACCTGCAGCGCGGCGGGTTCAAGGCGCCGCGTGTGCCCGTGCTAACCCGGGCTGTGCCCGTGTCACCTACTACTATACAGCTGGAGTGGACCGTAAGTATCTAAACACCTAGACGCTTCTTCCGGCTCTCGCAGCTCGGGAAAAGCAGCGTGCGCTTTCACTATAATTCAACATACAAAATGATTTTTATTCTTATGCTAAGAAGCACTTCTTGTACGTCAAAAGAAAGACAAGGCAGCCCTCAAAACACTCGCTCTACCGTATCTTCCTAGTGTTTGAAGTTAGAAGAAGAAGTGACGCAAACTTCCCAGCAGGGTATCTGCACGTTCAGATATTACAATCAGTTAACAGGGTGATGATGATGATATCTACTGCGTTGTATATTATCATAATGTCATTCACTATCAGACAAAGACCTCCATTAACAACAGCGTCCGTCAACTACGCTAGCAGCATATAACTAGTAGGTAGTCTCGTGCTTCTCGCATGCATCTCATCTTCGACTTGACCAATTATCAACTGCTTACATTTCAGCAACTTTTGGTTTGCTTCTAAAATCTTACCCCTTTCCTCAGTGGACAAGTGGCGGGGAGGTAGAAGCCGCAGGTTTCTACGTGTACTACCGCGCTGTGTCGTCAGCTGGTGCCTACGAGAAGGTGACGACGTCGGGAGAGCCGCGCGCACTGCTGCTCACGCACCTCTCGCCTGACACCAGCTACGATATTAAACTGCAGGCGTATACGGCACAGGCTGCTTCCGAGTTCAGTGCTATCAAGGTAAATTTGATTTTGTGGACCATCTGGCTCTTCAGTTGAACATGACTGGTACACAACGGGGAAGAATTCGATCTGAAAAAGATGTAACTAATTATTTTATAGTGTAACCCTTATTTGTAGCAGAAGACTGAGTTTTTTTTTGATAGCTAACTGAGAGCATACTTTCGAGTCTACAGCTGGTAATACTATACAGGGTGTAAACGGACCCTTCACGAAACCTCAACCAAGCATATCTATACATCAAACTAAGTACCCATACGTAAAAATTATTGCTTGGAAACGACTTTTTTTTTGGGGTGAAAAATCACGTTTTACGAAAGGACTCTAAAGTAACGCACTCAAAACACTGTGCTGATGGATGGATTGAATAGAACGGGGGTCGTGGAGGTGGTTAAAGTAAAAATCTAACATTAAAAACATGTATTTGAAAAAAAAAAGTTTTAACTTTGACCCGTAATATCTCCGTAACTAGAAGATTCCCAGGTCCAGGTATGGTGTAGAACAATAGTACATTTTGATATAAGTGGGGAAACTTTGTTATTGCATTCGAGGGGGAATTAACACCCGAGCTGCAGGCGACGTTATTCAATACAGTTTCGAAGAAATAAAATATTAGAACGGAAACTATTTTGATCAGGAGTTATTAGGAAACTATGATTTAATTTGCTTTTTTTCCGCGCTTTGTTTTCGCCAGGTTGAAGAAGAAGCAAAGGTTTGATGCCGCTAACAGCCTAATATGAAAAATAGAAACTTCAAATATTTTTGAATTTAGAACACAAATAAATGTTAATTGGTTCACCAAAGTAAATATTTGTTTTAAATAATCATGTTTATTTATGATATTCTATTTATTAACACAATTTAAATACTCAAAAATATTTACGTGGTAAAGACGCACATCTCGTTGCCGAGATTTAAAATAGATGCTGACTATAGTAATTTAACCCATTTGGACTTGTAAGTATAGTTAGTTATATGTGGAATTTTTTTATTTGCGCACTTGTGCGGAAAAATATTAAAAGTCCACGTGTGTGATATACATTGCATGTTGAACCTAATCGTAGTGCGATAAGAACCAGTTTTCGAGAAAGTGTATTGAATACAATTTATCGCAATGACCGGGAGATCAAGTGTCTTTTGGCTTCGTTAAGGGTCTCGTTACACTCTTTATACGAAGGTCGAATTATTTATAATTAGGTTTGTTCGACTGATTCTGAGATCAAACGTGGTCGAAGATTGTCGTGCATCATTTTCGTGAATAAAGTTCGTTCGTTGATAAATAAAAGGAAGTAACGTGGTACCTCTTTTTCAGACGGCAAAGACCCTCCGCCCCGCCGCCGCCGCGGCCCCCGGCAACACGCGCGTGCCCCCCCCGGCGGCCCCGGGCGCGCGCTCGCCGGGCGCGCTGGTGACGGCGGGCGGCGCGCTGGGCGCCACGGCCCTGCTGGTGGTGCTGGCCATCGCGCTGCTGCTGTGCCGCCGGGCCAGGAGACCTACTACTGATAGTGAGTACTAGTTTGCTACGATATTTATTATCAGTTTTTGTATGATACCTCGTTTGAACAGACCCAGTATTTTATCACCGTATTTTTAGATTTTTTACTGATCAAATTGTAAGCGAGCTTCAGGCAGAACGAGCAACTGCACTTCGCCACCTGACGAGGCAGACGCTCGAAGTGTATGGAAATACCACGCTCGTTGTCTAGAGCTGGCTGAATAAATATACAAAAGCCGCAAACAAGATATTTCGGGCCTGCTCGTTTCTTGCCGTGCTCGTTCTTTCTTTACAGTGTAGTTGGTGCTTAACCTGGTGTCAGAGTTTTTATGTAGTCCATAGACCTCTGTCTTGGCGCGCTCGTGCGCTCATTAAGCCAGCCATAGACGATAAGTTAAGTATGACAGTTTTAAATGTGCATACAAAACCGACTTCCATAGAGGACATGCGTAACTACAAGCCTTTCGATTAACTCATTTGCAAGCATCGTATAACCGGCAACTCACGACAATATGGTTGCAAATTATGGTGGTTTATAAAAAAATAGAAAACAACTAAGAACAAAGAGCTATGCATGCGACCTGCTCGATTATGAGCACACTTGCGCAGTCGCACCGCACTTATATAACCATGCAGAAAATATCTATTTCGATATTCTCTAGGTGGCATGTACAGGCCAGGATAACTGGACAGTTTTCTTCTACACATGTTCATACATGTTTTAAGTCATACACGCTAGATTGTGCATGACAGTTTTAAATGTATGCATGCACAACCGAGTTCCGTATCAAGGATAACTTTACAGTTTTCATGAACCTACACACGTTCATCACACATGCATAACCTAAGTCTATGGCGGGCTTAACTCTACAATACAAAATAATCCGACTGCGTCTGACTCGCGCATCCGTAACCAAGATCTACGCGGTAAATTCGCCGCGAGGCAGCCGTGCAGTCTGTGTCAAACCACCTAGTTAGAATTATACATGCATCAAAATTTAATTAAACGTCAAAACATCTAAAGATCGTCCGACCGTGAAATGTCGAGATCGCTTAGCTTACAATAGAATCACATAATATCAACATTGATGTCATAATACCGACTTCAAAGCTGGCCTGTCAAAACACATTGAATGATTTATTACAGAGGAGAAAGGCTCCGTGCCAGAGAGCGGTGGGGCCAACGGCTACATCCCTGCCAACGCTAAAGTGCCAATCACTATTACAGCCAACCCTATGCATTCTGAGGTAAGACAGCCAATTGAGAGGAAATTACTTTGACGGAATAATATCTCTATAAGTTGCTAGTCTTCGAGAACACTAACTTACCTTGAAAATGAATTTTTGTTGTCTCAAGTACAGTTGTCTTAAGTGCTTTTCCCAATATTCAAATTATGCTAGCTCCTCCAACTGATGAAAAATAGTCAGATGAATCTTAATTGATTAGTAGATATTTTATTTTAACGTAGATCATATTTTCATACTCTTTTCTTTCTTTAGGGAGGCGACGCAGGGGTAGAAATGTCATTTTTACACAATAACAACACCGGGAACAACGACGATACACTACCACATTCAAGGAAAAATGGCCCAGCGCCGCGACAGTACGTGTGAATATAGACTCAAAAACTTAACATAAAGTTCACAATCAAAACGAGTGTTGCCCCGGTATAACTGCTACCATTTTGGTAGAAAACTAAATTTTTGAGGGAGGAATGTGATATCATTTTATCGCCATATCGAAGTGTACGGACTTATGACAGTACAAAATTATATTTATAATATTTACTTAGTGTAGGTATTTGTGATTATTTAGTATCAAATATTAGGGCACTGAGGATTCCGATGTTTCGATTTTAAGCAAGTTTGCTGCGACAGTGGGTTGAAAGATTTTGTTCGAATAGCTGCTACTATTACGGTTTGATTTATTTATAAGACAAGTTTACGATTACTTTATTTATTAACGTGTTGAGAACAACTAGATCTGAAGCTAGTAGTAAGTATGTATTATTTTAGTTGGCAACGCTTAGCGTGATACGCTTTAGCCTGTTGCTTGGATAAGAATCTCTCCAGTGTTGCCAGAAAATGCAAAAATAAAAAAATGATAGAAAAGGCAATGTACTTAAGATTTGTTATGAATTTTGTTAGAAACAAAATTGTATATTGACTACTTTCAGTAATTTTCTGTTTCATTATAATATTTTAATTCTTGTACATTTTTTGTTTATTTTTCCTATATTTTTATTTATAAGGTTGTGACGGACGGACAGGCATTTATACACATACTATGAAACTGTATTTGTTTTGTATAATTTAAACATAACATCACACTAATGGAAAATAAAAGTTTTTAAAGAAAGATATAGAATTTAAACTTTTTTGAATAACGAGACTTTACCTATTTATATAGAGTGACTGATAATTAGTGACCGACATTTAAGCACGTGATTATACTCATGATAACAAACTACTTTCCCAAAGAAACATTTTTTTTAAACGGCTAACAGCTGATAGGTCACAGGCGCGCGCGAACGAAATTTCATGCGGCTGTTGTGTTATTGTGATAAAAGACTGCGTATAAAAAAAAATGTTTCTTTGGGAAAGTTGTTTGTTATCATGTCTACAATCACGTGTTTTAGTATCGGTCACTAATTAAAAGTCACCCTGTATAGTTTCTCAATGAACTAGAAATGCAATCAAGATTTCTATAACTTTCTTCAAAAACATTCAAACAGACACCTTGTAGTTATAACTACGCACTATAATATTTAATGATAAAGACCTAGTATTATAACTTTATAACGAATATACTATAAGAACGTGTACTGCCCTTGAATGAAATATTACAACGAAGTTATTCTTTTGATGTGAAACAAAATAAAAAAGAAAACTTATATATCAATGCCAATGATTTTAATAATGTACCTGCATTTTTTAGCTCTTATGTCTGCCTTTTTGTGTAACCGAATACACAGAAATACAAATTGTATTCGCTCAAGTTTTCAAACACTGAAATACTAAGAGATTTTTTTGTTTCACATTAAAACGAAAAACAAAGCATTCGCTCATTATTGCTCGCAAATAAGACTGAAAATGTTTTCTAGAGTTTACTCAACTTTTTGGGTGAACCGCGATATTATTATCGTAGAATGTAAAGTTAAAATAAAAATACGTTAAATTAAGACACAAATTGAAATATAAAATTGTTTCGAAAGGACTCGAGGCTTAGCAGAAATAAAAATTAATGAGTACAGTCACCGCTGTGCATAAAAAATAAAATAAAAACAAAAGGTAAATTAAGTTTTGGTAATTTGAGTTTAAATGGGCGGCTAATTTTCATTTCTGTTAAGCGCTGTGTTTACTGAGCCATGTTGATAAGATGTGAATTTTAGACGCGACTGTACTTTTTACGTTTGTTTTGAACTAGTGGGGGAGCGTCAGCTGTTTGTAAGGTCCAGTTTTTAATTAGACTTTTTGTATTTACTTATGTTTGATATTTTTCTCAGACAGACACTATAAAAAATGCAAGTGACAAAGAATTTAATTGAGAAATGATGACATCCAAACTCCATATTGTTAATGCAATCAATTTGTTCCTCAACTTATTTGCCCATGGCTTCCATTAAAAAAAGTTAAACTCTCAAAGTGTCAAAAAATTCTGCGGAAGTTCAAAACTCGATAAATAATGAGTTTTTTCGACCTCAATGAAAGTTATTATAATGCTGGTGAACGATAGGCGAGTTCGTATCTCTATTTAATGCAACATTTTAAAAATTAAACTTTAAAATCTTCAAGTGATCTCAAGAAACGCTGATGCCTCTTAACCCTCTCGTAAAGCCGCGTAGAAAGTATAATATTTAAATTAAAAAGCTTGAATAAGGCGCAGAAGTTCATAAATCTTGGTGGCTTCATAAAAAATACAATTTATCAACATTAATTTGGGAGGGGGTTTGTGGGAGCCGGCGTCGACTTAAGTGTAACGCGAACGACTAATTGATTTATTATTGTACATTTTACTACGATATATTTGTAAAAAATATTAACAATGCAATCCATTAAAATAATTTAAATTATTTTGTTTAGTTTTTTTTGATCATCCTGCCACACCTGGATACTAGGTTTAAAAATGAAACCAACGTTTTTAGAAAGTTTGAAGCTACAAATCGAATTATTATGAATAAAATGATTAGATTTTATAGAAGACGAAAATTCTTCAAAATTTTCAACTTTCACACCAACAACAATAGTTAGTCACAACTTTTAATTACCAAAATAATTTATTACAAAGAAAATGCGTGAACAGTAAGAAAAAAACTACATTTACATATTCAAATACTGAACATGCGATAAAGATTTTCCATTAAAAAGGTATTATTCCCCGAAAAATGGTGCCTTCTCCCACGTCATGTTTTTTAAAACACCGTTGATTTATGTTAAACGTATTCATGGCAATTAGCCCTGGAAGCTAATTTCCATTAGCCAGACTCTTGTTGTTCGGTAAAATTGTTCCTCGCCACAGACTGGAACAAACAGTAGGCCGAGTAGGCGCAGTAGGCTGTTGTGCCTAAGTACCTTTTAATTGAAATGTTGCTTAAAAACCAAAAGGTTATTTTAATACAAAATCTGATTTTTCACAAGGTTTCTAAAACCTAGTACCTAGTAGAATAGGTCACAAAAACCTAAGGTGGAGAAAGCCTCCAAATTTCTAAAGACATGATTTGAGCTGTACTTAAGCACCGTTAAGTAGGTATATGATTTATAGGTCCAGCTTATACTAGATCTTTAATAAGCACCTCAAGTAAGTATTTTAGATCTACTTCAGGAGGGCCGTCTCTTAAAGTTCATTTCGCAATACATACACTAATTTGAATTCTGTTTACTAAGCAGACATTCGTAATACACAAACGTAATATTAATCTGGTTACCTTTCTTAATGAAATGCCGAGAGTGTGTATTTTGTTGTTTGTGTTCAATAAAATGCCATTAACATTAGCGACGTACAGAAATACTACATCTTCAATTTCCTGGTTCAATGCTCGCCTATACGTTATGAGAGTAATTATTTTTGCCAATAGCCTGATTAGTTCCCATTGGGCTACTGGCGACTTTTCCTCCTGTGGCGCGGCGGTATACTTTAGTGCGCGTTACGGTCAATTAGTCGCAAGTCGCAACACGTAGCACCCACTTCGGTAATTAAAGCGAGAGAACAGAACACCAATACAAGGGAAATAATTAATTTTGCAAAGAAAATAATTGCTTTGTTAGCGGCCTGCTTCTGTTTCGTATTTAAAAAAAGAAACGGAAGCTTGAATAGAGTTAATTAACACACGCGAGCGTACTCCTAAGTGCGCCAACTTCTCTCTGAATTTTATATAAATATACTTAGAAAGCAAAATTTATTGCTGTTCGAAAATTGCCATCATTATGTGAATATAGGGGTTTAACTAAAATGAATTGCTTCGAAGTGTCGCGTTTTGAACGCAAAATACATACATAAAACAAAATTAATGGGTGACATTTAAATGTATTTGAGTTACCCCTGCTTGGCCCACGTGGGAATCTATCTATATATAATTTATCTGTTAATGTGCTGATGTGATCTTATGCTTCGATTGATTGATATCATGTCAAGATCGAATCCCACCTTAACTATACCCACCTACGAAACATAAAGAAAACAGAGACATATAATTCATTTTATAAATGAACAGAATGAATGAAAGTAGGTAATGCGTAGGCATTGACAACTATTTAATTTTAATAAATGTTCCAAGAATATTAATAGGATCTTTTTATTTCGAAAAGTTTTTATTGAACAAAGCAGTATTTTCGATTCAAAATTCGTTTCAAGTATCCCCCTCACTATCCTCCTATAGTCTTACAACTTGAAGTAAGTTGAGGTAAATGTTAATAGTGATTTAGTTTCAGTAAGTACTTCTGTAGGTTCATTTATCTTTTATAAACTAAGCGTTAAATGCTTTAAAAGTCGGATAATTTCCGTATTTTTCTCTCTGTTATTAATAAGGTTTAGCTTCAAATGAAATAGATCTTGTTTGTTTAACGAGATGAGGAGTCTTGACGGCCCTTCACTCAAGTATAGCTTGATAGCTATACAATATTACAAAATCCGTGTTTTAAGGATTAAATTACAATCATGGTTATTATTCATTGAAATATAATTCTTATATCAGTATTGTTAAAGCGGGTATTATGAAAACTTCCGAATTTTAACAATGCTTGCGGGAGATGTAAATCAACGTAAGTAGACATTAGTTTCGATTTTATTGATAAACTTTGAGCATAATGGGTGGAACTAAGGTATTGTTAGATCATATCGGGTCTAATATTATCTTGTTCGCGAACAGCGATTGTGTATTACCAGAGATTAGCTAATAGATGTTATGTAGGTGTCCCTAATGAGTCGTTTAAGGGTTAACTTGACTTTATAGGGTTTTCATGATTAAAGGTAATGATGTTCTGTCATATATTTCAAGGTCACCACCCAATGATGACGTCGACCTCAAAAGAATCCACAATTAGATGTAAGATATTTGACTTTAGGCTTCAAAATTCTGTAAAAACTAATTCGATTCAAATATTCTGTGGCGAGGCTAAATTAATTACTTCCAACGAGATTATAGGGTAACATTGAACAGGCCGTACCTTCGAAATATGGTTGGCAAGTCGTCAAGCAATTTGCTAATTCGTCTGAACACTATTATTTACGCGCAAGGAAAGTTTCTTGTCATAAATTAAGTGCGGACCAAGTTGTTGGTCGTAAATCTAAGTGCTCCGCCCCCCGGCGCGCTTGTCTCTTGTGACAAACCCGCACCCGCCACTTTTCGATGACTATAGTGACTATGGATTAAGCATTTAGGATATTATCTTTTAATTAGAGTCTCTGAGGTGTCTAAAGGATCATGACGAGGGCCAATCTTATGGGAATTGATAGCCCTCGCCTGTAGTCCACCTGTCGGATTCGGCCCAGGCGGACAATCTCAGCGAAGACTGGCCATCGACACTAGAAATTACTGGTGCGCAATCACAGGTGAACTCTTCCATTCCTCACTCTCATAGTGGGACCGCGATCTGATACGACCAGAGAGATCTGGAGCTCTTTACCGACGGCTTTCACCCCTACAGCATGCATGAGAACAACATCCTTGGAGGCTAGTTTCAATGTCCTCCGTAGCAGTGATTGTAATTGTGCGACTTATCAGAAATAGGAATGGCAAACAAATATGGTACATAACTATTTCAAAGTATCACTTCCTCGAAGTCGAGTCCAAGAGTAACACAAGAGATCAAACAGCACGAAGATGTTAAAAAACAACGTGGATTCTCGTCATCTTGACCCTGAGGCAATATCCTCGATACATCTACAAGAACATTATTCAAGATCTCCTCTACAGCATTATAATGTCAATGTTATCCTTTTGCCCATCGAATAATACCCATCAAATTCCTTGTAAAGACAAAACAACGTTCCTGTTTTATCCTGGGAGATCAGAAGCCATGCTCGCCCGAGGCAGCTACCCTAACCGTAGCGAACAAAACAAAACAGCCCCGTTATAAAGTCAAGAACTCGGTGAATTCCGTTTCTTATGCTTACGCAACTATTCAGTTATTTATAGGACGACTGTTCAAGCGTCCATGTTCATAAATGTAGCGTTTTGTATCATTCGCTTAGAACTGAGGCCGAGGCTCCGCGGTGCTGTTGACTAAGTTTTCATTTGCTGAGGAATTTCATTAGCGCTCTAGTGGAGAGTAAATTGTGTAATGTCGAGATAAACAATGGGCAATATTTTGGTGTAAATATAATTTATGTTTTTTTTTTTTGTGGATGGCATTTCGCGGGTCAACCTAGGAGATTGCTTGCTTCAGTGCCAGGGGCACGATTTATGAAAACCTGGACAACAGTTTATATAAGTCTGAGCATGAGGAAGCGTGGTGATTAAAGCTCATGCCTTCTGTGTATGAGAAGAAGCATTTGCCCTGCAGTGCGTCAGTAATAGGTTGGTATTACTATGTATTATTACTGACTGTCCAGTTCGCTATTTTTAGAAACTTACGAAAACAAAACCGTTTAACAAGTGAGACAAGACGGTGAAAATGAGTTTGAAACAGAGAAAATATGGTCACCTAAGACGCTGTTAAGTGTCCGTTGACCTTTGGGACTTGTTCGGAGTTCAACCACTAAGCTCTGAAATTATGTTCTAGAATTTTCTTAACACACCAAACAACTCTTCAACTTGTCAACAAATAAAGACCGACTTGTTTGTTAGGATTAGTTAAATAAGCGTGACTATATAGGGCTGGGTGTTATCTGCACTTGCGTTCAACGATACCCAACTTTTATGACAATGAGCAGTATAGGTGTGTAATGGTTGGAAATCGATTAAGTGACAGACCAAACTTATCGATGTGTAAACGCCTTGAGCGGGCCGGAGAGAGGCTGCAATAAAGCGTGTGAAAGTACCATTAACGAGGCCGAAAGGCACTTGTTCTCCCCGTCGTCGTTGCGATCATTAAAATTCATATTTTATTTTTCTTTATTATTTCTATTTCATTTTTTTGTTAGACCATACCTGGGACCTTCTAGTTACGGAGATAATGGTGGTCGAAGTCCCAACTTTTTCACAAGTTTTTAAAAAAATACAAGTTTTTCTGGTTGTAACTTTACTTTAAATACCTCCACGACCTTACCATCCTTCAACACAATACATATATTGAGTGCGTTACATTGAATCCTACCGCAATACGTGATTTTTCACCGAAAAAAAAAAGTCAGTTCCCAGCAATTTTTGCGTAGAGTTACTTAGTTTGATGTACGGATTGATTGGTTGACGGCTTCGTGAAGTGTCCGTTTACACCTTGTATAAACGAATAGTCTCGACATCGTCCGAAACGAAACGAAACAAGGTGAGTGAAGTCGGTTTTTCCTTTTTGTTTGCAAGATCATAAAGCTTTTTCTGACTGGCTTAAGCTGGTTTTGTATCGACAAGTGTGATCACTCTTACTCGGTTTGCCCACCATTCTTTACACTGCCCTGATAGGTAAACAAAACTCCTTCATCATCATCATTCTCCTGCCCTTATTTGGGGTCGGCGCAGCACATGTCTTCTTCTACCATCCTTACTAATATTATAAATGCGAAAGTAAGTTTGTTTGTTTGTAACAAAAACGTTCTTATGATAATAGATGGCACCACGTGTCTTTCGAATCAGGATTGAATTATATTATTACAAGTAGAGTACAACCCAAATTGATTGTCAAATTATAAATTAACGTGAGTGAAGTCGCGGGCAAAAACTAGTACTTCTCTATTACTCGTCATCTCAGCAATCACCGCCTTTCTAGCCATGTCATCCTCCACACAGTCCATCCAACGTTTCCTTAATCTTCTTCTATTCTTATAGCCATTCACATTCATACTCAAAATCTTCCTCACTACATTTATCACCCAATTTGTTGGAACGAGAACTAAACACTAAGCTAACCCAAAAAAACCAGTAAGTAGATACTAGATACTCACTTCACACTCTGCTCTTATCTCCTATGCTTCTCTCATCCATTCGGTTCAGGTTTTTCGTGAATTTAAGAGCTATGAATGTCAACCTTATATCTACATATGGCGGCTATAAAAAAGCGAGGTGTTATAAAAAGTAATGGTCTGTTAAAACCATCTGTTACTCTTATTTTTCGTTGGAAATTGCATCGGGGAACTGACACACCGACATGAGAGTGAAGTTATTGGGGAATTCGATTGCATATTGACGATTGATAAATTAATTTAGCTGTGGTAATTGTTGTGGGCAGGTGAATTGATTGGCGGCCTGATTAATAATTGCGTGATTTCAATAATGCGATCTTTAGAAGATACTGGATGATTATTTAAAAATTCTAAAGTCAAAATACCAGAATTTTACTTTTTTAAACATAACATCTCGCCTGTATTCCAGGGGGCTCAGCTGACCCACAAATCGATTTGTGAGTTACCGCAAGTTCAACAGTAGCGCTTGCGATCACTATACTAAGGACGCAGTCATTTAAAAATTCCCGCATGAAAATTCCAAAACCTGAAAACCTCGGTTTCCTAAATAAAGGAAATTAAGGTTTATATGCGGATAAATTACTTTTAAATAAATTCAAATACTGGGTGGAAGGGAAATCGACGCTCAAATATCATTTCGGACCTCCCCCCCGACATATAAATGATTCATGAACAAAAAAAAAACAGCTATTCTATACATTTTTACCGTGTGGGTATTTGTTTATTACCGATGAAAAAATTCTGCACTGAATACGTTGTAAACGTCTGTTTGTCAATGTCATCTTCAATGTCTCCTTCTCCACGATCCTTTTCGAACCTGACATAACATCACGCATGTTATCCCTGAAAGGCTAGGCATTTCGCCAATTTCCATTCCGAACATGTTCATTTAAAAAAACATGATACACAATCTCGTTCGACAAAAAATAAAGAATCTTTAGCAGATAAGACAAAAAATAAAGAATCTTTCAATCAATCCACAGAACTTTATTCGATTTAGGTATTGTTTCAATTTATTTAATTTACAAAGGAAACGAATATTAAATATTATGTAAATGTAAACCACCCCTTCGCCACTGGTATCCGATGGAAACTTCTCAGACGGAATTTTACTGAATAAGATTATGGAATAACATTATTTTGTGTTAATCTGAGCTAGGAAAAACGAAAAGGTCTCACTGCTTATATTTTGTACTACTACATTAATTATTTTGTAGCAGTTTTGTATGTAAATCAGAATGAACGATTTTCTTCCTATTCTGTTTTTGTTAAAAAGATACCAAAACATTACTTCCTCCTCTTCAAGTCGTACTCTTCACTCTTCTACTGAGGGTCGAGATCCTCCCTTGTAAACATCTTTTTTGTTTTTTTTTAGTGCTTACTTATGTGCCTAAATAGTTAAGAACATAACCTAACATCACTGTTGTAATCCCTGAAGGTTGACACAGAGGTGTAGCTAATAGCACAAACATAACCTCAGATATGTTTAATTCCCATGTAATAGGGGGCGAGCTTATCTCAACATGAATGATGTAACCAAGATCTTGTAAAAATGTTTGATTGAAAAGAGTGTCCATGGAGTTTCTTGCCCATTCTTCTCCATAGAGATCTACGCCTTGGAATGGGCAACTACAGTACTTTCATAAGTTATTATGTCTTATGTCTGGGACTGTAGCTTCGCCTTCTTTGTTTTTCTGACATTCAAAAGTGCCTGTAATGGTCTAATTGAAATAAATGCTTTGAGTTTGAGTTTTTTGTCATCAACCGGGAAAAAATCCAGACTCCGCGAGAAATTCCTGATGGTAAAACCCAATAACACTTAGCCCGACCCGGGAATCGAACCCAGGACCTCATGCTCAGCAGTCGCGCTTGCGACCAATAGACCAACGAGGCAGTCCAATAATAAAGAAATAAAACGAAAAAAAAACTCGAGCACAAACAAAGATACATCCAAGTTTCCAAACGTGTGCTTACCATATTAGTCCGAGTTCAAATAACTAACACAAGATTTTCGTCTTAACCAATCTCCAATATCCATAATTCATACAATAATGACGATGTTAAAGTTGAGCTCTATAATTCTTTCAATAAAACTTAAATTTCGGAAAATACTTTCCGAGATATACGGTAAAAGTTCTGAGAGGAAAATTAAACAGGCTCCCCTTAAAGTGTAAGATCCTGTCTAACTAAAGGCTGTTCCCTTGATAGCTTTTTGAAAGTCCCCTGTTCAGGGGCTAATTTATTATATTTTTAATTTAAATAAAAATGTGGTTCGGCTTTTGTGTAGCTAGATGGGACATCACTATTTTTTGTGTGGACTGGCTTAACAATGAACGTAATTGGAATGGTTTTCATTTTAATTTAAAGCTTTGTTGTCACATTTGACTGTAAATAAATAAAAACTGAATTTTAAACGAAATAAGATTTGGATAGAGATTAGTCCAAAACCGGGCAGTTTTTAAACGAGATTCATTTTTTATCAACGTTCTAAAATACGGTATCGTTTTCTACACAATCTAATATAAGTTTAAATTCCGCCATTTTTAAATCTCTCCGCAAGTATACTTATCCTGACGTTTGAAGCCCGACTGGCGGGAACGGGCTGTCATTTTCGCGCCAATTACGGAGCCATCATGTCTGCAGAAATAATCCGCCAATACTCGAAAACCGTTGCTGTGACGTCAATAATCTGTAGTATGTCTGCGACGCGGGAAAATGCAGCTGTAGGAGTTCACTGTCATGGAAAGATCCTTTGGCAAAACGAATTCCAGATTCCAGATGGATGCTTGTGACATGTTTCACTGGAGAACGGTTTATGATGCTTGATGTTGAGAAGACGAGTGAGGCAGTTTTGAAGATGGAAACCAAAATAAATGCTTATGAGCTCATGCAGGATCACTGTTAGACCCTGACTGTTATTAGAGATAAGATGCTTTAAAACTAGAATCCATGTGTATGAAATAGGTAGGACCTAATTTGTAGGTACTTCTGTAGTCAGCGTTGATACCACCTTGCCTTGTAATCTGTCAAGTGGTGTTCCACAGCGCCTAGCTATTCATATTCTCATATTTTACTTTTTTTATTAGAGTCCAATTTAAACTGGTTCAGCTCAAAATATGGCGATGAGTTCTCCTATGCCAATGTAAGTAGAGCAGGAGTAGGCAGGACGACACAGCTGCCCACTTTCTTGAAGAATGTAAATCTACCCATAGTATGAAAAAGGCACTTTTCGTGTCTATCCGTGTGATCGCTTACCTAAACTTCAAAGTGGATTTTGGTAAAGTTTTTACCATAATGAAGAAAATTCGTTAACATATTCATAAAACTAAAAATAAAAAGGAAATGCAAATAAATACTCTCGAAAAAAAAGAAAATCGTGCGACCAGTATCGGGTCGCTGCTAGCTTATAAACGAGTGTGTCAGGGGAGGCCGTTCTTTGCTATGTTACACACAGAACTAGAAAATGATAAGGTAGTTCTACCATTGCAGGCACACAGGTAGTTGTACCATGCACAGAGTACCAAAGGGACTGTTGGTTTTAGCCGTGAGTGCCCAGAGCTGCTTGCCATTCGGTCACTAGGTATTTGCTAAATGAAATACTGACTTGTCCACCAGTCCGACGGTCCAGTTTGTCAACGTTTGCGTGTAAACTGGACATCAAACAAAGTTTGCTTAGAATAAAGCTTAGGTAATCACAAAGGACTTTGATTAAAAATGTATTTTCACTTTAAAAAAATTCTTTGTAGTTGCGGTTTAGAAATTTCTTTGCATGCAACGTAAGCCGATATTTTAATTGAAAGTTTAAACTATACGTTCGTGACGTATTTACGTACCAGTCGCGTATCCGAGAGAATTTCCCCAGAGGTTAAGTGATATTAAGGTTGCTAGGATATTGTGAAAAGTTTCTGTGGTTAGTGGTTTAGAACTAGCTGATTGTCCTAACAGTAATTGCGTTCGGTTTGTTGATTAGCTCACGCATTATCAGACTAGTCACTGAAGCAAATACTGCAAGCGAACTGTAGTATCGTAGACAATAGTAGAAATACATACACCTAGTTATATAATCAGCCAACTGCTCGTCAGTGGTTACCCTTTGACCTTGAGGTTTCCAGGCGTATTCTGGAGTTTCAATAGACAGAAGATAATACATTGTTAACGACTACCAATCAAGCACGCACGACGCACGACGACGGCCAATCAAGCTTTACAAAACCAGTTTATGCGGGTCTCTCATTGTATAGGAAATCTATACAAAGCGAGGTGAAGTTACACTGGAAATGTACAGCTTCATGTGCCGCCGCGTGTACCAACCTTACTAACTATTAAATAATCTGATGCAATTCGAACATCTCAGGCCTCAGCGATACACTAGCTAGCATGCCATTGACAAATTCACCAATCATAAATTGTTACGGCGCAATGTGTGCAAGCTACATGCATTCTTTTGTGCAAGTCATGATAGACATGATTTATCTCTTAAAATAATGCTTATTTAATTAACCACGTATAGAACGCATAGTATATCAAGCTATATTTTTTATAATCCACAATAATATCAAGTGGAAACCGGGAAGGTATTTTGAAGTAAACCGAGCAGCTAGCTCAGTGAAGCTCTTTACATTTAAAGAGTTTCCTTCAATAAGAATCAGAAAGAATATTCTCTGCTCGTCTTTATCCGGTCATATACTTTACCCGCGTACTTTACTTGGATACCTACCGGGTGTAAAGATTACTGGTGTTAACGTTGTGCAAAAAAAATTAAAGATTGATTAAGATATTGTATCTGTGTGTGTTGTTGCATCTTTTGTTGTAGGTGTGTATGTTGTTATCTGTCTCAATAGATATATCCATTTTTTGTGTGGAGAAAATTTACCTAGCCTGCGTTATCCGTAACAGTATCTTCTATGATAAATATAATAATTATCTCCTATGAATTATGATTGGCATAAAATACATAATTGATTTAAATACAGAGGTTAAAAAAAAAAAAACTTTTGTTTTTTTAAATGAAATATTCAGAAACATTTCTTGTTCCCAAATAAGTAATAATCTGGTATCTTGTACCTACATTTCATGTAGAAAGCAAGTCCTGAAATAATCAGTTTCAGGAGAAATAGAGCACAGTTCCATGTTCTTTTAATTAAGCATCCCGACGTCGGCACAGATTACCTAATATTGTGTACTTCGTAAGCCTTGACGTGAATTAAGAGCATGCGAGGTTCTCCGCTAACAATATGTCACCCTCTTTCCTGCTTTGTGGGAAGATTATCATTATCCGCATGGTCTTTTCTTCTTCTGAAAATTAAGTTAGTATCTTTCAAAAAAAAAAAAAATGGTGACAGGTTACTCATTTTCGGAAACAAATGCATGGTTAAAAGCTAGAAGACTACCCCAGAATATATTGACAAGAAAACATTATCTGCCTAGCCTTGTCTCAACTATGTTGGGGTCGGCTTCCAGTCTAACTGGATGCAGTTAAATACCAGTATTTTACATAGAGCGACTGCCTATCTGACCTCCACAACCCAGTTACTACAAGGTAATACGATACCTCTTGGTAAGACTGGTTATCAGACTTTCAGGCCATTGACTACCTGTAACGACTGCCGAATTAATAGGCCGCCAGCGCCACATAAGCGTTCGTTTAAAAATAAAATATCTGTAAATGAAAACTTTACTGTTTATTTCTGCCACGTCAGCATTTACAGAGAGAGATTTTTCTGTGATAAATAGCAAATGGCGAGACGAAAGATGCTGTGCAAGTGTTTAGCAGCGATAATAATTTGATTATGCTTGGAAAAAGTAAAAAAAATATGATTAAAAAAATAAGAATAAAGACAATTAAATTGTACTTCCTTTTGACACTATGTACTTTTTTTACCTTTAACAACCAAGGTACTTTAATTGGAAAAAAAGGTGGCAACCCTAGTGGTCACCCATCCATGGACCGTATTGATACAAGAAAACAAGACTTTTAAAAATATTTTCAAGCAAAAATAATCTAGAAAGCATTAGAATAGGTGCATTTATCACGGAATTTCACAAATTCAGCAAGAACAGACAAATGTCATGCATTATAAACATTCCCTGTAAACAATAACAGCAATAATTATACAAACCAACAGCGCCTCTCACAGTTCTCCCTAAATAATTCGGACGTTGTCGAAAACGTCCCAGCTTCCCCTAAATTGCGTTAATTAAGTGCATTCCTTCCAGCTCCGGTTTCACCTATTTCCCCTGTTTCTGTACGCTCTATTCAGGATGCCGACGAAAGCGTGAAGCAAACTTAACGTAAATTAACGCGATTTTTGAACAACGACAAGCATCCATAGAGGTGAAGAAAGTCTTGCACTTGTTCTTTCCGTCAATGCAATCATTTTTTTTGTATTGCACCATAATTATCTTCTATTTTCGGAGATATTAAACTTTAAAAAAATACAAGTTATAACTTTTCATGACCCCTGTACATCCATTAGCACAATGTTTTGAGTGCATTTCATTGAGCGCTAAAGTAAAGCGTGATTTTTGACACCAAAAATACAAATACGGTATCTTCTGGGCATGCTCGTTCCATCATAGACCTCATCTTCCGCTTTCCATCTGGCGTGATCGAGGCCAAGAGCAGGAACGTTTTGTAATTAAAAAAAAAAAAATTGTACCTATTCCAGCAATAATTTTTGCGTAGTGTTACTTAGTCTGATGTGCAGAAGCTTGGTTGATGGCTTTGTGATGGGTCCTTTTACATCCTGTATAAAGTGCAAAACAAGTATTTCCATTAGTATGAAGCTTGCCTTCTGTACCTTTCTATGTTGTGCCTCGGGTGGCTCGTAAAGTCAATATGTGCAGGAAACATCGACAAAATGGTCCTAATCAGTCAAAAAAGGGAAAAGGCAAAAGGCGAAATTAAAAAAATTACAGCCACTTATCGAACGATTAAGAAGAAAATTAAGGTGTTCGTGTTTAATTTCTTTTCAACAACAGGTTTTAATGTTTTTTGAGTTTTAACGCTTCCGGATGTTTAATGGTTTTACTTGAAAGCTGATAACTTTTTTATTGCGACAGGTTTTAAGGGGATGGTGAATTTGAAGCTGATCTTTGAGAA
The DNA here is from genome assembly GCA_905220335.1 of Noctua pronuba. NCBI lineage: Eukaryota > Metazoa > Arthropoda > Insecta > Lepidoptera > Noctuidae > Noctua > Noctua pronuba. The sequence goes on along the minus strand of LR999904.1, from coordinate 17,082,160 downwards.
ATAGTCTCGTATTTTGTCCATAAATACTTATAGAAATACCTATCGTCAGTGCCGGTTTTAGCACTACCAGCGCCCTGGGCGAGATTTATACGGCGCCCCCTAACTGCAATTCAAACCCATATGAAAAAAGAAAAAGATATAATGAAATTACCATTTATTAAAAGAAATAACCATTTATTTAAAAAAAAAAAACTAATAAAATTTTGACTTTTCTAGCCTTTCTGTCGGCGAACTCTTTTATTATTTTATCAAAATCGAGGTTTTCAGCAATTTCATTCTCGATTGACAAAGTTGCCAAGCTTGTCAATCGGGATTGCGATATTGTCGATCGCAGATAGGTCAAAATTTGTTTAAGATTTGTCCAGCCAACCTGAGTCACATGGAAATAAAGGGGCGCCTGCGGCGCCCCGTTATGTACGGCGCCCTGGGCGGTCGCCCAACCGCGCCCTACCCTAACGCCGCCACTGCCTATCGTCCATAAACCAGAACCCAACAATACTTCCAATCAAATCAAATCAAATCAAATCAAAATATACATAAGGTGTTACAGGAAATTTGTTTCAGCATATCCTGCCATAACATGGCGTGTAAATGTATTCACAATAAGCGATGTCAATTAATCAATAAAATAATAGTTAAACTATAGTTTAGTTTCTTCTAGGCAAGCCTGTTCCAGCCCAGGCCGCGTCATAGCTTCACATCAGGCGAGTTGCGGCCAAACGCAAGCCTGTTTAGAATAAAAAAAAACTCACAACGCGTAGTGCGTTGTGAGTTTTTTTTATACTCTTTTCGTTGTCATTTTTTTTAAAGTAATGATAGTTGTAGTGTAAATAATTTCATCACCATTTTTCTCAAAACGGTGAACGAAAACATGGTAAGAAAACCGGCATGTCCTAGAACCAATCATTCGAAGACATGTGACATCTTCCAAACTGTACTGTGCCCACGTGGTGGTTTATAAACCACTCCTCACAGAAAGGAAGCTTATATCCCAGATCGTTGTAGGCTGATTTAGTTGCTGATGGTGACTGTGTATCTAGGTAGTACCGAATTGTCAGTGGACTCGGTAGTACTGACCACTTTCAACCTTATTACTTGGGGCTTAAGGGTGAAAAGTGGTTGACCCTCAGTGCACTCGGGAGCACGTTAAACATTTGAACTCATAGAAACCTGAATTCACTTGTAATAGCAAAATAAACCCCAATACAATGTTAGTAACCAATACACAACGAGCAATACGCACTATACGCAACGGAGCTTAATAGATAAATCAATAGCGGCGAACCGACAACCGTGTTATATAATAAGGTCATGATTATTCATACTTACACTTGTTTAAACAAGATCAGGTTTGTGTAAACTGGCAACACTGACTGTTTATCTTACAGTCAAGATATGTATAACTGTTATGTTGGCACTTCCTATTCCTGTAACATGTTAAGGGAGGTGTTTCGTAATTATGGGCCTCTGCATACATGAAACACCACACTGCGCTCCAAATAACAGATTATTGATTTTGTTTAAAAAGCTGAAGTGTGGCTGAACTGGCCTCGTTTGCCGTATGCCCAATCTGTGGGCCAAACTAGCCACTAAGCGGAGCCCTAACACGGCCAGTAGGTGTCGCGGCGAACCTTGCAGAAAATGGCGGGATGAGTCATGAGCTGGACAAAAAAAACGACAAGTGGTCCACATTCATAGGTCCCTGAATCGAAAGAGCTGGAAGGCAGGGCTTTTGTCCAGCAGTGGGCAAATGATGCAGGCTAACAATAATATACGGGGTGTAAACAGACCATTCACGTAGTAGTACTTACTTACTACTTGCTTACACTTCAGTAGCTTTACGCAAAAAATTTTGCTGGGAAACGACTTTTTTTTGGGGGTCAAAAATCACGTTTGACGGTAGGAGTCAATATAACGCACTCAGAACATTGTGCTGATGGATGGATTTAATAGTACGGGGGTCGTGGAGTTGTTTAAAGTAAAAATCTTACATTAAAAACATGTATTTAAAAAAAAACTTGTGAAAAAGTTGGAACTTTGACCTCCAATATTTCCGTAACTAGAAGGTTCCCAGGTATGGTCTAGAACAAAAAAATGATCGCAATGACGGGGAGAATAAGTACCTTTCGGCTTCGTTAAGGGTCTTTTTACACCCTTTATACAATAATTATACATTCTTATACTCGCACGTTTAATTTTACTGAACTTTTTATTTTTCATAGATTTTGTGATTGATTGCCCCTAATAGCAGCAACCAACAATAGGTTACAATTGACACGAGATTCGACTATAGATAAAACGTTTTTTTGGGGTAAATTACTACCTGTATCACAATAGCTACTTTGACAAATAATACCAATCATTTACCGCCAACACCTTGGATATTAAACACCAGTATGAAGCAAACGTCGACCCGGCTTAAGAGCGGGAACGCAAACACCGTATAACTCAGCTGCCAAAATATTAAACTCTAGGCTTTGTTCCAAGACATACGTTCAAGATATGTAAACATAGAACAGTAATGTGCCATGGAGGCAACAGCTGCCAGCCTTGATTAAGACATAAATATGCAACAACGGTACAAAACATGTATGCCCCGCATGAACAAACCCCATTCCGCCATAGTTCCCGTTTATATGTCCATTTTGAATTTTATTAATATTTCGCCCCTCTATACGTATACACGTGGCGAGGATGACTTGCGCTTACAAAATGGCGGCAAAAGGTTAGTTTAGGTAATTTTAGGAAAGCAAACTTAATAGATTGAAAGTGCGGTCGGGTTGGAGGTGCTTCACTTGTTATGTAAAACAGAATGCTTGTGGAATGTAATAAGTAGATAGGGTTGGGCTCTAGTTATATTCTTACACCGTTAGATGAGTAAATAGAAGGTTGATTCAATAAACTATTGAGTGGGGTCGCGGTTTAACGTACTTGCATATGCGCGGGAAACTGCGACTGCAATAAAGGCAACTAGGGATTATCAATGTAATGCTTTCGGAAATTAATGATATTTGAAGTAATCAACAATAAAACGAGACGAAGAGTACGAGATTAATTACATAAACAACAAAAAATGAATTAGCGAAGTCCGTTCGCGTGGAGCTCGGAATTTATCCGGCGAGATCGTAAAACCGCGATAAAAAGATATCCTTTGACCTATCCCAAGTCATGGTCTATCCGTCTGCGTTTCATCTTAGTCGTTTAGAGGTGAACAGGTAAACGACAGACAGATATATTTTTCTTATAGCATAATATTGCCTTGTTTTGATTGTGACAGTGACATTGTAAAGACGTTGTTCACACCATTTAAATGAAAGGTCAAACCATTGAAGCTATTTCCAAATTCGACGTAGACTGTTGTACTCCCTTATCGGCTTACGTGTATATCAGAGAGCCAGACTTTGCAGTGCTCATGCTCGAACAACAATATGTACCAGCTACATGTCAGGACACTATTGTTGCTAGGAGTAGCGGTACCTATCTCTGTGCCTTGACTAGAATTTCACAATAGAACAAGCGTATATTTCACTTAGAGTATGAACTCTGTAAGGTACTGCGATTGCCGTACTGTGTAGTAGAGGAGCATGTGGTTCGTAATTAAATTTAAAACTGTGGTTTAGAATTGCCAGACCTGACAGCATTTAGATACAATACATAGTAACTAGAAAACGGATTTTTGTAGGAATTCTGCCAAGGCAAACGGAAAATATGACAACAACGTTTTCTTTTTTTTGAACTAAAAAACTGCCTCGTTGACCTAGTGCTCGCAAGCATTAGTGCTGAGCATGCATTGCATGAGCTCTTGGGTTCGATTCCTAGGTAGTGCAAATAATAAATTGTTTTTTCTATCAGGAATTTCCAGATGTAGGGACTACAGGTGTAATGTAATGTTAATTAAAAATCCCATTCTTTTTCTTTCTTTATTAAAAACGTTGCCCCACACTAGGAATGTCTCCTGTATCGAGGGTGAGTTTACAAACTGTTAAACTCACATACATAAACAGCCAGACCCGGAACAAGTACAGGTAGGCCATACAAATATTTGTCCCATGCGGGGATCGAATTGGCGACACGCAACGCAGCAGTCAACAGCTCAGCCACTGCGCCAACCGCATCGTCATTGTTCTTTATGTCGATTGTTAACAATTTAAAAGGCAGTACTTAACTCTTAAAACAGATGCCGTAGATTCAAGTTAGAAAGCAAGTTAATTCAATTACAGACAGCACCACAATACGTTGAAAGCATCGGTGATTTGAGAACGAATAGAAACATAAGCTGCATTAACTGCGTGTCGTCTGAGCAAGTTAATACTTTGAGCAAGTTAAACTTAATTGACTGAAACGGGTTACTTAAGTGCGTTCGTAAACGTTCGCCACAATCTCTTTAAGTTTTATTTTAAGTTATTTGTATGGGTGGCTTTATAAGACGCATGGAATGGGTTGAAATAGAAGACGTTGGTGTTTTCTCGACTTTGAGGGTACTAAAATAAGGTTTTTTAGATCTCTCAAAATGATCTCTAAAATAAAAGGATGTGCAGAATAGTTTAGAGTATGAAACGTAAAAACGTTCAGCGACTTAGGTGATAGTGGAACTATTAGTAAAAATAACCCGTTTCCTAACGACTGTCGTAATATAAGAATGGTTTTGAATAAAAGTGAACTTATTGCAACCACCTTACCTTTATGGCTTATTTTATTCCAATGCGTTTTAGTAGAGTATTGAATAGTACTGCAAACCGTATTGAGTATGGCATATTATCGCTAAAAAATATAACGCCAATTTGAGAAAAAAAACGTTCTTACTGACACCAATTTTCGTATTTGATTTTGCTATCTGCCAAAATGAAATAACGAATTGGCGAAATAAAAAGGTTACCACTTACCAAATAAAAACAAAAAATATTTGATTTGCGATTCCAATTTCTCATTTGCTACTGTATAAAGTTGTTTATTTTACTTTGTTAGGAATAACTGACAGTACAGACGCCAGCACATCAAGGTACCCGAAACTGTCAAATTTTCCACCTTGAGCCTAATGCTTCAGCGATAAGGTTGAAAATCTATTAAAGAAATTTGACAGATTGAAGTAGCTTGATGTGCTGTCTGTACCCACAGAGAAAATTAAAAGGCGATCTGTTGAAATTTAATAACACAAGTAATTTGAATATTAAGGAAATTAAGGAAAAGACGGATTATATAGGAAATGTTCGGTATAATCCGGACTGTACAAAATTGGTTGTAAATTGTTTGTGCACAGGCCGAACGTATTGGTGCCCGTTCTCGTGTCGCGAGTAATCGCACGACATTGTATAATATCGTACGTATTGTCGGGAAAATCGGCGTCACGACTCGAAGGGATATTCTGGTTTTTCGATATCGGTAATATCGTCTGACCTTAATGATGATGTTTTTTCAACTGTTCGATTTTTGATTTCACAGTTTCTTAGTCATAGTTCTTGAGATCGAACCGACATCCAATAATGATCACTTGCTTCGGTGAAGGAAGACATCGTAAGGAAACCAAACCATGCGTGAGAGATATTTTTCTACTCTGACATCAGGTTAAAACTGACCACAAGAAAAAAAGAGAAAAGTTTCTTTTAAAGTAAGTTTTTCATGGAATAGACTCCCACTTTCTTGACTGTTCGTGCGATAGTATGTTTTTCCAACAATACAGTGCGTTCAAGGAATTGCACAGTCAGTACAGTCTTTTGTTCCAATGAACATCGTTTTCGATGCTTAACGTAAGGTAAAGTTAACCTTACGTTACATTGAAATCTAAACTAAAATTATAAAGCTGAAGAGTTTTTTTTGTTGAACGCGCTAATCTCAGGAACTATTGGTTCGAATTGGAAAAATCTTTTAGTGTTGAATGGGTCCATGGATGGACGGTCCCATTTATCAAGGAAGGTTATGGAACATCACGCTACGATCAATAGAAGCGGAGCATCAATGAATGAAATGATGCAAAACCGGTGAAAATTGTATTTAAATAATAATTTGACACGGACGAAGATCGCGGGCAACAGCTAGTCTTAAATATGAACGGACTGACTTGTTTTAAAATAAGAACATTGTGCTTAAAAACTTTATTAAAAACCATAGCAAAGGCCTCTCATATTTCTTTGTAACCAGCCATTTTAATCACGTGTCTTTTTCAGAATTTTTATCCGTTGTTTTTGCAGATTATGTTATACAGTGTCCGCGTTAATTAAAAGTTCTGTTTTCGATTAAAATAATTTTCAGGCGGCGACGACAAAGGTTCGTTAAAAATGCATGTTTTCAATCTGCCACGTGAAAATATTATTTTGTTTCCGAGCCGCATTGCCACTCGATATCGAGGCATTACAGTTTTTTGTCCATGCATGTCATTTTCATCTGTTGTATTGTAAGATACGTTTTCGAATTAATGTTTTCTGATGATAATTGGTAGTATTTTATTTACTGAGTAGGTATTCACTTCTGCTTTACTTTGTTTTTTCAATCGATCGGATTAAAATATAAATACGTGAACAATGTACTGTTTTATGCATGATGTAACAAACAAAGGACTTAAAACATCGAATTTATTAAGCTTCAAAGTTATATAACTCTAAACTCCGATACAAAGGGCTTCAAGCCTCATTACTTATTCTTAGACATATATTCAAATTCCCGATTCATTCTCAAAGTTACATTTGAACACAACAATACAAATAAATCTTCATTGTACAATGTAAACCTGTGTTGGAGCTCGAAATTCATCCGTTGGTAGTGTGCATGTGTGTGTGCGGTGTAAACATACCGAAGGCTTGCAAGCACATGTGCATCGGAGAACAGAAGTGTAGCTTAACACGTCAGAAACGATGAAAAGTTTAAATTACGTTTAACATAGTGGAACGCACTTGGTTTCTCCGTATTCCGTATTGTGGTTGCGCCACACTTGACGCAATAATCTGATAAGACTTGCTTTCGGTACGCCAAGTATGAACTAAGTGAGTGTTATAATTATTGAAAACTTTTCATTTCAGAGAACTAGTTCGTTAAAGCATAACTTTTAATATCTGATTATATTTCGGTGAGGTTAGAACAAAGAGAGATAATAATAGCATAGATTTCTTAAATACGAGTACCTAGGAGAGGTATAAAACAGGCTAAGTTAGAAACTTGTATCGTTGTTGGCACGTTAGTAAAAATATGAGTGAGATAAGTATGAAATAAACGTCGCCTACAAAGCTACGAATATTCGTAGCTGATTGCTACGGCGCTACGGCGTAGGCTCATATTTCGGTTTATTGCAATCATTAAATTATTTCTGTAAACCAATTTGACATGTGAAGTACCCGAACTGTTTTCAATGATGACGTAATTGTGTGGTCTACAAGATACATAGGTAATAGATACATAACAGAGGTCGATGACCCAGATAGTTAAAATTAAGTGTAAAATTATCAAAAACGTTTGCAAATATGCCAAAAGATAAAACTGAATCCAATATTTAGTATCGAGTTTGCGTTTGGGTAGCTGCCCAAATGTAACTGGCACTGATGCTATTAACCACTGCGTTGTGTTATGTTGGTTTTTTGATTTAATTCAGATTCATTTATGGTAACATTTATAAAGATCACACAACATTTTTAAAACAAGGTATTCCCTCATGGTAAGGCGAGTTGTACCTATAGTAGTCCAATCACATTTTGGCAGTTATTTAAGTAAGTCCCATATAATAGAGGATGAGCCTATTGCTATTGCCGGACTGTTTCTAAGAAACTCTGAGTTTTCTCGGTATATTTTCATTAAAATAGATCCACGAGCCAGGTATTCTCGTAAAGTCCAGATTAACTATCTAAATCGGTTTGTTTTGTCTGGTATGAATGTAACAACAGTTTTTTTTAAATTCTATAGAGAGCGTGTTGCTTCACGGTTTGTTTGCTACTTTCATAAATCTTTAAGCCGAATGTATGACAGTAGGAGTACTTTTTGATTATTATTTAAAAAAATGGAAAATTTCACCCATCGTTAGTGTCGTAACCTTCTGCCTGCCTGATGACTCAGATATAAGTCGAGTGCAATTAGACAAAAAGGTGGAAGAAAGTATACAGTGGACGAATTTTCATGGGACTTTTTTTATTGAGTTCCTAGAGCTGTGAAGAAGAAAGTAAAAAAGAAAAACACCGCTTGAGACTTTTTTTGTATTTAGAAGAATTTATATTGTGGCTTAATAATGAGACCTGTATGCATCTATTAAACGCCAATTAGGCTTGGTCATGGTCTACCTAATCGTAATATTTTATCGAAATCTGTTTAGCTGTTAGAGCGTGTAATGGTACAGACAGGCAGAGTAAACCTTATATTTATATGGATATATAGGAAGTATTAAATCATTATCATTGTATATGCCATGTCCTCTTCAAGTAGTAATTTCCTCTCAGCTTAGGATACAACAACAGTGTGCGTCAATCATCATGTTGAATGCTCGACAGTCGGATGTTTCCGGCTGCTTTGTGATGCACCTTGTAAGTCATGTCCATATGACAAGCGGTGGAATTAGGTAAAGTAGCACTATTATATAATGTTTATGGTGAAAGATAAATCATTACTGGTAAGGTAGAACTCGTATACCTATATACAGCTTGCATGATTTGTAGGACTATTTTGTAATGTCGAATGACGCTAAGGGTGGTTTCAGATTAGCGTATTTTTCGGCGCATAAGCTCATATCGGCTTACGCTCTTACACGCGCGCCATATTTTGCGCTTCTAAAAATTGACCGCGCGTACACGCGCCTATTATAATGTGACCAGGCGCGCGGGGAGGCGACTCTCGCGGCTCGTGCTTATACGAGCTCATAAGCGCCTAAATACGCTAATCTGGAACCGCAAACTATACACGCAAAAATAATGTTTCTCTGAAACCGCTCTCAAGTGATCACACGCCATGTTTTGGTTTGTTTGCCGCCATACCAAGAAAAACAATACACATGGTTGTTCCATTGGCTTTTTCTAGGTTGTAGATTAAAGGTTTTACTTATAATAAATTGCCTTTGAATAGAAAAGCTATCCTGGACGTGTACGCCATTGCTTTTTCTTGGAAATTTAATATGAGTGAGATAGCTTTGTTCTGAGAAATTTTCTATTAAATATCGTTCGATCTTATGAGCTTTATATAAATAGGTTTTCCAATCGTAAAGTCTTACTGTTTTCTAGAGTTTGGTCTACTTCGAGATTCAGAGGGCTTTGATGAAAATTATGTTTAGCGGTAGATGTTAGTGGGTTCATCGTCTTCTCTCGTATTCAGCCGAGTTTAAAGGATAAAGTATTTAGCAAGGTTGGCTGCAGAGCCGACTGCTCATGCATGTGGTCTTAGATGTACTTAAGTATTGTCTCTAGAAGAGGCTATTTAATGCATTCACCGGTATGGATTTATTTGATTATAAAAGGCTATTGAAAAGCCCTTGCACCTTGCAGCAAGTTGCCTTGTCTGATTAAAATACTCTGGTAAGGGACAAAGGTCATTAAAGTCTATACAGCGTGCATAAAACAAAAGCGTATCGCAATCTATCGGTGGCGTAATACCCCATGTATTACAGGCCCGGCCGACAAGCAATAGTGCGGTGCTGCCCTAAATAATTACCCATCTAAAACGACCCAAGTGTCCATAAAACTTTTGAGGACACTACTGACGCTGTTGTGGTAGTCATCTACTGGGCCCAACTGCACTGAGGAGGATCATCGACCCGAAAAGTAAAAGAAGACCGTTCGGAAACGTCACTTGACGGCTGCTAGTACAACATCAACGTTAGATTAACACTTCTGATATGCCTGTCCCCTGCCCGCAGCCTCATGTATCGTGCGGCGGGTGGCGGCCGGCTCGCGCTAACTATACGCTTGGGATTCTTGGCACCATACCACTGATGTGTTTACGTGCTGTACTCCTTTTATATTAATCGCCGTTTTGCTAATACTTACGAGCACCTGTTATTTCACTGGGAATTCGGGGCTGGTGCAGTTGTGTTTCATTTTTCATTTTAAGCTCATAAACCAACATAATCCCCTAAAGGTTAGACAGAGGTGTAGCCAATAGGACACCCACATTTCGTCAAGCTAGTTAAATTCCCATGTAAAGGGGGTCGAGTCTACTGCCATCAACCGGGCACAAATTTAGACTCCGTGGCTGCTACTGAAAAAATCCTGATGAAAAAACCCGCTGACACTTTGCTCAATCTAGGAAGGACCCAGGACCTCATGCTTCTAGACCAACGAGGAAGTCATACGTCGTAAGCTCATGTTACAGTCATAAGCATTGTACCGGACGGATAGCCAGCACTTTAGTTCATTTTTACTAGCTGTTCTTACTAACCTGCTGGATCACTGTTATCTGATTAATAAATATTATTTTTAAGTCATTTCGCCAAGACTTTATTAAGTCCCAAACTCCCGAATGAAATAAGCTTTTTCGATAAAAGATAAAAAGTACGAAATCGTAACAAATAACCTTGCCTCTTAATTTTAAACCTAAGATCAAAACTTCTACAAGAACTATAACAAACTCGAGACTTTCAAAGGCAAGATAAGGCTGTTAGCCGCACTTTTCTCAAAACATAAAACTTAATCGCCGCTAACACAAACCGAGATTAAACACGCACAACTTTAATCAATTCGTTAACTGTGTATTCGGCTGTTTGATAAGAAGAGAACCGAGTCGAGAAAATTAAATTTAGCCAACAAGTTGAACATTAAAATACTCATTGCATTCTCGGATATCCGACATGTTTACCGCTATTATTTATGTTAGATATTTGAAACTTTCTGCGTCTGACAAGTGCCAAGTTCGAAGGCACTTACCGTTTAGTTAATTAAAAGTCAGTTAAGTACAAAAACAGTCCAAATGAAGGTAAACTGGGAGCGGGCTGCGGGGCTGCGGGGCTACGGTTAGACAAATTGTGTTCGGTGTAAAGTTGGCAACTAGTCGACTGGACTGACGGCTGGTATAAATTGGAAGAGAAGTTTTTTTGAAGAACTTTGGAGTTTATGGAATCAACAAGTTTTCAAGTTGTAGAATTCTGCTCTGTAGTAAGTACTTAGCATTCGTGTTGGAAAAACAAGTTGCCTAACATGTTTTATGTAATACTGGCGAACTGCCCCAGCTTCGCACGAGAGCAATATACATATAAACCTTCTTCTTGAATCACTCTATCTATTGCGGAAAGCTGCATTAAAATCCGTTGCGTAGTCTAAACGATTTAAGCGTACAAACAGCAGGAGTGACTTGTAAAGATAATAAAGATATCTGGGTTTATTTCGGTGCTCAGGTTAGTCTAGGAACACCGATCTCATCTAGTTATAATGTAAAAAATGTTGAAGTTTAAAAGCGTTTGTAAAAACTAATTTACAGACAACTTATAATCCTACTAATATTATAATGAGATTTGTGAGAACGTAGGTATGAATGTCTGGATGTTTGTTACTCTTTCACGCTAAAACTACTAACCGAATTTGGATGAAATTTGGTACACAGATAGTTTATAATCTGGATTAACACATGGGATACTTTTTATCTCGGTAGTACGATCCCATGGGTCAATTACCGAACTCCAAGCGGGCGAAACCGCGGGCAAAAGCTGGTTAGTCATAATATTTTTGTAAGGTATTAGCCTGTCATGTAACACTTAAGTTGACACCGGCTATGCTCAAGGGATTATCAACAATGCGTAGGCGACTTCAAAGTCAACTTTACAACGTTGACTCGAAAGACCCAAAGTTGAAAGTTGAACCGATATGGGTCGGACAAATGACTGTCACATTGTCAAACAGTATATTACGAAGGTCTTCTTTCAAATGCTGTCAGGCAAGAAAAATAGAAATATCGGGAACTCAAATAAAAAATTAACATGGTAAATATCCCGTTTCTAAAGTTAATGATAATGTTAGTGACCATGACAGTTTAAAAACTTATATATAACAAAAATAGATAACACAACATCGCGCCTGTTTTCCCCTAGGGGTTAGATAGAGGTGACTAATAGTCCCCACGCCACACCCACATTTTGCCAATTAGTTCCATGCAATAGGGAGCGAGCCTATTGCCATCAAGCGAGCACAAATTCGAACTCCGGGCCTACTGAGCAATTTCGAAATGAAAAACACAATAACACTGCGCGACTCGGGAATCAAACCCAGGACTTTATGATGAGACCAACGAGACAGCTGACAATAATATATATTTTTCAGAACACCTACTGCTACATACAGACCAGAATAAGCCGGCCCCTTATTCTATTACAACTTGGTGCTACGGCTTGGTGACGGCATGGTTGGCGCAGTGGGTAAGCGATTGGCTGCTGTGCTACGTGTCACGGGTTCGATCCCCGCACGGAACAATATTTGTATGACCTACAGGTAGTTGTTCCTAGTCTGGTTGTTTATGTATGTGAGTTTAAATGTTTGTAAACGCACCCACAACACAGGAGAAATTCGTAGCAAGGGGCAATGTTTAAAAAAAACGTGTTCGTGCGGCTTAATGTATCTAAATATTTAATGAAAAACGATTTTACTGTGGCTACAAAAAATCTCCAGTGCTTATTTATGTAGTATACAACAAGCATGATATACATAGTCATAAGCTCGATACAAACCTTGCAGGTGTAATCACATTACATCAAAATTGTGGTCCCATTATTTTACCACCTGGATCTGTAGTTCCGTTGTAATATTACCACGATCTAACTTTTGATCTAGTTGTTAGTGATATTGTTTGTAGCAAGTCTTCTGATAACTATTTCGTTTGTTTAGTAGTAACAAATACTACTGCTGAGCATGTGGTCCTGGGTTCGATTGTCAGGTCAGGCAAAATGTTAGTGTTATGGCAGAAGTTAGGAGTTAGGAGCTGTTGATGGCAATAGACTCGCTTCCCATCACATAAACTTAACATAACGGTGAAGTACGGCTTCTGCCGGTTCTTCTCCAAAGGAAACGGCCACCCGAACCGTGCACCTTTTTGTCGACGTTTTATAAGTGCCCATCTTGGCCTATGTGAAATAAAATATTTTGATTTAGTTTTTTTTTTTGATTTTACATTCCTGCCTTCCTCTTCGAAGCAGCCTAATGTTTTGATATTATTCGAAACAACAAATGTAATGAAAAAATAACAACGGAAAATTATGTTTGAATAATTAATACAACTTTTAGTTTTACACAGTATCAGTTACATTTTAAAATAACAAAAGCTCTACTGGGCATTGTAACAATATATTTAAAAAGTTTTTATTTAATAATTCAGGCACTATGGATTACACCGGGCGGAAGTGCGGTGAACAGCACAAAAAAAAAAAAACAAATAAAATGTTTCCGTACTCGGCTTTCATAAGTTGATTTCTGCTGACTGACGGCCCCTAGAGGAAAAATCAAGTCGTGTGAAATTTTGAGCTACACCCTGTATTCGTCATATGTTAGATAAACATGTGATTGCTACAGAGTGTTCTTGTTTATGTAAGAGGAAATTGCACTTTATGAGTGTATGGTGGCTTTAGTTATTCATGTAGCTTATACATTATGTATTTACATAGGTGTGCGCGGTTGTCACGGGTATCTCTTTTAAATGAAAAGAAGTATTTTTCTACCTAGATGGCTATAGCATAATGCGGTCTGAAAGGCAACCGTGATGACAAATTATAGGAACTAACAATCATCATCATCATCATTCTTCTGCCCTTATCCCAATAAATTTGCAGCATGTCTTCTTTTTCCAAACTTCTCAATTACTTGTCACCTCATCAGACACTCCTTTCTTGCCATATATAAATTATAGATACTAATAATATAATGAACTATTTCTATTTGTGCGATTTAAACTTCACAGGAAGGACGGAACATGAAGTAATTCTTCTTGTGATTGATGATTTTAATGAGGTGTCGACAAATCTGACCTATCTTAGGTATACCTGAGATAGGTCAGGTTTGTCAATACCTCATTACAATAAGTTACTAATGTACGTTAGCAGTGATAGTCTAGTGGTGTAACTGTCGGACTGCCAAGTCATAGATCTCGAGTTCGAACCCAAGACACGCACCACTGATTTTTATAATTATTACCTCACGATGTTTTCCTTCACCGAATTGCTTCGGTGAAGGAAAACCAGCATGCATGAGACAGATTTCTCGAAAGCATGTAAAGTCAAGTCAGAGGCCCTTGGGTGGCATAAAAACTCTGACACCAGGTTAGGCACTAACACACAAAAAAGAAGAAGTTACTAAAGTTATAAAAAACTACCATATCCTACATCCAAGATTAAGCGCTAACTTGTCTTTGATCGCTAATATAGCTGTCGCTAATAAAGGCTCTGCTCCCCCGAGCTTTAAACCGGGTAAGGTCCAAAAATTATAACTTTCGCGAGGTAACTTAGTATCCCTCCACCGGCTTATCTACGAATCTCTTCCATTGTTTTCGTCCCAAGTTTCAAGTTCCTCCTATCAGCCTATAGGGAAAGTTCACCACAAAAGGTGTTGTCTCCGACGAAAATTAAGCTTTTTTCCCCGCATATTGATTAGAAAATTAAAAAATATCCCCCGGTACTAGGGTAGTACGAACTCGTTATCTCGAGGAGGTAAATCGGCCGGCGGTACGCAGGCGACCCGCGATAGAAAACTTTTTCCGTTAAACCTTACAATTTATAACTGCCTGGTACACATTCTTATACTCGCTAACAAGTTCTGTATGCTAGCGAACGATATACGACTTTAATAAGGAATATGTTTATTTTAATACAGTAGAATTGAGAATTGTGTTTGTTTGTTGAATATTATTTTAGTGTTTTGCTTGATAATATCTTAAACAAACAGAAATGAAGGTAGTTATAACAAGTCAAGGGAAAATAGCCTTAGAAGGTCATGTACTGACCTTATTGGTGAGGGTCTTCAGAAGGTCAGGTGCGTAGTACTCGCAACCGGCGTGCGTGTATGACCAGCCCCCGTATTCACAAACGCTTCGATTTGATTTCGATCGATGTCTATCTTTTTCTGGCATTACGAAAGCGAGCGAGATAGACATAAATGAGTTTTTCGAAGCGTTTGTGAATACAGGGACAGACAATGATTTTATAAAGAAAGATAAGCTACCTTCATACTGAGCGGTGTTCAAATATCGTTGTGTTGTTACGACTGCGATAAAAAATACGGAACGTATGATGCGGAAAGAGATAGCTATTGCGCTTGACGTACTTAAATTACGACAATTGTCTGAATTTGTCTGCAACAATTTGCGCGTGCTAGTGCGATATCTACCTCTTTTTATTTATAATATCATTGTGGACAGATGTATGAACGTGGAGGAGGCGAAAGGAGTATGTAAGGATCGTGGCACTTGGCGTTCTGTAGTCTCTGTCTACCTTCAAAAAAGGCGTCAGTTTACTGTGTTGAAAATAGTCAAAATATTAATAATAATATCTAATTTTATCTATGGCCATTTATCATTAGATAATATACCTATCGCGTTTTGTTACACACGCGTTTTGGCCGATAACAATTATATGGATATTTGTTGAATCTATTTTATAGTTCAAATGGTTCAGGCTGTATTTAAAATGGCCGATAAAGTTTAATTGTTACAGCCAGTATTGAGCGATTCAAAACTATTTACATACCCTCTATTAAAATAAAAGACCTCTTGATGTGAATATCATGCTAATTTTGGTTGATGTGCAGCCGTTTCAAGAATAAAAATAAACAGGTCATCATCTGCCTAGCACGGGGCTACTGCCTAAAGCCTCCACAGCCCAGTTAATACTAGGTAATACCAAAAACGATACCCCTTGGTAAGACTGGTTGTCAGACTTTCGGGCCACTGACTGCCCGTAACGTCTGTCAAAGATCCACATATGACAGCCGAGACCAACGGCTTTCTGAGGCACGGAGGAAACACGGTACATATTGGGTGGTAACCCATCCACAGACCAACCTTAGAAGGGCGGCTTAATCAGAAGATCGAACGGATCGAACCTATTATTTATCCTAGAGCTCCTAAATAAAGAAGTCTGAACAAAAAAGCAAACTTATGGCGTGACTAGCTTTTGCTTGCAGCTTCACCCACGTGGAGGTCGGAATTATTATAATTATTTTATTTATTTGAGCAAAGTAAATAAAATATAAAAGAATTATAAAATTCTATTGATTCGTGTTCTAAAATAATTCAAATATTTATGCAAAGATGGGTCAGCTAATTGCTATAACTTACTGTACTATCGAGGTAAAAAGTATACTATGTATGTACGTATATAAGCCAGGACATGGACTACATTTGTGCTAAATTTCAAAGAAAATCATCTACTAAATACAGAATCCATAAAATGGTAAAATCATCATCATTCTCCTGCCCTTATCCCAATTCATTTGGGGTCAGCGCAGCATGTGTCTTCTTCTTCCATACTTCTCTCATCATTCGCTAATACAGAATCCTTAAAATGGTAATATCATTTACATTTATCCGATTATTACCTATAGAACTACATGCTTATTATGGTTGGTATATATTAGTAACATTTTCTTCACAATTTTAAATTATAACAAGAATACAAATCCTCTATTTCTCATTTTAAATTACTCGCTGAAACGAGCAAAAGATTCGATGGTAACTTAAAAATCTTAGATGAAACCAGCAAACGCAGGCAAACCAGGGTAAGTTATTAAAGTTAAACATTCGTGAATATACGCTATTAAAGTCCATAGAAATAGGTCGATAGCAATAATTAGCCGTACGTTCTTAGCTTAGTTCGAGTGCAGCTAGGAAGTAGGAAGTTTGCTAAAACTTGTTGTATCGCAAATTGCCATAACTAAGTAATACCAGTTCGCTTCCAAATGCAGGGGAAAGAGAACTTTTAAATTATTGCTTTAATAATTAAATTATTCACTCCGAATTTTAATTTGGTTTTGATAAAACTAAATAAAAGTCTACTTTTTACAAACGTAATAAAAAAAACACGAAATAAAGTAAACAAGATGAATAAAACTAACTTTGGTTTGACATTTTCAAACTTCAATTCGTGCAATGGGCAAAAAACAGGAAATTCGAGTTCCAATTTCAAAACGGTCTCCGTACAAATTAGCTGTCCGGCGAGAAAGGGCTCGGAATTGCGCGGGAGAAACGAAATTAAATGAATGTCAAGATGCGTTCCGGGTGAGTAGCAAAGGCAGTCTTGCATTCGGCTTTTCCACATGAGAACGGTCCGTGAAAAAGGACGATTTGATTAACTCCAAAATGTCACTTCACTGATGCCAATAGAACGTATTGTGCTATACGTGACTGTATTGTTAATTTTCATTTAATAAATATTATTTCAAAAATTAAGTTGACAACGCTTCACACAAACCTTTTTGCAGTCTGCATGTTAACAGGCTCTTTACTACTTTATGACATTTTGCATCGTTAGTCAAAAATGTTCATCTGCATTTGTCGGCCACAATAGTTCCGTGTGTGTGATTTACAGAGCAATCAAAACATGGCGTTGTGGAAAACTCTCGGTTGGTTGTCCCATAAAACAATATTGTTGTTGCTGAGCGCCGCAACCGCATTAACATTCAATGGAGTTGTCCGCAAACGTTGAAACTTTAATGTATTGGACAGGATGCGTAATAAAATCAAATAGTAAATACCTGGGAAGTAATAAAAGAGAAGATTGTATGTTTGGGGTTATGAGCCGACTGAGGGGACGTTGTTGCGATCCGTGCTTAGCTATAGACGCGTCATTATTTGGAACGCGGCTGTAATTGTTATTAGGTTGCGTACATACATGCGGCGCGTTGTTTGCGGTTGACTGTTAGTGACGCGCACTATTTCATTGGTAGCGTTCACAGTTAATCGGTATAGCAATCAGAAATGTAGCAGCAAATACATAGTTGATCTCCAGTATCGTCGAGCGAGCGATTTGTTGTGTATCGAATGAAACAAAGTGCTCGCGTTGTTCCATTCAGCGCGTTCTCAATTAGCTGATCTAATCTATTTAATCTGAGCTTTGACGCTCTGGTTAAGCTTTGTTTTGATGCTGAACTGCATACGGGGTGGTGTCAAGGCCACTGTCACAAGTACCTTAGAAGTTACTTCTCTTAGGGATAGCAGAATTCACGAAATAATGTTTCGTTTAATTTTGAGTTTTTCCTTGTCTTCTCACACCTCTTCTGATAGGTTGGGGAAGGCATTTGGCTTACACATTTCGTGTCAGAATTTTCCTCGTGCCCGATCACACGGCAACTGACTGAACGACATCCGACCTCACAATATTCGGTCACTGCCACGTGAAATGCTCTGAAAGCATCTCAATATGTGACGACACATTACACACGCGTAAGTGATATTAATACGGCCTTTGTCCTCTAACAAAGCCAGCATTCAATTTGTCTTATTTTCTTCCACTTCTCAACGGATTGATATAAACGCTCGCCCTGCAAAGATCTTTGTTTTAATTTACTTATAAAAACGAAGACGGTGTTTTTTTTTCGTCTACTCGTTGCAAGCGAAATTGAAATTCGTGTTTTTCTTCTTAAGTTGCATATTCTAGGTTCAATATTGTGAATAAAAGCTTTGCTGGCAGCTTTGTCTGAGTCAATTTGAATGGGAGTAGATTTATGTACGAGTCGATGTAAAGATTAATGATATTCGTATCTTTGAATGTCTAACCAATTCGTTTTTTGAATATCCAAATATTTTTTGTTTCCATTTCAATAACATAACTTGAAATTAAATTGGATAAATTCGATTTTTAATCATGCGTTTTCTTGTTTTACAGACACCAAGTTTTTCTGGCGGATTGGGGATAGGGGTTTAGTATTATTATGATCTGGAAGATTCAGCTTATCCTCCTAACAATAATCCCGTGATCGTATCTTCGACGGTCACATGATCTAATTTAATCTGAAGTGGAGCTAGGTCACACGTTTATGGGATTACCCGGTATCTAACTAAGCCAAATAGATAGATAGAATATTCTTAATTATTTATTTATTTATTTGGTACACCAACAGCAATACATACTAAGAATTAATTTGAAACAATAAAATAACATAAAGTGCTGGTATGTATGCCTAATATAGGTATACGTATGCCTATTATTATATACACCATACAGATTTCAATTCACATACTTTAACTTTTTATAAATATTAATCGGCAGGCTAGAAGACTGAAAGCGTCCACCTTTGTACTACCGGAACTAAAAAAAAACTTTTCACCCTTAATCCCAGCTCATTCTTGAAACAATTTTGTTTCATGCAGCTTTGACACAAGACTATCAGCTTTGCCTATCTTTAATTTTTTAAAGGAAGAAAATCATCGTCTTTCGGAATAGTCCCTTGAAACTGAAATTTTCTTTTGAATTGTCCAAATAGGCTCCAGTCAAAATAAAAAGATGAAGGTACAGCTACGAGGCATAATACAACAGACTCCTCCGGTGTAGAATCTAACTCAGCTTTGATATTGGTCGGACTGAAGTTTTTCAAATTAAAGTTTTGTATCGCGTAAAATTGGTGGGTGTTCCCAATAATTCAGTGACCGTGTTCACTACTTGATGGGCGCAAAACCAATAATAAATGATACGGCGGCTTTAAACTCTAGATTTTAGTTTTATAAGGTTGGTACTCTGTTCTAAAGACATTATTTTCAAGCAATGACCGTTATAAGCCAGGTCGGGTACTTCTGGGACCAAACTAAATCTCAAACTCAAAGCATTTGTTTCAGTTAGACCATTCCAGGCATTTCTGAATGTCAAAAAAAAACAAAAAAATAACTTGTGAAAGTACTGAAGTTGCCCATTCCAAAGCGTAGATCTCTATGGAGAAGAATGGGAAAAAAGGAACTCCATGGACACTCTTTTAAATCAAAATATTGTTACAAAATCTAGGTAACATTATTCATGTTGAGAATTACATATACGTGAGAACGATGTAGAAATGCATAATGAGAGAGAAGAGCGTCCAGTGTAAAAAGGTATAATCAACTATTTAAAAATAAAGAAAACCATGGTAGCTAAGAGATGAACAGTCCCTACTGACGGCGCCCGTTCACGAACATGACACATGGATCAGCACCATTCAGCTCAACCATTTTACCAACCGTGTATCTATGAAAGGACAGTCATCATCACCTGCCTAGCTTTTTCCCAACTACATATATTGGGGTTGGCTTCCAGTCTAACCGGATGCAGCTGAATACTAGTATTTTACATGGAGCAACTGCTTATCTGACCTCCACAACCCAATTAGTATTGGGTAAAACGATACCCCTTGTTAAGACTGGTTGTCAGACTTTTTGGGCCGCTGACTACCTAACGACTGTCAAAGATCTGCAAATGACACCTGGGACCAACGGCTAAACGCACTTTCCGAAGCACGGAGGAAATTCGGTATGTAATGGGTGGTCACCCATCCACAGACCAACCTAGGTAAGCACGGCTTACCTTAAGAAAGACCTGAGCGGTTGTTATTATTTAGTCACGAGCTCCTGTCTATGAAAGGATAGTATCTTTTAATTATTATTGATTCGGAAACAACATTCCAAAAATAGCTTACAGCACCTCACTTTCAGCGTAACAAGGTTGTCACAGCACTATTACGAAACTCTCACGGCCCGTCTAACTTGAAGTACTTCAGGAAAGTTCTGAGGCTGTTATTGGCAACCATGTCAGAGATGCGATGAACGTCCAAACATATAGAGTTCACACTTGACACGGGTGTGACGTCATAAGCCCGGCTTGTTTGCGCCAAAATTAATTACCTATTGATCAGCGTAACGAAATTATTGAGATTTAATGTTTGGGAGGCAAATGTATGGATCAATGGGTTTGTGGAATTGAAGTGTTGAATGGTGGTTTGGGCGGTAATGGGAACTATTCCATAGGCGGAAATTAATTATTAATAATTATACTTCACTTGAGGAGCTCGTGGCTAAATAATAACAGCCGCTTGGGTCGATCTCCAGGTTAAGCCGCGCTTGCCTAGGATGGTCTGTAGGTGACCACCCGTTACATATCGAGTTTCCTCCTTGCCTCGCAAAGCACGTTAAGCCGTTGATCCCAGATGTCATTGGTAGATCTTTGACAGTAGTTACAGGTAGTCAGTGGCCGAAAGTCTGACAACCTGTCTTACCAAGGGATATCGTATAACCCAGTACTAAATATGTTGTGGAGATCAGATAAGCAGTCGCTCAAAAAACAAAAAACTCGGTCAAAAATACTGGTATGCAGCTGCATCCGGTTAGACTGGAAGACGACCCCAACATAGTTGGGAGAAGGCTAGACAGATGATGATGGATTATACTTTACTTGTACTGTGAAATTTGTAGTTTAATGCGATTTTTAATGCTGTGGTTGCCCTACAAGTCTAGTTTTGAGGAAAGGAACACAACTGAAATGAATAAATATGTATTTACTGGAAGTGGCCTGTGCCTAGCAGTGGGATGACGCAGGGTACACAGTACCAGTCAGTACTGGAAGTGACTTCTTGCTAGTAAAAGAGCTTCACGATAATGTAAAATACCCTCTCTCACACTTTCTAACACTAAATTAAAGCGCTTTGTTGGATTTTCAGCGCTCGGCTCAGCGGGTTTAGGCATTAATTGGAGTGACCTTTAGTGTTAGGTAAAAAGGGTATTGCAATTCTAGGAACACCGTATTTAATCTAGGAGGAGGCGTCTTAATACAACAACAACAAGCTTTATCTTATTATCTCGGACTATTATTATAACACAGCTAATTAAAACATCTTAGAGCAAGGCAATCTCAGCTTGATCGCATTAGCGCCCACGCAGTCCTCACAGAGAGATCTGACGCAAGATAGTCACTGAGAAGAGGCCCTAGCACGAGCGCGCGGTGTAAACGTTACGTAAAAACGACGATTTTTGAATCGAAAATACAATTATCCTATAGAATTTTAGTTAAATTGTTTGCAACAAACACAATAAGTATCATCCACAGTTATGAATAAATTCTTCAAATAATGATAATATTATAAGTGAAACGACTATGTTTTATTTTAAAATTGACGTAATTACGTTACGTTTACACCGCGCGCTCGTGCTAGGACCTCAGTCCTTATCTATCAAGATAATACATCTGTGTAATACACGAACACGTTATACAGTCAGCCCATCACAGCAATTAATTAAACAGTAACTATCTAATAGGACTCAAGATAATTGAGGCTTCGGCTTTCAATTTTGATTTATTACTAATTGGTTACGTTTAGGCGGCAAATCTGTAAGATATTAATGAACATGTTTATCAATAGAATAGTCCACAAAAGCGTGCAAAGTGAGCCTCTATTAAGTGAAAACCCGGCTTAACTCCGTCTTATTTATTGGTTTTGCTGTTTGGAGTTCCAATGTGTTTACTTTTGTCTACTTAGTTCTTGTTACGAGACTTATTAGTCCGACCTCTGTTGAAGTTTTTAGGTAGCAACACTGAAACGGGCCAAATGCGTTTCGGCCGACATTTTAGGTCCCTACTGTTCGTAGGCATTATTATTATTTCCTTTATTCATTCTACATAAACATTTTTGATATTTTTAAATATTGCTTTAAAAAAATACATTATTCTTTTATTCATTTTCAAACATATAATTTACATTTTTAAATATTTCTGTACAAAGTAACATAAAAAACATTTAAAAATATAAAAAATAGTACCCACCAGCATCGGGAACAGAGTCCGAGCTACCGGTGGTCAGGGCTCTTGAGAGAGGAACCTCCTAACGATACGCGCCGTGTCCAGAAGTACTGCTTTCCAAGCGCTTGATCCAGCTGCCAAGCGAGAGCCTCCTCAGATATTGGTCGAGGCTCTTGGCAATTAAGCCATTGGCTGACACGACTATCGGCACAATGACTGCTGTACTCACGTCCCACATGTCAACAACCTCGCATTATTATTATATTTATTATGTTTTATTATCGGTGTGTGTGTGTGATATGATTTTGGGGGACGGTCTCTTGTAAACTTTGACGTTCAAAAAGTGCCAAATGACATGATGAAAATGACTTTTAATTTTGATTGATTGTTTTTTTTTTAAATTGAGATAACAAAAAACAATGCTAGTTTGAAATAATATGCAGGGAGGAGAATAAAGAGGTATTTTTTGCCTCACCAACAACGGTCGTCGTAAAGCTATATACTGTTGGAAAACTTTAAAGCACTGAGTCAATATAGATACGACAAAATTTTCCACAAACAAAAATACAGCGTGTGGTTAAAACGTTTACGATGTTAGTGTTTTTTTCTGTTTTTAGTTTAATCTAGCTTCTTAGCCATCAGACCAAATGGTTTTAATAAGCGGCGGAGAATAGTTATTTACGTTAGCTCCATTTTCTACTTTTATTTACGTAAAAAGAAATTGGAGCGGATTTAAAACTGAACGTCTGTGGTAAATGATGATTGTTTTTATGTTTTAAAGGTGTTTTTTTTCAGGAAAAGTGACCCATATTATTATTTTGGGCGATTCTTACCTCGATGAGGAATCGCTTAAAATACGATTAGTGGTATATTCCGTGGTTCCATAATTTTTATTCTGTGAATCCAAACGAAACAGTATTTAAAAGCTATTATTATATTTAATATCTAAATAACTCGTCGACTGTTGACTATATTGTCTATATTCGTGGTTTGTATACTGAAATGTGAGTTTTATGAGAATAATTGGTATTAGCGTAGGAAGACTCCCTAACTTTGTCTTGCTAAAAATAGATGTCTTTTGACTCATCCTGTGGGCGGTAAGGGTCGTAATTAATTGTATTGGCAGAACCGTCTTGTGCCTATTAAGAAAACAAGATTTTTCGTAGGCATTTTTTCTGCTTGATGTTTTTGGTTCTTTTTGTTAGTGAATTAAATAAAATTATTTTTGTAGTAAGATACAATTTTTTGTTTTACAATATGCAACTCCCGCATTCCCCTTCAACCTAAGGGGAAGATATATAAAATATATAATATGGTTAGACCTGCTGTCTTGTCAGAATGTTCAGCCACAAAAGGGATGAATGAAATGCATGTGGCTGAGATGAGAATGCTAAGGGGGATGTGTGGTGTGACAGAAATGGATAAAATAAGGAATGAGAGAAGAGAATGAGAAGAGGAAATCTGAAAGTGGCGCCGGTGACTGAACAGTTGTGTGGTAATCGGTTATCGTGGTATGGACATGTGATGCGGAGAAATGAGTAAAATGAAGTAAGGAAAATGTTGAGTATGAATCAAGATGGCTATAAGAGTAGAAGAAGACCAAAGAAACGATAAATGGACTGTTAGTGTAAATGAATGAAAAAGTGTGTAAATGAAAGTGAATGAGTATTAAAAAAAATGTTTCTTTGGGAAGGTTGTTTGTTATCATGAGTATATGTAATCACCTGTTTAAGTACCGGTCACTAATTACCAGTCACCCTATATAATATTGGTTTCGTATTTTAGGCCCCCTTTTCAGACTTCAAGACATGATAAAACATGACAAAAAAAAATCTACAAATTCAACCAAACACAAAGTGTAGTAGAAGCAGTGCAGTATTTCATTAATAGTAACTAAAAACTTCTTCTTTATTTACGTCATCATCTTTTACCATTTATTTACACATAGCTAAGAAAATACTTGAACAAAATGAGCAATATTTTGATCAAACGTTACGGTAAGGATAAAATTGCTGACACGTCTACTTGAAAATATTGTCTTCGGCAATGTGAAATGGTGCGTTAAGCATTCAAAATGTTGGCTGACTCAGATATTCGTTGAGGGGTTACATTTCAATGGATTTATTCTTGACTAGCTTCTGCCCGCGACTTCGTACGCGGATCCTGTTGCTTATGCCAGCGACAACGGGGTCGTCAAAATCGAAGATCTGAAACGTCTGATGTCGAATTCTAAGAGCCCGGGGACGGGAAAACAACGGGATGCGCGAGACGATTCGAGACGTTCCAGATCTTTCATTTTTGTAAGTCAGAAGTCGATGCGTAGATACGCTTGGAACTCAAGCGTAATTCTCTATCCGTGAACGTCTCCGACTCGCGAGACAATGCGTGACGTTCACGATCAGTGGTCAGTCGCGCATCACGATCCCCACTTGTCTCTAGAGACCTAGAAGTTGATGCGTAGATACGCTTGGAACTCAAGCGTAATTCTCTATCCGTGAACGTCTCCGATTCGCGAGACAATGCATGACGTTCACGATCAGCGGTCAGTCGCGCATCATGTTCTTCACAGTTCTCTAGAGACCTGGATGTAGATGCGTAAATACGCTGAGAACGCAGGCGTGCTTCGTTATCCAAGAGGAAGAGAAGAGAAGAGAGGAAGAGGTTTCCACGGAGCGAGTTGCAGCCTGATGTTCTCGAACAGCATCAAGTCTCTCCTGACGTTCTTCGGTAGATTCTTGGGATCTTATGATCCTCAATCTTTTAGCTCCTTTGGAACATTGGGAAAGATTTGACCTCTTTCTAGGCATGGTTATAGTTTTATTGTGAAGATACCTGATCAATTAAAATCTAAGTGACTGCTCCCCTGCGTTACCGGGTAGGCTACCGCGTCACGAAGATAAGTGGAAAAAGTCTAAAACACTCAAATAACATAAGCCCGAAGGCATATTTATTCGATAAAGTAAAAAAAATAAATAGGAGTTTTAATCCAGTAGAGTCAAATTTTCAATGATATACCGTCGTCATCGAATATCAATCCTAAACTGTTACCGCCTTCACCGCGTGGAGATACTCCCAGCTTATGTTATTTTATAATTATACAGTGAAATTAGTGATAGCTTTGATATCCACATCAGATGTTTCTGATCTTCGATTTTTATAAGTCAACAGGAAAAGCCCATCAGACCGAACAACTTTTGCTAAGACGTCATTCCTATATATGTTATGGTGTAGCTGGGCTCTTGGAGTTCCACAACAGGTGTTCCAGATCTTCGATTTTTATAAGTCAACAGAGAGTGCTCATCAGATTGAACAATGTTTGCTAAGACGTCATTCCTATATGTGTTATTGTGTAGCTGGGCTCTTGGAGTTTCACAATAGGTGTTCCAGATCTTCGATTTTTATAAATCAACAGAGAGTGGTCATCAGATTGAACAATTTTTGCTAAGACGTCATTCCTATATGTGTTATGGTGTAGCTGGGCTCTTGAAGTTCCACAACAGGTGTTCCAGACCTTCGATTTTATAAGTCAACAGAGAGTGCTCATCAGATTGTACAATGTTTGCTAAGACGTCATTCCTACATGTGTTATGGTGTAGCTGGGCTCTTGGAGTTCCACAACAGGTGTTCCAGATCTTCGATTTTTATAAATCAACAGAGAGTGGTCATCAGATTGAACAATTTTTGCTAAGATGTCATTCCTATATATGGTATAGTGTATCTGGACTCTTGGAGTTCCACATCAGGTGTTCCAGATCTTCAAATTTATTCTCTCAGCAGAAAATGCTCATCACGTGGAACAATTTTTGCTATGGTACCATTTTTGTATCTCTTATAGTTTAGCTATTCTATTGCGGTTCTGCATCAGGTGTTCAAGTTTCCAAGATAAATTATAGCCTATATGTTGCCCAGACTTAATACCTACACAACAAAAAAAAAACTTTCAAATCCGTCTAGTAGTTCCGAAGATTAGCGTGTACAAACAAACAGACAAACAGACAAACAGACAAACAGATAAACAGACAAACAGACAGAATTTTTTTTTTGGATTCGTGCTCTATTACTGTTTCTAAACCCCCCTCAATTTTTTTTTTTAAATATCTTCAATGTACAGACACAGTTTTTTTACTGTCTTATTATATGTATTATTATTATATTATATGTATAGATAAGCCCACGATGTTTACAAACAGAATTGTATAGTTGTACTATGTACGAGGATCTTGATTTTTCGATACTATCATAAACATCACTTCCTCAAATGTTTACCAAAAAATACCCTTGCGTTTGATACAAGAGCCAAACGGTTCTTCATCATCATCATCTGCCTAGCCTTTTCCCAACTATGTTGGGGTCGACTTCCAGTCTAACCGGACACAGCTGAATACCAGTATTTTGCATGGGGCTACTGCCTGTCTAACCTATACAACCCAGTTAGTACTGGGTAATACAATATCCCTTGGTAAGACTGGTTGTCAGCCTTTGGGGCCACAAACGGGACCAACGGCTTAAGGTGTTTTCCGAGGCACGGAGAAAACTCGGTATGTAATGGGTGGTCACCCATCCATGGACCAACCTAGGTAAGCGCGGCTTGACCTGAGAATCGACCCGAGTGGCTGTTATTATTTAGACACGAGCTCCTCTGCCAAAAGAGTCTTGGTACTGTAAATGAATTATTGATATAAAAAGATGTTTCTTGAGTGTTTTACCCATTAATTTTGCCTTATTGGTCCGTGGAGATAAGTTGCTCTGTGAAAAATATTGCTACCGCGAAATATCTCTCAACCAGCAAGTAGAGGCTAAAGATCTGAGCCCCTTACGGGCTTTCAGTCTTTACTTTATACGGTTATCACTATGCTGACGCTACAAGACCTGTTTATTTAAAATTTACATAATATTTCTACGCGTCTATCCCTTCAACAACATGGCCACAAGCTACACGTTCAAACGACACACAGGTTGCGACAACTACTGCGGAGAAAGCAAGAAAGAAATGGCTTAGTCACCTAGACGTGACCTGCGACACGACGGGTAAACATGCGGTGGCAAAACAAATGACGCACGAGCGTGTCTCTGTCTTCACGCAAGTTGCAACGCCGCCGTTCGCGTCGCCTGAGGTCAGGAACTGGGTGTAGGTAAGTCAGAGAACATATTTGAAGAGTGTCTTAGTCGACTCTACACCATAACTCATTAGAGTCGACTATCCAGAACCTAAGTACTTACCCAGGCGTTAGAAACAGATCGAGTTTTAGGAGGAGACTGACACAAAGTTTTCTTCTAACTGAGCCGTGAGTAACAGAGACGATGTTCTACAATGTACTTTTTCTTTAAATCAGAACAATGACATAGCGTCATGTCTTTTTTCCCCGAAGAGTTAGTCAGAGGTATATCATTCTAAAGTACACTCACATTTCGCTATTTATGTACACGTCCCATATCATAGAGGGCAAGCTTATTAACCTGAGTGTAATTACAGACTACATCCATAGTCCTGTTTGGAGGCATTGGATTGGGCTGCACATATTGTAGGCTGACTGGCGTTCTCGTATGTGTTGTATTTGTGACTTACTAACATAGCTTTAAGTTATCTTGATGTACTACTAACACTTTATGGACCGAAAAGTCTGAAATAAATGTTTTGAATTTGAATTAACATCAACAGGGCTCACACTCCAGGCTGTTATTGAGAAATTCGGAAAAAACCTAGTAACACATCGTCCACCATCCCGAGTACAATTCCTAGGTGGGGAAATTTATGCTCAGCTGTACCGTTTGCGACCACTAGTCTAACGAGGCAATTTCTTTAACACGATTTGCTGAATTTCTATTATATGCCTGAGGGGATGCGCGTGAGTGTCAAGTGTCTGTCGTGGAAATGTCGTTCGCGCAAATGCCCACTCACGCACTACGTATATATTTGCGCAAACGGACACTTGCTCGAATGGACATAATTAATATGTAATTGAATTATATGCCCATTCGAATGTCTTTTCGCGCAAGTGGGTTCGCGCAAGTGTCCTAATACCCAGTACTTAGTAGTCCACCTTACAAAGCATTTCTTAAAATAAAAGAGCCATTCAACAAAAAGACAATTCAACTTTTATGACTGACCACGAAGTTTAAAAGTTGTCACAAGTTAAGGCTCCAATTTAAAAATGAAACAAATTAATGATGAAAATTACATAATACAGCGTTGTGAGTGAAAAGCCTCGTAATGCTGGGCCGGCGGAAATTCTCTCTATTCAGAGGCGACCCCGCCGAATAAATTGTTACGATTTTTCTTTGACGCCTCTAGTAGGTCCTTTAGACTGCGGTGTGAGTTAGAGGAGAGTGGAGAGGAGTAAGCGTTTGTTGATGACGGTGGTATTGTATGGAAAGAGTTTTTGTGTAGATGTGAAGACTGTGGTCGTAAGTGGAGATTATCAAGCTGCAAGGTTACTTTTAAGCTATTCAGGAATTTCAAATAAATTATGCTGATCTCGTAGGCTGATCGAGATGTTGTTTTTCATTGGTTCTTATTCAGATAGAGAAGATGCCCATTTGGTAGCAGTAGGTAGTTGAAAGAACAATGTGTGATTGTAGTCAGTAAAGATGTGACAAACTCAATTACCAAGGCAAGGAATGTCCTCCATTCAAGAGAAATTCATATAAAAACCGGCTAAGTGCGAGGCGGTCTCGCGCATGAAGGGTTCCGGGGTTGGCTTTAGTATCGTTTGGCAGGCGGAGAGGGGTAAAGGGGGTTAAAACTAGTAGGGCTTGGGTTCCCGATTATAACGCTACCACTCTTATTACAAGGTAATGCATATTTTTCGAAAAATTTATGAAAAATGTTTCGAACCCCAAATCAGTTAAAAAGCGAAAACGGAACGTTAAAATGGGCGATTGACAACCAAATCTGTTCCACATCATTCCAGTGGTGCAAAATAACGTGAAAACAAACTTAAAAGGGAACGTAAAAAAAAAAGTATGTTATGTGTTTTCAAAACAACCTAAAAATCACCAATGTAGCCCCACTGATTACTTTGGAAGCAAAAGCGAGCGAAGCGAGCTCTGGACTTGGGGCACCCCGACTCGGACAGGTTAGGTTAGAAGGGGATGGCGGGGTCGAATGAGCGAGCGAAGCGAGCGAATAGACCCCGCCATCCCAAACGATACTAAATTTTTACCATTTTTATTAATGTGGTCCAAATTATATAATATTCCTGAAATTTTAAGTTTAGTCCCTGCGTGAGTGAAATTGCCATGTCGTATTTTTTATTTATTTAACGTATACGGTTACTCATGTATTTATTTAAATGGTTTTCTTTTTCTCATTTAATGTATTTTTTCACATTTTTTAAGGAAACCCCCGTTTCTATTACAACGTAACAAAGTCGCTTATTGCTCGTAACATAGAGTTGGATTTATTTTTTAGGCTTTTGCTTGCGTCTTTACCCCGCTTGGAATGCTAAAAGAAGCAATTTTGACACTTTCGATACGGCGATACATGTAGGCAGTAGTTTTTTAAATACATTATAATATATCTGACACCTATACTTCCTTACTAATATTATAAATGCGAAAGTAAGTTTGTTTGTTTGTTTGTTACCTTTTCACGACTAATCCACTGAACCGATCATCCTGAAATTTTGTTTATATACGTTGTCAGGTTTACAGCAACGGATATGGGGTAAATTAACGCGAACGAACCCGGGGGCAAAAGCTAGTACAAAATAAATTCATCACATACAAAAATGTATATATATATAAAGGTTTACTTAAAAAAATATTACTTTGATACTGAACTTTTTATGTGACTATAGATAGGCGATTTTTTCTCTAGCTGAAAAATAATGCCGAACGATTCTGTAAATAACACACGTAGCTTTTTTGTTAGCAGTTTTCTATTTTTTAAGACATTTGTGTACTTTAACAAAGTGCGTATTTTATAAAAATAGGGTTGGTCCTCGTATATTTTATTCAAATAGAAATGGACTCGATTTATATGTCTGAAAAACAGTTCGGCTTGCATGTGAATAGCTTAAAAAATAAAAGAATGTACCACTGGAATAACAGTTATTTGGTTGGTTATTTACACTTTGATCAATTTCGTTATTCCCTGATTAATCGGTATATTTTTTTCAGTTGTTCAAATGATTGTTCAGCAATTTTAGATGGAAAAGGCCAATGTTTGTTATGATTTACAAAAAAATCATTGAGTATTTTTTTACAGTTTGTGGTGTGGCGAATGGGGTTGCGTTACACGTTTTTTTTTCGATGATTATTTTTGAAACAAAAAGATCTATCAGTGGCGGATTTTTTTCCAGATAGATTGTTTGACATATTTCACATTTTACTGAAAGTAAAAGTTGTGTCATATTTCCCTTAACCTTTTGTTGGATACTACAATTTACACCTTTGTATTAATTTAGGAATTAACTCACGTTATAAAGAAAAAGGAAATAAACGATAAGGTTCAAATTAGAATAAAAAAAGAGGCGACGGTTGAGGCGGGTCAGAAGTGTGACATGTACATGAATGATTTCTTTCCAATAACTATTTAAATGAACTATATAAACGCCTTTTATTTAAAGTAGGGTACCAGTTCGTAAACTGGTATCTAACAGTACATACCTACTGTACGGTTCTCATCAACCGTACGTTTACTTTGCGAACGCAGCAACCTACTTGGATGTCGTGCGTCACAAATATTACGCTATAATTGTAACTTTTCACGCAAGGCAGATCGAGTCAGACAACAACTGTGGAACTAACCACTTGTCAAGAGAAAGAATCGCTGCCAATTTAACTTGTTAACGTTCAACTTTTATAAATAACTTTAAACCTAACTTGTGGTTCTTTCTGTGTACTCCACAACTAAACGAACATTAACATTGATAGTGTGCGGTGCCTACAATCATTGGCTCCTACACCTAAATAAACATCATCTGCCTAGCCTTTTCCCAACTTTATTGGGGTCGGCTTCCAGTCTAACCGGATGCGGTTGAATACCGGTATTTTACATGGAGCGCCTGCCTATCTGACATCCACAACCCAGTTAGTACTGGGTAATACGATACCCCTTGGTAAGACTAGTTGTCAGACTTTTTGGGCCACTGACTACCTAACGACTGTCAAAGATCTACAAATGACAGCCGGGACCAACGGCTTAACGTGCTTTCCGAGGTACGGAGGAAACTCGGTTTGTAATGGGTGGTCACCCATCCACAGATCAACCTAGGCAAGCATGGCTTAACTTAAAGATCGACCCTAGCGGCTGTTATTATTTAGCCACGAGCTCCTCCCTCCTACATAAACGTTACTCCAAAAACAAATAGGTAAGGTGCACCTAACATCCGTGAAATATGGAAGGATTTGAGCAGGTCTTTGACTCCGCAAGCGGCTTATTGATAGCTTTAATCAGACGTCGTCGAATAAATGGCTATGTCAATATGGATTTATCAACTTTATGGGCATTGAGGGGAGGAAAATAGTGTTTTTGTCGTTCGAGGGAAGGTTTGTGTTCTTATATGGTGTGGAAGATAGGAATGGAAGGTTTTTGACGGTTCGTTTAAGCTAATTTAGGGTTGAGCGTAATTTATGCAGCTCAAAATGAGTTGCTGATTTTTTTTAAAGTTTAATTTATATTACGTATAAGTTTTTAAACTGTCATGGTCACAACATTAACAGTAACTCTAGATGTTTACTGTTTGCTTTGTGGTCTCAAACCAAACAGTAAACATGGTAAATATCCCTTCTCTAGAGTTAATGTTAATTAATATTATTACGTATTGCTACATCGTTTTCACATAATGGACAATCTCGACGTGAATGATGTTGAGATTGGACAGTATTTACCAAGGTTTTTGTAACAATATTCTGATTTCAGGAACACTACTCTGCGCTAAAAAACAGGAATTACAAACTTAGGCAAAAAGGCTGCCAGGCTCAAATAGGATTGGACAGGTTAAGTAAGCCGCATTCATAACGACCGCTGGGCAAAGGTCTCAATACGATGGGTAGCTGAGGATGGACGGCACCACCAAGGCCAGCCTAGAAAGAGGCAGCGAGATGATCTAGACCCGCATCACGAAGGCTGGTGGCGCAGGAGAAGTGCACCTGAAAGGATGTGGGGGAGCCCTTTGCCCTGCAGTGGGACATAAAAGGCTTTAAAAAAAAACAACTGATCTAAAAGAGTGTCCATGGAGAATCTTGCCCGTTCTTCTCCATAGTGATCTACGCTTTGGAATGGGCAACTACAGTACTTTCACAGTTATTATGCCTTGTATCTGTGACTGCAGCTTCACTTTATGTTTATTTGTTTCGACAATTCAAAAGTTCTTGTAACTAGCCTACTTGAATTTTTTTTTTTTGAATTCGTAATTATTGAATGTTTAACAGTTTCACTAAACTTAAACCTGTTCAAAAATAATTCGTCAGGGTTAGTATCACACGGTTCACGACCTACTCAAGAAACACGAGTGTTACTAAAAATAAAGTCCTGGAACAAATAATCTAAAATAATACAGCTTATCCCTTATCACTTCACCTCAACTTATCTTGAAGACTTTCGTGAAATGTTTCCCTGATAATCTCAATAAGTAGTACTATTACACAAAAACTAAAGGCCGTAAGAGGATTACTTCAAGGA
Organism: Noctua pronuba; assembly: GCA_905220335.1. Taxonomy (NCBI): domain Eukaryota; kingdom Metazoa; phylum Arthropoda; class Insecta; order Lepidoptera; family Noctuidae; genus Noctua; species Noctua pronuba. The sequence continues at coordinate 17,048,912 of LR999904.1, read as the reverse complement.
GCTAGGAGGTTTGTTTTTCTTTCGGTAGAGTATAAATATTCATCTATACTGAGCGGTAAAATTATTACAAACAAGCTTTTACTCGCTGCTTCACTCCCGATAAATACACAAATTAACTACACGGGAACGTTTTAAATGTAGCCCATGGGGTAAAAGTGAAGGAATTTTCTGAATCGGATTAATAGTTCTGAAGATGGACTCCTGCATACAAACTTGCATACAAATTGTACGTCTTTATAATATTAGTATAGAGTATAGATACAAGTTCTATATTTGAAAATTCTTCCGAAATGCCCTATGCATCCTCATCATAAACACATCTCGTCTGCTAGAGCACTACAAAAACTTGAATTAATAATTAATAATAATTTGATGAATTTAGCACAGGTACTTAGATTCGAGAATTCACGCCCTCACGAGTGATCGCATAAGCTTTGACTAAAAGGAGACCTGAGGGAGGCACTTTAAGTATGTGACATAAGGCTTCGCGAACAAGATAGGTAACCCTGATACAAACCTATGAAAGCATCAGAAACATTATGAAACTGAAGCATCCATCATTTACCCACCAAATATGAAAATCAATTTCAACATAACATCACGCCTGTAATCCCCGAAGGATTAGGCAGAGGTGTACCTAATAGTACACCCACATTTCGTCAGTTATGCTTAAACCCCATGTAATAGGGGGCGAGCCTATTGTCATCAACCAGGCACGAATCCAGACTCCGTGGCTACTACTGAGAAATTCCTGATGGCAAAAACCCAATAACATTTGCCCAACCCGGGAATCGAATCCAGGATTTCTTGCTCAGCAGTCGCGCTTGCGACCACTAGACCAACGAGGCAAACAAAATCATTTTCAAACATTAATATTGATGAAACAACAATTCCAATGAAATTTTAATAAGTTCGTGATAATATTTTAATTACCGACCGTTGATGCAACAAACAAAAGGTCTGGTATTAAACGAGTTACTATCGGTTTTGTTTGTCGGGCTTTTGTGCTGCAGTTATTTCAAACATTGTTCGTTTATTGGGAGAACTCTCGATTTGATTAACTGCTTTTATTTGGTTCATTGAGATTTTACGTATTTTAGCAGTTCTACATACGTTAGCGTATTTTTAAATTTCGATACAGAAGTATCAATACGGAATGATGAACACACGGAAAGTTTTAGACCTCCAGTCTACCCAGACGCAGCTGAACACCAGTATTTTACATGGAATCACTGCCTGTGTAAAACACGATACTCCTTGGTAAGACTGGATGTCAGATTTCTGGCCTTCCTTTCCTGACTACCCATAGCGACTGTCATGGACAAGAAGGAATTAAAATTTTCTTACGGTTTTTGGCAATTTGTAGGTCAATCGACCGTAACACATATGGCTTTACTGAGTTATAATCATTAAAATCATGAATCCAAATGCCATTGAATGACTTTTTCATGAAATTGTCAATCAATGGGATCAAATGAACTTAGAGGCAAACTGGCCGGCAAATTGCAAAAAAAACTTAAGATTTTTTTTAAACGTTGTCCCAAACTAGGAATTTCTCCTGTATCGTGGGTGCGTTTACAAATTTTTAAACTCACATACCCAAACAGCCAGACCCGGAACAACTACCTGTAGGCCATACAAATATTTGTTCCGTGCGGGACACGCAGCGTAGCAGTCAATCGCCTAGCCACTGCGCCAACCGCGTCGTCATTTTGCGGGCTACCCTGACGCTTCCATCTTAAACTTGCTTTCCTCAAGAAGGATGGGTCTCGTTATATCATGAACGGACATCCACAGACCGACCTTGGCAAACGTAGCTAGACCCTTGCGTCTGGTACTGTTTAATCGCGGACTCTGTGACTCTGTATGTTTGCCTATAGACAGTCATCGTCTCATTTGACAAAGGCTCTTGAAAGCAAATCATGGGGACGGTATCATAATTGCAATATTAAATTCGCAGAATAGATTGACAGAACAATATTTATCGTTTACAAACAGGAAAGGAAAAAAAGTACAAAAGACGTTCATTTACACGTGTAAATATACCTCCAATATGATTATAGATACAATTTGGATGCCGTCGCCGTGGGAAAATGTCTTGAGAAAATGCGATGACCTAGAAGCAAAACATCGAAGGCAACATCTTCGTAGTACGATCCGGTGGGACCATTTCCGAACTCCACGTGGGGGAAACCGCGGACATAAGCTAGTAACTGCTATTTCCATAACATCACATTTGGCAGCAGGTTTCAAGTGAACCCTTCGTCATTGCGAAAGGCAGAGGATTTCATTCAATTTAGAATGCAAGAAAAAAAAACAGTTACATTTTTTATCAAGTTCAAGTTCGCAGCTGAGAGTCTAAAACTCCCAACTTAGCACAGTTTAAATGCTAATTTGACGAGGCATTAGAACCTTCTCATTCTACTTAATCTTAGTTAGTGGAGCAAAAACTTCATAATTAATTAAACGTCTTATATAAAAGAGGGAACGGATTAGGATCGTGGCTTTCACGACTTATTTGAGGGGAATGATACCTTATGTACTTGTACATAAGGTAGTTATATAAGCGTAGATAATCTTCGTGTCCTAAATGACGCAGGTTTTCAGTTAGTAACTGGTACTAGTGCTGGTTCACTTAAATTAATTAAAGTAGGTGAGCGTAGTCGCTACTTCAAATGAAGGGTGTGAGACATTTGGTAGTCGGTAAGTGTCTAGAGGTAGTTTTCGACAGCTAAGCTTAGTGAGAATTATCCTAAAACTGATTGGTCGTTTTAATTCGTAACGGTGAAGGCTTTGTTTGGAAACTTCAGTGCTACCTATTGAAAGTTATGTAGGTAGTTATGGATAACAATGTGTTTGTTTGAATGATTTTCACATCGAATTATCGCGGCATAGTGCTCAACTTTAGTGTCCACACAATTTCTGAGTTATAAACAGGCTATGATTGTTAGTCAAATCTCGAAGATTCAGCCTAAATTGGCCTAGGTATCAAGAATAAATCGTATATAATATACAAGCTGTCGTTTTGCATCCTCGTCAAATTCAAGGAGGTAACTATGCTAATGATTTTCGACCCGAATCAATATTAAAATTTAAAAAGTTTTTTTTTGTAACGGAAATCGGTAAGTTTGAACCACCAGTGTCTGTTCCTCGCCCTATAACCGCGTTTTCAAACACATAAACAAACTCAAACGTTTATTCGATAATTTCTTATTCCCTAAACCACTTTCCCCCGCCTATTCTGTTTTTTTCCTGTTTTGAAGGCGATTATTCTGAAATACAGTCAAAAAAGAACTAAAAAAAGTAGCATTTATTAATTATTGACCGATCCCGTAATTTAAATTGATTATTTTATGACAAGCTCCTGAATTTTGACAAGGATGCTAAACTACACCTGTATACATGATGAAAAACTACTCGCCGAATAAAATCTCCTCTTTTTTTAAGTCGTCTTAAAATAACTCGATGACGGAATGTATATGTTTCCTTCTTCATAGATTTAAGGTTTCTTGTCTATGATCTTTCGACAGTTTAGTAAGCAAAGAGACCGTGATATCAAGGTAAAATAACGCCTGAAAGTGGCACTCACCCCAAAAAGGAACTGCACTTAAGACGAGCTCGGGTTTCGGGAACCCATTCGTGAACGGAAAACATGTAAATTTCCAAAAGTTGTGACAACTTTTCATTTTGACGAGTCCTTTCGAATTTTCGGGTCGATGGCCTGAAATTCGAGCGTGCATAAAAAATGCGCCATTCTATCTCCGCCTTGGGTTGGCATTTCCGAAATCTTGGGACCTTCATTTGTGTCGAGATTTGTTGAAGGTTTTATGGGCTGCCAGCGAGCGGAAGCTCTAAATATGTATATCAATTGGGAATTGTTAATTTTCTCATCCATTTTTTTTTGAAAATGTGTAAGTTTCTAGCGTTCCACAGTCGTCGGCTATCGTCGGAGAAATTAATTGTCAATGCCGTGTTATAGCCCTTGCATGTAATTGTCAAAGAATCATCATAACGATGTGATTCTTTTGAATTTATGGATAATTTAAGTTGGTAGTCACTTTGCTGAACAATTAATGACCCCGCGTTACAAGGGATACTAGTTCTTTCGTTGTCATGTGGTTACTGGCTAACCTGATTTCAGAGTTTTTATGCCGTTCATGGTCCTCTGACTTGGCTTTACATGCCGTCGAGAAATATCTCTCAGGCGTGCTGGATTCATTCACCGAATATATAATTATACAATACGCACATGAGTCCGAAAAATCAGAGGTGCGGGTCTTGAGTTTGAACTAGAGACCTATGACTTGGCAGTCCGACTGTCACACCACTAGGCTATCACTACCTGTATTAGTTGTTACGCTGTGATAACAAAATTAAGAATTTTACTCATTAATTTGTTGGCGAGTATATTCAGTAAAACGTTAAAGATAAGCTTCAACGTTTTACTAGATATATAAAACAAGTATTGGTTCTCTACGAACCAATCGCTCAACTACACTAATATCGTAGAAGCTTTGAAATAAACTTTTACCACAAACTTGTGAGCAAATGTATCATAATCTGAATAAACCACATCAGCGTAGGTAGGTACAGTCACGAGCAAGAATTTGTGAACACTAAGCAAAATTTGAAAGTTGTTTTCTCTTGTAATAACGATTCAAAATTTGAGATAAGACCTGTGATAAAACATGCTGTCGCTCACTGTCTCAACTATAAAGCTCTCATTAAAATGACTGAAAGCAAAATGGCTTTCAAACGAACAGTTCGGAAGTACTACTTGAAATCAGACTACATTGCTCACACTAGTCATTAGTAGTCATAGTAATTATTATAAGGTTTCTCGTATTTTGGGACTATTTGTATTTATTATAATATTTATTGGTTTTATCTGTATTTAATTTTATCTGTATATATAGGGTGACTGGAAATTAGTGACCAATACTTAAACATCATGATAACAAACAACTTTTCCAAAGAAACATTCTTTATAAGCATTCATTATCACGATAACACAACAGCCGTATGAAATTAGCGCGCGCGCCTTTGCCCTATCAGCTGTTCGCCGCGTGACGCCGTTTTGTCTCATTATTGTCGTACCGTGTAGCAGTGGGTAGCCGCGCGTTTTTTTTACACTGCTGCTGTATTATTGTGATAGTGAAAGAGTATAAAAAAAATGTTTCTTTGGGAAAGTTGTTTGTGATCATGAGCACAGTCACGTGTTTAAGTATCGGTCACTAATTACCAGTCACCCTATTATGTGTATTAGTATGTACCTATTTATGTATATCAAGTAATGTTAACAAAATGGCATTTTTCTTATCATTTTTTTTGTACTCTAACACAATGCTTTCCTATTTAGCCCAAAGGTTGACTGGTAGAGAAGGCTTTGTGGCATTAAGTCCGCCTATGTACCACTCTTGTACATGAAGTTTAAATAAATTGGCAAGATTCTTACATCGTAACAACTTAAATCAACAATGATTTTCTTAAAGCAAAATCATAAAACCAAAATGTTAACGAATAATGAAAGAGCTCTTAGTACTATTTAGACTAGAAAATAGCTTTTAAAGTTTACAAAGTGCACGTGTACATATTTGTGCTCGCGACTGTATCGAGCCAGACGCAGACAGTGGTCAGACTCAAACTTATCTAATTCAATGAAAAGATAAGTATGAGAGAGCAAGTTCACTTGCGTTTCTTTAGAATTTCGCTGGCGCTTGCACTGCCAAAGTTGTTTTGAACTAAAGTTAAACTCGTGTTAACTTTACTATTAGGTAATAATCTCGCTGCAGCTAATATTAATTATATTGTGTGTTTTCAACCAAAATCTTTTGCATAATGACTAAAATAGAGAATAGCTAGCGAAACTCCATAACTTAAATCAGTCCTCAAGTCGAAATATCTGCGGTCAATGACTCGAAAACATATCATCATTATCCTTATCAGCCTAGCCGTTTCCCAATTATGTTGGGGTCGGCTTCCAATAGTACCGAACGTAGCTGAATCAACCCGTGCGGCTGTTATTATTTAGTCACAAGCTCGACTCTCTCGACTCGAAAATATATCATTCTCGCTAGCTAATTTAGACCTTGTTTTAAAAACATAGAACAGCATCCATCTCGTCTTTTGTTAATATAACGATGCTTTAACTTGGCATGGACTATAATGCGGTTCCTGATTCAACTTTGGAACCGCGTAGAGAGGTCAATATTCTAAAAAAAATCAGCTCTAATTTCAAACTCAAAGTAAAGCACTTTACTAATAACACTACGTCATATTTACATACACTCAACATATTAATTGTAGCGACCTAAAAACTATCATCAGCTATCAGATGACCCCAACTAAAAGTTCGTGTCACCCCTAACTACCGGCAAATTGGATCTATGACCCCAAATTTTTCGGTTTCGCAACTCATTTCCGTCTGATTTAATAACTTGGTCCGACAAAAACCTTTGTCGCACCACCCCTATTTTCTTGCAAATCCCAGTAGTTTGGGAATTTGCGTATAACTAAATAAGAAGTTTGCGCGTTGACAATTTTCTCGTGTGCTCTATAATATTTCGGGGCATTTTCTCGTGACGTCGAATGTCGGGGGATTTTCGACGTTAACGTATGTTTTAATATAATGTAGACGATATGCGGTTTTAATTAATCTGCTTCGTTTATTTGGCAACTTCAAACTGCGATTTAGTTTTGGAGTTTCGTTTTATGAGCGAATAATGTACTTTGATTACTAAATAGCAGTAGCGAAGGGTCAATTTTTGTAAAAGGAAAGCCGGAGTACATATCTTTAATGTGATATTATTTGTCTATAGAATACTGACTATGCCATTTTTCAAAAGGAAGCCGGTAGAAATCGAGTTGTATGGATCTTTCGCCACTGCTAAGTAGTGTTGTATTTACCTTTAATTTAACTGGTTGTATTAGGTACTCGTATTTGCTTGTATGACGTGAATACGAACAAAAAAAAATGAGTATGTACACAAAGTCTTTCAGTAAACACTCACTAGATTTTTGCAACCGTGACAGTGATATTTTTATCTAATTTCAACCGTCAACGAACAACGAAAAGGTAAAATGAATTCAGCAATATTGAATTCATCCGCCAAATTGTCTATGAAGTGTTTTCGGTTTAATGAATAGTGGCCATGTTTACATTGTGGAGGTTTTCAAATTAACAAATGAAGCTATTTAGTTGTTTGTTTATCTAGGTAGGTATCGTCATAACAATGTCGATGCCTACGAGATACATATAGGCTTTAATGTCTAGAATGGAAATGGTGAATTTCTGCGAAATACTGGATCCCAGGATTTCTGGAATCGTGCGCAGTTACGTCAGCGAAACGCGTACATATGTAAGGAATGTATTGGCTCACTGCACTGTGAGTCGATTCGTGCGAAATTCACCCTTATAGACAAGACCTAAGGTAAGAAGAATCGATTCGAGAAAATCAGGACAACATGCTGAAATAATAATGAGGCGTCGACACCATCGCGTTTGGATTTTTTTTCTTTCGCCTTGTCACGAAAATTAATCAGAAATCAGAAGTTCCAGCTTAAACAAAACCAAGGTCTATGCGATAGAATTCATTAGTCAGTATTTGGCTTATTTTCTTAGATTTACTTCACTGCTAAATTGGATTTACTTCCCGAAATTCTATTCGGTACTGTTAAACCATTCGCAATATTTATGAGCTCCAAACCAAATGTATTTTCTAGTTTACAATTGGCGAATTTTCAAGAAATTTCCGCTCTCATAGTGAATTGGAAAATTCTTAAAATTTCCTCCTGTTAGCTATGTAGCTTTAGTATCATAGACGCGCTAAAACTTGTTTAGGAGTAAGGTTATTATAAAATATGACGGGAATTTAAAATTAGATGAATAAAACGTGGAATCATGTTTTCGCCTTCTCATTTCTAACTAGGATTTCGCTCCCATAACAGACTTTCAATCGAAACCCAAAAAAGTTTTGAAGAAAATTCCAAAAATCGTCTGTGTGAGAACGTAACTAGCGCAATGGATGTGATATGGAGTTGGATTGACAAAATTAATAGCATTGCGATTGTAAGGGCCTTAGATATTAAGTGCCCGTTAATTTACTTGACAGGTATTTTGAAGCAAATTGTGTTCCATTTCTGAATACATTTGGTGAGTAGTGGCTATTCGGACATACTGAAACAGGCCCTTAGTATGTTATGCAATAGGACACCACCAAGCAATTGAGATACTTAGGCACTTTTTATGAGCTGTCAAAACACGGTTCCCCCATAAATGTTGTACGGCAATAGCAATTACTAATTAGCCAACTCAATGACTCAACTATCAAAAAATCTAATTTTAATAATAATATTGAAAATTAATCGAGTTTTCAGGTCTGAAATAATGTGTTTTTAAGAAAAGTTATTGGTTAATGATGTCAACTATCTAATTCAGTTCATAAATGAATACGAAAATTCACGACGTTAACTCTAAGTCCGTGTAAACTACCTTAATACTCTTGATGTCAGAAACTACCATAATCTAAAGAAACATACAGCAGAGTTTCGACTATTTATCTACTTATGCAAATGGCGGGAACTCGACGCAGACTGCATTCAATGGCTCGTCTCTTCATGTTTGTACTGTCGCGATGTTTTAACTAGCTCCGAGTACGTGTGTGCATTTATAATTGCTCTTTTTATTAGTTCACTGAATACGAGAGGGACGCGATTATAGACTTTAGCGACGAGGATTATGCTCCATCCATGGTAAGGTTATTCTATCTGTCGGTCTGTACCTTTTACGCTTTAACGTCTGGAAGAATTTGGATATAACGGCATAGGGATAGACGACAAAAACTTGGGTTAGGTCAAAGGATACTTTTTATCCCGGCAATAAGTTCCCATGGGAAAATTTCTGAACCCAAAGCTGGAGTTTTCCAAACTTTCAATTTTAAAGAGATAAGTCTAGTTTCTACGTAGGAATGATATATTTATTTCTAGAGTAGCAAAGTGATTAGTTATAAAGTTTTCGTTTAAGAAATTAAGTTTATTTACTTTCGCTATCGTTGTATGCTGAACCCCTGAGAACTAAGCTTGGAATACAATTTGTAAATACTTTAATAATCTTGTCCTAGACACAGAATAAATAATAGTACTAACGTACAGAAGATGCACTCCTTTGATGGGGGCGTCGCGTGATGACGTCATTCGGGTCTCGTTGAGCGCGTATAGACCCTGACTGACCGACAACTGGCAGTTGTCGCGAGGTACTTATCTCGAGCGGTATGTACCAGTGCAAGAGGACTGTCAGGCTCCCAGGCGATCTTTGTAACAATCTTACATTGTATAAAGAATTGCTACATTGATCCGAGTGAAACTATCCCCAGCTGTTTTATTTCTCTTCCGATGGATTACTTCCCAATTCGTTTCCCGATTCAGACATGGTTGTGAACTTTGAATAAAACATTTCTACTAGGAACGCAGCAAGTGACATTAGTTGAGAAAAATGGCGGCGCTCGAGTGTGTGTTGAGAAATCGAAATTCTATTGATTGTTCGCTACGCCTTTACAATGTTAGCGAAATAATGCCCTGTTTAATACTCGTAAGTTATTTGGTTAATGTTAGTTTTATGTACTTTCTAAGTTTATCTATCATAGATATTACTGAAATAGGTGAAGTGTAATGCCGTGAGGAAACATTATAATAAAATGAATACTTAACATAACATCACGCCTGTAATCTTTGAAGGGTAAGGCAGAGGTGTAGATACCTAATAGTACGCCCACATTTCGCCAGCTATGTTAAAGTCCCATGTAATAGGGGCGAGCCTATTGCCATAAACCGGGCACGAATCCAGACTCCAGGGCTGCTACTGAGAAGATCCAGATTCCTGATGGAAAATCCCAATAACAGTTTGGCCCACCCGGGAAGCGAACCCCTTACCTTATGCTTAGCAGACGCGCTTGCCGACATCGTTAATCCGCCTCGAGCAAGCGTGGTGATCTCTGATCCTTGTCTGCAGGCGAAGAGGCCTCCGTCCTGCGGTGGGGCAGTTGCAAGCTGGTACCATTACTTAAAGTTAGTGATATTATTAAAATTGCAACTGCACACAAATGTATCTTATATAACGTTAGGGGCATAATTAGGGCGTTACCTAAACAGGGTGTAACATAATAAACGCAAGACTTCTCGCGTGGTGTCTCAGTATCTGTTTGGCGCGATTTATACAGAAACGGCGTAAGGTGAAGGCGCAGCACAGGCACAGCGCAGGCATGATGCCGATTCAAAACGTTTTCATACAAAATGTACGTAGGCGACGTGTCGTGAATTACACTCAAGCGGCGCGGCGCAAGCACGCCGTTTCGTTATAAATTCCACGCCTGCGCTGCGCCTGCGCCGCCCCTTCACCTTACGCCGTTTCTGTATAATTCGTGCCATAGGTACTGTTATTCGCTTTCCAAGAGTTTCATACCTATTCAGACAAAGATAGACTTACAATAGGTTGGGCATAAAGTAAATGGAAGTTTATGTCAATCCAAAATTTTCCATTACTGTTATCGCTGATAGACTGTCGATTTGTCTATGGCCCTTTTGTCTACGTCATAGAGAGCTTAGTGCAGTGACGAGCGGCACAGAGCAGATTAGTTAGATGAAAGCATTGTGCGTCGAAACCGTGTGGTTTTTCCTTTTGTCCAAAGTTCAGAAGGACTAGATGAAGTGGCATTGTCTGCCTAGCCTTTTCAAAACTATGTTGGGATCGGCTTCCACTCTAACCTAATGCAGCTGAATACCAGTATTTTACATGGAGCAACTGCCTATCTGACCCCCACAATCCAGTCAGGACTTGCTAAACCGATATTCCCTAGTAAGACTTGTTGTTAGACTTTCGGGCCACCGACTACCTGTAACGACTGTCAAAGATCTTTCTGCTTTCAGAGGTACGGAGGAAACTCGGTATATTACGGTGGTCACCCATCCTCAGATCGCCCTAGTCAAGTGCGGCTTAACCTTGAAGATCAACCTGTGCAGCTGTTATTATTTAGCCACGAGCGAAATGTATTGAATCGCTGAAACGTATTGAAATGACCTAATGTATAAAAAAAGCTTATATAAATCCTGTTTTAGAAAAACGAAGCGTTTTGAAGGTAATTGTCATTTTTGTTAAGGCGCTCAGGTTACAGCACTAGTGTTGGTGCAGTAGGACCCATGCCGTTACCTCCTTGAAAGAAAAAAAACAGTATTTATTTAATTCAGAATTAACAATAAAACAAAATTATATAAAAAAGTAAACAAGAAAAAAAAACAAAATTGGTTCGTACGAGGCCAGCAGCTATATGAGCATGGTGCTGTAACATTTAAAAAAAAGTCACAGCGCTGGCTATAATGTTTCCAAATAAAATACCACAGTCGTAAGATTATAACGCTATGCTGTTGGGCAACGACTATCATTAGCCAAGCTCTAGCAGGAAGGATAAAATATAACATTTTGAATTTTTTTTTGGATATGGCTACGTCGGAGCTCAGGCTTTAATATCAAAATTCAACGTACAGAAAACTAAAAAAAATACAAAAAAAAAACTATGTAGAAGACTTCCGTTGTTATGCAAAGCTGTTGTATGTGAGTTATGCCTTTGTTGTTTCTCGCTAGAAGATCTCGTTTCGTGATATTTTGCGAGCGCCGTGTCGGGAGAGTTTGTTGGGTGCGCTGTTTAAATATATCGTGGAAAAAGGACTGGAACTGAAACTAAAACAATCCGATGTGTGTCTACACTACGATAGGGACTTAGTTGCTGAATTTGTAAACAATGTATTTCTAAAATACAACTTAAAAACCCACACATTAAGTTCAGTTTACGCTACAACTTATACATACACCCGGATATTCTGAAATCGACTTAATTTACACTTGCTTAAAGTTGATATTCCTGTAAGTGGAATTAACATCAATCGGAAACAAATATTTGAATAGGCTTTAGATTTCTATCGAATGCTTTTTCTTCTATGAGCACTAGTACGTATATATTTGTTCTAAGTGGGTTTGTTTGAGACAAGATACGATAGCAAGTTATCTACTTTATTGTTGTACTTACGTAAATTATGTGAAAATGGGTACATGTGCTTTACCTACAATTATATATCTTGTAATCTTTGAACAAATCCCATTTGTTTTAGATTTCAAAAAGAAATAGGAGATAACTATTATTTTATCTATATGCGTGGTGATAAAAGCTAAGCTCAACCCCTCATCTCCCTGGTCTTGTGCCATGTTACAAAACATGGCGCAAAACTCAATGCTAAATTTCAAGTAAACAAATATTTTTTGCTTCGATCCCATAAACTTTTTCCAAAAGAGTGGTTGCAAGCGCGACTGTTGTGCATGGGGTCCTGGGTTTCGATTCCCAGGTCGGCCAAATTGTCATTGGGGTTTTCCGTCAGGAATTTCACAATAACAGCGACGGAGTCTGGATTTGTGCCTGATTGATGGCAATAGGCCTGCCCCCTATTACATGGAACTAAAATATAACTGGCAAAATGTCAATGTACTATTAGGTACACCTCTGCCTAACCCTTAGCGGATTACAGGCGTGATGTTATGTTATGGTTTCAATAAACTTAAATACAAGGAAACTATACAAAATCTAACAACACATATATTACATTACTCACAGTCTATTAAAGTTTCATATTATAATGTCCTTGTGTTCCTGGTCATGAGTATACCGGCCTTTCTTTAAACATCGAACATTACTTCTGTTACATAATGCAGCAGTCATTTGTTTCATTCTGACCTATCAGGGAGGAGCTTTTCTCTTGTACTGAGTTCTATGACATAAGATAATATCAAAACTTATAAGTAAACGGACCCTTCACGAAGCTGTCAACCAAGCATTCTGTACATCAAACTAAGTAAGCCTAAGTAAAAAACTCAATGTAACGCACTCGAAATATTGCTGATGGATGCATTGAATAGTGTACGGGTCATGGAGGTATTTAAAGTACAGTTATAACAGTAATAAAGTAGTGTTTAAAAAAAAATCTGAAAAAGTTGGAACTTTGACATTCAATATCTCCGTAACTAGAAGGTTCCCAGATATGTTCCAAAACAAAAAAAAACTATTGCAATGACGAAGAGAACAAGTGCTTTTCGGGTTCGTTATGGGTCTTTTTGCACCCTTTATGTGCACCTTTACATAAGTACACCTTTTGCCAGTTATGATTAAGTCCCGTGTAATACAGGACGTGTCTAGTTTCATCAACCAGACATAAATCGATGGTACGGGTTGCTGGAAATTATTGATAGAAAAACCCAATAAAACTTTGCTCAACCTGGTAATAATGAGAGAAGTCAAGATCTTATGCCCTGAAGGAGCACTTGTAACCATTACAGCAACCAGGCAGACTGTATTATATTATATCACACTATGTCGAAACACTTGTATGTAATGAACAAGAGAGCGCAAGAAAATTCATAAGCGGAACTCAAATATGTGGACAAGACGGTGAATTTCGAGGCAATGTGCTAAGACTAGAACACTGACCTGGGGTCACGTAGAATAATATGCTCAAGCTCATATTTGTCACTAGCTCTCGCTCGTATGGGAATCTGAAATTATACCACGAGAAAATACTACTGGGCTACAAAAGTATCTTGTGTCCGTATAGAAATAAATAAAATTGAAGTGTCTGTTTGTAATTTCAAAATAACAGCTTTTTACTAAATGCATAATTATACGGTACCAAATTATAACATTTAAAAAAAATGTCTTTCTGTCTGTTTGTTCCGGCTAATCTCCGAAACTGCTGGACCGATTTTGACAGGACTTTTACTGGCAGATAGCAGATGTTATAAGGAGTAACATAGGCAAAATAATAAGAGTTGCATGCAAAAAATTAAAACACATGAAATTGTTAACAAAATCCGATTCAAATAGGAAAGTAGTATTTTTGGCAACAGCTATTTCATAATATTAGTCTGAATACAACAAACCCATTGTTTGTTCAGAATTGCTCGCATTGACCAACAGTACAGCTCTGGGCTAGCTTTATGGTCCTTTTAACCGCAACAATAAAATTGTACGTACAGTCGGACATATCATGTCTTCAACAAGTATGTAAATGCCAAGCAAATTGTCTCATAAAGCCTGTTAGTTGGATGTTTTAAGTGGTTCGGTCGGTAATGTCGGCGCACCACCGTTTCATTTTGGCGCCGTTCCATGTGTGGGTCGACGTAGAAAACTCGCGTTACGACCATGCTTATAGCTCTAATGACTCGAATTTAAGCATTTCAATATTGTTAAGAGCCGCTCGTTTATTTGTAGTGAAATGTTCAGGAATTTCGAGAACAGTGCAGGCACGCACGTAGATGGAGAAATAATTGGTTTTGCTGGACTGAGTTCGGGATGTATAATGAGTTTTTTCGGGACTAGGATAAGCGGAATTTAAAGCGACGCGATTTAGAGGGAATTGGTCCTGCTTGCAGCATGCAGTTAGTGAGAGTCGTTAGTTATTTGATGACAGAACTTATTACTAGAACTGGCTTAAAGCGCGTAGTTTATTTGTTTTCATGTACCTAACTAGTTAATAATAACAGCCGCTCGGGTCGATCTTTAGGTTAAGCCGTGTTTGCCTAGGTTGGTCTGTGGATGGGTGACCACCCCTTACATACGGAGGAAATTCGGTATGAATTATTAAGTTTTGAGGAAGATTGAATAATAAACAATGCTTTTAGAACAAAGATTGCATGTTAGGCCATGTTTGCCTCGTTCGGTCTGTGGATGAGTGACCATCACAATATACCAGGTTTCAACCGTGCCTCGGAAAGCACGTTAAGCCGTTGGTCATTTGTGGATCTTTGACAGTCGTTACAGGTAGCCGAAAAAGTCTGACAACCAGTCTTACCAAGGGGTATCGTATTACCTAGTACTAACTGGGTTGTAGAGGTCAGATAGGCATTCGCTCCATGTAAAATAATGGTATTCAGCTGCATCCGGTTAGACTGGAAGCCGACCTCAATATATTTGGGAAAAGGCTAGGCAGATGATGATGTACCTAACAAGTTAGAAAAATAAATGAGATTACTTGAATTTAGATACGGGTATACAAGCTAGGTTAAATCTTGAGATTCAGGTACTATTTACAAGTACTCGTACGTCCGCGGTCGAGCAGCAATCATCCTGCACTCAGCCACTGTATCATTTGCCTTGCAAATACGAATACTTCAGTCATGTGCAGACTTGCAGGGTCATTAATGGTATGTCTATGTACACACGGCGACCAATGAAGCTATACAAAAACCAGTTTACCCGGACCTCTTATTGAACGGGAAATCTATACAAAGCGAGGCCATTTATACTGGGAATGTATAGTTTTATTTGTCACCGTGTGTACTAGGAGTCTGGTATAGCATGTTGGCTATGGATTACTTGAATAGGCAATGTTTTTTTTTTTAACGACCAGTGATTTCACTGTTACGACGAACAGCAAATGGTCTGTCACAAACGTGTCCAAGAAAACAGACTCAACGACAAACCGAATAAGATGTTTAATGGCTTGCCTTAATGTTACATCTAAGAACACAACGGCCAAATTAAGCCACAAAATAGTAATTTCACCAGTAAATCTACCGAAACCTTTGAAACAAAGAACGTACGATGTATTTTCATGCTAATATTCCCTTGTGCTTGTATCAACGTCGTTCAGACCATTACCTTCGTACGCTCATATAATACTGTTTGTGAACATTTTAGGTCAAGATTTTGCTTCCATCGTGAGATATTTAGTCTGCTGTTAGCACGTCTGGACCACAGCAGACATCACGTGATGCACGTCTGACTAACTGGGTTTGTGAGATTTACTCGTGTCTAAATAGGAGTAAAGAGTGTAGTGAGAGTGCAGGTGTTTTTGACTTGAGGTGTTTTCGTAACTGACAGTCTTTTAGAGATCTCGAGCCGCGTGTCCGATAGGATTTGCCATCGGTTAAAAGGATATATGTATTTTAAAGCTTTATTTCTCTTCGAAAAGCAAGTCAAAGAGCGTTACTTCTCCTCTGTACTGTAATATTGTGAATACAGGGTGAATTTTTTAAGTGGGCGTGGATCCATTACCGAAACTATGAGGAATAGCGAAAAATACTCAAATCAGTCTCGAGCCCGATTCTGATGAAAACTAAAACTGCATCATTAGATTTTTGGAAAATCAATATTCCATGCCGTGTTTTTGTGTTCTTTTTTAAATAACCGATGAAAAATTTCTATGTGATGCTCAGAATGATGTACTGAATATGTGGTAACCGTTATCGCGTCGGTGTCCCTTCCACCTGTATTTGTATACGTATGTATGTTTATTTTATATTTTTGTTTTAAGTTCAATTTTTTTTTGTTTTGTCTTTTCTGCACAAACTCACCTCTCGCAGGTCTGCTGGAAGAAATTTCTTATGAAATAAGCAGTACCTATGTGCTCTTCTATCTTAAAGTAATGACCTGTGTGTGTTAGTTCTCGCCTCCGTTATATAAGGATTTCTTGTGTGTCATGCTTTCAGACACCACGGTTTAATTTGTAAATGAATTGCAGTTTTTTTTTAAGTAAGTACACATTATTTAGCCAAGAGGTTTTTACTATATGCATTTTAATGCATAAAATAAAAACCTCATGGCTAAATAATAACAGCTGCATGGATCGAGAGGAGCTCATGGTTTAATAATAACAGCCCCACGGGTCTATCTTAAAGGTTAAGCCGCGCTTGCCAAGTTCGGTCCGCGGATGGATGACCATTCATTACATACCGAGTTTCCTCCGTGCCTCAGAAAGCACGTAAAGCTGCTGGTCCCGGCTGTAATTTGTAGATCCTTGACAGTCGTTACAGTAAGACTTAGAGAAATGAAAACTTTATTTACCAGATATAAATCCAAATGCAACAATCACAAACAGACACTACCATAAATAAAACAGATTGGCATTACGCGCCCCAAATGCAGCGAATTAGGTAAGCGGCGTGTGGTAGGACTGCTACACGCCTACCTAGGATTACCTCATTCTATTTGGTACCATTCTCGTACCGCGGCCACCTAGGAAGTTACTGATCGATGTATAGTGGTGCGTGCGTGGGCCGAGCGACTAGTAAGCAGCGCCTGCCAGCAAAGCCGTCCCCAACATAGCTGGAGAAGGGTTAGGCAGATGATGACATTATAATGTAAAAACCTCCAAAAAATAAAGGTTTATATTGTGTACAATAAGAAAATATTGTTTTATTATTTATTTATTTACAACTAATTATAGCAACATTACAGACAAGTCCAATACGATGCTATAAGACATACAATAAAACAATATAAAAAAGTAAAATCACACCCAGTGAAAAAATCAAATCAAATCATTTATTTATTTGTAAACATGGGTAATTGGTACATAGATGTTGTCTTATATAATATTCTACCGTCGCATGGGCATGCAAATAATATTCAATTCTAAAATTATAGAGAAATTGTATCGATACCAAATAAATTTAAATGTCAAATCATTAGAATTACAAAAAAAAAACCAAAACAAAAAAAAAACTTCAGACTAACAGTGGTAAAAATTTAACAATAATGTCAAACGGAATGATAATAATATAAAAAAAAAAAAAAAAATATTATATTATTTATTATATTTTATTTATGAGGCCCTGAATACAAAAAGTGCATTACAAGACAGTTGATAACATGAACCCCTGTTTTAACATACATCAACGAGAACCTTCCGCCACACAGAGTGAGTGCGGTGCTCTCGACAAGACGATGTACCACTTGCGGGAGTGTCCGCAGTGTCCCAACACCTGCATTTTAAAGGACCTAAAGGACGCCCCAGACGCCCCGATTTATGTGACCACATACTGGGCCCAAGAGATTTTAACAGGTCATGTCAGCGATACTAAAAAAAAAACGAGAACAGAACCATTTGGTAAGTTTATTCAGTATAGGTATACTTTTGTATAGATCACATAACCCTTCTAGGAAAGTCGTTTATCTCACCAATTCTCTCAAATGATCCGCCATTTGATTTCTCCGAATGCGGGACGGGATCCGAATACAAAAAATCAAGGCCGAAACTGACCGAAATTGGAAGAAAGTGCATTTCAATATCGTAATTTTTCACAGTAATTCTATTAGATCGACACAGCACAGGTTTCATAGGTTAGTAATGTACACTGAAAATTATGAAACCCTGAATTTTACGTCGTGAACGAGGTGGTAAGTAGTCGCTTATGCTACTGCTTAATGTACTCGAAGTAAGTACCTGTCTGGTTTCAAACCTACGATGTACAACTCGAAAATCTGTTTTTTTCTGGGCCACTGTCACTGACATGTATCACGAAAACTTATAGTTTAAAAAAAATTCAATTCGAAATTTTCAAAAAGTTTTTCATATTCTTCTCAGTAACTAACTCAGTAACAGTCCTTTCATTTAATACCCATATCATGGGAGTCCACCATATTGGGCTTCGAATGACGTCACTTAGGTAGCCATGCATTGTCATCCAAACTAAACATGTATGCAAGATTTCAGCTCAATCGAAAACCGGAAAGTGGGTCGAATTTAACTTCTACGTTTTTATTACATAGTTAGTTACAGGTGAAGCTAATAAAGGCGTTTTAATGATAACTAGTGGGTAGCGAGATAATAATCTTAACCAAAGGGTGTCACTAAGTGTCATCGAATACAAAGTTTTAATAGCTGTGCATAATAAATGTTTTACGGAGGACGGAACTTTGAAACACGGGGGACATTCCTTTTTGTTCGTAGAAGTAAGGCTCTGTATTATGTAACGAAGTTAGAGCAAGTTATTAAAGGATTTCGATTAGGAGACGAATGGTCCTTGAAAATTAAAGGGTTGGGATTAATTCTCCAATCGACTCATCATCATTTTTCTGCCCTTTTTTTTTTTTTTTTTTTTCGGATGGGAAATCATCAAATACCCCCCCCCCCGCCCCCGCCCCCCGCTGGGTGGAGTGGGAGGGAGTGTCAGACTTTTACTGACTAAAACCCATCCATGTTCCTTCTGCGCCCTTTGTGTGCCAGGGCCGCGGTATCTCTTTCGAACAGTCCTGCAACCTCGGAAGGCATCGGCCCTTGCGAGCCCCTTCCTGGTTGCTGACATCTTTTTGAGGCGCGCGTGGAACACGAACGCGCCGTCGACACGGCCTGTCGTCATAAGACGGACGGACGGTGAGCTAACCCATTATTCACCGTCCACAGGCCCGCATTTTTCTGCACTTAATCCAATTTATTTGGGGTTGGCGCCGCATGTCTTCTCCTTCCATACTTCTCTATTATTAGTCATCCTAATTGACACCTCCTTTCTTGCAATATCATCCTTTACACAGTCCATCCAGCGCATCATAAGTGGAAATTAGTGTTTTCCTACTCCTGTACTTTTCTGATGTATTTCGTTGCGGGATACAAGACAGATAACTTGTTTCTCTGGGACTTCGTCGAGCTTCATTGTCTCGGCGCTCTTCTGGTGGTTGCCACTGTTGATTCTGGCTTTCAGGAGTTACAGTGGTTTGGGAATAGTGTGGCGGGCATGTCCTAAAAAAAACCATCCATCACTTTTTTTTCTTCCTCTACTCATATACCCATCCACATTCATACTCAAAACTTTTCTTACGACATCTTCCACATTTCTCTGTATTCTCCAATCGACTCAGTCTACCGCACCGTACCCACTGCTGGACATAGGCCTCTCACTAGCTACAACGCAACTCCCTGTCCTGCAAGCTCCGCAATCACTCTTGTCTAGCCACCTTTTTAAGGTCGTTGGTCCACCTAGCTAGGAAGAATCCCAGGCTACGCTTTTCAAGACGCAGCCTCATCTTCAATATTCGTTAGATAGAGTACACGATTTCAATCTTGTGTTAAAAAAAAAAAGTTTTGTCAGTTGGGAACGTGGTAGTCTGATTGGAGTGTGAGATACATTATCTGTTACATGATATGTAAGGCACTATCTTTACTAGCTTTAAAACATATTATTTACGTACTATCCACACCTAAAATAACAAAATCTCTAATTATTTAATCTAGAATATTCCTGACTGTTTTTAATATGGGTATATTCTGAAATAAAAATAAAATTATACCATCAGTTACATACGACAAACGTTCATAGGGATCTCTCGCAGCAAACCAACATCAACTTTGCTGCAGTTTATATACGAATGGTTTTAATTGACTGTACCTCTAGCTCTAAACCGCAGCTCCGTTAAATCTATTCGCTGAACTTTGTGTTAAGTTTTTAAACTAGGTTTTTTAATACGATGCTAGCTAATCCCGGGTGGCGAGGCAAGCTGTTAATGTGGCAGGATTAAGAGGTATCGGAACTCTTTGGCGTTGCAATGGCGACAGATAGAAGGTTTTACTAACTTTTTTTTTTAAATTCTGACTTAACTTTTCATTTTACACGGTTTTCATAAAACTTTGGGTTGCTATAGGTCAGTGATGATAAACAAGGTTGCTGGCACAGAAATACTTCGTTTTTAAATTTCTAGTCTCTTCATAAATACTTAACTGTCAACATCACACTTGTAATCACCTAAAGGTTCAGTGGAGGTGTAGTCGACGACGACGAGTTAGTTCTAGTTACTAAGTCTCACAGGCCATCTGGTTGCAGGTGGACCACAATGAAAGGAGCAGAGCGATACAAAAACGTACGTAACAGGAGTCTGATGCCTTATGAAGATCATGGTATTTCGTGGTGACAAGCGCTCTGAGACGGAAAAATATAATTAAGTATGTAAATTAAAAATAATGAAAGAAATCACTTATTCAGGACCAGACATTTTGTATGTACATTAAAACCCACCATACTGTGTAACAGTTTGTGGCTTTTGCAGTTCGGTCGACTTTTATTGTACCTCAACATAGCTCTCAGAAATTCTACTTGCAACCTCTTCTCATAAAGTAATTGTCAAATATAAGAGTTAACCCATAAGTCAAATCATCACATCTATAATGCCATGCAAAAACTCCACTGCGCTTGTCTCAAGAACCATCCCCAATTTGTGCGCTCGGGAATGGTCGGACGCAGTCGGCTGTCATATCAAAAGACGGGTCCGTCCGTGACTGAGGCACGCGACGATCCGGCACGGTACCGCTAAGACTAACTTTATTGTGCTTTTGACTTAATGCAGCTTACTTCAAACATTCTTACGAAGGGAGGTTGGGTGGAGAACTTCCTTGTTTTTGGGAGAGATTGTAATCGTCAACTGTTTAACTTTTAAATGTGCTTACGGAATCAGCTGTCGTTTTAGCCGTGGCTGTGGCTTGACTTGCTGCCGAATTTTGGAATTGTTTTATGGCTTGGTTTTGTAGCAAAGTTTGTTGTGGTGAAAATTATAAAAACAATGAACAGCACTGCCGGACTCCTAAACAACGCAGTATTATGTCTATTAATAACTTAAATACGTTGAAAATGTCTATCCATCTCAGGGCCGTGCTCGGTACGTGGATGAACAAAAAAATGTGGATATTTAAAAGTACCGTGCGTGTTTGTTTCTTCAAAGGCCCAAGGATTGTCTTGTCGCTTTTTATCCACGTCAAAAAATACGAAACCCGGACTGTATTATTCAGTTGAACAAGGTGATATCACAAACGTTTCATCACACGTTTACAGATATTGATTTGAATATTAGAGTAGAACCGAATGTGTTCTGATCGCAGTCCGACCTTATTATCAATAACTCAAGGTTGTCAGCTAGAATACTTAGGAAGGCACGTGTATTTCTTGACTAGTGGATTATAGTCATAATATCAAGGTCTAAAGAAATGGAACAGTTATGTTGGGAAGCATAGAATAGATAAGGATTATATTCTCGCATTTTATTATCATTATGAAATGAAAACAGTCGAGCTAGGAGTGGTGAAATGTTTATTTTTTAGCTAACACGGCGGCACATGAAACTGTTACATTTTCAGTATAACTTGGCCTCGCTTTGTATAGATTTACAATACAATTAGAGATCCACATAAACTGGATTGTAAAGCTTGATTGATCATCGTACAGCTTTCTTTAACGAAAACATAATCTAGTGTTTTTTTACTAGTGGCTCTATCTATGGGCCAGAGTCGTCACGCAGTTGGTGCCAGAAGACGGGCGTCGTCGCCGAGGGAGGCCTAGAAAACTATGTCGTGAAGACTTAGAGGCGTTTGTGTCAGATTGACCGGAGAAAACCGCACGGAGAGAAGAGTAGAATGCTATGGGGGCCTAGCAGTAGGACACCATAGGCCAAAAAAAAGTGGCTATACCTACTTCACTCGGTTGCAATCTACCAATGATAAATTTGAATTAAATATAGGTAATTTATTATAATATAAACCTTCAGGGATCAATTCTCTAAGATGATGAAAATCCGATGCGGGGTTAAAAAGAACGCGGTTACGCAGACAGACACGAAAAGGGGCTTTAATTTATGCTGTTTAGAATTTATTTTTATTTACATAAATATTCGCAAACGAAATATGTTTGCAGTTCTAATATTAATATTTAGATTTTTCATTTTAAATATTAATATTAAAACCTAGAAAATATTATAAATAAAATGATTCGTAATATAAAACAGGTAACCAATGACCCAAAAGCGGTTCAAAGGACCAAAAAATCTTTCACTAAATCCTTTGCTAAGTATAAAAGGACCAGACGGTTTTTATTATGTAACCTATTTGCGTAGATTCAGACATTTTATCCTACGAATATTATAATTATGTAAAAGATTGAGATACTTAGTAATATAATGTGTTGCCTTTAAGATCAAAGGCAGTTATGGTAACTTATATGTATATTAATAAATGAGGCGAACGTATTACAATAATAACAATGAGGCGTCTGTCTAGAAGTACTCGTATATCACATTATAACCTTAATTAGTATGTAATAAAAATTCTTGTTTGAAAACATGAAAATTACCCTATGTTTTCAATAACGAAGACATGAATTTCTTAGCTGCTGTCTCTACAAATACACCGTCTATGACCTCAAGTGATGTGAATTGCGACGCGACACGTGGGCGTGGGCCACATGTTATCTTCTCTTGTATAGGAATATGCAGAACAGAGATGTAAAGTTCTTCGTACCCTATAGAAAAGGGAGGATCCTCCGACCAGACAGGTGTTGTGTACGACAGTTGTTGTCGGGTTTTCCTATATAGTCACGGATAACTTTAATAGCGCGATTTTTGATGCTAGTTCTTCGTTTGATAGATACACATACTTTTTGCTCTTTCCTCTACACGTGAATCGCTGACCGTGGTCGCGGTGATCACGTCACTCACGACAGTGCTTACGTGGGGCATGCTCGAAGTTTGCAATTGTTTTCTCGACGATCGCTGTCGCAGCACGCGTATCGCTCGAGCGTGGAGCTCGTGGTCAAGCGGTAAAAGCATAAGAAAAAAAAAAAAAAAAGTATTGGTCGCAGGGACATGACGTGCATCATACAAAATGACAAAAAAATACAATAAACTAAACTACAAATCATTAATATAAATAGTATAGTGGTACAGTTCATATAATGGTCATAGTTCTATGGTTAAAGTTCCACGTACCCCAACAAAGCGCTATGCTCCCACATTGATTGTGCCAACCAGCAGTCTGTGGAACTCACTGCCGTCTTCTCTGTTTCCCGATCATTATATTCTGGATCTCTTCAAAGTTCGAGTGAATCGGTTTCTTTTAGGCACGCATCATCGCTTCACAACAGACGAGCTGTGACCAAACGCAACCCTACAAAGTACAAAAAAAAATTCTTTAATAATTGCAATCAATGTCTCTTTTGTCCAATCACTTAAAAAAGGTAACGACATTTCTTTCTAATGGCTGTCCATTGTAAGTCCTGTGCCTGCCTAGTTTCCCTATATCTGACGATGATGAATGTTTTTTGACTGACTGGATTCATTTACGTAGAAATCCAAGTCCCGAGTCTATTTCGACTATCCGTAATTAGAGCCAGCCAGTGTAATTTGCTCGAAATGTTGGAAATAAAACAGAGGTGCTCCTTGTGAAAGGGTTCGAACGGAAAGTACTGTAATTACGCTCGTTTTTACTATTTTATCGGTAAAATTTCAGATAGGAACATAAATCAGCCATTTTGCATTTGTCCTTCTGGTTATTAATGCTTTTATAAACTTTTGGTTATAGAAAATAATATGGCAGTAGGTTGTGAGCGTTAGGTGATTTCCATCAGGTTGACCATCGACCAGTTTGCCAAACTAACAGCACAAAATAAAATAGTCTTAATATAAATAAAGATTCTTGTCTACGATGATGAAGAAAAAAACGTCGGCAATTTCTTGGTAACAAGTTCTACATATTACAGTGATGTCAGTAATTACTTCGGTAATGTACAACGTTTAGTCCATATTTTCGTAGTGTAGTGTAGTGTCGGAGTTTCGCGAAGTTTGCCCATATTTGAGCGAACTTGTACCTAAATGAGGCGCCGCTGTACAGAAATGGGGTCGTATATACTCGCTTGTTTTAATCTAACGATATTGTACGTCTTTAAGAATATTGCCTATTTAGAATTTTGTAAGATTAACATCCTAAGTTTGTGAGGGTGTATGGATGTATGGATTTTTGAATGTTTCTTATCCTTTCACGCAAAAACTACTGACCAGATTTGGATGAAATTTGGCACACAGGTAGTCTATAGCCTTGATTAACACATAGGATATTTTTGAATCCCGGTAGTACGATCCCGTGGGACAATTACTGAACCCCACACTGGCGGAGGTGCTGGCATAAGCTAGTATACAATAACACTGTTACAACCGGGATTCAACGTGTCGTTAAAGCGACTCATACGTTATTTGAAAAGAGTAAAAGCACAGTCTTGCGGTTAGGAATTAAGAACCATCTTATTGCGATAACAGGCTTCAAGTAACCTAAGATACGGAGAAATGGGAATCTTTGGAGGAGGCCTTCACCTGCGGAGGGGTTCTTGTAGATTAAATGAATATCTATAAATTCACACTATATTATGGAACTCTAACTGCAATTTAATGTAATTTGCACAAAAGATGAGGTTTTTTTAATTTTATTTATTTATTGCGATCACAACTTTTTGTGCTATGAACGCTTGTTGGAATATCAACGTCGTAGTTATAAGCCAAAGTAGCGAAATTTATATGTAATCTGGAAAGAAGCTTCTAATAAACGATTAAAGTTAACTCTAGCGGCAAATATTAAAGTTTATTCACCTTAAAATGATAATCTTAAGGCGATTGCCCGCCATATTGGTGCCAACTGTCACCTGTCAAAAGTAACTGTCATAGCGGCGCGGTGTCAACATTTGGACTTTTACCCTTGTCACACGGGCGCTTCAAGAACTTTTATGTTTACCTTACAAAATGGAAATCTATGCATTATAATAAAAATATCGTATATGTCCGTCCGTCGGAATGACAAGGAATTGTGTAAAAGTTTAGTTTAACAAAGTCTTTTAAGACAATTAATTTACAACAGACAATCGATTAATTTTTACAAGACCGAAACCGACCGAAAATGGCAAAGGCATTATATTATTACTGTAACAGTTTTCAATTTATCGATAGTTTATAACCTCGCGAGATAGATTATAATTGAATGGTGTTCACAATTTTACGGTGACATAGTGTTAATGGTAGATGTACATGGTGTATCTACGTACATATATACGCATTCTGCTTAGATTTTAAAATACATGAAGTTTTGGTTAAATACAATGTAATACAGAATGGAAATTAATCCACTACTGAATTGATTCCCACATTCAATCCTCCAATTCCCACGAGTAAAGTCGCAGAACATAAGCTACTGTTGACATATTATTCCGTTTTATTGACACAGCGTGACAGACGGCTTTATTTTGTATAGGCGGATTAAATTTTGTCCCAGTAAAATAATATTTTAGTGTTTCGTTTTTCCGCTTTTACGAAATGTTAGTGGCCAACCGCGTAATAACTTTGAAATTGCGTTAAAATTTAAATTCAATAAAGCCTGGTATGGGTATATCGAATTTCGTACATATTCGGGCGGTAATGTGACGCATTGACATCAGATTTATGCTTGTCAATTAACGCTTAATGTCCATACATTGCTACTCGTATTATGTAGTTTAAATAAATTTGAGCCGATTCCTCAAATTTTGAATGCTCTATTGTGTTAAATACCTTTGTTCTTTGCAAATGGATTGTATTTTAATTTCATAAATGTAAGCGTTCAATTCGCATCATGAGTTAAATAGATATATTATATTGTATTTTATTTTAAGTAGGCATTCACTTGTTTTTGAGAAAAGTATAATATTTAATAAACCGTCTGTCAAACCAGACCTTAAAAGGATTAAATTGATGCTCATAACCTTAACGTACGCAAAGACCACGTTCGTGGAATTCTCGAAAATGTATCAAACGGTTGCCATTCTGTCCCATATTCAAAGGAGACACCACATTTTGATATTTTTATTCCAGTTTTTAAATAAAATAAAAACATTAAAAATGAACCAGACCTTACTGTTTTTAGACGTTCAACTTTGATACATTTTTTATGGCTTTATTTTATACGTTGTTTGGGTTGGACGAAAAAGAGTTAAAGTCGTGGACAACCTTCATAAATTATAGAAAAAAGTGTGACATTGACCTTTTGTCACAGAGAGGTGAATGACCGTGAAAGTTTTACGAATGAATTTTGAATGTGGATGGTGGCTACTAGGGAAGAGCCTAAAAAAAGATGAATGATATTGTGTGCGAATAAAAATGGTGCTGTAGTAAATATAATCATATAATACATACTCGCTAGCGCTTTAAGATTGGTATCTTGAAGCTATGTTACTCTGGGGATCACCGGGGGCGTCCGGCTTAAGGTCACTAAGACGGGCGCCCGCGTGCTGGAAATCCCCGGAGGATCCAGTGGCTCGTCCGCTGACGCTCTGGCTGAAAAGCTCAGAGCGTCCCTAAATGCGGACGAGGCCCGAGTGTCCAGGCCCGTCAGATGCGCAGACCTGCGCATCCTGGGGCTGGACGACTCGGTTACCGAGGAGGAGGTGGTGGCCGCCGTCACCAGGACCGGAGGGTGCCCTGCCGAGCAGGTCAAAGCAGGCACCCTACGTCCGGACCGAACGGGCATGCGAACCATTATGGTGAGCTGCCCTGTGACGGCGGCTAGTAAAATCGTGGAGGGCGGAAGGCTCCTGGTGGGCTGGGTCTCAGCGCAGGTGAAGCTGCTGGAGCCCAGACCTCTGAGGTGCTATCGCTGTCACGTGGGTCACCACGTGTCAGTTCAGTGCACCTCGGAGGTGGACCGCAGCAACCTCTGCTTCCGCTGCGGTCAGCCCGGTCATAAGGCCGCGGCTTGCCTCGCTGCACCGCACTGCACCGCATGTGCTGCAGCTGGCAGGCCGGCCGATCACCGGGCAGAGATGAAAGCCTGCGGGGCTCCCGCCAAAGCCAGGGGCAAGGGAAGGCCCTCCACCACCACCCCCACCGTCGCCACCGCCGCTGCCGCCGCCACTGTCGCTGCCGCTGCCGCCGCCACAGCAGTTGCTGCAACACCCGCAGCGGGGCCCTCGCAGGGGGCCCGGGAGGGGGCTGAAATGGACTGCCAATAACGGCTCCATTAAGCTTCCTCCAGGCGAACATCAACCACTGCGCCTGCGCTCAGGATCTGTTGCTCCAGAGCATGGCGCAGTGGTCGATCAACGTCGCCGTGGTCGCTGAGCCGTACTTCGTCCCGCCCAGGGATAACTGGGTGGAGGACCTTAGCGGCTCAGTGGCCATAATTTCGTCGGCCGCCGCCGGTACCCCGACCCATGAAAGTGTCAGGAAGGGTCAGGGGTGCGTAGCAGCACGGTTCGGGGAGATTGTCGTAGCGGGTGTCTACTTCTCCCCGAGCCGAACTCTCGCCGAGTTCCACAACTCCCTCACGGAGGTGAGCGTCGTCATCGGAAGCCATTCCCTCCCCGTGCTTGTGCTCGGGGACTTCAATGCCAAGAACTTGGCTTGGGGTTCTCGTTACACAGACGTGCGGGGAAGGATGGTGGAGAACTGGGCTCTGGAGACAGGCCTAGTCGTCGTTAATCGGGGTTCTGTCCCCACGTGTGTGCGGATGCGGGGCGACTCGGTGGTGGACATCTCGTTCGCCAGCCCCGCTCTGTCACCGCGTGTCGTTGACTGGCGCGTCATGGAGGGGGTGGAGACCTATTCCGACCACCGGTATATCCGGTTCGACGTCTCCGCCCAGACCCCAAGCGCGCCGGTCCTACAGGCCCCGAGTGGTCCGCGATGGGCGCTGAAGCAGCTGGACCGGGAGCTCCTCCTGGAAGCCGCGATCGTGCAGGCCTGGGTGACATCACCGGACAGGCCTGCCGACGTAAACAACGAGGCGGGTTGGTTCCAGGAGGCCATGTCCGACATATGCGACGTGGCAATGCCCCGAGTCCGGCCAGGAAGCGCCCGGCGTCAGGTGTACTGGTGGTCGCGAGAGCTTACGACTCTGCGCGAGGCGTGCGTCGCCGCGCGCCACCTGTACACCAGGCATCGCAGGCTCCGCATCCGCCCTCCGGATGCGGCAGCCATCGAGGCGGAGCTGTACGAGGGTTACAGAGCAGCGAAGACCGCCCTCCAAGAGGCTGTCCAGCGGGCCAAGAATCTGGCCCGCGAGGAGATGCTGGGGACTCTCGACGGAGATCCGTGGGGGCGCCCTTATAAGATGGTGCGGGACAAACTCCGCACCTGGGCCCCCCCGCTGACGCAGAGTCTCCGGCCTGAGCTCGTGGAGGACGTGGTGAGCGCTCTGTTCCCTTCGCGAGGGGAGCATACTCCCCCGCCTATGGCTCCGCCGCTTGCGGTGCCGGAAGCGGACCACAGCGACGACGATGACGACGTTCCGGAGGTGACTGGGGTAGACCTGAGAGTGGCGGTAGGCAGGCTTAAGGCCAAAACTGCCGCCCCGGGACCCGATGGCTTACCTGGCAAAGCCTGGGTCCTGGCCTCTGAGGCTCTCGGGTCCCGACTGGAAGGGCTCCTAAGCGCATGCTTGGAGAGAGGCCAGTTCCCGCTTCGTTGGAAGACGGGCAAGCTGGTCCTCATACGGAAGCCAGGGCGCCCTGCGGACTCTCCGTCCGCATACCGGCCCATTGTGTTGCTCGACGAGGTGGGCAAGCTCTTTGAAAGAGTCATTGCAAACCGCCTCGCCGGGCACCTTGCGGGAATGGGGCCGGATCTTGCGGAACACCAGTTTGGTTTCCGCAAGGGGCGCTCGATGGTGGACGCCATCATGCGCGTGCGAGCCCTCACGACGGGGGACGCGGTGTCCCGGGGTGGGGTCGTCTTGGCGGTGTCGCTCGACATCGCCAACGCCTTCAACTCCATGCCCTGGAGCTGCATTAGGGAGGCACTCCGGTATCACCGGGTGCCCACCTACCTCCGTCGTGTAGTCGGGGACTACCTGTCTGACAGGTATGTCATCTACCCTGGTCCCAACGGAGAATGGAACCGGCGAGAGATGTCGTGCGGTGTTCCACAGGGGTCGGTCCTAGGGCCGCCCTTGTGGAACATCGGTTACGACTGGGTGCTGCGCGCCGACCTCCCTAGCGGCGTCAGCGTAGTCTGTTACGCTGACGACACGCTGGTACTGGCACAAGGGAGGTCGCACGAGGCGGCGGCCGAACTGATGACACGCGGGGTTGCGATAGTCGTTGAGAGGATCCGGCAATTGGGTCTCGAGGTGGCCTTGCACAAGTCCGAGGCCATGAGCTTTCATAGGCCTCGGAATGCGCCACCGTCGGGATCCACGCTGACGGTAGGAGGGGTTCCCATCGGCGTCGAGTCGACTTTGAAGTACCTAGGACTCGTCCTCGACAGCCGGTGGAACTTCGTTGAGCACTTCCGACGTTTGGCTCCCAAACTGGAACGGGCCGGGGCTGCCTTCAAGCGGCTCTTGCCCAACCTGAGGGGTCCAAACGCCTCCTGCCGTAGGCTCTACGCGGGGGTCGTGCGGTCCATGGCCCTTTACGGGGCCCCGGTGTGGGCGCGTTCAATTAAGCGGCGTGCCGCGCACTACCTGAACGCGCCCCAAAAGGTCGTAGCCGTAAGGCTGATCCGGGGGTACCGCACGATCTCCCGCGAGGCGGCGAGCCTCCTAGCCGGATTGCCGCCATGGGATCTGGAGGCGATAGTCCTCGCGCGCCTGCATGAATGGCGCGCGGGGGCACTACGTCGGGGGGAAACTCCGCTGCCGCGGCAAATCACCGCTCAGCGGACAGACCTCCGACGCGATCTCATGGCGACATGGAGACAGCGACTGTCGCAACCCAGTGCAGGGCACGCCACAATAGTGGCGATAAGTCCCCTCTTTGAGGAGTGGCTAGAGAGGCGCCACGGCGCCCTCACCTTCCGCCTGACGCAGGTCCTCACCGGACACGGTTGTTTCGGGAGGTTCCTGCACCGAATCGGGCGGGAGGAAACGCCCGGGTGTTATCATTGTGAGGATCGTCCGGAGGACACGGTGGCGCACACCGTGGAGGTCTGCCCCGCTTGGGCGGAGCTCCGCCGTGTCCTCGTAGCGGCGATCGGCGGCAGCGACCTCTCGCTCCCGGCCCTGGTTCAGGCCATGGTCCGGAGCGAGAGGGAATGGGAAGCCGTCACCTCCTTCTGCGAAGCAGTCATGCTAGCGAAGGAGGTGGCGGGACGTGAGAGGGAGAGAATCTCACGTCCCAGCCGCCGCGGGCGAAGCACCGGGCGTCGGGGGCCACGTGGTGGCTCCCGGCCACCGTAGGCGCGGGCCTGTGGACGGTGAGTAATGGGTTAGCTCACCGTCCGTCCGTCTTATGACGACAGGCCGTGTCGACGGCGCGTTCGTGTTCCACGCGCGCCTCTAAGAGATGTCAGCAACCAAGAAGGGGCCCGCAAGGGCCGATGCCTGCCGGGGCTGCGGGACTGTTCGAAAGAGATACCGTGGCCCTGGAACACAAAGGGCAATGAAGGAACATGGATGGGTTTTAGTCAGTAAGAGTCTGACACTCCCTCCCACTCCACCCAGAGCGGGAGAAGTCATTTGATGATTTCCCATCCGTAAAAAAAAAAAAAAAAAAAAAGCTATGTTACTGATACAGGCTCTAGAGATTTCTATTGCACACGATATATAAGTAAAAACTGCGCACCAAAATCGAACTTCCAACGTTTTATTTTCCTCTAGGGTCATCTTAAAAACTGCTCATTAATGCATGCTCTCGTGAATTGAAAAACAATTCACTAGATTATATTGTAAATGGTAAGACGTAGGTGTTTCTGTACACGATAAACATTGCTACTTTTATTTACCGTAAAACGTTTTAGCTACACTGGGGGCTCGTCTATAGTTAATATGAAACATGTAAGTGTTATCGGTGACTGGCTTTTCCTAAGTGTGCCTAAGATATTAAAGCGATATATTTTTGGCAATATCCAAGAGTATTGCTAGCTGAAGTAAATATTTTGGTAAAGGTTCGCTCACACTGCCTAAAAACGTCGCAGGCAAATATTTTGATTTCTGGATTTTAATTCAATTTGTGTGTTACTTCTAAGCATGATTAAACTTATAAATAGACGTAATTAAAACGTGAAAAGCTTAAGAAATGTTAATTTGACAATTATTATTCCAGAAATGTCTTTGCTGGATTAAGACTCGTTACTTCTCTACATTTTCTCACTGTGTGAAGGAAAAAACATTGATTTGAATCAGCAAATAACGCTGTAATTAAATAAAGGAATTAATATTTACTTAAACCTAGCTTGGCAGCAGATTCTAATGCTAATTAGACACAGTTGTAATTGTCTTACTAGTTAAGCGTATCTTTAAATATCGAATAGATAAATTGTGTAAACATATTTGTCTTACTTTGTCTAATAAATGAAATGTATCTATTATTAGACTATTGTGCCACTGACGTTGGTACGTCCTACACTGATTATGTGTTGTATTTTGTACTTTGGTCTAGTAATCGCAAGAGCTATTCGATTCCCAGGTCGGGCAAAGTTTTATTGGGCTTTTTCATCAGGAACTTCTCAGTAGCAGCCACGGAGTCTGAATTTGACTTGCTTGTTACATGGGACGTAAAAATAACTGTGAAGAAGTGTGAGAAGTGTGGGTGTACTATTATTAAGTAAACCTATGCCTAACCCTTCGGAGACTACAGGCGCGATGTTATGTTATGTGTGACTCAATGAGCACAATTGCATTGGGACAAGCTTATGTTTGCTCTGACGTACCCACTTTGCGATGCCGATACTAACTACCTCGAGAATACGCGGAAATATGCTTCCATCCGCTTCGACACGCTTCCCACTCTCTGGCACGTATAAGTCGTATATTGTTTAACAAAAGTAGGTAGTTGAAAAGGTACCAGCTTACATTATAAGCCCCATGACAAAGGTTTGATTATGTGACGACCCTTTGGTTCTAACATTGGAGTGTAGCGTAGGTGGACGAATTAGTCACTAATTCGTCGATAACGCACCAGTGGGTGTCTATTTCCACAATTATTCGCGGAAATGTACACCCACTGGTGCTTTACATCAAAAGAGTTGGTTCAATGGGGTTGTTGGCTATTTAAAGGTCGGTTTATAACAAATGAGCAGTTAAACGAAAAATACGTTATATTCCTACCAAATAACACAACATAACATCGTTCCTGCCTGTCCTGTTGCTTGCACATCGCAGGAGCTGATGGACGCTACTGAAATTGCCAAATTCGTTGCCAAATTTTGAGCTGACTCTAATTTAAATTGTCATCGACACGCTAAGACGAAGATAACATAACATCACACCTGTAATCCCCGAAGGGTTAGGCAGAGGTGTACCTAATAGTACACCTATATTGCGCTAGTTATGTTTAAGTCCCATGTAATAGGGGGCGAGTCTATCCTTACCAAATTATTCTTGTATTAATAAGAAAATACCTAGGAGAAGATAACGGGACGCCTTGGATGGTTTCCTCATTAATTGTGGAGAAGAAGGACAACACTGAGAGAAGTAGAAGATAGAGGTCTTTGCCCAGGAAGGGGATAAATCAGGATATCAAAAAAAGGGAAGGAGCATGCTTTCGTTAGTTATTTATATATATATAAGTCAACAAGATAAAGCACATAACGAGTGCAAGCTATTGAGGTATTGAGTGATACTAAATTGGCATTCACAGATGAAAGGCTGGATTAACTATCAATTAGCTCGCGCTACGAAGAGGATAGGCAAGAATCAAAATCAAAAGCATTTATTTAAATTATGAAAAGAAACAGCATTTTTTTCATGTCAAAATTACTTACGGCCGTCCCCCAAAACATTTCACCACTTCATAATGTATTAGCTGGGGAGGAAAAGAGGCTCAGCAAACTTCCTAGCGTTTAGCATTAATCATGGCTTATATGTTTATGTGTAAAAACATATTGAGAAACAAAATAAAGAAATAATAAATAAATAAGTATAAATTGTTATACGTTGGTCCCGGCTGCCATTTGTAGATCTTTGACTGGCGTTCAAGGTAGTCGTAGCCAGAAAGTCTGATAATTTAACCAGTCTTACCAAGGAGGTTTCTTATTACCAAGTAACAGGGTTATAGAGGTCAGATAGGCAGTCCATCTGTGTAAAATACTGGTATTCAGCTTCATCTGGTTAGACTGGAGGCTTCCAGGCCAAAGGCTAGGCAGATGAAAATGTCGTATACATGCAAAGCCTTTTCATTTTACGACTGAACATTAAAATGTAATCAAAGGCTTGGAATTAATTACAGTTTTTTTGTTCTTGGGAGTGTCCTTTCATTGTTTTATTCACTGCCCTAAACGAATGCGACTAACTTTGGTAATTCAGATATGGATTACCTCAATTTGAACACATATTCAACATCATTGTATTTGATCGCTCTTTTGTAGGACTCAAGTTCGTGGTCATTTTACGAATGGTCGCGTAATTGCTTTTAATTAGAACTGCATTTTGCGCTTCAGTTCATAACAATTTCTAGTGTCTATTCAAGTTGTTTTGGCCGAGAGTTAGTCTGGTCGTCTACCCTCACTTGAAATATAAGAAATATGCAAAAAATCCACGCATTTTTATGGTTTAGTTCCCGTTGGCTTTCATGTACGGTTAGTACGCGACTCACACCTAGCCAATTTTTTCCTTTAAAAGCGTTTGATTTGACGTGGATGATGAGTGCTTTTAATTAAAATACACTGCACACTTATCTATGGTACAGCCAAACTAAACTAACAGCCATAGTTTACAATAATACGTACACAACCAAACACAAACCAATACACTAACTACCAAGTAATATAGCTAGTAAATCCCCCATATCATTCATATATCTTACTTAAGCACTAGCAACCACGCCCGCTAATCTATTAAGACTGGGAGTTACCGCCCTTGAGACAAAACCCTTGCATATTCCTCTCTCAACGGATTAGCAGAAAAACGTTTATAATTCAGAATGAATTCAGACCTCTGTGGTTAAACTGTTTACCATGAAGGTCTCATTTTTTAAGTGTTCTTTTTTTGAACCGAGCCTTTGTGGTCTAGCTTTTGACGTCAAGGACTGAATTTGAATTTGGAATCGTTTCTAATTAATTAAAATGTCCGGAGGTTTTAATGACTATTTGAATATTGAAGTCAGAAAAGTTACTAAAGGCTTGAAGTTTTAGTATTTTAGTTTCCATTTTAGGAAAGCTTACAGACTAATAAGATTCGCCTAATCGAATAATTTATTCTGGCGGTAACGTATAATTCGCTCTAGCTTCGTAAACGACGAACTAATGTCAACACTAAACCTCGAATATTTGGTCAATCTGAAGGTTAAGCGGATTTTACTTAACTCTGGTTTAATTAAGTTCTGTTGAAGTTGCTAGAAAATGCGAAATAACAAGCCTACAGATCAAAATAAAGTTTGTGCAGACCCAAAACCAAAGTTATGAAAACCTTCGTTAAACCACGTTTGCTTAGTCCGTCTGTCGTTGTAAAGCCTGGCCGTCACGAACTTAAAGGTTTAATTCTGATGATAAATAATTCTAGTTTTAGTACTTGAACTGTTTCTAACGAGCCACAAGCCACAATACGCTCCTGAAACTTATATAATACTAGCTGTTCCCGGCATGCGTTGCAATGCACCTTTTCCTATCCTACCTACCTATCCTACCTACCCTACCTACCCTACCTACCCTACCTACCCTACCTACCTACTTACCTACCCTACCTACCCTACCTACCCTACCTACCTACTTACCTACCCTACCTACCCTACCTACCCTACCTACCCTACCTATCCTACCTACCCTACCTACCTACTTACCTACCTACTTACCTACCCTACCTACCCTACCTACCCTACCTACCCTACCTACTCTACCTACCCTACCTACCCTACCTACCCTACCTACCCTACCTATCCTACCTACCCTACCTACCCTACCTACCCTACCTACCCTACCTACCCTACTATAATTTGAGATTTAAACTATCCTATCTCTCAAGTTGGATCGAACTGCACATGGTGTGCGAATTTTATTATAATTGGTTAAGTGGTTTAGGAGTCCATTGAGGACAAACATTGTGACACGAGATTTATATATATTAAGATAGACTTTTTGAAGGTTTCAGGTTTCAATTGTGAAAATGTACTTCAATTTAACAGAATGAGTTTGATTATTTTTATTACCCAGAGAATTCAGTTTCTAGTAAGAAACGAATTACAGCGAACAAAAAAAAAGTATTTTCACGTCGAAACACGAGTTTTGAGAACTAAGTGAATTAGATTGATTAGGTACTTTCATTATCTTAAGTTTTGAGCTTACTACGAAATAGAATAAAAGATTGCTTACGAAGAAAATCGAGTTAGTAAATCTGATTTAAGAGAGTTACGAACAATTTAACAAAACGATTTTCATCATTATAGCGTTTTCTAATGTGTAATGTGATTGGCTTACTGCTCCCTTGGTCTAGAGGTCGCAGACGCCAATATTTAGCATGAGCAAAATCCTACTTTCATACATGTAACGTTTCCACGTCTATAATATTCCCACTGATGGGACACAGGCGTCGTCTCCATGAGATAGTGATTCGAATTTTTGGTTCTAAAAAATGCGAGTTACTTCGCGATGCCTTATCGTTTTGAGAGGTGGTGATGTAATGAATTGCGCAAAATAATGTGCCTGCTTGGGTGCAAACCAAGGAACTAATACTGTCAGGACCACTAAAGTAATCATTGATGAAAACGAATTTAAAATGTTAAGCCAACAATACTAAAGGCTTATGCAAAACATACTTCAGCGAGCTTCGAGAGCAAGTAATCTACCGATCAATGGACAAAGCCGGCTCATTCAACAAGCTATTCAATTATTAACCACCACTGAATCAGTTTCAGCACTACGAAACAGAAATTAACAAGGCACATCTGCCTAGTCTTTTCCCAGCTGTGTTGGGGTGGGCTTCCAGTTTAACCGGATGCAGCTGAATACCCGTATGTTACGTGGAGGTGTATGGTCACTGCAAAAAGTACTACAGCAACTTAGGACAAAAAGTACTACAGCGCCATCTATGAGACAAATGAAGAAGTAACATCAAAATCCTAAATACGTTTACCCCCAAAAAGGGTTATTTTACCTCCACAACCCAGTTATTAGGTATAACGATACTCGTTTAGTAAGACTTGTTGTCAGACTCAGGTTTCTACTACTATAAAGACTAAAACAGATATATAATCAAGCTACTACATATGTTGGGACAGTTCTCTTGGTAAGAGGGAACAGGCCATATTTTGCGCGGGTCTGGTGAGGCTCGGTTGATGTCACAAATCTTCGAATTTCGGTTTTTTCACGATGCTTTCCTTCACAGTCGCTCCATGTAAAATACTGCAGTTTCAGCTCTATCCGGTTAGTCTGGAAGCCGGCCCAACATAGTTGGGAAAAGGCTATGATGATGTTTTCCTTCACAGTTACAGAAAAACGAGAGACGAAATAAATTATGCAAATGAACAAGTGCCAGTAAAAAATCACATGTGAACGCTTCAAGAAATTCAAATGTATCAGAAGAATGATCCTCCTTACGAACTCAATTTCTCACTAACAGTAACACACACCCAAATTGGATGAATAAAAAATCTGAACGTAGAAACTGGACGTGAATTGACCAGAGCAACTAACGAGGCACTTACAAAGATTTATAGAGATAGGCAGGCGCAAGCAAAAAACGCGCGGCCCCGTCTGGCTCGCGAACAAACGTAATGGAGGGTTCCCTAATACAGAGCTGAAAAACATGAGTGTTTATATCACATGCACTTTATTGTAGTGTTCTCGATTCTTTTGATGGTAGCGAGAAATGCAGATAGTTTTTTTTTCTTGCTTTTGTGGGTTCCTTGTGGTGTTATTGTACTGTCAGGTAACTTAATTCTGTAACAGGTAATGAAGTAACGTTAATTTACAGTGTTATAGACGTTTCATACGACTGTTATATAATGATTCGAAGAATTGTTTTGAAACGAGTATTGAAAAAAGAAAAAGGCGGCGTTAGTTCTGATTTATTCAACCTGACAAAGATACTCAGTTTAAGGGGGAAGCACCACTGCTATAGGTAGCCCGCGAAATTCAAATTTTCTTACGGTTTTTGCAATTTACCGGTCAGTGTCAGGCCGTATGTTGAAAAAAAAAAGATTCACGGCCGTAATACGCATGTATTTATAGAATTATAATCATTAAAATCATTATTACAGTTCCTTTAATCCCATTGAGTGACTTTATGATGAAATAGTCATTCAATGGGAATCAGTAAAGCTATATTTGTTACGGTCACAAATCATATTTAAATCAACAACCTGACAGGCTGAAACTGACCAGTAATTTGCAAAAAACATAAACAAATTTGAATTTCGCGGGCCACCCTGGCGCTTCCACCACAACTGACAGTTGATAACCATTCCCAAAGCAATAAAATAAGAGAATACCATATATGGTATATTATTTTTAAATAGTTCTGTTTTATGTTTTCAATTTTCTCTTCTTCCTTTAACACACTATGTCTACATCTCTTTTTTTATTATCTCCTTTCGCAGGTCTGCTGGAAGAGATTTCTTTAGAAATAAGCATCACCTTTGTACTATTTTCTGTTCCTTTCTTCTTTTCTGTATTTAGTGTGTCCATAAATTGTTAAATAAAATAAAATAAAATTCCCTGAATTTAAGAATTCAACTAAAGGTTTCATTTGGTCAGGATTAGTCCGATTATTTAATCTAAATAAATTAGAAATCTTTGAGAAAGTTGATAAACTCGAAATTGGTTATTACCTACTCGACACGTTTTCATTAACATTTTGACTCTTTCAAGGATAAGGTATTTGTTTACATGTTCGTATTTTCTGTGAGTTTTTCTAATTGAGAATTTGAAATAGACTGAAACAGACCACTAATCGTGTTTACTTCTAGAGGTTACTGAAGTAAAGAATAAGGTAAAGAAAAGTTTCCAATTTTTACGGTGCCGCAGCCGAATGGCAAAAACGGATCCCTTATAGATTCATCATGTGTGCTCGGTATGTCACAGCCACTTTATTCCGAAATTATTAAGACTACACAGTTGAAAATTGGTAGGTAGATGTATTCTGTAAACGGCTTTACGATTTTTATACAAAAATAAAAAATAATGCTTTCATACATGGAAGTAAAACTAAAAAAAAAGAACATCAAACCTATGCGTGCGGAGTGTGTAGGTTTCTATAATATTTTTTTCTCAAAGTCAATCGTTTTAAAGATAGACACTTCCAAAGTGTAAAATGTGCCAACGTGTATGTGTGGTAATTTCTAAAGAGGAGCAAAATTCTGAAAAAAATTATAATTGTAGAACGTAAAAAAACTTTCAACGAAATTGGTTTGAATAATATTTGATGTTTGGTTTTACAGATATGGGACTTTTTCATCAAACTGCAGCAGTAACTTTGTTTTTCATAAAAATACTATGAAAAACAAATTAAGTTTTGCTGTTGAATGTAATACAATACAACATATGAATGAGCTTTCAAAACATTTTTATTATATAGTTTGGTGCTACGGAACTCTGTGTGCGTGTGAGCATGACTCGCACTTGGCCGGTTTTTAAACTTAAAGTACGATATTAATATACTATTGTGTTGGAATCCAGAGAAAACATGATATTCGTTTTAAAAAAATAAATAAATAAGTGCCAAGTTGTAAACAGAAACCAAATTATAAACCCTAATATTACCCTCAAATTTTTGCTCATTCACATCGATTCACCTAAACCATTTGGCTGCAGCGTTCATGCATGCCAAATGCCAAAATTTCTCTACCAACAATTTGGTACGTGCGGTCAACATCAAATGATGCTTCCATATATTGAATATCGATGGCCAGTCGGGAATCCATTGCACATTTTGATAGGAGTGATGTACGCATTGTATGTACCAACAATGGGGCATTATCTGTGAGGGAATATATCTTGGATCTGTGGGTCATTGAATAGTGGCCGGGGCTACGGAGTGATGCGACGCAACCGGGATTTATACCGAAGGTTTGTTTTACATTATACTTTATATGTTTTTTCCAGTAATATTCTTATTCTTTACAGCTATTGCCCTAGCTGTTGTGGAATTATTATAAAAATATAACTTCCCTATATTTGAATCGGATTTTGATAATAATTTCAAGGGTTTTTTTTTGTGTTTGCACGGAAGCCTAATTATTTTTCTAAAATAAAAGCAGATTAAATTACGGATTAAATTATAACTTAAATTGGTCCAGCCATTTTGGAGTTTAGCTGTTAATTATTTTTTTGTTATAAGTACCGTATATACTTTCATATGCATACAGTAAAAAGTCGTTATTTGAAATTACAAACAGACATTTCAAATTTATTTATTTGTATAGATGGCACACAAAATTAAAAGATATACACACAAATTGCAAATAGCAATAGCTATGTTCTTGATTAATAAATTATTATGCACCTACATCTGAATAGCCTATATTTTTTTACCGGATTCAGTTGAGATTACCAAAATCACAAATAAATCCGAAAGCCACAAGTTTTGCTTGCACAAGTCTTCAAAAGCTCAAACATAGATAAAATCCCAGTAACGCGCCTTCTGTATTTTCTACTCTGTGACATAATTGTTAGGAAGTCTGTGTGATGTGGCGGTAGTAAGTTGACTTATGTTTGTTTGTCCGTCTGTGTGTGTGTTTGTGTGCAGATTGTTTGTTATTTCCATATTGATGTGTTTGTCCGCTGCACAATATTTATCACAGTGCAGTGTTCGACTGGGATTACAATTAGGTGGGATTTGCACAATCGACCTATCGAAATTTCATATCCCAAATAGGCAATGTTGTTTAGGAATTCTAATTATCTAGGTTGGTAAAGTCAGGGAAATTAGTGTTTAGCAAAATGATAAATTATCCGTAAATCCAAATTACTATTGTCATTCTTTGATATTTTTATAGTACGGCTAAATAAGGTAGTAGGTTAATTTGATAAACAATTAATTTCCTGCACGGATTATGGATCATAATTATTTTGGTTATGGAAATTAAATGAAAGTCTATTATACGTTACTTCTTTTTTATAATTTTCGGTACATTGAATATAGTCAACGAACAATGTATTATAATTTCAGAAAACTTAACATAAAGAAAGTTTATACTTTTCTTCACACAATCTTTCTTTCGTAACGACAATATTTTCTTATAAATCGTTCCCAAAGAACGTCGAGACAAGTATCGTATTCAGATTGTTGCTTGTGGAACTTTTTATTGGGAAATGAGCCTTATGTACCCGTACCCACGCAGATGTAAATGAATTGACATTAAATAAAAAACAATGCTTTTCAAAACATTCTCCGAATCACGAATTGAATTGTTGCTACGGCGTAGGCGGCTCCCAAATAAATTGCTACGGCGTAGGCGCTACGGCGTAGCGATAGGTATCATCCATCACGGTTTGCATGGCTAGTACAGAGTGGTTTCAGCTAGTGTCTCATGGCTAAATGGTTCCTATGATCTATGCTACGTACAGTCACCAGTTCATCAAGTTACCACAAACTGTCAAATGTCTCCAAATGATTTTAAACCATAAAATGCT
The DNA here is from genome assembly GCA_905220335.1 of Noctua pronuba. Taxonomy (NCBI): domain Eukaryota; kingdom Metazoa; phylum Arthropoda; class Insecta; order Lepidoptera; family Noctuidae; genus Noctua; species Noctua pronuba. Next base: position 17,007,828 of record LR999904.1, on the reverse strand, counting down.
GATGATTAAGTTCAAAATCGAATGAGAAAATTTGACAGTTTTGTGGTAATTGATGCGCTGGCGACTCTACAACATGTTGCAAAAAAATAAAAACTCGAAACACATCTTTTTGCAAATAATATAAAAGTTACCCTGAATTCCAACTATTTGTTACTCGTATATAAACATCACTAACATTGAACCTACTTTATAAACATATCGAGGAAAGTTTCAATCCGAACAAAGACGAATGACAACACAACCCGAATACTCGAGAATCGCATCAAATAAAACAATATATCCGAAAACAGACGGGGCTAGGGGCTAGGCAAGTTGGTGGGTACAGTTGGCGCAACTCGTTCCATCAACATAAATATCATGTGTTTTACAAGACAAAAAGTTTTGGCGGACGAAAAAATTGCAACGACGCGCAGCTATAAAGCTTTGTATGGATTATAGGATTTTTTATTGCTTTCCCTGCGGCTGGCGGGGATTTCCTCAATGATACCGGTTTCCAGGCTGCCTGTATTTTCGGGACTAGCTGCCGAATGGTCTCTTCCGCTGGTAATGGTTCTGCACTATGGAACTTTTCGTTTTGGTGAATTTCAGTACGATTTTGTTATTTCAAAAATTGACGTGGTCTTTGGGTCTTTTGTACGAAGGTAGTCAATAGATGCTAGAGTTTTAGGCACTATTTCGCACCGTCTAGACTCAAAAAGTACTAGACACATACAAAATATAACATAACCTGAGTGAGCTGTTAAAGTTCCCCAAAATATACGCGAAGGTATAGAAGCCAAAATAATTTAACAAGAGACCAACCTCCTTTCTTTGGTAATATTTTATTACTATTTTTTATTCATTTAGTAAAACTTCATGTACAAGTAAACCAAAGTATTATAACCGTGAAAAGGAAACCTATGTAAATTGGCCTCGACGAAAAATGAGTAAAGGTTGTTTCGAGGCTTCAAGTCTGGCAAACCAGAATGTAACGTGATGACGCTTTTACCTAGTAAGATATTGCGATATCCAACGTGGAGTTATTGACGTAGGTACGGGATACCAGGCTATCAAAGACATTCATAGTATACCCCGACAGGCATGAACTATGGCCAATTTATTTCATAACAATTTCAAATTGGGCGGTAGAAAAGTTCACAAGAGCTACTACTTTGCATGAGGTCCTGGTTTGAATTTCCAGGTCAGGCAAAGTGCTGTTGGGGTTTTACATCAGGAATTACTCAGTAGTAGGAGTTACTATATCCGGGGCTGCAGGACTGTTCGAAAGAGATACCGCGGCCCTGGAACACAAATGGCAAAGAAGGAACATGGATGGGTTTTAGTCTGTACGAGTCTGACACACCCAGAGCGGGGGGGTCATTTGATGATTTCCGATCCTAAAAAAAGAAAAGAAAAGGCTACCCATAATGGTACATAATACAGAGCATTCGATGACTCTCCGAGTTTTGTCAGCCTTCGGCTTTTAGGATTTTAAAACTATAAAGTTGCTTTTGGTTAAAGTTTCGCAAGCGGATTAAAAGTAGTCCGAAAGCACTACTTTTAATCCGGTTTTAAAATGCATTTTTAACGCGGATGAAAGTTTTTATCAACTATTTTTGTGTTTCGTTAAAATTGGGTTTGTGTGACCGGGATTTTAGATCCCGCTAAGAATACTTTGAAAGTTGATTCCGAATGAAACACGTACTGAACACTAACAAGGGAACTTGGATAATTGCAACAGATGGGATGACATATTTTTGCACAACTTTGCATAGACTGCAAAAATATGTCGAATCGCTTTGGAAATTTTAGATGGAATTTTGAACAAAATTGCTAAAGTTATGTATGATGTCGGTACCGTCGTCTTGTATTGAGGATTAAATTTTTATTCTGCGAATTTAGTTTGTATAAGAAAAACCCCGAATAATTGAGTTTGCTTTGGTGTACGAAAATAAAGACCGCACAAACACTCGTGCTTACAATAGATATCATTATCGGTCGCCATCTTATTGTTTTATTTTGTAAACAAGTCAAATAAAAAACTTGGGGATAATTCCTAACCTTTGCTTTCATTTGTCCCGCAAAAGATAATACCCACGGAACATTTGTAAGAACAACAGCGGTATTGAGTGCGGGGTGAGACAAGGAGGGTTGGCATCGCCCACGCTCTTCAACCTGTATGTGAAGGAGCTGCTTGAAGAGCTCAGCAGTACCAGGGTAGACTGCAGCGCCCTGTGGCGTCAGCAAGTTTTGGGGATTTGCGAAAGGTATGCATTACAACATGGACTTGTGTGCAATGTGAAAAAGAGTGAAGTTACGGTCTTTGAGGCCGGCAGCAGTAGTGTACCTATTGAGATGCTTACCATTAAACTGAACGATGTTCCTCTACAGAGAGTAAACTAATTAAAATATCTAGGGCACAATCTGATTGCCGACCTCAGTGATGATAATGACATCGTTGCTGCGTTTTTGTAGCGCTTCAGGGATGTTTGCAGAAGCCCGCGTAGATTGCTTTTATACAGTAATGCGTAAGAGATGCGCATCCGCAGGGTGCGGGGCAGCACCAACTGCATCCTAAAAATGATCTCAGGTCGACTGGATTGCGCTATCGTTAACCGGTGCAAAATTTTTGCTGGACCTGTAGCATAATAACTTTGTGCCATGGTTAATTTCATTATTATTTGTATATAATTAAGTTTACTAACATAGATGTAAGTCAAATTGTTACTAACACGATGAGTTATGTTACTTGAATTTTTATTATTTATTATTTAATGTAAACATTCATGCATCCAAGCGAAAACGCTGTCAAAAACAATAAGAGCGTGAAGTAAGTTTTTTCTTGAATGTTCCATAATGTAAACAATCTTTTTACGCCATCATTGCAACAGTAGGAAAATAAAACAAACTTTTCTGTTCCAAGTTTTATCGACATAGTTTTAATGTTAACTAAAAATTGTGGGAGGAAACTTTTCTTTTAAATACAGAGCTGTTGTTTTCTTTAAATATTTTTGCTCACTTTCATGAAAAAAGACAAAGACCCCATTTATAGCCAAGTCAAAGAATTTAGCTAGAAGGACTTGTAAAGACGAAGTAAAGCTAAGACCAGAATGGCTATAACATATTCCAATGACTGTGATATATTCCAATGACTACGACATATTCCAATGACTATGACATATTCCAATGACTGTGATATATTCCAATGACTACGACATATTCCAATGACTATGACATATTCCAATGACTATGACATATTCCAATGACTACGACATATTCCAATGACTGTGACATATTCCAATGACTATGACATATTCCAATGACTATGACAAATTCCAATGACTATGACATATTCCAATGACTATGACAAATTCCAATGACTATGACATATTCCAATGACTATGACAAATTCCAATGACTATGACATATTCCAATGACTATGACATATTCCAATAACTATGACAAATTCCAATGACTATGACATATTCCAATAACTATGACAAATTCCAATGACTATGACATATTCCAATTAAATGGCGAATTAGTCAATTTTCCGTAGACCAAATAAAAAAATCTATATATTTTTTTTTTCACATATGCCTACGGTAGGCACTCATCCTTCTTTCTCGGTGAAATCACGTTTTACGGTAAAACTCAAAGTAACGCACTCAAAACATTGTGCTGGTGGATGCATTGAATAGTACGGGAATCGTGGTACAGCAAAGTTACAAAATTAAAACCTTGTATTTAAAAAAAAAAAAATTGAAAAAGATGGAACTTCGACTCCCAATATCTCCGTAACTAGAAGGTTCCCAGGTATGGTCTAGAACAAAACAAATATCGCAATGACGGGGAGAACAAGTGCCTTTCGGCTTCGTTAAGGGTCTATTTACACCCTTTATACAAGCAATGAAGAATCGCACATTACGGGCAGATTTCATCGCAATTCTTGTACTGCAATGCGATGCGCTGCGGTTCGATGCAGCTGTAATGTGCGACAGTCTTTTGTGTATAATAAATAGCAAAAGTACATTAAATCACGTCTTGTAATGTCCGAAGGTTTAGGCAGTGGTGTACCTAACAGTACACCCACACTTCACCAGTTATGTTTAAATTCCATGTAAAAGGGGGCGAGCCTATTGCCATCAACCGGGGCCAAATTGAAAGCCCATGGCTGTGTAGTATGTGTCCACTATTACGTATATTATCATGTTTATCCTAAAATATATTCAGTGTATCTCAACTCGTCATTCATTCAATTCGCCTCACTATACATGGCAACCCTGCCAGCAAAAAGATTTACCTTGCTGAAAAGATCCTGATGGAAAAACCAAATAACACTTGGCCTGATCCAGGAATCGAACCTAGGACGTCATGGTCAGCAGTCGCGCTTGCGAACACTAGACCCAATAATTAGTAGAATAATTAAAAACATGATATTCCATGAAAAACCTACCTGTACTACTAACTTTATGTATAAACTGGGTGTTCAGCAATCACGTACCAGGGAATCAGGTCTTTATGACAGTTCAGCACTAGGTATTGCACCGCTAGTTAGTTTAGAGTTACACTGGTTTAATTGGAAGCCCGTAGAAACGCGGCCGAACGAAATGTTCTAGTGATCCCCGCATAACGAATGCCCGGACATATTACATGGAACCGGATATTATGAAAAGTTTGCTTTTAAAAAATAGTTATTTTTCTGAATATATGTTGGGTTCTGAGCCAGCACGGAAGTTAGTACATTAAAATAGATTGGGTTGAAATTGCTTTAAATTACATTCATTGTTACACCTGGGTTCTGAATTCAGAAATTGACAATCTCTGTTGCGTTACTTAATATATACATAATTTGCGGTGTAGCATAAGTTGTTTCCTTTGATTTTTTTTTACGCAGAAAATAAGAAACCTATTCATATTCATTTATTTTGCATTCCATATTGTAAAAAAGATGTTACAAAGGGCTTAAAGCTAGGTACATAAATATGGACCTTGTAAGGGCACAGCAAGGTAGAAGAGGGCTTTAATATTACTTACTGTTAGTTGGTATACAAAATTAACAATATTTAAAAAACTATTCAGTGAGTCGTATTAATTTAAAATTTTTCATTTAGATATTCATTAATAGTATAGTAACATTTATATAATAAAAATTGTTGTAATTTCTTGGGCCGTGTATCCAATTAATGCAATAAGGCTTTGACAAGTTCTCAATTACAACTTTACAAATCAGAAACCGAGTTTATGTGTATAGCATTAGTGGGTCATAACTAAAACAATCAAATATAATATTATTAATTCGAATTAAGTGTATAATTTAAATAATAAGCCAGATAGGTAGGAACATTCAGTTTTAGCCACTTGTCTGCCAAGTGTTAAGAGTTTTTAGCGCGTATGTATGTGTATTTCCGTTCAATTGTGACTTCGTAACCCCTAAACGGATTTTAATAATTTTGGCTACATAATACTTAAAAAACGGAGAAAAACGGCGGATTTTGGGCGTCATATTATGGAGTTAATTTTTTTTAATTATTTAAATTAAACTTTTATTTAATTTAAATTATTAAATTTATTTTATTATTGCATTAAGCTCTTTGTGAGTGAAAGTTTGGTTATTATTTCGTCATTCAATTGAGCTAAACTGAGCCCAGTATAAAATACGAAACGTAACAGGTGGCACTGTTGTTCTTAGAGTAAATTTGTCCAATATTTATTTTGAAATATTGTAAAATAAATAAGCGGTAAATGAAGTGTCTGTCCAAGTGAGAAGTATAATTGAAATATTGTTAAAGCACCTGGTCCTAGCAAGAACAATGACGACTATACACGAAAACCATTTCAGGTACACAAAACTTTCAAATTAGTTAAAATTTTCAAGATTTTAGGCAACTGTTCTGTTTGTTAACAAATTAAGTAAAGCTCCTGTTACATACTAAACAATTACCCACATTTAAAGTCTGGCAATCTCGTCTCCAAGGAGGCAAACGCGTGATAAATATCCTACACTACATAACATAACATCACGCCTGTAATCCCCGAAGAGTTAGGCAGCGGTGTACCTACAACAGTATACCCACATTTCGCCAGTTCAGTTAAAGTCCCATGTAAGCGAGGCGCGAGCCCATTACCATCAACTGGGCACAAATGCAGACTGGCTGCATCCTGATGGAAAAACCCAATAACATTTTGCTCGACCTGGGAATCGAGCCCAGGACTTTATGCGGCAACGAGGCAGTTTATTCTGCACTATACTGTTTAAAATGGCAGAACATTAGTATCCGCGCCGGATTTAAACTAACGACCGCAGCGCTTCTGTGCTATCCCTAACGAAATCCATTTCTTCTATAAACTTTCAAACGGAAAATAATTTCGTGAATTCAAGTCGATCGTCAAAACAGTCGGTTGCTGAGAAAATTTTATTTTTACATCGCGGATTCGGAAACAGCCAGTATTCCGCACGTCCAACCATTCCATCGGTTGCCGTCCCGATGAAACTTCGACCTTCTCCCGACAACCGCATTCAGCTACATGGTCCTATACAACCCAACTTTTTATTACTATTATCAAAGCTGACGTGCTGTGTTTATAAGAAAACTAGCCGAACTAGGTCAGCATGCATCGCAAAATACTCTCCCTACTTGTGTCCCAAGGTATAAGAAAAAAACCTTATCTCAGCCAATTCAGGTATGGCAGCCAAGCGCAAGCTCCGATTTCGAAAAATAAAACTAATAGAAATACATGCACCGCTTTCACACTTTCCTATTCGAGATTTCAGCTTTAGAATTGTTTCAATATCCTAAAGGCTGGAAGTGAGGATACAGATTACGTTACTGAAACCGTAGGTTCGGATTCCAATATCGAGTCGCCGTTGAACCCGTATCAGACACGAGCCAATCTACCTTAGTAAGCTTAATGGAAAAAAATAGAAGACGCATCGATTTTTCTTTAATTTTCTCAAAAGCTTGCTCAGTACTTAAATGAGAAAAATATTTTTCTGAGTACAAATATTGATAAGGCCTTAGAACTCCCTTCGATTAAATCGCCACTCAAAAGAATTTTCCGAACGTGTCTGCAGTAACTAGACAGGCTGGCGGCGGCGGAGTGAACTGGTTATTAAATCGAGTGGTACGAGTACAAGGTGCTTCGATCACTGTGGCCTAGATTGATGCGCGTTGTTATTAACAAGTAAAGTTGAGACACCGCTCTATGACACCCAACTGGGGTAAACTTCACCCTGACTTCGCTAATAGCATTTTAGTGTGAACGAACCAGCCTACGCAACAGTATATTTACGCTTCCAATTTTCGTTATTTACCGAACAATCTTGAGAACTCGCTCGGTAAATAATTAATGAAGATCCAATTGAAAATTCACCCTATTCCCGACATATTTGTGTGCGAAGTATCCGCGGTACGTGAGACGCGAAAGGAATCTATGATGGAATACCCCCACCGCAGGGAATGACTAATGAAATTCCCCACAAATGGTACCATTCTCTTAATGCGTTCACTTGAGCTATGAACACACTATTGCGAATGCGGACGCCACAAGAAAAAACAAATTGTGTCGAGTTCCGCGCTCTCCTCCCTTGTGACGTCGTAAAACTGTTGTGGTCTCTTTGAAGTAATATCTTTTCCCGTCTGACGCTTTCCCGTCGTGACATAAGCAGATTCGGCCGTTATTCGCCCGATGTTTAAATTTTATCCTGACACGGAAAAATGTACAATCACTAAAGTTCACGAGCAAAGAATTACGATAAAAGGTCTTCTGTTGACACTTCAGTCGGCTTTTGAATAAAGAAAATCGATCTTCCGTTCTCAAATATATAATGTTGCCACGTTTTTCTAGAGACAGTTTATTTTATGTTGATTACTTTTTACATTTCAGATAAAGTCACGAAACAGGAATGTAGGTTAGAGTGAAGAATTTGGCTTAAAAAATTCCGCCATCATTGTGGATGCACGCTGTTCAAAATGGCGAGATGTTTCGTGGATCGTTGATTATGAAGATGAAGATGTGAATTAATTAGAAAGGGGACTTATATTAAAGCGGCGGTTTCTCTGAGGGCGCACAAAGAACGGTTGTAATGTGCCGAGGGTACAAGACGCGGATAATTAGGCGCATGCAAAATAATTAATGAAAATGTTGTACTTGCGCCCCGATGGGTTGGAGGCCTAACATCGTACGCTCTGGAGATCATTACAGTAGTGATGTAATGATGTTACTGTGGTTAACATAACCCAGATTGAGACACGCGTGGATTCTGTGGCTGGCTGCATTATTAATTGACGGTTCATTGGACATCGATTCAAAATTATACCAAGAAACTATCCATATGATTTGTGAGGTATTCAATAGTGGTGTGGATGGTGTATTCCCGTTGACCCCACCGCCCGTGTCCCCACTGGTGGGGCCAACGGGAATTGATAAAAACAATTAAAATTTGTTCCAGTTGGCCCCACGTATTGTTGAGTAATAAAATATTACTCAAAAACATTGCATGGGATCGAGTAGTGTTAGTACAGTTGTGCTAGTTATGGGCAGTAACTTTACGAACAGTACTAGGCGGGCATGAATCCAAGAAGATATTTATTACTAGAACACCGTATCTATACCCAGAATTATTTAAATGCATACCACCTTGAGCTCATGCCAGCCTGGTACTTTTTGGGGAACATAATTATGTCTCATATTATATGCCTCACTGGCAACAAACGGGAACTTTTTTCCCGTTTGTCACCAGGGAAAATATACAAGACCGTGATCAGAGCTGTCGTACCGTATGGATTGGAATGTCTGTTAATTCCCACTGACATCATTAAGGTTTGTTTCATTCCTTCATTTTTCTGATCTCAAGGTAGTGGGGCAGGGTAGTGGGGCCAACGAAACGACGGTTTTGATTTTTCCCACTGGCCCCACCAGTGGGGACAACAGGAATACACCTTGTGGATTGGTCCTCTCTCTCGTTATAATAACCTTGATTGTGAATGTAAATCTGCACAAATAAATAAAATACAGTTTGTAATTTCAAAATAACAGCTTTTTACTGAAACACGAATATACGGTCACAATTTTTTAAAATTTTTGTCTGTCTGTCTGTCTGTTTGTCCCGGCTAATCTCCGAAACGGCTGGATCGATTTTGACGGGACTTTTACTGGCAGATAGCTGATATTATAAGGAGTACTTTGACTACTTTTATTTTAGAAAAAGGATTAAGGTTCCGTGCTAAATATAATTTCACGCTGACTAAGGTCGCGGGCAACAGTTATTATATCAAATTTGATTAAATCTTGATTAGGAACAAGAACCAATGGTGCATGCCTGCACGTGAGACCATCACTGTTTTTTACAGGTGCCTGTTTGAACTGCACCTTAAATCGACAAATTGTCTATCCGGACCAATTCAATATTAATGTTTTTCCTTTTTAATATTTTATTCGTGTCGTGAATGAATCAAGTGCTTATCAACCGGGCCTTAATATACTATAAATTACTTTAATTTATTGTAACCCGCACACACGAAACTCACACTTAAACAATAAGCCGCTATAGCAGTCATAGCCTAGTGATGTGACCATCGACTGCCGAGTCGTAAGTCTCAAGTTCGAACCCAAAACTTCAGATTATTCGCATTCATGTGCGTTTTGAATAATTATCACTTGCTACGGTGAAGGAAAACATCGTGAGACGTTACCCTCGACGACATGTAAAGCCAAGTCAGAGGCCCTTAGGCGGCATAAAAACTCTAACACCAGGTTAGGCTTTAAACACACGATAATGAAAGAAATAAGCCGCTGTAGTTTTGAAACATCAACTAGATTCACATTCCCGAAAGGGTAGGTAAGAACGTAATTTTGCCGACGGCTGTATTTGATCTCATGTGACAAAGGTTTTCAATGATACCTTCTTTTGTTTTTTTTTTGTCATGAAAATAGAAAGTCTTGTATTGACGTTCAATGATGCCCGATGATCTGGAGATAGTGGGTATGGATAGATGAAGAACCGGAGAAAATTAAGGATGAAAGACGGAGAACCAAGAACAGTTGCAAGTCACGTGGTTTGGGAAGGACAAATCTACAGACCATGTTTAAATAAGTGAAATGTGAAGAGTACCGAGAGTTCCTTCACTTCTGTCTGTATCCGTTCATGTTACAAATAATACGCCGCGCACACCGCAACGCGCCTAATGTGTTCTGTTACAGAACTTGAAAAAGACGCCTACTGTAAGCGTCTCTTCACGCGGCACCACAAGAAGAGTTTTACAATTGACAACGCTAATTTTCCATCTTTTGTTTCAGATTTTGTATAAAGGTTGTTTATGTAGGTTGGTTAATGCTGTACGGTGTTACTTACTACTTTACTTTTGCAGTTCAAGGTGGCGGGGCTTGCCAAGAATAAATGCATCAAAATGTCAAACTTCGTCCATTTATTTTAGTTCTGTTTTTTCCCGCCTGCACAGATAAGTTGGCTGAAGTGTACAGTCCTTTGACATTTATTTTACGTCTGTCAGCTGCAGTCCTAACAGCCATAGTCATAATAGCAACCTTATTTTCGGTGTATTCCCGTTGACTCCACCGCCCGTGTTCCCACTGGTGGGGCCAGTGGGAAGTGATTAAAATAATTAAAAAAATGTTCCCGTTGGCCCCACCGTATTTTTGAGTACTAAAATATTACTCAAACAAAATATTGCATGGGATCGAGTAGTGTTAGTACTGTTGTGCTAATTATGGGCAGTAACTTTACGAACAGTACTAGACTGGCATGAATCCAAGAAGGTATTTATTACTAAAAGACCGTACCTATACCCAGAATTATTATAATGCATCCCACCTTGAGCTCATGTCAGCCTGGTACTTTTTGGGGATCATATGTGTCATATTATATGCCTCACTGGCAACACACGGGAACTTTTTTCCGTTTGTCGCCAGGGAAAATTTACAAGACCGTGGATCGGAATGTCTATTAATTCCCACTGATATCATTAAGGTTTATTTCATTTGTTTTTTTTTATGTCAAGGTAGTGGGGCAGGGTAGTGGGGCAGGGTAGTGGGGCCAACGAAACTACGGTTTCGATTTTTCCCGTTGGCCCCACTAGTGGTCATGGCAGTGGGGTCAACGGGAATACCACTTTTGTTACTTCAAAATAGGGTTATTTATAGTAGAAAACTAGGACTGAACAAAATGCTCAAATGAAGTTTAACTCAAAAATGTGACGCGTCCGTATCTCTGCAAGAGTTTTAAATTTTTTACTATTAAAACGTAGTTGCAGATTATTTTTCCACGTCGTTCCTTCGTGGGTGATAAAAATATTCATTTAATGCCTTTTATATATTTTTCTGTGTGCTTACTTATTATAACTCGCGCTTTGTTCCAGCGATGGTCTCATAAAAACATTATGAGGAGACATGAAACGTAAACCTCTACGTTATTATATGACTTATATTATTTAAGATGAAGTATACGCACAGTTTTGGTTGTATTTTTTTGCTGTAGGTAGGTAGGTTGTTTTGGTCGAATGATTAAAATATTTTAATGTTCATTCACAAGCAAACTACCGGCCCTACTTTGATGTTCAGAAGTAGTTTCACATTATTTATTAACATGTATTGTCTGAAAACATGTCTCCCTCATCTCTTCATGCCATTCTTCCATTTGTGTGGCATTGCGCTAGTTTTACACTGAAAATGATTCAGTAGGTACCAATTTTCATCAAGCAAAACCACGGGGCACTATAATAGTTCATGTTGTCAATGTTGAAAATTCTAATTATAATTTTCAAACTTATATCACTTTTACAATTTATAAAAACACGATAATAAATCTGTATGGATACAAGTACAACCACCAAAATAAAAAATCAAACGACCGATATACTGTAGGCTCCAATGACGTAGAATCTAGCCTAACGTTTTGCCAATAACCGCATAACCAACCGCTCTATAAAAGTCCACCTAATGTTTGGCAAAACTCCAAAAATGTTTAAATATTTTTAAGCCAATATGATTTTGTCCGTCCCCTACATGAACTTCATTCCAATATATGATGCAACATTAAATTATGTTCTATAGCCTTATGAAATTACTGTTTTGGAATGAACAGTACCTATGCGTATCGGCAAAATGATTAGCATTTCAACCGTGTCTTTAACGGCCAGATACAGGCCGGTTAAATGTTTGGTCTCTACTCTTACTAACTCATCGTCTGTCAATGATCTACAAGACAACCGGGACCAACCGCTTATCGTGCTTTCCGAAGCACGGAGGAAACTCGGTATGTAATGGGGACCAACCTAGGCAAGCGCTGCTTAACCTGAAGATTGACCCCGAGAGGCTATTATTATTTAGCCCAAGCTTCTATTACACTTTTAGAGACTACGTAACTTTAAAGGAGTTTAGGCACGTTTGAAAATTTGTGGTCGACTGTCATACTTCGAAGTTTTAAATACCGATGTACTGTATTCATAAAGTTTAGAAAAACGATTTGCGAGCGTTAGAAGGTACGCTTTGATGACTTATTTAATTAAGAATGTTCATTGAATCATAAGCCGTTCCATTGCTTGCTGAGCGCCCTTGAATTTATGGACCAGCCGTAACGTGAGCATCCACGTTTCGGTCCCGGAAGTCAGAACAAGCAGGACGCCCTGATTGCTTGGTAGATTGGACCTATGGAATACGCGACGAGAAAAGTCGGTGAAGTCTCCCAAACGCTGCCCAACTCACCTGAATTCTTCTGTTAGCTTCCCTGCCACTTAAGGCTTAGATACTTATTCTGTGCGCTATGTCTACAACACGTCACCCCAGGACTTGTTGTTGTCAATGACGGTCCTCTTGAAGTGGTCCAAGAATATGTTTACCTCGGGCAAATTCTGCAGTGTGATAAGAATAACTTTGAGCGGGAGGCTAACAGAAGAATTCAACTGGGCAGCGAAATTGAAACCAAATGTACGCTAGTTACGTTTCAGTACAACTTAAAGTTTAGAAAGACAGAAGAAAGAAAGAAAAAATATTTATTTGTCGCAGGGACATAACGTGCATCATACAAAATGACAAAAAAATACAATAAACATACAACGCATAACAAATATTTATAGGGTGCATACGGTACAACGGGGATTCAACAGGACAAAAAATTAAAAAATAAACGTTAATAGTTTGCACGTCGCGACTGCGACAAGCAGGTTACCACTAAACATGATGCTATGCTATGGGGGGCCCACAGCACAGTGGTCACTCGTGAAAAAACGTTTACGTTAACGCCATCGAAGAGTTATAAAACTTACACTAATCCCTCATTATACATATAGTCTGGTAAATGAGTGCTCAAAAGGGGTATGTGGTTGGAAAAGTCGAAAGCAGAAAATCTGACTTATGAATTTTGTTTGGACTAGTTAGAAGATAAACATATTAAAAGTCCTGACCCCTCCGGGGTGAGCCCGAGGGATGAGTGGGCAAAGAAGGTCCCGTTTTTTGGTTTTTTGCTTATATCTCGAAAACGATGCGTCGTATAAAATTTTGTTGTACAACATAATAAAACTTCATAAAATTCTCTACAACTTTGTTTGTCACACTTTTTATCTATCTCTTATCGTTGAATTGGTATGAGCTCCGAAAAACGAACAATTTTTAAAAATTTGTCCAATTTTCTGTCCCGTTCGTCTTCGTTTTTGTTTTGCATCTCGAAAACGGTGTGTCGCACGAATACATATTGTACTACACAATGAAATCTGATAAAATTCTCTACAACTTTGCTATATATATTTTTTTTTTGTTTTTCGTTTTTTTTTTTTTTTTTGGAGTTTGATAAAAAGTGTGACAAACAAAGTTGTAGAGAATTTTATGAGGTTTTATTATGTAGTACAACAAAATTTTATACGACGCATCGTTTTCGAGATATAAGCAAAAAACCAAAAAACGGGACCTTCTTTGCCCACCCATCCCTCGGGCTCACCTCGGAGGGGTCAGGACTTTTAATATGTTTATCTTCTAACTAGTCCAAACAAAGTTCATAAGTCAGATTTTCTGCTTTCGACATTTCCAACCACAATCATTCATTGCCCAGGCTAATATTGTTAGCCACATGAAAAAATACTCTCTTTCCAGATCTAACAAAGGGCCCTGCTATTTTTCGAATCGGCAATCTTTTCGATGCCAATACTGCCATAATGACTGGCAGATAACAGATAAGAGCCGTGACTGCAATACGTTCAGAGACAACGGATCCAAACTCGATAGATTGGAGATTACTAACTGTCAAAGTACTTGAAAACTCCTTATCGGGATACCTATCACTTTTATTGAGTTTCATTTCATTTGTATGGGAGGCTATTAAAGAGGGGAGAGGGGGGTGTTCTTAAAAAGAAAGTCCTGACCGCGTCTGAGTCGGTAAATCTGTAAATCTTGAAGGATTATACAGATATGTACCGTACACGCGTATTTCGCCAGTTACACTTAAGTCCACTGTATTAAGACGATCCTATTACCTACCATCAACCGGCCACAGCGAGATTCCTTATGGGAAACCCAACAGATGACTGCTTTGCCGTACCTCTAGACGCACAGGGCAGTAATTTCAGCTAATATTGTCAAAAACTTTAAATGTATGTATATGAATAATTAATAAAAAGAATCATCTTTGTCTTATTCAGGCAAGTAAACAAATGGTCATATATTTGCCTTTGCTTACCCATGGGAAGAAAATATGCCAACTTGTTGTTTAGTTTTATTTATTTTTCGGTTTTTCATAAATAAGTAATAACCTATCTCTTTGACAAACACAAATATACTTTTAAAACTTATGCTTAACTGTCCCTATGTCCTGTCCCTTCAATAATTTCAGGAGGTCGCTGTTAGTAAATATTTGTGAAATTTTCTGTGGCTAACAAAATGGCGCCGGTTACTTCTGACTATGGTCTATGCGCCAAAAGAGCCATGCTGCAGTAAGCCATGCAAAATTGACTCTTACGACACAAGTAACAAAAGCTACATCCCTCACAACCATGACCTCTTCCGCACTTACAATCGCATCAGTGACTCTGCAAGTATCCCCACTCATAGAGCATAAGCAGAGATACTCAATCGAGCGTCTCTAGAGAGCATAGAGTCGCAGGCTCTTGTCTCTATTGGCCAAACGGCTGCGAAATCGATTAAGTACGGTTTAAAGGAGCGTTATTTATACGTTTGGACTAGGGTTGTCACTGAAACTTGTCTCCGCCTCCATAACTGCCGAAATTTTGGAAGAAATCGTAGCTTCGAGTCTCCGCATCCAACTCCACTAGTTTTTAACGGATATCAAAATTCGAAAAGACATAACATCTACCAAAACCCACTGCACTTGGTCTATAAACTTAATATTTCCTGGAATGTTGCTTCAAGAATGTGTCTGTTTCCTCAATATTTTCCTCCAGTCTTTGAGAACAGTGGTCAAACAAATGAAACAAATTAACACAGCTGCCTGGTTTTCGATATTGGAAATCGCGTTACGGAACTCAAATGGAGTTGGGCAGGACACATAGCAAGGCGCTGTGATGACAGGTGGACTAAGGCTGTCAACGAATGGCGTCCAAAAACTGGCAAAAGAAATCTGGGTCATCCGGTGGCGAGATGGGCAAACGACATAGTTGCCGTCGGGGGAAAAACCCGGATGAGGCTAGCTCAGCACCGTGGAGATTGGCACAAGAAAAAAGAGGCCTATACCCAGCAGTGGATGTATACAGGCAGGTATTCAAACCACCAATACCAACTCGTATGTCGAAGCCGCCATCACTAGCCACTGCTTTCAATAAAAATGCTATCAGCTTATTATAAAGGGTGTAAAAAGAACCTTTAACGAAGCCGAAAGGAACTTGTTCTCCCCGTCATTGCGATCATTTCTTTGTTCTGAACCATACCTGGGAACCTTCTAGTTACGGATATATTGGAGGTCAAAGTTCCAATTTTTTCACGAGTTTTTTTTTAAATAAATAATTTAAAGGTTTTAACTGTACTTAAATTAACTCCATGACCCGTTTACTATTTATAGCATCCATCAGAACTAAGTTTTGAGTGCGTTACATTGAGTTTTACCGTAAAATGTGATTTTTCACCCAAAAAAAAAGTCATGTCAATGTACAGAATGCTTGGTCGACGGCTTCGTGAAGGGTCTGTTTACACCCTGTATTGATTGTATTTTTCTATCTCCGCCCCCGACACATCCCTAGCTTGTACGGCGCTTCCCGAGTACAGTTGGATGTATGAGCCTGTTTCAGTAAGTAGTAACAGTTACTATGGTAGTATTTTGTTAAGTAGAACTTACAGTTGTTTTAGCCCGAATGTGGCTGGATTTATCGACTGTTTATTCGTACTCAAATTCAAACAACGGCTACTGGTGATTGTGTAGAAAATACAAGCAGTGTAGAAAATACGTCTGAAACAAATCCAAATAGAATATATAAATACAATAGGTAACTTAATATAAGTTAAGGTAATTTTCACATATTTATTTATTTCATCATTTATGTACACACAAGAGAGAACATAAGGAAACATAACTTAGAGCACAAAGGCACTGCTCATTTCAATAGAAATTTCTACCGGCAGGCCTCCCAGAAGATAAAAGAAAAAAGAAATGTAGACAACAGACATATCATTAAAATTCAAAATTTTTAATTACACTTAAACTTACATTAGGCACATAACACATGAAACTTCAAGAGATAAGTGTTGTTTCCTATTGAGAAGAACAAGCATGAAACTCCATGGTTACTCGTTAAATACATCAAAGAGAATCTAAAAACAAAGCCTTAAGCCATCTTATGGCTCGTGGCTCAAGTGTAACCTGAGACTGAAGATTACCATTTTACCGCAAACAGGAATTTGACTGTATATTCTTATCATTAAGTTTAGAAACGGGATATTTACCATGTTTACTTTTTGATTTGAGTTCCCGATATTTCGGCGCACCATGATCACGGATAAACTGATCCTTTATCCGCGCGATGATAATGTTAGTGACCATGACAGTTCAAAAACTTATATTCTTCTTATATAGGGTGTAAACGGACCCTTCACTAACCCGTCAACCAAGCATTCTGTACATCAAACTAAGTAACTCTAACCCAAAAATTATTGCTGGGAAACGACTTTTTTTTTTGGGGTGAAAAATCATGTTTTACGGTAAAGCTCAATGTTACGCACTAAAAACTTAGTGCGTATCATTAGTGATGGATGCTTTGAATAGTAAACGGGTCAAGGAGTTAATTAAAGTAAAGTTAAAACCTTAAAAAGCGGTTTTAAAAAAAAATCTTGTGAAAAAATTGGAACTTTGACCTCCAATATCTCTGTAACTAGAAGGTTCCCAGGTATTGTCTAGAAGAAAAAAATGATCCCAATGATGGGCAGAATATGTGGTTTTCGTTTTCGTTAAGGGTCTTTTTACACCCTTTATATTTGTCCTATTAATAAACCACCGTCTTGTGCTCAAAACTAAAACTAAAATATTTCCTACTAACAAGCAGACTTCACCGTTTCGACGAAGTGTAACTGGGATAAAGGCTTTCAACCACAACAGTGGGTAAATAATGAAAGTGATGACTTGTGTTTTGCGTGAAACATGTCTACGTATTGTTTTCATAACAATTCGTTCGCTGAAATACATGATTCGACATTTGTATTTATTCAAAGTTGTTACTGACAGTGTGGGTTGTTCGTTTGCAGTATTGAAGGTATAGTTGAAATGACTCAAAACTTTTTAAGAGGCCAGTGTTTAGCCGCGAGCATTATTATGTTAACGCTTCTTTCTTTCCTTCCTTTCTTTCTTTTTTTCTTTTCTGTCTTTCCTTTTTTTTCTTTCCTCTTTTTTTCTTGTCTTTCTTTTTTTCTTTCATTCCATTCTTTTTCTTTTCTTTCTTGTCATTCTTTCCTTTATTTTTTTCTTTTATTTTTTTTCTTTCTTTCTTTTCTTTCTGTTTTTCTTTTCTTTCATTTTTTTCTTTTTTCTTTTCTTTCTTTCCTTCCTTTTTTCTTTTCTTTCTGTTCTTTTCTTTCTTTCCTTCCTTTTTTCTTTTCTTTCTTTCCTTACTTCGTCCACTTCTCTAAATATTGTGCCCCTTCTTGCTACTTCATGAGACAGTCATCCTAAGCGACCCAACATTTTCCCCTCGGTGTGCAACGACCCCGTTCCTTTTTCGCAGGACTCACGTTTTGTGATATTAGCGCCCACAGCTTCGATTCTTCTTGAAAAGACACAAGTTTTGAATGTGATTTTCTCCTACTGCATTGATTGTTATTTTATATTGCTATGAATATAGCGACCGATGCTATGTATTATGAAATACTTAGGTTGGTGGTGGTTAACGATAACGTTGCAGTCGTTTATTCGCTGTTTTAAAGTTTGGCTTAGTGTATGCATATTAGTGCCCGATGGTGTTACTCAAGATTATGATTACAACTTTTAGTACGGTACCTACCGTAAAAGCGCAAAAAATCCGCAATTTCCTACACTTTGTCGAGATAAATGTATGGAGTAGCTGTGGTTTTTTTACAGTCAAGAAAGAGCGCGGTGACTTATTCCGAAAAAACGCTTAAGAAAACAAGCCTGTGTTTTAGTTAGCATTTTTCCTCGAAAGCGTTCCTCATCATACATATTCACTCCAATTTGCACATAATAAGCCTCGATTCCGTCTCTTTAACCAGCTCTTAAATTAAACATAATTTACGAACCATTACTCAGAATTACACTCGGTTGTAGGGAAGCCGTAATGTAAAAAAGTGTCGATATATTTTATATCGATATCGCTACCGATATAATAATATATTGTTTGTATCAAAACTGCTGGTTAAACCGATTTGTCAAAAGAAAGAACTATTAAAATGTACAGATGTTTTACTTCTACAATCTTATTGTTGCTTGAATAAGGATCATTGTAATTTTTTGTCAGACCTATCAAAAGCATAAATACAGCAACAAAACCACATACATACAGCAATCTTATTCATCATCTGCATAGCCTTGTCCCAACTTTGTTGGGGTCGGCTTCCAGTCTAACCTGATGCAGCTAAATACCAGTATTGTACATGGAGCGCCAGCCTATCTGACCTACACAAACCAGTTCGTACTGGCTAATACGATATCCCTTGGTAAGACTTCTTGTCAGAATTTCGGGCCACTGACTACCTTTAACGACTGTCAAAGATCTACAATTGACAGTTAGGACCGACGGCTTATCGTGCTTTCCGAGGCTGGGAGGAAACTCGGTATGTTATGGGTGGTCACCCATCCACCCATCCATCCATCCTTGGACCAACTTAGGCAAGCGCGGCTTAACCTGAAGATCGACCCGAGCGGCTGTTAATATTTAGCCACGAGCTCCTCTTATAGCAGCAACCTTATCGCTACGAGAATAAATATGTTGACAGTGACATAAAGTCAGAGATAAAATTACAGGGAAAGGACTGCACTGAGTGGACTTAACAGAGTTTTTACGAAGCCTTTTGAGCTAGGCCGATTTTTAATTGGTGTGTCTTTGGTACGTTTTCGATACTCGGTATTTAATATCGATATATCGATACTTTTTTGCCAAGCCTATACAGATTTATTTATTATTCGCAAAGCTACTGTATTGGGATAAAACGGGACCGGCCGTATTATCGGCCACCACCCGACTTTGATGCTTTGTGAATACATTTTGTAGTGTTTACCTGGTTATTTAATTGCGCTCATTAATAATTTAATGTTAAAACTAAACGGATTTGTATTTGTCATTACAAATCTGCGAATTATTTTAAATTAATTGGCAGATACATATTTCCCTAATTAAGTCAAAATGATTCTCTTCGCAAAAACGAGAAAATAGGTACAAAAAAAAATCGTGAATTAAAAAATTCAAAGGGTCAACGAAAGCATTTAAAAATAACGAAAGAGTATTCGAGATCTTTGGACACTGCTGTGAGAATGCAGGATCTTGATAAAGAAAGTAAAACCTTCGTAAGATTTGAATTATTCAAGCCTTGAATTTGAACAGAACTTTTGTAACTAAGATTGTTATCTTCTTGAACCTGCCAAATACCAATTTTGAAGGGCATTTTTGTATTTAAGCTCCTTGAACTTCACAAACAAATCATTTTGACGTTTTAAAGCTATATTTTTTAATTGATAAACACCCCACCTATCTACCAAAAAGTCTAAAAAATAACAACAAAAGAAAAAAAACCCCGAATTAATTTAGCTAAGACTTTAGTCCCACAAAAAGCTAATTCTTTAAACCTGAACACATAAATTAGCATCATAGCCAAATAAGTGATAAATCCTAATTACGCACACAGAGGCGTCGCTTGGAGTATATTTATTTAAATAAGCATTAATATTACAGAGTGGGCCCTTTGGTTTACTCTCATTTGACATTCCTTTCTGCTCGGGGTATTTCATTACGCATTCCCCGGTTGGTCCCGTCCCCCGCTATCGAGGGGATGTAGTGGTCACTGGAAGAGGCCCTAGCGTTCAAAATAATTTCAAAATAGAATATTTTGGAAAATGTTAAATATCCTCTCAGAGCCTTGCAAGGTGAGATTATCAATTAATTTGAGTCTAACTCATTTGCATTGTATAAGCCAACAAATTAATCAGCTGCCTACATTAATGCCAAATTATACTACCTATTTCTTCAGTCTGAGTCTGTAGACTGTTTCTTTGGTCTAGTGGTCGCAAGCGCGACTGCTGAGCATGATGTCCTGGGTTCGATTTCCGTGTCGGGCAAAATTTCATTGGGTTTTTCCATCAGGAATTTGGATTTGTGCCCGGTTGAAGGCAATAAATAGGCTTGCCCCCTTAAATGGGCCTTAAAACAAAACTGGTGAAATGTGGGTGTACTTTTCGGTACACCTCTGCCTAACCCTTCGGGGATTACAGGCGTGATGTTTTATGTATTTCCTCAGTCAAAATAAACAAACTTGTGTAAATTGAAACAGAGCTATAACAATAACTAGTTTTATTTTCGGCAACAAATACGAACAGCTTGAGCTGTATAATAAAATGCCAGGATCGTATAAAATTCTAACACAAGAGTATGTAGTGCACATTTATGAAGTTACCAAGAAAATACACTGGCATGATTTTTTATTCCGTAAACTGTAAACAACAATGTTTCATTCGATATACGATGTAAAGCAAACAGTACTAAGCATTTTTCGGAGCTGAATCAATTTTTTTTATAAACACAATTTTAATAAATTTTTGTAAATGTTTTTTCAATGACCGGTTTAAAATTAGTTTGCCGTCTTCAATGAAGAGTAATTTACGAATGAGACTTTGACTTTACACATTGGAACTAATTTTTGACTTTTATACCCACATTTCATCAGTTATGTTTCAGTCCACTGTACTAGGGGGCGAGCCTATGCCTTCAACCGGGCGCGACTCCGTGGCTGCTACTGAGAAATTCCTGATGAAAAAACCCAATAACACTTTGCCCATCCCGGGACTCAAACCCAAGACCTCATGCTCGGCAGTAGCGCTTGCGAACACTAGACCAACGAGGCTTGTCTTTGACTTTACACTTTCGACGAAAAATAACCAAACAGAACCTCCTCCTGCTGATCTTTTTGACGTTTCTATCTTTCCTTACAAAAACAAATTCAAAGGAAGGGATTACTTATCCATCCCCAATTTACGAGCACCATCACCTAAACCTGTCTAAAACCAATATCCTGAACTTCCTATGATAGTTGTTAAAGCAGTTCGCTGTAACCATTCTTCAAAGTCCCACCTTTCAATTTTACGTGCATACTCAAAACTTTTTCCCAGTACCGTCACTGGAACTAGTTTGAAACTGTCGAACTAAACCAAAGTGTTGGAGCTTCAATAAATTCTGTATCCGCGGCGGATCTCTGCGAAATAAACAGGACAGGTTTATGAAGAGTTTCGGATACAGCGTCGTAAGGGTTGTGGCTCTTGGCTGAGTAAAGACTAACCCATGAGCAGGGATATGGAACTGGGCTTCCGATAGAGGTTTCTAAACTGCGCCACTGTTAGAGTTGATCATACTCGTATTATCTTAACTACTTCTTCTTAGCGTGTCGATGGCAACCTAAATTGTGTCGGCCCAGAACTGAGCTACTAGTTTGGCGCTTTCGGTAGCGTCCATCAATTCCGGTAGTGAACAAACAACAGGGCACGCAGGACACGATATTAAGTGCACCCTTGTTTCCCACCACGATTGCAATCAAAAGTCTATCTTAACTACTAAAAATCACTTTAACGGTTTTGCATCTGCAGTAGAAGCTTACATGAAGATCCACTTCAGCTTCTCCTTCTTTCATCACAGGTCTACTTAAATACCAACTATAAATGTAGCTCATGCCGTGCTAGAATTGTAAGCCAGTTTACAATGTAGACTCTAAACTGAGGGCCGTCCGCGTCGGACCTATATTTGAGTATCGCCATTTGTAAACGCTCTTTTAGCATAATATATTGACCATATTTGCCAAACGTATAGAAACAAATTTCGCACCACATTTCTTCGTAATTTCAAAAAGCTCCGCGTCATTGACGAGTTTCGACAAAATAAACAAAACAGACTGCCTCGTTGCTCTAGTGCTGAACTGCTGACTGCTGAACTTGAGGTTCTGGGTTCGATTCCCAGGTCGAGCAAATTGTTATTGGGTTTTTCCAACAGGAATTTTTCAGTAACAGCCACTGAGTCTGGATTTGTGCCCGGTTGGTGGTAATAGGCTTGTATTATCTGACTTAAACATACCTAACTGGCGAAATGTGGGTGTACCATTAGGTACAACTATGCTTAACCCTTCCGAGATTACAGGCGTGATGTTATGTTATGTAAACAGAACAGATTTATGAAGAATTCCGAACATATAACACAGGGTCCGGTACACACTACACGTGCTCCCAAAATATGTAAACAGACGCATCTCTCCAACCGTAAAACTTAGTTTGTTGTTCTTGTTTTGTTCCCCACCGGTTCGGGGTTGGCCGGACACTTACACTGGTATTCCAAGACCCGTATTAAGTCAATTTCTCAGCTCACTTAGACTCAGTCACCGTGACAACGGTTCAAAACGTACTCTGAGCCGCAATTTGCGGATGCTCAAATTTGACAGATGATTCTATGAAAACTCTCAATAGTGGGCGTTTTTGTCAATTTATAAACTAAGTATAGCTGCCAATGCATCTAATGGGGCGGATTTAGAGTGTGTGGAGCTTGACTCGAGCTGAGTCAGCGACTAAGAATATCAGCGTTAGTCCTTCTGCCCTTGCACAGCTGTCAAAATCAAAATGATCTTTAACTACATAACAATAAGGTTCTGGTTAGGTTGCTATCACTGACAAGTCTGTCAAAATTATAGTGATCTTTATTTTCTTCACAGCAAGGCTGCTGTTAGCCTGCAGCTTGTAAAAGTTAAATAACTGTCAGGACTGTATCTTTTGATGCGACCTCTGAGGCTAACGGGGTGAGACATATTATGAAGTTTGTCAATGTCATGTGTTTAGTTTGGGGGAACAATGTTTGTTTGTACATTCTACCTGTGGTGGTAATATTCCAGAGTTCACCATGTTAGCTGTGGAAGCTCTAACTTGAATAAGACATTTGTGTGTCTGAATCTTAACTATGCTTCGCATTGCAA
The DNA here is from genome assembly GCA_905220335.1 of Noctua pronuba. NCBI lineage: Eukaryota > Metazoa > Arthropoda > Insecta > Lepidoptera > Noctuidae > Noctua > Noctua pronuba. The sequence goes on along the minus strand of LR999904.1, from coordinate 16,984,236 downwards.
AAAATATATTTTTTGTAGTACCTAAAATGCAGGATTGAAATGAAATAAATAATTTAAAAGTATCCGGCCTGGACCGTAACATCAAGGATACATATTCAAACAACAATACATACGAACATGGAATCAACTCCTTTTTTGAAGTCGGTTAACAAGATTATTATTTTGCAACATCATTATTTCAATGTCTTTTTTATTGGGGGCAGCTAGAAAAAAGTTCAGTTATTTAATGAAATGATAATGTTGTATGTCTTTTAGATCGACGTGGTATATTATTATGAACCTAGTTTTATTACTTTTCTTTTTCCTAATGATCTTTGCTAGATAAGCTTTCCCCAAACTACGCAAGAACGAAACACTAACGATGGTGTTCTGGTTATGGTTTATTACTATATTAATGTGTTTATGAGACGTCATAAACTTCTTAAAATAAAGAGAGATAGCAAGAGAATTTCCCAGAATTAAAATTTTGTCTAAAGCTGTTAAAAATGATTGCCACAGTCAATTTCTATGAATTCTTCACTAAAAGCTAGGAAAATAATTGTTATTTTGAAGATGTCACAGTTCTCAATATTCTTGGTAAATTTGTTTTATTTAATAACCTGATAACAAGTTTCCTATAGACTAGAAAATAAGGAGTAAATAACATTATTTATTATATCTGTGGGCTTAGCAAGAACGCGCTACGTAAATGATTTTATTAAAATTGAAAATGCTCGTTTTGTAATACTATTTAGTTACTTACTTTTAAAGGTAGTGAGTGTGTGAGACACACCGAGGGGGGCAGGGCGAGAGTGTACTGGGTGCTTTTTAAACGTTGGCAATACTTTAAGGGCGTGTAGTACTCATGAAAACGAACAACGTTTACTATGAGACCGACCATGAATTCGCGAGAAACTATCAGCTGCTTCATAAATCGAAACATTGTAGGCAACAGCAGTTTTTTGGCATTTTTTATAGCAAAAGTTGTCCATATTTATGAGTATTTCACTCTCTTAAGTTTAACCAATAACTAAGACACTCCCCTTCGGCCGTCAAGGAAACTGGGGTTTCGTAACTGGTTTCCATGAAGGATTTTTCACCCTCGCCCTGCCTCGGAGTGTCTCGGCGAGAGCCTCCATAGGAATTGGTTCATATCTAGTGGTAATTGTCGTTGATGCAAAAAGAAAATTTTCTCATTAGCAGCCACGGAGTCCGGATTTGTGCCCGGTTGATGGCAATATTCTCACCCCCCTATTCATCATTATCATATCAGCCCGGAATCACCCACTGCTGGGTATAGGCCCCTCCCCTTTTGTCTGCCACACTGCCCGGTTCAGTGCGGCCCTTATCCAGGCGTTTCCCGTGTCTTTGCCGATGGGGTACCCCCTGTTGCATGGGACTTAAACATAACTGGCGAAATGTGGGTGTACTGTGGGTGTGCGTGACGAAATTGGATACACTGCTACCTAATTCTTCGGGGATTACAGGCGTGATGTTATGTATGCTAAAATGGAAATACCAAACCGAAAAAAAAATGTATTTTCGATTTCCCACAGTTCAATTTAATCCGCTGTCAAATCTGATGTCAACGTAAATGATTGGTTTTTTGTTATTTAGGTCAACCAAACAAACTAACTTATCACTCTCTGCTTTTAAAAACCAGGTCACAAAAAAAGCTCGAACATGTTAAAAAGGTCGCGCAAAATAAATGCAAATTCGATACGAACATCAGTGTTCATATTTGAAACATTAATTGACCCAGTCCGGGCTCAAAAGGAAATGTCCCGTAAACAAGGTAGATAAGTAAGTATTGTTATTTTTTATTTACATGGCGGACCCTCGTGGAGGTGTAATCCCTTAAAGTATCGCGTTTTCCGGAACCTGGTGGACAGTGCTACAAGGTTTTTTTGGCGCGTGAACAGGAGCACTTTTTGTATTTATTACATCACCACTGCTCTCAAAACGGTGAAGGAAAACATCGTGAGGAAACCGGCATGTCTTAGAGAACCAAAAATTCGAAACCATGTGACATCTACCAACCCGCACTATGCCCGCATGGTGGATTATAGCCCATTCCCTCTCATAGACAGGAGGCCTTTGGTCCAGCAGTGGGAACATTATAGGGTGATTATGCTTATGCTATATTGGACATCATATTGGGCATCGCTAACATCGGTAAAGGGAAAGCATCATGAGGAAATGTGGTTAATATATTTCTAATATTGCAAATTTGTGTCGAGCAAGCGTGATGATCAGTGCTCATGCCTTTTCTGTATGGTTAGACAGTGGGACAGTGATATGCTAGTATTAATAATACTATTAATAATACAGTTCCGATTTGGGCCACGTGCCAAAAGATCCATGTACACCTGTAAGGTCAATCCGACCGGGGATTGTAAAGGGCAAGTATTCACAACTTCAGCAAATACTTGGCATTTTACAGAAGGGCTGTCGAAATTCAGCAGTTTTAAAACAATTCTGCTTAGTGGGAACATAATTATCCCTCCAAACTATTGTTAGAGAGTTTGTCGATTTCATATTTGTATAGGAACTGCTTCGAGAAAGTGGTTTTCATTGATAATAAAACCAGTGTAAGCTGGCCTTTTATTCTATTGGAATTCTGTACTAGGCCAGCTCAATGTCAAACTTTTATCACCGACTTGCGGTCGACTGTATCACAAGTCAGTTGTATAAATCTTTGTTGCATGAAAATTTTAACTTCAACGTTTAAAGATCATTGGTATAAACAAAGAACATTGCTATAAAGTTGCAGCGTAAGTTCCGCGACTCATTTTAGGCTCAAAAAATTACGCTCGATTGGCCTCAGCCTCAGTGGAGAAACGGAATTTCGCTTTAGATAGTAGTACCAATTAACCGAAGCGGATAGGAAAATAAACTCGTCTTAATATTTCCTTAACCATACAGCCGAGTGTAAAGATTCTAGAAAATCCATCACTCTATTGATACTGCCAAAAGAGAAATAATAAACATAACATCGCGCCTGTAATCCCAGAAGGGTTGGGCAGAGGCTGATAGTACACCCACATTTCACCAGTTATGTTTAAGGCCCATGTAATAGTGGGCGAGCCTATTGCCATCAACCGGGCACAAATCCAGACTCCGTCACTGCTACTAAGTAATTCCTGATGGCAAAACCCAATAACACTTTTCCCGACCCGGGAATCGAACCCAGGACCTCATCCTCAGCAGTCGCTCTTGCAACCACTCGACCAACGAGATAGAAATAAAAAAGTATTCAATTATCCCCAAAAACCTGAAAAGACATTAAAATGATCCTATAAAACCGTTCCTAATACAAATGGATTCCGATACGAACACAAATCGTTCGTCTGATTGACATAAAACATTAATTATCGTAACATTCTCTTCGCAGTCTATAAATGGAAAACAAATTAAAATGCCCTGACGATAATCGCAGGAACAAATGGACGCAATACAACAAAATGTTGTTCGAAAACGGAAATTAAGCCGAGCCTAGTGAGTGAGAATCACACGTGGATGAATGAAGGCCTTTTGGGAATTCAAGGTCAGAGTAATGTGACCGAGTGCTATGACCGATAATGGACATACCAGCTATAGTCCATTCACAGATATTTTACCTCCACCCTTGCATCGCCGTGAAATTCGCAGTGATCTTTAGACCCGGACTGCGCCAAAGCGGAAACGAGCGGAGATGTGCAAAGCGGTATGCCGCTCTCAGTACACCGCCCACTCACCGCATGCCGTTCATATCACACCGCTTACCGCATGTCGCTCACGTCTCGTCTCGTCGTCGCTGTCCTAAATAATTACAAGACATCTCCTCTCCTCTCTGCTCAACGGTTCCCAGTAAAACTAAGCGGAGACGAGAAGTGTAAATAACACAATTAAATTGGTGGTTTGCAACAAATCTCTTCCCGTCTCGGCTCGTCTCCGCTTCGGTGGAGTCCGGCCCTTTTGCTCGTAGCGTTTGCTTATGGAATACGGGCACGGCAAACGATCAAGTGTAAATCGTAAGTCTTCGGACAAACGGTACTCGACTTCATTCACACTACTCTTACGTAGTCGTTAACTCCTATTCCATTGCGATGACCAGTACAATAAATGCATAAGGTGCCCGAATTAGAGTCTATCGACCACCTGAATACGGGCTGACGACCGAGTGTAATTGCGCCATAAGATTGTTGTACCTAACAAGTCTGTCAAAATTAAAATTATCTTTATTTATGAGAAACAAAAGGTATTACAAATGCCTCATTATCTGCAAAACAAAGCCAAAATAATTAACGTTCACATACTGTAATGAGTCGGAAACCCCATCCTTCTGTAATACAATATTTATCAAGGGGAAGACATCAATGCAATCAATACACCACATACAAATTATTGAAAGAAAATCTTCACAATCTCTCGATTTCCCGTTGTCATGAAAACCCGTCGAGAGTCCACAGCGAAAAGAACAGGCAAATAAAAAAAGGTCACACATTCAAATAGGAACTCCATTGACATTCTCGCGGAAGCGAACGTTCGAATTGCTCCGAAAATCATACAAAACAGTTGACTGTTTGCTCAAAGAAAAAGGGCACCGACTCGCTTCCAATTTCTTTGTAATCGATGAGCGTTGAGTTTTGGCCCAAATCATATGTAAATACAAGGCACCCCTCGAATGTTTATATAGTACCGTAAGTAAATACCGTAATGTAAGGTGAGGATTTCAGATATGAAGTCATGTTATACCACTATTAAAAATATTTGGAATATTTCCTGTGTTAATTAAACCCAAACATGTTATCGTAGAGGAAAACATTGTGAAATCGACGTGTTTGATGAAATATGTTGACTTAACAGTCTGGGTTCCAAACGGCTCCGAGTTCTACAACCTTACATAACTATGTTTCATTGTTATGTACAAGAAACATTGGAAACAAGGAAAATAATAATATACATTTCAAGATAATTTATGTGCCTTTGTATTCTCTTGATAATTTCACAAAAATTGGACGTAGTTACTGGTCCGTATTATTTATTTAGTCATTCTTCATTAATTATATTTTAAGCATTTTTTTAATGAAGCATGAGAAAATGTATGTGTTGTTTTAATTAAATAGAACCTGTCTTCTTTCTTAATGTAGATTTAACAACAGGCCATGACAGAGGCAGGAGTTCTCAACCCGCATGTAAAGTTTCAAATGTTTTCTGGGATTACCAACCCAATGTGTGTCACTACTGTAACAAGTTACACACTTAACATCACGCTTGTAATCCCCATTGGGTAAGGTAGAGATGTACCTTAAAAACACTTTAAGTCCCATGTAAAAGTGGGTGAGCCTATTGCCATCAAATAGGCAAAAATCCTAATTCCGGGCTGTAGCTAAGCAATGGACGCGTTACTTTTCTGCTAATTATTTTTAAAATAGTACCAACTGTTGCTGTTAAAAAGTAACTAGCAGAATCAGACAGTCACTATCGCATTTGGCATAATATTTGCATAAATATCATAGCCCTTATCGCACATTCACAGACTTATATTTTTCTATTATATGCTAAAAATATGTTGAAGTAACTGCAGTGGTGAGATATTTTGCATAATAATAATATGAATGTTATTTTATGACGTAGCAACGAGATACAGAATTTTTGAAAACTCCAGCAGAATCGTAAAACTGGGTAGTTAACTTTTCATGCGAATACGGGGTGATCTCGTGGTGCATAATGTCCCCGCAAATTGAGCTAGTGTTCATTTTATGGCCATACTTGTGTGACTTGCCAAGAGTTTGTCTTGAAACGTTAAACTCAAACTTAAACTCAAAGCATTTATTTCAATTAGACCATAACAGGCACTTTTGAATGTCAGAAAAACAAAGAGGGCGAAGCTACAGACCCAAACACAAGGCATAATAACATTCCAAAGCGTAGATCTCTATGGAGAAGTATGGGCAAGAAACTCCATGGACACTCTTTTCAATCAAAATATTTTTACAAGATCTTGGTTACATCATTCATGTTGAGATAATACATATATGTGAGAACGATGTAGAAAGATGTGCACATTAAGAGCGTCCAGAGTAAAAGATTAGATCAACAATTTAAAAACAAAGTAGTTAGAATAAACCATGGCAGCTAAGAGATGACCAGTCCCAACTGACAATTTACGTTTACATTACTCTTAATACGTTAACTGCCATGTCAGGCACCGGTGCCTGACAGACTCACTCTCTGTTCAGGCCATGTCAGTCACTGATGACTGACACCGAAGCATCAAATTCAAATGACCGCAGTGTGCCGCCTGGCACGTTTACAGTGTTCTTTTCTATTAGAAATGACTGACATGGCCCCAAGCAAGACATATTCAACATGGTTTTTATTACATATTCAGCATTTTTTTTATCAAAATAAAGAAAAGGGAACACTTTTATACATAATTATTCAATTTGGAATGGAATGGAATGGAGCTCGTGGCTAAATAATAACAGCCGCTCGGGTCGATCTTAGGTTAAGCCGTGCTTGCCTAGGTTGTTCTGTGGATGGGTGACCACCCTTACATACCGAGTTTCCTCCGTGCCTCGGAAAGCACGTTAAGCCGTTGGTCCCGGGTGTCATTTGTAGATCTTTGACAGTCGTTAGGTAGTCAGTGGCCCAAAAAGTCTGACAACCAGTCTTACCAAGGGGTATCGTATTACCCAGTAATGACTGGGTTGTGGAGGTCTGATAGGCAGTCGCTCCATGTAAAGTACTGGTATTCAGCTGCATCCGGTTAAGACTGGAAGCCGACCCCAATATAGTTGGGAAAAGGCTAGGCAGATGATGATATTCAGTTTGGAATCTATACGCAAGAAATTAAATTTGGAGGATACAGAAAATATACCTTGGCAGTTAACCTGTTAATAGTATTTTTACCAATATTGATAGGATATGGTATTAATAGGATATCTTCATATACTTTTAGTGTTAGGAAAGCTTGCAATTAAACACAGGAATTTTTCGTGAAGCCAAACAATATATGCGAGTCGATGCCTGCGCAGGATTCAGCACGATTCCGATTGGGTAACATCAACAGCTAAGAAGCTGAGTTCTTGCAAGATACATCGCTTAGGTTACGTACGCACTGACCGGTGTGCTGCTTAGCACCTAGAGCGTAGCGAGTAGCGAAGAGAAACAAACGTTCTAGAATTTTCGCACCCGGCTGCACTGCGTGCTTGCCACCTTCGCTAGCAAGTAACCAGATGTTAAGATGAAAGCCGCAAGCCAGTGTCAGGTGTGTTTTGATAAAAATTTGACTCGCGTCCGTAACACGTATGTTGTTACATAATTGTAACAATTAAAATCATCATCGATGGCGTTAAATGAAAGTAGAGGGTTGTAATAGATGATTTAATGATTATTATTCTGTAAATACATACGTATTACGGACGGAAATCATATCTTCATCAACATACAATCTGATACGGACCTGTAAATTGCAAAAAACGTAAGAAAATTTTAATTTTGCGGGTAACCCTAGTACTAGGCTCCAGGAGCTAAGCAAGGCAGCTGTCAGTTCGTACATAGCCTATGGGTATGACACTCCTACGCTTTTTCAATACACACTAGGCTACCTTAGACTACTTTTTCGTAAAGCTTTGATAGACGACATTGGTAGGCTACTCCGATAACGCCTGTGCCTTTGTACTCTAGATATTACATCAAAAATTGAAAAGCACAGACATTTTTCTCATCCTTGAAAAAATGTAAGTATGAATGATGAAGTAAATAAAAGTGAAACAATACCTTTATCTCTTACTATCTTGAAACACTGATGATGGGTAATAAAGAAATTGAAGGTAATTTACGGAGCACGTGTAACAGCTTCCGCGTTCAGTAATTGGCAAAAATAGAAATATGGTCTTCTAGAAATTACAATGCTTTGAATAAATACATATATCTAAATGAAGAGTGACATTTTGTACGACTTCATCATCAATATTTATAAAATGTTGACAATTGACGATTATGAATAATTTATTCTTGATTGAAACATGAAAAATCAAATAAATTTTCTTGAGACTCGGGACGGGAACCAAATACGGCTATAGATAATATTTGCCACTTGACTACCAAAACACTTTACTGAGAACTGGTTAAAAAACATAACATAACATCACGCCAGTAATCCCCAAAGGGTAAACGGTAACCTAATAGTACACCCACATTTTGCCAGTTATGTTAAAGGCCCATGTAATAAGGGGCGAGCCTGTTGCCAGCAATCGGGCATGAATCTAGACTCCATCATTGCTACTGAGAAATTCCTGATGGCAAAACCCAATAACACTTTGCCCGACCCGGGAATCGAACCAAGGCCTTATGCTCAGCAGTTGCACTTGTGACCATTGGACCGACGAGGCAGTTAAGGCAGTTAACTGTATTAATATCTAGATAATTAATTAGTAGGTACATATTATACTTAATTAATACACATTTAAACGTCCATCATGGCCCATTGTGTACATGATCGACTACACCCACTATCCAGGATTTCCGTTGTAACACTTGATAATATTCGATGCGTTATTAATACGAGCAATCACGGCGCCTGCTCGCACCGGTGGTAATTGTGCAATTAAATGTAACCGGTACCATGGAGCCACAGTATAAATATATTACAGTATTGTGACTCGGCCCTGTCCTTGAAATAATTACCCACAGCCGGGCGGTACGCACTCGATAGGGCTGCCACGTCTACAGTATTTTAATTTTATCTACTTAGTTGAGTTTCTTTCTAGTTTTGTGATTGTAAAATTAAAAGAAAGGAAATTTGTTGTGAATGAAATAGGAGTGTTCAATAAAAATACAAGCTATGTCTTTTGATTAGTAGATTTAATAAAAATTATAAATTTGAGACTGAGAGAATTATAATGTAAATCTTACTAGGTAGATACCAACCATTTATTACTCTCAAAATCATGTCATAATGATATTTCGTCTAATTCATTCATATTTGTATGTAGATAGCCTCACCTAGGATACTACCTATTACTTTTTTCAACGTGAGTGTAGGTACCTAAGTCACTCGTCTGTCACTTTTTTCATCCTATCCACTTATGTATTAATTAATCCAGGTATTTTACTCGGTGAAAAAAGCAAAGTACCTATCTATTAAAAATAAACAAATTACGTATCTCCTAGTAGGAATATATAAATTATTTTATAGTCTCAGCTTTCGGAGTTTCCAGGTAATTTAAAAAAAATGTTATCTCTGGATGCGTTATTGAAGAATTCAAGCAACCAAAGATAGCACAATATATGTAGTTATAACTCTTTGCAGTATTTAGTAAATACTTGTTCTAATTTCAATCAAATATTCACAAATCGCACGCTTGCTGCTTACAAAACTCAACGTTCGTTCGTCAGTGCGGCGCATTCGTGACTGTTGCGTACCGAGTGTATACCGAACTCGAGGCGTGTAAATATGACTCGCGTTCCGACCGTTTGTATGAAGATACACTCTGTAGATATTATTATCGTGACGGAGTAGATAGACACATAAGACCGGTTCATACAACGTGCAAGAATAGGCGCATAAACACATACACACACATAGAGTAAGTACGAAATCTCATTCACAACTGGCATTCATCATCATCTTCCTGTCAATTCTTTGAGTCACATGCATTTCATCTCTCCTGAGATATGTTCACTTATTAGTACGTGGACATACTTACTCTTAAGAGGAATAAAGAGAGGGTTCTTTATTCCTCTTATAAACGTACTCATTTCTTACCATATCTACCGTAAACGTCTATCTCAACATTCGACTAGCATAATTTGAGAGTCGGCTACTCGTAGACGTGTTGTTACAAAAGGCCTTCTGAACCTACTGCTACTTCTGTATCCTATCTGCTCTGTGCCGGCAGACAGAGCAATAAGCAACTGCTTTGTGTTTAACACAGAATCAGATAATGGTAGCTAATATATGTATGTAATAATATGTTTGTCACGTGTGTTATCCCTGATTAAGCTGACGTTTGACCGCTTCCTGACAGTGTCGCATGCCCTCTAAAAAACTCTCATAACACAAAAATACAGGGTGTAATCGGGCCCTTTACGAAGCCGTCAACCAAGCATTCTGTACAACAAACTAAGTAACTCTACGCAAAAATTTTTGCTGGGAAACGCCTTTTTTTTTGGGGTGAAAAATCACGTTTTACTGTAGGACTCAGTGTGACATACTCAAAGCATTGTGCTGATGGATGCATTGAATACTACGGGGATCGTGGGGGTATTTAAAGTAAAGTTGTAACATTAATTCTATTTAAAAAAAAACTTGTGAAAAACTTGGAACTTTGAACCCCAATATCTCCGTAACTAAAAGGTTCCCAGGTATGGTCTAAAACAAAAAAATGATCGCAATGACGAGTGCCTTTCGGTTTCGTTAGGGGTACTTTTACACCCTTTATTAGGTTTTTTAGAAAATAGAATAAATGGAATGGAATGTTTAAAATGTAAAGCTCTGCATTAGAAAATGTTTAAAGAATTTGTTGAAGTGTTTTCTCAAAGCTAGCTACCAGTGGCGAAGGTGTCATACAACTCGATTCCTACCGGCTTCCCTTTGGAAAATGGCACAGTCAGTCTGTAGACAAGTAATATAATCACATAAAGATATGTACTCCGGTTTACTCTTATAAAAAAAAAAAAATTGACCCTTGGGTACTGCTAGCTACTAATAGCACGAAACAGGCCTTATGAAAACTATAAATAACTTATAGTATAGATAAAAATGTAGAAATTAATTACCTATTTGCATCTCTTTCACACATAGAAAATGTCAGTGTTAAATCATCCCCAGCAATTTTAATTTGGTTTTCCACATTAGTGGCTCTAGTTGTAAGACCGCTTAAGCTCTACCTACCACATTCACTTAACAATATTTTTAATCAAAACTTATAACAAAAGCAACACTTAAATGGACCCGGTGGAACTGTTTCGTTAAGAATTCCCGTCGTATTAAACTTGTACGCGAGTTTTTCGGAACTTATAAATTGTTCCGAAGAATTTCCGAGGTGTGTACAAAAACTGCTCCCATACAATTTACGTTACCTATTTGTTCGGATTAAGTAATGTACGAATGGTGGTGTTAGTGTGACTGTCTGTCACGTACTCCTAATTATTAAGCAAATAACTTAGCCTTGATTCTTATTTCAAATTCATCACACGGTATACGGCCATGTGCAAAACATTAAAACCTCTACTTTATTGCTTGACAAGTTCCCGTAATTAACGATGGAGCGTCCTTTATTGCTTTTGAATTGTAAAAACCATATTGCATCACTTGAAAACCCATAAATTCTTTACTGAATGGGAGACGCACTAGAGATAAAAGCTAGTTGACAGGCCATTCAACAAATTCTAAAGAAAATATAAAAGTAACTGATTTCTAAACGCATTTCTGAATATCGCAACGACATGTGTTTGCAATTGACTCCAACCTTAGGCGCTCGAATGGTTCTTAAAACAATTGAGACATTTGGACAAAAAAAAAGAATGACCCAAGCGGGATGTATTGAGAGAGGCTGGGGCCGAAAAAGCTGGAAGGGAACTCGAGGCAGTTGGTTGAAGATCGCGAAAGGGTCGACACGTGGAGAGGAGTCGAGCTAAGTCAGGGCAGTTGGTTTTAAATCGCGGGAGGAGTCCACACTTGGAGTCTGGTCGACCTAAGTCGAGGAGTCGGTCTAAAGCGGTTAAAAGTGCTAGGATATCCTAGATTAGGCTCGTGAGGTTAGCGTAATCTTGGTACCAAGATTGTCATGTCCCAGAGGACTGTCGCAAAATAGCGATTAGTATTTTATAAGTTAAATATAAGTAGTAGTAATAAGTCTAGTTAAAGTGAGTGACGAGATCCGGAAGGCGAGGCTGTGGCGAGACGAAACTGGTAATGTGTGCAGTACTATGTAAGTTAGTTGGAGACTAATCCTCTTCAATGAACAACGAACACGTGGTAAGTGTTTACTATATACCTGTAATTAACTCCTAGCTTAAGTAGCAGTTGAGCGGGTAACGCAGAGGAGCTAATAATAATTTATTTCAGCAAGACGGAGCAGCCGCTTCATCATCACACTATCTATTATTTCATGTGTTATGTGTCCACCTCCTAATCCGAACCTTGGCGCATATTTGTCATCTGCGTTTGGTTATAGGGAGACGGCGAACGCCTCCGCACACTGTACACACATTTCATGCATACGACATGTACACTGTACACCAACACACCCGACTATTGACGAATGTTGACTTGAATCTGACTCATCACAAAAGGAAGGCAGAACCGTGATATTCGCACTTCAATTAGAATGAACTATATTGATAGTCAGGCTATAATGCCGATTTGGTCTCGTACTATAATTCAACCAAACGTTGCTGATGAATATTGCTTCCTATAAAGGTCTAGCTCAGAAACATTGCGTAGGGATTGTTGGCGCACATTTCGGGAGTGGGGTAGGCACCACGAAATATCTCAAACCACATTGATAACTCCGTTCTAAGGAACGCTAGGGACTGAAAGTCAAACACCCGGCTGTGTGTCTCGATAAAACCAAACTACAAACCCGGCCGCTGGTAGGCCTATTACTGAATCGACACTATTTAGCGAGACACGCAACCACGACATGGGGAAGATTAAGGAAATGTGAAGTGACGATATATTACCACTTCGGCGTCCACCAATAACAAACGCAATATGTTCTGCTACAGGCTGAGTCTACGGTGCGCTTGTGCAAGTTGTGGGTTATCATAGTCTAGGTGTAGATTGCCGTAAGGGCTACTAACATGAACGCGCGTGTAGGAAGAACAACTAAAACGTGCCTTCCTCAATGACAGCAGGACTTCTCAGTACTCTGTCTTAGGATTGAGAAAGACATGTGAAAAGATGCTTAGGGAGCGTGATCTGTTAGAATTCGTAGCAGTGTTCTTAGTGGACCTATGCGCTTAGGTCTAACAGTCACGTACTGAGGCAGTTATTGTAACCGGTTACATGCCATAGATATGGGTTCGTAGTACATTTGAATCATGAAATTAACGTAACTGTAAATAATGAATTTCTTAAGCGCAAGCGTAACGTTTCCTTTACCAAACATTTCAACATATCTTTGCGTCCTCTTGTCTTATTAGCTTCTTCTTTGTTTTATAAGATTTGATATTATTCTTGTATATGTTTTAACTGTCAATTCCCAATATTAACTTCACCTTGCATTCCCTCCCTGCCTCCTAGCTTTCTAAGTCGAGGCAGGGCTGTCCTAAATTGGGAATTGAGTCCTCTTAGTCGGCGGAGGGGCGGCCAGTCTGGAGTCGAGCCCCACGGTGTCGTGCGGAAGGTTGGGGCGCGACACGTAACCGACAATAATAATATATTATATTATATACTAATATTAATATGATTTAGGAAAAACGAAAATTTTATCAGCATAGGGTAATTTAGGAACAGTCACATTAGTATTATTTATTTGAGAAAGAATAATTTGTTAGACCAGGGAGTATTAAATGACTCGGGTTTCTTTACTTTTTTTACGAAAATATCTAGTAATTATACTAAATTGGTGTGTCCTTTCCTTGACTACAAAAACCAAGGCGTGGAGTAAACATAACATAAATATCCGAACGATTTTTGAATATACGATAGTAGTATACAACCGTCTTATAGCATTTGATTATTGATTTTATTGGTATGCGTCCATAGAATTTTATGCGAATTATCGAAACGAATAAAGAAGACTGCGTCGTTGGTCTAGAGGTCACATGACTGCTGAGCATGAGGCCCTGCATTCAATTCCCAGGTTGGGGAAATTGCTATTGAGTTTTTCCATCTGGAATTTCTCAGTAGCAGCTATATAGTCTGGATTTGTACCCGGTTGATGGCAATAGACTCGCCCCTATTACATGGAATTTTAACATAACTGGCTAAATGCGGGTGTACTAATAGGCACTCCTCTGCATAATAATTCGGGGAGTATTAGGCGTGATGTTATGTATGATGATGTTATGCATAAAGAAAACTATTTTGGAACGCTAAATTAAAGTAGTGATCATTGCTTTATTCACTAGCTTAGCTTTCAATCCCTGAACATGCATTCTCACTACACCCATCCACAAACCGCACTCACGCTCAGAGTTCCTCCGTAAAGCTGTGCTAGCCCGAAAATAAATAAGTACTATTATCCCCTAAGCGTGAATTCGGGGAGATCCGTTTAAAACGGAACATTCCCGAGCGTAGTTTAATTTCAAGACAGTGAATCGTGTATTCGCTGATGCGGCAAATAGGCACAGTTGGGATGACATCCTGTTGTGAACAAAAATACGAAGTTTTTAATTGGTCACTCAGTTTATACGAAGTTTTTGTCCTTCGATAGTTTATTACTGGGGTTCAGGAGGTCGCTTCCGCTCCGGGAGGAAGCGGAAAATTATTGCTCTTCTCCGTTTTGTCTTACGTGACATTAAAAGAGGATGTTGTTCTAGAATTTCACATGTTTGAGTCTTATGTAATAATATAAAAAAGATTTTTTATTTTAGGTGGAGAATATATTCGGGCGTAAAACAATTCCGGCAAGATTTGACGAGAATCGTAAAATCTAGAGTGGGTTTTAATGAGATTGGCGCAGTGGCTGATCGATTGTCTTTATGTGCTGAGATTTGTGTCTGTGAACCTGCAGTCCAAAGAATTCTAAATGTGAATACCGTTTTTTGGTTTTAAATGCTGAAAACTGAAGTCGTTGAAAATATTGTCAGCACCATGTGCAAAACTTTTCTCAGTTATATATGGTTGGTTCTAGTCTTCCCAAATACGAATATTTTACATGGGCTATCTGACCGCCATAATACAGCTGCTGGGTATTACTACACCCATAGTAAGACTGGTTCTCTGACTCCCTGACTAGTCTAGACTAATTTTACGAGAAATTACGATAATTCTATTTCCGATACAATTTTGATCAAGGTAACGTGGCACAAATTCCACATTAGTTATTGCAAACTTTAGATATAAACGTAACCGCTCGTTGACCTGATTCCAACTCACCTGATTAATGTGTTTCACTCTACAAAGGACAAACCCGAAACACGTATTTATTGGGACACATATGTATGCGTCGAACAATCATTACTATTGAATAGCCGATCTCTGAACAACACATATTTTGCCATCGAAAGCAAAAAGACGGTATCTCAAAAAAAACGAAAATAGTGTAGTTTTTATCTGACTGTTTTCACGCATTTCGCATCGCGGCACATCTCGCAGAAGACTGTAGGACGAGCTGTCCAGCTCTCGCGTGTCATTGGTCCTGTATCGAAAGAACAGCCTAGGAAGTCTTGGGGAGATGGCCTTTGCCCGCGCCCTGCAGTGGGATAACGTAGGTTAACAGTAACAGTTTTTAACATGTCAGATGTAAACAATAAAAATAACCATACCTTTATCGTAACGTAACGATAAAAAAATTAGTGTGTGTCTGTACTGAAAAAGAAAGGATCATTTCTCACAAATGGGGGCTGTTTTCTCAAACATAGATTGGTTGAGTTACCGCTTGTTGGCTTATGGGGGCAATATTAATAATAACTGAAAAAGTAAATGAAAAATAACGGAAACAGTTGCAAGCGACTATTAATTTATCAACGTCGGCCACGTTTATTCGCAGACTTCATCGCATCGGTCGGATAGGTCGCCGTATTCTTTTAGCCGCCATATTTCTTTGCGGGCTCATAATTAATGGGAGCTTTGATTTGCTTTGAAAGTAAACGTATTGGTAAATGTAGTGTATCGGCGACGTATTCTTTGTTATCGCGTTATTTATTATGATGGCGAATGCGTTTTGTGTACAAAGCGAGGGCTATACGTACATAAACAGTTAGGCAGGGAGCTGTACAAAGCGTAATTCACAGTTTCACTTTTATTCTTAAATAACTTTCCAATGGAGTTATAATATTTTGTCTCTGTATCAATATTTGAACTCTTCTTTACGTTTGTCGTAAATAAACACCAAAACTTCTTTAACGAATTAAATACGTTTCATTAACGTATGGACAGCGAACGTTTCAAGTTATTTGCGAAGCACTTGGTCGGTCTGCTGCTCAGCACTACAAAATGTAGTTTTAAATTAATGAATAATGAAATGTTTTCGCGTAAAATATATACAGATTGTAAGGGATATCGGCGCGCCTGTTAAGTACCAAAAATAAGTTAAAATGTTCCATACAAAAGTGTAATAGTTATACGGTCTATTATTCTATTAGTTAATTGTATGTTCTTAATTATTATTATCATCATCATCATCGACCCTTCCCAAACACAATGTCAGTGTGGAGCCCCTCTGCAGGATATGCCCCACCTCCTTTCTTGTCCATCCTGCACAGCCACCATTTAAACGAAGCCAACGACAGAGCTGTGCAGGTGGCAATATACTGGTCGGGTATTATTTGAGTCTATCGACACGCAAAGAAGAAGAAGGATTATTATTATTTTTTTAATTATGATAATTTGTTGCTCTTTTCAATGTATTTTTTTTATAATAAATAAACTAAACTGAATGTATGGAACAGCTTATTTGTTTTAATACCAGTGAAAATCCTACGCCTAATCAAACAAAATGCCGCCGCCGGCTCGCTAGAATCGTGAACTGAGTTCCTGAAATAGGTTGCACGTCATTGTCCCTCACACCGTGTAGAAATAACTTTACCTTTATGCCTTTGACCTTTTTTTCTCTCATAATTAGCTATATCATCATCATCAGCCTACAGCCATCCACTACTGGACATAAGGCTCTTCAAACGCACGCTACTTAACTCGATCCACGGCAACCCATCCAGTTGCTACCAGCCACCGTGGAAAGATCGTCGCTCCACCGAGACTGGCTGTCCTTACGCCTGCTTATTCGCGGTCTCCACTCAAGAACACAACACTTAATTAGCTGTACGGGAATGCAGTACCCATATTATCCCTCAAAGGAGGCTAATGCTCACTTTTCCTCCATGATTCGATTCCTTAATTACTACCTACTTCCGTTTTCCTTATAGGAATCCATAAAGCCAGAGTTTTTGATCATCATAATTATTAGCAAAATGAACGTCTTTTGGTGGCCTCAATTGGCTAAAAGGAAAATTGCTATAATAACCATGCTTATTGTTATTAGCAGGAGGAAGTTGCTAGTAATCCTTTTGACGTTATAGCTTAATTGCTTTTTGCGACACTCATGAGTTAAGGGGAGAATTATTACTTGCTCAAATTCACATAAACAAACCGGTTATTTCTTTATGGGTAATAAAAAATGAAATGCTTTATCGAAACACTGAACTTTTACTAGCGCTATAAAGCATGTTCGACTAACAAGTCCAATGTGTAGTTTATACAGTATCCGGCCGTAAATATGGTATGTCGAGTTTAAGAAAATGTTAGGCTTTTTTGATCGTCGTTTCCGATACCTATATTTGTGTGGCAGTCTTATTCCAAAGCTCGATGTTCGATCTTAACGTTTATAACACGCTTACTTTCTTGCTTAACCTTTTCCAAGTCTCCTTTAAGATGATGATAGATTTAAAACTCTGTCTCCCGGACTATCCAAGGCTAACAGTATAATGGGAGTTAGGAATATTTTCTTAAGGATAATAATGTTTTTCCGTTACGATAGGATATTAAAAAGGCTGATCAATATTTACGTATGTACCAGATGCTGCTATTTAATGGGAGGATAATGCAATTGCTCAGTATATTGTGTTTGTTTAACTACTTCAGCCTTCAGCGCTGGCTGTGGTTGAGGTTTGTTATGTCAGCTGCTGCTCAGTATACCTATTTGATTGAATTCATCATAAGTTCATCCATAAACAAAACGAGAGTACCTAATATAAACTTTTTTCTCAATTTCTTTTTTATGTATTCAACTGAAGAAATGCTGGCATTAATTTAACAGAGTTCAAGGCTGTAATTATGTCTGTATTCCTAAGTAATGAATTCCCAGAAGTCCTCAGCAAAAAAACGTTTTTTACCTACAGTGACAAAATTCTTCAATTCCTCGCTCAATAAAAAGCTCTGATAAGTAACATTGTGTACAAAATCATTGTACCATTGTACATTTCGGCGGGACGCAAAATGAACTGTCGGGACAACTTTTTTTCAGAACAATGCCTGAATTTAGATGATTAAAATGCCGAGAGCAATGATAATGCTTTGTTGGCGAGCTGTTGGAAAACATTAACATTCACACTTCCATTCATTTCGTACAAATAATTGAGCAATTTTGTGTTTGAATAAAAAAACTGTCAGTTAAAACGAAACGGACGCACTGATGAACTGAGTTAATAATACTATTGCCTTCGGAAAAAAATCACGGGGTTAAAAACCCCTGTGACCCCCGTCACAGGGGTCCCGGGGTTTAAAAAGGAAGTGATTGACTTTCACTAGACTACAACCCAGTGATGGGGTAGCATGGTACCCCTTGGCAAGACTTGTTACCACAACCAAGCAACGCCGTCATCGTCATCTGCCTAGCCTTTTCCCAACTATGTTGAAGGTGAGGCCAGGTCTAACCGGATGCAGCTGAATACCAGTATTTTATTTGGAACGACTGTCAATTTGACCTCCACAACCCAGTTAGTACTGGGTAACACGATACCCCTTGGTAAGAATGGTTGTCAGACTATCGAGCCACTGACTACCTGTAATGACTGTCAAAGATAAACAAATGACAGCCGGGACCAACGGCTTAACGTGCTTTCCGAGGCACGGAGGAAACTCGGTATGTAATGAGGGGTCACCCAACCACGGATCAACCTTGGCAAGCGCGGCTTAACCTAAAGATCAACCCGAGCGGCTGTGATTCTTTAGCCACGACCTCCTGTTGGAGTCCAGAGTTCAACCACAACCTTTTAATAGATATTTTGCGCCCGAACTCGGTAGATTAGCCAAAGCTTTTAAAACTTACAATATTGTGTAGAAAGTTGAAGTCAAAGCTGGGTATAAATAAAAGTTAAAAAAAGAAAAAAATGGTATCTATTCTCGACTTCGTTACTGGAGTGGACGATGGATCGAATCGTTTCCGAGTGTCAATGACGCGTTAACATTTTGTGATGTGTTCAGGCACTGAAGCTATTTGCAGTGGAAAAGCATCAATCAGCATTTCCAGTAATGTTGTGATTATTGCAGTATCGAACGTCTTTTGGAACCTTAGAGGCCACAGATAAAGGCATTTTATTTACAAACGTTTTCAAAATAAGAATTGTAATGAAACACTGTTGACTGCCTCGTTGCTTGGTCAAAATCGCGAATGCGGAGCATGAAGTCCTGGGTTCGGTTACTGGGTCGGGCAAAGTGTTGTTGGGTTTTTCCATCAGGAATTTCACAGTAGCAGCCACGGAGTCTGGATTTGTGCCCAGTTATGTTATAAGTGCCATGTAACAACATAACAGGTGAAATTTGGGTGTTTTGTACACCTCTGCCTAACCCTTCCGGGATTACAGGCGTGAAACAGTTCGTTTATGTTAAACAGAACAGTTCTTATTACGTAATTAGTTGTCTCTATGTTTGTTAGAATCTAGTTTACTACTTAGCCAACTCAGTATTAAGTTTAACATTAGTTTGGTAAAACCTTGAGCTAAAACGTTGGATGAATTATTTATCATTAAGGTATGACAGTTCAACTACCTACTGCAAAAATGCCTAATTAGACAACATAACGAGAAATATTTTTCCGACAAAAAATAATCCAAAAATACAATATCAAAAATAAAACCTAATTATCATCCTCACAAGCCCGAAGTTGTCAACAGAATAGCTAGGAAACGAAAAAAAAACCTATCAAGAATTCCAAGATTATATTACAAGACGCGAGGAACGAAACATTGTACCTTGTTACGACGAAAACTAAATAATTATAATTACTTTCACGTAGTCCTTGGTACTCTGCTTTTGTGTAGGTGCTCTGTGAATCGTCTTTATCTTGATTAGACATAAGAAAAGAAAATCAGGTGATCCTTAGTGTTGTAGGCAGGTTTTGAATATTTAATAAGTTGAACATACTAATTTTATTTAATTAGCTACGTTAAATGAGATAACATAAACAGTACCTATAAGTATACAGGCTGTAGTATTCGTAATACTGGGATTGGGTATCCTCTCTATGATGCTCTATGAAAGGGAGATAAAATAAAGATAAGACAAGATATATTTATTTGCTCAAACATGTGTACACATACATTAATAAAAAGTCATCTCATCTGCCTAGCCTTTATATTAGGGTCGGCTTCGAGTCTAACCGGATGCTGCTGAATACCAGTATTTTACATGGAGCGACTGCCTACAAATGACACCCGGGACCAACGGCTTAACGTGCTTTCCGAGGCACGGAGGAAGCTCGGTATGTAATGGGTGGTCACCCATGCACAGACCAACCTAGGCAAGCACGGCTTAACCTAAAGATCGACCCGAGCGACTGTTATGATTAAGCTCCGAGCTCTTCTTTACATACATTATTCAAAGTGCATGTAGGATAACATAAAATAAAATTGGTTCAGACATGTTTGCCACATACGTATTGCGTGCAAATGTTTTGAATACTTAAATTGTGATTTTTAATGAGTGAGACGTAATCCACCACGCGGGTCCAGTTCGGTTTGGTAGATATCGCCATCCATTTTATAGGGTTCTCATAAAACGGGTTCTGTTTTAGGGTCATATTTTACACAAATAAAAATTATTCTATTCTATATTCTATTCTATTCATACTTAATCTTCAAACTGGAATTGATCAGAACTGGTTCTGATGTTTAAAATGTTTCAGGCAAACAAGCATAAACGCATGCGCATATGTTATGTATAAGTGTGGTAAGTGGGTAGACACTAACAGTAATTTTGTTTTATGTAAACAGAATACCACCTTTCCAAAAGAGAAATACCATAAATATTGCAAAATCTAAAATTCAAAACGTATTTGTTATAGTACGACAGCACAATTTGTCATAGCATATCATGATCCCAAAGTTAAGAGTTATGACCCGATTCTGTATTCAACTGAACAAGCGAACATTGCAAGTACAGAGCGTTACTCGTAAACTGTTTCTGTAGATTCCTGCTTTATGTAATGGTTCACATAAGGCATTGGTATTGCATAATTTGTCATTTGTGTTTCACAACTGCGGGGTAATTGAGGAACATGTTGAAGAGTAATGCCTTGATTTTGACAAGTCATCAAAATCATTGCGGTAAGCAGTGATAGTCTAGTAGTGTGACCGTCGGACAGCCAAGTCATAAGTCTCAAGTTCGAACCCAAGTCACGCATCTCTAATTTTTCGGATTCATGTGCGTTTTGTATAATTATCATGTGCTTCGGTGAAGGAAAACATCATGAGGAAACCAGCATTCCTGAAAGATATTTTTCGACGGCATGTTAAGCCAATTCTAAGGCCCATGGGCGGCAGAAAAACCCTGACACCAGGTTAGGCACTAACTACACGATAAAGAAGAAGATTGCGTTGTTAACGATGTCGAACAGAGTATTTTTTCAAAAATATAAAGAGTTACTAATTCATGAATAGGAATTCCTTTCAAAATTCTTCGGATTGTGATAGAAACTGTGTTTGTTGTACAATTAGAGTGCTGGTCTTTGGTGTTGCTAAATTTGTCATTAGTGTCTTACCATAGGCTCTCCTGGTTAATGAAAAATTTACAAGGAATTAAGATTTGGGATTGGACATGTGATTATGTACGACCAGCAGGAAAGTGACTGCACTTTACGACGCGAAATCGGCTTGAGCCGTGCGGCGCCGGCGGCGAGTCGCATCCCCCAATCAGAGACGAGGAACGTTTCTTCTGACCAGTTCATACCGATTATTGGTCGGTAAGTGTGCTCACACCATACACTAGAAACACAAATGATTTAAGAGCCTTCAGGGTAAGTAAGAAGTTTGTTAATCAATCAATCAATTCGGACCATTCACGTCATAACCACTTACCACCCTACGAGTGACCACCCTACCATTAACCTAAGTAGCGAGCAGTTTAAGTGCGACTGTAAAAATAGCTTTAGAGTAAACGAGAAAGACTATTCTTATTTTCATATGTAGCACAGAGCATGACCGAGTTCAGCGTCACTAGTGTACTTGTATGAAAGTGTTAACTTTACATACAACTCTCATTCACATAAACCAGGAACGCGAAACGCATACAAACATTTAGAAATAATATCATTTTATCTGTTTCATGTAGACGGCTTTACGATCTAGGCAATATAACTCACATTCGCTTATCTTTACGCGCAACTCTAAACATGTAGCATACAAAAGCAATTTTGAGGGAGCCAGTGAAACATACGACTTGACAAATTGACGGGCCGACGCGCTGCTATTGCGTTCGTACGACAAACTATTTCATTTGTCCGGTTTATAGCTCGTAAAGTTACGTAATAGGTGGGTTACCAACGAGACTCGTCCTGCGGTGACGATAATATATTGTTTATTTTTGTCTGCGGTTATTAGGTACCGATACGTTATTTATCACTTTCGGCTGGTTGGCATGCTCGGCGCGCGCGGCAATGCGTGTATTGCCTCCTTATTGCGAATATTCTGCCAATATTTTTAGTGTTTCATACCGAAATTGGAAAAATGGTACACTATTAGTGGCGTTTTGGCGTATCCTTGTCTTGTTTATGTAACCGTCAGTTTTTTTGGAGACATTAGAATGTTTTCACGACTTTAAATGACTGACAGTTAAGATATACGTTGGCATCTATAGTCAAGTTAAAGGTAATTACTTGAGTTTAAGTAATCACTTATGCAACCATTTTTATGCAATAGACAAGAGTTTTCTAACTTTTAACAGTTCTAACTTCGAGCAATTACTTAACCACAGAATAAAAATCATAGCTTAGGCTTACGTTATTACTTTTACTCAAATAATCACTTTGACTTGTACCTGATAATTACCTGGGTATTAGATGTGAAAAGATCCATATAAGAATATTTTCGCATTTAACCAAACAAGTTACAACGAAGCTTTTAGTAGTATGTATATACAGGGTGTAAACGGACCCTTCACGAAGCCGTCAAACAAGCATTCTGTTCATCAAACTAAGTCACCCTACGCAAAAATGATTGCTGGGAAACGACTTTTTTTTTGGCGTGAAAAATCACTTTTTATGGTCAAACTCAATGTAACGCACTCAAAACTTGGTGCTCATGTATGCTTTGTATAGTAAACGGGTCATGGAGGTAATTAATTAATATCTCCGTAACTAGAAGGTTCCCAGGTATGGTCTAGAACAAACAAATGATCGAAATGACGAGGAGAACAAGTACCTTTCGGCTTCGTTAAGGGCCTTTTTACATGTCCCTTTATATGTATATATTATCTTTAAAGTCTTTCGTACTCCTTAGTATTACTTAGCTTCAACTTGCATCATGTATTGTTATTATTTCATGCATTATTAGGTAATTCGATATTAGGTAATTCGATATCAGTATGTTGACTCAGTTGGAGACGTACCTGAGTATTTACTCAGTGGGATTAAAGTGCAGATTATTATTGTTTACAACAACGTAGTGAGTAATTGATTAACCCAATTTGGGTTCAATGTATTGAAAAATATTCCTTTATTAATTTGAGACAGCCGCGTCGCTGACTTTGTATTCGTCTTTTGATATTGACTGCGACTACTGCAAGACAGTTTATTTTCTTCTCAATAAATAAATTGTTATTATTGATATTACTGACGACGGTTTGTCCTTATTTAGGATAGGACATTATTGTACTCGTTTGGGAACCAAGATGAAGAACAGAAAGGAAGCTTATGGCTTTACCGATTTTCTGTTACCGTGCGTCGTGTACGGGCCCCCATTGAAATACTAGCTCTATGGCTACTCATTGGTGATTGGAGTTTCTAATAAAAGAGAATAATTAGATGAGCCTTGATGTAACACCATGAAGTTTCTACGTTATTACAATACTAGCACCTCGCCCACGACTTCATCTACAAAATTTGTGATAGCTGGGCTAATATACATATTAGATATGTAATACATATAATTTTTAGCTCATAGCACCCACGAATAATGTAGCTATTTGCCAGTGAAATATTTTTTTAAATTGTATCATTACTTCCGGAGATTACCCCCTACATGCAAACTTACAAACAAATACCTCTTTATAATATTAGTTAAGATAACTTTCAGTCTGAATAACACCAGAAAAAATTGCTTCCTTTGTGACTACATAACAAGAAAAATATTTACGCATTAAAACATTTTATGAGCACGACACGGGTGTCAGTGGCGCTTGTTACAAATGGAGCTTTGATGGAACAGGTGTTACGTACGCCCTGCTATTGTGAGTCAGTATATCAAGCTGATGTTTATGGTGATTTACTACGTGCTCTGGTTTTATTTTGATTAATGGCAGGAAACATCGTGTTGTAGAAGGTTAGACGGCCATTTTAGACACTAGTTAACTGTGTCAATAGTGTGGAAATATGAATTTGGTAGGACTCTCCTGTAATTGCTTCGAATAAATAAAATTCTTAAATTAATTCAGTGGAAGACAACATACTGCTTGGTCTAGAAATATGGTATTTTGCGCAAGAGTTTCTTGATAATGAAGGACAGAACATATGAAAATTCGTCTACTAAAGGAATTTCGTATGGGGTAAAAGCTTGCATAGCAGTTCTCACCATCTCTATACTAATTTCAATGGTTAGGCAATATAATTAATATTTATACCATGGCACAGAAAAACGAATGTAACGTCTAAAAGTGCGATTGTGTCTATTTCAACATTTAGGACGGCTTCCTAAGTGTTATTTCTAAATCTACAACGTACTAAGTCAGCGCGTTGACCCAAAATCCACTGTCTGTCAATTCAATGACCCACTTTCCAACACTTCCTTACTGACATTCGAGTACACAAGAGATAAAGTTTCGGGCTCAATGCTGACCTCATGAACTTGTCCCGCAGTGCAATCAACAATGCTCTTACTACACCGTCCGACCACAAATTATGTCCATTGCTCCGTTACTAACAACTTTAACGGAGCTCTTGCATACAAGGCGGGTAATGGACGTAATTTTCTAAACGTTGGCCTACGTACTTGCAGAGGCAGGAGTTATTGTGTCATATAGTTTTATACAGGCAAGTTTCATTTGTTAGGGACATTCATTACATGATTTTAGGTTCCGCATCGTAAAAATAGCAATTCCATACATTTAGACCGTGTAGGTATCGTGTTTTTATTAGAAGCAACTGTTTTTTTATACTGCGTCATTGTTCTAGTGGTCGCAGACGCGACTGCTGAGCATGAGGTCCTGGGTTCGGTTCCTAGGTCGGCAAAGTGTTATTGAGTTTTTCCATCAGGAATTTCTCAGAAGCACCCAAGGAGTCTGGATTTATGCCTGGTTGATGACAATACTAGTAGGCGACAAACATAACTGGCGAAATGTGGGTGTACTATTAGGTACACTGCTGCCTAACCCTTCGGGAATCACAGGCGTGACCATATGGTATGTTTTTTTATAGCGCTGGTTGGTCTTGAGTCATGAGCTGAATTCATGGTACCAGTTACTGTGTCGATGTGGGTACCTTACACCGTGTCCCTTTATTCTAATCTCAACTCAGCTAAAAGTGGTTTTATGTGTAACAGTAAACAAACCGTCGCGATGGCCATCCGAGCTCAAAAATTATGAGTAACCTCGAAAGGGATATTCCAAGGTTAGACACCAGGCTAGACAGCTATTAAAAAGAATTCTGAATATGAAACGTTAAATAAATACTGTTAAATATTACAGGATTTCAAACCCAAGCAGGCGCATTACTTTGTGTCATTTATTTCATCACCACTGCTCTAAAAAATGGTGAAGGAAACCATCGTGAGGAAACCGGCATATCCTAGAACCAAAAATTCGAAGACATGTGACATCTACCAACCCGCACTGGGCCCACGTGGTGGATTATAGCTCATTTCCTCTCATAGAGAGGAGGTTGTGTGTCCCAGTAGTGGGAACATTATAGGCTGATTATGCTATTACAGGATTTTGGCTGCCACGATTTAATGGTAAGTACTCTGAAGATCTGATCATCATTTCTCCTTCTCTTATCCTAATTTATTTGGGGTCCGCGCAGCATATCTTCTCTTCCATACTTCTCTATTACACATCTCAGACTCTTCCTTTCTAATCATATCATCCTTACTCAGCCCATCCATCGATACTAAGGTCTTCCTCTACCCATACATCCAACCCATACATTCCACACATTCACACCCAAAACTTTCCTCACGTTATTTTTCTCATTCCTCCGTATGACATGACCATCGATTACCACACAAGTTTTCAGTCACCAATAATTCTTTCAATATATTTATTTTGAAAAGCGCTCGACGTCCGGCATCCGGGCGATCGGACGGCTTCCGGGCCGTTCATCCGGCGTCCGGCGCAGGGCGTGGCGAGCGAGCTGTGGTTAGCCATGCACTGCTATTGGCGTCTTGTGATTGTGCACTCATGTGCTGTCAACTGTGTAATTACTTGTGTTCATAACAGGATTGAAGTAATTACGTATAGATATGATTATGTTATACAATTCAATATTTATTTATGTAAGTTGTAAGGGAGATTTCCCTCACAACTGTCATTACAGGTCATACCTAATGCGATAGTGCAGCTTTTGTTCTTTTCTACATAATATACACTATATTACGTAACGGTTGAAAAATTAACATTAGTCACATAAAAAACATACAAAAAAATTACACAACATTTATACAAGATACCTGCAATATACAACAATGGTCTACTAGAGTAATATAAAATCCTAATCCTAACTTCCCAACTTCCTAATTATAACTTCCTAACTAATATTATAAATGAGAAAGTAAGTTTGTTTGTAACCTTTTCACGCCTAAACCACAGAACAAATCATCCTGAAGTTTTGCTTACACGTTGTCAGGTATACAGAAACGGACATAGGGTAGCTTTCATCCCGAAAAAAAGTACTATTCCTCAGAAAAACAACAATAACGTTCTTATGATAATAGATGGCGCCATGTGTCTTTCGAATCATGATTGAATTATATTATTATAAAAACTTTAGTAGTGTGTTAAGAGTTTTTTTTTTTAAATTAACGCGAGCGAAATCGCGGGCAAAAGCTAGTATAACATAAAATAAATAATATAATAAATCAGAAAGACAATTCAGTTTAATTCGTTACTACTACTTACTCGTATGGGACAATGACACTATAGAAATCTGATTGGAGGTCAAAAAGCGAGGCGTGATATCCTTCAACCCGCAACCCGCTGTGCCAGTGTGGTGGGTTACGGAACACACGGCCTTCATGGAGAAGGCTTTTATCCCAGCAATAAGAATACTGAAGGCTGGTCAGGGAACACCCAAATACTCCGAAATATTTTATTCCGAATTTCGATGTTCCGATTTTCAAAAGTCCGAATTTCATAACACCTAAGAATTAAAATCTCTATTATTAAAAATTACGAAATACATTTTACCGAAAGTCGTAAATCCGATTTGTTTGTTTTCCGATTTTCATACGACCGAAGAATCAAATGCTCGATGGGCTGTCGGTCCGAAAAACGACATTCCGATTTTCAATACTTCGAATAAACTGCTAAAATTAAGTTTCTGATTGTGATATTTGGCATAACACACTTGACATAATCTTTAAATGAAAAAAGATGATCAATTTCATATTTAACCTTAAAAATATTGTCTTAAAAAGTCAAAAGGGTGAGCTACAAAAGTAAGTGACAGAAACGAATCGCTGCAAAACCGACTCCACGTAGTCTTGTCTGCCCTACCCCTAGAGTGTAATTTAAAACCGCGTAGGCGCGGAGGGGCGAGGCGGCCCGCGAGCTAAAGAGCAGGTGGTTTTAATGCTCTCCGCCGCGGCTGAGGTTGGCCGGCGAAGCCGGCCAGCAAGCCGAAGCTGCGGTGGTGAGCGTAAAACACATCTGCGATGATAAGCTCGCGTGGGGCCGCCGGAGCCCCGCAGCGCCGGAGCCGTGACAGAAACCATGCCTGCTGCCTGTTGCATGCTCGCTTGCATGCTGCATGCTTGCTTGCATGCTGCATGTTTGCTGCATGTATCTTGCATGCTTGTTTGCATGCTGAATGCTTTCTGCATGTATGGTGTATGCTTGTTTGCATTATTGCATGCTGCAAGCTTGTTGCATGCATGGTGTATGCTTGTTTGCATGGTTGCACGCTTCTTACAGGGAAATAAACTGTTTTATAATTATTGATGTTTTGATTGATTCGGGTACCATCTATTGTTAGTGAATCATTTGGGTTAAGTTAGGTAACAGTGACCATTAACGGATCAGATCCCCTCTATTGTTGATTATGTGTTTATTAATTTATTTGTCTTGATATTCACTTTTATAAGGCGTTTTTATTTCGGAATTCTAATTAATCGGTATTTTAATAATCGGAATTCGTATTTTTGATGTTTCGTATTATCATTAAGTCGGACTTTTTGTTGTTCGATCTCTTGAAACTCGGTATTTTAAGAATAGTAATTATGAACGTTAGGAATATCGAAAAATAGGAATTATAAAAATAGGATAAATAATAAATCGGAATTGTCATATTAGGAATTTTGAACCATTCGGAATTATGAAAATCGGTATTTTAAAATTCGGATTTGTGACTGTCGGAATAAAGTTTTTCGTATTTATGTAGTGTACCCGGCTGGTCATCCTTATGTTAGCCATTTCATACGACTGCAAATTAAATTTCTGTAAATTTTCTGTACTATTGCACCGTCCTACTGTTTTGTCTCTGCATCTCCCTAAGGTAGACTGGTAAAAAATGCCTAAGGCATTAAGTCCGCCTTTGTACATTAAAGTTTTAATAAAATAAAAATTAATAAATAAATATTATGCCTATGACTGCTATCATATAATTTGACAATTTAGGTTGACATCCGAACGATACATTTCCTTGATTGTACAAACCAATTTAAAGGCCAGTTATAAGGATAACCGCTTTCTCTTGCAAGCTATCAAAGAAGGAAAATTAATAACTTCCACGACAACGGTCCCATCTACCACACGTCCTATGGACTGTGGCGAGCTTGACTGCGGTTAACCTTCCGACTGCTATTGATGTTTTGTGCTGTCATCCACAGAGCTCCCGAGACTTCCGGAACTTTGTCATACGAATTATGTTGTTATCGGAAATCGGGACCGTCATGAGATGTACAGGAATCACAGGAATGTGAAGGTTTTTGACAGTGCTTTCTGGGAAATTTTGCATCATCGCTAATAGCTGTCAAAAGGAAAAAAAAAAATGATCTGTTTTCGGTCATGTTTTTGTGTAAAGGTCAGGTATTGTTTTTCTATTTTCCGAAAAGTTTTATTTCAAATTATATTCAACAAGTATTAAAAGCTATTAAGAAATAGTAATATGATCAAGAAATGTTAATACACAAGTATACTGGACAAATGTGTATTTGAATCTCTATTTACCCCAGCAAGAACTACAAGCGTTATATCATCTATGTATTGTTCAAGTGTCAAACAGAAACACTATATCTGTTTAACACGTTCGAATGTGTTGTTACATCACTCGTCGCGTCTGTGATTAATGCATTGCGTATCTGTCTCGGTGTTCAATTGTTCATCTGTGTGATGTACAAGATTTCGATCGGAATCTGAATGTTTTTGTGCAGCTTTTGTTATTTGGTAGGACAAACTCGATAAATTCTTTCAAAATTGGAAGGAAGATCTAAGGGCAGGCGAAAGTAAGAATTAGTGGATAAAAAGCCTTTGTCCTGGCCCAGTACAGCACAGATTAGCAAAAACAAAAAGTTTTTTTGGGTGAAATCGAATGATTTATTAACCAGTTTTATTTAATGACAATATTACACATTTTAAATCGAATTTTGCACTTGAATTGACAGGCATCAACCCAGTCCATTTCACGCACACAGTCATGTACAAGTTGCGCCACAACAGCTTGCTTTTTGCATCCTGTCCACTTTACTAAGGGCATGGCCGACATTCAATTATTCACTTTTTCGTTAGCACTATTCAATTTGGTTACTATCTACATCCAAACTGAAAGGCAAAAGTGAACCAAATAACAACTCCGTAACCGAAAACATTTCACGTAAGCAATCGATTGAGTACTTTCCTTGCTGTGACGTCGATTGACGCGGCTTGATTGATTCACTTGCTCACAGCTGACTCAATGCTTGCCAATCTTACGACACCTACTCTTAACGCGAAGGGTGATTTGTTGCGGTCGGATAGAGGGTATGTAGGTAAGGGAAAGGCACTACTAATTCCGGGGGAGATTCTGAAAGCAATCGTCAAAATTTGACACCCCATTCTACTGAAAAGTACAGTCGATGGTTAATACAAATTATGATAGTTCAGTAAAGATACGGCAAATCGCTACGGGAATATGATTGTAATAAAATTTCAAGGGACACAAACCAAATATTAATTAAGAAAAGTTAATACACAATAATTGACGAGTTCCTTAATGATAAATCGCTGTACTGATTGACAAACTATTATTATGATTGACATATGTTACTGTTCTCACACTTATTTTTTTTACTTTTTTTTCCTTCTGATTGACACATTTATCATTCCGTTTGACATTATTGTTAATTTTTTTATTACTGTTAGTCTGAATTTTTTTTATTTTTTTTTGTAATTCTAATGATTTGACATTTAAATTTATTTGGTATCAATACAATTTCTCTTTGATTTTAGAATTGAATATTTTTTGCATGCCCATGCGACGGTAAAATATGGCGGACTATATTATATAAGACAACATCTATGTACCAATTACCCATGTTTACAAAGAAATAAATGATTTGATTTGAAAATCTGATTATGGACTGGCTGCGGACTACGGACACTGACACAACCACAGACACGACTCTGACAGACAATGTGCTCATTATCAAAGGATGCACGAAAGATGACTTTTTATTTTTATTTTTAAGTATTTTATGTATAATATTTTTATCATTCCCTATTCAAAATATATTTCTTTTAACTGTGCAATAGCTTGGATTTGTCTGTTATATTTTACATGTTTTTTCTCAAGTAGATAAATTATCTGTCAGAGTCTAGTGTCCAGAGCCGCAGACCTCAAAGTACAGTCAAATAAAGTCTTAATTAACTGGCAGAACTTCAAAGATGGCGAGTATTAGTTTCTAGTAGCAAATAGTCCTAGAAATGTGTTTTGGAAATAACTAGTATTCTTGGTATCTCTCCCTTCAAAAGCTCGTTATTAAATTCTCATCAATAGGTCCTCTGTTGTGTTACCAACCACGACAACATAAACGATCTCTTATAACATTAATTGAATAATTGTGTTTCCTATTATAACCACCAGACGGCGCTTCTTTACTTTCAGTACAAATTGAAGTTTACGTTAATATGACAGGTTTAAAACTCGCTCTCAGCCCGCTGATGTGATATGGACTTACGACCTTTTGTTTCCAGGTTTCAGAGCCACTAACCTCTCAGTGGCTTTCCGTTTTTTCACAATAATGATTACAGATTTTTTTTCTAGAATTCGTATTCAGACACTAGTAATTACCACCAATAATAAATATATACCTTATATGTATTTTTTCTTTTTTTTAATTCGTATTTTTTTTTTGTATCTTTTTATATTCTGTGCTTGATGAACTGACGTCAAATAAGCTTTATTCTTTCTTTCTTTCTTTGTAATTTAGTACTTGCTAACTAAACAATTTAATAGCGCTACTACTCACGCATTTGAGAGCTAATTACTTCCCAGCACATTGTACTGTCGTCTTTTCACTAAGACAACGTACATACCTCCATTCGACTTGGCATATTTGAATTATGACGTCATTAGTCTTATTATGTTGTTTGGTGCACTTCAATTGTACATCATGTCAATGCCTGTAAATTGACTGGCTAGTAGAGAATGCCTTGTGGTTTTAAGTCAGCCTATGTACTGCCATTTTTCACTCTTATGTCCTAAGTAATAAGGTTGAAAAGTGGTCGATTGTCAGTGAATTCGGTAATACCACTATAGAAGTAACTAGCACTTCGACCGCGATTTCGTCCGCAAAAATTGTGATAGATCGGCTTATATGCATGAAATAAATATAGTTTATAGCCTAGAGCACCCCCGAATAATGTATCCTTCTATCAATGATTTTTTTTTAGAATTGGATCTGTAGTTCCTGAGACCGCCTACATACAAACTTACAAACTAAAACCTCTTTATAATATTAGTATAGTAATAAATAAATTAGTAGAGTGACACAAGTCCCGAAGATTACATCACGTTTAAGAAGTAGAGGTACTTAATAATTTTCAAGGCAACCGCAAATGTAAATCACAGCAATACGACTGGTTTTATATAATAATTCTGTAGACAGCGACAGTGCCGCCTGTCGCTGCGGTTGACTAGCGATCGCAGACCGTAAACCAGTAGTGCCGTCGCTATCTGTGACACAGTATACTGCACCGGTTTTGCTTTTGTTTAAGAAAATATTTTCGAAAAACTGGAGAAAACCAATGCAGCTGACTGACTGACGTCGCATTTGTAATGAAAACAGCAGCGGCAATGTCGCTTGTTGTTATTGTCGGTAAACTGCAATGACACCGACGTTTGTGGCCTGCCATCATCGGAAACAGGAACCGGAACAATCACGAAATTCACTCTTTTACCATTTCCAAATTTTTTGGAAAAAAATATAAAAAATTCAAGGAAGTTTTATGAAACGTTCAAACACTGAAAATACCAAGAAATAAGGGTCAGAACCCCAATAACCTTTTTCCTTTGCCACTTAGTGTAATTAATTGGAAATGCTTATAAAGAATCAATAATTGAATCAACCGGTTATTTATTTATTCAGTGGAATCAGCATTATTGATTTTTTTGCTTTTAATTAACAGTCAGAGGAAACCGCGAAGTTTATGTTATGTACTTTAACCGCAAAATGCGTAAAAGGAATTAAGCGGTCCTGTAATGTGTAATCAGGATAAATAAAATCAAAAATCAAATATTTGCTGCTTCATTGAGTCTGTACCGTAAATAAATTTATTATTAGAGTATAAAAAAAGTACTTATCTGATCTACGTTACATAAATCACGCTTGTATTTCCCGAGTCAAGGGGTAAGCAGAAATGCAAGATAGTTTATTATTTCAGCTGTTCTATTGACATGATCATAAGTTTACTATGTGATTTAAAGAAGCCATAATCTTTCCCCACTTTGCCAGACAACGGATTATTTGGAAATCAATTTTCACAAGTTTAGTATCCAATGAACGGTGCATTCAATTGATTCGTAACCATTCGTAGCGGTTTGCTACGTAAGCTACGCTCTCGTAGCAAACCGCTACGCCGTAGCAATGACGTCATTACACCCAGGCCACGTAGTTACGCCGCACTCATTTATCTTTAGAGCTTGGATTCTTTGAAAATTAGTGATAAAGTATGCTTTTCATTAGTCCATGAGAAATAAGATTTCAACAAATAATATTTTATCTTGATTTGGTTTTCTATACCAGCTTTGAGTGGGAGGGATGCCCAACGAACTGTGTGCCAAAATAATGGTAGAAGATTGTGGGAAGAGCTGGACAAAACCAACGACGAGTGGTCCACATTAGACCTGGATAGAGGTACTTCCAGTTACCTCTATCCAGGTAAGCCTTTGCCTAGCGGTGGGATGACGCAGGCAAACAACAACAATTACAGTTTTGAGCGAATAGAGACAAACATTCATCTAGAATTATAGAGTAACAAACAGCCTCGTTGGTCTAGTGGTCGCAAGCACGACTGTTAAGCATTAGGTCCTGTGTTCGATTCCCAGGTCGGACAAAATATAATATAATTGGATTTTTCCATCAGGAATTTCCCAGTGCCAGTTTGAATAGGTGTCCGATTGACGGAAATAGCGTCGTCCCCTATTATATGGGACTTAAGACATAAGTGACGAAATGTGGGTGTACTATTATGTACACCTCTGCCTAACCCTTCGGGGATTACAGCCGTGATGGTGTTATGTTACCTTTGTATACAGAACCCAGAAGAGTTGTGGTTGAATTTATCTTGATTCTTGAACGAGTTCTATCAAAGAAAATTTCCCCACTGCGGATGACATAAAATATAAAATTTCAGACCACACCGTTCACCATAATTTAGTTCTAGTATTCTCCCTGAGTAAACTAAGTTTAGAAGCAGAATTCGCGACATATTTATGTATCATCATTGGCCTAGCCTTTTCCCAACTATGTTGGGGTCGGCTTCCAGTCTAACCGGATGCACCTGAATACCAGTATTTTACATGATGCGACTGCCAACCTGACCCCTGGTATGACTGGTTGTCAGACTGTCAGGCTACTGACTACCTGTAAGTAACTGTAAGTAACGACTGTCAAAGATCTACAAATGACAGCCGGGACCAACGAGCTTTCCGAGGACGGAGGAAACTCGGTATGTAATGAACCACGGAATTTCACGGACCAACCTAGGCAAACACGGCTCAACCTAAAGATCGACCCGAGCGGCTGTTATTATTTAGCTACGAGCTCCTCCAACATATTAATGTTTCCAAAGCTATAAGTTTTGGATCAATTTAATACGAGATCAGGAGTAACTTCTGTATGTGGGTTAAACAAATAGCTGAAGACAAACTTATATGAGTAACGAGTATTGTAACCGTTGAGAAGTTCGATTAGTAAACTTGAGTGTTCAATTAAATTGATATTAGTGGAATGTGTGGGTTTTTGTGTGCGTTTGACGATGTACTTATGCTATATCTACGTTGTTAATAGGAATCGCGCCTTCGAATCGAATTGCGCCTCAAGTGGACCTGGGCAGAACATCTGGCTAGACGCGGAGATGGCCGATGGAGCATGGCTTTGACCGAGTGGTGGCCAAGGTAAGGCCAAAGAAACCAGGGCCGTCCTAAAGCTCGTTGGGTCGACGATATCATCAAATCCGCGGGATACACCTGGATGAGGGACGCACAGAACCGGGAAGTGTGGCGGAAAAAAGGAGAGGTCTATACCCAGCAGTGGGTGATTCCGGGTTGATATGATGATGATGAATAGGAATCGGTTTCCGCACTTAGTTCTTCTTCTTCTTTATGTTTCGATGAAAGTATAATTGTGTTAGACCAGGGGGCCAAAAATGGCCGCCTTAGCAGAATCATATTAGGATTATAATACGAATCACGTTAAAATTCTTAAAATGGTCACAGACGCAGTCAATATTATGAATTGTCCCTTTGTGACCATTTTACGAATTGTAAATTAATTCATATTATTATCCTATTATGATTCTGCTAAAGCAGCCATTTTAGCCCCCCAGGATGTAGCCACCTGCACAGTTCTAACATTAGCTTCGTATTAAACTTGAAAGGTGCATTTGGTGTGCAGGATAGGCAGTACAGGAGGTGGGGCATATCCTTCAAAGGGGCTCCACATTGGCATTATATTTGGGATGGATTGAGGATACCCCATTTATCCAGATTATAACTACAGTGGGCCAGCCCGCAATCATTTAAGAGATTTCCAGATTGGCCACTACAGTTCGTATCTGGATCGCAGGTGTTCTTCCGGGTTGATGAAGTGTGGAGGGATAGAATGTCGTTTCTCCACAATTCGCATCTCTCGTCTGATTCACCGTACTTAGTCCTTAAAGTGGACTATTGTATGTGAGCCATGGCGGACATCATTTGTTTTTTCAACTTACCTAGAGGGTATACAGGGTGGAAGGGACACCGACCTACAAACGGTTACCACGTAATAGAAATTTTTAATCGATGATTTAAACAAAAATAGCTGTGTGTGTGTGTGATGAGGATATTTTGATAGAGAGGGGATAGAATTAACATTCGCTCATTTTAAAGTAAACCCACCTTAGGATAACCTTTGGAACGATATAAGACATTCTTAAAACGTAGGCCATAAATAAGATTATTCTTCGAATTCGGGATATAACTTGAAAATTACCTAGTAAAACTATACAGACATTGTAATAAGGTAGGTAAATGGCAATCATTATTTAAACTAATGTTATTAAAGTTTGTATAAGAGATAGGAACGTTTATTTAGAAGCAATTGGAATATTAGTTTATATTGCTCTGAGCTATGAGTAGTAATATCGCTTCTGTTTGCATAACTATTTAGAGTTTTAGTGAAAAAGTTCAAGAAATTCATATTGCCTATACAAAAGGTATAATTGAAGAGAATATTAAACTATAAACATACTTATCAGTGTGCTGATTTGGCGGTAGTGCTGATTTCAGTTATAACAAAAAACAAGTTTGACTGCAAAAAAGAAGACGAGAATGTTAATGTTGGTGGATGGAGAGGGAGATTAAGACCAAGGTAACGATGGATTGTGAGGAATAATATGAAAGAAAAAGGAGTAAATTAATAATAAACATGGGAGAAGGAAAGGAAGATGATGATGTAATGTGCGACATAACATCTTTAAATCCTAAAAGGTTAGGCAGAGGTGAACTCTATTGTCCAATTGCATCTCGCCAGTTAGTTAGGGCCATCATCCCACCGCAATTCCGAGTCGAGCAGAAACTGATGGGAAACCCTACATTTATTTCCGATTTGGGAATAGAATCCAAGACCTCATACCTAACATTATAGTTTTTGCGACCACTAGAGCAACGAAGTTGTATTCGATTTCTATCAAAAATCTTAACTGAGTAAGTTAAGGAAATTGAATTCAAAACAAAATTCAACACCTGCCTAGCCTTTTCCCAACTTTATTGGGGGCGGCTTCCAATCTTACCGGATGCTGCTGAATAACAGTATTTTAAATGGAGCGACTTCTCTGAACTCCACAATCCAGTTATTACTGGGTAATACGGTAAACCCTGGTAAGACTGGTTCTCAAACTTTCGGGCCACTGACTGTAACGACTGTCAAAGATCCACAAATTACAGCCAGGAGCAACGGCTTAACGTGCTTTCCGAAGCACGGAGGAAACTCGGTATGAGTGGTCGCCCATCCACAAACCGACAATGGTAAGCGACGCTTAACGTAAAATCCGACGCGAGCGGCTGTTATTATTTAGCCACGTGCTCTTCATTCACATTCAAAACAAAATTGTTAAAAAAAAAACAACGAAACCTACGAAATAAATAACATTTAATCTTAGCAAACATTAACATTTCCGTATAACAGCCATGTTTTTTTTTTACCCGAACAACATGATCTTTTAAAAATCGAACTCGACCACATTACAAGCTAACGACATCTAAAAGAGCTGAATTCGATAGCTCGCCACCATCGCCAGTCGAATCACGTAAAAACTACTCAACTTCTGACGTTCTACTCGATGATATAGCGGAGGAATTTTGAAATGAACTTGGTATACTTTAACCCGTTATGTCAGTACTACGGGCAGAGTTGGGTTATGTATTCAGTTGAAATGTTACAGGTTGAAGAATTATTAGTTTGTAAGTGCGTCGCGTAAAACGTCAAACGAGCGAATGCACATTTAACCCACTCTATCAAATTCTTTTTTTTAGAGTTCCATTGCCAAATGGCAAATAACAGAACCCTTATAGATTCGTCCTGTCCATCTGTCTGTACGTCCGTATGTCACAGCTATTTTGGCCGATTCGCGCTTGGCTGTGTTTTTTTATGGGAACAGGCACAGAGCATTCTTCTGTTAGTCTACCTATGTTACTTTTGTTCTTATTCTGGCTGTCTACCACTACCAATTTGGACAGTCCCAATGACTTATTTATAAAGCTTTATTTATTCCACAAAATCAAATAATACTATAAATAACCTTCATTATGAA
This sequence comes from Noctua pronuba, assembly GCA_905220335.1. Taxonomy (NCBI): domain Eukaryota; kingdom Metazoa; phylum Arthropoda; class Insecta; order Lepidoptera; family Noctuidae; genus Noctua; species Noctua pronuba. The sequence goes on along the minus strand of LR999904.1, from coordinate 16,946,468 downwards.
ATCAACAAATAAATTACATTCAATTAAAAACATTCATAATTACTTAGATTTAAAATTAGTTAAGATTGTTCAAAAAATTTCAAAACGACGAAATCGAAGACAAACGCCCATACAATCAAAAAAGGTGGGTTATGCAATTTTCTAAGTAGCATTTGAAACTAACTTTACTATGGTCTTTTATTTTGCTACTCAGCACTGCCCCCCTCCTCGGCAAAAGCCTCCCTCCAAATGTAGTTTTGTTTAGAAGTTAAAAAATGAACCCATATATCACCCAAGGCGTGATAACTCGTCATAAATATGTACGTACATATTTGCGCGGCATTTTCAATAACCGTCTCATATAACATGATCAATAAGCCGCGCCTGAAAATTTAATATTTTTCTTTACTTGTTTTGTGTATACATAGGGCGGATGTAATGTTTATGAGTAAAGTTGTGTACCGAAATATACAATAGTTGTTTTGAGTTTCCGGAAACACAAGATAGTACATGTAGATTTTTTTGGATTCATGTAATTTGAGTAAGTCGCAAAATGTAATATTTTTTTTACACTTTTCTCTGCCTTTTACTGTCGCCATGCGTTGTAATTACGTACAGAGAAACTGCATCATGCTAAATATATAAACAGAATTATACAGACAGAAAGACAGACAGACAAAAAATCTAAAAACTGTTGTTTTGGCTTCTGTTGCTCTAATAAAGACCCGCCATTTATATATATTTTTTCAATATCTTCAATGTACAGACATCGGCCTGTTACAATTTTATTAAATGTATAGATAGACCTCTATGATTATATCACTTCAATAAACACCATACAATGTATAACGTCTTAATCATATAATAGTAATCACTAATATTGTTAGCTTGCGTCATCCCACTGCTGGGCAAAGGCCTCTCCCTAGGACTTCCAGTTGTTTCGATCCAGGGCTAATGTGGGCCACTGGTCGTTGGTTTTGTCCATTTATCCCGCCATCTTCTACGAGAAAGAAAGTGGTTATTTTGGCCCACAGCTCATTGAGCATGCGGCAGACGTGGCCAGTCCAGCCCCACTTCAGCTTAGCGGCTTTTTGAGCAACGTCAGTAATTTGTGTTTTGGAGCGCAGTGTGGTGTAATCACTAACCAAAATCAAAATTATTCACTGCTATAAAACACAATACTGAGTTTCCGCAGAAAAGGGTTAGAAGATATTTTTGTGTATTCCCTAGAGTTTCTCAGGGAGTCAAGATATTCGATTAAACTTGTGCAATCAGCTGAGTGGCGTCCAACACGTGTGTAGAACTTGATAAGACTGGTTTAGCTTTTGTCTTATAAAATTGGTATTGTTTAAAAGTCGTTGTCGAAACTGAGTGAGCTGTTCTGCATTGTCAGGTGTATACAATGTTGTGCAATTCCTTTTGTATTGTAGGTTGAGACACGAGGCAAGTGTGACCGAATCTTATGCACATGGTAAAAGTATAGCAGACGAAACATCATGAGGTTCTAGGTGCTGAAGTTTGAAAAAAAAAAACGATTCTTGAGACGGATGTGGAATCTCTAGAAAAGTAAAATGTATGCATATTACATTTTTTTTTCATGATATTGTGTTTATGTTTTAGTGACGTCAGCAATACGACCAACTGGCTGCCAAGTGCTCTTTGTATTCAGTTTAAGAAAGTGTTTTTCGCAATAGTTTTAGCTAATTTCCACAGCAACTGAAATAGTAAAGTAACCATAAGTTAAATTAAATTTCTAATCAACTAAAAATTAGTTCATAGGCTGAAACATTCAATAAATCTGACTATTACTGGTATATTTAGGTTGAAAGCCTCTAAACCGTGACAGTCTTTATCCAGACTAATAAGCCCGGCCATCAATGGCCCAGTGATTTATGTTCCTCTAAAGGTTTTCATTAAATCCAATATTAATCTACCCCCTGTATAAAGGGGGGCGTGCCGGCTTTTTGTATGAGGACTTATTGTTATTAAGAGGTAGGTTTCTAGGTAGGCGACTTTCCGGCCAGCCAGGAATTTCAATTTTCATAGTTGGAATTTGTTCGAGATTTGAAATAAGACGCATTTTTCACCTGATCTTTTCTTTTTTCTAATGACATAAATTGTGTGTGAAAAGCTCATGCCGTTGTATAATTATAAGCCTGACACAAAGTGGGTACATCTAAATATTTTAGACTTGGAGATCAATCCTTAGGGCATCAACGAAGTGAGACAAAAATAACCGACTTCCAAAAAATGACAATGGAACAAACAAAAGTCACCGACTTCCGAAAATAAAGCTATTTTTCACTTTTTAGTTTATTTTTGGAAGTCGGCTAATTTTTTGCCAAAATCGTTTTTATTTTACCCTTTTTAGTCAAATCTTTGTCGAGTATCAATTTTACATTGTAACTAAAAAATATTAGCACATCATCCAAATAGATGAAGAAGAAAAAATGCATACTATAGAGGATGACTCCTAAAGTCCCTGAGCAAAGTTAATAAAATTTATATGGGACCACCGCGCGTGTTTCTCAAATGAAAAAAAGAATCAAATTAAATAGAACCAGTAATCACGGAGAAATCGGTGAACATACATACTGGGTGTAAACGGACCCTTCACGAAGCCGTCAACCAAGCATTATGTACATCAAACTAAGTAACTTTACGCAAAAATTTTTGCTGCGAATCGATTTTTTTTTTGGGGTCAAAAATCACGTTTGACGGTAGGACTCAATATAACGCACTCAGAACATTGTGTTGATAGATGGATTGAATAGTACGGGGGTCGTGGAGGTGTTTAAAGTAAGAACCTTACATTAAAAACATGAATTTAATAAAAAAAAACATGTGAAAAAGTTGGAACTTTGACCCCCAATATCTCCGTAACTAGAAGGTTCCCAGGTATGGTCTAGAACAAAAAAATGATCGCATTGACGGGGAGAGCAAATGCCTTTCGGCTTCTTTAAGGGTCTTTTTACACCCATTATAAAGAAAAAAAAATATGATGGTGGTGGCATACGTAACCTTTTTTAGAAGTCGGTTTAAAAAAAAAACTGGATTGTCGATCGTGTTGTTATGTTATTTTTCAAAAACCGAAACTAGGCTCTTGTTATATCTACTGATTAGGCATTTTTTCCTTTGACAGTTAAGTGCTGATTAATTTAGCTTCCAAACCAATTCAGTAATGTGGGTCATTTCTAAAGACCTATTAGCACTAGCGAGTAACTATTGAAGCAAAATCTAGTTAGTTCTCATATAATGAATAGGCATCGAACTGTGATTACATGACCATTTAGCCACACTAAAATAGATTCTATAACATGCGGCTAAAGTCCAAAATTGTTTGTGATTTACGCAAATTGGAATATCAGTATAGATTATTATATTGCCGACATAATAAGTGATTGCTAAGTGAAAACAGTAAATGGAGGTCAATGATCTCCACATATGGATTGGTAATTTTGTTGATAGCGGAATATTCTAGAAACTACGAGGGTTATATAATTTAGGTAGTTTCCATTAAGCTCTATTAATTCATTTTGTTACAAATCTGATGGGTAAATACAAAGTGTAAACGAAGGGTCCGTTATCACGAAGCCATCAACCAAGCATTCTTCACATCAAACTAAGTAATTCAACGCAAAAATGATTGCTGGGATACAACTTTTTTTTGGAGTGAAAAATCACGTTTTACCGTAGGACTCAATGTAACACACTTGAAACATTGTACTGATGGATGGATTGAATAGTACGGGGGTCGTGGAATTATTTAAAGAAAAGTTTTAACATTAAAAATAAACTTGTGAAAAAGTTGGAACTTTGACCCCAATATCTCCGTAACTAGAAGGTTCTAGAACAAAAAAAAATGTCGCAATGACGGGGAGAACAAATGCCTATCAGCTTCGTTAAGAGTCTTGTTACACCCTTTATGAAACATAGGTGAACAAACATGAATGATGCAGGAATATCAGTTACTAAGTTTAAAAATAAGTTTCATTTTGTAAAAACACAAAACTGAGAACAAAATATCATTACATCTCACAATGTTTCATCTAGAAACAAGTTGAGAGCTAAGTTTAAGTTTAAGTTAAGTTAGTCGGCACGTTCGGGCTCGGAACAAGCGATGACAGTTTGGTCACCCTCGAGTGACGTCACACGTGAAGTTACCTGTATCGCTTACAACTTGACTATGTGACTTGCTTGCTTCAGCATCTGGTTACGATACATAAGTAACTTTTGTTTAATGACTTTTGGAAATTCATAACTTTTTTTTTAGTTTCACTATATATGTTGATCAGCTGATAACGTTATTTCCTATAAAAGTCCTACTTTTTTTGGGAATTTCAAGAACTCGTAGAACAAAAGTTGTCCAATTTCATGGTCCGGGATAGAATGGAGACACATGGGAGTTCTTGCGTTTATTATGTTACACCTTGTATGTAGGGTGACTGATAAATAATTATTGACCGAGACTTCAACAAGTGATTGCACTCATGATAACAAAAAACTTTCCCTAAGATTTTTTTTAATACTTTTTTCACTTTTATCACATTATCACAACAGCCGTAGCCGTATGAAACTCGCGTGAGCGCTTGACCTATCAGCTGTTAGCCGCGTGACGTCGTTCTGTCTTATTACTATCGTACCGTGCGGCTGTGGGTAGGCGGAGTACCCGCGCGGCTCGCAAGCCCGCTTCGTAAGTTTAATGTGATAAAAGTGAATGAGTATAAAAAAGTTTCTTTGGGAAACTCACGTGTTTAAGTATCGGTCACTAATTACCAGTCACCCTACATAGATCAGATAGGTAGTCGATTCATGTAAAATACTGGCATTCAGTTGCAACCTGTTAGACTGGAAGCCGACCCCAACATAGTTTAAAAAAGACTAGGCAGGTGATGATGACGATGACAGTAAGGTTAAAACTAACTTGCTGTTCCATGGACAAATAAAATTGGAAATTTGCTTGATTGGACCTTACAGCAATAATTATAAGGTTGACTATTCAAGGTTAGAAAGTATGAAATGACATGTTTTCATGAAGTGTTTATGCCGTAAATTGTCCAAAACTATTTGAGTAAATGAAAAACTGAAGCTTAATCCCTTCGAATATGAATAGTTTGCAATTAACACACATATTATGGAAAAGGAGCTCGTGGCTAAATAAAAACTTCCGCTCGGGTTGATCTTTAGGTTAATCAATCAATTTGATTTTGCTAAGTGTATACATATTATTTCCGTGAGTATCTAGTAGGACACCCACACTCCGCCAGCTATTTTTAAGTCTCATGTTATAGAGGGCAAGCCTAGTGACATCAACCAGGCACACATCACACTGACACCTAGTACATTGATGGAAAACCCAAGACCATTTCACTCGACCTGGGAATCGAGTCCAGGACATAAAGCTTAGCAGTCGAGCTTGCAACCACTATACCATACCATACCATAGATAAATACTATTTACTTAGCAACAGCAAAACAAATTACAAACAAAAAATTCTCCGTAAAGAAAATTCACCTTGAAACGTTTTTCCACACACCCTGTACTTAATACGTAATTAACACACGTATAATTTGGTGGTAAACCAGCGTCATGGGTTTCGTTACCTGCTTAATTAACCGCAGCCCTTGAACGTGGTAATTAATTCGTAACACCACCCGTTACTACGCCTGTCACATAAATTCCTCAAAGTTAACATAATATCATACCCTTGTAGGGTGACCATCAATCATGTGGGACATGCTGGTTCTGTTTCATTCATGTTTGTGATTTTATTTTAGGTTTTAGGGATATTCTCGTGAGTTTGGTTCCATTCGAGTTCGAAACTATCATGTTTCTTACGGGGTTTCCCAACTATTTTCAAACTCGAATTTCTTAGACATTCTTTTACTTTATTTTTTGCTAAATCTGTGTACCTTTTCCTATCGTTTATTATATTACTTCGGATAGTTCTTGTTCTTAATATTCAGCTTTTCTGTTTTGATTTCAACATTCACAAAAATTCACCCTGTATATTTACTGGGTGAATTTTTCAAGACTTTTAGTCGTCAGAATTTGATCCTAATATTTAGGAATATTGATTTAAAAAAAATCTAATGATGCAGTTTTAGTTTTCATCAAAATCGTGCTCGAGACTCCTTTGGGCATTTTTGCTATTCCTCATAGTTTTAGAGTTGGCCATCCACGCCCACATAGAAAATTCACCGTACCTTATCAAATATTAAATATGTTTACTGAAAATTTGACTATACTTATGATAAATAAGGCCGTACGTCAACTATCTAGGTAGGGAACTTATATGGATTCCTTAAATTTCAGCACACCGTGAAAACTGTAACTCTGAACTGAAAAACATTGTTCGTGTAACTCGAACCGATAGCGTGTTTCATATTTTCTTGTTTTTTTTTATCTAGCAAAAGGTTTTCAGAAGAATAACAAAGTTAGTTTTACGTTTTATAGCTGAGCTTTTTAACTTTTTAAAACCTTTTTTTTATCTGTCAAAGAGTGTTCCTCTACAACAATAACAACATTCATTTTCGGCCCAAAAACCAAAGTCGCCAACGAAAAAGCCGTATCACCACTGTTGGGGAAGTCAGTCCGAGTATTTTTTACTACGGCACTAAATCTCTACAGCCATTTCTACAGCTGATTTTTTGGTTTCAAAAATCTGGTATTCCGTAAGTTTTCCTTAACAAAAATCTTTTCATCTGTTGGCCAAAAAGAGATATGAGCTTGTTGGGATGATAACCATGAACAAGGATTTTACAATCCATTTCAGCTGCTCTTTTGGTAAAGCTGCAAACTGGGGTTTCAAACCTGAGACTTGCGCCCATCTTTAAAACAAGCGAAGCGACTATTTCGCGAATGTTGAAAAAGTTCGTATATGCCGTTTGCAGGACTTCGTCCCATTACACCTGGGCTATGGTCATACGAACTGTGAAAACGTAGTCCTGAGAAGATCTCACTGTGCTGGAGACCCTTTTTGGAAATCCCGAAAGTCCTAATGATGAAAGAAAGGGACTACGGTGCTATATATAACCTTTGCGGAATTCGGCTTGTTCGGCTGAAAATCGTCAAACTTACATATTATCAACACTTAAATCTTGTTCTTTTTCCAACGGTAGAATAATATTCACAGCGGTTCGGTGTCATACATAATAATCCTTGTTGAAGGTCATCATCCCAACAAGCTCATATCACTTTTTTCGCTAGCAGAAAAAAAGGTTTTTGTCAAATAAAACGTAGGGAAATCCAATTTTTCAACCAAAAAAATCAGCTAGAGCAATGGTTGTAGAGACTTAGTGCCGTAGTAAAAAATACTCGGACTGACTTCCCCAACAGTGGTGACACCTTGTTTTTCATTGGCCGGCACTTCGACTTTTGCCGATCTTTGTATGAACCGTGAATGGTCTCCTTTGGAAACGGTTTCCAGCTCGATATTCACTTTATGTCCACTACTAACTTTTGTACCGCAAGTCTACTTGACAGTTTTGTCCATGATTGAAAGTAAAATGCTTAATATAAAACACTACGTTGATTTTTTTTAACAACTAGTGAAGCTAAGGGCAGCCATACTTGTAAAGTTCAAGTGCGTTCTTCGAGAAGCTATTCGCCGGGCAAATACGCCATTGTCACGATTATTTGTCCCTCATTAGTTCGGAAAACTCGAACTAGTCCTCTGTGTATGCGATCACACATTCGGTCGCACGAAAATAACTTTCTTAGGACAACGGATAGGGTTATGACCCTGGGTTCAATCCTAATGTCTGTCTGTCTCATGATAGACACAAACACATATTGAAAAATCGCCTACGAAACTCAGACCGATAATTTTCAGTTTCAATTCATACCGCAAAAAAAACCAGCATCGTCCACAAAACGCAGATTTCACGAAACTCTTGTCAAACGACCAATATCCCGATATTCCAACAAATATCTCGATATTCCTGCGAATATAGTCATATTCCACAAACTGCGTTTTATTTTTGTAGCGATGCAGTAAGCTGGTGGAAGGTGACTCGCTGCCGTTTGATGCTTTGTATACCAATATATCGCGGGAGGATTAAAGACCGCAATATCATAGTATGGCCTGTAAGGCGATTAACAGAGTTATGAGAAACCATCTCTTTGTTTTGTAAACAGTTTAATATCTGGAAATAGATCGTAAAATCAGGGAAACCATATTGTTTAGCAAATTGGCTATTAAGTTAAATTTTCCGAGCCCATATTTAAATTGTTTCAGTAGTAAAATGTTTTAGGCCGATAAAAATAACGGTCATTTTTTATCAAGCTCCAGCATCATCTGTCTAGCTTTTTTCCAAGAACCAACATTTACCGACTGGTGACGGCTTCCAGTCTAACCAGATGCTGTATACCAGGAATGTAGGTAAATCGATTGCTTATCTGACCATCGTTAAAAAAATACTGGGAAACACGATTCTTGATCTATTTTATGAGTTTACCATGACACGGCGGCTCAAATTTGCTAGACATTCCATTTTTCTGGCCATACAGTGTACAAACTGTTTTAAGTTATGAGCGTAACTGCGTAGTAATCTAGTCCGACTTCCACTATAGTAAAAAAAAAGAGCGGAGGAGTCCCCGGAGACTTGCGGGAATCAATCAACCGCATTGGTTGAAGCGGGTACTTGGCTCTCCTACGATGGGCCAAAAGTCTCCGTTCGTCTCCACTTTGGTGAAACCCAGGACTAACACGTGCGTAAAAAGATGTAGGTACCTACTTATGAACGTGGACGAAACATAATGATTATATGGTTCCACGAGGCAATGATGTAGAAAGTGATAGGTGTTCAATAAAATACATTGTACGCGTGCCCTACTTCTTATTAATATTTAAAATGCGAATACATTTTCTACGAGTATTCAATCAAGTACCAATGGAAGAATAAAGAGTTTCTAGAATGTCAATGGAAGCCACATGAAGAGCTAGACCTTTTTATACAAATTTTATAAAGAGGTTGTGTTTGTAAGTTTGGATGTAAGGGGTAATCTTCGAAACTGCTGATCTTATTCTGAAAATTATTCTGTTTTGGGATGCTACATTATCCTCGAGTGTTATAAGCTAATTTACGATGTTCCCCTGGGATAAATTTCGACCAAAAGGCGAGGGGAGCCGCGGGCAAAAACTGGTAATATTATAAATGTGAAAGTAACTCGGTCTTTCGGTTCTTCATTTTCACGCCTTAGTGGCTGATTTTGATGAAACAAGCATAGACCTTGGCGAGATGTCATAGAATATTTTGTGCCCCAGTATTATGGTCCTATGATATAATTTCTGCCCAAAACTGCGGCTGAAGCCTAGTGAAATGAATGAATGTGGATCACCACAAAGAAAAGCCATTGTATTGTGGGCAATCACCACGCTTGCAAACTCTTCATACAGTCATATCGATCCCTAATCGCCGATTTATTGTTAGTTTAATTTTTTTTAAATATGCATTTTAATACTCTGTCAATAAAGTACGTAGTTATTCATCCAAAGTTATTTTATCGCCTTCAAAGTATGCTCCTTCAGAAACGATACACTTACGCCAACGAATAATACAATCATCAAGTTATAATTAAATTAAATTAAATAATTAATAAATAATTTAATTATAGATTTGTAGTTTGTATATAATGTAAATATTCACTTGTTAGCAATAAATCATCAAAACATTTTTAAACGCTTTTTCCGGAATTGAGTTCAGTTCTCGCCGCGAATTCTCCTTTAATGTCTTCTACCGAATGAAAACGGGTGCCACGAAGTGGTGATTTGAGTTTAGGAAAAAGAAAGAAGTTGGCTGGAGCCATATCTGGTGAATAAGGTGGTTGCTCGATGGTATTTGTTGTTTTGGTCAAAAATTCGTTCACTATGATGGCCTTGTGCATTTTCGTGGTGCAAAATCCAAGGATTTTCTTTCCACAAATCTGGCCTTTTTCGTCGAATTTGTTCTCTTAAACGCCGCATAACGCTCAAATAATATTCTATATTTACTGTTTGACCTTCCGGCAAGAATTCCGAGTGCACAACACCGCGAAAGTCAAAGACAACGGTCAACATGACTTTGGCTTTTGATCAACTTTGGCGTGGATTTTTCGGTTTCGGTTCAGTTGGAAGGCGCCACTCCGAAGCTTGTTGACTAGTTTGCCTGTCAAACTCGTAAACCCACGTCTGGTCACTAGTAACAATGCATTTCATGACTTTTGGTTCGGAATGTCCTCGTTCTAACATGTCCTCAGGGACTCTTATGCGATTGAGTTTTTGGAGAAAATTCTGGTCTTTTGGGACTAGCCGAGCAGCAACATGTTTCATACCCAAGTGATTATTTAAAATGGTACGGATCGATTCGTGAGACACAGAAAATTCAGCGACTATTTCTCTCAAACTTGAATGAGGATTTTCAGCTACTATTTCCTGCAGTTTTGCGCGTTACCTTTAGTTGAAGACTTTGATGGCCTACCAGAGCAAGGCAAATCTTCCATCACATCTCGACTGCTTTTGAACGCTATGTACCACTCATAAGCACGTGTTTTTGATAAAATCGATTCTCCGTAAGCCTTGTGTAACATTTTCAGGGACTCCAAGCACGAAATTCCATAGGTTCGATGTTCATATCTAGTGTGTATTAGTCTAGTAGTATTGCGAATATCATAATGGAAAAATCCATTATGAAATTCGTAATATACCTACACTATAGTTGCTGCCAGTTAAGATGGCAATGGCGGTCATTGACCCACCTACATTTATTAAAGTTCTTAACTTTGAAATCCAAAAATAAGCTTGTTCATGTCTTGAATCTTCATCTGTCGTGATCTTCAACATTTTTTCTAATGAAAAACGATACATGGTTTATTTGTTTTGGTTCGTACGAAGAAATATTATGGAAAGAGCAATGACCGCTATTGCCATCTTAATTGGCAGCAACTATAGTTATGATCTAACGTAAAACACCATTGTATTTAATGTAAATAACAGATGCAACTGAAACTCCGCGCTGAAATGGAAAACAGTTGTGCCAATCTAACAACAAAAAAAAATATTTGGAACTATAAACAAATCATCCATTCCCGATACTTTTTAGACTGAATGTATATTGAACTAGTCAGACCTACTGAATGTTCTGAGATACCCCTGTGACGAGGGTACCTAAGCTTTCTCATTTCTAGACCAAACTACATACATAAGTATGTTGGGTACATAAACTCCACATCTTGGAATTATAATAATTAATGCTCTCACATTAATTCAAAGGTCAAGACTTAGTTATGTACCTAACATTTGGACCGCGGTCGAGAATGGAAGCGAAGTTCCTAAAAATGTGATATTAAGGTAAATATACCACCCAACATGTCGGTTCATATCTATTTATAGCTCTGAGATGTATTGCAAATGAAAGGGACCTTTCGAACAGGAATAAGTCCATATTTTACTTTCTGCCATCCTTACTAATATTATAAACTAGCTGTTGCCCGCGACCTTCGTCCGCGTGAACTTATTATAAAAATATAACTTCCCTATTTGAATCGGATTTGGTTAAAAATTTCAAGAGTTTTAATTTTTTTACATGGAAACTTAAACCTTTTTTCTAAAATAAAGGTAGCCTAAGTTACTCCTTATAACATCAGCTATCTGCCAGTAAAAGACCCGTCAAAATGAGTCCAGCCGTTTCGGAGATTAGCTGGAACAAACAGACAGACAGACAGACACGCAGACAAAATAATTGTTTTTTTTTTTTTGTTAAAGTACCTATATACTATACTTTCATTTGCATGAACTAAAAAGCTGTTGTTTTGAAATTACAATCCGACAGTTACGACAGTTTTATTTATTTGTATAGATGTCAAAGTATTTCAGTCGTTGGGCCTGTTTGTTACCTTTTCACGCTTTTACAGCTGAACAGATTTTGATGAAAGATCCATAGGTAAATGACCAGGCTTCGGAAGGACACTGGATAGTTTTTTGTACCAGTATCATCATAATAGGATAAGACGATGAATCGCATTAAATACATAAAATGGTCAATTAAGCAGTTAATATTATAAATTGTCACTTTGTGACCGTTTTACGAATTGTAATGTAATTATTATCCTATTATGACTCTGTTAAAGCGGCCATGTTAGGCCCCCAGTACATCATTGTGTAAGTACTCCAGCCGCATAGAAATTTGTCATCGGTAAAAAAAAATCTGCTGTTCCATACATTTAGACCGGGTAGGTATTGCAGTTTTGTAGGAAACAGCTGTTTTTGTATGTCCCTTCCACTCTGTATGGTACGGTCCCGTGGAAAACAAACGGGCTTTAACGCGGACGAAATCGGGGGAAAAGCTCGTAAGTTTATATTATTATATAATATGCGTCATTTTTCCATAAATTTTATGACATCACTTACCGCGTGCTCAAAAAGTCTGATTCTGGGAACTATACAACCAAATTGCCAATGAAAAGATTTTTGCCTTTTCGTTGTATTAGAATACTCCATTTCTTTTAACAATTTTCACAAAGATTCTACTAAGAATCTGCTCAATGTACAGAATAAACATCAAAGGCCGATTTACTTCTTGACCTTTAAGAAAAACTTTTCTTTCAGGCAATACAAAGCATTACAACACAAATCTGTACCCGAACAAATATTAAAACAACAAAAACATTATAAATAATTCCCTCACATATATTTGTCGTTGAAAGTTCTGCTAGAAAAGACGACATACGACACAAAATCTCTTTGACATACATTTTCTGGCTAACCTAGTTAACATAATCCGCGCCAAACTTGCTAATGCGGGTAACGAAGCTAATTAAGTAGCTTTTTAGGCTTTATTTTAACGGGATAGAGTCTGGAATAGCTAATGTTTCTTTTTCGAGTGTAATGAAAAGTTGGGAAACTGAAATTTGACGTTTGTAGACAGTTATGACAGACGTGTTACGGTTACCGTGGAATTTAGTAAAGATGTAGATGTCGTTAAAGGTTCAGTCAAAAGTTTTTGAGATTTTTCCTAGAATACACGTTCGTATGTAAATCCTCTGACGGTTGGTTATATTTACATGACTTGTAAGCGTGGAAGCGAAACGGTTTCTTTGAGACGGAGCGCAGGTATCCACAGATATATGGATATATTTATAAATGCTAAAGGTAGAATTTATTAGACTCTTTGTTTAGTTTCGTTTTGGAAAGATTGAAAGTCACTTGTAGAAATACTTTTTGAGATGTGATTCTGTTTCGGTTCGTTGTTTTAGAAATGTTTTATCTTTATAAGGTTTATTGTTTATCAAATGGACAAAACTCCATGCACGAGTAGAGCGCTCCTAATCCAATGTTCCCATTGTTTTGGATCTATTTATTCTCATTGTTGTGTTGTTTGTTTGTTCGTATTATATTATTTAAAAACATGTATGGATGAAAAATAAATTGATGGAATGATTGAAATTACTCACTTCGTTGATTAGCTTTGTTTTAGCAGAGCTCTTTCATACAACTATAAAAATAACAGTTGTAATTTGAATTATCAAGTTGATTGTCAATTTTGCTAATCAATTAATTTCTCTAACTTTACGTTTCGAAGTTAACCAAGTATAATTTCAGTAAAAAATAATCATATGTTATTATTTTATTTTTCACTAGCGACAATACCTACTTAAAAACACTTATTATATTTAATCAAAAATTTTTCGCGGCGGATTTCTAAACCTCTCTGCCTACTCGTTCGGTGATGTGACTTCGTGAATCACTTTCGTTTTAAGTAAAATAAAACAAAACATAGTGTATTCTACACTAATCGTTCTTTTAATATAAACCCAAACCACGTTGAAGTTTTCATCTTTCACGACGTCGACGTGTAAAACGTACTAAAGAAGTTCGGGCGACGTGAATACAACCGGTTAACCGGTAGCCGGAATCCGGTTAGCCGGTTAATTATAGACTGATTCTTATGCTCTTGGCGTTTAGGAAACAAAACTGTATGCGACTGGATTGCTAATAGCGTTGTGCTACTGACAGTTTTTTCGTACATGGTAACCGTTTAGTGGGGTTCACTGCGTTTGGTATTAAATATCTTGATGTCATGTTTGCTGTTTGAGATTCGATTGCGATTATGCCACTAGATTTTTTTTCTGTAAGAATCAAAGTCATCATCATTTGCCTAGCCTTTTTCCAACTATATATGTTGGGGTCAGCTTCCAGTCTAACCGAATGCAGCTGATGGAGCCGCTGCCTATCTGCCCTCCACAACACAGTTAGTACTGGGTAATACGATATTTATGATCTACAAATGACAGTCGGGACCAACGGCTTAACGTGCTCTTCCGAGGCACGGAGGAAACACGGTGGTCACCCATTCACGGACCAACCGAGGTAAGTGCGTCTTATCCTGAAGTGAACACGAGCGGCTGTTATTATTTAACTATGAGCTACTTCGAGCACGAGCTTACGTAAGAATCAAGGTGATGTTGAAAAATTAAAATATTTTAGACCGAATTGGTGTGCGAGAGGTAAATTAAACCGATTCACATTTGACTGTCACTTAGTTCTGGTACAAGTCAGCAGTGTTAAAATGTAGCTTAAATAGAATAAGGTAGAGTTATGTACTTACAGTGACGAGCATTAATTGGACAAAATTCTGAACCGATTTTTTCATAAAACATTGATACTAATAGAAAAATATGACTTCCACTCAGAGTAGAAATATCGTTATTTCACGAGCAAATCTCTTTTGTTTTTTCTATATTTATACTCGTAACTGAATCTGATATGAATATGCCAAAAATATCGCCAAAACTCTGAAATAAAAAGTATAAGAAAACTTGGCGAGCTTAAAAAGAAAATCTTTTTCACCTCTCAAAGAAAAACATACCTATACATAATTTACTTTTCTTCCCCAAGATTTAAAGCCAAGGTTAGTTCACAAAAAAGCAGCAATATCATGTTATGATAATTGGCAGCCAGCAGAGGTCTTCCCCTTAATACTCCACTTTATTTTCTCCAGTTATCTGGCCTATGCCTTAACGACCAACATCACTTAGCTGGGGCGGACTTTACGTATTTTTGAGGCGGAGGAGGTCGAATAGTCATTATGGGGAGGAAAACCATATTTTATGTTGGAAAAGCCGGATTGTTCATGTCAATCGGTATAAGACGACATTATTTTGTGGGCGGTACCTGGAACATTGACCCGGGGAATCTCAGTAGACAGGAAAACATGCTTAAGATTTACCTAAGAGAGAAGAGAATATAGAGGCTATTAGACTAAAATATCATAGAAATAATGTAATTTCAATGACAAGCAACATTTTTTTTTAAACAATAACTTTGGCTCCTACTTAGAGGAGCTCCTCGCTTAATAATAACAGGTCGATCTTTCGGTTAAGCCGTGCTTGCCTAGGTTTGTCTGTGGATGGGTGACCACCCATCACATCACAAAAAGTCTGACAACCAGTCTTACCAAGGGGTATCGTATTACCCAGTACTAACTGGGTTGTGGAGGTCAGATAGGCAGTCGCTCCATGTAAAATACTAGTATTCAGCTGCATCTGGTTAGACTGGAAGCCGACCCAAATTTAGTTGGGAAAAGGCGAGGCAGGAACTTTGGCTCCTACTAGGGACTTCTCCTGTATCGTGGGTGCGTTTACAAACATTAAAATTCAGAAACACAAAAATCCAGACCTGGAACAACCACCCGTAGGCCATACAGATATTTGTTCCGTGCGGAATCTAACCCGCAACACGACGCGCAGCAGCTAATTGCTCAACCACGGCGCCAACCGAGCCGTCAATTGCCCATTTTGACACGTTACGCTAGAACTAGACAAGCGCCGCAGTTGACTCTTGCAAGCAGATTACGATTTTGTTCGCGTTATCGTGGCCAATGTATAATAAACAAATAATAAACAAAAATACTATTTTATTACTTTGCCCAAGATAGGGTTCATAATGGCCGGGAAAAGTGATTAATCATGCTGTTTTAATCACATTGCCCAATTGAGTCGGGGATTATGAATACGGCCATTATTAATAGTGCCCGGACTTATCAAATTGCCCGTAACATATACACGGATCCTTCACGAAGCCGTCAACCAAGCATTCTATAAAATTCTATAAACTAAGTAACACTAATATCAAACTAAGTAACACTGCGCAAATCTTACTGCTGGGAAACGGCTTTTTTGGTGTGAAAAATCATGTTTGACGGTAGCGTTTAATGTAACGCACTCAAAACATTGTGCTGATGGGTGCATTGAATATTACAGGGGTCATGTAGGTCTTCAAAGTAAAGTAATAACATTTGTAATTTTATAAAAAAAACTTGCAAACATTGGAAACTTGACCTTCAATATCTCTGTAACTACGAGTACAAGGCTAAGGTAAGGTCCAGAACAAAAAAATATCGCAATGATTGGAAAAACAAGTTTAGTGTCCTTCGGCTTCGTAAAGGGTATTTTTTACACCTTTTATTTAAATCCCTTTGACACTCACAAATCTCCCAAAAGATTCGCCACAAAGGACCGTTCTGCAAAAATTGATAAACTTCCGACAAGAACATTCTTATCACTCCGTTGGATATCTTATAGTAAAACAACCCTTTTCCTCGTCTTTACGACTAAAAGCACGATAAGCAGCTGTGGTACTTATCTTTTTTCCTCGAATCGCCGTTAAAGGAAAAGTATTCGGAAGTGGCAGAATGCAGCCTGTAGATATGATTAATATTTTATGACTACTTCGCGGTCGTTCACGCGGCATTGTCCTACACGCCATCTTGAAGTAATACGTTGGAATCGCACGTCAATAGTCCAATGTTCTATATTAAAAACATATTGTGCTTTGTGAAAATGTCGTGGTATCAGATCAAATCAGTATTTAGGACATCCGCAAGAGAATCAAGGTTACCGACGTAGCCCAAAGAATTGCCAAACTTAAGTGGCAGTGGGCAGGGCACATTGCTCGCAGAGCGGATGGCCGATAGGGCCGAAAAGTTCTGGAGTGGCGAGCGTGAACCGGAAAATGTACCGTTGGAAGGCCTCCCACTAGGTGGGCTGATGACCTGGTGAAGGTTGGATACGAGTCGCACGGGATCGGTCAATGTGACGACATATGGGGGAGGCTTTCGGCTGAAATAATGATGATGATGAGTAACTTAATTTTATATCTACAGATAGATGAAGATGAAGAGAATTTGAAGATAGATGAAGGAGTATCTAAGAATCGTAGCAGATTACGTCTTGGAGTTTCTGGGATGTAAGTTTATTTAGTTTTGTAGATGAGTTCCACTACACTTACATTCGTAAAGTACCTAAGAACGTAAGTGAGCACTTTAAGTAAATTCAACCTTATTATTAAAGTGAAAGTGAAAGTGTACCTGTAAAAGTAAACTGTTGAATATTTGATGAGTTTGATGTATCAATAATATCTTTGTTTATATCAAAGTTTATTTTGACGTTGGAATATTATTTTGTTATTTCAATCAAAGTATATTTCAACTTGTCGATAGTACCTAGTAATGTGAAGTTCAATATTTTGAAAGACAGGTATTTCTAGTTTTGATTATAAATACTGTCTGTATTTATAATCAAAATGTTGCTGGGGAGTTTGTGTAGTTATTTTTAGGGTTCCGTATCTCAGTCGGCAAAAACGGAATCCTTGTAAGATCACTTTGTTGTCTGTCTGTCAGTCTATCTGTCCGTCTGTCAAGACCCTTTTTCTCACGAACGAGTGGAGGTATCAAACTGAAATTAATATCAAAAACTCAAATCTGCTGCTGAAAAAATAAAACTTGTAGGTCAACGCGATCAAAAGATATGACCGTTTATGGTGCATATTTTGCCAAAATATCTACAAGGTTATACCTAACCCTCGATGTGGGAGTCCAATTCGCACTAGGCGGTTTTATTTTGTTAAGCATGTGTGCTTATTTACTACTAGGATATAGTTAAAATTATCTTCAATACAGAATCCCTAAAAAGCTCATTCAGCATATTTTAAGGATTCAGTTTCGTTTTTTTTTTGCCATTACTGTTGAAAATAACGAGGGGTGATTTACAGCGAAATTCGACTGTATTTTGTATTTTTAAATCGTCGGAGTGCCAAGTTCGAACTAAAGACATGCACCTCTGATTTTCGGATTCATGTGCGTATTGTATAATTATCACTTGCTTCCGTGAAGGAAGGCATCGTGAGGAAACTAGCAGTGAGAGATATTTCTCGACGGCATGTAAAGCCAAATCAGGGACCCGTGGGCGGCATAAAAACTGTAACACCAGGTTAGGCACTAACCACTCGATTAAGAAGAAGATTTTCAAATTAAAGATAATTTGGAATGAACTGGTTGCATTGTACCTACTTTATTCTCTCCTTGCTATTATATATATTTGCTGTATTCTCATGTAAATACCAGCAACAAAATAAAGTTTGTGCCCTACTTTGTTTCTTCTTGGTCGCAAGCTGGTAGGGTAAATAAAACTAGTTACATCTCAGAATTGCAGCGGTGAACACACATTATGCAGATATTCAGAACATACATGGATGACGTCCAAGTATCTGGTTACCGATCTTATTTCAGGGTAGTGTTGATTTATCTTATAACAAAAAATAAGTTTGACTTCTGAGAAGAAGACAAGAGTGATGAATTTAATGTTGATGGATTGAGAGGGAGAGGAAGACCAAGGAAACGATGGATAGATGTGTGAGGAATTATATGAAAGAAAAAGGAGTAAATGTTAGCGTGACGGTGACATAGGAGAAAAATACGTGTTGCACCAACCCCAAGTAACATGGGACAACGGTATGAAGATGGGTTGCGTTGTCAGAATTACTCCTCGTGTGCCTGATGGCTGCCAGTCCCTCTCGATACGGCGCGAGGGAACAGCAGCTGCTGGGCCGGTGCACCGTGGGCGCGGGCAGTATCTTTCCCCGAGGAATGGGAAGAAATTCTTATTATTCGGGGAATGTTATTGTCCGTGGCTAATATTCAGACATGGGAGGGGTCCAATCAGGGCCAACGGTACGTTATTCCGTATGACCCTCTGAAAAGCAGAGGGCACAGGCTGAAGAGCAAGGGCGGGCTCGGTGTGCACTTACCCTGCCCCCGAGCAGACAGTGATTTGACGCCTTCTTAGCCTGCGCGCGGCTAGGAAGGCGGCAGCCCAGAAGTAGGGCAAGACGGCGGCCCAGAAGAAGGGCAAGGCGGCTGCACAAGTAGCAAATGTGCCAGCGCCAGCGGTTAGTCAGCCGTTGCCACCGTCCCCTGAGCCTCCCGCGGCCGAAGCTGGGTGTCTGTCTGGGAAGGCAAAAACTCGGGCCGCGTGACGTCTCGCAGTGCCGCGAGCGGCCGCGCGTCCCTCAACGATACAATGCATTTCCTAATGGAGATAAAGCATAAAATGGCTTGACAGTAAACTGTTCTGCCGACCGCCGCCACTTCGGCGTGAATCGACCCTAAGTAGAACTTAGTCGTTCCCCTTGGATTAATTGTGAAACCGCGGGCATTAGCATTAGCTGGCATTAGGCTGTAAGTATAGCTGCAAACAATCAAAATCATCATCATCTACCTAGCCTTCTCCAAACTATGTTGGGGCCGGCTTCCAGTGTATCCGGATGCAGCTGAATACCAGTACTTTACATTTAGCAACTACCTGTCTGACCTCAACAACTCAGTTGATGCAGGGTAAAACGATACACCTTGGTTAGCCTGGTTGTCAGACTTTCAGGCCTATGTCTGCCTGGGCCGACTGTCAAAGATCTACAAATGATAGCCGGGACCAAAGGCTTACCGGACTTTCCGAGGCACGGAAAAAAGTCCATATGTAATGAATAGTAACCATCTACGGCTTGACTTGGGCAAACGCTGTTTAACCTTAAAGATCGATCCGTCCGGCTGTTATTATTTAGCCACGAGCTCCTCAAAGTATCAAAATACCACACCAAAATAATCCTTGAATTTTCCACAAACGTATAATTCCGAAAATAAACCAACTAAAGGTGCTATAAGGTCTATATTTCTATAAATTGGTCGAAGAATAGAAACGAACCTCCACTTATCACGCCTCTATTATAAATAAGACGTGTTTACCTGTGTCCGGGGGAAACTTAACTGCGGAACCCGTTTAGAGCATAATGTGTATTGATCACATCCCTCACTAGAGGGAAATAAAATACAAAATTGATTCTGGAAACTTACTTCGGAGAAATTCGACGGTGAAAAGGTCGGAAAGAGGATATTTTTGTAGATTATTTTGCAGGATGTAAGTTTGTATCCTAGTTCAGAGCATCCTTGTAAAAATAACATAACATCACGCCTGTAATTCCCGAAGGGTTAGGCAGAGGTGTATCTAATGGTACACCCACATTTCGCCGGTTATGTTTAAGTCCCATGTAATAGGGGGCGCGCCTATTGCCATGAAGCGGGTGCAAATCCAGATTCCTAGGCGTCTGTACCTAGTTAATTTCGAAATGAAATCGTAATCTATTCAGATTTTTTCTTGTCAAGAATTAAATCTGAGTGTTTGTCAAATATTCAATTATATAGTAGGCTTACTTACGTAATATGAAAATGAAAGATCACGTTGGCACACACTATTATATTTTCACCTTTTAAAATCATACAGCTACCACGCAAGCATTCCCCTGTATTCTTATACTTGAGAAGACATTATATGATTCAAGGTTTTCACCCTGACTCGTGGAAACTCCCCGTGCCCCTGACCCTAACCTTGGCAGTTAATACATAGGTAAGTAAGTGCCTTCCTACTTGTTAACATTAAACAGGGCGGGTAACAAGAAAATTAATAATGCAGCCGACATAGACCGCATAGCTAATCTCGTTACGAGTGATACATGAATACAACTAATTAGATACCTACTGAGTGAATTAATTAAGTGAATTTTCAGTTAGCTTCTAGATCGTGAAATAAAATAAATAAATAACATTGTTTATTTAAAGTTCAGGAACATTGCGCTGTTTATAGATTGAAGTTCGTAATGTAACATTAAATAAGTACAGTAAGTTCAACCCTGTGCTCTATACTAGGCTAGGCATGTACCTATTTTAGGGGCCAGTGTCCGGATATTTTTATGTATTTTATTATAAGCCTATACTGTCCCACTGCAGGGCAAAGATTGTAGGCCAATCCTTTGCGAAAGAGTCCAGCTCATCCCGCCATCTCCTTCTGATATTTGGGTATGCTTTGTACCAGACGTGCAAGTAGGCTCTGCCTAGTGTGTGAGTAAGTAGTTTACTCATTTTGTATGACTGTTTCTTAAGCATATTTGACTATAGATTTAAATCATAGATTCGCCAAAATAAAATGCTATATCTATTTCGTTGACAATGAAGTTTGGATAGTATTGTCTCGCTCACGCACACTTGATATCGCTCGTTTATCTCAGTGTAAAAACTTTTTCACGCGACGTAAGGACCGTGAGGGGCACATTTATGATTTAAATCTATGTAGTTGACTTCATAATTGCTTTACTACCTGGAGGTTGGATATCACTTTTACGTCATAAAATGATAGGATCTAAATAATATTTATATCATATTTAGATCCTATCATTATCAGGTGTTTTTAGGGCAACCCACTCGGCAAAAACGGAACCCTTATAAAGGGTGTAACTAGACACTTAACGAAGCCGGAAGTCACTTGTTCTCCTCGTCATTGTGATCTTTTTTTTTTCTGGACCATACATAGGAACCTTCTAGTTACGTAGACATTGGGGGTCAAAGTTCCAACTTTTTCACAAGTTTTTTTTAATACAAGGTTTTAATGTTGTAACTTTACTTAAAATACTTCCACGACCCCCGTACTATTCAGTGCATCCGCCAGCATAATGTTTTGAGAGCGTTATATTGAGTGATACCGTAAAACTTGATTTTTCGCCCTAAAAATAAAAGTCGTTTCCCAGCAATAATTTTTGCGTAGGGTTATTTAGTTTGATGTCAGAATGCTTGGTTGACGGCTTCGTGAAGTGTCCGTTTACACCTTGTAGAATTAGGTACTTTGTTGTCTATCTGTCTGTTTGTCTGTCCATCTGTCAAGACCCTTTTTCTCGGAAACTCGTGGAGGTATCAAGCTGACATTAATATCAAATACTCAGGTTTGCTACCCCTTAGAGCAGTGAAGTGTCAAACTTGTAAGTCAACGCGATCAAAAGATATGACTGACGACCGTTTATGTCGCATATTTCTCACGGGAATCAAAACCTATAGGGTACTTCCCATTGACCTAGAATCATGAAATTCTAGCACATGTAAAGGATAAAGTCTGAAAACCATAAATACCATGTAGTTTACTAACAAAATACCTACAAGTTGATACGGTGCGCGAGTCTAACTCGCACTTGGCCGGTTTTTTTCAAATATATTTAAACAAATGGATAATTGCAACCATTGTGAAGTTTGGATTTATTGGGAAACGTTAAAATTGTGTACTCTTGGAATTTAATAGCGATAACCAACCTAAAATAAACTTGCCTGCTCCCGACTGTGACAAAAAAATCTGAGGAGAATCGGAAGCAGTGTCTTGCTGTCTACTTACTAAAGCAAATACAAACTCCTAATCATTATCAACATCTTTCTGGTATTTTGCCAATGATGTGCTTCCAGTCTAACCGGACGCAGCTGAATACCAGTATAATATAACGTGGAGCTACTGTCTATCTGACCTCTACAACCCAGTTAATGGTAAACTAATAATCACCAATCCGAATCATTTACAGCCTGGTGATTATGTCCACTTCTCCTTTGTTTCTAAACTTATTTAAAAAAAGGCTTCTAGATTATAAATCGAACCACTTTACAAGTAAAATCAATCAATTTCAATTAAACCCTCTTCGATTTTTCAAATTAAATTGCTTACATTTAATTAACAATTATTTCCGATTGCCCCACAAAGGAACCTTTAATGTTGATTCCGATTCCGAAGAATCGAGATCCTCTTGGATCTTTCGTAAAAGATAATTGGACAGTGCGGACAAAGAAACATGTCATTAGAAAGATAAAAAGGTATCGGGTCACAAATGGAGTTGAAAATCTCAGAATTATCCGCAAATATACGTTATTTTATTTTTGTTCTACTTTAGTAATATTATTCGGATCTACCCGTCGCATTTTTGACTTTTCGTAAGTTAAGATACAAATACATATAATATAACATTGTATCACGCTTTTTATCGCGAAACGTTAGAAAGAGGTATACCTAAACTAAAGATGGAAAAACTTTGTTATATCATGCTAGACATCGCATTTTCACTTATATCTTGTTGAACTCGTGGCTAAATAATAACAACCGCTCAGGTCGATCTTGAGGCTAAACCGCGCTTGCCTAATTTGGTCTGTGGACGGGTGACCACCGAGTTTCCTCCGTGCCTCGGAAAGAACGTTAAGCCGTTGTTTCTGGCTTTCAATTGTAGATCTTTGACAGTTGTTACAGGTAGTCAGTATCAGGTATCGTATTACCCATTACTAACTGGGTTGGGGAGGTCATATAGGCAGTCGCTCCATGTACTGGTATTCAGCTGCATCCGATTAGACTGGAAGCCGACCACAACATAGGTTAGGTAGATGATGTTGAAATTATGTCTTTTATTATACTTGGCTTCATAAATAGGTCATGTTATACCACGTACTAAGAGGACATTTATTGAGAAATAAAACAAAACAAAACTAGGTCAATACGACCTAGTATTTTTACTTCAGATTCTGATCCAGATTGTACCAGCCCTAATTATTTAGGCAAACATTCTGCGCTCGTTACGCGACCAACCGTATTCTTTGTTAGATGTTTATCATTATGTACGCCTACTTAGCTCGTTTCGTTTAATTACGATACATTTACATAATAATTCATACTAATATTTTAGTGCGAAAGTAACTCTGTCTGTCCATTTTATATATATTCTGATAAAATTTGACAGATATTATTTGTTATTTGAGAGAGCCTGAGATATAGAAAATTCTTTTTTTTATCTCTGGTATTGTTATTAAAAACCGGCCAAGTCCATGTCGGGCCACGCACAATGTAGGGTCCTGTAGTTATCCATCAAAATATGCGGACTATGTTTAATAAACATATATCTTATATAAAAAATTCTCGTGTTACAATGTTAGTTACCATACTCCTCCGAAACGGCTTGACCGATTTCTTTGAAATTTTATATGCATATTCAGAAGGTCTGAGAATCGGCTACTATCTATTTTTCATACCCCTAAGTGACGCAGTTGCGCGGGTCAGCTAGTATATACATATAAATACTTAATTTAATCTACTTCCTACGGTCTGATTTGCCTCCGAACGATGGTTTTTATTGTAATATTAAAAACAAACTTACATTTGCAGTTGTAAAACCTGTGCCCCCATACCTACGAGTACGTTATGTTTAGGAAAATATGTTATAAAGTACATTTTATAAGTTCGTCGACTATTACTCGTAAACTTGTAAAGCCTACTTAGCTATGATAGTTTTTTTTTTAACGTTGTATATACCTACTACCACTGTGAATTTTTTCACACACCCAAACAACCGTTTAGCTGGTAGAGCACTTTAAAGCTTAATATTTCACAAACGAATCCCTTAATCGATTGTTATTTGTATTGCGAAAACTCGCAATACTTTTTAAAAACCTATTCAATGACGTCCCACACCATGAGGTATGCGCGAAAAAAAACCCCACTTTACGTTTAGGTACAGGAGATACCCTAAAAAAAATTTTTGAGATTGTTTTTGGCACTTTGTCGGCGTAATTAATATGTATACTCATGCCAAATTACAGCTTTCTAGTTCTAAGAGTCTTTGTACTAAGCTGCTGACAGACGGACGGACATGACGAAACTATAAGAGTTCCTTGTTGACTACGGAACCCTAAAAATTAGAAAAAGACGCGCAGATGAAGTCGTGGAGAACAGTAAGTGTTATTTTTTTTTAAATTGATTTAAGGACTGGCGGTCTACCTCATTAACTTCAAGATTACTAAATTATGAGAGAAGATACTTGTCGTTATTTATAGTAAGTTATTTTTTCCCCCTACATCTCATGGTGCTTTCCTTCATATCATGTAGTAATGACTTTCATTAAAATGTAAATGAACTGCAATCACCAGTCCGTAAACTAAAGTGGTGATTAAGGCACTGTTCCTCAACCACAACACATTGTAGTTATTATGTTCGGCAGCCGTCGTTTACAGGCGATACGCCATCTTGTAATTTTCACGAGTCATCAGAAAGACATGGTCCGATAAGTTGTCTGTGGGTAATGACGTAATAGATTCCCATTCGAGCCCACGACCCTTCGATCAGCAGCCAACCCTAAGGGTTGTTGTCGTTTTAAATTACGAGTATTATCACAAACGATAGCAATTTCGCTATACTACCGGCCGACCGAGGGTGAATATCATACGTGCCATAAATATCTGCTTCTTAAAACATAACAAAGGCTCTAAAAGGCCACGTAAAATTAGGGTTAGCAACAAACCACGAAATAGAAAATCACGACAATTCGTAACGTCGTCACCAATAGGGTTGCCAACTAAAAGGTAGATTTACGCGCTAGAAAACTGTCTATTGTTGTAAGTTTTCGCTCGCCCAAGCATTCACTGTTCACGGTGAATCGCACATCGAAATTCGGAAATCCGTAAAATTGACGATTTTTATGGCCTGCTTGCAAGTTTCATTTTTTCGTTGGAAGCTTATGTCGTGGATCTTTCTGTTTGATACGTCACTCGTAATGATTGCGATCAAACGGCTCGGAATTTGCGTTGTCAGGATTTTTTTTCGTAACATTTGAGGGTAGGTTCGTGCGATCGTTTACCTGTGGGTTTACTTGTATCGGATGTTCGGGTCGTTGTGTTTGTCACTTTATATGTGACCCAAGGGAGTGGGAATGTTTCTGTGTAGACCGTAATTTGCTCGCAATTGGTTTGATTTCCATGAAGCAATTACTTAATTGACTGTCGGTCTCGAAGCTGGAACGGTCTGAGTGATTTATTTACTCGATGAAACTGATGAATAGTGAACATTTTGTTCTAGAAACTCAGATAATTTTATTAAAGAGCAACTTTCGACTTGAACTCGTGGTCAGCGTCTGTTTTGATTAAAGTTTTGTTTGCAAAACGGATATTTTCAAAATATTTCCGAGATTATAAACGTAGTTAATTATACACTATGAACTATGAAAGTTTCACGAAAATATTAAACATTATTGTAATTAAAATTAAAATGAAAAACTGTTTAACCTTTCGTGTGCCGGAACGTAGATCTACCCGAGACACAATGACTTTTTAATTGTGTCTGTATAGGCGGCATACGAGTGGTTAAGCTTTCACGGTTTGTAACTATACTTACATACGAGTATACTGTCATTTACGGGATATCACGGAAAATATCCCGTAAGTCATCATCTGCCTAGCCTTTTCCCAACTATATTGGGGTCGGCTTCCAGTCTTACCGGATGCAGCTTAATACCAGTATTTTATATAGATCGACTGCCTTTCGGACCTCCACAACCCAGTTAGTACTGGGTAATACGATACCCCTTGGTAAGACTGGTTGTCAGACTTTTTGAACGGACAGCCGGGACCAACGGCTTAACGTGCTTTCCGAGGCACGGAGGAAACTCGGTATGTTATAGGTCACCCCTCCACGGACCAACCTAGGCAAGCACGGCTTAACCTAAAGATCGACTCGAGCGGCTGTTATTATTTAGCCACGAGCTCATATCCCGTAAGTGACAAGCGTAAATTAAAATTAGTACAGGAAAACGTAACACAACCTTATAATAGAGAATATTACTTCATTTAAAATTATGCAATTTATTGTTATTCTACCATCATGATACTTTAAGTTAAGATAATATAAGTATGTATAGTTAAGAGCGTTCTTCCGTTAGAACCGCGCTGGAGTCAAAATTGATGATTTCCGACGGATAATTAAACGATAATCTGTTTAATTCATAGATAAGTTATTGACGTCAAATTATTGAAGATTTCATAATCTAGTGCTTTCTCATTAGAACAGTTTTTATTCAAGCCCTTTTTATAACTGGCGGTCGATGGTCTACGCAAATGTTTGATAATAGTAAAACCATATACGATAAACTTATAACAGTATAACTTAAAAAAAAAACAATTACATTCACTAGAGCATGGCTGAAAAAAAAAATTACTGCAATTTTTCATACAAGAAAAGTACTCTCAAAAGTGTCATTTTTATCCTCTTTTCGAGTAATTAAACGTGTTAGTTTAGGATGAAATCTAAGGTATTTTTGTTTTTTTTAGACCTAGTAAATGAAGACATTTACATTCTAAAACATGTTTTTTTTTAACGTATATGTTTATTTTACTATGAATTATTTAGTACTACTGTATAATCGGCGCGGAATCGCACCAGCACTAAGTGCCGGCCGAGGCTTTTCAGAGGTAGGACGTGGCCCGCTCTGGAGTAACGCTCTTAACTATATATCTTATTTCCATACAGTAATATTGCCAAATTAATTAAAACAGGTAAATATTTGACAGCTATTTGCGATGTTGCCAACTTTTTGGATGAAAGCTCTTAAAATAAAGTTACAGTAGCGGTCACATTGCCTCTGCCGAGAATTGAAGTAGTTAAGTTTTAGTGCCATTCAGAGCAGTTTTCAAAGTTTGTCATTTCGAAATTATTTTAACTCTGCAAGAAGCAAATAGCTTTGTATCTGTAAAATGATAAAGGTATTATCTTTTTTCTTTACCCAAATCAATTCTGAAATAATTTAGCAAATCAGATATGGTATAATTAAGTTCATAATAATAAATAACCAAATGAATTATTTATCATGTTATTAATTTATTTAATTTCACTGATGACGCAAGTTTTCCCGTTTCAAGGAGAACGGAGTATTTATCTTAAACAGAACCTTTTTTGTTTTTGTACAAAATTCGTTTTCTCTTCGTCTGACCTTTTGTCTGTGTGACTGCGTTTTCTAAACAACGCATTTTGATGGCTTTTTAATAATTAATTAGCTATTTCGAAAGGTGTATGTGTAACACTATTATTAAACATCAACATAACCTGTTATCCCCGAAGGGTTAGACAGAGGTGTATCTAATAGTACACACACATTTTGCCAGTTATGTTTAAGTCCCATGTAATTACGGAAGAAAAAACTCAATAACACTTTTCCCGACCCGAGAATCGAACCCAGGACCTCATGCGCAGCAGTCGCGCGACCACCGATACCAACGAGGCAGATTATTAAACTTGAACGATGTAATCAAGATTTTGTTACAATATTTTGATTGAAAAGAGTGTTCATGGAGTTTCTTGCCCATTCATCTACGCCTTGGAATGGGCAACTACAGTTCTTTCACAAGTTACTATGCCTTGTGTCTGTGACTGTAGCTTCGCTTTCTTTGTTTTTTGTGACATTCAAAAGTGCCTGTAATGGTCTAATTGAAATAAATGCTTTGAGTTTGAGTTCTTGTAAATAAAAAAACCGTTATGTTCTCTGAAAACTAAAAAATATGCGAAGAAAGAATCGAAGAAGAAGCGTAGAAGCTTTTTCCTGGCAGTTAATAAAATAAACTTATATCGTGTCATCGGGTTGTTGGCCTGTTCTTTAACAAGTAGGTACTTACCTACTAAAACAATTCGAAGCCCTTTACTAACTTGACCTCGACCAGTCTACATTTTGATGTCGTTACTCTAGCTCTGGTCATCGACACGAAAGTGCTATTTAGTGAGCTGCCTTAATAACCAGCCCATTAGTTTCGCTTTTAAGGGCAAGTGTCCGTTTTCGTAGCTTTGAGCGAATATTTCAAACTTAGAAGGCGATGTGCATTTGTTTCGATATTGATGTTCGATGTTTGATTTGATATCGGTTGTATTGAATAGAATAGAATAGAATAATAAGCATGCACGATGACAGCTGGCCAAAAGTCTCCACACGATGGTTGCCAGAAGATGGACGGCACCGCCAAGGCCGGTGAGAAAGAGGTGGCGCGACGATCTGGACGCGTACCGCCAGGGCTGGTTCGAGAAGGCACATGGAAGGAATTGGGGAGGTCTTTGCCCAGCAGTGGGACAGTACAGGATATTTAAAAAAAAGAATAATAATCTGTTGTTGTTGTTGTAGGTGGGTAACAAATAAAGGTAGTTAAATGTAAAAAAAAGTATCTCTACCATATACATCTAATTTAACATGTACGTTAGAGAGGTTTGATCTTTATTCTTGGTCCTGTCAATTGATGCCATAAACGTATAGTGTTATTTTTTCAAATTTTAGCCGGTTCGATTCCCGAGTTTGGCAAGCGATTTTTTTTAAATCTTTGCAAGCAGATTTGTTTCTTTTTAAACATAACGGTATGTTTCCTTCGAGTAAAAGGACATTGTAAAAAATGCCCTATATTGTATTGTATGTATGAATTCTTTACAATTAAAACCTACACTAACTAAACTAGTTCTTTTTATTATTAACATCACAATTATGACAAAAGAACGACATTGACATTTCTTAATTTCGAAAACATACCTTCTGTCTTAAATATTATTATTTTTTAAATTGAATTGAATAAGGTTTTTAGTTACAAACAGAATAAAGCGATTGAAACGAGCAACATCGATATTGACAGTCGATGAATTGACACATGACAACACACACACACATGACACATGATGACATTGTTTGATGATGAGATGATTGATTGATGATGATTGTATTGTATAAATTCAGATTTATTACTAAAAACTAATATATTTTGATAGTAATGACAGAATGACAGTTTCGTCATTTTGTCACTCGCAATTTTTACGTTTCTTTTGGCCTAATCATAACCCTCAAATACCGAAAGTGTTTTGGATTTTTTACAATTCTCAGAAGTGTCTGTGATTTTAATTTAGTTTCAATTGAATTAATTCATTATTTAGAACACACAAGTAAATTCACGGTTCTGGTGGTTCTTAGGCGAACTATGTATGGAAGCCGAACAATGTCCTTTGCTAACTCCTTTATTTAGAGTTCTTCCCAAAGAGATTAAAAAGACATATAGAGCGGACATTGGGAATATTTTCACACAAAAATTTTGATCCCGAACATTTTTGATTTTGACACACGAATGCTACCTGACAAGCGAGGCGTTTGACACTAGACCGAACAATTTGTTACTAAGTAGTAACAAGTATTGGATTACGATTTTCTTAGTCTTGTCCCGTCTA
Source organism: Noctua pronuba (assembly GCA_905220335.1). NCBI lineage: Eukaryota > Metazoa > Arthropoda > Insecta > Lepidoptera > Noctuidae > Noctua > Noctua pronuba. Next base: position 16,916,323 of record LR999904.1, on the reverse strand, counting down.
TCACTCGTAAGTAGGTGAGGTTGAAAAATTTCACCCTGTATGTCAAATGTTTGTCCTTGGTGTGTCAGAGACATGTGCGATGAGAGAGGTAACATACTTTTTTTTTGTTAAGTTAGCTCGTATTGTCCCACTCGTGGACAAAGGCCTCCCCCCATTCCTTTCACTTTTCTCGATGGTGTGCTTCTTCTCGCTCATTCGCGAGGAAGTCATCCAAGACGTCCCGCAATATTCCCCTCGCTCTGCCGCGACCCCGTCTGGCTGTCTCAGGGCTCCTGTCTTGCGATTTTCGGCCCCACAGCTGTGCCGTCTTCTGCAGGGACGGCCGGCCCAGTCCCATTTTAGTCTCACAACATACTTAGTAAAATTAAATGGTCGGTGGCCAACTTTCATCAAGTAAAGTCGGCCACAGTTGGATAAGCATCACGCAATCAAAACATAAAGCCGATTGTTTGGCCGTTCGTATGTACCAAACTGTTTTGTTAACCGTTTAAGCTGTCCTGTGAGACAGGGCAAAAATGAATCCAATTAATTATATTCAGGCAAGCTGGAAGATATCTACTTGATATTAAAACCTATCCTCAGGCCAAGTTATAGGCCAAGATATTGTTCAACTGTCTACAATAGTAACAGTATGTAATATTGAAAACAAAAGCTTATAGTAGGTCTTGATATAAATTAGTTCGAGAATGGGAGGTACTTGATTTATGATTGGTCCAATTACTTTACTAAGACACGAGTGAGTAACTCTTGGAATTGTGGATATAACACATTGGGTGGGAAACTTCATGGTATTAATTGATTCATTGGTAACAAACGTAGTTACTAAGTAACATTGCCTTGAAGTTATTTTTGAAACAGGAAGAATTGGACGTAAACAAGTGGAGTTTTTACGTCCAATTTTTCCTGTTTTGTGCTGGCACAATAACCTACCTGGACCAATACCGGAGTAGTCTGTATGAAAATATTTGTTCAATGCCGTAACGACCCAAATAGCAGTGTGATACTTAATAAAATCAAGCTAAAATAATACTTATTTTAATGCATGAAGGAACTATGTTAATTCGCAAGTCACTCGGCCGTTGGCGTGACATTGTTTTAAAAAAAGAACAGAAAAAAAAACCTCGGGAATAAAACATGGCGGCCCTTGAACTACAATAGACCGAGATGATTGACTGAGAAATGAAAGCATAAAACTTCCGAGAATAGCTCCGTTTCTTCCATAAAATTACAACAAGTGAATAAGTTACTCCAAATGAAAGGCTAACGGATATTTTCGTCCGTACAATTTTACTCATTTCCCTTTGTGAACGAATTTTACGACTGTTTTCGGCTCTGTCGATTTATACGGACATAATTAAGGTGCCAGCCGAGGGGGTCGGCCATGTCGACATCTAACAAAAGGTACAATGCAGGTGAAACGGTGCTCCGCTATCATTGTTTCCAAAAATCAAATTTAACTCGTAGAAGCTATAAAGAAATCCCTAAACCGAAAACTCCATTTATTTAGAACAAATCTTTTGTAGGCGCAAAATTGTGCCAACGGGAATTCTGTATTATGTTGCTAAGTCCCCCATTGTCCCAATCTGTACGAAGATTAATTTACTAGGCTCGGTAAATTCGGTCATAAAAGAATTTGGTTAAAATGGAAGAGCCAAGTTTGATGGAGTGCGCTCCAAGAGAGCTGGATAACGCGCTTTATATCTTTGTTTGTAGTGCTGGGCTTGAGTGCTACACACAAAAAGTTTTCTTCAATAACGCCTAAGACTCTTGTAAAAATAATGTTTTCGTGAATAATGTTTGGAAACTTTGGGACCTTTCTATTATATTCGAGGAAAGTAATTCTAGAATTACAAGTAGGTAACTTCGACTTTTATTTTTTCAGCATTTATATTCAAATATAAAAGTTAATACATTAGCGTTCCTTGTGAAGTTTTTTTCCGCATTTCAGCGTCAAACCCAAAATTGTTTGGACGGGCAGCAACGTTACCTATTTCGTATTCGTATTTGTTAATTAAAGCTAAAATAAGCTAACAATTCACTAGTTTAGCTCATTGTTTTAGTTATCAATAATAATATTATAAAGAGTAAATAGTTTTAAGTTTGTATGTAGGAGGTAATCTCCGGAACTAATGCTCCAATTCTAAAAATTATTTCACTGGCAGAAAGCTACATTATTCGTGGGTGATTTAGGCTATATAATTTATAGCCTATAGCACCCACGAATAATGTAGCTATCTTGCATATAAGCCGAGCTATCACAATTTTTACGAACAAAGTAGCGGGCAAAGTGCTGGTTATATATATTATGGTGTACTGTCTAATTCAAGTGATGAATATAACATGTAATCACATGGGTTAATACCTACCTTCTTGTTGATGACACATCCTTACAGTCATGATTCGCGATTGGTAAAATGAAAATCATAAATCGGTATTAAAAATAGCTTGTAATACGTTCCAAAGCGCAGTTACACAGCAAGTAAGAAGCATTGAGCAGAAGAGCACAAATCGATAAGCATAACTGATAAATTTAAGCGTTGAAGCCAAAATCGAAAGCACCAACACGAGTTCAGTAAATTAAAATACATACAAAGGTTAAAAGGTTGTTTTTCTTTTTGTATATTGGCATCTTGTTTTTATACACTTGTATAATTTGTATTATTTAATTGTGCTTCTGTGTGTTGTGCTATGTATTTTGTGTGCACTAAATAAATGATTTATCTATCTATCTAACAAAATCACGGAAAAATTGGTGAACATACAAGAAAAAAAAAGATTCAGGTGGAATACATAACCACCCCCTTTTTTTGACGTCGGTTAAAAGTCAGCTCTACGTTCATCCAGAACTTTCTTTGACCGTGTCACATTCAGTAGCTTTATATCTGGACAAAGGTTCTATCAATCTTGTACGTCAGTTGCACGACTCGTCGGTTTTCAAACAATTATGCTTACTTAAGTGCGTGTTCAGTCGTTCACAAGTAAGTACGGAACTTGCCTTCCGAGCCTCATTGGTAACTTTTGGTTTTCTTGTGTTTCGGTGCCGAAATATTTTCTTGTTTGTGAGCAAGATGGTTTTTCTTATTTTGTACTGTTTTAGAGGAGGGCCTTATTTAAAAAAAAATAAGTATCTTTAAAATCGCTGTAGTTTACCAAATTATTAAAGGGTATTTAGTCATAAGTATATAAATGTAATACAAATAAGTATATAGTATTCATGGGCCGCTTCCGCAACAAATAAAGCAAAGATCACTAAACATATTTGAAATATCGTCCCATTTCTGTCACAATTTATGTAGTTAATCGATACACCATGATGTTCAGCACATTTAGCTGTAAATGCAGTTAGTGATTAGTGATGCAAACGGGCCTTACACTACATTTAAATCGAGCATAGTGTCATTTTTTCTAAACTGACTAGGTTAACAGATTATTTTCAACAGAATACCTAATACTTAACTAAGTTTAAACCGACGACGTCAAGGTATGGTACCTCACAGATAAGTCGGACGACAAAATCTGTTATAGGAGAGGATTTTCCACAACAATGTCAAAACTAAACCAACGAAACTGGACTTTGGAATATGACCATACTGCCAGTAAAATTAAATCTTTTCAATAATGTGTCACAAAACTTTAGGACCCTTCAAGCTATTTTTAACTTTAAAATAAGGACATCATAAAGTCTAACTTCCCTTAGCCAAGCTGTTACGAAAGTGGTGGGGCGTCCAGCAGTATGGCGTGTATTGTTGAAAGTTCAATGTCAGGAGCTTTACCTGGTTTGTTCCGAAGTTACATTAGAGGCTTTTATTTTGTTTTACTGGCTTTGTTCGCACTTAAAGTATCAATAGGTAGACCCACTAATATTGTATGAGATTGTTTAAGTATGTTTAAGTGTATTGGGTGCTGTGATAGTCTGCGCATCCTTAAACTTTTGAATTGTTTACTTACAAATAAGGTTGAGGAGCTCGTGGCTTAATAATAACAGCCGCTAGGGTCGATTTTAGGTTAAGCCGTGCTTTCCTAGGTTGGTCTGTAGATGGGTGACCACCCATTACATACCGAGTTTCCTCCGTGCCTCGGAAAACACGTTGAGCCGTTGGTCCCGGGTGTCATTTGTAGATCTTTGACAGTCGTTAGGTAGTCAGTGGCCCAAAAAGTCTGACAACCAGTCTTACCAAGGGGTATCGTATTACCCAGTACTAACTGGGTTGTGGAGGTCAGATAGGCAGTCGCTCCATGTAAAATACAGGTATTTAGCTGCATCCGGTTAGACTGGAAGCCGACCCCAATATAGTTCGGAAAAGGCTAGGCAGATGATGACTTACGAATAAGGTTAGTAGGTAAAATAAAGAAAATACTGAACTGAAAATAACAGCAAATGAAACTTTCATGAACACCATCAATTATGTGTTTTTCATCAGAAGTGATAGCCTATTGGTGTGACCGACGGACTGCCAAGTCAAAGAGCTCGAGTCCGAACCCAAGACACGCACTTCTGATTTTTCGGATTCTTGTGCGTTTTGTAAAATTATCACTTGCTTCGGTGAAGGAAAACATCGCGAAGAAACCAGCATGCCTGAGAGATATTTCTCGACGGCATGTAAAGACAAGTCAGAGGCCCATGGGCGGCATAAAAACTCTGACACCAGGTTAGGCACTAACCTCACGATAAAGAACGGCAAGTAATTTGTTATCAATTCGGATTGTTTTCGAAAAGTTCAGAATTAGCGTGCATAAAGATTTAAAAAAAAACAGATTACCTTCAAATTGAAATGTCATGTCATTTTCAGCTTCAATTCCTTTTCTAATTAAGTACTTAAAGTACATTTCAATCTTTTAAGTCTTTCGCTAATCGGCTTTACGAAGAAACTCATTTCTTTTTGAGAACCGTCTTGACAGTAATGCTCTTGATTTGTTTTAGGTGGTGTAGTCGAGCTCGTAGCTACATTATAACAGCCGCTCGTATGAATATTCAGGTTAAGCCACGCTTACCTAGGTTGACAACCCGCTACATACCGAGTTTTCTCCGTGCCTCGTCAAGCCGTTGGTCCCGGCTCTCATTTGTAGATCTTTGACAGCCGTTACAGGTAGTCTGACAACCAGTCTTACCAAGGGGTAACAGATTACCCAGTACTAACTGGGTTGTGGAGGTCATATAGGCAGTCGCTCCATGAAAAATACTACTATTATTTAGCTGCATCCGGTTAGTTTGGAAGCCGACCCTAACATAGTTGGGAAAAGGCTAGGCATATGATGATGTAGGGTGACTATGTATAAATAAAACTCTGCCAATCCTTTCAAGAAAAACCGGCGAGGTGTGACGTCATTTTACGTTACGACATAAAATGTAACTTATCTGTAAACATTACGAAAAATGTTTCACGAGTACTAGGATCACATGAAAGTAAATGGAGTCATCTACGTAAACGTAATAGTGAACATCAGTTGTCTAAATGTATTGTTTGTTGTTTGGCAAATAGTTATTGTAAGGCTTGGAATACATGAACGGTAAAACAAGCATTTTAGGTTATAGTTATTGTTGTTAGTAACAAGATGGATACTCTTTAACGCCATTGTCATATATATGTGACAAGTAAGCGCGTGCCCTGTACGCCAAACGACACAAATATATGAAAAATGGTAGGTGAAATGGTGGCTTGGCGTGAAGGGCACGCGCTTGCGTTTATGATCTGGCATTCAAAAAGTTAAATGTTAATTAAAGCTTTTCGAACATCATGCTTCTGCATATTTTTGCTGGTGGGAAGGCGGTGCTGCATTCTGCATCCAAGCCTGGATCTATAAAGTGTATTAAAGCTAAAAAAAATAGTAACAATTAATGTCATGGATTTCCGCCAAGTAACGCCTGATTCCTTTCCTACTTATCCGACACACATGACAGATCCACTTAAGTCTACCATTTGTCACTGCACATCTGACCAGGCCAACTATTTGCTCTATCCAGTATGCCTGAAAAACGTAATCCCAACCTTCAACAGCCACTTTCAACTTGCTGTTACTGCTTACTCCACATTTGATCCCGTAAAAAGACAAAACCCATCATCATCTGCCTAGCCTTTTCCCAACTATTTTGGGCTCGGCTTCCAGTGTAACCGGATGCAGCTGAATACCAGTATTTTACAAAGAGGGAGTGCCTAACTGACCAACAGCTAATAAGATACCTACTTGGTAAGACTGGCCACGGCCCACTGACTACGTGTAACGACTGTCAAAGTTCTATAAATGACAGCCGGGACCAACGGCTTAACGTGTTTTCCGATGCACGGAGGAAACTCGGTATGTAATGAGTGGCCACCCATCCACGGACCAACCTAGGAAAAGCGCGGCTTAACCTGAAGATCGACTCAAGCGGCTGTTGTTATTTAGCCACGAGCTCCTCTGAGTTAAGCTTGAGGCTTCAACGACTTCTTTTAATGAAAAAGAAAGCTTGTTCTCCGGAAACAGTTTTACGTTCCACGCACGACGACCAATCAAGCTATGCAAAATCAGTTTTACCCTATCTCTCATTGTATGGGAAATGTATACAAAGCGAGGCCAAGTTATACTGGATATGTATAACTTGATATGTCACCGTGTGTACGCAGTTCTAAACCCAGCCTAAGCAATGTGTTCTAGAGAGCTAAGGAACGGCAGACACGGCTTATCCGATAGAAAAATATAGGCTTTTCCCCGTAACATGTGTTTTGTATTATTTTTATATTTTCTACTTTATGTCTTGAGGGGCCGCTTTGAGCCATTTATGTGTATGAGGAAAAAGTAATGTTCTATGAATGAGCTTCATAACGTAGGTTTAACGTAAGCCTATTTATTTAGCATAATTCTTCATTGAAGTTTTGGTAGAAAAGGTAAGGTTCTCCGTATCTTTCAGTGGCTCTTAAATGCTTGGTCCTTTTTACTTGGTCAATATTATTTTCTAGGTCTATTTTTAGGGAATTCATTAGTGTTTCGTCACTTACACTGCAGTTTTGTTGGCACCTGAAGGTACCGATAGGCATCACGTGCTCCAAAATGTATAGGTGCGCACGGCGACCAAAAAAGTTTTACAAAACCAGTTTATGCGGATCTCTGGATGCCTTGGAAATCTATACAAAGCGAAGCCATGTTATACTAGAAATGTATAGCCCGATGTGTTGCCGTGTGTCTCACTTTGCAAGTTTTGAGATTTCATGTTGTTACGAACAATAGTATTATAAAATTCATTTTTATAATGAGATTGGTCAAAATTTCAAAGATTGCAACTGTTATTCCGCAAAAAAAATCACTTTTGAATTTCGGTAGGTAAGTGTACATATTATTGGTGCTATGTCATTGTTACAATTTTCATCGGTTTCAACAAAAATAAAAACAAACACTGATGTATCAATTATTATTGTTTTTTACTTTTGTGTTTACATTTTGCGCGGGAGTTTTAGCAGCTGTTATAACGAAAATATGGCGGATACTAACAATATTTATTATTTTAATGGGTCCGTTTGTATTTAGATGCAAATGGTATGTGCATATACCTCTTCTATATTCTCATTTTTGTTTAAAATTGATAATTATTCCACTTTAAGGGTGAGCGCCAGGGTATGCCGCGAAATTCATATTTTCTTACGTTTTTTACAATGTCTGTGTCTGGCATTATGTTGAAAAAAATGTGTTTTGCCGCCGTAATATGTACGTATTTATAGAATTATAATCATTAAAATCATCAATGCAACCTTCTAAGTTCATTTAATCCCATTTTATGACTATTTCATGAAAAAGTTATTCAATGGGATTAAATAAACTTAGAGAGTTGTATTGATCATTTTAATACTTCGAACTCAGTGAAGCCATATTTGGTACGGCCGCTAATCATATTTTAATCAACATACAACCTGACACTGACCTGCAAATTGCAAAAAACGGAAGAAAAAAAATTTTTTTTTAATGAGAATATTAAGAAAAAAAATTGAATTTCGCGGCACACCCTAGCGCTTTCACCTTAAAGAAACAAACTTAATACTAATGTAAACCTACCTACATAACTCAAATTAAATCCATATAGATTCTTAGTTTGTTTTACGACTATTATTAATTGTCTATTAAGGTGGACTTATAAGACTTGACCACTTTTTTTAAATGCCTCAGACACAGTACCTCAGATCCATTCTGAGATAGACCTATTTTTATTAGTTCAATTTATATTTTAGTTTTCTTTAGGTCTTATTTTTATATTAAGTTTAATCTCCTTCGTTCTTTTTTATATTTTTATTTTATTGTTTGTCCTGTGTAAGTCCTATAAATACTTTTTGCTTATTTCTTTCTCTAAGCTTGTTTCACAATGGCTATTATAATAAAGTTTAAAACATATTTTCTACAAGTAAAAGAGTTCATTTATAGCATTTCCTGTAGGTACGACTTAGCTAAATGTAAACGAAGAAATAAGTAGTTCATCGGCTAATTTATTGATAAAGTAAAGCGGACTGGAGCAGGTAAAACAATGGAGTGAATAATAAGTGAGTTCCTTGGAATAAAATGCTAAGAATTCTCAGTTAAAAATGTTTTTTGTTCATTTCTCTTAGGAGAGCAGATGTTTGCGAAACAGTTATTACCAGCGGGTTACATTCGGTCAGGAAATCAGAACTAACTCTTTCATAGTCTAACACAAGCCATTTTTGAGACTACGCCGCGTAAATATCATTGATTTTTTTCCCAATGAAAGCCAACAGCTGCATCCGGTTAGACTAGAAGCCGACCCAAACACAAAACTTACACTGTCACTTACGGGATTGTTCTTAGTGTCGATTTCCAGTAGTGCGCGTAGCAAAAGACGAAGAAAGAGGGTAGACAGATTTGTCTGCTCTTAACACATTATTTTCCATCCACCCGCATTCTCCAGTCAACCCGCGATCATTTATTTATTTATTTAGGGACAAAAAACAGTTACACGTAACAATTTGTATATCAGAGCTAATTAGGTGCATTTAATATACGTATAACCCACACTATTGTCCACGGATTCAAAGAAAAAATACTTAAAAGAGGAAAGGACGGACGGTCACTTATCTTAATTATTAATTAAAAGAAGAAAAAAAGAAACAAAAGTAAGTTATGAAAGGTTGTCGGTAAGTAATGTTATAGCCATTTTTTTAAATCGTGCAGGAGTAAACGCAAAAATATCGGTATCAGTAAAGTGTGTGTTATAGGTTACTACAAGGCGGCGGAGAGGTGCCCGCTCACCGGCGTTTGTTTTGCACTTCTCAGTGTGAAACAGACGAGGAACGCGCACCTCCCGCCGTATAATACTTCTAGGTACTACGTAACATAACTTATTGGTAAGTTCATTACAATCAAACTTATTATTACAAATGCCATGCAGCATCATGGCCATGAGTAGCGTACGCCTGGACTCCAAACTCAAGAGATTGTGTTGTTTGAGTAGTTGTAAATAAGAAATTCTCGAGTGATAAAGTTTAAACTGCACGTTACGTAGGAATTTCTTTTGAACCATTTCAAGTCTATGTGAGTATTTGCCATAGAAAGGACTCCAAATAGGAACAGCATATTCTAACTGAGAGCGAATCAGGGTCTTGTATAAAAATAAGAAAGTAGTCTTTTTTTTAAAGTCCCTTGAAGATCTCATGACGAAACCATACATCCGATAGGATTTGTTAATAACATTATCGATATGAATATCAAAGTGTAATTTGGAATCAAGCAATATTCCAAGGTCTCGTGTGGACTCCACTTTTTTCAAAGGAATGCCATGCAGGTTATATGTGAAATGAATTGTGTTTTTATTTTTGGTAAATGATATAGAATTACACTTTGGTAAGCTGAGTTGTAACTTGTTATCTAGGCAATATTGAGAGAGTCTATGGAGATCCTCTTGAAGCAGTAGGCAGTCATGATTATTCAAACAAGATTTATAAATTTTCACATCGTCGGCGTACATGAGAAAGGCTGAGTTAATAAAACAGGATTTAATGTCATTAATGAATAGAATAAAGAGGAGTGGGCCCAATACAGATCCCTGGGGCACACCAGATTCCACAACAACATAGTCCGACTCGTAACCGTTTATTACAACTTTTTGAGTTCTATTAACTATATAAGACGCAAACCACCTAAGCAAACTACCTCTGATGCCGTTGAAGGCAATTTTATCCAAAAGTAATTTATGGTCCACCCTGTCAAAAGCCTTTCGAAAATCCGTGTACACTGCATCCACTTGGATGCGGTTGTCCATCTTCTCAAATAAGTAATTTGTAAAAATCATAAGATTTGTGGCGGTTGATCGACATTTAACGAAACCGTGTTGTTCTGGAATGATAAGATTACGCAGATAAGGAAAAAGTGAGCTATGCACGAGACCCTCAAAAAGCTTAGACAAAGTGGAAAGTATCGAAATAGGGCGATAGTTTTTAATGTCGGTCTTATCGCCACTCTTATATACAGGTGTGATGAAGGCTTTCTTCCATACAATGGGGAAAAATCCTTCGGTTAAGCATTTATTATAAATTATATGTAGTGGCAAGTGGACGGTATTGGCAGTATTTTTAAAGAAGATGGGCGGCAGACCATCTGGGCCAGGTCCTTTGGTTTGATCTAAAGCTTTAAGCGCTCTTTGTACTTCATCCTTGCTGAGATAGATATTAGGGAGGGATATAGATTTATCAGCAAAATTTTTGGGTGGTTGCCAATTTTCGGGGGCAAAATCTGAGGGCTCATAAACAGACTTAAAAAAAGTTGAAAAAAGATTACATATTTCAGTAGGATTACTAGAAGAAATATTATTGAAGTGCATAGTAGCTGGAATACCCGTTCTTCCTTTGCGGTTGGATATATATGACCAGAAGTGCTTGACATTGAGAGGTATACTGTCTTCGACCGAATTTATGTACCGTTTAAAACATTCATCGCAACCCAATTTGAAACGTTTACGATTATTTGAGAAGGTTTCATAATCAGACAAGTTACGTTTTTTTTTCCATCTTATCCAAGCACGTTCCTTTTTCTTAAAGATATTAATAAGCGATGAGCTAAACCAGGAGGGAAAACGAGAAGTTTTCGCTCGTATGTGAGGGACATGGTTACGAATTAACCCATATATATAATCATAAAACGTTGAGACCGCCAGTTCGGCAGTTAGGTGAGAAAGTAATTCATCCCAGTTAAGTTTTAAGAGTTCGCAATTAATACTTTCATAGTTGGCCTTATAGTAATTATATTTCGTGGTGGTATTTCGCTTCATTGGTGTAAATTGAGATTCAAGAGAACTCAAAACGGAAAATGGGGGATGGTAACTATCCTGCTGTAATAATTCCACATCCGATTGTAATTGACAGTCTACGTTAGAAATAAATAAATCAAGTGTTCTTCCTCGATTATTTTTAAATGTGTTATATTGTGTAGCATTGATGGTGGATATAAAATTAAATAAATGATGGCTTGCGGTATTCGTTGGTCTCGCAAGTGTCGACTTGTCGCGGTCTAGCCACACAATATCTGGCAAGTTATAATCACCAGCCACATAAAACGTTTCGGTACTGGTGTCGACAAGAATTTCCTGCAACATATCTAAGTGGCAACCGTACACATCGTCAGGAGACCGCGGTGGTATATACACAGCACTTATAATGTGGCGTGTGTTGGCCCTCGACGCAGGCAGCTGGATGATAACATGCTCGATGCTCGCGTGAGCAGAATGTGTCATTATTCTCATCGGTCGGAGATCACGTCGCACTGCTATGAGAACCCCCCCACCCTCTCGCTTGTTTGTCGCAACACGATTACGATCATCTCTAAAAACTAAATATCTGTCATCAATAAACTCGCTATCAGCAATGCTAGGCGTAAGCCAAGTTTCGGTTAGTATGATAACGTCAAAAGAATACGACAAAATATTCATGAACAATGTGTGCAATTTGGTTCGAATTCCTCGGCAGTTCTGATAGTACAACGATATACTGTTATTGTGCATTATGTTAGCTAAATTACAAAACGTGTAAACAAGTTAAATAAATAAAAGTTTCGGGTATTCCTAGAAAAATTGGAGCCAGTACGTAGTAGCCACCCTGCAATTTGTAAAACACAAATACTTTGTAACCATGATTCATAATAACTGTCAAAATTATGTTATAAGTAACGCTTAAACAAAATCGTTTGAGACTATTAAACACTTTAAAATAATGTAATACAACACCACTGATATCGTAAGAATAATTATAGTAACCACAAAAAGCGTACAATATTACATATGTTATACGGAAAAGTAATATAAAAAAAAGTAATATAAAAAAAGTTTGATTGTTTTTTACCATATTTGCTTGCTTACTTACGTCCACATCACAAAATTTAAAATAAGAACAAGAAGCGACACAATGAAGTAGGTAATCATTATCTATGTGGAGAAATGCATGTAAAATGTATACTAAGCTACATATTTTTATTTTGTTTACACTGGGTGATTCTAATAAGGTCATCGTTACAACGTATAGCAAAAGTTTTCGAGCTATCGGTTTCTTTAGCCAGTACAGTGGCATTTTTGATCCACACATATTTAACATTATGTTTTTTGGCCAAATCACGGCATTCGCGAAATAATTTTTTATTGTACAATGTTAAATGTTCGTTAATATATATATTTTGGGGGGTACCTGACAAGCCGATGTCGTTGGATTTTAAACTTTTAAATAAACGACAAGCACTTATAATATTGTTGCGCTGTGTACGTGATGAGAATTTTGCGATGATATTCTTCGGGCGACTACCTTCCTCGTTGCGAGCGTGAGGCACACGATGAAACATGGCGCTTGAAACAGCGTCGAAATATCGGGAAGATAATCAACAATCACGGAAGATATCCCGTAAGTGACAGTTTATGTTTAGTTGTAAACCGTGAAAGCTTAAAACAGGACCCAAAACAGTTGGGAAAAGGCTGGGCAGATGATGATTAACTGCCATATTTAGTCCCCGTATGTTATAAATATTATGTCTTATCGGTTTATCAATAAATCGGGTTTTGTCCATCCTTCAAATAAGTATATAGCTAAGTAGGTGTAATGTATGTAAACTGACCTGGAATAAAAACCAAAGGGGATGTTTCAGCTGCGGGACTGTTCGAAAGAGATACCGCCGGCCTGGAACACAAAGGGCAAAGAAGGAACATGGATGGGTTACGTCAGTACGAGTCTGACACTCCCTTCCAGTCCACCCAGAGCGGGAGGGGTTCGTTTGATGATTTCCCATCCGAAAAAAAAAGAAAAAAAAGGGATGTGTCAGAAAATTGAAACTTAATTGGCATCGCGGCACAGCTAGCCCTAAATAATTATTCTTGGGAACCGCTTTCCTTGACCTTTCACTAGTACCTACGTTATCTTTTGTTTTAGTACAAGATGAAATAAAACGTAATTATGGGCATATCATGTCTGTTACTGTAATTGGGCCATTGTAAGGCTTTTGTCTAGACGCCTTTTTACTGTGTAGGTAATGTCGTTGAGAGAATCAAGTTTAGGTATTCTTCCTTTTTTATTGAAGGGTTAGGCAGAGGTGTACATAATAGTACAGTCGGAGTATCGTTCGAGCCTATTTCCATCAACCAGCCACAAATCTACACTCCGCGGCTGCTTCTAAGAAATTCCTGATGGAAAACCCCTATAATACTTGGCCCGTTCTAGGAATCGAATCCAGGACCTCATGTTAAGAATTAGTGGCGTCTATGGCCACTAGACCAAAGAGGCAGTCCTATATGTTTTCCTTCAAAGTAAATATGGTTTGTGGTATGGCTATGCAGGCTGCATTCACTATTAGTGAACATTATTATTTTTTTCTAAACTCGATTCACCATCTTCTCACGACAACGTGGCCCAGGAGATAGGGGGACGAACATCAGCATCATTTTTCAAAAATTGGCCAATAATAGCTATGGGCAGGGATAAGTGTAAGGAGGGAAGGGAGGCCTTTGCCCTGCACTTACTGCAAATAGTTTATAATAAAAAACGGTCATGTTTGGGTCGGCTTCCAGTCTTAGCGAATGCAGCTGAATATAACTATTTTACATGGAACCTGGTCGGAGGAAATCGCAGTCGAGGTAGACCGCGGCGAAGGTGGTGTGACGATCTGATCTCGTTTGCGGGGCGAACATGGCCAGATATTGCACAGGACAGAGAGGTTTGGAAGGAGAAAGGGGAGGCCTTTGCCCAACAGTGGGACACTCAAACAGGTTAACAAAAAACATGAAACCACTGCATATCAGTCACTAGATATTACAATACCCCTTGCGTAAACTGACTTAAATGCAACCAAAAATGGTACATACTTAAAAAGTCTTAAACACACAATTTCCAGCACAGTTTCTGTCTCCTAATAACCAGCTCCATAAACTATTCCACCACAAATGGTAAGAAATATTTCCATAACTGGAAGCAATAGGACCTGAAAGTAATTACGGCGGCTAAGAGCAGTGCAGCTGGATGTAACAGGTTGTCTTTTGTCCAACGTAGAAAATAAAACACTTTCCTCGTTCATTTCTTACTTGTGTTGCGAAATGACTGCACAGGAAGTTGAGTAATGTAGGTTTTTATGCTATTTTAATTTGTTACTAATTACGTACGTCTTTTAGATATAATTAGTTACCATTTGTGGTTTAACTGTTTTAATACTATTGGTACATCTTTGGTTAGCCCCTTCGGGGATTACAGGTGTGTCTGTCACAAATATTATCATCATCTGCCTAGCCTTTTCCCAACTATATTGGGGTCGGCTTCCAGTCTAGCCAGATGCAGCGGAATACCATTTCATACCAGTACTGGGTAATACGATATCCCTTGATAAGACTGGTTGTCAGACTTTTTGGGCCACTGACTACATAACGACTGTCAAAGATCTACAAATGACACTCGGGACCCACGGCTTTACGTGCTTTCCCAGGGCAGGGAGGAAACTCGGTATGTAATGGGTGGTCACCCATCCACAGACCAACCTAGGCAAGTACGGCTTCACCTAAAGATCGACCCGAGTGGCTGTTATTATTAAGTCACGAACTGACTGTCACAAATATATACACATATTATATTATACATACGAGGTGTAAACGGACCCTTCACGAAGCAGTCAACCAAGCATTCTGGGTAGTTCAAACTAAGTAACTCTACGCAAAAATTATTGCTGGGAAACACTTTTCTTAGGGATGAAAAATCATGTTTTGCGGTAGGACTCAATGTAACGCACTCATAACATTGTGAAGATGGACGTATTGAATAGTACGGGGGTCGTGGAGGTATTTAAAGTAAAGTTATAACATTAAACCTTGTATAAAAAAAAAATAACTTGTGAAAAAGTTGGAATTTGATACCCAATATCTCCGTAACTAGAAAGTTCCCAGGAATGGTCTAGAACAAAAAAAAATATCACAACGACACAACACAACAAGTGCTTTTTGACTTTTTTACGAGTACTTTTACACCCATTATACAGGGTGGTTACAAACGGTTACCACATATTCAGTACATCATTCTGAACCCCCAACTAGAAATTCCTTCCTAGTAAATCTTTATTGTAGTTGCAGTTTTTTTCAATCCTGTACCAAAGTCGTTCCTATCCATACAACACGGAAGTAAAATAAACAAACAAAATATAAACTTTACAGTCAGTTACAAAAAGAAACATAAAAAAGAAATACATTCGTAATATCATTTCTCATTAAATTCGTTGCGGGTCCCAAGTCAACCCAATTTTTATTCAGTTTCCTACTGCTTATTTAAAATTGAAATAACATTTTTCATATTTCCACAAATTAAATCACGAAAAAAGATGGTGGACTTTCCGAAAGAATATTATCGTAATGATGGTAACAGGAGTGAATGTGGGTCTTATTTTCAAAGACTTAAAGCACCAAGTTATGGAGGACCACTTGTTAAAGTTCTTGCTAAAGATAAATTTTGATTGTTATATTAAGTTACTTTTTAATAAAGTGGATGGAGGGAGGTGTACGGGGAGTGGAGGGAGGCCTTTGCCCAGGAGTCGGACAGAGCAGGCTAGAGGAATAGAACAAGTATAACGTTTTGTTTTCACTTACCCCTTTTGTCATGTTGATTCGTACAAGCATAGGAGTCTTACGAATCGCCATGTTATTATACCACCTAGTCTTAATTAAATAATTGCTACACGTACTGCTATCAATGTTCCTATATGGACAGCATGTATGTGGACAGCGCCGTGGGTTATGTTATAACCATATTTATATTTTGTTTAACTAGTTGTAAGTTCTTATAATGTAATTTTTCGTGTCTGTTTTTATGACCGGATTTTTCTTTTAATTTGTATTTTTACAGCCACATAGAACAAATATTCTCGAATACCTGTACATTAACATTAAACTTAAGAATACGAAGGGCGCGAGTTTTGGTGTTCTATGTTTTGAATACATGACTATTGACTTTTGATCCAATTAACAAAGAAATATCGATGTTTTCTCAAATCGGTTAAATCTTGCGAAACAGGGGCGAGTTGCTTGTTACAGATAATTTATCTTCCCAAGCAACAACTAAAAGGTTAGAACATCATGAATATAATTTGACTCTCTATTTTGAGATCTTCGAAATATTCCCAGAAAACACAATTACAGATATAAATAGTTGTATTAATAACAAGTTTGTTTAAAGTGGAAGCTACGAAATTCACCTCGGCCACCAGCTGTTTATTTAGCACCCAAATTGAATTTCACGGAGTAAATAAATTAACTTGTACCTCTTCGGAATGCGCCTCAGGAAATTATGCTAAAAGAGTTTTTTTAAATAACATTGGTAGCCCATTTCCGTGACTTTTGCTCTGAAGAATGAGTTGTGGTTAGCAGGACAGTAATTTAAAAGATTGGTCCTTGTTGGCGCGTTGTCAGTATGTCAAGTAGGAGGTTTAATAAGGGGGAGTGAGAACTTTGAATGACAAATTCGTGAATCCCTAATGGCGTCACAAAGCGGTCCTTCATTAAAAATCTCATGTTTATTATTTCTGTCAACCGCCAGTTTTCGACAAATAGGAAGAACTTTACAGCTGTTGAACCCGCGATGGTTTGTGTTGGTATTTATGTTTTTCAAAATGGTTTTTTTACATGTTTTTGAATAATAAACGAAAAAAAAAGAAAAAGTTCTTGGAATAATGTGCGTTCGAATTGAAAATGTGTAGACTACTCGGCATGAACCTACACAATTATTTTGCGTTTTTTAATTAATTTTTTATTAACACCACATTTAATAGCAACATTATTTTGTCACACGTGTTGTTGTATCATAAAGCCATTTTAAGTAGCGGTGAGGCAAAGTAATGGAAGTCCATTGTCAGGAATCGCTCAGTTGGTAATACCTAGGCTTGCTTTAATCAATGCATTGACCGCATACGCTTGCAGTTACCAGCAATACGTCTTTATAACTCGTTTGGGGAAGTACCGGCATCGTGTTATTACATCCATGCTTACAGATCGATTATTGCTCTTTATCCACATATAAAAATCTCGCGAGGCCTCTAAGAACACTCTTGAAAATAGCCCCATTTACTTCACGTTGTAAATGGCCCTATTCAAAGTCGATGCGAATACGTAAATAAATAAAGTACGCAATCATATCTTTATATTTTACTTCAATTAAAAAAGGTAGATAAAAGACAAAGGAAATAGTGAAGTCTCTTTGAATTTATTTATCTTTTACCGAATGAAAGATCGAGTGAAAGAGATATTAATTCTTGTAAGAACTCTTTAATGACAAGAAATGTTTAGTATTTATCTTACCTAGAAGTCTGTTCTTTAGCTTTTACTAGACAACAAGTCTATCATGAGAAATAAACAAGGAGTCAATTATTTTATTTCTGTGAAACTTATCGCAAAGAAAATGTCTTAGAATTCTTCTGGTTGAAGATAAGCTAGAGTTTTTCTTTTGAAAAACTAATACATGTAAATGACTAAGATTAGATTCTTAAATTTTTGTGTATAACCACAACAGTAACAAAGCAACGTGAAAAATCGTACATCGTCAATCGTAGGCGTACATCCTTTAAGGTGGCTGTATACTCTCGCCGCAACTCCATCGCATCGCCAACACTCCGAGGCAGGGCGAGTGCAATAGTGTACTGCCAAGCGAGAAACACCGAGGCTAGAAGAGCGCTCGCCATGCCTCGAAGTGTCCCGGCGAGATTCTACA
Organism: Noctua pronuba; assembly: GCA_905220335.1. Lineage (NCBI taxonomy): Eukaryota > Metazoa > Arthropoda > Insecta > Lepidoptera > Noctuidae > Noctua > Noctua pronuba. Next base: position 16,898,147 of record LR999904.1, on the reverse strand, counting down.
GCACACCTTGAATTCAAACAGATCAGAGTGCTTAGAGAAAATGACATTGTATCAGTGATAACGAGGCTAGAAAAACAAAAAAAAAATTGAATTGTCAAAAGTTATCGATAGATCTTTGATAGTCGTTACATGTAGTCAGTGGGCCGTGGCCAGTCTTACCAAGTGGTATCTAATTATCCGTAGGTCAGTTAGGTAGTCAATCTATGTAAAATACTGGTACTCAGCTGCATCCGGTTAGACTGGAAGCCGACTCCAATATAGTTGGGAAAAGACTAGGCAGATGATGACAAGCGAATACATTGAAAGCGATTACACCACTTTTTTATGCCCTCTGATCTTTTCAATACCTCATCGCCCTGCCCTTGTCCTATGTTACTTAGGGTCGGCGCAACACGTTCTTTTTTACATTGTCCCCTGTCAACCGTCGTGCTATCACCTACTCCTTTTTCATTTCATTTCTCACACAATCCATCCTCCTTTTCTTTGGTCTTCCTCTTATCTATTCAATACGTTCCGTAAAATTGGCCAAATTACACTACTCATCTATTAGCTAGCTACTAGCTTTAGAGATAGGCAACTATTTATTTGCAAAATATCAACATCTCTAGTACGAAATGCAGCAGTAAGTACCGCATTAACAGCTTTTTTTATGTAAATGCAGAATCTCGCCAGCGTTATCGCTCAAATCTTGCTGAACTCTGGCTGAATGCCAGTTGGATTTGAGTGGTTAAAAGATAAATTGAGCCCCGGAAAATTGAGGGAAGTAAAGATAATGGTCGGCTGAGACGAGTCAGCTGAAAAGTGTTTTTTTATGAAGACGAGATACTAACTTTGTTACAGTTTTTGATAGTACTTGTTTCTTTTGATTGTTATCGTAATAAACGCTTCATATTTTTGGTAAAAGATGTACCTAAAGATATCTTTTACCCGTTGCTTTCCCAGCCCTATTTGTTCATGTCGTGGGTGCCTCCGTTCAATATTTACGTAGGCATGTAAACATCCAGATTCGGAACAAATATCTATAGGTCATCCATTTAGGGGCTCAAAGGACGTAAGGGGCAATAACGTTACCTGTCCTTTACGACCTTTCGGCTCAAAGGTATCGATTTGTCAACGGAAATTATATTTGCAATCACCGGGGACTAAAGCCAGACGGGTTTTTCCTGTGGTTTGAGTCTTTATCGAGTTAAGTATTTAGGTAAATACTCTTTTATTGCGTACCATCACGCTCGCTTTCGTTACAGGGTTGGACGGAGGTGTTTAGTGGACCTATTTTTCGTTTTGAATTTGTTTAAGTTCTATGTTACTGGATATATCGGGACTTTTCGCTGCCAATGAGAAATTCACATTACATCCAACAAGTAATCAGTATCTCAAGAGAAAAAGAAAACAACAACAGTGGCCAAAGAAACCAGGACCGTCTTAAAGCTCATTGGGTCGACGATATCATCAAAGTCGCGGGAAACACCTGGATGAGGGACGCACAGAATCGGGAAGTGTGGCGGAAAAAAGGGGAGGCCTGTATGTACCCAGCAGTAGGTGATTCCGGGCTGATATGATGATGATGAACAGTGCCCAACCTAGAAATCAAACATATGATGTTCAGGACTTCCGTACACTATAACAGTAGACGAAGACCAAAGAATCTATGGATGTACTGTGTGAAGGATGATACGGCTAGAGGGGAGGCGACTGCTGAGATGACGAGTAATAGAGAAGTACGCAAGAAGAAGACATGCTGCGCCGACCTCAAATAAATTGGGATAAGGATAGGAGAATGATGATGATGTTCACGACTCACGTACAGTTGCGACCAACAGAACATCTAGGTACAATCACTCAATTTAAAATACTCGACTTTTGAACAAAATATTTTCATTTGCATATCAAATGAAAACTCATTCAAGTTATGTCTTTTGTAACATGATTCAATTGTCACTTTCCCCAACCCTTTCCAAGGCTGACAGGAACATCGGCAAATGACATTACGCGCGACTGAAAGTACGAAAATAGAGGAAATGATGGCGGCCCGGTTTTATCTGTTTATGTGTCTAAAAGATTTGAACAATGTAGGGCGGATGACATAAATGTTCGTGTTTGTTTTTTTTTTTAGGGGTTAGTGTCACACGGTGATATTAAAGTACTCATTTAAAGGACCTCTTTCTTGACTAGCCACTTAGCTTGAGGATTTAAAACCTACAAGACTTTTGATGTAAATTTCACTATTTTTAGGTTTCCGTACTTCAAAAGGAAAAAACGGAACCCTTATAGAATCATTCGCGTGTCTGTCTGTCCGTCGGTCACAGTCTATTTACTCTGAAACTACTGGACTAATTGAGTTGTTTGGTACACATAAATGTAAGTTGGTGACCCAAAGACGAACGTGTAACGTAAATTAATGAATTTTAAACATAGGGGTCACTAGGAGGTAAATTAGAAAAACAAAATGGGAAAGTTTTGCAAACTATATCGTGTTACATATCAAATGAAAGGGCTCATTGTGAGCATCTCAAATTTATTTGTTTATACTTGAAAATAAATAGTTTTGGCCGAAAATTTTGAAATAGGTAATACAAAAAATTGTTATTTGCCTATAGATTACAGGAAAACTTATAAGGAAGCTATAACAACAATTATATTATAGCCTATTACGATGGTACGGAACCCTTCATGCGCGAGTCCGACTCGTACTTCGCCGGCGTTTTGTTACTACGATGAACTAATAACCAAAAATATTGAATGGCAAAAATGGCATGGAAAATATTAAGTTTAAGAAAAAATAAATAATCATTAATAGTAGCTTCTGCCCGCAACTTCGTCTGCGTCATGGCATTTCCTGGGATAAAAAGTGTTATATGTATAAACCCAAGTTATAATCTCTATGTGTATAAAATTTTAGTCAAATCCGTTTAGCGGTTTGTTCGTGAAAGAGTAACAAGCACCCATCCATCTATCCTCTAAAAGCCCTAAAACTAAGAAGTAAGATTAATGCAATATAACAAACACTTCACTTAATTAATAGGTACATCAAAAGACTCCACTACACCCGTTGCGCCTTTACAAAAAAACCTAATCAAATTAGTTCTGGATATCCATAGACATATATGTACGTAGTGAGCTTATCGTACACACATTGTAGGCTATTGTATTGCTACAACGAAACCAAACAACAATACGAAATATCAGTAATCCATCAAATCAAAGCTCACCGAACTAGGTATATGATTAGTAGTTCTATTCGAGAAAACCCTTTCATTAACCATCCCAAGTTAATCTCGAAAGCAATTATCAATATTTGACAAGACCTTTGTATCCTCATATAACTTTCTGTTCGCGTATTACTACAAACTTTGTAATTCGCATTCCGCTCCAATACCTCGCCTTATATTTATAACAACCCCTTCTGCTCACTATGTACTCATTATGTAAAGCACCTGTGTACCCATATAATTTTGTATTAAACTATAATCCCTCCAATTTACAGTGTCAGATTAATGCTGAAGTTCAGACTTGATTTTGGAACCGTTCCAGCTTGGCAGCATATTCGGCAATTTGGATACCTCGCCGATCTCGACTTTTTTATCGAACATTAGTAACAGCTCTAATCTAACTTTGTTTATTAGACTGCCAGCTACAGCTTAAAAATCTTTATGTAACACTCTGTGGAACTAGAATATGGAAAATCGCGTGCATACGATATGCCGCCTTCGGGGACCTATAGCAACTTAAATATTTGCCATAACGTACATTGCGAAACTCAAATAAGCTTAACTGGCAAGAATTCCACTTGGGAAATTTTCTGCAGCACTTTCGGTGCTTTCACAAAATTGCTGATTTGATACAGTGAAGTAAATTATCAATTCGGAATGGTCCTTTATAAATATCTCCTTTACAAACGTCGAGCTACTCGAAAAACGGAGTTCGCAATCACAAAATAGGCTGACGTTTTCATTGAATTGAAAATGAATAAACCCATCCGAATTATATCAAGTATGATCAGATAAGAATTTGTAGGTACGAATGACAATTCAAATAAGGGTCGTCCCCGCCTAGGCGGATTTCTAATCAGGATCTCGTTCGGATTATTGCCATGTGGCTTTAGTTGGAATCCTTACAGATAATTTGGCCGGGCCAAATATGCTCCAGCTGCGGCGGGTTTTTCAACTGAAATAAATGAAAGGTCGAGGAAATACAGCCATTACGTTATCCCGCAGTCCAATTTCCTTACACCTGCAAATAGCGCGTTCGATTCAAAAGATATTTTTTAATATTTCCGTGTCGGCACTGCGAGATGTATGGGCCTTTCATTCCTTTGAAAGCTTATTTATTTCGTGTTTCCTCTTTGTAATATTCTGTGAAACTATCAAATGGGGACGGTATATTTTGGAAATCTATAAACAACTGTTTTGCGGCAAATTGAAATTGTCATTGCGACATGTTGTGAATAAAATGTGGTAGGAATAGTACGTGTGTATAGCCCTCAGGTATATTTTTGGAAGTTAAATATTCCTTTTACGGCGGAAACGTGCGGTTATCATTTGTGTTTGTGTTCACTTTTTGTTACTTTTATGATTGTGATATGAAAAATGTGGCATTACGTGTAGATAATGTTTTTTTTTGTGTTCGTAGATACTTCCTTATTACTTTATGCTTTTACGTTGGGGAGTAGTAAATATGATCATTAGTTTTCGATAGCAAATTTATAAAAAACGTGAACGTGGCACAAATTAAATATGGTGTCAAATAGGAACATAATATCATCGATATTAAAGCACTATTTTCTAACATTTTAGTACACTAAAACGACTCGCAAACTGCAGAAATTATTGCTGAGATGTTAAAGCATAGTTAACGATGCCATCAGAGAACTCATTTCGTCCATTTATGTGTGGTGCAGTAAGATAAGTTTTAGTTCTAAAACTTGCTTTTATTTTACTTTTATACCTGTGATTGAAAGTTTATAAAAGGTGCATTAAAATGGAAGTTTATATACTCACAGAATTTAAAAGAAGCGTAAAATTATTTTAATACTCTTACTCAATCAACCGCTCAATGAGGAGCTCGTGGCTAAATAAAATCAGCCACTCGGGTCGATCTTTAGGTTACGCCGTGCTTGCCTAGGTTGGTCTGTGGATGGGTGACTCATTACAAAGTTTCCTCCGTGCCTCAGAAAGCATGTAAAGCTTTTGGTCCCGGCTGTCATTTGTAGATCTTTGACAGTCGTTACAGGTAGTCAGTGGTCCAAAAAGTATGACAACCAGTCTTATCAAGGGGTATCGTATTACCCAGTACTAACTGGGTTGTGGAGGTCAGATAGGCAGTCGCTCTATGTAAAATACTGGTATTCAGCTGCATCCGCTTAGACTGGAAGCTGACAACAACATAGTTGGGAAAAGGCTAGGCTAGCAGCTGGGTTGTGGAGACTGGACTGTGAGAGAACAAATCAAGTTAGAACAAGAGTCCTACTTTTTTACTCCAGCTGCTTAATTCCTGATATTAACGAATAACTAGCTGTGCCCCGCGGCCTTCATCCGCGTAAAACTATTATAAAAATATTACTTCCCTATTCGAATCGGATTTTGTTAAAAAAATTAAGGGTTTTAGCTTTTTTGCGCAGAACCCTAATTCTTTTTGTAATAAAAGCTCCTTATAACGTCAGCTATCTGCCAGTGAAAGTCCCGTCAAAATTGGTCCAGCCGTTTCGGAGAATAGCCGGAACAAACAGAAAAATGATTTTTGTTACAAGAACCGATTATACTTTCATAAGCATTCAGTAAAAAGCTGTCATTTTGAAATTACAAACAGATATTTCCATTTTATATATTTGAATAGATGGGATAGACCCTGCAACTATTTAAGCGGTGCTATTTGTCGCCTATCCAGACAACTTGATTCAGAGTTCAACTTCTATTTATAGTGAACTAGTGACCCATTTAAACTTGATCGTTGATATTAAATACCTTAGTACAGTCTGGAAACTATTCGCTGGTCAACAAAGGGCATAGATTTATCGCTATTCAGTAACAGGTCGAGGCTTTGAGCTGAGAGAGACCTAAGAGATAGTTATCTTGAAGAGAAATGACATCGCTAACTGCTATCTTAGAAGTATGGGCGCCTAGTACCTTCCTTATTACTAAACGTGTTCAGTAAATTCAGAAAGCCTACTGAAATAATATTTTATTCAAGCTACATGGAAATCATTATTTCTGTGAATGTAAAATTAAGTAGGCTTTTGTGGGCAGTTATTTTATTTCTGTTATATTTTGTTACTATGCCGTTTTCTATTTTTGTATCAGGAAGGATTTTTTTTTAATGACTGCGTGTATGTGGGTGTAGTTTTTCTTCCACTTCTACGTGCCTTTGGCACGATAGTTTCTACAGAGAGTGGTAACCTGGTTGTCGCAGTCACGACGTGCAATCTTTTAACGTTTTTTTTCTTGTTTTGTCCTGTTGAATTTATAAATATTTGTCATCCGTTGTATGTTTATTGTATTTTTTTTCATTTTGTATGATGCACGTCATGTCCCTGCGACTATTTTTTTTTCTTTCTTTCTTTACTGTGGGGCCAAAACTTTTCCACTTCCTCGGCATCCTCGCAGTTGCCAGCGCTAAGGCGATAGCGCAAACCGGTGGATATGGATGATTTCTACAAACATATTAATGTTAGAAGGCTGGGTAAAATCACAACAACAACTAATGATCTTCTAAAAGTTCTTATGCCTTGTGACTGTAACTAGCTTCGCTTTCTTTGTTTTTCTGGCATTCAAAAGTTCCTGTAATGGTCTAATTGAAATAAATGCTTTGAGTTTGATTCTAATAAAAAACAATAAAAGTATTCAAACTTAATAGATTCTTGCTAAAATGCTAGCTTACTTTTTTTTCTTAAAAAGTTACTTCGAGATAGCAACCAGCTGACAAGAAATTTCTCTTTTCCCGGTAAGATAATACATCTGTTCAATAAATCAGCGGAATCCATCATCTCGGTCAGGATAAAGAGACCAAGGTTAAGATGGAACGACGAAATTTTTGCCAACTTTCTTGAAACTTTACGACTTTGTTTCAGAGTTTCAAAGCTAATAATTTTTTATCTTCTCACTCGAGATAGTCTGTGGGACAAAGTCACGTTAAGCCGCGTTTACATCGGACAAGTGAGTAGGCCAGTACTGGTAGGAGAGTACTAGGTAGTAAATGAAATTATGATAGCTTTATTTGATAGTCTAGTTTATGTTGGAGGCAAAGTTTTTATCAAAAAAACGGAATTAAAACTAGTTATGAATATCCAAAAACAAAGTCTTTTCTAAATACATAGTTGCTAGTTCTAATAAATGAAGCGTACGTAATAAAACATGCAAAACGATTTCAGAATAAAGGGACTAAGTTCTGGAATCGTCTTCTGTACAAGCAGTCTGTCCAAGTAAATTAACGGTTGCAGCAAGCACGCTATACCTAACTTCGCTTAACTCGCTTACACCAGGCTACCAATGTCACCAGTACTCGACCGCTCACTCAAAATGATGTTTTTTTCTGAATGTTAGTCTTCTAAGTCACTTTTACGTCATTCCTTTTCTGACTGATCCTTGAGATTTACTTCTCCGAAACAAACTCAGAGGTCAGGGTCTGTTTAAAAATTACTCGACCAATGTGAACGCAGCTTGAGACTGCCGAAGTTATTTTGCCGGCAGTTCGCAATGATAACGGCAGCAGCCTGATTCCCAGTCTATTGGAAGAGGAATGAGCTACAAGTTTTAATTGAAAACAAATGCCTGACTTGATTAGAATAATGCCTAGCTGTCTGGAATGTGAGCTGAGTGTTTGTAGTGAATGCTCCAGAGATGCTTAAAAAAAAAAATAAGGAAGTAGGTATTGCAAAAATGGTTTCAATTTTTTTTTGCTGATTTTTTTCACTAGCTTTGCCCGCGGTTTCACCCGCCGCTTCCGACTTGTTTAATTTTTGTCGGGCTCCTATTAGTCATAGCGTGATGTTATATAGCCTATAGCCTTCCTCGATAATTGGACTATCCAGCACTAAAATATTTTTTCAATTCGAACCAGTGGTTCCTGAGATTAGCGCGTTCAACCAAACAAACTCTTCAGCTTTATAATATTAGTATAGATTCCAAAATCAACCTTACAATGTAAGGTAAAATGGCACCCACTTTACTCGGGCAGTCGTGTTAAAAGCGCGGACAGGTGAAATTAATTTTTAATGTCGAGTTGTCGTTAAACTACTTATATAACATCAATTACGTATAATAATTATTAATTAGTAGTCCTTTGTATGTTTTCCACTTCACTTCATTGAAGGCCAGAGAGATTGAGTGATATGATAGAGCATCACATATTACAATAATAATAAGTAAATATAATGCCCAAAATCTAAATAAATTTTATTTTTAATTTTACTATAATTAAAAACTATTCCTTATTTCATCACCAGCATACCAGCCCCGATAACCCACTGCTGGGCATAGGCCTCCCCTTTCTTCTGCCATACTTCCGTGTTCTGTGCGTACCTCATCCAGGTGTTCCCGCAATTTTGACGATACCGCCAACCTGGCGAGCTTTTGGACGGCCTCAATATCTTTGGCCTAACCTTGGTCAAAGCTTTGCTCCACCGCCCATTTCCACATCTAGCCAAATGTTTTGCCCAACTCCACTTGAGGCGCACTGCCTGGTTCCAGGTTACTCTATCGATATCATATCAAATCAACCACGAACTGAGGTTGCCACTTAAAGAAAGTAAACTGATTCTATAAATAAACGATTGTTTTCCATTTCCCGACTAGACAGCCAGCGCTGAGAACATATTGAATTCACAAACAAAGACCAACCGGCTCGTCCACAATATTTAGGGCTGCGACACATTTGTTCGTGTCGGCACATTCGATTCGGCAATATTTCTTGCTGACCTGAAGTAATTGATACACATTTTCGACTTTCATCCAACTCGTGCTTCGAACAGTGGTGGTCTACTGGTGACAGCCCCGACTTACGGTTGATAGGCCGTGGGTTTTGGACCCAGGCATTCGCAACATTATCAACATCATCGTTTCAGCCGAAAGACGTCCACTGCTGGACATAGGCCTCCGCTAAGTGTCGCCATATTGACCGGTCCCATCCAGCGGATCCCCGCAACCTTCACCAGGTCATCGGTCAACCTTGTCTAATTTATTGCATCACCATTGCTCTCAAAATGGAAACCGACATGTCCTAGAGCCAAACATTGGAAGACTTGTGACATCTATCAACCCGCGCTGAGCCCGCGTAATGGATCCCCACCCACCCATTCCCTCTCATAAAGAAAAGGCCTGTGTCCCAGCAGTGGGAACATTATAGGCTGATTATAAATTCGGCTCGTGTCGACTCGAAAACTCTGTTCTGCATCTATGCCTTGCTGAATACTGTTCGGGTGGGCTCGGCATATTTCGAGCTAAGCCGAGCGGTATTTTACCATTTTTTTTTAATATTTTGCCGCCCGACCGTAACGATTCTAACCGAGCTGAATAAGTGTGTAGCGCGCCTTAGTGGCGAATCAAGAATTCCTTTTATACCAGAAACTTCACCTAATAGATACATTTATGGAAGAAATATTAAAGAAAAGGCGATACCTCTTAGGTTTGCGTCATTGAGCGTTGCTGTGCCATCCTCTTATATAACCAGGAGAAAATTGTTTATAATTAAAATATAATTGTATTTGTCAGACGGAGTCTATGAAAATAGGTCAGGTTCTTAAGTTGGCAATTACGTGTTCCATTTCACTTTTAAAATCGATTTTTGAATCAGGTACTCAAAAATAATGAGGCAAACTGCTTAGGTCTTGTAAGTCATGGTAACTGGTGAGGTCGATGACCAACGTCCGAGGGCCTCGATTTCAGACACAAAACCCCACGATATGCTTCACAATGCCAAAGATGGGCAAATATGGCGAAATTGACAAACAAAAGACGACATCACGTCGCGTCGTCGTCGGGGGAATCACGACTCTCAGTAATGAGCAATGTGATGCTGGAAGAGGGTCTTCCTTTTCATAACTAGAACTCTGATGTAAATATTATTACGCAGACCATTAGTCAAGGAAGTTAATTAACTGTGTCCATGCCTCATGTTGGCTTTTCACTTCAAAAGCAGTACCCAGAAACTACTCACAGTAATTATTAATTTATTTTCTCATTTTCCATTTGAATGGTCTTGAAATTTCTACTAATGCTTGGTTGCTTGACATCTACGACTTTCATTTTTAATTAGAATAGATGGCTTTGCTCGAAAAAAGCTCTCGAATATTCGACTTCAATTCAAGTCTCAATGTGTTTTTTGACTGAACTCATTAAATGAAGCTTGAAATCTTTTTTGTTCGAGTACTGCCAGTTTAATCTTTAGTCGACCGCAAGTTTTGATAACAAGTCTGGGTTTCTTTGTATAAGCTTCAGGCGAAGAATAAATAATAGCACTTTGTGACTTTTTAAGTACTGGCACTGAAAAACCGGTCAGGTGCGAGCGGACTCTCAAAGGAAGGGTTCCCTAAAAAAACGGCAAAAAAACGTTTTTTTGTGATTTTAGCGGCCATAAAAATTAGTTTATTACTATGGCCGCTAAAATCACACTCTTTGAAATTGTTCCACCTATTACGGTTCAAAAGATAGACAGCCCTGTGACAGAAGGACGGACGGACAGATAGACAGCGGACCTTAGTAATACAATCCTGTTGGCAGCCTTAGGGAACGGAACCCTAAAAAGTGAAAGTGTAGTCTATGAAATCGACGCTTTTGTATTTTTAGCAGTGCGCCTCTAATTAAATTAAATGTGCTTATAATACTAGTTTACCACAACAGTTGTGTATATATAAGGGATTTATATTCACCACTCTAAGCGTCTAGACGTCTGAATGAATTTTATTTTGTTAAGCAAAAGCGCGACATTGAAAACATTCCAAAATGTTAACTTTATTATTCAAAGCCCTTACTTTCTGAAAGCTGATTCAATTTATTCTGTTGTCAAATGTCACGACATTTTCACTATGATTGTTTATTGTTATTTTTGATCTATAAATCACAATAGTTATGTCATAACAACATGATTTGATAGTTTATGTTTATTGATCTCATTGGCTTTGACTGAAACACTGTAGGTGGTACAAAAAAATTGTTTGACAAATATTTTTTTGACGGTGATAGAGAGCTAAAAGTAGATTCAAATATTTTTATTATTATTGTGACCGCAACGGGTGTTTTTTTAAACCCAGAATACTTTAAATTGAAATAAAAGACAGTTTTTATATCCATGAAATTGGGGAATTTATTTGACTGCGATTTTATGCTATTTATGATTGAATATGATTTCGGGATTTAAAACAAATCACATTATTTGTCTACATGCCCGATGTCTTCATTTTTTATTATTTTTTCAAGACTTAGCGATAGTTGGACTATCAAATCAATCGCATAATTTGATTCCTGCGAGAAGGCTAGGATTGGGAAATCCCCACGGACACCTCAACTGCCTCACAGATTGTGAGACAGTCGAGGTAGTGCCGGACTCGAACCGGCTAAAAACCACTCCTGCCCAGCCAGTGTCCCTCTAACATGACCAGAGTCCTTAACATCTGTCATTTTTGGCTTGGCTACATAACTTGGTGGCCGGAGACACAACAACAACATGATGTGCGTTTTGGTTTTGCGTGATATATTTGCCTAGTATTTAAACACCATTTAATTTTCTTTTAAGTTTGTTTTGCTACATAATTACTACTAACAACTACTTACATAAATGCTTCTTCTTGATCTTCTACTTGTCTCGTACCGGAAGTCAACTCCCAGGCTGCATTGGTCTTACATGAGTTTCATCCCTCGTTGAGACTTTTCATCATATTCCGAAGGGCCATCCCTCTGTGCGTACCCAAACTGCTCTGCGCCCACAACCCGACGATGAATCTGCTAAACGCCCTGATTGCTCAGGTACCGGATCTTGATATGTTTATGAGTAGCAGTAAAGCTGTGCTTAATTATTGCCTAAAGTTATTTAGTTAATATTATGTTGTTGGCTTGCTGCACGCTTTGGTGCAAACTGTAAGTGCGACAAGTATCTCCACAAATAAATTTATAAATGCCTTCTTTGTGGATGCTGTTTGAATGAATTAACATACATTAGTTTTATTATATGCGAAACCCGAAACACGTGTCTAGTATTTTGATGTAAAGAATCTAGATACGGATAAGATACGGAAGCGTGCGCAATTACCTGTGACACCCGGGCGGCTCAAGGGGTTGGTTTGACCCGCGCGGGCGCACAGGCGGTGCGCCCGCGGTGTATGATTGCGGATAGGTACTTAGTGTCGCTCGGTGTCCAACTTGCACCCTTTTTTAAATATTTTTGGGATAAAATATAACATGGTCTAAAAATTATTGGAATCGATTCTGTTATTTCACACACAGCACTAACGACGACACGTGTTTTCAGAGCCACGGAAGCACAACCACACAAACTCTTAAACAGCAGGCAGATACTGATAAACAACATAACATAACATCACTCCTGTGCCCGAAGGGTTAGGTAGCAGTGTACCTAATAGTACACCCACATTTCGCCAGTTATGTTTAAGTCCTATTGCCATCAATCGGGCAGTTCCGTGGCTGCTACTGAGTAATTCCTGATAAAAAAAATTCAATAACAATTTGTCCGAGTCGGAAATCGATCCCGGGATTCCTCGCTCAGAAGTCGCGTTTTATTTTTATTTTTAAATTATTCAAATGTCATAAATACCTATCTTTGCCTGCATTTGTAAGACGACTAAAAAGTCACGGTGTATATTATTAAGGTATGTGGTTACTTAAAACTTGTAGGTGTACATCGCTGCATCCTCAAACTTAAAACGAGTTCTGGGACTACATACACACCTACTTATTTACATAGACTGGAGATATACATGGTGGCGACCGAAAATCACGTCGGGGAGACTCCTGGCATACTTTGAACAATTGCTGTCATTTATTTATCCTCACTCGCAAAACGCGAGTCGATATGTCGTCGCCAAGATCTAAAAATACGCTACGAAACATAGGAAATTGTAAAACGGTTTTTATTTATTGTACTCGAGACGTTGTTACGCTCACTCACCCGGGGCCGTGTCGCCGTCATAGCAACCTCATTTTTTCTTTCTATTTTTGCTTCTGTAGCTGCAAAATAAGCTGTATTAGGAAATATGGTGTTTATAAATAGAAGTCAATTAAATTTAATAGCTGCATGGATCGACCTTCAGGGTTAAGCAGTGCCTGAGAAGGTAGGCCCGTAGATGGGTGAACATCCATTACATACCGAGTTGCCTTCGTCCCGCGGAAAGCACGTTAAGCCGTTGGTCCTGGCTGTCATTTGTAGACTTTAACAGACGTTACAGGTAGTTAGTGGCCCGGTTATCACTTGCTTGGGTGAAGGAAAACATCGTGAGGAAACCAGCATGCCTGCGAAGTATTTCTCCAGGACATGTAAAGCCAAGTCAGAGGCTTGGGCCTCTCGTGTATCTGGAGAGTATCTGGTGTCAGAGTCACCCCCAAGGGTGGCATAAAAACTCTGACACCAGATTAAGAAAGATTAAGAAGAAGAAGTGGCCCGAAAGTTCCTCAGCAAGTCTTACCTACAGGTATCGTATTACCCAGTACTAACTCTTGTTTGGGGATCAGATAGGCAGTCGCTCCATGTAAAATACTGGTATTCAGCTGCATCTGGTTAGACTGGAAGCCGACCCCAACATATTTGGGAAAAGGCTATTCAGAAGATGATGAGCGTATAAATAAAACACACACGGCACGGGTAGAAATATTTATTACAACAGAATTGAAGACTATACACAACCTAATAATTACAATATACACGATATTTTTAACAGGAATACATTTTGTACAATTAATTTAATATAATATTTCAACGATGAAAATCTATGAATTTGATCTTAAACATTTATTGTTAACATTTACAAATACAGGCCAATTTAAACGTTTAACTTGTAAGAACAATGCAATAAATTGTGATTTATGCTAACAGAGGTTTTAATGAGTTAAGCTTATTTTATACGTAACAATTTTCAAAAGGTTTCCTTCGTAATTTTGATCTTGTAAATACAGGGTTACATTGATAAAAATCACTTTCTCGAGTATTTGGGGTAAAAATTGACCGATACTGAAAAAGGTGATGTTTTTAACCAATATGCAAAATTTACACTATGGGACCAACTATGTTCTGATGGTCAAGAATATGGGGTAGTTTACACCCGGAAGAAAATTTTCAGCGAGAAAAGTATGACGGTTTGTCCGATAGTACATCAAGCTACTACAATCTGTCAAATTTCTTTAATAGACTTTCAACTTTATCGCTGAAGCATTAGGTTCAAGGTTGATTGGGAAAATTTGACAGTTCCGGATAGCTTGATGTGCTGGCGTCTGTACATTACCTACTACACTGTCCACAAACAAGTTGCTTTCTAAAACTCACAAAGTTAGTTTTTAATCTGAAAATGCCGTCAAATACAACTGAATTACTAATTGCCAGTTATTTAATACCATCGATCTTTAGAAACAAAATGTTAGTCTATGATCCTAGGTAAACTTTACGTGTTATTTCATTCTGAAACTGCTCACATAAGTAAATCGTAAGATGTCCTTTAAAGCGACAAAAAAAGATCAGGTGTCTATTTCATTGACAATGACAATAATTTAATAGTATTGTCTCGTTCAATCATTTGTAAAGCATATACAACTTTCAGTGAGGGCACATCTGACGATTTAAATACATGCTTTGCTAATACCAACACAACATGATACAGTCTAGGCTAACAATAGTTTTATTAAAACGAAAATATCAAATCGGTTCAGGTGTCTTCGAGTAATCGATGAATATACATTAAAAAAAAAGATTCCAACGTATTGAGAACCTCTCCTCCTTTTTTGAAGTCGGTTAAAAAAAACACACACAGAAAGACGGGCAGAATAGACGAGAACACATACCAAATTTTGTACCACTTAAGAATACAAAACGAAAAAATACAAACACACACTCGCAATACATTTTCCAAAAGAGTTAAAGTAGGTAGTTACGAGGCGACCTCAGCAACGGAAGGGTACAATAAAAATTCAGTTCACGTTACTTACAGGATATTTAATAAAATTTCGCGTCCATTTTGTCTGGCTCAGTAGCGTTAGTCTCATGTATAATTAAAGGATAAAATAGGCTATAATCTTGATAAAGATGGCAGTATCGTTACGCGGGATCAAACTTAAATTAGACTAAAATGCGTACGAGTCGTCTAATTTTAATTTTGTGTTGTTTGGATTGAGAAGGAAGGAAATTTTTAGTATTCTACGTAACATTACGCCTGTATCCCCGTAGGGTTAGGTAAAGATGTAGCTAATAGTACATCCTAATTTCGCCAGTTATGTTTAAGTCCCATATGCAAGCCTATTGCCAACAAACGGGCACGAATATGGACTCCGTGGCTGCTTTATTAAATTTTTCTGTTCAAACCAGTCTGACTTGCGCTAGGTCAGTTTTTTTCAGGTGACGTAAGTGCGGCGACATCTAATTATTTAAATCTTTGGTTATTTTGCCCAAAACTGATAATAATAATGTTACCAATAGAAACATTAACCCAACTTTTCTTCGTTTTGTCTTTGATAAGATAATCACTAAACTTGATATGATACGCTTCTAACCTCTTTTAACCAATAAACGTTATGTTTCATCTATTAATAAAATTAACCCAAATAGAAATTGGACCGTGACAAATTATTATTTCATGATCAAATTGATATAGAATCGATATTAATTATGTATTCATGATACGTAGCAATTAAACGTGACACTATTAATATTACTTGCATTGCTAATGGACTATTAAGCCTTTTAAATGTTGTGGTAGACTATTTTTACTGTGTCACAAACACGGTACACAAATGTTTAGTATCCACATCAAAGAATTTTAGTTATAATAGAATTTATTGCTCTTTTTCGTAAAAGAATTTCATCAAAAACCGCATTAAATACTCTACTGCCTCGTTGGTCTAGTGGTCGCAATTGTGACTGCTGAGAATGAGGTCGTTGGGTTCGATTCCCGGGTCGAACAAATGGTTTTTGGGTTTTTCCATCAGGAATTTCTCAGTAGCAGCCACGGAGTCTGGATTTGTGCCCCGTTGATGACAATAGGCTCGCCCCCTATTCTTCTTCTTCTTCAACCTCTGGCCTCCCAATGTTGAGTGTCATCCTGTATATCCACCCTATTATATAGGACTTAAACATAACTGGCGAAATGTGGCTATACTTGGTACACCACTGCCTAACCGTTAGGGATACAATATGATGTTATGTTAATTTTCTTAAAATTGAAATCTCAGTAGGACCCTGCCGCGGATCAATCTTCTGGTTAAACTGCGCTTGCCAAGGTTGGTCCGTGGATGGGGGCCTCACGTTACATACCGAGTTCCCTCCGTGCCTCGGAAACCACGTAAAGCCGTTGGTCTCGGCTGTCATTGTAGATCTTTGATTGTCGTTAAAGGAAGTTAGAGGTCCGTAAGTCTGACAACCAGTCTTACCAATGGGTATCGTATTACCGCAGTACCCTGTACTAACTTGGTTGTGGAAGCCAATAGGTAGTCGCTCCTTTAAAATACTGGTATTCAGCTGCATCCGGTTAGACTGGAAGCCGACCCCAACATAGTTGGGAAAAGGCTAGGCAGATGATGAAGTCGTTCGCATAAATAGCACACAAATCGTTAGAACTTCACAAATTAATAGACCTGTGGTCAATTACCAGTAACCTCGTAATAAACTAACCAGCCCGTGCATAGTTAACCGCTTTTTACTCATCGAGAGCACTTCAATCCGGCGAGAGCTAGTTAAACAGTCAGTTTCGGTGGCCAGACTAATTGAACATGTGCTAACAAGATCCTATTCAAATGAAGTAATCTTTTAGGATGACCAGTGTATCATGATCTGCCAGTGTACCATTTATAACCAAATTTAAATATATATATATTACACATCTGCTTTGTAAATAAATTTACTTCTGTTAGTGCTAAACGGACAGCGCTCAGCAAGATTTTATGGCCTATAGAGCAACGCTCCAGCTTTTAGCAACAGCTTGCGTTGGCATAATGACAGCAACTATTGCGATATTCCTATTAGTATATTGACCCAAAACAGTCCTGATATCTCCTTGTTTAGGGTTCCGTACCCGAAGGGTAACCAACGGGAATGCTTCCGTCTGTCCGTACGTCCGCCTGTCTGTCACCGGGCTGTATGAGTGCTGTATCTCATGACCCGTAATAGGTAGACATTTGAAATTTTTGTTTTGTTGCCGCTATAACAACAAAAAATAAAAATAAATTAAAGGAGGTTCCCTACTACGATGGTACGGAACCCTTCATGCGCGAATCCGACTACCGCTTGGGCAAGTTATTTTAAGCAACCTCATTTTAAGATGTCAGTGGCTCCTAAAATGAGTTTTAATGAGTACTTAGCTCTGAAATCAGGGTTTCACAGTTTGATTAAATCCAGTTTATGCTCACAAACAATTGATTTATTTCACTCAGGCATAAACAATGATTGCAGACTTAACCCCTATATGATGAATTTTACAAAACAAACGAAAAGCGAAATAAACGTCGTGATCCGTGCTTTCATCTCTATTGAATAACAGTTTTCAACTATTCAACTGAGCGAATACCTTCGAATATTTATTAAAATGTTTGTTGCTCTAAAGCAAAATACAGTTGCATTTGTTATCTAAAACAATCCAGCATTCCTTCAACTCGATCCACAATAAAATTCTAACTATTTACATCAACCCAGCTTAAACTGCGAGCGAATTCCCGTTTTCGCTCTAAAAATATATACCTAGAAGAGTAAAACCCTTGCTAAAACTCCCGAAAGCTAGATAATTTTAAGCGGAGGCTTACGAAGCTCGCATTCGGAATGTTGCCCGAATCACACATCGGGTTAATCCCTTAGGGAGGCTCCCTTTAATGAGATGATTTTTTTTTGCCTGTACACTCTATGAAACGTGACACCCTTTACAAAAAAATAACATTTTAATTTTTTTTTATATAATGGCGTGCGGTGGCTGTCCCTATAGCTGGCCGATAATTGTTGAAGTGGCGTTAGTACTCGATATAATTAGATACATCTTACGAAATTATGTTTAACTGGGTTTTCCTCCCGTTATGTACGGAAATTAACTCACGGGAACAGTTTAAATGTAGCCCTCAAAGTTAACGTAGCTTACCGTTAGTGAAAGAATTTTCGGAATCGGATCAGCGGTTCCGGAGATTACCCCCTACATACAAACTTACAAACTTTTACCTCATTATGATATTAGTAAAGATAATGGTCAACCTATTAAAACTTTTGGTCAAACATTGGTTGATGAACTAAATATTTTCTATCGATAGTTTTTTTTTCAATAAGGTTTACTAAAACCACAAAAGCTTTTAGATACAAAAACTACTTTAGTATATTGCAAGAGTCTCCAATTTTATTATTGTATTTTTATAATCTGATCGGACTTTTTAAAAGGCGACTGGTGAAACGTTTTGCCTTTTTACTACCAAAACTAATAAGGTTAATGGGTCGAAAGTACTTAGTTACGCTATATAAACAAAACAGCACAAAATTTTCAATTAACGAATTAATTAAACAACATTTAAATACTTCAGCCAAGAACTGGGACATCCACCGCACTCAAAAATACAAAATCGCGACTACATCAGCTACATCCAGAACAACAAATATAATTCTGTACACGAGAAATACACTAATTAACGTCTAATATCACAAATATCTTTGTCTCATACTTAAAATTAACACAACAGCATGAATAGAACTAAACCTAAACATGGAGAAATCTTCTCGACCTTCGAGAAAGCTTTAAGTCTGATCTCATTCTGTACAGGGTGTCCGTACTCCTCCGTCTGCATCAGTTCTTTGGGGCACGGGAGAGTTTCCAACGGAATATCGGTCAGTTTGGTCGCCTTTTTCGTGAATTTCCTCTCTGCGTAGTCCTCATTTTTATCATAATAGTCATATGTCTCGTCGGGTACGGCATTATCTTTGACGTTTTCGTTATCTTCTTGGTCGTTTAAGTGTCTGTCGGGGGTGAGGTCTGAGACACACGATACTTTCTCGAGGGCGTTCCTGAGCGTGTTGTCTCTCGTCTCGTTGCGTAACGCGTAGATCCACGAAAGGCGGCAATTACAGCTGAGTGGGTTACCTGTAAACAGAGAGCCTGTTAACGTGTTTGTTTTACGAACAGGTTTATTTTCTCATGCGATTTTTCGTCAATTTGAATATAAAGGGCTCATTTTGCCTTTTAATAGATTCGATTGTCGTGGGCTCGGTCTAAAAGGATCTGTTATCGGTAATCGGCAAACATGGTTGAAAATTGCATGTGTACTTTTAGGGGATTGTCGTAATATGTGGCATGTTTCCAGTACATTATAGCGCCACATAAACATACAACTTATAGATTTACTTAACGATTATTATTCCCTGCCTTTCAGTAGGGAATAATAATCGTTAAGTAGGTATTAGTTATACCTATTATGTACTAATGCATGACGTCAAAATTTCGCTTAGCTATAATTATAGTAATTTAATGAGAGTCGAACGTTGTTTGTCGGTATATGGGCCCATAGTTATAGGAAACATGTCGCTGTTTTTACGTTTCAATCATCAAAAACCTAACATTATTATTATTAGGTACCATCAAGTTTTGTTTTGCCGAATTTAACATCAATTGCTCTGAAAACACTTGAAACATTGTTAGGTTACGTAGATTTCAGGGCGGAAATTCTATATTGTAGTGCAAATTCTATTTTGTGAGAGACAAATGCCATTAACGAAACGAATTTTAAATAACTCTTTAAATGCAGGAAGCAGATGAGATACCAGAGATGAGAAAAGTTTCTTTGAGATGTGAAAAGTTTGTAAAAATATACCACACCATATAAATAACTTGTGTTAAAAATATGTTAATCAAAACAAGCTCATTATTTAAGTAAGCTATAATAACGTGGTACCTAATTAGCATCCATAAGTAAGAGTTTATGCAATATGGAGAAAAACAAAAAAGGGTCCCAATGTTATGACACAATTTTAATTCCCGTATCAAATAATTGACCAACCTTAAGGTCTTATCATTTTAATTTATTAATTAATACGGATTTTCTAACAAAAGGCTACCCAACCCGTGGTTTAAGACGTACCATTAAATCTGTGCAGTATTCAACCATACGGTGACAAGACCGTATATAAATCTAGTAGCTATGTGTAAGGGCGACAAAAGGGCGTACGGAAGTAACTACGGTGTGCGTGGAAAATGGCGGGACCCAGTTCCTTTCAACTAAGGAAACCGAGGCAATAGGTCGGGAAAACGTTATGATGAAGTACACACGGTGAATGAGTTAGGTGTGCACGGTGCAAAATGGATTTCTGTGGTCTGAACGCGAGTAGGGTTCTTCTCGATTGGGTCAAGTTACTAATAAATCCTGTTATATTGGAACTTCAAAATAGTCTGTCTCGTTGGAACGCATGAGGTCCTGGATTCGATTCCCAGGTCGGGTTAAGTCTTTTTCCAAAAGGAATTTCTCTGTCGTCGAACTAAGCCGTTGGTCCCGGCTGCCATTTGTAGATCTTTGACAGTCGTTACAGGTTGTAATTTGCCCGAAAGTCTGGTAACTAGTCTTATTATAGAACGACTGCTTTAATGCAGCGTCCACAAAGTCCTAGCAATATCCCATACGTTATTTTCTTTAAAATAACCATAATCCACACACAATCCAGTAAGTATTACGATACTAATAATTGAACCAATGCGTGATCAATCTTCAAAATATTCCATTTAAATTGATACCTTTGCGAGGACTCATTAAATCGGTTTATAAGTGGTATAGTATTACCCAGTACTAACTGGGTTGTGGGGGACAGATAGGTAGTATTTCCATGTAAAATACTTGTATTCGGCTGCATCCGGTTAGACTGGAAGCCGATCCCAACATGGTTAAGAAAATGCTAGGCAGATGACGTTGATTTTAATTGATAGCAACATACAAGGTGTCCAAAAAGAGTATCGGGTATTTGTTTGTTCAATAAAAAAAAAACTACTAGTAATGAAGTATTTTTTTTATAGTTCATTATTAGAATACAAAATGGAAAATTATTTCGAAAAGATAATGTTATCCAAATGGTGTCCGTTACGCTGCTGGCACTCTTCTAATCTGGAACGAAGATTGGTGACAACACGCTGAAACATAGCCCTCGATAGCGGTGCCATTTCTGACCTGATGTTTTGTTTCAATTGCATTAGGTTCGTCGGATTATTCAAATAAACCTTACTTTTTAGGTATCCCCATACGAAATAGTCAAGTGGGCTAAGGTCGGGGCTTCTGGGAGGCCAGTTGATGTTACCTCTACGTGAAATGACCTTATTAGGGAATAATTCGTAAACAGCTTCAATTGATTGATTTGATGTATGGCAAGTGGCCCCGTCTTGTTGGAACCATGTTCTTAAATTGAAACCTGAATTTTTTGATGTTCAATGCTTGGCTTCGCTTTCGGACGGATAAAGACGGATTTTGACGAACTGACGCCTTCACTTCTTTGATTGTTTCTTGGTCGCGGACTGAACGTGGGTGACTAGAGTTTTGAATTTTTACCATCACACCAGTATTTTCTAACATCCTGATCCTTTTTCTAATGCTAGCGTCACTTGGTGCATTGCGTGTACGATACTCCGCAGGATACGAACGTTGAGCAGTCACTATTAAATCACCGTTACGATAATACGCTCGTACGCCAAATGCGCGATGCGTCCCTGCGTACTGCTCCATTGCAACTAAAATGGCACAAAATGGCGCATTTGACAATCCCCTCCCCGCGCCCCCCCCGTCGCTTCGAGTCAACTTCAGCGCTGAAACAAATACCCGATACTCTTTTTGGACACCTTGTACAAGCATATTTTTTCTAAATGACGTAAGGTGGCTTCATATCTCATTTCTCGACAGTACCTCAATCGATAACAAAACTCCGTGTTACATAACACGTTGCACTGTAACATACGATGCTACAGCAACTTGTAACAATCAAGTTAACTCACGAGACAGAGCAAAGCCGCAGGCTATCACCGTTGCAAGTCACAACCGCAACTTGTGTAGCTTTTATCAGCACTGACATAAGGTTTAAATTACAATGATAGAAATGGAACAACTTATCCTGCTCTAGATAAAGTACAGATGGCATGAAAATATGATGTGGCTACGTTATTGTATGAAATTGGTTTGTGAATGTTGTTGTGTCGTTGGAAAAGAGATCATATTCCAATCCCTGTTGAGTTTATGATCTAAACTTTAAGATACAAATCAAAAATTATTTTGAAAAAATGTGATCTCATGTTTGAGAAATGCTTGGAAGAAAATCACATTATAGGCTATTTTTAGATCACCAAAAAATGTTGGACACGTATTTTTTCTTTTGTCACATAATCTAAAAATGACGACGATACAGCGCATCAAAGTTCAATAGAGGGGGCTTGTGACGTCACTCGACAGTAAAAAGTAACTGAAATTGTGACGTCACGCGAGATTTCAACGCGCTGTATCGTGGTCAATTTTCGTTTACATGACAAAAGAAAAAAAAGTGTCCAATATTTTTTGATAATCTAACTGACGGACTAAATAGATTTTTTTAGGCAAATACCCTGTTATCAAGTTTAAAACATTACAGTGAGCACGAGCGAGCAATGGTCAGTTTGACTCTTTCTTTTACATAATCAAAATGTAATATTCTAGATATTTCTATTTTGATCGATTTGTCCCGGCTATCGTTAGTATATTTAAATGTCTGTGACAGCAAAAGGAAGTACTTTTAGTCGACTTTTGACCTTGGTTGCTAAGTCAAAAATACTTCGGGTATAACCTGCCTAACGCTTAAAGAATTAATAAAATTTTATTTATTTATTTATTTAAACTTCATGTACAAAAGTGGTACATAGGCGGACTTAATGCCACAAGGCATTCTCTACCAGTCAACCTTGGGGTCAAATAGGACAGCATAGTGATAGAGTACAAAAAAATAAATAAGAAAAATATCATTTTGTTAACATAAATTGAAATACATAAATAGGCACATACTAATACATATATATACAAATAAAATGAAATAAACTAATATATATTATAAAAAAAACATCAATCATTGTCAAAGAGTAAACTACGTTTTCATTTTGGTTTTATTTCCAGTTTTATGGAACCTGTTCAAATTTTCTTTTTTTTTAAATATAATGATTAACGTGATCTTCTCATGTGTGCCGCCAGCCGAAAGTAGCTTGAATTACATTGACATTATATGAAGTGACAGTAGCTGTCATAAGTTTTGAGCGGGAGCTATCTTGATAGTCCTGTCCGTAGGTATCTGTTCAGCCCCCGCCCCGTCGCTTAATATCGACGGCTAGCCATTTAGCCACCCATTTTACACCTAGAGAAAACACCGCTCAGTTTCAAGGGCTCGGCTCTTAGCCACGTAAACCTTTACGACGCAGTTTTGTAGTGCTTAAATTTTATTAATCTACCATGCTATGGGCCAAGTTGTAACCAATTTGTAACAGAATATCTTGGTTATAAGACCGGACCATAGTAATATTAGATGAGCCTGTTCATTCCAAAGAATATTATTACGAGAGTAATTTTTAAGGGATTATGAAAACAGTTTGTTGAGGTATAATAACAATTTTAATGTTAATTGCTTATGGTTATGTTATATTCTTTAATTATCTTTTGGCCCGTGGCGGCCATTTTGTAATTGTTAATTTCGGCCGTGGTAACAAGGAAGGTAATCCAAATATTTTACTCTGGATGTAGTTATAATTTCCCTCTGTTTGTTTTGGCCAATAAATGGATTATTTTGTCGGAAATTTATATAAAGCTTAGTTTGTTTGTTTCGTTTGAATGGAAACTTATTATAATATGGTTTTGTTTCGAATTAACTGGTTGTTACATTGGTTACGTAATTACGGCTGCTTTCAACAATATCGATAAATATAGTAACTCGCAACTGGTGAGCGTGTATATAACTAGATATAATAGGTGTATTAATATACCCTTAACGAAGCCGAAAGACACTTGTTCTACCCGTCATAGCAATTTTTTTTTTGTTCTAGCCAGACCATACCTGGGCATCTTCTAGTTACGGGGATATTATTGGAGGTCTAAGTTCCAACTGTTTTACATTTTTTTTAATAATGAAGTAATAATAATGTGAATCGTCACACAGCGGGTGCCTGAAGACGGTCGTCGTCACCGAGGCAGGCCCACGAAACGCTGGCGTGACGATTTGGACTCGTTCCTGACTGATTGGCCAGAGGAAGCAAAACACCGGGAGAGTTGGAAAGGAATGGGGGAGGCTTTTGCCTGGATAGAGTAGGCTATTAAAAATGTTTAATGCATGCTTATTTAGGAAGATAAGGGCAGGCGAATGATAAATTGCAATGCTTGTAAAAGGCTGCTAAGTCATAAATACTAACATAACATAAAACCACATTGTACACTTAGTTCGCAATAAATATTTTGACTTTGACTTTGACTGTGTAAAGATCGTAGCAGTTGACGTTCTGTAGGTTTTGCCTACCGCCAAAAGAAAAAGGCGTGATATAACCTGCCCTATCACAAGACAGCTTATATATTGTATGTAGGTTATACATAGATGTAGGTTCCCACTGTATCTACGTACTGTGGTAAATAGCGTTAGGTACGCTCTCCACCCAAATCGGATTTAAACCCGTATTTAGCAAACTGCGGAGACACGATAGGACACATACCGTACCTACCCTCGCAAAATTACGGACACGATAGGGGGCTAAATAGGAGCTCATTTGTCTATGGAAATACCTGCTTAGGAGGTACTGTACCGGTGGCATTATTGAAAAATCTTAGGCTCAGATCTGTGTGGACTTAGACTTGGCTCAGTCGCGCTTCATCCGAAAATGAATCGTATAAAAATGAGTTTAATGTTCTTATTCGTATGATATACTTTGATCACAGATCATAGCCGCTTGTGTTATTATAGACTAGCTTTTTCCGCGGCTTAGCTCGCTTTAAATTAGAAGTTGACAATCAATTCTGGTTGTACTCTGCTTGTAATAATATAATTCAATCATTATCCGAAAGACACGTGGGGCCATCTATTATCATAAGCACGTTATTGTTGTTTTCCCCGGGAACAGTACTTCTTTTCGGGATGAAAAGTACCCTATGTCCGTTCCTGTACACCTAACAACGTATATTCAAAATTTCAGGATGATCTGTGCAGTGGTTTTGGCGTGAAAATGTAACAAACAAACTTTCTTTCGCATTTATAATATTAGTAAGGATAAGGATGTACACCAATCACAGAACTAAGGCGCCATCTTTTGTTTTTTATACAGTTTCACAAACGTCAAATAAAGCAATATCTAGTTTGGTTACGCCAAATATCAGCAGTTTTCTAAGCTGTCACTCCCAATTATCTACCCATTCGCAATTCGACTTCGACATTTTTTGACACTGGCTTGTATTTTTTTTGATATGTTGAAGTTTTTGTCAACTATTGTTAGCAATCTGTTGCTAGGCAACCCGTTTGAATTGCATAATCACTACGCATTGGCGAATCGGTGTCGTAAATTTACATAATCTCAGCTATTGGTCGCTGAGTGCTTTTTTGCGCTAAGTAACTTCTCCTTATTAGTTACGTATAACATTTAGATGTCTCCTAGTGTTAGTGAAAACGACCATTGTTCTTATTTTAATAAAAAATAAAAAGGTTTCTTGGCAAAAATCCCAACATATTTCTTTCAAAGTATGTAATAAAGGAAATATTTGTTACCTAGACCTAGCAACTGGATGAGAGTTGCTGAGAATCGAGTTGAGTGGAGTGCGATTGAGGAGGCCCGTGTGTCCAGCAGTAGCGAAGGTTCAATTTTTGTAAGAGGTAAGCTGGAGTACAAATCTTTAAAGTGATCATATTATTTGTCTATAGAATACTGACTGTGCAATTTTTCAAAGGGAAGCCGGTAGGAATCGAGTTGTATGGAACCTTCGCCACTGGTGTCCAGCAGTGGACTGCTGTATGATGACAAAAAATCTATCTTCAGGTACTTATGCCTTTTGAAAATCGCCTGTCAACTACATGAATATGTTTGCTATAGTAACAATACGATTTCACAAAAAAAAACACATTCAAAAATATTGTAATTATTTAGTTGTGAGCGGGCAATAGGAAATAGCTTAGAAATAAAAAATCCTCTACACTGAATTTAGTTTTGTTAAAACCGGATACCAATATTTATATTCATAGAAATATTGGTATCCGGTTTTAACAAAACCGAGAATTTGCGGAAACAGTGTTGAGTAACGAGCAGTTTTAAAACCCAACACTAATTGAAAGCCATCGCCACTGACGGTATTGAAAAAAAAGTAACCAATATCTCTATGGTATATATTTCATGGCAGTTCCGAAAAAAAAACACGTTGCCAGTTGCTCGTTTTTCATGCGCACATGTTGTAAATTGAATATTTTTTAGTTGTGGATAGATTTAGTATCAAAATTACAATGTTGGAAGTTATGCGAATCGATGATTCATTGGAAAAATACCGCATTTTATTTTATTTTAGTTGGGCAGATTGGTAGCGATCTTTCTTTAGTATGTGATTAGTGCCTAACCTGGTGTCAGAGTTTTTATGCATGGGCCTCTGACTTGTCTTTACATGCCGTCGAGAAATATCACCGAAGCAAGTGATAATTATCCAATACGCACATGAATCCTAATAATCAGAGTTGAATGTCTTGGGTTCGAACTTGAGACCTATGACTTCGAAGGCCGACGGTCACACCACTAGGCTAAAAATCATAAAATCTACATTGGTATCGGTAAAAATAAAATGATATCAGATTCTATACAAATCGTATACGATGACTGTATTCATTATGAATGGATATAATAACTAACTACTTTAATTTTTCTACTAGGGTATTTCATTTCGCAACTTATTTTTTTCTCGAGTCCCGGGAAATCTCTTCAAGAATTTCTCCAGAAATCCCGCTCCGAGAAATCTCGCTGAGTAACCCTAATTTCTGATGTTGGAGAGCAAAAATGTTATCTATTTAACGCTGTTCCCGCGCTACAGCATGATTAACGCCACATGAAACCCACACAGAAAACCAACGAACACGGACAAAAAACGAAAAAGTTTCTAATTTATAATGTCCCCGGTAACGTCAAGCTCCATAATTTCCAATTAACACCTTCCCGGGACCCGGAATACAATACATTCACAAAAACCTCACCGTTCCTCGGTACGGATAGGACGACAAACAAAAAGACGAAATAATTATTCGAAACCTTTTATTCAGGGAAAAATAATTTTATTTGTGTCAGTGATCTATTTTATTTGCATTCCGTAGAGGATTTATCTGAGTAGCCGACGCAGCGCCCTGCCTCCAACAGATAGCTGGCGGAAGAAAAATGGCGATCGGGAAGGCACGCCCCGCTGGAGGGATATTCTGGACAAATAGTCGTTCGCAAAGTCGATAGGTGAACTAAGTGAACGAACTAGAGAAATATGGTGTCGAATGTTACGTGCACAACGTTTTTTGGTGCTTGGAATAGTAATAGGAAATAGGAAGTAATAGGAAAGCCTCGATAAGAAATTAAATTAGCATTTTTTGCATGCCTTGTTTTGTAATCCTACATTTCTAAGACGAAACCGGCGAAATGTAGGTGTAATATTAGGTGAGCCTCTGCCTAAATCTTCGGGGACTTTGTAATGTTACGTTCTGCATGCAGACGAAACTAAAGTAAACTACTTTTAGTTGAATATTGATCAGATGACACTATGTGGATTAGAAGTTTGAATGATTATAGCGAGTTTTCATAACAAACAAAGATGTGATATACTAATGAACGTAGCGTGAGCTTTAAGGTTGTGTATCGTTCCATTTCGACTAGTCCTCACTTATCCCGGGCAGCGAGTGCACGTACCCTTAAAGTAGTTCATCTACTTACTGATAATTTGGTGGTTTTAAACCCTAACTAGTGTTTCTAGTGAACACCATAAGGAACTTTCATAGTATACTTCTAGTTAAAAAAGTCAAATAGTAAGTAGTTAGGAGCTATGAGATAGGACACATTAATTACGAAAGCACCGAAACATTGTACCGGGTTCCCTAAGACAAACTAGCTTCTTGGCATTCGATACAATGTGTTATCGCCCTAAGAGGAACCCATTACATAAAGCTACGTGTACAATCAGCCGAAATTAGTTTATCAAAGTGACGTGCTCGTATCACCATCCGTATAGTTCCCGTCACGCCGAGATGAATCTTAATGGGGGCTAGAAGTATCTGGAGTGCTTCTCGCCCCCCATTTTGCCTCTCGGCCCCCATTTTCGGCTCCCACGTCACGATACCGGAATATTACATCCGCTAATAATTACATAAGGGAAGTTTGTTTAGTTATGGCTTATGTAGAATGGTTTACCTAAACCAAATGTTTGCTGTAAGAGCGGTTTAGTTGTTAATGTCAAAGGTTGAAATATCGATGAGGGTGAAATAAAGTTGTTTGTCGAAATCGAAATATTATAAAACAATCTTGAATTACAATAGGGTAGTTCTTCGAAATTTTATTCTACGACTGATTCATATGGCCAAAATTTAAATAGGTAATAAATATAATAGGTAGAAAATAGGTATAACATATATGTTATATCGTATACCTATTTTCATATGAACATGTGTTACAGAGCTGAAAGTGAAATAAAATTTTGGCCATATGAATCAGTCTAAGAATCAAATTTCGAAGAACTACCTATTGTCAGAGTAGCCTTATTGGTGGCAATTCGTAAAATTGTATTGAATAAACAAAATGGCGCGATTAGTTAAAATAGGCTATTTAACATCATCTAAAAAATAAGAAATATTTAGTCCGTCAGTTAGATCACCAGAAAATGTTGGACACGTATTTTTTGTTTAGTCACATGATCAAAAAATGACGACGATACAGCGCATCAAAGTTCAAGAGAGGGGGCTTGTGACGTCACTGGACAGTAAAAAGTAACAGAAACTGTGGCAAAAGAAAAAATACGTGTCCAACATTTTCTGGTGATCTGACTGACGGACTAAATAGATTTTTTCAGGCAAATAATACGGGGCCTCATACCAAAAGTTTCTTGTGCAACTATAGACACAAACAATGAGCCTTTTAAAAGCACATTATTCTTATTCTAATATAAAACACAGTATTTTTCCACCAAAAGCAACTTCGTTCCAACTTTAGAAACATCGACAAAATGAAACTAAGTTAAGACTAGATTGATGAGCTGGAACAAAACGTAGAAAGCTAGATTACTTGAAACGAAAAACTGTTCTCGATATTGTTCGTCGAGCGTTCGCTTCCACAATAATCCTGCGAACAGCCGCTTAGCTTAACCGACTGCCGGCGGACGGGTTAGCCCCTATTCCACAGTTAGTTAAGAAATGGCCAAGTTCCGTTCCTCTAATTCCCAAAATGTAATTGAGAAAATGAAACTCGACGGAGGATCGCTCTCTTGGAAGTGAATTTGCAAAATTGTTTTGAAGGTGAGTTATTAGAATTAAAAGTTTCTTTGATGTAGTTAATTGAATTTAATTTACAGTAAGGTCAACCGTTAGTATCTTAATTGAATTAATAAAAATATTCTCATAACAAAGCCTTTTATTTAAGTGGTCCACCGAAACTTAACAAACATCTTTCATACTTTATTTTTAGAAGACAATAAGCAACAAAAGGCAACAGCTTTCGAGATTTCTGAATGCGTAATATTTTTGTTATATTGAAACACTAAAAGTAAAATAAATTAAGAATTTTCACATAGAATAAAACTCGTATTATTACAAAAGAAAGACAACATCCAAGGAAACTTTTCGCTCTTTACGATGGCGTAAGTCCCGAAAATTTTAATGTACCATTCGCAACTTATTATTCACAGTAAGAAGAGTATAAAACTCGCTAGCGGAACGAGAAAAGTAATATAAAAAAAATAAACAAATAAGTCACAAAACCCACTCGTGAATAATAAAATAAGCGACCTGTATCCGATACAACACACAAAACACGTAATAAACAAACGGGTTTGCGAATAAAAAGCTATTCCCCGATGGTGGGACGGGCCAAATTTATCGGGTCGCTCGGCGAAATATAGGTGCAATCCTGCCAACGGTGGGAAGGTGATTTACGTACGCCTTGTCTATGAAACGCAAGAAATAAAAGGATTTGTGTATCTCCCGGAGCCGAAATTGTGTATCAAATGCGATTGAGATATAAGTGTCGTTTGCAAGCGTCACCCGCCGATATATTTGGCGTCGCTGACGCTTCGAGTGCTGAGCACTCGTTGTTACCCTTATTGATACTCTTTGCGATGCTATATCAGGACAATTCTATTATACTCGAACCGGAGTATTTTGACCTGCAGCTCTTTTTTAGGAGCACTTAAAGAAATGTAGGTTGGTTGAATGGAAACTTTTTCTGTTTCTGAAACTTAGAAAAAGGTCTTAACGTCTTACGTGTAAATGTGAGCTCTTAATTTACCGAGGCCTACAGGTACTTTACGAAAACACGTACGACTTTAACACCTGTATTCTTTGCTTACGACTACAATTTAGTTTTAGGTCCAATAAGTGCTGTCTGAAAAGAAACACCAAAAATAAATGTAGCGATTCCTACTAACGCTACTTATTTGATTATTTAAATTTCATCCAACACCCGTAGGAGCATTCTATTTATATTTCCTTTGGAGAAAATCCGCATTTAGCAATATAGAATTGAATCAATAATCGATTCAAATCGTTTGCGGGCCGACTTGGCCTCTTGAGCTCACACGTTCCCGATGACCAGGCAGATCAGGCCGACCCTTACGAAATTGAATTGGTAGTTATAAGTTACCGCGGGCACGCGTACCTACACTAAATAGATATAAAATATTGGTGAAGGAACAAAGGTATTGCTCCTTCGGTATTTGGGGCTGGACGCCTTTATCATTTCAACGGTTTCGATTGTTACGTCCATCATCATTACCGAATGGCTGAGAAAGAGAGGTTTTTTTTGGGTTTGATTATGAAATAAAAGTTGAAAGATTTCTGGGTTAGGAACATTATAATATTGAAATTTGGCACTGTTTTGACATATAAAAATTGAACATCGGCGCTATACAATGAGACGATTTTTATATGAAGTTTTCTTTCAGCAAAAAGTCTAGATTCTTACATCATTTTCTTTAGCAATATTCTTCTTTTTCTTGTATATTACAGCAAGCTCTTACAGTGTTCGCAAGAAACGCTCACGTAAATGACTGAATATATATCTCGACGTCTTATTTTTGTACTTAAGTAAAAATACTGTTGAATACTCGTACAGAAAAGTGACTTTTCTTTTACAAAAACCGGTATCAAAGAATTACCGAATCAGAAGCCTTAAGTTTATCTAACTCTGATAAATGAAAACGACGTAACCAATTAATCTAAATCAAAGGAAAGAGGCCACGACGCTTTAATTTATTCAAATAGTATACATTTGAAAAAGACGAAAACTATCTCCCATACAACCAAGATCAAAGTAAGTATACGTATCTATTGATTTTACTTCGTTTTGCGACAGTGAAATTTATAGGTACAATGATTCCCCATTTTCGCCACCATTTATTCTCCAATATACGATAGAAATAGTCTTCAATACAGTACGCGTTGACTTTTTATTCTAAACCAAAGCTTTTCTTTGTCGAAATGGCTTTGATATTTCTTGTCCCTATTAATAGAATTTCGTGGAAATGCCTAAACTAAATGAAGGTAAACCACTAACATCAGAGGTATCAGCCAATCGCCTAAAACGATTTCAATTGTTAGCTTTAAGTATTTGTTTGGGCGCAGTCTAGAAAATGTTTTGTTATTGGCTCACAAAGTCACAACTGTTATAGGTAATGATTGTTTTCGTGTTTCTCTTTTTATCGTTAAAAATATGATTGATTTGAGGTCACGAAACAATGATGAGACTAATGATCAAGTCTTTATTTCATATTAAATATCTACACGATTCGTGACAATGTCAACAGTGTGTGTGTTCAATGTGATAATAAAAATGTACTTCATACTCTCTGACCTTCACAATATTATTTGACTACATAGAAACAGTATGAAATAATAAACAAAACCTACTTCTATATATTTTCTTATTCACAAGGAGATTTGAACAAAAACAAAGAGAAATATACCAAAGTAATCGGATTTTGCATTAGATGGTATTCAGTGAATAAAATATTCAAAACCCCATACGCACCGGGTGTTCACGGATGGAAAGTCGTGTGACGTAACCGCTCGTATATTCGGTTTAATAGTCGGTATTAGGGTCATAAATAACAAAAGTTCTAACTCACCTTCCAAATAAACTGCAGTTGAAGCAGATTTGTCATTCTCCACCACCGGTCGAACAGTTTCGTACGATATCACCTCCAGCATATTGTACCTCAGGTCTAATACGACCAGGCTCCTTATGTCCTCCAATATATCTTCGTAGAATGTTGTCAGCTTGTTACCGGACAACGTCAATTTCCTCAGCTGCGTGAGGCCGCCGAACGCTCTCTCCGATATGTACTCTATCGCGTTGTTATCTAACATCAGCTCCTTCAAACCCCACAGCTCACTAAAAGCTAAATTCCCAACCATCGTCAGTTTATTATTTCTC
This sequence comes from Noctua pronuba, assembly GCA_905220335.1. NCBI lineage: Eukaryota > Metazoa > Arthropoda > Insecta > Lepidoptera > Noctuidae > Noctua > Noctua pronuba. The sequence continues at coordinate 16,865,377 of LR999904.1, read as the reverse complement.
ATATTTAATCGAGAAAGATTTTCCAGCCCCTCCAGCATTTCCCTAGTCACTACTGATATGTAATTAAAGTCCAGATTGAGTTCTATTAAATTATTCAAGTGTTTAAAACAACCTTCGTGTATCAAACTTAGATTGTTATTTGATAAATGTAAAACGTGAAGGTTTGGTAAGCCAAAAAACACGTCTCTCTTCAATTCTGAAATTTGATTTTCGTCCAAGCTCAAGTTTGATAGCATCATCATCTGTGAGAAGGAGTGCTTCTCTAATGTGCTGATCTTATTCGATTTTAGTACGATTTGTTTGACTGTTGAAGAGTTTGTGAATGCGTACGGTGGGATTCTTTTGATAGTTCCAAATTGTATAGAGATATGTTTCAGTTTGTCCAGTCTTACTATAGCTTTTGCTGGGATGAATGTAAGTGCGTCGTCAGATCTAACGTTAAACATCAGATGTTCTATTTCAGACTGCGATGAAAAACTGGGCCAGATGAGGTCTTCTTCCGTTATTCCTCCGCCAAATACCCAACAATCGGCTCTGGTGGCCATTTTTGGCTTGTTACTGTCACAATAACAGTGCACTTTAGACCGCCTATCGACGATGTCACAAACGTTTATAAAGACGGGTGAATAATAAAGTCTTTCCATTTTTGGTTGTGTATCTTCATTCGTGCTTCCCGTCACTGTGAACTTGACCGTCATTAGCGACGCGATGATGATCAAGTATTTGGTGGTTTGCTCCATTTTTGTTGTAAAGATATCTGAAACAAAGAAAAAGGGCTTTGAGAACACGTTTTATTTCTAAATCGCTTATCATATAATTCACAACTTTCCACTTCGTTATCGATAAAAGTTTTGCATAGAAAATTATTCAGACATTATTGGAAGAGCCGTTCGTTGTTATATATTACAAAGATAGGATAATGTGAAGGTAATAATAGTGTTCTAAAAGCTTTCTTAACTACTTTAGTTTAATAGGTTGCGATAAGAAATGATAGTCTATAACTAATTTGATAGAAGTCGAAGTTACTTCCATACTGTTAGAAAATGTTAGAAAAAATGCTATCAGAAATCTTTTCACATAAATCTTGAAAGTCTTGAGGAAATGGGCGAAAATTATAATAGAAGTCGACCAAGATTTACAGGCCTTTTATGCTTTGCAGCTTGAAAAATTTAATTTAAGTACAAGTAAAACGAAAACGACACCCCAGTTTGCTGAGAATAAACTATACGACGGATAAAATACGTTACTAAAACATTTCTAAGTAATAGAAGGTATTTATGAAGATAAGTATACTGTAACACAACACACTGAGTACCTACCTAAATCAAGACAACACACATTGTTCGCTCGTCGCACAGAATAAAAACATGTGCCGAACAAATAAAATTGAAGGTAATAGACACGACTCGTATTAATATCGATTCGATAGCAATACTGTCGTTCGGGGCCCCTAAATAGGATATATTACGATACAGTGTAATTACACGTACAGGCGCCGTGCCGCAGATAACGCAGAATATTCTTTTTAATACAACAATATAGGCATCCTACGAAGGATGTATGGGCCTTTGATATATGGGCCTCATAAATAACCCTAAATATTCGGTTTCACACTTTGCCAGGTCACGACGCGGCATAAAAATATCTTCTGTTAATAGTTTTAACGTAATTAAAAGCGAAGCGGAGCGAAGGCTACTCATAATGGTATATAATACAAAGCATTCGATGTCTCTCCGAGTTTTGTCAGCCTTCGGCTTTTAGGATTTTAAAACTATAAAGTTGCTTTTGGTTAAAGTTTCGCAAGCGGATTAAAAGTAGTGCTGTCGGGGTTTTAAAATGCATTTTTAACGCGGATGAAAGTTTTTATCAACTATTTTTGTGTTTCGTTAAAATCGGATTAGTGTGACCGGGATTTTAGATCCCGCTAAGAATACTTTTAAAGTTGATTCCGAATGAAACACGTACTGAATACTAACAAGGGAACTTGGATAATCGCAGAAGATGGGATGACATATTTTTGCACAACTTTGCAAACTCAGACTCTGCAAAAATATGTCGTATCGCTTTGGAAATTTTAGATGGAATTTTGAACGAAATTGCTAAAGTTGTGTATGATGTCGGTACCGTCGTCTTGTATTGCGGATTAAATTTTTATTTACATATTCTGCGAATTTGGTTTGTATAATTTCGTCCAAGAAAAACCCCGAATAGTTGACTTTGCTTCGGTGTACGAATATAAAGACCGCACAAACACTCGTGCTTACAATAGATATCACTATTGTTCGCCTTCTTATTGTTTTATTTTGGAAACAAGTCAAATAAAAAACTTGGGGATAATTCCTAACCTTTGCTTTCATTTGTCCCGCAAAAGATTATACCCACGGAACATTTGTAATGTAAGAACAACAGCGGTGTTCACGTATTTTCTTTAATACACATTAATATCGTCTTATCACTGGTATGACAGTAATATTAAGCGCCATTTTCTTTGTTCTAGCGTGTTTCTTCCTTGTGATTTATGTTGTTAGTATTGCGTTTGTTTTTGGTAATTAATTTATGGGAGCGCAAAAATTTGCGGCTCCAATAACTTTTCGTGGTGACACTGGAACGCAACTGTTGGGTTTTCATTTGTTTTTTTTCTACTGAACAAAACTTTTTCGTGCTTGTGGTTTTCGGCTAAGGATTGCCAAACAGCACGGTCGGGTGGGGCGTATAGTATGTCTTCTCTCATTTTTCTAGCTATGTTCTCATATAAAAGGGTGCGAGAGCAATGCCATCAACCGGGCACAAGTCTGGACTCCAGGCTGCTTTGAAAACATACAACGCAGGGAAGACATAGGAAGTAAGAGTAATATTATATCATTCCGTATTACTGCGTGGGTACCTATCGTAAAGTTTATAAAAGTATAATGACTACTGACACAAAATTAATTAAATAACCAACGCAGTAGTATCTTCATGTATGCTTGAAATCAAAATTAAAAGTCATTTATTCCAATTACGCTAATAATTAGCACTTTATAAACGTCAAAATTAACAAGAGACCTGATGTTTTAGCTGGAAAGAAAAAGTGGCGGAATTAACGCCCCAGAAACACATTTAGCACAAATAGTGCAGTTATCCAATCACCTGCAATGCATGTGAATATAAAATTATGGCATTTTGCTCATAAAAATATTCACTGAAGATGACTTTTTTTATAAATAGATCTTCCCTTTACGACTTTATCGGAGATGTCGTTTTACGGTTTCATCTGATGAAAATATATTTTTTTCAACTACCTGAATATGATATATCTAGGACTAATCTAGTACTTCTTCGAACTTGAGACTCCAAAGCCCCAGTTCCTAGTATTACAGGTGGAATTTACTATCGAAAACGACGATCAGTTTGGACTTTGACGTATTAATCTTGTTACTTGTCTATCGAGATTGCTTTGATCGTGTTTTACGTCGCCGTCGGTGACACAAAATTGTAAAGCTTTGGCTTTTAAAGCCTTTAAAATGACAAGATCGTAAGTATGATACGCGCTTCGGAAAGTAGGCTAGGCAGTTGTTCCCGGATTTCATTCGTAGATCTTTTAAAGTCTAACAACCAGTCTTGCTACGCGATACAGGTTCTCCCAGTTACTGGGAAGTCAGAAAGGCATAAAAAATAAATGTGCACTTCACATATAAAATAAATTTAAAGTAACCCCCGACACAAAAACCTTCAAAAAAGGAAAAAAAAAAACTAAATGTTGTTACGTACAATATTTTAATCCAAGCGCCATTGCGTCGGGGCGTCGCTAAGACTTATATTTTCAACAATTTTATTTACTTAGCGGTTCCAGAGAGACAGATACACACTTCAAACTTAAAGCACTTCTTTTTATTTGGTCGGGGGTTAAAAATACTGGTATCCAACTGCATCCTGTAAGACTGGAAGCTGATCCCAACATAGTAAGGAAAAATCTTGGCAGTTGCCATTGACTGTACTATTTTAAAGTCGACAGTCGCTCACCGTAAAATCGCCAACGTTAAACATAATGCCTTAGATTAAAGGATTCTGTGCTTGTCAATAATCGCACGAACGGTTCCTTTAGCAATTCTGGCTCCAGGCCAAGAAACTAGACGATGAAAAAAGATTGAAGTAGGATTAAGGAAAATTATTTGAACGGTGTTTCACTTCCAGCGTTCCAGAAACTTTATCGCCTTTGAAATTGATAGATAGGGAACTCTTTATTGAAAACCAAGTAATGGTCAAACAAATAAAACATTGTTGGCGAAATGAGGATGCACACTTCTGCTTAATTCTTCTGGGATTATAGGCGTGGTATTAAGTTTGTAAAAGAATTGTATAAATAATTAAAATTAAAAAAAAAACCCCAACGAAAAAAAAGATAAATACCCAATTTCATCCCCCATATCCTGTAAATGGCTGCACCGATTTTGATAAAACGTTTCTAAGAACCATTGCCAAGATACTAGCTTTCAAATAAAAAATATTGCATCCAAGTCGGTTCACTCGTTTAAGAGCTACGGTGCCAGAGACAGATACACACACATTGCAGTCAAACTGATAACACCCCTCTTTTTGCGTTGGGGGTTAAAAATGACAATAAATGTATTAAAATGTAACTATTTTAGAACGTAAACAATATAAGTTCGAAAGTGAAGCAAAATCCTACTAATATTATAAATGCGAAAGTTTGTGAGGATGTATGGACGGATATCTGGATGTATGGATGTTTGTTACTCTTTCACCAAAAACCACAGAACAGATTTGGATGAAATTTGGTACACAGATAGTTTATAACCTGGATTAACGCATATAATCTTTTTATCCCGATAGTGTGATCCCGTTGGACAATTATCAAACTCCTCGCGGGCGTAGCCGCGGGCATAAGCTAGTATTTTATATACAAAACCTCTCGATGGTAGTCGTGTTGACTATAAATAAGATTAGTTAGAATAAAAATTTATAGACTTACAATATTGAACGACTATGAAAGCTTTTTCTGACATTAAAAGTTAAGATGTGTATTTTCATAAGGAGCTTATACTACTTTTCCGTGAAATATATTTTCAAGTAGATGCATCAAAAGGCTTTGCGTACAACGGAGCTGAAGCTGTTTTATCTGCCATACTAATTATTTACCGCGGTTTTGTTCTATGAAAACCTTATCCATTAAAAAAATAAATTGTTATTATGATGTGCCAATTTTCATGGTTATCGGTCAAATGGTGAAGTCAAGTATACATAGGCGTACAAGAACAAGCATCGCCGATGTTGGCGATAAGTCTGCGAGGTTAAAATGAGTCTGGGTGGGTCACATTTCTAGAATGGGTCAGGACAGAATATGGGCCACAATCGTCACAAAGTGGGTGCCCGAAGACGATCGTCACCGAGGTCAAGACACGCTGGCGTGACAATTTGGACTTATTCGTGACGGATTGGCCGGAGAAAGCAAAACATCGAGAGAGTTGGGGCCATTGCCCAGCAGTGGGACAGAAAAGGCTAAAAAAAAATAAAAATCATATTCGTCCTCAATGTTTTACTATTGCACCTACAGTTTTGTCTCTGCATCACCCTAAGGTAGACTGGTAGAATATTCCAAAGCCATTAAGTCCGTCTTTGTACATTATGTGCATAAAGTTTTAATAAATAAATAAATAAAAAACTAAAACACCTCCTTTTGAAAGTCGGTTAAAAGCATTGACTAATAAGTCTTACAGCTAATTCATAAAGTCTACAACGTTACAGAACACGGATCTAAGTTTGTAATGTACGCTGGAAGTGCTTTACCAAGAAGTAGTTAAGGATAGCAGGTGATGTTGCTAACTTGTGCGGATTAATATCAACGGAAAGCGTACTCGCTCAGATTTTGTAACGTTATTAGTATGTGATACTGTGAAGTTGTATTAGTTTTGAATTTGAACTGCTAATGAGGTCGGTCGATACGCCTCGGGAAATATGCGGCTCATGAATGAGCATGAATTAGTTTGTTTGGTTGATTTTAATTATAAACAGGATCAAATTTAACTAGGCGAAGAAACCTAGAATAATAAAAGTCCCATCAAAACCAGTCCAACTGTTTCAGAGATTAGCCGGAACAAACAGACACAAACAATTATTTAAAAAAAAAGATTGTTGTAAGTAGCGTAAATATTTTCATATGCATTCAGTAAAAATTGTTATTATGAAATTACACTTCAAGATTCCAGATTTTTTATTTTCATGAAATACACACTTATTTCGCTTACTTCATGTAACATGCAAACTTAAAATTCAATTTTATTTATTTGTTTAAAGGGTGTAATAAGACCCTTAACGAAGCCGAAGGGCACTTGTTCTCACCGTCAATGCGATATTTTTTTTTGTTCTAGACCATACCTGGGAACCTTCTAGTTACGGAGATATTGGGTGTCAAAGTTCCAACTTTTTCACAAGTTTTTTTTAAAATACATGTTTTTAAAGTAAGATTTTCACTTGAAACACCTCCACGACCCCCGTACTATTCCATCCATTCATCAACACAATGTTCTGAGTGCGTCACATCGAGTCCTACTGTAAAACGTGATTTTTCACCCAAAAAAAAAAGTTGTTTCCCAAAAATTTTTTTTTCCGTAAAGTTACTTAGTTTGATGAAAGCACGGAAAAGAAGAAGAATAAGCAAAGAAGCATTCAGTAGAATGCTTGGTTGACGGCTTCGTGAAGGGTCCGTTTACACCCTGTAGATAGAGTAAAATTATACAAAGTTTTTTATTTATTTAAAAAACCTTACACTATCATTACAAGGTTTACCCTAATGCGACGGTTAAGAACTTAAACTAATAACCTAAACTATATACTTACAATAACCAAATTAGAAAAACTAAAACTAACAACATTATTAAATTATTACACCATTAAAACACAAAATGTACCATAGCATAATTACTTACATAAGCATAAACACAAACATCCTCCCGACTCCTTCACTAATAAAATAAGGCCGCGTCCGCCCTGATAGAGCGAGCAGCAGAAAGATTACATTAAAATCCACAAAGTGATTCACTTAGTAGAAGCATCCTGCCTATCCTTGCGGTAATAATAACACCGAGCTCCAATCTAGTTAGCAGCTATCAAACTAGTTATAACCGTGGTATATAAGGCGTTTATGGCGAATAACACCTTCATCATCTGCCTAGCTTTTCCAACTGTGTTGTGGTCGGCTTCCAGTCTAACCGGATCAGATGGGTACGAGTATTTTACATGGAGAAACTGCCTATCTCACCTCTAAAACCTAGTTAGTACTGGGTAATACAATACTCCTTGGTAAGACTGGTTGTCAGTCTTTCGTCTGTCGAGTACAGCTAGCAAATTTTATTTGACCTTGTATTAATCATTTGTACTTAACATTGGGTGTATAATTCTCAACTGCGTTGTGGTCGGCTTCCAGAGTCTAACCAGATGCATCTGAATACCAGTATTAAACATGGAGCGACTGCCTATCTGACCTCCACAACCCATTTGGTACTGGGTAATATGATAGTGGCTCGAAAGTTTAACAACCAGCCTTAAAAAGGGGTTTTAAGGCTGGTTGTTAAACTTTCGAGCCACTGACTACCAGTTACGACTGTCAAAGATCTACAAATGACAGCTGGGACAAACGGCTTAACGTGCTTTCTGAACACCTAGAAAACTCGGTATGTAATGGGTGGTCCACGGACCAACCTTGGCAAGCGCGGCTTTACCCAAAGATCGACCCGAGCGGCTGTTATTATTTAGCGACGAGCTGTTCGGCGAATAACACCAATGAAGCTAAAAACGAAAAGTACATGTAAACTCCGTTCAGAAACTGTCTTAGAATATTGACACAGACAGCTCTTGAATGGGGTTCACTCGTAAAAATGCTGATCGCGTTCAGTTTGTCTCGTGAAATTCACCCCTAATTGACGATCAAAGTTAGGAGTTGTGTTTTAGTTTTCTAACGCACGGGCGCCTGCATTAATTGGTTACCCTTCTTTTCTAGAGGAGGTATTTGTATGCGTGTAAGGTACCCAATCAACGCCGACAACTGAATATTCCTATCACTCTGTATCTTGGGCCCTATCAGAATACTAGCGCAGTCACATTTTTTTTAATGTTACAGCACCATGCTGAGATAGGGGTACATTTGTCCTTTTGGCTCGTTCAGAACCAATTTATTTTAATGTTTTTTTTTCTTCTTATGTTTACTTCTTATATAATTTTGTTTTCTTTATTTATTTACTATACACATAATTTACATTTTTAAATATTTTTATACAAAATAATATAAAAAAAAAACATTACAAATATAAAAAATAGTGGTCCGCCGGTGTCGGGAGCAGGGTCCAAGCTACCGGTGGTTAGGGCAATAATGGTTAATTTTGTTTTATTGTTAATTTAATTATTTAGTTTGACAAATAAATACTTTTTTTTTCTTTCTTCCTGTCTTTATCTTAATCCGTTTTCCGTACGAGCACAAGCGATGCGCATGCTGTGAAAACGACTGCGATGAAAATAAATGGAATAAATTGCTTCGAGCATGCCACTTGTCATCGTATTCAAGTGAAAGAAACAATCGGAGCACGCGCGTATTGCTTTGTGCAAGTCGAGCCGCTATAGTCAAATCGCTTTAACTAGGCAAAACAAGTAAATGCGAACTTGTACCAAAAACTCGCAATTGTAACGATAACTATCGCTACCCACACTTGCTGTCGCAAAACTGTCATATAGCGTATCACAATAAGCATAAGCATAATCAGCCTATAATGTTCCCACTGCTGAGACACACGGCCTCCTCTCTATGAGAGGGAATGGGCTATAATCCACCACGCGGGCCCAGTGCGGGTTGCCAGATGTCACATGTCTTCGATTTTTTTGGTTCTAGGTCATGCCGGTTTCCTCACGATGTTTTCCTTCACCGTTTTTGAGAGCAGTGGTGACGAAATAAATTACACAAAGTAATGCGCCTGCCTGGGTTCGAACCCACGACTTACTGTTCGTAAGTCGGGACCGCCACCATTGGGCCACCGCTGCTCTCTATCACAATAAAGGACCTGTGTAGTATGAATTTATGTGCGATAGAGTTTTTGATACAAGTTCCTTTTCATTTGTTATGTCAGCTCAAAACAATTCTACTATAGTCGTCTCCCCTGAGGTCGTGAACGGAGTGCAAAAGTGACACCTGGCATGTCTTATTCTTCAGAACGTTTTTATCAACCGTATTTTTTATAGATTCAATTAAAGTAAATTAACAAGAATAAAATCTCACCTGGAGTTAAGATTAAGATAACGAGAGTTTTTCAGGGAACCAAACAAGCTTAACTGAGGATTCACAAAAACCTGATTAGAGATAAGAGGCTTTTATTAATTTTAATTGTTCTTCAGAATCAGACTCGGCTTTTTCCTGTTCTGGCGACACACTTCTAATGAATGAGGTTTCATATTTTAGCAAAACTTTAGGTACATTTCAATGCAATTGCTACGACCTCCCATGTCAAAAATTATACTTCGTAATTCCAATGTGAAACAAAAAAAAAATACAAATAAGAAAGAAGTTATGAAAGACCCATTTTTAAGCCTATGGCAAAACGCGACGCAATTATATTTATTTATTAATATAGGTTCACCAACAGCTTGTGTACAACATATCTTAAGTATACATAACTTTTATTCTTGGACTTACACAGTCGCCAATTACAGGTTAACGAGCATTCACAAAAATAAGTGAAAACATAAGAAAAAAAAACACAAACTTAAACGAGTGGCTCTAGATATCAAATTCAACAGTAACCTCCTTACATTTAAAGGGTTTACTTAGCGTACGAAAAATAATATAAAGAAAAACGGTATCGCTACTATTTTAGTAACTGATTACGACTAAAATTAAAAAAAAAAAAACAATTTTCGGCATAAGCACGCCGAATTTCCAACGTATATTTTCGGTTATAGTGTCGCATCACTAATTCAACCATTCTTATCGCCGAATGTATTAAACAATAGGTACCGACATTCACAGATATTGATGAAGCCCCTGCCCCAATTTCCCTTATAACTCGTCTTTCAGTTTTAGTCCGTTCACCTAGAAACTTGTGTCTGACAGCCTTTATTATACAAGATGTATTCGAAATTGTGGGACAAAATTGAAGCTGTCCTCATAGCAGTCTATCTATAGTCGATGTGGGTTAAGAAAATGGTATCGACAAGAGCCTAGAAGGTATTTGCTGTTGATTATTATTGGTTGGAAATATACGTTTACTGTTTTGCTCGACTATCTTCAGATTGACTTCCGACCTGACCTTTTTGATGAAAAACGTAATATTATCATGATTATTTGGGGTCAGCGCAGTATGCCATCTTCTTAAATTTTGACAGCGCGGTTGGCGCAGTGGCTGAGAGATTGACTGCTGCGCTGTGTGTCGCGGGTTTAATTCCCGCACGGAACAAATATTTGTATGGCCTATAGGTAGTTTTTCCGGGTCTGGCTATTTGTGTATGTGAGTTTAAATGTTCGTAAAACGCACCCATGATACAGAAGAAATTCCTAGCGTGAGGCAACGTCTTTTAAAAAAAATACTTCTCTAACACTCGTCATCTCAGCAGTCAGCTCCTTTCTAACCATTTATCATTCTTCACTCAGTCCATCTTTAGTTTCTTTGGTCTACTTTAACTCTTATAGCCTTTAACTTTCCTAACGTGTAAAACGTTATATACACCGTGACTTTTTAGTCGTCTTACAAAGGTGGTCCACTCAATGTATCCGACATAAAATACCTCTAGGCGCCATTTTTTTTTACCATTAATTAATTAAAAGGTTCACAGCAAAATAAATAATAAATTAGAATTATGAAACATCCTGTTATTAGCGTTTACATGCCAAACGGTAGAACATACCTATCCAACGCACGAATCGAGTAGATCATCGCTCGCAACAGGGTGTTTCAATTACGTCATGCATCATAATAATGTATAATATTTTTATTTTAAAATTATTCAAATCTCATAAATACAATTTTTTTTATGAATGTTTATTAGTCATTGGATACATGAAGTGGGCTACCCATACAAGAAGTTTGGTAACCCAAGAACAATTCTACATTAGTTAACCAAAACAATACAATACAAATGTTGATCCAGCTCCTTGGCTACATATACTATATTCCAGTGGAATCATAGAGAACTATAGAACTATACAGCTTTCAATTCCACGTCGTCGTTGGAACGTACGTTCATCTGTACGTAGTCCTTTGTTTCATGTGGTGTTACGTATTGTAGCCAGCGGTTAGGTATTGTTTTAGTTAGGAATGTTATACGATCCTTTGACGTCATCCTTTAACTATGATTTTGTTGGTACATGTCTTTTAGTTAGATTTTGAGTGTGCCATGGTTCTTTTTTCTTTGAATGGCATTTCAGGAGGGCGGTATTTATTTATTTTATTTAACAATTTATGTACACATTAAATACAGAAAAGAAGAAAGGAACAGAAAATAGTACAAAGGTGATGATTATTTCTAAAGAAATCTCTTCCAGCCTACCTGCGAAAGGAGATAATAAAAAAAGAGATGTAGACATAGGTATGTATTTATGAATTAATTGTCTGAGGAAATGACATCCTACTAATATTATAAATTCGAAAGTTTGCGAAAATACGGGGGTTTTTCGTGGTAAGATAGAGGTGCGGAAAAGCAACAAATCTGTTGTTGGAAAAAGTATCGCGTGATGGTTTACGAACCGCAGAACGGATGGTTTTGGTTAAAACTATTTTGGGTTTTGTATTATATTGCTGTTACTGAACAATCAACAGAGCCCCCACTATATGCCGTGTTGCTGACATTTTACGAAGAGAATAATACTATTTTCTTCAAAAAACAAATCTCAGTTGCTTTGACAGGCGGCACGACTGGTTTCACTACTTAAGAAAGCATTTTCAGAAAGCGTCATAGCGATTGGGGGGCTAAGCTGCTGTGGTTTGTGATTGGTCATCTTTGAAACTGTCCCTTACTTCTCAAAAATTAAACGTGCATGTAAAACATGTGAAAAACCCTTTTGTTTCAGATTAGAATATTAGGTTCTGCTTATTATATGTACCATCATCATCATTATTTCAGCCGAAAGACGTCCTTAGCTGGACATAGGCCAGAGGCCTGCCCCAAAGGGGAGGTTTTGCTGTAATTGCCTCGCTTGGCAGGCTGGTTGGCGATCGCAGTACAGTTGTTAAAAAGCACAGAGAACGCTGCTGCCCATTCTCTGGTCAGTCCCTTAGTTGCCTCTTACGACACCCACGGGAAGATATGGGATGGTGCTATTGTTTACGTCCGACACCATACAGTACATCATCTGCCTAGCCTTTTCCCAACTATGTTGGGGTCGGCTTCCAGTCTAACCGGACGCAGCTGAATACCAATATTTTACATGGAGCGACTGCCTATCCGACCTCCACAACCCAGTTAGTGCTGAGTAATACGATACCCCTTGGTAAGACTGGTTGTCAGACTTTTTGGGCCACTGACTACCTGTAACGACTGTCAAACATCTACAAATGACAGCTGGGACCAACGGCTTTACATGCTTTCCGAGGCACGGAGGAAACTCGGTATGTAGTGAGTGGTCACCCATCCACAGACCAACCTAGCCAAGCACGGCTTAACCTAAAGATTGACCCGAGCGGCTGTTGTTATATTTAGCCACGAACTCCTACCATACAGTACAATATGTATGATAAGCTTTATATTTATTAGAGACTGCTCATCAAATAATCTATAACAAGTAGTCCAAAGAATCCTCATGATTAAAACAGCTCTCGTCTTCAGCTGGAGAACCTCAGTGAAGTTCTAGAGAAATCTAAAACATTCCAATACGCTTTGTCGACAAACTTCGGCTAGAAGCTCCGATTGTAAAGGTCGATCGCTGATTGTGAGACGTTAAGAGAGCACCGAGTACCTACGACACTGAGTCAGATGACATCCGATGCGAGTTTCCAATTTCTTAATGAAAGGTCGCGATGTTCTGTGAGCGGATTGATTTATGCATGACATCATTTCTGTTCTTGCCAAAGAGGTCAACGGAAGTACCATCAAATTGTCATCAGGGCACTCGAAAAAGTATAAAATCGGCACCTTTGAAATTCTTCGTGGTAACGATATTTTATGTGAAAGAAAGAAAAAAATATTTATTTGTCGCAGGGACATGACGTGCATCATACAAAATGACAAAAAAATACAATAATGACAAAAATACAATAAACATATAACGCATAACAAATATTTATAATTTCAACAGGACGGGACAAGAAAAAAATACGGTAACATATTGCACGTCGTGACTGCGACAAGCAGGTTACCACTCAGCATGATGCTGTGCTACGGGGAGCCCACGTGATTGTGTTATTTCATGGCCAACCTTACCACCCCAGTTATTGGTAGCTTTTAATCGTATTTGTCAGTCCCATAAATGTTTTACTTCTCCAATATCGTTTTCACTGATATCGTTTTCTATGTTAATCAGAGGACCTGTTTTCAACGAGATGTAGCAGCCACGGAGTCTGGATTTGTGCCCCGTTGATGGACAATAGGCTCGCCCCCATTAGCCCTAACCCTTCGAGGATTACTGGCGTGATGTTATGTTATGTTTACTGTATTTATAAATCAGGACCAAAAGCTTAACCAGTTTTTATACTTAAATGTGTCTGAGAAAATAACACTGAGGTCTTGCAAAGATAGGTGCTGTATACTTGATCCCAGCCTTATTTCTCTTGGTAATTTGATTCGTTCCCCACACAGCTCGCAGGTTCAGACTTGTAATACTGCCGAGTGAACGGAATGAGGACAGTATCTAATCAACACGTTCGCAAATTAGCAACTGCGCTACATGCTCTGCTCATTCTATGTTAATTTCTAGATGTGAGATATAGGGCGCCTGCTTGGCTGTGCTATTGTTTTCTAGGTACAGGGCGTGTTATTACTCATTAACTTTAGAAACGGGATATTTACCATGTTTACTTTTTGGTTTGAGTTCCCGATATTTCGGCGCTGTTGCAAGCACCATGATCATGGATAAACTGAAGTTATTGCGGGTGGTTTATAAGCAGACAAATTCAAAACCAAAAAGTAGTTTATTCCCACAAAACGGCACGGAAGTGACAAACATCAAGGAGTCGAGTAAAGAAAAATTAAAAATGGAAGTAAAGTAAAGTAAACATGGTAAAAATCCCGTTTCAAACGTGAATAATAATGTTAGTGACCATGACAGTTTAAAAACTTGTGTTATTTCTGTCATGAAAATAAAGGAAAAATTATTCAGTGTCATTGTTACGGTTTTTCAGGGATGACGATGTTTCCGAGAGCTTAGCAACCAGTCTTACTAAGGGGTACCTTTATTTGGTTAGGTAGGCAGTCGCTTCATGTAAAATACTGGTATTTAGCTGCATCCGGTAAGACTAGAAGCCGACCCAAATAAATTTGGGAAAAGGCTAGGCAGATGAGGAAAATGTTTCCGAGATCAAGGGTTCATTTTGTTATCAACTTTTAGCGTTAAACGAAAAATTACTTAATTATATTTAGTTCTACTCCAACCTAGGCAGACAGAGTGACATTCTCCCAGCTTTACCATAGTGGAAAAGTCAACATTTTATTTGATTGGCATGGGCGAAAAGTTGATATCAATACCTGCTTATGCCTGCGAGTTAGTTCACATGGAAATGTTTATGTGCTATTCCAGACTATATATACTAGACTATATATCTATGTGCACATCCAAATCGGTTTTGCTGTTCTGGCGTGATTGAGTCACAGACATCCATCCATCCAAACTTTCGCATTTATACTAGTAGTAAGATTGCAGTAGAAGGCGCTTTAGCAATACGAAACATTTTAAAAGCGACTGTCACTTTCCCTCGACCTACCACCGGAGGACCTTCGGTTCAATATTCAACCCTAGAAAAGTTTAATTGGGTTTTTAGATGGGTAGAAATTCTAAATAGCGGTCCGGACTTCCGATTTGTGCTTTAAGTGGGATTTTAGGATGAAATCAAAATTAAACAGTCCATGTGTGGGATTGCCATACCCTATTGCCCACCCTTTCAGAAGATACAGGCGAGACGTTATGTAAGAAGAATACTTTTGAACCGTCGAGTTATTTGAACCCAGCAAAAACAAAACTCTTTCATCCACCGACATAGGTGTCGGCAAACACGATTAAACCCTTTAATCTTAATAAGTTTACGGGTATTATGTTACTCATACACCTCACAGTTTGGCCGCGACTTTGCAAACATAATATTCATGAAATCCTTCCTTAATTAACACTATTAGTGGTTTGGACTAATCTTTTCACCGCGGCTTTAGCTATTTTCGCGTGGCTTGTGTTTCATCTCTCGTTTCAGCGGTTTTATATAGGAGTAGTTTCATGTCGGAGGAGCTCGTGGCTTAATAATAACAGCCGCTCGGGTCGATCTTTAGGTTAAGCCGTGCTTGGCTAGGTTGCTCTGTGGATGGATCCTCCGTGACTCGGAAAGCACGTTAAGCCGTTTTGCCGCGTGTTATTTGTAGATATTTGACAGTCGTTAGGTAGGCAGTGGTCCAAAAAGTCTGACAATCAATCTTACCAAGAGGTTCGTCTTACCCAGTACTAACTTGGTTGTGGAGGCCAGATAGGCAGTCGCTTCATGTAAAATACTGATATTCAGCTGCATCCGGTTCGACTGGAAGCCGATCCCAATAATATAGTTGGGAAAAGGCGAGGCAGATGATGAGTTTCAAGCCGTGGTGCAAAATAAGAGTCATTCCCGGTTCAACCGGGATTCCTGGACCAGTAGTGCCCTGGATGCACCAGAGGTGTATTAAAGTATCATCAATCGTAGATACTATTCTGTTGCATTCTTTTGCTATTAAGCAAGCTGGTATCAGATCACAATAAACTTCCATACACTCATCTCATTTCATTTTTCGATTGTTCGGTAGCCGATTGCTGAAATGTAACATCATTAGATCGGTTCACTAAAATTAAATATTTCACTTTTGATTCATTTTGTGTTCAAACATTTCATTTTGAGTTCAAGATGCTGAATGGAAAAGAAAAGCAGGCGGTAACGGCTCTATAACAAAATTTAAGTGTCCACCTCCCAGTTTCATTCATCATTATCTGATTCCACACAAAAATGGCTTCCATAAACGACAAAATCGGTACCTATCTATCGACATCTCGACCACGGCACCTCACCCCAGGCAAAACGGTCACAGTTAAGCATAATTCCTGTGAAGTAATTATCGTTAATATTAACCCGAACAGCCCCAAAAGGCTGATTCCCAAAAGATAAAGAATAAAGCGTTTATAAAATAAACGGTTACGCAGGGAGACACGTAATCGCTCCCGAGTGGTAACCGAACGTGGCAACCGTCAACCTGTCGCTTTGAGCAACCGCGGCAACCCGTATCAACCTACCTTGTTTCACGTAAATAATATGGCACCTTAACATAAAGTAGGTAGAAAATGTTGTATTAGGATTATTTTCGGGTGTAACGTGATATTCTTTGTACGTAAAAAGTGTAGACAAAGGATTTTTGAACGTCCAAAAAAGGTTTTCTTCTACGAGTAAATAGGATTGGCAGCTACAACTACACGTTTATGATAAATAGGAGCTGAATGTGAATAATAATGTTGATTGATTGGTGGATAAAAGAAAGGTCAATGTAGGAATACGCACTATTTATTGATTTATTTATCTTTATCCATTCCAATAACTTTTTCCGCCATCTGTCATTCAAGACAAAGAGAAATAAGTATTTTTAGATCTACACGCGATCAAATAAAGAAAGCGCTGATAAGTAATAAAAGGTTAGTGTCTTCTACTGTGAGATGTGGTATTTGGTCTGTTATGTTGGTATCCTGCAATATTTAACTTTTCTTATAAAGAAGAAGAGTAGAAGAGTCGGACAATGTAGGGCAAATAGTACACTCTTTGCCATAACTCACACCCACTATATTATTGCATGTTCTTTATTTATTTATCTACACATTTTTGACATTTTAAAAAAAATCCTATAAAAAATGTATAAAAAGGCATTTTTTTTTCTCTTTATTTAAGGGGCTTGTTCATTTTGAAGATGTCGCACCTGAAAAAAAAAAAAAAAAAAAAAAAAGGCATTTAAAAATATAAAAATAGTGGTCCGCCGGTGTCGGGAGCAGGGCCAAGCTACCGGTGGTTAGGTTAATTCGATTTATTTTTAACTGTTTATAAAAATTTAAAAGAATATTTGAACCACCTAATTTACCGTTTAACAAACCGTAATTTGACATTTTTCTTTGACATACAACCTAATTTAGTGCAATAAACACTAAGGATAAAACAAGTATCGTATTAGCTCTATTTAGGAGTAGGAGGGTTCGTATTTCACAAATTACAGACTAAAGTAAAACCCCATTTGAACAAAAGTGTTTTAAAGTCAGACTAAATGTTCAAAATGTAGGTTTCGAGCCAATCTAGATTACAGTGGGAACGAGATATTCAGAGGAATGGACCAAAAAGATGTAACATTTACTTCGGTTACCACGCAAAACACGAGAATATAATATTTAGACTTATTCATAATATGAGGCAACGTTATTAATTCTGCTCTCCGGCTGAGCAGAGCAAGATATCTCGTTATTCTTGACAGTATCCTAGACGTCAGTAAACTTATGCTAATTTAAAAGAGGTACAAAAGTATACTTACTTAATTAAACTAGAAGAAGTTCTAAAGGATATACATGCATAAACTCACGCCTTTTTCCCACGGGGGTAGGTAGAAACCACAGAACGCCACCTGCTACTATCCTTAGATCGTAGCACGTGGCGTTACTCCTTTGGCCTCGTTCACATTCACACATCTGCTCATACACGCACGCCGGTTGCGAGTACTATGCGCCTGACCTTTTTGAAGAACCTAACCAATAAGGTCATTTTAAGTCCTTCTGTCTTCTAAAGGATATCTTCCAGGCAAACGTGTAATAAGGTGTCTTCGAGATTAGAGCAATGTCGAAGACACCTTATTACACGTTTTACCAAAACTTCTAGTAAATTGAAACTTCACTAACCTTAAAACTATCTAGTTGTCACATTGCATTAGTGTCAAGGCCAAAATAGGCCTCGACGTTTTATGACATGCAAGTGGGATTCTGAGGAGCTCGTGGCTTAATAATAACAACCGCTCGGGTCGATCTTTAGGTTAAGCCGTGCTTGCCTAGGTTGGTCTGCGGATGGGTGACCACCCATTACATACCGAGTTTCCTCCGTGCGCCTCGGAAAACACGTTAAGCCGTTGGTCCCGGGTGTCATTTGTAGATCTTTGACAGTCGTTAGATAGTCAGTGGCCCAAAAAGTCTGACAACCAGTCTTGCCAACAGTACGTATTACCCAGTACTACAGCGCTCCATGTAAAATACTGGTATTCAGCTGCATCCGGTTAGACTGGAAGCCGACCCCAATATAGTTGGGAAAAGGCTAGGCACATGATGAAGTGGGATTCTGAGGGTAGTAGAGCAAAGCCTACCAAACAATAACAATATTTTTGACCGATTTATTTATAGGCGGTGACTCTAGCTCTGAAAATACAAAATTAGGGGACTAGTTCACCTCATTTAGACCGCTTTTCTAAGTCAGGTCCTCTGACTACACCAACTAATACATGATACGGAACAAACCACGTCCCATGGGAGATGAATGGGCTTGAAACAGACAATATGACCTTAATTTATTAAAGGTCCGTTCGGCCAATGACCAGCTAAAGCTTATTAATAGTAACCCAACCTGTGTCGCTAAGGAGGAATTTTTCTACTTACTTTATATTCTAAATGTAGCGAACCCCAGATGAAACAAATCGATCGGAAAAGGTTTTTTTCTATGCTTGGGTAGTTCGGAAATATATTTGTATTTTAAAGGCTACATTATGTAATTGAATTTTACCTTTGGTAGACCTTCTTGCTCCGAACAAACGACTTTTAACCTTCATGCCTATGTATTTAAGTTACTTATCTAACAACTTGACTAGTTATTAATGTAATATGTAGGAGGAAGGCTAGACAAATATTTGTCTTTATGATCAAAAACATGGTTTCTAGAACGGGGAGAATCAATGAGGATAAATATTTGTACGGTAAAGACAGGCTTGATTGCTTAATTAATTAAGGCTAATACCGCGCGTGCTGGTACGAAATTGTGCTAGAATAGAGTAAGTACCTAGAAAGACTTGGAAGAGGTCTTGAATCAGCAGTGGAAAAACACTGGTTTTCAAATAAATAAATCAACGAAGAACATCATTCTTCAAGGGCTTCATTAGAGGAAAGAGAGATATAAAAAAAAATCCATCCCAAGTATTTTTCAAAAAAAATCTCTTGGACGTCTATTCTTGGGTCACTTGTATTGCATAATTATTATGCCAAATGGACTCAACCGCCGAAATGTCAGCAGCATCTCATTTGTACGCATACACAAGTTTCCCACATGCCATTGGCTGTGGTGTGTAGACTCGATAAATGATCAGACACAACCACAAAAAAATTATAGCAAGTACAACTTGATGACATTATTTCTGGAGATTCAAGATGGCGGCAATGGATGTGGGGAAAATTCTGCCATATTCGCCACGCTTGACAGGCAGTGAGGTGACCGCGTATAATGTTATTAGTTAATAGCCGGATGCTGGCCATCTCTGCGGAGTAATCCTGTAGGCAGCTGTCTCACCACCAGCGAGGGAGTGACAAGCTATCAAGCATTTTATCTCTTAAAACCGCACAGGTCTACAACAGATGTAAGTGCCGTGTCAGTAAAAGATATACATATATTAATAATTGATCGCTGACTATTCACGCGTCATGCCGGCGAGTACTCTCTCCACAGTGACAAGAGTTATCAAGGAAAAAACTCGCTCAACGACGCCCGTTTGGCGGGCAAAACACTCGCCGAGAGACTCGTGCTTAGTACAAACGTATACCAGAGTGTCTGGGTACGTGTAATCACCCGTTGCACTCGCTCATAGCCCAGAGACAAAACCATCTGAACTACTCACTCGCACTCATGGCATGCAAACTCGTTTCTAGTTTTTTTTTTGTTATCCAAAATATGCTTGCGTGGCCTAATGTGGTTGATAATAGCTCTACTCACTTACGCTAATCGTTAGCAGTGAGACTTGTGCCTTAGTCTCCCCGACGAGCCCCGCAGAGCCCCCCCGAGCGCCGACGAAGCGACGAAGCGAACTTATGCATGTTACGGAACATACGCTGATATAAGGCAGCTGTTTTTGTTTATTAGGGTAGCTGCAGAATGTTGCGACAGCGCGCGTTTTTGTTCTATATGTCATAGTTATTTGTTTTTGCTCTGTATTTTAGAGTGGAACTCGGTTATGAACTTATGACTTATACATACTAGATTCAAACACAGATTTATATGAACCGAGTTGTTCAATGCATAAGTATTTATGTTCGCTAAAAGAACACACAGTTAAGTATTTAACTAAATTCTAGATTATAGGTTATGATATAGGTTGTATGTTTTTTTTTATATTACAAGACTATCTGGAGCCAGCCCTACTTCATCATTTTAAAAATAAAACTTTTATTTTATTTTGGCCTCGTTTTATTTAGAGAAGACGACAGGTAAGATTTATCGAACGATGAAATAAATTGGATGAGTGAAAGTCTCTGTGGTCTTATGAAAACTAACTAGATACCTACATTATAAAGTTTTTTCATATGGAGCTACGGCGTAGGCGTTGACCCCGCGCCGTAGCACTGCGTAGCGTTCGTCTACGAGAAAGTTTTTTCGTAGACTCGTAGACGAACTTTAGATGCAATCAGTACAAAAAATACATATTTGGGTTTGACGCGCCAGGAGGCACATTTGAGCATATTATTCGGTCCGTGTAAGTTTATTCAAATATAATGTTTTATTTCTAATTTTTTTTTAACAATGGTTATATTTGCAGCAAGTAGTCATTAGTTTGGTATCGATGGTGCCAAGTTCGTAGGCTTGTGAATATTCAGCAGCCAACTTAGAGTGTGAGTCGATCCAAATATACATACATTGAGTAGTGAACATACAGGCAGTAAAGCCCTATATACCAAGGCAATAGTTTATTCCAAATCGAATGCCACGTGATACGAAAACCGAAGCAAGATTCCGACTCATACAGAAACGATTTTTTACTGTTTCAGAATTCGTCTCTTAAGGCACGGACTCCACTTAAGCAGAGATGAGCAGAGCGGAGATGACGTGTCAAATTCAAACAATCACAGGAGAGACGAGACACGCGATGTGGTCGATTCCCGCAAGTCCCCTCTCCACTCCACTCGTCTCCTTTTTAATGGAGTCCCGGCTTAAGGGTTATTTACATTTGCTTCAGTCTAAAAGCGTTTTAATTGTGAAGTGTACTCGCTGAAGTGTATACGGTACTTATGACAAAAAAACTATGTTTTTATTTTTTGTCTGTTTGTATGTCTATTTTTTCCGGCTAATCTCCGAAACGGCTAGACCGATTTTGACAGGACTTTTACTGGCAGATAGCTGATGTTATAAGAAGTAACATAGGTAGTAACTTTTATTGTTTTTAAAGGATTAGGGTTCCGTGCAAAAATAAATGAAAACCCATGAAATTGTTAACAAAATCGATTACCACATACAACATTTAACAGATTCAAATAGGGAAGAGATATTTTTTTATAATAATTTCACACGGGCAAATGTCACGGGCAACAGTTAGTACACTATATAAGGTCCCATTAAAATAGATGAACAAATTTTAACGCAGCGTTCAGTACGCCTAACCAAAGATATCCAAGCAAAAAAAAAACAATGATTAAAGTGATTTTATTTTGACCTGAAATAATAAATTGCACTCTAGAATAAACACATCCATTGTGGGTAGCTACTTACAAGAACACGCCCCCCTAGTCAGTTCTGTTAATATCATTATGTACTTAACCATAATAACTTTCAGTTGACTAACATTTTTAGTGTATTTTCGTTAGCTGATTTTTTTTGTTGTTGTATTTTTACCATTGTCCTTATTTTGTTGGTTGAATGATTTCTAAAAGTTTGTCCATCTATTTTAATGGGACCTTATATTATAAGTTATATCCGTATAGAGGTTTTAACCACCTCATAAAATATTTTAAACCATAATTCTTTCTTCTTTATTGTGTGGTTAGTTCGTAACCTGGTGTCAGAGTTTTTATGCTGCCCATGGGCCTCTGACTTGGCTTTACATGCCGTCAAGAAATATCTCTCAGGCATGCTGGTTTCCTCACGATGTTTTCCTTCACCGAAAAGCAAGTGATAATTATACTATACGCACATGAATCCGAAAAATCAGAGGTGCGTGCCTTGGGTTCGAACTCGAGACCTATGACTTGGCAGTCCGACGGTCACACCACTAGGCTATCACTGCCAAAACATAATTGTTACAAGTGGTAATTTCAGGCACTAATTTGTTTTTCTCTTCAAACCCTCCCTCATTGAGTGCTATTCCTATAATTTCCACCATTATTAGCGTCTATTAGTATCGATTCGAATACCTAATGTGTTGCTTTAATTAGTCTGGTTTTAATTAGCGTATATTTTAGTAATTGTACTGCCGCAACAGCTTGTATACTAATAATGTTTAGAACGTAACCGAACTATACGTATATCGGATACAATTTTAACAACACTTTCTACACCTTTTTTTGTTGAGCCTTCCATTTTATTTTATTTATTCGGGAAAATAAACAGCTATATGTCGGATTTGTCAGGATTTACTCCGTTAGGCTTGTACAATGTACATCATGTGGGCAGACGATGGGTTTCGTGCTATGAAAACGCACTGGGTGCGGTACACTGTTTCTAGCAAAACTAACGAATTACTTGAAATTACAACTTAACACAACAACACGGAGCACAATGAATCGGATACAGTTCCAAGACGTCTCAACTCCGCCGCAATCAGACATTGACTGTCGCCCTCGCCTCGAGCTGGACATCAGGGCTCTGTAGAAACACGCTGTGGTGACAGACTAGCAAGTAGGTTGCGTGATGTCACCATCGGCGCACTTCCGATTCATTTCATGTCCATACTAACGACCGGATCCGACAAACACATTAAAATCTTATAGTAAGTTAAATACAAATGTATAACCTACGACAAGTTCCACAACATAATTATTAAAAGTTATATCTAACAGTGCGCTATTCTAAGCTGAAGTAATCAATTAATAGTGAACTTAAACACAGACAGGCAAGCAAACAACAGCAAGAGAGGGAGAGAGAATATTAAATTAACTATTATAATCTAAAATTGTTTTGTAGATAAGACTTCTATTATTTTTTTACCAGGGACAGAAAAGAAGTCAATGTCCTCAAAGATCTTGTTGTATTGATTACGGCGGTGTAGGGGTGCTTGCAAGCCAGCGTTTGTACGACAAGGACTTACTGCAAATAAAGGTCTTGCGCAGACCCCACGGCATATCGTTATTCTGGGGACTAAAGAACTAATTTTGATGCGAATATCGATAAAATCATAAGTATAGCACAGATCAAACAACACAATTCGTCTAGACTTTAAACTTTGCAGATTATATTTCTTCAATAGGTCATTGTAATGAGTTCATCAGGTTAGCAGTGGCAGCGGCTATAATTCATTCTCATAGATCCCCATGGGACAAGCTAATTTTAATTGCCTTTATCGGAAAGCCAATTGCCTAGTCTTTATAATTAACATACAAGGACAGCAATGGCACCTAGATACCTTTTTAAAATATACTTTTTGTGAAAATATAACTTCACGCTTGTGTGTGTCGAAGGGTTAGGCAGAGGTGTATCTAACAGCACACCCAAATTTCGCCAGTTATGTGTAAATCCCATGTTTAAGGCCTATTGTCATCAACCGGGCAAAAAGACTCCGTGGCTGGCACTGAGAAGTTCCTGATGGAAAAACCCAATAACACTTAGCCCTATCTTGGAAACGAACCCACTAGAGTTTAATATAAAGAGAAATCAACATTAAGTAAACCCAAGCCAGGTTCCCTTCACTTATTTGTATATGAAAAGCAATATTTTCTCAATTTATCATTTCTGAGAGTTTTTAAGGCGCTCGCTATAAATTTTTGCTCGATATCACAAACTTTCTTCATATATTTCATATAGGTGAGTGCTGCGGGAACTTTGTCAGGGTTCCCGCACCGCATTTTTTGTTATTTATATTTTTTCGCCGAAAAGTTCAACAAGAATTTATGTCAAGCAACTTATTCAATATCAACAAGACAGACACTGGGACAGAATAAATCAGAAAATAAATTCGTATTAGGCTTTATGTCATGTTTATTTGTTGAATAAACATCGTTGTTGAACGCTATTTTCTCGTAAATGTGTTAGAAAAAGCGCATGATATTTTTCAATTTACGAAATGTTTTTCGAATTCCTTTTCACTTTTAAAATAAAATGTTTAGAAAGAATTAAATCAAAAGCTTTTAACTAAATCCTAGGATAATCTGTAAGCCCCTCTGGTTTCTATTTAAGATTAAAAAATAATAAAGCCCAATTCGTAAGCAGAACCGAGTCAACCTAGTCAGAACATTAATTACAGATCCTCTAACCAACATAATTATCACTCGAGTTTGTTTATTCGATTTTCCGTCCGATTAATCGAACTCAATTTATCGGAATCGTCTTAGAGGCTCAAAGTACTTAAAGCGTTTTCCAATTCTAAGCAAGCGATTATTTATCACGGCATTAGCATACTTCGCTGGAGTAAATCCATCTTGTAAAGGGGATAATGATCAATAGAAGATGCTGTTCCAGCTGGAGATTGCCTCAACGCGTCATTACTCCTTGTCATGCATTAAAAGCTATTATATCGTGAACGTGACCGATTTGCCAATCTACTCGAAATTGTCTCCGATGTGCGGCGAAGAGTTGGGCTTATCGATTATGTAACTATCGATTGGCGATTCTCTCGTTCCCGATATTCGACCCGGTAACTAGACAGCTTTTACTTAAAATATGAAGTTACGTA
Organism: Noctua pronuba; assembly: GCA_905220335.1. Taxonomy (NCBI): domain Eukaryota; kingdom Metazoa; phylum Arthropoda; class Insecta; order Lepidoptera; family Noctuidae; genus Noctua; species Noctua pronuba. The sequence continues at coordinate 16,840,369 of LR999904.1, read as the reverse complement.
GTCTTGTTCAAAACTTTAGAAGATTTCATTGTTCAAAACACAACAACAACTTTATCAAAACCAAAATTCTACGTATAAATCAATTATTAACTCCCGAAATTTCGAAATCGATACCTGAATTTGAGAGCGAGAAACTAATTTCAACCGTCGCCGATATTTACAAATTAATGCTAAGTACGCGAACCTGCTCCATCGATAATGTATCGATGTTACTCGCGCTCACAGAGCGAGTTATCGATAAGTTACCTCACTGGGGGGTGCCGCGCTTGTCTTTGCTTTCAGACCAAACCTTGTTAGTTAAGACCATGTATTGTGAGGCAGTGACGTCATCCCCGAACTCTGACCTCATTGGTTATTAAATTGTGTAGGAATAGGGAATGTTGCGCAAAAATTGGAATGAAATTTCCTCCGCCATTACTCGGTCCGAGGCTCCGAGGGTAACTATCTGAACTTTGAGGTTACAAAGAGAACGATCCATCATTTCATATTTTGAAGTAATGGATTGTTTTGCTTTTTATTTGCGTTGTAAAGAGAAATAATATTGGATGTGAGCGGGGGTTTTCTGTTTATAAGTTTTACGTCAATGTCGATGTTTTTTAAGGTTGATAAATTACTTTTTAACAGAATTGATTTCTAAGTACCTTAATACTTGAATGAGTTCTAGGCTTTGCAGGGTGACAAAAGGGGTACCTAGGTGCTATTTGCAAACACAATCAATTAATTGCGTGATACGTCACATTAATTAATCAGAAAACATCTTCATTTGGCGGCCCCTATTTTATTGGGACACATTGATGTAAAACCAATCACTCAGACAATGTAACCTTACTAAAACGCAGACAGACTATCGCATTTTATTAGCCTGTATTACAGTCGAAATGTCATTGTTACTTCACGTCTCTTACCAAGTTTTCAGAGCAGTTCCCTTGAGGGTTAAGCGGAGCTTTGTAATACATAACAATGTCTATGTGCCGTCGCTTCAATCCGTCCGACGCAGAGACGTATTGTATTTCAATTAGGCTCAATTCACACTGGATTGCGGATGCAGTCTGCGCTCTCGCTTCAGTAAAAAACTATGGAATGGTAATGGGAATTAATGGTATGTTGATTATCTTTGTGATACAAAATATATGTGTTTTTGAACTTGGAATCTTTTAAGATATTTTTCGTGACAGACAGTTTAACGCAATACCTAAAATAGTGGTTCGAGAATTAAGAAATTTTGCCCAAGCATTCTTCTGATAAAGAAAGTCGAGCACTACGAAGATTTTTATAGTTCCGTACCTCAAAAGGAAAAAACGGAACCCTTATAGGATCACTCGCGTGTCTGTCTGTCCGTCGGTCACACCCAATGTACTCCGAAAGTGCTGGACCGATTGAGTTGAAATTTGGTACACATATGTAACTTGGTGATCCAAAGACGGACGTGTAACGTAAATTTATGAATAAAAATCATCCCCTACACGGGTTAAATAGGAGGTGATAATTTGTAATTTTCAATTTGGGTTATTAATGCTGTTGAAAACAATGTTGGGCGGTTGCTAGTTAGAAATATTTTGTTTGTTATTCGCCAGTCAAATGCTACACAGTGGCCATTTACGTAATTTAAAATTCTAATGCAAACATACATAAGTACCTACAGTTGGGAAAGCCAATTAAAACTATACTTTTCCCATTAGCCTGTTCTCTTTTGACTCTCAACCCTAAAAAAACAACCATCTAAAATATAACTTTATCGTAAAATATGATAACTTGATAACCCCCACACGGGACTAAAACATAACTGGTGAAATGTTTTTTATTTTTATTTATTTATTTTATTTATTGTTCACAAACGTACATTTTTTTAATCTACAATTTACTCGTCAAACTTGTGACAAATGTGTGTGTGTGTGGTATCTTCTGTAGATACACCTCTGCCTAACCCTTCTGGGAAATACAGTCGTGATGTTAAGAAAACGTGCTTTCTTCGGCAGTCGGTTAAAAGAACACTAAACAAACTACCCTCATTTGCATGCAGGAGCTGGTGTCACTTACTTCCGCAATATCTTGCCCAGCTGTGGCCATTTTTCTCAATGACATTTGACGTCAGGATGCAATAAGTTGGTACCGTGACACGGGACGTGCTTTTAGTATATATAGAGAAAATGCAAAAGGTCCTTTTGTATATTTAATGTCATCTAGATGTACAGAAAAGGGGTCAACCCCTTTCTAGATACCGACGATTATTGAGATGACCATTTATAGGGAAATGGGAAGTGTTATTTGGTTTTTCCGTCAGGAATTTTTCAGAAGCAGCGGAGTCTGGATTTGTACTCAATTGATGCCAATAGAGTTACCACCTACATGGGACTTAAACATAGCTGGTGAAATGTGGGCTGTACTATATAGAGGTGTACCTAACACCTCTGCCTAACCCTTTGGGGATTGCAGGCGTTAAGTTATGTTATGGAAGAAGCAGAAGACGTGCTGCGCCGTCCTCAATTATACAGGGTATAAACAGACTCTTCACGAAGTCGTCAACCAAGCATTATGTACATCAAACTAAGTAAGTTTACGCAAAAATTAATGATGGGAAACGACTTTTTTTTTGAGATGAAAAATCACGTTTTACGGTAGGACTCAATGTAACGCACTTAAAACATTGTGCTGATGGATGGATTGAATAGAACGGGGGTCGTGGAGGTGTTTAAAGTAAAAATCTTATATTAAAAACAAGTATTAAAAAAAAACTTGTGAAATAGTTGGAACTTTGATCCCCAATATCTACATAACTACAAGTGCCTTCCGGCTTCGTTAAGGGTATATTTACACCCTTTACCCTTTACAAGGGCAACATAACGATGATATTACTCCATACCATCTAATCAATATTCACTTTCATCTTTCCCTACTTTTAAATGCTTACTAAAATTTTCGTTAGGGCCATTTGCAGTTCAATTTCAGTATTTTATTTACTACACGAATCAACTGCCCAATTCTTTATTGCAACGGTAATACGCACGTACGAGCACGATTTGTCGCATCAGCCAGCACCGGCTAACATTTTAAACAGAACTTTAAGGCATATTATATAATCATTTCTTTCAACACTCGTTTATTAATACTACTGACCCCACACCCAGCGAATGGTAGCCATCTTGTTTTTTTAATCATTTGATCTAGGGTATGTTCAATGAAATGCTAATATCTTTGAATCTAAGAGATCTAGAGGCGTGCAAATGATTTTATTGTAAGGGTAAACGCCGAGACTATCAAATTATTAAATAAATTTTCCTGATACATAAGCGAAAAGAGCCTAAAACAATAAGAAATTACGCAATTTAACATAAAATGACTACTGTTTTTACATTTCCTACTCTAGTACAAAATTAACTCCTGAATGTTGCGTATGTTTTTACGTTAAATCAAAAGCATTTGAGTCAACCAACCAAAATCATATCAAAATATTGACTCAAACCCAATTATTTTAAGAATTATAGCCATTTGAACATAGCCGTGTCCCAGCACGTAGAGTCCACAATGTTGCCGGTACCCAGCAGCAGATAGATAAAGCACCAATTTACGAGTGGGAGTGAGATGCCAGTAAGTAAGTGAGTGGACAGCACGGAGGAAACTCTGCTATGACCTGAATCTTCTTTACATAGTCATGCATGTGTTCTGTGTAGACCTATAACTATCAACCCTTCTGCCTAACCTATTTAGTGGTGCCAGCCAAACGGCAAACTCTCAAACGAGTAACGCGTTTAACGGAACGTCGACGAAGTGAATAATGAATAAACGAGCCGCACTGAGAACAGACATGACGGACCGTGGTGCAAGTTGTGGGGGGACGAGAGAGTTGGCTCAAATGTTGGACCAATCAACTCAACGTGTGGTAGGTGAAAGTTTGATTGGTTATTAAAAATTTGGTGGTTGGCCTGCCTTGTGGAATGGAACTGCAGCTTGCGGGATTCAGCAGAATTGTATACGCAACCATATACCTAAGGAACAGTAAGTTAGTAAGTTCATCTTACTACTAAAACTATGAGCCATACAACTCACAATCCGCTCCCGTCCACCCTCCATCCCCCAGGCAATATTTCTGCAACGTGTAGCCTGCCATCCTCCGAGCTATCCCTCGAGATAAAGGCTGATGACGTCACGGGGAGCCCTCTTCCCAACATTATTAGCACCTTATCCTCTATATAAGTTATCACGCTGTTTATTTACTAACTCACAGGATTTCGGAGCTTATCTCAAGGATAACTAGGTTTAGAGGGATAATCTTTGCCTTGAATAGTCTTTTGCGAGGCAAATTATTTTTTAAGGTACGAATTTTGTCTAGAGGTGTTGTTTTTGTATTAAGTTGTTCGTGTCTAGAAAGGGTTTTGAGGTCAGAATATTCAGACTGTAAAATAATATTCATATTTTTATATGCATAAGGACTATAATGTTCCCACAGCTGGGACACAGGCCTCCTCTCTAAATATATGGTCCTATTTTGCGCAGCCGCGAGACACACAATATCTACTTTTTTAATTTTTTTTTGCTGTTGTTTAGGTTTAAGTTCTTTTTTCTTTTAATGCATATTGTGTTTTTGTGGCATGCGCCAAATAAACATTGTCATGTTTTCTTTTTTCTATCTTTCTTTCTTTCAATATGTCTTCTAATTTTTGGTTCTGCAGGTTTCTTTACGATGTTTTCTTCACCGTTTTTAGAGCAGTGGTGATGAAATAAATTACAAAAGTAATGCACCTGCCTGGGTTCGAACTCACGACTTACTGCTCGTAAGTCCTGGCCACGACCACTGGGCCGCTGCTATAAGGTCTCTTTTTATATGAATTAAAGAAAACATCGTGACGAAACAGAAATGACCTAGAACCTAAAACTCTTATGAAATGATCTGAGTTTCACCAACGCGCTTTGGGCTCGCCTTGTGGATGATTGCACGCTCTCTCTCACAGATAGGAGGTCTTTGTCTCAGGAGACGGCACGTTATAGGAGGTATATTCTAAAAAACACTTAAATTAAGTAGCATTAACTAAATAAATAAATAAGCATGTTTATTTATTTCGAAGGCATTATATTGGAGCCCGTAAAACATTGTAAAAATGATAATGATACAATTTAATAAATGGACCAATGCGGTCTTGAAATATCAAGAGAGAAGCAAGGAATCAATTCCCCTCGTGGCCAGAATTTTGATTCAGGTTAGATCGATCTGCTGGCAATCATATCTAGTGCAATTTATTATTTATCCTTTCTGAATAGATACATCAGTTTGGAAAAGAATGTTGCTAGAAAAGGCGTTATGTCAAGTTACTTTTTTAATAAACTTGTCCATCTAAACATTGACAGCATTTCACGCGTATCAAAAAGGTTTTTTTCCATTATTTCGACTCGGGCCTTTTTCTGATTTGCTTTTCCGATAGTGTGATCCGGGTTTTTCAAAGCTGTCCAAAATACTCGCTATCTTTAAACCTGCGCGTTGGAATCGATTGAAAACAATATTGAAAGGATGAAAAATATTTCAGCCATACGACATTGATTTAACACTGTCGTTATGAAATATTTTCAAATCCACACTAGTTACAACGCAAACATAAACTCTAGCCACTATTCAGCCATTGCTCAGGCGCCATTTGGTTTTTAAATAACGAATACTTTGTCGGGTTGCCAGTCTTTTGTTTATGGCCAGTAAAACCTTTCCTCCTAAACCTACTTTGAGTCTTGAAGTACTTGTACAGCTAAATTCCGAACACTTTTTGTCTGTTCCGTTTATATTTCAGATCCGTGTTCTAGAACGATTGTGTACTTATTTTCTCAATTTAAAATTAAATTTGAGAAGACACAAGTTTGAAATCTGACAGCTGTCAGTTGCAATGTTGTTCTAGCATACGGAGCTAACAACATTAACGGACAAACTTATCAATTATTCGATAAAAAAAGAAGCCCGACTGTTCAGGGAACGTGGTCAATATTCTAGAAAAATACTTTTCGTAAGAAAATATCTCAAGCAAACCTGTTCTGTGGATAGTCCCTAAATGTGTGCCCATATATACGAACATTAGTGCCTTGTGTGTATGAATAAAAGGAAGACGAGTGTCACGCGAAGGAAAATTGGACATTGACAAGCCTTCATATACAGGGCTGCACGCTCAGATAATTGAATCAATATCTACATAAATATTATATTAGGATACGAGTAAATAATAATAATATACCGGCGTGTAAATGACCCAGTTGAAGGTAAAGGATTCTTCTCTTATTGTCATTTGGAGAAAAAACGAACATTCTTTACAATCACGGCTTTAGCTCATTTCGTCTTTTAATTGGATATCGACGATGTCGAATAGAATCGTATGGAAGAAAATAAACGTGATGCGCCGATCCTAAAAATAAATTAGGATAAAGCCAAGACAATGATGATGATGGGATAGTAAACCAGCTGACGGCCATCCTGATGGTGGCAGCGCAGCGGTGGAAATCTATTCTTATACGTATATATTATATATTTATATATATTATTTAATTATATATTTGTTTGGTTGAACGCGTTAATCTCAAAAACTTCTGGATCGAATTGAAAAATTCTTTTAGTGTTAGATTGCCCATTTATCGAGGAAGGCTATAGGATATAACATCACGCTACGATCAAAAGGAGTGGAACATCACTGAAAAATGTTGCAAAAATGGGGAAAATTGTATTTTATAATAACTTCACGCGGACGAAGGTCGCTGGCAACAGCTAGTCTTTATTACCAGAAGCATCACAGCGTGCGATGCGTTGCCTTCTCAGAGAAAAACTGAAATATTATCATGTGCCTGAAATAAAATCAGTAACTGTAACCGTTTGGCCACGAGCTACAAACAAAAAGAAATGGCGTAGAGAGTTACCGCGCCTTGCGACACAACGCTACTCACGCGACAGAAGTAACGCACGCGCGTGTCACTTGATGCGAGTAGAGTCGCAAGTTGTATCGCCCGTGGACTAGAATACAGCAACGCTGCAATGAGCAAGTTCAGTTTATAATAATCTAGTTGTATTCTCACTAAGCATTTTCCTTCAGCGAAGTTAGAACAAATACAATTAATAATAATTTATTGAATTGATTTATGGTACAGTTGTTTGGCTTAGTAAACCAACAGATAAGTAGTTGCCAGCACAATTTAATACTTCGGCGGGTCTGTTGATCTAATTTAGTTTGTTAGTAAAATTGATCTTAATTGGCGACCTCTAGCGTTGATTTACAATTAATAATCATTTATTTATTAGGTACTAGCTGTTCCCCGCGACCTTCGTCCGCGTAAAATCCCGTCCCGTTTTTGCAACATTTTTCATTGCTGCTACGCTCCTATTGGTCGTAGCGTGATGATATATAGCCTATAGCCTTCCTCGATAAATGGACTACCCAACACTGAAAGAATCATTCAAATCGGACCAGTAGTTCCAGAGATTAGCGCGTTCAAACAAACAAACAAACAAACCCTGCAGCTTTATAATATTAGTATAGATAAGATACAACTTTGAGAGCGTTTACGTCTAAAAAGTTATCTTTTTTTAAAAAGGCATTTTCGAATTATCTTTTAAAAAAGATAGTTGTAAAATGCTGTTTCTATGGAAAATCGAAAATTGGTCTAATTTAACTTTAACACTATTTTTCGAAAATGTTCTCTGATAACGTTTTAGACCTATGTATTCAGCTTATGCGTATGAAGTTGCATTACAATCGGTTCAGTCATTTCGAAAAAAAAGGACTTGAAAGTTTGTAAGTTGATAACATTCTTAAATAAAAATGGATCACTATATGTACCTAATTCTTGATGTAGATATCATCGACAAACATGTTTTATTTTAACAAACTAGCTGACCTGTCAAAATCGAATTATACTTACAATTTTCCACGGTACTTATTTAACTTTTTAGTTTTTTCTCGCGGCTTCGCTCCTATTATGTACGGATATAACCAACGGGAATCTTTTAATGTTACACATAACACTCATGAATAATGTAGCTTTTCGTTGGTGAATGAATTTCTGGACGCGGATCAGTACCTAGTTTCGAAGATTACCCCCTACATACAAACTTACAAACTACCTCTTTATAATACAAGTATAGAAAACCTTATTTGCACTATTACGAACATTACAAATAAAATCAGTCTCGCAGTACTCAGTGAGACGACTACCAACTAATCGTATTTTATTTTTAATTATATAGATAAATAGTACATATTCCTAAAGGTTTTACGACGCAACTTCGGTGTAATTAAAAACTTATTTACATTAAAGTTAAACTAAATAACACTAAAAAGCTTTATATCGGCTTCACCCACTAGTTTCGTCTCTGTACTAAAAAGTAATCTCATTTATTTGTGTTTGGCCGAGTCAAAATGAGTATAATATTAATTTTGTGCGAAATATTTACTCTGCGACGTTTAGGCAAAAACATGAAACGACCGTCTCTTCACAAAATATAAGGCTACATTAGAAAGACGATTATTTTTTGTTAAATTCGCAATAAAGCTTGATAAACCATATCGCCCTGTCTGCCTAAACATTTATTTAGGCAGACAGATTGATGAAATGTAAAGAACAAAAAAGTTTTACGTGAAAAATCAGGATTCCATCAACGCCGGCTCGCCGAAATTAAATGAAAATTCCGCTCAAGGGATCAAGGTAATGTCGGCTCCTTATACTCATAACCAAACTACTCATATATTGTTCGTTAACTATACTTGTTTGTTTATTTACGACTTTAATTATATTACATTACTTGAGAACTTAATTAAAATAAGGGATGGCGACCCTTAGCCATACTCCGTTTATTATAAACTCTATTCTTGACAGCTGTTGACGATATTCTACGTGACTTTACACACAGCTGGCCCCGGACCGTATTTTTTAGGTTAATTAAGTATGCGCCATGGATAAATAAATAATAAAGTTCTGACAGCCGCGCAACCTTTTTTCCAACAAACACAACATTGTTTTAAGATTAAAAGACACGCGGCCACAGCCTGGTTATAAATTTTGCTGAATTATTAAACTGTCCTTTTCCAGTAACATTGATTAAAATTCTATTAGGTATATTTTCAAATACGATCCATAATTTAATAACTGGCAGCCTGTGACGAAATGAAGATTATATTTTACTTTGTTCATTTTTTCATCGAGGGTGAAGCAAAGGTATTAAAATATACTGCCTAATCTGCGGTATATTCTTGCGTTTCGAATTGTTGATAAAGCAAATTCGGGTTAGTTACATTTTGAATGTAGCTTTTAGGGGAAATTACTGGCTGAAACAATTACTTAGTTGAATGTTATAAAAGGATTTTGTGCGTTACTCAGAGCTTACATTTCATGTAAAATGCTTGCGTGTTTTATACCTACAAATGAATCTATCTGTATTGACACACACAACAATTAATTTACCTACTGGCTCATATTGAATTATTCAATATATCGGCTACTAATTGGATTTAAATTACTCGTCGACTATGGTGGCGTACAAATATCTGTTATCAAATGATTTGATCGCAAACTAATACAGTGTACGTTAAAATATTCATTTATACTGTTTTATTGCTTGTTTCCCATTAAAGCTACAATTAAAAGTGTGGCTGGACTATTTGTTAGGAGTTTGTTTTCATTTTTATTTTTACCAGAATTATACATTGTCAATAATAAACACCTTTATGAACGAGCTCGTCCGAAGTACCAGTACTACCACTTTACCTATTTCTTCCAGCAAGCAGTGCTGCTGTGCATCAGTTTGAAGAGTATAAGTGCTGGTGTAATTACAGAAATAAGAGATAATGATAATTTCGACTGTATTTCTAGGATGGTAAAGCCCAAAGATAGCGGCAACGACAGCATCAAATGGGCCATCGGTTTGCTTACCGTACAATACACAGGCCAAAAAAAACACAAAGATTACAAAAGCTCCGTATTAAAAAGAAATTCATCATCCAACTTCAATCTAATAGTCAAACAACAGCCAATCCGCGCTCCCCAAACGAGCCAGTCTTCTTTATCTCCCCACTACTTCAACCCTTTTACAAGCGACAGACCAAGATAACGGATCTGCCAACACAAAGTAACAAAATCGCCATGTGTTTTCAGCAAAAACCTTAAGATCCCCTTGTGTAGCATGTGTAAATTCTTAAGACGACCTCTCACACTTTATGGTGAATATTTAATGTCCACTGTGGGTCTACTTTGCATATTATGTGGTGGGAGGGGACCTCTGGCCCGGTTTCCAGGCATTGCTCAGCATTCTGATAGCTAATGTCCATAATTTAGCAAAGTTGCGCTTCGCTAATTGTGTTTTGATGTTGATGTATTGTTTGCCGTTTATTTGTCGATGTTTTGCTCGAAATTGTGTATTGTTTTATGGGATTTTGTTTTGGTTTATTATTTTTAATTATGAAGAAGATTTTTTATAGTATTTAGGTGTGCTTGCACCTAAAATCATTAAATGCGTTAACTAAACGTAAAACATTGTTCCATTAATTGAATTGATTGAGCTCGACAAAACGAGACTGACGTTTAAATACATTACTTTAGTTTTACCAAGTTATAGTGGACATTATCGCACATCTCATTGAATGTATTTGAATATTTTAATAGAACCTACTATAAAAGCAAAAGCATGTTTTCGTTTGCTAGAATCAGTGACGTCTACGATAAACTTAGAAAGTCCAATAAGAATCGAAAAGTCACATTAATACTCCACTTCACTTTGTACACTCAGATATGAGCACTCTGCATTATTCTCAAAACTTCACCCATATAACTTTAACGTATATACCAATGGCAGCTGAATTCGATACACACGCCTCAATCTAACCATATCTAACTGGTGCATGGTGTTGGTACCGAAACCAAACAGGCTTTCAGGGTGCTGTCTACCCGTGATGACTGACATAGAAATTCGCATGATGGCTTAGAAAATGTAAACTACCACCAGAGCGGATTTATAAAATATCTGTGTCTATGATTAGATTATAAGGTCGATTTAGAAGCATGGGTATGAAAAATGATATTTTTTTTGACAAACGTATTATTTTGTCTATAAGTTTCTGCCCGCTCTTAAGAAAAATCAAAGACAAAAATTGAAAAGCTTGATAAATGTATGAAAACTTTTTTATCAACACGTAAAAAAAGGAAGCATAAAAATAACACGATTACCTACATATTTAAAGACTGACCAAAACAACCAGTAAATGTAAGTACTCTATACCTAAAGGTTACTGACAACCGGTATCATCTCACAGCAGGGCAAAGACCTCTCAGCATGGTTTCCATCTCTTTCGATCCATGGCCAATGTGCACTAATGTTCGTTATTTTTGTCCAGCGCGTCCTTCATTTAAAAACAAAAGAAAGCAGCCTGTTTCGAGTCCCAATACACTTTTGTTTCTCCGCCATTTTTGTTCTACCACTCGAAGTAAAAATATTTACAAATGTCAAAATTGAAAACCAAATGCACTGAAAATGCCACATATTTTGCGATTACACACTCACATCTTACTTCTTAGTAATTCTTTTTTTCATTTTGTTTTTTCTTTACATAACTTAGATTCTGTTATTTGTCCGCTTTTCTAATTGTATAGTAACGCCCCGATTTACTAGAAATATGGCTTTGTTTGTTACGGAGAATCACTGATTTCAAAGTCGCAGGCACCTACACTAAGTTTATCAGAGTATCTAAATTGTGTGTCCTTGTAATATGCCTTATACCAATACCTTGAGGCTCAAAGGGCTTATCCACCAAAAGTACGATTTTTCAAGAGAGCCAAAAAACAAAACAGTTTTCCGACATAACTTTTTTGTGCTTATAAATGACAAAACTTGTTAGAATTTTGAGAAAAAGGACATCGTAGAATAATATATAAAGTAAATCTAACAATTAAAAAAAACTTTGTATACACCCTAAAATTTAAATAAAACCAATGTTCAGCGATCCAAAAATGATGGCTGTATCCACCTTTTTTTTTGCGAATATCGAAATTTTAAATATACCAATTGAAAGAAGACGAAAAACTAAGTATGACTGCATTAAAATCTCATTTCGGCCAAAATGGCGGTTACGCCTTTTCAGCCTAAAGGTATCGATATGTTCTTGGTTTTATGGATATTGTAATTTATTTCGATGGCTTTTGGTGAAATAAAGAATTTATCACCAAGTGAACAGCCAAGGTAAACAAAACAAGACATACCTCTCCATTCCCATCAGCCGTGAGCAGAAACTACGCACTAAATTGTTTTGAAGGACATCATTAACGGTTAACGTGTCCCCGGAGTGTCCTGTCGGGTTTCCACTTACATTTGCCTCATAAATCCTTTCAGTTAATCTTTTACTTGGCTTGGTCACCGGGTGATATGGGGCTTCTTGAGTGTGGAGTATACGCATTAGTGGTATAAGTATGAGCATTAGGTTAATAAGCTGCTTTGAGAAGGTCAAAGAACAACTATTGTCAGAATGAGTATTGTTTATTTTCTGTGAAAAATCCTTCATCATTATTATCAGATCAACATCAAGTAGGGCAAATAACAACAATTTCTACAAAAATTCCTTACCATTGTCGTTTCAAAATCAAAGTTTTCACTGCGAAACATTTTGCCTAAATTGTTTTAAGAGAACTAATTATTTTTTCATTTGAATTCTGTATGTACATTATTTACAAACTACAAATAGTACTAAATTAATAACAAAAATATGTATAAGTATCAAAATGGGAAAATAATTATAGGGCGTCAAAAAAATTCGTCTACTTCGCTGTTAATAGGAAAATTGCCCAGAAAGCTGGCAGCATTGCCACGTTGGATGGCAAAGCTGATACTTTTTTTAATGGTTTTAAGTAACCAAAGACATTGTAAATACCTATTAGGAAAAATAATCTACTGTTGGTAATTCTTCTAACATTACAAAAAATGTAAAAAAACGCACGTCCATTTAACGTCTATGAACAAAATCGACCACTGTCTACCAACCACGTTTCTCGTAAATTAAAACCACAACTTTAAACACCGCCACTAAGTACGCAGACGTTCGAAGAGGTAGTAAAAACAATCCAATCTACTTACTAACTTGCTGAGCTACTACAATTACTTTATGAACTTCAATAAAAGGCCCTTGTAGTAACCACAATGGGCTATTACTACTTTTTATTGCTAGTTATACAAGCTGAGGTCAGGTTAGATTAGGTCGCGGTACCACTACCTTGCTGACGTCACGAGCTTAGTAGATGACAGGATAGAAAATGAATGTGTACTCCTCTGGCTTTCATGTTGCCTTAGTACTGGATCAAGTTTTCATGTACACTGTTTACGCTCTCCTTTGTAAAGTTCGCATTGTCTGTCTTTTGTAATATTCTGTATTTATTTGTTTGTTAAAAGTGTGACCCAGAAAGTTGTTTGAAATTACTTTTTCGGATACAGAATTGTAAATTGTACATTTTAGGTAGTTAGAAAAATGGGCTACGTTTTTGTTTTTGTTCTAATTTGCTTGTATTTTGTGTTTATTCAATTTCAGGCTAAACATAGGTACTCAAAATTAGGTATTACCTACAGCGCCAAATATTTGGATACGAAAATCTGATTTTATTAAATTGTTTAGTCCTTCCGTTCGTATATATGTTCCTAGGTATACTAACTGAGTAGGTTCTATGTATCCTACCTTAGTAAGCTTCTAGCTATTAAAAGTCACAGTCTATTTGAGTATGTAGTATATTTATATAATGGTTAAATAAATGTCACTTACATAATTATGTTATCAAATAGTACCTATGTCTTCAAGAAATATTACGTAATTATACCTTTGAATATGAAGTCGTGTGGGAAGTAAGCAGCTGGTTCAATTGTTTTTCTAACGCCCCCAATTGATTTACACAGACTTTTTGAGACCCAGAAATGAGGCTGTATTATTTGTGATATTAGATCGATTTTATGATTGATGAAATACTGAATCTAATCGTTTAAAATCTTCCTAAAATATTTGTTATTAAGGACTTATGAATAATTCAATTCAATTCAATTTATTTATTTCAGACACAACGATCCATAATTTTGTTAGTAATTAATTATAATAAACACTTAAAAATAATGTTAGTAATTAATTAAAATTAAAAAATCATTTGCCACAGTTTTTCTGAATATAAATCAGCTAATAAGCTCCAGCGCGGTTGCAAGTACTCAAAACCAGTTAATTACACCCTCAACAACCTAAGGTCTCGTGAAACTGAGTAAATCGACTTGAAAACAATTTTCGCTCTCTGAAATAATATTAAGAAAATATAATGAAAGTTAAGCACTTTCGACGTACACATATTTCTTGAAAAGATTTTAGTTAAATGATCCGAGCACAGAGCGCTGCCATTAGCCGTAGAATGGCGCTATTCTGAAAGAGTGATAGTTCATCTTGAACTACATCAATACATTATAGTTAGTGGCGCTCACAATGCCTGATATTACTGTGTAAAACTAGGTACAATAGTTGTGAAAAGCCCGTTTAATTTAGTGCTATACATCACTATTATTTAAGGATTAAGACCTTTACGCACCATGCGTCATATTTACGCCGAAAACATAATACGAAATTTAAACAATTGTTTCGACAAATCCTTTTGTAGTCGGCCAGAGCGCGCGACTATTTGTGTACGTTATAGTGATGTAACCCATTCGAATTATTCGAATTATTCGTCGAATTCGAATATGCCAAAGGATATTTTTGTAAAAGAGGTAATAGTGCGTGAATGGGCCGGTGGAATTACTATTTGTGTTACCTGTTTATTTTATTCGGCCTGTGTTCGAAGCTTTCAGGTGTGATGAAAAGTTTAATTAATTAGTGGCCTGTTTAAGTTATTTTTTTGGAGGTTACAGTGCAAAATGTTTTTTTTTCCCGTACATACATTATTTAGAACAACATAGAGGTGTACTTGTGTGTCGAGAAGGATTAAGTACAAAGTTTTGTTGTAAAAACTTGTAACAGCAAACAGCATCTATGTACGAGTATCTACATATATTACGATTAGATACATGAATGTTTTGTGCAAAAACAGATGCAGTTTAGTATAATGTTAGACAACTGGTGTTTCACAAAAACCCCACAGTTAGTAAAGTTGACGTTTAGTTCAAGTACAACCAAAAAACTACCAGCTGTGCCCGTAACTCCTCCCGCGAGGTCGAAAAACAACAAACACCTCCCGTACCAATCTATCAATCAATTATCAAGTTTTACCGATAGGTACTCGAAAAACAACATTATTTTCATCAACCAATCTATCATGATCCCTCCTGTATATAAGACAGCATACTATTGGGATGTCAAGTTATATTTATCTCAGGATTTTCAGGAACAATTGAGATAAATTATTACAATTTTGTTGTAATAATTTGAGTTGTGCTCGTGTGACGACATTTACTTTTAACACTATTATAATATTATACATATACTATTACATTGTTGTATGGAAACTAAACGTAGCTGGCGAAATGTGGGTGTACTCGGTGTAAATACATAAAGGGTGTAAAAAGACCCTTAACGAAGCCGAAAGGTACTTGTTCTCCTGGGAACCTTCTAGTTGCGCAGATATTGGGGGTCAAAGTTCCAACTTTTTCATAAGTTTTTTTTTTAAATACATGTTTTTAATGTAAGATTTTTACTTTAAACAACTCCACGACCCCCGCACTATTCAATCCATCCATCAGCACAATGTTCTGAGTGCGTTATATTGAGTCCTACCGTCAAACGTGATTTTTGACCCCAAAAAAAAAAGTCGTTTCCCAGCAAAATTTTTTGCGTAAAGTTACTTAGTTTGATGTACAGAATGCTTGGTTGACGGCTTCGTGAAGGGTCTGTTTACACCCCGTATACCTCAGCCTAACCCTTAGAAGGAAAAAAAAAAAAATTACATTTTTTTATTTCCAGCTTTTCAGCTTAATAATGTGAAAAATTTCACAAATGTAACTTCTTGATTTTTCATTTTTAAATGATTTGTAATTCCGAATAACCAACTTTAAATCGTTATAAATCTTAAATGGGCATTCGAAATGAAAAATGAAATGAGAAACCTAAAAATGATTTTTAAATACCTATTCAATAATACCCAATTTAGCATAGTTCGTAGACTTTTTTTTTCACAAAATGGCGGCTGGTTAAATTCCGTATTAAATTTTGATTACTGTCATGTCTCTAGTGACACTCGGAAGATTAAATAAAACGAATCGATTAACTTAACAATGATCAAAACGTGACTTTATGTGTTTTTTGTTTCATGTTGCTCTAACTATGCTCTTAAAATTATAAATTAAGTTGAGAGTTACTAAATACATAACGAAATTAAACAATAATTATGACACCACACCATTAAATGCCACTCTTTCATCCCTACCTAATAATGTGCCGCTTTTAATCAACACCCACGGCTAAAAACAGAATAGCTCATTACCGAGCACACAAACACTTTATTCGTAAACACGAAATTACACGAAAATCTAAATATAAACCAGTGTTAACGAAATGACGAAACCGAAAACGAAGGGTGCCCACAACACCAGCCGTACTTACTTAGTTGATTTATTACAGTAGGAAGCTCCAGGAATTAGACACAATTGCCTACAAGATTAATGACTAAGGATACAACAAATTTTATGCTTAGGATACTCCAGATTTACGTACAGCTAAGTTGTACGGGGTATGTTCTGAGAAGTGTTCTATGTATTCGCGAGGTCGTAGTTCAAGAAGTTTATATACAACTCAAACAAAGCAGGTTCCTGTAGTTTAACATTAGGTTCCTAAGTTCTGTTTTGACAATTGTATTCTTGACAACGTACCTCTCTGTTTAATGAATTCAGTATTATTATCTTTATTTATTTGTCAGCCGTTTGTGTCCCACTGCAGGGCAAAGGCCTCCCTTCCCTCTTTCCACGTTCCCCTATCCAGTGCTGTTGTTTGCCAATCCTTTTGGAAGGAGTCGAGTTCGTCCCGCCATCTCCTTCTGGGCCTGCCGCGTTGCCGTTTGCTGCTGTTTGGGACCCATTGTGTGGTTACTTTAGCCCATAGCTCCTCCGGCATGCGACAGATGTGCCAGCCCAGTTTTGTTTTGCTTTGTAAAAAATACCTATGAATAACTTTCAAAATACAAATTAAAAAATAATAATTTTAGCAACGTAATTACTGACAAATTAGATCCGTTCCCAACAGACTTGATTGGATTTGCCGGAGAAGGTCGATATAAGGAAGATTAGAAAGGCGTGGGAGAGGCCTATGCCCAGCATGCAGCATTTAGACAGAACACCTTGCCTCATTGGTTTAGAGGTCGCAATCGCGATTACTGAACATGAGGTCCTGGGTTTGATTCCCGGATCAGACAAATTGTTTTCGGGATTTTCCATAGAGAATTTCTCAATAGCAGCCTCGGAGTAGGATTCGTGCCCGGTTGATGGCAATAGGCTCGCCCCCTATTACATGGGACTTACACATAACTGGTGAATTGTGGAAATACTACTAAGAATACTTTTTCCATCTCTGCCTTACGCTTCGGGGATTACAGGCATGATGTTATGTTATGTTAGACAGAACAAGCTAACAAAAAAAAATAAACAACATCATGACACAATAATGATAGTCACTATTATAGTCCTACTGATTACGCAAAACTGTCAACTATTTTTGTTCCGTCCTGTTGTATTTATAAATATTGACTATGCGTTGTATGTTTATTGTTTATTTTATTTTTTTGGCAATTTGTATGCACGTCATGCCTCTCCGATAGCTAAATATTTATTTATTTATTTTACTATTTATTTACACACAGTAGACAACACAGGAAAATAACATAATATACTGGCGGGCCGTCCCAGCTTTGCACGGGTGGACATTTGTTTTTTAAACATTTTGGGATAAAATATAGCCATTTGGGATAAATATGTTACTCAGGGATAATGTAGCTTTTTAATGGTGAAAAAAATTTTGAAATCGGCACAGTAGTTTTTGAGTTTATTCATTACAAACATACACACACACACAAACATAAATACAAATCTTTCCTCTTTATAATATTAATAAGATGAGTACATAGGTACTGCTTATTTCTTAAGAAATTTCTGCCAGCAGATCAGCAAGAGGAGAAATAGTGTGTGAGAAAAGGAAGAGAATAATGTGTTTATGTGCCTTACCTAACTTAACCTAAAATATTATATGTAAATACACATATAAGTAAATATTAATATATAATTATATAAACCCATAATACTAAGATATATAAACTAAAAAAATATATAATAAATCATAATTGAGAGGAAAGGTAATGCTTTTTCACTCTAGCAATATTGATTCTTTCTTTCTTTCAAAATGGAAACAGTTCGCTTCACGGACCACTTTTTAGAATTAAAGTTAGTAGAAGTGAAAAATACATCACAACTAGGATCTGCAATGTTCAATTGTGTTTACTTTAATACAGTTCTACAAATAAGCCAATGACTTCTTACATAACTTTATAATACTAACATTTACTCAAATAAAATAATGAAGCTTTTTCAATCCCGTAACATTAAGACTTGTTTATATAAACGATATTTATTCAATTTCTGCGGCATCAACAAATTATAAGGGGCTTTCAAATTCACTCGCCCTTAATGGAAGCTGCGACTTGCAAAACTCTTGTCCAACCAAAGACTTTAATGAATAACAGACGAATATTCAAATCAGTGGTTCTGAATGCGTCTTTGAGATTCGAGGCCCTATAGAGTTAATGATTTGGACTAAGGGTCGGTTGTGAGGCAAATTGTTCAGAATTATTTATATGAGCCCACTTAGATCTGCGGTGGTTCTCGGAAAAATAGGTTGGACTCTCTCTGAACTGGGATAGTAATAATAAATAACAATGTAAATTCATTTATTCATGTAATTTACACCCATTGCCATTTATCACAGTATAATCACACTACAAACACAAATATAACAGTACAATTTAAATACTATAAAATAAATTACAACACGCACAGAATTGACTCAAATACAATGACATAGAATTAAAATTCACTCAACTCAATTAAAATCCAAGGTAGTGAAGTAGACGGGTATTTAATGTACAAAGCAGTAGTCATGTTATAGTGCGATAGTGTACCTACTAAAGATATTCAAATATTGACAAGCGATAGACAGGACAGAACGAAGAAAATCATGATCCAATACTTGTTACTATTTAGTAACAAATAGTTCTGTCTAGTGTCATAAGCCTGCTTGTCAGGTAGCATTCGTGTGTCAAAATCAAAAATATTCGGGATCAAAATTTTATGCTGAAAATATTCCCAATTTCCGCTCTATAAGTCTTTTAAATCTCTTTGGTACCTACCAAGTAATAAAATATTCTTCGAACAAAAAGCGGCAGGCCAATTGGTGGTTATTTAAAGTGTTTTTGTGGTAACTTCAATTACAAATTCAGGGCCGTATTTTCATGAAGACTGCTTACAGTTGAGTACTAGAATTAATAATCAATGACGATCTAATTATACATTTTCAAAGTTTCCGTCTTTCAACTTTAACCATCTTTTTAACCGACTTCGAAAAGGAGGAGGTTATCAATTCGGATGTTCCTATTTTTTTTTTAAATGTAAATGTTCGGCCATAACTCCGTCAAATATAGAAGGATTTGTAAAATTCTTTTTTTGTTCGAAAGGGGTTTATTCCGAAATGGTCCTATTTAAATTTCATATAGATCCGATGATGAGTTTCGGAGACAGACAACGGAACTCTTCAAAAAATTACAGAAAATCAACCGCGATTGCTGCTATCGCATAAATATAGATTATTCATGCAATCACACAACATAACATCACGCCTGTACACTCGAAAGGGTTATGCAGATGTTTATAGTACACCCGCAAATATTTGTGTAGGATATTACAACTAAAAATGGAAAAATGTGACTTTTGTTTGTTTGATTTAGTTTTTCACCGACTTCTGAAGCTAAAGTTATTTTTCACTTTTTTTGTGTTTTTGAAGTCGGTTTTATTTTTTGCAAAAAGTTTTTTTATATGTATAAATCCTTGAGTGTAAATTTGTTTTGAGTCATTTTCATCTGCCTAGCCTTTTTCCAACTATGTTTTACACTCAACATAGTACTACAACATAATTGGAAGCCCAACTATGTTGTACATGGCGTGATTACCTTACGATACCCCTTGGTAAGACTGGATGTCAGACTTTCGAGCCACTGACTACTTGTAACAAACTGTCAAAGATTTTCAAATGACAGCCGGGACCAACGGCTTAACGTAGTTTTCGAGGCATGGAGGGCGCTCAGTGTATAGTGGATGGTTACCCATCCACGGACCAACACTCGAGGCTATTATTATTTAGCCACGAGCTCCTCAGAATATGACATTGAGTAATACTCATAAAAAAACGTTACGTGACTATGTAGGAGTAGGTACATAGTCCAGGGTTGTTGCGAATATCAGCATCAGCATCAGCATCCGCTGATCTTCAGCATCATTTTCAACATCAGCATCAGCATCAGCATCCGCATTGATCGATGCTGATTATTAATGCTGAAGTTTGAGTCGTGACATGACCGCAGAGAGGATTATATCACGTGTAGTTTTTGCCTGCGACTTTGACCAATTAAAAGATCGTCTGCGGGGATTGTGATTGCAAACAAACACAAACTTGTCTCATTACGTTAATTCGTCATTACGCGTGAAAGTTTTTGTTTTTTTTTCCGTTAATTGTTGAGTGTTATCCGTTGAAAAGTGGAATATGGACGTATTTTAAATTAAGGAGTCAAGAAACTGCAAACTGCAACTTATGTAACAAGGATTATTCACGCAAAGAGCGTACTAATACGGACTGATTTTACTTTTTCCCTGTTTTTAAGAAAATAATTAAAATCAGCATCAGCATCAGCATCCGCTGATGTCAATGATAAAAGATCAGCATCAGCATCAGCATCCGCTGATGTGAAAAAAATATGCATCAGCAACAACCCTGGTACATACATGATAATCTTTTGTTGGTGTAAACTATGATCGTTGTAAACAAAAACAAAAGAGCTATCACAAAACAAAACTAAAACAAAATTTTCCAAAAACAAATATTTTCATGTTAAAATAATTTCGTAACGGTGTTCGGAAACTATATTTTACAAACTAGTACCTAAACGAATATTTTTTTGGTATCGAATAGTTTTAGTTATCGGTTCACTGCTAGCTACAAAATTCTCGTAACTAAATGATTGTGTGGTAGACCTCGAAGAAGGCACTGAACTGTGATTTAATTTAATCAACTAAATTTTATGTTGCCCCAGTTTTGTTTACCCTTTCGTAGAAAATATAAACCATCGCCTAAATTAAAATTTAAATAGATTACCACCATCTGCCTTTTTCCAACTATGTTGGGGTCTGCTTTCAGTTTCACAGGATGCAGCTGAATACCAGTATTTTACATGGAGCGACTGCCTATCTGACCTCCACAACCCAATTAGTATTGGGTAATACGGTACACCTTCGTAAGACTGGTTGTCAGAGTTTCGGGCCACTGACTACCTGTATCGACTGTCAAAGATCTAGACTCAGGACCTCGATACCCTTTAGCAAGACTGCTTGTCATACTTTCGGTTTTCTGACTATGTGACTAAACTCACAGAGTTATTTGAACAACTTGCATATTATATATCTATTCGATGAAATAATTCCATTGGTTGAATACTGAGTCATCATCATATGTCTAGCCTTTTCCCAACTATGTTAGGGTCGGCTTCCAGTCTAGCCGGATGCAGCTGAATACCAGTATTTTACATGGAGCAACTGCTTATCAACAACAATATATATATATCCTATCTTCCACAACCCAATTAGTATTGGGTTAAAAATAATCCACGGAACAACCTAGGCAAGCGCGGCTTAACTTGAAGATAAAGCAGCTGTTATTATTTAGCCCCAAGCTCCTCTCTAAAGAGTTATTTGACCAACTTGTTTATATATCTATTCGATGAAAGCATTCCATTGGTTGTGTACTAAGTATATAAATAAATGTATCTACATGCTACTCACCATAAAGGAAATTAAATTTCCGGCCTTTAGGGTGTATATACCCTAATGTCTTCTGAATTAAAATTCTGAAAGGCAATATACGAACAGTGTGTAATAAACAAAGTATTTTGACAGATTTATTTAGTCCCAAATGTATTCAAAGCGTGCCTATTATAGCCTTTAATATTATATTTTCAACACTAGCTTAGATACGGATTTGCTTCGTGCTTTTTTTAGGTTAAATATTACCCCGTTACTGGTTTGTTCAAATCAGATAGGCACTCAGTTTCTGGTACATTCAGTTACTGGAAGCCGATTCCATCATAGTTGTGGAAAAGACTAGGGAGATGATATTAATGATACTTCCTGATTATTGGTTGCAATGATAGCCTAGTGGTGTGACCGTCGGACTGCCAAGTCATAGGTCTCAAGTTCGAACCCAAGACGCGTACCTCTGATTTTTCGGATTCATGTGCCTATTGTATAATTATCACTTGCTTCGATGAAGGAAAACTTCGGGAGGAAACCCCTTACTGAAAATGACGGCATGTAAAGCCAAGTTGGGCGGGATAAAAACTCTGCCACTAGGTTAGGCACTAACCACAAGATAAAGAAAGAAAGAAATTGGTTAAACTTAAAAATTCTAGCTGGGTGACTGGTAATTAGTGACCGATACTCAAACACGTTTTGAGCTCAACAAACAACTTTCCCAAAGAAACATTTTTTTTTAACTTTTATCACAATAAAACTTACGAAGCGGCTTGCGACCCGCGCGGGTACTCTGCCTACCCACTGTTGCACAGTACGATAATAATGAGACGGAACAACGTCACGCGGCTAGCAGCTGAGAGGTCAAAGGCGCGCGCGCGAGTCTCATACGGATGTTGTGTTATTGTGATAAAAGTGAATGAGTAATTACCAGTCACCCGATATAGCAGAAATTTATTCTGACTATTGTGTACCTTCAAGTCTAACTTAGTAATAGAAATTAAAACAAATAAAAGACACTGTTACACGACCATGGAAACACTGACCTCGTGACATTTTCACGATCGTAAACAGTCAGTCACACAGTCAACAAACAAAAACAGCCAACAGAAACAAAATCAACTCAACAATAACAACAATTTGGCTGGCACTTGTAAAAGCTATTAAAATACACAGTCATCATCATTATCCTGCCTTGATCACCATTCATTTGTGGTGAACGAAGCGTGACCTCTGTTCAAAACTTTTCAATTAGTAACATCACCATGAGCTATCATAATAAAAGAAAATGTATTTATTTGTCTGTCTTGAGGAGCTCGTAGCTAAATAATAATAGCTGCTCGGGTCGATCTTTAGGTTAAGCCGTGCTTGCCTAGGTTGGTCTGTGGATGGGTGACCACCCATTACATACCGAGTTTCCTCCGTGCCTCGGAAAGCATTTTAAGCCGTTGGTCCTGGGTGTCATTTGTAGATCTTCGACAGTCGTTACAGGTAGTCAGTGGCCCGCAAATCTGACAACCAGTCTTATCAAGGGGTATCGTATTAACTAGTACTAACTGGGTAGTAGAGCTCAGATAGGCAGTCGCTTCATGTAAGATACTGGTATTCAGCTGCATTCGGTTAGACTGGAAGCCAACCCCAATATAGTTGGGAAACCTTAACCTTAAGATCCACCCGAGCGGCTGTTATTATTTAGCCACGAGCTTTTTTCACACAGTCTACCCATTAAACGTTTCTTTGGTCTTAAAATACAGTGTGTGTAAAAATAATAAAAACCAGGTTATATTCAGTACCTAAATGTACGAAAAGGCATTTAGTATTAGGCTCGGGCGTACACACAACGACCAATCAAACTATGCGAAAACCAGTATACGCTGATCTCTCGTTGTACCGAAAATTCATACAAAGCGAGGTGACGTTGTACTGGATATGTTCAGCTTGATGTGTTGCCGTGTGTACATTGCCTTTGGCATTTTAAAGCCCGTTCATTATGAACAAGGTAATATATTGTATGAATAGGTTTTACACAAAAGCGGTCGCTGTTGTCCATTGATGGATTGGTAACAAAATTTAATGGAACTTTTATGTACCTACAGACCTAAAAAGCTACTACATAAATATTTTTTTACGAATCAAAGTCAATCGACAAATTCATCTACCGTATTTATCCATCTAATTTACGAATAACGCTTATATTGTAGAATATTTTCCCTGTTTTCAATCTTGCTTCAAACTGACAGATAACAGGCATGGCCAATTGGACTAATCTTAAATTTCGAGAGGCGAAAACATTTGACAGCTTATTTAAGTTAATAAACAATTTCAGTGATTATTTTCACAATTCTGTCAAAGGTGATTTTTATTATTACACATTTATTTGTTTATTTATTCAGAAATACATTCTAAGCGATTTTTTTTTTATATGGATTCTGTTCCTCGTCTTGCGTTAATATAATTGACACAATAAACAACTGAATAAAAATAATATATTTTTCAGTGCTCAGTTGTTAGTATACAGGGTGTAAACGGACCCTTCACGAAGCCGTCAACCAAGTATTATGTACATCGAACTAAGTAACTTTACGCAAAAATTATTGCTGGCAAACGACTTTTTGTTTTTGGGGTGAAAAATCACGTTTTACGGTAGGACTCAGTGTAACGCACTCAAAATATTGTGCTGATGGATGGATTGAATAGTACTAGGGTCGTGGAGGTGTTTAAAGTAAAAATCTTACATTAAATATATGTATTTAAAAAAAAACCAGTGAAAAACTTGGAACTTTGACCCCCAATATCTCCGTAACTAGAAAGTTCCCAGGTATGGTCTAGAACAAAAAAATGATCGCAATGACGGGGAGAACAAGTGCTTTTCGGCTTCGTTAAGGGTCTGTTTACACCCTTTATAGTGTGTGTGAAGCCTGTAAATACATTTTATCGCCAGAGATCGGAATAGGTGCCCTAGTATTATTCACATGTTACTTACTACGTCGAAGTTTAAGCAAATAAACTCTACCGATAATCTTATTTCTGCTTATCATATGGCCTAACACAAAATGTACAAAAAAAATATTTTGTTTATTAATTAAACCGAAATGTGACAATGTGACCGTTTTTTTTTAAGTTTAAGCAAATAAACTCTTCCGATAACCTTAATTTTGCTTATCATATGGCCTGACACATAATGTACAAAAAAAAAAAATTCTGTTGATTAGTTGTCACTTAAGTTTGGATACACGCGGTAGGGCCAAATCACATTCATATACACGTGAAGTTAATAAATTATCGTTTTATAATTTTTGTTATTATCAAATTATCAAGGTATAACCACTTCGAGCCATGTTTCAAAGTCAAAACTCAGTTCATATCTTAACACAAACAGATGTCGGTTGAATCATCTGCTAAGACGAATACAAATGGCCTACTAATTAAATTACCTAAAATCAAACTAAGCAACTATCTCGTGAACACTTCAACTTAATAACAGTTGAATAATACTGAGAAATTTACATCAGTATTTAGGAAAGTTATGAGTTCGTGCCCAAAATGTTGATACCTGAGTTCTGACAAGCCATTGGCTTATTGTACCTTTTAGTCCAGAGATGGACAACCTTTGGCACGTGTAAATAAATCAATAATGCCGTACTCCCGCAGACTTTTTGGGTTTCAAGGACCTTGGCAGATAAAGTCAGGGAAATGAACTTTAGAATAAAATTAAATAGTCCATCAACTCACAATCATCATTCCTGCACACAATACCCTTGAGGTATATCAGATTCTTCGTTATATTATGGTCATAGTAAAGTATTCCTATTGGAAGAGACTTGGGTAGCAAAGGTTGAAGAAGAAGAGGAATGGATTTTATTGTTTTTTTATTATGATACTAGTTTTGTTCATTTTATTGTAATTTCATTGTGTTTATTTTTAATTCTATCTACTAAAAATGTTTTGTTTGCTTTTATTCTTACATATACCATATTTTTTACTTTCTAGTATTATTACTATTTTATTTTTAATTCTAATTTTATGTAGTTTTACCTGATTTTTATGTTCAACCAATAACTTGTATGTGTGGTGTAAACTGTCAGTATAAGTTGGTAATAAATAAAAAAAAATAAAAAATCGGAGTACATTTTGGGTTTAGTTCCTCTGAACATCTTCGAAAAATATTACAAAAATTGCAGGCTATTATGAACCAAATGTGTACCATCCCATATCTAGTCCATCTTCATTATTTTAGGGTCAAGATAGCACTGAAGCTCAGTCAAGTGAACAAATGAGGGTTCTACGAGGTGTATACGATACACGCGGGTCCTTTTTATGAAGTACGCGAATAAATGGTGTCCTTTGAAGTTAATCGTCGTATGATTGAGACTGTATTGGGTGGCTGTGATATGAGAAAAAGCTTGTAAAATAATATAAGTACACATATGTTTATTTTACATACAGGCAGACTGCGGGAAAGAGTGTGATTTTGTGCGGAAACAGAAGGGGGGGTAGATGATATACAAGCTGTGCTCTTAACTAAGTATGCAGTAATTAATCGAATATATTTCTTCTTCTTTGCGTATCGATTTACTCATATTATACCCGACCGGTATTATAGGGTGAATGTGAATATATTTTTTTTCTACACAGACTGTTATCACAATAAGACAACAGCCGTATGAAATTCGCACGCGCGCGCCTGTGACCTATCCGCTGATAGCCGTTTAAAAATCTTTGGGAAAATTGTTTGTTATCATGAGTACAATCACGTGTTTAAGTATCGGTCACTAATTACCAGTCACCCTATATAGCCACTTGCACAGTAGCAAAAGGTGAAGGTGGCTGTGCAAGATGGGCAAGAAAGGAGGTGGGGCATATGCCGAAGAGGGGCTCCACACTGACATTGTTTTTGGGACGGATCGAGGATACCCCAGTTGGCCAGATTATTTCTATGGCGGCCAACCCAGGCCCGCAAACGGTTAAGAGATTTCCAGATTGTGCACTGCACTTTCTGTCCAGAAGGAACATGTAACCAAATATTAGGATGATAAGAATCACTTACATACTTGATTCGTCAAAATCACGTATTTACAGAATATAATGAGACAGAAGAGACACGGAACAGCAGCTCTTATAAAAATAAGTACATCATATTGAATCTATTGAACAAAAATCAACTTAATGTAGTTACTGATAAGAACTTAACTTGTTGACTTATATAAAAAGCTGTCAAATAGAAAACTAGTGAAATAGTGGAATAAGCTATATCTCAGTCAAAGCTCCTATCCCTAGACACTTATGAAACTAGATCATTGGGAGACCCCATAATTCTAACGAAGCGTACTCGTATAAAATTATTTCTGTGCAAACATAATTACTAATGTTAGCCATGTTAGTATCTAATTATTACAAATCTCCCAGCTTTGATCAATTAGTAGTTTATACACATACGTACAAATTGCAAATATCGAAATATTCTGAACTTCGCCAAATCAAACGTTTAATCGCCTATTAATGATTGCCGGTAAGCTAAAATATTAACCTCAAAACATACCGTTATGAACGTTTAAATACGAATCATAATTGCTTGCATCATTATATGAAGCCCTAGGAGCTACTTCATGTTTTGCATGCTAACATACTCAGCATCCATACTCGAGATTTACTTTGAATGTAGGTCGTTCAAATATTTGTTTAGATTCAGTTTCCCTTCGCGCTGTAAGCACAGAAGATAGAGCTTTCCTTTTCGTTTTGACTCGTCATATCGTTTTCAATAACGCATCTATACAGTAACCTCTAGTTGGTAGAAGTCCTTAGGTAAGATGATATCCTGGTAAACATTGATCCGAGAATGTCTCACTTCACATACAGGGTGTAAACGGACCCTTCACGAAGTCATCAACCAAGCATTCTGTACCTCAAACTAAGTAACTCTACGTAAAAATTATTGCTGGGAAACGATTTTTTTTTTTACGGTGTAAAATCACGTTTTACGGTAAAACTCATTGTTATGCACTCAAAACTTAGTGATGATGGATGTAGATGTGTGAGTTAATTAAAGTAAAGTTAAAATTTTAAAAAGTGGTTTAAAAAAAATTGGAACTTTGACCTCCAATATCTCCGTAACTAGATTTAGACTAGATTTCTAGGTATGGTCCAGAATAAAATAATTATCGCAATGACTGGGAGAACAAGTGCCTTTCGGCTTCGTTAAGTGTCTTTTTACACCCTTTATATTGAGGGCTGATTTTATAACTGAAACTGAAGCAATGTCAGTGATATCATTATTAGGGAATATTGATATTTATAGCTCTAGTTGTCACCAGTTTCATCGGTGAAAATCATTTATCTGTCGAACTAAATTGATCTGAAAATATTTATTTTATTTTATTAAGGTTTGTAGGACACTCGAAATCAATAACGTTATTTAAATATAATCAAATCAAGTCCAAGAAAATAGCTTTGCTTGAACTTTGAACCCAATGACTAATCCTTGAGAATGTCACCTCGTCTTGATGATATGAGACAAACGTAGGTGGTGATGGAACTAAAACAAATTGATTAACTGCATCCTGTGCCCACTCCTTCGTTACGTAGTTTCATTTGAGTCAATGTAAGATCTTAAATAGCCATTCATAGTTCAGCTTAACTCTGCGTTTATTTACGCTGGTGTGTTCTCCAGCTCTTCAAAGATCGAGTGAATCGGTCTCTTCTAGGCAAGCGTGCTCCACCCTAGGCCGCGTCATCGCTTGACATCAGTCTGGCGAGTTGTGGCCAAACTCATGCCTGTTTAGTATTTAAAAAAAAAAACATCTGTCACCAGTGACATTGCCTTTGATTTTGACAGTTCATTGCGTTATTTTCGTTGTTGAGCAGACAATTATTTCAGGCCTGTGAAGTAATGAATTAGCATTTTTTTTCAAATTCCTTCGGATTGTCATTGAAAATGTGAAAATAGTTATGTATGAACGCGGTCGGAGCAAAACTTAGTTTCTGTTCACCTCCATTGAAAAAAAGTTGAGTTTATTATGAATGTGTATTAACTTTATGTTCTTTTTGGGTATCATATAATTCCTCGTTACCTCAATATTCCGTATTATTTTGATTTCGTCTCCATTTAGTCGTTTTCCTAAACATAGCTTCAAATTACAATCACAGAAAGTCAGGGTACAGTCACGAGCAGCAATATGTAAACATTTAACAACTTTTAAAAGTGACTTTCGCCAACTGTTCTGATTAAAATTTCATGTTGTTACGAACATAATATTTTGGAACTGCGAAAATTACTTTTAACTTTAGGAAACACGGATACACGGGCGACCGTAATGTAGATCACCGCCTTTTCCTCATAATGTAAGCACGACCTATATGATTACTCTTAAACCCTGCTAAATATTGATCTAAATTTTGAATTAACCAAATTAGTTGAAAAACGTAAATGTATCTTCTGGCACGCTGTTAGAAACTATTCACCAACTCCTACGCACTGTCAAAAACCACCACCAAACGAGTTCCAAGGCTACAACCAATAGTCGGAGTAGCATCTTATCTTGTGAAAAGCGAATGAAAGCCTTTCGGATCCACGACAGCGTGCAACGAATCAGGTTTCACTGTTTGTAATAGACAGGAGAATTTGAAGTATCACAAATGTAGAACCAGTTCTTATTGAGCTGTTTCACAAGAAGTCATGACGATGCCTAGAACTCAGCAGCTGAACCGTTCAGTTTTAGGCAATGCTCCCCGTGACTTCTACTCTCTTCATTGATCCAGACCTCTAGGGTTTCCCAATGCATTCAAATTGAAAGTAGGAAGAGCTATTCAATGTGCAAGCTACTAAAAATCATCAATCTATTGACTAGCAACATTATGATTCGTGCAGAACAGCTGGACTCTCGAAAGTCTAGCACATTATTTGCTGTTCGCTAACAGCAAATAATCAGGGATCACAAACACGTGAAGTTTCACGGCTGTCTTTCATACTATAGACATCAAAGTTGTCCAATCTAAGATCATCATCTGCCTATCCTTTCCCCAAATATATTGGGGTCGGCTGCCAGTCTCACCGGATGCAGCTGAATACCAGTATTTTACATGGAGCGACTGCATATCTGACCTCCTCAACCCATTAGCTACACCGACCACGAAGCTCGTTATCAGACTTTCGGGCTCCTTACAAACGAGTTAAGCACTTTTCCATAGCAGAAATCAGAAAATTGCGCAGCGAATCATAGTCCGTAGCTATAATATCATCTTACACAATAGGTGTGTAGCACACTGAGAGCATTTTGCTCCCCCGTTACCCCCTCTAAGCTAAGATCAAGCGCCGGCCGAAACGACCCCGTGGAATTACTTATATAATAAATCTAGGGCTCTTAATGTGTCCCGGGGCTTAAGCTGCGGATTACTGGTTCCGTTTTCAGGTTGAATCGAGTGTTTAAGGTTTTCGGGTTTAATTTGTCACGGATAAGGAAATGTTTTTTTTTAGGATACATTTTTGTGTCTTCTGTGAGAAAAATATTGAAAAACAATTTTACAGCCATCTAATTAAAAAAAAAATCGAACGGTAAGGTTTTCTTTAAAAAAAAAAGCGTTATTACGTAATTTTTTCATTTGAACATGACCAAGAGTATAGTTAGCACTAAATTTAAACTTTTTTTTAAACTCTTTTTGATTTAACCGTTATATAAAAATCTCTGTGAATAAACTTATCCTAATACAAACTTTTTATAATACACTTACTTCACTTACAAATTCTATTAGAAAAATAAAATAATCGACAAAAAAATCGACTCACCTCAAAAACAACCCAGAAACATTCGTCCATAAACAAAACTGCCACTTAAAAAACAAAAGCGTTCGATTTTCAAATTTCGTAACACCGATAGGCGAAGGAAACTTCACATGAAGCCGAACCGAGGCGCGTAGCTCCCCCGCGACGGCACAAACTACACTGAATTTGACGCTCTCTGGAAAATTATCTGTTGCACTATGTTCTATACATGCGCAAAGCTCACTTGCTCAAACCGCGGCAGTTGTTTAACATTGCCGCGTCACTAACAACTGAAACCTCGTCCACACGAACAAACAAAGCAATGTATAAAGCTAAAGCATTACACACGCAAAGATTACGACATTTGAAAAAATAATTTTTCGCTTTGTTTAGCAATATTCGACGTGAATTTTGAGTCAAAAGATTTTCTTTGTCAGCGGCCGTTTGTGTTATTGGGAGAAATATTCTTTTATATTTCTCATTGTGAGAGGTACAAAATATTGTCTTCAAACGAGAACAAAAGATATGTACTTGCTCTGAATATTTTTCGTTCGTTTTAGTAAGTTTCAAACAAAGTTCTGCGACCCATATTGCGGTTTTTACTTATATATTGGCATTTTTAATTAAAGTTGGAAATTTTCAAGTATCTAAAAAGGGTTACGACGCTTCGGAGCCCCATTAGGGGTTTGGAGGGCCGTAATGGCTAATTGCTGGCCCGTTTGTTTACTTATATACTTAAAAAAAAAGAATGGAGCATGAATAACCTCCACAGAGGCGTAAGCAGATTATCAGAGACGGCAAACTGGGACATACCCTAGTAAAATTTTGTAAAACGAAAATTAACTTTTGCTTGATTTAGTAACAAGATGTCACACAAACAGATTTAGATACTTTCAAACATACGCGGAACTCAAACCAAGAAATAATTCTATGCTAATGAAATAATTAGTAAAATTACGCGTGGCATACGAAAAGCACAATGTTTTACTTTTTAGGCCCAAAATCCTGTATTATTAACATTGGGGGCGGCATTTAATCCCCTAAATACGGTAATTTTGAAAGTCGAAGCGAATGGGGCCGACTGTTTAATTTTGTTTATTCTAATTTAATTTCCGACACTCTGTACTCACGGAATTAGTTGTACAATCGTGTGTGGGAGCTGGAAGTGGCTTGACACATGACAGTACCATTGCGTGTTTCAATATTTAAAAAAAATACATTCAAAATTGGGAATGATGAATGAAAAAATATTAAGATAGACGAGATGTTAAATATTATACTTTATTTTATAAACACATTTTAATAGAGCTCATTTACAAAATTATAATATTCAAGGTAATATTCAAGTGGCGGTCTTGCAGCTACCACGCTCCCTTCACGACCCCAACGATGCGCCTTGCGTCAAGCGACACACGCGTTAGTCAATGGAGATGGTAACTGTGGAAGTAATGGCGCTAGCTGGTTCCCGACATCGTTATTGGTTGAAATTCTTTTAATGCCCTTTTATATTTGAAAGTAGCGTGGGCTCATTGGTCAGTTTGGGACCTAGTTATGGTCACGTCATCTACCCCATCACGTCGAAAGTTATGTCGCGATGTCTTTTGGCACACTCCAAGCAATTTCTTTCATTTAATTTTTCCACAATCGCGCTTCTCTTCTCTCAAGTGGTACTAGCGATATCTTCCAGAAAATCCCACGTATCTTGCCTAAGATCCATTTTTTGCCGCCAGAGAGCTGCTAATAAACGCGTTCACTGATCAACTTTCACTGGACGCTCTCTTACAAGTCTATGGATATTGAAACGCGCGACCTGCGCACGCTACCAGCGCCGGTCTCGCTCTGAAATAGAGGCCTATTTTAGCGCAAACTTCTCGAGCTCGTGATTTTAGAGACCAAACTATCACCTTTATCATCTGCCTAGCCTTTTCCCAACCATGTTAGGGTAGGCTTCCTGCCCTACCGGATGTAGCTGAATACCGGTATTTTACAAGGAGCGACTGTCTACCTGACCTCCATAACCCAATTAGTATTGGGTAATACAATACGCCTTGGTAAGACTAGTTGTCAGACTTTTTGTGCCACTGACTACCTGTAACGACTGTCAAAGATCTACAGATGACAGCTGGGGCCAACGGTTTAACGGGCTATCCGAGGCACGGAGTAAACTCGGTATGTTATGGGCGGTCCACCCATCCACACCAACCTGGGCAAGCACGGCTGTTATTATTTACCCGCGAGCTCCTCAAAACTATCACCTTTAATATACTTCTAATTGTTCCACGAATAGATGAGGTTGATCCAAGCTGCGTTGTACCCGACCCCTTTCTGTGCCGCCGGTGTGGTTAATGTTTGCCGTGCTCAAGTAAAAGCAGATTACAGAGCACAAACATTGAACTCCATCAACTATGCTAAGTAGGTACCTTAGTGCTCCTAGGTTGAACCTAAGCCGAGCGTGGTGTTCTAAGTTATTACGCGTCTTAAGTTTAGAAGTTGTCTTTATCTTGTCTTTGATTTCAATGTCGCAACCGGTGGGCGTTTATAAGATAATCATAATCATAAATCTTTATTTATCTCGACATCAGAAATTACAGGCGCTGGTATATGCACAATCTTGAATAGAGAATGGTGTCTGAAGTAGGTAGGTCCTCTCCGGCTTAGATCTAACATTTGATTATAGCAATTTAAGTCAAGATTCTAGAGTTAAATTTGAAAGTAGGTAAACAAGTACTTAAAATTAATTATTTGAAATTTGACATTTAAAACAAAATATGGAATTGAAATGTATGAACGCAAAGCAAAAGAAGTAGAAACGTTAGTAGTAGGTCGCGTTCTGTAGTTTCTGCTTACCCTCATGGTTCATATATATGTAGGTAAGTTAATCTCCATTGAAATTTTATGGTAAATTTAGTAGGCCATTAGCTGTTCGCCTAAATGTTTTTTTTTAATTTTCCTATTCTGTCCCACTGCTGGGCAAAGGCCTCCCCCATTCCTTTTCAACTCTCTCGATGTTTTGCCTTCTCTGGTCAATCAGTCAAGAACGAATCCAAATCGTCATGCCAGCGTTTCTTGAGCCTGACGATTTGGACTCGCTCCTGACTGATTTTCTTGCTTAAAAGTAAATTACAGATTGTATTAAGATCCTTTGAGGTTCCCGCATGGTGAGATACTTTAGTAAAAAAAACTAAAAAAAAAATCTTGTCACACCCAGCGTCAAATTTATTTCCATGACAAATTTTAAGGGTGCACAGCATGGTCAGAAAAATTAAAATACTTTCACAAAAAAAACATAAATTTCGCTAGCATGCCGTAATATGAAGGTGAATTTATTTTAATTTAGCAGATGTAGTCTTGTGAAGTAAAAAATAATTATGTGAGAAAATGTTGAGTGGAGGAAGCGTTTTGTGCCTACGTTTAAAAGTACACTCGGTGCCAAAGTGCTTTTTTTTGTGCTATGAAAATAAGAATGCTATTTAAATTACGGTTTTGCCTGATTTAAACGTTTAGTGATGAACAGAATGAAAGAAATTGTAGTTACTATTTTGCACGTAATGTTAAGTCAAAGAAAAGAGATTGGGTATATCCTGTCAACTTTTATTTTCTTTTGGTGTAAGTAGGTACAGAAATAAAATATTAAATATTGCGGTGAAGCTGTCGACAACCTCTGGCACCATGGCCTGTTCATGGGGCCCAAATTTCTCGTCAACTGGTCGACTCCTCGAATGACTAGAGGGGTGGCTCTTTCTTTGGCCAAAAAATTAGCATTGCTATTCAGCGTGGTCATACTACCAGTCTTCTGGGCACGTTTCCGGATGACAGCGATGTGGAGGAGTTTTTTGACGCCTAAGCGTCTTATTGTTAATTTAGTTAGCTTCTTTTTTGTTTTTAAATTAGCCTATATAGTCTGTCCCACTGCTGGGTAAAGGCCTCCCCCATTCCTTTCCAACTCTCCCGGTGTTTTGCCTCCACTGGCCAATAAGTCAGGAACGAGTCCAAATCAAATTAGTTAGCTTATATTTAGTTATTCTTTTCAATTAGACCTTTTTTAATATTTAGTTTTAATTATTCTATTGGTAGCTAATATGATTTTTAGTTAATTAAAAAACTATGTCGTTATGTTACTTTTACAATTTGTCAACATTTTTATCAGGTAGTTTTTTTTTCTGGTATTCATCTGCATCCGGTTAGACTGGAAGCCGACCCCAATATAGTTGGGAAAAGGCAAGGCAGATGATGAGTATTTAATGATTTTTGTAACTAATTGATATTGAATACATTTAGTGCAGTTCCATCATAAATGAAGACAGACAGTCTCTAAAAACAGCACCTTCATTATGACTAAACCTGAATCCACTAATGGTAAAACCTTGTCCAAACTATTAAATCGATTCTAAATGTGGCTATGTTTCAAATTAGTCATTTATCACCTTTCATGAACCTGTAAAACCTTTATTCTTTTCTGTATTTAGTGTGTCCATAAATTGTTAAATAAATTAATTGAGAGATATGTATTTATATTGCTTTGTTATAATATGATTTTAATATAAACAAACCAATATAACAATTGATTAACTCACATTATTATCAGAATCCAAAAGATTTTCAAGAAATTTCGTAATCCATTGTTTAATTTGTTAAACAACACAAACAACGCAATGAATAGGTCTTTGTAATAAAAATTAATCATAAAAACCGGCCAAGTGCGAGTCTCACTCGCACACACAGGGTTCCGTAGCACCAAACAATATTTTTAACACTCATTCATATACCCGCGATCATGGTGCTTGCAACAGCGTCGAAATATCGGGAGCTCAAAATAATGAACTATCACGGAATATATCCCGTAAACGACCGTATAAGTTTACTGATTCATATGTATGTACCTACGAGTATACCTACTGCATGTAACTGTGTGGTAGGCACCACACAGTTGAAACAGTCTCGGAGTAAAAGGGCTTTGACATACGGACGGACGGATAGACAGACGGACAGGACGAATCTATAAGGGTTCCGTTTTAGCCTATTGGCTCGGAACCCTAAAAAATCATAGTGAGTGTTACGCAATGGGCATTGTCCAAATAATCTAACCTGCATATTTTAATTTGTGTTATGTATTTAGACAATGGCGGTTAGTAAACAATTAGCTTGCAAGAATAGCGTCAGTTTGGAAATGGATGCCGTCGAAGAAATACTATTTTTAATGTGGTTGCTTATAAAAAGAAAAGAAAAAATCATCGCACATGGCGAATCCGTAACGTTATATTATCCAAATTAAAATGTTTGGGGGATATTTTTTGATTATTTGAGAATGTAGATCCCATATTTCAGGTTTTTTCATCACTTCATCAATAAATAATAACTAACTAACTTTAAGATTTTATAGCTGTATTTTCTTGAAAGAATGTTGTGTACACCTATAATGGTACCTACATAAGAACCCTAACCTATTTACTTTTATTGTTAAATGTAAAATGTATGTACTGTTGGCGTACCTATTTTAAATAAATAATTCAGTGTCAAATCGCGGTTCCGTCTGAATGATTACTTAAATAAATACTGATATAAATAAGATCCCTCGCGATTCTAAAACCGCGCGGTTCCTGCCGTCTCTGAACGCAGGCTTAAGCGTATTACACGCGGGGGACGCCCCGGGTGTCGGGGGCTACGTGGTGGCTACCGGCCACCGTAGGCGCGGGCCTATGGACGGTGAGTAATTGGTTAGCTCACCGTCCCTCCGTCTTATGATGACAGGCCGTGTCGACGGCGCGTTCGTGTTCCACGCGCGCCTCAAAGAGATGTCAGCAACAGGAAGGGCCGATGCCTGCCGGGGCTGCGGGACTGTTCGAAAGAGATACCGCGGCCCTGGAACACAAAGGACAAAGAAGGAACATGGATGGGTTTTAGTCAGTAAAAGTCTGACACTTCCTCCCACTCCTCCCAGAGCAGTGGTTATTTGATGATTTCCCATCCAAAAAAAAAGCGTATTCCACGAAATTCCTCCTTAAGATGACGTCATTGAAGTTCAAATAAAATTTAACCACATTTATTTTAAAAAAATATAAATGAATAGGGAGTATTTTTTCCTCTCATATCAGTAAACTGCTGGATATAGGCATCTTATTACGTCTCAGCACAGCCACATTTTGGCGCCTTTCGAATAGTTCAATGTATCCTTATCTTTTTGTTAATGTGACGTCATTGAAACAAATCGTTCTGATAAGCCCAATACTTGCCGTTTTCCATAAAACACAGGTTTTCACTATGTCGTCACGAGTTTTTTCTCTTTTTGAACTTATCATCTACCTAGACTTACCTCAACTGACTGGTTTATTAATATTTATTACTGATCTGACCTCCACAACCCAGTATCCTTTGGAAAGAGTGGAAAAATAGAGCTTCGGACGACTGTCGAAATATTTTTCGTTTTTTTTATATTTACATTAAATGTAAACTACATTTAATTAAAATATCAAAAACAAAAAATATTATTGTATAAATAGTATAAAATAATGTGGTTGATAAATGAATGAAAGAAAATATTTCAATCTGTAATGAAATCATTTGGGTAACTTAATAATAGGTAGTTTCTTGGCAATTAAACAATCACATGTCAAGGAAAAACAAGAAAAGAAATGTCGAGCGTTGAAAAATAAATAATTATACTTTTTCACCAAAAACAAAGCGGGTTTGTTTTTGGTGTAAAGTATAATTATAATTCTATTTTAGGTTTCTTGAATATATTATGTTCCAGTTAGCATAAAACACAAATAATAAATAATAAGTAGTATGTGTAATTTGGATTAAAACAAGAATATTGTTTTGCTTGTAAAACCGATAATATATTTTATCGTTTGTCCAATAAGTTTGAGGATTTGAGGAAATTAGGGCATTGGGCATTAGAAAAGTAAAATAGTTTAAAAGTAATGCGAGATTATCATTTATTTGATTTTGATCTCTTAAGTGGTTCAATCACACATTTAACATTTTAGATTTAGTATTTAGTGAAAGTACCTGAATATAAATAGGTGTGTTTTATATGTGGTGTATTTGTCTTAATATATTAATATCACACTTACGTACATTATTCTCGTTTATCCGACTCACCATCATTCTCCTACCCTTAGCCCGATTGATTTGGGGTCGGCGCAGCATGTCTTCTTTTTCCATACTTCTCGATTACTCGTCATCTCAGCAGTCACCTCCTTTCTAGCCATATCATCCTTCACGCAGTCCATCCATCGTTTTTTTTTTGGTCTTCCTCTACTCTTATAGCCATCTACATTCATACTCAACATTTCCCTCATTCCTCCGCATCCCACGTCCATACCACGATAACCACACAACTTCTCGCGTATTCGACTAAAGCCTAAAAATATTCCCTTATTTCCCTCTACACAACGAATTCCCAAATACTGTAATTCCAACCATTTCGAGTAAAACAGAAAACAAATGTAATCACAAAACGTACGTCACCTTAACACAATTACGAGAGTAGAGTCATCTGTCTGTTTTTATATCGCGATGCATTTACATAGGAATGTCGCACAGAGGTTTGCCTTTAACAATTAGTTAATCAGTACAGAGGTGGTAATTCGAAAAGACAACACGCAAACAAGCTAGTTTTTTTAGCAGCAACTGATACTGCAGGGTTGTGTATTACACCCGTGTTTATAAACAAGTGTAGTGTTTACTTGAGTAAAAGTAATTTTTATTATGTAGTATAGTAATTGCTTGAAGTTAGAACTGTCACTGCCTCTGCCTCTGCTATGGCTGCCTCGTTGGTTTGATTCCCAGGTCGGGCCAAGTGTTATTGGGTTTTTCCATCAGGAATTTAATCACGCCTGTAATTCCCGAAGGGGTACACCCACATTTTGAAAGTTGTGTTTAGGTCTCGTGTAATGTAGTGTCGTGTGTGTAGGGGGCGAGCCTATTGCCATTAACCGGGCACAAATCCAGACTTCGTGGCTGCTACTGAGAAATTCCTGAAGGAAAAACCCATTAACAACTCGACCCGGGAATCGAACCTAGGACCTCATGCTCAGCAGTCGCGCCTGCGACTACAGACCAACGAGGCAGTCGATTGCAGATGATGATTCCCATAGTTAGCTTATTAACACATCGACGACGTTGATGAATTGCTTAATTGCTAGTTGTAGGTAGATGTTGAAATTTGAAGGCTCTTTTGAAGAGATACCCATGACATAAATACCCAAAACAAAGATTAGTGGACGGTACGGTAACTGCCATTTCCTGGGCTTCCATTCCTAGGGGTTTTTAATTAGGAATTTGTCACTAGCAACCCGAAATCAGGACTTGCGCAATGTGGATGTTCAATAGGTACCCCTTATGCCAAACCCATGGGGGATTTCAAGCGTGGTAGTGGGGCCAACGAAACGACGGTTTTAATTTTTCCCGTCGGCCCCACCAGTAGGACCATGGCAGTGGGGTCATCGGGAATACACCGAGGTAATTTTGTATTTGAGTTTTGTTGTTAACTTAGAGAAAAAATAATTCAACTGCCCGTTCTCTTGCCGTAATTTCAACTAATCCCTTTAAAGCTTTAATGATACCTTCTAGTATCCTAGAGAACTGGTGCATGAAAGGGTTATGGACCTGTTAAAAAAACTAACCACCTGACTTGCGAGAAATCTGTTTGCTGATAACAAAAATTGCAGAAAAGTTAATCTAGACGTTTAACAAACTTTACTGAGCCATTCAAATATTTGTCTTAATCGGGTATCGAACTATTGACCTTTGGGCAGAAGCAATGTATGTATTTAAGTTTCCACTAGCAAACTCGTCGAGATCTATTAATGTGGTGACGCATATTATGTGCAACAACAACATGTTATGTGCAACATGTTGTGTCAGCCTCAAAAAGATGTTAACACGGACAAGGAACCGTTTTATTGTCCACAACAATAGTTCCATAATGAAGTATTCAATGTAAAGCTACAAAACATTGTAAACATGCTGGATACATAATAGTATAAACACCTTACAACCTGCTGACTGTACCTATTCATAAGAATGAACATAAACTGCCGGAAAAACATTTAAATGATGGTAAAAATGGAATTAAAATTGGTTAGAATGTTTTTTTTAAAACGCACTGACGCAGGCATGACAAGCTACTTTTTTTAAACTATAAAAGATTTACGCCTACTTACACCACAAATTACTTTATATATGCGTTTAGCGCCAAACGTAAATAATGTACATGGTAATGAATACAAAAAATTACGTTGAGTATACAACAACAACATCATCATTTATTTCAGGCTACAATGGTCCATAGATATAGATTAGACCTTATAAACTAATATATATAAAGTAAATACAAAACTTGTGTTAATAAATAAGACTTAAAACTATGTCAAAGCCACACAAAACACTTTTTTGTTGGAAGCGGGCTTGATATTACCAAACTCCGAAATTATTCCCAAAATGGACGAACATTTCCAATCAAGCTCAAACAATGGTTGCTTCCATTTGATTGAATAACGAGGTGTAAGAGACTGAGGGTAGAATTAAAGAATATTCGCGCGATGTCTGCGGGGCATGTCAGCGATACACAAAAGCGATCTTGTGTGGTTGTTTTAAAGAGACACGGCTTCCTGTCTGGCGGGGCGACTGTGGTATCGTTTATAGGTGGAAGCGATTTTTGATGAGGAAAAAATATTAATAAAGGCCATGCTGCTGAACTGGGCTAGCCACATCTGTCACATGCGGGAGGAGCTATGGGCTAGGACTAGAGTAACCACACAATTGGTCCCAAACAGCAGCAAACGGCAACGTAGCAGACCCAGAAGGAGATGGTGGCACGAACTCGACTCCTTCCAAAAGGATTGGCGTATAATAGCACTGGATAGGGATAAGTGGAAGGAGGGAAGGGAGACCTTTTCCAAACAGTGGGACAGAAATGGCTAATAATAATAAAGGCCATGAAAAGCATGCAGAGAAAAAATTAAAGGAAGTCGTCTATCTTAGTATGGACATGTGATAAGAGGGGATGAAACGCATGTTACTTAAAGAGTGGTGGATGGAGAAAGAGAAGGCGGCCAAAGAAAAGATGGATGGATTGTGTGAGGAGACGAAAGAGAATGATGCCGTGACGTCTGACAGGGGAAAATGGAAAAAGAAAACGTATGGCGCTGACCCCAAGTAGAATGGGATAAGGGTGAAGATGATGATGCAAAGCATGCAGAGAACATAAAGTTTATTTAAATATCTAAGTATTATTTAAACGAACAAATTTATTAGTTCAGTAACACATATAGCCTAGAAAGCTAGAAAAAAAAGCAACCAGTAGCGTCAAATCTTTAACGGGCGTAAGCTTCGTAAATTAATCTGTTTTGACAGTTTTGTTTTGGCAGCAATAACGAAACCTAAAAACCTTTCACAGTAAGAACAACCACTTAATTACAATTAAATGAAACAAGGACACATTAAACCTGAGTACACGAAAACATCCTTCTTTGAACAACTCAACCATATCACCCACCTGAATATAACACTTCCGTACCAACCCCGCTCCTCAACATATCATTACAAAATAAATACACCGTATTACGAAATAAATATAGGCTCCACTCAACCCTCTCACCGCTAGTAACGCACACCACTTACAAAAGAAACATCACCGGCAGGGTCATAGAACAAAGGGCGGTCTCGAAACTGGAGGGCCCACCACTCCACTCGCTTTGTCCCCTGTGTCACATTGTTTAACTTTCAGACACACCTACGTTCACACATCACATAGATCGTGTTTGTGTTATTATGTACTATTAGAAGTGTCAAAAGTATTTAAGGAGGGTTGGTATCAATTAAGCCAATGGTAATATTAACTGCCTAGCCTTTTCCCAACTATGTTGAGGTCGGTTTCCAGAGTAGCCGGATGCAGCTGAATACCAGATATTTACATGGACATTTTTACCAAAAACTCAACAAATACCATCGAGCAACCACCTTATTCACCAAACATGGCTCCAGCCGACTTCTTTCTTTTTCCTAAACTCAAACTACCACTTCGTAGCACCCGTTTTCATTCGGTAGAAGACATAAAGGACCATTCGCGGCGAGAACTGAACTCAATTCCGGAAAAAGCGTTTAAAAATGTTTTGATGATTGGATTATTCGTTGGCGTAAGTGTATCGTTTCTGAAGGAATATACTTCGAGAGCGATAAAATAACTTAGGATGAATAACTAACATTTTGTGTATAATTCGTTTGTGTTATTTA
Source organism: Noctua pronuba (assembly GCA_905220335.1). Taxonomy (NCBI): domain Eukaryota; kingdom Metazoa; phylum Arthropoda; class Insecta; order Lepidoptera; family Noctuidae; genus Noctua; species Noctua pronuba. Next base: position 16,798,370 of record LR999904.1, on the reverse strand, counting down.
ATGATCGTTTCCCGGTACTTTCTTGACAGAGTAGTGTTATGTCTTATTGTTTCTTTTAATTTCTTTGTATTTAGGTACTGCTGTTGGTGAACCAAATAAATGAAATCAGTTAACTCAATCTTGCTACGAAAGCGTAGCCCTGTAGCAGCGTAGCAGTTGGCTACGGCGTAGCACCAACCATTTCATTCTTATTATTGCCAAGGAGCTCGTGGCTAAATAATATCAGCCGCTCAGATCTTCAATCAATCTTCAGGTTAAGCCGCGGTTGCTTCTGTGGATGGGTGACCAACAATTACATTATAAATTTCCCCCGTACCGCGGAAAGCATTTTAAGCCATTGGTCCCGGCTGTCATTTGTAGATCTTTGACAATCGTTAGAGTGACCCAAAAAGTCTGACAACCAAGACTGGTTGTCAGACTTTTTGGGTCACTCTATCAAGGGTGTGAAGATGTGTGTGGAGGTCAGATAGGCAGTCGCTCCATGTAAAATAAAGTTATTCAGCTGTATCCGGTTAGACTGGAAGCCGACCCCAACATAGTTGGGAAAAGGATGATGATGTTGATAGTTTACATTAACTAATAATGATCTTTATTAAGGGTAAATAAATAATACTATTAATAAATTCTTAAAATGTAGAATTTGCAAAAGTTAATATTAACAATTTTAGATTTAGGTTCGTTATAAATTCATGAAATCTATTCTAGGTATTTCTTGATTATTTAATTTGATACCGTATTCTAAATTTAATAATAAGAATTACAAGAAATCGTAAGGCTAAATATTCGAAAGTTTATTTATTTCTTGAAAGTTTTATTTTTGTCCTTGATTTTTATAACTGGATTTGAAAGAAAGAAGAAAGAATAAATATTTATTTGTCGCAGGGATATGTCGTGCATACAAAATGCCAAGAAAAATCATTTTTTTATAAATACAACAAAATGAAACAAAAAAAAATCTAAGAGAAGTATTTAGTCGTCGTCTTTTACTGCTAGCTATTAACATAACATACATAATATAACATCACGCCTGTAATCTCCAAAAGGGTTATGCAGAGGTGTACCTAATAGTACACGAGCACCAATATGTATACACTTTCCTACATTTCAAAACAATTTTCGCCAGAAATAACGATTGTAATTTGGAGATAGGATCCTTTTCAGAAAAATATGAGTTCCAGAATATTGGTGCTCGTGTCTATACACCCACATTTCGCCAGCACTGCTAGCCCATCACATATAATAGTATTCACACTGAGAAAGAAAGTGAACAAAAGTCCATTTGGATAATCCACAATTTTTCTAAAGAATTAAGAAAATTTCTAGCCAAAACCCCAATAATATAAAAAGCATAACATAACCACAAAATGGCTCCTAATTGGAGTACTCTTAGAATCGTTAGGAGTCGATGCGAGCCCGATACAATCCCGAATCATAACCGATACCGACCCGAAGTGGTTTATACCAAATAGCTCACTATTATAGATATTCCACTTTTATGTACCTCATAAAAAGTTATCGTAAAAACATTCGCACCATGTTTTATTATAATAAACTACTCTGTTGCCTCAAGGAATCGAAATCAAGACTCTTCAATTCACATTTCGACACTCATAAAACACATAAATAAATTGGATATTTGAGGAAAAAGTGATCCGGTAGAGATTTTTATTGTTTTTCCAAGTTTTGGTCGTAACCACGAAATCTTAATAGACAGGTTGAAGAAAAATGATCTTTGAGAGGTTGTCATAAAGGTTAATTCGTATGTAAAGGAGGTTTTTGTACCTCGAGTGGGATGCCTGTGACATCCTTTTGTGGGAGCTGCCGTGCTTTTGTTTAAAAGCACCTTTGTTTGTGTTTGTTAACAACGTCTCTTATTAACCTGATGATATTCGAGTTGGTTGTAATAAAAAAGGGAATGGTTTTTGCATTTTGCAATGAGAGTCGTAATGTGTTTGACGTGTGTTGAGGTTTAGATCGTGTCCCTTTTATAGAATGTCATAATCTTTGCAGTTGGTTAAAATAAACATTATAGATGCTATTTATAAATGACATTCATTTTGTTTTGCAGTTTATGTAATGATGTTTTGTAATAAATATGTTGACATCAGAACTTAGCACCCATTTAGATCTCAATTCTTTTGGTGGCTAAATCAACAACGACGCTTATTCTTAACATTGAACTTGGCTCCCATGTATGTTTTTGATGAGATTTGGTTTTATCCTGCTCAATTCAAGCAAGCAAAAATAATAAATATTTTGACATAGTTTCCGTGAAATGCAATGCAATTTTCTTTTTTTTTTTAATTTTCTTCTTCTTTTTCATTATTAAATCACTATACTGTTTTTTAAATAGTTGATAAAACATTTCATAAATCAAGAATAGGCATACTTAAAATGCAACTCATCAGAAATAATAATAATGTTTAATTAAATAGAAACGCAAACTTATATCAAAGTTTCCATAACAAATATTGCGAATAGCTGTAACCATTCATGCGCGCATTACATTAGACTGGCTGTAGATTTAATCGCTCATAACCACTACTTTACGTTGTGACTGTACCTTGCACATGTGAGTTCAATATTCATTGACGGCTAAGTATGAATTAGCAAACGTGAAGTGAAATATAAAGCCAGCAATGGAATGTAAGCAGTAAGTTACACTCTTTGCATACCAAATAGGTGGTTTATTCAGTACCAGGGTACGGTGTTTCGGAATAACGGGCATATTAACTGGAATTCCTTTCAGATTGGCCCCGGACTCGACCCTCATCAGATTGGACACTGTCATTACACATTAGATAATTTTGGATAGTCTCATGTTGCGTACAGACGAGGTGAAAAGCAATTGCATTATTTTGTTTTAATATTAAAACGATTATATATTTTTTTAAATGCCTCGTTGGTCTAGTCGTTGCAAGCGCGACAGCTAAGCATGAAGTTCTGGGTTCGATTCCCATGTCGGGCCAAATGTTATTGGGTTTTTCTATCAGGAATTTCTCAGTAGCAGCGACGGAGTCTAGATTTGTTCCCTGTTGATAGCAATAGGCTCGCCCTTATTACATGGGACACCATAACTGGCGAAATGTGGTTGCACTATTGGGTGCACCTCTGTCTAACCCTTTGGGGAATATAGGCGTGATGTTATGTAATGTTATTAAAAATGATTTTTTTTTAAATATAAAGTGGCAAATGTTAATGGGTAACCTTAATAAATAAATGTTAAAGTGAAACCTTTAAGTTAGTCAATTTTAGTTTTGTAAAACCTTTTCTTTTAATAGAAGACTTTATTAAACTGATTATGCCCAAAACTTTCAGAACTCCTTCAACTTTTAACTATTACGATTTAAAATAAGTTTTTTTTTTTCTCATAAATTGTCCAATCTGCAGTAAGTACCTATAACTTTTTAACTAAATTCTCCTAGTGTTTCAAAGAAATTTTTAATAGGATAGGCTTAAAAATTCGTTGGCCGAAATTCTGCACCGTTGGCCCAATTAGTATGCTAAAAGCATTCATTTTAAGTCTTAGGTAACTTACTGAATTTTAAGGGGATTGATTACTGAATTTTGAATAATGTCTTGAACCTTGTCGTTTACTTGCATACCTACGTAGCAGTGGCGAAGGCTCCATACAACACGATTCTTACCGGATTCCCTTTGAAAGCTGATAGCAAAATGGCTTTCAAAAGAACAGTACGGAAGTACTATTTGAAATCAGACTAAATTGCTCATAAGCTTGTCATTAGTAGTCATAGTAATTATTAGAATGTTTCTCGTATTTTGGACTATTTGTATGTATTATAATATATATTAGTTTATTTCATTTTATTTGTATATATGTATTAGTATGTGCCTATTTATGTATTTCAATTTATGTTAACAAAATGATATTTTTCTTATTTATTTTTTTGTACTCTATCACTATACTGTCCTATTTGACCCCAAGGTTGACTGGTAGAGAATGCCTTGTGGCATTAAGTCCGCCTATGTACCACTTTTGTACATGAAGTTTAAATAAATAAATAAATAAATAAAAATGGCACAGTCAGTATTCTTCAGTATTCTTCTATATGTACTCCGGCTTAACTGTTAAAAATTGTCCCTTCGCTACTGCTACATAGTTACTAACGCTATAATAACCAGTAAACTCTCGAGTAACCTCTGCACTCATTCATGCTTTATCAACAGAATCTCCCGACAGAATTCTTGCAGCAACATAACAAGCGTTTTGGGCTCGACTGTACATACCAACTTAAATTACGCTATTACGTGAAACACCGCCGTGAACCTTACAATGGATCGCATCAGACGGGAGCTCAATGAACCGGTGCCTCCAGCTTAGATCAGTTGATTTCCCCTAAGGATGAGGCTGAAGACCTGTCCAAATCTCACCCTTCTGTTCTAATATACGATTTGGGTAACAGATTGCTTTTGAAATTACGATTAAGTTGTGGCCAATCATTTATTCTGGGAGTCATATTAGTCCTGAGATCCTTTGGAACCCTTCAATCAAAATGAAATGGTCTTCGAGAACGGTTTTCGTATGGATATAAACTAGTGTATAGTGTATGGGTCTGTTAAACTAATTTGATCAGTTATTGGATCGACCTAGTTGGAGGAAAATGTATCTGTGAAGGAGGAAAAAGTAGCCATTGAACGACACGGCTTATTTGCATAATTTGCCTTCAGTTATTGTAACGAGGTTTCAGCTTAGAGTGGCTTGAATTGATTGAAGTAAAGCTAGGCAATGCTTTTTTTATTCTTATATTTTATTGGAGGCTTTTATCCTTAAAGGTAAGTCAGCTTCATCATAACTTAACATTTTCTAAATTAAATGATACATCCTTACTAATATTATAAATGCGAAAGTAAGTTTGTTTGTTTGTACCTTTTCACGCCTAAACCACTGAACCGATTATTCTGAAATTTTGAATATACGTAGTCAGGTGTATAGAAACGGACATAAGGTACCTTTTATTCCGAAAAAAAGTACTGTTCCCGAGGAAAACAACAATTACGTAGATGGCGCCACGTAACTTTCGAATCATGTGGAATTATATTATTACAAGGAGAGTACAACGCAAATTGGTTGTCAAAATATAAATTAACGCGAGCGAAGGCGCGGGCAAAAGCTAGTACAATATAAATTAACAAAACAAATCAGCAAGGAGAATTGCTATCTCCGGTGAAGGGTGCGCTAAAACATAATAATATGGGCCGGTATCACATTCATTTAATTTTAACGTACTCAACAGTGTTACAAAAGCAAGTGACTCGTAGGAAGATCTAATGTTTAAAAATTCCAAGTTATTTTACTAAGATTTTATGCCGAAGCTTAAATTTATCTCCGATGACTGAAGACCCAATTTGTGTGTCTAGAAACTACGTTTATTGAAAATGGAGTTAAAAACATTTATCTGACTTAACAACTATTTGCATAGTATTAACTGCTTTAAATACAAGTTCTTTTTTAAGTAATTTTAATGAAAACCTTTTCTTATGACCGCCATCTTTATCTCTTTGCTAAAATCGAAATAAGATCTACAATAACAATGTGACCTCAATCTTTTACCTTACTTTTAAAACTCATCCCATCTTTTACCCAAAATGTTGGACATCTTTTCATACTTTACCGTCCGTGAAACCGTTTTGTACTTATAATGCAATGTGATCCAGAGACAGGGATTGTGTGTCTTTAACCTCTTGTTAACTTAAAAATTTTGCAATTAATTTTACATAACATAACATCACGCCTGTAATACCCGAAGGGTTAGGCAGATGTTTACGTAATAGTACACCCACATTCGCCAGTTATGTTTAAGTCCCATGTAATAGGGGGCAAGCTATTGACATGAAAAGGGCACGAATCCAGACTCCGTGGCTGCTACTAAAAAAATCTGATGGAAAAATCCAATAGCATTTTGCCCGAACCGTGAATCGAACCTAGGACCTCATGCTCTGCAGTCTACTACATCTAAACTTACGAGGCAGGCAATTAATTTTAATTTTATTATTTCATCAGACACTTGATTAAAAAATACTCTTCTATGCATTTTAGAATAAAATTAATTAGTCTTCTCAAGCACTTTTCAAATATTTATGAAAAATTCGTAACTTAGATACTTTGTATGCTTACTTACTTCACTTTTTTTAAATACTTAGCCTGCAGCAATATTTGCAAATTGTCTCGAAGTCAAAAAGATAATTTTTATTTTAAATTTCAGAAGGCAAACATTAAGATTATTAGAATTATTATAACAAAAATTCAAACGATAATTTAATTTTCTTAATCACCAACCCGGGCAAGACGAATATTAGGCATTGAGGATAAATTCTACAGTAATAATCTAGTTACCTCTTATAACCCTAAAATATCACATAATTTACGTCATAACCTAAAAACACTCGTCACCCCAAACGGGAGGCTGTCACCAAAAATATGTAAACACAAAATTCCTTTCGCCAAAAATATTCGTATGCTAACAATTTTATGAAATCCTTTACAGTTTCACAGGGTAGACACAGGGCTCCTGTGTTGGTGTCGGGGATAATTGGAACAGGCTGGGGTCTAAAGGATACTGTCGCAATTATCCCGGCACCGTTTCAATGCTCCGTTGACCACTGCCCTATGTTGGGGTACAAAAAAACCCCGGGGCTCGGCTGGGGCGTTTTTAGGCGCAGTCGAGTTGTGTTTTATTTTGTCCACTGTTTTGGCAAGCTTGTGATGTTTGGATGTTTTGTTAGAAATAATTGGTGTTTGTTATGTTGAAATGAAGTAATTTTGGATTATACTCAAAATCGTTTGTGAAATTCACGAAAATAAAACTCAAACTTCAACATGTAAGTTGAAATTATTAAAATTATATTTATGTGCTTTATTAATAAATCTGTTTTAACAAATGATTAAGGCCCGCTTGCGCTACTAACGGCCAAATGCTTTTAACGTTAAACGTATTTAAAATAACATTCTGTCTCTGTCAACTACAAAAGATTAACAAAATGGAATAATATATTCAATGTTTTTAGTACTAAATAACTTTTAATCCTTTTTGTTGCAGATCAGTCACAAGATTATGTTCAAACACACCAGACCATATAAATTTTACATCGAAAATTCTATACATTTTCCCTAAACATTTCCAAATCTTTATCAACAAAACCGTGACTACCTTTTCTATCCGTACCACAAACATTTTTATTTAAATCATCCGCATTACCAATTCTTTCTAAGCTTTAATAATATGTCATAACTCACTTGGGGTCAGGGCTACCCCACGAACACAGTACAATTTACATGCAGTAATACAACTTGGAACAAATGATCGAAATCAGCTCACAGACACACATGCAAAGCGTTGACACACCTTCTCAACATGATTTAGGGAACAAGTTATTTGCCTGTTTGTCATAGTGACACAAGCGTTAACGTTGTATGTGTGTAGTGCAACATAACAAAAAGTTACTTGACCACTCTAATTCCGACAATGATTTCACAAAAAGGACCTAGTTGATTTACAAACATACATACAAAAACTCATTTTTTTTTCCCATGAGGGAAGGCCGAAACCAGATAATGTATCCTGCTACGATCCTCACATCCTCTTTTTGCTGCGTCCACGTTCATACAACTGGTAATACACGCACGCCGGTTGCAGGTACTTCGTGCCTGACCTATCTGAAGAAACCAATAAGGTCAGTTTAGTTAGTTTACTGATTATCTTTACACTGTGGTCAGGGCTACCCTCCAAATGAGAACATAATGCGAACTGACCGCCCGTTATTGTTTTATTATAATCAATTCATGGCTGTACCTAAATATAACTTAAATAGGGTACATTGTGTATAATAAATTATAAGTTTCCCCTCTCGAGATGTGTGTGTTGTTATGTTTCGTGTTTTAGTAGTTAATATGTACTATTTATAATTAAAAGTAATAACATCGCTTTACACAAAACAATAGAAGGAGAGATGTACATATAAGGCCGTAGCCTATCGTGCTAGCTAAGTGTGTTTGCGAAATCCTACCGTTTCTTTGCAAGGTATATATGGACATAATACAGTTCGCTGAGATACTCCAGAAATATTTTATATATACATCTCTCTTTCTGTTCTATAAAAGAGTTACCATGGAATTTCTTGTGGTTCTTTTCCATAGAAAACGGCCAACCCAAACCGTGCATCTTTTCTCGACGTTTTATAATTGCCGAACGCCCCATGTAGGCCTTTGTGAAATAAAGTATTTTGATTCTATGTATTTATTTCAACTGTCTTTTTGGGCATGAAAATAAGGGGGTCGGCACAGCATCTCATTCTGTCATTGTCATTACAATGTACCTAACAATGAGCAAGCCATATTAGTTTTGACCTAACCTAACCTGAAAACACAATAACCTAAAATTGATCATCATCTGCTTAGCCTTTTCCCAAATATATTGAGGTCGGCCTCCAGTCTATCCGGATGTAGCTAACTAAATACGAGTGTTTTTCATGAAGCGACTGCCTATCTGACCTCCATAATCCAGTTAGAACTGGGTAATACGATAAAAAAAAAAAAAAAAAAAAAATGTCACAGGGACATGACGTGCATCATACAAAATAACAAAAAAAAAATACAATAAACATAGGTAGGTACAACGCATAACAAATATTTATAATTTGAACAGGACGGGACAAAACAAAAGAAATACGTTAACATCTTGCACGTCCTGACTGCGACAAGCAGGTTACCACTCAGCATGATACCCCTTGGTAACACTGGCTGTCAGTTTTTCCACTGACTACCTGTAACGACTGTCAAAATTATACAATTGACAGCCGGGACCAATGGCTTAACGTGCTTTACGAGGCATGGGGGAAACTCGATATGTAATGGGTGATCACCTATCCACGGACCAACACAGGCAAGCGCGGTTTAACCTGGATTGTTGTTTGTTATCATGATTACAATCACGTGTTTAAGTATCGGACACTAATTACCAGTCACCCTATATAGCACTTACAAAAATACAATACGTAAGAACAAATCTATTACCAAAACGTATACCCCTCTTCCCAAATGTAGAAGTAATTCAATTTCGGAGTTAACCTTTCAAATTCGAACAAAATAACGCTGTTGATACACCTACTTCCGACTTTTATTCCATTCCCATTCCTTAAAAAAGTTAATTTTCTTTTTCCTTAACTTTTGTTGATATTCGCGCGCGCCGTTAGGGGAAAACCATGTAGGTCGTACATATGGTTATGAAACTCTTGTTCGTATTTTTTGTATTTACATAACATGAACTTGGCTATAATATTTTCGTAATAAAAGAAAGAACACAATCCCGTATCGAAAATAATCATGAGGCAGAATACCTTTTATAAGCCCTAATAACTGTAAAGAAAGGTAACGCAATTTCAGGTGGCAACAGGCTGGTCTAATACTCCATAATGTCAAATCCTTGTAGAAAATCTGCGAGAAAAGAAAAGGAAAAAACAATAAGTCTTTGCCAATTCGGAAAGAGGTCAAAGGAAAAATAATTAAGATGAAAGATGTCATTAGATTTTGATCTTATAAATTGCCCACGGCCTACCGTGTTTAAAATCTTTTATTGTTTTTATTTTTCGTCTTAAATTTTTTTTCACGAAGTGTTGTAATTGGGTTCTTCAGCCGAGGGGCTGAAATAAAGTTAATTGGGTACAATTAAAAAATGCTGCGGGCTCTAAAATGTTTATAATACGTTATAAATCATGACTGGAAGTGGCATTAAAAGGTGAGCGAGTAATTTAAATCAAATTTCAGTTATGATTTCATGTAAGTATGGTAAGATGAATTTTTGAAATCATGAGTGAAGCCTTTTTTGAATGAAAAATGCCGGAATGGAAATCTCTAGTGAATTCTTCTTTGCAGCATTTGCAGACATATTATTATATATTGCAGACTACCTGAGAGCCACAAGTATATTTACTTGTTATACGGTAATGTGCTACTGTTGCTGATTTGGAGAGTTTCGGTTAAAGAAGAACGAGGGATAACGTTATTGTTTTAACAAATTAATTGTGGACTGTCACTTCCAGTCTAACTACGCACACTATTTACCAAGTTCATACTACGCCAGTTCTCAAGCTTGCCAATTTAACGTTCGGCTTCCAAAACCAAGTTCCACATATAAACTATATCAGCTAATTAGCCAGGCCAACCCTCAAACAAAAACATTTAATATTAATATTTCATTCTCAAATTCATATTTAGGTAAACTTTATTAGTGAAACATCGACAAAGGGTTTTATTCAGCCAATGATCAAAGCTGGAGCGGTCGGCAATTTCCTTTGTTTTAGGAAATAATAATGTAGTGGGGTCCTTTACGAAATATGAAGGACGGATTGCCAAAACATCATTATCTTAGTGGTTTTCTCATTATTCAAGTTAATAGGAGAATTCATTTGATTTTGTACCGGCAATGTTGTGTTTGAGAAGTTATCTGGAAGCATTTAATTACTTGAGCTTTCGTTCCGAAATGTACTGAAAGGAATAACGGTTTTGATTTTTCTTTGGAAAGTTCCTTGAACTCGGGGAGTAAAGAAATCCGTTTATTTCCCTTCCGGCTTTTGTAATGAGGACTACACTATGTAATACGTTTTAGGAGTCCGATTGTACAGATTACATTATTCATTAAGCATTACAAAAGACGAGCACACTAATTGTCAAATCTGCTACAACATGAAATATGACCACATTTTCTCAAGAAATTTCAAAAACTTCCACACAGAATATATCCTTTGGCTTCCCAGTAATATTACGGAGCCAGCTATACGCTATACCAAGTTGTCAGCCACTAACACACTCCAAAATAAGGTTGGCAGTTACTCATATACAGTAAAAGGAGAATATGCGGACGGTAAAAATACCGCACGCTTTGAATGAAGTATAAAATTTCGCATCGTCAACACAAAGGACGCGGGTGCCACCACAAAAGTTTGAAATGAAAGCCTTTTCCTTCCATGTAAGGTTGACAGCCCTGCGAGCGCCTGCAGCGAACAATGTAATTTTTGCTTTTTTAATAGAAACCGCAACTTGACAAGCGAAACGCGGATACACAGACAGTTGTGGGCACAACTTTAAATAAGGCACCGGTTATAGCCAACCCTAATTTGTTACGGGAAAGCTTAGCTTTATATTTATGGAAATTGTACAATTTAAAGTGTGTTTTTGTGTTTAAGGAGACTTTTTATTCAAGGTTTTGGACGGAATTTCGTCTATTTGTGTTTTAAGAACTTCGTTACTTCTGGAAACGAATGGATGATTGTTGTAGCTCATGTTTTAGCCATTAGTTGTTTACTTACTAGAATAAAAGCGGGGACAGAGTATTTCAAAGACATGTCACTAAATATTCTGGATATATATATATATATTATAGGTATATATTTACAGTACTAGTATTTATTTTATATGAGTATATTTGTGTATATGTTTTTTATAAAAGGTATATTTTTGTTAAAATGTAGAAATGTAGACACAGTGTGTAGAAAAGACAAATCAGGAAAATTTAAATTAGATTAAGTTCTAATTTAAATTTTCCTGATTTGTCTTTTCTACACACTGTGTCTACATTTCTAATCCAACTTTCGCAGGTCTGCTGGAAAAAAAATCTTATAAAATAAACACTACCTTTGTGTTCTTCTATCTTAATGTAATGTCCTGTTAAGTATAAATAAATCATGATGATAATGAAACAAGGTTATACCTTCATATCCAGTACTGAGAGTCAACGAGACGGAAATATGTTTTCCTTATGGCGATAATGGGTGTACTATACTGCCAAACCCTTTCAGAAAAAACAGGAGTGATACTATATGTGCTTAAAATCACTGGTAAATATGCAACAATCACATTCGGTTCGAATATTTCGCTGATTTTCAACCATGCGTTACGTCTGGTAAATAGCTGGCTATTTAATAAGCTGATGAGCAATAGTGCATAGTCAGCGGTATAAGTAGGTGTGTCTACATTATAGCGTCATAAATATAGCTGGACAAGGATCTTTTGGCGCGTCATCAAAAACAGAGTTAACGCCAAAATTTTGCTTTTTAATTACACTAGCTTATGCCCGCGACTTCGCCCGCGTGAAGTTCTAGAATTGTCCCTTGGGATTATACTACGGGGTAAAAAGTATCTTCTGTGTTAATTAATCTAAGTAACAAACTATCTGTGTGCAAAATTTTATATAAATTCGTTCAGTAGTTTTTGGATGAAAGAGTAACAAACTAGGCCACTCGCCCTAAGAGACGCGGGTGTTTCAGCCGTGGGAACTGTGCAGCATAGGTTGCCAATAACTATTGTTACTGTACAAAATATTGTTACTGTTTTTATTCATGACTAAATTACACAAAAATCCCTTGAGCATACTTTTGTATTTAAAACTCCAGCAGGTAGCGTAGTCCAATCAACAAAATAATTACATTTATTTTTAGACCCATTGTCTTCCACGTCGAGAACTTTTAATTGAACTTGACAGCGACATTAACGTTCGAAATTCAATTGAAAACATCGATAAGTTAAATTGATTTGAATATTCATTATAATCATAAGTATTGAGTAATGAATGAATCGACCTTTCTTTAGAATAGGAGGACTTGGTACTTTCCGTGGGTGTTGGGAGGATTTCGTAGAAAATGATGGCTGTAGATGTGTAGCTATATGGCCTCCACCTGACATAATGATATCATAAACCTATTGTACCTAGCTGGAGAAATCGAAGCGCAACTTCCGCTTCCCATTTCTTCTAAATTCCTGATGGAATAACCCGATCTAGAATTCGAAACCAGGATACTCATGCTTTCAACCGCTAGATCAAAGCATTTTGGATTTACTTATCAATGTAAAGGTACAGTCAACCACACATTGGTGCTAATACTGGCACTAAGGAAAATCATTCTTATTGGTATGAAACTAAGGAGCTGTCAATGTAAAATTGATACCTTTGATTTGCAGTCGACCTTCTACGACGCTAAACTTATTTTTTATTACCCGACTGGGGAGGGTAATGTGTTTGTCAGCGTATATATATGTTTGTTCCTTTCAGCACCACGCTGTAGGGGCCAAACGCGTAGGCCGATTTTGATGATTAATCTTGCAAATGTCACTAAAGACATGACAGTAATGAACATTCAATATGGCGACAACCAGACGCCATATTGTGAAAAAAAATGATGTCGACGAACTATGTTCAGGGGGGTATCATTGAATAGGTATTTGAAAATCATCTTTAGGTTTCTCATATTATTTTTCATTTCGAATGCCCATTTTTGCAATTATTATGAATGTGAAAACATTAATTTACCTACACTAACAAAACGCACATAATTTTACCTCAAGAAAATATCATACCAAACACTACCACATGCAAAAATACGGGTTAAACTAAGTAGGTCAGAATAATGGAATATTAAAAGCGTCTTTACGTAGTCCAGGTGTCGCCAACGTAAATAATTAGCTAGAGAGAAGATGGGTGCAAGACATTACGTGTCAGCTTGTATGCTGCTCTTTAGTGTCCGTACTCAGTCATGTTCGTTTTAGTTTTTAGTCAACTCTCAAAATAGACAAAGAGTCTTTTAAGTTAGCTGTTTTGATGAATTTATTTGCGACTAACTTTTGCTCGCGGCTTCGCTCCTCTTATACAGGGTGTAAACGGACCCTTCACGAAGCCGCCAACCAAGCACGTACATCAAACTAAGTAACTTTACGCAAAAACTATTAACGGGAAACGACTTTTTTTTTGGGGTGAAAAATCACGTTTTACGGTAAAACTCATTATAACACACTCAAAACATTGTGCTGATGGATGCATTGAATGTTACGGGGGTCATGGAGATATTACAGTAAACTTATAACCTTAAAAACGAGTATTTAAAAAAGTACTTGTGAAAAAGTTGGAACTTTGACCACCAATATCTCCGTAACAAGAAGGTTCCCAGGTATGGTCCAGAAGAAAAAAATGATCGCAATCACGGGGAGAACAAGAGCCTTTCTGCTTCGTTAAGGATCTATTTACACTCTTTATACGGAAATTAACCGTTTAAAATGTAGCCTATAACACTCGGGAATAATGTAGCTTCCCGTAGGTGACAGAATTTCCAGAATCGGATCAGTACCCGACGATTACCCTCTGCTTACAATAATGGAGTCAAGCCTTTGCCCAGCAGTGGGATGATGCAGGCTAACAGTTTTAGTATAAAATTAGCATAGATTTGATGTGGATTTTTTATCGAAGTAAAAGGCAGAGTCAAACATTTTACATAATTTTTAAATGTATCTAAAAAACTAAAAAGCAATAAAATTTTATCGTCACCAGTCCCTTTTGTAAATCTATTATTTGAATTACATGAGCTTTAGGTCAGTGGACGATAGCTTTAAGCTTATTGCTGGCTATAATCATCAGCACGCAGTCGGCTGAATGCTAACTTTTTTTAAAGCGCGTAGTGTTTTTTTCTTTTTTCCCCCGTGTCATTAATGCTTAACCTGGTGTCAAAGTGTTTTTAGTGCTTATTGTATCTTGTTTTAATTCCTTTTATTTTATTTTTATCGTGCTTGTTATCTAGTGATCCTAAGATTTCTACTATCTTTTCTGTGTTTACTCGTGAGAACCTGTAATTGGCTCTGAGTTGCCTAATCAATTGTTATTCATTTGTCATAGCTGTTGGTTCTCCTATCTATAAATAAATAACACAATTTATAGCATCCCCCAATCAATTGTTGTATGAGCATTAACATAATAACTACTTTCCAAATAAAACGTGATAATTCAAAATCACTCATTCAATATGTTAACGAACGCTAACAACATCAACGATTCAAAATTCGACATATTTCAATTACGAAATCACCAAAACAATAATGTTGCCAACAAATTTTTGCATTACAGTTCAAATGCACCAACTCAACGAATATTCATAATTTATGGCTGAACTTTGAGCGTTCGTGTTGCTTACTTCCCTCATTATCATATTTTAACGTTGTCATGTTGCTTTCCACGGGCCTCCTGCTAAGACTTTATTATTTCAGTATTTTGTGGCTATGTGAAGATGTTCAGAAGTTAAGTTATTTTTAGTGAACTTGGGAACTATCAATGAAAAGGTTTATTTTTCGTAATTGTGAAAGCCAAGTTCTTATTTCAAGATGGCTGATATTTTAGCTAAAAACTCGATGTTGAACGTATCTATATAAAGGTACAAATAATTAAAATTGAAGTGTATGTTTGTAATGTCAGAATAATAGCTTTTGAATGCATATGAAAGTATTTACGGTACTTATGACAACGAAACATTTTTTATCATTTTTGTCCGTCTTTGTGTTCCGTAACGGCTGAACCGATTTTGAGGGGACTTTTAACAATTAAGTAAGCTACTTTTATTTAAGAAACAGGATTAGTATTAATATTTTTATTATTATTTCACGCGGACGAAAGTCGCAGAATATGCACTTCGCAAAATGTGCACTTGAAGCAAAATGTGCACTTCGCAAAATGTGCACTTCTTAAAATAGCACTTCTCACAATGAGCACTTTTCAAAATGAGCACTACTCAAAATGAGTGTGAATTTTATCACAATGGGTAAAAATAAAAACCGTTTGCTTACTACTTTTTTTTTAAATTATTTTGCACGATTTTTAGCACGATAACAGTAGTATGTGTACGGTAGTGACGGAGAGCTATACTCCAATCCAAATATTAATCATTTTGTGCGGAGGTTGATTAGGTAGGAAGCATGTTTTCCTGCCTAGTTGTCCTTTTTTAAATAATACAATTTTTGTATATCAATGTTACTAACGCTAGAATATAAGCTGGACTGTTATCCGAAGTAATTTAATTTGATTTATTTCTTTGGGCACACAAAAGTCCGGCTATCAGATTTATCCTTACAAAACCATTTATGATACAGGAAAAATCGCCATAGCAATGTTACAAATAAATCGGTCGGCACGTGGATGTTTCACACGTGTAGCCTTTTTATTATTTGTATACGGTGTCAAGTTGTTGCTCTTTTTTATTATTTTATATTGAATGTACCTAACTGCAATTTTTTATTACTTTTATAGATATTGTATGTAATTATTATAAAACAACTATTTATGTAGTAATTTTGCATACAATGTTCTCAGCCCACAAATTCACCGAAGTGGATTTTCTGTACCAAAATAAAAGGTGGTCGGAATATTTTTTAATTTTTTATTGTTCGTTTTTCTTCGATGTCAAAGATGTTACAATAAATCTTCAGGTATCAGGGCTGACGAGTCTTTCAGTATTATCTGAGATTAAAAACGTGGCATCGAAAAACGTGGGAGGTTTTACTCAAACCTTTGATCGCGTTCAATGTCTGTGGCGGAATTATGTAATGTCAAATTCTGCCGTTACGTTGGTAAGGAAGGGAAATGGAACATGTGTGACATACTTGATTTTATTTTATCTCACACAAGGTAGTATATTAGGCCCACTTCTTTTCCTGCTCTACATAAACAATTTGCCTAACGTGACAAACCATCACTGTACCCTTTTTGCAGATGATATATCGTTAGTAGTTCCACAACAACCTAATACTACAGTTGATAATTACAATAAAGAAGTTAACGAGGCTGTTCAAAGCATCATCAAATGGCTAGAGTGCAATAATTTAAAAGTTAATATAGACAAGACTAGAACAATTCAATTTTACAATAGAAAACAATGTAATTACAAATTAACTATCTCATACGACAACAATAACATAGTACAATCCGATAGTATAGTTTTCCTTGGGATGTCATTAGATAGTCAGATCTCATGGAAATTGCACATAAATAAAATCTGCAACAAAATAAACAGGTATGTGTACGCTCTTTGGCGTCTTACACGAATATCCAGCCAAAAAACAGCTTTACAAGCCTATCATGGATATGTAGCCTCCAACCTACGATATGGTATTCTATTATGGGGTGGCTCAGTAGAATTTAATAGAGTATTCCTGGCTCAAAAACAGTGTATCCGCGCACTTTGTAACGTGGATTCTTTAACTTCTTGCAAACCATTGTTCCAAAAGCTAAATTTACTAACAGCACCGTCCATGTACATATTTGAGTCTTGTATTTTCGTTAAAACACATCAGCACCTATACAAATCCTTTGGTGACTATTGTAATTTTAATACCCGTTATCCCAATAGCTTTCCCTTGCCAAACATAAAAACTGATTTGTATAGAAGAAACTGTTACCCCATGTCAATTAAATTATTTAACAAATTACCTAGTGAACTGAAAGACCTACTACCCATTATTTTATTCCGAAAAAAATTGTATGCCTGGTTAGTCAATAAATGTTTCTACACGACCCAGGATTACCTTAGTTATAAGAATCGAAAATTATTGTAACACCTCATTATGTTCCTATTCTACTGCAATAATTTGTTAAGTTAGTACCTATACATTATACTTATATATATTTGTTAAGGTAGTAGCTTTTATTTTATATTTCGTATACCAGAAATGGTCAATATGAGGATTCTTACTGTTATATTATGTAATGTAACATTTAAATGTACCACCTACTAACCCATATTATACGAATAAATTATTTGATTTGATTTGATTTCAGAAAATGACATTATATAAAAAAAATATTAAACCTAAATATTTGCTTTTGCACGGGTAGCTCTCAAATATAAGTCCCATTAAAAATAACTAAGGACACATTAGTAGAGTCTTGACACAAAAAATTATTCGTGCTCGCAGAGGTACTAATGTTCCAGTAAAAGCAAAATTATTTATTATTTTCTAATAATAAGCAGTTATCGAGTAGAACAGTGACAGACAGTTAGTACAGCCATGATTACCAATATGTTACCATATGCCTAGACTTTTCCCGACTATGTTGAGGTCGGCTTCCAGCTTAACCGGACTCAGCTGAATACCAATATTTTACATGGAACGACTGCCAATTTGACCTGCTCACCCCAGTTGCAACCAATACGTCTAATACCTAAATGAAAAAGCAATTTTCCATCTTATTTCAGAATAATATAGGTCTCAAAATTACATAAAATTGCAATCAATACAGTAGTAGGAAATCAGTTCTACAAGTTTAGTGTTCAGTACCTGTGCGCACTGCTCGGGTGAAAATAGAGAAAACGAATTTTCCTAGATTTGACACTTAGCTAGATCGATTTTTTCGCCCCCGTAACTTGTATACTGCAAATTGTATTGAAATTGTAAGAGCCGTTTTCGAAAACGTGATTACAAATGTTGCTTATTTAATAGTATAGTATATACTGATGCTTGTGACGTTACAAAGCATATTAATGGGTTAAACCCAACAATAAGGTGCCTGTATGGGTGACATTGGAGGTACTTACAGTCCAAATACGCGGTTTCTACATAAGTGTCATCGATTATTGAATTTCTATTTTCAAGTAGTAACGGAAACCTCTTATTAATTGGTACTTTAACGAGTATTTAAGATTTGAAACAGAGGCATTATGTTTTACAATTTAGAAATTCTCAGAACCAGATCAGAGTTGCAAAGATGGCGGTGTTGATACCACTTGAGTATTCTAAAGCACGTAAAGCCGTTGGCCCTGCGTCAGATCTCTCTCCGGCCGTGTCGGATTGTCGTCCCATCGCACGATGACAGGAAGGAAGAGACAAAGGTGCACAGCATACGTATGCTTTCGCAGGTGTGTTTATTGGATGCAAGGTGGCTGATAAACCATGGCTCGGGGGAATCCCTCAAAGCGCAACTATTTTTTTAAAAATAGAGGTGGATATGATGGATTCATTAACGATATTTTTCATCATGGTTGCGCTTTGAGGAATAATTTAGTTGCGCTTAGTTGGTTGCGCTTTAAGAAATATCTCAGGGCTCGTGGTTGATCGTCACTCAACCATAAGCCCGAATAAAAAAATTTCATACACCTACCGAAAAAAATGGCGTTGAAGCGATCAAAAATAATATTTAAGTCAAAAAATAATAAAAAAATACGCAAATAGATGTCAAATAAATAAAAATATACTTCATTCAAGCCGCAAAACCGTTTTAAATAGTGGAAAGGTCATCGGATTTTTTGCATGAAAGCCTTATTACCGTAGGCGACGACATTTGAAGCCGACAGGTATTTATTTCGGTAAGCCCCGCGTCCCCGAATCCTGAGATGACCTTTGGGACACTTTTAAAGTTTCAATAACATACCTTTTAGTGTGAGCGTTATTTTGTATCATTATTGAATGTATTAAAGTATGATAAAAGACAATGGGGAGGGTCAGGTTTCACCTTTTTTAAGTTGTGAAGGTATGTAGGTACGCCTATACTTGTCTTTTTTGAGCTGTTTATTTATTATTAATATATCATAATTCCTACTTGTCAGGTTTTGGAAAAAATAAAAACACAAATCATTATACATTAAAAAGAGCATCAAACACAAATTATCATTCATCAAAAAAAAAATATTGAGAAAATACAACGAAATAATAGAAACAAATAAATAATTATTAAATCCCTAAACCCATTCTCTTACTATTTACCCTCTTTCTGAATTGAAAATAATAAATTGGGAACTTGTCAAAATGTATTTTAGCATTTCTTAAGATGATTCCTTAGTAGCCCAAAAATTTTTGAATTCCAAAGTTATAGTAATACTAAAGTAGAGTTTGATCAGCTCTCAACTTCAAATTCTTAATTCTGAAACTGAATGTGTGTGATAGATAAGCATTACAAAACCCTACCTACTTAGAGAGGACATGAACAATTAAACATGATAGAAAGCCCAAATTTTGAAACAGCAAAATCTCGCCATTCATATCTTCCAAATCAAAAGACCATGGATCCATGTCTAATTTGACTCGAAAAAAAGCTCAGATTATTATTTTTACTTGCTCTTTCGAATTTTAAATGCCAGCTAACGGTTGACCTATAACTTTACACACCGATACCCTTCCGTGCCTCAGAGAGCACGTTAAGCCCTCGTGTCCCGGTTGTCATGCCAACACATAGACAGTCGTCATGGATAGATGGATTCGCGAAAATATCGTACTGTCCCAAAATTGGTTAATCGCGTGTGCGGCTGTTGAGCATAACATCAAGCTTGTATATCTCTGAAGGGTTGGGTAGATGTGTTCCTATTATAACTTGTTCACATTTAGCCAGTTATGTGTAAGGACTAGGAAAGAAAGGGCGACCCTATTACCATCAACTGGGTACGTATGTATGTCAAATCTGTCTATTATTAAGTCAAGAAACAGATATACCTAATATCTATTTTTAAAAACCAATCTATTCTATTATTTCTTATTTTACCTATCACAAATTGTTACGATCATTACAACAGGTTCAACATCATTCTCTTATTGTCCGATTCATTTGGGGTCAGCGCAGCATGTCTTCTTCTTCCATACTTCTCTATTACGCGTCATCTCGTCAGACACCTCCTTTCTTGCCAAATCATCATTCACACAATCCATCCATCGTTTCTTTGGTCTTCGTCTACTCTTCTAATCTTCTAAACAGGTTATAACTGTTTTGTCTCTGCATCACCCTAAGGTAGAATGGTAGAAAATGCCCAAGGAATTAAGTCCGCCTTTGTATGTTATGTGCATAAAGTTTTAATAAATAAAATAAATAACTATAATTTTATTTACTACACTTTTTGAGATTATTTTAATGCATCTTACACAATAATACCCATACACGCCCAGGACTATTTTAGGATTCCGATTTTGGTTATTTTCACTACTTCTTGTTTCGTTTTCGAATCAATGGGCATATATGGGTTAATTTCGGTTCCAGTTAAATGGAACTTAAATCCTTACATGAGGCTATAAGAAAAGGCTGACCTTTTTGGTCTAGACAGAGACCTTTAAAGGGTACCATATTTCCTATCCAAAGAGGTTCTTTGCCCCCCGATTATTAAACAGTATATGTCATGCAGAACAGCTCCAAGATCTAAGGAAATCTGACCTACATGCTTATAAACGTAGGCGGTATACGGGAGCCATGTTTATTTACGGAGACTTAACCTCGACATCTTATTCATAAAGTGTAGCCCGGAGCTACGAATGCATTATGTACGGTATAAAGGAGGTTTTTCAGGGTCCTGTGGATGTTAGAATTATGTTCAGTAATGATGGAATGGAAGTCAGACTGGTTATAAACAAATGAGAATATTTACACAGAGCATTGGTGGAAATGGATGAGTGAAACTGGCTGAGGATCAGGCCAATATTTGTGCAGTTGTAAAGGTCAATGGCTATCTATGAACGTGTGCAGGTTAGTATATGGTACAGAGCAATAGACTGCTGAACTGAAATTGGAGAGTAGCATTAACAGAAGCAGCATACCAAACCTAATGTCAGGAATTAAATCTAGGAATATTTTCTTAGAATACTGCATAAAAGTTGCAACCAAAGTTTTAATGTAATAAAGGCATTTAAACACTGTGCTTTTCCAAATATGGACATTTCTTACTAGAAAAGATATTTCGATAAAAGCACAGAATAATCACATCACATAAATAAATAACAAATAAACTCGAACTAATTAATTAAGTTAACACTTAAAATCATTAAATATTTCAGTCAACTTTTTTCCAAAAGTAAATAATATAAATAAATAAAATTGCAGTAAATGATTAAAGTCTAGAAAGGTCTCTGACTATGTCAGGGGGACAATGGCAGAGCAGGAGTGGTATTTAGCCGGTTCGAGTCCGGCACTAGCTCGACTGTCTCAAGCCTGTGAGGTAGTCGAGGTGTCCGTGGAGATTTCCCACTCCTGCCAAAACAAAAAAAAAACAAAAACGTGTGCAGGTAGATGATGATGTTAAAAAGAGCCTGGTGCTACATGCAAATCATTTTGACATTTTTCCATTTTTCATTGAAAGCAAAGAGATTTAAAAGTCTCATAGAGCGGACATTGGAAATATTTTCACACAAAAATTTTGATCCCGAACATTTTCGATTTTGACACACGAATGCTACCTGACAAGCGGGCGTATGACACTAGACAGAACGATTTGGTAGTAAGTAGTAACAAGTATTGGATTACGTTTTTGTTCGTCTTGTTCCGTCTATCGCTCGTAAATATTTGAATGTCTTTGATTGAAAGATTTAACCTATTTGAACAAATTAAAATACTGCTAGACTTTCTGTTGAATCTAGTTGCTAGAGAATATAAAGGTTAGTGTTTCATACCTTACGTCTGTGCTATTTACTGACCTTTCTAGAGTATAACATAACATAACATCATTTATTTCAGGCTACTATGGCCCTTAGATATAAACATTTTTACAGGGTGTAAAAATGCCCTAAACGGAGCCGAAAGACACCTTATTCTCCCCGTCATTGCGATAATTTTTTTGTTCTAGACCATACCTGGGAACCTTCTGGTTACGGAGATATTGGGGTCAAAGCTCTAACATTTTGACAAGTTTTACTTTTTATAAGTATTATTGTTATACCTCTATTTTAAATATGGCACAATGTTTTGAGTACGTTACATTGAGTCCTACCGTAAAAAGTTAATTTTCACGTAATAAAAAAAAAGTCGTTTCCCAGCAAAAATTTTTGCTTTCAGTTTAAGTTGCTTCTTGAAGGGTCCATTTACACCGTGTATACCTTATAAACTAACATATATAAAGTAAATACAATACTTGTGTTAATAAATAAGACTTAAAACTATGTTAGTAGCACTTCACTTGTTCACACTTCAATTGTGTTATATACCATGCATTTAAAAAAAAAATTGTTTATGGCTTTCTCGTTAATTGGCGAGAAGAGGCGCAACATCGAGAAAAGTGGAAGGAATGGGGGGAGGCCTTTGCCCAGGAGTGGGACAATTCAGGCTGATAAAAAAAATTGCTTGTTTTTTTTTGGGTGTTTTATTTGTATAATCTGTTTGTGCACTCAACAATAATATGTGTGACATTATATGTCTTCAGAAATTCTTCCGACATACAAAAAAATACAAACCCCATAAAAAGCACGTCCATATTTTTTTTTACCACCGCGAAACTCATTTACTTTATTAAGCTGCCAGTTATTTATAATTTGCAGTTAAGCGTAGCCTTGTTTTGGACAGATAAACAATTAAATGACAAAAGGTCTCTAATTGTCCAATTTAGATACGGAACCACGGTTTGCTTTTGTGCTCGCCTTCAAAAGGGTGATTGTTGTGGCTTTAGAATTTGCGATACATTTTAAAGCTTTAGCCGCTCTTCAAAATGGTTGAGGCGGCTTTTGTAAATTCAAGTACTACTCCTTCGTCTTAATTTTGCCAACCTATTTTTATAGACAGTCATCTTACATTTTTTGCACGTAAATGCGGCTGTAATTTTATCTTAGTGTAGAGAAAAAGTCGGGCTTTTTATTTTATGTTCCTTTATTTATTAATAAAAGCAAGTGAATATGAAGAGCAAACGTGCAAGGTGTAGTTAAGTACTTACATATCTTTAGTCAATACTGTGTCCTGGGCTGCGGGACTGTTCGAAAGAGATACCGCGGCCCTGGAACACAAAGGGCAAGGAAGGAACATGGATGGGTTTTAGTCAGTACGAGTCTGACACTCCCTTCCACTCCGCCCAGAGGTCATTTGATGATTTACCATCTGAAAAAAAAAAAAACTGTGCCCTATCTATGCTTAGGCCGCATCATGGCTTCACAGCAGGCGAGTTGCAGCCAAAGGCAAGCCATTTTGTAAAAAAAAAGTTGTTACAAAAAGTTTTAAAATTTTAATGTAGGAGGTTAGTCTCCCAAACAACTCCTCCAATAAAAAAAAAAACTTTCCATGGTATAGTATAGAGGTAAACTGTTTCTAAATGCTATTAGAGATTTAGTTCTTATGTTAAAACAAAGTCACGCAGACAAAATCAAGGGCAGAAGCTAGTTCACACATCAAGTTACACAAAACCAGTATAACCTGACCTCGCTTAGTATTGCTTCCCATACAACGAGATATCAGCTTACACTGGTTTTGTAAAGCTTAATTGATCGCCGTGTGTACTAGAACAGACTTACGGAAATAAATATATTCCGGAGTAGCACGTAAGGTACTTTTAAAACCCATAAGCTTTCATGCGACCCATTGTCACATCTACTACAATACACTTAATAAGGCAGTAAAAAAACACTCAACTCCCCAATTACCGCTAAACCCCATCACGGGGTAGTTTAAGCCCCCTTACCACGTTTCAACATTCAGCCCTTCGAAAATCGAAACGACTGAAGATGCACATAATAAGTACAGTCAAGAGCATTCCTATTATGTAAAACTTTACAACGAAGACTTCATTTAAAATATTTTCATTTTCAACGTGCAAAATAACAAAATAAACATCATTATCAATTATTTAGCCACATTTACTCAGCCACTTCAAAAGTGATTTTCTCCTACTGTATACATACTGAACATAATATTTTAGAACCAGTATTATTATGAAAAATGTCTTACTAGCTTATGCCAGCGGTTTCGCCCGCGTGGAATCCACGTGATCGTATTATCGATATAAAATATCCTATGTGTTAATCCAGTTTATTATCTATCTGTGTGCCAAATTTCATCCAAATACGTTCAATAGCTTTTGCGTGACAGAGTAACAAACACCAATCCATCCATCCTCAGAAACTTTTACATAATTATAATACAAGCTGTTGCCCGCGACTTCGTTCGCGTGGTAATTTTGATGAGTATGAGTGAGGAAAAAAAAGATAGCCTATGTCCTTCCCCAGGATATAATCTATCTCCTCGCCAAATTTCATTACGATCCGATCAGCTGTTTAGTCGTGAAAAGGTAGCAAACAAACAAACAAACAGAGTTACTTTCACATTTATAATATTAGTATGGTTTAAGTAAAGTAAGATCTCAATGTTCCAATCGTTACTCCACGAGAAAATCAGTTTTATAGCTGGCGAAATATGGATATACTATTAGGTATACCTTTGCCTAACCCTTCGAGGATTACAGGCGTGATTTTAAAACAGTTTTTTTTTCAGAACGTGTACCTACCTATAAGTATTGGTGCCCATGACTGTACCGTGTACACTAATATGGATACACGAAGCAACTTTTAAAGTAATTTTCTTCTACTTCATTGATTAACGTTCTACGTCTGCACGAACGTAGTATTTTGGAAGCCAAACTATTACGAAATAGGTCTTATATCAAAGTAATAACCGTTATTTCACGACAAAATCAATTTTAAATCTTGCTAAGTGTATAGTCAGTGCTCGTGACTGTACGTAACCTTTCGTAGCTACTGAAGCCGTCCGGTTAGTTTCATATGACGGCGCAAATATCCATTTATTTCAATAGGGTTAAGGAGAATATGTAATCCTTTCCGGCTAGCTCGAATGAATACGGGAAGCGTTGGGTCCGCCATAACGTGCCCTTCATATTTCGAGCCTTTGCAATTCATGCCTAAGACAGGGATTGCATGATTATATAGGTTTGTTTGTTACTTCATTCGGTTGGAAAGGTATGGTTTTCCTTTATTTTTATGGTTCAAACTGGGCTCTTTAGGCGCACGCGATGTGAGTTACATGATTAAAGTTTGTAATTTGTTATTTTAAAAAGAAATAATAATATGCTTATTCAATAAATATCACAGAATTTAACAAATATTTTTCAGGCTATATTTTTCATTATGCAAAAGAATTTAACATCTGTAGCCGAACTAGGCAAAAGCCTGTATTTCGGCTATCAGCGCCAATCCCCTCAAATAATTAATAATTTATGGCAGCCATCAAGCAGAAATGTTAACATTTTTATGAAATTTTACCAATAATAATCATAAAAAATAAAATCATTAAAAAAAAATTTACATACCGAGTTTCCTCCATGCCATGGAAAGCACGTTAAGCCGTTGGTCCCGGATGTCATTTGTAGACCTTTGACAGTCGTTAGGTAGTCAGTGGCCCAAAAGTGTGACAACCAGTCTTACCAAGGGGTATCGTATTACCCAGTACTAACTGAGTTGTAGAATTCAGATAGGCAGTCGCTCCATGTAAAATACTGGTATTCAGCTGCATCCGGTTAGACTGGAAGCCGACCCCAATACAGTTGGGAAAAGGCTAGGCAGATGATGAATTGAGAAGCGTCAAGCACGATATACTTTACAGCAGTTCAAACCCAGATCGACTAACCTCCAGGTCCTCCATTGCTGTTCCCTTCAGGAAGATTCAAGGGGTATACAATATTAGGTGCACTAGGCACCAATAGAAGTACCTATACCCAGATCAATTTCTTATGCTTCCTGTTAGAACATGGTATAAAAGTTTTTCCATCAGATTTTTTGTGCTGAACACACCAGCTCATTTTCACCATGCTCATGCACAATAAGTTTGTCTCATAAAAACCAGTTCTCAACAAAAATAGGCTCGTGAAAATGAAAATCTAAAACCAGATGCTATCGTGTTCCGCTTTTCACTGCAAAGTAACCCGTCACAAACACGTGGAAGCTTGTTATAGGACGCAGTTTTTATGTTTTGGAGCAAAGTTTTATTGTAACAGTTCCATTTTTCAGCTCGTGGTTTTAAACTTTTAAGCAGACAATAAAAAAAAACGTAATCTGTTACTGGTAGCGTGCGTTATTTAACGGCTGGGCAATGGCCTTTTGCCACGACTTCTAGTTATTTCATTCCAGAGTAAAACCCGATGTCGGGTTTTACAATTATATGGACCTGAACTGGTCTTTAGTTTTATCTAGCTCTGCATCTTCTAAGAGGTATATTATGGAAGTAATTTTGTGATAAAGTCTCCAGGGTACTCGGTGTAAGCTCCTTTACTTACTAAGTCCTAAGTAAAGTGCCTCTTACAAAAAAAAATTAAATCATGGAGTCATCAGTCATGTGATGAGGAGGGATGAAACGCATATAATTAAAAAAGTGATGGATATGAATGTTGATGGATGGAGAGGGATACGAAAGCCGAAGAAATGCTGGATGGATTGTGTGAAGAATGATACGATAGAGAAAGAGATAAATGATGCAGTGACGTCTGAGAGACCTCAAGTAGAATGGGACGAAGGCAAAAAGATGATGATATGTTAATTTTTGTGTTTAGCGTATCGCGTAATCGTAATGTTTAACAAAAACCTTTTTAAAAAACCTCTCAAATAAACCACTCTTGTCTGACTTGAATAAAGGTTGGCAAACATCACGTCTAGGTTGTATTTGTGAAGATCTAAAAGATAATGGAAGTTTTGATTTAAATGTATTTAATTTATTTTTTCCTTTCCCGATTTTATCGAGGAAAAAATTCAAAATTTCAATGATACTTCGGAAAGGTTGCTCCAAATTAATATGCATTCGGCCATCACCATTATCCGTTACTGCTGTTTCGGCCCAAAATTAACATATTTCCTACGAGCTTCCCCTTTATGGAAGCACACTCATCTTTTGGACAAAATGGATCAAATTATCAGAAATACTATATCATCTATTTTGAATGTGGCTTTGGACGACCGAGCTTGGACACAAGCTTCTCTTCCCATTCGTATGGGAGGACTCGGCGTCCGCAAAATTTCTAGTATTAGTCTACCGGCTTTTATATCCTCGGTCCACGGCACTGAGAAATTGATCAGGAATATCCTGGCTTCCACACTGATTGATTTTGACGTGCCGTGCTTCTCCGAGGCTATCAATGCCTGGAAACTCGCTTGCCCGAATTCTGAAGAACCCGACCATCCATTTTCCCAGAGACGGTGGGACGAGCCGCTCTGCAGAATAGTTCAGAACAATTTACTGAACACGTCTGTCACTACTGCAGAGCGTGCGCGTCTGCTGGCTGTGGGTGAGTGGGAGTCGGGTCTTTGGCTTCAAGCACTACCGTCGTCGAGCATAGGCACATTACTCGACGACACTACTTTCCGCCTCGCTGCTTCTCTACGCCTAGGCGCTCCATGTTGTTCTCCTCATAGCTGTCACTGTGGTGAAGTTGTCAACAACCTTGGACACCACGGCCTGTCATGCAGTCGAAGTGCAGGCCGTTTTGCACGGCACGCGAACTTAAACGACATCATCCGACGAGCTCTTGTCACCGTCGGCGTTCCAGCTTTATTAGAACCCAATGGTTTGGTGCGCGACGATGGCAAGAGACCGGACGGCATGTCTTTGTTTCCATGGAAGATGGGTAAGCCCTTAGTGTGGGACGCAACATGTGTCGATACACTTGCGCCATCCCATCTTCCTAGCTCGTCGTGCTGTGCTGGGGCTGCCGCTGCGGCTGCAGAGAACCTCAAGCGGCGTAAATATAGTAACCTTATTGGTAACTATATTTTCGAGCCGTTTGGGGTTGAAACTCTAGGACCGTGGGGTCCGAGTGCTCACAGCCTTTTTAAGGAAATATCAAATCGCTTAGTTGACACTTCCCGTGACCCAAGGGCTGGCTTTTACTTTGGCCAAAGGCTTAGCGTTGCCATACAACGTGGCAACGCCGCCAGTCTCTTGGGTACATTACCAGTTGACAGCGTTGAGGAGGAGTTTTTTGACGCCATTTTTTAAGTTAGTTAGTTAGTTAGTTACTTTTTTTTTTTTTTTTTTTTTTTTTTTTTTTAGTAGCCTGTACTGTCCCACTGCTGGGCAAAGGCCTCCCCCAATTCCTTCCATGTGCTCTTTTCTTGTTAGTTACTTTAGTTTATTTTAATTTATTAATGTATATATATATTCTCAAAAAAAAAAAACAAAAATAGATACATATAACAATTTATTTACAGCCTTTTCAATGACATTTCAAAACGCTTAGTTGACACCTCCCGTGACCCAAGCGCTGGCTTATACCAAAGGCTTAGTGGTCATTTACGGAGACGCGGCGCGTCGGGCGGCGCGTTGTGCGGCGCGGCCCGCTTTCAATTCAAACATATGGCGATGTATGAGAGCGTTTACGGAGAAGTGTTTGTATGCGCGTTTGCTTGAAATGCAGCGTTGCCTGCAGATGACCCCGCTGCGGTGGACGCGGTGGTGAACGCGGCGGTGAACGCGGCGGTGGACGCGGCGGTGAACGCGGCGGTGAACGCGGCGGTGAACGCGGCGGTGAACGCGGCGGTGCACGTGGCGTCACACGGCAAACGCGCAAATACAACATATGGCCGATATACCACCGCGTCGCCCGCGGCTTTCGCTGCGGCGGCGCACGCCCCGCGTCTCCGTAAACAACATCGTACATTGCCATATAGTCCGGGAGGTACCGTTGCAAATTAAAAAGTCATAGTAAGCCGGCTGATATTGTCATCGATGGTTGATCTTATATGACCAATAAGTAAACCAACCGTCAGCTGCTCAAGTAGCGGTGGATGCGGGTGTGGGTGGTTCCGGAAGTGGTAAAAAAAAAAACGATTTGAAGTCATAGTACGGCGGCTGAAACTTTTTTCATAAATAGTTTATATCATACTAAGCTTAAAAAAAATCGTCAGCTGCATGGAGGGGGGATTATGCGTCAGCCGCTCGCATAAACTTGTAAACGAAACACGTAAAATTAAGTTATAATACGCCGGATGAAATTTAACAAAGTGATTGTTAAAATTATCAAAAGTACGAAAACAACAATCAGCTGCGTGGGTAGCGGTGGAAAGACCGTCAGCTGACGCAGTAAAGATACAGATTATTCGAGTAATGCACAGTTTCTTTCAGGGTCCAGCTGACAGAACTCCCCTGTCCGCACCCAGCCGACTGATTGTTTTTGCACACGTAACAATTAAACTACAGTCTTGTCAAATTTCAACCGGCATAGTGATAATTTAATGATAATCTCGAGAAGTTTATAGCATGTGTAAAACAATATTATCAGAAAATATTTTTTTTCTTGTTTTATTTTACATACGTGAAAGAAATGCGTAATATAAAATAAAATCGAGAATAAAATGGAAATAACATAAACTCATATAAAGGGAAAATAAAAAAAGAGATAGAAAGATAGAAATCGATAACTTTGCCGGAATTATTCGTAATCGATAGTATCGCTATCTTCATCATCCCCAGATGAATCGTCATCAGAACTCTCTTCTGTCAGATTGTTCTCTTCATCTTTTCCTTTTTTTATCAGAAAATAATATTACTATTTGTTTCCTTTTTTACTTATTGGTCTTATAAGACCAATAAGTAAACCAACCGTTAGCTGCTCAAGTAGTAGTGGATGCGGGTGTGGCTGGTTCCGGAAGTGGTAAAAAAAATGAATTTATAGTACGCCGGCTGAAACTTTTTTCATAAATAGTTTACGTCATACTGATCTTAAAAAAAAATGGATTATGCATCAGCCACTCGCACAAACTTGTAAAAAAATCACGTAAAATCAAGTTATAGTTGGTCAGATGAAATTTAACAAAGTGATTGTTAAAATTATCAAAAGTACGAAAACATTAATCAGCTGCGTGGGTAGCGGTGGAAAGACCGTCAGCTGACGTAGTAAAAATTTAAAATATTGAGTATTGTCTCCTTTTAAACACATATTTCGAGAGAGTTTCTGGAGCTGCTTCAGCCCATAACACGACCTTCGGGCTACCTAAGCCTGTTCCCCTAAAATTTCTAACGAACATCTGTGCGTCTCTTTGTCAGTTTCCGTTGTACTCTTCGAAAGAACGAACGCAAATAATTATGTCGAAGATCCAACCGTTTTGTATATTCTGTGGCAAAAAAAAGGAAATATTAATATTTTCTGATAAAAAAAGTAGAAGATGAAGAGAACAATCTGACTGAAGAGAGTTCTGATGACGATTTATCTGGGGATGATGACGATAGCGATACTATCGATTACGAATAATTCCGGCAAAGTTATCGTTTTCTATCCTTCTATCTCTTTTTTCATATTCCCCTTATATTGTGTCCTGTTTATGTTATTTCCATTTTATTCTCGATTTTATTTTATATTACGCATTTCTTTCACGTATGTAAAATAAAACAAGAAAAAAAATATTTTCTGATAATATTGTTTTACACATGCTATAAACTTCTCGAGATTATCATTAAATTATCACTATGCCGGTTGAAATTTGAAAAGACTGTAGTTTAATTGTTACGTGTGCAAAAACAATCAGTCGGCTGGGTGCGGACAGGGGAGTTCTGTCAGCTGGACCCTGAAAGAAACTGTGCATTACTCGAATAATCTGTATCTTTACTGCGTCAGCTGACGGTCTTTCCACCGCTACCCACGCAGCTGATTGTTGATTTCGTACTTTTGATAATTTTAACAATCACTTTGTTAAATTTCATCCGGCATACTATAACTTAATTTTACGTGTTTCGTTTACAAGTTTATGCGAGCGGCTGACGCATAATCCCCCCTCCACCATGCAGCTGACGATTTTTTTTAAGCTCAGTATGATGTAAACTATTTATGAAAAAAGTTTCAGCCAGCGTACTATGACTTCAAATCGTTTTTTTTTTACCACTTCCGGAACCAACCACACCCGCACCCACCACGGGTGCGTCAGCTGACGCTTGGTTCACTTATCAGTCATTCAAAGTCTACTGTAAAATATGGCAACCGATCGGCGTAAAAACAGTACCTAAAATGCAACGCTACCTCCCGGACTAATATGTTTGTGTTTGGGCGTGTGATAACGCGGGCCGCTGCACGCGCCGCCTCTCCGTAAACGGAAAAAACGCGCACCGCGCCGCGCGACGCCCCGCGCAACGCGCCGCCCGACGCGCCGCGTCTCCGTAAATGGGCACTTAGCGTTGCCATAAAATGTGGCAACGCTAAGCCAGACTCTTGGGTACATTACCAGTTGACAGCGTTGTTAAGTTTTTTTATTGTTAAGTTTTTTACTTTAGGTTATTTTAATTTATACATTTATATGTATAATATTTAGCTAATAAATATATCATCCTACGTCACCTACGTCATTTTATGAACAACGTGTTCCACTTTAATACCTAACTCCCTTGTAATTTTTATAAGTTTTCTCGAAGCTTCTCGTAATAATCAAAAAGTACTTTAATATTTATTACGCACAGGCTTCGTCTCTAAAAGAATGCTCGCTTACACTGATTAATAAAAATAGTTTTACGTCGCTGTTTCTGTTTAATGGAAACGTTGAAATTACCAAAATGTCTATTGACTAGTTACCAGGCCTGAAGGCAGTTAAGAAGCCGATTCCTGCCGGCTTCCCTTCGGGAACAAGTGTACTCTACGTAGAGTCTTTTCGGGGTCGCTGTTAACGTAAACGAAACTAGAATACGGGGTGACGAAAAAAATATTTTAAAGTCTCATTTTTCTTCGGCTTCCCCTGACACAAATTTGACCCTTCGCCACTGCTAGTTACCTAAGTATTCGATTTTGAATCTTACATCTTCACAGTTAGACATCATTATCTGCAATTTCTGGACAGAAACCTCTACCACGTAGCAGCAACAACTGATTCATCTGTGGGCCACATCCAAGCTATCCCAGCCATTTTAAGGTCTAAGGACATTTATAACCACTGCATGGGATCAACGTAACGGCATGACCACTATTTGAGATTAGCTGGCAAAATTTGGTGAGGTGAAATACGCCGATCTTAGCTTGCCAATTCGTGGTCTTCACTTACGGACCCATCTCCAGTTTGTTTGTTTTTCTGGTATTCACAGACATGGCTGGTCTTAAGTCAACTGCTGGACAGTTAATACCAGCTTCAGAGTACAAACAGGTAAAAATTGAGGTAGGCTTATGAGTATTACACAAAATACTTCAATAAGATGATTAAATTATTTATTTACATTAATTCCTTGTCTGTTTTTTTTTTTCAAGTAGGGCACTTGTCTTAAAATTATTAGACGTAACTGACAAAAAAATTCAAAAATGGTGAAGAATAACCAACGTTTTTTATAGTTAGTTTTAGTTAATTAAATACATAGATAGTTATTAACTAATTACCAACAACACAATTACTACACAATTTAAATCAACAAGTGACACCTGACAATTAACCTAACTTCAACCCACAAAAGAGTGCCTGATTAATCAGAACAATGAACTTAGTGCTCCATGCGAGCTTTTAATTGACTAACGACCGCTACTTATACATTAAAAGGAAACAATTATACTCCCCAGATAGATCCGCAGGAACATCAGCTGTGTTAGGTAACCGGTGTAGGTAGGCAACCGAACACTACGACCAACGAGGCAGTCTTTAACTTAGTAACGTCAATAAGGCTCCTCCAAAAATATGAGTTTACATTTACCCGCGACCACTCCATAACTCAGATGAAAGCATACCTTCTGTCAAAATTCAACTTCAGTATAAAATAAACGCACAGAATAACAAACGTTCCCCACAACGTTCAGGTTAGAAGTCAGTACTTTATTTATGATTTAAGGCGATGTTAATATTCGTATTGCCGTTGAGAACAGTCCGAAATGTACTTTAGAGTGAACACTGAGTGATGGCTTGACATTTATTTCCTAAATACATCACTCCACCATTGTTAGCTTCCTTTATGAAGAAAGATAAAATATTTCCTCAAGCGGGGAGGGCATTGTCGGGGAAATGTCGCGGGGTGGGGGAGGCGGGAGGTTTGGCATACTGAGCGGGCATGCCATGAGCTGAAGCGATTAGCGGGACTTAAACAATCAGCCGTATCGATGATGTATCCTCAGATTGGAAATGTTTTCTTAATTTTCTATTCAGACATTATTGTCGTACGCTTAAGATTTTTTATTTAACCCAAAAGACACTTGACACAATTGTGGGCTAGCTAAATTTTAAAAAACTCAGGCCTGAGAAGAGTGGTCCTTACTGCAGAAGACCGCATATATTGGAGATGAAATATCGTATATGGTTGCGATCCTCAGCATTGAGCGAACGACAAAGAAGAAGAAATAGGTCTTACTGGCGCTAAAAATTATACAAAATGAAACAATATTCATTTTCGAATCGAACATAAATAATGACACCTGCCTAGCCTTTTCCCAACTATGTTGGGGTCGATTTCCAGTCTAACCAGATGCAGCTGAATACCAGTATCCAGTCTATCTGACCTCCACAACCCAGATAAATACATAATGACTTAAATGTTATAAAGTGAATCAACAATTTATGATAGAGTGGCTTGTAAGACACCACAACAAAAACAGGTCATGACTCTATCGCTTATAACTTGCACAGAATCAAAGTTCCTACTGTAAACCTCCAACAAAGGCAGACGCCGCCGTCAGTGAATTGACGAATATTTATGTTGTAAATTTTACTATATTCATATACAGGGTGTATCGACAGGCGTTACACATCGCGGCGTCTTTTCACGAGCACCGCTAATGTTACCTATTGTTACATTGTGCTGTTACACGGGATATAAATACGCTGCGTTTTTGTTTGTTTATTATAGGGTTAATAGATTTATTTTTATACCAGTGACCTGGTTAGCGGTGAAAGGGTTATTGTTAATACAGCCTGTTCAGTTTTTTGAATGGGTTTTTTGTTGCAAGCGTTTATTATTTCCGTTTTTGTAACAGGTTTTTTCTGCGGTTAGTGTTGCTTGAATAAATTGTAGCCCGCAAATGGATCGGTGTAACTAACTTTACTTATGTCAAAGACGATAGATCTTGGAGTACAACCGGGGTCTATTTTAGAAAATAACCGAGGACTGGTGACAGGCGATATTCCGACAATCAAATATTTTTGTACATTTTTTGTTATTTTTTTTTGCTTTATTACCAAAAAAGTGAAAAAAGTGACAATTATGTCATTTTTCGACAAATTAATGTCATCGTCGTTTAAAGGCCAAGTAAAAATACACTTTTAATAAAAACCAATATTTATAAACACTGTTTAAAGCTTTCACGGTTTAAAACTAAAAACTTTATACTGTCAGTTACGGGATGTCTTCCGTGATTGTTAATTATTTTGTTCAATTTATTTTCCATCTACCCGCATTCTCCAGTCAAACTGCGATCATGGCGCTTGCAACAGCGTCGAAATATCGGGAGCTAAAAATAATGAACAATCACGGAAGATATCCTGTAAGTGATAGTATAAGTCCAATATTTATAGTCTACTAAATATGACGATAACATTAGTAAAGAGAAGACGTGGTAACCAAGTCTTACCATAGGGTATCGTATAACCCAGTAATAACTGGGTTGTGGAGGTCAGATAGACTAGTCGCTCCATGTAAAATACTGCTATTCAGCTGCATCCGGTTAGACTGGAAGCCGACCCCAAATTAGTCAGTAGTCGTATTTTACATTAATCAAGTATATAAAAGGAAAATCTTACTTAAACTAATAATAATTCCAACTCGTATACCTAAAGTTAACAAAAAACGGCAAAGTTACTACACAAGTTTCGGAATTAAATAAGATTTCATTGAAGTCAAAGGAGATTAGTTTTTCATCCATAAACGCACAAAGCCCCGAAGGCTTCTCGATAAAGCTTGAATACCTAAACCCTGAGCTAAGACAGGCCTTTTGAACTAACCTTTGTAATAGTCTTTTTGTGAAATTATTTGCCGACTTACAATGGACGACTTGAGAAAGGACTTTTTATTTTTTCTAACTGATATTATGGAAAGGACGAAAGAATGTCATTTTTGTGAAGCATAATCAATCTATAATGTTCCCACTGCTGGGACTCACGGCCTCCTCTCTATGCGAGGGAATGGGCTATAATCCACCACGCAGGCCCAGTGCGGGTTGGTAGATGTCACATGTCTTCGAATTTGGGTCCTAGGACATGTCGGTTTCCTCACGATGTTTTCCTACACCGTTTTGAGAGCAGTGGTGATGAAATAAATTACGCAAAGTAGTGCGCGATCTCTGAAACGGTTCAGCGGATTCTTATCATCTTTTGTACATAATTTCTTAGGAAATAGTTGTGCAAAAAAAAAATGCACCGTCTGAAGGTTATTTAATTAAATATAATAACACTGCAATAGGTCCTAACACTCTAAATAAGAGTTCTAAAGACGTTATTTTGTAGCTTGTGACTGCCTTCAAATGTATGTGAAGTTACATTAGTATCCTGTAAGTAAATAACAAATTACGATGATATTCAGTACTCCTCGTTCACGGTCACAATGCGCGCGGAGTTATTTAGCCACCGATAATTGATATTATCCGCTCTTAATTGATATTATTATGATTTGTGCCCGGTTGATGGCAATAAGCTCGCCCCTTATTACATAGGACTTAAACATAACTGGCGAAATGTGAGTGTACTATTAGGTACACCTCAGCCAATATCTTGCCTATAAGCTCTGGAGGGTTCCAGGGCTTATAGGCAAGATATTAGCTATGTAAAGGGCCCTTCAATCATGCAGTAGATACAAAGAAATAAGCCAAATAATCCCAAAAGAAAGTCTACAAGAACTTTACAAAACAAATAAAAGTTAAAAATAATAAAGAACAATATCTTGTCGGGCAGCCCAGCATCGCCAAACTCTCGATCAACTTGGAGCCGCTTGGAATTTTGACAAAACTTCGCGATTAGATAAGAAACGGAGTTAAATCCGATCGAAAAGTTTTCATTCGACACTCCTGAGAAAAGGTTAGGGCACCATGTAGGGGCCGCATGTATGAAGTGCTTTATAGGATTCCGTTTTTGAAGATGTTGACATTTCTATTCTCAGATATAATTTGTATCATTTATATAGGATGTAAACGGACCCTTCACGAAGCCGTCAACCAAGCATTATGAAAATCAAACTAAGTAACCCTTCGCGAAAATTATTGCTAGTAAGCTGGTCATGGAGGTACGTCCAATATCTCCGTAACTAGAAGATTCCCAGGTATGGCCCCGTGCAAAAAAAAATATCGCAAGTGCTTTTCAGCTACGTTAAGGGTATTTTACACCCTTTATACCGAGTGAAATAACACAAAACTTTTTGTTCTTTGTGAAGTCAAATTCTGGGGATTGGCTCTCAAAAACCTACCCCCGAAAAACCCGCCATCGCCATCTTGATGGTTTGTGCCATCGTGGTAAAAGGTTTAGGGTCAACAAAATTCATAAAACTGTTATTCCAGCAAGCGACAGGAAGAAGAAGAAGGTATTTTGTATTTTTTGTTAAATACTCTTTGTGCTTGAATTCCAATGCACAAATAATGGCTACTGGCTCTAAGGCGCTGACATCATGATACAATTGGGTTGGTGTTTATGCCACATTGGGCAACCGCTTTAACGGCACCTGAGCTAATGGCACCTGAGGTATTCCACATATGGCACCTACTTATCGATATTTTTCGTAGGTGCCATTAGTGGAATAATTTATTATTTAAAATTTTATTCCAGAAACGGCACCTACGAACCAGTAGGTACTAGTGTTGTAAGGTACCGAAAAAACAATAGCATTATTTATTTATTTTATTAAAACTTTTTGCACATAATGTACAAAGGCGGACTTAAAGCCTTGGGCATTTTCTACCAGTCTACCTTAGGATGATGCAGAGACAAATCAGTAGGTGCAATAGTACAGTACATTATGCAATCTACAACTAATTTCCACGCTTCTAAAGTATTATCATTACCATTTATAATTTTTTTAACACATGATGTCACCGCCTACATAGCATGAAAGCAAAAATCTATCAGAAGTCACCGAATAAATTCAACAGTTAAGAGATTATTTCGGAAATATTTTTCTACACTTCAAAAATTCAGAATGACTGTCCATTTCCGTAAATGTCACGAAACGTGAACGATTAAGTACCTAGCAACTATATTTAGCTGCAAATATCTGGTACCGCCAGGGTTGTGGGCGGAAAGGGTTACCGGTGACCACTACACAGGAGCAACCGCTTTAAGGGAGGGACTACGTGATACTTGAGCTATGTTTGTTAAATGAGAACACATTTAAAACGATTTTTTTCTAACCGCTTTTACATGTAACACGGTCATAGAAATAAAAGTCCCTTTTTTAGAAAATAAAGATAGTTTTAAACTTTGTTAAGAAGTTAAGAGGGTTGATCTTAACTTTTAAAAAAGTTTTAGCTTTTAAGAATAACTCACCTTACAAAATCTGTTTAAAATATTCCCAATCATTATAAATTAAAATACAAGTACAACCTACATTACTATTAAAATATTTCACAAGCATCATCATCTGCCTAGCTTTTTTCCCAACCACGCAGGGGTTGTATTATAGACCCAACAGATGCAGCTGAATACCAATAGTCATGAAATGCAAAGTTTTTCAAAACTAGCACACACTCATTTTTTTGTAACAAATTCACTTCTTAATTTCAAAAAAATCCCTAATAAATCGGCAACTTTGTCACTCTAATGCGTTTGTGCGATCCTTAGGAGTTTTTAAGTGAGTGCCGTGGAACGAAGGAACGGGGCTAGGATACAACACAAAGTACAGAAGACTAACTCCATACAACGAACTGAAAAGCACGCACACATAGATATGCTTCTTTGTGTAGAGAGTGCACGCGCACTCACGACTGTCATTTATTTGAAACAGCTTCATGCCCGGTCTCCACCAAACGGGAGATGCGCGGATAAGTGTATCTCCCTGCCTGCCCCTCTCCTCTCTGCTCAACCGTGTAAATAACGAAATTCTATAGGTAGTTTACAACATATCTCCTCTCTTCTCGTCTCGTCTTCGATTCGGTGGAGTCCGGCCCTTTCGCTCGAACTGCTCGCGTGTTGTGACACAAGAAAAAAAACAAATGAATGAAGTTGATTCGAGCAAGCCACTGGTCACCACGATGTGATTTGCGGAGCTACGGAACTCACGCGAAAGAAACAAAGAAGTCGTGCGCGTGGCGCTTGACGCAGGTCGGGTCGCAATTTATTTCGCCTGAGCCGTGGACGGGGTGGTACAAATGATACAATGATCTTTAGGCGCTCGAAAGACTTTGACAGAGTAACGGTATTATTTTATATATGATGGCGACGTTAGTTCCGTTTTTTCCCATGCGCCAAAATATCCATGCTCAATTTTATAGATGTTTGTGTGCGTGTTCCGGTTTTGACTCGTAGTGTACACTCAGCCTTCTGTACCTGTCTATTCTGTGACGAAGATACAAAGCTAGGATGAGACCAACTTATTATTACAGGTGTTACTTTACTTTGTTACACTTTGTGTGTAGCTCAAGTATCTCGGTGATCTTACAGGGCTTGTAGAACACGGTATAGACCTAATTAAGATTTGCCAAGTTATACTGGTGTGATTTATAAAGTGAGACAGAAAAAAGATTTTCGTTATTTGATTTTAGTTCATTTTCCTTCAAGCTTGTTGTTTCGCCTTTTTGTCAATGTTCTACATCTGACGGTTGTGGGATCCAAAACAGTTAAATTGTTTCTCTGGGACTTCGTCGAGCTTTATTGTCTCGGCGCTTTTCTGGTGGCCGCCACTGTTGATTCTGGCTTTAAGGAGTTACAGTGGTTTGGGAATAGTGTGGCGGGCTATTTGATTGTAGCAACCGGTAAATAAATCCCATTAAATACACAGATAACTATATCACCCAAATAAATAATACGGGATCTCTATAAAATCATCAGCCGCATAAATTGAATCTTCATAGGTTACCTAAGACTAAGTATGGAAGAACAAGAAATGCGCCAAACCCAAATAAAGGATAAGTGGTGGTATATATGGTGACATAAGACAGGTTTCACTCACGGTTTTCATGGTTTTTCAATTACAGGATTCTTAGGGATCATTCTTTTTACGTTGCATAGCGTTGCCCACACGTGTGACGCGATCGGTAGAGTGTATTGTATCAGCGTCAATCTTCGTCGAAGCTGCCCCGGTCCGGGCCGGGTCTTGAAGAAGGCCTTATTCTAAGAGTGGACGTCTTTCGGCTGAGAAGACTTTTTTAAGCTAAATAGGCCGCAACTCGGCTGATTTGAATGAATGATGCGGCCTAGGGTGCAGCACCGATTCACTCGAACTTTAAAGACATCCAGATTATAATGCTCGATGATGATGTTGTATTGTATGACTGCACAATAAATATTAATATTATTATAATTAATAGTCATAAAGTAATTTCAGTGCCACATTATGGACGAACTAATTCTAACTAATCGCCTGCTATCATTATTTATCGTCTGAATTATTCCTATTAATTACATTGACGGTATTAATTCGGAGTACTTGTGAAATGAATTAATTATAACAGATTAATGCATAATATTTATTGATAATCTCATCAGCGGTTCAACGGTTGTCAGAAGGAACAGAAATAACAAGAAAAAAACATTTGGTTTCTTTTACTTGTCCTGTCGCCAATAAAATCAAATAAGAAGTGCGTACAAACTTTCATCCCCCTTTTAGAGGATGATTTAAAAAAAGCATCATCTTCTTTATATGGGGTGACTGGTACCTAAAGTTGTTTGTTATCATGCGTACAATCACGTGGTTAAGTATCGGTCACTAGTTACCAGTCACCCTATATAAGGCACCCTTTGTGCAAAGTTTCATGCTTCTCGACCAAGTTGGCAGGCTTTGGCTGTGCATTTTCAGTCAGTGAATGAAGAAAGGGGGTTTGAATTTAATGGCCGGCCTAACTACCACCATTTTTTTTTTTTAAAGTTGCGGCCTCGCATAAAACTAATATATTAATCGATAGCTGGCATCAATACAAACAAGTTTTGTTTGAGAACAACAAAACTTGCTTGTATTGATACCAGCTACCAATTAATATAGGTGTTATGCGTGGCCGAAACTTTGAAAGAAAACAAAAATCTTCCAAGCCCTTTAGATTTTTACTATAGATCAACCATTCTTATTCAAGTGCTAGACAAAAGGTCTTTATCTTACATCAGTTTCTCATTTCAATTTCGCGTGTTCATTGACCACATTTAAGTGTCCAAAAACGTATTTAATTCAACAAAAAAAAACGTTTATTTCACAATAATCCTTTTCAGTCGAAGAACTCTCATCAAAACCCAATTAAATGAAAGGTAAAATATAGTTCTGTCATTGTTCATGAATTTAGTGTGAACCTAAACAAATGTCTCATTAATAAATATTGAGGTTATTCTGAATGTGTGCGGCGAGAGCCATTGCTCGCATTGTTTAGTTGTCAAAGGGTTTGTCACACGTATTGTTTGAAACTGCGGTCTTGGAATAAAATGATGTAATCTACCAAAAGTGTATTAAAATGTTCTAATTTAATTTTAATAGATTCAGAGTCTGTAATTTGAACGTTAATTATATTTAATTAGTGTTTTTTTATTTAGATCGAATCGAAGTTCAAGAGTCTAGTCTAGACCTTTTGTGGCTATGCGACTCGAGTGAGCATAGGACTGTGTGATCTCAATTCTAATTATGTCACTTATTTGTTCGAGAAATGGAAGACGCACTCTGTCGGAGCAACGAACAAACGGGTCCGCCGAACAAAATTAACGCGACGATCGCATGTTCGAGCGACGATCGCTTTGGTTAGGACCCGCCTTTATATTTACGAGATACCGAATCACATGCTATTTTTTTTTACTTGGTACAAAATTGTTTACCCTAAAACACCTCAATAAATGCTTGCACAATTACACAGACAGTATTGCAAATTGAAAAAATTGATTAATTAATTATCAACGGAGTACGTAAGCATCAAATAACGGTAATTGTTTGTAAACTGATCATTACCAAAACAATTACTTCGTAGACCAGCAATAACACAAAATGAGTTTCGTGGTTTGCAAATAATCAGGTTTTTGTTTACCAGTAATAATATAATGATCACCATCGTGCTATTGGACACACGTCTAATTTTTTAATTGTAGATTTTCTGTGGCGTACGGCACGTCTGTGCCAATAGGCCAATGATTATGTAAATTGACAGTTATAATAGGTCAGTGTAGACGTACAGATTTTTTTCCGTATAGCCAAAATCGAAATCAACGCTACCGTGTCGTACTTATAGAAAAATTTTGAATTAAGTACACAAATGAATTTCAGCAATCTTGTCCACGTCACGGTTTAGGCAGAGGCGTACCTAATAGTACACCCACATTTCGTCAGTTATGTTTTAAGTCCCATGTAATCGGG
This sequence comes from Noctua pronuba, assembly GCA_905220335.1. NCBI lineage: Eukaryota > Metazoa > Arthropoda > Insecta > Lepidoptera > Noctuidae > Noctua > Noctua pronuba. The sequence goes on along the minus strand of LR999904.1, from coordinate 16,756,473 downwards.
GGAGACCCTACTGCCATCATTCGGGCACGAATCTAATGTCCGTAGATACTGAGAAATTCCTGATGGAAAAGCCCAATAGCACTTTTCTCGACCTGGGAATCGAACCTAGGATCTCAGGCGACCACTAGACCAAGCAAAGACTTTGACATCTGTTATTAATACTCGGGCTCTGATACGCTTTAAAAATCCTTAATTTTTATCTCAAAACACTGAAAAAAAAGTACCCTCACATTCTGCTTAAGTGCTTAACCCAGCTTTCAAAACTATACCAGCCAGCACTATCAGGCCTCTCTGTTAATGCTACAATTCGGAAAACTTCTCAATTGATGCCCCACTTCGAAGAATCGTGGATTGCGAACTTTTACCGAGTTTAGGCTTTATTTTAGAATGTTACTACGCTTTACGGCGAAGTTTGAAGTTTATTTTGAATTTCGTTGTCTGTTTACAGTTGAAGATTGATGTTATTTTTGTTGCAATACGGATTTTCGGGTTATCATCATTATCTGCGTAGCCTTTTCCCAACTATGTTGGGGTCGGCTTCCAGTTTAACTGAACGCAGCTGAATACCAGTATTTTACATGAAGCGATTGCCTATCTGACCACATCCGGATTTTCGGGTTACGATTTTTCTTTTTCACTGATTCAAGAATCTACAATTTATTCCATTCTTCTCCATAGAGATCTACGCCTTGGAATGGGCAACTACGGTACTTTCACAAGTTATTATGCCTTGTGTCTGTGACTGTAGCTTCGCTCTTTTTTTTTTGCGACATTCAAAACTGCCTGTAATGGTCTAATTGAAATAAATGATTTGAGTTTCAGTTTATTTTATGTATCCATTAGTTACCTTATCGATTTGGTTATAAAAAGTGACTACTGACATAATGTATAAGAGAGAAGTAAGATATAATGCGCTGACTTTAAGAAAAACTGGAAAAGGGCGAGGTAATGGTGATGATGAAGCTAAAATTACCCAGAATGCAAGTTAATTGATAAATTGTGGGATCATTTTGTTCCCTTCAAAATGGTTGAGTTGAATGGTGCTGATATATGCGTCATGTTCATGAACGGGTTGTCAGTTGGGACTGGTCATCTCTTAATTGAAACGGCTTATTTTAACTACTTTGTTTTGAAATTGTTGATCTAATCTTTTACTCTGGACGCTCTTAATGTGTCTTTTTTGTCGTTACTTTAGACACTTTTAACGTGCACATCTTGCTACATCGTTCTCACATAATGTATCATCTCAACATGATTGATGTAACCAAAGAGTGTCTATGGAGTTTCTTGTATATGTGGTTCCACGTGCACTTTGAGTTACCTATCCGAGGCCACCACCAACGCCGTCAAGGTAGCATAGTTCTGGTCAAAACTAATTTAATTTAAAAAAAGGGTAATTTCAACACGACGAAGAAGAAGATTTTAAGTTTTAATTTTCTAAAGTGCCTGTAACTGGCCTACTTGAAATAAATGCTTTGATTTTTTTTAGTTTCCTGGCGGATTCACGTTTGCTCACTTTAAATACAATACAAAGCTAAAAAAAAGCAAATCTTTTTCAATAAATAATTTGAAATGACCACAATATCAAAATATTTGCATTTGCGTGCCAGTAGCAAACATTTGTTCGTGTAAACAAAAATTGTTTTCATTACAAATGTTTATATTAACCACCGCACAGTAAATTGTTATTTACTGCGTTGTCAATGTGTATTAATATAATTATTTTATCAACACTGTTTGGAATAAAATATCATGAGTAAATTAAAAAAAAAAACAAGAAAAATCAACATCTGGTCATTAGTATGGACATAAAATTAATTGGAAAGCGCACCTGTGTGCTGTGATGATATCACGCGATCTACTTACCAGTCTACCCACAACGCAGAGTGCTTCTACAGAGCCCTGATGTTCAGCTCGAGGCGAGGGCGACAGTCAACGTCTGATTGCGGCGGAGATGAGACGTCTTGGAACTTTATCCGATTAATTGTGCCCGTGATATTATGTTAAGTTGTAATCTTAAGTAATTCGTTAGTTTTGCTAGAAAGAGTGTATCGCACCCAGTGTGTTTTCATAGCACGAAACCCATCGTTTGCCCACATGATGTACGAGCCCAACGGAGTAAATCCTGACATATCCGACATATGTAAACTTTTATCCCATACTAGCTTTCACTCGCGTTGTCGCTTGCGTTATATAGGTAAATTAAACCACGGGTACGTTTGATTCAATGGTTGAAACTTAGAGTTGTTTACCAGTGAAATTAAGACTTGAGAAAATTAAAATTGCATCTACATAACTTTTCTCGTAGCATTTTCAGAACATACTAATTATGCGTCTTATTATAAACTTAACCTAAATAGTGGGAATGCCGGGAAGGGACACCCTAATAGGACAAACACGGACCTTATTGGTAATGTTGTTCAGAAAAGTCAGGTGCGTAGTACTCGCAACCGGCGTGCGTGTACGATCGAGATGAAAAAAATGAAGTATATAAGGATCGTATCAGGTGGCGATCTGAGGTTTCTGCCTAGCTCCATGAGAAAATTGCGTGAGTTTACGTCAGCATCTCCCTAGACCTTTCCAACCATGTTGGAATTGGCTTCCAGTCTTACTGGATCCAAAGAAGAAGGAGACATGGAGCGACTGCCTATCTGACCTCCAGAACCCAGTTAGTACTGAGTAATACGATACCCATTGTTGGTAAGACTGGTTGTTAGACGTTCGGGCCACTGACTGTCTCTAACGACTGTCAAAGATCTACGAATGACAGTCGGGACCAACGGCTTAACGTGCTTTCCGAGACACGGAGGAAACTCGGTATGTAATGGGTGGTCACCCATCCACGGACCAACCTAGGCCACCTGAAGACCGACCCGAGCGGCTGTTATTATTTAACCTCAAGCTCCTCCTTCATCTATGCATGTAAACAATTTTCAAAGCTAGTTTAAAAAAAATCCATCACCACAGCTACTCAAAAACAGTATTCCCTTCTAGATCTTTTTGTGGTAGGTAGGCAACCAAATAAAAAGGTTCCACGAAAAAATGTTTAACATTTAAAAATATTCTTTACGAAAGCTCTCAAGCCCAACAGGGTGCAGGCGTGCCTATGAATAATTATTTGACCCTCTCCAATTAAAAAGTGCCGAGTGGGTACAGGTATTTAACACTTCACAAACCTTGTTATTTGTGAATCATTTAACAAAAATATACGCTGAAAAGGGCTAAGGTTACGCTTTATATGTGCGCCAGGCGACTCTGTGAATATACACTAAGTTTTTAAGTGTTATAAAGAGAAATAGTGCCCGTATTTTATACATACTTTATATTTTCCATTTAAACCTCGAGTATTTCAATGGTACATAATATAACATCACGCCTGTAATCCTCCAAGGGGTAGACAGAGGTATATTTAAATAGTACACCCACATTTCGTCAGCTACGTTTAAGTAGGTTCTAGCGGGCGAGCATATTGCCATCAACCAGGCACAAATCCAATAAAACTGTGTACAACCTGTGAACCGAACCCAGGACCTCATGCTCAGTAGGTTGCGGCTACTAAACCAACGAGGCAGTTTGTTCAAGTTAAATCTTGCAACTTAATTTTAAAACAGTTATCCCCAACTTATTGAGCTGAAGTTTTACATAGACTTTTAGTTTGGATGACAATGCATGATTAGCTAAGTGACGTCATTCTAAATCCAATATGGCGGACTTTCAAAGATGGTGGACCAGTTATTTTTATGCAACCCTATGATATGGGTAACAATTAAAAGGGTTTGCTGGGAAGAATAAGAAAAAAATACTACGACACACCTGTATTTCAAAGATTGTTTTTAAATAAGCTTGTAATACATAACCAATATTTAAATAATTTTATCAAACATTCCAAAACATTGAATAAAGCAAGTTCCTTGAACCGTGAAGCTAAAAACTAAAGCCAAAAACATTCAAAGTAATTCAAAGACCAAAGTCTTTGAATTGAAAACTGAAAACGTAATCAGATTTAAGTTTTCGTATTTTGTTTTAACCTTTGATGATATTACAAAAAAAATTAGAAAGTCGTCATCATCGTTTCTGAAGAAAACAAGGGAAAAAAACACGTTTATTTATAAGCTGTTTTTCTTATGAAGAGTTAATAATTCACAGAGAGAAACCAAATGTCTATTTTGATATTTTTTCTTTGTGTCGGTAATTCCGTATGTGTGGTGGGCCATCTCTTTCCGTGATATTTAAGGGGGTCAAAAGGCTGAAGCTTTCTCGAGATAGAACAAAAATTCAATGAATCCAAACGTTGTTTTTAAAATATTTCACAATTCTGCGGTCTTCTTCTTAGCGTGTCGATGACAATTCAAATTGAGTCAGTCCAAAATTTGGCAACGAGTTTGACACTTTCAGGAGCGTCCATCAGCTCCTGTGATGTGCAAAATCAAAAAAATCAAAATGTTTTATTTCACATAGGCCCAGATGGGCACTTATAAAACGTCGACAAAAAGGTGCACGGTTGGGGTTTGTCGTTTCCTATGGAGAAGAACCGGCAAGAAACTGCATGGTTACTCTTTTCAAATCATTTGGTGCTACAATATTATCATGGTTATAGTATTTGTACTTAAGTATGGGGGGTATGGGGGGCTTAAGCGTGGGGAGAGCGTAGGCCCGACAATAAGTCGTTGTTTACTACAAAAGATGTAAAAAAAAAAAGATACAAAGTTAACAAATGTAAAAAGCAGCTAGAAATGTGCAAGCAACAGGACAGGCAGGACACGATATCAAGTGCCCCATCGTATCGCAACCCGCACTCGCTTCCCTCCGGCGCAGAGTCATGTATGAATCTCCACCTCAACAGGTTTTGCTTGCTTCGGCTAACCTGTGTCGAGAGTCCATTTAAAGATCTCCAGATCAGCTATGGCAACTCGTGTCCAGGTGGGATATTTTCAGCAAGTGGCCCGAAGGGGTTGGGCAGTGATCAACTTTAACTGTGGGAGTAGAACATCAGATATCTGACATTCTAATTTTTTTTTATTGAAAATCATGTAATTCTACCCGAGTTTGTTTCGACCGCTTCTTCTCAGAGTAGTAAGATAGGAAACACCGACCTCATCTTATATAGGGTGACTGGTAATTAGTGACCGATACTTAAACATGTGATTGTACTCATGATATCAAACAATTTTCCCAAAGAAACATTTTTTTTTCATTCGATGTTATCAGAATAACACAACAGCCCTATGAAATTCGCGCGCGCGCGCCTGTGACCTATCAGCTGTTGGCCACCTGCCTCTGCCTACCCACTGTTGCACGGTACGATAGTAATGAGACAGAACAGCGTCACGCATAAAAGTCAATGACTATAAAAAAAAAGTTTCTTTGGGAAAGTTGTTTGTTATCATGAGTACAATTACGTGTATAAGTATCGGTCACTAATTACCAGTCATCTTTTATACAATGTATGAAAAATTACGTGTAACAGAATGTTAAATACTCAAGATGGAAAAAATATAACTTCATCATTTCATTTCAACAATACATTTTATGACAATTATGATGAAAAAAACTCATGTATCTTCATATTCAAATTCAGTTTTAAACGCGAACATCAAACTTTTGGGTGTCTGACGTTCCAATCAATCATCCATAGATTTACCGCTAGTGCGAACGTCGCCCAAAATCACTATGCAAATTCGATACTCACAAAAAACCACACTACTTCACATGTAGCCGTCCAGCAAACTTGCAGATTCTGGCGACACAACATCGAACGGTGACGAATTTCATTCCCTCCATATAATAATCATTTACGTACGACCTCCTCTCAGTCATAAAGACTACTTGAAGATAAAAAAAATACATCCACCAAAAACTATTGGACTCACTACTGTTGAAATAGCGAATATCTACTATCAATTTTATAGACTACTCCACAGAACACGGAGAAGCATCGACGGCTGATGCTAGAGGTGGCATTCTCAACACTTTAAAAAAAGAAGTAAAATCACACATCATCATCACCTGCCTAGCCTTTTCCCAACTATTTTGGGGTCGGCTTCCAGTCTAACCGGATGCAGCTGAATACCAGTATTTTACATGGAGCGACTGCCTATCTGACCTCCACAACCCAGTTAGTACTGGGTAAAACGATACCCCTTGGTAAGACTGGTTGTCAGACTTTTTGGGCTACTGACTATCTAACGACTGTCAAAGATCTACAAATGACAACCGAGACCAACAGCTTAACGTGCTTTCCGAGGCACGGATGAAACCCGGTATGTAATGGGTGGTCACTCATCCACAGACCAACCTAGGCAAGCACACCTTAACCTAAAGATCGACCGGAGCGGCTGTTATTGTTTAGCCACGAGCTCCACAAGTAAAATCACACATAATAACTACTAAATAATAATTTTGACGTAGCAGTAAAATCAAATTGGTGGTTATAGGAATAATATTAATAAGTTTTGTCACTATCCGGCCACCCGCCATTGGTGGACAAAGGGAATACTCATGTTTAAAATTGTGTCGCTATAGTCCAGTGGTAGCCAACGAAAACCCTTAAAAAAGGAGTTTCACTGTCCACCAGTGGTGCCTAAAGGTTTTTTTTTAACAAATCGTTTCGACAGTAGTTACGTATAGAAACTAAGCTTTGAAGAAGGTCCGTGACAGAAGTTTTGCGCCCAACGTTCTTTGAGAGCCACATACTTCTTCTTCTTTAACCGCCTCCTTGGACTAGTGGTCGCAAGCGCAACTGCTGAGCATGAGGTCCTACGTTCGATTCCCGAGTCGGGCAAAGTGTTATTGGGTTTTTCTATCATGAATTTCTCAGTAACAGCCACGGAGTTTACATTTGTGCCCGGTTGATGGCAATAGGCTCTCCCCCTATTACATGGGACTTAAACATAACTGGCGAAATGTGGGTGTACAATAGGTACACCTCTGCCTAGCCCTTCGGGGATTACAGGCATGATGTTATGTTATGTTCTTCTTCCCAGTGTATCGATGGCAGCCTATGTTGTCGGGCCAGAACTGAGCCACGAGTTTGTCGCCTTCAGTAGCCTGCATGCCAGCTGACCTGGTGAAGGTTGCGGGGATCCTCTGGATGCGAGATCAACGTGGCGACACTTGGGGTAGGCCTATGTCAGCAGTGGACGTCTTTCGGCTGAAATGATAGTGTCGATGATGAGTAGCCGCCATCAGTTCCTGACACACGTACTGACATTTCTAGACGCTGCACTTCTGTGCTCTGTAGTCCTCTCCATAAATATCCCAAGAAGCAACATAAACTTTATACCCAGTAAACGCTAGACTATCGTTATTTCGTCACTATTTCGTCGCTTTGGGTTCATTGCAATTTATAGATATACATTTACTTTTTTCAATAAAATACGGTAGTATACACGATGGTGATGACACTTGATATTAAATTAAATGAAAATTGTTTGATTTGAATGGAGTTGTATTATGTGAGCATCATCATGATGATACCAAATTGCTCTTCCTCCAAGTTTTTCTGGATTTAAATGCTTGATTGCTCATCCCTCTATGTACAAGAAGAGGTCTTTGTCTCACAGTGAGACAATTTTCAATGTTCAGTTTTCAGAACTCGTAGTAGGTTCTTGTGCTGACTGGATATCTTATGCTACTACTATAAATACGAAATTACGCGAGGATGGATGGAAGGAAGTTTGTTACTCTTTTTCTCAAAAACGATTGAACGGATTTTTGATAAAATAAGTAAATTTCTGATAAAAAAGGACTTCGTCCGCAATGTGATAGCTCAGCTAATATGCATGATTTAAATATAATTTATAGCCTATAGCATCCACGAATTATTTATCTTTCTACCAGTGAATTTTTTTTTTAGAATTTGATTATTAGTTCCGTAGATTTCCCTCTACATACATACAAAGTTTACCTTTTTATAATATTAGCTTAGATAATCTGGATTAACACAGAATACTTTTCATCCCGATACTACGTTCCCTTGGGATCATTCCCGACTTCCACGCAGGCGAAGCCGCGGACTAAAGCAAGTTATAGTATACTAGCGGCCCGTCCCGGCTTCGCACGGGTGCACATTTATTTTCCCCTGATTCCCCCCCCCCCCCCATTTGTTTTTCTAGTAATAAATATAGCCTCTATTACTCAGGGTAAATGTAGCTTTCTAACGGTGAAAAATTTTTTGAAATCGGAACAGTAGTTTTTGAGTTTATTCATTACAAACATACACACAAAAATACAAATCTTTCCTCTTTATAATATTAGTGTAGAGTTTATTTTTACCCAGACCAGTGCAGAATATGCCAGTCACTCAAGTCAGAGATTTAAAACTTTAAACTGCGGATTGGGTTTAACTGTGTTCGCAGTGCGACGGTCTGCGCAATTAAACTAACTAGATGACACCTGTGAAAATAGATCCATATTAAATTAAGCTAGTCGTTAAGCTGGTCACTGGCCATTGAAATATGTATGACTGTGGCTTTTTATTGAAAGCCAATTTTAAACGTCAGAATTTTTGATGGAATTTGCAATAAGGATCTAAAAATCAGGCAAGTTTTCAAGAATTTACGAAAAAAAACCAGAAGTGCGAGTCGGACTCGCGCATGAAAGGCTCCGTACCATCGTTATTATAGCGGCAACAGAAATACACATTCTGTGAAATTTTCAACTGACTACCTATTACGGATCATGAGATACAGGCCCCTGACAGACAGACGGACGGAGTTTACCCGTCGGGTACGGAACCCTACAAAAGAATATACTTAACACTCAGGCATGCTGGTTTCCTCACGAAGTTTTCCTTCACCGAAGTAAGTGATAATTATACAATACGCACATGAATCCGAAAAATCAGAGGTGTGTGTCTTGGGTTCGAACTTGAGGCCTATGACTTGGGCTGCGGGACTGTTCGAAAGAGATACCGCGGCCCTGGAACACAAAGGACAAAGAAGGAACATGGATGGGTTTTAGTCAGTAAAAGTCTGACACTCCCTTCCACTCCGCCCAGAGCGGGAGGGGTCATTTGATGATTTCCCATCCGAAAAAAAAAGAAAAAAAAGGCCTATGACTTGGCAGTCCGACGGTCACACCACCAGGCTATCACTGCTTCTCTACCAGAGAATACTGGTCCTCAGTTGCGGTTAGACTGGAAGCCGACATCAACATAGTTGGCAAAAGACGAAGCAGATGATAATGACTAAGTAATTCATCACATTTTATGAAGACCTTTGCCTGAAGGCTGGTACGAAGTGGTGCAGGATAAAAGATCCTGGACTGACTTGGGGAAGGCCTTTGTCCTGCCATGTAACAGTATTTATAAACTTAACAGTGATGATGATGCCATCTAACCGATTTCGGCCACGGCGACTGCATTCGATGGCTCCTTAGGGAGGTTGTCGGGAGCTTTGGTGTGCTGCTCTATCATGTGTTCTCAAGTGGCTAGCATACCCAACTTTGGGCGAAAAAGCACAAAGCGGACATGTTAGAACACCATTGACAGTACCTATTCTTACGTTAAACAAAAAAAAGTACCTTACTTAAAACATACAAACGAAACAAGAACTATCAAGGGAAACTAAATTACTTCAGCTACAATAAAACTGCTCAGAACATTCCAGAACAAAACTAAGGCATTTTCTCGTTTCTATCTTTAGCCTGCAGTAATGTTATCTATACCCGGAGTTAATTACTCCTCTGGGACTAAGACAAATATCTAGACTCAGGCACAGGCTAGGGTAGGAATAATAAAAGCCTGCAAGATGCGTTTAAATTCGCGTAAAGCGACGGTGTCTGATAATTTCCTCATCAACATCACCTTCTTAGCCGAAAGACGCTTTTTTGGTTTTCTTTTATTGAGTTCTATATTAACGTGAGCCTATTTGATGTTAAGTGATCGACACCATCTATTAATACCTGTAGGCAAACCTAAAAGTGCGTTGACCACCGTTCCGTCAAAACTGTTTAAAAAAAACGGCCAAGTGAGAGTCGGACTCCCAAATGAAGGCTCCCTTACCACAGTACAATGTTAAGATGAAAAAAAACATTTCTTTTATTAGAACATCCTTTTATTTTTTACTTCTTTTTTTGTTATTTTGGCCACGCATTCTGTGAAAATTTCAAGCGTCTTTCTAATGCGGGTTTAAAAGATACAGCCTAGTGACAGACGGACGGACAGACCTCTAAGATTTAGTAATAGGACCCTATTACTAAATCTTAGAGGTCTGTCCGTCCGTCACCCTCTTAGGGTCCCCCTTATAGGGTTCACACCCTTTGGGTACTGATCCCTAAAAAAGAACTGATAAACAGAAGAATGCAGTTAAATAAAAACGCGTCTTCAAAAGCTAAGAGATAAATCTAAAACGGTATTTATACCAACCAGTAAAGGTTCATTGCTATTGGCCGAGCGCTTGGGCACAGCTATAAACCAACTCCTTAATACCAGGAAGCAAATCGAACTGGCAACTCAGACTTCAAGAAAAGTCGTAACATTTGAATTGTAGCCGAACATAAATAAGAATTTTACTACGATTTGAATTTTTATTTTTCGAACTCCGATCGAATGCTATGTTGGCAGTTTTAAAAATCGACTGGCAGTGATAAAGCTTGTTTTACACAGGAATCGGAACTGTGACGAGGTGGCATTTACTCTTTCCAATCTATGGTTTTACAGCTTCTATATTCAAATGTTCGATTTTGAATAGAGCACCGAATGTTGACATGACTTCTCCTGTCATTACTGAAATTGGAACTGTTTGGTGCTAACTCTTTCCAATGTTTGGTTTCTATATTCAAATATTCGATTTTTAAATACAGCCCCAACACGGTTAATATACCGCTGAATTTGTATCACCACTAACCATAGTGGTCTTTATTTCGTTAAAATAAGGATACTGTTGGCTTGCTAACACTGAATGGTCTGTCGAAATCACTTTGATCTGTAATCACGTTACGATAAGTTCAATGTTAGGTTGCAGCTGTCAAAGGTAATATAACTGTGAATGAACTACATTAGTCCATATTTTGGAATGATTTTAGTACTTCTGAGTTATTTATAATTTTATTGCCTGTTTTCAGCTACGAAGGTAATGCCTAGCGTAAGCGGTATGAAACTATTCCCGTGTCACCATTCGTCTCTTATTAGGCACTCGTAAGCTTCGATTACATTCTTGAAACTTTGTTTTTGGTGTCTTAAACTAAGCTCGTTGTCTGTCAATATGGTTAGTTATCAGTTACTAGAGATACTGCCAGAGTTGCGCAGGTATATTACTCGTCGGTGAGACTGTATCGTAACTTTAGTCATAAAATAGTGGTTGCTAGGATGTTTTTTGATAATAGATGGACAAATTCTAACACTGCGTTCAGTACGTCTAACCAAAGATATCCAAGCAAAAAAAGCACTGATTAAAGTGATTGTATTTTGACTTAAAATCATTGGGTAACCAACATTTTGAGTATTTTCTTGGCTGATTTTTTTTCTTGTAAGAACCTAATGCGTTTTTCTTATTTATTTTTATACTTATTTTGGTGTTCTGAATGATTTCTAAAAGTTTGTCCATCTATTTTAATGGGGCCTTATACAGGGTGTAAACAGATCCTTCACGAAGCCGTCAACCAAGCATTCTGTACATCAAACTAAGTAACTCTACGTAAAAAATATTGCTGGAAAACGACTTTTTTTTTTGGGGTGAAAAATCTCGTTTTAGGGTAAAACTAAATGTTACGAACTCAAAACGTGGTGCTGATGGATGGTTTGAATAGTAAACGGGTCATGGAGTTAATTAAAGTAAAGTTAAAACCTAAAGAAATGGTTTTTAAAAAAAATCTTGTGAAAAAGTTGGAACTTTGACCTCCAATATCTCCGTAACTAGAAGGTTCCCAGGTATGGTTCAGAGCAAAAAAATGATCGCAATGATAAGGAAAACAAGTGCCTTTCGGCTTCGTTAAGGGTCTTTTTACACCCTTTGTAACTGTAGAATTTTCGCATGACATTAACATATCATCTAGTATTAGTAAAAATGCGCATAGTACGTAGTACGGTCTATATTTTTTGAGCACCAATTTGACCTCCTATTCCATTACTCCACCAAACTGAAATCAATACATAAATAAATAAAGCAGTATCGAATTAAAACTAAGAATCTTCTCAACACCGATAACTTTTCGCGTAAAAATATTAAAACCTCTTTCACCAGTAAAAGGTTCCGTAAATTTTACTATCGGCCATACTTGACGTGTTTCGGCTTCAACCAAATTATCCCGCGTTCCGGATAAGAGTCGACTTACATCGGTCCGGGGAGAGCAATTTATTTTATTTATTTGTTACGTAAAACAATTAATAAGATCGCTTTGATAAAGGAGCAGAAGATAAATTAACAGGTACCTACTGAAATTGTAACGTAGATCAAAAGGTGATTTATAAGATTTTTTGTTTGTAAAGCTAGCGTGTACAAAGCTTACTTCGATACATTTACTCGTATATTACTAAAGTTTGTGTTTATACATACTTTTTATTACACGTACGATAATGACAGAGATAGCTAGTTATGCTATAAAATCTAAGTCATGCGCAATGAGTTACCTCATTTTGAAAATAAATCTGAAATGATCTCAGAGTTCTATTTACCTAATTGTTTGTTTTTAATACAAAATGGGTCCCAAAATCATAAATATTTTAATTCAATTGAGCCGTGGAACTATTTATTTCAGTTTATGAAGCATCGCGTTAATTAATTACAATGATCAAGCATGAAATTGGATTCAAATAAATTCAGAAAGATAATTAAGTCGCTATTCTTAATTCTAGTATGCCCACTACACAAATCATAAATCATATTCATTTCTGTAAATTGGTTTTACAAAACACTTTTACATGTCAAAACACCCAGCCAAACATACTATCCTGCTTTGGTAATTCATTTTCCAGACATCGTTTCCTCAACTTTTTCCCAACTATATTGGTCGGGTTTCAGTCTAACCAGATGCAGCTGAATACCACCACCACCACCACCAGCATTTTACATGGACCGACTGCCTATCTGACTACCACAATCCAGTTAGTACTAGGTAATACAATATCCCTTAGTAAGACTGGTGGTCAGACTTTCAGGCCAATGATTATTTGTAACGACTGCCAAAGATCTACAAATGACAACCGGGACCAACGGCTTAAAGCGCTTCCAGCAAACTCGGTATGTTAAGCGCACACATCAAGTTCAGTAAGTCTCAGTCCATTTATACACAATGACACACTCTGTCACTCAGAAAACCAAAAGCATTCCAGGAAGTCAACACCGAGTTTAAAGCGTGCTTGGAAATCTTTTACAATAGCTTCTGTATATAAATGAAATTTTGTTTAAATAAAAACAGAAAATGGAAAGATGAAACAAATAATGCCTGCAAATGAATTTCAAAGAACAAAAAGCCCATTAAAAAAAAGAACCGCCGCATAATACATTTCCACATTTTTGAATTTCATATCCGCTTACAGAATTCAATATTTACTTATAAAATATTTATTATGAAATTCTTCGTTCATACAAGAATGCGTTGTGCGATGTGTGAACCTACCTTATCCGGCATCGTGCTGGTGCCAGTTAAGGCCAAGTTACACACTTTACGACGCATATTTTTATAAACGCACCTGAGTTATTTTATTGGTAAAGTTGAAAAGCTTATAAAACGTTGGAGGTATTAATACTGTACTGATACTTTACTGCAAGTACGTAAGTTTCTTTTTTATTACGATACTCGAGTTTACGCTGTATAATTTCGTATAGCGCCGTCACTAGATGAATAATTAAAGACTGCAATCGTCATAAATATTTGTGTAAATAATAAATACGGTGCATGCCTGCCATGTGAATGTTTTCTATAATTCTTTATCTCATTGAGACATACATGTACACACATGACAGTAATGAAAGGGTGGTAGCTTTCATGAGCTGAATACTTTAGGTGTGTATTAAACTAAGCCTTATTATTTATTTATGTACACACAAAACACCTGTACATGAAATAACATACAGACAAAAGTGCACAAAGGCACCGCTTATTTCATAATAAGCATTATTATGTGTTTTGCTAGACCAGAAGATGACCACAACGGGTGCGCCAAAGTTCACCTAAATTTTCAACTCCGATAATTGGAAATCCGAAAATGTTCTTCCTAACATTTTTCATCCTAACAATCACAATTCCTAACTACTCTGTCTCTAATTTTATAATTCCGAAGCATTCAACTTCATAATGTCAGTAGCAATAAACATCTGTTATACTTTTATTTGTTTTCCTATATTTTCTCAACATAACCATCTTTTACACTATTATTCAAAGTCATATATTTTTTGTTAAGATTTCATTGTTTAGACTTAGAAATTTTTTGCCAAAAAAGTGTTATTTTTGCAAACCGTTTATTTTCTCGATTCTATCGTATAAAACATCTAAATGTAAGAATAAAAGTTTCTTGGTGTTTTTGGTCTCCGACTAACCGTTTGTCGTAAAAACGATGTGAAAGGGATCCATAGGTTAGGTTAGGTTAGAACTGTGACCAACTACGCGCGAGCCGAGCGAACGTAGCGAGCGGTGCCGCGGCAGCGGCCGGCGAGCGCTACTTCGAAATTGGTTGCGAAATTTTTCTAAGTTTTTTTTTCATAGTGCCCCAAGACGACACTCTGACCTGTACTTATGTTTAGGGATAAAAGCGTTATGATAAAAAACAGTAGGAGTTTAAATATATTTACATTAATGATATTATTAATTAAAATTTTCGGAAACATGAGTGTAATGAACATCGCCGGTAGCACTACAAATAGTATGAATGAAAACTTTAGGATGAAAAATTTAAGGAAGAGTGAACATTCGGATTACAAATCGTTAGGAAGAACGATTTCGGGAAAAGAACTTTAGGTGAGCCAATATGGACCCGACCACAACATGCTCGGGACTTTGATTGGCTATGGTGTTAAAAATAAATTTAATAGAGGCTGTAAACGGACCCTTTACGAAGCCGACAACCAAGCATTCTGTACATGAAACTAAGTTTAGTAACCCTACGTAAAAAATATTGCTGGGAAACGACTTTTTTTTGGGGTGGATGCTTTAAATAGTGAACGGGTCATGGAGGTTATTAAAGTAAAGTTATTACCATAAAAAACTTGTATTTAAAAACAAATTGTGAAAAATTTGGAACTTTGACCTCCAATATCTCAGTAACTAGAAGGTTCCCAGGTATGGTCCGGTACAAAAAAATGGAACTGGGAAAACAAGTGCCTTTCGGCTTCGTTAATGATATTTTCACACCTTTATACAGTATCATATTACCATAAAGTATCAATATTCAAAAAACCTTCAAAAATCCACATCGTAAATCTAACAGCAAAACAAACAAATACAATAAATCATTACGAAAAACAACTTATTCAATTGAACCTTCTATTTCGGTGCTAACTGTCCAATGTTTTGTTTCGTAGATTCCCCTTGGGTATGCGCGGTGGAAGTTAGTGAATTGAATTTTACGATATTGTGCCCAAGCTCCCTTTAGTCCTCGTGTGGAATCATTTAAAATTAGTCCCTATGGCAACGGGGTTTGTTTCCAAAACAAAAGTTCTTTAGACCGTACGGTACGGGTATACTTCTCGCCTCTAACTTTGTCTTTGTGTATAAGTTTTGTGGTCTGAAACTGTATACTGGTGGAATTAGCGTTGATATTTCTTTTTGAGTTTTCCTTCTTCGTCTTTTTTATCGTGTGGTTAGTGCCTAACCTGGTGTCAGAGCTTCTATGCCACCCACGGGTGTCTGACTTGGCTTTACATGCCTTCGAGAAATATCTCTCAGGCATGCTGGTTTCCTCACGATGTTTTCCTTCACAGAAGCAAAGGTTCTTGGGTTCGAACTCGAGACCTATGACTTGGCAGTCCGACGATATTTTGAGTTTAAACTTCATTAAAATGTCTGAAGCATAAAAATAGTTATATCTGCTGACCATGGGAGACTCACTCAGCAGTAGAACGAAAAATATTTAGGAAACAAGCAACAAATAAATAAAAGTATCAAAAAACCCGACTACAAATTCTATTATGTACCTATATAATTATATATATCAATATATGTATATATAAGGTCTCATTAAAATAGATGGACAAACTTTTAGAAATCATTCTGACCACCAAAATTAGGACAATGGTAAAAAAATAAGGAAAACGCATTAGATTAGACTTACAAGAAAAAAAATTAACTAACGAAAATGCACTAAAAATGTTAGTCAACTGATAGTTACTATGGTTAAATACAGAATGATATTAACAGAACTGACTGTGTGTCTGAATACATAACCTCCTCCTTTTTTAGAAGTCGGTTGAAAAAAATTACGGTTTTAACAGGATAGCCCAGACTGATGAAAATAACATTTAAATATATACCCCGTTCATCAGAATACTGAATTAAGAATGGAATTAATGAGTTACTCAGTCAGACAAAGCCGCTGAATCCGGCGATCAAACTCGTTAATAATGAAAGATTGATAACTTTGCTTTTTTTTTTTAATTACACGAAACTGTTTCGTGTATTTATTAATACTGATCGCTTAACATGAAGATGCACAATTTATGGGTATTAAGAGAAATTGATTATTATGACCATGCGAAACGATTTGGTGGCTCTTGAAGTATTGATAAAGTAATTAAGGTTGAGTCACAAAGCATATCAATTTTAAAAGAATAAATAAGAAATTATTTTAATATAATTATCTTATCTATCTACGGAAGCTTGTGGATGGGTGACCACCCATTACATACCGAGTTACCTGTGTGCCTCGGAAAGCACGTTAAGCCGTTGGCCCTGGCTGTCATTTGTAGATCTTTGGCAGTCGTTACAGTTAGTCAATGGCCTGAAAGTCTGACAACCATTCTTACCAAGGAATATCCTACCCGCTTCATGTAAAATTCAGCTGTATCCGGTTAGACTGACAGCTGACTCTAACTTAGTTGGAAAAAGGCTAGGTAGATGATGACTGCATCAGTGACAGTGCGACAGACGTACACTTGACAGACAGTCGGGCTGCGATGGAGTTTGTTCCGCCACTTTTTCAACTTTCTTGTAGATATACTAGGAATTGGTGAATTATCCGAGCTTTTGAACATCAAAGCTACAATAAATACGGGGTGGACGGGACACCGACGCGAAAACGATAACCACGTATTCAGTACATTATTCTGAGCCCCTCTACATATAAAAAACAGCTGTTCCATACATTTTGACCGTGTAGGTATTGCACTTTTGTAGGAAACAGAAGTTTTTTTTTTTAATAACCGTTTAAAAAATTCTATATGGCTAAGAATGTACTGAATTCGAGTTAACCGTTTTCGTGTCGGTGTCACTTCCACCCCTACAAGGCTACCCGCTTTATATTTTGTAGCTTTAATGTTCATAATTGCTTATTCTCTCTTCAGTTTTTAATATTGATCATTCTGGCCACTCAAAAGTTTAATCAAATTCAAACAGTCCTCTCAAAAATAAGTATTGGAACCCAAAGCCAATAAACCTGAAGTCTATTTTACGACGTGACGAAGAGCACTTGCCCTTAACAGTATGAAATATTCTGCCGCATGACAGTACCGGTCTTTATGAAGTGCCAACCGGTTTATTGTGCCAGTCTTAAAATTTTTACGGATATTGAATTGCGTGTTTTAAAGCGAATAAAATATTTTTGAATTCTGCAGGATGATGTTGTTTTATGAATGAACTAGCACTTCGCCCGCGATTTCGTCCGTAAAAATTGGATAGCTCGGCTAATATGCATTTTTTTTTGTTAGCCTATTTAAGTGTCCCACTGCTGAGCAAAGGCCTCCCCTTTCTCCTTCCAAACCTCTCTGTCCTGTGCGATATCTAGCCATGTTCGCCCCGCAAACGAGATCAGATCATCACACCACCTTCGCCGCGGTCTACCTCGACGGCGATTTCCTCCGACAGGCTACCAGTGGGTGACGATCGTTGCCCATCTCTCCGGGCGCATTCGTGCTACGTGGCCAGCCCACTCCCACTTCAGCTTGGCTGTTTTTTCTCCAACATCTGCAATTTGAGTAATGGAGCGCAGAGTAGTGTTTCTTACGCGATCTGTCCGCTTAACACCTATTATAAGGCTAATATGCATAATATATAATAAATAATAATACCAGCCTGTTACTGTCCCACTGCTGGGCAAAGGCCTCTTCTCATACAGAGAAGGCACGAGCATTGATCACCACGCTTGCTCAAGATGGGTTGGCGATTTCAGACTTATATTAATTATAAGTCCAGGTTTCTTCACGATGTTTTCTTTCACCGATGTCTGTCTAATATGCATGATAAAATATAATTTATAGCCTTTAGTATTCACAAATAATGTAGCTTACTGCCAGTGAATTTATAGGATTGGATAATCCTTACCTACTTCCTTACTAATATTATAAATGCAAAAGTAAGTTTGTTTGTTTGTCACCTTTTCACGCCTAAACCACCGAACCGATCATCCTGACATTTTGCATATACGTTGTCAGGTGGACAAAAACGGACATAGGGTACCTTTCATTCCGAAAAAAAGTATTGTTCCCGAGGAAAACAACAATAACGTTCTTATGATAATAGAGGCGCTACGTGTCTTTCGAATCATGATTGAATTATATAATTACAAACAGAGTACAACCGGTCTTGATTGTCAAATTCTAAATTAACTCTAGCGAAGCTGCGGGCAAAAGCTAGTTCTTTTATAATATTAGTCTCTTTATAATAATAGTATAGATAAATCACCTTGTTGTTTATCCATTTAAATGGTTTAAAGTGCTTTGCACATGGATATTCTGGCGCGTGGCCATAACCGGAACCGGAACAAGCGCCGCCATCTTGTTCTTTCACAAATACTTACCAACATCGTCATCCTGTCATTCAAGCAAAATATCGTTGCAGCACTGTACTTGATTTTGTAATTAGCTAATGACTTGTATACTATGAAGAAGAAGCCTAAAAGTGGCGCCAGTGACTGAAAAGTGTGGTTATCAGTTTTGAGTATGAAAATGGCCCATCCATTTTCGAGTTATAAAAGTTAAGAAAGACCAAAGAAACGTTGAATGGACTGTGTGATGAGATGAAATAGAGAAGTATGGAAGAAGAAGACATGCTGCGCCGACCTAAAATAAATTGGGTTAAGGGCAGGAGAATGATGGGCCATGGGCCAAAAAGGGTTTTAAAAAGAGCTGACACAAACTCCATTCTCAAACAATAATTTAGAATAACCGCGCACTTATTCTGCGAACTTCGATTGACTCAAGCAAAAAACACGAAGTTGTAAAGATAGGTAAACCAGGTGTCCTAGTCTCGTAATATCGTGGTCCTACGTGGTCTGAATTAATTAGTTACATTGACGCGGTCCCATGATTTATGTTCCGGATACCAGCTGATTATTAAACAGGGCCGCGGGTGATGTATGGCCACTACTGCATTATCATACAAAAGGTAGAATTATATAAGAAACTTCGGAGTTCGTGGGCAAAAGTTTCTGGTTTTCATAACTGTTGGATTTTAAAGAATATGTGGGTTAGAATTACTTGCTTTAAAGCTTGTTTTATAACCTTTTGTAACTGGACACTGATATCCACTATGATCACTAATGTGAAAAACCGGCCAAGTGCGAGTCCGACTCGCGCATGAAGGGTTCCGTACCATCGTAGTAGGGGAGCGCCCTTTAATTTTTAATTTATTTGTTGTTATAATGGCAATAGACACATATTCAGTGAAAAATTCAAGTGTTTACCTATTACGGATCATGAAATACAGCTCGCTGACAGACAGACGGACGGACGGACGGACAGCGGAGGCTTAGTAATAGGGTTAATTATTACTGATGTCTTTAGGTCTAATTGCACCCGTTCACCAGTATAATATACATACTCACCCTGCCCAGCACACTAGCTATAGCAGACAAACAATACTTTTGAAACCAAAAAACGAGATGGTTTCCATCCCTGACATGACGGAATCCATCTCCTCATCATGTCGTTTGTTAGTCAACTTAAACACAACATTTCATGTTATAGGGCCGGACTGCTACTCTCTCAATAGCAGCCACGAAATCTGGATTGTACCTGGTTTGGCAATAGGCTCGCCCCTTATTACATGGGACTTAAACATAACTGGCGAAATGTGGGAGGACTAATGGGTACTAACCTAACTTCGGGGATTACAGGCATGATGTTATGATGCTACTGAGAAACTGATGGACGAACTCTGCAGTATGCTCATGGTTCATCATCGTCATTTCAGCAGAAAGACGTCCACTGCTGGACATTGGCCAGCCTCGCTCGGGGCTCGCTCGTTTGCGAAATTTAAAAAGCCTAACAAAAGCCGGACAAGCCAGACACCGTTTATATTGGCCGGACACGCAATCAAAAAGCCTACCTATGTCAAGCTTTATCCGGACGCCTGGCAACGCTACGTGCGACTCGCATCCAGCGGATCCCCGCAACCTTCTCCAAGTCATCGGTCCACCTAAATGATTAATGCGTAGATATTGTAAATTAGAAAACGGTCAGTAATTTCTCGAATACGTCCTTTTTGTCTTGCAATTACAACCAATTCCAAAATAAACAGACATTATCTCTTCAAAACGCACCTAAAACATTAAAAACCACACACGATCTCCTGTCCCGAGGGCCCTAAAGAGTTTGAAGTCAGTGTAAGGGATTGATCAGATACCGTGGGCTCAGGACCCTCGGTATACGTGACCTGTCACAACGAGGGATGCCGGAGGGCACAGGAACCCACAGGAATAGGATATGATCTGGGAAGTGAGGCGGTATTAAAGTATAAATGAGACAAGCTTCTGGTTAAAGAAAATTTTAAAGGAATATACTTTTTGAAAGATGAAACCCGAAAGTAAAAGTAGTTGCGCTTATGTTTATTATTATTGTAGTAAGCCCACAATGTCCCACTGCTGGGCAAAGGCCTCCCTCCGTTCCTTCCAAAGGTCACGCTTCTGTGCTACTTCTCTCCAATTCTCAAAAAAGTAATTATAGTGATAAAAAGAGAAGTTAAGGGTAGTAGGGTAGCAAATACGCTAGCGGCCTCTGATTGAAAATAGTCACCTCTGAATAGAGTCATCTGCAACGCAAAAAGTCCCTTGACCCTAATAGAGAAGGCTGAAAAGTTCCATCTTCCTGAAATAACAGTAGCATCTACCTATTTTTCAAAAAAGAACAGCAATGCTGATTGGTGGCAGAAACAGATATTCAGAGTTGTAAATCGATAAATACATAAATAAGTCATCATCTGCCTAGCCTTTTCCCAACTATATTGGGGTCGGCTTCCAGTCTAACCGGATGCAGCTGAATACCAGTATTTTACATGGAGCGACTGCCTATCTGACCTCCACAACCCAGTTAGTACTGGGAAATACAATACCCTTGGTAAGACTAGTTGACAGAGTTTTTGGGCCACTGACTACCTAACGACTGTCAAAGATCTACAAATGACACCCGGGACGTTACGACGAAGCACGTTAAGTAAACGGCTTAACGTGCTTTCCGAGGCACGGTGGTGGTCAGTGGTCACCCATCCACAGACCTACCTAGGCTAGCACAGCATAACCTAAAGATCGACCCGAGCGGCTGTTATTATTTAGCTACGAGCTCCTCGATAAATAAATAAGTAAATAATAAATATTTAGGACATGCACGCTTTACATATAGGAATAGTATTTAAAATCTAAAGGTGTAGTAAAGTAGCGAGCTGATCTTATTTATACTCTTACATAACAAACACACGACTGGATGCTTCCACTCGTGTTTTATTTAGATGACACCTCGTTTCATTTAGATTCTGATCCGGTGAGTAAGACCTCGTCGTTTTACATAAGCTTTATGTTATTATGTCATTGCCATTCGTGATTTTTGTGACTTAAATATATGTTTTAAGATGATATAGTCAACACGAAGAGAGAGAAATTCAAAAATAAATAGGTAATACATTAAAATTAAATTATGAAACATCCTGTTAATGATGTTTACGTGTCAAATGGGAGAACCTACCCAGCGCTCGGGTCCAGTAGATTTATCGCTCGAAACAAGGTGTTATAACTACGTCATGCGTCATAAATAATGAATAATATTTTTATTTAAAAAAATTAAAATCTCATAAATATTTTTTTTATTATGTATGTTCAGTAGTCATTGGATACATGAAATGGGCTGCCGTTGTAAGACGACTAAAAATGTGACTTTTCAGATGATGAGGAAGAAATTGACAAGTTTTTCAACCTCGTTAGAAAAGGGAGGATCCTCCAACCACAATGATGTTGTCTCTGGTGTGCTGCTGCCAGACGGATAATACCGTTTTTCTGTATAAATGATAACCACACGGATTCTTCTTCTTAGCGTGTCGATGGCAATCTTAATTGTGTCGGCCCAGAACTGAGCTACTAGTTTGGCGCTTTCGGTAGCGTCCATCAATTCCCGTAGTGAACAAACACCAGGACACGCAGGACACGATATTAAGTGCCCCATCGTTTGTGGAACAGCACCACATTTACACTCCAGGGCAGACTAATTAATGAATCTCCACCTGAGTAGGTTTTCCTTGCTGCGGCCAATCTGGGTCCAGAGTCTATTTAAAGACTTCCAGGTCAGCCATGGCAACTCATGTCCAGGTGAGAGATTTTCAGCTGGTGGAACGTATGGGTTAGGTATGCACTACCTCGCCATAGCTTTAGTCTTTCCGTGGACCGCTCGCCAGTGACTGGGGTGACACACTTCACCGCACGGATTAGTCTGATATCTGTTAAGTCGGTGTAGTGGAGATATGTACGTATACTGCCACATACGAAGCAGTATAAGTCCATATCCCCACAAATTATTCCTACCTACTAAAGCATATCTAATTAGAAGATTAATAATTTCTGTCAAAAAAATGTGCTAACTCTCAAAGGAGCATTCATTCCGATAATGCTCAGTATTGTTACGTATCCGTTTCATTAACTTCGGTCCCGAAAAATAATTGGCTGCGGGCCAGTAACTTCATCTCATTATGAAATGTAACACAACACAATATAGAAGCTATAGGTATGTACATTTTCCGCAGACAGAATCATGAGAGATAACTAGAGACCAGATACTAAGCTAAATAAAATTTATGTGTGTATAACTTAAAATGGTTGAAATATGCGTGAATCATAAATGCTCGAAAAATGCAAAAAATACGAAAAAACGTGCCAAAATCTATACAAGTAAATAATATTCAAGTGTCTGTTTGTAACATCAAAATAACAGCTTTTACTGAATTAATTTAAAAGTATATACGGCACTTATAACAAAAACACATTTTTTTTAATTTGGGTCTGTTTGTCCAGAACAAACTAATAATCTCCGAAACGGCTGTACCTGTTTTGACGGGACTTTAACTGGCAAATAGCGGATGCTATAAGGAGTAACTTAGACCTTTTATTTTAGAAAAGGATTAGGATTCCGTGCAAAAACGATTAGTTATTAAAACCCTTGAAATTGTTAACAAAATCCGATATAATATTGTTATAATAATTTCACGCAGGCAAAATAATAATTTAATTAAATTCTCTGTATTTTTATAATTTGTTATTGTATGGACTAATTTGATCTGAAATAAGCAGCTTAATAAAAGACAAAAGATAAGATAAAAGCTAGCAACGAAAAAAAAATCAGAATACATAAAAAAAATACCGTACTGCGAACGCTTTGAAAACGATTGTTACGTGTCCAAGCCCTCTTGCCCTTAAGGTCTATTGGGACACAAAAAACCTTTTAAGTACACCAAATGATAATAAGGGCCGATGTATTTAAAATTTAAGTTTCTTATCGTTGGGATAATTTTTAATTCTGAAGTAAATTATATTCTTACATGCCCTAGAGACGTTGGGGACAAGCCGAGGCTTTTAGGCGATCCGAATGGTAGCGTGATTCTGAGAAATTGGAATTGGGAGACCTAAGGTGACTTTGAGGGTTATGATTTCTTTATTTTTTTGAAATCCTTACTTAATATTATAAATGCGAAAGTAAGTTTGTTTGTTACCTTTTCACGCCTAAACCACTGAACCGAACATCCAGAAATTTTGCATATGTTTTTTAAGGTGAACAGACACGGACATAGGGTACCTTTCATTCCGAAAAAAAGTACTGTTCCCGAGGAAAACGACAATAACGTTCTTATGATAAAATAGATGGCGCCTTACGAATCATGATTGAATTCAAGCTAAGTACAACCCGAATAATTGTTTGTCAAATTCTAAATTAACGCGAGCGAAGCCGCGGGTAAAAGCTAGTAGGTTTACAAAATAAGTATTTTTATGACGGCTTAACCCTGAAATGAACAGCGCCAGTGAAATTACTAATAAGAGTAACGCACTTCTCAACGCGATGAAATTGTCAGTAATAGATATTCAAGTGTTCCATGGTATTTTAGTTAAGCCTACCTCTTAAGCAGTAGAAACATTATATACTTTTTATTAGATAAGAAATTAGATTAAGTTTTGTTTTACTTTGATAAGCCATTATTTTAAAAATCCCAAAATTAAAAAAGATTAAAAAATAAAGCGGCCTAACCTCCGCTATCTTTACCGATGATGTTTTCGCAAACCGAAAATATATTGCCATCGTAAAAAACAACCCAGAAATCTTCGAGCCAGCCAACCGATACAATTAATTGTTAAAAAGCAATCGAGTAGCACCACTATAAGCACTAACCACCACTACAGAAGAAAAAGGCTAAATAAATTGCCTCCATATATCGTTGGCTCAATCTATTAAAACCCGTTAAACGGGTTAGAAACTCGAAAAGTAGTAGTTAGTGTCCAGGAGGCTCATTCAATAGATTCGAATAAGTGGTCCGTTACTCGTCCAGTAATATCCGGTCTGAAGCGGAAAAAACTGGATTAAAAAAGGTTAGGTTAATGGGCGGACCAGTGAAAAGTGATGCAATTACGTTAAATTGATCCCAACCTTTGTTCTTTCACTCTTGAGGCATTGATTGGTAATGGATCTGCTGTTTTTTTTTATGTTGCCTGTTTAAATATATATTTTTGAATACCTATACAAGGTGTTAACGCACCCTTCACGAAGCTGTCATCAACCAAGCATTCTGTACGTCAAATTAATGTAGCTCTACGCAGAAATTGTTCTTTTGGATGAAAAATCACGTTTTACGGTAAGACTCAATGTAACGCACTAAAATAAATATGTTGATGGATGAATTGAATAGTACGCGGGTCGTGGAGGTTTTTTAAGTAAACTTATAACATGACAAAAAATCTTGTGATAAAGTTGGAACTTTGAGCTCGAATATCTCTGTAACTAGACGGTTCCCAGGTCTGGTCTAGTACAAAAACATGATCGCAGTTTTGACGGTGAGAACAAGTGCCTTTCAGCGTCGTCAAGGGTACTTTTACACCCATTATATTTTTGGAACGAATTTCACCAAACACTGTATGTACATACGTCCTGAAAAAACCAACGATCGGTTTCCATCCGAGATGCGCCGACATTCAGGACGCACACTGAAACTGAACACGATCAACACAATCTACACTGGATTCAAGAGCTGGTAGTGTCATTATTGCTTTGGAATATATTTTTTATACTAAATAGGCTTGCATTTGGCCACAACTCGCCTAATGTGAAGCGATGACGCGCCTTAGGGTGGAGCACGGCCCTCTATCGGTGGAAAGGCAATCTAAAGTGTCTTAAAGTTATTCAGCAACAACCGTAATGATTTTATCGACATAAAAATCGCCATTTTGCACAAGGATATAAGGTCTAACTATTCATACACGAAATATTTTCAAGAATCATCTAACGGCTATAATGAAACCACCTAAAAGGGAAAAAAATCTAAGTATATTTTTATAAAGAATAAATACTGGCTCCTTATTTTTCAACATCCATTACGCTAGTTTACTACATCATATTTATCTACTGTCATTGTTACAATAGGGAGTAAAGTTTTTAATCCCTATACAAAAAGTCTCAAGAAATTTTAGAAAATTTATAATAATTTCGTAAAAACAAAAACACTCAGATAACTTTTTTTTTTCGTTGCTATGGTGACTTTACGACTTATAGAAGTTACTCTTAAAATATTTCGTGTATGAAAAGATAGACCTTATTTATTATTTGTGGTTTTCCTATTCCATCATTTCGTCCTCTAAGCGGATTGTACATAGACGTCCTCTAAAAGGTACTTACATCGAAAACGAAAACACGCCTACGGCGCTTCTTAAATCACAAGACCGTTTGTCCATTTACAAAAATAACATTCAGAGGATTTTGCTTATTGAAAATCAATGGCTAGCTTAGGAGGTAAGTCGTACTGGCTTTATCTCCTTAATTTTAAAGTCAAATTCTTAATCCACAAAGTATTCGGGACACGTCTGGCCGTGGTGGCTACTTTGCGTTGCAAATGCTACGGGGTACTGCAGGGTTAAGGTTCGTACTAGGGAAAGTGTGCTTATATAATTTTGGGAGCTAATCATCTTATGTAACCTCTAGTTGTTATGTATAGTTTGAGGGATATTCTACGCTGAAATTGTAGTGGATTTTGTATTTTTGTTCAAACTTTATGTTAACACAAAAGTCTGATAACCAGTCTTTTTTTTCCAGAAAATGGGTATTAGATATCTCATAGGCATTTCGTTCCATTTAAAATACTGGTATCCAATAAGACTGGAAATCGACCCAGAACGTAGTTGGGAAAAGACTTGGCAGGTGATGATGAGTTCTAACTTTATGTTCTGGAGTTCATACACTGATGTCCACCATGACTGAAAATAGTCAAGAGGACTGCCTCGTTGATCTAGTAGCTGGCAAGTACTACTGCTGAGCATGAAGTTTGAGGTTTGATTCCCATGTCAGACAAAGTGTTATTGGGTTTTTTCGTCAGTAATTTCGAATTAATATCCCGGAGTTTGCATGGAGGAGCTCGCGGCTAAATAATAACAGCCGCTCGGATCCATCTTCAGGTTAAACCACGCCTTCCTTTGTTGGTCTGTGGATGGGTGACCACTCATTACATACCGAGTGTCCTCCGTGCCTCGAAAAGCTCGTTAAGCCGTTGTTCCTGGCTGTCATTTGTAGATCTTTGACAGTCGTTGCAGGTAGTCAGTGGCCCGAAAGTCTGACAACCAGTCTTACCAAGGGGTATCGAATTACCCAGTACTGAGTTGTGGATGTCACATAGGCAGCCGCTGCATGTAAATTAGGTATTCAGCTGCATCCGGTTAGACTAGAAGCCGACCCCAATACAGTTGGGAAAAGGCTAGGCCTATCGCAAGGGCCGATGCCTGCCGGGGCTGCGGGACTGTTCGAAAGAGATACCGCGGCCCTGGAACACAAAGAGCAAAGAAGGAACATGGATGGGTTTTAGTCAGTAAAAGTCTGACACTCCCTCCCACTCCACCCAGAGCGGGGGGGAGGTTATTTAATGATTTCCCATCCAAAAAAAGAAAAAAGCCGACCCCAACATTGGGAAAAAGCTAGGCAGATGATGATGCCGGACTTGGGCCGGTTGATGGCAATAGGCCCCTATTATATGAAAGTTAGACATATCTGGCGAAACGGCGTGATGAACCGTCCACAAATCTTGCCATATTATTATTAGACGAATTAAATTATTTAAAAAATACTTTCTGGGTAAGTCTCTTCACCCTAATCATCTCACAAGTCACATTGGAAGATTAAGGCGACGGGTTCCAGAATTTGATTAAAATAAAATTTATTTAAGTTTCAAATTGCATTAAATTTAAGTTCAAAGATAGTTACAAGTCTACAGATCAGATTATTGAGTGAAATTAAAAACGTCAGAGGATTTGGACGAAAAGGAGATTAAAAGGGTAACATATAAGTCAGAGTAATATAAAGAAATTCAAGAGTAAATAATAAATGTGTGGTTAAGTTGAAGCTCGAAAGTAGCGCCAGAGTTTCTTTTTTCGTGGGGTTACTTGGTGTCAGAGTTTGGTGGGCCTCTAACTTTGCTTTATATGCCGTCGAGAAATACCTCTCAGGCTGGTTTGGTTTCCTCTCGATGTTTTGCCTCACTGAAGCAAGTGATAATTATACAATACGCACATGAATCTGAAAAATCAGAGGTCCGTATCTTGCGGTTCGAACTCGTAACCTATGACTTGTCCGTCGGCCACACCGCTAAGCTATCACTACCCGTAACGAAGTCAATGATCTACAAATGACAGCCAGGACAAACAGTGCTTTCCGAGGCACGGAGGAGTTTCGGTATGTAATGGATGCCCACCTTTCCAAGAACCAACCTCGGTAAGCGATGCTTAACATTGAAGTCAAGCCCGTGCGGCTTACCTAAACCGCTACGTATAAGTCCCGTCATGTAAAAAGAACGCTGAGTGACAGTGGAGGGGATGTGTTTGCGCACGTTATACTGTCTCGTCCTAAAGTACTTATCAATTGTTTTATAATATAAGTATAATTGTTTCATTGTAGAATCGCAATAGGTACTTTACTAGCTACTTAGTACTTTGGAAAAAGCTAGAATAACAAAAATTGAGAAAGTTTATTTGAGCGGTCAGCGTTCTTTTTAACAATAAAATTACTTACGTAACCCAAACGTTTTGATCCGTGGTCTCCTTTTCTAGTCTAATGAGATTCTGAATATCGTATACAGGACCGACCAACACAAATAGGCTGTTAGCAACCACTCCAGTAAACAACGTACAGAGCTGCTCTTGATAAGCGGTTGCAGCGTATTTTAAAGTCAAATCGCCAATCGCAAAATATTCAAAGCTACCCCCACTGTTCCGACTTGCAAATCGTATAGCTGTGTTGTCGTTGACTGTACTTACTTGGGATACCAGTATATGTTTGCTGTCTACAGCTGTTTTGTTGTCAATTTGTTAGTTGATACCATCAATACGACCCTTTTAGTTCATTTAATCCCATTGGATTCGTTTTTCATGAAATAGTCATTTAATAAGTTAGAACTAAATATTTCGAACTTATACTTATTCTTTGTTGCACACAAAAAACAAAAAAATATACATACAAATTGCGATAACATAGCTTATGTACAATGGCGAGCTTAACCCAGAATTGGGTTTTCTTACAGCAAACCAAATTTCGATTGCGAAATTTGCATAAGAGGATATACCTATGTGCATTAACAAAACATCTCATAACTTAAATTAATTAATTTTATAAACTAAACTACATACATACAGTATGTACACGTAATACATACAATATATGTACAAAACAATGCCTATAGAATCCTATTTGCCTACATATTGATCATTTCGATAGGAAAAGTTCCCTTATTCCTTTCCTGAACATTTCTAACGAAGGGCTATCCCGAAAGGAGTGTGGAAGTGAATTCCAAAGGCGCACAGCACGAACAGTAAATGATCCATCATACCGACTTGAGGAGTGAGCAGGGAAACGAAGGAGAAGAGATGATGATGAGCGACAAGGTTTACCTCTAGGAACAAAGTACTCAAAGCGTTCCCGAAGATATGAAGGAGCTTTAGAACTTAGAGGTTTTTATAGATGATTTTAATGATTACATTTCTGTAAATACAACATTCGCGTTACGATTGCGAATCGTAACATTAACGTAAACGTTAAACATCTAAAAACGTAAGAAAATTTCTATTTTGCAGGCTGCCCTGGTGCTTCCACCTTCATCAATAATTTCAAGACACACATAAACACTTTAGGTGCGAATACCCGATTTCTTTTCAATTAACTGTAAAATAAGATTTTTAGTTACTTTGAAACCTTTGAAATCAAGAAATAGTTGAGTCATTGAGTTTCTAGCGGCATTACAAAAAGTACCACAGCGCCATCTAACAACAAAATTCTGAATCACGCTATTAAAGTAATCCGCGATTTAAGACATAAAGGGTGTAAAAAGACCCTTAACGAAGCCGAAAGACACTTGTTCTCCTCGTCATTGTGATCAATTTTTTGTTCTGGACATACGTGGGAACCTTCTAGTTACGGAGATATTGGGGGTCAAAGTTCCAAAGTTTTTTTTAAAATACTACTTTTTAAGGTTCTAACTTTACTCCAATTACTTCCATGGTCCGTTTACTATTCAAAGCATCCATCAGAAATAAGTTTTGAGCGCATTATATTGAGTTTTACCGTAAAATGTGATTTTTGACCC
Source organism: Noctua pronuba (assembly GCA_905220335.1). Classification (NCBI taxonomy): domain Eukaryota; kingdom Metazoa; phylum Arthropoda; class Insecta; order Lepidoptera; family Noctuidae; genus Noctua; species Noctua pronuba. The sequence continues at coordinate 16,726,308 of LR999904.1, read as the reverse complement.
CAAAAAAAAATTTCGTTTCCCAGCAAAAATTTTTGCGTAAAGTTACTTAGTTTGATGTACAGAATGCTTGGTTGACGGCTTGGTGAAGGGTCTGTTTACACCCCGTATAGTTAAACCCGACTACAACTGTTGGGCCGAGTGCTGTGTTTGGTCTGGCGATCCTCCCTTTTCTACAGTGGATGAAGAACTTTATATCCTGTTCTTCATATCACAAAAGTTGTCAAATTAGTGACGTCACAGGTTTTTATTGCTATAGAAAACCTATGGGGGAATCGTGTTGTGACAGCTAATGAAATGTACCTCAATTGGTTAGTGGTGTCAACTACCCAGATGGTATGTACGAGAATACATTTTCATTTCTGGAGGTGCTCGTGGCTAAATTTTACATCCATACGGTACGGGGTTACGTCGTAACGGAACAGCCAATCTTGCCACGGTGTTTCCTGTTACCCTGTTACTGGGTGGTTGAGGTCAGATGTCCATGTAAAGTTCAGCTGCATTTGATTAGACTGAAAGCCAACCCATAGAATTTTTATCAAAAGAATACTTATTCCGTAAAATAAACATTATAACATAACATAACATCATGCTTGTCATCCCCGAAGGGTTAGACAGAGGTGTACTTAAAATGTACACCCACATTTTGCCATAATGTTTAAGTCCCATGTAATAGAGTAGTCAGGTACGAAACACCGGCCCCATCTAGTTTTAAAATAACATGATGACATGTAAAAGTGTTTTGTAAAACCAATTTTCAGAAATAAATATGATTTATGATTTAATAGGGGGCGAGCCTATCGCCATCAACCGGGCAAAACTCCAGACTATATTTTATTACATAACATAACATCACGCCTTCAATACCCGAAGGGTTAGGCAGAGGCGTATCTAAATAGTACTCCCACATTTCGCCAGTTTTGTTTTAAGTCCTATGTAATAGGGAGCCTATCGCCATCAACCGCGCAAAAATCCAGACTCCGTGGCTGCTACTGAGAAATTCCTGATGGTAAAACGATTTGCCCGACCCGGGAATCGAACCCGGCACCTCATGCTCAGCAGTCGCGATTGCGACCACTAGATCAACGAGGCCGTCAAATAAACATCGTCAATATTTTTTCTAAAATATCGATAATTCCATGAGACGTCTTTAAGACGCCCCTTAAAATCGCTATCCAAACTAAGCAGCATTCTAAAATTTTAGGACTTGCCACTATCTATACAATACACAACTTAGGGTCAATTCACACCGAAGGGCAGCGGTCTAAAGACTCGGGCCGGGTGACGTCTCGCGGCGCCGCGAGCGGCCGCGCGTCCACAAACGATACTATGAACTTCATTATGGAGATTTTTTTTATTTTATTCAAATATATACAGGGTGTAAACGGACCCTTCACGAAGCCGGCAACCAAGCATTATGTACATCAAACTAAGTAACTTTACGCAAAAATTATTTCTGGGAAACGACTTTTTTTTTAGGGTAAAAAATTACGTTTTACGGCAGGACTCAATGTAACGCACTGAAAACATTGGGCTGATAGACGGATTGAATAGTACGGGGGTCGTGGAGATGTTCAAAGTAAAAATTTGACAGTAAAAACACTTAACTGGAAGGTTCCCAGGTATGGTCTTGAACAAAAAAATGATCGATATAACGGGGAGAACAAGTGCCTTTCGGCTTCGTTAAGGGTCCTTTTACACCCTTTCGATGATATAGAGATAAAGCATAAAATGGCTTGACAGTGAAACTGCGCTGTCGACCGCTGCCACTTCGATGTGAATTGACCCTTATAGCATGGTAAGTACCAAATAAAAATAAATATAATCCATAACCAAGGAAAATATGTAAATAGTAAGTAGCAATAACGCGGAACCTTTGTGTTGTATATTGTTGAATATATAACGAGCCCAGCGCAAGAGCTAGTTATACATAAGGACTCTTATGTATAACTAGCTCTTGCGCTGGGCTCCGCCCGCGTGGAGTTCGGTAACTGTCCCACGAGATCGTACTACTGGGATAAAAAGTATGTACGTATATACATGGTGTAAACAGACCCTTCACTAAGCCGTTAACCAAGCATTCTGTACATCAAACTAAGTAACCCTACACAAAAATTATTGCTGGGAAACGACTTTTTTTTTTGGGGTGAAAAATCACATTTTACGGTAAAACTCAATGTAACGCACTCAAAACTTGGTGCTGATGTATGCTTCGAATAGTAATCGGGTCATGGAGTTAATTAAAGTAAAGTCAAAACCCTTAAAAGTGGTATTTAAAAAAAACTTGTGAAAAAATTGGAACTCTGACCTCCAATATCTAGCTAACTAGAAGGTTCCCAGGTATGGTCCAGACCAAACAAATGATCGCAATGACGGGGAGAACAAGTGCCTTTCGGCTTCGTTAAGGGTCTATTTACACCCTTTATGTGTTAATCCAGGTTATAAAGTATTTGTGTCATCATCTGCCTAGCCTTTTCCCAACTATGTTAGGGTCGGCTTTCAGTCTAACCGGATGCAGCTGAATACCAGTATTTAACATGGAACGACTGCCTATCTGACCTCAACAACCCAGTTACTTCTAGGTAATACGATACCCCTTGGTGAGACTGGTTGTCAGACTTTTTGGGCCCCTGACTACCTGTAACGATTGTCAAAGATCTACAAATGACAGCCGAGACCAACGGTTTAACGTGTTTTCCGAGGCACGGAGGACGTTCGGTATGTAATGGGTGGTCACACATCCACAGACCAACCTAAGTAAGCACGGCTTAACCTTATGGTCGACCCCGAGCGGCTGTTATTATTTAGCCACGAGCTCCTTTTAAAGTATTTGTGTGCTAAACAATTATTCAAATGCGTTAAAAAGTTTTTGTGTGAAAGAGTTACATCCATACATACATACATCCTTACAAACTTTCACATCTGTCAGATGTATCATATATTGTTAAACCTCATAAATAAAAAAGCCTGTATATGCCCGAAGGATTTGGCAGAGGTGCCCCTGAACACCCATTTCGTCAGTTATGTTTAGGTATAGTAGGGGTCGAGCCCATTGCCATCAACCAAGCACAAATCCATACTCCGTGGCTGCTACTGTGAAATTCCTGATGAAACATCCCAATAAGACTGCCCGATCTGGGATTCGAAACCAGGACCTCATACGCAGCAGTAGACCAGACGATGTCCCACTTGATGGAGTATCCGAAGTGTCCCAACACCTGCACTTAAGAGGACCTGGATACTGGAGGTAACTGGGCCCAAGAAATTTAAAGAAGTCGTAACATCGACGTGAAAGAAGAAGAAGAAGCGCTTGCGACCATTAGACCAACGGACACTATAGACCGACCGCTTTAATGAGTCATCTGCCTTGCCCCATCAAAGCACATTAAGCGACCACAAAATCCTAACATTATCCCACAGGTTATTTGCTTTAAAATAACCATAATCCACGTAGGTATTACGATACTAATTGAACCAATACGTGATCAACCTTCAGAATATTCCATTTAAATTTATACCTTCTCGAGGACTCATTAAAGCGGTCGGTCTATAATGAGATTAATTCGTCATGAGTCATTGTGAACATTTAAAAAAAGCCCTGCCACACTTACTACATGAGATGACAATGGGAATATTCTGCTCTCCAAATAAAAAGGAAGAAAATAAATAGCTTTTATGACGTCATTAACTTTCATTTATTACCGCTTGCTTTAAAAGCGTTTTACGGTCTCCTGCGATACATAATGCAAGTGCCTTAAGAAATATTTTAATGGAATTATCTTTAGTGGTTTTTTTTGCATGGTTACGAGATTAATCAGCACGCATGGATTCCATTGCTTGGAAATTGACCTCCTCTCTGTGAAATTGAATGGATGGTAATCTACCACGTGGGGCCAGAGCGGGTGGGTGGATGGCACATTTTTTATTCTCGGTTCTAAGACATGCTGGATTCATCACGACGTCTTCCTTCACCAATTTGAGAGCAGCGATTTTGAAATTGGTATGCCGTGTGTCTGTTTAACAACAGGTCATTGCCATTGTAAATATGATTTACCATTTTTTTTTTGTTTAAATTAAGCAATTTAAATCAACACTTAATTGATTATTGTGAGCAATGTCAGCTCGAATGAACTGGTTTGTTTCATAACATATTTTTTTTAAATAATATACCGTGGCTCTATCTACTTTTATTTCGTTTCATTTGTTGGGATATGGAGTTGGATTTGAACAACTTTATTTCAATCCTTATTTTTGCGGATTGGAAATCATAAAATGACCCCCCACCTGATGATCTACTGGACTCGATCGCTGGGTAAGTATGTTCTCCCGTTTGACCCGTAAACATCATTAACAGGATGTTTCATAATTTTATTCTAATGTATTATTTATTTTTCTTTGTACCTATTGTGGTAGGTAAAAAAAAAATATCGCGCCTAGAACTATTTTATGCCGGGTACATTGAGTGGACCACCTTTGTAAGACGACCAAAAAGTCACGGTGTATAGGGTGACTGGTAATTAGTGACCGATACTTAAACACGTGATTGTAGTCATGATAACAAACAACTTTCACAAAGCCATTTTTTTTATACACAGACTTTTATCACAATAACACAACAGCCGTATGAAATTCGCATGTGGCCTATCAGCTGTTAGACGTTCAAAAAAATGTTTCTCTGGGAAAGTTGTTTGTTATCATGAGTGCAATCACGTGGTTAAGTATTGGTCACTTATTACCAGTCACCCTATATATTAGTATTGCAATGACAGACACCCCTCTATGGGCTCTCTAGTTGCACATCTAGCTTACTGACTATATACTTAGTCATTCTTGACAGCAACTATTTTGTCACCCAGGAAGATCATCGAACTACAGCCTGAGGGTACAAGGATCAATGGCATTCTTTATACAACCCCACATTGCCCATTGACCATACAATGTGCAACACATAAGGACAGGATGTCTGCTGTATGATAGTCGATAAGTATCTACAGGGTGTCAACCAAGCAAAAATTATTGCTGGGAAACGACTTTTTTTTGGGGTGAAAAATCACGTTTTACGTTAGGACTCAATGTCACGTACTCAAAACATTGTGCTGATGGCTGGATTGAATAGTACGGGGGTCGTGGAGGTGTTTAAAGTAAAAATCTTACATTAAAATCACGTATTCGAAAAAAACTTCTGAAAAAGTAGGAACTTTGACACCCAATATTTCCGTAACTAGAAGGTTCCCAGGTATGGTCTAGAACAAAATAATGATTTTTAACGATGACGGGGAGAACAAGTGCTTTCCGGCTTCGTTAAGGGTCTTTTTACACCCTTTATATACCTTCATAACAATCTTGATCTTTGTATTTCGGTGACAATTACGAACGCGATATTTACAGACCTTTTGACATGGCGATAAATTTTATCGCTATGTCAAAAGGTCTGTAATATAATTAATTGATTAACGTTGGCTATAAGGCTGGAATTATACTCAGCTGCCCAGCGGCTAAGCCGCTCTACTTTGCGGTTGTACGAAACTGTGCGAAACAACTATTTACGAGCTGTGACACTACCGTTCAGTGCTTTCGAACAAATGCAACAAAGCGGCGTTCCACCCAGCCTCGCGTCCCAACCGCGCAGTACAATTCAAGCCTAAGTTAGCATTATTTTTTGGAGAAGCATTTAAATATATTGTTTGTAAGACAAGATGTTTTAGTAGTGTACCATCTTATTTAACGATGAAGTACATTATCTTCGCCATATTTTTGTTAGGTGAGTAAAATATCACAAGTAATGTTCTGCTAGAAATCAATAAATAACTGGTGTGTTATAATGAATTGCCACAGATCTCTTTTCAGCTAATTGATAATGTTTCCTGTATCCATAATAATCCTGTTTCCTTTTAGTATGGGCATTCAATGTTATTTTATGTTTGCAGGCATATTACTGCCGTCGACCTCCTCTCATCGAATGTCGTTCTTCAGAACAGACTATACGTACTTCGAGAATTTCGATGCCTTTTACAAAGTCCACTGGGACGATAATGCAACATCATGGAAAACCGCTTTTAATGCTTGTGCTGATGAAGGAGCTACTCTGTTCTATCCAAAAGCCGAGGGAGAGTGGACTTTGGTCAAGAACATGACAGATTCCGTGACTGACGTTTTGAATGCGACAGACATCTTCGTTGGATTCCACGACGAATTTAAGCTCGGGGAGTTGATGACCGTTGATGGTAAGATTTTTTTTTTTAGTGTTTATTTCAATTAGAATATTACAGGCACTTTTGAATGTCACAAAAACACAAAGAGCGAAGCTACAGTCACAGACACAAGGCATAATAACTTGTGAAAGTACAGTAGTTGCCCATTCCAAGGCGTAGATCTCTATGGAGAAGAATGGGCAAGAAACTCCATGGACACTCTTTTCAATCAAAATCTTGTTACAAAATTCACAATGATCATCATCATCATCCACAGCCCGAATTCACCCACTGTTGGGTATAGGCCTCTCCTTTTGTTGTGCCAATCTCCACGTTCTTGTGGAGAAGCCTGAAGCCTGGTTTTCCCGCGACGATAACATTGTCGTCTGCCCATGTAGTCATAGCTTTACTCGTAATTCACAATACTGTACTAAGAATTACCAGACCACCGTTAACAAGCAAAAATCTGCCCCCGTTAAAAATAAAACTGTCTCCGTTTTCAGGACGCTCATTGCCTCTGGCATCTGACACTGGTCTGCGACCAGATCGATGGGCTACTAGCAGCGGCGAACTGGTAGATCGACTAAATTTTTCACCATTTGGTGATAACTACATCACGATGAACATAGATAGTGGATTTTTCAAAGTGGTAAATTCCTTCAGAAGACCTGACACGGCGTTACCTTTTGTTTGCAAGAAAGTTGAAGAAAACTCGTGTCCGACTATTGACCGCGGTAAGTGGTGTATTCTTGCTTTTTATAATTCATCATTTATCTTATCCCAATTAGCTCTTCAATTCCCAGTGTCACTTGTAGGTTGCAGAAGTTTAAAGATTGTTTTTCTACCACAAGACAATTTAAAAAAAAAATAGTAATTAATTTCTACCTAAAGAATAATAAAAATTACATAGGACATATTTTTATTATTCTTTGGCTACCTAATTAAAATGAAATTGGCTTATGGTAGAAAAAAATCATGATACTTCTGCAAACTACAAGTGACACTGGGAATTGAAGAGTTAAGGGTCGGTGATACAAGTCTTCTTCTATTTTATTATTTCTTACCTTATCATCTTTTACAGAATCCATTCATTGATTCTTTGATCTGCTACTACTGTAACGCAAATTTTGACACTATTTCAGGTTACAAATATATGAAGGCATCACGAAAATGTTACAAAGTAAATAGAAAGCAAAAACTATGGCAGGAAGCTATGAAGACATGCTTCATTGAGGGAGGAATACTGGCAGTCATAGAAAATAAAGCCCAGGCAGAAGAAGTACTAGATATGATAGAACTAGGATCAACATATTTTGTTGGAGTGAGGAAAATCATCTCTCGAGATTCTGCGTATAAGTCTACTTATTACACTGTAAGAGGTAACAGCATTGCCACTTTTTATTCAATTTAAAGTCATTTCTTATAAAATTATCTAAAATTACTTACAAAAACCCCATTGACATAAGAATCGAAGAAAATGACAAAATATTCCAGCTATTACACCAATTGTGCATGGCATCAATGTGTATGATTTCTTTTAATCATGACATCAAAATGAGGTGACTTTTACTACTTTTTTGTGATTTTTGAGTACCTATTATTTTCTATTTTTATTTTTTACCTGTGAAATTATTTACTCATTCAAATTCATTATTACAATTTAATTCATTTCTAATTACCCTTACTTATTTTAATGCTACAATCAGTACTTCTATATTATTGTACGTTGGATGAGGCTTTTAAAATTTTGACAATGATATCGTTTTTATTATTCTTACACTGAATACTTTCTCAATAAACAAGTAAGCAACACATTTTCTTTATTTACAGGTAAAAAGTTTAGTGAAATGTACCAAAACCCTGACCCTTACGGCAGTCGAGGTTGGGACGATGATCGGGAGTATGGGACTGTCCGCAAACAGGGCAACTATCTTTACACTGACACAGCAACCGATGTGAAGAGACTACCGTTCATTTGTGAAATGGAAGTTTCTGTGTAAACAGAAGAAAAGAGAAATGGTGTGGTAGAAGGAACACGGTCTTCAAAGAAATAAGGTAGAAGCAATATTGACATTGTCGTATACCTATCATATTTTATCCAAATCACTCTTTTATAACCCCATGGCGGTGTGCGATTAAACTTATATATATAGGTCTGTTTGTCTACGTATCTTTTAGTGTATTTTTTCATTTTTTCTTTAATAAATCAATTTGACATAGGAACTTGTTTTTTTACCCCTCACTCAATACCTCCTGTACTAGCAACAAGCTCACTACTAAAAGGATCATAGTGGTCATTGTAGCAACAGATTTTTTTCTTTAATGTCCTCTCGACTCATAAACTGCCAAAAGAGAAACCGTTCTAAGCATGAATGCCAAACGAACAGAATCACAAGTTACTCTCCTAGAAGTTTGTACGAATCTTTTCGCAATAAAACGAGCTGTAACATTCGCCTGTCGCTTGCGAACAAATGTATGGCAGGGAAGCGACCGGTCCGAACAGTCGAGCGGCCCAAACGCGCAGTACGTGTCGAGCCTAAACCGAAAATAAAACGAAACGATTATATAAATATAACGTTTGATGATCAAGTTGCTTTAATATAGTGTGCCATCTTATACAACGATGAAGTACATTGTTTTTGCAATATTTTTATTGGGTGAGTGTGTTTTTTTTTTTCGATTAATTTTTCGTAGTAAGCAAGGCATTTAACGCCGAAGTACTTTCTATTTTGTAAATTATTTTGATAATATTGTAATTGTTGTTAGACTTTAGTAAATCTTTCCAGAAAACGAAAACTTTAACTCATTTGCCCGTTTTTCTCCAAGATCTACTATTTTTTTTAAATTCAATGCGGTGCTAGGTTAATAACTAATTATATCTTCATCAAGGATAAACTAACAACCTGTAAAAATATGACATGAATATAATATGAATATACAGGGTGTAAACGGACCCTTCACGAAGCCGTCAACCAAGCGTTATGTACATCAAACTAAGTCACCCTACGCAAAAATAATTGCTGGGAAACGACTTTTTTTTTGGGGTGAAAAATCACGTTTTACGGTAAAACTCAATGTAACGCACTCTAAACTTGGTGCTGATGGATGCTTTGAATAGTAAACGGGTCATGGAGGTAATTAAAGTAAAGATAAAACCTTAAAAAGTAGTACCTATTAAAAAAAAAAAACTTGTGAAAAAATTGGAACTTTGACCCCCAATATCTCTGTAACTAGAAGGTTCCCAGGTATGGTCTAGAACAAAAAAATGATCGCATTGGTGGGGAAAATACGTGCCTTTTGGCTTCGTTAAGGATCTTTTTACACCCTTTATACTATTCCCACAAGTTCTTTCATAATCAGTGTAATTTCACCTTTACAGGCATATTCCTGCCATGGACGTACTGTCGCCAAGTGAAGTTCTTCCGAAAAGACTACACATACATTGACCAGTTCGACGCGTTTTACAAAGTTCACCGGGACTTGAGTGGATCAGCTTGGAGTACCGCTCTGTTCACTTGTGATGACGAAGGAGCTACTCTGTTCTATCCAAAAATGGAGAAAGAATGGACTTTGGTGAAGAACTTGACAGATAAAATGGCGAAACTTCCCAATGTGACAGATATCTTTGTCGGGTTGCACGACGAATTTAAATTAGGAAAGTTTATGACTGTTGATGGTAAGTATGCATTCGGACAGTTTTAGAAATACATTTTTTTTTTTGTAAGGAGTTACAGGCCTTCCGTCTATCTGAGACGGTGCGGTGGAGAAAGATGTTGAAGTCCATCAGCAGACGAATAACAGTACTCTCGCGATACGTCACTACACCCCAGCTACCTCAGGCCCCGACTCAGTTAAACGGTAGGCCTGTAACTAACATTTTTTGAGGGAAGTCCATAATAAATATAAATGTTACGGGCAATTTGATAAGTCCGGTCACTATTCATAATGGCCGGTCCGTATTCATAATGCCCAACTCAATTGGGCGATGTGATTAAAACTGCATGATTAATCACTTTTCCCGGCCATTATGAATAATGCCCACCCTATCTTGGGCAAAGTAATAAAATAGGTGAACTATTAGGATAAATCACGTTTCTACTAAATATCATTTAATTACAATACAGTCGACGAAGCCCCGCTGCGCGGGGCTCCTATTTCTGTCTGCAGGGTTTAAAGGAACCTAACTAACCGAACCTCGGGGTGCCCCTGACGTCGACCGTCTAGGGTTAGGGTTTCTGTCAGCATCTGTGTTTGTTTGGGGTGGGGGGTTTATGCTTATAGAATACAAAATTCATTTTTTTTCTCTTTTTTTAGAAAAGTCCAGAGCAATTATGCAAAAAATTATGAATTGTTTGTCAAATAATACGTTATTAAATAAAAGTTTATCGGATAATTATTTTGCTAAGTGAAATATTTGGTAAACTTGTTGTTGTAGAATGATGAAATGACAAATAATGTTTTTGCCAATCGCTGCTTGTAAAGTAAAAAAAAATTTTGGTGAACTGACTGGACACCAGGGAATTATTCATACTGCCCGGTCCAAGTGATAAATTCAAGCTATCTTAAACACTGACTTATTACATGGACCACGGGCCGTCGGGTATTATTAATAATGGCCGGTCAAAGTGATAAATTAATCACTTTGCCCGACGTTCTTGGGCATTATTAATAATGGCCGGTCCTTATTAATAATGCCCAGTTAATCACGTTACCCGTAACATAAATGGGAATGCATAATAATAGAGAAGTACGGAAGAAGACGACATGCTGCGCCGACCCCAAGTAAATTGGGATAAGGGCAAGAGAATGATGATGCTGATTATGGGAATGCATAAAAATTACTAGTCCGCCATCTTTGGGAGTCCGCCATATTGAATTTAGAATGACGTCACTTAGCTAACCATGCATAAAAAATAAAATAAAAATTCATTGTTATTGCTTTTCTTTGTTATTTTTTATGTTTTAATGTGTTATAATTGTCCCTTTTATTTTTATCATTTTAGTTACTGTAATTGGTTGTAAACACAACCATTGTAATTAAATAAAAAAAATACCTAATGCATCATCCAAACTAAAAAAAAATACGCGTGTTAAAAAATGAGGACCGTTTAAACTTTCCCCGATTTTCAGGGTATCCAAGTACTGAGCCTTCTGACAGTAGCCTGCTGCACGAAAATTGTATGACTATGAACATACATACTGGATCGTTGAAAGCGAGCAGTTGTTTAAGAACACCTGCGACATCGTTACCGTTTGTCTGTAAGAAAGTTGACGACGAATCGTGTCCGACCATTGATCGCGGTAAGAAATGTATCTTCTTTTTAAAATTTTTAAATTTTGTATGCATGTCATGTCTTTGCGACTTTTTTCTTTCTTTATGTTTAAGTCAAGTGGCAAACACTCGTTTTTAAAGCACTATTTGATATTATTATTATGCTTTTTTCTTTTTTTTTCGGATGGGACATCGACAAATGCCCCCCCCCCCCCCGCTCTAGGCGGAGTGGAAGGGAGTGTCAGGCTTTTACTGACTGACTAAAACCCATCCATGTTCCTTCTTTGCCCTTTGTGTTCCAAGGTCGCGGTATCTCATTCTAACAGTCCCGCAGCCCTAGTATTATTATGCCACCAGAGTAATACGTTTAAGCAACCGAAAATTACACATTATAATTTCAGGTTACAATTACACGAAAGCATCGAAAAAATGTTACAAAGTGAATGAGAAGGAGCTGTTGTGGCAAGATGCCATGAAGACTTGCTTCTTGGAGGGAGGGATACTGGCGGTTATAGAAGACAGTGCGCAGGCGCAAGACATTAGACCAATGTTGAAGTTAGGCCGGTCATACTTCGTTGGAGTAAGGCAGCTCAACAATAATGGTGAATTTTATACAGTAAAAGGTTACAATATTTTCTTTTTCTGGTGTATTATTTATCAGTATTTATAACGAAAAGTCACAAATATTTTAACAGTAGTAATTTGTAAATACTGTTAAAATATTTGTGACTTTATTTTTTTAGTTCTCTCGGTTTATTTACACTGATTTTTAGTATAAATATTGCAGTAGATTTTTGTTTGCTTTTCATTGTATTTATTATTGGCAATGACTGAATTAAATGATTGAATTCAGTCATTGTATAGAATCCAGTCATTCTAAGAATACAATGCTGAGCTCGTCTAGTCATTGGACAACCGGGCACACGGTCGTTCTTCTAACCTAACCCATTTGGTCGAAGGGCCCTAGCTTAGTAACAGCAACCATTTTCAATCGCTAATCGCCATCCCACCAACCGCGTAGTCGACACGTCGTTCGGTATTATAGAGAATACCGGATTATACAGATTGCCGACAACATTTTGTTTAACCCTTTATAAGGCAAAGAAAACCGGAAGTGATAGAAAACGAAATTTATGTATGTTAATAAGGATTTTTTTATGATTTTTAAGATTAAAAAAAATATATATATTTATCAAAATATTAAATAAGTACCTAGGAGGAGCTCGTGGCTAAATAAAAACAGGCGCTCGGGTCGATCTTTAGGTTATGCCGTGCTTGCCTAGGTTGGTCTGTGGATGGGTGACCACCCGTTACATACCGAGTTTCCTCCGTGCCTCGGAAAACACGTTAAGCCGTTGGTCCCGGGTGTCATTTGTAGATCTTTGACAGTCGTTACAGGTAGTCAGTGCCCCAAAAAGTCTGACAACCAGTCTTACCAAGGGGTATCGTATTACCCAGTTCTAACTGGGTTGTGGAGGTCTGATAGGCAGTCGCTCCATGTGAAATACTAGTATTCAGCTGCATCCGGTTAAGACTGGAAGCCGACCTCAATATAGTTGGGAAAAGGCTAGGCAGATGATGATTAAATAAGTACCTACTTCAATTTTTTTTTTAAATCACCGGAAAATATGTGGAAAATTTGATAACAGTATATGTGCCACTGTCCATACTAAAGTGCTGATATTTCTGTATAAAAAATAATTTTGATGGTGGCACATATATTGCCTCTACCTTAAAAAGGGTTAGACAATTCTTGCTTACATGAGTTATACCCAAAAAATAACTAAATTTTGATTTTCTTTCACAGGTCAAAAATTCAGTGATGTATACCACAGGCAAAGTTCATTCCAAGAGCCGGGATATGAGGAATATGGTACTGTTGTTAATCGGGACAACACACTTTACACTGCGACAGTAGAAGCTATGACAAGCCTACCGTTCATTTGTGAAATGGAAGTTACTAATTAAACTAAAGGAAAGAGATGTGAGGGCATAAAAGAAACACTGTTGGCATAGAATAAAATCTTATTATTTGTGTGCGGTAAGACTTACCAAGGCATTTCAGTCTGTAAGTGTTTGTCCACGAATGTTTTAATTTTCCATTAACAACCAACGATAATTATGACAATATTAAGTGGCAATTTTGCTTGATTTTCAATAAATACATTCGATATAGGCACTAGTTTTTTTTTACTCGAAACGTTCGTTCGTAAAGCGGTTCACAGAATACATCTACTTACCAACTGTGTAGTCCTAATATAGTTTCGTCATAAAGTGGCTGTGACATACGCACGGACAGACAGACGGACATGACGAATTATGTAAGGGTTCCGTTTTTTTCCGTTCGGCTACGGAACCCTAAAAACAGAAACAAAAGCCTCTTGTGCGCATTTATACGAGCTGCGTTCTCCTGACGCTTGCGAACAATAATATCGCTGGGAGGGAAGCAGTTGCAGCAGGTCCGTTCATTTGAGCGGTCCAAACGCGCAGTACCATTCAAGCTAAAGTAGAAGATAAAACTAAACGATTTTGTAAATGTAATACATGGACGAACAGACGGACAGGAGAAATCTATAAGAGTTCTGTTTTTGCCATTTGGAAACGGAAGTATAAAACTATAATTGTTATTCTGGTATTTTAACGAGAAAATTCAAATTAGAAACAGCATAAATATAGAGAAAACGTCTATTACAGACGGATAACAATGTGAGATTATAAAGGTACTGTTAGCCCACCCCACTGCTGAGCAAAGGCCTCTCCCCATGACTTCCAAATCCTTCGATCCAGGGCCAAAACATACATTATACAGGCTGTTGCGTAAATAGTGGTCTACCATTAAGGATTCGATTTACTAGATAATTTACTATAACCTACTACAATTTTAACCATTTTTACCTAAGGGTTCCCGAGATATAATTTATTTTTCTTTTCATAATGAAATTTCTACATTTTTAATACAACCGAATTATAACAAAATGTAGAACTGTTAAAATTCAGTCACTTTAGTTTAAAATACAAACATAGTGATAACTTATTATTACACACAAGTGCGAAAAGACTCGATACATTATATAAGACTTAATTGGTTACCCACTGCGATGATCGCAATTTCCCCCGGGGCAAGTAAAGCATGTTTTGGTCGTACCAATATTTATTATACGGCGATACTATATTATAGTGGGTCTCACGCGAGCCTACATCACAGGCGGGAAATTGAAAACCATCGAATCATATTAGGGATTTGAGTGAATATCGTAAAAATATAAGCAAACGTTCTCCGAATAGTCCAACAGAATAAAATATTCTGATGTGGTTATGTGAATTGAATTTATTTTTATTAATATGGGTCGTTTTGTCTGCGTCAATAATGTTGGGGCTCAAAATGTTTTTTAAGCTGGGCACTGACCTAAGTAACGCGAGAAATTTTACAAATAGAATGACTTTCAGATTTACTATACAGTTTTCAAAATTTATTCTACTTTCACCTAGTGTGTATGCAACGTATACCAAAAATGCAGGGTCTGTAAGAGGAAACAGGGCCTACGAGGAATTTGAAAACTAAGTATTTGAAGAAACTATTGCTGTCGCGCTGCGTCAATCCTGCCCCCGTAGAGTTCGATAGGGACAGCTGCAGCTCAGGCCGATTATATCACAAAAAAATTGACGATTCCCCTTTTTTCTCCTCGAAAACTGAACCGATTCAATTATTTTTGACGTTAAAATTTTAAGAAAGAGTATGTCTAGGTTCCTATTACTTTCTTTTATGTTAAAAACTTTTCGAATTCGTCTGGTAGTCCTCGAATCACGACCATAAAAATGGGTAATTTTTGTAAATTTTGGAGGATCATATTTTCTTAACTTACTTTAAGCAACTAGCTTATAAAAAGAAAATGACTGGGACGAAAAATAATTGCTCTAGAGGCATTATTCAGGAAGCAAAAAGGGATGTATGGAGAATCGCTATGATTCTCCATACCCTGTTCCCTCTTAAGAGTGTGTGTGTACAAACCGTACAACTGAACAAATGGGAAAAACATCGTAATCGCGAAAAACTAATCTTCTGTCCCATACAAATGAGTCGACTAGATATTGAAGCTTTGAACACTTTCTTCTCGGGATCACCAATGAATGTCTGCACCACACAATTTAATTCGTGATTAAGATTCCCGTTAAGAAAGTTCAGTTTGATGGTCTTTCTGATACACGTTGTTTAGGTATAATTTAGTTTAGCTGTTTACTGAACTGGGCAGAAGAGCTGAAACGTAAGAGAGTGGTGGTCTTAGTGTAATTCTGGCATATTTGCTGGGACAACGCACTGCGTGGCATAAGCATACGCACTGCAATGATTTCCATGAATGACAATTAGGAGCACAAACCGCTCTGTTGTGGCAAAAATATCTGTTTATGATTAGAATGAATGAATGAATGAATCAGACCTATACAGGTTGTAACAGAATAAGCTGCGCTTATTCACACTATGTCAGATTTGCCCAAGGTCCTTTATACTAGTTACATAGCCAATGCGATCTTTGTATGGGAAGCCCAATTTTTTTATGATTCGACCCATGTTTTTGGGAAAATGGTCCACTTTGATGGTCTGAATCACGCACGTAACGAGTATAAAATCTCGGCCTGATAGTTAGGCTGGATCACACAACTACAAGAAAAACGCTGATTCAACGGTAGGTACGTTTAATTGCTTTGATTTTTTTCTTTTACCCCCTTTTAAATGAAGAGAAAAAAAATTGCTTTAATTTTTAAGCATGCTGTTACAATTACAGACAATATAAATACGAAACCTAAAGGTTGGTCTTATGAAGGCCAGTCTGGGTTTAGTCATAAATAAACCCAGATGGCGGGATGAGCTGAGGGTGAAAGATGGAAAGTTTAAAAATCTACCTATGGATGGAGATAAGGCTAATGTCAATCTTTTTGAAAGTCGTTGTACACATAGGAAACGCTTTTATAGCGATTGTCACTTGTCTATGCTGTATGGACTTCTTGAACAAAGATTGATCATCAGCAGCTCTAGAGTGAAAAAAAAGATCCCCGTCCATCTTTCCCCCTCCAGAGCGATGGGAGGCCTTTGTCGGCTGTGGGACAATACAGAAAAGTAATAAAAAAACTATGTTGAAAAAATTATATTTACTTCAATATCAATGCAAGTACTGGTCCTACGCTACCATACTTCTCTCTAGGTTCAGTGTCACATTTATTTTCTTCTGTTTATACAGAAACTTCCATTTCACAAATGAACGGTACTTTGTTGTCGCAGTTTTTGGTTTCGGTGTAAAGAACACTGTCCCGATTCCAGACAGTCCCACAGTCAAAATTTTCGCCGTTATAATTGTTTCGGTACATGTCAGTGAATTTTTGACCTGTAAAAGAAATTATGCACTGTAAAAAAATCCATTGAAATATTGAGCAGGTTAACATTTGCCCATTCTCCTTTTCCCAACACAAGTACCCTAATACTGTGATATCGAATAGTAGGTACCAAAAAATTAAGATTGAGCTACTAACGAGGAAATTACTGAAAAATATTTTTTTGGTACGGTTAAAATTATATTTCACCATTACTTGAAAATTCTCATCAAATAACTGTCGTTTTAGTTCTGATCAAGTTCTTTTTACACTTTATAGCTTTAACCCGTGGTTTCACCGCGTCGTCGGAAATAGGGTAGTTGACACACCAATCCATTGACATACTTTTTATAAGCTGTCAAAACGCGATTCCCCCTTATATTTTGTATGGTAGCACGCTGTGACGTCACAATTTAGTCAACTCAATAACTCAACTATTTATTGATTTCAAAGCAACTAAAAATCCAATTTTGAAATTAATTGAAATTTAATCGGGTTTCAGGTCTAAAATAAAGAGTTTTTTTAGAGAAGTTGTGTCTTGGAATTATTATTGAATGGTGTCAACTACCCTATTATCCCACGAGTTTCAACGAAATCCGTTCTGCGTGAAAAAGTAACAGATAGACAGCCCGAGTTACCTAATACATTCACTACTTTTATAATAAAAAACTTTACCTTTTACGGTGTAATACTCAGCACTAGAGAACAACCTCCTCACTCCTACGAAATATTGTTCTCCATTTTCTACCATGTCTCTGATTACATGTGCCTGTCCACTGTTTTCTATGACCGCCAGTACTCCTCCCTCCATGAAGCAGGTCTTCATGGCTTCCTGCCACGTCTGTGGCTTTTTGTTTACTTTGTAGCATTTTCTTGATGACTTCACGTATTTGTAGCCTGGAATTGGAATTCAATTGTTGTTAATTTTTGTTGAAACTTTACTAATTGTAACAGGACATTGTTCAATGACCGACTGAATGATTTATTATTCATTTTATCTCCTTTATTTATGTGTATACATATCTTTTACAATTTTAAATATTCCTGTACGAAATACTATAAAAAAAACATTGAAAAATATAAAAAAATAGCATCTAGGCCACCAGCACTTGGTACAGGGTCCGAGCTGCCGGTGGTCAGGGCTCTTGAGAGAGGAACAATACGCGCCGTGTCCAGGAGTACCGCTTTCTGAATCAAGCCCTTGATCCAGCTGCCAAGCTTTATTTATTTATTATTAGGCAGGCAGTTTAGACAACTGGTAGCTACCTCTATCCTATTGTTCCCCACTAGATTTTCTTCTTGATTTATTGATACTTTTACAATATCACTATCAGGTTGTATAAATTAAATACAGGTATTCCTTGCCTAGTTTGGGGTTCTAAGTTCTCAACTAAATATAACCATCTATAGATTTTGATCCAGGATTTTGTAGGGACACAAGATTTTGATCACGGATTTACTAACTACTAATAACTCTAGTTTCTATAACTTTTGTGTGTAATTTGAAGTTATTGGATCAATAAAAAATTATTAATTATTTATTTAACTCACTCACACATTAATAGGTCCAAGACCTTGGTCTTGGAGAATTTAAACCACCTTAGCATAGTCTCAAAGATTAGCCTTGTAGTGACAGTTTTTCTAGGCCTTCTGGATAAACGTAAAACAAGTAATTCTTCGAAAATATAATACAGGAGTACATCACTTACCACGGTCAACAGTAGGACACGATTCATCATCAACTTTCTTGCATACAAACGGTAATGGTGCATCATCAGCTACTCTATAGCAGCTGTCCACATTGAACAGTCCACTATCTATGTTCATAGTTATACATTTATGGTCGTGTGGCTGCAGACTGCTCTCAGCAGGCAGTGGATACGGGGTTGAGTGCCCTGGAACATGGATAGAAGTTTCCATTTAAATGGCAAACTGGCACTGTTGATCACAACTTGTGGTCGCCAGTTTTTTAAGAGTTTAGCAGTAAAAGGTTGGTTGTCTAATGTAATTTGTGTGCGTAAAGGATCGTAGCGCTAGATAATATTGGCTCTAGTAAGAATCAGCACTATCTAGCTTGTTTGCGACAATTTAGGCGTCTATTCTAGAGATGTTACGGAACCGAAGTCGGAATCGGAGTTTTTAAATTTGGTTTGTCGGAGTCGAAACCGGAATCGGATTCGGAATCGGAGCCGGAATCGGAGGCGGAGCCCGAGATGGTGGCAGCAATAACGACAGAAAGCACGTGGAGTGGTATTCCCCGCGCGACATGCATAAACCTGTTCGCACACGTTGACCGCGTCCGCCACGCTCTGCCGCCGCTATCCGACCTTCGATTAAAACTTCCGATTTAAAAATGTCGGATTCGAAGTCGGAACCGGAGGTGTAATATCAATCGGAAGTTCCGACCTTTCGGAATCGGAATCGAAGCTCCGTAACATCCCTAGTCTATTCATTTATGTCCTTACCTAAGTATAAATCAAACAACAGATTGAATTAAAAATGCTGACTAGGACACATCATCTATATTTCAACTTTAGCTGGTACCTTTTATTATAGTGTCTAATTTTGAATACTTACCGTCAACAGTCATAAACTCGCCCAAATCAAATTCGTCGTGCAATCCAATGAAGATTTCTGTCACATTTGGAACTTCAGTCATTTTAGCTGACAAGTTCTTCACCAAGGTCCATTCTCCCTCTACTTTTGGATAGAACAGAGTAGCTCCTTCGTCATCACAAGTGAAGAAGGCGGTACTCCAAGCTGATCCACTCGCGTCCCAATGTACTTTATAAAAGGCGTCGAACTGGTCAATGTATGTGTAGTCTTTTCTGTAGAACTGAACATGGCGTGAATATGTCGAGGGTAGACATATGCCTGCAGAGAAAGAATTACATTGAATGTCGATGAAGTAATTAAATGCATTTTTACCATTGCCACTCGAAAAAGGGCATTTTATTCATCGATAACAGTGAATAAAACGCTCTTTTGCTCACTGAGTGAATAAAGACTTTTTGAATTTGGAATATGCGCGAATTATGAACAAAAAATAAATAAAACGTGCCGACAAGACTGAATTTCGTAAATTGTTCTAATTTCACTATACAATCTACATTTTTAATGTTTATATTTAATCCTTTGTTCTCTTATTAAATTACCGATTATATAATAAAATGTGATAAATACTCATCTGCCTAGACTTATCCCAACTTTGTTGGGGTCGGCTTCCAGTCTAATCGGATGCAGCTGAACATCGGTATTTTACATGGAGCGACTGCCTATCTGACCCAGAACACAACCCAGTTAGCACTGGGTGTGTAATACGGTATCCCTTGGTAAGATTGGTTGTCGGACTTTCGGGCCACTGACTTCCTGTAACGACTGTCAAAGAACTACAAATGACAGCCGGCCCAACAGCTTTACAACTTTCCGAGACACGGAGGAAACTCGGTATGTAATGAATTAGTGGTCACCCATCCACAGACCGACCTTTGTAAGCCCGGCTTAATCTTGAAGTTCGACCCGAGTGGTTGTTATTATTAACCCACGAGAAATAGAAATACTATACTTCTATGTAATTTCTCGCAGTCAATGGTAAAAAGTAGAGTACACAACACGTGAAAAAAAATTTCATCTCGGTTCTTGTATCCCTCGCTCCGCTCAGGATTCTACTTTAGAATCCCTTGCTACGCTCGGGATTCTACTCTAGAATCCTTCGCTGCTCCCGGGATCCAACTTAGTCCCTCGAATTAAATTCCCTTTTTTTTCACTTGTTCTATAATCTACTATTAGTTAACGTTTTCGAACGAGTGTTACTCGATCTCACGTCATTCGATTTCAAGTAGGGAAAAAAATAAAAATAAATACGTAGCTAACATATGAGTCTATCTCAGTCATTTTCGATCGAATAATAGAAATAGACTTTTTCAATTCATATGTACTTTCTAAGTTTATCTTGGACATCACTGACATCGGTGAAGGAAAACATCGTGATCAAACCTGGACTTATAATTATTATAAGTCTGAAATCGCCAACCCGTCTTGAGCAAGCGTGGTGATCAATGCTCGTGCCTTCTCTGTATGAGAAGAAGCCTTTGCCCGGCAGTGAGACAGTAACAGGCTGGTATTATTATATAATAGAAATAGAAAAATGGTTTAGGTAATAACATAACATCACGCTTTATAACAACCGAAGGGTCAGCAGAGGTGCTAACAAGTACACCCACATTTCGCCAGTAATGTTTAAGTCACATGGGGATTGGGCAATCAACCGGGCACAAATCCAGACTCTGTGGTTGCTACTTCATAATGAAATTCCTGATGGAGAAACCCAACAACATTTTGCCCGACCCGGGAATCGAACCCAGGACCTCATGCTCAGCAATTTTGCAAACGACCACTAGACCAACGAGGCAGTCAAAAGTAGTGTTTAGCGTTGAGTTTAGTATTATGAAACTGACTTCCTGAGTATATTTCACAATGAACGGTGACATTAAAAATATAAGCAACTTTCCGGTGACAGACTACCCGTATCTGAGATGTCATCAAACAACATTTCAATGAAGAATAAGAACTTTTACATCAACTCATGAATCAGGCCTAAGAGCTGCTTTTATAATTCGCCGTTGCTGACCCAAAGGTCCAGTCCAGCGGCGCAAAGGTCACGTCCAAATCCTTCCATTTATTTTTCTGCCGTCTGAGCCAATCCTCGTGGTAAACGTCTAACCGGCCGGTCGCCGTCGAAGCGACGACGGCACCTTCTGTCCTCAGCAACCCATTTCCGGGGGCGTTTCCCGCGGTGGCTGGAA
The DNA here is from genome assembly GCA_905220335.1 of Noctua pronuba. Lineage (NCBI taxonomy): Eukaryota > Metazoa > Arthropoda > Insecta > Lepidoptera > Noctuidae > Noctua > Noctua pronuba. The sequence continues at coordinate 16,704,679 of LR999904.1, read as the reverse complement.
CGTGAGGAACTTTGCCTCTCATGTCCCGCCACCTCCTTCATAACTGCTTCGTGGAAGGAGGTGACGGCTTCCCGGTCCCTCTTATTCTGGACCATGGCTTGAACCAGGGCCGGACGCGAGAGGTCGCCGCCACCAATCGCCGCTATGAGGACACGGCGGTGGTAAACTTCTAACCGGCCGGTCGCCGTCGAAGCGACGACGGCGCCTTCCATCCTCAGCAAACCATTGAGTGGAGACTCATCGGTCACAGTAAATACGGCTATCATGACCCAGTACCCACCCAATCAGCTACATTTACAAAATAAAGAAACCACTTACCTAATAAAAATGCCGTGAAAACAATGCACTTCATCGTCGAATACAATGCTACAATGAACTAAGTGTGTTTGATAAGCATACGTAACATTTATACAATCGTAGCATTTTGTTGTTTATGGTCGGGTAAGAACCTCACATAAAGCGTACATAGACACTTTTTTTATACAGGTTGATCTAAGGTATTGCATCATCATCGTCATCTTCATATCCTTGTTCCAACCGCTGCTGGGTCCATGGACCGTCTGATCAGCTTCCAGCTTGCTTATTGATCGGGTAACTAATATTTTTACTAGGTACCGCATGAGTTTTAAAAGGTCGTTTTTTCACTTCATTTGCGATACAAAACAATAGAAATAACAAATTAAAAAAACTCACACGCACATAGGGTTTCGTAGCACCAAACAATATAATAAAAATATTTTGAAGGCGTAGTCCTAATAGTTTCGGAATAAAGTGGCTGTGACATAAGGACAGACAGACAGATAGACATGACGAATCTATAACGGTTCCTTTTTTGCCATTCGGCTACGGAACCCTAAAAACAGAAACAAAAGCCACTTGTTCGCATTTATACAAGCTGAGTTCGCCTGACGCTGGCGAACAATAATATCGCTGGGAAGCAGCCGGGCAGCCGTAGCAGGTCCGCTCGTTTGAGCTTAGCAACTGTGTTGTGTAGTCCTAATAGTTTCAGTTACTATTTTATGCAACGCATACCAAAAATTTCAAACGTAGACATCTTTGACATCCTAATGTGACTAAACTAACCTTTATGACCTAGTCTTTTCGGCCTAGACAGTTGTATTGCACTCGGGCGCTCAAACACCTAGCGGCGGGCCTGCGTCGCTGGTTCGATTCTCGCACGGAAAAAATATTTGTATGGCCTACAGGGAGGCAGTTGTTCCGGATACAACGACAAATAAAAAAATGGAATCCAGGACCTCATGCCAAACAGTAGCGCTTGCGACCGCTAGACCAACGTGGCAGTTATCTCCTGATAAAGAAAGACTCTCGAATAGTAGAGGGTCACAGAAGAAGAGCTTAAGTTCCGCTGATCTCAAATGAATGGGGATGGCAAATATGAAACTAATGGCGCTAGTATATCTGGTTCCAAGCATCGTCATTGGTTGAAAATCTGGTAACACCATTTTATATTTCAAAATGGTTTGTCCTCATTGGTCAGTTTGAGATCTAGCTATGGTTGCGCCATCTACACTTATCTTTTAACGGTCTTCCCCATTGGAATAATAGCAAGCAGATGAAAACAATCGTGACTGCATATATTTTTATTCTCATTTGAACTACTTCCCAAACTCAAAAAGCAGTGATAGCCTAGTGGTGTGACCGTCGGACTGCCAAGTCATACCCAAGACACGCTCACATCAAACATCTCTGATTTTTCGTATTGCATAAATATCACTTGCTTCGGTGAAAGAAAACATAGTGAGGAAACCAAGCACACCAGAGAGATATTTCTCGACGGAATGTTAAGCCAAGTCAGAGGCCCATGGGTGGCATAAAAACTCTGACACCAGGTTAGGCACTAACCACACGATAAAGCAGACTACTTACCGGTCATCTGAACTTCGCAAATAAAACATACTGTATGTGTAATACTTTTTTTATCGCTGCATGTCAAAGGTTTTAAGTCTGCAAAGAACTTCATATATTTGTGAATACAGCAGTTTGTTTGCTGCTGACAACTCAGTGTAATTTATGTGTACCTAACATAATTAATATGTAGGTCGTACAAATGTAGGAGCATAGGTACTTATCGACTATCAAAGTACCAGACATCCCGTTATTTATTTGTTTTGTAGAAGCATGGTAGGTATTTGTCCGACATATACAGGGTGTAAATAGACCCTTAACGAAGCCGAAAGGCACTTGTTCTCCCCGTCATTGCGATAATTGGGAAGATTTTTTTGTTCCGCAGATATCGGAGGTCAAAGTTCTGACAGGACTATTGTAGCCATTGAGCCTGATATAGTGGTGGAGGATCGATCAGAGCGGCGCGCAATGATTGTTGACATAACGGTCCCGCATGATGGGAACCACGTGAAAGCCGAGAAAAATAACCAAATCAAGTATCTTGATTTGGGTCGCGAGGTTGTCGACATGTGGGATTTGGACTCAGCGATCATTGTGCCGATAGTCGTATCAGCCCATGGCTTAATTGCCAAGAGCCTTGACCAATACCTGAGGATGCTCTCTTTAGGCAGCTGGATCAAGGGCTTTATTCAGAGAGCGGTACTCCTGTACACGGCTCTTATTTTTAGGAGGTCCCTCTCTCTGGAAACCTGACCGTCGGTAACTTGGACCCTGTTCCCGATACCGGTGGGCTACAATTTTTATATTTTTAAATGTTTTATAGATTGTTTTTATTTAAAAATGTATTCGATTTGTATAGAATAAATAAAAGGAATTATAAAATGCAGTAATTCCAAGTACATTAATAACAAAGTGTAACTGTAATTAAAGTTAGTATTGATGGCATGCAAAGCGATTTAAAAGACTTAAAGAGCGGACATTGGGAATATTTTGATCCCGAGCATTTATGATTTTGACACACTACGAATACTACGATTACGATTTATTACCTAGTAGTAACAAGTATTGGATCAAGAATTTCTTCGATTTGTACCGTCTCTCGCTCGTCAACATTTGATGGCATGATTAAGTTTCTCATCTCAGTATAGGGAGGTACTTTTTATAAACAGGAGACTAATTTAAGCGGCCAATCCTGTGATGTCTAAACACTCTATATTAATCGAAACATAAATTACACTATCTAGACTTGACTTAAGGATTTTCATTTTTTTAATGAAAAGGTTGATTGGCCATCTGTATTCATTTCATCGTACTATCTTAAGAGATGTGTGTAAACTTATGATAAGCGCCATCTTTCAACAGAACCCGAAACAAAAGGGGAAAGTGTGACATCAGTAGTATTGTAGTACTACTGTATTACAACAGATGGCAGTATACGCCTACAATCGGACAGTACCATCCTCTTTATTAAAATTATTTTTTTTGACAGACTTCTAAAAATTCGACAGTTTTTTTCTATATTTGGGAGATAGACCAATAGATCTTCTAATTTTCTTGTGTTTTACAATTCGTATTTAACTAAGAACAAAATATTTAGCCTAAAAAAATAAAATGATTCCTAAACCCACATTTTTCCAGTAATTTTTAATTTCGTTTGAGTTACTATACTTTTCAGAAACCATAGTATAGTAGAATTGCAAGAATTTCATTTTAGTTCAAACCATAGGTATCTGCTGTGGCCATCCATCAATGCCTCAAGCGTGGTGAGAACGAGTACTAATCATCATCATCATCATTCTCCTGCCATTATCCCAATTTATTTGGGGTCGGCGCAGCATGTCTTCTTCTTCCATAGGTACTTCTCTATTACTCGTTGTCACAGCAGTCACCTCCTTTCTAGCTATATCATCCTTCACACAGTCCATCCATCGCTTCTTTGGTCTTCCTCTACTCTTATAGTCATCTCCAATCATACTCAATATTTTCCTCACTACATTTTTCTAATTCCTCACCATCACACGTCCATACCAAGATAACCGATTACCACACCACTTACGATGACTCACGAGTACTTATCATCTCTTTTATAATAATGAATAAGACGTGGTTTAGTATCTCGAATTTCGCCAAGTTCTACGTAATAACTTTTGAACTTCTCAAGTCCCAAGTCCAAGTGGCTAGGCATCTACCAGAAGGTGTCCATGCTGAATACACAAGGTAATAAAACAAATTTTAAACTTAAAATTATTTATTTTAATGACTGTGAGAGAGTGTAACATTATGAACTAAATATCTAATAAATATAATATTAGTGATTTAATAAAAGTACAGCCTAAAACATAATATCATAGGTACTAAAGCCACACTGTTGACATTACTACATGCGCTATTGTGATTAATTTCAGGAGTAGTTTTCGTTTCATCATTGATACTTCTGTGAGAATGTTGATTGACTTTCTCTGGTCTAGCTTCATCCGAGGCCATATCATGATCGTAGTTGTGTTGAATCGGTTTAGCAGAAACAGTAGCCAGACGGACAGTTGTAAATGATTCTTTATTCTTAGTTTCATAAGTCTTATTTGGCTTTTCAGTTTTCTCTTCTTTGGGTTTCGTAGATTTATCTACCACAACTTTGGATGTTGCTTGAGTCGACCGCAGCATTTCATATTCTGTGGTGCGTGTAGTCTTCGTTGTAGTTACTGGACTAGTAATTGCTTTGGTGGTTGCTTCTACAGTTGCTTTAGATTTATCATCCTTCGTCGTGATTGGTACACGATGGTATGTATGAGTACAGTTTGCCAAATCCCTTATGTCAATGTAAAAGAGTTTTCCATTAAGCTGTGTTTCATCGTAGTATTCGTAGTCAGCATTTTGTCCTTGGGACTCCTCCTCTTCAACGAATACTTGAGCCGTGTTCTTCTCTGTATCATCGGTTTTCGCCCACAGTTCTCTCAGGTTGACGTCTGGATAACATTTCAAGTTTTCTATAGCGCGCTTCAAATAACCGTTTTGAGTCTTGTTCATCAGTGACATGAACCAGTCCAGGCGGCAGTCGCAAGGGAAGCTGTTATCTGAAAGTTGAAAAGCGAAATTGAATATCTTTCTTCTGTTACTACTTTTTTTTTAGTGGTGTGTGCTAGCTGACATGTGACAATAATTTAAATTATTTATTAACTTGCACACTATTGAATAAAATCTGAATCTTCTAACCTAATAGACAGATGTGTTGCTGAGGAGTTTGTTCCGCCATTTCTTACCAGCTAAAACTGTGGGAAGTGTCAAAGAGTGGGCGTTTTGGGGGACTATGTCTTGTAAACTTTGTCGTTCAAAAAGTGCTGATTTTATCAGCTTAATTTGAATAAATGAAAGTTTGGGAGGATGGATGATTGTTTGTTTCTAGAGATGGTATAGAAATATTGTTCACCAACCCGTTTGTAATCATTAAAGATTCTGAAAATATCCGATCACACATTTCCCATAGATCCTATCTGATAAAATAATAATTTATTGTACTGGGTCCGCGCGAATAGATACTAATTTAACAATTAAAGACTTGCATCAAAATACTTAAATTCATGTTTTTTTACACAATATCAAGGAGGAAAGAACACCGACGCTTAAACTATTACCACGTGTTCAGTACATCATTCTGAATCCCCCAAATAGAAAATTTTCATCGGTTATTAAAGAAAATCTGCTGTTTCCTACAAAACTGCAATGCCTACACGGTGTATGGAACAGCTGAATACGTGGTAACCGTTTTAATGATATTGTGTGAAAAAAATTAATTTAAGTATATTGATGAAGTCTTTAATCGTTAAATCAGTATTAATTGGCATGCCCCCAAAAAATTAAATTATTATTTTATCAGATAGGTACCGGGTAAAACGGGGTGAATAGGAACGCAGAGGAGAATAGAGACAAAACTTTGAAAGGGATTTTAACGTTGAATTAATATATTATGTTCAAAACAAGGTATATAAATAATTAAATATAACTAAGTAAATTAAATAGAATACTTTTTGGTAACATATCGTATCAATTCAACGTTAAAATCCCTTTCAAAGTTTTGTCTCTATTCACCCCTGCGTTCCTATTCACCCCGTTAGACGGTAGTATGATTATCTATGTGAAACGTGTGATCGGATATTTTCAGAATCTTTGCGAATGGCAAAAGGGTTGGTGTACAATATTTCCATCCCATCTCGAGTCGATCTCTTCACTGTTAAAGAGTTAGTTACAGTTGAAGATGGCTGAAACCACCAAAATGTATAAGTGAATAAAAAATATTAGGGACCTGGATTTTACCAAGATTTAGAATTAACTTCTATGTAGCTGAATTTAAAATAAAGAAGTAAGTATATCCCTCACCTTCCACGTCTAAGCTGCTAGCGTTGCCGTAGAAATTATTCAGTATCGGTGACATGACTTGCGGCTTCAGATCAATAAGCTGGTTGCTTTTCAAGCTCAACATCGTTAGAGATTCCAGTCCTTCAAATGTTCTAACATTCTCTATATTCGTCAACTTGTTGTGTGCCAAATTCAAGGCATTCAGTTGTCCTAATCCGTTGAAGGCTTTCTCGTCCAGCATTTGAATTTTATTTTCCTCCAAATTCAAGGTTTTTAAATTGATTAGTGGCGAAAATGTATTATCTCCGATTACTTCAAGGCTGTTGCTACTAAGGTCTAGTTTTTTCAAATTTCTAAGTCCAGAGAAAGTCTCACTGTTCAGACTAAATAGACCATTTCTGTCCATTTCCAGTTCTCTTAAATTGACCAAATGCACGAATGCTCTGTCGTGTATCGTCGTTATTTTATTGTTTGTCAAAAACAATCTTTCTAAAGATGGCAGTTCAACGAATACGTCTCTGTTAATCTCAACTAACTGATTGGAGTCTAAGCCGATGATTGATAAGTCTCTATGATGCGCGAAAGCATGCTTGCCCAGTACTTTGATTTGGTTATCACTTAGCGTTATTTCTTCAATAAGGCTCAAATTGGCAAAGGCGAAAGCATCGATTTTATCAATATTGCCGTACTTGATGTCGATTTTCGTTAATTTATCCATGAATTTAAGAGCATTAGTTGGGATGTATGGAATTGCAACGCCTTGGGTGTTCGAGATGGTTAGTTTGTTGATGTCTTTCAGTAACTCGAAACTATTCCAAATTTTGTCATCTTGGTGGAGGTCTTTCTTTACCAGGTGGCAACTGGCGGTTCTCTCCTTATCCGTGGTTTGGCTGTGAGCGCAGTAACACTGTACAGGATTGGTGTTGTTGTATACGGGGTCGCATATGTTCTTCACTGTATCACGTTTTTGATGATGGTACAATCTTGCTTCGGCAAAGATTAATGTGGCGAACGCCAATGTTATTATTTTCCAGAAAGCCATGTTTATTCCTAGATATTCCGCACCTGGAAATGAAAAAAATAATAATTAAGTAATGTATTTAAAGTGTACGTTGTAAAGAACACAGTTTTATAAAAAAAGGGGGCAACTTTCTGGAGAATAGACAGAATCGCATGTGACTAAAAGAGTAATGAGTATAAATGTTGAAGGATCGAGAGGGAGAGGAAGACCAAAGAAAATATGGATGGATTGTGTGAGGAATGATATGAAGGAAAAAGGAGTAAATAATAGCGTGACGACTGAGAGGGGAGAATGGAAGAAAAAAACGTGTTGCGCCGAGCCCAAGTAACATGGAGAAAGGGCAAGAAGATGATGATGAGAACGAAACTACTTTCGGTTTGCTAATAACACCATTTTTTTACAAACAAACAATCAAGGAAGACAGAGTTTTGTATGGTACCCACTCACACACAGAAACTCAAATGAAGAAACCATAATATGATATCTATAATAGATAGATATATGTATAAGTATGTGACCACTAGACCAATAGAACAATAAAGGGTCATTATGATCATCTCAATTTTGACCATTCTTTGTTGCTATGTTCAAATAGCCCAGATTTACCATACTGCGTTTACAAAAGTAGGTACCTACTGATGTAGCACGTTGGTTGGTTCGGTACATTAATCTCGAAAAGTAATGAGCCAATTCCGATGAGATTTCCATCATTCGAATATTTATGATTCGAGGCGGTTCCAGTTGTAAATATTAACTTAATGCTGTCAGGGTATTGGAGCAGATAACGTTAAAATGATGACTCACTGCTGTCATGTTTAAAATGTTTCTAGATTAAATCAATAGGGATATATTATTCATTCTTCTTTTGAATTTCGACGATTAATTCAGACAATACCACCCGTATCTATAAACAAGTCAAAATGTTTACTTGAGTAAAATTCTGCAAGATATGCCCCACCTCCTTTCTTGCCCATCCTGCACAGTCACCTGCACCTGCCAGGATTTAAACGAAGCCAACGACAGAGCTGTGCAGGTGGCAATATACTGGTCGGGTATTATTCGAGTCTATCGACACGCAAAGAAGAAGAAGAGTAAAATTCATTATTATAGATACGTTTTTTATTATGTAGTTTAGTAACAGCTTGAAGTTAGAATGTCAAAAGTTAGAATTCTTCGCTTAGCTTTCTTTGAGAATTCTTACTTCGTTTAAATTTTTGTCTATTGCATAAAAATGTTTGCATAATTTATTTCAACTCAAGTCATTACTTTAACTTGACTAAAGATACGGGAGTAAGAATGCGACCTAATGAACACAACCACCTTCAATTAGAAAGAAAGAAAGAAAAATATTTATTTGTCGCAGGGACATGACGTGCATACAAACAAAATAAGTTAGCAAAATCATAAGCACAACAAATATTATAAATACAACAGGATAGAAACAAAGAAAATAAAATAGTTAACAGCTTGCACGTCGTGACTGCGACAAGCAGGTTACCACTCAGCATGATGCTGTGCTATGGGGGACCCACAGCACAGCGCTGGTTTTCAGTGGTCACCCGTGAAAATATATTAGAAATCATTACGCCTGAACACCCACATTTCGTCAGTAATGGTAATGCCAAGACACGCACCTCTGATTTTACGGATTCTTGTGCGTATTGAATAATTATCACTTGCTTCGGTGAAGGAAAACGTCGTGAGTAAACCAGCATGCCTGAGAGATATTTCTCGACGGCATGTAAAGCCAAGTCAGAGCCCCGTGGGCGGCATAACAACCTTGATACCACGTTAGGCACTAACCACACGATAAACAAGAAGTTGTAATAGGGGTCGAACTCATTGCCATCAACCAAGCACAAATCCAACCTCAGGGGTGCTATTGAAAAAAACCCATTTCCTATGATTCCTAATAATAGAGGAAAGTACTCGACTTGAGTTTTGAACCCCGGACCTGTTCATGATATCATTTCAATAAAAGAAAGCTGCTAAAATACTAAATGAGCACAAACCCCGGTTGGAGTGTAGCCATAGGGGCGCTAAGGAGAATTTCGGACTGAGTTTTTTTTTTTTTCGGAAATTTCTTTACTTTCTTGTAGTATCGGGTTGATTAAGACCATAGAAACCATTTAAGTTCTGAGACACATAGTTCTCCGACGTACCGTTTCCGAATTATGAGAAAACTAAAAAAATGTAAAAAAAAAAATTTAATCTAAAATTTTTTTTTGTTTTCTTTCCTGCTCATAGTGCCCCTAAGCGTATACTCCGACTCCTACGAATCCGCCCCTAAGATGATTCACTGACCCAAACCCCTTACAAACAACATATATACAACACGAGTTTAATAAATTTTGAACCGAAGAAACTCTATCTTTAACACAGAAAGAAAACAAATATTGCTACGGAACACCATGAGACTGGAAATAAAATGTAGAACATTCGTCCAAGTGATTTAGAAGAAGCGTTATTGGCAGTGGGCTTAAGTTAAGCTCCCGACACTCCGGCAAAGATCGACGGCCATTTCTCAAATGGGATTTAGTTAACTTCGTAACTTTGTACCAGGTGGCTGCCAAGGGAAATGTCTATGTTATCTGTTATTTTATACAAATTGAAAAGTTGCTCTTTGCTTTTCGTGGAGAAAGAAGACTGTTTTCGACGTTGTGCACATATTTGGGATGTGTGTATTTGTTATTGGTCTGTCACTGCAGAGTCTTAAGAGAATTTGAGAACAGAAATGATAACTTTTTAATTTTAACCGGCGACGTTGTTGGTTCTTTTATTTTTTAAATGCAGATCCGAAACAGAATCAAAATGTATTTGTTCGTAAGAATGTAGTTTTACATAAATAATGATTGAAAAACAAATGCGGTTACTGAAATTGATTCTCTATCTAGCAGTAATGTGCGTTTCAACCTCTATACATTATAAAAGTGATAAAATCCTAGTAGACCTAGGTACCCATATTAATCCTAAGAACTTTCTATTAATAACCTGCGAATACGGCACAAAAGGAACCGCCTTCCGACAGTTCCTTGCACATGCTTTGTACCTCTTGGACAGGTGCGACTAGTAATACCTCATTATGAATAATAAGTATTCCTGTTGAGCTCTATGAGTTATTACTATGGGTATCATACTTGGATTATGAGGAATACCTGTCAATGTACCTAATGTTGGATACATTTTGTATGTAATATGCCACACAAGTTGATGTTATGTATGGTTTTTGGTAGTCTGCTATAACTTAGTGTGTTGTAAACCCCGCATATTTTGGAGGCGGCTTCCAGACTAACCTGATGCAGCTGAGTATCATAATTTTACATGGAGCGACTGCCTATCTGTCATTCACAACCCAGTTTTAGCTGGGTAATAGGTTACCCCTCTTTCACATTAAAGTTTAAACTATGTATTCAACATGCTGCCTGTCTTCTTTAGTCGTTTACTTACTCCATACAAAACAAGTTAAATACAATGCTTACAGAAAACCAAAGAGCTTTAAAAGACTTATAGAACGGAGATTGGAAATATTTTCATATAACAATTTTGATCCCAAACATTTTCAATTTTGACACCTGATTGCTACCTGACAACCGGGCGAACGACACTAGATAGAACGATTTGGTAACAAGTATTGGATTACGATTTTTTTCGTCTTATCCCATCTATACCTCGTAAATATTTGAATGTCTTTGCAGAAAACTAATACAAATAGTAAATTCATTAAATGTCTGAAACAATGACAATACCAGTTTGACACACGTGTGACCTCCGAATTTGATTCGGTGTTTTTTTTTCCGATTAGTCGGCTAGGAAACACCGACCTTATGTACATAGTTTTAAAAATACAATTTATTCACCTGCGAAAGTGTTTTATAAGCAATATAATTGATCAAATATAACAACTTGTAGCTAAGCAAACGCGGAAAAGGAGATGATTACGATTCCTTACAGTTAGGATGTTTTTTCAGTGCGTATTTTTGATGGTCATTATGGTTGTCACGGATACAAATTGCCTACTATTTCGCATGAACTGTTTTGCTTATTAAACGAAACTCGAGACTTTTTTTTTTTCAAATAAAACTTTTCTTGTACATTTTGTTTTGCGTTAGAATTGTTATTTTTTGTTAAAAGACAGTATGTATTTATAGTATTGTTATAAGTTTTGACTTTGTTTTTATAGGTACGTATGAAAGTATATTCTTATATTGTATATTATATTTAAAATAGTTATCTGCTTTATGTTTTATGTATTTTTCTCTTCTTCTCTGACACACTATGTCTACATCTCTTTTTTTAGTATCTCATTTTGCAGGTATGCTAGAAGACATTTCTTTAGAAATAAGCATCACCTTTGTACTATTATTCTGTTCCTTTCTTCTTTTCTATCTTTAGTGTGTACACAAATTAATAAATAAATTAAGAAAATAAAAAGAAAAATTTCTCCCAAAATTCTACACACGTAGACATTAATTAAACCCTAAAAACTCAAGTATCAACAAAACAATCTGACGACATCTGTTACCCCAGAACTAGGGTATTAATATTTTTGAGATTAACACAAAATTAGGTCGTAAACGCCACCTGCGCTCGTGACTAACGCCGACTAAAACTGCCGTGAGGGTAATTACCTTCATTATATTTACCCTTCGTATGACAGTGCTTTACGCTTTGAAAAGTTTCTTTTGTAACCGATTTTTTATTAGAGAACGTTTCACTGAAAGGCAAAAATAAATTTTATAAGATGCTATTCCGGACACCGGACTCCGGACAGATAATATACTGAAGTATCCGTTCTCGTGGCTAAATGACAAAAGCCGCATGGATCGATCTTCAGCGCTTGCCAAGGTCGGTTCTTAGATGGGTGACTATACATTACATATCGAGACACCTCCGTGACACGGAAAGCACGTTAAGCCGTAGTCCCGGCTGTCATTTGTAGATCTTTGACAGTCGTTACAAGAAGTCATTGCAGTGGTCCGAAAGTCTGACTACCAGTCTTACCAAAGGGTATCGTATTACCCATTACTAACTGGGTTGTGGAAGTCAGATAGGCAGTCGCTCCTTGTAAAATACTGGTACTCAGCTGCATCCAGTTAGACTGGAAGACGAACCCAAACATAGTCGGGAAAAGGTTAGGCAGATGATAATCTGTCAGTGTCTGTTGTCTCCAGCCTGTCCGTACCGGCAAACCGAATCTAATCCTAAACCTGTTTACACAAACCTGCATAAATACTAAAAACCTCAAATCTAGACCAATAAGCATTATCAAAACATATTTGCTGACAGCAAAACGCTGCATTTATAACGAATTACAAACGGAACTTTATGCTGATTCATCAATTTACACAAGACTTAAAAAAAGTAAAATAAGGTTGTTCAAACACAATATCTATGGTACTCAGAACAGTTAACAGCAGTGAAATGGAACACTGATTGATGGTGAGAATTTAATAGAGCAGTGTGTGCTTACGTATGATAATAAATGGTACTGGCGCGTTCGGAGGGTTAAATAGGTTACGACAAAAACATACGGGCGAAGAAAGCTGGGCTTTTTTCATATGGCGTTTTTTTTCTCAGCTTGTTTTTTTTTGTTACATTCCGTTTTTGCTGTTTTCCTTGTGAGTTTCACAAAAGGTATCCTTGGTTACTAATATTATAAATGCGAAAGTAAGTTTGTTTGTTTTTTTGTTACGTTTTTATGCCTAAACCACTGAACCGATCTTCCTGATATTTTGCATTGTACGTTGTCAGGTGTACAGAAACGGATTTAGGGTACCTTTAATTCAGAAAAAAGTACTACTTCCGAGGAAAATAACAATAATGTTCTTATGGTAATTGATGGCGCCACGTGTCTTTACAAGCAGAGTAATACGGGTGAATTGATTGTCAAATTCTAAATTAACGCGAGCGAAGCCGCGGGCAAAAGCTAGTAGTGTAACAAGAGGCACCGCTTATGTTTTATCCAACTATGGAGATGCAGCTTGCGACACGACTTGCGCTCAAATGACACGCACGATTGTCATTTGTTTTCTGCACGAGAGCACTGTCGCGTCGCAACTCAAGTCGCGGTAACTCGTGGTAAGCTCTCAGAGTAAGCTAAATATTCATTTATTTTCTCCGCAATCGTTGTCGAAATTCGCGTATCGCTTCATTTGAGCATGTATTACTGAGTTCACTGACGGCCGACCAATTTTCACACTAATGTCGTGCTAAATAAGGTTGAAAAGTGGTCGGCCGTCAATGAGCGCGGTAGTACGCAGTTAATGTCTTAAACCGCAAGTCGTACTGTCAAGCTTTTCGCGTCAAACAGACTTCAAAGATTGGCCGTGACCAACGGAATAATGAAGCGTCAACAACGCGAACTGTAAATAGCGTATTGGTCACCCATACTATAATGGGCGTGTGGTAATAAAGCTACCTATAAAGCCACGTGCAAATCAAGTATCACCTCAAATAACAAAACGGCAACTATTGCTAGTTCCCGTAGGCAAGTTACTAGACATTCGACACCCACGCTAGACTCGATCGGTATCATTTATTCTTGTTTGGTCGACTAACGTATCAGTTTACTTATCTAAATTGTACACAAAATAATGTCTTTATTTTATTTCCTGCTAGTTGCTGCCCGTGGGTCGTACAAAATAAAAGCGCCCGCGCTTTGTATGTTTAAATGTAAACTGACCTGCTGATTGAATTTTGAAGCATAACATCACGCCTGTAATACCCGAAGGTTTTGGCTAATAGTACACCCGCATTCCGCCAGTTATGTTTACGTCCCATGTAATAGGGGGCGGGCCGGATCAACCGGGCACAAATCCAGACTCCGTGACTGCAACTGAGAAATTCCTGATGGAAAAAGCCAATAACAATTTATCCGACCCGGGAATCTAATCCGGTGCCTTATGCTCAGAAGTCGCGATTGCGACCACTGGACCAACGAGACAGTCATGAATAATATCATAAATGCAAAAGTATCTCTGTCTGTTACGATAACGACGAAGCAAAATTGAATGATGATTGAATGAGTTTGTTTCGGATGTTTTTTCTCAGAGTAGTCAGGTACGAAACACGGCCGGTGTTTCTATCTTTCTAGTTTTAAAACAACATGATGACATGTAAAAGTGTTTTGTAAAACCAATTTACAGAAATAAATATGATTTATGATTTAAATGGTAAGTTTAATTGCCGCACTACATTTTTGAAAACCGCGTGTGCCCGCACAAAAATTTCTTCTCCGTGTGTTTTCAAAGTTAACTAGGTAACTGCGTTCAGCACATCGGATCATAAACTTCAGACAGGACGAGTGAAGGATTGAAGTTAATACATCGGCTTGTTTAATTACAGCTAAAGCTCTGGATTTATCTAGACGTAAAGAAATTATTACGGGTCCTCCTATTTTTGGCAAAATTAAATTTATTTAGGACCTCCTCGCCGGTTGCAAATGTTTTTTAACAGGAGATTATCCATTGGAAAGTGCTATCATAAATCGATAATGTAGAAATTCAAATTATCGAATGAATACATCATCATTCTCTTGCCCTTATCCCAATTCATTTGGGGTCTTCCATACTTCTCTATTACTCGTCTCGTTCACTTTTAAAAGAAAAGTTCGTAACCACTATTTAGGTAGGTCAGAATAAATAGCTCTCTCTATTAGAAGTTCAGTCATGGTAATTATTATTAGGTTTCTCGTTTTTTTTTATTTTGGTATTTGTTAAAAAAATTATTAGTTTAAGTATATAAATTTTCGAAAGTTAGAAGTTATTTTTTTAATATTTACTTTGTACCCTAACACAATGTTTTCTTACTTAACCCAAAGGTTGACTGGTAGAGAATGCCTTGTGGCATTAAGTCCGCCTATGTCATGAAGTTTAAATAAATATACGAGCTGGGAAATTGTTAGCGCGCCCTGGAGATACGTAATATATGCAAATACTGGTGTAACCAATCTGAAAGGAAACATTCTTCTTTTTTTTCTTCAAAAATAATTTGAAGTGTATTCATACTCTTTGGAAAATCAATCCCCGGATCAGACAGTCCAATGACCCTTCAACTTTCTACCCTTTAGAACTGCGAACTTATCGAGAACCTCAGAAACCAGGTATTTGTCGAGAGATATCTGCTCTGATTGTGAGGAACGGTCGCTCTTGGATTTCCACACAAGAACGGGTTCGTTTGTGTAGAAATCCACCTTGTAAATTCGGGTTTATGCAGGAAGATAACCTCAGGATGTAGGGAGTACTATCTGGAATATTCTAATCTGCAGAATGCACTGCCAAGTACAGCTAGGGAACCTAGATTATGCTAATGTGTTACCAAGCTAGTACTTAAAAAAACTATTTAAACATATTCATTACTGGCCACTTTATGGTCTGGTGATTTGAGTTTTACTTTATACGTTTCATTCTTTATAATTTATTGTTCTTTTATTTTTTTTTGTTCTATTTTTGGTTCCATTTAACACGGGCGTTATGCTTGCTCACTAATTCAATAAATTAGTTTTTATTACTTTGAACTGCATTTTATGGTTATACAATATGAAAGTCAGATTATTTGTTTAGTTTCAGACCTTATCTACTGACTCAATAGTCATCTTTAACGTAAGGAGAGACCATGACCTGGACGTAGGAAATTTTTAATCCTAGTACTACGTTTCCATGGGATAATTTCGACCTTCACGCGGCAAGAGCTAGTCTTCTAATCAATAGCATTCCAAAAGAACGCAGCTCATCATCCTCCATCATTTCAAAACATCTGATTAACGACATGTCAAAAATATCGATTAAAGTAAACAGTGTTTTATAGATCCGCTATCAATAAAAATTTCCGTCTATATGCGTGGGGGTATATTACTGTATAATAATTTATGATACTGCCCGTTAAGGATTTGTAAAACAATAAAACAACTAATTTAGATATTCAGATCATCATAAACATAGGTTGCTTTAGCAGCAAAGGTCACGGGTTCGAATTCCAGTTGTTGAATTTAGCGAAGTTGGTACGCACGACGACGGCCAATCAAGCTAGCATACTTAACCAGTTTATGCGGATCTCTCATTATATAGTAAATCTATACAAAGCGAGGCCAAGTTATACTGGAAATGTACAGCTTCATGTGCTGCCATGTGTACATCTTTCATTTCTGTCTGCCTGCATCATGTTTTGCGTATGAATGTTCGTTGCATAACAAACGTTCTCACAATTTATATTTGCAAAAAAATTCGCGAGACGAACGCTCGCTGTGATAACTGATAACGGACTTTTACGATATTTCATTCTAATTATATCTGTACCCACAGAAGAGGCACACAGAATTATGATGTTCACATTTTTCCCGATTTAACGATTGGCATTTAAACGGCCTGTCGATTTGACAGAAGGACTTAATTTTTTTTCCATCGACTGGCGCTCATATTAAAGGGTGTTTAAGCAAATTGAAGCGTTAATGAGGTTGTTAAATGCCATAATTGCTTGAACATGACACAGCTTGGATCTCGTTGTGAATGCGCTCCGATTCCAATACCGGCCGGTGTAAATCGTGGGTACTACCGACTCTACCGATTTCACTGACGGTCTGCCACTAGAACCCTTTTTTTTCGGATGGGAAATCATGATATGACCACCCTCTGGGCGGAGTGGGAGGGAGTCTCAGACTTTTACTGACTAAAACCCATCCATGTTCCTTCTTTGCCCTTTGTATTCCAGGGCCGCGGTATCACTTTTGAACAGTCCCGCAGTCCCGACAGGCATCGGCACTTGCAGGCCCCTTCCTTTTTGCTGACATCGCTTTGAGGCGCGCGTGGAACATGAACGCGCCGGCCACTGACACCCTTATGCCCTAAGTAAGGTAAGCTCTGCACCTAATAACGTGGAAAGGCAGTAAACCATCACTACCGACTGTATCCTCATAGGCACTGCGGGCACAATAGCCTTTCGGTTGACGTCGGTCGTGGCGATAAGTCAGCATAAACAAAGCGACTGATTACAAACAGAAAATTATACAGAGCAGTTGTGAGGATAAACTCCAATACTATGCAGGTGAGGTGGATAAGGGATATGAGGGTACTGTTATCCTTACCCAAATACTAAATTCCCGAGGACTGACGCAAGGGACCATACTCTTGCAAAGCTAAGTAAGCTAACCAAGGTTTTCAACTATTCTACTTCGTCTTAGCGTATCGATGGCAAAAAGTTTAAATATGTTTAGCCCAAAACTCAGCCACGCGAACCCCCCTGACTGATTCAGTAAATAAATCATCAAGAGCGCCGGTGCAAGATGGAAGGTAGGCCATTGTTTGTGCAGAGACGCCGCATACACACTTGAGGTCTGAGCAGTCTATGAACCTCCAAAAACTGCATATTTGACAAAGAACTTGATATCGTTGTCGAAAATAACAAAATTAAATTCCGCCACGTAAACTTCCTTCGTTACTTCAAATAGTTGTGGAATACCCAACTCGGTATCCTTATGATGTCATAATAAAAGCAGCTTTACACTTCTACACGGTTCCTCCATTTTCACTGTACACTTACGTGCAAGTTTAAGTACACATCTCCGCTACAACAACGCCTGTCTGTGTGTTTACCTTGATTAGATTTGCTTGTCAATTTGGTGTAGCCTGACAGACAATCGAATCACGTCAATCCAATTCGAGTACATATTAATTCATGATGAGTAGTTGAGTGTGCCCGCAAGTGTACCTACTATAGGTATAATATTGTAATTAATTCAGTGGTCAATTTTGATCGAGAGTTCAATACTAATTACATTACGAAATAATTTAGGATCGTACAAGAATTTTAACATAAGTGCTTGTATACATTCAACTCTAAAGACATTCAAAATACTTCCACACAATTAAACCATGTTGCTGCAAAATTCAGCTTAACTGCAGCTTGCACATTTGCATATGATTGGTTTAGCGATTTGGCAAGGAGGTGACTGCTGAGATGACGAGTAATAGAGAAGTATGGAAGAAGAAGACATGCTGCGCCGACCCCAAATAAAATGGGATAAGGGCAGGAGAAAGATGATGATAATTTAGCGACCGTTGGTTTATCCCAAAGGTTGTCTAATAGAAAATGCTTCGGGCACGTACACCTTTTTCTTCTTGGGCATAAACTTTTAATAAATAAATATATTCATGTCAGCAATATGCTACTAATAAATATGAATGACTCAACTTACTCGTACATAATACTACAAATGATTCAGTAAATTGTTTCGTAGAATGCATACATGAATTTGGCAAGCATTGCAAGTAATAGACGTTTTCAGCCGAAGATATTAATAATAAGCTGTAACAAATAAATTATTACTGAAAATTCTAAAATTCTGCGACCAATTTCCTAGAACACGTCTCAGAATGTGTTTCGTTTCATGCCTAATTTTGTAGGTACAGTCACGAGCATAATGCTGGGTATAAAAGACCCTTCATGAAGCCGACAACTAGTCTAGTCGACAAGTTGAAAATGGTACAAAATAGAGATACTGGTCTTAAAATTATGTGCGATAGCTCATTGGATCCGGAATGACGCCTAGAAAAATGTGCCAAAAGCGTGTATTAGCACATAAAAAATTGCAAAAGTTATAAACAATTAAAGATGAAAAAAAATGGCATTTCGTTTTTTGCCAATATTTCATAAACTATTAATATTTAAGAAATTTCAAAAAAAGATTCTGAAAGAGGAGGAAATTTTCAATAAAAAACTCTTAACTCCCGGAACTCTATCTCCATTATTTATAATTTTAATTTAACGCTGAAAATAGGTCTGCGCGCAACATTTTTAGGTTGCACGCGTGGCGTCAAAAGCGAGTACGGCACATTTATTTATTTATTTAAGGTATTGAATATTCTTTGTTAAATTTGAAAAAATTATGGTGTGTTTTGAACACTATAAATAATGTATTCCCGTTGGAAATTTTACTTAAAGTTAATTTTTCAATAAGTTAAACAATTGTTAACTAACGAAATTTTCTCGAACTACCGTCTTAATTGTAAGTGAAAAAAAATGTTTAAATAATGGTCGTAAAAAATTTTCGCTTCGTAGAGCCTTTCTTACATACATACTTAACAAGATCGTGCCATAAAAGTTAAAAAAAGATTTATACTGTGTTTATAACATTTTTTTTATATGAACTAAAACTTAAAAATCCAAGTAATGTTGTTAAAAAAATTTTTTTTTTCTTAATCATCATATTATCGTTTTTTTATTAATACAAGATATTTATTGATTTGCAAAAAAAAAATTTCCCGCCATTTGTTGATAATTTTTTTATAAACAAATTTATTAAATCAATATTTTTTTTTTTAAATTTCTCAACTTTATTACATTACAAATATTATGATTGTGCTGATGGATGGATTGAATAGTACGAGGGTCGTGAAGGTGTTAAAAGTAAAAATCTTACATTAAAAACATGTATTTAAAAAAAAACTTATGAAAAAGTTGGAACTTTGACCCCCAATATTTCCGTAACTAGAAGGTTCCCAGGTATGGTCTAGAACAAAAAAATTATCGCCATGACGGGGAGAATAAGTGCCTTTCGGCTTCGTTAAGGGTCTTTTTACACCCTTTATAGGGCGTAATCTTCAGAACTGCTGATCCGATTCCGAAAATTCTTTCACTAATGGGAAGCTACATTATCCCCGAGTGTACTTAATGTTTAAAAACAGGAAGTCCCCGTGCGTGAAAAAGATAATCCTTACTTATATTATAAATGCGAAAGTAAGTTTGTTTGTTTGTTACCTTTTCACACCTAAACCCCTGAACCGATCATCTTGAAATTTTGCACATACGTTGTCAGGTGTACAGAAACGGACATAGGGTATCTTTTATCCCGATAAAAAGTACTGTTCGCGAGGAAAACAACAATAACGTTCTTATGATAAAAGATGGCGCCACGTGTCTTTCGAATCATGATTGAATTATTACAAGCAGTACAACCCGAATTGATTGACAAGTTCTAAATTAACGCGAGCGAAGCCGCGGGCAAAAGCTAGTAGATTATAATTGAATGGTTGTGAACATATTGTTTTAGAACCCATACCAGTTTTTTTTCAAAAGAGCAGAGGAAGACCAATGAAACGATGGATTGACTTTGTAAAGGATGATATGGCAACAAAGCAAAGGAGGTGAATAGAATAGAATAATCTTTATTTGCGTGATATATGGTACATTGAGGTGTTAAAGATAAATAGGTTCTACATATTATTCCGCTTACTAAAATACAGCATGTAAATTATTGTTACATAAAAACTAATCTAACAATTAAAGCTTAGATAAGCAAGAGTTACAAATTCAACTTAAAAAAAATACAAGTACGATGTCTGATGAGATGATGAGTAATAGAGAAGTATGGATAAAGAAAAAATGCTGCGCCGACCCCAAATAAATTCAGATAACGGCAGGAGAATTATGGTGATGATGATGATGATTACTAGTTTTATTTCTAACATATTAGTTAATGCTTGTGAGTGTACGACGAAGACGACCAAAAATTAGAATTTCATTGGATGCATCCAATTTGCAATATCGATCAGAATTGCTTTAGGGCCATGCTTGAATAATGAATCTATTTGAATACATTGTGAAGGATCGTTCATCGATCAGCATTCGTGATGTTTGACACCGCTCGAGTTTACCAGCTCTGTCGTCCATTTTTCAAAGTTGGTTAGGGTAGCTCCTAATTTAATATTATACGCGTATATTTCCTTCACAGGCCTTGTCATCTGTGTACTTTATGGCCTTTTGACTGCATCGCTGAGGATCCCGTGGCTAAATAATAACAGCCGCTCGGGTCGATCTTCAGGTTAAGCCGCACTTGGTTCGTCCATGGATGGGTGACCATCCATAACATACCGAATTTCCTCCGAGCTTCGCAAAGCTTTTTAAGCCGTTGGTCCCGGCTGGCATTTGTAGATCTTTGACAGTCGTTACAGGCAGTCAGTGGGTCCGAAATCCTGACAACCAGTCTTACCAAGGAATATCGTATTACCCAGTACTAAATAGGTTGTCGAGGTCGAGACAGGCAGTCGGTCCATTTATGTTACTGGTATTCAGCTGCATCTGGTTAGACTGGAAGCCGACCCTAACAAAGTTGGGAAAAGGCTAGGCAGAGGATGACTGCATCAGTGAATGAAGTTCGTGTAGCTGAATTTTTTCCAAACATATTCGATCTTGCCTGCCGGGGCTACGGGACTGTTCGAAAGAGATACCGCGGCCCTGGAACACAAAGGGCAAAGAAGGAACATGGATGGGTTTTAGTCAGTACAAGTCTGACACTCCCTTCCACTCCGCCCAGAGCGGGGGGGGGGGGGATTTGATGATTTCATTCAAAAAAACATATTCGATCTTTTTGCCATCGACGCTGACCGAAGACAAGGAAGTATGTTAATCATTACTCATAGTTATGTGTAAGTACTGAAGTTGGGTATGCTGAGATATCAAATTCCGACGGCGACGTAAACAAGATTAATAGTTCCTGTTTTAGGGTCAATATCTATATATCATAGACAAATAAATAAAATTAAAGAGTCTGTTGGTAATATCAAAATAACAGTTTTTTACTGAATGTATATGAAAATATATACGGCAGTTATAACAAAACGCATTTTTTTCAATTTTTGTCTCTCTGTCTGTCGGTTTGTTCCGGCTAATCTCCGAAACGGTTAGACCGATTTTGATAGGACTTTTATTGGCAAATAGCTAATGTTATAAGGTCTAACATAGAGTACTTATATTTTAGAAAAATAATTAGGGTTCCGTGCCAAAAAATTAAAACCTTGAAATTGAGAACAAAATCCGATAAAAAAAGGGAAGTAATATGTTTTGATAATAATTTCACGCGGTTCGCGGGCAACAGCTAGTATATAATAATATAGGTATATTTGATTACCAGATGTAGGTAACGAAACGGTGCTTATCAACTGCATACGGTAATGATGACAGTATTTTTATGCACATATGCATCGTTACTTTTCTTATTTAGACTCTACTTTTGTACTCAAGATTGGTTAAAAATACCTTGTATTTATGTAAACCTCAAGATACACAACGTTACGGTCATTAAAGAAATCAGACAACAACATAACATCACGCCTGTTATCCCCAAAGGGTAAGGCAGAGGTGTAACTAATGTTACACCCACATTTCGCCAGTTATGTTTAAGTCCCATGAAATAGGGGGCCAGCCTAATGCCATCAACCGGGCACAAATCCAGACTCCGTGGGAGAGGTACTGAGATATTCCTGAAGAAAAAATCCAATAACACTGCCCGATCTGGGAATCGTACCTAAGATGCTTCGCAGAAATCAGACGTTTCAAAATAATCGCACATGTTACATGAAAAAGCCCTAAATAATCACACTTCTTACCTTCAAATATCTGAAAAACACAGAACAAGTATAACTACTGTTAAATACACACTTTTCACGAACAGCCCAACTGACGCCACAAATAAAAGGCAAGAGTCACATTTGAAAAAAATAAAAACAAAAAATTACACTTTCTTGCATTATTTGATAAACACGTGTTTATCGCGCACCAGCTGAGTCGGAACTAACCCCGGCTTGTGTACATACGCAACTAATTGTTCTAATTAGGGGTACAATGGATGTTGACTTATATGTGTAAATATTATGGGTCTGTCAACTGACAATATCATAACGACAATCTATTGAATGAGCTCAATGGTGCGGCTAGTTACTTATAATATGCATTGTTAGCCATTTGTTTTAACATTTTATGCAGGAATGTGAATACGCGAACTAAATTAATGTTTTATTTAAAAAAAACGAGTGATGTCGTTTTGTTGGGATCAGCGTTCCAGCAGTATAACGGGATTGCGCGGGACCCCGCGCAAAGATTAAAAAAAACAATAAAGATGAATAAATGCTTTGGTTCCATAGGATATTTTAAGGATAGGACGCTAGTCGAAAAGTTAAGGATTTTTTTTCTCAATATCCTCAGTCAGGCATGGGCACAGTCGTCAAGTTATGCACGCAGGTGTCCACGTGATACACGACCTTCTAAGTCAAGCCTCCAGGAGAACTATACTGGGTGCAACAGCGTGTCTCGTGTTGGTTGATAAGGACAATGTAATCCCTCACTCAAGTGTATCTATACAGACTGTATTAGTGACATCATGAACACATCATCAAGAAACAATTGTGACCGCCATAGCTTATCTTTCGCTGCCCAGCACTCGGCGTAATATGGGCATTGGAGTCATATGCTGGGTGCTGGGCAGCGAAAGGGTTAACTAAAGTGTATTGAGAAAACCGCATTACAGACTTTATTTCAATTTAAAATTTTAATATTGCACTAAGCCTAGCAATTTGTTTTTAAATGATTACATTTTTCCACTAATCCATATTACCAAGGCTTTAAAAAATTTCTTCTCTCTCAGAACAAGTGTCGGATTTCCGCATTAAAACTATAGAATAGAAATTAAATTCTTCCCCTAAAATGCAGTGACCGGATTTGTCGGTAAAACAGACATGGCGTTGAAATTACAAAACAAAATCTTAAAACTGTTCAGGATCAGGTGTTTCCTTGAACACTGGCCGACCTAAGCCTTTTCCAAATGATTTAGGTCGTAAATAAGCTTGTGTGAGAGCTAAACCCTAATTCTCATAAATTAAATTTTGTTGAAATGGGTTCACGTAGGCTATTACGTTTGTAATCCTGCGAAGGGTATCAGCTGGAGAAAATCTTTCTAAGATTTATGTACATTTCATTCGACATAATTATTGGATTCATGTCTCTAAGTTTTTTTAACAATAATTATAAAGGGTGTAACAAGACCCTTAACGAAGCCAAAAGGCACTTGTTCTCCCCATAATTGCGATATTTTTTTATTCTAGACCATACCTGGAAACCTAGTTACGGAGATATTGGGGTCAAAGTTCCAATTTTTCTAATTTTTTTTTTAATACTAGTTTTTAATTTAAGATTTGTTCTTTAAACACCACCACGATCCCCGTACTATTCAATCCATCCATAAGCACAATTTTTTGAGTGCGTTACATTGAGATCGACTGTAAAACGTGATTTTCCACCCCAAAAAAAAGGCGTTTACCAGCAATAATTTTTGCGTAAAGTTACTTAGTTTGATGTACATAATGATTGTTTGACGGCTTTGTGAAGGGTCCGCTTACTCCCTGTATTGTTGATAGTCGATTCAGCCAATGGCTTCATTACCAAGGGGTTCAACCAATACGTGAGTCGGCTCTCGTTAGGCAGCTGGATCAAGGGCTTAATTCAGAAAGCGGTGCTCCTGACCACGGCTCGTGTTGTTCGGAGGTTCCTCTCTCTGGAGCCTTGACCGTCGAGCGCTTGGACCCTGTTCCCGATACCGGTGGGCTACTATTTTTATATTTAAAATGTTGTGTTCTCTCAAGCAATATTTAAAAATGATGAAATTCATCTAACACACAACATCACAGAATTCACGAAAAAAAATTCATGGAAGTAGCAATTATTTTTGAGTGTTGATATATGAACCAAATGACTTACTCCAATGCATTTCTTAGAGCACTCGCGCCATCGTAAAACGAAACGACATGGAAAACTATCAAATGCTTTTAATTACTGAACAGGGTAGACAGGGATCTCGGTAGGTACTAAAGTTACTAGACGTAAATGCATGCTGTTGAAAGTGCAGTTTGAGATTTAATGGGGTAATCCAATCCTTACCCCCTTGAAGGATTAGTGCTAAATGTTAACTGTTATATTAAAAGTCTAACACCTCATACGTTTAAGAAAATGGAAAATTAATGATCGCGTTATCTATGAAATTTAAAAAATCAGCTTTTAACATTTTCAACCTAAGTTTTACACAAAAACAGTACTGCTGAAATGTATATTTACAACCAATTTGGAGATTTTGCTTCACTTATAAAGTTACAATACTTCTTAGGGTTTCGTACCGGAAGGGTAACCAATGGGACCCTATTACTAAGCCTCCGCTGTCCGTCCGTCCGTCCGTCAGCGGGCTGTATCTCATGATCCGTAATAGTTAGACAGTTGAAATTCTTCAACTGAATGTGTATTTCTGCTGCCGCTATCATCATCTGCCTAGCCTTTTCCCAACTATATTGGGGTCGGCTTCCAGTCTTAACCGGACGCAGCTGAGTACCAGTATTTTACATGGAGCGACTGCCTATCAGACCTCCACAACCCAGTTAGTACTGGGTAATACGATACCCAGATACGATCTGCTGCCGCTATAACAACAAAAAATAAATTAATAAATTAAAGGGGGCTAAGTAAGAGTCTGACACTCCCTCCCACTCCACCCAGAGCGGGAGAAGTCATTGGATGATTTCCCATCGGTAAAAAAAAAAAAAAAAAAAAGGGGGCTCCTCTACTACTAATACGATACGTTATCCTTCATGCGCGAGTCCGACTCGCACTTGGCCAGTTTTCTAAATAAAGGGTGTAAAAAGACCCTTAACGAAGCCGAAAGGCACTTGTTCTCCTCGTCATTGTGATCATTTTTTTTTTCTGGACCATACCTGGGAACGTTCTAGTTACGGAGATATTGGGGGTCAAAGTTCCAATTTTTTCACAAGTTTTTTTTAAAATACTACTTTTTAAGGTTCTAACTTTACTCCAATTACTTCCATGGTCCGTTTACTATTCAAAGCATCCATCAGAAATAAGTTTTGAGCGCATTATATTGAGTTTTACCGTAAAATGTGATTTTTGACCCAAAAAAAAAAATTCGTTTCCCAGCAAAAATTTTTGCGTAAAGTTACTTAGTTTGATGTACAGAATGCTTGGTTGACGGCTTGGTGAAGGGTCTGTTTACACCCCGTATATACTCGTACATCTAGGCATGTCGATAAAAATAATTTCTGCAATTCTACTGCAATATTATTACAATTCCATTTTCCATTAGTGCACAATTCTTATATTTACCGTACCTACCCCTTGCGAACGTTTTCTTTACTGCTACCGATAGACCTCGTAAAATTGCCGGGAATTCATATTCTCGGTCTGAAATGATCGATGAAGGCAATTCAGCTGTTAGTTGCCATCAAGTTGTGAAGCGAACAGAATTGAGTGCTCCGACAGAACTTATTTCCTTTTTAACGAAATATAAAATATTGAAAGGTATTAAAAATGTTCCGATCATTCATAAAATGCTGAAGATGCTTTTAAGTAATGAGAATTTTTCGGCGCTCTTGTTGTGGTAAACAGTGCTTTATTAATTAAAACAAAAATAACCAATAAGGTTTTCAATTTACAGCGTAATAGCATATGCCATATGATCCTGCTATAAATTATCACGTAATTTATAATGAGCTATGTAAGCTATATTTGACACATTTTTAATCATGCTGATAAACGTTTTGTGTCATGTGAATTGAGTAATAGCCGCTCAATAGTGGCTCATGTGGGCTTTAAGTATTAGCAATTACTAGACACAGAAAACATATCAAGTACTTATTACAGCTACATACAGGGTGTAAACGGACCCTTCACGAAGACGTCAACCAAGCATTATGTATATCAAACTAAGTCACCCTACGCAAAAATTATTGTTGGGAAACAAATTTTTTTTTTGGGGTGAAAATCACGTTTTACGGTAAATCTCAGTGTAACGCACTCAAAACTTGGTGCTGATGGATGCTTTGAATAGTAAACGGATCATGGAGGTAACTAAAGTAAAGTTAAAACCTTAAAAAGTAGTATTTAAAAAAATACTTGTGAAAAAATTGGAACTTTGACTTCCAATATATCCGTAACTAGAAGGTTCCCAGGTATGGTCCAGAACAAAAAAAATATCGCAATGACGGGGAAAATAAGTGCCTTTCGGCTTCGTTAAGGGTCTTTTTACACCCTTTATATGCAACTTTTGTACTTCGACCGAAGCGAACTTCTTTAGAAATCATTCTTTTTCTTCATTTCTCACATCTACACGACGTATTCATAAAAGAAAATTTCATGCGACGTTAGATATCTTTACTAACCAGTGAGCATGGCAATGGTGGAAATACCCATCGTGTCCCGAAAGTACCTTAATTTAAGTACGTCACTCGTGGTGGAAAAACAAAACTGGCCAAGTGCGAATCGGTCTCGCGCATGAAAGGTTCCGCACCATCGTAGTAGGGGATCCCCGTTTTTTTTTGTTATTTGTTGTTATAGCGGCAACAGAAATACACATTCTGTGAAAATTTCAACTGTCTACCTATTATGGATCATGAGATAGAGCCCGCTGACATGCAGACGGACGGACGGACTGCGGAGGCTTAGTAATAGTCCGTTTGTTGCCCTTCGGGTACGGGACCCTGAAAATGATAAAAAATTACTACAAAGACCTCTTAAGAAATATCTACTCTCTTTTTGACTTTTTACCAACGTCTGGCCAATAGTAAGTTACATCAGTGATCATTCAATAAAATACAAACATAAAATAGATTAAAGTCGAACGGCACCATTGGCCGCCTACACCTCATCCTATTTTAGACTAGTCCGCCTGTCTAGAACTGGTCGGGTTATAATTAGAGGCAATTATGACGCAAGCAATGTCAACCTCGTCCTGTCAGTGACCTGCAAGGATTACCTTCTAACCTGGCAACTTCTCGTCTACGGTCAGATGGGCTGTTGGGCTAAAGACATGGTCAGAGATAGTATCTTCTAGAACCTAGATAGAATCTTCAGTTTTGTCTGATCGTCCAATAAATGGAGGTATAGCCAGTGGCTATTGTAACAGGTCTATAAACTCAAACTAAAACTCAAAGCATTTATTTCAATTAGACCATAACAGGCTCTTTTGAATGTCAAAAAAACAAAGAAGACGAAGCTACAAGTCCCAGACACAAGGCATAATAACTTGTGAAAGTACTGTAGTTGCCCATTCCAAAGCCCGAAATAAATGATTATTATGTCTTTTATTCATCATTCCTCATATCTAATACATTTTTAAATATTTTAAAAAACAAAAGTAAACAAAACATTTAAAAATATAAAAAATAGTAGCCCACCGGCATCGGGAACAGGGTCCAGGCTGCCGGTGGTCAGGGCTCCAGAGAGAGGAACCGCCTCACTATGCGTGCCGTGTCTAGGAGTACTGCTTTCTGAATCAAGCCCTTGACCCAGCCGCGCAATGAGAGCCTTCTAAGGTGTTGGTCGAGGCTCTTTGCTATTAGTCCATTAACCGTAACGACTATCGGTACAATGATTGCAGAGTCCACGTCCCACATGTCGACAACCTCGTGTGCTAAATCAAGATACTTAATTTTTTTATCATTCTCAGCTTTCACGAGATTCTCGTCATGAGGGACAGTGATGTCAACAATCATTGCACGGCGCTCTCGGCGATCTATCACCACAATATCAGGTTTATTTGCTAAAATAGTCCTGTCCGTGATGATAGATCGATCCCAATACAATGTGGCATGACCGTTCTCGAGAACTGGGTCGGGCACATACTTGTAGTATGGTACTTCAGTACCCACAAGGTTGTATTGCAAGGCAAGTTGCTGGTGGATAATCCTAGCTACTAGATTGTGTCTGTGCAAGTACTCACCGTTAGCAAGACGAGAACAACCGGAAACAATATGTCGGATCGATTCACCGGGACGGTGGCATGCCCGACAGATGTCAACCGTACCGTCCTTGACAATGTATTTCCGATAATTGTTCGTCATGATAACTTCATCCATAATCGCACAGACGAAACCTTCGGTTTCCCCAAAGAGGTCACCGAATCGTAGCCAGGATACGGACGCCAAGAGGTCTACATCAGGCCCATGTAGGGCCCGGAAAAAGCGTCCGTGTAGCTCCTTGCTCTGCCATACCTCCTTGCGGTCATTAGTATCCAATACCACAGGTTTGCGCCAGTTCTCGTTAGCCAAGGAGAGCGGGGTGAGGCCCTTGTCCACTGAGACCACATCTCGGTGCATCCCCACGTCGGTTTCGAGAAAGTATTCCCTGAGACTGCATACCTCGCGGTTGTGCAAGGTCTTAGCATTTAAGAAGCCACGACCTCCGCACTTCCGCGGGATATACAGTCTCATCACCGATGACCGTGGGTGATGCATCCGGTTTGCGGTCAGTAGTGTGCGGACCTTCCTATCCAGGGCGTCAAGTTCCGTCTGAGTCCATTTGAGTATGCCGTAAGAATACATCAAAACCGGCATGACCCAACCATTAAAGGCGCGCACCTTGTTTCCGCCCGATAAAAGACTCTTTAATACTTTATTCAGGCGGCCAAAGAAGCGCTCCTTCAATGATTGTTTCATGTCGGCAGAATTGATGCCTAAAGCTTCCGACATACCCAAATACTTGTAGGTCTCGGTTGAGGAGAGGCATCTAAGGTATATGGAATCCGAGAGTTGAGTTCCCACGGATTCCATAATCTCCCCTCGCTTTACATGCATGACCGCACATTTGTCCACACCAAATTCCATCCTGATGGCGCTACTAAAAGTTTCAGTCACTTTTAGTAGCTCCATCAGTTGCAAATTGCTTGGAGCAAATATTTTCAAGTCATCCATGTAAAGGAGGTGAGATATAACCTGACCACCTCTCCTCAACCGGTAGCCTAGACCTGAATCCTCCAGCAGTGTGCTCAGAGGATTCAAGGCCAAGCAAAACCAAAGCGGACTCAAACTGTCGCCCTGAAATATTCCTCGCTCAATCCTGATCGGTTCATCATTCCCAAGAACCTGCCGACATCCTGGATAGAGAAGGACTGTACTCCATTGCCCCATACACGACACCAAGAAGGTGCGAAGAGTTGCATCTATTTTGTACAACTCCAGCACCCTCCTGAGCCATGTATGTGGCACTGAGTCATAGGCCTTCTTATAATCTATCCAACACGTCGACAGATCCCTCCGGGATCGACGAACCTGTTGGCTTATGGCCATGTCGATAAGGAGCAGCTCCTTAGTACCGCGGGACCCATTCCTACATCCATTCTGAGAGACAGACATAATTGAATTGCTATCTATATGACGAACAATTTTTGCTCTCAGAATGGATGTAAGAACTTTATAGACCGTCGGTAAACACGTAATTGGCCTATAGTTTTTAGGTTCCGCAGTACTACCCGATTTATGGAGCAGGTGGGTAACTCCTGTTGTAAAGAATGATGGCAGCGACCCAGTCTCTAAGGATGACTGGAATTGTGAGGCTAAGCAAGCATGTGACCTTTGTAGCCATTTAATCCAAAAGTTGTGCAGTCCGTCCGGCCCTGGAGATTTCCAGTTAGGTAGCGGACGGACTGCACGGGCTACGTCCAATGGACTAATAGAAATGGCCTCCATTTCTGGGATTGAGTCACACGCCTGTTCAACAACACGCATCCAATCACCCTCAGTGTGACTGACGGGTACCGACCAAATACTTCGCCAAAAAGTACTCATGGCGTCGTTATCCGGTAGATGCGCGTCAGTCACTCCTTGAATGGTAACGGGCCGCTCCCATGTTCTGTATACCCACCTTTCGTCACTCTGGAACATGCGGTTCTGAGTGTATCGATCCACTCTTCGCCTATATCGACGGATACGGTTAGCCCATGCATAAACTTTCTGCTTCAGGAAGTCGATGCGCTCTGTGACTCGTGACATGTATTCTCGGGGACTGATATCAGTTCCCGAGAATGCCCGCCTCACAAAGCGCATCACCCTTGGGCGTGTATTGCCCTCCCTGAAGCAGATGAGCTTCCCGATGAGAACCCTGGCCTCATTAATACGACGCTCAATCCTGCATTGCCAGACTGGCACGGCAGATTTTGGTCGTGTAGCACTGTCAGTGTTGGGAAATTTGACATTGGCTACACGACATGCCGCAATAGCCGTGCAATACAAGATTGAGTGTGTATCGCAAAGGTTTGCGCTGTTTTCAATAAAATTTGGTAACAGCGCATCCAGGGCACACACCAGTGCTCTATTCTTTTTATTCATGGGCAAACGTGGTAACCGTGGCCGAAGATCAGGTGACGTGAACCGATACTCACGAATCGCATCCTCCAGGGCGCTCCTTAATTCCTCATTGCATAGGTTATCTGCAGATACAGCCCTGTCATCCTCTTCCTCAGCATGCTGATTTGCCCGCAGTGGTAGTGCAGCAGGCACATGTGTGACGTTCTGGGATGGGAGAGGGTTGCTGGCAGGGCTAATCCGCAGTTCCGAGCGCAGCCGGTCAAGTGTAGCATCATCCAACCTGTGATTATTTTGAATGACGCGCACCTGATCCGACAATCGTTGGGCAGAGACATTGACGGCAGGTTCAAGTGCCTGAAACAGAGAGAGCATCCGACATCGGTACGCTGTAAGGTTAATACCTCCCTCTGTAGCCCCATAATATGCGCGCATCACATTTTCGTTCATGGACTGCGTCCAACGAATGCGCGACACATTTCCACCGGCAGCGGGGACCCTGTTCGGGGCCTGTTGGCCTCGAGGTCCCAAGCCCGCTGGTGGCCGTCTTCCTCGTCGTCGTGGTGATGGTGGCGTCGACGGCGGGGAGAAAAACTCGTCACTCGAGCTCGACGCAACTGCAGCGACCGGCGATGCAGCGCTCACGGATGTGGCGCGTCCCGGCGGCTGCGAGGCGGAGCTGAGTGACGAGCCCGGAGATGGTGGGTGTGTCTCTAGTAGTTTGGCCCGGCGTCTAGTCAGCATTGATGTAAATACATATTTTCAAATATTCAATTAATTTTGGGTCCAGTTTTGTCCAGTATGGGTATCTGTTTTTTTTTTTTTTTTTTTCCTTTTCATTATTAATGAAAATTAGTTTATTAGGGTTTAAATACGGGTTAAATCGATAAAAACATTAAATTAAAATTCGATATGATAAAAATTCGTGCTGTCAATTTGACACTCGGGCCACAGATTATTATTATTATTAAAGCGTACATCTCTATGGAGAAGAATGGTCAAGAAACTCTTTTCAATCAAAATATCTCTATCTCCTAGCACAGGGACTTCACATAAATTGGAACTTTCTTGTGTAGTAAAGAAGATTGAATTTCGAGTGTCGTTTGGCTGATGCGGTCTCAAGTTCAAACGTATAATATGATGGTCGGTGACTAAACTTATAAAAGTTTAGTTTAGTCTATCACATAACATAACATTACTGTAACAGTTTGTTAGCAGGATTAGCGGTCGTCTTAAAACATTTGGTTCAATAGCAATCTAATAAAAGTAGTCAGTAAAAATGTGGGTAATAAAAGTAGTATTATATACGGTATGTTGGAGTTTTGAGTTCAATTTTAGGTAAGGGTAATTTGACCCAGGACCCAAAGATCAAGATCAGCCTGCTAGTCTTTTGACTTTCGAGTCTGACCCAGAAAATATTGTGCAACATCCCAATAATGACTCCTCCAAAAAATCCAACGCGTAATCAATTCTAATTCTAATCGTTAACTTCAAAGAAATATCTAAATAAACATATTATTGCTATAGCCAAAAATTATTTGAACAACGAACAATAACGCAGAAATAACGGAAAACATCTGTTTTCAATGTGCAGAACCTCTGGAGTATTATGATTTATCTCGCCTCTCTGAGTATTTCGAAGACGAAACATTTCGACCGCGACTGTTGAAAGCTGGATTACATATTTCAAGTCTAGTATTGCGTTTATTTGAATCAGGCCACGGCCCGTATCCATCATAACCGATTATAGATCAGGGTAGGTCAAGTTAACTAATAGTTGCTCTACATCCTGACTTTTGACTTACTCTTTTTGATCAATAAAGGGCTTTTTTATGAAGAGCTCGTGGCTTAATAATAGCAGCCGCTCGGGTCGATCTTTAGGTTAAGCCGTGCTTGCCAAGGTTGGTCTGTGGATGGGTGACCACCCATTACATACCGAGTTTCCACCGTGCCTGGGAAAGCACGTTAAGCCGTTGGTCCCGGCGGTCATTTGTAGATCTTTGACAGTCGTTAGGTAGTCAGTGGCCCAAAAAGTCTGACAACCAGTCTTACCACGGGGTATCGTATCACCCAGTACTAACTGGGTTGTGGAGGTCAGAAAGGCAGTCGCTCCATGTAAAATACTGGTATTCAGCTGCTTCCGGTTAGACTGGAAGCCGACCCCAATATAGTTGGGAAAAGGCTAGGCAGGTGATGATGAAAGGGATTTTTTGTATACTAAACTAGCTTAGAGTTTGGCCGCAACTCGAGGCCGCAAGAGAGGCTGTTATCCCCGTAGGGATAGATTACAGCCACATTTCACCAAATCCGTTTAATTCTTAGAATTGAGGACGAGCCTGTTACGATCAACCGGGTACAAATCCTGAATCCGGGCTGAGAAATTTCTGATGGCAGGACCTAACAACATTTCACACTTACCAGAACAATTGACCAGAGAACTATTACTTAATGAAATCTAATGAATCTATTACTTATTATAATCTGCAGTTCGTACCATTTTAGTAGTTAATTTTTTTAATAACTAGTTAGTGCAGATGATTAAGCTATTAAAGAAGAACTGTCAGGGGTGAATTGAAAACCACTTACAGTCTACTACATAACATAATATCAAGCCTGTAATCCCCGAAGGGTTAGGCAGAGGTGTATCTAATAGTACACCCACATTTCGCCAGTTATGTTAAAGTCTCATTTAAGGGGGCGAGCTTAATGCCATCAATCGGGCACGGATCCAGACCCACGTGGCTGCTACTGAGAAATTCCTGATGGGAAAATCCATTAATACTTTGCCCGACCCGGGAATCAAACCCACGATATCATGCTTAGCAGTCGCGCTTGTGACCATTGAGGTAGTCTACTAAGTATCTCAAAAACAGTTTTCAAGCACTTTGGCCGAATTTTCACCTCAAATAAAGCTATGATATGATCTTCCTTAGTAAGTTCAATTCTCTGCAGAATATAAAAGAAACTTATTAATAAAATATGCAAGATTTTCAATCCCAACTGCGTACCCAAAATTAACTTGTAAAAGTTATAAGCACCTACAAAAATTATTCTGGTAACCACCAGGGACCCTATTATTAACAAAAGTTTTCATATAAAAATTGACGACGACAGAACAGCGTTCAGGCATCTTTAACTTCAGAAGTATGTGTTATGAGAACTGGATATTAATAACAGCAAACGTTGGCAACCAGAAAAGAATTTCTTAAGTGAATACGAGCTTACATACATCCATAGTCGGTTATATGGCCATACGGTACAACATTGGCCCACAGCTTCCAATATTGGAGCCAATTTCAGGTTAAATGAGGAGCTCGTACCAATCTTCAGGTTAAGCCGCGCTCGCCTAGGTTATTCTGTGGATGGGTGACCACCCATTACATACCGAATTTCCTCCGTGCCTCGAAAAGCACGTTAAGCCGTTGGTCCCGGCTATCATTTATTGTAGATCTTTGACAGTCGTTACAGGAAGTCAGTGGCCCGAAACTCTGATAACCAGTCTTACTACGGGGTATCGTATTACCCAGTACTAACTGGGTTGTGGAGATCAGATAGGCGGTCGCTTCATATAAATACTGTTATTCAGTTGCATGCGGTTAGGCTGGAAGCCGACCCCAACATATGTAGTTGAGAAAAGGTAAGGCAGATGACGATATCAGTTTCAATGTGTACATGTAATGTAACAAATAAAATACTTTGACTTCGTGTGTGTTGGCTTTCTAACCTTAGTTTTGCCTATCAATATTCAATGTTATAGGCACATTAACAGTAACTCAACAGGTAATCAATTTCCTCGCCAATTTCCGACATGTTGCGATCGGTATCCAGTCTGCAGCCAATTCAATATGGAACGACTGCTATAATATCTAGAAACGATACTAATATATAGGGTGACTGGTAATTAGTGACCGATACTTAAACACGTGATTGTACTCATGATAACAAACAATTATCCCAAAGTTTTTTTTATACTCATTCACTTTTATCGCAATAACACAACAGCCGTAGGAAACTCGCACGCACGCGCCTGTTTAACCTATCAGCTGTTAGACGCGTGACGCTGTTCCATCTCATTACTATCGTACCGTGCAACAGTGGGTAGGCCGAGCATCCGCGCGGCTCGCAAGCCCGCTCCGTAAGTTTTATTGTGATAAAAGTGAATGAGTATCATAAAAATGTTTCTTTGGGAAAGTTGTTTGTTATCATGAGTACAATCACGTGTTTATGTAACGGTCATTAATTACCAGTCACCCAATAGATACTGTGTCTCTAGATGTGCCAAAAGTGGACATCTAGAAATAAATCGATCACACAAAAGAGTGAAAGTTAAGCAACAGAGAGAGGAGAGAATTCGAAATATTCTCATGGATTAAAATCAACGTTAAAATTTTATTTGCAACCACAGAAAACATACAAATGTACCAGATTTCAACTTTAAGCAGAATTATTGAGCCCTGGAGGCCTGAAATGAGGAACAAAGTAATATAATATTTCCTGTATATCCCAGGAGGTTATCCCTATCTATTTAGGATAAAAAAGTAGGTAGCCTCTGAGGTTGAAACTTTTTCACAAGTTTTTTTTGTAACGATAGGTGAAAAGGAATATTCTTGGGACCATCCTATCTCTCATAACATCATTAATCTCCCGCGTAAGTTTCGTAAATAATATCTGTATTACCTAGGTAACTTAAAGAATTCGTACCTGAAAGGAGAGTACTCATAAAAGACACCCTCGGGAAATCATACAATGGTTTTTGGAATAGAAACAACACGACAAGTAAAACCTTCATCGATTTGGCATAAAACAAAAGAAAGTCAATGCTTACTTTTTTAATTTTATGACACAGACAGTCGGTAGACAGGCAATCTTTCCTACGGAGATGTGCCTGAACAAGCGTTGCGGCGCGGCGGCGGCGTTAGGGTTTTTTTTTTTTTTCTTAATTGATTTAGTATGTATTTTGATTTTGAATACGTCATTTAATATTTTTATGTTTTGTCGATTTTGTGTATGTCATTCATTATGGATATTTTATTTGTGTATCTAAATAAATGAATTGAATTGATCGTTGCACAGAAGGGGTCCGGACAGGTCTTTTAAGAGGAAACGGTGCCTCCTCCCATGTAGGGACTATGACCACTGCTGCACCAGGGTGGTTTTAGTGAGGTAAAAATCAGTCTCCCCGGTCTTATCGCCAAAGATCGGTCGCCTTTTTGAAAACAAAAAAAAGTAGGTACACAGGCAAACAAGTCCACCTGAACCCAGCATGTGACTTTCTATCAGCGAAACCGAGGGTAGAAAAGTCAAAAATGTATTGAATTGCTTACATTAGCTATCCCAAAAGCTTACAGTAAATTCGTTGAAAGTGTCTGTAGTAATAATTTCTTACTCAAGACAAGTACACACACACTACAGACAAGTAGTCTTGGCCCTGATGGTGAATGTTTACTACCGCCTATGGACAACTACAATATTAGAGGCATTGATAACTTTGTAACCGTTCCCAAAGTGGGCCTTTATCAATTTATTTGGGAGACGATCTATCTTATAAGCCTCTAGAGGAAGATCATTCTGATTCCTGAAAACACTTATAAACATAAGTATCATCAGCCTTTAGTATTCTCACTGCTGGGACACAAATCTTCTCCACAAGGAGTGGGCCGTCCTCCACGCGGAGCCAGGGCAGAATGGTGTCCCTTACCTTTGGATATTTGAGGGCATGCCGTTTTAAAAGCACTGGTGATAAATTAATTACACAAACCAAAATGTCTGCTTGCATTTGAACCCTTGACAAACACAAAAATATATTTTAAGAATACCTTTAATTTTTTTAAGATTTTTTTTCAGGCCGAGTTCAACACTCGTTCTGGTGTAAACAACACAGGTGCCTTTATTTAAAAAACAAAAAAAAAACCCTGCTACATCTAGACCGTAACAACATGTTAACCCCATTACTGAATACGAGTATTTAATAAGGATGCATGATGTTTCGTGTAATGAGGCGAAAATGATGAGTTTTTGTGCTTCGCGTACGTGGGTACGTTTGTTAAAGCTTTTAGCAAAATTGTTGTAGCTCTTGTACTCTTGGGCTTTCGACGAAAAAAGTACCTAAGTGATGATTGTATGTACAAATTTTCGACGTGTGTTGTAAATGAAAATGGGTTTTTTAATTGAAAATTTTGAGTAGTTTCTGTCGTCATCAGTTGAATGTAAGAAACGTACATGTGGTTCCGTCGTTCGTTATAGTTCTAATTGATTTTGAAATTAATAAATAGTGTAATTTCTAAAGGATACGATCCCATTTATTAAGTTGCTATGTGAAAAAAAAAATGAAAAAGGATGTTAATGATGATGCTAGTTCTCCAAACTACTAAGATAGAAACTTAATGAAAAATATGGCACAATAAAATATGCCGTGCAGACCAAAAATTGAACGGCGAAAAGGGTTGGAGAAAAATGATGAATTTTATTAAAAAAAACTTTTTTTAAGTTCATTTGTTAATTTATATATAGGGTGACTGTGATTAGTAACAGATACTTAAACAAGTGATTGTACTCATGATAACAAACAACTTTCCCAAAGAAAATTTTTTGTTATACTCGTTCACTTGTATTCCAATAACACGACAGCCGTATGAAATTCGCGCGCGCGCACCTGCCTTTGACCTATCAGCTGTTAGCCGCGTCTTGCCGTTCTGTCTCACACTGTGGTCTGCCTACCCTCTGTTGCACGGTACGATGAGACAGAACGCGTAACGCGACTAGCCTGTCAAAGAACAATTGACAGCCGGGTTCAAGTGCTTTCCGAGGCACGGAGGAAACTTGGTATTTGCGTGGTCACCCATCCACAGATCAACCTAGACAGGCACGGCTTAACCTGAAGATTGACTTGAGCGGCTGTTATTATTTAGCCATGAGCCTCCATTTTAGTTAGCAGTTACAAAAACAGTCTACCATTGTATAGATAAACAGTTCATTAAATAACAATCAATTCCTCTAACCGTTTATCCAGCAATAAATTAAATAATTCAATTAGAATTATAACTACTCAGATAACCAAACAATAAAGCATTATTAACAGTTTTAAGAACAGGCTTATCATCATAATAATAGTAACTTATTACGAGACCATTGACCCACGGTGATAATAATAGAGACGTATAACATAATAGTCAATAGAAACATTCAACTCCCTTTTTATCTCTGAATGTTATGGGAAATGGTATCGGTATGTTTATATGTATTTTTAGATAAAAACAGAAACGAATAAAAAAATTAGAGAATGAAGAATGTAAAAGGGACCGTTTGACTATTATAACTATTATAAGAATAGAAAAGTTGCCGCATGCTTTTCGTTTATTTGATACAGATTGCAGGCAATCGATGTTTTTATTAAATGATAACAGCTTCTCAGGTCGATCTACGAGGTCAAGCAGCTCTTGCCAAGGTCGGTCATTAGATGGGTGAGAAAAATAAGTTTGTTATCTATACATTTAATAAAATTATAACAGGCCGATGTCTATTATTGTGATATATTATTAATTTTAATTCTTTGAAATATTTGTACGCTGGAAACAGCAGAATATTATGGACATCATATTATGTGTAACACCTGTAACAACAATATTCTAACAAATAAATTTATTATTATCTCCTTTATTCATTTTATATACACATTTTTGACATTTTTAAATATTTCTAAAACAACCATTTAAAAAAACATTTAAAAATATAAAAAATAGTGGTCCGCCGGTGTCGGGAGCAGGGTCCAAGCTACCGGTGGTTAGGGCTCCAGAGACAGGAACCTCCTCACAATGCGAGCCGTATCGAGGAGTACTGCCTTCTGAATCAGGCCCTTGATCCAACCGCCTAAGGAGAGCTTCGAAAGGTGGTCGTCGAAGCTCTTGGCCATAAGGCCATTGGCCGTCACGACAATCGGCACAATGACAGCCGAGTTTACATTCCACATGTCGACAACCTCGTGTGCCAAGTCGAGATATTTTATTTGTTTCTCTTTCTCAGCTTTCACGAGGTTCTCGTCATGCGGGATGGTAACATCGACTATCATTACGCGGCGCGCTGATCGGTCTATCACTACTATGTCAGGCTTATTGGCGACAATAGTCCTGTCAGTAATGATAGACCGATCCCAGTACAGCGTGACATGGTCTTTCTCGAGAACTGGGTCGGGCACATACTTGTAGTACGGTACCTCAGATTCCACAAGTTTATATTTCAAGGCAAGTTGCTGGTGAATAATCCTGGCTACTTGGTTGTGCCTGTGCAAGTACTCGCCGTTAGCCAGACGAGAACAACCGGAAATAATATGTCTGATGGACTCACCCGGACGGTGACATGCCCGACACACATCAACCGTCCCGTCCTTCATAATATATTTCCGGTAATTGTTCGTCAACATAACTTCGTCCATAATTGCACAGACAAAACCTTCAGTTTCCCCAAAGAGGTCGCCGAAACGTAGCCAGGACACGGACGCTAGAAAATCTACATCAGGGCCATGAAGAGCCCGGTAAAAGCGTCCGTGAAGTTCCTTGCCTTGCCATACTTCCTTGCGGTCATCGGTAGTAAGTACTACAGGTTTGCGCCAGTTCTCTTTAGCCATGGACAGCGGGGTGAATCCCTTGTCCACTGCGACCACATCTCGGTGCATACCCACCTCAGCTTTTAAAAAATATTCTCTGAGACTGCACACCTCGCGGTTGTGGAGGGTCTTCGCGTTTAAAAAGCCTCGACCCCCGCACTTCCGCGGGATGTACAGCCTCATCACCGATGATCGTGGGTGATGCATCCGGTTTGCGGTCAGCAGTGTACGAACTCTCCTATCCAGGGCATCGAGTTCGGTCTGAGTCCATTTGAGTATGCCAAAAGAGTACATTAAAACCGGCATGACCCAACCGTTGAAGGCGCGCACCTTGTTCCCGCCTGAAAGAAGGCTATTTAGTACCTTCTTCAGGCGGCCAAAGAAGCGTTCCCTCAACGATTGCTTCATGTCAGTTACGTTAATGCCTAACGCTTCCGACATACCCAAATACTTATAGCTTTCGGATGAGGAGAGGGATCTCAGGTGTATGGAATCCGAGAGCTGAATTCCCTCGGATTCCATAATCTCCCCTCGCTTTACATACATGACTGCACATTTGTCCACACCAAATTCCATCCTGATGGCGCTACTAAAAGTTTCAGTTACTTTCAGTAGCTCCATCAGTCGCAATTTGTTGGGGGCAAAGAGTTTCAGATCATCCATGTAAAGAAGGTGAGATATGACCTGACCACCTCTCCTCAACCGGTAGCCTAGACCTGAATCCTCCAGCAATGTGCTCAGAGGATTCAGGGCTAGACAGAACCAAAGTGGGCTCAGACTATCGCCCTGGAATATTCCCCGTTTAATCCATACAGGCTCATTGTTCCCCTGGATCTGTCGACATCCTGGATATCGAAGGACCGTCCTCCATTGCCCCATACACGACTCAAGGAAGGCGCGTAGAGTTGCATCTACTTTGTACAACTCCAGCACCCTCATGAGCCATGTATGTGGCACCGAGTCGTAGGCCTTCTTATAATCTATCCAACATGTCGACAGATCCTTGCGGGATCGACGAACCTGTTGGCTAATGGCCATGTCGATGAGGAGTAGCTCCTTAGTACCGCGGGACCCATTCCTACATCCATTTTGAGAGGCAGACATTATGGAGTTTTTGTCAATGTGTGTATTAATTTTCGCTCTCAAAATGGATGTAAGAAGTTTATAGACCGTTGACAAACAAGTGATCGGTCTATAATTCTTGGGTTCCGCGGGACTACCTGACTTATGGAGCAGGTGGGTAACGCCTGTAGTTAAGAACTGCGGTAAGGACCCAGACTCTAAGGATGACTGGAATTGAGATGCCAGGCAAGTGTGTGAACTACTAAGCCATTTGAGCCAGAAGTTGTGCAGCCCGTCCGGTCCCGGTGATTTCCAATTCGGTAACGGACGAACTGCTCTGGCTATATCTTGTGGTGTTATTAAAATTGGCTCCATTTCTGGGATAGGTTCACACATTCGCTCGACATCACGCATCCAGTCAGCCTCAGTATGACAGACGGGCACCGACCAGATGCTGCTCCAGAAAGAACTGGTGGTGGCATCATCCGGGCGGCACACGTCCGTCATATTTTGCTCGGGTCGCTCCCAAGCTCTGTATACCCACCTCTCATCGCTCTGGAACATGCGATTCTGCGAGTACCGATCAACCCGCCGTTTATACCGCCGAATACGGTTCGCCCATGCATAAACTTTCTGCTTCAGGAAGTCGATGCGCTCTGTGACACGGGACATGTATTCTTGAGGACTGATTCCAGTCCCCGAGAATGCCCGCCTCACAAAGCGCATCACACGTGGTCGTGTATTGCCCTCCCTGAAGCAGTGTAGTTTGCCGATGAGTACCCTGGCCCCGTCGATGCGGCGCTCGATCCTGCACTGCCAGGCTGGTACGGCTGGTTTTGGTCGAGTAGCTGTGTCACTATTTGTAAATTTGACATTGGCTAAACGACATGCCGCAACAGCCCCACAGTATAGGATCGAGTGTGTATCAACGAGGTTCTCGCTACTCTCGAATAGATTCTTGAGTTGCGAGTCCAGGGCACACACCAGTGCCCTATTTTTCTTATGCATGGGTAACCGTGGTAATCGGGGTCTAAATTCGGTACGAGTGTATCGATACTCGCGAAGCGCATCCTCCAGTGCGCTCCTCAATCGGTCGTTGCACTGACTACTTACCGTGGCAACCCTATCATCTTCCTCTGCAACAGCAGGGTTAGACCGTGGTGGGGTTATGTCAATAGTTGACGCTTGCACCACGGTTTGTGACGGAGTTAAGACGATAGGGTTGCTTAGTACCTCTGAGCGCAGCCTATCAAGCGCGGCGTCGTCCAACATGTGATTGCGTTGGATGACTCGCACCTGATCCGACAGTCGTTGGGCCGAGACGTTGACGGTTGGTTCAAGTACCTGGAACAGAGACAGCATCCTAACACGGTACGCGGTGAGGTTAGTTCCCCCCTCTGTAGACCCGTAGTATGCGCGCATGACGTTCTCGTTTATTGGATGAGTCCATCTCATGCGCTGCACACAACCACCGGTAGCGGGGACCCGACTCGGGGCCGGATGGCCCCTAAGTCCCAAGCTCCTCGGTGGCCGGCCTCTCCCCTGCCGACGTACAGGTGTTGGCGACGTCGGCGGAGAGAAATATTCGTCGCTCGAGCTCGACGCAACTGCCGCTGCCGGTAACACAGGTGATCCGGGATCCGGCGGCGGCGAGGCGGAGCTGAGCGACGAGTCCGGGGTTGGTAGGCGTGCGCGTCGGGAAGCAGCTCTCGTAATCATTATGTTAAAACATCATGCATTCTTAAATTTTTTCTTATTTTCCATGTTTTTTGGATGAAGTTGTCAAAATATGTCATTGTAGTTGAACTTTTAAAAATTTTTCAGTTTCTGGTTTTCTTTGTATTTTTCCAATGTTCTATTGCTTGCTTTGATATAAAAGTTTATTGAAACTATTTTTATGTAACTGTTGTAAAGATTTTTGTATTCCAAATAATATTATTATTAAAATAAAAATTTACGACGATTTAACATGTTTGACGTACGGGGTTGCCAGTTATTATTATTATTAT
Source organism: Noctua pronuba (assembly GCA_905220335.1). NCBI lineage: Eukaryota > Metazoa > Arthropoda > Insecta > Lepidoptera > Noctuidae > Noctua > Noctua pronuba. Next base: position 16,661,872 of record LR999904.1, on the reverse strand, counting down.
TATATTATACATTGAAGATATTGAAAAAATATATATGTGGGGTCTTTATTAGAGCAACAGAAGCCAAAACAACTGTTTTTAGATTTTTTGTGTATGCGCATCACGCAAAAACTACTGCATGGATATGCACGCAGTTTTCACCGCTCTCTGCTAGATGCTTAACTTAAAATATAGGTTACATTAGATATAGTTTTGGACCCGATAGGTGGCGCTGTGCGAAGCAAGGACGGGGTGCTAGTTATTTATAAACAAGATTACGTTTTACGTCTATGAGTATGCTAAATTAATGAATGTAGTGCACTAACAAACTGAATGCAGACGTAAAGAAGGACGGCAACACGGGGAGCGCTTAATTTCAGAGGCGTTCATGAATTAAAGTGGTAGTACGAGTGCTGGAGGTACAGACGTAATGTAATGAGGATTCTCGCATTCCTAGTTCAATTTGACTCATCCTCCTCTAAGAAAGTAATTATGTAGTTAATACGATTCCGATTAATAATTTATTGACAACAAGTGAATATTTACATTATATACAAACTACAAATCTAAACGGTTACAGGGCGTCAAAAAATTCGTCCACATCTCTGTCAACAGGAAAAGAGCCCAGAAGGCTGGCAGCATTGCCACGTTGGATGGCAATGCTGATTCTTTGGCCAAAAAATAATCCCGCCCTCTGGTCACGTGAAGAGTCGACTAACCGCTTGGCGATTTCCCGAAATATATATAAGTAAATGAATCTATAATTACCTCATATTCAGTAACTAATTTGCCAATCCTGAAACCTTCGCCAACCAAAATATCCGAGTTAAAGATAGGTACTATCGAATCTTCATGCCAATAAAATAATGTTTTAGAGAGCTAAAAAGTTTTTTCATTTCCCTTCGAATACAGCAAAAAAGGAAATAGAAAAACCTACACACATTTAAAGTAAATCACACCCCTCCTAAACTTAGGTGTCACAGACTAAAAATACAGGCTGCTTCTGAAAAAGAAATCTGCCAGTAAGTGATATTTATGCTGCGAGTGTTGCGTGGCATATGTTATGTTGCGTCATAAAGTGTCAGAATAATGTCATGTTCGTGACAATATGGGCCAGTAGCTCACGAACAAATCCGAACTGTTTCTAATTTTGAGCGCCATGACATCATATTCCGATGCATTCGATCATTGAGTCAGACTGGTGTACTTACATTGCTTATTTATGTATGATTTTTTTTTCATATTTCCTGGGCCAAGCATGGCTTTGAATGACAGATGCAACATTGTTAGTTTGGACCTGGAATTACAATTATGAATCATTGGGATAATTTGGAAGATGACATGAGCTGCAGTAACATGACTATCTTATTTAAACTTTAGAGATAGTCATGTTAACTGGTAAATTTTTCGCCCGATATACAGGGTGTAAATGGAGCCTTCACGAAGCCGTCCAAGCATTACGTACATCAAAGTAAGTAGCCCTACGCAAAAATTATTGCTGGGAAACGACTTATTTTTTTTTGGGGCGTAAAATCACTTTTTACTGTAAAACTCAATGTAGTACACTCAAAACATTGTGCTGATGGATGCTTTGAATAGTAAACGGGTCATGGAGGTAATAAAAGTAAAGTTATTACCTTAAAAACTTGTGAAAAATTTGGAACTTTGACCTCCAATGTCTCGAGAAATAGAAGGTTCCCAGATAGGGTCCAGTACAAAAAATATATCGCAATGGCGGAGAGAACAAGTGCCTTTTGGCTTCATTAAGAACAAGTGCCTGACGGAGACATGGAGCCCTGAAAGTCTATGGTTTCGTTTCAATACAGGAGCCCTTAATTTTGCTCGCAGAATTACACGTGAACATATTATTGTATCAAACAAAAAAAAATGTTCGAGTACTATGTCTAATTATACGTATTCAATCAGACTGACCTATTAATAAATTATTTCCCGCTTTTCTTAGTCACCCAATGTTTACTCTAATCTCTCTATTTTTAAACTAGTTAATCACACAGCTACTATTTTCTCACGGACACTTTCAAACGGTCGGTTTGTTTATCAATTGTGGTCGGGCCCGTAAAGTCAATGGATTCATCAAGACAACAGCTGATATCTAAATCTGTCGCGAGGATGAGATCATTCGGATGGTGGGCCATAAACTATGGTTGACTGCGGCTGTTTAAGAATTTTACTTCTATTAAAATCATGCCAGTATTAAGCTGTTGTTTTCTCAATTGAAAAAAGAGGATGACTCACTTCTTTCTGGTAGCCAGTTAAAGATGGCGCCAGGTGCAAGACTAATGGAATATTTTTTGATCATGCATAATTATCACCTTTTATATGGCCACCACTGGGACACAGGGCGCCTTTCTCTGACAGAGAGTGGGCCACAATCCACCACAAGGCTCCAGTGCGGGTTGGGTTCTAGGTCATGCCGATTTCCGTAAGATGTTTTCTTTCAACTTTTTACGGGTTTTTCACCAACTCGACACGAGAGACTGAAGATACGTGTGTCCAGTTGGTGAAACTCAAAATTAGTATCACTTATTATTTCGTCATCTGGACACGCCAAGATTTTGACGCGTCAAAAGTTTGGCGCTCTCCGTCATTGCGAGCTTTCTTTTTCTAGACCGTACCTGAGAATCTTCCAGTAACGGAGATATTGGGGGTCAAAGTTCCAACTTTTTCACCAGGTTTTTTGTAAATACATGTTTTTAATGTAAGATTTTTAGTTTGAACATCTCCACGACCCCCGTACTATTCAATCCGTCTATCAGCAATGTTTTGAGCGCGTTACATTGCGTCCTACCGTAAAACGAGATTTTTCACCCCAAAAAAAAGTTTCTTAGTTTGATGCACGTAATGCTTGGTTGACGGCGTCGTGAAGGGTCCGTTTACACCCTGTATATCCAGTTCAGTTTTCATAAATTAGTTTCTTCGAATATCCTACAAACAGAATTATTGCCAACACTAACCTTCGACGCCATCTTAATAGCCTACAAATAACGCAGTAGTACGTTTTATTTGGCACTTACGACTTCCTCCATAAAATCGACATCTGAACAATTTTCTCGTTTCGTTCCTAAGGGTTCAGTTCCCAATTCGAGTTCCTAATGTAATTGGGTCTCTCTGGTGTATTCTTATTAGAAGTTCCGTATTAACATTGTGTTGAGTCGGGATATTGTAACTCGAATCTGCTAATGACCTGTGAATCTAATGGGTGTTGCGAAATTACTGTACACTACCCGACCATACATATGGCACATAGAGGTTTCGAAGGCCTTTGTCACGTAAGTATGAATGTCTGATGTCTATTCTTTCCGTAAACTAGTATTATGGATGTAAAAATACCGTCAACGAAGCTGAAAGAAAGAAAAGAAAGAAAAAATATTTATTTTTCGCAGGGACATGACGTGCATCATACAAAATAACAAAAAAAAATACAATAAACATAGGTAGGTACAACACATAACAAATATTTATAATTTGAACAGGACGGGACAAAAAAAAAAGAAATACGTTAACATCTTGCACGTCGTAACTGCGACAAGCAGGTTACCACTCAGCATGATGCTGTACTATGGGGAGCCCACAGCACAGCGCTGGTTTTCAGTGGTCACCCGAAAAGGCATGAAAGGCACTTGTTCACCCAGTCATTGCGATCACGGAACCTTCTAGTTACGGAGATATTAGAGTTCAAAGTTCAAACCTTTCCACAAGTTTTTTCTTTAATACATGTTTATAATGTTATAACTTTGTTTTAATACCTCAATGACCCCTGTCTTATTCAATGCCTCTATCCACAATGTATTTTGAGTGCGTTACTTGAACCCCAAATCGTGATTTTTGGCCCTAAAAAAAAGTCGCAATATTTTTTGCGTAGAGTTACCTACTTTAGTTAGTTGAATGTACAAAATGCTTCGTTGACACGGCTTCGTGATGGGTCCGTTTACACCTTGTATATTGAACTTCACTGGGTCAGTGTACTATAGAGCAATGTGTTTTTTCTAGGGTCAATCTATCGGCCAATAATTATATTATCATCCAGTATTACATGTTATAAGAGCACACACAGTCACATTAAGACGATAACATTGACGGAAAGGTCAAAATGGGTTTGCAAAGTTACCGAAAAGCATAAGTAATTCGTGGTGAAATTCTTTGTAGAAATATGGAACGCTTTGGAATCGATTTGTCTATACCTTTTGAGCTGCTACTAGAAACAAATGTGGTAAGTACAAAATATGTGGCACCAAGGATGAGGAAAATTGGCACAAGCTTTTTTATATTTTAGTCCCTTTTTATTAAAAAAATACAATGCAGATAAACAAACAGTGTATACATCTACTAGCTTATGCCTGCGGCTTTGCCCGTGTGGAGTTCGGGAATTGCCCACGGGCAATTATGTTTCACAGAAAATTCAACACCCCATTTCACCCTCTTAGGGGTGGAATTTCGAAAAACCCTTTCTTAGTGGACACCTATTCTTCACAAAAAATACACCCTCCAAATTTTATGTCTCGAGGACCAGCGGTTTGGGCTGTGCGTTGATATATCAGTCAGTCAGTCAGGACTTTGACTTTTAGATGTATAGATTTGTTAATGTAATTTCGTTTCAGAACTTGAACTAGTACAGCTAAAGTCGCATTATATTGAAATTCTTGTTCCGTACATCGCGGAGCTTAGTCTGAACTATACGTGATTGCTCCAGCTGATTGATCTATGTTCACTGAAGCGCTCACATAGATACAAAATAGTACACAGTTGGAAATAGTATGCCGTCGTAAAGTAGTATTTATAGTTTCAGCAATTATGTGGGATTAGAGGTAGAAGTTGGGGTTTTGGGTGAAGATTGACAGCTGAAGGTTTTAGTGAAATTGATTCCCTCGGAAATTTTTATTCTCTCATCTCTAGTAATATTATAAAGAAGTAAAGCTTGTATTTTTGTAACTTTTGATGTAGGGAGTCATCTTTGGAACTGCTGATTCGATTTTGAAAATTCTTTCACAAATTGGAAACTACATTATTCTCGAGTGTCTTTGTATAGGGTGACTGGTAATTAGTGACTGATACTTAAACACGTGATTGTACTCATGATAACAAACAACTTTCCCAAAGAAACATTTTTTTAATCGGCTAACAGCTGATAGGTCACAGGCGCGCGCGTGCGAATTTCATATGGCTGTTGTGTTATTGTGATAACAGTGTGTATAAAAAAAAATTCTTTGGGAAAGTTGTTTTTTATCATAAGTACAATCACGTGTTTAAGTATCGGTCACTAATTAGCAGCCACCCTATATGTTGGCTATTGTATTTACGACACTCCCGTGGGATAATTTGCGACCAAAAGGCGAGCGAAGCCGTGGGCTAAAACTAGTAATAATTATTTTAACATCACGCCAGTAATCCCTAAAGGGTTACGCACATGCTACACCTACATCGCACCAGTTTCGTTATTGGTAATATTAAAAAAAAACTTCACGTAAAATCAACTGCAATCTACGGAAGCGTCTTCAAAGAGTTGCAAAGTCGTGTAGCTGCGGTCGATCATTGTGACTGCACTGCTGTTTGCATTTGTAGTCGCTTCAGGAATTGTACCTTAAAGAACACATTTAAATGCAGCTTGGCATCTCAGGATCTTAACAATTTGTTTGAAAGCGTAGTCTCTTGCTCCTTAAAATGTTCTCAAGTACTGCTCATGATAGTGCAAAGGGGAAAAAGAAATGTATCCTTTATCTAACACATTCTATTTGTTTTAGGATTATGTTGCGCAAAGGCAACTTCTAGTTTATCGCTAGTTTGTCCAACCGTCTTTGTAATTAAAGATCGTACCATTTCTCCTTATTAAGTTATCAGTAAGACGTCCTGTTTCCGTTTATACACAGTCTAGTTAACTTTCCGGATGTTTGGCTAAATAAACTGGAAAAGAGACTAGTATCCAACCGGGCAAATATTTCGGTTGCTCGGAGAAATGCTGGCTGAATTTTCAGAAAAAATATAGAGAACCCAATAAGAGGAAATTGAAGGAACTTGTGTAAGATGACAAAAATACAAAACATTGTATATCCATGTGAACCCAGTGTTGCGCAATGTTATTTAGTTTCAGGTACAGAATGCTTCGTTGACGGCTTGTAAAGGGTCCCTTTACACCCCGTTTAGACAGCAGAGTCGCGTGCGTTAGTCGCACTTGGGTAGTGTCGAACTACTGTCGCACAAGCCTTTGTCGCACTAGTGTAATGTCGAGCTCAGTTTGCGGCATTCGAACTATGGTGAGTCGCAGTACAGCTTTGTCGCATAAGCGTTATTCGCACATCCGTTTGTCGACCCCACATAGTGCACTCGAACATTCGGCATGCCCAAAAATGCTAACAATTGGACAACGGCTAGCTTTCGAATAGATGTAAGTCATACGTTTGAATGGTTAGACACTTCCTAATATTGAATGACGTTTGATTCCTTTTATGTCTCAAGTGAAAGTAGTTTTCTGAAATACAATATGTTTACTTTTTACGTGCGATTTCTGGTCTTTCGTTCTTTCGTTTTCTAGTCTATTTCATCATCATCTGCCTAGCCTTTTCCCAACTATATTGGGGTCGGCTTCCAGTCTAACCGGGTGCAGCTGAATACCAGTATTTTACATGGAGCGACTGCCTATCTGACCTCCACAACCCAGTTAGTACTGGGTAATACGATACCCCTATTATAATGTTTTCTAGTCTATTTAAAGTTTAGAAAAATCACAGAACGTTTAACTTAGCCACCAACAGTGATGAAAGATTTGTTCCTGGTTTCGAGATTCGTAAGCTACTGTTTATAAATGTCATACCTACTAGATTTTCAAAATGTCTTTCATATACATAGATACATATAAGCCACAAGCCAAAAAATTGATATATCAGATTTAGTTCTGCATTTTTTATGTTAATGCAGAGACTGTCATTTTACTATCTCTTAAGCATATCCGTCTATCGTAAAAGAAAGTATTATTTTATTGCTCTTCCGACTTTCGACACCATAACTTAAAAGGAACATTGCTTTTGATCATTCATTGTACTCACAAGTTGTTACTGTCTAATAGTGACATCAACATAAATATTTCCACGCAAACACACACACACACAGTCATGCATTTCATGTTTAGAAGCGCGCCTACGATTGTTTGGTTTACCTCCTTACGAGTTTCGTCATCGTTTACTTTGCATTCAATTTAAGAATGACCATAGCCATATTATGACGCTATAGCTGTTTTTTTTTTTGCTTGGATACGTCAACTTTATGTCAGTGTTAACTATTTGACATTGACAGCGCATCTATATCGTAGCGGTAAGAGCGGTTTGGTTACTGTAAACGTTACTACTAATGTGCAGTTGACTACATATACATATTATCTACTAATCTAAGTAAAGCGAAACTATTTTGAATGAATACTTATGACAGAGTATGAATATTTTAAGATGTTACAAGATCATCATTATGATAACACGATTCAATTTGCGATGACAGATGTTGTGATTAGTGACAAGATTTTGACAATAGAGAATTTAAGATGTTCATGAGATTACTAGTGACCATGGTTATGGTTTTGGCTAAGAGGTAACACAGTTTATAACTGTTGATTTTTGTAATGGCTACGGAGGTTTGACATCAGCCTCTTCACATTAAAAATTTTGATCTCGAACATTTTCGATTTTGATACACGAATGCTACCTGTCAAGCGGGCGTATGGCACTAGACAGAACGATTTGTTACTAAGAAGTAACAATTATTGGATTACAATTTTCTCGTCTTGTGTCGTCTATCGCTCGTAAATATTTGAATGCCTTTGACTTTCATCGAGTACCGAGAAAAGCGATGGGATTTGACATTGAGTGCTGAAGATGGGACTATACATATATCCAAAAGCGTGTGGGAGATCTCAATATCACCATCAATCAATCTAAAATCGGCTCATATCAAAAATCCAATTGCAGTTGCAATTTCAAACAGAAAATTGCTTTAGAACCTCATACCAAACCAATGTACAGATTGATAGGTACCAACAGTGTATCAGAGTATAGCGGATTTGATGGACTTTTCAAATCAAGTTGCCATCGGAAGAGGTTAACAGAAATAAAGTAGAATGTCTCATTTAAATCGCAGCGTTTCTTCGTTACGTTAATCTTCATCTTATTCCCGGTTTCAATATCTGGCAGCGAATCGTTTGAATGACCACTATTAAGTTCACTATTAAGTTCAAGTATATAAATTAGAAGCATTATTTGAGTTTTTGTAAGTGTGAGTACCATGTAGACTTTCTATTATGGTTAGTAGGGCTTATCCTTATCTTTATGGTTTTAACTGTGGTTTTGTTTTATTTTCCTATCTCTACATTGTGCTCACATATAGAAGAACAATATTGTACCCAGGACTATGTAATATGTATAACTTGATTTGAAAAGAGTGTCCATGGAGTGTCTTGCCCATTCTTCTCCATGAGATCTACTATTTTCGAATGGGCAACTACAGTCCATTCACAGTTATTATGCCTGTGGCGGGACTGTAGGTAGCTTATTTTTGACTATGCAAAAGTGCATGTCACGGGTCTATTTGAAATAAATGCTTTGAGTTTTGAGTTTTTTTTTGAGTTCGTTTTTGGTATCTCCAAGCTCTTTGAATAACCTGCTGATGACTGGCTCATTAACAGATGCAAGCAGTGCTGTAGGCTCATTTGCACGCCCCTATTCATCAGCATTTAGCTGAATGCATGTCTGTCTGTAGACAAGCATTGATGTTTTGGTACTCGTGATTCTAAATTCTATTGAAACACATTGTGTAATTACTGTTGGAAGTATTGTGTAACCTAAGAGGTATAAAAAGGAGAACATCGTTGCCAAATACATTACTTACTGGGGCTGCCTCAATGACACAATCTTTGAGATGAAATAAATATTTTTGTATTTATACATATACATAAAACGTATGCTCTTACATGGGGAGTGCATTTTTTCTTTTAACGCCATAGAATATGGCAGCGAATTTTGATACAAATCGTACAAAATATACGGCACCCTACAATTTTCAAGTTACCTCATCAATAAGTTCTGATAAAAATAGCTATCCCAAGACACTACAGACAGGTATTGATGTTGACAAAAGCATCTATCTTGGGACTCCCTTAGCACAATAAATTGAAACTGTCTCAATAGAAGGCAAAGAAATTGATGGATCTGTAAAGCTTATACAAACAAAAATGTCCCATGACAATGAAACTGAAGGGACTGAAGTAAACGGTGCCCAGAAATACGTTTTTAGAAACTGGAAATTAACAACAAAACCAATTCACTTAGATTGAAATTAGTAAGATATGGTTCTTCTTCAACAGCGCAATATTATGTCTTAGAGTGGTTTCAGATTAGCGTATTTTGTAGCTCGTATAAGCTCGTACCGGCTTACGCGCGCCACATTACACGCTTCAAAAAATCATACGCGCGTACACGTGTTCGCGTGGAGTGAGTGGGCGCGCGCGGAGTCGTCTCTCGCGGCTCACGCTTATACGAGATTATAAGCGCGTCAACGCTCATATGACTCACTCGTGAAACAAAAGGCGCGAGTATACGTGGGTACACGCTTTTCCAAAAACAAGCTTATAATAGCCGAAAATACGCCAATCTGAAACCGCCCTTAGCATTCTCCCGCTTTCTAGCTAACACACAATCTGTCTATTATTTTCATCGTCTTACCGAGGGGTTTCGTATTACCCATCACTAACTGGGTTGTGGAGGTCAGAGAAATACTGGCATTCAGCTTCATCCGGTTAGACTGGAAGCCGACCCCAAATAGTTGGGAAACTAGCCTTTTCCCAACAGCAGATGATGATGATGACACTATAACCATCAATAATAGACCAAAGAAACTGTGGTGTGAAGGATGAAATGGCAAGAAAGGAGGTGTCTGCTAAGATGACGAGTAATACCTTCCATAGTTCTTGTAAGGAAGAAGAAGACAAGCTGCACCGACTCCGAATAAATTGGGATAAGGGCAGGAGAATCATAACACTATAACCATCAATATTCATACTCCAACGTTTCGTAACTCTCATACTACTCCGTATAATAGGTTAATGCAATATACAAAACTGTTGATAACACGATTAAAATATCTCACAGTTTCATGATTATTTATTGTTTTATCCCTTCTGACCTCGAATATCTAAATAGTCTAGTGTAAACAAACCTTACGGACATGTGTAACGATATAACCTACCTACTACCAAATGTAACGCCTCACAAATGTTATTTGTTCAAGATTACCTAAGGGTTTTGCGTTATGTTTTTGTAATTTGGTCGAATAAATTCAAGTGCTAAAGTGACTTTTAGTCCTGCTTGCTTGCTTAATATATATATATATATCTTTATTTGAAAAGGGTGTCCATGGAGTTTCTCGCCCATTCTACTCCATGAGATCTACTATTTTTGAATGGGCAACTACAGTCCATTCACAGTTATTATGCCTGTGGCGGGACTGTAGGAAGCTTATTTTTGAGGATGCAAAAGTGCCTGTCACGAGTCTATTTGAAATAAATGCTTTGAGTTTTTGAGTTTTGCTCCCTGTCTAATCATGGTAGGGTCGCCTGTACTTCTTCTTAGCGTGTCGATGGATTTAAATTGACTCAGCAAAATTTGGCGACGAGTTTGACACTTTCAGTAGCGTCCATCAGCTCCAGTGATGTGCAAGCAACAGGACAGGCAGGACACGAAACCAAGTGTCTGTACTTAAAACGATAGTAACTACAAAGCCTTTGAGAAAGAAGGTTTGTTATTGACGGCTTTGTAAATTTGTTTTCTCGAGTCAGTCTACCATATTGGTTGTGATGGTTACTGTGCACCTCACACAAAATGGTAAAGATTATTCACTGAATAAGTCTTAGTGGAGCAGCAAGAAAATGATAACACTATTTGTAAGACTTTTATTTTCTTTCAAAGTATACAGGGTGTAAACGGACCCTTCACGAAGCCGTCAACCAAGCATTCTGTACATCAAACTAAGTAACTTTAAGCAAAAAATTTATCTGGGAAACGACTTTTTTTTTGGGGTGAAAAATCTCGTTTTGCGGTAGGACTCAATATAACGCACTCAGAACATTTTGCTGATGGATGGATTGAATATTACGGGGGTCGTGGAGGTGTTTAAAGTAAAAATCTTACTTTAATAACATGTATTTTATGAAAAAAGTTGTGAAGAAGTTGGAACTTTAACCCCCAATATCTCCGTAACTAGAAGGTTCCCAGGTATGGTCTAGAACAAAAAAATTATTGCATTGACTGGGAGAACAAGTGCCTTTCGGCTTCGTTAAGGGTCTTTTTACACCCTTTATAGTTTTAGTGATCGTTTAAAATCAGTTCATGTCATACTAAACCAATAAAAAACATCACGCCTGTAAGACTGAAGTGTATAGCAACAGACACTAAACAAATGATGTTCTCTTTTATGTTATCCTAATTACTTCATCGTATAAAAGTATACGCAAATAGATACACTTATACCAGTTTTGTAAAAGGTTTAAGTACTTTCTAAGAGGCACAGGTTTTTTTTTTTTTTTTTTATACTCATAAAGTACTCTAACAGTACGCAAGATAATCCAATCTGACTTTCTTCCCATCCTGTGCTTGAGTGGTCTTTGAAACAATATTAGAATATCAAAAGGCGGGTTATTAAGTCTGATTGATGGGAAACCTTAAAAGGATAGTAGATCAGACGGATATTGTTTTCTTTTATAGATTTTAAGGCGCAAACCCACCGCGGTGCACGGACAGGCTACGCACGTGTGTTAGTTAAGCTTCGCTCTGTAAAAAGATTTTTTTTTAATTTTTTTTATAAATATGTTTTCTTTCTTTCTTTTATTTCTTTGCAAGAAACTAGGTGTTAGGCTAGGTAGGCTAGTAGGGAGCTAAATGAACGTCTAAATACTATTGCAGTGCTGGATTTTTAGGCACCAAATTTAGGTATCACCTAACTTAAAAACGGGTGTACCTGTTGCGCCTCTTATTTATGTCAACTTACTTTTGAATATACAAGGTGTTTTTTTTTGATATCCCATAACTCTGGGGTATGAATGAGACCATATCAAAGAATCAACTGGCATATGAATTAATTTTCAATTATCATTTTTTTGTTTTGATTCGATAAAGTCACGATTATTAATGTAAAACACTCTAACGTAAAATATGACAACGTTGCATTTTCTTAACTTTAAAATATATGAATGATTGGTTTGAATGAAAATGAATCAATGAACCTTAGATACCTACACACATCGGGAGATTGATGATACCTTCGAAACTATGCATTTTTGGACCACGTATTCAAGGAGTTTTTGTATTATTTTTACTTATAGAATAATACCCTAGAGTTATGGGATATTAAAAAAAAACACTTTGTATACTAGAATCTAGAGAAAGAACAACACTGTACATCAAAACTAAATAGCGTATAAGGAAACAATAATTCGCACTAACGGACACGGACAGACAGACAGGCATTGCGTTCTATAATATGAACGTTAAGGATGTCAAGATAAACTCGCTTACCGTAGTCATGACAACAGAAATCAAGGTTAACCCATTCCTAGCAAATAACCTACGAACCCTTACATTTCTATACTGCTTTGTTATACCTATATTACCCTGAAATCTATCAAAAGTTGTCCTGGGAAACCAGTTTACTTACTCTCAAACAAAAAACATATTTTTTTATGTGCCCCTGGGTATGTACCAAATTAAGGCTAGATTTCGGTAAACAATGATTTGTTATCCTGTAAAGGCTACACGTGGTAAGTAATTACATTTTTTTTTGTAGATATAATAATACCTGTTTATGCACCTGGCTTCGCCTGCGTGTAATTCGGTAATTGACCCACGGGATCGTATTACCGGAATATAAAGTATCCTATGTGTTATTCTAGGTAATAAATTATATGACTGTATGCCAAATTTCATGCAAACCCGTTCAAAAGTTTTTACGAGTAACAAACATCCATCCTCATAAATTTTCGCATTTATAATAGTACGAGTAGTTAGAAGATAAGACAGCCAGCCTAAATGATTGATCCTTTAGCTGGGATATAGGCTTCGTCGCTGTGGAGGAAGAAGTAATCCACCACCCGGGAACCAGCGCGGGTTGCTAGATGTCACATATCTTCGATATTTTGGTTCCGGGACACACCAGTTTCCTCGCGATGTTTTCCTTCAGCATTTCGAGGGCCGTGGTGGTGGAGGAGCTCGTGGCTAAATAATAACAGCCGCTCAGGTTGATCTTTAGGTTAAGCCGTGCTTGTCTAGGTTGGTTTGTGGATGGGTGTCCATCCAGAGAGTTTCTTTCGTGCCTCGGATGGCACGTTAAGCCGTTGGTCCAGGGTGTCATTTGTAGATCTTTAACAGTCGTTAGGTAGTCAGAGGCCCAAAAAGTCTGACAACCAGTCTTACCAAAAAGTATCGTATTACCCAGTACTAACTGGGTTGTGGAGATCAGATAGGCGGTCGCTCCATGTAAAGTATTGGTATTCAGCTGCATTCGGTTAGACTGGAAGCCGACCCCAATAAAGTTAGGAAAAGGCAAGGCAGATGATTATTCGAGGGCAGTGGTGAAGAAAAACACAAAGTAATGTGCCTCTCTGGGTTTGAAACCTTGACCTGACAGCTCATAAAACGGAGCCACCACTGCTCTCGTACCAGTGGTGATAACGGGTCCATCTAGGCGGGCCATGTCCACAGTCGTCTCGGGCATGGGAGCTGATGGCTCTCATACCAGTGATATACCTACATGCGAATAGGTAACTAATAAATAATCTACAAAGTCCACATCATCCTGTCCTTCAGTAGATTTTGGAACAACATTAGCATATCAAAAGGCTGTTCACTTATTTAGCCCGATTGATGGCGGCCGAAGCCCGTGTGCTGCATAGAAAGTGGTTTTGGCACCAAAATGTAGATGCATTTGTTATGCATCAGCTATTAAAGTTAAACCGTCATTGTAAAGCCGGGGGCAGACAAGTGCTTTAAAATGTTTAGGGAAATGAATTTAAAAATAGTTACTAGATGGTACAGTGAGTGCTCTCAAAACGGTGAGGGAAAACATCGTGAGACCACCGGGACTTTTTAAGAAAAAAAAATCGAATAAAAGTGACATCCACACCCTACCACAGATAAGTAGCGATAGAGGAGACGTTATAGGCTGTTTTTCGTTTAAAACTTGTTTTTAAACGTCAATATTCACCTGAATATCGATGTTTATAATGCACCTGCATGTTTAAAAAAAAATGTTATTTCGTCGCAAACATCTCCATGATGCTCTTTTTTTAAAGTTATTAATTCTATGTAAATTATTATTTACTGTCGATTTATGTCGCAAAAATAAAAGCGTACATCATCATTGTTCATCAGTATTGTTTAAAAGCTCTATAAAATTATAAGTAGACTGCATTATTATAAATCATCTAGATTCCTATGAAAAATCTTCATAATTACGTACTTAATCAATTCGTAGTCACTACATAAATAAACACAATAAATAAAATAAATAAATATACCGTAAAACCGCATGTTTTTTGTCATAAGTTAACAGATGACCGTATGCTCCCGTTATGTCTAGGCTTTAATCTGAATGAGTCACTCAATGACATAATGCACAGCCGTTATGAGTACAATAATAAATAATTAATTCGATATGCAATGAGTTGACTCACTGACGGGATAGCGTCAAACCGCTCATTCACAAACAACCTATTAATTTATCTTTTAATGCCAGCACAATGTTAAATTATATGCAGAAATCTCATTCAATTTCATCCATACTCATGTTATAAATGCTAAAGTAATCTTTGTCTAAAGGATAAAGGGATACTTGTCCCTATAAAGGGTGTAATAAGACCCTTAACTCCCCATCAATGCGATCATTTTTTTTGTTCTAGACCGTACCTGGGAACCTTCTAGTTACGGGGTTATTGGGGGTTTAAAAAAATACTTGTTTTAATGTAAGATTTTTACTTTAAACACCTCCACGACGACCGTACTATTCAATCGATCCAGCAGCACAATGTTTTGAGTGCGTAACATTGATTCCTACCGTAAAACGTGATTTTCCCAAAAAAAGTCATTTCCCAGCAATAATTTTAGCGTAAAGTTACTTAGTTTGATGTACAGAATGCTTGGTTGACGGCTTCTTGAAGGGTTCGTTTACACCTTGTAGAACATTCCCGGACGACCATCACACAGAACCGAAAAGAACCTAATAAATGCGTATGCACAGAAAGCTTTATGAAGTCTCTGATCCAGTTAAGTAGCTGTCAAACCTGATGCTAGCTATTGTGATCATTTATTTGCGTTGACATGAAATTTGAATATAAATCAAATAAAGATGAGATTCGATTCCACTACCAAACAGCCTTCTTCTTATTTGTATTGCATTTTACGGTAAAAGCACTTATAGGATTAACGTCTCTGAACAAACCCTGATCACAGTAGACGTACCCTAATGCACTCTACCATAACCCGTGTCAAAATATAATAGAGAATGACACTTTCTTTTACTATTTTTGAACTTAATTCTAGCCTACCCAGAAGCGGACATCATTTCCCAATTTCACTCGGAACGACTGACATCTGACCTTCACAACCCAATTACCAAGAAATACGGTAACCAATGGATCCACCACTTTGATCAACGCATATCCCAAGTTTTTCAAATTCTGAATATAGGCCGCGCTTTGCATAAGCCACTTTTCTTCTTATTATCGCTAATCTCATTCACGCGTATCCTAAGCATTTTCTGGTGTCAAAAAACGCGACAAGGAAACTCTGCACAAAAAGCCACTATGATGGAAAGTAAATGGGAAAACAGGTGAAAGGGCTTGGAAGTTTTTTGTATGAAGCCTGGCTAACCAGCCTGTAGAACTTCCGCACTTTTAAATATTTTCAAAGTTGCGGCCATGCGTAACAACTATATTAATCTATTGCTGGTATCAATACAAGCAAGTTTTGAATGAGTCAAAATGTTCTAAAGTGTCACGTTTCCGAGATATGAGCTATCAAAGTTAAAGTCCATTCATTGATGGCATCTTCAGCTCAACTTTGATAGCTAATAGATCTAGGAAACTTGATACTTTAGAACATTTTGTCTCATACAAAACTCGTTTGTGTTGATGCCAGCTATCGATTGATATAGGTTTTATGCGTGGCTGATCAAATCAAACTTGTGCTGAAGATGACATCAGTAAATGGAATTTAACTTTGATAGCTCATATCTCGGAAACGTTACACTTTGGAACATTTTGTCTCATTCAAAAATGATTTATTTATGCTGGATTTGGTTAGGCTGGCCATTATATTCAACCCCCTTTTGAAGCAATAAAAACAAAGCAAATAGCAAATTGTAAAAGCTTTTGAGTATGTGCTATGTGTCTTTGGAATGTAACATTGAGTGTCTCTCACAAAGAGAAGAGAAAATGAACGTGATGGGATGATAGTATTAGTGTGCTTGAGATATTTATCCTTTCCTTCAGTGAGAAACCAAACCACAGACATGCTGACTAAACTGACTCTATTAATGAATTTATAAATAATGTTAATTCTTAATCTATTTTAAATTGGGGTAACTATAATGAATGTTGAATGTTTTGTAATAATAGTGAGTACTGTAACATTAAAATATTGTAAAATTTTGCAAGTCATCTCATCGTCATATCTGACTATGTATAAGGAACCTCAACTGGCTTTAAGACCAAAACTTATTGCAAATTAATGAGTATGATTATGAATCTTTAGGGCGGGATTGCAAATCAATCGTAATATTGTCGTGAAGCGAATTTTCTTTTAATTTTGTTTGTTAAAAGACTCAAATATGTTGTCTCGAGTCCTTACTGAAGCGAGTTTTATATTAATTTGGTTTCCTACATATTTCTTAAGCGTACTATTGAACAAATTGGCAAAACTAGTCCAAGAGCTCAGTGTTTTTAAAACTCGCCGACCACATTGAGCACAGAGTCAAAATGTCATAGTACCTTGTATTTTGTAAGCGTGGGTTTTTTCTGTAATATAATCGCTTAGCTAGTAATTGTTCATAACAAACAACTACCCGTATATGGACCTTCTGTATCCTATCTCTATTGAGTCGTTAATTTATATTTATGCGAACATTTAATGCTGCACTTAAGAGCTTTAATTGTTTTTTTATATTAATGTGCAACAATGATTACTGAATCATTTATTATAGTATTAGAATGAATTAAATTTAATTACATTGGTAATTACTACAAATCATACGAATGAACCTTTGTAGTATGTGTAATCTAAACGTGATGTGTGATTGAGTGAATTTCAGGGTATTGAACATAATAATAGAGTAATCGTAGGGTGGTCTATGTTTAACAGCGTGACGATACGCTGATGTCTCATACAAATAATTACAGTATTATATCAAAGTTGTAAAATAGTTTTTAATTGCCAATATGGCCAAGGTTTGGCCAAAGAAATCAGGGCCGTCCTAAAGCTCGTTGGGTTGATGATATCGTCAAAGTCGTGGGAAACACCTGGATACGGGAAGCAAAGAACCAGGAAGTGTGGCAGAAAAAATGGGGAGGCCTATACCCAGCACTGGGTGATTCCGGGCTGATATGATGATGATGATGATCGTCTATAGTCGCTTAACTCAAGTTTATATTTCACTGGAATGAATTATCACTTTTGTTTAATTCCACGTTCACAGGACACCGACCAAATACATAGGCATGAACGTTAATTTACTAATTTTATATTATTTTTCGATCATCGTTCGGGTCGGTTCACTATTGAATTCATTTTCACTTTTGATTCATTTTGTGGTCAGACGTTTCACTCCGAATAAAAAATGAAAATTAAGCGGCTAAAATCTGCTTTAGAAACAATAAAAAGCGAAAGACGGTCGTAAATAGGCCATGGGCCGTTTATGTCCCATAGAATTAATGGTTTTCTATTAAAACTAAATATATCTTTCACCACACAAGGAGATCAGATAATAAATGGCTTACTCAACATAACCATAACAGTGGGAAAGACAATGGTTTCGCGTCACACCCCCGCAACTGATATCCTCTGTAATAAATTAGTTTATGTATATCATTGATATAGCCTTGACCAATACAAATTGTAACAGACGAAAAGACCACGTAAAAACGCAGAATTTATTAATTTTAATTAAGCTGAGAATCGGCACTTTTTAACGTCAAATATTATTATTAAGTATATAAGACAGATATATTACATATCCTTTATTAATTTTATACAATATAATATTAAGTAGATTTTTAAATATTCTAATATAAAACAATATATTAAAAAAATATTTATATATAAAAAAAATAGTAGCCCACCAGCATCGGGAACAGGGTCCGAGCTACCGGTAGTCAGGGCTCAAACAGACATTATTATTATATAAGGCATAATTAAAATATAAGACAGCCCTCCAAAACGCCCTTCGTCACTTATTTTATTTTAAATTTTATGTAAATAAGACTAAAATCTATGCAAGGTTCAATTAATGATGACAAACTGTCTATTCATCACACTATTGTCTATTTACACAGCCTGCAACGTTTGGCAAATACAACAAAGATCCTATTTTTATCATCTTGATTTTAAATGGTTGTGAAGTAATAATAGGTAGTACACATCTGTAGGAGCCACATCAATTTATCACGACTCACAGGATATCAATCTAACAAACATCGCATTACATTGCTTTTCATTAACACCCAAATTGTGTGGGAGACATCCGATATCCTCGACACAAACAATACGCTAATACTACACAGAGGAACCTTGACCAATATTTATTTAGACTCTTGTTAGCCGTCGTAGGTTTCTAGGCAATAACGCCTCATGTCCATTAGACTGCTACAGAAACATACGGAACGACTTTACGTCCGCGCCCGTTTGTTTGTTCGTCTTTGAAATCCCAATGCACAAAGCTCCAGTAAATCATGTTGCTATAAAAATTTAAGATTTATACAATCCTACTTGCATCGGCCTTGGTGGAAGTGTTTATATATTTTTGAATGTTTGTTTTGAAAATGAGGTCAGCTCTAAAAATGCCAATCTATATATCAAAAAGCAATGGCTTATCTTATTTATTAAAAAGCACACACAACATAACTCAAAAGTGCTAAATGAAAACATGTAAAAGAAACAAACATTGAAATTCAGCAGCATAAATAAATGATAATCCATTTTATATCCGTGGCCTGTAATATAGGATACATGACATGTACATATTTATTATCTTCATGCATCATTCATGACAAACCCCGACAACCCAAATGCAAAGTTTTATAGCCTTACATCGCTGCTGAATAAAAATGAATGAGCAATTGAATCCAACACCGTTAATGCATCCAGTTACACCAGCTTTGGTGATCGGTGCCATACTGTCTGGCAATTCAAACCGCGAAGCGACCGCGCCAACCGCTACTAAGAATATATTTACAAATATTAAACGTTGAGATCATCCGCTTAGAAGTTCGCCGTTGTATTCTGAGAATGGCTGCATATAAAATTTTATAGCATATTTATTATAAAATTGAGGACTACTGAGGAACTTTAATTGAAATTGCTGTAATAATGTTACTTAGAGAATGGCACAGTTACTGCATGATTTTAGGTCAATTTCATGGTTCCTGTTTTGTATTATTTCTCAGTAAACAAATGATGTGATAAAATTAATATGTTCTACGTATTGAAGCTTTGCCTATATAACAATAACCACCGGGAATTTATCAGAAACATCTGTAGATGATGTTATCCCTTCAGATTCGGGATATCAAGCACTTAGCAGTATTCAATAAACGTTCTCTATCAGGTGTAAAATTCACACTAGGTGTCATTTTACTAGTCTTGGCCCTATCAGAGACACTTATAAAATGAACGCACCCTACTCAAAATATTTTATAATCTGTTGGTACAGACGCCAGCCACATCAAGCTACTACAATCTGTCAAATTTCTTTAATAGATTTTCAACTTTATCGTTAAAGCATTAGGGTCAAGATTGATTGGGAAATTTTGACAGTTGGTCCTGTCAAAACTGTCAAAAAAAAACCGGGAAAATACTGTCTGACACGAAAATCTAGCTTTGAGAATACGGTTCTTTAAAACCTCGTACAGGTTTGCCTACGCAAATGACTTAATTCTTAAAAAGTATGTGTCCCATGTCCTTGATGACTCACGACTACTCACAACTCATGACAATGTTCGTATTTCTGTCATGTTTATTGTTCGCAGTTCCGTCGGAATATCAATACTCCCATTTTTAGAAACTATTATGGCATGTATTTATTTTCTTAGTATTTGTTGATGATACGGTGAAATGACATCATTCGCGGTGTGTGGTTTGGTTTAACTATGAATTTATGTAAAAAATACTGTTTATGTCTTTATTAAAATATAGCTGTTAAACATCCATCCATACCCATCAAATTTTGATGGGTATGTGAGAAAAAGAAAAGATATCCTCCCCAGGATAATTATAATCTACCCCCGCTAATTTTCATTACGATCCGATCAGCCATTTAGTCGTGAAAATGTAGCAAACACTAACTTTCACATTTATAACATTAAGTATGGATAAAACATGGTATTAGGATCCTCTCATATTGAAAACGGTTCTAATTTCATGAAGAAAAAATCTTGATAATGAAATAGGCTCCAAAAAAGATACCAAACGAAACTGTTTAAATTCCTCATTTAATAATTGGGGTTTTATAAAAGTTTCAGAGGGAAAACTATAATTATAGTATCATTTAGATATTATTTAAACGATTAGTGACCTGTGACATACAGTACAGGAAGGGAAATAAATATTATTTGAATTATTTGTGTTAACAGAGATTATAATCTGCCTATTTACAAGCGTAATTTATAATACACGTGTATTTTAAAATTTTACCAGGAAAATGACTATGGTACGACCTAAACCACGAACAGCTCCCAGAAATATTGTAAAGTTCAAAATTAAAAATAATTGGCGAGAAATTGGCATTAAACTCTCTTCTTTCGAGGAACACAGGAGAGTAGTAAGAAGAGAAAAGACAGAGAGAGATAACTTGACTCTTTACTCCTGTGTTCCAGTTTCTTCCGGCCACTTTAATGAGCCTCGAGTCAAGTTATGACATGTATCAACTCGGGACGCAAAAGAAAATATTTCACGTCCTACTTCGTGTCCATGACTCAAAGCAATTTCTCTCTAGGTTAAAAAGCATAAAAGAAAAGATGACTGATCTACCCCCACACAAGCTAGATCGGAAATCCATCAAATTCAGTATATGACGTCAGTAACCGCTGTCATGTGAATTTTAAATATCGAAGACACATAAATTGTGCACTAGTTTTTATGTGGATGAACTTATAGTTTATTCTTGTTTTACGAATGTATGCTTTTCCACTGGAAGAACTCAAGACTGCTGAAGCGTATCAAAAAAAGCTGCCCAGCAACAGCTCTTCTCATGATATCAGAAAGACGAGGACTTCAAATTTTCTATACGATCTCCGTCTTCTTTACACCTTCTAGATTAGTTTGTTCAGCATCAGTGACGTCCAATACGATATGCGATCAGTATATAACATTGCCACAACTGGGACATTAGGTGTCCCCTTTATGGGAAGAAGTGGATTGTAATCCACCACGAGAGTCCAATCCAAGACTGTGGATGTCACATCATAGCACGTGTGGTTCTAGGACATGCCGGTTTCCTCACGAAGTTTTACTTCCCCCACTATCTGCAAGGCACAACCCTTGCCTGTTACCACTGGGCGCCTATTGACGTCCAATTGATCCTAAGAAATGCCGAGGTATGGCCTCTTGGGACTGCCCAACTAATGGGCCGTGTTCAAAAAAGCATTTATTTCAAACTAGCTCCTACACGCGGCTTCACTCGAGTTATGGTCGGAAATTACACCGCGGGACCTTTTAAAATATAGCCTACGATATTCGCGAATAATGTAGCTTCCATTTAGTGAAAGAATTCTCGGAATCGGATAAGTATTTCCGAAGATTATCCACTACATCCAAACTTACAAACATATAAGCTTTCAAAGGCCTTTCGCGCCTGTCCTTCGTGAGACTTTCGAGGAAAGAACAAATGAAGACACCACTAAGGCTTGATAACCGGTCATTGGATCCGCCGCAATGGAAGAGAATTCTCAAAACTCTCAATGTATCAATGTTTCATATTGCTTGAAAATTAATTTCACAAACCTAGCTCTGTTTACTGTTTAACTTCCATCTCATATTGTTAAGAATTCGGTGAAATCATCAATAACTAGACTCCAAAGTTCGCTCAGCAGATTTTGATCGCAATAAGTATGTATCATTTTTCTAATTATTTCAGACCAAATGTAGCACGAAAAAATCATATCCATCAATTAACGATAAATCATAAAATATGATTATGAGTTAATTGATGTTTTTTTTTTAAGTTTTTTTATGAACAGTTTATTTT
Organism: Noctua pronuba; assembly: GCA_905220335.1. Taxonomy (NCBI): domain Eukaryota; kingdom Metazoa; phylum Arthropoda; class Insecta; order Lepidoptera; family Noctuidae; genus Noctua; species Noctua pronuba. The sequence goes on along the minus strand of LR999904.1, from coordinate 16,639,393 downwards.
TTTTAAGTTATTTTATGAACAGTTTATTTTTTTAAATTATTTATTTTAGTATTTTTTTCTGTTAATGCACCTACTGGGTATTGTCTCTGCATCACCCTAAGGTAGACTGGTAGAAAATGCCCAAGGCATTAAGTCCGCCGTTGTACAGTTTTTACACTTGTGCATAAAGTTTTAATAAATAAATAAATTGATTTGACAAAAGGCCTCCAGCACTGCAAAATGACAAAGGATCAAGAACATACGAAGTCTTGTTACCCTAATGTTTGAGAACATTTGACCCAAATCAGGAACAGCCAGCATTAAATGGTTATCCCTCCTCCTCCTCTTACTACCTAATTAATAAAGGGTCCATACGTGGAACCTTATTACACACTCATTTAACAAATACCAACCTCAAAAGTATGCCACACCTACAGAGAGTGAAGGTTTGTTCCGTTTGTCCCAAAACAAAGCGTACAGAGCAATTACAAACGTGTAAATAAAAAATACCACACGTTCAAGTTTCAGATCCCTTTTTGAAGAGATTTATTCAAATCTGGCGTCCCAACTTTTCTGGCAGTACGTGTACAATGTACATACAACTCTATTTCAAGTTTTCCTGTCTTTTGTTAGGTGTGTAGGCTGGTGAAATATACTTGTTTAACTTTTTGGAACATAGCAAGTACTGAGAACAAAATACTATTCTTGCTTGGTTAATGATGAATGAAAATTCATAATTGATTTTATATAATTGTAGTAATATTAATTGGATTATAATAATTAGATAAATAGGTTTAAGTAAATAATTTGCACGCTTACTTGCAGGCCGAATACAGTGACTTTTAGGACATAAGATCTTTCGTTGTAATTTGTATGTATTTTCTTGCAAATAAACATTTTTGATTTGATTTGGTTATTTTATTACTTGTTCGTCTTGCGGCCAGCAAGCGCTGCTGCTGAATATGTGGGTTCGAATTCCACCTCGATCCAAGTGTTATTGGGTTATTTCATCATGATTTTTTTCAGTAGCACGCGGTAGTTTTTAAGGGGTTAAGATAAGAGTCTTGAGAATAATGGTAATGGTTCGATGTTAGTACGTACTTACTTAATGGATCGTGGGATTCATATTCCACTCTCACGCAACTCACTATTATACTGGGTGGTCCAAATAGTAACGTCATAAAAAAAGATTAGATTCCTCACGCCCAGGCGTATCCGTAAATACCCCATGTATGTTCTACGATTCTTTTTTAGTTTTCGAATTATAGCTTCTTGAAAATTGTATGGGTCCCACTTTAAAAAAAAGTCTTTATTTTTACATGGCTTTATGTTAGTCTTCATACTAATGAGATTAAAAAATGCATGTAGCTAAAGTTAAAGAATGTGAAAAAGCCGCGTAAAATTAAAGATAGAATTTATTTAAAGCGGTTCCTATACAATTTCCAAGAATCTATAACTCTAAAACTATCAAGAATCGCAGAGCATACATGGGGTATTTTCAGATCGTCCTGGGCATGAGGAATCTAATTTGTTTTTTATGACGTCACTATTTGGTCCACCCTGTATGTTTGCGATCGAAATATATCGATCATCGCCGTCTATCTTGTAGATTTTGATTGTAATGAAAAACGAGCGTATATTCTTTTACTAAATGTAATGAAATTGTTTATCAATAAAAATGGTTTTTTAATACAAATTCTTTCTTTTTTTTAAGGAATTTAGTAAAACTTTTTACAGAGCTCTATTCGAATAAAGAACTTGGAACGACCTAATAAACAACTTTAGTATCAAGAATCAAATTACCCTTTGTTTTAGGTGTTACTTTGAAAGGCAAAGTTTGGTCATTAAAACTTAACATCTGAGACAGGCTTCAAATGATTTTGAATCAGATAATCATTCCTATGGTCAATCGTACTATTCAGAAGGTGAATATCAATATTATCTACTTCGTGGTAGATCAGACTGCCTCGTTGGTCTAGTGGTCGCAAAACTGCTGAGCATCAGGTCCTGGGTTCGATTCGCGGGTTGGGCAAAGTGTCATTAGGTTTTCCATCTGGAATTTCTCAGTAGCAGCCACGGAGTCAGGATTTATGCCCGGCTGATGGCAATAGGCTCGCCCTAGATTTCATGTGACTTAAACATAATTGGCGAAATGTGGATGTACTATTAGGCATGGGCGTACCCAGCATTTTCCAAGGGGTTGGGCAGAAGTAAATAAACTAAGTAGTATGAAATTAAAAATGCTTTTATTTAGTTTACTGACTGATACGTTTTATTGACTGCACTACACCATTTCAATAATAACCTGTGAGGGTTCTGGCTAAATCTGGCTAAAATTTCGTTTTCAAATGTATGTTGTGCTTCCAGAACCCTCTTTCTATGCACACTCATCAAACAGAGGCCGACAAGACGGTTTTCCGTCATTGTTGACCTTAACCAAGTTTTAATTTTAATGTGAAAAATGTTAAAGTACCCAAATGAATATTTAATTGTCATTATATTAATTTTGCCTAAAAATTCTTAGCTTCGGGTCAGAGAGCAGGGTGGGGCAAGTGCCCCTCCTGCCCCACCGTGGGTACGCCCATGCTATTAGGAACACCTTTGCCTAACCTGTCGGGAATTACAGGCGTGTTTTATGTTATGTGATAGATCATACTCGTTAGAATATTAAGATTCGTACATATTGTTTGTATCTCATTTAAACATATTTAATAAATTACATACCAAACGACTTTGAGCCAAGCTTATAAAGATGAATGAGGCTTGTCCCTATCACCAACAATAATATCAGATAATCCGGGTCTAAAATAGAATAACTCCTTAGAAGGCACTACGACGTATAAATAATCTCAAACATAACCCAAAAAGCTGTCTCAGTCGAGAAGCCTTGTTCTTTAGATTCTCCAATGAATATAAATAAATCAAGAGTCCTCTCTGTTTGTCCTTGTCCCCGGTGAGTCAAAAAAATTGAATATCTGAATAAATAATCTGCTGCTTGCTCCAGAATTTGCTGAAAAGGCGCTACTGGTCCATTGTACCCTAAACAAGCCCAAGAAAACTCTTTCATATTTTCTAAATTATGCAAAATAAGTCGACCCAAAAAACTATGAGGACTTTGATGAAATGTCCCTTTTTAACACGACCTTGACTTGTCCTTTTTTGTATTCGGTTTTCAGTCCATTATTGTGGCAAGTAGGTTTTTCAAAGACTTTGAATGTTAACGATCCGAGTGCCACTTTATTATTTAAATAACATTTAAATTTCCTGATTTACCCTCGAAGCTTGTTATTAGTACAATTCTACTTTTAGACAGATTTGAGATAGACTCGTAATTCCTTTACTATACAATGCTGAAAAGTTTCCTCAACGTTTTCGACTGAATAAAGATATTTCCGTGCCTTTGAAACTGTGGTAACATTGGCAACTCTGCTGACATCCCGCAGGTGGCTCTTCAATACAATAAGCTGGCTTTCTGCACTCCCCCGAGAGCATGTCCACGAATTTAATTTAAAACTTTCGTATTTTTATACAACTCCTATTCTATATTGGATAACTTGTTGAAGAATGGCTAGACGGATCTTTTTTCTAGTCTGAGCAAAAAATAACAGACATACAAACACAGGTTTTATTAAAACTTATAGTGCTAAGAAGAAAATATTGCAGAACAAATCTTGGCACAAAGTTACATTGTTATTGCGAGTTCGTTCTTGAAAAAACTGAAATGGCGACGTCCCTATTTACTCACATATTTTACAAGGATTCTTGACACCGGCAACAAATATAAAAAGCGGTCAAGTGCGACTGGGTCTCGTCTAGTGAGGGTTCTGTTAGTAATAGCTTGAGCGTGACTTTCAGGCCTAAATCTGAACAATACTGTGCTGTTTTATGAGCTGTATGTACGTTGAAATTCCACATGACATGACTTTTTGACCCAAAAGAAATATTCTTATTAGTTTTACAAACTTTATTTTTTTTCAGAATCTATACGTAAGCTAACTAGGATTACAATTTCAAAATGTAAAATGATATGAAACTGAACCTTTGCAAATAAGTCCCTACATTTTTACTTTTAAATCTTTTATTTTTTTGAAGAAATTCCCTTATGTCGAAAGCACGGACAAATGACAAGAAAAGATTTTTAAAGAGGGAGGACCAAAAAGCCGGACATGTGCGGACAGATCCGCACGCATGGCAACGTTAACGTAACCCTAAAAATTAACTAGCTTGGCACCCATCTTGTTGCCGCCTTTTCTATACAAAGTAGTAAGTACGTTCCCTTTATATGTTTATTTCCGTTTCCCCACATACCTACCAACATTTTATCGAACGATTGCTGTTACGAGTCTTTTTCGTTATGTAAAATATATTTGAGGCATTAAAACAAATTGGGATGTTCAATAAACTTTTCTCAGGCTTGAATAAAATAACAATACGTAATGTTTTATTGCGGACGCAATAATTCACAAGCAGAATTGGTTATTACGTGTTTTCGTAACATCTGCTCCAATCTAGATTGTTCGTTTTTTTTCTGAAATTTGTTTTGTAAAAATAGGTATTGAGTGCGAGAGGCTTTTTTTCATCCCTCCAATGAAAAATATTTTCATTTAGGTTTCAGACTTTTTTGTCATGGATTTTAGTTTAATTTTCCTTTAGCAAAGAACTTATTTACCAAGGTCAAACATAAAATATTGTGTCGTATGAATACGTAATATTTATCGAAAAGAAAATTCGAAAAAACTCGGAGGTTATTGACTAAAACCTTAAGAAATACAAAGGGTAAGTTAAAGGTCAACAAATACAGATACAGTTCAGTTTTCAGAAAAATTGAATATATTATTTAATCCAATATTACATAACATAACATCACGCCTATAATCCCCTCAGGGTATGACAACGGTGTACCTAATAGTACACTTTCCTTCGACAGTTATGTCTAAGTCCCGTGTATAGGGTGCGAGCCTATTGCCATCAACCGGGCATAAATCCAGACTCCTTGACTGCTACCAATAACATTTTGCCCGAGCTGGGAATCGAACCCAAGACCTCATGCTCAGCAGTTCCACGTGCGACCACTACACAAACGCGGCAGTCAATCCAATTTTGCAATAAAAAACTGAAAAGAAAAATTATTTTCCTACAGGTTACAAGATGACGTCTAAGATAAATAGCAGTATCTATATCAGGAACCATTTGTCGTCTCAAGAAGGCAACTGGACCTACTATGATTTATTACACGTCACACGAGATTAACTATGGGATATGATCAATATTTTTTTTTTTTTTTTTTTTTTTTTTTTTTTTTTTTTTTTTTTTTTTTTTTTTTTAATTTTAGAGGTTTTTAATGTAAGGTCGTAAATAAACACATTTTTTGCGCTTACATTGCAAACGCTGGCTGAACCCTATGAGGTAGATCAAAATAATGTACCACAATATTGTACACCTTAAAAAAAAAAAAAAAAAAAAAAAAAAAAAAAAATGTGTTTATTATCTTAAATCTAGATACAATTAAGTTGCCGGGGCTTCCCAGAAAGTAATCCGAAGATACTTGTGATGGGATAAGCCTCGCTCTTCCTCGATTAGTTCACTTGTTTCGTTGTGCTAATCAGGTATAAGTTACACATTTTTTTTTATAAAACCAATAAAAACAAAACCAATAAAAATAAAACCAATAAGAAAAAAGAAAAACAAAACAAAAATGAAAATCGTGCGTATGGTAGAAAGGTGTAAATGTGTGTTATGTGCGTGTGAAAGTGTATTTTGTGTGTATGTGTGAGTGGGTGTGTGGGTGAGTTAGAGTGTATGTGAATGTGTGTGAGTGAGTGATATGGTGTGTGTGTGTGAGTGTGTGTGTATACATGACGTTCAACCCTGTGTAACCAAAATGTCTTCCACGGCATCATAATTAAGTGTGAGGAGCCATTCCTTCAATATCCTCTTACACTCGTAGAGCTGCATAGGGTAAATGTTAAGTATGCGATTTACTTTATTATAAACGCGTGGGGCTTGAGCTACATTTTGGCGACTAGCAAAAATTGAACGTGCTGAGTATGTAGGGGCTACTATATCACAGCGTCTTTTTTTAAGTTTGGCCTGGCTAAAGTTTAGAATTTTATGGTATCTGAGTACAAGGTGGAGGATATAGAGTTTCCTGACGGAGAGCAGCTTAGAGCTTAAGTATAGAGATTCAGTAGGGAACCTGTAGGGCTTACAGTACATGACTTTAATCAAGGATCTCTGTGCCCTCTCTAGATCTAGAAAATACGTCTTAGCTGCTCCACCCCATACCGAGACACAATAAATGATTACAGACTGGGCCAGTGCGATATAAATTTTATTCTGTAATTCTGTACTCATAACATGTCTCAGAGATTTAAAAACCCATATGAGTTTTCTTACCCTACCTATAGTTAGTTCAAGGTGTGGGTACCAACTTAACCTTTGGTCTACTACAATACCTAGGTACTTGACGGAGTTTACCTTCTGAATAACAGGGCAACTACAGGTAGATTGTGTTGGGGTAGGACAAGAATGTATTCTAATATTAAAGTCAGGCGCCGGCTGAGAGTTTAGGTATTTAGTGAAGCAGACGTAGTTAGTTTTTTGGGTATTAAGTGTAAGCAGATTTCCATTTAGCCAATTGCTAACTCTAGCTAATCCCCTCTCAGTCTCAAGCCTAACTTTGTCCCATGTCTTGGCGGAGAAGATAATAGCGGTATCATCCGCGTAGGACAGTATCCTCGCACCGTCGATAATAAGGTTGCAGAGCTCATTAATATAAATCAAAAAGAGCGTCGGGCCGAGGACACTGCCCTGCGGGACTCCATACGTCACGTTCTCTTCGTCACTAACCTGGTTTTCAATTTTTACCCCCTGTTTTCTATTTCGAAGGTAACTGCTGAGAAGGGAGAGAGCAGAACCTCGAAATCCTAAGTTCTCCAGCCTGCGTACAAGCTTAGAAATAGAGACGGTATCAAAGGCTTTCTTGAGGTCAAGAAAGACCACTAGGCATTTGTTCCCCTTATCAACTTCCTTAGTTATTACCTTTGCAAGTTCCTCAGTAGCATCCTGGGTCGACATTCCCCTCCTAAAACCATATTGAGAGGAAGATAGGATGTTATACTTAGTCAGGTAGCTAACTATTCTAGAGTTCAAGAGCTTCTCAATGATTTTAGAAATGGAAGTCAACACGGAAATTGGCCGATAGTTGTTAACGTCGTCTCTATCTCCACTCTTGTACACAGGGGTAACAACGGACCGCTTAAGAAGGTAGGGAAAGATGCCAGTGTTAAAACATAGGTTGGCCAGGTCGCAGATCAGCGGGACTAGGATCTCCTTGGCCTGTTTTAGGAAAAGGGTAGGAATTCCATCCCAACCTGGTGCACTCCCAGAGTCTAGGGACATCAGGATACTTTCAACTTCCTCCTGGGTAGTGTCTAGGAGAACAAAAGAGGACAAATAAGGGTGGTCTGTGTTATAAGATGTTTGGGGTACGTAACTATTTAGGATGTTCTGCGCTAGCGTTTGTCCTATGTTAATAAAATAATTATTAACATAGTTGACTGAGTCTTGGGGGCTTGATTTTATCTTAAGTAGGTCGCCATTGGAACTCCTGGGTGGTTTATAATTTGTGATGTCATTTATGGTTGACCACAATGCCCGAGGGTTTTTTGCAGATGCTTTGATTTTATCTCTGTTATATTTATTTTTTAGTTTCTTTGTAAGGTTTCCACAGAAGGTCCGATATCGTCTGTATGTTATCTTTAGAATCTGATTATGTGGGTTCGATTTAAGTTTAAGATAAATTGAATTCCTTAGTCTAATACACCGTAGGGCACCTGCTGTAATCCAGGGTTTAATAGATCTTTTGCTATTCGTGATAGTTACAGTTTTAGAATTCGTAAGTATAGCTGTCTTGACCATGTGTATAAGCGCAAAGGCGTAAGTATCAGGGTCTTTGAAGATGTTAAAAAAGGAGGTATCAATATTTATTAGACTATTATAAGCATTATCGTAGTTGACTAATGTTTTGTGCTTAATAGGAATATTATGGCAATGTTTAGTCTCGAGAGATAACAAAATCAGGCAGTGGTCTGTTACGGTTGTATTTAAGACCGCTGTAAAAGCTGTGTTTTTTTGTTTATCAAGACTCAGGAAGACGTGATCTAGGCACCCATCCCCCCTCGTGGGAAGGTTGTGAGATGGTAAAAGTCCATGTGTTGATAGCATATTTAAGTAGGTTAGTCTATTATTTCTTTCAATATTTGTTTCAATAGGGGAAATAATTAGGTCAATATTAATATCTCCTAAGATTAGAATGTTTTTACTAGGAGTCATATTTTCAAGATGATTGTGAAGGGATGTAATGAAGTTACCTGCGTGTAGAAATGATGGGGAGCGGTAGATACCCAGTATATTGTAATTTGATATATTTAACTCGAGTCCAGTGGCATTTACAAGGTTAAGTTCTTTAAATTTTACTGACAATTTATTTGTGATGTATACAACTACCCCGTCACTTTGGTTAATATGGTGTTTTGTTTGAAAAGATGTGAAGTTCACTAATTGTGGTATGTTTTTTTTAGGGTTTAGCCAACATTCTGTGAGGATCAGAATATCTATTTCGTATTGTAATTGCGATAGGGTGAGTTGCAGGTCATCAAAATTTTTGTATATACTTCTAACGTTTTGTGTTAAAATAATTAAATTGTGTGAAGAATTACCCGTGTTTAATTTTAGTTCCTGTATGTTACACTTTATCGAATCTGATGGTTTAATCTGATCAATTTCCTTTAGTGTATCGAAACTATCCATTTAAACATGTCAAGTTAGTACTCTCGGGGTTGCAACTAGGGTAGTTAGATGGAGTAAATAATAGTTTATCAGGATCTAGAAAGTGCAAGTATACACGGATGAATTCAACATTTTGTTTATGGGAAAACAGGGGGTTACAAATTGTATATTTAAAATCTAAGTTATATAGGATTTCTACTAATATAGGTTTAGAAGTATTGTGTCTGGGGTTGTAGACGGCGTGAAAGTATGTTGATATGTTTGTATTTTGAGCGTGTTTATGTTTTTTGTCAGAGGTCAAGTGATGTGTATGTGGGATATAAAGTTGGTAGTTGTAATTGCAGTATAAAGGTGTGTAGGTATATAAGGATTTGTAAATAGATTTCTTAGAGCATTCTAGTATATAGTAGACTTTTGATATTACCTTTATCAAGCTGAGCAACCCATACCCAGCTTGACAAAGGCAACATGGTGTGTGGACGTGTATAAGTGTGTAGACCTGTCTAAGTTTGTGTGTAGATTTCTGTGCGTGTATTATTGTATAGTAGACATTTAACATATTATTTAAAAAGTTTGGTGTTGGGCTTAGGTAAGCATTTTTAAGTAGGAGAAACAGTTTTGGGATATATATACCCATAGTAAGTCATTGTTCTTGCATTAGATGTTGCACCTGTGCTTCGTGTTGAATATGGATAGTTTTAGACGTGTCATCTTTCCGGACCAAAACTTTTCCCATAGAGGTCCAGCAATACTTAAATTTTTCAGCCTTTTTAAGGTCTCGAGCCAAGAAAAATAGACGAGCCCCTTTAGAAGTAAGTTGTTCTGTTATAAAAACAGGGGAGTCTTCGTTGCTTGTGAGGCCTAGATGTTTAGCCTGTAGTCGTGTCTTGTTTGTAATGCTGAAGTGTTTCACCTTTTTCAGGAGGTCGGATCTCAGTATTGCTGACCGTAATTCAACCACGATTGTAGGTTTCTTCTCACCTTCTCCTCGGGGTTTCAGGCGGAAAATGTCACTAATGTCGCCTCCATTAAAGCCAAGATGAATGGTTTTTGAGAGGTTTACAACCATTTGTATTAGATCATCCCTGGTTTCCTGGGGTTTTTTTGGGACATTTTTAATTTCTACGCAGGTCTTGCGCGACTGTCTTTGGAGGCCTTCTACTTTATCCTCTAGTAAACTAATGTACTCCCGGTCTTTTTTAGTCTGATCTTCAAGAATTGCAATTTTGCTGCGGTACTCCTCGTTTTGTGCAGCTAGGAGTGAGACATTACTAAGCACATCCTAAGTAAGGTTTGCTGTAAGAAAACCCAATTCTGGTTTAAGCTCGCCTTTGCACATACGTTATATGTTGTAATTATGTGTGTATTTCTCTTAAATTTGTGTGCAATAAAGAATAAAAATTAAGAATTCTTGATATTCTAATAGTGTGTTGCGAGTGCTATGTAGGTTAGACAAATAGTGTAATTTTCCAATACATTTGTTTTCCCTTTAGCGGGCATTAAGAAAAGGTGCCCTTTTCGAAATGTAGGTAATTTTTCTTAAAACTGATCCGAAAAACTGGTCATACAAAAAATTTGACACACGAGTGATACTTGACAAGTGTGACGAATGGCACTAGACAGACCGATTTGTTACTAAATAGTAACAAGTATTATACGATTTTCCTCGTCTTGTCACTCGTAAATATTTGAATGTCTTTGCTAATTGGTATATTGAGTCATACTCGTACCTTTTATTTCTACCATTAATTGGTAGTATTGGCACCAATGCCACAACCACTGGAAACCACTAGGATTCAGTACTCACAACTTCGATCACTAATTAAAATGAAAAGTCTAACTAAATCAAATACTCGTACTGTTAGTAGGAAGGTACTTGGACGAGATACCAACTCCACATTGGACGTCAGAAGTGAAGAGGATCTAATGTGCCATAACTGTCCAGCACAGCTATTGAAATAAAGGCTTTAAAGTACTGTCGAGAGTGCTTTATACAGTGTCTTTATTACAATGAAAAGTTGAGTACTGAAAAATGAGGCTTTGCCAACTTGAGCTCTAGTTTTTTAGCTCTTATTACACACAAGGGCTCATAAACGCAATTAAACCTTTTTTTCCATTTCAAAACAAAAACAAAACACGGTTTCATTTGTCTCGCGAGGTTCGCATATTTGCTTAATTAAGTTTCAGTCCTCCCTGAATGCCTGTCTCTCTACTTCCCACTTTACACTTGAACGAAAATAGTTAACCGTGTGGACACGTGTCGCGAATGGAACATGGAAATCATGGAACAAATAATTCAATTTTGAAGAAGTTCCACATATGGAACGTTCCAGTTTTCCGACTCTAATGGTTAGAGGACCAAAGGTCAGTAACTCAGAAAGTGTGTCATAGAAAATATGATTTAGTGAATGTGTCAAAAGATTGAAAATTATTCAAAATAAATCTTGGTAACTAAGAAAAAGATGCTTTAAAGTCGATATGGATAAACACTTGCTTTGGCTTAGATTTGTACCTATTTGTATCTTACACTAAATTGTGCGAGAGAGGTACAGATCAATCTCGGCCTTAGAATGGGACTCCAAGAAAAGTAAGATTTTTGGCAATCTATGAAAAATTATAAAGGTACATACGACTATACATATGTTGTACTCCACCCTTTGGAGAATATTAACAATGTTGAAATCTTATAGCGTGATAACAACAACGTTACAAAATTGGCGATTTTCAGCAACTAGCTACAAACTGTAGTACATTATTGCTTCGTCCCTCCCATCAAGTACCTACTCGTACATGAAACTAGGTTCAGTAGTTCCAGAATTATAACTTTTAGTAGTATTGTTTGTGAAAACGACGCCCATAATACCACATGTTCGAAATAGAAGCACATAACGTATTTACGTCATTTATATACATAGCTGTAGCCTCTATCTTGGAACAATCTATTTTCTGGCTCAGAGGGAAAGAAAATAACCCTCGGGAGGATTTTTGGAGGGTAGCCTTTGACGTCACTGCCTACCCACTTCTAGTAAACTTGAGTAATCATGCCTAGAAGGTGTTGGGGTAATATCTTAAGTTTAAGATGAAAATTCGTTGGCCAACGCCGAATAAAGTACACTGGGGAAATTTTGACTTGGCAAATTCTTCACAACAGCATAGTAATAGTGAATTTAGGACTATCTTGTCTTGTATATCATCACGGCTCTATCCCCAAAAGGGGTCTGTTGCTTTTTGACAGAGTCAACTACCTGCCAGAGTATACAGACAGCCTATTTGGAATTTATAAGTAAATTAGTATATTATAATAAATTTTGAGGGTTGTTTTACTCGTAGCATTTCTTGTCGCTTCCTCGTATTCATATAAAATACATTCGGTACCAGACGCTAGTTAGTGCTACTGACGTGCGCCTACAATTTTACTCAGAATAAATTGAGTATCAATTCTTAGCAACATACGTACTGAGATTTTCAATGTAGAAAAGAGTTGCACAAAAAGGTTTGCAATTTTTTTTTGTGATTTTGGAAAAAAAAAAATTGTGCCCTGAAACAGTGACATGGCATCGCGGCAGACCACGTAGGAGTTGGCGGGACGAACTGGATGTCTTCCTTGACAATAGCACAGAAGCGTGACCTTTGGAAGGAATTGAGGGAGACCTTTGCCCAGCAGTGGGACAATGTAGGCTAGCTATAATCTATATATATAAAAGGAGAACTGACTGACTGACATATCAACGTACAGCCGAAACTACTGGGGCTAGGAATGTGAAATTTTATACACGGCTTCCTATTATAATGTAGGGGAGCAGTAAGAAGGGGTTTTTGGAAATTTAACCTTTAAGGGGGTGAAAAGGGGGAATGATTGTCAAATTCTAAATTAACGCGAGCGAAGCCGCGGGCAAAAGCTAGTATAATATATATTTGGAAAAACCACAAAAAAAATCGACCCACACGTTTGGTCTCTAGAGTGCCACAAAGGAACAAGCCTACATACATAGGCTGATAAATGGGTTGGGTAAAAAGTACTACCTCGCTTATAAACCCAATAAAGAACTTGATAATTTATCTGGACTAACACTCAACAGACCATAGAGAGTAATAGAGAAGCATAGAAGAAGAAGACGAAGACATGCTGCGCCTGGATAAGGGCAAGAGATTGATGTCACTAAACAGACTATCAATTTCAGAACTTATAGTTTCTAAGTACCGTTAATTACAAAGCAAGCTTTCAACATTTAGTTTCTCTCCTCAACTGTACCGTAATTCAATATTCAATCTTCGTCTCGCATTTCCGTATCTCACCGGATGATTTTAATTAAAATCGCGGCGTTTGGATTTGGTGCGTCAGTGAGTGAAACGCCAAAAATGAACGCAGAAAGAATTTTTAATTATAATAAGGTTTTCTTTAGAGATCCTGAATAAATCGTTGCGGTATTTATAATCTGCTTTTGATAATTTTAATGGGAAAATGAGTCTGTTTTTCTCACTGAATTAATTTTGTTTGTAAGTTAAAGGTCACAGCTTAGTATCTGAGGAATGATAATAGTACGTTTTGATAAAAGTGAGGAAACTTTGTTATTGCAGTCGATGCGGAATTCACATCCGAGCCGCAGGCGAGGTTTTTATGCAACCGAGAACTGCAGTAACAAATGCCCACGTGTAGCAAACGACGTATCTCAATACACTTTCGAAGAAATAAAATAATAGAACGAATAGTGTTTTTGTCCTGAATTATAAGGAAATCACGATTTAATTTGCTTTTCGTTTTATGTGCATGAACAATCATCATGCTTTATATTATATGTATACTCATGATTTTAAAAATAAATGTCTTGTCAATCATGAATCTTTTCATCCAGGATATTTTTGTGTTATAAAAGTTTACCTAGAATACCTACTGGAGGTACAAAAACTCCAAAAATATTTTTCGAAAATCTGTAGGATATACGTAAAAAAGTATATTTTGTACGATATAATAGTTAGAATTGTCTACATTTAGGTGGAAAGAGTATAATTTCAGTCTGATCCTAGTTTTCCAGCAAATCCAAGAAATCGCTGCAAGTAAGCGTTGTCAGATGTTCGAGAAACATTTAGCGCAAGTGTAAAGCGCTTCAAGCACACTAAAGCGAAGAAATCGATTTGGAAGCAATTTGGCGCGAGTGTCGCTTTTAGCTGACGAAGGGCATAGCTGGCTGGACAGTTATGCTCGAAACGTACTGTGGAAATGAAGGCTGAAAAAATACTAGGGAAAAAGAAATACGTTCCTATATTACTTTCGGTAGCTGGGTAGCTATTGCTCAATGGGCCTAGTAGCAGGTTTTATCACCGACAAAACGTATTTGATCGCGTTATACATATTTTAATTTGTAGGGAATAATTTTATTCTTCCCTATTAGCACCAGACAGCGCTAATTCGTTTTCATTACAAACGTTTTCGAAAAAAAACATAGTAAGTTCATTGGTCCATTTCGATACAAAGTAAATATAAAAACATTTGATTAAAAAAAAAGAATTTCAACGCTTTTTTCGAAGTTCTCTTTTTCTTTTTTTTGTTGTTTTTTAAGGCTAGGCGTATCGTCAGCCATTTTGTAACGCACATTAATGGAAATACACTATCTGCATATTATCAAGCGAAACGACTTTTGCTGGACCTCTGAAAATGGTCTCCGTGAATAATATTACGAAACTGCCAAACTGAGTGCTAAAAGATTCTATTGTGAAACAATAGCTTTCTTATAAGGCTGAGTATTACGTAATGAATCATCGGAACAATATATTAAACTGACAAGTTTCCTTAACCAGTGAAGTACTTTTATAGAAATAAAAGACTGGTGAACCGATGGATCGTATTAATATTCATACAGTCTTTTTACAGGTAACATGTTTTATTTTGAGATTTAAAACTGGACAAGGTTCGAATTTACGTTGATGGGTGAAGGACTGTGGGTTACAGAAAAATGTGACACCAAAAATAAGATTGGCATAAAGGATGTTATGCGATAATATTGCAACTCACGGCTGATTGCAGAATTTGAGAGGGGATTCCTTTACGGTTTAAAAATAGATCAACCTGTAACAAATAAACTTATTCTATATTTTATTTTATTGTGTTTCAGTGGCTTGAATGATGAATATAAACGTTGATGGATGGAGAGGGAGAGGAAGACCAAAGAAACGATGGATGGATTGTGTGAGGAATGATATGAAAGATAAAGGAGTAAATGATAGCGTGACGGTTGACAGAGGAGAATCGAAGAAAAAAAACGTTTTGCGCCGACCCCAAGTAACATGGGACAAGGGCAGGAAGATGACGATGATGATGATGATGATGATTGCGTTTCGGTGGCTTACAGCTAACAATACAAAAATGTATAATGAGGCAATCAACGACGAGCCATTTACAAGCCTCCACAGTTAGTAGCTGTGTAGTAGTAGTATGTATGTGTAGTATAATGCTTGTTCAGGATTAATTAATCATTGTATTTAAATATAATTTTATACCACAATATCTAATTATGCTTCTTCACATAATTTCAATACAAATAACATCATCTCCAATCGACAAGCTTATGCAACCGAACGTCTCTGCATCTATTATTTTAACTGCAACATTAGTCACCGAGACGAATCTATCGGAAATTCACTGCTCGTTTAACTATAAATTAAGACTAGAAACTAACCTATTTGCTGCCGATTCAACTACATATTGGTCGGTAAATTCGGTTCCTGAGGTCATGAACGGTCCGAAAATCGTGCAGAAGGAGTTTCTTTGTTGGAAATTGCTAGCGGCAGAATAGAAGTTTCGAGGAGTTCTTTTCTTGTGTACGTGTGATGCTGTCGTGAATAGGATTGGCCAATCAGCAAGGTCTTTGGCAAGGCTTTAATTTGCCTGGTTTACGCCGGACGTAGGTAGTTAAATACTACAATGGTCTATTCTTATAGACATCGACTGATTATCATCCAATGACCACAAAGGTATACACAATTTACTTACTGGTCAAAACAGTGAGGATTAATTATATTCAAGTACTAAGGGATCTTAAGGTAGGGAGCTACTTATGGAATTAGAAAAAGTATCCCACACCATATTTACGATTTCTCTATTAAAACATTTCTGATGCATTTTTAACGATACACAATTACAGACAGACGGGCATCGTTCATCATAGCTGAGTAGCCGTGCACCCATTAAACCGTTTTCACGGGTCGTTAACCTCGCAAAAATATTTTGCAAGAGATTTAAGGCTGAAAATGCGCTTTATGGAGTGCAGAAAGAAAATGGTCCAAAGGGTCAAAGGCACAGGGAAACGGAAGTTTCATATCCGTCCCAAGAATTTTTATGCCGTTTTAGAATAAGATTTCTTTTTCATATTTTCGTCATGTGTTTTCGGTAGGTCTCTCCTCCATATTCGTGGGTGTCGCAAAAGGCGAATTTGGCAGAAAGATACATTGCGGGAATAATTCCAATCTTTCTTTTAGAGTATCGATGGCAAAAAACTTAAATGAGTTTGGCCACTCACTGACTGGCAAAGGTCATTAATTAAGTGCACAGGTGACGGGGCCATGCGGTGCAAGATGGAAGGTGGCATTTTCTATGGGGGGACAAAAATCTGAGCCGTCCATAAAGCCCTCAAAGTCTCAATATTGAATACCCATGTAAACCAATTTTCAGAAATCGTCTACTTCCTGTGACTGTGCGTAAATCAGTCCATCATGGTTCAACTAAACTTCAGTAAAAATCATTTAAAAAAACAATCTGTCCCCCAATCCGATTGATGGCGCATAAATGGCAGAGTTTAATGCAAAAGTCATTGGAAGGGAAATAGCGCCGAATCAATTTGGGATGGAAAGTGAAAAATAAATCGCAGGTACAGCTGCCCCACATCGACATGCTCGTGCCCGTAACTCAATATCGGCACGCCCCGAGCCATGCGATGCTCTGACCGAAATGTTCACATTATCGGGGAATATACGTAGTTGCACCGTGCACGAGCTCTATCTGGTAGAGTTAGATGTTTTATTACTTCTTTCTCTTTCTTCTTCTGTTTTTATCCTGCCCATGGGCCTTGGACTTGGCTTTACATGCTGTCGAGAAATAACTCTCAGTCAAGCTAAAGCAGCTTGCTTGCAGATATTTCCTTTCCTCACAATGTTTTCCTTCACCGAAGTAAGTGATAATTATAAAATACGCACATGACTCCGAAAAATCCGTGGGTGCGTGTTTTGGGTTCGAACTTGAGACCCATGACTTTGCAGTCCGACGGTCACAATACTAGGCTGTCACTGCTTTAACTGCTACTACTTAAAATGTTGGTGTCATTAACAAAGAATCGTTCTTCAAAGTAGCTCCTATTACAAAAAAAAAGAATGAAGAAAATATTCCTAAAATGTGGGTTGCAATAATTCGGTACTGCTATTATCCCTTCTTCTCTTCAGCTAAAATACTAGGAAATGGCGAAGAATGGGCGTTTGTAAAAGTGCTGATTTCTAATGTAAGTTTTGATTTTATCGCGAATACACCACTGTTAAATATTAGTGTGATGACAATTTATCACATCAATTTAAATTTGATTTTCTATGCTAAATCTCTGCTACTAGATACCTCCTAGTACACCGCTGATGCTACTCTGAACAAGTATTACGTATTACCATATTAATATGAACAAGTAGTAAATATGGTTTCGCTTAGATTAGCACATAAGAGGAAGCTTGTCCTCTGACACAAAAAACTCGCCTTTTACGATACCCGTGGGAAGAGATCTTCAGTGCCGCAGAACTCAACCAACAAATTCATGCTACAATCTTTTAAAACATAAACAATAAAAAGTCTATTTTGACATAAACCCTCAACCATAAATTCATTAAACGCGTTTACGATTTTATTCTTCTATAAATAAACTGGGTCAACTCTTATTCTTAGTTTTTAGCAGAATACAATTCGAAGCGAACAAATAGAAATTCAGGGCAGATCGAGTGATTCATCAAACG
This sequence comes from Noctua pronuba, assembly GCA_905220335.1. Lineage (NCBI taxonomy): Eukaryota > Metazoa > Arthropoda > Insecta > Lepidoptera > Noctuidae > Noctua > Noctua pronuba. Next base: position 16,621,642 of record LR999904.1, on the reverse strand, counting down.
TATAATAAAAGCTTGCACCTACGCTAGAAGTACGGTCAACAGAACACTTTAACTAGGAAAACGGCCCTTAGTGCTACTGAATAAAGACGCTCCTTCTTCCGTCAGAGTCTTTTTAAGGCCTCCATGGGCCTCTGACTTAATAATGACGCTGTCAAAATCAGACTCATCTACGGAAAATACGTCAGATATTTATGCGTAATTTCAGCCTGGTGTGTCATAGGATATTGAAAAGCACAGCAGGTGTCAACACGCACTTAAATGTCTAATAACGAAATCGGCTTCGCGTAATTTCGGCAAATGTGTCACTACACTATGGCAACAGTTTTACTACTTTCCTCTACTTTATTTCCATCGTTTTTTAATTCTGGTTTTTCATGACAGGGTACACCTTTAACCTCGTTGAAATAAAGTTTCAAAATAACTGTGATAGAATTGTATATAGCCAAGCAGCTGACTGTACAGATACTGACGAATTCACACGTTTTCTCATAGCGTTGAACTCTATGGAGGTTGTATAAACAATTTTTTGGAGATACAGTGACTCATATAACTGCATCGGATGATAAATAGCCCGACATCTCGTCGGACAATGATCTGAAACCCAGTTACATTCCGGGAACTCCTCATAGTTCTTCCAAATAGATAGGGTTACATCTTACGGTAGATACGATGGTTCGTTTGAAGATTATTGGCTCTGTCTTACAAACGTTCTTGTCTGAAGTAAACCGGATAGGGAACACTAACATTCATTTTGAAAGATTTGGACTTTTTTTCCTCGTGCCGATGACTTAAATTCCAACCGATCAGTCCTTAGTGATCTGGACAAATCTGTTGTTTGTCGTTTGCCTCGATTTACGTCTTGGAAGGTGCAGCTAGTGTGCACGACGACCAGGTAAGAAAATGCGGCATATTTTAACAATCCTTATAGTTTTGTTAAGGCGTATATCGATATCGAATAAACGCTGCATCAGCACAGCTCTACTTCCTGTAACATAACGCGAAAACCCTCAATAACTTTGTACACACCTCCGTATCTTAAAGAAACCATAAAACAAACCAGGGTTATTAAACTCACGCACGAAATAACACTCAGGGGTTACAAAGTTGGGATCGGCGGAACATATATGGCTGATCCGTTGTGGCTCCCATGGGCGCAGTACGGGAAACCGAACCCTAAGAGGGCTGTAAACGAACTGACCCTAAAACGATTTGTGTAAATTAGACAACACACAAAACAATCTGTTTGCTGGACGCTGATTAATAGATATTTTACTTGTGGATTCGAAAAACTGTTCGTGAGTTTGTTGTTCTTTTGAACTAACGAATATTAAGGACCCAAGGACCTCGCTCAAACACTAACGCGCGTAGTAAACGTAAATTCAAAGATTTTTAGTTCGAAAATACAACTATCCTTTAGCAGTTTTGTTTTAGTTTTTACAGTAAGAATCTACAACCAGAATACCATAGATAACATTAAACGAATCCCAAACGTAAAGTTACAATAATATTTTTATACAGAGTGTAAGGGTCAAACTGACGGGGTGCAATCAGTTCCTTATTTTGAATCATATTCCAACGGTATTTTTCTCCGGATTTTTTAGGTTTTTTTTTTTCAGACACTATTCCTTTGTTTCAATATAAAATTACATTACCTGTACGCAGCACTCCATTTATGTAAATAATACGGCTAAAATCTAAAATTCAACTTGTTGAAATACTCTAACGAACGACTCGTGAAATCAGCTGTTCACTTCCTGCCTAGCTACAGAATTCGTCGAACTCGTCGTCGCGCTTGCCGTTCGCAAAGTGCGTTTTGCTACAGTAACGATACATTGCCTATGAGGAAATAAAACAAATCAAATTTATTGGATTCCCATAACATTCCTGAAATAATTTCTTGTACCGGTCACCTTAGAATGATACACTGAATTCACCCCATCAGTTCGTGGAGGGCTGTCCCTTACACCCTGTATGCGACAGGAGTATTTTCAATTTTAAAGTCGTTCGAATTTACAAAACGGTTACTTCATGCGTTCGTGTTAGGCCTACCAGTCAAGCCTCGAATTTCCCCTTTGGCACATCCATTCCCTTAGCGAGTGACGTAAAGGGCTATTAACGCCTGTTAGGCATCATCATTAAGTGTAAGGAAAGATGCTGACATGCTGATAAGATAATGCGGGATGATTTAATATTCTGTGTGGTCCCTGAATATATTTAGGTCACGCAAGTCTTTGTGCTAGTGTTGCAAGAAGCGATTATAGGCACCGACAAATTATATCCCTGTTGTCTTAGTAGTCCAGGAGGCCTAGATTAAGTGATATTATATCTACACTAATATTATAAAGAGGAAAGATTTGTATTTTTGTGTGTGATTATGTTTGTAATGAATAAACTCAAAAACTACTGTGCCGATTTCAAAAATGTTTTCACCATTAGAAAGCTACATTATCCCTGAGTAACATAGGCTATATTTATTACTAGAAAAAAATAGGGGGGGGGGTTAGGGGAAAATAAATGTCTACCCGTGCGAAGCCGGGACGGGCCGCTAGTCTGCGATAATTATATTAGAAAAGTCTTTGATACTGTAAGCTACGCTGTTAAACTACTGTAATGCTTGTCAATTCTATTGATAACTAAATAGCTTCGTTCGAGTGAAATTATTATAGTAATATTACTTCCCCATTTGAATCGGATTTTGTTAACAATTTCGAGGGTTTTATTTTTTTGCACGGGTCCCTAATCCTTTTTCTAAAATAAAAGTAAATGTTAAAAGTCTATGTGACTCCTTATAACATCAGCAATCAGCCAGTCAAAGTCCCGTCCAAATCGGTGTTGCCATTTCATTTCAGAAAGACGATGGACACAAAAAAAATGTTTTTTGTTATAAATACCGTATAATGCATTCAGTAAAAAGTTGAGATTTTGAAGTTACAAACAGACAATCCAATTTTATTTATTTGTATAGATTATTGTAGAAACACAACACTTTGAAAGCTATTGTCTCTTGTCTTGGCCCTCAGAATAACTCGACTCTGCAGCAACATTTTAGCACCTCGTTTGTTTCACCCTGGAATATCCAGCTGAATGCCTACAAAAATGTAAGGAGACAAAGTAAGTACTGGCAAAAATATCTAGTCCAAGAAATTCCATTAGTCAATCTGTTTTGTTCCCACACTAGTTTTTAGAGTCAACGAAGGTCAATTTAATGGGGTGCTGATTTAATCAGTATGAGACATAACCATTAATAGTGTTTCTTACAGTCCTCTTATACAGCGTGTACAAAAAAACCGTGTGTAAAAAACAGCTGTCCCGTTCCAAACTTCAATACCTACTCGACCCAAATGTATGGGACAGCTGATTTTTTTTGCGATTTCGATGGTGGTCCTGTAGAGAAAATTGTTCAGTTTGATGGTCTTAATCACACCCTGAAATATGAACACACCTTTCTGATACACGCTGTATAGGAATGGCTGTTTCGAGTCTCGAGTCCGTAGTCTTAGGTAAAACAGCTGTCGAGACTCTCGACAATTGACTTACCTAAGCTCCTTTTTTCCATAAGCCGAATCCTCGCTACTAATTAGGAAAGATAGTCCTTGCAAAAGGAAATAAAACAGTACGGGGAAACCAGAAACTACTTAATGAGATTTTTTGCTGCCAAGTTCCTGTTCTACTTATTACCTACAGACATAATCCTGGGAAACGCTGCTATGTCACGTCTTTCAATACGAGAGAGTTCAGAGCTTTATCTCAAAGATACACACAAATAAAGGCTAATTAGGAGCTCGTTTGATGCCATAAGGGAGATCGGAAGTAAGGATGCGATAAGAGTCAAGAACAGGAAAATGCGTTAAGCTGCCCGAATCTTACTGTGGAGGAAGAGAAAAATATAGATAACGACGAGATTTCTGAAATCGACCATAACGTTTCGTTTACGACCTTAAGCGCAAGCCACACAGAAAAGACGTAAGACGCGGACGGGGCGCAGACATATATCAAATGTATAGAAGCGTCGCGGCGTCGTGTCCGCGCCCTGTCTTTTTTATATGTTTTGCGTCACGACGCTTCTATACATTTTGTATGAAAGCAACGCGGAAGAGATATATGTCTGCGCCCCGTTCACGTCTTACGTCTTTTCTGTGTGGCCTGCGCTTTAGGCGATGTGACTTGCGACGCGACTGGCGATTTGCGGTGGTCTTTCATTTGTCTTCTCCGTGGTCGCTGTCACTACACGCGACAGCTTGAGCGTGTAAGCCGCGGCCAATCAGTATTTTTTTTTAGTTCCATTAAAAATATCTTAGAATCAACAAAAAAAATATTAGACTGTCGTCAGAGGACGAATTTTATTGTATTTTCTGATAAAATCAACCTAAATCGTAAACTGGATGCTGTAGAACTTAAATTATAAATAGCTGTAAACTTATTCACACATATATAGATCTCAACCTGTCAACAAAACCGTGTTATATATTTCCAGAACCAAATAGACAAATACAAACCACATTTCGGTGTCATCTTCAACAGATGGAGTACGAGAGTGTCACTCTCTTCGTAATAATAACATCGTTGCGCTAGGCCTAATCTTCGTACGGATAAATATTTGCCTTGTCAACAACATAGAAATTGTTGGCAGTGGGTGTAAGAAAGATGAGCTTAGAAGATCCGCTTCAACTTTGTCTTTTTAGTTATCTGAACAAAAATGGATGTATGAAGCTTCAAGGCAAGCTCAACTTTGATAGTTTGCATGTGATCAATTACTTGTTACCATTACCACCTTAAAACCAGCACACTATTTAATTTATAGGTTGGATTTTGATACCTACGGTTTTTTTTAACCATTCATAACGACAAATTCATCCTGTTCTTGTATAAAGGGTGTAAAAAGACCCTTAACGAAAACAAAAACCACGTATTCTGCCCATCATTGGGATCATTTTTTTGTTCTGGACCATACCTGGGAACCTTCTAGTTACGGAGATATTGGGGGTCAAACTTCCAATTTTTTCACAAGTTTTTTTTTAAATACTACTTTTTAAGGTTCTAACTTTACTCCAATTACCTCCATGGTCCGTTTACTATTCAAAGCATCCATCAGCAATAAGTTTTGAGCGCATTATATTGAGTTTTACCGTAAAATGTGATTTTTAACCCCAAAAAAAAATTTTGTTTCCCAGCAAAAATTTTTGCGTAAAGTTACTTAGTTTGATGTACAGAATGCTTGGTTGACGGCTTGGTGAAGGGTCTGTTTACACCCCGTATGTATGTGATCGTATTTCTCCCCAGCAAGCCTACAAAACATTGTTCGCAAACCAGCATGTCCTAGAAGCAAAATTCGAAGACTTGTTACATCCACCACCAACCCATAATGGACTGGCGTGGTAGATTATCGTCTACTCCTACACACAGCGAGGAGGCCTGCATACTAAGCATACTAACCGTGGAAACATTATGAACCGATTCTGTTTTGTTTACATCTTATACATCTTAGAACAATCATCATTCTCCTGCCCTTATCCTAATTTATATGGGGTCGGCGCAGCATGTCTTCTTCTTCCATACTTCTCTATTACTCGTCATCTCAGCAGTTACCTCCTTTCTAGCCATATCATCCTTCACACAGTCCGTCTATCATTTCTTTGGTCTTCCAATACTCTTATAGCCATCTACATTCATGCTCAACATTTTCTTCACTACTTTTTTACAATCTAAAACGTAAATTATATTTGTGAGTTTTCTCGTTACTTCATTAATCAACATTGTCTTTCTGTCTCCTAATTTAGTGTGACTCGTGTGAACGTTTAATGTAAGCATTTAAATTAATTATCAAACGTTTGTGTTGAAGCATTACGTAGTAAGTAAATGATCACAGTGTATATTGTAACTAGGTAGTATAATATTTGATTTGGCTGTTTGATTTATAAGACTCCTAGCTCGTAGTCCTAATTAAGTATGATTACACAGTCATTGTAGTGTTAAGATATTTTATTCAGACTATAGCACAGGTAATTAATTCCCTCCGTGCCTCGAAAAGCACGTTAATTCGTTGGTCCCGGCCGTTATTTGTAGATCTTTGACACTTAATACGAGTAGTCAGAAGTCCGTAAGTCTGATATCTAGCCTTACAAGAGGTATCGTATTATGCAGCAACTAGATTGTGAAGGTCAGATAGGCAGTAGACCCACGTAAAAAACTGGTACTCCGCTGCAACCGGTAAGAAGTAAGTCGACTGGAACTCAGTCCCAACATACCTAGTTTGGAAAAGATAGGATCATGAGAATAGCTAATTAACAATTTTACTTGAAAACTATCTAAAACCATCAAGTTTTTGCAATGGAATATCTTTGTATACGGGGTGTAAACAGACCCTTCACCAAGCCGTCAACCAGGCATTCTGTACATCAAACTAAGTAACTTTACGCAAAAATTATTGCTGGGAAACGACTTTTTTTTTAGGGTGAAAAATTACGTTTTACGATAAAACTCAATGTAACGTACTCAAAACATTGTGCTGGTGGTTGGATTGAATAGTACGAGGGTCGTGAAGGTGTTTAAAGTAAAAATCTTACATTAGAGACATGTATTTAAAAAAAAACTTGTGAAAAAATTGGAACTTTGACCCCCAATATCTCCGAAACTAGAAGGTTCCCAGGTATGGTCTAGAACAAAAAAATGATCGCAATGACGGGGAGAACAAGTACCTTTCGGCTTCGTTAAGGGTCTTTTTACACCCTTTATACTTAGAGCAACTGCATGTTTGATCTCCACAGCCCTGTTAACGTCTAACGTACATAATTCAAAAGCCCATGCTGAGAAAATATCCTACAAGAGGACAGCTAAAAAGTTCCAACATAAATCTAGCAGAGATATACATTAAAACTTCGAGCTCAAGAGTTAAACCACACCTGTGCAGGTCAAGCCATCATTCCATCAGGTGGCGCCACTCTCGCCAACTTATAGCGAACTACTCTATTAAGAGTAACCATCAAACTTTATGCGAAGTTCTTACGTCAGCTAAGTGCAGAGAAACAGCAAAATGGACGAAATAAAGGGACTTTTTAATGGCTGTGACGTCATACTTTGTGATGGTAATTAAAATCTTCTGTAGGAATTAATCAGTGATTCCGAGTAAGTAAGAAAGCTTTGAAGTACTTTTTCTTGTAGTATTTTTAGTTTTATTTTATTTTTAGTCCCGTGGAAACTACCGTCTCGACAATCTATAGGTACTCGCTAGGGATGTCGTTAAAGAAGTCTGAAAATTTACGACTGGATAGCCTTTGGCATCATTTTGTCTACTTATAATATCTATCCACATACGAGAGGCAATCGCATAAAATGCCAAACATATGTTCAGTGCGAAAATTTACTGGAAGATTCAAATTTAGTACCCAGTTTTTACCAGATACATGGCAGTGTAAGCCTGGTGCTGTGACCGTCGGACTGCCAAGTCATAGGTCTCAAGTTCGAACCCAAGACATGCACCTCTGATTTTTCGGATTCATGTGCGTATCGTATAATTATCACTTCCTTCAGTCGAAGAAAACGCGAGGAAACCAGCATGCCCGATGGATATTTCATCTCGGCATGTGAAGCCAAATCCGAGGCCCATGGTCGGCATAAAAACTCTGACTCCAGGTTAAGCACTAACCACACGAAAAAGAAAGAAAGGAAGACAAGATGACGAAATAATTGCCTCCTCAGATATTAAACAATGCATCTTCTGATAACAACGCCCTCATTAACACCAAACTATCAGTTCATTGACCCAAAACGTCTCACCTAATTCCCATCTATGGTAACAACGTCCCATGTGTACTAAAGTATCATGATACCCTCTGAACCGAGAGATTTCGTCTGTCGACCCATTTATCGTGTTAAATGGTGTAACAGCGCACAGACTGCTTAATTGTCCAAATTGATATCACTACGCGTTGTACGCTTTTCATTAGGATTAAATTGGGAGAATATATTTGCATGGTCAAGCCTTTTGATTGAGGATGAACGTGTTCTGTGGATTACTTTTTTAATTAATAGGCTGATCTTTAATTTAGGTATCGTAGCTGGCATCAATAAAGAGAAAGAGCTATTCATACTTTCAATTTAACTTCGAAAGTAACTCCAACGAATTTGCAGCTGAACGAATTTCAATTAAGTACCTGGTTAAAGACTTAGGATACTTTGTTGGATAGTTTTTATCCCAAAGTTAGTTACCGTGGTATAACTTTAAACCTTCAAAAAGCTGTTCTAAAAGCTAGTAAGTACTTATCAAAATGAAATTGAACAAACACAGTCTAATCAAAGGAGAGTAATGCCCTAAGAAAGAGTATAGGAAACGAAACCTGTTATGCTAAACTAGTGTAAAACAGCATGCTTTCAATGTTTGAGTCTGTTGAATATTGTACGAATGTTACGGAATGATATAATTTCTTTCTTCTCAAGTCGAATTAATGAAGTAATAAGCAAATAGAGTTATCCAAACAGAGCCTTGATTCAAAACCTTTTTTGAAGATTTCATTACGCACTCCGGCTTTACACAAAATTTCTTTTTTAATAAAGCCGTGAGCAAATATTGTGATATTTTCTCAATCTTTCTTTAGACTACAATAATAGAAAATCCAAGAGATATTTGAATAATAATATTTATACACTCTCATAACAATGAACATTAAGAAATAATGCTCTTTGTCCATTAGTCGTAATTAGATTCTGGCGTATAGTATCAAATTACTTTGCAACTGTTTTACTCTTTATTCTAGACTAGCTGTTCCCCGCGACCTTCGTCCGCGTCAAGTTATTAAAAATACAATTTTCCCCGTTTTTGCAACATTTTTCATTGCTGCTACGCTCCTATTGGTCGTAGCGTGATGATATATAGCCTATAGCCTTCCTCGATAAATGGACTACCCAACACTGAAAGAATCATTCAAATCGGACCAGTAGTTCCAGAGATTAGCGCGTTCAAACAAACAAACAAACAAACAAACAAACAAACAAACACTTCAGCTTTATAATATTAGTATAGATGAGACTTCCACAGCTTCAGCAACTTGTAAGCAAGTTTTCTTGTACAGAGAGTAATAAGTCTAATTAGTTGTGTCAAACAAGAATTTCGTAGCTTCATTTTCCTTTCACGTTTACGACACAATTTCTCGTTTGATGAACATTGCGAATTGTTAGCACCTTGTATTTTCGAACTTTTTGAGCTTGTGAAAGTCGACTGACAGTTTTTTCGCCAGAGAAAAGGACGACAGTAACAGTTCGCAGTCCTGTCTATGTCACATACGTAAGCTGAAATTGGAAGCTCTTCAAACTTTCCCTGAAGTAAGAAAAATTGTAACAGTCACTTGACATCTCGATGACAAGTTGTCAGTGACACACAAAATCGGATACGTTCTATTCGTTGAACTGACAAATTAAGTATCTACTAGCAGTGACCTTAAGGATCATATTCCAAGGAGAATGTTAATCGCCTACGTGAATCATAATAGATATAGCCTTTAATTCAACTGTTAATAAAACTGATATAAACAATTGCTATAGCGCATTAGTAATAGTGTCACGAGTCACTTAAACACATTTGTAAAATTAGTTTAGTGGACGAAGGGACAGTTGGGAAGGGCCTGGTCTGCGGTAAATAGTCTTCGGAGGAAGATGAGGGCGTTAATTAGGTGTATGGAGGGAAGTCTCGTACTTACTGGCGTATATAGCCTAGAGGTCCTTAACTTAATGCGGGTAGTTCGTTGTGTGTAAGTATAAAGTGTTTGGGGAAAGAATTGTGTCTTGTGGATACATGGCAGCGGTAGAGGTGGTATTTCTTTTGTTTTGTTGTCATTAATTTTAGTTGGAGTTTGGAATCGCCTTCTTTGCTCTTTGTCTTCTTTTTTACCATTGCTAATTTTATTATTTACTCAATTTATTTGTATAGTATTCATTTGTACACTTCGCAATGTACTATCTGCCTGCTGATGTCTATAATGAATCCGAAACGATTCGGTTTCAATATCGGCATCTTATCATAAACCAATATCTTTCAATCAAGAATTCAAAGCTCCAATATTTTTCTTTTCTTCTTACTTTATCATAATTCATTACCTTACTGCAGACCGTGCCTCTACCATTTCCTTACAAGATCGATTTATCTGCTAACCATTTTTCATCGGCCCACCTGAGCATTAATCAATCTATTCTTATAATAGCCAAATGTAAACAGGCCCACCCTTTTAGCGGGTATTTATTAGGAGTTATTTGCTAACAGCCTTCGTTCCCACGCTGAGTTGCGGCCTTAGCAGACGATCGACTAAAATCTTCTGTGTAATTGACGCAAATGACACAATCTTGCCTGTGACGTCAGAACTTTTGACGAGACGACGAGGCACGAGTAAGAAAAAGAAGACTACAAGAAGTAGATATACGTGACGTAAGGAAGAATACGCAATAAAGTAAACATTTTCTTAACTGGTATTGTAAAATCATGTAAGGGCAAATAATAATGGTGGAACTAAGTAAGGTCTAACTTGTTGCTCTAAAGTGAGTAGTGAGTCACCTTCATGCAGGTACTTATAGTATTATGAGATGAGGTGAAGATGGGTACTTTATGCATAACACATTAATTAGTGTATTTTTAAAGCAACCCTAAATCGAACTGTAAATACTCAAAGAACCGTAAATGCGCAATCGTAAAAATATAACACAATAAGGCATAAGTGTCACTCTGTCAGTAATTCGTTGACAAGACCATGAAATATAAAAGCTGAGTATTTGGCTTACAACTCTAACACCTACATAATTTTAGAATTAAATCGTTTAGTATGGAACGCTCCGTAGTAAAATCGTTCATTATAATTTTATAGGTTTAAACATTTTTATGTCTCCAGCATAAAACAACAGCGTAGTCTGACGAAATACGTTAAAAAATATAACTCCTAAAGTAGGTACGCCATATTGCAATTCACTAAAAATAAAATATGATGACAATGTTAATGAAAAGCTTGCTGCGACAATGTTTAATGGTTTTGCTAAGCGAATGGGGTCACGTCAAGCCAAAAGCTTGAACGAGCAATATGGAAGCCAAGCAACAGATTTGAATGGCAGAATTCCCTGATGCTTTATTCAAAGCAATACGAAATACAGAAGTGCCATTTCCTGAACAAATAATTCCAGTGTGCGTGTAGAAAATGTAGCTTCAACTATACTTAAATATTTTTAGTGTGTTATAAAGTCTTTCGCAAAATTAGGTAGCTTATATTCCTTCAAAATATTCTCACTTTTACGTCCCAGAATTTTAGCATACGCTAACTGAAGTGCAGACGACGCGAGATAGACACTTTATGGTACACGTTAAAGAGAACTTTACGAGAATTGTTTAGGAATAAGAATTGTTTGTTCCTATTGCAGATAACAATATCTTCAACAGTATAATCAGACTATAACGTCTACTACTGGGACTTATCACACAGGCTGCTTTGTGTGAGGAAGTGAGCAGTTATCCACAACATGGACTTAGCTTGGATTGGTAGACTTTAAATCTCTTCGAGTTGTTGGTTCTAGGACATGCCAGCGGTTTATTGCGGCTAGGAAAACTGTAGTACAGATTGAAGTCAGCAAGTTGCAAGTTCGTAGCCATATACTTACCTATATGCAGACCGAACACTCAAAAATAATCAAGTCAAAAATAGAAACTTAATTACCCAAGCCAACGGCTTAAAGTTCGATGAGCCAACTGTCGATTTTACGATGGACAACGAACTAAATCCACTCAGTGATTATGTCCGCAAAGTGGCCAAAAAAGCCGAACGCTATAACTCAAACAAAACACTCGTAAAACGTCAATGACGTAATCCAGGCCAGTATACCCTGCAGGGCTTTATGGGTGTTTAGTGAAACAGGTCACCGGGATGGAGGTCGTAAAGAGAAGTTTCCTAGATTGGTACAAGTTGGGAGACTTTGCGGCCAAAGGATTAGGGGGCGTAAAAGAAAAGTGTGTTCATAAGTTCGGAGGAGTCTTTTGGGGTCTTGTTAATAAGATAACATTGATGGGAGCAGGAAGTCGTTCTGCTTGACCTACAAAAACTACTTAATACTCGTATTCAATGCAGCTGTCTAAGATAATTTCGATCTCAACGATTAGCTACTACACCATTGTTTGCAGTGAATAGTTTCGGTAGTTAAGCTGTCAAAATATACTGAGACTCATTGACCTACATTCGTATTTAATGTGGATAAAATAATCAAGACCAAATCGCACAACTTGGCGTCAGCGCATGCATACATAAACCAACGTTATCTGGAATTGCAGGTAACAACTGCTCTAAAATGCATGAGAATACTATTGAAGAGTATAAATAAACAGACAGCTGTTTCAAATAAACTTATTGATGAAGGGCAAACAACTGCAGTTTCTATACATGATGATTTTCTTTACACTGTGTTTTGCATCAACGATCAAATTTGGAGTGACTAAAAGAGTTAACATAAACATGAGAATCGTAAACCAAGAATGATTTAAACTTTTACACTTCTTTGTACCAAGCATAAAGCTGGACGGTAGACTTTTTTGGTTTAGTTTTAAAAAAACTCTTTGGTTTATTTTGTACTTTCTACTCCATAAGCGTCGACGGAGCTATTAATTTGGCGTGTCCCAGAATTGTGTTTAAGTGTTGTGATCAAGTGTTGTACTGCGATAAAAACATTGTTATTAATGAAGTAGCTAGCTGGAATCGTTTTCTTGATGTACCGAGATGTTTTTGCTTTAACAAAGTACGTGTGATTTTTATGAAGTTCGTAATAAACTCCTACAACACGATTTTTTAGCGGAACTCATGATCGTCCTCCTGCTTGTTATTCCAATTTATTTTGCTTCCTTGCATAAAATAACTTTGCTCTTTCAGTTCACCAACTGTTACTACTAAAAGTGTTGAAACATGTATAATTTTTATTGTAACACTGGAGTTTGATGGATTTTGAATATTGAACATAGCTGAAAATAACTGTCATGTAATTTGTGGTTTGATAACTGTGATCTCATTCTTTCTCAAATCAAAGTAATACGTCAAGTGTTTAACTTCCTTTGTTCTATTCAGGCATCCCTTTGCTCAGATTTGTGAACCTTTGTTTCGAAATTAACTAAACCCAAATCTCTAGTAGGTCCTTCTACAATCAAATATTTCGGAGACGATCAGGTAAAAGGCTCTCTATAAGGTAACTTTTCGCTTCACTTCAGTAGCAATTGTAGGCACTTCGCCAGTTACAATCCTAGCATCGTTGACCCATGTTACTGCTTGACCTACTCCCTTTTTGTTTTCAGTCTGGAACTTTTCTCGGCTGCAATAATTAGCTTCGGTTAGCATCGTTAAGTAGTCGTTTATTAACCATAATAATGTGATGATTTGAAGATGGCTATTTTAATTGGGTGGAAAGTATAAGCACAATCTGTTAGTAACTCACTAACGACTTATGTACTGATTTATGCCTGAAGTAAAGTTATTTTATTTTGATTTATTTACCGAGTTTCCTAGACCACATCTTTTCTCATCATGGAATTGGATTAGATACATTCAGTCAAAAAAGTATCGGGAATAGATGATTTGTCTATGGTTCCAAATTCAATTTTTCGTTTTTTTTTTTTTTATTAGATTGGCACAATTGTTTTCCATTTTGGCGCGGAGTATGAGTTGCATCTGTTATTTAGATTAAATACAATGCTGTGTTTAGTTAGATCATATCTAGTGTGTATTGCGTATTTCATAATGGACAAAAACATCGAACTAAGAGTTTGTCTTAAATTTTGCATAGCCAATAGAATTTCGTGTTCGGAGTCCCTGAAAGTGTTACAGAAGGCTTACGGTGAATCGACTTTATCAAACATGTGCGTATGTGGTACAAAGCGTTTAAAAGTGGTCGAGATGTGATGGAAGATTTGCCTCGCTCTGATAGGCCATCAACGTCATCAACTGAAGTTAAAAGTGAAGGAAATAGTGACTGATGATTGGATTATAAATTGGCGTAAATGTATCGTTTCTGAAGGAGCATACTTTGAAGGCGATAAAATAACTTTGGCTGAATAACTAACATTTTGTGTATTATTGATCGTTTCCCGGTACTTTCTTGAGAGAGTAGTATTTGTAGATATAATTTATTATACTGTGTCTTCATCATCATCTTCCTGATCTCCTGCCCTTCTCTCACTTTATTTTACCATACTTCTCCATTCCATCCATAATACTCTTTCACTTTATTCAAAACCAAACACCCTTGAACCGTAACACTGTTTACAACTTCACAAGTTCCTTTATACTTGTAACAGACCGCGTTGCGTAACGTTTAATTTTAACCAGATTATGCTCACAGATTCTCGGTAACTGCACGTTACGGATATTTATTAACTGATAGTTAACCCGTTGAACCGTTTTCACGTGTTGTCTAACCATTGCGTTAGTATTTATTTATGTTTTGTGTATTTTGTTTATAGTGTGCTGTGGGGAGAAGACGTTATTTGGTGTGTGTCTATAATATAGGGCGCATGCTATTGTGGTGCTTTCAACGGTTTTTGTTTGCGTTATATTTTTATGGGTTGGATGACAGTTAGTTGCATTATGTTCAAAACTTTAAATCTCTGGCTCAAATCGTATGGGTGCAACGTGAATTTTAATAGCGTTAGCCGTGGTTATAATAAGAATGATAGGTGTAAGTGAAGCTTAACTTATAACTGGCTTGACAAATTTTCCTTTTATAATAAAGAAGACGAACTGTTGCAGTTTTCAAAAGAAGAGTGAAAGAAGATTATCTTTCCATTTCGTCATAGTTGCATAAGTATTTATCATTATTTATTTTATTGTATTAATAGCATTGTTATATGTTTTGTCTTTGTATTTATAAGTTTGTTAGTATATTGTTTTAAGAATACCATATAATATGGTATATTGTTTTTAAATAGTTCTGTTTTATGTATTCAATTTTCTTTTCTTCTTTTACACACTTCTCTTTTTTTATTATTTCCTTTCGCAGGTATGCTGGAAGAGATTTCTTTAGAAATAAGCATCACCTTTGTACTATTTTCTGTTCCTTTCTTCTTTTCTGTATTTAGTGTGTACATAAATTGTTAAATAAATAATAAATAAGACGTAGGTACGCCGGTTTCCTCTAACACTAAGCGATATGCAACCGAATGCTTAAATATTATTCCTGGTGGCTTGGAACCCCAACAGTGCGGTTTTGTTTAGGTATTTATTGAAGTGTTGTTAGTGTTAGTAAAAACTGGCATTAGGACAAATCCTTATACACAATTACTATTCACAATTGCTATTTAATATACACCGCTCGTCTTTTATTCTCGAACAATGTAAACAAAATTCTAAGTACAAATAAATTAGTAATTAATTTTATCTGTCAGTTGCCAGAACTTGATTCCGTTATCTGAATACAAAGGAGAATTTGTCGGTGGCTACTGTAAAAAGGTCTTATCATTTTACGAGTACAAGCGTTGTCGTGTTATCATGAAGTAACTTTTTTCTCTAATCAAACAAATGTACGGTATGCAGTGTTATTATGAGTCATACAGTAAAGTTTAATTTATCTATTTAATACTAGCTTTTGCTCGCGGCTTTGCTCGCGGTAATAATATAATTCAATCATGATTCGAAAGACACGTGGCGCCATCTATTATCATAAGAACGTTGTTGTTGTTTTCCTCGGGAACAGTACTTTTTTCGGGATGAAAGATACCCTATGTCCGTTTCTGAACACCTGACAGACTCTATGCAAAATTTCTGGATGATCGGTTCAGTGGTTTAGGCGTGAAAAGGTAACAAACAAACAAACAAACTTACTTTCGCATTTATAATATTAGTAAGGATTTCAAGCACAAAGTACAGAGGTGGACTTAATGCTATCGGCATTTTCTACCAGTCAACCTTTGGGTAATGCAGAGACAAACAGGGGGGAAGTGGGAGTAGGGAGGTGTAATGGTAAGTGACAAACAGTGGTGTTTTATCTGTGGCATGATGCGTTAGAATCATCATCATTAGTCTCATCCAACGCACAGCTCTGTAAAATATGCAAAGCTTAGACTTTTAGTCACGTAACGAATTAATAGCCTCGTTGGTCGAGTGGTCGCAAGCGCGACTGATGAGCATGAGGTCGTGGGTTCGATTCCCGGGTCGGGCAAAGTGTTATTGGGATTTGCCGACATTTTCGGTAGCAGCGACGGAGTCTGAGTATGTGTCCGGTTGATAGCAAACGGCTCGCCTATTACATGAGACTTAAACATAATTGGTGAAATGTGGGTGTACTATTAGGTACAGCTCTGCCTAACACTTCGGGGATTACATGTGTGATGTTATATTGGTAATCAATGAAATTTTTGTTTCTAATGGCCAGCTATAATGCACGAACCATGCTAATGGACCTGTAGGGGAATGAGGAACAGAATGTAAAGTTTCTCATACTCTTTTAAAAAGGGAGGATCCTCCGACCGGACGAATGTTGTGTTCGGCTACTGCCCAATGATTATATTTTGAATTGTATAATTACCTCCTTATCTCACAGATAACTCTGCTTGCGCGATTCTGGATTTTTAGTTCTTAACTTGCGTCATAGACGTCGCTGCAGATCTTTTTGTATATTTGGTAATATCGCTACAGACCTTAGCATTGTTTATCAAAAAAACACACCTAGAAGATGTAATTTAAGGTTATAATTTTCAGTTATTTTAATCACACCTCGGCTCAATTAAACTCGTCTGGCAATTAAGGCAGATTAAGGATTTAACAGGGTCATACCGATGACTCAAAATACGCGATATTTTAGTTTATTGTAATAACAAAAGCGATAGACGAAATGTTACCCAAAATTCATTTTGGACCTTATCATAACGTTTGAAAATGTGAGTTTACAGTTCACTTTTCCAATCTTATTAGCCTAGCACTTTGGGACCGGAATTCCCAAAGAAGAATAAGTCCGAACATAATGTTCATAGTAGCTTTTATCTTTAAATATTGAACACCAAATAAATTGGTCTCTTTTTTCAAATGGATTAAGAGACATTATAATTATTCATTGTTTAAAAAAATAAAGAGGTAACACAATGTTACAGACATCTTAGAAACATTTGCTAAAACTTCCTCAAAGCTTTATGCGTATTGCGTATGGCATTTGGGGACATCCACTCAAGACATCACTTTCATCGTTCGTTCGGACATCTAGACTAGATTAATTTAACAATTAACATCATCATCATCTGCCTAGCTTTTCTACAACTATGTTGGAGTCGACTTCCAGTCTAACCGGATGCAGCTGAATACCAATATTTTACATGGAGCGCTTGCCTATCTGACCTCCACAACCCAGTTAGTAATTGGTAAGACTGGTTATCAGTTTTTCAGGCCACTTACTATCAGTAACAACAGTCAAAGATCTACAAATGACGACATTGAAGATCGACGCGTGCGGCTGCTATTATTTAGCCGATTAAGATCGTCATCTGACGAAGTTGTATCTAACACAATACATTGCAATACATCCTGCACAAGTAGCACACATAACCTATATGTAGAACGGAATCAGAACAAGCAAATCAATTGTTGCAATCAGCGGCATACAAAAGAAGAGATTGTGCTTGATGCGCTTGGGCACGCGATGTCAAGCTTCATTACAGTCTTGATAAGGAAGCCAGATTAACTGAGGGTGAGTTACGTCACCTTATATTTCTTAAACACGAAATTACATCGTACTTACGTGATTGAGAAAGCTTATAGATACTAAAAAATGTCAAATTCTAACGAATAATATTTATTAGTTTTGGTTCTTGTGCGTATTGAAGGACCATACAGTCTTCAGAAGCGAACAACTGAAGACGGTAATTGGTCAAAACCAATTTTCGAACATACGACAAAATAAGGTGGTACATTATGTCTCACCAAAACATAAGAACTTTACAGTTTTGTTTAAAAAACTGTTAAAGTTTGTAGCAATAAACTTTGATGATTTTTCTGACCATCAAAGCTTCAAAGCTTCCAAAAGAATAAGTAGCATCAATATTTTTATTAAAACCGATTTCATTCATAAATGTCGATGTCACTTAATTTATTTAAACTTCAAATTAAATCGGACAACAAAATAAAGAGATAACCAAGCCAACGACTGAACTAAATAGCATCTTAAATGCAACTCGTTTTCTTTGAAATGCAAGCAAGCGCGAAAAAAATGTTTCTGTACAAGTCTTTCATTTTAAATATACTAAAACGCCGCTCAGTGAAAGCCCTTCCTGTATTTACCCAAGCGTTTACTTTCAGTAAAAATATACTGACGAAAGGAAGGCTCAGAACTCAGAGTTGTAAGACAAACTGGGGCGATGCATGTAGGTCAGTCCATGTGGTCGCAGGTTAAATTATGCATGTAACTGCAGCGGCTGTCGATAACTCGGTACTGGTCGGAATAAATTGAATGAAGCCCGTCTTTCAAGCAAAAATGGCGATTTATAGCAGGGTAAATGCTGCTGGTAAAATCAAAAAGGCTACTTTAATCACGAACGTGTTGTTTTGGCAAAGTATTGTCAAACAAGAATATAATAATTTATAATAAATTTAATTTAATACCTAGGAACTTACCTAGAAATAAAAAATATTATTAAGAATAATGTATGGTAATGTATAGCTGCTATAACCTTTAAAAATATATATATATATATTTGTACGCCGTTGACGCGGACATAGCGATCTCTTTATATTTACATCTTTTACACCTATTTTTAACAAATAAAAAAAACTTTGACTTCGACAAAATTACGTAGAAAAAACAAAACCTTGCTTTATCGTCCATTGAGAAAAGTTTTCCATACTTTAATATTGTCAAAGCACAACTTAGAGCCCCATTAACAATAATTACGGCATTCAAAAGTTGATAAAGTGCACTACAGAAAGCACTTTTCTCCAATCTGGTTTCATGACTTGCTTGAAATTAAAAGGAGCTCAGAACGTGCCTCTATTGTTCAGTATGAATTGCCAGCTCAATGTTTTATGTATTTGGATTAGAATTAATGAGACGAATATCAGATTTAAAATACTCCCATTATGCCCAATTTGGGAGTGCCCTCCGTTCGGAATAAACTGCTTATTGGCTGAGATGACGATGATATCCAAATGGACTATAAATTACAACCACAATTGCCGTTAAACTTGGCTATTGATGGCCTTGCAATTAATTCAAAGTCTTTAGCTCACCATCCGTCTATGCCCAAACTCAGCACAATCGAAAAGATAGATAGTCCTAGTTTGCAGAATTCCTTTCCAGGGGGAAATTTACGAGCTCTCGATATTCCAGAACTATTCGACAAGCGGAATTTTAAACAGAATAACTAAGGTAATAAAATTGTAGCGAACTGCGTACCGTGTACTACATAACAATTTAAATATACATATCTTGTTATAGAACCGGTCTCTTTGTGGGATGTTTTGCAGTACCGTGGTTTCAGTGTTCTACGGAACTCCACACTTTCAGGAGTTCCGTAGCTTTGTCCCGTGATTTGAATGAAATAAACGTTTGTTATAACTTTGTAATGAGCAGGTACATCACATTTTCTGCTTTATCAAAAGTTTGCATGATGTTGTAATTAACTTTTTCGTTTTTGCTCGTCAAATAATTTTCATAAGCAATTTTCCATACCATAAAAGTAAGAACTGGATTTTACAAAATAACTTCACTAACGAGGGTAATGAAAAAGCTGTATTAAATAACTTCGTTATAAAACGAGAGGTCGTTTGAAACAAGTAACATTATATTTCCCTGTCTCATATGATACAGTTAAAGCTTTTATATGTCGCTCATTACCGCAATAGATGAGACCTACGCCATAGAGGAAGACATTGCAGTCGCAGCTCTAAGACACCCGACGGAAATTAAAGTTTAGAGGAAACGTTCACATCATCTCATTTTATGTCACCCGCTCTTACAAACAGCCTTAGTCGCGAAAACTTTCAATTTGAGGAAAAATTCACCACTTATTTTTACGCGGAACTAGCGGTGGTATAACTCTTGCATTTTTGGGCTCCTATTACGGGACGGAAAATATTTCCTAGAGTGTCGTAAAACGTGAATGAAATGTGTGTGTGCAGTTTACTAACATGCATCAGAAAAAAGCCTTTGATTAGTTTATGGAAAACCACCAATTCACCTGCAGAAGGTGTTTATTTTTCCGATTGATTATGTAACATACGCTACGTTCATAGTTTTGTCGTTTTATGCCAGTTTTCACAAACACTAAATGGATGGTTGGCGAAAAAAACGACCAGAGGTCCACATTATCCCTGGAATGAAAGAGCTGGATGTCATAGAGAGAAGCGTTTGCCCAGCTGTGGGATGGTGCATGCTAACAGTAAATGAATAAAATGTTGCTGTTGGATCATATTCATATTTCGGAATTCATTTAGCAGTCGCCTAGTGTTGGTCTAAACATTAATGTGAAAAGACGAAGTCAAAAAATGTAAATGGATAAACAGTTTTTCTTCAATCACATTTTTGTACAACAGAACTTGTCAGAGCAATCATTATATGGTGCCATGAGAACCATGACGCCGAAAGTTGGGAACATAGTGCACCTTTGTTACAAATCTAAAAATAACCCTACACAACTTACCGTTCATTAAAATGAAATGGATTATAGGCAAGGTGCCCGTACAATCACTTGAAGCACTTGAACCGTCTACTGGGTGGAGTGCCGCGTGGGATACGAGCTATTCGACACATAAGTAGTTCAAGTATTCACTATTACTGCAAATAGAACGGTACAGAAGAACCATGATTTCAATTGAGGGGTTGAAAGTGTGTTCTACAACTATGCTAGACTGTTATGATCGAAACTTGTATGATGCACTCCTTTCTCGATTGAAGAAGATAAAAATTGATCACCCCCTGCCCAGGCTAGTTACAAAACCCCAGACCCCATCGCTTCTCCTGATCTAACCCACTCTACCCCTTCAAATGTGACAATATTCAACATAGGTAACTTTCTTCCTGTCTCTTTGCAAGACAGTAATTTTTTTTTGGCATACCAGTAAAATGTTACGCAAGAAAGAAACTTTACTAGTTATAGCTAGCTCTCTCTTAAATTGTTTTTTATCTATTGTTTTTATTAATGAATAAAGTTATTGCTTATTCTGTAATTTAAGAGGGAGCTAGCTTTAGTTAGTAACGTTTCTTTCTAGCGTACCATTTTTCAGGTATGATAAAAAAAAAATTAAAAAAAAATATGTTGAGGTACTCAGAAGGTAGTAAATATTTATAAAGAGATAAATTAGTTGTGTTGTCTCGAACTATGAAAAAAAAGTGGTCGTGACATCCTGATGTCAGAATGTCAGACCACTTTCTTGTTTTTTCGCTGTCAGTTGAGGTACTAAATATTTGAAATTGGGTATCAAATAGTAGCAAAAAGGTAGTGGATTTTGGTATTTTCTAAACATCAAATATCTCTATTGGTCCAGGGGTTCTGACGCTTTCAGAAATTCGTAAGTTAATTCTTAAGGTTTGATACGAAAATCTCAAACAATGTAAATTATCGCCATGCTTGAAATTGACTATGTTACTGACCGATCCTTCTGAATCTAGTTATTTTCCCTACTATTTTCCCTACTACCTCAACTAACAACAAATACTCCTAGGTAAATGTATTACGTGTGATAGAAAAGCACATTTACATTACCCAGCTTTCTGCATTGTTACCTTTGACATCTTATTTCCTAGTTATTTTCTTTGACACGTTAATAAAGAAAAGTTAGACAAGAAGGAAATATGACGGAAATCGCGTTCTAGAAGCCACTATTATGAGAAAGATTCTCATGTTTGTTTGTCAAAGTTCTTTGAGGTTCTAAAGGAAATACATGGACTTATAATCTTAGATATTTATAAGTACAGTCGCTCCATGAAAAATACTGGTATTCTGCTGCATCCGGTAAGATTGGAAGCTGACCCCAATGAATTCGGGAAAAGGCTAGGCAGATGATGATGCACTAAGAAGAGTGAGCTCACACAACCCGTATGGCACAAAAGATAAGATTTTACAATGAGTGAACCAGACAATAAATACTATTTAAATGTCAATGAAAAAGAAACATGTCACAACTACAACCAAGGCAATTTTAGTCATATTCACCGTAGAAAGTTTCCATAAAGCACATGGTGTTTGTGAAAGCGGCCGAAATTAATAGAGTCCCTGAACACAGACATAGACGATAGACGTCAAAAATTATCCGCAAACCTTAGCTATTTGTCCTCAATTCCCAAATAGTACAAATCTTACACTTCTCAATCCTACGAGAAGAATCTTAATGTTACAGACTGTATATATACAACGTATCTTTGTTTCTAGTATGTAATAACTATGTGCGAGAGTTATTTGGCGTACATGCCTCGCGAACCGCACCGCACTATATGTGGACCTATCTAATCTAACTTGAGAAGTTAAACTGCGCTCTATTTCTCAAGAACGAATAGTATTAACGACATCTTCACTCGGTGTTACTTAGATAATTTTGGCAGTAATTTTGTTTCTATAACTACCGTCATAGGTACAACAATCTAGAGTAGCTGATCATTTTCTAAGCGGTGCGTTTTTTGGAACTTTTCTTTACAAATAACTAGTGACCCGCCCCGGCTTCGCATGGGTGCAATATAATTACATAATGGGTGTAACAAGAACTGTAAAGACACTTTTTATATCCATCATTGTGATCATTTTTTTGTTCCGGGAACCTTCTAGTTAAGGAGATATTGAGGGTCAAAGTTCCAACTTTTCACAAGTTTTTAGTCTTATAACTTAACTTTAAATATCTCCAGAACCCTTGAACTATTCAATGCAGCACAGTCTTTTGAGTGTGTTACATTGAGTTTTACCGAAAAAAGTGATTTTTCACCGCAAAAAAAAAGTCGCTTACCAGTAAAATTTTTTGCGTAGGGTTACTTAGTTTGATGTACAGAATACTTGGTTGACGACTTCGTGAAGTATCCGTTTACACATTGTATAAACCTTTCTCTTGAATCACTCTATCTATTGCTGAAAACTGCATTAAAATCCGTTGCGTACTTTAAAAGATCTAAGCGTACAAACAGCGGGAGCGACTTTGTTTTATACTATGTAAAGATTTAGGATTCAAAAACTACGACATTTTGATACATAAACCAACAGTGTCACTTACTTTGGACAGAAAACCACCGTAATTGTCCGTTCTAATATAATAATGTGAAAGGAACTCTGTCTGTCCGGCTTTAATTTACCTTCTCAACGACTTTTGATGAAATTAAACATAAAGATGGACCGTAAACTGGGTTACGAAAAAGGTGAATCTTTTTGCTGGCAGTTAGTTCCCGTAGAATAATTTCCTAACTCCAAGTGTGCGAGGCCAAAATAAGAAACGCAAAAGCTAATTGATAAAAATGTCTGTACCTAAGCGCACAAGTTACGACTGAGCATAATCATAACAATATTATCATTGAAATGGAAGCAATAAGCAAAACCGATAATTTTTTTCCTGTTTATAAAGTTATTTAATAACGGTTTCCTCTAATAGTATACGCTATCTGTACCTAACAGTTGTCAGATATAGTGGAAGCTTGCAGTGGGCAGCACGAAGGTCAAAGGATATCCGTTCAAAAGTCGTGTTTTGAATCACCTGCATTTATTTATGCACTTTAGTTTCGCGTCACATGGTTCGAGGTTAAGCAGTGCTTGTCGAGGTCGGTCCGTGGATGAGTGGCCATCATTATATACCGAGTTGCCTCCGTTCCTCGGAAAGCACGTTAAGCCGTTGGCGTTGTTCCCGGCCATCATTTGCGGAACATTGACAGTTCTTACAAATAGTTAGAAACTTGAAAACCTGACAACCAGGCTTACCTATTTCCCAGGAACTGGGTTGTGGTGGTCAGATAGGCAGGCGCTCCATGTAAAATACTGTTATCCAGCTGTATGCGGTTACACTGGAAGCCGACCCCAACTATTTAGGAAAAGGCTAGTAGAGTAGACTTTTTTTTAATATATTAAATGGGCTTACTCTAGACCTCAATCTAGTCCTGAGGACATAGATAAGGTCGACGATGAAACGAGCTAACCCAAAAGAAGCCTATTAACTCGCGACTTAAATAGATTGGGGTCATATAAACTTAGACGATGATTTATACACATTTTGGACACAATAAACGTCCTTGCATACAATACAGTAGCCGGACTATACTAGGGGCTCTCAAAACAATCGTATTGTGGTTTTGTTTTTGTTTGCTTGATTGCACAGTAGCGTTTGAAAATTCCTTCTTTGTTTTAACAAAAGCTGTTTTGATTCCGCTGCACGTTTATCCGATAGCACACCATTCACAATATTGTACAATGTATTAGCTACTAGCTTGTGCTGGCGACATTTGCCGCTGAAAATTATACCACGGGAACGTAGTACTGCGATATAAAGTATACTACGTCCTAACCCAGGTCATATTTATAGTTTCAAAAACGAAATCATTTATTAAAAGAAAATTTGTGTAAATGTATTTCTTAATTTGACCATCTATCATCCGAATGCGCATGCTACGCGGACTCCAAATGCGATAGGTACCCAGATTGCACAGAGGTCTGCCATTCTTCTTTGATCGAAATTCGATCAGCCGTTAAAGCGGGAAAAAGTTACGGACAGACAGACTAAAGAAATTAACAGTCAGTGCTACCAGTTTCTTCCGCATTTACAATGTAAAGTATGGATTGTTTACAATCGGATCAGAATGTCAAAAAAATATGTTAAAAATGTTCTTTATTTTTGTAAATTTATTGTGAAAAACACCTAAACACGTTAAAAATAACTTATGTTTAAAAACGAGATGAGTCCAGTGTTCCCTATCCGACTACTCTGCGAAGAAACAAACTCAGAGATCACAGACATTTAATCTTGGCCAAGTCATATGAGGACCATGTAGATTATAGTGTCTGAGATGGTGATGTTCACATTTTGCATCCAGTATTCCTTTAGTTAGGAATTAGCCCCAACTAATATTGCTTGTGGTCCTAAGAGACGGGTAGGATAATATCAACATGGGCAACGGCATCTGCCTCGGTACTAATAACATTATGCTGCGGTCAACAATCCAATCAACCGGGGGGATTATGCCGATGTCTCTGCAGGATAGTTTGTTGTAGCGGTCTACTCAGGGCTGCGGTGCTTACTAATGTATATTGAGAAGATGTGACCGCAGGCAACTATAAGCTGAAGCTTATGTGGAACTTCAAAAACGAAGATTGGTCAAATAATATTGTTATTGGCTTTTGGTCGAGTTTTCGCCCGCTTGAAAGTTTGAAATTATGCCACAAGAACGCGTCCTATCGGGATAAAAAATAGAGAAATATGTTATGTCCTATCTCAGGTCATGTTTTACCTGTGGTGAATTTCATCTACATCCATTCTACCGTTAAGGCGAAAAAAGATTACAGGCAGACCAAGTTATTCTCGCATGTAAAATATTGGTATCATCCAAGAAAGAGGATTCGGAGAGGTTCCAAGAAATTAATTTAAAAAAATACCAAGAACCGAGATTAATTTCCGGATTTGACCTACCTAATAAAGAGGAAGATTTAGTTCCAAATAAAAAATGACATTTGTTTGGGGTAATTACTTGTCTATCAGTGGCTATCAAGGAAGACAGTGAGAGCTTAACCTAATTACTTCCTTGCCTGACAACTGGCCATTGATGTTGAAAAGTAGGTAATAAACCTATTTTGGTTATTCCATCTTCCAATCCATTAAGGGAAACGAGCATATGAATGGAGCCCTCATTTGCGAAATGACTTACCCCAATTAATGTATTTTGGAGTATTAATTTGTTTCCTATTGGATTTGTTTTTGGGAGCTTCGATCTATAACTAGGCCATCATAACAATTTTCTTTCAACGGTATTCAGAATTATGAACTAGGAACATTTTCAAAAAAATCGTCACGTTTTTGAAGCATTCATAGCTGTCCAGAATAACGACCAAAACCTGTATGTTTTTATTCATTTTTGTCGGGAATCTGTCTGCTGCAATCAAATTCCGAATCCACTCCAGATTTTCCGCGTACTGAAATTTTCCGGAATGCAGTGTTGCATATAGAACGTGTTTGCTAATGCCATGGATACCGCATTAACATGCGAATTCACGTAGCGACAATTTCTGGTTCATTTCCAATAAATTCCAGAGCTTTAATAGCTGGGACTATGTATGAATGCCACATGGTCAGGGCGATATCGAAATGCCTATACATTAGGGATCCCACTTTATGGACTGTCCCTAATGTCCAATGGTACTAGTACAGTTTTG
This sequence comes from Noctua pronuba, assembly GCA_905220335.1. Taxonomy (NCBI): domain Eukaryota; kingdom Metazoa; phylum Arthropoda; class Insecta; order Lepidoptera; family Noctuidae; genus Noctua; species Noctua pronuba. Next base: position 16,595,334 of record LR999904.1, on the reverse strand, counting down.
AGGACCTTATGAACGCTACTGACATTGCGTGAGTAGCGTCAGCTTCTGGGACTGGTCCCAACTCATCTAAAGAGAATGTGGTTTGACTCGAAAAGAAGAACAATTATTGCATTGTTGAAAAAATTCTCAGCGCTGAATCAAGCGTTGATAAATCCAACAGAGCGTTTTTATTTAGACTTTTAAACGTTGGTTAGACTTAGTGAAAAAGGGTTTTGATAGCTCTGCAGCTACTCGTACACTTGCTATATCAACTAGACCGATAGTTTTATGTCCAAGACTTATGAGCCTCACTTTTATCACCCGCTAGGTACTCAAACTCAAACTCAAACTCAAACTCAAAGCATTTATTTCAAATAGACCCATGACAGGCACTTTTGCATAGTCAAAAATAAGCTACCTACAGTCCCGCCACAGGCATAATAACTGTGAATGGACTGTAGTTGCCCATTCGAAAATAGTAGATCTCATGGAGAAGAATGGGCAAGAAACTCCATGGACACTCTTTTCAAATCAAGTTATATATTACATAGTCCTGGGTACAATATTGTTGCTTCTATATGTGAGCACAGTGTAGAGATAGGAAAATAAAACAAAGCTACAGTTAAAACCATAAAGATTAGGATAAGCCCTACTAACCATAATAGAAAGTCTACATGGTACTCACACTTACAAAAACTCAAATAATGCTTCTAATTTATATAAAACAATAGTTATCAAAGTAACTAAGTTTCCAAACGAGAAAAAAAATAAAAGAAATGATGAAAGAACTAAAGGGGGAGCATCTCTTCCAAACATTAAAATCTTAGTATGTGAACCCAAGTGGCAGTGGAGCAGGACCAGCATTGAGCCAAGCATTTTTATCTACGATATACTCTTCTAACTTATAATATGCTCGCTTACATAGTGTTTGTTTTATGCATTTTTTAAATTTCTTCTCATTAAGTTGTAAAATGTCAAGTGGTATTTTATTGTAACATTTTACACAGTACCCCATAAAAGATGTGCGTACTTTTGACAATCTGAAACGTGGTTGATCTAATTTGTCCTTATTTCTAGTATTAATATTATGCCTGTCGCTTATTTTACTAAAAAGATGAATGTTTTTCCGAACAAACATAATGTTTTCATAAATATATTGACAAGGTACCGTCATGATGTTAATCTGTTTAAACAATTCTCTTAGAGACTCGCGTCTGCGTAGGTTATAGACGGCTCTTACAGCCCTCTTTTGCAGAATAAATATGGAGTCAATATCTGCAGCCCGACCCCACAGCAGAATACCGTAAGACATGATGCTATGGAAGTAACTAAAATAGACCAGTCTCGCGGCATCCACGTCTGTTAATTGCCGGATTTTACGGACAGCATAAGCGGCTGAACTTAGCCGCCCTGCAAGTGCTGTTAAGTGAGGACTCCATTGCAGTTTCGAGTCAAGCGTAATCCCCAAGAAAACTGTATTTTCGACGAATTCGAGTATCTCCTTGTTCAATACAACGTTACATTCACTACTTCTTACATTCGGTAACGCGAATCTTATGCATTTAGTTTTCTTCCCATTTAACACTAAATTGTTTACAGTAAACCAGTTATGAATCTTAAGCATAGCGGTATTTATGTCGTCAAAATCTTGTGCACGTCTGTTAACTTTAAAAATCAGTGATGTGTCATCAGCGAATAACACCATTTGAGGTCGACTTTTCAGTAACTGAGGTAAATCATTAATATATACTATGAAAAGGAAAGGGCCCAGTATTGAGCCTTGCGGTACCCCCATTTTTACTTTTAATCCTAACGAATTTACGCCATTTATTTGTACTTGCTGCATTCGATCATTTAAATATGATTTTACTAAGCTAAGTGCTTGTTTTCCTAGTCCGTAATGCTCAAGTTTCAGCAACAGTGTGTCGTGATCCACGCAATCAAATGCCTTGGATAGGTCGCAAAAAATGCCTATTGCGTCTTTTGCCTCCTCCCATGCATTAAAGATGTGCTTTAGCAAGGTGACACCGGCGTCAGTAGTGCAACGGCCTTTGGTGAAACCATATTGTTGATCGTGTAAGATGTAATTTCGATTAAAATGATTGAGCATTTGATTTAGCATCACTTTTTCAAACACCTTGCTGAAAACCGGCAAAATAGATACGGGTCTATAATTATTTGTGTCTTTGCTGTCTCCAGATTTAAAAAGTGGTATAACTTTACTATACTTCATCAAATCCGGAAATACCCCTTGGTCTACACATAAATTAAATATTAAAGCTAAATAGGGAGCTACTGTCTCAACAATCGATTGACAAACTTTAGTAGACATACCCCAAAGGTCTTCAGTAGTTTTTATTTTAATTTGCTTAAAAGCCTTCATAACGACCATAGGGTTTATATGTGAAAATTTAAATTCAACAGGACAGGCTGAAACATTCTCTTTCAATAAATTAATGGCAAGGGATGGCGAAGAATCTAGCGTTTCTGTGGTTTTGACTGGAATATTGGTAAAGAACGTTGCGAACTCCTGAGCAACATCGACATTTGCGCTAATGAGCCCTCGGGAAGAGTCCAGTGTGTAATCAGTGTTGTGTCTTTTGTTTCTATTAGTTTCATTGTTTATAATTTTCCAAACTGTTTTAATCTTGTTGTCTGCAGATTTCAACTTGTTGCTAATAAATAAGGCTTTAGCTGCTCTGCAGGTATTTTTGAAAATTTTAGAAAAAGTAGCAACATACTTATTAAACGTTTCCGTATTGATATAAGGCTTAAGGCCATACAATTCAAAAAGTCTTTCCCGACTTTTTCTGATGCCTTTAGTTGCCCAGTCACTGAATAAAAACTTCGGGCAGATAGTTTTAGTTTTCTTCTTAAAGGTATTATTGAATTCAGTTTGCACTAATGAAAAGAATTCTTCATATATAGTATTAACATTCTTCATATTTAGGCCCTGCATACCTAACTTGTCAATTAAAGTGCTATTAAATGTGATCAAGGCACTGGAAGTTATTGGTCTAGTACAGTAATGTAATAGGGATAACGTTCCTATAGCTAGATCTTCTGAAAGCTTATATCTGAAAAAGGTTTTATCCCTCGTAACTTTATTAGGAGATGGTGAGGGCATTTGAGATATTAACACAAGATGACAAAAACGACGACGTTGATGTAAATCAATTTTACGCTTATTTCGGCGATGTGTTTACATTTTATGAGCGAAATAATGTGGCGCTTTTTTCTATGGAAAAGAATATGACGAAAGGAAACTACTATTACATTTGAAGTTCTCTGCATCAGTCATTTGTGTCAACCAATAATCCAGTAATTGCAACAAAATCGATTTTTCGACAAAAACGGAACTCTTACTCGCAAACATTATTTAAAAGAGAAATGAAATCCTTACCTACCTACTCCAAATAAATTCAACATGAAATTAGATTAAGTGTGGCGGCAAAAAAAATGTTAAAATAAATCTCCTTTCGCATCGTGGCGGACATTTTTTAATTAAAATTCTGCTGCCGCGATGCACTGAATGGTTCCATTTTTAAATTAATTTCTTTCAGCATCTTATCGCTGGCCTGACACCCGTTCTTTACATTAGTTAGGGGTGTAGTGGGGTATTTGCGTCGGATTCCAGCCGGTCGGCCTTTGCAGGCGGCGGAATACCTAGTTAAAATCGTTGATACCCTGCGAACTCTCACCAGTGGCTCCAAGTAGCTGTCTTGCACGCAGCGGCCACACCCCGGTAACCACGTCGGCTCGTGGGCTAAACCTGGTAGAGAGGGGCTTAAGTGTTTCGGCACTCAAGTCTTGCGGTTGCTCCCCGCATAGTGCATAGGGTCTGTCTCGGCCGCATTGGCAACCCACCTACGGTGGCGAGGCAGCTAGGCATTGTGGAAGGCCTTAAGGGCGGCGATAGGAGACATTTAGTTATCGTTTGGCCAGACACTGCATCTAGCTCTCCTCCAGTCGTAACGGTTTCCGTTCCACTGGATAAAGGAGGGTACGGACGAGGGAGTGCATCTGTGTCTGCGCGCACACTTATGCACTATAATATATCCTGCGTACATGACTGCTTCCGTAATAATGGCTTTCGATTATTAAAGACCTATGGCGATGGACAGAGGTAGAGAGGTCTGGCTGTACTGCAAGCTGGGCTTTGTCTGATGTCTGCACATAGGCGGCTCAAGGAGAGTGGTCGTTTTCGTGCTGCAATTTGGGTGACAGTGCGGATTGGGCAGCACATTGAGTGACGAAGCAGCCCTATTCAGGGAGGCACTGCTTCCCCCGCTTAGCCGGGGAGGGGACTAGAAAAGGTGTCCCAAAAATTGTTCACCCTTCTTATCCGGGTGGTAGTAACCGCGGCTGCCAGTGCAACCCTTACTTCGTGGTCGACGCTACAATAATAATTATATAAAAACGTCAAGTATGACATTTGGTGCGTGGAATGTACGCACACTTCTGGATCGGGATAATAATCTATGCCCTGAGCGTAAGACAGCAATTGTAGCACGTGAGCTTGCTCGTTACAATATAGGCATAGCTGCACTCAGCGAAACGCATTTGGCTGACGAAGGAGAACTGGAAGAACGAGGCGGTGGTTACACTTTCTTTTGGAAGGGGACTGCTGCGTCTGAGCCCAGACGCTCAGGGGTAGGTTTTGCAATTAAGACAACGATAGCTAAGAAATTAGATGAATACCCAGTTTACATTTCTGATCGAATAGTATCATTACGCCTACATCTAGATAATGGTAACTATGTAAATTTAATAAGTGTTTACGCACCCACCATGACTAATCCAGACGAGGTTAAGGACAGGTTTTATGAAGAATTGGCTCAAGTTCTTGCTAAAATCTCGCCTAGGGAACAAATACTAATCCTGGGTGATTTTAATGCTAGAGTTGGGCGTAACTTCGAAGCGTGGCCCAGTGTTTTGGGTAGACATGGAATCGGCAATATGAATAGTAACGGGCAATCACTACTCAGTCTTTGTGCCCAGTTCAGTTTATCCATTACAAACACGCTATTCAGACTGCCGATGAAACACAAGGCCACGTGGATGCACCCTCGTTCCAAACACTGGCATCTTATTGACTACGCGATTGTTCGCCAAAGAGACATACCCCAAGTTAGAATTACACGTGTAATGCGAGGTGCAAGTTGCTGGACAGACCATAGGCTGGTTATTACGAAGCTAAAACTTCGGCTTCATCCTCCTCGTAGATCGCCCCTAGTAAGAACCACTTGCTTAAATGTAGAGAAACTTCAGAATCTCAATACGAGGGAGGAATATGTCCATGCTCTTAATTCTGCACTGGATACTACTACTGCGTCGGATGATGAACTTCATGTTCGATGGCAAGACTTCTCTTCTCGTCTACTGGACACCGGTTCTCAGATACTAGGCATAAAAATGCGCAAGAACGAGGACTGGTTTGATGAGAAGAATGAGATTTTGGCAGAAGCTTTGCAAAAGCACCGAAATCTGCTAAAACAACAAAATCGCAGTAGACCGTACAGTACCGTAAACAACATCAAACAGAGTAGTTCTGGATTGCGGAAATTAACTAGGGGTATTAAGGACAAGTGGTGGCTCGAAAAAGCCGAATACATTCAGTGGCTATCGGACACAAAACAACTTGGTGCATTCTATGGGGAGGTGAGGAACCTGATTGGCACAAGCCATCGTGTTAATGTGCCTATTAAGTCACGTGATGGTTCTGAGCGTTTGTCATCTAAAGACGAAGTGCTTGTGCGCTGGGCACAGCATTTTAACGACCTTCTCAATTTAGATCGCTCAGCAGATATGACATATATTCTAACTATGTCCACGCTACCCACAGCCACTGGGCTAGACGAGCCCCCAACTATAAAAGAAGTCCAAGATGCCATCAACCATTTACACAACAAAAAGGCGGTTGGTGTTGATAACATCCCAGGGGAGCTGCTTAAGTACGGGGGTGAGAGACTGCATGAAGTCATCAGGGATCTCTTCGTGAAAATGTGGAATGAAGAGTGTGTGCCAGACACTTACAAAGTATCTCGAATAAGCGCCTTATATAAGAACAAAGGCGACCGATCAGACTGCAACTCTTATCGTGGAATATCGCTGCTGTCTACCCCTGGAAAAGTATTTGCGAAAATCCTTCTCAACCGTCTTATTCCGTTATCAGAAACAATCCTTCCAGAGACCCAATTTGGCTTTCGTCCTGACAGAGGGACCTGTGAAGCTATATTCTCTGTTCGCCAGCTTCAAGAAAAAAGTAAAGAACAAGCTCGACCCCTATTCCTCTGCTTTGTCGATCTTGAAAAGGCATTCGACAGTGTTCCCCGGGAAGCTCTGTGGGCTCTATTGATAAAACTAGGATGCTCTGAAAAATTTGTTAGGATGATACGACTTCTGCATGACGATATGTCTTGTTGCGTCGCGGTAAAAGGCGAACAATCAGACTTTTTTAATGTCACTTGTGGCGTAAAGCAGGGATGTGTTCTTGCGCCAACTCTCTTTGCTCTGTACTTTGCCGTCGTCATTCGAGAAACCCTGAAACGTATTTCAGAAGGCATTCGGATTCGTTTCCGAACCGATGGCAATTTATTCAACCTTGCCAGATTGAAAGCCCGAACAAAAGTCTCTTATACCACGATTACAGAGATAATGTACGCTGATGACCTATGCTTCGTGGCGGACACTTGCGACAGTTTGCAGGCGCTGATAGCAGGCCTCAATGACGTTTGTTGTAAGTTTGGTCTTTCAATAAACGTCAAAAAAACCGAAGTTATGGCTATGAACGTAGACGAACAGCTGTTAGTTCCTGACATCCTAATCGGCAGTGGCAAGCTGAAACAAGTAGAAAGCTTCAAGTATTTAGGCAGCATAATTACCAGTAAAGGGGATCTCGACGCAGAGGTTAATCAGAGAATATGTGCTGCAGCAGCAGCTTTTGGCAAATTGCAGCCCAAAGTTTTCGGTTCGCACGATCTGAAGCTGACTACCAAGATCTCTGTGTACATGGCAATAGTTCTACCCAATCTTCTTTATGCGTCGGAAACGTGGTGTCTCTATCGTAGACATATACGGACCTTGGACAAATTCCATCTTAAATGCCTCCGAAACATCATGAACATCAGATGGTCGGATCGTATTAGAAATACGAACGTCTTAAGGCAAGCCAAGGTCCTTGGCATAGAGGCCTACTTGATGAGACGTCAGCTAAGGTGGTGTGGGCATGTCTCTAGAATGCACGAAGAGAGACTGGCGAAGCGCATCTTCTATTCTGAACTCCAGGAAGGAAAACGGAAACGTGGTGGTCAATTTTTACGTTTCAAGGATGTTCAGAGTAGACACTTCAAAAGATGCGAAATTGACCCCTTAGTATGGGAAAAGCAGGCACAAAATCGGCCCGAGTGGAGACGTCGTGTGCATCGGCAGGTCAACGCCTTCGAAGAGAACAGAAGGACGCAGCTAGATTTAAAGCGGGATAACCTTAAAACCAGGCCACCTGCAGCTATACCCTACAATTTCATCAATGGTGTTCTGACATGTCCGCTTTGTGCTCGGAATTTTTCGACCAAAGTTGGGTATGCAAGTCACTTAAGAGCACATGATAGAGCAGCACATCAAAGCTCTCGACAACCTCCCTAGAAAACCATTGAATGCAGTCGCTGTGGCCGAAATCGGCTAGATGGCATCATCATCATCACATTAGTTAAATGAATGAACGAGCTGTTTAGATATTTCACGTAATCAAGGGATCCCTTTCATCACACAAGTGCCTCGTGAACTGCCTGAATGAATACTTAGAGGCATAAGATCTTGTTGAATAAATGAATTAATTATCACACCCTATTTTTTATTCCTTTTATTCATGCTGGCCATTCATTTGAAAGCATTCCAGGTAGAACGCAGATAAAAATGAGACCACAATGGAAAAAGTGCTCGTGCACATTTGTTCAAGTTGGACCACAACACAAATTCTTTTCCTGTTACCTAGGTATTAATTAAAAGAATAATGAGATAAACTTAATCTCTGTAACTTAATTCATTATTCAGGTTAGCAACTTCAAAAGAGCTCATGAATTCTCTTCTTCGACGTGTTTCCTTATCATTGTTAGTTGTATGAAGTAAACTTATAATATTATAATTAATTTGACTTCAATTATTGGTCACAATCATAAAATTTTGTTAGGTTGTATTTTGTATATCGATCCCCATCAGGTCTGCGGAGTTTCGCTGGATAATTTAATTTGACTATATTAAAAGTGGTATTTTCCCGACTCGACATTGAGTTATCGGAATGATGTGGCATGCAGCCGAATTCCCAGAATCCAGACAGTGTGCATTGTGTGCAACTGTTCCTAGATATGGAATAACTCGGACACAATTTCCATTTAATTCAACAACACTATTGTATTCCAAAGCTATCTAAGTTAATATAACAGAAATGGAACTAGGAGGAACTTCAGAAATGTAAAACCAGCAGCCTAACTTATTACATCGTGAAGCTATGCTTCAGAATGTAAAAAGTTAGGCCTCAAAGGTATGCTTCTAGCTGAAACATATGACTTATTCATCTTTAAGCTAGCGCTTTCACGATCTAGTTTTAAAACGGATTATCCGACTGGATGGCAAGAAAGGAGACGTCTGATGAGATGAATGAGATTAATAGAGAAATATGGAAGAAGAAAACATGCTGCGCCGACCCCAAATGAATTGGGATAAGGGCAAGAGAATGATGATAACCGTCTGGATGTGGCCTAGTAGGTAATATAAAATAAAATAAACCTGCTAGATCACACAGACAAAGTAAACTTGAATTTGTGTTAATACTCTAATTGTGTTTCCCATCTTTGTCACCAGACGGTAGTTCAGTCAGTTTCAGTACAAATCAAAGTCTACGTTAACGCAATCGAATAGGTGTAAAAACTCGTTCAAGACCCACAATATTTACCAGTTTAAGCAGCAGACCATATGTTACTCTGTCCTTGGCCCTCTCTGCTGTGGTAGGTATAATAAGGATGCAATTGCAGGTTGTAGTAGTTGCACCCACTTAAAATGTTAAAAATGTACCAATATATTGACATTGGTAATTTAAGTTAATAACTAGGTCCCTACCTACTTTCTTTGTTCTGTCGTGTCTTATTTAGTCTATCTCCTTTTATTTAAGTAGGTAGGTAATAATATTTTAGAAAGCCCTTAGGACCTTTGACTTTCTCAAACTTACTTTTAATGGCTTTTCAACAGAACTTTCGAGCTTTGCATGTTGGAGAGATGAAAAGGGAACAATTTTAGATGGTTTATAGGTATTTGTTTCGGTAATCTTATGGTCATTTTCACAACTTATTTATACTAAAAGTAGTTAACTTTTCAGGAAGATAGTTTCATACGAATGTCTGTTTGTTTTATAAAAATAATGCCTAAGTATTCTAACACTACGTAGCCTAATTTACCCCACTTCCGAAAACACAAAATGCATTACAAAATCCAATCAAAATCGTAGTAGCGAGTGCCGAAACAACAATTAATCTTATAATTGTTCTGGCAAGGTAGTTTTCTTCATTTCTCAATGGAATTTGCCGCTCCAAAGGCAAAAACAAAGGCTTGCACGGTGCCGAAATTACAAACACTAGACAGTTTCAGTCTTATCTGCAATTTGATTTCAAATGCGTTTATGTAACTTATTATTCAGGAAACTGGTGTTTATTTAGATATCCTAGAGCTGTGAAACCATCAGGTACCTACTTATGTGGATACTTATGTGGTTACTTTTACTTTGTGGATAATTGATGTCACCTGCTCACACATTAGCGATGATATTTTTGACAAGGTTCCTAAGCGAGGACTTAACAGAACAAGGGCTTGCGCACCTATAAGTACCGAAAGGTTATATTTTACCAAAAATGACTAAATTTTTGTAACATCTTTGAAGAAGTCATATGCCTTGATCTAAGTATTATTGATAGATATACCCCTAATTATTTTAACGACCATCGGCGTAGGTAGTCATTATACCTAGCTAAGATATGAAAGAGATTTATAACTTTACTGGGCGGCCTTTTAACTTCTGTATTTGTTGGATAATCCTATTTTCGGAATGCCAGAGCTATACGCAAATTGTGTGGGCCTGCCCTTTTCTTGAAAATGAATAACAGAAATCTATAATATAGTTTGAAGGCCTATAAAATCAAAGGCAGCTAAATTCAAGTCTATCAAATATTCAGGAAGCTCCAAAAACTGATATTATACATTTTTGTCAAGGCGATGATATTCTATATTATTTTAAACCAGATTTATAAAAGATGAGAATATTAATAATTAACTGAAATTATAAAAAAATAAAACTCCCCATATTACAGTAGGTACAGAGTGAACATAAACGCTTTTTAGTTTTTTTAGCGTAGGTACTTATAAAAAAACTTTGACTTCATAGGCCTCTGACAAAGGTGTTGCTGAAAATGTCAGAAATTAATATTTCTCGTAATTATCTGAATCTCGGAAATTTTGCTTTATAGGAACTATAAATAGCAAATCCATTACAAAGTGATATATTTTTTTCTAGGTAAGCACGCAAATATTTCAAGATCGCGAAAGTTCCTAAAACAATATAAAAATAACTAAAATGCAACAAGCTCAAAGCTAAAATCCTTTCGAGAAAAAAATAGGTCATTGGGTCGTCTTAGGCTTAGATTCCGTAGGTAGCTACGTCACATTTTATTGTGTGAAGAAGGATTTTTAATATTTTTTCAATAGGTACCTAGGTCGTAAAATTTTCCCACACAACTTAAACCTGTCCTAGAAAAACTATTAACAGGTATTGCGTACCTTCCTAAATAATATTTATTCGTTTCCCAAAGTTAATCCTGCAAAACATAAAAATAGGAATAGGTAAAGATACTTACAATATCAAAGTAAAATCCTTCGGACTTCTTTCGCACTTCGCTATATTTCTCACATCAATCCACTGAAGAGACAATTAAAAGTATTTTCATTATTAAAAATACTTTATGGCACATAAAATTGTGGTTGCGTTATTTTTCTAGCACCCAATAGTCCAGACCACCTGTTCAACAATTCAACTTTCGATCTTGCGAGAGGAGACCCGACGGCACACAAGCTGCGTCTAGCCGGCGTTTTTCAAATGCCGCTACAAACATTCCCGCGATATCCATTTTCCCGCCAAATTAATGAATTATTACACCTCCGAAATCAGACGGTGGACACTGCAGCAATAAATTGAACTTGTAAACTAGCTTTTTCATTTATCCGTGTTTTAACAGTTTCATTCATATTTTGGTATAATCCGGTCAAATTCAGGAGGAAGATCCATTCAGGTAATACTGTTAGGGAGATAAGTTTTCATTTTTGTCACATAATATAGCGCTTTTAGCGACATCTAGCGAAATAGTGGCACATTTTTTAGCATAGTTTACAGCGACATCTGTGAAATATACATCAAACGAAACTCGAATGTAAATCTTAGAACATTTGACATATCATAACATTTCATTTAGCATTTGACTATCGGGGAGGATAGTAATATTAAGATTGCACATTTCATTATTTTTCGTAGATTATATTTTAAATAAATAAAGGAGATGTCCGCTTTTTGTATGGACGTTGGTTTTTTATTCCGAGAAAAATCTAACCAGCATCAAAGTCCACTCAAATAAATACGACAAAAATATGGAACTTAGAACTACTGAAATAATATTTTTAAACCCCTCCATTTAAGAGAAAAATCATAAAATAATAATTGATGTTATTACTATTTTATTAGTTGTTGGCAACCCTTATAAAGCTCCGGCACTCTATGACAATGTCATTTTTGACAGATGCTTATACATGACACTGGCGTTAGAGATGTGCCAACTTAGGTTAAGACACACTTCAAGTTAACTCGAATTGAAATTAATGTGATTCGGGAGTTAGATAATATAGTACTATATGCAATTATTTTATTACCATATCAAAATATCAGGTATAAAAGAAGACATTTATTTTCTAAATGTATTTTAAATTAGAAAATAGATAATATAGCATAAAAGTGCTCTAGTTTCTTGGATAAATTGTTTTTATTGTCCTGAAAAATCGATTCTTCGATTAATTGATTTAAGATCGCACCCCTATCGGCTCAGCGCATGATTCGTCTGATCTGTCAGATGCAGACCGTCAATGTCAAAGTATCGTTCGTTCTCTCGTGCGTTATTGTTATCTTTCTGCTTTGCTGATTTTTTCGATTTTACTGACTTGGCCTTTTCACAACGGATTCTTCTGCTTTGCATTGGGAAAAGGACTGTTGGAAGCTGTGCTCATGTGATGACAATTGTCTGGTATCTTGGATGGGCTCGGTATCAAAATTATATATCCCCCCCCTGCCGTTTCCCGACAATATTTTAATAAGAGAAGACATTGAAAATGAAGAATATCAATAAATAAATACTATTTAAAAACTTGAGTTTTATTCATAACAAAACCGTACATTTGCGTTCAATTATAGCTTGGTATTAATCAATTTTTAAATAGCATAATTTTCGAAGGGCTTTTCATCCACACGGATCTCGATTTCCAGTAAATAAACGGAATTATTCTCCTAGGTATTTGAACAATGGTTTCAATCAGTATATAACATTATTATTCATTATCTTCTGCTGATTATAAGCTCTTGTGTAATATGCTGAAACATGCACTTCTTGCTTAGTTAAATATTGTAATTTACACGTGAACATTCAGTGAAGTCACCATGATTATACAGTGTGGTCCCAGATCTTGATGGATAATGCTATACATATTTGACTAAAATAATGTAATAGCGATTGTATTATTGTTTTATTTACATTGATGACAGACTAAATCGAAATCAAATATTGATTGACACTGACAGTAATGACAGTTCCCCTATGTCAATTTTGACAAGTTAACTTTTTTTTTGGGTGTGTTCACTTTATTAGCCTAGAAAATTAGAAAGGTTTGTTCGTTTTAGAAGTAAATTCTCACTAAAATAAAAAACGATTTAAAAAAAAATTGGAGGGCTTAAAAAATGTATGATATAGTTAGAAGCACTAGGTTTTGAGATGTCTTTCCAAATATATTTAACTTACCCTGGTTAGAATTATTAAATAATAAAAAACCATTTCCGGACATGTCCTTTAAATTATGCCAGTATAATGGAAAAATAATTGCTTCATTTTTGTGTAAAGGCAACACTAATCATTCTAATTTCAAATAGCGATTTGTCATTGGCCACCAAGGTCGCAAATTGTGTGTGCTGTCAGTTTGACACAAAATTTGACAATATGTTTTTTTAATATAAGGAAAGATTTTGACTGGTTGGTCTAAATTCTTCTATTTCAGTTCAATAATCTGACGGAATATTGTATTTTATTGAGCAGCTGTACTGTAATAATTTGGTACCGGTCCACTTCACAATCAATAGTTTAGTAGAGCTCCTAACCATTCTAAAACCCATGATGTTTCGACCTGTTTGCACAATAGGCCAAAGGATCTCATTCGAGAGGACCAGTAAGGAATTTATCAGGAATAAAGTGGTTCGACCCGCTTCTATCTTGAATCCGGCAGAAAAAATCAAACTTTACAACAAGGAGAATAAGGAACTGTTCGGGCCGTTGCTCGAGACGAACAAGCAGAAGAAACGTGCACAGAAAGCGGGTGGGGGTGAGTAATTTGTTTGTATGGTTTCAGCAACCTTGCTACTGAACGGATTTACTACTTTCTAAATGGCACTTATGGCAACCAGCTGTATGAGGAAGCCTCGAGTGCCTCACTCGAGCATAATCTGATCCCATTGTGTCGCTAATAACTGCGGTGTTAACAGTCGTCTTGACTTTAGACCTCAATTTATGCGTATAAACTACGTATCATAATAGCGTCCGAGTAGCACGTCTTGCCAATTCACATCATATGACATTTCAGTTTTGGCGCCGCGAGATACACACGCGCACGCATAACGCCGCTTTTATCTGTGTTACAGCTAAAATTAGAGCTTCACATCAAAACAACGGCGCGACTGCTACAAACGAAAATAAATTGAAATTCCTCGAAAGTACAGAGAGAAATGGTAATAGGCAGAGTCAGACGTTGACTGGCTATGTGAAGTATAACCCTGTGCTTGCTGTGAATGTGTTAAAGAACAAAATGTGGCAGAATACGAGGCACTGTGTGAATTTTGTTGGTGTTGTCTTGAATAATACTGTGAGAGGTGTAGCTACATCTGCATCATGTAATGCAGCCCGTAGCTCTCCTGCACAGCCCGGTTATGCCAGTGAAGACAAAATCCTTCAAATAAGGCAGCATCAGAATGACTTCACACAGCAATTCCCTGCGGTGACGCTGATCTTGAACAAAACTATGACTGATGAGTCTAAAGCTGCATTGGAGAAATGGAAACAAGAGAGGATCGCTGAAATGGGGGAAGAAGAGTTCAAAAAGTTCTATCAAGGTATGCATGACTTCATTTTCTTGAAAATTACATCATTTTGTTTTACCCTGAATCAAAGTTGGCAAGACTTTTATTCTGGGTCTTTATTTTTTACTGACCACTGGTCAGTAAATAAATAAAATTATCATGTACTTAATAGATTAAAACCTTTACTATTGACTAACATCCAGAAAGCTATTGCAGTAGCCAACTTAATTTCTATTACTGAACTTCTGTTTAACTTATACTGTGTCACAGCAGTGAAAACATTAGGCTGATTAAATAAAATAAATAAATTAAACTTTATTTCAAACTACAGTCTATAGTCATTAAGGTTAACCACCTGGTTGAAATAAGTATGACTAAGCAGGGTACCTAATAAATCTTTTCTTAACAGATATTAAAATGTCATTCATGACCAGTTCTCAAATAACAATGATTTATTAATAAGCCTGTAACATTAATCATGATGAATTGTTCACATTAAGTAAAAGAATATACAAAAATTACAACATGTACTTGTGAATCCATGTCTTGATCGTTTGTCATCATAATTCTTCTCTACCAATTTATTTGGGGCTGTGCTTCATTACTTCTTCTTCAATAATTTTCTTCTAGGTAGTCAACAGTGGCAAACGTTCCATACAACTCGCTTCCTACCGGTTTCCCTTTGAAAACTGGCACAGGCATAGACAAAAAATAAAATCACATTAAAGATGCGTACTCTGGCTTACCTCTTACAAAAATAGACCCCTTGCTACTGGTAGTCACCCCCTTTCTGGCCATAACATCTTGATTATTTGTAGTGGACTTAAAAATATCCCACATGTTAACCCAAAGCCTTTATAATATCCATAAATACCTCTTGATTCTTGGTTGATAGTGCATTAAGCAAGTTCTTGACCTTCTCATATCTGAAAGTATAAAATTGATAAAAATAACTGAGATCAGAGTAATACAATCTCTCATTAAAAGA
Organism: Noctua pronuba; assembly: GCA_905220335.1. Classification (NCBI taxonomy): domain Eukaryota; kingdom Metazoa; phylum Arthropoda; class Insecta; order Lepidoptera; family Noctuidae; genus Noctua; species Noctua pronuba. The sequence continues at coordinate 16,579,945 of LR999904.1, read as the reverse complement.
CAATGCTGCAATAAAAAAAAACAAGTTCAATGATATCTCATAACAACACACTTGTTTAAATATAAACCATACAGTATATAAGCCTATATAAATATAAACCTTTGGCACAAAACAAACTATGTATGTAAATGTAAACATATTGTATTTGTCGCATGTTATCTTACTTTTTGCTTTTAAAATCTGAAATGTTTAATACTCACCGTTACCTATAAGCTCATAGCTAAATAATTACAGCTGCTTAGGTCGATCTTTAGGTTAAGCCGTGCTTGCCTAGGTTGGTCTGTGGATGGGTGACCCATTACATACCGAGTTTCCCCCATGCCTCAGAAAGCACGTTAAGCCGTTGGTCCCGGCTGTAGATCTTTGACAGTTGTTAAAGGTAGTCAGTGGCCCAAAAAGTCTGACAACCAGTCTTGCCAAAGGGTATCGTATTACCCAGTACTAACTGGGTTGTGGAGGTCAGATAGGCAGTCGCTCCATGTAAAATACGGGTATTCAGCTGCATCCCGTTAGACTGGAAGCTGACTTCAACATAGTTGGGAAGGCTAGGCAGATATTGAATTGTTATTAGATTGAGCAATGTTGTTGTAACAAAAGAACTTGTTAGGTTGGAAAAGCAAATACCATGAGCTTAAGCTTGTTTCTAAAATTCTGGATGATAGCAATAGGAAGGATGTAAATCTTTGGCAGTTGCGATCAGTAGTCAGTGTTTCAGGGCCATTGACAAACCATAAAACCCTTTGGTAAAACTGTGTACAGTGTTATTCAGTAACTGGCTTTTATAGATCAGATACATAATCCCTGCTCACCGATTCAGCTGCATCATCATCACTGGAAGCCAACCCTAATAATGGTCATCTGCCTAGCCTTTTCCTAAGTGGGGGTTGCAGTAGCGAAGGGTCAATTTTGTAAGAGGTAGGCCGGAGTACATATCTTTAATGTGATTATTTTATTTGTCTATAGAATACTGGCTGCGCCATTTTTCAAAGGGAAGCCGGTAGGAATCGAGTTGTATGGAACCTTTGCCACTGGGGGTTTGAGGTCTAGCTGAAGCTGACCCTAACGTAATTGGCAAAAGTTTAGGCAGATGTAAGCAGTAGGATTGTGTGAGAGACATAACTGTTGAAATAAGTGCCATTACATTACATTATGCAATAGTGACACAAATTGCCTACCAGTCTCTCTGCATAACAATTGACCTTTTTGAAGGCTATTTGCCAGAAAATTACAAACAGTTTTGTGTGTCAGCATGATCATTGAGAAATATTTAAATACATTTATCATGACAAATAGTTAATGAATGTTTTTGCTTCCATATAAGTCTGAAAAGTCTTCTACAAGAAATGCATAATAATACATGTATTATCAGTGTAAATCATTAATGTGTAGGTTTATATTTCACATTTCTTACTTAAATTGCTATGCAAACATTGAGTATTTTTTAACCAACTTTAAATTTTTAATTACATTATTGAAGATAGATAGAATATTCTTTATTTTGTGCACCATACAAATTTCAATTTACATAAAAAAAAACATTTTGCAAAGGGTGACACAATTCTCGGTCTTATCGCTAAAAGCTATCTTTTCAAGACAACTCTTGGTTGTATTAGAGGAAGAGGGAGAAAGAATACTGCAGGTAGTCTGCAGGTGATCTGGTGTACCATTGTCACAATAATATGCAAACATACATTAATCATATCATAATGTTTTTATTGTATGAAATCTTTGCTACCACCACTGAGCCTGTAGATTACAGTGCTGACAAATATGCCCAGCTGCCCACTGATTAGGTCCATTCTAATTTGAGTGGTTATTTCCCCAAGATATCATCTCAAACACTAATCTGCATGACATTATGATCTCGCCAAAATAATTTATAGGCTAAAAGAGATTGTGAATATAATGTTGCAGTAAAAATATATTTTAATTTCAAAGAATATTTACATTATTTACAAACTAAAAAATACAATCAGTAAGTAAAATCAATTAAGATATTTCTTGTCAGATTGCTTGTTAGGTTATAAGATGGGATACCAGCATCTAAACTATTTACGATCAACGGCAGATTTAATTAGGCTCTATTTAGGGCCTAATAAAATATGCTGCAAATCTTTGAAACCCAGAGTAAAACGGACGGTATTGATCGAGCATGCAACTTGAATAAGAATGTGAAAGTGAATTTATTAATAGAGCAAGAAATAACTGCACGTATGCACCCGCCTGTCCCTTTTGTGTTATAAATATCTTGAAATATAAATAGCTAGGAGCCGTCGGTCTGAACTGTCCTTAATTACTGCCATTTCATCTGGCTAGTATTCTCAGTACTGGTTGTCCAGTCTAACCGAAATACTTACCAGTAAATTGGATGGAGCGACTGCCTATCTGACCTCCACAGCCCAGTTACTGATTATACCTCATAGCTGGACTCATGGCTTAGACGAGACTTCCGAGCCCCTGACTACCCGTAACGACTGAGACTAACGGCTTTCCGTGGTAAGGCACGAAAGGGTCTCGGTATGTCATGGTTAGATATCCATCCACGGGCCGACCTCTGCCAAGATAGTACATGTGATGCAATATAAAAGTATCTGTCAAAGCTTCAGGAATACGCATACCTATTTGGCAAGCGTCACTGGCGCCATAAAGCTTTATCACATGATATTGTATGTTATTTTAAGAAACCCCAAATTACTATTACTGATATACGTCAATAAATTATTTATTTACGCGCCTCATCCTAAAAAAAGGTGTTCTTCATAGCAGAGCTCTCCTATGGAATTCGTCTAGAACTGATATCATAAAGAGTTTAGTCAAATTAATACCAGTAGTTACTTTTTTATTTACGAGCACTAGGAGGGTAACACAAGCTATTTGAACATAGCGAACTTTGCATACATCAAATTAGTATCAAGGTTAATAATTGACACAACCACGGAGCCCCAAATTGCTGCGCCGGCGCCGCCGCGCGCCGCGCCGTCCTCGTCGTACCTACTTATAAAATTCGTAGGGCCGAAAGTGCGTTAAACGCGCAACTTCTGTAACGCACCTTCAATTCGCTCAGCCAACCAAGTGATCCAGTACAGAGAACGACAATCGATAAACTTAGGATAGCCACGATCTTCGCGGGGTTGCATTTGGATGAGAAAGTGTAAAGATTGAGTTAGGGATTGGAAAGGCTCGATTGTCTAGTAGGTAATGGAATGGCTGTAGGCTGATGATGAGGCAGCATTAGAATACATTATGTAAGTAGTAATAGTGCTTTTTATGAAGGAGAGCTCAATAGAACCCTTTGTGAAAGAGAAACGAATATGGTGGTAGTACTTCTGCGGACGAGCTTCCAAGGAAGTACTTTTACTACTGCTGCATCATCATCAGCCCCCAAATCCATTATTGGACAATTTAGACCTCTCCGATCGCAGGGAATGTATCTCGATCCTTAGATGTTTTCATCCAGCTTCAACTTTCTGCTGCCGAGCAGGTACTTTGGGTGCCGGTGTAATTACAGGCACAAGAGACCTTCAGATTTGACTCCGGGATACCACTGTATCTGCGATACGATAGTGACCACTTAAAATCAACACGGCCCTCGAATTATTTGCCAACAAGATAAGAACAACAAATATTACCAGTACATCATCTTTTTCTATCATCCACAGCTCAAATGGCAGTCGGCACCAAATTCCACAGCACGCTAAAGAACTACTTCACTCAGCCTCAAACGAAGCTCCGCATTGAAAAAGAAGTCGAAGGAGTATGGGTCTCAGTACAAGATGTCTTGAAGAGGATATCAGCGCCGAAAGCGATCGAGTCGAATGTTATACACCCTGTGTTGAAGTATAGGGGGATTTTTGATGCGATTGCTGACTATGAGTGAGTATAGAGAACTGTTCTTATTAAAATAGATGAATTAAACTTTTTAAGTATTGTTTTCGCCTCGTTTTTCTGGGCATAATGAGGTCTTAGGTTGGATTCTCAGGTCGGTCGAACTATTATTGGATTTTTCTATCTAGAATTTCTCGGTAGCAGCCCATAGAATAGTTAATGCCAGGTTGATATTATGGCTATAGACTCACGCCATATTATACAGGGTGTAAGGGACAGCCCTCCACAGACTGATGGGCTGAATTCAGTATACTATAAAGATGACTGGTACAAGAAATTATTCAGGAATGTTCTGGAAATCTTAATAAATTTGATTTGTTTTATTTCCTCATACGCAATGTATCGGCAAAACGCACGTAGCGAACGGCAAGCGCGATGACGAGTTCCATGAACTTTGTAGCTAGGCAGGAAGTGAACAGCTGATTTCACGCGTCGTTCGTTAGAGTATTTCAACATCCATTCTTGGTTTTTTGATTTTTAACGTATTATTTACATAAATGGAGTGCTGCGTACAGGTAATATAATTTTAAATTGAAATAAAGGAATAGTAAGTAACTGAAAAGATCATTAAAAAAATTAAAAATTTCCGGAGAAAAATTCCGGTGGAATATGATTCAAAATAAGCAGCTGAATGCACTCTGTCAGTTTGAGGAGGGCTGGCTCTAGCTTTTTACTGAATCCATGTGAAAATATATACGGCACTTATAACAAAAAGGATTGGGTTCCGTGCAAAAAAAAGTAAAACCCTTTGAATTAACAAAATCCGATTAAAAGAGGGAAGTAATATTATTTTTAATAATTGCACGCGAACGAAGGTCGCCGTCGCAGGCAACAGCTAGTACTTAATATAATAAAGGTGAAGAGTTTGTTTGTTCGAATGCGTTATTCTGTGAAAGTACCATTGGGGTTTTTTTTTGCATTTGCTTGCCCAATTCTTGAGAAAGGCACGCTGCGATCCTTACGAGCCAAGCAAAACCTGCGCGGGTATAACCTCGGGGCTCAGATAGTATTCAATAAATATTATTCTAAATTCGACGTGCATGTCTGCAAAACATTCCAACTATTCATATCCGATTAGTCGACAGCGCAACAGTCTGCCACAGTCCATTTACATACACTTATCTCGATGCCTAGACACATTGCGCAAAGTAGTGTAGGTGTGTTGCTTTGCGACCGGCTGTGGGTAACGGAGCATGCAATCTCGTTTGCGAAGCCCTCGGGCTAGGCCACCGTGAAGGTCGGCAAACTGCGTCACTGATTGACAGCGAAAGTGTTCCTAAACAATCCCGCTGAGATTTTTTTGTAGGGGAATTGTGGCCTCAGCGCAGATCGATCGGTTTGCATAGGTTAATTAGCCTTCGCAGTAGCTTCCCTCAGCAACATCTAAGATAGGATTTTCAGCAACATCTGGGGTCGTCCATTACTCACGTGAGGCTCGAATGGAGGGAGTACGGAAAAATCACGAAATATCACTAGGGGGAGGGGGGGGGTGTAGTGAGACATCACTTGTATTTATTTTTTCTTTGAACGCGCGGTTTCTAAACCGAAAGGCAGTGCATGACACAGTATTAAGATGGCGTAACTCTGCTTACGATTGAAACGCGCTATAAAAGCACTTTTGAATCGATACAAACGCACGTTAAATTTTACGATTGTATCAATAGAAACGTGTAAAGTCTGCTAAAACTTGTTGATAACGCGCAGAGGACGCCCTAATCAAAAACGCGCGTCGGCAGCGCATAAAAAAAACGTGGTGTGCAAAGGCCCTAAGACTGTGCTCTGAAACCAGACCGGTTTATACGAGTCTAGAATAGATTAACGGTGAAAGAAATGACGTTGTACATTTATATTATCATAGTTTATCATTATCGCCTACGAAATACCTCAGATAACGGAGTCACTGACATCCACGATTTGGAATAACAGATTGGCTAATGTCAAGGGAAAACTCAAGGTTATCTTGCTTTATATAATCTCTTTGAAGAAACTCGTGCCAAAACTCTCCGAATACCAATGCAGTGATGTGATGAAAAGATATTTCATTTTCTATTACCTGTGGAAGAATAGGTTGATGACAGATCTTGAATAATAAACACATTACCGTCCTTTGCGTTGCGCGGTCGGGTAAATAGACATTGAAGAACGTAGTGCTATACATTGTTTTCTGGATCGCTTTAAAGATGGTAGGAAATCTTTTTTCTTTTTGGCACGAACTACATAGAAATTGCTGTTAGCATCAGTATAATGTTCCCAATGCTGGGATACATACCTCCTCTTTATGGCCGTGATCCATCACGCGGGCCTAGTGGGTTTTTAATGTCCGTAAGGATTGAGGAGCCACTTTTCGTATCTTAATGAAATTAATATACTTAGACATTACTGTCGCTGGTACTGGGTCTTAGTTAAACGTTTGTTATGATGGGAATTGGTCTTTTGAAATAAATCAATATGTCATGGCATGACTGCCTCCTTGGGTCTAGAGGTCGCAAGTGCAACTGCTGAGCAAGAGGTCCTGAGTTCGATTCCCAGGTCGGGCAACATGTTATTGGGTTTTTCCATCAGGAATTTCTCAGTAGCAGCTACGGATTCTGGATTTGTGCCCGGTTGATGGCAATAGGCTCGTCCATTTTTACATGGGACTCAAACATAACTGGCGAAATGTGGACTTAAACATAACTGGTGAAAACCTCTGCCTATGCCATTTTATTTTATTGTCTACATCACTTAACAGAAGGTGATAAAAGTTCATTAATAGACACCACACACACGTTCATAATTAAAACGTAGATTACCACTATTAGAAACGTATCGTACGTATCTATCCAACAAAGTGACGTCTCAAGAAAACGGGTAGGTAGAGGTACGACGCAATTCAATTTTTTTGTTTGTGTCATTATGTCTGTTAACGTACTCCTCAGAAATTGCTAATCCGATATCTGAGTCAGTTGGGAAAGATATACTTACTGTCCTCTTACACAACATTAAATATATTATAGTTTGAAGAAGCTTTGTTTCTTTAAATAGGTAGGTAAAAAAACTGCTTTCTTCGTACTTAAGAATTACATTTATAATAATTTTTCTAGACTAATAATGATTTCACATAACAGACATTAGAAATATTGCAACTAGATTTAGCTCACGGCTTTGCTCGCCTTACGGTCGTAAGTTATCCCACGAAAACGTTTTAAATATAGCCTATGACACTAAGGAATAATTTAGCTTCCCTATATTGAAAAATTTCCGAAATCGCATCAGCAGTTCCGAAGATTACCCCTACATATACACAAACAAATTTTAACTCTTATAATATTAGAGGATAGATACATCGACATTTAAACTACGTCACATTATAATATAACATAAAAATAAATAAAATAAAATAGCCTTTATGGCTGTTTCTTTCCTTACAATTAATAAATGCCTACTTACTAAAAACTAAATCAATTCTCTTTCATTTGAATGATCGGCAACTGAATGTTTGTGTGGAACAGCTTGTCTGTAGACAAAGGCCTCCTCTAAAGATTTCCACGTATTCCTGTCTCTTGCTAAACGGGTCCAGCCATTTTCTTGAGGTCATTTTCCCATCTTTTGATTTGTCTGCCTCTTCTCCTCAGCGTGTCGATGGCAATCTAAATAGTGTCTCAGCCAGAACTGTGTAACTAGTTCGTCTGCCTCTATTTCTTTTACTTTCTCTTACCATTATAACATAAATATTTCTAATTTCCAGAGAAAAACCAACCCTTATCGAATGGAAGAAATCAGACAAACCACGCAAGTCTATAGCGAACACATACGACAACCCTGTGCAACTCGCCGCGTACTTCGGCGCAGTGTGCCACGACCTGAACTACAAACATTTCAACGTAAAAGACGCCTTACTCGTCATAGCATACACTGACGGATCCAAAGCTGATGCCTACCACCTCGCTCCAGACAAACTAAGGGAACATTGGGCCCAGTGGTTGAGTAGGTTAGAGGAATACACGAAGAAGTTCGGACAGGACCAGGAAAAGATCTTGAAAGGCGGGAAAAGATTGTTTGAAGAAGATATTGGGAATCTCCAGTAAGTTACGGTATGTATCTTCTTTTTTTTATAATGGCTTACTCAAACTCAAAGCATTTATTTCAATTAGACCATTATTGGCACTTTTGAATGTCACAAAAAACAAAGAAAGCGAAGCTACAGTCACAGAAACAAGGCATAATAACTTGTGAAAGTACTGTAGTTGCCCATTCCAAGGCGTAGATCTCTATGGAGAAGAATGGGCGAGAAACTCCATGGATACTCTTTTCAATCAAAATATTGTTACAAAATCATTAATGTGGAGACTAATGATTCTGGCCAATTATATCTGAAGGCTAACTGGCGTGGTATTTTTTCAACCTGCCCCTTATCTCATTTACGGCTGATGATTAAAGTTTCGGTTGGCACAGTGGCTGAGCGATTGGCCGCTGCACTGCGTGCGGGTTCGTTTCCCCCACTAAGCAAATATTTGTATGGTCTATAAGGTAGTTGTTCTTGGTCTGGCTGTTTGTGAGTGTAAATGCACCCACGACCCACGATACAGGAGAAATTCTTAGTGTGGGGGCAACGTTTTAGCCAGCCATCCATCCATCATTTAATATCTTTGGCAGAAAAAGACTATCATCTACTTTTTTCCACGTGACTTATTATAAAATTGCCCAGAAAATCGTCAGCTTCCTATTGTTTATGCCACCTGCCAGCGCAGCGAACATAAATAAAATGTATATTGGAACATTTGCTTACACTGTATTTTTTTTTTTCCAGTGGAGCCGGATATGAAACTGAAGATGGATTTAATTTACCTAAAAGTGACAAGTTTTGGTAACTATTACTACGCCCGCCTTTTCACATGTTATGTTTAATTACACATTATTATAAAGGCATTATGTTAAGAAACTATCACCCAAGTGCAAGTGGCTTTTCAACTTATTTCGATTATAAAAGTTACACTGAACTTGGAATGTATGTTAAACGAATCATCCTGTAGATTTAGAATATTCGTAAAAGTAAATTGTTGAATGTAGTCAATTGATTTCAGACTTTTGATGGAATAGAAACCTTTAAAACGTGTAAAGGCTTCACTTGTTACATAGAATGCGTCACAAATACACGATTTACACTTAAGTGCATATTATAGGTCTTCTCACATAAATCTGCTCGGACACAGCTTAAACTAATGCGTTTTACGACACCATCGCATTATACGACAATAATCTGATTTGCTGCAGTGAATATCGATCTTTCGTTACAATAAGGTAGTAACTTTTGCCCGCGGTTTCGCTCGCGTGGATGTCGTAAATTAACCAACGAACTTACCATCAGGATAAAAATGAATCCCATATGTCATTGTCTACTAATGTGGCAAAATTTCATTGTAATACATTCTGCCGTTAGTTAGGGCGTGCAAAAAAAATAACAGATATTAGAATGGAAGAACGGGGCACTCGACACCGATAGATTTTCAAATAATACCGTTTCGTATAGAATTTCAAGCATACGAAAGTAATTTTTTCAGAACAAAAAGGTAACGAACTTAAAATAGAGCAATGAACGGCACATTTCTAAAATATTCTGGCCCATTTGGATTAGGACATGTGACATAGTTGGCGAAACGCCTATTTCCATCGGAACTCTCTGACGCGGTCAAGGATGTATGAGGAATACGATAGTATTCTTTTCTTGTACTAGAAGTGGCGTCAATGATACATTGATAGCGGATGATGAAATGATGCATGGATTTGCGTAGCTTCGGAAGCGTTACATCCATGTCTGGATGGGTATGATACGGCACACCCGCTATTCAAAAGTAGATTTGTTTATTACCTTTTCACGCCTAAACCACTGAACCGATCATCCTGAAATTTTGCATAAACGTTGTCAGGTGTTCAGAAACTGACATAACCCGGTACCCTTCATCCCGAAAACAGTACTGTTCCCGAGGAAATCAACTCTTGAGTTTAATTGTTAAATTCTAAATAAACGCGAGCGAAGCCGCGGGCAAAAGCTAGTTGAATATATTAATGTTCAAGACAAAATCGCTTCTTTTTCGCGTTGTTTAAGTATCGGTCACTAATTACCAGTCACCCTATATGTAGCCTACAAATTAGTGGAGGTACCTGAAAACGAAGTTCCATAACAAAATTACATCAAAAGTTTGAAATCAATTGGGTGTTAAGTAATTCGGCTAGGAATGTATTGAATAAATTTATTTATAATTATGAAGACTGGGTAAGTGTCGATTGATTGTCATCTTCATGGAAATTACTGTAGATATGCCATTTGGGTTAGACTTCCACCAATATAGTAATACAACCCAGATGCAAAATATGCTTCAAAAATATGCCCATGAACATTACAGGCTGATCATGCTATGTTAAGTTAGTATTTAAGCTTCATTGAGGAGCTCGTGGCTAAATAATAACAGCCGCTCGGATCGATCTTCAGGTTAAGCTGCGCTTGCCTAGGTTCGTCTGTAGATGGGTGACCACTCATTACATACCGAGTTTCATCCGTGCCTCGGAAAGCACGTTAAGTCGCGTAACGGCTGTCATTTGTAGATCTTGGACAGTCGTTACAGGTAGTCAGTGGCCCGTAAGCCTGACAACCGGTCTTACCAAGGGGCATCGTATTACCCAGTACTCACTGGATTGTGGAGGTCGGATGTCTAATTTCATCAATAGTCTATCTACAGTAATTTATATTTCCTCATTGGTCATCTCTACTTAGTTTACTTATTTAAGGTCTTTTTAAAATTAATTGGTGAAACTTCACAGCCGTTGTTTGTTAGGGGTATCTATATCGAATGACGATAAAAAAAACCATTGAATTTTTTGAACTCTCGAAGGCCGTCGAAAATGTCGTTTCTTACTTCAAATCATGAGTTATTATTAGTTTCTAGTTATTTCCTTTTTTTATTATTTATCGATATTCATCGATGTCTGTGAGGTTTTGCTAGCTAATTCAAGATGGCCTTATATATTATAATTTATGATCGCAATGTAAGTCATTTATGAAAACGGCTCGAGTTCTCACTTGGTTTTATTATCTGTAGTTCCTCCCAAGTATTTGTAGAAAGCTTGCTAAATATTACACATATTATAATGTTTTTGCGACTAATATTTACGTTTAATTCCACAAAATAAAGGGTGTAAACAGACCCTTAACGCAGCCGAAAGTTACTTGCTCTCCCGTAATTGTGATCATTTTCTTGTTCTGGACCATACCTGGGAACCTTCTAGATAAGGAGATATTGGAGGTCAAAGTTCCAACTTTTTCTCATGTTTTTTTATATATTTAAATGCTTCCATGATCCGTTTACTATTCAATGCATTCATCAGCACAATGTTTAGAGTGCTTTACATTGAGTTTTACCGTAAAAAGTGATTTTCCAACCCAAAAGAAAAGTAGTACGTATCCCAGCAATAATGTGCAGCAGAATGCTTGGTTGACGCCTTCGTGAAGGGTCCGTTTACACCTTGTATATTAACCGACTTATTGCCGTACTGTGTATTGATAACCACTGTTTTTATATGTTATGTCAAAGACTTATCGATTAATAAACATTACCTCCGATTCAGAACTAATAGACGATGAACCTCATTGATTACAAGTTACAACATATTTTTTCATTTGAAAAAGATAGAAACTACATTCTAAAGTTCGGAATCGGAGGATTGGAAGTCTAAATACCTATTAATTAATAGCAGATGTATGCGGCTTTGCCTGTGTAATTGTATTTCAGAACGGCTTAGTCGCAAAACGACTCTTTCGCAAAATGTCGCGTTAGTAACTTATAAAAAAAATTGCCAGATTTAAAAAACGTTTTGCGACTAAGCCTTCAGAACAAAAACGACCCTATGTTAAGATGGCGTCTTGGTCTGTCTTCCTACGCGATCTATACTGCTCGAACGAAACTTCCATCCAATAGTACTTATGTTTACCGTCGAATTTGTACTGAATCTGTAACAGGTGTTTATAAAATGTAGATTTATCCTTTAATTGCCAAAAAATGTGTGAGCACTAGTCCAATATTGGTACAATTTGTGTTCAGTTTACTGAAGATATCCTTCTGATTTATTTGTATTATCTTTCAGTATGTATTTCAATTCTTTGGCCTCGAGTATTTTGTTATTTGATTATTTCTTAAGAACTTATTATAACCCGAATGCTGTAAAAGAAATGGTTAACAAATTTAGAACAGTTTACAGTTGTTTTTTAAATGATTTATTTTGTTCGTTTAAGGGTTAGTTTGCACGTACCACCGCGCGCACTGACGGTCGACCACTTTTCTAAAAAGTGGTCGACCGCCAGTGGTTTCGGTTGTACCTCTACCTACATAAGGACTAACACATGGCTTAGAGTGTGACCATTCTCATCGACGCGTAAACATCTTGAACCGGCCAGAAAAAGTTTTGCAACAATTAACAATTGTAGCGGCATATGTAGGACAAAAAGTACTACAGCGCCATCTATAACACATCAAAATTCTGAATCGCGCTAGTAAAGTTATCCGCGACTTAAGACCCATATAGAAGAACCCGACAACAACTTTTGGGCAGTAGCCCACCAGACCCAACACCCGTCTGGTCGGAGGATTCTCCCCTTTCTACGGGGGATGAAGAACTTTACACCCTGTTCTTCATATACCTAAACTATAATCGCAAAAGAGTCCTTCCATGTGTAATGGTTTTGGAGGTTTTTCTGACCGGATTAAGCCCCTTGCGCGTTGATACGTGTGGGCAGTCCCTTAAGCTGGTTCACAAGTGATGAACGGACAAGCATCGATTCGTAGGTGGAGGCTAACCCTTAGCGGGGCTAAAGTATGAATCGCGATACCAGAATAATATGTTCAAGATGAAGCTTTCTTAACATAAGATTTAAATAGCATTTATTACTTTTATGCCCAGAAAATGTTTTAAGTTTTTATTGCCTCGATATCTTTTGCAATAATTTGTATCATCACGTTATAAGTAAAGTATTTTGTTATAATAATTGAATAATGCTGTTCAATTATTTTAAGAAAATATTTGCTTTAGAAATATGTTTTTCACTCTATATTTAACCTTCGGAACTGTTTAAAGGACTAAATATGTGTATTGTACTTTTCTTAGGTAGATATATTTTATTATTTTGTATAATTTTAGGCGTTCTTTATTAAGTGACTGCTGAAAATCCATAGCCGTCTAAAGTAAGGTCTGAATTAAGTTTAGATCACTGTAATTCTCTGTTATTAAATAATCTACAATTTATTTCTGTACCTTTTATTTAATCCTTACACGATATAACATGCAAAAAGTAGCAAGTTTACGGTGACATTGCCGTATTTAAATTGGTTGTATCTGAGCTCAACTCTAATCTGAATAATAATAAGAGAATATTTTAATTGGCAGGTTTTGATTTCTACACACAACGTACGTGGAGTGGACATATGTATAAAACCAGTATGTGTCATTTAAATAATAGTGTTACTTCGCTTGGAGTCGCTACAAATAACGTCACCCACGCTTCTACTCGCCCCTGTTCCGGACTTGTCTGATGCTTGTTATTACGCAATCGATAAATTAACACACGCAAAATAAATATGAAAAAATACTACAAACATCTTCATGCCGTTTAAACATCAAACTTGTGAGAGAATTCATTAGTTCAAATAATTTTATTTTGCTTTAATTAGAAATATGCGTAGAATGAAACGTCAACCAGCTGTTATCACATTCCTTTGATAATTCAAGTAGGTCAGCGGAAAGAGCACAAACTATTACGACCTCTCTTTCTCATTTACATGTTGCACGTATACACTAGCGCTAGATTTTTTGAATGTTTACCTACTTTCAATTTGGTCGGGTTATTCTGATACGAAAACAAAGTGAAAGCCCGGTTGATCTCTAGTCGTAGTAGTCGTTCCTTGTCGTTGTTTCAAAGTCCAAGGGCACAAAGATTTAGAAGTAAACTAAGTTTGGTTTTATCAATCTAACAATAGAAGTAGTTACGGATGTTGTGTGTGTGAATACTATTAGTATTAGTTATCAGTGCAGTTTATTTTAGATGTTCCTTCAGTTGCCTATAGCGGCAAAAGTGCAATAGTTGTGATAAACGGTGTGACAGAATTCGTAAATATTTTTTTTACTACTTACACAATATTTTCGTTACCGGTTTTATATAATATTTTTAGTACGTTACGTTGGGTTGAATAAACGACCACTAAGATATTTGGGTTACAAACTTATATGTGGAAAGTTTTAAACAAGGTTTTTGTTTGAGAATATCAAGTTCTTCAAAATAAAATATCGCAATATTTTAAAATAAACTTATCATCCGAAAATAGAATGGTTTATGTTAAATTTTGTCACCTACTGTGCAGAACTTTCAACCCAAATATTTTAAAGTTAACAAGTTTTATTATACCTTCATATTCTTAATTACTTGTATATTATTTTCCCAATGTCCTTTCAAATAATTCATTTTAAGAACTTGTTTACCTACTTCTAATTTTAATTCTACCTACTATCTTAAATTAAATTTTTTGCTATACCTACTTAAATAAAATGATATATCTAAGCCGGAAAGGTAATCTGTACCACAGGTCCTTCCTACTTCTGACACCTTTCTCTATTGAAGATTGTTCATATACCAGTGCCTGTAATTTCTGATGTGGAGATAAATAAAGATTTATGATTATTCATTGATTGCTTTTTCATGTGTTCTATCTCTTTAGGTAAAATAATATTTTTATAATTTAATTTCAGGTCTGTTCAAGAATCAATAAAATCCAAAAATGGCCAGTGCAGTGCGAAGCAAAGTGCTAAAAGTTTTAAACAAACAAAATGGATTTATATCTGCAGTGGTCAGACAAAAGAGTTCTAATGCTCCAGAAAAAAATATTCTGACATCTGTGTTTAAAGACGTACCTGCTTCGAGTTACACAGCAAACGACTTTGTATGGCAAAACCTGGACCAATGGCCAGACAGAACTGCAACAGTGAGTAATCTTTATGAATACTAATTGATTACATAAATAATACATATCGCGCCTGTAGTCCGTGTCCGGTAACGCAGAGGTGTCGTACCTAATAGAACCTTCACCCACATTTCCCCAGTTATGCTTAAGTCCCATGTAATAGGGGGTGAGCATATTGTCATCAATTTGGTAGATATCCAGACTCCATGTCTGCAATTCCCGATTGACACTGCCCAATTTGAGAATTGAACCTAGATCCTCATATGCTTATCAGTCGCTCTTGCAGCCACTTGACCAATGAAGCAGTTAGTTACTAATTGATTATTGATTGAATACTGATTGTGTATACCATTCTAATGTGTTCATTAACAAAACAACGTCTAGTGAATGTTGTAGTCAATGTCTAAATATTATTGATCCGTTCTCTAAGCTAAGCCAATAATTGAAAATACAACTGTGTATTGCTTTTATTTAGGTATGCATAATTTTGTAATTCCATCAAATCTTCTTACTTCCATCCAATTTTAAACATTCAATTCTGTTCAATCTGTCCAATCAAGATGTTATTAATCTGTAAGCTTGCCTACAAAAAATTAAAAAATAAAACCTTTCATAAGGAAAATATTTTCATGGAAATAGTTAAATCTGGAACTTCTTACACGGTAATATTATTATAATATTACCGTGCTTCTTATGTCTTCGTCAACTGACACATTTTTGATTTACCCACCCAGAGAAGCCAAGTAATTATTATTCGATGAAAAATTCAAATGGTTTTAAAAAATGTTTTTAGGCAATGTGCTTCAAGGAAAATGAGCACAGAAATGTTATTCTAATTTATTCATAGAAAAACGAGCTAATTTAAATGTACTAAGTATAAATAAATAAATTGTTGAATAATTTACAGGAAGGTACAACCTAATCTACTTATCACTGAACTTTGGAACTATGAAGAGTCAAATAGGTAGATAGGCAGGTAGGTAAATAATATGACATGATTATAATCTCATGAAAACAATCCGCTATTGTCACATTCCAATTCCCGACCTATGTATTTACACGGTTGCACCAGGTGGTAGGTGAGAACTATCGTTTTCGTTACCTCATTGAATTTCGGATTTGCCCGGGTTTTTGTCAGAAGTTTTCAAATTTCGCAATGGTTATCGAATTCTAAATAATGGCCACTTTCGGCCAGAAAAGCCACTTTCGGCCAAAAAGCCACATTCGGCCAAACGTTCGTCTTCGGCCAAAATGAGCCGAAGGTAATGGCGATAACCGATTAATTTTTTGAACGCCATTGACACATAAAAGTGACAAGCAAGCGCGTGCCCTGTACGATAACGACACAAATATGTGACAAAAAATGTGCGGTGCACTATGACACGAAATAAACAATTAAATGGTTTTGGAATCCCTATTCTTTTTGTAGGTATTCGCGCGTTTATGCTCTGGCGTCGAAAAGGGTAATCGGCTACGGCTTCGGCCAGAAATTTACCTACAGACACAGGTCACTATACATAATGTATAATTGCAATGAATCGAAAGTTCATTCAATGCAGTTCAGGAAACGAGATCGATAAGGGTCGAAATAAAAATAGTAACTGCTCTAAATATTTGTAAACTAAAATCTACCTAAGTATCCACTACATAAGCCGCTCCATGTAAAATATAGGTCCCGTCACGTAAAAAGAACGCTGACCGCTCAAACAAACTTTCTCAATTTTTTTTATTCCAGTATTTTCCAAAGTACTAAGTAGCTAGTAAAGTACCTATTACAATTCTACAATGAAACAATTATACTTATATTATAAAAAAATAGCTTAGTAGGTACTTTAGGACGCGACTGTATAACATGCGCAAACACATCCCCTCCACTGTCACTCAGCGTTCTTTTTACGTGACGGGACCTATACCCACTTGTATTTAGCTGCATCCGGTTAGACTTGAAGCGAAGTCCGACATAGTTAGAAAGAGGATAGGCGATGTCCTAAATTAAACTTGTTACAGTATCAGAAAATTGAAAAAGGAACCTTGTGTCCTTTTGTCTTGAGTGCAGTTTAGACTTTGTTATCCCGAGACCCTGTAGGCGCCACGACCTTATGAGTTGAGGCGGTTCATTGCCCTAAAATGCTTAGGAACGCAGTTTATGATAAGTAGGTACACATTATACGGATCTCAAGGACATAAATAAGCTATCGGATATAACCTAAGTTGTCCGATAATATAGTGCCAAGTCATAACTCTAATAACTCTGATATGAATCAAATAACAACGAAAACAACCTACCTATTGCTAACAAAAATAAGATTTAAAATCCCACTCACTCACTCAGTGTGCTGTGTTAGTACCTACTTAAGGTTTTGATTACACTGGATAAAGGATTGCTTACCAGTAGTCACCATGCGAAATCGTTTACCTACACTTGGAAAATCAACACCCCCTCCCGCACCGCGCAGCTACCTCAGGCACCGTCTGAATTAAACGGTTGGCCTATAAACAGAGTCGCTCACAGTCGTAGCGAGATAGTCTTTTGTTTTTCGGGAACCAAACTCTACGTCTGGTCCCTTTTCTCTATCAAAACTGTTTTATTTAAACATCCATAACACCTCCCCTCGAAGTCATAAGCTTCTTACACTCTTCATCTTCACAACCATGCCGTCATGCCTAGGCTAAGCATTCGTGATTTAGACCCTTGGGCAAAACATCTGCTGGCATTTTGTCTGTATTCATATACCTACCAGATCGCTTCGTTCCAACATATCTCGAATGTGCGTGATAGCACCTGCTCTGAACAAGCTTAATTGCATTCTGACTGTCGTAGAATAATGTCACATATTCACACTTAACACCAGCATTATTCAACATATCACGCCGATAAATAGCTTCTTTGCTAGCTTCCGAAATAATATTGTCATCAGTGCTGTAACTATTCTGAGCAAAAGTAGTTTTCAAATAAATGTTTTGAAATACCTATATACTTTTGATTAATTTTGAATGCATACATATTGGTTTAGATTACGAACGACGTAATTTACCTACAAAGTAATTAAGAGGTTCGGAAACACGTTCATAACCTGTTTATTCAAAAAACAACATAATAAACCTTTATGATTTACTTAAAAACATACATTCTCGTCAGAGATAACTAATTGTCTACAAGCCTCGCATTTCGCAATGTCGTATGTTCCAAGGTTGATGTTTTCAATATGGCTTGCGAAAAGGTTTTAAGTAACCAAGAATTAATAAAAACATGCAAACGTTCATAGTAATCAAACTTACACTGTCAATTACGGAATGAGCTCCCGATCCCACTCAGAATAATGGATAATCACGGAAGATGATCCTGTAAGTGGCAGTATAAGTTTAGTTATAAGTAAACCGTGAAAGCTTAATACAGTGTTCATAATAATATCAAAATATCAGTGATTCGCACAGAACATTTAAGGTAAACGCACACTTATCAGAGCCGAAGGAATCGAAGGGGCCGAAAGAATCGAATTTTAGAATGACTTGTATGAAATCCTATGAAACCTCACACAATCATCCGCGCCGAATAGGACGAATAGATAATGATATACGTATGAAAGAACGTTTCGTTTGGTGCGGTCGATTCTTTCGGCGCGGACAAGTGTGCGTTCACCTTTAATGTTCTGTCGTGATTATTGCTTCGGGAAGCACGTTAAGCCGTAGGTTCTGGCGCTCGTCGGTCATTTGTAGATCTTTCACAATCATCAGACAGTCAGAAGCTCGAAAGTGTGATAATCAGTCTTATCAAGTAGTAAACATACAGGGTGTAAACAGACCCTTCACGAAGCCGTCAACCAAGCATTCTGGACATCAAACTAAGTCACCCTACGAAAAATTATTGCTGGGAAACGACTTTTTTTTTTGGGGTGATAAATCACGTTTTACGGTAAAACTCAATGTAACGCACTCAAAACTTGGTGCTGATGGATGCTTTGAATAGTAAACGGGTAATGGAGGTAACTAAAGTAAATTTAAAACCTTAAAAAGTAGTATTTAAAAAAAAAACTTGTGAAAAAGTCGGAACTTTGACCCCCAATATCTCCGTAACTAGAAGGTTCCCAGGTCTGGTCCAGAACAAAAAAATGATCGCAATGATGGGGAGAACAAATGCCTTTCGGCTTCGTTAAGGGTCTTTTTACACCCTTTATTACACATTTTTTTTTAAACGTTGACACTAGGAATTTCTCCTGTCCGCTTACAAACATTTAAACTCACATACACAAACAACCATCATGTAATGATTGGTGGAGGCCAGACTGACTGTCGCGCCATGTAAAATAACTGATACTCAGCTACATCCTGTTAGAATGGTATTACTCTCCAACATAGTTTGAAAAGACGAGGCAGCTGGTGACATACTTAGCCCGATAACTCCTCAACAAATCGATGTGGTGACGCTTGGGGGATGCATAGATATGTCTATAGGTATGTATAATGATGACACCATCAAAGTAATCAGTCACTGTATTTTATTTCACAGGTATGCGCAGTAACAGGCCGCGGGTACACATACGCGCAAACGCACAAAATGTCCGTAGCGTTCGCCGCCTCTTTGCGGACAAAACTCAAGTTGCAGAACGACGATAAAGTTGCCATAATACTGCCAAATTTACCAGAATACCCTGTCTCAATTCTGGGCGTACTACAGGCTGGTTGTGTAGCTAGTATGATGAATCCGGTTTATACAGCAAGTAAGTTTGGTGACGAGCATGTATGGCATTTCAGTATTTTTCCTCTAATTTGGCAACAGAACGATGAAACTCTGGTCTCGCACCTAAAGACGTCGGTTCGGTGGCCATTCGGGCCAGATGAGTCAACTGCTTGCTCTCCATCTAACAAGACAAACAAAATTTCTTAGTTTACAGTAATGTTATTTCAGGTAACTCTTTTTATGCCGTAGTTTGTACAGTAGAGATCAAATTTTAAATATGTCCCTATGCATTAGAAATAACCTTGGCAAGGAAACATTCACTAACGAGAGGCCGTGAGATATTGAAGATTGATTGAATCGACACCAATTGCAGCATATCAGCATTGTTCTACTTTTTGCCCAAGTAGTATGAGTTGCACGCTATGATGCGGGTACAAAGTCGAATGATATTAACAAGTTGATCGCTGCTGATCCAATTTGGCTAGATGGGGCTAAATCGACCCATCTCGGACACAAGAGACGCGAGAGTGGAGCCCTAACACAGAATATGCCTCACTTTCTCTCCTCCCCGTCGTGCACAACCAATTGCAGGACTTGAATGAGGGAACCGACATAGCTATCCAGGTCGCTACGTACTGGTCGTATCTCATGTTTATTTATTTCTGTAGACTCGTAAAACAATGAAGTAAACAATGCCATTAAAGGCTTTCGAATAGGATCCGATCATATTGCCGTGCAGAAAAAACTAACACCATTGAAGATTTGCAACATTTTTTTTATTCTTTTCAGACGAACTAAAACGCCAAATACAACTGATCAGATGCAAAGCTGTGATCACATCAAAAATTTCGTACGCCAACGTAAAACAAGCCTTAGCAGAGCTGAAGCTCGACATACCAATCATTCTAACAGACAATGATGATCTACCCGAAGGTACTATTAAGTACGCAGAATTTGCTCTAGATTTTAACCTGGATACTACTTGTTTGAAGTCCGTGAAAAGAGGGCCTAAAGACCTGGCCATAATACCGTTTTCGAGTGGAACTACAGGCTTCCCGAAAGGTGTTGTGCTGACCCATGAAAGTGTGGTCACAATGAACCAGCAGATTGCTGACCCTCAGATCATTGCTATTAAGGAAACTACTGGTAAGTTTACAATGTTTTTTTTTGTCCTCTTAAAAATTTAACACTTATCTGAAGGGACAAACAGATGGTTTTGTGCAAAGCTCAAAATTGAACCTTTTCTTCCAATTAGGCCATTAAAAAATGAAGGTCAATCTTCACAACAAACGAAATAGAATTGATTCTGTTGCCCATGCATACGGGGAGCCTAATAACCGGGCACAAATCCCTATTGTACTTTGCCTGAAGGACCGAACCTTTGGACACCACGTTCCGTATTATAGTCCTTTCGACCACTAGATTATGAAACATCATTTCACTTCCTTTCTTTTCGGAATAACAGATAGATGTTTTTTCTTGTAGCAACAAATCAGGCAGTGTTGCCAGCAATCCTGCCATTCTTCCACATCTTCGGGTTCAATTCCCTCATGATGAACCAGATGGCATTGGGAGTCAAGCTGGTCACGATGCCGTACTTCAAGCCTGAACTCTTCCTGCAGACCCTCGTGCAACATAAGGCTGAGGTTTTGTTCATAGTTCCACCTATGGGTAAGACAAACATACTAGTTTTTCGTTAAGTGTACGGACTTCCAAAATATTTGCATTTGCGTTTTTATCGATTTATATTTCAAGTGACTTTTTATTGTGTACCTACGTTAGAAGTATAACCAATTATGTGACTTTTGAAAACTGGTGAAAATAGAAAAGTATGCAGCACTTCCGTCTTTTTCGTGATAGGCGATCAGACGGATCGGGGATTAAATAAATAAATCAAGAAGCAACAGCATTATCTTCATAACTTAAAAACAGGCTTGATTTTTTTTCGCGATTTCTTTGATGCTCGCATGGAGAAAGTTGTTCAGTTTGATGGTCTGAATCTCACCCTGAAATATGACCTCAACTTTCTGGTACACGCTGTATTCCTGTGAATCTGTGATAGATGGAGTAGTGCTTAAACTGCTCATCTTATTATTATTGAATTCATTGCAACAGTCCTTCAGTTTCAAGTAAACCAAAGTTCCATACTAACATTATTACCCGCACATTACAGTGGTATTCCTGGGCAAGCATCCAGCTGTGACTCCCAAGCACTTAGCGTCGGTCTACGGCATAGTAAGTGGTGCTGCGCCCGTGTCGAAGGGAGATGCCCAAGCTGTGCTTGCAAAAAATGTAAGTATTGTTATGAGATGGAACCTGGAGTAGCTGCACTGTGCGGGAGGGGTGAACGGGGTGTCACGAGAACTGTCATTCGCCCACTGACGGATGCCAAGCTCCACTCCCCGCACCCCGCAACTACCTCAGGCACCATCATCTGCCTAGCCTTTTCCCAACTATATTGGAGTCGGCTTCCAGTCTAACCGGTTGCAGCTGAATACCAGTATTTTACATGGAGCGACTGTCTATCTGACCTCCACAACCCAGTTAGTACTGGGTAATACGATACCCCTTGGTAAGACTGGTTGTCAGACTTTTTGGGCCACTGACTCCTCCTACCTCAGACACCATCTCAATTAAACGGTAGACCTATATAGTAAGTTAATTTTAAAGAGTTTGATTCTCATTTTCATTAAATGTTGTAACACAGGGTAGGTTTTGGAAGTCAGAAAAGCGGCCGTTTCATGTTAATTACTGGTATTCCGCTGCACCCGGTTACACTGGAAGCCGACCCCAATATTGTTAGGAAATGCCAAAGTTCCTGCTAATAATAGTAGTCAGATAAACATAAGGCATGCTAGGTACGTAGTACTCGCAACCGGCGCGCGAGCATGCCGAGATGCACGAACGTGTGAGTAGCTTTACCTACTTAGACACAATGGGTCAGTGAATCAGCCCGTCTAGATACATAATAGGCATTGTTTGACATACTTAGTTACGTCTATATTCGTATGTATGTATCAACTGTAAGGATATGTTTGTATAACAAATATTCATACTAAGTTTACATTTACTATCAGTTTCTTGTTGCTATTACAAC
Organism: Noctua pronuba; assembly: GCA_905220335.1. Lineage (NCBI taxonomy): Eukaryota > Metazoa > Arthropoda > Insecta > Lepidoptera > Noctuidae > Noctua > Noctua pronuba. The sequence goes on along the minus strand of LR999904.1, from coordinate 16,557,303 downwards.
GAAGGTACAACCAGGGAATATTAATTGTTTGGCACACCAACATCGTGTTATAGCCATTTCATGTGGCAGTTGCATAACTAAGTAATTAATTTCGTACTCAATTTTACGTCACGTGTTAGTACTAAATTTTACGTGAAGTTAGTACTCCCGTAATACTTAAAGCATCAGGATCGTTCTTATGCTTTCGCACGACCGAATTTGGAACGAAAACGCATATAAATTGAACGAAGCCTTAAGTTGGAAGCGCCAGGGTAGCCCGCGAAATGCAAATTTTCTTACGTTTTTCGCAATTTTCCGGACAGTGTCAGGCTGTATGTTGAACAAAATAGGATTCGCGGCCTGGCACTGACCCGCTAATTACAAAAAAAAAACGAAAAAAAAAACGCAGGTGACCCCGGCACTTCCCCCTTAAGTAGACGGCGCACATGCGTGTGTTCACGAACACTAGGTATACCTCCAAGGCACTCGAATGCCTGATTAAAAGTGTAAAGTTTGATTTTCCACTTTCGACAATATTTTATATTATATTTTATAACTAGCGACCCGCCCCGGCTTCGCACGGGTGCAATAAGTATATACATATAAACCTTCCTCTTGAATCATTCTATCTATTGCTGAAAACTACATTCAAATCCGTTGCGTAGGTTAAAAGATTTAAGCGTACAAACAGCGGGAGCGACTTTGTTTTATATTACGAAAGACAAAACTTTTTTTACTCTACTACCTCCCGGCCAAATTTTAAGTTTGTAGCACAAATAAGAAGGACTTTCATACAAACTCGCGAGAGCCTTTAGACCTCCTTAATCCGGTCCTATCACAAAACCCGTTCTTAGCGAACATCTACTAACTATTAACTACCTCCCGGCCAAATTTCAAGTTTGTAGCACAAAAAATGAAGGAGTTTCATACAAACTTGCGAGAGCCCTTAGACCACCTTAATCCAGCCCTGTCGCAAAATCCGTTCTTAGCGGACGTCTACTACCTATAAACTACCTCCTTGCCAAATTTCATCTTTATACGTCAAGCGGTTTTCGATATTTCGCGATGAGTGAGAGAGTGAGTGACTTTTCGCTTTTATATATTAAGATAATTGTTATTTTCCTCGCTAGAGAGCTCCGATAAACGCGTGCGATCGCTGCTAATCATAAAGTGCTATAGGGCGAAGCGCGGCCTTCGACGCACTATTGATAGTACCCCCGGCCGGTACCGCCGCGGCCGCAACCGCTATGTCCCTGCATTTTAAATCTGTAATATCTTCGAAAATATTCATTTAAATTACATGCTGTAAAGGGCCATATTGATCTATATTACATGCACAAATAATTAAATTAAATATTTAAGGTACTTAATTGGATAAGGATTAATGCTGTATTGCTTAAAATCGCTTTTTCGTAAATAAGCCATTATTTTCTCGTAAGTAAAGGATAAAAAATGGTTATTGTGGGTTATCCCTAAGAGATAGACATATACCATCGCGGACTTTTTTGTAGACCTTTTTAAGGTGTACAATACTGTAGTACATTATTTTGATCTAGCTCGTAGGGTTCAGCCAGCGTTTGCAATGTAAGCGCAAAAAAATGTGTTTATTTACGACCTTACATTAAAAACCTCTAAAATTATCAGTGTTTCTCGCCTATATTATGCATGTATTATACATATAAACCTTCCTCTTGAATCACTCTATCTATTAAAAAAAACCGCATCATAATCCGTTGCGTAGTTTTAAAGATCTAAGCATACATAGGGACAGACAGACAGCGGGAAGCGACTTTGCTTTATACTATGTAGTGATGTAAATTTTATGACAAAACATGTTTGGAACAACTTCAACATCGTCGTTGTAGAGCAAGAACTCACTAAGTGACATTTTAGCCAAAATGAGTTAATGATGTCAAAGTGTTTTTAAACCCATAATCTACCTTATAGAAAAGTAAAATACAGGTTTTTTTTAGTATTTTAGATAATAAGAAAATGTCAGAACTACATAACTACATGTTAAGGCAAAACACCAGCTTACGAAAATTAACTAAGGGCAATTGAGTAATTTATGCCAATTTTTCTTACTAACTTTTTTTCAATTACTGGGGCTTCCCTGTTCATTAATGTCACTTAGTTACTTTTCGCATTCAATATATTCGACGAGAACCTCTGTAGCGTCACTTAGGTATTTCTTGCAGAAGTTGCAGACCAAAAGCTTTAAATGAAATGCAATTCCGTTGTCCGGTAAAAGTCACCAACAGATCTTAAGTAATTTATAAATCAAGGTAATCGCGTATTTTTCGGTCTTTACGTTCTAAAAATCTAACTAAAGTACATTTATTAAAGCAAAATCACACGTATTGTAACTTAGTTTTATTTTAAAATACAAAAGGAGTTTGGGTAAATGTGGCATGATTTTTTAAGTTTTGTTGTTGTGTGCGGGACAATGTTTGTTTCTAATAATATTAATATCATTTTTAAATACTTCATTAGTAAATCTCACCCGTGCGAAGCCGGGGCGGGTCGCTAGTTTATTATAATTGTGCCTATTTATTAAATACAAAAGCTGCAGGCCAAATACACTGCACCATGAACCGATGACATTCCAGGCCCTGTATGGGATCTGGCTATTGGGGCTCTCTTTGGCTCCGATTAGTAGTACTCTTAAGCGCTTGTTTGGAGCGGGGTTAGTTCCCTGCCTGTTGAAGACTGGAAAACGTGTCCTATTGAAGAAGAAAGAGCGCCCTATAGACTCCCCATCTGCATACCGGCCCATCGAAATGGATGAGATAGAAAAACTCTTTGAGAGCTAAACTGTAGACCGCCTAGTCCAGCACCGGGCCACTGAGGGGCCTGATCTAGCGGACGCGCTTAGATGCAGCTGCCCCCCAAAACTGAGCTGTTTCTCAGACTCCTCGACTCTCCCCAGGGCTTTGGACATCCACCTCGAGAAAAAAAAGATAGGCGGTCCTCCTATACCATGCCAAACCTATGCCGTACCAACTTCTGCCGCCTGAGGGATAGAGATATCATCTACCCGGGTTGGACAAAGATGGGGTCGGCGAGAGATATTGCGTGGTATTCCACTGGGACTCACACAGGGACAGGGTTCTGGAGCCACTCCTAGGGAACATTGGCTACGACTGGGCGCTTCGCGGTGCACTTCTTCATGGTGTCTGTGTCATCTGTTATGCTGATGCCACGCTAGTGAACGCACGAGGCAAGACGTTTCGGCAGGTGACCATCTTGGCGACAGCTGGGGTCGTAGATGGGATCCAGTATTTGGCATTGCATTAATCTGAGGCCCTCTGTGTCAGGAGGTGTCCGCATTAGTGTCGAGTCGACGATGCAGGACCTCGTTCTCGGTAGTTGGTGGGACTTCGTGCCGCACTTTCAGCAGTTGGCACCCCGGTTGATGGCCACCGCGAACTCAATCTCTCGGCTACTGCCCAATCTGGGGGGGAGGGGGCAATTCCTTCTGCAGAAGGTTCTGTATAGGAATCGTACGGTCAATGGCGCTCTATGGAGCCCCACCTGACGGCCTAACTGACGAACGAACGTCGAATAGTTCAAGGAATTTCATCATCTGCCTAGCCTTTTCCCAATTATGTTAGGGAAAGGAAACTCGGAACTAGGAAACTCGGTATTTAATGGGTGTTCACCCTAGGCAAGCACGGCTAAACCTCAAGATCCATCCGAGCGGCTGTTATTATTTAGCCACGAGCTTAGAGCAAGGAATTTATTAAACCTTATAAACAGTTGATAAACTATTAAAAATAGTTTATTTTGTGTGCTGAGAATTTTAGTGTGGTGTGTTTTTTTTTGTATTCAATATCTGATTTTTTCTTTGATATTATGTTGTTTCTTTCTTATCCACCTTTGAGCAATAGTCACTAATTGATAACTATCTAAAAAAAAGCTGCAGCAAGATTTAATTAAGTAACACAAAAAGTTAATCAACTAAACCAAATTTCATATTTTAAGTATGCAAGAACTACCTATCTTTCTTTTCATTACATTTCTCAGTAACAGTTAAAATATTTACATAGTTTACTGAATATTAGACAGCATGGTAAAAATATCAATATTTTGTTCATAAAAAGCATTTATGTAACTATTCACGTTAATGTGTTATACCGATTAAAAGAACAAAAAAACTTTAAAACGCGGTTATCTCGAAACTAGCTTTTTGCACTTAGTGACTTCTCGCTCTACAACGACGACATGTATGAAAAATGTTTGATAGGTACAAATATGTTTGTGACAAGTCTATTACAAACTTGTTGAAAACATGTATCACAACTTGTTTAATTTATGTCTGTATGATTAGAAATGCAGGGTAACAATGTTATTATTGTATACAAATGACAAACAAACTAAAGTAATTTTAGCCGTCGACAGAATTATCTGCGAATGCGTCCTACTTTTCATTCAGTGTTTATGTACTTAATAGATATATAGGTATATTCACTGCAAAATGTGAAGTTCTTTGCGTGAACTCAACAGAGTTCACTGAAGGACGACCAGTTTTCAACCTTAATACCTAGGCATAAAGGTGAAAGTGGCAGCCCTTCAGTGAACGCGGTAGTTCCTACATGAGATTGAGTTTGTAGTGAGGAAACTATGTGTTTACCTACTTTTTCTTTGTGGCATATGAATGTAGGTAGTGTAGGTACGCCTTTTCCGTTTTTTTTTTATTGACAATTTGAATTTTAATAATTTTTGTTTTTGATTGTAATTAACTTAATGTTTTCATGACAATTTGGATTTTAATAATCTTATTTATTGAATGTAATAATTAATTTAATGTTTTAATGAGAATTTTAATTTTAACAATTTTGTATAATAAAAATGTTTGCATGCCGAATGGTGAAATATGGCAGAACTCTGATGTATACCTACTACTACTTATGTATTACCCATATTTGCAAATAAATGCTATTCTATTCTATTCGCAAGTACAAAAAAATAACTATCTTACTTTACATAATTATTTATCGTAATCTTAAATAATTTATCTTTACTATTTTCAAGTACAGGCGACACCAAAATCCTTATGTTTCGATATTTTTTTTTTTCATATAGGTTTTTAAAAACACTTTTATACTTACTTCTTTTTTTAAAATTTGATGGGGTTGGTGTTTCGTGCCTGACTACTTTGAGAAGAAACGGCCGGAACAAACTCAGAGGTCTCTTTTAAGGTCCAGACATAATCTTAACATAACAAGTAACGGGTTTTAAAGTCAACTCACAATACGGGTAGTATTGTGAGTTGACTACAATACAATAAAACCCGTTACATGTTATGTTTTTTATAGGAACTCATAACAACATATGATTTTAAATTTTGTTAGGTACAAAAAGCATTTTGTAATTGACGATACTTCCATTACGCCCATGACAGTGCATTGCGCCCTGTAATCAGCTCCTTGATAACGATAATAATACAATAAGATACCTTTGGCCAAGGTTAGGCATGATAAAACCCGCCTTAGGTCTTATAACAATGAATAGGGTATTTCACTGAAAAAATCTATTTAGTCCGTCAGTTAGATTAGGTATCAAAAAAGATTGGACATGTATTTTTTCTTGTGTCATGTAAACGAAAAATGACCACGATATGCAGCGTGTTGAAATCTCGCCTGACGTCACAATTTCTGTTACTTTTTACTGCCCAGTAACGTCACAAGCACCCTCTCTTGAACTTTGATGCGCTGTATCGTCGTCATTTTTTGATTATGTGACAAAAGAAAAAATATGTGTCCAACATTTTTTGGTGATCTAACTGACGGACTGATTTTTCGTTTTCGTTTTTGTCAAATAGCCTATTATGTGTGTGTTTGTTAGATAGCGCCCCGCAGTAAATTCGCGCATAATAGCTATTATCGCTATCTTTTATATTTTGACCCCTTGTCTTCTGCTTAAAACTGTCTTTGTTTGACTTTGTTTTAAATTTTTTTTTATTCGAAAGCAATGACTTAGACTTGACTGCCACGCTGGTTTACTTGTCGCAAGCCCTACAAATGAGCATGAAACCAAAGATTCGATTCCCAGGTCGGACAAAGTGTTATCTTGTTTTTATATCAGGAACTTTTCAGTAGCAGCCTGGAATGTGAATTTGTGTCCATGGTAATGGGCTCGCCCCCTATTATCTTCATGAGAATGAAACTACTAACGGTAATCACGTAATCTAATAATGGTAATCACCCCTGTAATCTCATGACAGTGTCATGTTTAGGGGCCAAGAATACGGCAAGCCCCTAGGGCAAGCAGACTGTTCAGAAACCCTGACATCATAGAGTGTAGTAGGTTATAAGGGCAAGCCAACCTTTTAGACTTGTATGAAAGTACCGCTACTAGGGATGACTGAAAGGAATAAAAGTTTAAGGTGAAAGCGTAGACCGCGAAATTCTTCTTTTTCATGAAAAAATCATTCAATGGTATTAAATGAACATACGGGGTAGAAGGGACACCAACAGAAAAACGGTTACCACGTATTCAGTACATCTTCCAACCCCCCATTAAATATTTTTTTTATCGTTTATCAAAACAAAAATCAGCTGTTTCCTATAAAAGTGCAATACCTACACGGTCCAACCAAATATATGGAACAGCTGATTTTTTCGCGAGCTACCTAGCGAGACAGACATGGAAACAAGCAAGGAAAATTCTTTATAAACCCTTATTGCAATTTTTAATAAAAATAAAATATCTCTTACCAGTAGTGTTTGAAGTAACAAAAAAACAATCTTTTCCAGAAAAACATCCTTTTCCGCCAAGGCTACGGGTTGACGGAGACCAATGGAGCTGTTTCAGTGGGTAGGAATGACGACACCAACCACGCGTCAGTGGGTCACGTCCTAGGCAGCAGCGAGGTCAAGATCGCTGATCTGAACACGCAAGAAGCTTTAGGACCGGGAGAGGTAAGTGTACTCCTGTTATACGTAATCAACTGCCCCGTTAGTCTCATGGTCTCAAGAGCACTGCTGATAGGTCCTGGTGGTATATCATGATGAGAGTAATCAGTAAAGGGATAGAGTGTGTCGGGGATAGAAAACGAGAAGCAGTGTACGCAGTGATAGCCTAGTGGTGTGACCGTCGCGAGTCGGACTGCCAAGTCATAGGTCTCGAGTTCGAACCCACTTCTGATTTTTCGGCTTCGTGTGCTTATTGTATAATTATCACTTGCTTCGGTGAAGGAAAACATCGTGAGGAAACCAGCCTGCCTGAGAGATATTTATCGACGGCATGTAAAGCCAAGTCACAGGCCCATGGGTGGCAAAAACTCTGACACCAGGTTAGGCACACACGAAAAGAGAGATCGTTCAAACGAGGTTTGATCCTTAAAAATAAAAATAAAAGAGTACCTAACCGTATAGTTCGTGTCTGTTCTTCTCCATACTACAGGAAATGGCCAATAACATTCTCAATCTAATATTTTCAGGAAGGTGAGATCTGGTACCGTAGTCGCAGCTTAATGTCAAGCTACTATGAAAATGAGGAGGCTACCAAAGAGGTGCTGACGGAAGACGGCTGGTACAGGACCGGAGACATCGGACGATACGACGAAAAGAAATACCTATACGTTACCGACAGGCTTAAGGAACTTATTAAGGTAAGTAGGATTTATTTTATGGTATTCAGGCTAAGCCGCGCTTGCCTCGGTTGATCTGTGGATGGGTGATCACCCATTACATACCGAGTTTACTTCGCGCCTCGGACAGCACGTTAAACCGTTGGTCCCGGCTGTCATTTATAGATCTTTGGCAGTCGTTACAAAAGTCTGACAATAAGTCTCAAGGGGTAAGTATCGTATTACCCAGTACTAATTGGGTTGTGAGGGTCAGATAGGCAGTCACTCCGTGTAAAATACTGGTATTCAGCTGGATCCGGTAAGACTGGAAGCCGACCTCAACATAGTTGGGAAAGAGCTAGGCAGATGATTATGTTGCTAGTTTACATTAACAAATAATGTTCTTTATTAAGGGTAAAGAAATCACGACTATTAATAAATTCATAAAATGTAGAATTTGAAAAAACTAATTAATTAATTAATGTGTATATGTGTTAATAAGTTAATTGATTAACTAAGTTAATTTAGATTTAGGTTCGTTATAAATTCATGAAATCTATTCTAGGTATTTCTTGATTATTTAATTTGAAGCCGTATTCTATAATAAGGATTTGAAAGAAAGAATAAATATTTATTTATCGCAGGGATATGTCGTGAAAAACATAACTGGTGAAATGTCGGTGTACTATCAGGTACAACTCTTCCTCAGGGATCACAGGCGTGACGTTATATTCTGTTAAACTTATACTGTCATTTTTTTTTTCGGATGGAAAATCATCAAATGACCCCCCCCCCCCCCGCTCTGGGCGGAGTGGAAGGGAGTATCAGACTTTTACTGCCTAAACCCATCCATTTTCCTTCTTTGCCCTTTGTGTTCCAGGGCCGCGTTATCTCTTTCGAACAGTTCGGCAGCCCCGGAAGAACATTATTTTGAGCACCCATAAGCTCAAAATAATTAATAATCATCATCTTTAGTTTTAAATCGTGAAAGCTTAAGACAGTGTTATGTTATATATTACTACATGAAGAGATGACCCGGATAAGGAATATGCTTAACCTTTTCTTTCTACTTTTGTACAAGAAAATGTTAATTCAACTTGTACTTATCAAATTAAGGCATGTAAGGGAAAACATTATAATCCTTAAGTTTAATTTATCAATACCTCATTCACAGGTCAAAGGCTTCCAAGTGCCTCCAGCAGAACTAGAAATGGTTTTACGAACACATCCGAAAATCCTCGACTGCGCAGTCCTAGGTATACCTGACCCCATCTCAGGAGAAGTGCCCAAAGCGTTCATAGTACCACAACCCGGCCAAACGGTGAATGAAGAAGAAATATTAGAACATGTCAATACTAAAGTTACCATCTTTAAAAAGATAAAAGCAGTCCAGTTTGTTGAGGAGATCCCTAAGAATCCTGCTGGCAAGATTTTAAGGAAAAAGTTAAAAGAAATGTATTGTTAGTACTTGTTTTAAGGGCGAATTTGGTGTGATTGTATCACGAGATTGAAGTGCGTATGTTGATATTTTGCATTTCGAATTTGTACAAAACTCATTGGTCTTGGTTTGTATTTTATAAGTCTTATGTTTTCTGTATTTATCGTTGCCCAGAATCGAAAAATAGAATTTATTTTTATATAAGGTCTAACTTTTTAAACACGAAATATTTCAAGAGTAACTTCTATAGGTCGTAAAGTCACCATAGCAACGAAAATTTTTTTTTTATCTAGGAGTATTTTTATTTAAAAAAAAAAAAAAAATTACTTGACCCACAAAATAAATACTGTCTAAAGGTTTAAAAAGTAAAAAAAGTTTAAAAAAGTAAAAGTAAGTAAGTAAGTTTAAAGTTTGTAAAGGTTTTATGCAAAATGTCGCAAGAATATTTAGAACTATAATAATTTCGTAAAAATAAAAACATTCAGAAAAAATTTTTTTTTTCGTTGCTATGGCGACTTTACGACTTGTAGAAGTTACTCTTGAAATATTTCGTGTTTAAAAAGTTAGACCCTATATAAAGGTATCAAAATAATCACCAATATACTTTATGTAGTATATTACTACTGTTTTCAGTTATTATTAGTGTGATACCACAATCTCGCCGGTACCAAACCAAACATGATTGATGTATAGTTCCACTTCGCTTTGATAGATGGCGTTGTTCGTATGACGCGCAATCCTGAATCGCGGTGTTAAGATTCTCCGCGACTGAACGACCCTCCCCGGTTCTAGTTAGTTCGTTATCGCTTCTCGGCCTTTTGGCTAAGATCAAAGTGTAGTATCTGTTCTTTTCAGCTTAATATCTGAAAGTTCCCTCACTGAGGGACCAGTATATTAATCTGATTTTTGTAAGCTGACGGGATGTTCGGGGCTCGCTCCACTCCCGTCGCGGGTCGGCCCGGCATTGCAGTGCCGCCGGGATCGGCCCACATAATCCAATCATAATTAATATCCCTATCGGATAGCGACTACAGTTATGCACAAAAATTATTGTTACTCAGTTTTCTATGCGTAAAAGTAGTTTTTGTCGGTATGTTGCCTTATCACGGCTGAACTAACGCCATGGTTTTTAGTCCTATGTATAATTTTGAATAAGCCTATTGATGTTGTAAAGAAGAGGCTGTGCCACCGTGTTAAAAACAATAAATATATTTTTTTATTCGGTGTATAGCGTAAATGGCAGTTAATTTTGTGTATACCCAAGACATATTTGTGTTTTATTAACATGTTTATTGCTCTACAAGTGAGAATTGTGGTAACTTACATTAAACCGAATGAGCTGAAGCATACGGGGTGTAAACAGACCCTTCACGAAGCCGTCAACCACGCATTCTGTACATCAAACTAAGTAACTTTACGCAAAAATTATTGCTGGGAAACGACTTTTTTTTTGGGGTGAAAAATTACGTCATACGGTAAAACTCAATGTAACGGACTCAAAACATTGTGCTGATGGATGGATTGAATAGTACGGGGTTTGTGAAGGTGTTTAAAGTAAAAATCTTACATTAAAAACATGTATTTAAAAAAAAACTTGTGAAAAAGTTGGAACTTTGACCCCCAATATCTCCGTAACTAAAAGGTTCCCAAGTATGGTCTAGAACAAAAAAATGATCGCAATAACGGGGAGAACAAGTACCTTTCGGCTTCGTTAAGGGTCTTTTTACACCCTTTATAAGCAGCCTGCGGTCATTGATCCCTAAAGAAATCATGAAATCATTTCTAGGGTTCCGTACCTCAGTCGGCAACAGCAGACTTTGATGTGACGACGAAAACTTTGACGTTCGTCAAGGCCCCTTTTTCTCAGGAACTCGTAGAGGTATCATGAAGCAGTATCAAACTTGTAAGTCAACGCGATTTATGTCGCATATTTTGCGATTTCACAAGGGAATCGACCCTCGGTGCGCGAGTCCAACTCGCACTTTGCCGGGTTTTTTTAGTTTTATTATGTTAACTCAACCCTGAGTTTCGCTAGCTATTATGGCCTTCTATTTTTAATGTAATGTTATGTCATGTGATATTATAAAGAATAGATATAAGAGCTTTTGAAGTTTTTTTACATGTTATACTAGAATGAAATTGATAACGCTGTAAATATTTTGTTCCGGTTGATTGGGATACTGGTTACAAACTTATTAGTTTATTTATTGATATTGGGCATCTAGAGTTCAGCATAATTCCTTTGGTGATGTATGTGAACATTTGTGAAATTATCCGTCGATATTGTGCTTAAAAAACAAAGATGGCCGCGTCAGTTGCGTCTATGGTCACATGCCAGAAGAATAACGCAGCGTGATATGTTAAATATTAAGGAGTAGTATAACTATAAGGTTAAACTATTTGTAAAAATATGTCATATTATTATAGTTAAGATAATTTAAGTTATATTCACTATTTAGAAGATTTTTATAATATTTTTATAAGTAGTATTTTCTCGAAGTAGTAGCTTGCAATAAAACAACTAATCTGTGATTTACTTGTTACACAAAAATATTATGTGTATATTTATTGTATACTTAAATAAATAACCGTTTCCGTAATGTTTAAAAATTATACATTTTTGATAAGGTATTATTATTTGGTAATGGGATACAAATTAGAATTTTAATGTAAATGTATCATAGTTTTGTTTAATACTTATTGAGAAAAGCATAAAATGCGATTTTATAAATCCTAAAAAGGACATAAGTTAAGTACTACGCTTTCTTGCCTCGCAAAAAGCATCTTATCACGAATATAATAAGAAATCATTATTATTTGTATTATAATAAGCTGAGAGATATGTATGGAAGAAAAATGTGCCAAACACAGACCGAAGGGGGCAGTATCATCATCATCTGCCATTCTAAATAGCCTTTTCCCAACTATGTTGGGGTCGGCTTCCCGTCTAACAGGATACAAGTAGGGTGGATGGGGCAGCATAGTGACGAAATTGTTGTTATTCTACTACTTAAAAGCCTTGTATTGCTTAGTGATTATTGAGAGACGCGACAAATACGCGAATCAATTCGTTGTTAGAAACATCTCTTATCCGGTTTAGTGAAAAACGGCTTGTATCGTCGTAAGACCGTCCTTTAAAAAACTGCTGTAAAGTGCCTTAGATTAAAGATCAAATTACAATGTCAAATTATAATTATCATTAACACTGAAAACGGGATATTTACCATGTTTAGGTAAATACTAGTGGTTTTGAGTTCCCGATATCCGATGTCAGTTTAAAAACTCAAATTATAATGTTATGCATTTGTATAATTGTAAATGTTTGTAGATCTTACAAACAAATGTTTGTAAATCATACAAACATTTTAAAATCATGATTATCTTATTATTAAATCTAAAGTTGTTACGTACGTGTATACGATATTATTGTTATTTGATAATATTTTTCAAATAAAAATTTATAATAGTTTATGGTCATTTTATTGATTTGTAGGATAAAATTGTAAAACATTCAACAAAAATGTTAATTCGGCCTTCGATGACATTTGAACATTGGTAAGACCGTACCGGCCGGCCGCAAATAAAGAACTAAAATCAAATTACTACATCGCGCTAATAGAGAGTTCACGCAAGTTAGAACAAAATTAGAGAAAAACCCGACAACAACTGTCGGGCAGTAGCACACCAGACACAACACCCGTCTGGTCGGAGGATCCTCCCTTTTCTATGGGGGATTAGGAGCTTTACACCCCGTTCTTCACTCCCTCTAAAGAACTTTCTTATTACGGAACACACTTTCAAGCATAATCCGAAGAATTTTAAAAGAAATTCCTAAACTATTGCTTTGTAGGATTGAACTGCTTGCCCTAGAAAAATAACGCAATGAATTTTGTTGAACTGTCAAAATGCATTTGCAAAAGGCATTGCCGTTGTATGTCAAAGCCTTTGTCCAGCAGTGGACTGCACTACTGCTGGGCATAGGCCTCTTACAAGCTGTCGTCCTCAATCCGCAACCAGTCGATCCTAAGCTGCCTTTTTAAGGTCCTTGGTTCATCCAGCTGAGAGGCCTCCCACGTTATGCTGGCCGATACCCGGTTCTGTACCCCATCCATCATTTCCTCCATCGGCCACCGGTCCTTCTACAAACATGGCCAGCCCACTGACACTTCAGCTAGCTTACTCTGCAAGTTATGTTACTACACCTACTCCAGTTTTTTTCAGGATAATTTCATTCCGGAACGCTTTACGGTTTATGGTCTTTTTCGTGTTATGTTTACAAATCATCACAACCACACCTACCACCGATTGTTTTTCTCCGTCGTGTAACCGATTGATTTCAATTACTACAATTTACGTTACGTTGTAAATTAGTGTTTCAGACGTGTAAACAAAATTCCGAGTTGATGACACGAACAAAGTTCATTCAATTTACAATTATTTGAATACTGGAACTGTTTGCGTTTGGGAAAGGAAATTCAAATAAATTATGCTTCGGAATAGGGCCAAAGACTGATAAAATTACAAGAACAATGAAACGGTTGTCATTTCATACTCGTTCGCGCGAATATGCGATCGTCACGTTCATATGTCACGAACTCAAGTGTTCAAAAAAATCGCATGTTCGCGAGATTATCACTTTGAACACGGTCTTTGACTTCCCAAACAAGATAGGTACCGACTAATTTCCATATTTCAAAAATAATAAGATGTACCTACATTTTTCAAGTACGACCTCTGCTGTTATACAGCACATAGGTCAACTTTGTTAATTCAAGCAATGAACCTCCAATTACAATTTGCAATTCTAACTTTGATCTAAAATAAAATCTTGTAGGATCTATTTTAATCTGTATCCATGGCCGTAGACATAGACACACCCATAACACATAACAAAAATACAGAACAGAAGGCTGGCTCCATACAGCGAGCGAAAACAGGCGCACGCGCACCAAGATGCACGTGTATGAACCAAGAGAGCCCAAAGTGTCTCAAACTTAAATGCCAGTCGCAAATGCATCTCTTTGTAGACTGTGCAAAATTGCAAATGCTCTTGCACTCGCTGTACGTGAAGTGAATATGGCGTGTGTGCGTTTGGATGGGTGAGCATTCTGTGCTCGATAGCATGGTGGAGGTCGTCATGGTTTCGACTCGACCTTGGTGTTTGCATAAACTACGTCATCTTAAGCCCACGCAATCTTCCCTGCTATCTGTATCTACGCAGAAATGTACACAGTTTTTAACAAGGCCAAATTGAGATTTTAATTGATAAGACTTATCTGCCGCATGCTTAACGACCGCTGGGCAAAGGTCTCAACGCGATGGGTGCCTGAAGACGGACGGACTAGAAAGCGGAGGCGAGATGATCTGGACGCACATCACGAAGGCCGGTTCGAGGTGGCGCAGGAGAAGAGTTCAGGGGAGAATATGGGGGAGGCCTTTGCCCAACAGTGGGACATACAAGGCTCCAAAAAAAATAAAAAGACTTATCTCTCTTCTTGCTGGGTGGTTTATTATATTCTTCTCACATTCCATCATACATCTCACGACGAAATCTAGAGATATGATGATGGTGACAGACAATAATAAGTAAATGACGTTTTTAAAGAATTTTGATGTAATGCTATTTCCATTTCCTTTATTTTCCGATCAACTCTCAGCAGCATGACTGTGTAGCTATAACTTACCAGTATTTACAATACCTACATGGTAAATGAAATGGCTCTTTTTGCTCCAGGTTTCTAATTGATTGTGTTGATGGAACACAAACACAATCATATAGAAAAAAGGAGCAAAAAGACTTCAGTCAAGGATCCTTCTCCAAGCATCGCAGACCGGAGTCGTCTGCAGGCAATGTTAAAAATAAAGTACAAAGTATAATGCAGACCCTCGTTACAGTGGTAAATAATTAATTAATATTGTGGGTTCGAATCGAGACAGACAGACACTCACACACACTTTACTTCTTTATTGAACACTGTTAATTAAATAACATGAAATCATGATGCGGTGAAAGAAGAAATTGTGAGGAAATCGGCATGCCCTACAATCAACAATTTAAAGACATGTGACATCTATCAAATCACACAGGCCAATGTCCGTAAAATTGAACTGAAATAGTTATCAATAACAACGGTTCCACTAGGACTAGAGGCTGGTGATGGCTACATAGGCCCCATAGATATATAGAGGAACTAGTTATACTAAAATAATATATAATATAGCTACCTTATCGTAAGCACTATCTCAGTAACAACCGGTGGCCTTGTACACATTCTATATCGGCGTACATTGAACTTTGCGCTTTCGAAAACTATTTTGAACCTGAGTCTTGTTTTTAGTAACGCGGCTAGCCTAGCACATTCGGTCTGGTGGGTGTGTCATCGATAAATGCGCTGTTTTACGTTGGTACGCTTATAGCATAGAAAGCGAAAATAAATGTTTTATCTTTTGAAAAAAACTGACTGCAGCCTAGTGTAAGTAGTGGCTGTAACATACTGAGCAAGACCTGGGTTTGATTTGGCGAGGGGGTTTCATATGGAACTTGCCGACCCAACAGATTTTAGCCTGTCCTTTTATGGATGTCGACAACAGCGCCGCTTATCGGGACCAACTTTAACTAATAATAAGAATTCAGGTGACCTCATAAGTACCTACCTACGGTACAAAGCGTAAAAAAGATTTGTTAGGATGGTATGTGTATAAGCTAGCAGACCAAAGTTTGGATTTGTACCTAGTGTTGGCCAAAAGGTTCGCCTCCGTGTCTCCAAGAGCTAGGATAATCCGTTGGCCTCGGTTGTCCTAGGCAGTCTAGGTCTTTGACAGTCTTAATGCCTAGTCAAAAGCCGGAAAGTCTGACAACCAGTTTTACCAATGGCCCTATATTTTTTTTTTTTTGGGATAATCCCTCCACACTATTCCCAAACTACTGTAACTCCTTAAAGCCAGACTCAATCGTGGTGACCATCAAAAAAGCGAAGAGACAATGAAGCTCAACGAAGTCCCAGAGAAACAATTTAACTGTCTTGGATCCCGCAACGCAATTAATCAGAAAAGTATAGCGGAGGAGTCGGAAAACGATTATTTCCACTGGGTATAGTGCCCCAATGGGTATCGTGTTGCCCAGTTCCTGGGTTGTAAAAGTATGAGGTATGTAGAATACTGTTAGTCAGCTGCATCCATTAGAATAGTAGCCGACCCTGACATCGTTGGAAAAAGGTAGGCAGATGTGCATCGCTCGTACTCTTCTTCTTAGCGTGTCGATGGCAATCTAAATAGTGTCAGCTCTGAACTAAGCTATTAGTTTGGTGCAACAGGACAAACAGGACACGATATTAAGTGCCCTATCGTTTGTAGAACAGCACCTCATTTACACACCAGGGCAGAGTCATTAATGAATCTCCACCTGAGCAGCACCTTTTCCTTGCTGCGACCAACCTGGCTCATACTTATAAGTATTGAATTAATTTTCTTCTGCGCAGACACATCCATACATAGTAAACTTGCTCATATATACATAGAGTAAACTTACTCTCATATTAACACTATAGAACATTATCTGGGCACTTTCTAAGGGCAATGCCTTTAGAGAGTCTTTAGTGAAACGAAACCTGTTTGGTCACCTTATCGCTAACTTCTTGCGCACACGCAGGTGACGCAGCCAGTTCTTAGTAAAAAATGCATCAGATTCGCATCAGATAGTTACATCGCATTGATAGATATTGGTTAGTTTCTTTCGTAGTCAGCGCAATTTTAGGGTTTTTGAACTGTAAAGTTAATTTTGGTTTTCAATCCGGAATTAGGAATGCGGCCATTCGGATACAGCTTTGAAACAGAACCCTCAGGGCGCGAATCCTACTAGTGCGGTTTTCTTTTTTTTTTTGCAGAATTTTATAATAGGCACAAGATGTATGTAATTATTATGAAGTGAGCCTGTAATGCATCCCAGAGCATAGGTGAAGGTAGATTAATTACAGTTCAAAGTTCAATACCGTGATCACAGTTTATAAGATAAACTGGAGCTCCGGACTCGTAATTAGACCATAAATAGCTACCAACTCCATCTGTAAGTTTGACCTTAAATTTTTACCTCAATTATACTTCAATACAAAGTTCTTATGATTACTTGTATAACAGCTTAAGGAATTTCAAGTTTAATTAAAGCAGGTGTCGTAAAAGGACCTAAATATATAACTAAGTCTACTAGGACTTTGGTAAGTACTTATTGACTACTTTCTTCAAGGCTAAGCGCTTGCCAAGGTCTGTCCATGGATGGATGACCATCCATTACATACCTAGTTTCATCCGTGACTTGAAAGCACGTCACTTGTAGATCCTTAACAGTCATTATAGGTAGTCAGTGGCCTGTAAGACTGACAACCAGTCTTACCAAGGGGTATCGTATATCCTCAGTACTAACTGGGTTGTGGAGGTCAGATCTAGGGAGTCGCTCCATGTAAAATACTGGTATTCAGCTGCATCCGGTGTGACTGGAAGCCGACCACAACATGTTGGGAAAATGCAGGGCAAAGTGACTAATGAATGAGTAATTAATTAATTAATTGTTATATTCTACACGTGAATGGATAGCAGGTGCATAACTATCTAAGTACCTACATTACTATATACCGAAGTAATTATTTATAATTGACTCTTTGCTTCTAAGTCATTGCGTTTCCTTGGAAGGCTTTGCCATATCGAGGTGTAAAGTCCACTGGTGATAATAATTATCCAGGACGGTTAGACTGAATGTCGGCCACTGTAAATATTTACTTAGTCTGTTATCCTGAACCCGGCCTTTGGACTTTGGACCTGTTTGACTTGATATTGTTTTTATTTAACTTTTCTAAAAGTCACAGGCTTGGTCACTCGGCACAGATATTAATATATAATTTAAATTGATTTAAATACATATTTTTCCAGTTATTTTTAAAGTTAAATAATAATAAGACTTTTTAAAAACATTGTTTCCTTCATTTTAATAATTTGACATGTTTTCTAATTAAGAAATGACCATTCTTTAAAAAATGATGGTTACGAGCAGACTAGCATAACATAATAAAACAATGTATTTAAAAATTCTTATTATTGTGCAAAAACTTTAAAAACAACTGGCAAAATCCGCATTCAAATCAATCTCTATGCCGTGTGAACAAGCAAACATTACATTCAGTGTAAATTAGCAAAATTCTCAGCAAAATTATCAAGTTCAAAATACCTAGGTACTTATACACTGGTAAATCGGAACGTTTTATACGCTCGACTATCAATCGCGACAGTCGGTCTTTCGCTGCCGTCAAATTCGCGCGCGAACATGCAAAATATGGCGCGAAAACTTCTCTTACGGGAAATTAAAAACTTAAAATGGCAAAGGAAATTGTCTACTAGTGTAGTGTTCAGAAATGATGATTTTATAATTAAATCCACCATTCCTGATATTGTTGTGCCAAAAACAAGGTTTATTGACCGAATGTGGGCTGATTTGGCGGCATATAAGAATCTTGTTGCGCTTGTAAGTATTTTGTATTATCTATTTATTTGTAAACGGGTTGTGAACAGGTTTCCTAAGTCAATAAAATACTATTTTGTTTTTTTGTAAAGTAGTGATGTGCTTTATAGTTTTCTACGTGCCAAGTTTTTGTCGGTTAAATTTTTAAATTAAATTGAAATTGTTATCACATACGAAAGCGCTAGAAAAGTCTCTAACATTTACATTGTTTCTTTATCGTGTGTATCGTAGACCATAAAATCTACTGATACCGAAACTAAAAATTTACGATTGGACATTGGACTCTGAAAATGTAGGAACACACAAGGTACACAGCGAATCTTGTTCAAACACATTTTAACTAAGTATACGTTTAGCTGAAGAGCAAAACATCTTACTCATCAATTACATGGCAATTGAGTTTAAACAATTTGTTCCGCTTTAGTATTTGAACTAGTTACGTTACGCATGATTGTTTTATTATTTAACCGTCATTGTGTTATTGTTCGATACTTAGGTAGTTCTTAGAAAAATATTTCTAGAAATGTTTGAATATTACTACGTAAAATATTCTCAAATTATATTTTTCGTTTATTTGATCCGATTTTACGGTACGAGGTTAGAAATTAACCTTTTAATTAACTTCTGACCTCGTTTTGATACTTTATTGAAAGTTTTAAATGTCAACAAGTATAACATTAACTGCTCATGTCTTATTAGGTATAGTTATATGCTATAACCAACTATTGGAACAAGGCATTTTCCTGAAAGGCATTAGGTACCTACCTAAACCACACAGCTTGCCGCACAAGTGACCGCAGGGTCAGTCATTATCCGTAATTAATTATTCTTTCTGTTTGTTTGTGTAAACTGCCTCCAACTCCGTTAAAGAGAAAATAGGATAGATCTTCGGATAGCCTTTCGAAATATACCTTATCTTAACGTACTTCCTAGTCGAAGAGCAATCAGTTTTAAGGAAGACTTATTCCTAATGTCTTGTTTCTTTTATCTTCTGCTCTTAAGCCAGATTTTTTGTTTATGGTCTCGCAGATCTGCTTAATCGGACTATTCTGTGGGCTCCTCGCGTGTAAGGCCTCCAGCCAGAGGCATACCTAAACAATTGAAAACAAAGCGAGTACACGCTAAGGACATCCCCTGTGGGGCACGAGTCTTTTTTTTTATTACAAAATGGGCCTGCTCTTGACCTCGATCACGCCTGAAGGAAAGCGATAGATGAGGTCTATGATAGAACGAGCGTGCCCAGAAGATGCCTGTTCACTCTTGCTTTGAAGGCAGACGGGTCTCGACTTAAATCGTGGCTGGCACAGAATAAATAGTAGTACTACGGGTAGGACAGGCTGTTACGGAATTAAAAAATAAGTCATATAACGATGTTTCTTTTAAAAACTCCCCTCCAAGCAACACGGAACTGTGCCTAATAAGCACTTAAGATTCATTTTGTTGTACCTACTAGGTATTTCTCAAGGTCCGTGTTTATAATGTTGGACATTAAGATATGATTTGTTATGACTATCTCTATAAAGTGTTTTAGCACTATATTTATCTCTCTGTAATGTGTTATCTTACACTGCATTAATACCTACTCCTTCACTCGTGTCATGAATTGCCGTTTCTTTTTTCTTATCGGCGCTTAAATTTCCGCCAGTTAAAAACTAATAATTTAAATAAACAACCTAAACTATTCGTTTTTAACTTCATTGTATCTGGTTTTCCGTCAAGTGAGTGGAATTCGGCCATCTTTATGGTGACTTTTCCTTAAAAAATTAGGAAATACGTACCAAGTCAATCATACTTAGATACAGACTTTAGCACATCTCTTTAACAAATCTCTTTAATAGATTTTCAACTTTATTGCTAAGGCAGTAGTAGTAGTAGTTCAAGGTTGATGGGGAAAATTTGACAGTTGCGGGTAGCTTGATGTGCTGGCGTCTGTACATAATAATAATGTAATTTTAATAACTGTTTTTGTTTGTTACTCCTTCACGCTGAAACGTCTGGACACTTGGATGAAAAAATACACAGATAGACTATGACCTGTAATAAATTAATTAATAGGCTACTAAAATCGAATTTAACGTGAGCGAGGACCCGGGCAAAATCTTGTTTTTAAAATGAACATTATCAAACATTAATGACACTTATTAAGGTGTTATGACGTTATTTACAACTACTGAGAAAAATTGGTACCTAATCGCATTATTTTTATGTTTTGAGTAAACAAACACGTCAAGGTCGTCTGTATCTTTTATACATATTATTGATGTATTTACTAGAAATTAAGCTTACCTGTAGATACTAACAATTTAAAAAGAATTATTAACGACTTTGTTTTTATCGATTAACAAAATTCATAGTCGACTATTTAGCGCGGAGAGTGAGCGCATCACTATTCAGTCCGCGTTTCTACTTTTGGCCTAAAACTCTATGGACTACTAACAAAAGTAAACGAAAGCATAAACAATGTATCTATGTCACCTAGTAGGTAACTACCGAATTCTAGTCTACGCACAATGCTATCACAGAACGCTAAACTAAAAATAAACTCTGTACTATGAACCTTTCAGCAATAGAGTTTAAAATATAACGACAGTAGCTGTTCCTATACTGATGCCGTTATACGACAAACTTTATTAACCATTGCCCCTTCAGGACAGACTTTTATTGCTGTTTGTAAACAAAACCAGCAATGGATCGTAACAGTTCAAATTATGTCGTAAGTAGTCAGCAATAATACTTACTTTCAATGCGCTTAGCTTACTGCGAACATCGAACATGTTTAGGTCAGAGGTAATCGATAATCTGACGGAGGCCGTGGGATACCGCTGGTTGTGGGAACCAAGCACAGGACTAGGTACTCGATGTGGTGATACTTATAGTCCATTTTCACTTTAACTAATACAGTATCTATGAAGATGAAATGAGCAGAAACGAATCAATCTCTCGGACGGACGGCACGGTTGACGCAGCAGGCAATCGCGTGCAGTCGCGCTGCGTGTCGCGGGTTCGATACCCGCACGGAACAAATATTTGTATGACCTAACAGTTAGTTGTTTCGGGTTTGGTTGTTTGTGTATGTGAGTTTGAGTTGGAGAAATTCCTAGTGTGAGGAAATAAAGGAAAAAAAGAATGGTCGAGTACTTTTTATTCGATTCCTATTCATCATAAAAGAGTGTCCATGGAGTCTCTTGCCCGGTATCCTCCATAGAGATCTATACTTGATGTAATCATACGCCTTGCAATTGGGACTGTAGCTTCATCTTTTTGTTCCCAACAAATCAAAGTTGGCTGACCTGGAAGTCTTTAAATAGACTCCGTACCCAGGTTGGCCGCAGCAAGGAAAACCTGCTCAGGTGGAGATTCATTAATGACTCTGCCCTGGAATTTAAATGTGGTGCTGTTCCACAAACAATGGGGCACTTAATATCGTGTCCTGCGTGCCCTGTTGTTTTTTCACTACAGGAACTGATGGACGCTACCGAAAGCGCCAAACTAGTAGCTCAGTTCTGGGCCGACACAATTTAGATTGCCATCGACACGCTAAGAAGAAGAACAAATCAAAAGTGCCTGTAACTAGTCTATTTGCAATTAATGCTTTGAGTTTGAGGTTATACCCTTCTGCTAGCGTGTGACGTTTCCATTACCATAAATCACTTCACTCTTCATTACCGCTGAACATCTTCTAATTGAAAGCGTATTTAGCACAAACGGTTCAATGAACTGAAAGCAGTACACGCTAACTCAATATTTCACAGCTGTCTCGGGATACTTTATGTTTACATAAATAGATATGAGTAATCCCTAGTAACGTTTGGAGTACACAACAAGATAGATAGACTAGAAATTCAAAAGCGGAGAGAAGGAATTAAAGAGTGGAAACAATCTAGCAAGCGCCCTGGATTTCCTGTCAGCCAAAATTACGACTCCCATACAAACTTTTGTCATAAACTAAATACATAAAATGAGGTGTATCATACAGTAAAACCACATTTCACCAGTTTTGTTTAAGTCCCATGTAACAAGGGGCGAGCCTATTGCATCCGTGGATGCTAGTGAGATATTCCTGATGTTAAAACCCAATATCACTTTGCCCGACCTAAGAATCGCACCCAGGACCTCATGCTCAGCGGTCGCGCTTGCGACTACTAGACCAACGAGGCAGTCAGTCATTAAGTGATGAGTTTTCAAAAAAATCGTCGTTAGTACTCACCGTCATTATTAAAGCACTGCTGGGACTCACGGTCTCCTCTCTATGAGAGGGAATCGGAATTAAAACAACTCTTGTACAAAATTTCTCGCTTCTCATAGCGGTTTAGGACTTGGCTTTTGAATCGAAAATTTAGCGTCAATTACGCTAATTTTTAACCTCAGACACTTCATAGACGTAGTTCCTAAGACAAAGAAAATCTGTGTCAAGTTTTAATTATCCATGCATTGAAAAAGAGGTCACTGTAGAAAATAGCAAAATGAACTGAAGCAAAACTGACCCAGTAACAAAATCTACAGTATGTTTACTCTGTACCTAAATTTCTTTTAACAAACACTTTTACGAGGCCAGTTTTTCTTATTCGACAACTCTGAGAAGAAGTACCGAAGCAAACTCAGAGATCACAGCCTCTTTTCATGCTCTTTTCAGCTTCTTTTTTAATCTTGTCAAGTCATAATGACGACCAAGCAGATTATTGTTTGGAATGGTCTGTTGAGGAAAGAACCACACTCAGCTATGAGTGGACCTGTCCAATTAGTGCACGCATTTGTCAGTAATCGTGTACCTCAGGTCAGAACTACCTAAATACCTATAATCATCTGCCTAGCCTTTTCCCAACTATGTTAGGGTCGGCTTCCAGTCTAACTGAAAGCAGCTTAATACCCGTATTTTACAAGGAGCTACTGCCTATCTGATTTCAACAACCCAGTTAGTACTGGGTAATACGATACCCCTTGGTAAGACTGGTTGTCAGACTTTTTGGGCCACTGACTACCGTAACGACCTATACTAACCTAAAAATGTTCTCAAATCTAGTGCATCTATCGACTCATGGTCGCCAATGACGTAAGTAAAACGTTAATATTAGATATTTCGGACCAAAGCAGATATATCTGTGGGTTTGGCCTATGCATTTGGACTACAGCAGCAAGGTTGCATTGTTAATTTGATCTACACTGTTATTTTTACCTTGACTGTCTCACTGCTAGGCACTGGCTTAGCCCATATAATAATAATAAGCCTCCTAAAATCCAACCTTACGTACGAGCTGAACACCTAGCACACGTGGGAGGCAGACACGTGTACTGAACAAGTGCACAAAAAACTAATCCGGCTAACAAGGTAGGGTAACCCTTTATGGAGACAAGTAATAAACTAATTTACGGTCGCTTTCCGGGGAGCACTGAGGCGCAGCTGGAGCCGATGCTCGAATATAAAGATATATAAAGATGGGAGTGGTAATATTTTGATTTTTTTAAAGATACACAGCTTTGTAATGGTTGGGCTTTAGTCGAAATCGAATTTTATATCTTTCCCGGTAAACTTTTCTTGCACCATCTCGAACCAGCCTTGGCAATGCGCAGCTAGGTCCTAACTTCTTTCCTAATAGCTTTCCCTTGCCAAACATAAAAACTGATCTGTATAGAAGAAACTGTTACCCCATGTCAATTAAATTATTTAACAAATTACCTAGTGAACTGAAAGACCTACCTATTACTTTATTCCGAAAAAAAATGTATTCCTGGTTAGTCAATAAATGTTTCTACACGACCCAGGAATACCTTAGTTATAAGAATCGAAAATTATTGTAACCTCATTATGTTCCTATTCTAGTGCAATAATTTGTTAAGTTAGTACCTATGAAAAAGAGTACAGATATATCACCCATTCGTTTCTTAGTTATAAGCTTTTATTTTATATTTCGTATACCAGAAATGGTCAATATGAGGATTCTTACTGTTATATTATGTAATGTAACATTTATATAAATACCACCTACTAACCCATATTTTACGAATAAATTATTTGATTTGATTTGATTTGATTTCTGGGCTCGCTTAGAGAGCGCCGCCGTCCCACCTCAGGCTTCCATTGAAAAATAGTTTTGTTTTTCATTAAACCTACCTGTGGATGCCAAACAACAAGTGTGCCATTCAACGGCCTACCTATCCCAGATATCTAATCTGTGGTCATCGCCGTCTATGGCATCAATTACCGGAGGCATCTAATCTATCCATCCCAGAGACCAATCTGGAATGCTTCTATCTCGTAGCTCTTTTTAGAGATGGTCTCAAAATTGCAAGAGTGGTGATGAACTGCTCGTTTCTTCTTTGTGCACGATGTGGCCTATTTCCGGAGGCCTGAGGGTGGTTAATATAGACTGGTGTTATAATAAATAGCAGCCATTTTCGTGCTGATAATCTTACTAATATTATAAAGAGGAAAGATTTGTATTTTTGTGTGTGTGTGTTTGTAATGAATAAACTCAAAAACTACAGTGCCGATTTCAAAAATTTTTTCACCATTAGAAAGCTACATTATCCTTGAGTAACTTAGGCTATATTTTATCCCAAAATATTTAAAAAAATAAATGTCCTCCCGTGCAAAGCCGGGACAGGACGCTAGTATTACATAAATAAGGAGTTCATATGCTTATCAGTCTTTCCTGTTAGATATCGCGCTTGGCTTTTACTGTTCTGACCATTTAGTTGGGGTACCTAGGTAATCTTGCGTTGCCTGATAAGTTCACGGTAAACTCCGAATTTAATTCAATGACCGTGAAAATTATTGTGAATCGTGTGTTTATTGACCTTGAACTAAGTCCTTATGAAAACATTTTAGCGTAGTTTTGATAATAATTATCTAAGTGGAATTGCAGACAGACAGACATGACGAATCTATAAGGGCTCCGTTTTTTGCCATTCGGCTACATAACCCTAAAAATGTGTTTTTGTTATAAGTGCCGTATATATTTTCATATGCATTCAGTAAAAAGCTGTTTTGATATTACAAACAGACACTTAAATTTTGTTTATTTGTATTGATATATGTACAAGACGTATAAATTTCCAAAAGACGATGGACGCAACTTCATTCATTTGCACTTGCTAGTTAGTAAGCATTACATAGTTCTCCATTTCAAATGCGGTGAAAGATCAGTGCAATTGCGCCATGCTTGATAAACTTTATTTCAATCGTAGATAATTTTAATTAGATACTCTATGTTATCTTAATCAGTTATTTTGTTCCAGTATGAGTCATCGCATATTCATATTTTGTTTAATTTCGAATTTTAATTGGGCAGAAAATCTTCTTAATTGGGTTAGGTTCGGTCACATTTTAATAGCAGTGGCTAATTTATTTATCTTAAGAGAAGCTGGCCAGCCAATTGGAAACCGACTTAACCCACCTCATTTGCCAGATGCAGGGTCAGTTAACCCAGCTAATTGTAGTACACTGCTGGATAAAAGATACCCTGTCCTTGGTCTTCCACATCCAGTCTGACCAGGTCGCCGGTTCATTTAGTTGGAGGTATACCGATACGCGGTTTCCGCTCCAGGAGAGCTCCTTTGTTTAATCGGTAGGGTAACGGTGATACGACATCCAACATCTATTAATCGGTAGATATTGTTTTTGCTAGATAAGAAACTTTATGGCGGCTCGGCTCGAAGTTAGTAAGTAATACAGTCCATACAATGCATCCGCTGCGCCCCGCTGATAGGTCCCTAAAATTGTGTTCTCCGCAGCTTTACGTTAGAGGTTCCAAGCCGGAACAGAAACATAATATCCAGCAAAAAAAAATCTACCGATTAAGGCCCGGTTTCCACCAAAGCGGAGACGAGCGGAGCGGAGAGGAGATGTGTTCAACCAATCACAGAAGAGGCGAGAAACACGATGTAGATATAAATTAATGTGATTGGTCGGTGTCCGCACGTCTCCTCTCCGCTCCGCTCGTCTCCGCTTTGGTGGAGTCCGGGCCTTATAGATACGTTGGATGGATCAGATGACAGACGTCGAGAATCTAGCTACAACGATTCGCAATTTGTTCAAATTTTGCTTTCAACATTAAATTACAAACGTAACTTTTGCCAGCGACGATGTTTGTTTCTATGAAAACAGCTATTATCATTGAAAAGACTGGCTAATAGCTACCCATATTTAGAGAACAAGTATTATAATTTATGTCTACGTCCTTTTAAACTCAACTAAGGTCAAACGAGATTTGCGACAAAAATGTAAATAAAATGAAGGTTTTTGTAGTGAAAATTAACATCTTGTTAAACAGATTGAACTTGATGCTTACTTCCTAGCCAATTGATGAGCTTTGTAAAAACTTTTGAGATACTCAGGCAGAAGATAAGAAATCTAGGTAAACTGTGATATAGTTCCTATTATTTAGCTGTACCTAGATGCTTGTAGCCAGCAGGGGTGGGCTGGTAACTCAGTGGTAACGGCCGGGGGGTCGGTAACGAGAGGGGGGGGGCTCTCTCAGCCCCAGATCACTGCTACAACAGTCGTGGGGGGCTAATGATGGTACAAGGTAGATTGATGACCAGCAATCAAGGTCGCAGCAATCCGCTGTAGGCGAGAAGAACCAGGGCTGGTCTAGGTGTGGACTTTTGAAGATTCAGAAGCTTCAAGAGACATCATGGATTGGGTAGAAAAGAGATCAGATCTGATAATCAGACATGTTTGTACCTAATGTCTGATTTACCACAATTTAACCGGGAACTTTTACGATTTGTCAGTGTCACAACTAAGTAAACACGATAAATATCTAATTAATACGTTTACAATTATAATAATTATGGAGGCTATCTACAACATTTTAAATAAATCAAACATTTTTTTTTAAGTATTTATTTATAGGAATAAATCATACATTAACATTCATAACAATATGTTAATAAATTAATATAATTCAATGCTCACCAATCTATGATTTCGGTTGATCCTTGATTAATTGGAAATATTTATTAATTACCTAGTCATTTATTATTGTTCATTTATTAGCATAGCTATATACATGACTTTTCATTTAGACCTTCGGATACCTAAATAAATAAATTAATCAAAATGTAACTGTAATAACTGGGTCCAACATTTCAAACTCCTTTTCGGAAAAAAATCCCTACAAGTTACAATGTGATTGCTACTACTAGACCTATTTACTAGTAGGTTTCCACTTCTGAATACTTAGGTTTTGGCCTTTAAAACTAGCAACAACCAACTCTTACCTCTCAAGATATTTGTCACAAGGCTCTTGGCTATCAGGCATTGGCTGATATACAATCTCAAGGATCCACATTGATAACTACTTCTTAGTATACTAAGTTACTAGAAGTGGCTTCACAATACCTAGTGTACCAACGGAATGACCTGGTAACCAGCCAGACTCCATAGACCACATCTATTGTAACATTGATCGATTGTACGTACAAAGTACTATTTGTGTGGGTATTTTTGCAATACAAATTGGAACAGTCAATACTCATGATTGATTATGTTGACATGCTCAATTGTGTGCGTGCTCAGACTTTGGTCTGAAAGGTCAGGGTGAGTTGTACTAATTTTGTTTAGTTGTTAGGGTTCATTTGTATAACAATGGTATAAGTCCCGTCATGAAAAAAGAACACTGAGCGACAGTGGAGGGGATGTGTTTGCGCACGTTATACAGTCGCATCCTAAAGTACTAAGTTATTGTTTCATAATATAAGTATAGTTGTTTCATTGTAGAATCGTAATAGGTACTTTACTAGCTACTTAGTACTTTGGGAAAGGCTTGAATACAAAAAATAGAGAAAGTTTATTTGAGCGGTCAGCGTTCTTTTTACGTGAAGGGACCTATAGAATGAATGACGATGTCGGTAAATATGAGTCTGTTGTGGAATGTGCTTATGAATGCTATGCAAGTCTTTCATTCATCAGGGAAAGAATAAAGGCGGAATCGATGACGATTAGCCTATAAGGCAAATCTAATGTTTGACAAATGTCTGTGGAAAATCATGACATCTTTGGAGGAGAATGATTAGGAGAGCCGTCCCCAAATAAATATGGAATAAAGTCAGAAGAAGACGAATGTCTGGAAAAAGCACTTTGAGCAGGCAATTTATTTCATGACCGCTGCTCTCAAAACGCTGAAAAAAACATCATGGTGAAATCGGCATGACTACGAATCAAATCAGTGCAGTATTACATTACAAATGATAGGGCACTTAATATCGTGTTCTACGTGTCCTGTTGTTTGTACACCACAGGAACTGATGGACGCTACCGAAAGCGCCAAACTACTAGCTCAGTTCTGGGCTGACACTATTTAGATTGCCATCGACACGCTAAGAAGAAGTATAACATTCAACAGTCGCAGTCCTAAGCCTTACGTCCTGTTTCATAGACTTATGAGACTGATTACATCCGCTTAACGAATCATCTGTGCAGCTAATTAATACACTTTCCGCTATCTAGTGCTATTTTTATCTAGGTTACATATTCTAGACCCTACACATTTAATTGCAGTGGAACTTGTTAGTCAGACTGCAATTAACCGCTATCACGGCTTCACGTGGAAAATGACATTGAAATGTCAATAGCTGATAGTTTCTGCTAAGGTGATTTGTGAAATATGATCACCGTATGCTCTGAGTTTGATTGTATCTTCATAATCTCTGAATCATTAGGCAGGAGGTGTGGTGTACTTATAAACGCAAATTTCGCCTGTTTTGTTTGATCCCAAGAAATAATAAGCGAGCCTATTGCTATCAAACGGGCATAAATATATTCCTGAACGAAAAACCCACACTTTGCCCTCGAACCTAAAACTTCATGCTTGACCAACGAGACGGCTCCTAGTAATGCACATTGTATCAGGTTTAAGATAACCTGTTAATCGGGCTGCTATATTTATTTGCCAAAAAGTGGCAACACTGCCCGAGTGACATGATTTGGGATTGAGAACAGATGGAGGAAAATTGCACAGTCAAAATTAAAAGTTTTACAATGAGGAAAGTTACTAAACAACACACTTAAAAATAACAAAAGAACAAGCAAAAACCAGTAAAAGAGTTAAAAGTGTCAGCACAAGATCATCTCACGGAAACTCAAATATCCATTTAAGTATGTTAGACACCCATTAGCTAGTGTTTGCAATAAGCTAGCATCACGTAGCTGCAACTGCCAGGAATGCAAAACTCATATTCCAACTGTAGGAGGAGCTCGTGGCTAAATAATAACAGCCGCTCGGGTCGATCTTTAGGTTAAGCCGTTGCCTAGGTTGGTCTGTGGATGGGTGACTACCCATTAAATACCGAGTTTCCTCCGTGCCTCGGATAGCACGCTAAGCCGTTGGTCCCGGGTGTCATTTGTAGATCTTTGACAGTCGTTAGGTAGTCAGTGGCCCAAAAAGTCTGACAACCAGTCTTGCTAAGGGGTATCGTATTACCCAGTACTAATTGGGTTGTGGAGGTCAGATAGTCGCTCCATGTAAAATACTGGTATTCAGCTGCACCCGGTTAGACTGGAGGCCGACCCCTATATAGTTGGGAAAACGCTAGGCAGATGATGAGGATGTGGTCTCATGGTTTTTGCACAAATACATAAGAATCTCGAAGTGACTACGTCTCAAAAGAAAATTGCAAATGTCTTGAATGTGTACGTGAACGGTGAACACGATAATTATTGGTTGCCGGTTCATTGTGCGGTGCAATCAACGACGCCGGCCGCGGGCGCCCGTACCCGTGCAGTCTGTTGTTATTTAACTGATTACGGTTACGTATTGTTTGTACCACGTTTTTCATGCTTCTCTGCACCGTATTTTCTGTCGTGTGTTTTTCGTATAGTATTGCGGTAGTGTGTGTTATGGGCTTTTTGCAATACCTTTATAAAACGGAATAATGGGTTTGACGCAGTATGTCATGTGATAAAACAGTTATTATTTTGAAAGCATTGTGATAAAATTCACACTCATTTTGAGAAGTGCCAATTTTGAGAAGTGCTCATTTTGAGAAGTGCACATTTGGCGAAGTGAACATTCTGCGTCAAACCCGTTAGGACTAAATAGTAAAAAAGCATAATGTAAGCAAACGGTTCTTATTTTGACCTATTATAATAAAATTCACACTCATTTTGAGTAATGCTCATTTTGAGAAGTGCTCATTTTGATAAGTGCTCATTTAGAGAAGTGCTATTTTGAGAAGTGCACGTTTCGCGAAGTGCACATTTTGCGTCAATTGCACATTTTGTGAAGTACACATTCTGCGTCAAACCCTACAAACGTTTGATTTTTTGATGCGATGAAAGTTTTTGCCAATTTTTTATTACTATAAATGGCATTGCCAAAGTGTTAATAGTATTAGTGTGTGTTAAGCAAATAATCCGATGATTCTCATTTATAATGTCTAGTTTCCAAAACTGTGTAATAATACTAACTTGCGGAAATCCTTTAAATAGAAATTCCTATGCCCATTTTTATCTTGTTTCGCGTGATAACACCTGAGCTAAGATAATAATCTACGCGTGTGTTTTTATTATCACTCTGTCATTGGACTTTGATCTCTTGCAAGGAAGTGGCTGCAAGGTGTCCTGTCAAATTGTGAGCTTCCTGATTGACACTGGGTTTTTCCAACCGTGTTCCATCATCATCATCGGTCTAGCCTTTTCCCAACTATTTCGGGATCTGCTTCCAGTCTAACTGGATGCAGCTGAATACCAGTATTTAACATAAAGCGACTGCCTATCTGACCTCCACAACCCAGTTAGTACTGGATAATACGATAAGACCGCTTGGTAAGACTGGTTGTCAGACTTTCGGACCACTGACTACCTGTGACGACTGTCAAAAATCTACATAAGACAGCGGGGACCTCAGTCTTGACGTGCTTCCGAGAAACGGAGGAAACTGGGTACCTAATGGATGGTCCCTCATCCACTGACCGACCTTGGCAAGCGCAGCTTAACCTTGAAGATCGACACTTACAGCTGTTATTATTTGCACGTGCTCCTCACCTTCACAGTTCCCATCAACATTAGCATCAACAATATTTTCCCACTGTCGGACTCAGTCATTCTCTTTGGACTAGGCCACAATCATTTAGGCGCAACCAAATGGTTTTTGAACTTCGAAATTATATCAGACAGCTCCCCCCCCCCAAGTGCCCACTCTTCACCATTTCCTTGTAAGGAAGAAAAAGTGACGGAGCAGCTCTCCAAGTCCAAAGCATCAAGTCTGTCTGTTAAATTAGAAGACTACTCATGAGTGTAATCTAATCTTAGAACACCATCGTACCTAACTATTCTTTTTTTTCTTTTTTTTTTTGCAGGAAAGTGCAGAAACTAAGAAGACCTACACGTACGCGCAGGTGGAGAAGAACACATCAGTCTTCGCAACTTCACTAATAAAGAAGTACGGTTTGAAGCCGGGAGATGTCGTGGCAGTCATGTTGCCGAACTGTCCCGAGTTCCCCATCGTGGCGTTCGGGAGTTTGCAAGCGGGATGCGTGCTGACGACTGTCAACCCTATTTATAAAGAGTGTGAGTTTACTTTTGCTGTTTGTTCTTGGTTTTGAAGGGGGACTTTTTATAACTTTGTTGAACAGTAGACACAGTATTATTATTTAGTTGCATTTATTTTTCAAATAATCAAAATAGTACGCGTTCGTCCGAAAATTATTTCGAATATCATAATTAGATTAGGTATTATATTCAAACTTATATTTGAATTTGATAAAATCGAGTCACGGCCTGTAGATAGATAGTGTGCTGAAAACTTTACAAATCGTCCTTTTATTACTATCTACGTAATCTACTTAGGTAGTATTATGGATCTTCGATGACAGTAATAAAGTGTCAGCAGCCAAGATACTGGCAGTTGCAAAGTTTTATTAGGCCAATTACGGCCATTCAAAAATTGCCAACGCGGACGGTATTTCACGTCCACACGGCGGGGTATTGGTAAAGTTTTCAACTAGCAATAATCGCACCTCGGATTAACCTCATTGGTTACGATATTGCCTCTGCGCAAAGTTAATTCAAACAGATGCTAGCTCCCGACCCAACCAAACAGATGTAACGAAACCATTGCGAGATCTAATTCGACGTCAACGCCATCTATCGAGGTAGCAGGTCAACTTTTGGTCTCTTGTAGGTGTCTCCGTACAATCTTATATTCCCGTCATCAAAGTAATAAAGTTAATACGATATTAAAACAATACAAATAGGTATAATATGACTTCATTCCGTAGTGATAAATAAAAGATTATTTTGGAGATTGGTACATAGGTACATTCAGTACATTGGTTGTTTGATCGTGTGATTATAATGACAATGCTAAATTATTCCAAGGCGCTAATTTAATCTCAAGGTATCATTTTAACGACATTAAAGATAGAGTTGTATTAAAAGTAAGAAAAAAAATCACAAAATTGCAAGATGAAGATAAAATACCTCATACATATATTAAAAATTCGAACCAAGCACACTAGTCTCTTAATATATATATATAATAAGGGATTGCTGAATTTACAAGTTATAAAAAATCATCATTATTATCCGATAGTAATCCTATATTTTATCTACCCAGTTAGATGACCCAATGTGAAATTGAGTCTTTCTCTCAATTTGCCTTAGGGCGAATTTTACCAAAGCCCAAACTGACTGCGATCAGCACAACTAAACCACGTTCAAGAGCTGTCAGTATTATAACTTGCAATGGAACTTTGAAACTGACAGCTTTAAAATACAGTTTTAGATGAGCTGATAAAGTGAAATCTGCTATAAATACATATAAATGTACTCAAAGTGCTACTATATAATACACAAATGTGTAACAATACTGTACAGATAAATACAGGTAAAATTCTACAAATTATTTAGATAGCGTCCTTATTCTTTGTAAAAAGATACGAAAGAAAATTTGAATGCCCATCCTTATTCAAATTAGAATGACACAGTTCGACCACACAGTGGTGATTTTATAGTACATTGTTACCCTAGGGGTGAAAGTAACTTATTTAGTCCCGAGACGAGGTTTGGCACCCGAGCGTAGCGAGGGCGCCAATAGTTCGAGGGACTAAATAAGTCTTTAACCCGAGGTAAACACTGTGCTTTTCATTACGAATACAAGGAAAGTAAAAATAAAAACATGAATTACCTAAAGAAAAAATGAGTGAATTTTAATTTACATAAATCAACAACTTTGGTGAGATATTTATTTAAAGTTTATGGTAAAATTCGAACAATTAGTTATAGTTAGTGAAAGGTTTAGTCCGGGTATGTCGATATTTGATATTTTCTGGGAAACTTGAGTTTCTACTGTATCCTGGGATTCTTGGGTGAATGTTGGGGACATTGATATTTGTCTATTTTCTTCAGCTGTCACAGCAATATTTTTGGATTGCACCAGATAATCTTTTCTTATGAAATCAGGCGTTAAATCCATATCTGAATCAGATGAACTCATTGTGTTAATACAAATCTCTGCTATACGGAAGTATAAACAAAACTCTACAACTCGAAAAAACAAATTAAGATCGGATTGCCGCTTTCCTGCCTATTTTGTTTTTTTTCTGTGGCCGGCCAGCTATTCAGCCATTAATTTTCAATTTCATCATGGAAAAAATAGTAAATATTTTGCCCAAATCTATGTTATAAAGAAATAGTTGAAACTAAATTATAATAAAGTCATTTAAAAATATTTTCTTTAATTAATACTTTATTTTATTTCAATTTTACATCGCACTGTAATTGAGTGGCTGTATAGAAAGTTGGAACATGGTTCAATAGAAATGTGAAAACAGAACTAGTTTTTTTTTATAATTTGGCAGCTGTCAGTTGAAAGCGATTCTCCCTAGGGCTGAAAGTATCACTTTCAACCCGCTCCTCAGACAACTTCAGACCTACTTTCAGAGTATGAGTAATGAAAAATAGTAGAGCGTACCACAGGGGAGTGTTCTGGGCCCAATGCTCTTTCGGGTCTAACAACCCAAACAACTTTCTAAATATATTCTTTTCACTGTAATAAGCACAATAATTGTGTTCCCAGAACAGTGGTCAATTGAAGATGTAAACTTAAGGATTTGCCACAGCTGCGCGCTGGAAACTATTAAAGAAAAATCGAGAATACTTGCGCACCTACATAGTGTTCAAAGTTTGACATGGAAACAGGATAAGTCATTGACATAGCTTAGTTTATCTACTCGTCAAATATTTGCATTGCAAAATTGTTTGATAAGCGACATTTTAACGGCTCAATTCAGACAGTTTATTGAACTAGCTGCTATTAGTATTTTTGACTCCGAGAATGAACGATGATGATCAAATTTCTCAATAAAGGAATAGCCATAATTAGCAGGTAAGGGGGACGAAATGAATAATCGGTTTTAGTTGTTGTTAAGTTCTCGCAGGCAGTCATTTACCATTTACCATTAGACACCAGTGGGGTGTGGTTGTGGAGCTGTGTCGCAAACTATGCTCCACCTCCTATCCTGCCCTCTTAGCCCAAAAACATGCAGCCGAAGTGACCTTTACGCTGCCACCGACGACGCGGTGGAAGAGGCGATGTTTAGGGCTAACAAAATATAAAATTTGTCGTGCCAGCGATACCAAGAAAAAGAAGATTTACCATTTTATACTTTATTTACTGAAATAGTTAAACCCCAACCTGATACAAACTATGTGTCTTGAGCATATTCATTCAGTACTCTTTCATGATCATCATCCTATCCGCTACAATCTTTTTCTTCTCGTGTGTCGATGGCTTAATTTTTTTTAGGTCCATTGACCATTGGACAACGATCTGACATGAGAACTGCCACTGAACGGTCCTATGCATGGTTTGATATATTCTGGATCTAAGACATCATGATGTCCAAGAAAACTCTTTATTTTTATCGAAGTAGAGAGCAAAGACCAACTGATAGACATCATGTAGTGCTTGTGTGAGCCGTACCCTGAGATTAGATAATAGATATCGCCGGGTTAAAGGCAAAACCAACTATTTAGTCCAAAAAAGTCAATGTAAAATTTTCCGTAAGGGCGTTTACAAAGTTTGCAATTAAAATTAAGTCCTTAGTAATAAAATTATAACAGTCGCAAATATATGAGCGTGTTCTATAATTATCTTAGTTTCTAACAGTTACATACTAAACACAAAAAATAACTTAATTTGTTCAAAAAATAAATAAATTAAAATTAACCCCCTCTTTTAGTTGGTTTTGCCTTTCTAGTACAAATACGAGCATATCTGAAAAAGTGATGGTCCTGTATCTCACAGACTTGGCATTTACGTGAGTTAAAGTATTGTCTTGATAACTTGCTAGTAAGGCTGATTTTAGGACCATTCGTTTTGAAATAATTTAAAAAATACGAAAAAATAGTTGGTTTTGCCTTTCTATTTCATAAGACATGTCTTCGAATGTAGAATGCAAAATTGTACTAACATTATAAGTTACTGATTTGTATTGCTTAAATCATTCAAATTGTGTATTACTAGCCAGTATCAGCCAGTACAAGAAAACATTCAGAAAGTAAAACTGACAGGTCACAAGAAGAAGCATTTATTTTATTGATATTTTACTTTGTATGAACATAAAAGTTACACTTAGTCATCCGAGTTCTCCGGGTCCTCTGATTCTTCAGAAACCGTAACATCAGGTAGACGATCCACTTTTTGGCCATCAGCTCTCAAACTTTGGAACCATCCATGATATTCGTCAGGAATGACTCCTCTTTCACAAAGTTTCAATAGATCGGCTTTTTGGCTTTTGAAATGCATAATATTTCTATAAATAACGGGGACAGTATCTGTGGAAAACATGGTCGTTTGTGGCTTGTGGTGGTGGTTCAGTGACAACTTTTTGGACTGGCTTGACTTTGCGTGCTTTGACTGGAGTCTGCCGCTCTTAGCTTGCACTTTAACATCGTTCTTACATAAATGTGTAGTCTCCACATGAATGATGTAACCAAGATTTTGTAACAATATTTTGATTGAAAAGAGTGTCCATGGAGTTTCTCCATAGAGATCTGCGCCTTGGAATGGCCAACCACAGTACTTTCACAAGTTATTATGCCTTGTGTCTATGTCTGTAGCTTTGCTTTCTTTGTTTTTTGTGACATTCAAAAGTGCCGTAATGGTCTAATTGAAAAAAACGCTTTGAGTTTGAGTCAAAAATCGCATCGCTGGAGAGCTAGACAAGGAACAATCTCCCGAGCAAGCAGGCTTCCGTCCCGAACTTTCTACCGCCGACGGAGAGAGAATACACTATGTCCAAGAATATATCTACCAGGGCCAAATAATCTCATTCCAGGCGACACAAGACAAAGAAGTTGCAAGACGCACGGAAAACGCCTGGAAAAGCTACTGGTCAATGAAAGAGCTATTCAAGGGCGATTTACCCATCCCCTTAAAACGTAAGCTAGTAGACATGTGTATTCTCCCCATACTGACATATGGTGCACAGACTTCGTCATTGACTAACATCCAGAAGTCCAAACTCAAGGTTTGCCAACGGGCAATGGAGCGCAGCATACTTAACGTTAAACTTACCGATCGAATAATCAATAAGGAATACCACACTGCGCTCCAGAACTAAAATTGTTGACGTGGCTCAAACAGCTGCTAAACTGAAATGGGACTGGGCAGGCCGTGTCTGACGGATGCCGGAAAAGCTGTGGGCCCGTATATCACAAAACTGGAGCCCTGAGATAGTTAGACGGGGTCGCGGCAGACCGAGGAGAAGATGGCGGGACGCCTTGGATGGCTTTCTCGTTAATTGGCGAGAAGAGGCGCAACATCGAGAAAAGTGGAAGGAATGGGGGAGGCCTTTGCCCAGAAGTGGGACAATTCAGGCTGAAGAAGTTTTGGCATATCTGAGATTTTGCGGTTGTTTATAGAAAAAATTCTGCTTTGAATTTGATCTCTTTGTAGTTCGTTTTCTATTAAGAAAAAGTCTGACAACCAGTCTTACCAAGGGGTATCGTATTACCCAGTACCAACTGGGTTGTGGAGGTCTGACAGGCAGTCGCTCCATGTAAAATACTGGTATTCAGCTGCATCTGGTTAAGAATGGAAGCCGACCCCAATATAGTTGGGAAAAGGCTAGGCTGTAGTTCGTTTTCTATTAAGCGCAGTTGTTTTAGTTGGTTTTACTGCTATTAAGTTCAAAATCATGTTTTTCTTTGCAGTATAGCTTTGAGCCGAAAAATGCACTGTATGACCTCGTCGTTCGCTGCGCAGGATTCGACTTAATCCCCGTAAAGCCCTCGCGCTGCTGTTGTCGCCCTCCAGCGACAGCGGCAGCGCGGGGAAGTACCGACTATAATAATTTAATCGGTTTTGCTTCTAGGCAATTCGCTAAAAAGAAACCGAAATACCGAATGCCAAAATCGACTATATTTATATAATATTTATTTAGTTTGAATGTTTAAGTACAAAAAGGTGCTAATCCAATATATTATTTTTTACCATTAGTGATTAAGACCTTCCTTTGACATTATTGTAAGACTAAAAACCACCAAAAACGTTTGGTATTTTTTGCATCTAGATTTCGAAATATTCCGGACAAATTATTTCGAATTATAGGTTTTTAATTCTCTAAAAATACACTATTAACTATATAACCGGTTTTTACATTCGAAAACTCGGGAACGGTAAGTCCTGCGGTTTAGTTGGTTTTACCATTAGATAAAGAATCAAATACCGATTCGAATGGTATATTAAAGTGAAAAACTGCAAAAAATCACAGATAGTCGGTTTTGCCTTTAACCCGGCGATATATTCTATATTATCGCAGACATTTATTGCACATTACGATAAATTCGCAGAAGAATGACACCAGCGGCGATGATAAAAGTTTTACAAGGCCTTACAATAGGAACTGATAAGTTTTTATACTTTTATCAAGTCATTACCCTATTGTAAAACAACAGTGGTGTTTGATAACGCGATATTTGTATTTTTATCGTGGTTTTCGAGCAAGCAAAAACGGGCAAATTTGAAAACATCTTTCCTTTTGTAATATCTAACCTGGTATAAAGGGTGTAAAAAGACCCTTAATGAAGTCGAAAGGCACTTGTTCTCCCTGTCAATGCGATATTTTTTTTGTTCTAGACCATACCTGGGAACCTTCTAGTTACGGAGGTATTGGAGGTCAAAGTTCCAACTTTTTCACAAGTTTTTTTTAAATACTTAATATGTTTTGAAAGTATTTTTTTTACTTTAAACATCTCCACGACCCCCGTACTATTCAATCCATCCATCAGCACAATGTTCTGAGTGCGTTACATTGAGTCCTACCGAAAAACGTGATTTTTCGTAACTTAGTTTGATGTACAGAATGCTTGGTTGACGGCTTCGTGAAGGGTCCGTTTACACCGTGTGTAATCATTCTATTGCCCTTGTCCCTTTTGAGGTTAGTGCATCATTGTCTTCTTCTTCCATATTAGTTGTCATCTCAGTCACCCCTTTCTAGTCATATCGTCTTCCAAACAGTCCGTCGTTTCTTTGGTATTCCCCTACTCTTATAATCATTCACTTATTCTTACTTTCTTCCCGACATTTTCCTTATTATAAGAACAGGAATGTTATCATAAATATTGTTTGTCCAAGGCTTGTCCTTTTAATAATAATTATTTGCTCTTCTCTAGAGGATGAGCCATTCAATTATTATTTACAGAAATAATTATTGTATTTTTGTGCATGCAGTTTTTCCCCTTTTTGCTACTTTGTTTTCTTTACTGCTATAATTAAATGAATGACCTCAAAACGTCAGTAGATTTTCGCAAGTCATCTTTAGTAATTAGTATTTTAAAACCTCCAGCACATTGTTTTAAACATTTTAGCATACTAAGCAATTTTTCGGTCTACTAGGGTACCCATTGTATTGATCAAACATCGCATATTGATAGACACATTGGAAATTGACATGATGAATGAAAAAAATTGGGAGTGCTAATCCTCGTTTTCCAGCCGATGAAATAATAATATAGGCAACCAGAGAGTGAATTAATATAATTGTTGAGGAAATGAAGGAAAGGAAGACCAAAGTAAAGATGGATGGATTAAATGATAGCGTGACGGCAGTTAGGCGAAAATTAAAGAAAAGACATGTGTTGCACGAAAGGAAAACGTGGTACAAGGGCAGGAAGTTGATGATTGCATACACGGTGTAAGGACGTCGTAATTTTTAATACAAACTTTTATAACGTATTCAGGGCAAGATTTTAGAACCCCCAATGTAAGTTTGCCTCACGTTAATCTTCAAACTCAAACTCAAACTCAAACTCAAAGCATTTATTTCAAATAGACCCATGACAGGCACTTTTGCATAGTCAAAAATAAGCTACCTACAGTCCCGCCACAGGCATAATAACTGTGAATGGACTGTAGTTGCCCATTCGCAAATAGTAGATCTCATGGAGAAGAATGGGCAAGAAACTCCATGGACACTCTTTTCAAATCAAGTTATATATTACATAGTCCTGGGTACAATATTGTTGCTTCTATATGTGAGCACAGTGTAGAGATAGGAAAATAAAACAAAGCTACAGTTAAAACCATAAAGATTAGGAAAAGCCCTACTAACCATAATAGAAAGTCTACATGGTACTCACACTTACAAAAACTCAAATAATGCTTCTAATTTATATAAAACAATGGTTATCAAAGTAACAAAGTTTCCAAACGAGAAAAAAATAAAAGAAATGATGAAAGAACTGAAGGGGGAGCATCTCTTCCAAACATTAAGATCTTAGTATGTGAGCCCAATTCTTTCACTCTGTACAGCAACAGCATTATATCTGCATAATGTAGTGTCAATTCAAATACTTTATTATATTAAAATGATATAGGCCTTTTCTTGGATTTAGTCATTCCGAGAAGTAGAGTTTTAGCAGAAAAGTGATAAAATACTTGCACTTGGTGACATTTTTAATTGTTTACGTCTTTCTAAGACAAGATTACGTTAGCTTTAAATATTGGTTATCTTATCAATAATAGTTAATATATTTACAGCTGTTTACGTTGTGCGGTCATTGTCAGCATGTTATTGAAAGGCGATACTTAATCTATGGGTGTGGTTGCAGTAAACGAAGCTACCCCACCTCGCCTTACTGCGTCATCTCATAACCTAAAATCAGCAACAAAAATGCTGAAGACAGGACTCTATTAAATATAATAGGTTTAGCATTAACTAATGTACTACATGAAACATTAGATCATTTCAAATATGAAGTCACCTCCACACGTAATAATAATAATGACAACTTTGACATTGATGTGGACGGAGAGTTTCATGTTTCAAGGAAAAAAATAAATATGTTTTCTTATGCAAATATCATTGCGAGCAAAAAATCTTCTTGGGTAATACCGAATACTTCAGTCGTTATTAAAATCTATTTGTTTAATCATTTGAACCAAGCTTATGTCTCTCTTGTATGAAGAATCGATTGATTTATGTGACAACTAGATATTGTTAGTACTAATACTATGTTTTTCTTTCTTTACAGTTGAACTCGCCCACCAAATATCCATCACGGAGCCAAAAGTCATCGTAACGTTACCAGAATGCTACGAAACCGTCTCGAAATCTCTAAAATCAGCAAAGTTACAAGCCAAAATAATCCTAGTTGATAATCCAAGCAAACCAGTGCCTAATGATGCAACAAGATATTCAGAAGTAGCAGAATCGGGTGAAGCTGATTTTGGTTTGTTAGATAAAATAACTAGGAAGGGTGATGATGTGGCTTGTATACCATTTTCAAGTGGAACTACTGGGCTGCCTAAAGGCGTTGAGATTACCTTTGATAATCTACTGGCTGGAATGGAGATTATGCATCAAAAGGAGAACTGTTTCCCGAACATTGCACACGGTGAGTTTAATTTCCATACTGATAATAATTTTTCTGTTAAAAAAGGGAGTCGTGTCAAACGCATTTTAAGTCAAAATTTAACCAGTCATTTGCTAATTCAACTATGGCCCCTGCATAAATATAATTGCTTGTTTGTAAAGGTAAACATGTATCTACGTAAATAAATAAATTTTAATAATTTGTTCATAATTTTAGACCTACCAAAAATTTCAAGGTTTGAGAAAAATAATATGAGGACATTGAATGCAAAACACTTGCAAAACAATGGTCACAATGTCTTTGATGGGTAGAGATAAAAGTTGTTGTTTTCTGCAACTTCCGTCTTCTACATCTACACTGATATTATAAAGAGGAAAGATTTGTATTTTTGTGTGTGTGTGTATGTTTGTAATGAATGAACACCCGTGCGAAGCCGGGACGGGCCGCTAGTCTGTTATAAAACTGATTCTATTCATGAATAATAATTAAACCAAAAATACCAAGACAGCATCATCACGTGATTACCAACCTGCACTGGACCCGTAGGCTACGTCCCGCGTCCCAGTAGTAATGGCTGACTATGCTATACAACAGTATCATCATTATCATCATCGTCAACAAAACATCATTAACAAATGATGTTCTCTCTCTTAACTCAAGCTACGACATTGAGTATTTCTCTTATTTCCAGGTGATTTCCAAGACGTTCTCCCTGCATTCCTGCCCTTCTTCC
The DNA here is from genome assembly GCA_905220335.1 of Noctua pronuba. Taxonomy (NCBI): domain Eukaryota; kingdom Metazoa; phylum Arthropoda; class Insecta; order Lepidoptera; family Noctuidae; genus Noctua; species Noctua pronuba. The sequence continues at coordinate 16,515,253 of LR999904.1, read as the reverse complement.
ACATATACGGTCTCGTGATCGGTCTCATGGGGCATCTCTCTAAGGGCTGCAAACTGGTCACTATGGCTAAGTTCTCTGCCAGTACGTATTTGGACATCTTGAAGACTCAGAAGACTACCTTGCTTTACATCGTACCTCCTGTTGGTAAGTTTATTTATATTATTATCATCATTTTCCTGGCCTTTTCCCAATTACATATTATATTGGGGTCGGCTTCCAGTTTAACCGGGTGCCGCTGAACCATCATCTGCCTAGACTTTTCCTAACTATGTTGAAGTCGCCTTCCAGTCCAGGCTTAACGTACTTTCCGAGACACGGAGGGAACTCGGTATGTAAGTCTGTTCTTATTAACCACGTTTCCTAGTCCTCCACTATTCTTTTCTGATTAATTTCGTTCCAGGATCCAAGACAGTTACCTAAATTGTTTCTCTAGGACTCCGTCGAGCTTCATCGTCTCGGCGCTTTTCTGTCCATCGCAACTGTTGATTCAGGCTTTCAGGAGTTGCAGTGGTTTAGGAATAGTGGAGCGGGATTGTCCCAAAAACAATACGTACAGCAGTAACTAGTTTATATGGAGCGACTGCCAACTGACCTGTACAATGTACATCCTAGTAACTGGGTAATACGTAATCCCCTCTTTAGATTGGTTGATAATTAAAGCCTTTTTTTGTCAAGAAGACCCACAGATACACATAGGTATCTTCCTTGGCGACAATAAATTAAGATGATAAATACAATTATGTAGTCGCTAATGGGATGTTTTATGATAAATACATAAGCACCTCCTTTTTTAGAAGTCGGTTAAAAAAACTCTAAACTACAGGTTAAAATTTGTATACTTAAACAACACAATAGCAAACGCATTAGAATATTCCGCACCTTTGAATAATAATTTACATTGTATTTAGTTTTTTTGTGCATAATTTACTTAAATCTTGTACTAATACAAAATAAATTGTACTTGATGTGCAGATTTATTGAAACACCTAGAGCCACATCAAAATATGCAAGAAGTGACCTATGACTCTATGACAAGCAGTAGATTGTTAGAGACTGTCTTATGGACTTCCTCTTTTGGTCCCTCACCAATTACTAAAGATTGATTTTCAACTCCGAATATTTCTCCTGTTCTTTGCGAGGTTAACACTTGCTAACACAGCAGTTTACAACAATCATTTGTACTTGTATCTAAGTGACAATTTTACGTATACTTTAACATCAGTGCATTACCAGTAGTCCAGTACATCAAACGGACTGGGTGCATTCAAAACATTTACCATAACATTTTACTTTAAGACATTTTACGTTAAACTTGAAGAGCCTTGATTAAACTCTTTAAAACCTAATCCATCAGTGCTTTAATATTACCTACGACCTTGCACCCCGCACACTTAGTAATATAGTCAACCACTGATCGTTGGAAGTTAATTTGTTTTTCGGATGCTTTATTATTTCCCATTTTTTATTAATGGTATCCTGACCTTAAATTAAAGTGTTTAAATCATATTTTTCCTTGCAGCGATCCTCCTAGGCAAGCACCCTGACGTGAATGAAGCTCACTACCGTCATGTGAGGCACATCATCTGCGGCGCCGCACCATTGGCTGCATCAGACGTTGAAGCTATCTTACAGAAGAGTAAAGTAAGTTTAAACAGACTTCTTTTCGTTATTGTTATTACTTAAGTGGGACTGGATCGGACACGTCTGCTGAATGTCGAATACATGGTAGACCACCACAACATGGATCCCTCAAAAGGTTCTACGGCACCGTGGAAGACCTAGGTGTAGATGGTGGGACAAACTTGACGCTGAAATGTGGATTGGTCCATGTTAGCTCAGGATCCAGTTGAGGAAGAAGGAAAGGGAGGCTGTGGCCCTGCAGAGGGACAATATAGGCTTATACTAATAATTGTGGGATCCTTTAACCTCGAGCTACCGGTGTTTCTATCATCGGCTAGAATGCCTCCGATTGATTGAGGTCTATCAACGAGGTCTAGTCTCCTTCTTCGATCGCTGGGCGTTATCCAACCACCATTTGCCATGCTCCGGTATGCTGTGGATGGATCTAAACGGGTCGACGTCGACCGCTAGAATGCGGTCAATCAATCGACCTGTATTATTTACATGACAAGAGAATAACAATGAATGGTATACCTGTGAGCTAATGGGGATTAGCTCATTTTGTCTCCTCTGCGTCTGTTTCATGTTAGGTACCATTTACATTTGGGTCAATTATGATTGTGTCATTTGAGTGATTATATTCTTGTCCACTTATGTGTTCGTTGAACTTTTGTCATCTTGTCTTGATGCATTGTTTTATAAGTGGTCTTATCTTTTGTTTCATAAAACCTCTTATTGTTATTAATAAGGCCTATCGGACTTTATGAATACTTTCATTAAAGGCCTGTTTTAAGTCCGGATAAACGCTATCAGATATATTACTCATAGATACGTTAGTCGGAATTTATTAGGAGCTCGTAAGACCGGTTATAAAAGTCTTAACTTCGATGATTTGCAATTTAATTGCTATCGTCAAGAATGCCTACAATTTAAAGATGGTATGAAATTTTTTCGTTCATTTAGATATCGTAACTGACCCATCTAACGTAATCAACCTTTGGACTCGTACCTAATTGCTTGTTAAGGAAAATAACGTTACCAATACCAAATATGTTCTTGTCCTAGTTATTTAAATCAAGATCCATCAACTTTAACTATGACGATGCGCCTATTGCTATAATAAGATAGGGCAATGGGTTCGTCCTTGTCCTACAAGCCATCATAACATTGCTATTTGAGATTGACAGTTACGAACATAGAATCTTGAATGTTTTCAATCGAACGTTGTGTTCGTGATGACACTCATGTTTAGCGCTACACAATAGAATATATAAAAAGTTTTTGGCCTGTCAGATTGACCAGGAATCATGTTATAGCTAAAGCATTTTACTGCCCATACTCTCCCTCTACTCTCTTGTGTCTGGCCAAAACCTCCTCCCACCCTCTCACAATCCTCCATTCCCTTATCTAATCTCTTAAATTTCGCAATCTCCTAGATTTTTATGTTAGCATTGATCAATCTTACGCCAATTTTTCCGATTTAGTAAGAGTCTTGCTAATCATTTTCATGTTCAATAATTAACCTTCTTGCATCTTTCTCTTCCAGCACGCCATCGAGTTCAACCAAGGCTTCGGTATGACGGAGACGACGTCACTTGGCACATCTACCTTCAAGGGCACACAGAACGTCAACTTCAATGCTTGTGGGGTCCCCATGGCCAGTGTCCAGCTGAAGTTTGCTGATCCCATCACTGGGGAAGCGGTACCTATTGGACAAGTAAGTAAACAAAATAATAATGTAACGGATATTACCCTTCGTCAAGCAAAGGTTGTCGTGGAGATCTTTGAGGAGAAGACTTAGGTATGTCCTTGTTTAGCAGTGGACATAGTTTTTCGTCAAAATGATGATGATGATTGTGGTTTTCTTTTTAAAGAATTGCTATCCCGCTAAACAATTTGGTTGACGATGCTTCGTTATGGTTTTTCTACTCAGTAGTGGTCATTAATTTATATTCTATCTATCTCGTCTTTGCCCAGCTAGGTTCAACTAGGTTGGGGTCGATATCATCAACAAAATAACTTATATTCCATTTATTTATTTTTCCAGTCCGGAGAAATGTACATCAGGACTCCTACAGTAATGAAAGGATACCACAAGAATCCCAAAGCGACGGAAGAAACCATGACCAAGGATGGTTTCTTCAAGACTGGTGACATGGGCTACTTCCAACCTGGTGTTGGATTATTTATTACTGATAGAATTAAGGAACTTATTAAGGTAAGAAATTATACATTTATTTTTCATGCAGTTTTTTTGCCGTATGATGCTGCTGTATGTTTTTTTTTCGAAAACCGAAATTAAGCATTTTGTGAGATTTAATTGCCTCCTAAGGGTGACAAATCAACATCGAGCTATGCTGCGTTGTACTGCGCTGTGCTATGTTTGGTCAACTCGCCCGTCTAATATTTTAATGAGGATACAAACAAACCATGCTGTGCTGCGCTGTGTGAGGCTACGCTCTGTTTAAAAACGCAGCAGTCTCGAGCGAGGCGGGCTACCCGCCGTGCTGAGCCGCGCTGTGCCGAACTGTGCTATGTTTTTTATGGAGCTCTGTCAAGCTCTGCCATGCTCTGTCATTTTTGACGAGATAAACGATTACACGAGCTGCTGATTACTTTTAATACTGAGCTAAGCGAAGCGCAGCACAGCTTGGTGTTGATTGTTAAAAAAAGTAGCTTAAGAAACACAGCACAGGACAGCGCAGTACAGCGCAGCATAGCTCGATGTTGATTTGTCACCCTAACGCTCAGTTGGGACTGGTATTGAGAGATCTTTGCAGTTAATTGTTTATTAAAAAGTAAACCACACTAACGATACTTCAAAAGCGCCTTTATGTCTTACAAGTTATGAAGGTTCTCGTGGTTCAAGTATCACTGACGTGCTAACTGTTATTTTCCATATACTACCCGACCGTTTGCTGTATCCCCAAATATTACAAACCTTACCAAAGAGAATTTAACCTCCTTTTCCCCATCACCAGGTCAAAGGAATGCAAGTAGCCCCAGCAGAACTAGAAAGCCTCCTACGATCTCACCCAGCAGTGGCAGACGCAGCCGTTATCGGAGTCCCTCACGAGTTCTTCGGCGAGGTCCCCAAAGCCTTCATCATCAGAAAGAATGGTTTGAAGATTACTGAAGAAGAACTTCAAGATTTTGTCGCGAGTAAAGTAGCAGTGTATAAGAAGATAGAAGAAGTGATGTTTGTTGATGACATTCCTAAAACAGCGTCCGGAAAGATCTTGAGAAAGGAGTTGAAGAAGAGGTATGCGTAGGAAGAATTGATTGGCTAACTCTACTTCTTTTTGTGAAGGTTCAAGAACTAGGTCTGAGGGACTAAGCAAATTGACATTCTATCGAAGATAATGATGAATGAGATGACAAAAATGTATTGGATGGATAAAACTACCGAAAAACATTAATGTTTGAAAATAGAACTGTAGTAGTACCAAACGTTATGAAAGCCATTGTCACTTACCTAGTCCCTGTGGGTCCGCTTTTGGCGAAAGATTTTAATGGGGGACTTCTAGAGCAAGTTGCTTTGAGTAATGTTTTAGGGGAATCGAAAACACAGTCCTCCGGTAATTCCTCAGGGATTGGTACTAGGTACTTACTTGAGCAATACGAAATCTTGGGTGATCTCTTCTTAGGAAAAAATCACTTTGGCGTGCCTTAGCGGATTATACAAATACTGTAGACTCTAGTTCTGATCAAATCCTATGAGTGGAAGAGTTGGCAATTTCTAAAGTGCCTTATTGTTGAATAGTAAATGGGACGTTGTTTACATTGGTAAGATACTGTTGAGTAATTATGTAAAGCTTTTTCATGTTAATTTTAGGGGGCCTAAAATGGCCGCTTGAGCAGAATCGTGATAGGACAATCATATGAATAACGTTACAATTCGTAGAATAGTCACAAAGTGACAATTTCATGATATTAATTACGTCTGTGACCATTTTAACCATTTTAACGTGATTGTTAACCTGTTTTGATTCTGCTAATGCGGCAATTCTAGACCCCCGGTCGTTCGAAAATTGTTTCCTATAATGTAAATACATTTTCTCTTTGCCTTCGTTCCTTTTTCGAGGGATGATCGGTTATAAAATCAAGTAATAGTGACACTTTTTGTAATGACAGGATTTTTGGACGACCTTGCGTTGTAAATACTTTGAAACATAATTTTAATGAAGAAACATCACAAGAAAATAATTATTTCTATATTTATATTCGTAGGTTCATCTTCAGATTAAAGTTTTTTCGGAAGATTTAAATTCTAATAAAATGAAATAGAAATATTTAATGAGCACTCAAGAACAAATCTTGAGAGTTGAGGCAAACCTCGAATAAAAACCTTCTAAACTTTGATAATTATTTATACCTAACCATAAACTGGATTTTTATTGATTATGTAAATATTGATCTCTAGTAACAAAAGTCAGCTAAATGTCTACTGGTTTTTAAAACCCTCAGAGCAACTAATATAATTTTATTTTCGAAAATGCAAATAATTTTATTTAAAAAAAACTGTTTTCAAAGAAATCTATTGTTAATGAAAAGAGCCTTATTTTAAGGAAAGTTTATTATCTAAAGATAATGTGGGTAGGTGCAAAGTACTTTTAAGGAAATCGTTTTATATTATAGATTATAAGGAATAAAATCATTTTTCAATAAAATATTTTTCTTATTTCAACGCTTCATAAATTAACTTTATACCATGCATGACCTATGAAAATGAGCTACGGAAGAGAGCCGTCGTCACTGCCACCGGCATAGCTGGCAGGATCAGCGAGCTGGAATAGCAGTGGCCCGGCTATGTCTGTTTGTGTGTCGAAGAGCCGTTGGAGGCTGGTTATGGAAGGCGAAGGACCGTAGGGAGTTCTGACGCAGCTAGGTGGAAGCCTGTGTCTATCTCTGGACTCCGTATTGCTAAGTTGATAGTAGCCATAATAAAAACAAAGAAGATCGTCACTTAACCTAGCCTAAGGTCGCTGATTAGCGACCTTCACTGAAGAATAAATCCGATTTGTGAAAAATAAATCGTGATTGTGTGAATGTAGTTATTTATATCCAAAGTACACTATTATGTCACTGCTTGTAAAATAACCTTGGCTTTGACTACCTATGTAATGCAAGATAAAGAACCGGTGGTTCAAATTTTATTCAGATATCTATCAGTAAAATTATATGACGTAGGTACAACTGTACCTACCTACAGTGTACATCTTCCTAGGTATTTCATAAGGTGATATTCATTGCGATGAACTTTAACCACATACCTGCGTCATAGATCAGTTGGCCTTAATTGGTCAGTGCGTTAAAAGTTGATGATCAAGCCGTTGGTTCTGATAACAGTCTTTTATCAACATGAAATTGTATTGGTGTTAGGAGCGCCATCTAGTAGTTCGGTTGGTAAACACTTTTTCTTTTTCTGTGAACGTGGACTAGATGTCGCTAGTGAGCGATTAATATACAAAACAGTCAAGTCGTTGAAGAAAACAACAATTGTATTATAAGTAGTACAACGAATGCACTAATTTTTGATGTAGCTTACAATTAATTAATTGAAATGAAATGATGGACGGCTTCGTTGGTCTAGTGGTCGCAAGAGCGACTGCATGCTGGGTTCAATCCCCAGGTCGGGCAGTGTTATTGGGTTTTTCCTTTAGGGATTTCGCAGTAGCAGCCACGGAGTCTAGATCTGTGCCGGTTGATGGCAATAGGCTCTCCCCCTATTACATGAGACTTGAACATAACTGGCGAAATGTGGGTGTGATACAGACGTGATGTATGAAATAAAATTATGTAGGTATATTTATTTTTGTAAATAGTTTGTAAAAAGCACTTCTACACGTCAAAAAACACTCACCTATGTTTTAAAACGAGATGGGGTCGGAAAGATAAAATCGTACCTATTCCTATAATTACTACTGAACCTACTGACATAGGTACCAACTAATAAATCATAAACAACACTTTGGTAAGATATGTTTTTCAGTTTTGAATACATGTTCCACTTGTAGCCTGTAGCTGTTAGTGTCCGCTAATTTTAAAGTTAACATGACGTCTATCCAGTGCATCATTGCTGATTTTATTTACCACTTTATCACGGTACAAACTCTATTACCTAATGGCATGTCGTAATGTGCTTCAACAAATTGTAAACACTACGGAGTATTTAATGAATGGAGTTTTAGGCAGAGGCGCTTTCAATCAACGCGACGACGTAGTTTTTTATACAACAACGTCTGTGCTACGCAAGCGTAATGCCCGCGCCTACGAAACGAATACGCATAGCATAGCACATGTGACTATGAAAAGTCTACGCTAGCGTAGTGTTTGCGCCTACGAAACGCATGTGCAACCCATGGCTACGTTTTAAAGTGTGTTGTTACGTTTAGTGAGTAGGCTAGCGAATATATATTTGTTTTATACTTTTGTCGATATAGGCAATACATACCTAAAAAGCCACCACCACAAACTTGCTTGAATCTAATCACGTGATACCTATATTAAATTGCGTTGTAGACTAAGAATATCTTCATTGCTGTTTTCACGCGAACACTCCATCTCTTCCTACTCTGTGGCACACTAGTGATTACATGACAGACTTCACGCACAACTATTCGTATTCGGCCAACGTCGTATGTAAACTATCAAGGCACAGAACCGGTACTTGGTGTTTTCCAACTATAGATAACGTGTGACACAGGTTTGTGTTAGAAGAAGCTAATGGCGTTCCAGAAACTACACAAGCATTATCAGGTTCAAAGGTTTGATGGAGAAGAAGTAGGGGAAATATAAGATCATGAATAGAGGAGAAGCGACGTTATTATTGAGTCTTTAGTATGTGTTACGAAGTTGTTGCACGGTACGATAGTAATGAGATAGAACGACTTCACGCGGCTAACAGCTGATTGGTCAAAGGCGCGCGCGCGCGAATTTCATACGGCCTGTTGTGTTATTGTGATAAAGCGATTGAGTATAAAAAAATCTTTTGGAAAGTTGTTTGTTATCATGAGTACAATCTCGTGTTTAAGTATCGGTCACTAATTACCAGTCACCCTACTTAGGATACTTTTTATCCCGATAGTATGATCCCGTGGGACAGTTACCGAACTTCACGCGGGCATAAGCTAGTAGGTGATAAAATGACCAATACAGATTCAACTCCGTTCGTGTCACTGTGTACTCGTATTGTGTTGTTGATTCATTCCGTGTTATGAGATAAAGTGTATTTTTATGGAAATAAACCTGTTATGAAACGAGTGGGTATAGTTTGTTTTGATCGAGATCACTTCAAGGTACCTATTAGTTGTTGTTTTTTAACGTAATGTTTTCATTGTAAAACGCGTCATTGGATCCGGACGAACTTCACGCTGCAAAATCCAGTGGCATGACCTCGAATTTTGAGAAATGAGCCCTCAGTCACCATTTTAAAATTTGGTGGGTGGACCCGTGTCAAATTTAGCGAAAAAAATAGCAGGTGGATTGACTTTCGAAGGTAAGTTTTTAAGTGTTACTGTTGGTTTATTGGTGATTGATTTGATTCGTGTGTATTTAGCATGTTTAATTTCAATATTCGAGAGCCCAAACGCATGAAACTTTTCAAGATTAGTGATATTTTTGGTGGTCGGACAATAGGTTAACGATTTATTTCAAAATCTACTTTCCGACCGGGTGGTCGCAAAACTGGTTTATTCGCCTCATTTCTCTTTGCATTTATTGCGGGAACCTTAAATTCAACATCATAGATGCCATTATATTTGTGAACATCTAGAATTTTGTGAATTTACAACTAGATTCCGGCCGCCAGTATACCTCATATTTTCAAAGATATGACCTGCAAAAATACTGAACGTTCAGCGGCCGATAACCAGTAAAAACAGAACCTGTTTCCGGCCGTTTGTAAAGAGCGGCCGAAAATTGGTAAAAATTACCCCTGATTCCGGCCTTTCGATAAGAACTGCCGATAATTAGTAAAAAATAAATCTAATTTAGACCTAAGAAATTAATAAAGAGCCTTTTTGAAGGTTTGCTTATAGTGTAGAAGCACTGACAAGCGCCCTTTCAGATATACGCAGCAACATTCGCAGCATCAGAGAAGCATGCCGGCAGTACGGAGTTCCAAGATCCACTGTACAGGAAAGGCTTTCTGGTGTTGCTGTTGAAAGAAGAAAAGTTAGCCCAGACTATATTTGGTTTTGATGGAGAAAAAAAATCTTTGATTTGAAAATTGAGTTGGCGAGAGCCGGAATTCCGATCCACAAATATGACCTCTGGATACGGTGGCTGAGCTTGCAAAAGAACTGGGCATAGATAGACCGTCGCTTTCCAGGAGGTAACCCTGATTTACGATGATATTACAGCTTTCTCTAACGCCATCCAAACATAAGCATCCGAGAGCCAGAAGCTATTAGATGATCCGAGTAGTATTCAGAATGCTGATGAAACTGGTGTTTCATGGTCTCCTAAATCAGGGAAGGTTCTAGCTCCTAAAGGCTATTAAAACGTAGACGTTGTCAAGAGAGGCAATCAGAAAGAATATGTTAGTGCTGTGGTATTGACTGCATCTGGGGAAATTTGTCCGTAATTAGTAGTGTTTCCTTTTAGAAGATCACCTAAAGCAGTCGTCGAGAGTATGCCACCTTGGATTTTGGGGGTATCGGAGACTATTTGTTTGAATCGTGATCTCCTGTTTCTTTTTTGTATTTTTAAGTCATAGAAGAGGAAAAAAATACACCACTTTTTGGGAATTTATTAATTGTTTTACTTTCATACTATTAGAAACCCTATTGGCTATTGAATAAGAGTCGTTTTTCTATCATGAATTAGGTGGCCGATAACCAGTGCACTGGCGGACGATAACTAAGTGAAAAGGCCGAAAACCGGTGTTTTCGCTATTTATACTAATATACATTTTTTTTAAATTATGTGTCACTGATACGTCAATAAACGTTAGGTTTTATGAAACTAGACTATTGTAGGATGCAATGGTTTTTTTTTTTAAAGTCTTGGAGTACAGCATTGTGATAGAAATCAACTCTGAAGTCAACAAGCCGCTTAAACGGCCGATAACCGGTATGTTTACCCTATTTCCGTGATGAGCTGAACCGTTTGAAGGTAATCTTTAGACCATCGTCCTGTACTGAATAGAAATTGGTCTGGTCAAATATATCTGTTAGTATATCTTTCGATAAGAACATCTATTTCAGGCAGAAGCTTCCAGCATTTTGTGAAAATCGTCTTCTTGGTGTTTTTCAGCCATCGTTGGTCGATAGCGATTCATTAGGTAGGTAGGTAGGTAGGTATATTGTTATTTTACTTAGACCCAATACTAAAAATGAATAAAGAAATAAAAATATGTTAATCGTCACATAAACATAACACAAAAAAAATATTAGCGCCTTACAATTTAGCGCCAAAAACCCGCCATTTTGATTTTTTTGACGAATCTAGTGATACCTTAATCGTCGAAATCCATCCAGCCATTTGGAACATACCTACGAGGTAATAAAGAAATTTACAAAGAAACATAAGTAGGTACCTACAAGATACCTACGCGCGAAAAACATAATCTTTCCTTGACAGTCGGGTAAAACTTAAATTCAAAGAATACCACCACCCCATCTCATCCAGCGGGTGTCGTAAGAAGCGACTATTGGAATACCTACCTAGCATATTTACCTACTATTAAAAGATATGCACAATAGCATTCGCATCGCATGGATGGTTGACGTCAGGCAGGCGGCCGATCATAAAATTTTTGCCAAAACCCAAAGCGGTATGATGAGTATTAGAGAAGTATGGAAGAAGAAGACATGCTGCGCCGACCCCAAATTAATTGGGATAAAGGCAAAAGAATTATGATGAACAATAAAAAAACTTGTAGGTGTGTAGGTACAAATATCGACACGATTCTGTGACAACACCAACTTGATCTGTTCAAACACAGACACACCCACGAAATAGGTAGCAACTGGGACATTCTCCAATGTTGAGGATAAAACGATTCCGGCCCTAGTATCCTGACTAATAAAACTACAATTGGAGAAAACCGAATGATTTCCGATACTTTTACTACTAGTGCAACTATCCATTGACAAAAAACAAATTAAAAAAATATTTTAATTACATTTATAAGCAAAAATTTACTCGAATCGTCATTAACTCGTGTGTCCCACACGCCTGTTTCCGGCTATTTGGTCACATAAAATATTCAAATATAAATAAAAATATTTGTTTTAAATGCGAAGTTGACTTCAAAGATCTAATTTCTTCAATCCTAATAATTTTAAACTTTTCACTTAATAAATATATAAAAAAATCAGCCTGTTAAAAATTGTTACAAAAAAATCGTCATTATTAAAACAAAATTTGTTTGCAATTTATCTACGTCCTGAAAACTCAAACTAAGTCAGTTCAGTGCCTACGGGCTTCCCCTCAGCGCCCCTCAGTTGAGCCACACACTTTGAATGGACTGCACGTGTCGGATTTCTCTGAAAGGGTAGTTTGAATTTGATTCTCCAAAATGTGTTTTTTTAAAGTCATTATCCTTTTTTAGCATATCGTAGCAATTAACTATTGTGCTTATCATAATTTCTGCTTTCATTATATATCGTTAAAGGGTTTAAATCCCTCTTGAGGTATTTTAAGCAAGATCGTTTCATTTTCGTTAAGTTACGACATGTTTTCTTGTGATCGTCATTATTGATAACATCATTATCCTGAAAACGCATGTAAAGTATAATGACGGATGGGTTAGATTAATGACGTCCGTGTTTTTAACAATGACAACTTATTAGGTTAATGACGGGTATTGATATTGTTGTAAACATCATACTTATTTAAGTATCAACACTTCTTTACCTAAAAAAGGTCAAAAGACAAGTTGGCAGTGTATAATTATTGGGTAGGTACTACTCTCTCGTACGTAAATATAGACGCTTCCCAAACGCTGCCCAGCCCAGCTGGATTCTTCTGTTAGCCTCCCTCTCAAAGTTGTTCTTACCAAACTGCAGAGTTTGCCAGAGGTAAACATATTCTCGAACAACTTCGAGAGGACCGCCATTGACAACAACAGGTCCTGGGGTGACGTGTTCGTTGAACATAACCTGGGTTTTGTCCAAGTTCACCCTGAGACCAATGCGTATTGAAGAACCAACTAGGCAATCCAGCATCTGCTGCAAGTCGTGCAGCGATTCAGCCAGTATGACGATGTCGTCTGCAAATCTCAAGTGTGAGATGTAGGTACTCGCCGTTGATGATAATCCCACGTCCCTCCCATTTTAGCGTCTTAAACACATCCTCCAGTGCGTTGGTGAACAATTTCGGAGAAATTTCATCCTCTTGCCTCACCCCCCGACGCAATGGAATATGTTCTGTTTGCTGGTTCTGAGTTCGGACGGTCATTGTGGCGTTTTCATAGAGATTTCTCAGCACTTCGCACAGCGCTGCAGAGACTCTAGAACTGTCCAGGTCTCGACAGAGTCAAAGCCTTCTCATAGTCCACAAATGCAAGACACAGCGGCCGATTATACTCTTCGGACTTTTGTATAATCTGCCGCACTGTGTGGGTATGATCTATGGTGCTATATCCTCCTCGAAACCCAGCCTGCTCCGGTGGCTGAAAGTCATCGAGTCTTCGCGCTAGACGATTTGAGACGACTCTTGAAAACAGCTTATACACGTGGCTAAGGAGCGAAATGGGTCTGTAGTTCTTTAATAGGGTTTTGTTCCCCTTTTTAAAGAAAAGAACTACCACGCTCCTTTTCCACGCTTCTGGAGTTCTCCCAGAGAACAGGACCGAGTTGAAAATCTCCCGAAGCTCTCTTAATACAGGGCTTCCTCCCGCTTTCAGGAGCTCAGTCGTTATCCCATCCTCACCAGGGGCTTTTCCATTTTTAAGCTATCTAAGAGCCGCCTCGATTTCGTCTTGGCAGGTCTTCTGTGAAATGGCGGGTTAAGGTGGTTTTTTTTTTCGTCATAGTACTCTGGAGCTTAAGCTCCAGAGTCTCCTCCGAAAGTTTGGACTTCCTGCCCGTGCGCCGCATTTTACAAAAACGCGTCCCTTCCTCCCTGAGGATTTCCACCATTTGTTCGAGCGCCTGGTCAACGTCATTTGTGGTTTCCACGGCCGCGAATCGGTTCTCCAGATCTGACTGGAACGCTTCAGACCCTAGCATAGTTTGGAGCATATTAGGACGGAGCCTAGACTTCATCAAACGGGTTCGCTCCAGCTTGAAATTGATATTCAGAGTGCCACGAACAAGTCTGTGATCACTACCGGTATTGAACCTGTTGATCACCGAGACATCTCTGAATATACGCTTTTTATCCGCTATGATGAAGTCTATCTTATTTTTCGTCATAGTGTCGGGGCTTCGCCACGTCCACTTCGTTCCTTTGGGGCTGTTTCTTAAAGAAGGAATTCATCACAAAGAGTCCCTCCTTCTCAAGGAAATTGACAAGCATTTGCCCCCTATGATTTCTGCTGCCAAACCCGTAGGATCCTACTACTGATTCACTGGAATTTTGTACTGCCACTTTAGCGTTAAAATCCCCCATGAGAACGTTGTAGTGGGCTTTAGTAGTGGAGTGCAAGGCCTTTGAGATGTCCTCAAATATTTCCTCCACCACGTCGTCCGAGTGTGCCGAGGTCGGTGCGTAGACCTGAACAATCTTGAGGCTATACCTCTCGGTTAGCTTCACTATGAGGTACGCTACCCTGTTCGATAAACTAGACACTTCCACCACGTTGTCACAAAGGGATTTATGTACCAGGAACCCGACTCCGCCTTGAGATAGCTGGTCTCCCTCTCGAAAATACATCAGGTGGCCCGATTCAAGGGTAATTGTGTCTTCCCCCTCTCTTCGGACTTCACTCAGCCCAAGAATGTGCCACATTACTTTTTCGAGTTCTTCCTCAAGCTGCACCAGATGTTCATCGAGCCGTAACGTGCGTCCATTGTACGTCGCCAAGGTCAGTTGGGTTTGGCGGCCATCCGTAATCCGGGGATTCTTAGCACCCCCTACCTTTACCGTGACCGCCGCCAAAATCAGGAATAGCAAGGCCGCCGGGAACTGGGGGCCGTGGTTGATTGTGGCTTGTCATTGAGGGGGTTTGCCCATAATCGCCACGCTGGGGATGCGGGTTGGCGATCGCAAATCACAACTTCTCGCACTAGTGACGCTGCTGCCCGTCGCTAGTCTGTGCTATTTAGTTGTGAGCTTTTCGAAATGGTTATACCGCCATTTATCGGTCGTCAGAGCCTCGTTTGTTGTTTAGCAGGATGTACCACGAGCAGGTGAGGTTGACTTGGGGCACTGAGATGGTAGGTGTGCCCCCTTAAAATTATGTTGATTGTTAATTTTGTTTTGTTTGATTTATTTATTTGGACGTTTTTTACCCCCGCAATTTATATTAGAAGTCATTGTTCATAACATTAGTCATTTATCCTCATTGTATTGTCATTTTCATCAACACATGGTCATTATTCTCAACACGCATTTTTGAAAAACCTTGATTTATTCCCAAAATAATAGCCGTATAATGGTGCCTCTTACATAGATTTCCTTATTATGAATCAAGTAATGATGTTAGCACAAAATAACTGCTTTGCCAAAAGGTTTAATAGCTTTCGTCAAAAACCGGCCAAAATATATTCCGATCAAAGAATGTCCCAACTGCTATCTATTTTTGGGCCAGCACTACACTTGCAAGTAAATAAATTCACAGTGTAAACATGTTTTTAGATATAAGTAACTGCGGTACGAGCCTCACGTCATAATAGGTAAACTTCTATCAAACATTTAACATACATTCATTCAGTAGACAACACGAGTTCGCCGCGTACGGGCGTCGCGGCTTTTCTGTCCAACGAATTCAAATATTTATTTATATTTCTCTTTCGTGCGTGTTTTAGGTGTTTAAACAGTGATTACATGTTCTAAAGTAGGTAATTGTTATGTAAGTAACTGTTAATTATGTAGATGATATGGGTATTTTGTGGAAACTTTGAAATGAACGTTAGAAATGACGTTTTCTGTTTCAACTTTTGACCGCTACGCAAAGTTGACTGTCGCTTAGTTACTAGTGTTCTAACTAGAGGCTAATAGTCAAAACATTACATTTTATCGTTGTAATGTCATTGCAAATGTAATGACAAGTAGATAAGTCTAGGCGTTATCTCTTCCTCGGTGCAATGTTTTGAACTTTGAGGTCCTAATCAGTAGAGTAATTTTCCTAATTGATAAAAATGGAAAATTTTAGAAGGTTGATAGTAACAATAATACTTATAAGATTTCACCTGAATAATAAACACACAAAAATAAAAGTGCAACAATATTTAAGGCGTTAATTGTATACCGCTTCGTAAACATAGAATGCTGTTTTTAATTAAAACATAGATTGTTGCCCAGTTTTGCAGTAAAACAATGCAGAAAACTCGCAACTATTGGTCTATGGAATTGACTATTTTAAACAGGGCTACTAGCATACATACCTGCATAGCACATTACTAGCTACATAAGCTGTGTTGTGACTCGCGAATAGAAACAAAATAAACATTGGCACATAGAGGTCAACGACACGACATACATATGTAGGTGCAGTGGTGCAACCAATCGTCATTGTGTACGACTAGCATTAGCCCGCAGCTTTGGCCACATGGAGCTACCGGGATAAAAAGTATCCTAGGTATGTGTTAATCCAGGTTATGAACTATCTGTGTGCCAAATTCCATCAATATTTTGATGGAATTTGGCGTTTTTGCGTGACAGAGTAACAAACATACATTCATATTTCCTCAAAAACTTTCGCATTTATAAAAGTAGTGATGACTAGTAATGCACACATTGCACATGGCATATTTGTCAAAATTTCCGCGGTATTGAATCGAAACAAAATGTTCTTTTTACCTATTGAGATAAAGTTCACTTTGTTTTAATGGTAGAAGGCGAATATTTGCCCAGATCTGCCAAGTGCAGTGCAGATTCATTTTTTGACTGTCTTCTAACATAACATCACGCCTGTGATACCCGAAGGGTGAGGCAGAGGTGAAGTCAGGGGAAGGATTACGCCAGTTAATTCAAAGCCCCATGTAGTAGTGGGTAAGCCTATTGCCATCAAACGGCACGGGGAAATTCTTGTTAGAAAAACCCAATAACACTTTGCCCGACCTTGGAATCGAACCCAGGACCTCATGCTTAGCAGTCGCGTATTAAGTAACTCCATAACAAAATAATAATTTATTTGTAACTAAAAATATTGCATGGACTGGCCATTGGATAGGTCTAGCCGGTGATATAATCTTTTTAAAACCTAGATATCTTTATTAGGTACTGTTAGTATTAGACGCTAAATATGGAGCGAAAGTGGCACGAACGCCATGTGGGCATCGTTATATTTTTACGACACATAGAGCCTGAGTACAATAATTATGTATCTGTGGACTAATTTAAAAAATCGTCTACTTGACCGCGGTGTTATAATTACAGCCTCTCGGATCGATCTTTAGGTTAAGCCGTGCTTGTGACCTGTATTTGATATTAATTTCACCTTTATACCTCCACGCGTTCCTGAGAAAAAGGGTCTTGACAGACGGACACCAAAGTGATCCTATAATAATGGCTCCGTTTTTGCCGACTGAGGTGCAGAACCTTGAAAAAGATCTATGTACAGACAACAAACAATGAATGTTTTTTGTTTGAACTGACAACACGAAAAACATTTCCATTGTGCGATACGCAATTACACCGCAGTCATCATCATCATCTGCCTAGACTTTTCCCAACTATGTTAGGGTAGGCTTCCAGTCTAACCGGATGCAGCTGAATACCAGTATTTTACATGGAGCGACTGCCTATCTGACCTCCGCACACGATATCCCTTGGTAAGCCTGGTTGTCAGACTTTCGCGCCACTGACTACTTGTAACGACTGTCAAAGATCTACAAATGACAGCCGGGACCAACGGCTTGACGTGCTTTCCGAGGCACGGAGAAAACTCGGAGGTCACCAATCCAAGGGCAAACCCAGGGAAGCGCGGCTTATCCTTAGGTGAAATTAATATAAAACGGAAAAAAAACATACAAACAAATATAATCAAAAATAAATAATGATAGTCTACACAAACAAAAATAAATAAATATAGATATACAAGGTGTAAACGGACCTTGCACGAAGCCGTCAACAAAGCATTCTGTACATCAAACTACGTCACTCGACGCGAAAATTATGGCTGGGAAACAACCTTTTTTTTTGGAGTGAAAATTCACAGTTTGCGGTAGAACTCAGTGTAACGCACTCGGAACATTGTGCTGATGGATGCTTTGATTGAATAGTAAACGGGTCATGGAGTTAATTAAAGTAAAGTTAAAACCTTTAAAAGTGGTACCTATTTAAAAAAAAACTTGGGGGAAAAACTTGGAACTTTGACTGAATATCTTCGTAACTAGAATATTGCCAAGTATGGTTCAGAACAAAAAAGTGATCGCAATGACGAGGAGAACAAGTGCCTTTCTGCTTGGTTAAGGGTCTTTTACACCCATTATGCACAAATATTAACCGAAAACAATAATTGAATGAATCGCTTATGTTCTGCACTGTGTCGTAGGCCTTAGTAAACACGCAACAACTACTAAGTTGCACCCTACCCCCATCGCCCAAAACTGTTGTGTTGTTTCTTATTTCTTGTGTGTAACCTACCTTCTTCTAGAAAAGAATAGAATATAAATAATTTACTTGCATTGAATGTAGGCACTTACATGAGTTGTTACAGTAGTAATTATTTGTTCCTGGTAAGTACATTCATTCTACCATTTGGCATGCAAAAATTTATACTTATTAACAATTAAATATACAACTTCAATTTAAAAACTTTCACAACAACTCAACAAATTATCTTAACAAAAAATCGAATCAAAATAAATTAACATAATAATACAGCTATATTTTATCTGTCGGTACTTGTTATACTAAAACGATGTGTCAAAGTATTATTGTAGGTACTAGTAGATTTAAGATACACATTTGTTTTTGTTTTTATCTACACTTACTGGCAGATAACATTGTTCTAAAAGGATTTGTTTTCTCTGTAAGTGAATTTGTAATTCTTTTCAGAACTTTAACCGTAAGATCGATCCGAGCGGCTGTTATTATTCAGAACATATTAAAAATATATTATGTGTAATAGTGTTTATTATAACAATATCAGGATGTTTCACTTTTATATTGCGAGAAAGATAACAAAGGTTTAAAATATTATCGTTACTGCAGACATTTTGTCACATGACATCATACTCTTATAGAAAATTTATATCGCTCACATGAACACACAGTGGTTCTGTAGTAATAGGACCAAGTGACCAACTCTAATAATCATCGTCATCGTCATGTCTTCCATCTTCTTCTTCTTCGTATCGCTGGCACGACAAATTTTAAATTTTGTTAGCCCAAAACATCGTCACTTCCACAGCGTCGTCGGTGGCAGCGCAAAGGTCACTTCGGCTGCATGTTTTTGGGCTAAGAGGGCAGGATTGGAGGTGGAGCATAGTTTGCGACACAGCTCCACAACCACACCCCACTGCTGTTTCATTGAGGTATCCCCACTCCCCACTTAACGAGGTTGGAGATATCTTCCATACTTACATTTCATCTTTATTATATTCTGAGACGACGGTCTCAGAATTCAGTTCCTCCTAAGTCTTAAGCCCTATCATCTGTCACACAACCGATCTTTTCTTTGTACTTCCTGTTTTCAGTCCCCATTCATAGTTTAATTATTATGAGCCTGTAGTGTCCCACTGCAGGGCAAAGGTCTCCCTCTTTCCATTTATCTCTGTCTTTGGCTATTTGGGCCCAATCCTTTAGACAAGAGCCCAGCTCGTCATGCCATCTCCTTCTGGGTCTACCACGTCGCCGGGTTCTGTTGTTCATAGTTTAATACTGTACTACGCGTGTCTCTTCTATCTTTATAGGACTTCCAATTAATTTGAGAGTTTGTTGGCATTGTTTTTCTGATTCACTGATTACTACCCCATATGTAAGGTCGGAATAATAGTTACGTCTTACTCTTCCATACGTAGGCGTCGTATAGTCTCTATTAGATGACGCGTTGTCTCAGAATTCACTTCCTTCTAAGCCAAATCATCATTCACACAACCCATCTTTTCTTAGGATTTTCTCTTTTGTACAGTCAACATTTGTACTTGAATCCTTACTAATATTATACATGCGAAAGATTATTTGTTTATTTGTTACCTTTTCACGCCTAAAACACTGCACCGATCATCCTGAAATTTTGCAAAGTGTACAGAAACGGACATGGGGTACTTACCTTTTATCCCAAAAAAAGTATTTTTCCCGAGGAAAACAACTATAACATTCTTATGATAATAGATGGCACCACGTGTCTTTCGAATCATGATTGAAATATTATTACAAGCAGTGTGCAACCCGTATTGACTAAACAATAACAATGCAAGCGATGCCGCGGGTAAAGCTAGTATTGTATAAATAACTACTCATCTCCCTTTTATCTTCATCATTATCATCATCCACAGTCCGGATTCACCCACTGCTGGGTATAGGCCTCTTTGTTTGTGCTCGATTTCCACGCTCACGATGGCAACAATGTCGCCTGCTCATCCCACCGCCAGACGACAAACATTTCTCTTTATATTTCTTGGACGCCACTCGGTCACCGCTTTTCTTCACCTGCCATCTCCTCGCCTTGCCAGGTGTCCTGCCTAATTCCGTTTAAGATCCATATCTAACGCCGTTTCCAATAAGAAGTTCTTCATACGTCCTACCTATATCATAGGCTTTCTTAAAATTTTGTTAGTGTGTTATTCTAAGTCATAAATTAATTACACTATACTTACAAAATGCACTATTATCATCTATCAGACTTCCTATAGTAAACATGTAGTTATTTGAACATAATCTTTTATAAAATTCCATTGCAAGTTCCTTTGTTTGAATGAACGTGTTTATTTTTATAAAATATATTTATAACCGTATGATAACAAACCGTTCACTTTGTTTTACACACTTGAAACTCCTTTGTTGCATGTTTAACTTGCATTATTGTTTAGTATTCATTTAAAAACAGAGCTGTCTAAAATATTAACGTAATTGCTTAATTCAATTCAAGGTTCTTTCTAACTATGCCTTGAAGTCTTGAATCTAGGCTAATGTTAACTGTAATAAATATGTAACCTACATAGTTAGTCAAATACTTCAAAACCAGAATAAAATAACTAAGCAAGTATTCTGGCTAGGTCTAAAGGAGAATGCCCATTTTTCTACTGACCGCCGCCGCTGTTGCGCATCAAAACATTTTGTATGATAGCATAAATTGTATATATGAGGGGAGTAATGTTGTACTTTCAAAGGAAATAAAAATCATCCATTTATTTTGTGGGGTTATTGTTGTGCTTTGAATTTGCTCCTGAGAATCACGTTGACAAACAATTAACAAAAGCATTTATTATTAATACTTATTTTATCATCGTCAATTAGATATGTGAATGCCCATCCTACAGACCTACATACATGAAGCTACATGTACAAGTACTACGACAGAGTCTATTTATAGAATGAACGCACAGTGTACATCTGATGATCGTAAAACTCAGTTTAAACGAAGTTAATCAAATGTAGCATCTAGATTAATTCAGAAGATTAACTTCCAAGATGAGGAAGGATGTAGAACAGTTGTAAAATGAGATGATGATGAGAGTCAGCAATTTGTTGTTTAATTTAGAAAAGAGAGAGAGAGACCAAAAAAAGCAAGAAAGCTTTGTGTTTTTGTAAGAGAATATGAAGGAGAAATAATGGAATAGAAAACATCGACCTCAACTGACCTCAAGTAGCATAGAACAACACAGAATTCAAGGCAGAAGAAGAAAAATAAGACAACAATAAAGGGTGTAAAAAGACCCTTAACGAAGCCGAAAGGCACTTGTTCTCTCCGTCAATGCGATTTTTTTTTTGTTCTAGACCATGAGTACATGGGAACCTTCTAGTTACGGAGTTATTGGGGGTCAAAGTTCCAACTTTTTCACAAGTTTTTTTTAAATACATGTTATAATGAGATTTTTACTTTAAACACCTCCAGGACCCCCGTACTATTCAATCCATCCATCAGGAGTGCGTTACATTGAGTCCTACCGTAAAACGTGATTTTTGACCCAAAAAAAAAGTCGTTTCCCAGCAAAAGTTTTTGCGTAATGTTAAAAAAACTTAGTTTGATATACAGACTGCTTAGTTGACGGCTTCGTGAAGGGTCCGTTTACACCCTGTAGATTACAATGGTGCAGACCGATCACCAATAACTCCTTGACAAAGTGAGCGGCAATAACTCATAATAATTGTGCGTTGTTTCTTTTATAGTATCAACCTTAGACCTATTGTTATTTTTAAGAATTACCTATATTGAATGAAACTTCTGATCGCAACATTCCTTTAACTGCGTGCACTGAGAAAGGTCACGGCCATCATAATGAAGTAAACATTATACAGTACCGTACGCAACATATGCTCTTTGGACGTGGAGTTGCGGACACCAGCCTGATATTTGTATATAACACTAGCTGACCCGCGCAACTTCGTCTGCATCACTTAGGGGTATGAAAAATAGATAGTAGCCGATTCTCAGACCTACTGAATACGCACATAAAATTTCATAAAAATCGGTCAAGCCGTTTCGGAGGAGTATGGTAACTAACATTGTGACACGAGAATTATACCTACAACACAAACGTTTTCTTGTTATTGCAAAGTTACGAAGCAGACGTGTTGCAACGTGCAACAATTGAAGGTAGATAATAATTATTATGCTGCATTAACATACTGGTACAATTAGTTTTATTAAACACCTGTGTAATGTTAGTTATCTTCAAGAGAACTTCATATGGGGCGTCCATTAATTACGTGAGGCGTTTAACGGGGGGCGTCGCGGCAAATCTCACCCAATCTCACGAGGGAGAGAGGAGGAGGTCTTGGCAAATATCACGTAATTTTTGCCCCGCAAGATACAGTAAAATTGCGAGAAAACTGGGTTTAATTAAGTAAACATGTTTCTCTTCTAAAATTTGGCCAAATATGGAAAAAAAAGGAAATAGTTAAATATTTTTTTTTTAATTAATTCAACGCAATTAAGCACAGATTACCGTATTTATACTAAACTACGCATTTTGATAAACCTCACGTGAGATTAGGAGGGGGGTGAAGGGGTCAAGCCAAATCTCACGACATCTCACCAAGGGGGTCGAAAAATCGCCAAAATTGTCTCACGTAATTAATGGACGTCCCCATAGAGTCTTCAAATGCATAAAAAAGAGACTTATCTACTGCATTAAAGAATCTTTCACTATCTTAAACCTCGTCTGTTTGTATACATTTTATTTTGGCTGTAAAAGTCCAATCCTGGCTTTTCCATTTTAAAATGCACAACACCAGAAAATGATAACGGTTGCAGGTTGTATAACTTTGTGATAAGGAGATTTATAGTTGTTATATAAATCCGTGATAACGGTATGCAGCAGCAGACGATGCATTCACATAATAAAATGTCATGCACATGATATTTCTCAAGATCAAATAGCACTGCCCTCGTGATTGCGGAGCAATTGCGTAACACACTCATAATTGTGATCCCATTCAATTTGACACTAGGACGAACAGTAGGTTCCTCTCCGAGCTGACAACATTATCAATATGAAATTCAAAGTTAATCGGTTGTCTTGGTATGGGCCTTTGTTGCGGAGGAATGAGGTAAACGTCGTAAGGAAAGTTTTGAGTTAGAATATTGATGGACTGTGAGAAGAATGATAATAATATGTCAAGAAAGGAGGTGTCTCATGAGATGGCGAGTAGAGTAAAGAAGTGTGGAAGAAAAATACATAATATTGGGCTGACCTCAAAAATAAAATTGAGATAAGGGTAGGAGAATAATGATGACTTTTTTTCGTTAAAATAAACCCAAACAGCATCTTTTTTCCTTCCAGATATCTTGTTGTATTCACTTTCATTAATCAATCACGAATGACCGCGCCAAAGACTAAACGGACGGATTCAGTCGCGAGTTTAAACTTCGGGGAATTCCCAAACGGTGTAGATAAACAGTACCACAGTAGCCCTGGAACACACTAGGGCAAAGAAGGAACATGGATGGGTTTTAGTCAGTACAGTCTGACACTCCCTTCCACTCCGCCCAGAGCTGGTCAGTCATTTGATGATTTCAGGGGGAGGGGGGGGGGGGTAATAATTGCAAAAATTCTGCTTACGCAATACTTAAACGGCCCCATTACCGCTATCTTAACTTTGGTATCGTTGGTTTGATATTTATCAGAACACTGTCAGTCCATTAAAATGCCATTAACATGGTCACAATAACAACATGGTTAATATTTTTTAAATTCTAATCCCATTTGAAACCCACCTCGAACACTGTTTTTTTGTTACCTACTTCAACCAGCTAATATCCAACATGCAACATTTTTGGTTATAATTTTCAAGTTATTTTTACGCAGGTGAAGTGTTATAGAGTTTTTCATCAGGAATTTTTTTAGTGGCAGCCTGGGTTTGTGCCTGGTTCATGTCAAGCGCGTGGGGGTACTTAAAGTAAAGTTTTAACATTAAAAACTTGTATTCAAAAAAAGTTAGAACTTTCCCCCAATTTCTCCGTAACTAGAAGGTTGCCAGGTAAGGTCTAGAAAAAAAAAATCGCAATGACGGGGAGAACAAGTACTATTCGGCTTCGTTGAGGGTCTTTTTACACCATTTATTATAGGCACATACAGTGCACCCTGCAAAACCCTTCGGGTGCTGATGTATTTTTATGTTCACCGATAGAAACCCATGGGCGTGATGTGAATAGTCAGCTAAATTTTGCCAAAACCATCAAGACCACAATGGAAAATTGCATTATTATTATGGTACATTGCATTCCTATACCCACTTCTTCATAAGGATTCCCTATAGCAACATTAGCAACATGCAACAGTACGAAAAAATAACAAAATTGCTTCAATATCTTGATCTCAATCAGCTGCTAGCAATTGGTCACGACTTGCGAGTCTGTAATAACTGACTTCCTTTCGTTGTATGTTACAAAACGAGTATTGTTTGTATTTGTGTGGTCTTCCACTTAGGTACAATTACTGATGATAATTATACCAAATTATAAAACAACATCATTATTTCGTTTATTCATTAACACACATATTTTTAACATTTTTAAATATTTCTTTAAAAAAAACCATATAAAAAATACTGGCCCGCCGGTGTCGGGAGCAAGGTTCAAGCTATCGGTGGTTAGGGCTCCAGAGACGGGAACCTCCTCACAATGCGAGCTGTATCGAGGAGTACTGCCTTCTGAATCAGGCCCTTGATCCAACCGCCTAAGGAGAGCCTCGACGACCATCTTTCGAGCCTCTGGCTCCGGCTCTTTGGCCATAAGGCCATTGGCCGTCACGACAAAGCAATTTAAACTCTTCTAAGATTGACTTTCCATTAATATTTCATACGAGTCGAGAGATCAATACGAGCTGTAAGGTTATTTACCCTTTTAAACTGGCTGGTTTAGTTCGACTAACATTTTGTCAAATCATTATGAACCACAAATATTGTGAAAATTCTTATATGCCTTATCATTCACCTTTCCTATTTTTTTAAATTTGATGATCATGTAGCATTGTCTGGACGATCATTCTTCAATCAGCAGTTCTGTAAACAATCGTTAGACTTTACTCCCAAACAAAGTTTATCCTTCACTTCTCCACTCAACTGATACTACATCGATATCAGCGATTTGAAAAATACCCATATCAGCTACTATAACATAGCATTATATCATTTTAAATCTTCCAGTCTTCGATGAGTGCAATACAGAGCAGGACAATGGTAGCCAAAAATTTGTTCACGGTGAAGAGAACTTTAAATTCAGTGAAACAAAGTTCAAAATATGCAAGTGTTGTGATTAGAAAACACAGTGTATGGACCCAGGACAGAGTGATCAAGTCGCCGTACAAGGATGTTGAAATTCCGAATTTTACGTTGTATGATTATGTTTGGCAGAATCTGGATAAATGGCCCGAGAGGACTGCTTCTGTGAGTATTTATTCCTTTTTAAAGTACCTATTACCTATTAAATATGTAGTTTGTTAACTATGGAAACTCTATTTATACCTAACACCACGCCTGAAACTGTGTGATTGACCATCATCATCTGCCTAGCCTTTTCTCAACTATGTTGAGGTCGGCTTCCAGTTTTATTGGATGCAGCCGAGTATAAGTATTTTACATGAAGCGACTGCCTATCTGAGCTCCACAACCGAGTTAGTACTGTGTGATTGACCATTACATCCTATAATCATCTTCTTTCCCTCATCCTTTTGGAGTCTCCTTGGCCCAACTTGTCTTTGAAAAACACACTTTGTCATATTCTTTTTTTTAATATCATTCTTCACACAATCCATTCTTCTTTCCTTTTGTCTTTCTCTGCATCTCCATCCATCAAAGTTTAGCTCCTTTCTGTCGAATGCCTATCTTAATGATTCTAGACCCTAGTGTACATAAGTATTACTTTCTATCAGAAAGGGCGTTCTCTTATTTGCTGTCATAGTTATTTCAGTAGACGGTAGAATTTCTTACCCGTGGTAAACAAAAATACCGCGGTTTTGGTCAAGCAATTTTGACTGTTCAGGTTTAGTTCTGAATGGGCTTTGACTTGATGTGTATGACCAGCATTAACGTCAAACTTGACGAAAGGCATTGAAAAGAGTGTGAACGCTGTATAATCGTCATCCACAGCCTGAATTCACCCACTGCTGGGCATAGGCTTCTCTTACCTTGTGCCAATCTCCACGATCCAATGCCAGCCTCATCCAGGTTTTTCCAACGATGGCAACTATGTCGTCTGCCCATCTCGCCGCCGGACGACCCACATTTCTTTTCCCCGTTCTTGGACGCCATTTGGTGACAGCCTTAGTCCACTTGCCATCACTGTTATATGCTGTGCTCTATACGCTGCATACTGTGCTCCAATTCACATCAAGGCTTGATAATTGAACAGGTCGCGTAAAAAACGTTGCCAAGCAGACACGCCTTTTTAATCGTCTAAGGGACCCATAGAACTTATCCCCAGCATATCAATTGCACTGAGGCTAATTACAGGTTCACTAAGGCACCTGCCGTTTATGGATCTTTGACCCTATGGGCCTGCGCAGACGAGGGGTTTTTGTTCGCCGGATAGAAATTCCCGTTTCTGTTCCTTGGTTGTTTTTTCATGTATTGGTTGACGTCCATTGGTTGTCGCAAATTGTTCGCGGAAAAATTGTTCATGAAATTTTTTAAGTACCTATATTTGGTAGTTATAAAGGTAAGGTCGTAAAGTATATTTCACACCGCTAATTTCACGCGGATGCAGGACGCGGGTCACAGCTGGTACCATATATATAAATATTAACTGCAAGATACTTAATGTAAATAAATTGTAATATTATCCATAGAATTGATGGTAAGTACATACCTAGTAACTGTAGTCTTCTAGACATTGTTTTTTTTTTACTGCGTATTACAAAGTTGTTTAATTCTTGCTTAATACGGCCTTTTTATATTCTACTAGCTGACCTGAGAGCTGAACTTAAGTCTGCGTCACATGAGAGAGAGAGGGTTAGATAGAGAGAGGGTGGTAGGGTAGGCACCTATAATATAGTTCTAAAGGAGCTGAAACTTTCTTTGTTTTATCCACGGTCTACTTGAAAACCATTGAACAATATTTTATATGGTATCGGATTTGATTACCATAAAAAAGGTTAGATTAAAAGATAGACATAATTATACTATTGCCGATTTTTTTTGAACTTTTTAAGAGGAACAATAATTCCGTAACACATGATTGTTAAATGTTACGTAACTTTAACCGTTTATGCAGCGCACACAACGGAAGTTCTCAAAAGGACCCCAACATTTTTCATTGAGGTGTTTGCAACATTTTTCATTGAGGCTCCGCTCCTTTAGGTCGTAGCTTGATGTTATACAGCCTATATCCTTCCACGATAAATGGGCTATCCAACACTAAAATATTTTTTTAATTCGAACCAGTAGTTCCTGAGATTAGCGTGTTCAAACAAAGAAACAAACAAACTCTTCAGCGTTATAATATTAAGTACTAGCTTCTGCCCGCGACTTCGTACGCGGATCCTGTTGCTTATGCCAGCGACAACGGGGTCGTCAAAATCGAAGATCTGAAACGTCTGATGTCGAATTCTAAGAGCCCGGGGACGGGAAAACAACGGGATGCGCGAGACGATTCGAGACGTTCCATATCTTTCATTTTTGTAAGTCAGAAGTCGATGCGAAGATACGCTTGGAACTCAAGCGTAATTCTCTATCCGTTAACGTCTCCGACTCGCGAGACAATGCGTGACGTTCACGATCAGTGGTCAGTCGCGCAACACGTTCCCCACTTGTCTCTAGAGACCTAGAAGTCGATGCGTAGATACGCTTGGAACTCAAGCGTAATTCTGTATCCGTGAACGTCTCCGATTCGCGAGACAATGCATGACGTTCACGATTAGCGGTCAGTCGCGCATCATATTCTTCACAGTTCTTTAGAGACCTGGATGTAGATGCGTAAATACGCTGAGAACGCAGGCGTGCTTCGTTATCCAAGAGGAAGAGAAGAGAAGAGAGGAAGAGGTTTCCACGGAGCGAGTTGCCGCCTGATGTTCTCGAACAGCATCAAGCCTCTCCTGACGTTCTTCGGTAGATTCTTGGGATCTTATGATCCTCAATCTTTTAGCTCCTTTGGAACATTGGGAAAGATTTGACCTCTTTCTAGGCATGGTTATAGTTTTATTGTGAAGATACCTGATCATCGGGTAGGCTAACGTGTCACGAAGATAAGACTTATCTTCGTGACTTCGTGAGTGTTTTAGACTTTTTCCACTTAGTGGAAAAAGTCTAAAACACTCAAATAACATAAGCCCGAAGGCATATTTATTCGATAAAATAAAAAAATAAATAGGAGTTTTGTCCAGTAGAGTCAAATTTTCAATGATATACCGTCGTCATCGAATATCAGTCCTAAACTGTTACCGCCTTCACCGCGTGGAGATACTCCCAGTTTATGTTATTTTATAATTATACAGTGAAATTAGTGATAGCTTTGATTACCACATCAGATGTTTCGATTTAATATAAATCAACAGAGAGTGGTCATCAGATTGAACAATTTTTGCTAAGACGTCATTCCTATAAATGTTATAGTGTAGCTGGAGTCTTGGAGTTCCACATCAGGTGTTCCAGATCATCAAATTTATTCTCTCAGCAGAAAATGCTCATCACGTGGAACAATTTTTGCTATGGTACCATTTTTGTATCTCTTATAGTTTAGTTATTCTATTGCAGTTCTGCATTAGGTGTTCAAGTTTCCAAGATAAATTATAGCATATATGTTGCCCAGACTTAATACCTATACAACAAAAAAAAAATCTTTCAAATCCGTCGAGTAGTTCCGAAGATTAGCGTGTACAAACAAACAGACAAACAGACAGAATTTTTTTTTTGGATTCGTGCTCTATTACTGTTTCTAAACCCCCCTCAATTTTTTTTTTTTTAATATATTCAATGTACAGACAGTTTTTTTACTGTATTATTATATGTACATATATAGATAGATTCGGCCTAGTAAAATTTTTCAACAACTGAAAAATAATCATTATAATTGCTTATACCGAGGTAAGTGACGTGTTTGTGCATAACAACACTGCCACCAAGTATGTAGGTGGAATTGAAGAACAACAATGATCTTGTAGGAATGATAACATAATCAAAAAATATGCCAGGTAAGTACTTACTAAGATTAGTGATAGCTGACAGTGTGATGATTGTTATCAGGATGACAGTAAAAACTGTTATTTTTCCACTTTATGAAGATAATCCGTTGAAGCTTCAATTGACATTGTTTTTGTTTTTATATTACTTATCTAATATTCGTCGGACTACCGAATAATTTGAAGGCACGGTTGGCGTAGTGGTTGAGAGATTAGCTGCTGCGCTGCGTGTCGCGGGTTCGATTCCCGCACGGAACAAATATTTGTATGACTTACAGGTGTTGTTGCGGGTCTGAATTTTTGTAATGAGTTTAATTTTTGTAAAAGCACCCCATAATAGAGGAGAACTTCGTGAGGCAACGTTTTTGCAAAATAACAATTAAACGGTTTACTGAACGAAATATTAAAACTTAAATCAAGAATCTTCAATACTCTATTCTTTAAGTTATAAGTTACAAAAGTCATTGTATTGAATTATTATAAAACTATACAACATTTTTGTTACGGGCCTGTATTTTTTTATCATGCAACTGTCAGTCACTACAAAACAAAAAAACGTAAGAAAATTTGAATTTCGCGCGTTGCCCTGGCGCGTTCGCGTTTATTGACCTTCGTTTGTTCCAAAACACGACACCTTGGTCATGGTCAACGTTTAGTTTTAATCTTGCTCCAATTGAAGTTAACTTTACAGTATAATATTTCTTTATAATTATAAACTACTTACTGAATAAACAAAGTTCACCCTATTTGGGTAAATCTTTGAGTTCAATATTGACAACAGGGTAAGAAAATAAAGTCACTCTGTTCATTCAACGTGAAACGAAACGCAGCGTGAGAAAAAAAAAAGTGCTTCTCCCCTACTACGACCAAGACTCTATCGATCGACCTCGCTTCGTATCCCAGCTGACGCCATATTGCCGCCGCACGGACGCGAACAGGACGCTACGAATAGAGAAGTGAATAATTCTATTAAGTACTTTTTGCGACACTCTAGCACAGGCAGCTGTGAGTACTGTCTGTGCAACTGAATTTTCGTGCAACAATAAATTCATTATCTGTTTGCTGTGGTGTAAATCGAAATCTGGAAGAAAACGGTGAGTACTATTTCAAGATATTTTTGTACTAAATAATAGGTAATTTACTTAGATATATCTGTAGTTTCTTTCAAGTAGTGGCAACGTATTGGTAGAGATGTTATTCAGAACTTTGCTATGGAAATACCACGTGATACCGCTCGGGCTCGCTGCCGCATTTCATGTTATAACTAATGGCTGATTTTTTAGCCAAGCTTATGATGACCTGTTCATAACAATATCTGCCATCAATACAAGCAAGTATTGTATGAGATATATCAAGGAGTGTCAAAGTATTTGTAGAAACGTTATGACCTTTTGCTGTGGAAATACCACGTGATACCGCCCGGGCCGGCTGCCATTTCATGGTAATTATAAAAAAGGTTGTCGTTGTCCGCCCTTTTTTTTTAAATTCTTTGGCCAGACTTATAACCTGTTTTGCCTGTTAATATCAATATCTGCCATCAATACAAGCAAGTATTGTAGCAGATACTTATAATGTGATATCGTCGTTGTAGAGCAAGAAGTCATTAAGTGCAAAAAGCTAGTTTCGAGATAACAGCGTTTTAAAGTTTTTGTGTTCTTATAATCGGTATCACTCATTAACGTGTATAGTTACACAAATGCTTTTTATGAACAAAATATTGATATTTTTACTATGCACTCTAATATTCAGTAAACTATGTAAATATTTTTACCGTTACTGAGAAATGTAATAAAAACTAAGATAGGTAGTTCTTGCATACTCAAAATATGAAATTTGGGTTAGTTGATTAACTTTTTGTGTTACTTAATTAATTCTAGCTGTAGCTTTTTTTCAGATAGTTATCAATTAGTGACTATTGCTCAAAGGTGGATAAGAAAGAAAAATCATAATAATATCAAAGAAAAAATCAGATATTGAATACAAAAAAAAACACACCACACAAAAATTCTCAGCATACCAAGTAAACTATTTTTAATAGTTCCTTATAAGTACATAATTGAAACGGGTTTAAATCGCGAACTGTTTATAAGGTTTAATAAATCCCTTGCTCTGAGCTCGTGGCTAAATAATAACAGCCACTCGGATCGATCTTGGGGTTAAGTCGTGCTTGCCTAGGTTGGTCTGTTGATGAGTGACCACCCATTACATACCGAGTTTCCTAGTTCCGAGTTTCCTTTCCCTAACATAATTGGGAAAAGGCTAGGCAGATGATGAAATTCCTTGAACTATTCGACGTTCGTTCGTCAGTTAGGCCGTCAGGTGGCGCTCCATGGAGCGTCATTGACCGATTCCTATACAGAACCTTCTGCAGAAGGAATTGCCCCCTCCCCCCCAGATTGGGCAGTAGCCAAGAGATTGAGTTCGCGGTGCCCATCAACCGGAGTGCCAACTGCTGAAAGTGCGGCACAAAGTCCCACCAACTACCGAGAACGAGGTACTGCATCATCGACTCGACACTAATGCCGACACCTCCTGAAACGATGTTCGCTCTCGGACGCTCTGAAAGTGCCCTTGGCACTTTCAGATTTATGCAATGGCACTCAACCACCGGATCCCATCTACGACCCCAGCTGTCGCCAAGACGGTCACCTGCCGAAACGTCTTCCTCGTGTCTTCACCAGCGTGGCATCAGCATAACAGATGACACAGACACCACAAAGAAGTGCACCGCGAAGTGCCCAGTCGTAGCCAATGTTTCATAGGAGCGGCTCCAGAACCCTGTCCCTGTTTGAGTCCCAGTGGAACACCACACAATATCTCTCGCCGACCCCATCTTTGTCGACCCGGGTAGATGATATCTACATCCCTCAGGCTCTGATTATGTGGCAGAGGTTGTTACGGCATAGGTTTGGCATGGTACAGGAGTGCCTCCTAGACGTATTTTGGAAATAATTAATAATTAGAAGAAAATGAATTTCTTACTGTGTTCTTTCTAATGAAATACTTTCCATTAGTGGCCGCAGACTTAAAAATATCATCCCTTTTGTATTTTAAAATAAAACTAAGTTACTATACGAGTGGTTTTGCTTTAATAAATGTACTTTAGTTAGATTTTTAGAACGTAAAGACCGAAAAATACGCGATTACCTTGATTTATAAATTACTTAAGATCTGTTGGTGACTTTTACCGGACAACGGAATTGCATTTCATTTAAAGCTTTTGGTCTGTAAGAAATACCTAAGTAACGTTACAGAGGTTCTCGTCGAATATATTGAATACGAAAAGTAACTAAGTGACATTAATGAACAGGGAAGCCCCAGTAATTGAGAAAAAGTTAATAAGAAAAATTGGCATAAATTACTCAATTGCGCTTAATTAATTTTCGTAAGCTGGTGTTTTGCCTTAACAAGTAGTTATGTAGTTCTGACATTTTCTTATTATCTAAAATACTAAAAAAAACCTGTATTTTACTTTTCTATAAGGTAGATTATGGGTTTAAAAACACTTTGACATCATTAACTCATTTTGGCTAAAATGTCACTTAATGAGTTCTTGCTCTACAACGACGATATGTTTCTGAAATATAGCCATCGAAGTTAGAATCTATTTACTGATGATTTTGGCTCATAAATATTTGTATTGATGCCAGCGAATGAAATAGGTATTATTAAAACAGGTTTTATGCGTGGCTGCTGTTTTGAAAATAATCTAAGATGGCGGACAGTTAGGCAGTTCAGACTCGATACTAAAAAATTCAAACCCCTTCCACAAACTATTACCAATTTTCGTGCGTTGTTAATATTAATATTAACCGTTCAAAAGGGGTTCTTTTTTGTACATTGTGTACCTACTTCTTGAACTTTTTCTGCTGTAGTGTACGCACGACGGCCAATCAAGCTTTACAAAACCAGTTTATGCGGATCTCTCAATGTATAAGAAAACTATACAAAGCGAGACCAAGTTATACTGGAAATGTACAGCTTCATGTGCTGCCGTGTGTACTATATTATATGACGCCTAAGGCACTTTAAATAACAGGCTATTGGACAACATCGAAAAAAAACACAAAAATATTTAGTCCGTCAGTTAAATCACTAAAAAATGTTGGACAGGTATTTTTTATTTTGTCACATAATCAAAAAATGACGACGAGACAGCGCATCAAAGTTCAAGAGAAGGCGCTTGTGACGTCACTGGACAGTAAAAAGTAACAGAAATTGTGACGTCACGCGAGATTTCAACGCGCTGTATCGTGGTCATTTTTCATTAACATGACAAAAAAAAATTCGTGTCCAATATTTTTTGACAATCTGATGGATTAAGTATTATAGATTTATTCAGTCAAATACCCTATTGTTTTATTTTTATTTTGATTTGACAAAGATTTGATTTTTATTTATGTTTTTTTTAGGTCCAAATCCCGGGCAAACTTCGACATTTGTCGAAAGATAATGCGAATGCGCCGATCTCCTTGCTGCATTGACTGACGTACCCGACTGCCAACCATGCCTCTACTGTAAGTTTGCATTCTTTTACTAAGAAAAAGATTGTTTTGCGCAAAGAAGACGCTCATCTACACTAATATTTTAAAGAGGAAAACTTTGTAAGTTTGTAATAGTTTAGATGTAGGAGCAAATCTCTAAAACAAATCATCTGTTTTCAAAAAATCTTTCGCCAATAGTAAGCTACGTTAGCTAGCGTTTCTTCGTCGCAGACAAAGTCGCTGGCAGAGACTAGTTACATAACATAACATCTCGCCTGTTATCCCAGGTCTCTATCTAACCTCTAATAATAAATGTGAATGTACCTAAAAGTACACTCACATTTATTAAAGTTTTCAAACTGAGATGGTCACTAACGTTATTAACACCGACCGACCTGGTCATTATCATTATCGTTTATGTTTATGTTCAGGAACCTGAGCCAGCATCCCTGCCGAGCGCCATCACATCCCTGCCGAGCGCCATCACATCCCTGCCGAGCGCCATCACATCCTTGCAGAGCGCCATCACATCCCTGCCGAGCGCCATCACATCCCTGCCGAGCGCCATCACATCCCTGCCGAGCGCCATCACATCCCTGCCGAGCGCCATCACATCCCTGCCGAGCGCCATCACATCCCTACAGAGCGCCATCACATCCCTACAGAGCGCCATCACATCCCTACAGAGCGCCATCACATCCCTGCAGAGCGCCATCACCTTGCAGCACTGTCGGATGTGTTTGCGGAGGATGTTCGCAAGTATGTAGTGGACATATTTACATACATGCGAACATTCTCCGCTAAACATATCCTAACCTCAACAAGAACGTGCCTCAACTATATGACTGAAGTTCCAGTTGGTTGATTCTATAAAAATAGTTGAATTTGGTCGCCTTACGAGCAATTTTAATAAGAATTTCTGCAGTTTAGATCTATGTGCTTTGCCGCATAGAAAGATTAGATTCATGTTACTTGAAAAATAAATGTGACACTGTTGTTCCACTTAGGCGCGTCGCTCACTGGTAAGTCGAGGCGACGTCGCGTCAGCGGCGGTGCGGCGTCGCACCACGGGCGAAGATAGGTCTCTGCGTAGAGTCGAGGCGCAGGCGGCTATGCTTCCTTCACATTTTACGTAATTCATTCAGCATGTCGTCGTCAGAAGACGAAGACGTACTTGCACTGATACAAGTTCTTAATTTAAATAGAAGATTTTGATTTTGATTTTTTTATTTTAAAACGTCTAAACGCAGCTACGCACGAAACCAAATGACAAAATGGCGGTGGAGTCGTGGCTTGGGCACACTTGAGCGCCCCTCCTGCGTCTGCACCTCGCCTCCGCCCCGCCTTCACCTCGCCCGCGCCGCAACTCTTGTATATGAGCGCACTGCCATTCATTTGTAAAGAAAACTTTGTTGCGGCGTGCCTCTTAACCGCCCGCGCCTCAACTGCACCTCGACTGTTAATCGTGTGAGCGACGCTCGCATTATTGGCAGCTTTATGTTTTGTTGATACTTTACTATTAATATTCCTCTTTTTTATTGTTTACAACGCTAGTCTTTTTGTAATTCTTATGTAAAATTGTTTGTTTTCCCGAATAAATAAAAAAAAATGTTTTAAGTGCCTCTCATCTAATACTCCTGAATTCGTACACATTTTTGTCAAAGAGCCTTCTTTGTTAAAAATTAAAATCACAGACTTTGGTTTGGTTTGGTTCGTTCAGGAAATAATTTGAGAAAACCTGGATATAAATCAATGCATAAACTTTTTCTGTCAGATGCATATAGAAAAAACCATCTATATGCTTAGTGATTTATGTAAACAAAATAGTGCAAGACAAGTTTTGTTGCTGTTTGTAATTTCAGACAGCAGACCAATTTGTTAATTGTTTCTTCTGCTGTTCTATACGAAAGCAATGATCCGGTTGCTGAGGCAATGTTTAGAAGTCGAATGAGGATTATAAGATGATGTGCTCTTCAACTGACTTTTGTTCTCATAACTTCTGATTTCTGTATTATGTGTAGGTGATTTCTGTTGTCTTCTTGTGTCTGGATATGATGACAACTATACCTATGACCTCGATGAATATTTATACGCCTTCGGGTAAAACATAGCGCGCTTGTAATTTTTTTATAACAATTATGTACCTGTGTGTGGAGTGATGAAATGTATGCTTCATTGTAGGAATGATTAAATGTAAATATATTATTTCTTGTATTTCGTATAATAAACTATTTCTTAATGAAAAATAAATGTATTTTATTCCGTTTGTGGCACCGCTGGTCGGTAGATACACTCACTTTGATCTGACCTAACGTAGTACGGAGTTTCAATAGAATAAGACTAAGAGACTCACAGGCTAAGTTTAATAGATCCAATTCAGCCTGACCCTTGCAGTCCTCTCCTAGCGACGCTATGCTGTGGTCCTGAAACACTAAGCGACTACACGCATGGTCCATGGGGTACCTTTAGCGTGTAGTCGCTTAGTTTTTGCCTTACTCTCAAGGCATCCCCAGGATAGTCCAGTAAAGCAGCCGGCAACTTCCTAGGTAGACTTGCGAGATGCCATCCAGAAAAAAAGGGTAAGGCCCACAGGTGTGCGGTCGGGTCGATTGCATGATGTAAGCACTAGGTGCTGTACCGAGATTGGTACGTTTAAGCACACTGCTGAGCCGTAAGACCTTCTCTTAAGAAAGTCACCACTGATATCTGTATGAGCTTTAAGTCCATGCAGCAAGCGAAGAAGACGTCTTCCACCTCATTTCGGTCACTTCTTTCTTCCACGTTTATTCTGAATATAAGAGAAGGTTTGCTGCAGGTGGCAAGATGGGCAGATGACATTGTTGCCATCGCGGATAAATCCTGGATGAGGTTGGCACAGGAATTGACATAAGCAATGAAAGGCTTATACTCATCAGTGTGTGAATTCGGGCTGTGGATGATGATGATAAAATGTAAACCTGCTTCTGGCCGGCTCAAGCCACTGTCGTATACATTCGTTTTCTGCGTCTCTACCTAAGCATGACGTTTACTCCGTTCCACAGTTATGAACATTATAATCATCATTATCATTCCTATCCTTATCCCAATGTATATGGTCGGCGCAGCATGTCTTCTTTCTCTTAGTCGTCATCTCACGAGTCTTCTTTTAACCATATCATCGTTTTTTTTCACGGGTGACCACTGAAAACCAGCGCTGTGCTGTGGGCTCCCCATAGCACAGCATCATGCTGAGTGGTAACCTGCTTGTCGCAGTCACGACGTGCAAGATGTTAACGTATTTTTTTTGTCCCATCCTGTTGAAATTATTAATATTTGTAATGCGTTGTATGTTTATTGTATTTTTTTGTCATTTTGTATGATGCACGTCATGTCCCTGCGACAATTTTTTTTTTCTTTCTTTCTATCTTTCACACAGTCCATCCATCGTTTCTTTGGTCTTCCCCTACTCTTATAGCCATCTACATTCATACAAATAGTTATGAATACTATAATAGCCAGAATAATTTATCATTCCAGGTCTGTGCTGTAACAGGCAGAGGATATACGTACGAGCAGGCCTTCAAGCTATGCAACAGGTTTGGGGCCAACCTCAGGACGAAGTTCAAGATCCAAGATGGAGATACCGTCGCGGTCATGCTGCCCAATGTACCAGACTATCCTCTGGTTAGTCTGGGTATATTGGCGGCTGGAGGAGTGATTACCAGCATCAATCCAATTTATACAGCTCGTAAGTGATCTTTTGTTTTAATTTTTTTCCGATCTAGGCAACCTGACGATCTTCACAGTTTTGCTGGTAAAAAAAGGGTTTGATATGTGTCAATCGCTTTCAAAAGTTTCGCATTTCTAAAACGACTCTCACAAAGCTTGACATAGGTAAGCTTTTCGCTAGCTTATATAATACACTTCTTACTTTGCATTAAGAATATAATTATAATTGGCACATTGTGTAAGCCCTCTGGATCGGGTAAAATGACGCAAGATTGGAGAAGCCTTTGTACAAGAATACTGTTGTAGTTTTATAATCTTCTTCTTCTTTGCGTGTCGATAGACTCAAATAAT
The DNA here is from genome assembly GCA_905220335.1 of Noctua pronuba. Lineage (NCBI taxonomy): Eukaryota > Metazoa > Arthropoda > Insecta > Lepidoptera > Noctuidae > Noctua > Noctua pronuba. The sequence continues at coordinate 16,477,251 of LR999904.1, read as the reverse complement.
ACCCGACCAGTATATTGCCACCCGCACAGCTCAGTCGTTTGCTTCGTTTAAATCTTGAAGGTGCAGGTGGCTGTGCAGAACAGAGGTGGGGCATATCCTGCAGAGGGGCTACACACTGACACAGTTTTATAATAAAAAAGATCTAGAAATATGTAGACGATACTAAATATTAAATACACAATACAGTGTTGCTTCCCACGATCTTTTTATTGACATGATAAGGAAAATGCTTACAGTTTATATGATAATTTTATAACTCTTACGTAAATCTGCAATCATAACAATACTCGTGACAATATCACTGCAGTGTTTATTATGGCAGGAATATAACAACACTGACATAGGTACAAGCCGTACAAAAGAGAAAAGTCCTTTCATCTATCATAGAACAATCATGGACGGCACATGGCAACACCGGTGGTTGAATTCAATTGAAAAAGCTTATATCCAGCTGTTAAATGCTACATAATAATGATTGTTATCTTACTCTTATTATAAATGCGAAAGTTTGTGAGGATGGATGAATTTTTGTTACTCTTTCATGCAAAAACTACTGAATGAAACTGGATGAAATTTAGCACACAGATCGTTTATAGCCTGGATTAATACAAAGGATACTTTTTGTCCCGGTAGTATGATCCTGTGGGACAATGACATAAGCTAGTTATTTATATGTAAACTAGCTTTTGCCCGCGGCTTCGCTCGCGTTAATTTAGAATTTGAAAACCTAGCGGTGTAAAAAATACTTTACAACCTATTCTCATACCTACCCAAAATTGGTCGAGCCGTTTAGGAGAAGTGCGACCATAAACACCGTGACACGAGATTTTTATATTTAAGATTAACAAACATGTTTCTTTTACTTTAAGACGAAGTACAGCGGCAACTAAAGATGTCTGAAGCAAAAATAATAGTTACATTACCAGAAATTGTGCCAACTATCAGGGAAGCTTTGAAGATCTCCAAGATAAACATTCCGATAGTCGTAGTGAAAACAAATGGCGATCCCGCACCAGAGGGAACTGCTTTATTCAATGATCTGAGCGAAGATATACACACTGACAAGTCTGTGTTGAAACAAGTCAGGAGAAACGCCAATGATATATGCTTTCTACCATACTCCAGTGGTACTACAGGGTTACCGAAAGGAGTGGAGCTAACGCATAGGAATATTATTGCTAACTGCGAGCAGATCAACGACCCGGCGATTGCGATGCACAATGAAACAACACGTAAGTTGATGTTATCTTTTTTTTTGGGATGGGAAATCATCAAATAACTCCTCCCGCTCTGGGTGGAGTGGAAGGGAGTGTCAGACTCGTACTGACTAAAACCCATCCATGTTCCTTCTTTGCCCTTTGTGTTCCAGGGCCGCGGTATCTCTTTCGAACAGTCCCGCAGCCCCGGCAGATCTTTACCCTCTGGTTGTAGTTTTACTGCTACTAGGATTCAAATACATAGCTAGAATATTCATTACAATATTATCGGTACGATGTCTGCATCATAATAGTTTGCATGTTAATAAGCTTGCCTCTATTGTTTCACAGAACTTGTTGTAACTGTACAGTTGTTTACATTCACATCGACTTACTAAATGTCAAATTAAATACCGCCTACCTTTGAAATGAATCTAAATACAATTTCCCACGTCAGTCTATAGCCAATGACTGAGGGATTATGGAAACCCATTCATGTTGCGTCTCACATATTTTATTTAATGTGTGCGTATATGCAATAGAGGAACGCGAAATTTTTGATTAGATAGAACGATCTAAAATACTTGATTCTTCAATTGGTGCACGTCTTCAAATATTTGCATAGACGCACGTATATTTAAATATAGGTTTTCTATTTTCTATTGATGCAAATATTTGTACAAATATACCGAGTGTAGCATGACTATCCGTGGTCCAACAAACCTCATTAGGTCCCAAGTTCTTTAAATCCTGATCCACGATCCTAAGTTCTGTGTTCGCTACTGGCGGGCCCGTTGCTTCGTAGCGATTCAATCCTTTGGGACTGAGGGTGACAGTCGGAGACGTCTCGGTCAGACCTTAGCCTTGTCAAGCCCTAGTATCAAGGTCTGTCAATATCAAATCCTCAGTTTCAACAGCAGCAATGAATGTCTTAAGATCACTATAATAATTCTAGGTTCTAGAATTTCATAGCTTTCTATCGTTTCCTTCCAGCCACTCATCAAGACTCAGTGATGGGCGTGTTGCCGTTCTTCCACATCTATGCAGCAACAGTCCTCATGTTCCACAAGCTGTCCATTGGTGCCAAGCTGGTTGCTTTGGCCAAGTTCCATTCGGAGACATTCCTGAAGACCATGGAGAAACAAAAGACAAACGTTTTGTTTGTGGCGCCACCTATCAGTACGTATAAGCTGACAGTAATTCTGCTTATCATGTTTACCTCCTGTAGGCTTTGAGTATGATTGGTGATAATATGATATGCTTCAGAGTTACCTAATACAGTTAAGTTGTCTTAAAATTTATTAAACAGTCGTATGACATACATAATAAAGATACCGCTATGTGACATAACAAAAAAAGATTGTGATATCAAATTGGATGGTAACAGATAATTCTTTGATAACGCCTTTATACAGGGTGGAAGGAAGGGAAGGGACACCGACTCACTAATGGTTACCACGTATTCAGTTCATCATTCTGAACATATATAAAATCATAGGTAACTACTACTACTACTACTGTTTCCTACAATTGTGCAATACTTACACGGTCAAAATGTATGGAACAGCTGTTTTTTTTTGAATCGCGCTACAACCATGCTACATGCAACCACATCAAATCGCCAGTAAAACGAAGGCTGGACCTCTAATTTTCTTTTTGTCGTAATTATAGTCGGACTTTACCCAGAAAGCTTGGGTAATACTTAGTTATCCCGGATAAACCTTCTTCTAACATTACCCATAACATAGGTGTACGTCGACCAACATATATTTGCGGGCGGCAAAATACAGAACTAAAGTAAATGGAGGTACCAAGTTCGACATATCGATGCATTTTTCTTAACAAGCAGCGCCGTCCCGAACTGCAAACTTAAACTGGTCATACTGTATATGGTTTTCACGAAAAGTAAAGTCGCAGTAGAATTATGAAATGTTTTGAAACCGACGGCCATCAGTCTAGGTTCGAAAACATTGATTAGGAACGATTCGATAGATAACCTAAAACTAACATGATAAATAAAGTCAATATTTAAAAAAAGAGCAAAAAATAGCTGTCTTCAAAACTCAATAAAAAAACAAACCTATACATAGACATGTGTACGTAAATAAACACAAACACGCACATTTTATACGGACACACATACATGTGTAGATACAGGTAGGTACTAACCGTGGGTGTTTGACTAATTTACCTATTAATACTAGCTTTTGCCCGCGACTTCGCTCGCGTTAATTTAGAATTTGACAATCAATTCGGGTTGTACTCTACTTGTAATAATATAATTCTTAATAGATTCGAAAGACACGTGGCGCCATCTATTATCATAAGAACGTTATTGTTGTTTTCTTCGGGAACAGTACTTTTTTTCGGGATGAGAGTTACCTTATGTCCTTTTCTATACACCTGACAACGTATATGCAAAATTTCAGGATAATCAGTTCAGTGGTTTAGGCGTGAAAAGGTAACAAACAAACAAACTTACTTTCACATTTAAAATATTAGTAAGGACTTAACAATCATGAGCAATGCATGTACACACCTCCATAAATAGGTACTTAGTTTGTTTATTTCAAGCAATTTGCGATTACTTTTGTACAAGGTCGCTTCGTAGACTTGTGTGTCCGGATTCTATAAAACTTATACCTACTGTACTATTAAACGAGTTCGGGTACTGGCCGGGCCGGCTGTTTACGACACGAGTGGAAGTAAGATATTCTGTTTACTTTTCAATGACTGCCTCGTTGGTTTAGTGATCGCAGGCGCTACTGCCGAGCATGAGGTCCTGGGTTCGATTCCCAGGTCGGGCAAAGTGTTGTTGCCTTTTTCAGAAATTCCTGAGTCACCGCGGGCCTTCGTAGCGTGATGTTAAAATGAATTAGCATATGGCTATCAAATGTAAAAAAAAATCTGATAGGTAGTTCTTGAGATTAGCGCATTCAAATAAACACATTTTTCCATTTTACTATATTCGTATAGATTATGACTAAAATCACACATTATGCATGCGCGAAAAATCTACTCTTACGCATGTCTCTGTCAAGTACCTACATAACATCACGCCTGTAATCCCCTAAGGCTTAGGCAGAGGTGTTCCTAATGGCCAAGTAATAGTATGTTAATATTGAATAACATTATTTATCTGTTATCTATTCCAGTTTTGATGATGGGTTCCCATCCAGCAGCCACTGAGAAAACCTTCGAGCATGTGCAGTCCGTATGTAACGGAGCAGCTCCTCTGGCTGCCAGCGACGTAGAAAGGCTTGTGCAACGGACTAAGGTATAAAGCTTTGTATTATCTTTTCAGAACTAGTATTAGTATAAGAACTGAAACCTAAATATTATGTAAAAATAAGCTAGTAATATCGATACCTTTAGTCTCAAAGGGCGTAACCGCCATTTTGGCCAAAATGAGATTTTAATGCAGTCATACTTAGTTTTTCGTCTTATTTCCGTTGGTATATTTAAAATTTTGATTTTCGCAAAAAAGGTGGATGCTGCCATTATTTTTGGATCGCTAAACATAGATTTAAGTACTTTAAATTGGGTGTATACGAAGTCTATTTTTTTAGTTGTTAGACTTAATATATTATTCTACGATGTTCTTTATCTCAAAATTTATGTCGAAAAACTGTTTTGTTTTTTTGTTTTTTGGCTCTCCTGAAAAATTGTGTTTTAGTGGATATGCTCTTTGAGCCTAAAAGGATCGATATGTTACATTTATTTTAAATGTGTTTATTTTAAACATAACTTCATTTAAGATGAAAGCGTACTGGGTACCAGGGTACCCCGCGAAATTCAAATGTTCTCACATTTTTTTGCAAATTGCGGGTCTTTGTCGAATTCTAATCTATGACCAGTACACTATCGTAAAAAAAGAGATACGTCAGATAGAGATGACGTCATTATCATCGTCTTCTGTTCTTTCCAGCGCCACATCGACTTCAGACAAGGCTACGGTCTGACCGAGACGTCTCCGACTGTCACCCTCAGTCCCAAAGGATTGAATCGCTACGAAGCAACCGGCCCGCCAGTAGCGAACACAGAACTTAGGATCGTGGATCAGGATTTAAAGAATTTAGGACCTAATGAGGTTTGTTGGACCACGGATAATCATGCTACACTTGGTATATTCGTACAAATATTTGCAACAATAGAAAATGGAAAATATTTAAATAAATGTTTGTCTATGCAAATATTTGAAGATGTGCGTCAATTGAAGAATCAAGTATTTCAGGTCGTTCAACCTAATCAAAAATTCCTCTATTGCATATACGCACACATCATCAACTGCCTAGCCTTTTCCCAACCATATTGGGGTCGGCTTCCAGTCTAACCGGATGCAGCTGAATACCAGTATTTTACATGGAACGACTGCCTATCTGACCTCCACAACCCAGTTAGTACTGGGTATTACGATACCCCTTGGTAAGACTGGTTGTCAGGACTTTTTGGGCCACTGACTACCTAACGACTGTCAAAGATTTAGAAATGACACCCAGAACCAACGGCTTATTGCATATACGCACACATTAAATAAAATATGTAAATATGTGAGACGCAACATGAATGGGTTTTCATAATCCCTCAGCCATTGGCTATAGACTGACGTGGGAAATTGTGAAATTTAGATTAATTTCAAAGGTAGACGATATTTAATTGTACCGTGTCTGTCATTTAGTACGTCGATGTGAATGTAAACAACTGTACAGTTACAACAACTTCTGTGAAACAATAGAGGCAAGCTTATTAACATGCAAACTATTATGATGCAGACATCGTATCGCTAATATTGTAATCAATATTCTAGCTTTGTATTTGAATCCTAGTGGCAGTTAAACAAGCGACAATCGTTTTTAAACCGATTCGAATTTATAAGACTTTCAAAAAGATTGAAATTAGCTTTTCGGTGGCTCGTGTCATCATCATCATCATCCACAGCCCGACTTCACCCACTGCGGGGTATAGGCCTCTCTTTGTTTGTGCCAAGTTCCACGGTCTTGTGCCAGCCTCATCCAGGATATTCCCGCCATGGCAACAATGTCGTCTGCCCATCTCGCCGCCGGACGACCAACACTTCTCTTTCCATTTCTTGGACGCCACTCCGTCACAGCTTTACTCCACCTGCCATCACCACGTCTTGCCATGTGTCCTGCCCAACTCCATTTGAGTTCCATAACGCGATTTCCAATATCGAAGACCTTCGTACGTCTCCGGATTTCGACGTTTGGAACTCGGTCTATTAGTTTTATGCCGAGCATGGAACGCTCCATGGCTCTCTGTGCTACTCTGAGTCTGTACACAGCCTCCTGTGAGAGCGTCCATGTCTCAGCACCATATGTCATGGTGGGCAGAACACACTGATTATAGAGACGGGTCTTCAAGCAGTGTGGAATTTTGGCTGATTTCAGTATGTCGTCCAATTTGCTAAATACAGCCCACCCTAGCTGGATTCTTCTCGATACCTCCGCTGTTTGATGCTCCTTGCCAAAGGAAAGAATATGGCCAAGATAGACATAACGGTCAGTCCCAACGGTCAGTCGTGTCAGTCCCATACAATTTGGCTTTTTCAAATCGTTATCACTGATAGTGTCATCTTCACTTTATCTAGGCTATTATCTTTAATTACGAATAAAAACAATAATTTTGAAAGCAATATTAGAAATTATGAGATTTTTTTATAGATAATGGAGAAAAAAGAATAAAAAGAAGCTTGACGAACTTTTTAACATAAATCCCTTAAATATTTTTAAAATGTAGTTCGTAAATCTGATGTTATTTTTTTGAATATCTAAAGAAGGATGATGATGACGGAATCTAAATAAAAAAAAGGAGAATTTAGGAGAACTTAGGATCCAATGAATACCGAAATTCTCCCTTTTAAAAAATCATTTAAAATCTTCCAGACTGGTGAGATTCTCATCCGAGGACCTCAAGTGATGCGAGGCTACAGGGACAACCCTCAAGCCAACAACGAATCCTTCACTGCAGATGGCTGGTTCAGAACTGGAGATTTGGCTGTCAGTGACGAAGAAGGGATCATCACCATTGCTGATAGGCTGAAGGAACTTATCAAGGTAAACATGGATGGCCAAACTAATCATTTTAAACGTCATTTTTTTTAAACTTGGTATCTGACTACTCTAAGAAGAAACATGCCTCTTTTAACAGGGAGGCATAATAATCTTGGTCTAATCACACGAGGACCATGTAGATAGTAAGTATCTGAGATTGTCTTTTGAAGAAAGAACACACAGGTTTGAGTGGACCTATCCAGCCAGTGCAAGCATTTGTCAGTTATTGTATAACTCGACTTATAACTCTAGGAGCTCAACGAGACTACTACTAGTACACTGTGTTCGTAGAGAAGTCTGATTAACTGTTTTCGTGAATTAGAGAAAGGTGACTTTTAGCTACCAAAGAACAAGCAGAGCTCAATCATTGTATTGAACAGTTAAAAGTTTGCTGGTTTAATTCACATCAATTTCTGGCACCAGATATTTACAATCGTTGAAAGTGCAGTTTTAGTTACGGTATATTACTAACGTACTGGTGGATATTACTGTATTCAGTTTAACGTGATAATAAATAGAAAAACTAGTTCACTTGTTGGGAAAAAAAATACTAGTAAATAAAACACTGAATTACTTTCTTCTACAGGTAAAAGGCTTCCAAGTCCCTCCAGCCGAACTGGAATCCTTATTACGCGAGCATCCTTCAATCAACGACGCAGCTGTCATTGGGGTCCCCCACCAGAGCAAAGGCGAAACACCAAGAGCCTTCGTAGTTCTCAAGGACGGTCACAAATGTACTGAAAGACAACTCAGCGAGTTTGTTAATGAGAAAGTGGCTGCGTACAAACATGTAGACGACATAACGTTTATTAATAGTGTTCCTAGGAGTGCAGCCGGGAAGATTCTAAGAAGGGTTCTGAAGGAGCAGTACTGCTAGGAGTAAAAATAAAGCTTTAGCCAAATTGAGAGATTCGCTCCGGATAGAGGTGTCCAAAACTGGCATGAATAGGGAATATGCAAGAAATACAAAACTTTTATTATCTCCTAAAAATGCCTTGTATTGGTCCATAAAAACATTGTGGTACACTTGTTTAATTTTCTAATACAACACTTACTTTACAATTTAATATTTCATGTAGCGTGTTTTTGGTAAAACGGAACGCAAACTCAAAACGCATCGCCCCTCGATAACGCCGTTAGTGACGTCAAATACATACTATGTGTCAAAGAAACACTTTTATTTGAAAAGTACTTAAAGTTTCACTAACATTTTATTATAATATTGTTATTGCAATGTTTACTTGAATAAAGGACATGCAATTTGCCAAATTAATATATTAAGGGTAAAAAATTACATGTAAACAAGTGACGTCACATAACATGACATGAATGGCCGCGACAGTCACGGACGTTTGAACTGTCGTAGAAAATTGTAGGAGTTTAATTTATTTTTTGAGCGACAAGCAGTAGTTGAACTTAACTTTTAATTATTTTCTTGGGTTGATAGTATTGTATTTTATTGATTTAAGTGTAGAAAGTTACTTGATCATTAAAATAACCGAAGCATCCCGCATCATGGGCAGGATTCGCCTTAGTGTGGCCAAAGCTTAAATCAGGGTATAATTCAGTCAAGTTGTTTGTTGTAAGTAGCAATTAAGTTCGATAAATTAAACATTTTAGACGATGGAAATATTTTCTTGATAATTGGAGATGGTGAATTGTGCAAATGTATTGGAATTTTATTGTTGTAAGTTCTTTGTACTGACGTTATATAATATATAGTTTAATTTTGACGTTAGTTTAGTAGTTGAGTGCCTGGAAATAATGTGGAGGTATTATTTGGCCTTATTTATAAAATCAGAGATATTTAAAACAAAACACAAGAAGAAATGTTGCATTTTTTTGTAAGCATTTCTACTAAAGATTTTAAGAAGCTTTAATAAGTAAAATGATACCGAAATTAACTCATAGCTATGGACCTATTGGATTATAATAATTTGACCAAAACAATTCTTTGAGACTTAATTTTTTTAGTTTTTATTTCGTATTTTTGTGACGTACAGGTAATGTGTAAAGTCTGTAATTTGTTATTGGTAAAAGAATATTAAAATATTTTTATAAAAGAAAACATGCATGTTTTATTTCCAGCTTGCTTTGTTTATTCCATCCCCAAGGAACTAGCTTATTATTGGACTACAAGGAGAAGATAAAAAAAAAAAATTGGTTTGACATTAGTTAGCATTTTTTACCGGTTCCGTCTCCGGACTCAAGTGGGAAGATGTAACTCAACTCGCTCAAAGCAGCGGGGTGTGGTTCTGAAGCTGTGTCGCAAACTATGCTCCATTTCCTATCCTGCCGTCTTAGTCCAAAAACATGTAGCTGAAGTGACCTGTTCGCTGCCATCGACGACGCAGTGGAGGTTGCGAAGTTCTGGGCTAATAAAATATAAAAATTGTCGTGCCTGCAACACGAAGAAGAAGAAGACCGGTTCTTCTTACTTATAGGACAGAAAAGGAGTGGGGGAACAAACTCCCCGGCAATACATCTGTCTGATATTCTTATTCTTGTTCTCTATTTATTCTTTTCCCAGCTATAACACTAGGAAGTGAATAAGCAAGTTTTTTGGGGGAGACTGTCCCTCTGGGTAACTATTGACGTTCAAAATACCTGTCACCCTAAATATAACTCGGTTGAGTTAAGTTAGAACGGTGCTTGGTGCGGTGCAGGCGTAGCTCGAACGGGTTGTAATAATTGTGCAGTTAGGTATCAGAAATACTGTAAAATACATAAACCAGGGTTTATTGTTTAGCATAATATACCCTAAATAGTCCGATTAAAGTACCTAATCATAAATGCCATTCCCTGATAGTTGTATGAAATGGCTACCACAAAAAACAACAAATTAATTAAAACTGTCAATTAAACAATTACCTAATTTCCCCGGCTGTACCTACGTGATACGCAAAAAGAATAATAATACTCCCTTATCCTTCTCAAACTAAACCCCAGATAAGTATCTTACCTACAGTAAATATTGAATAATAAACTAAGTTTTATTATGTTTTAGATAACAAATAATAATATCTGTGTGAGTAGATAATAATATGTATGTTGCCTTCAACGAAAAAAAAAAATGACAATAAACACGTTAAGGACAGTAGTACAGTCAGCCGTCGGTCCATGGTTACAAATTATAATAAACTCAAACTCAAAGCATTTATTTCAATTAGACCATTACAGGCACTTTTGAAAGTCACAAAAAAAAACAAAGAGCGAAGCTACAGTCACAGACACAAGGCATAATAACTTGTGAAAGTACTGTAGTTGCCCATTCCAAGGCGTAGATCTGTATGGAGAAGAATGGGCAAGAAACTCCATGGACACTAATTTGACAATGACAGCGTCTTTATTTTATATCCGTAAGAGGGTGGTCGTTGGTTATTAAAGCTTATTTTAAACTATTGAGATGAGGCAATATTTTAGGATTAATCTTAAAAGCATAAGAGACTAAATTATACGGGGTGGAAGGGACGCCAACGCGAAAACGGTTATCACGTATTCAGTACATCATTCTGAGCCCCCACAAATAGAAATTTTTCAATGCCCACTGCCACTTAAGTTTGGCAGTGCTTCGGGCTACGTCGGTAACCTTGACTCTCTTGCGGATGTCCTCATTTCTGACTTGATCACGCAAGGAAACTCGTCGAACAAAGCGCTCTCCATTGCCCTTTTTTTTTTTGGATGAGAAATCATCAAATAACCCCCCCCGCTCTGGGCGGAATGGGAGGGAGTGTCAGACTTTTACTGACTAAAACCCATCCATGTTCCTTCTTTGCCCTTTGTGTTCCAGGGCCGCGGTATCTCTTTCAAACAGTCCCGCAACCCTCTCCATTGCCCTTTGGGTGACTTTAAGCCTTCTGATGAGGCCCATTATGAGCGACCACGTTTCGTTTTGTTTTGGCACTCGTTGTGTAAGTATCTAATACTTCTGTTGTTTTCCTGTCGTTTGTCAATGTAAATAAATTAATTCATTGTACATACCTAAGCAGTAGAAGACGCTTGACGCCGAGTTCGTTCGATCGCGCTTCTCAAGTGAACAATTAAACATAATTTTTTTTTTTTTTTTAATTAAGGGAAATGTCTACAATTGTATCTCGATTAAAACCTCGTTTGAGGCATTCTAGTTTAAGTGTGTTGGTTAGAGAAAAAAGTTTATGGAATAGTGAGAGGATAGTTTCGTCGCCTTGTAAGGATATTGAGATTCCGAAGATGACTGTGGACCAGTATATGTTCAAGAATTTGGATAAATGGGCGAGCAAAACTGCCGTGGTAAGTACCAGCCTACTATCCTATAAAATCTAGGACCAGAAGAAACGTAACTAATGTTATAAAGAAATTGAGTCTGTTTGTCACGCCTTTACTCCTAAACGGCTGAACGGGTGTCGATGAAATTTTGCACAGAAGTAGACAAAGGGGCGGTTCAGGATATAGCATACATTTTTATCCCGTTAGTGCATTCCCGTGGAATTGTTTCGTACATCAATCGGGCTAAGCCCCGGGTCAAAGCTAGAATAATACAAATTCAAGGCTAAGTGAGTCAACGACATTGACATTATAAATAATCGTCTTGTCTATTGCTATGCTCCTATTTATGACTTTTAGTTTCTTAATAAAAACAGAAAACAAAACGTGCTATTCTCAGGAACTACTGGTTCGAATTGAAAAAACATTTTAGTATTGGATAGCCCATTCATCGAGGAAGGCTATAGGCTATATAACATCTACAACCAATTGGAGCTGAACACCAACGAAAAATGTTGCAATAATGTAGAAAATTGTATTTTTAATAATTTATAATAATTTCACGCGGACAAAGGTCGCGGGCAACTGCTAGTATTAGATTACTTTACTACTGTTCCAAAAAAAAGTCATTTGGGTCTATCAGCACTAGTAGAAATTTACCCACTTTTTTAAATAATTACTGCAGTAATTAGTATTTAAATCAATTCATTAATTATTTCATTAAAATACCTTTCCGATGTAGTATATAGATTTCTTGTATCTGATAACTTAGAGTACCTAACTTGTTTTGGTTCGACCAAAGTTCAGTCAACTTCAAACGTCATTGTTTATTTATAATACTTGCTGATACCAAGTAGATATTAAAGGTTAATAATTCGAAGTATCACTTTTAATTCAATATCGTGGCTGACTACGGTAATTTTTTTTCTTATCGGAGTAATTAGTATGCAAACGTCAAAGCCAGCCACTATATGTTTATACAAGGTGTAACATAATAAACAAGACCTCCCGTGTAGTCTCGTCGGCCATGGAATTGAACAACTTTTGTACTTGAAATTCGCAAAAAAAAATGGACTTTGCACAGGACCTGATGCGATCAGCTGATCAACATGAATGGAGAAACTAAAAAAAGTTATGAAGTTCTAATAGTCATGGAACGAAAGTTGTTCAGTTTCATGGTCTGAGACCGCACACGAGAGGTCTGGCGTTTATTATGTTACACCCTGTATATTTGGAAATATTAAAACAGCTATGAAAACAGACGTTACATCTGTCAAAATCATCTCAAAATGCGTAATAATATTAAATATCGAAACGATCCTTTCTTTTAAAATGGTGGAAGCTATAAATTATATTTATAAATTAAAGTGATTATAAAATTTAATATTTTCGTGTTTTATTGAGTGCAAGAGCGAGCAAAGCGAGCTCGGGACCTGGGGCACCCCGACTCGGACAGGTTAGGTTAGAAGGGGATGGCGGGGTCGAGTGAGCGAGTGAAGCGAGCGATTAGACCCCGTAATCCCCTTCGTGGTTATTTTTTCTGTAAACCATTCAGAAGTAGCCGGGCTTCCCTCGACTGCGCCACGTTGAGTAACAAGAACTAACTCAGTTCTCTCCCCCTATAAATCAGGTTTATAATGTCAAAAACATTAAGGATTGTATTTGTCCGCAGCCGGTCCGTGATCTACCCGCTCCGGATTTGCCCGAACTTTAAATGGAAACAAATCTATGTGCAAAGCCTAATGATAAAACATAAAACTCTTTAATCAACTTGAGTAACAGGAATTTACCTATGTACCTAACTACCTACTAAATAAATTATTTTTCTAGGTCTGTGGACAGACAAACAGAAGTTACACGTACGAGCAAGTACACAAGAAATCAAGAATTTTTGCCGCGAATTTGAGAAGAAAGTTCAAAATTAAAGATGGCGACACGGTCGCCGTTTTGATGCCCAATGCTCCAGAGTACCCCATTATCACCTTTGGCATTCTCGCTGCTGGAGGCGTGGTAACGACTATGAACCCTATTTATACAGAATGTAAGTTCACTATTGTGTTGATGTTTAAAAGCAGACAGACGTAAGTAGTTGGGGTGCCCAGTGCAGGTAAGCGTGTTGCAGTGACGTTAATTTTGTATAATTTAAAGTCACGATACAAGTACAATAGCAAGCAGAAATGTAAATAGCACAATAGGCCGCGGATATAGCAGCAAATAGACAAAGCTATACAGATTGTAAACAGACCCTTCACGAAGCCGTCAACCAAGCATTCTGTACATCAAACTAAGTAACTCTACGCAAAAAATTTTGATGTGAAATGACTTTTTTTTTCGGTTTATAAATCACGTTTTACGGAAGGACTCAATGTAATGTACTTAAAACAGCAGATTGATGCATTGTATAGTACGGTGATTCTGGAAGTATTTAAAGTAAAATAACATACTAAAAAAAATATTTAAAAAAAAAGTTGCAACTTTGACCCCAAATATTTCCTCTCGTACGGTCTAGAACCAAAAAAAAATGATTGCAATGACGGGAAAACTCACCCTCCCCCTCTCGGGGAGACTTCTTTAAGAGGCTTCGTTAAGGGTACTTTTACACCCATTATACCCTGCATAATATGTTGATGATAATTATAATCTATTAGAGAAAAAGGCTTTGTCGATCCATGTAATCAGATCGGCAGATGTTTTTTTGTTGGTCAGTCAGCATGACCAAAGACTATCTTTCGTCGAACTTCCTTTTTTGAAGTCGATGAATTAAAAATGTCAGCTTTTATTATTCAAATTTGTATAAATGAGCATGCTTTTTCCATCAGTCTTTTTGCTATCTCCTATAATGGGTACACTTATCTGCAGAAAAACATGCTTATCAAAGACAGATTGTTGCGTGAAAAAAAAAAAAACCTCTTATGTGTATTGTTATAATTTAATTTTTAGATGAAATAGAAAGACAAATCCTTCTATCAGAGACATCACTGATCATCACCAATGAAGACCTAGTACCAACAGTAAAAAAAGCACTGAGACTAGCAAAGAAAGACTTTCCGATAATATCACTAAACATGACCCAATCTTTACCAGAAGGAACCATATCTTACAAAGAATTAGTTGAAGATAAGCATGCAGACTTGACTGTGCTGAAAGAGGTTAAAAGAAATTATGATGACGTAGCGTTTTTGCCATATTCTAGTGGTACCACAGGACTACCAAAAGGCGTGCAACTGACACATATGAATGTAATTTCAAATTGCGAACAGCAGAATACTGAATTTAGACAGTATGAGTACACTACAGGTAAGTAAAGCATGCGTAGTACAGTTACAATCACAATTCGAAGAATTATAAAATAACGACAACATCATTTTCTTCTTTCCCCGTGTCATTAATGCTTAACCTGGTATAAGAGTGTTTATAGTGCTTATTGTATCTTATTTTAATTCCTTTTATTTTATTTTTATCGTGCTTGTTATCTAGTGATCCTAAGATTTCTACTATCTTTTCTGGGTTTACTCGTGAGAACCTGTAATTGACTCTGTGTTGCCTATACAAATGTTATTGATTTGTCATAACTGTTGGTTCTCCTATCTAAGCTTTCACGGTTTACAACTAAACTTATACTGTCACTTACGGGATATCTTCTGTGATTGTTCATTATTTTGAGCTCCCGATATTTCGACGCTGTTGCAAGCGCCATGATCGCGGGTTGGCTTGTTTCCTTTGTGGCATAGATAGCACTGTAGTATTTTTGTACTATGTTGCTGTAGTAGGTACTTTTTTTACTGTCCGCTACATGCCTGCCCTCAAAACCATATTCACACTTCGAATTTGAACAAAATTCTAAGTCAGCACAATACAGTTTTTTTTTTTTTTTTTTTAACGTTTATTCCAAAAATTTCAGAATCACATCAAGACAGTACCTTGGTAGTGCTTCCAATGTTCCACTCCTACGGGCTTGGTATCTGCATGCTGCACAAAATGTCTTCTGGCTTGAGGCTGGTGACCTTGCCGAAGTTCCAACCTGATATGTTCCTGGACGCGTTACTGGCACATCGGCTGCAGGTGCTGTATCTAGCACCACCTATGGGTAATTGTCTTGTATTTTGTCTTGCCATGTTTTAACGATAGAAAATTAAAAGTAATTATGAATATTAACATTCATCATTTGAGGATTTTTCTCTTTTTTTTCTCTAGTGGTCGCAACCGCGACTGCTGAGCATGAGGTTTTGGGTTCGATTTTCGGGTCGGGCCAAATGTTATTGGATTTTTCCATCAGCAATTTTTTAGTGGCAGCCACGGAGTCTGGATTTCTGCCCGGTTGATGGCAATAGGCTCACCCCCTATGACATGAGACTTAAAAATAACTGACAAATGTGGGTGTACTATTAGGCACACCTGTGCCTAATCCTTTGGGGATTACAGGCGTGATGTTGTTTTATCTTAATAAAGGTAATTACTACTATTTATAATATTATCTTTGCTGGAACTCAGACCTCTTTTCTGTCTGAGAGATATGTCTGAAATCCGTAATCCACCAGCCGTATCCGGTAAAACTTTTCACCGTGACCTTCTCTGCTAGCTTACTGCCCCATGCCCCCATACTTGTTGTGTGGATGAGAGAATAATTTTTGTCATTCGACTTCTTTTCTTTTTCAGTGATGTTCCTGGGATCGTATCCTCAAGTGACTGCAAAGCATTTGGAGCACATCACAAGCGTGACATGCGGGGCTGCACCCTTGCCGTCGGCAGACATCAAGAGGCTGTTCGAAAAGGCACAGGTACATATTATGTACTTATAAATCTATGGAAAAATAGGTTGGTAGATGTCACGTCTTAAAATTTTTGCCGATTTCCTAATGATGTTTTCATTCTACTTTTTGGAAGCAATGGCGATGAAATAAATAACACAAAGTACAGCACAGAGCTGGGTTCGACACGCGTCCAACTCTTGTTAGTCGGGCCCGTTACCTCTGGTCCAAAAAAAGCATAAGCATCAGCACAAATCAGCATATAATGTTCTCAATGCTGGGACACAGGCCTCTTCACTATGAGAGGGAGTGGGCCGCAATCCACCACGCAGGCCCAATGCGGTTTGGTATATATCACATGAATTTTTGGTTCTAGGACACGCCGGTTTCCCCACGATGTTTCCCTTCACCGTTAAATGAATTGTTCAGAAAAACTTTAGAAACAATATAATCTAGGATTCAAGGGCGAGCCAAGTGAACGAAAGAAATTTTTTTGCACTCCGTGCTGATAGATTAGTTTTTCTTTTAGCATTAGAAAAGATATAGAAGCTACGAGTAGTTACCGCCACGGGCCATGGCCCCCTTACCCTTACCGTAAATACCACACTAAATAAATTTTTGATAAATTCTAGACTTTGATCTGCGGTAAGATGACATTGCAGTGGGATTTTGTTATTTATGGTTACGGAAAAATCTCGTCAAAACGCGGCCGGAGCTAAATGACTACATTATGTACCTTATAGCCACTTATAAAGGGTGTAAAAAGACCCTTAACGAAGCCGAAAAGCACTTATTCTCCCCGTCAATGCGATCATTTTTTTGTTCTAGACCATACCTGGGAACCTTTTAGTTACGGAGATATTGGGGGTCAAAGTTCCGACTTTTTCACAAGATTTTTTTTAAATACGTGTTTTTAAAGTAAGATTTTTACTTTACCCACCTCCACGACACCCGTACTATTCAATTCATCCATCAGTACAATGTTCTGAGTGCGTTATATTGAGTCCTACCGTAAAACGTGATTTTTCACCCCAAAAAAAAAAGTTGTTTCCCAGCAAAATTTTTTGCGTAAAGTTACTTAGTTTGATGTACAGAATGCTTGGTTGACGGCTTCGTGAAGGGTCTGTTTACACCCTGTATGTATTTTCTGTTCTTATTTCAGCGCGATATCCAGTTCTGCCAAGGTTACGGTTTGACAGAGGCATCCCCACTCGTCAGCTTGACCCCCAAGGGTCAGAAGACGTACGAGGATGTAGGGTATTTGCTGCCAAGTATGAAGATGAAAATCGTGGATGGAAACACGAAGAGTTTGGGACCTGGCGAGGTGAGGATTCAGTTTTATTGGCTTTTTAGATGTTATTGGATGACAAACTTAGCGATATGGTGATAAAACTATGATAATCGCTGCAACCTGTAATACTTCCTCAACTATGCTTGATAAACAACATACGAAGGTTGGTACTTGTCCAGGCGAGATCACAAAGAGCTTTAATTATGCAATTAGTAGAACTAGAACCACTACTCTGTGGAATTGGCTGCCGGCTTCTCTGTTTCCCGATCATTATACTCTAGATCACAGTTCGAGTGAAAGTTGAGGAGCTCGTGGCTTAATAATAACAGCCGCTCGTGTCGATCTTTAGTTTAAGCCGTGCTTGCCTAGGTTGGTCTGTGTATGGGTGACCACCCATTACATACCGAGTTTCCTCCGTGCCTCGGAAAGCACGTTAAGCCGTTGGTCCCGGGTGTCATTTGTAGATCTTTGACAGTCGTTAGGTAGTGAGTGGCCCAAAAATGTCTGACAACCAGTCTTACCAAGGGGTATCGTATTACCCAGTACTAACTGGGTTGTGGAGGTCAGATAGGCAGTCGCTCCATGTAGAATACTGGCATTCAGCTGCATCCTGTTAGACTGGAAGCCGACCTGAATATAGTTGGGAAAAGGCTAATCAGGTGATGAGTTCGAGTGAAAACGTTTCTTCCAGGCAAGGGTGCTCCACACTAGGCCGCGGCATCGCTTCACATCAGGCGAGTTGCGGCCAAATGCAAGCCTATTTAGTATAAAAAAACTACTACGGTGCTTGCTGATTTTTGCCAGGTCAAATTATCACTTCTTCTACGAACCCACTTGAAAAACATTGCTTTCATCAGTGGCAGCGTTGTATCCTCCTACGGCTGAGTAGAACCAACCTTCTGAGCAATTCTCCCCTGGTCTGCGCCATCCACCCATCAGGCTGTCCCTCTGCCAAAGCTCATTCTTCCGTCTTTTCCTAACCACACAACATGATGCTGTTTCAGGTTGGAGAATTGCTGGTGAAAGGTCCTAACGTGATGAAGGGGTACTTGAAGAATCCTCAGGCTAATAGCGAAGTGTTTGTGGATGAGGAGTGGTTAAGGACTGGGGATCTGGCGAAGGTTGACGAAACTGGACTCATCACAATATCTGACCGGCTTAAGGAGCTTATTAAGGTAGACGATATTTGTAATTTAATTATTTATTTATTAAGATTTTGTATGGAGTTTCTTTGTTCGTCATCGTTTTGTTTTTTGAGGAGCTCGTGGCTAAATAATAACAGCATCTTTAGGTTAAGCCGGGCTTGCCTGGGTTGGTCCGTGGATGGGTGACCACCCATTACATACCGACATTCCTCCGTGCCTCGGAAAGCACGTTAAGCCGTTGGTCCCGGCTGTCATTTGTAGATCTTTGACAGTCGTTAAGTTGTCAGTGGCCCAAAAAGTGTGACAACCAGTCTTACCAAGCAGTATCGTCTTTCCCAGTACTAACTGGGTTGTGGAGGTCCGATAGGCAGTCGCTCTATGTAAAATATTGGTATTCAGCTGCATCCGGTAAGACTGGAAGCCGACCCCAATATAGTTGGGAAAAGGCTAGGCAGATGATGATGTATGGAGTTTCATAAAATCACTAGAAACAGTACCCGGTGGATTAAGGTACAGACAACAGACAACACAAGTTTAGTATGAGCAAGAGAACATAACATAACATCACGCCTGGTAATCCCCGAAGGGTTAGGTAGAGGTGTACCTAATAGTACACTCACATTTCGCCAGTTATGTTTAAGTCCCATGTAATAGGGGGCGAGCCTATTGCCATTAACCGGGCACTAATCCGAACTCCATGGCTGCAACTGAGAAATCACTTATGGAAAAACCCAAAAACACTTTGCCCGACCCGGGAATCGAACCCAGGACCTCATTCAAGAGAAATATATAGGATGATCGGTTCAGTGGTTTAGGCGGAAAAAGGTAACAAACAAACAAACTTACATTCGCAGTTATAATATTAGTTAGGATTAGGATTAGGATGTGATGTTCAAGTCGCTCACAATATAAAAAAAACATGGACGAGCGCCTGTGAGAAATACCAAATCACTAACACACAAACGTGTAAAATTACAACAGTTCTGGTAGGCGCTTAGTACAACAGCATTAGTAGAATCACTCATTATTTAATCAATTTCCTGTTAAGCATTCATAATTTAATATTTATGACCATAATAATTATAATTAACCCATTAGCCAGGTGTCTGTAACGACCAGTATTTTGTTATTTTTGATGATTGAAAATTAATTCAATGGGCTAATGTTATTTCTGGACCCAAGATAAATAATCGATTCTATATTTATTTTCACAAATAGAATAGAACTGATTTAAGCAGTTATTTTGCCCAAAACGATCGAGTTATTAAAATTCGTTTTTCCTACTTACTTACTTATTTGTCTGCCGTTAAATGAAAAAATCCCATCTACCTACCTAAGTCCAGATTGATTTGAGTTTGAACTTTTGAAGCAGCATGTCTAGTTCTTCCACGCATAAAGATGTAAGCAGTTTTTAAATCCGCAGAAAATTACGCTAATCTATAGCCGCCCCTTAAGCGCGAATTACACAGAAAAGGCGTACGGTGAAGGCGCGATGCAGGCAAGATGCCGCTTGAAAACGTTTTTATACAAAATGTACGTAGGCGACGTGTCGTGAATTACACTCAAGCGGCGAGGCGCAGGCACGCCGTTCTTTCGTTTCCGTATAAATTCTACGCCTGCGCCGCACCTTACACCGTTTCTGTGTAATTCGCGCCTTACTCGTCATCTCAGTTCCTACCCAGTTTTCAAAATAGTTAATTTTGTTTCTTTAAAAAAGTCTTCTTTCTTTCAGGTAAAAGGCTACCAAGTCCCACCAGCTGAATTAGAAAACGTATTAAAGGAACACCCGGCAGTATTGGATGCTGCGGTTATTGGTGTTCCAGATTCAGTCACAGGGGAACGACCGAGAGGCTTCATAGTCTTAAAGCCGGAAGTCAAGGCCACTGATCAAGAAATCATAGAGTTTGTTAACAAAAGAGTGGCGCCGTACAAGAAGATCAATCAAATTACCTTCTTGAATGAAATACCGAAGAATCCGTCCGGGAAAATACTTAGGAAAGCATTGAAAGAGGAGTATTGTAAATAAAACATTCGATGTTGGTATAAATTATGATAATAAATATTTAATTAAGTATGTCCTTTATTCATTTTTCTACATATTTTTAACATTTTTAAATATTTCTTAAAAAAAACCATATAAAAAACATTTAAAAATATAAAAAATAGCGATCCACCGGGGTCAGGAGCAGGGTCCGAGCTACCGTTGGTTAGGGCTCCAGAGACAGGAACCTCCTAACAATGCGAGCCGTATCGAGGAGTACTGCCTTCTGAATCAGGCCCTTGATCCAACCGCCTAAGGATACCCTCGAAAGATGGTATTATAATTAAGTATTATTATTTAGATTCCTAATACATTGAAAATTATAATTAGTAAATCGTTTATTTTATTGATGACTAATGACTAAACAGTAACACCCGCATTGGTCCATCGTCAAGCAACGCTTGCTGCGGTCAGTCCATAGATTAGTGGACCATCTTACTGCTATTATGAAAGCGAGTTTGTGAGCATGTATTGATGTTTGTTCCTCTTTCACGCAAAAACGGTTTAGATGAAATTTGGCACACAGATACTTTGTAACCTGGATTAACATATAGACATACACATATACTTTTTATCCTGGTAGTATGATTCCGTGGGACAATTATCGAACTCCAAGCGGGCGAAGCCGCGGGTACGTTAATAACATAATGAGAACCCTCCGTGCTTCAGAATGCCATCAAGTCCCGGCTGTCATTCGTAGTTATCTGACAGTTTTATAACCTATGGTATTATTAACCTATCGTTGTCATGTTTTAGTTCACTGTTATACTTCACTATTACATTGTTATCAAACGGTTAATTCGACTGAATGCCCTTTTTTATCTCATTCCGCGTTTACACGAGACCGACAAAATTATTTAGATTACGATTAAAGGTCACGGCAAACATATAAACTCAGAAAGGGATCGTCACCGTATCAACTCGAGCCATTCAGTATTATTTGTATGAAACTCCCTACTGCAACGCACACTAATCGGAATCGTAACGTAATCGCCTCGCTTCGGGACCGCGGTGCGGTGCGTGGTCAACTTGCAGTTCACGCGCTTACGGCTCGTCGCCCTCGCGCTTACGACTCGTCGACCCCGCGCTTACGGCTTGTCGTCCTCGCGCTTACGTCTCTTCTACGTTCGTTTTCCTCTTCGTCCAGTGCTATGGCTAGCCATATGGCGTATTGGGAACCGAGACATAACCGTGCGCTACATTTCACGTTCGAATTCAAACTGATCTAGTGCCAGGCAGGTCAACCAGCGGTCGGCTAGCCGTAAGCGCGGCATCGTCTAGCCGTAGCCAATTCGACGTATCGGAGCTGCTGATCCGCTTTGGTTACGTGCCTACGTTAGGTTGACGCCTGTTTGACGGGGAGGCGAGAGTCGATACGGTGACGATCCCTTTCAGATTTGATATGTGTGCTATGACCTTAAGACGATCCCGGCTGTCTTTTGTCGATCTGTGGCAGTCATGGAAGAGGCCCGAAAGTCTTATAACCAGTCTTACCAAGAGGAATCGTGTTACATTTTAGTTACTGGGTTGTTGAGGTCAGTAAGGCGGTCTCACCTCCGTAAAGACTAGAAGCCAACCCCAACATAGTTCGGAAAAGACCAAATGATGTAAGAATCAAACCAACGACCTACCTGACGCCAAACTGTCGCAAACGAGGCGTCAGATTGGCGAGTCCACGGATTCTTTAATGTATTTTTATAGTTATCGATTGGAAATGTTGAAAAAAAAACACAAAATATTCCGTTAGCTACATTCAAAAGAATAAATTTCGCGTAAATAAAAAAAAAACATTATGAGAGCGACCAATTATAATTAGTATTCGAACTTAAATAACAAAGTATTGTACATTAAAATTCATGATATGGTACAATAACAATCATTACCATATTTATAGCCAATTTTATCTAAAGCGACCAAATTACGAGAATTGGTCGATTAGGTCACGTTCACGAGATTATAGGTTATAAATCGACCACTCACGTGAATCCTACGATCTTCGATTTTGATTTGCACGACTTTATTAACGACGCGAGAAATTTTAGATAAATTAAAAGTACAAAAAATACATAAAATAACATCACGCCTGTAATCCCAGAAAGTTTAGGCAGGAGAGACTTAAAAAAAAAACTGGCGTAATGTGGGTGTGTACCCACATTACGCCAGTTTTTTTTTTAAGTCTCTTGTCATAGGGGGTGAGCCTATTGCTATCTACCGGGCACAAATCTAGATACCAGGCTGCTACTGAGAAATTCCTGATTAAGAATTTCTCAGTTTTTTTACTTTGCTCAAATAAATAAAATACAAAATAATTATAAAATTCTATCGATTCGTTTTCTTGAAAATCTCAACCATTTATGCAAAGGTGGGTCAGCTAATTGCTATCACTCACTGTACAAAGAGACGTGTCTACACGTACGTAGGGTCCATCGATGTGTCACTTTCTACTATAAACAAGTCTGCGAGGTAATTGCGTACAACTTAGGTACATTTACAATCCGACTTTCATTTTGAAAGTTTTACAAGTTACACTGTATTTTTGCAAAACGGATTTCCTTTAAAATTCTTCGAATGTGATAGAAATTCTCATGCGCAATAACTAACTAATAACGTGGTTCCCCGTTGTTTTTCAGTAAGTATTACAGAGACTTACTTAAGTGCCTTATTAGCTCCGTCGACCGCTCATAGAAAAACGCAACATATCGAACTATTTTTATAAAGGTATTTTATATTATGTAAACAACAATAATTTCACGCACTCAAAAATTAACATAAATCTCTTAATATGCAGGCGCCACCATTTTGTATCTGATTATGTCTGGAATTATACAACAGACAATTTATTTACAATAATATATTCAGTAGGTAGTTCAAGATTTATCAAAACAGCGCGATTCCGGCTCAAAACATAATTAGCATACGATTAATATAAAATAAATTGGTTACCTCTTCTTTTTATCGAATACTTTTACTTCGCATTGTTTGTCCGGCGCCAACCAAGACCAATATTGTATGTTTTTTAACCCTTAATTGGTCGCGTCTCAAAACTTTACGTAAACGGACGCATTGGGTGCGTGATACCCCGATCGTATGAAGTCACCACTACGACCACGAAATACATCGCATGTTTTAAAAAAACTATTGTAAAACAGAAATACCAGATTTGAGATATATATCTTTTTTTTTGTGCTTGCCGATGCTTTTTAATTATCGAGGAAAGATAATTGAACTTAAGTGGGATATTATTTTTAAAATCCTAATATTTTTGTGTTACTATAGTTTTTTAGAAGACATTCGACATGAAAAATCATTAACAACGACAGCGCCGAAATATCCAGTAAAAATCCAGTTTTTAGTCTTAATGATAATGTTAAATCATATCTGCTCGATATTTCATCTTAAAAAAACAGAATTTTAAAAGTTCTTAACCTTTAAAGATGGGTGTGTAACACCCCCTGCGATCAATTGGGGGTTAATATAAATATCGATAAAAATATTTAGGTCCTTAAATTCTACTTGATGTATGATACTCTACAGACGTGATTAAAGCCAGATTTACATATTCCTTTGATAATGTGTTAAATATTTGGAATTTTTGGCAATAGAGAGCAATAAAAGATCGATTTTATTACAGGATCTATTCTGTTTCTATTTTATCTTTATGGTTCAATAAAGACGTCAATATTGGCGCCTGCGATGGTTTATTATCGAGGGAAGACGAAGCAAATATGGGATTCTTAAAGTTAGACATTTCTTACGAATGTCAATGCCTGGCTTCAGTGGTCAGGTGAGTACCTACTTAGGTACAGATAAGTACTTTTCAGGATGAATTGAAGCAGTGATAGCCTAGTGGTATGACCGTTGCACTGCCAAGTCACAGGTCATAAGTTCGAACCCAAGACACGCACCTCTGATTTTTCGGATTAATGTGCGTATTGTATAATTATCACTTGCTTCGGTGAAGGAAAAACATCGTGAGGAAACCAGCATGCCTGAGAGATATTTCTCGACGGCATGTAAAGCCAAGTCAGAGGCCCATGGGCAGCATAAAAACTTTAACACCAGGTTAGGCACTAACCACACGATAAAGAAAGAGGATGAACTGAGATTCTACTTTGAGCGTTGCTTCAGAAGATGGGGCATAGGTCTGAAGCACTTCCCAAGTAGGTGTTCCAGCTCATTGCAACTTCTACTGATTTATCTCAATTCTTGGATCAAACACATCAGTGTTTCACATTACTTAATCACATTGTTATATTTCGTCCTTTATTGTAACATGTCCTGAATAATAAAGTGTATATGTATATTAATAAGTAAGATGGCGTAGGTTCGATTCTCAGGTCGTGCAGTGTTCTAAAATTTATCTATCAAGATTTTTTCAGTTCTTCTTTTTCGGGTGGTAGTCCTGGTGTCAGAGTTTTCATCCCGTCATGGGCGATGACTTCGCTTTACATGCCGTCAAGAAATATCTCTCAGGCATGCTGGTTTCCGCACGATGTTTTCCTTCACCGAAGCAAGTGATAATTTTAGAATATGCACATCAATCCGAAAAATCAGAAGTCTTGGGTCGACTCGAGACCTATTACTTGGCAGCCCGATGATCACACCACTAGGCTACCAGTAGCCAGCAGTTCTAGTACCAGACCGGAGCTCTGAGTCCGGATTTGTGTATTTTACTTTAGGTCTTTTGAGGAGACCCAAAAGAATAGAGGATCACAATCACAGGCGATTTAAACATAATTGGCGAAATGTAGGCAACTGGAACCCCCCCCCCCCGAACCCTTTATGAAAAAAATCCAGTGTAATACTAAAAGCCTAAAATGCGCATCAAAAATAATCTAAGATAATAATAATCAGGTAGTTTTTGAGTTAGTATAAGAGGAAAACCACATGATTTAATTATTAATTGATATTTGACACTGAGGTATTTACAAAACATATTTTCCTAGAAAATTCAAATCGCTAGGTTCCACTAAGTTAATTTATTTAATGGCGTATTAGAGGCAACTGCCTCTTTGTTGGAGTGGAGAAGCAAAAAAAAACCTGTTCTGCTTTTTTCTATGTGGAGCCCTGACCCAGCTAAAAGGCATCGCGGCAAATCTCGTAGAAGAAGGTGGGACGATTTGGACGAAACCAACGACCAGCAGTCTACTTTCATTAGCCCTGTATCCAAATAAATAAATATTTTTTTTATTTCAGAAAAAACACATTTAAGGTTCACAAAAACAATTTTCAAATAAAAATGAGCATTTTAGAAAAGAGTGAGTGAGTGAAGAGTGAACGAACTGGTGGGCATGGGGTGAAGCCCTTTTCCCAATTCGGGCATTTCGGGTGACGCAAGCTAAGCTGTGTTCAAGCCATGGTCGGGTTTTGATTGATTTCCCGTATCTCGAGCACGAATATATGAATGTGGATGGGTATATCAGAGGAAGACTAAAGAAACGATGGATGGACAGTGTGAAGCATGATATGGGAAGAAAGGAGGTGTCTGCTGAGATGACGAGTAATAGAGAAGTATGGAAGAAGAAAACATGTTGAGCCGACTCCAAATAAATTGGAATAAGGGCAGGACAATGATAATGATGATCTCGAGATGAACCAGAGATGGGTTTCAAAAATCAACTGAATTTTGATTCTTGAAGGGGAAGTTCGAAATAAATGTCACACGACTGTGTCAAATTATATTGAAATAATCAGAAACTAGGCAAGTATTGCCGTAACTTACTTACTAAGAAAATTAAGGATAATAATGATGATTCCTAGACAGAACCGTATCATATATTATTATGTCTTGTCCTAGGTAGCCTAATAAGCAAGACAATATACAAAAAAGTCGTTCTCCAATTTAAGTTTTTAAGAACTAATCATAAAGTATAGTAACGCACCATCTTTTATTGGAATATCATTAAAATTATAATAATTTAACATATTGATTGACAATTATTAACTCATAAAACAGCTGGAGATCCCAATTTACAGCGCTTTACATTATTAAGCTGTGAAACTAATAATAAATGTCAGACATTTTGATTTTTAAAATAGAAAATAATAATTTATTGTTTAATAAAATAATATAAGTCGTCGCGACAATGTTTTGAATTTTTAAATAAAAAAACTCATTAGTTTTTATGATTGCAGTAGCTGATAAGATTTATTAATTAGCTGTCTCAAACTTACACGGATTTGTGTTTTATAATTGGTGAGCTATCTGACTGTCTAGTGTTTTCCCAACTGTGTTGAAATCGGTTTTCAGTCTAACCGGATGCAGCAAAATATCAGAATAATTTTATATGGCGCGACTGCCTATCTGACCTCCTGCCTCCATAGCCCAGTCCCTTGATAACACGGCACCCATTGGTAAGACTGGTTTTCAGACTTTTGGGCTAATTCTGACGACCCGTCACGACTATGAAAGATCTAAGAATAACAGCCGGGACCAACAGCTTAAAGTGGTTTCCGAAATTCCGAGGCACGGTAAATTGTTGAACTATCGAACACCCTTTGAACTGAATACGCATTAGTCCTAAGGAGCCACATGAGGGACCTTTAATTGGAACTTATTATAAAGGGTGTAAATAGACCCTTAACGAAGCCGAAAGGCACTTGTTCTCCCCGCTATTGCAATCATTTTTTTGTTCTAGACCATACCTGGGAACCTTCTAGTTACGTTACTAGTTAAAGTTCCAACTTTTTCACAAGTTTTTTTTTAAACACCTTTTTTTATGGTTATAACTTTACTTTAAATACCTCCATGACCCGTTTACTATTCAATGCATCCATAAGCACAATGTTTTGAATGCGTTACATTGAGTTTTACCGTAAAAGGTTATTTTTCACCCCAAAAAAAAAGTCGTTTCCCAGCAATAATATTTGTGTAGGGTTACTTAGTTTGATGTACAAAATGCTTGGTTAACGGCGTCGTGAAGGGTCTGTTTACACCCTATATGTGCGCATCTTGTTGTGCTTAAGGTGGCCTTTTTTTGCGGAGACCACCCATCGGCTCAGGAGATATTATAGTGCCAAAATTTATGCGAATAGACAGGAGCAATTTCTCTTACGTCACTGTCATCGTCTAATTGTATGAAAACGTATCGGTTAAACTTTAAAATCCGTCTACTCTGAATAAAAAAATCAAACACTAGGATGCTAGCAAAAATTTAATATTTGTAAAAAAGTTTAGCATGGTAACAAAAAGTTATTGGAATTCTACTACGTTGGAATGTGTAGAATTTATCAAACACTGGCGTGTTTTCCCATCCTCCTTTTTTTATTCGAAAAAACCTACTCCATGGTACTTTAGTTTGTCCCTAACAAATTTTTTTTGTAGTTACCTTTTATTTTTATAGTTATCAGAATTAGTTTTTACTATTACTCTTAATAGCAATATCTGATGATGGTAACTGAATAGCCATTATTATAAGTGTACGAGTTTTGCTTAATTTTCATCTTTGTCGTGTTGATGATTCTTGACGAGCTCGTAGCTTAATAATAACAGCCTATCTTAAGGTTAAGCCTTGCTTGCCTAGGTTGATCTGTGGATGGGTGACCGCTCATTACATACCGAGTTTCCTCCGTGCCTCGGAAAGCACGTTAAGCCGTTGGTCCGGGGTGTCATTTGTAGATCTTTGACATTCGTTAGGTAATCAGTGGCCCAAAAAGTCTGACAACCAGTCTTAACACGGGGTATCGTATTACCCAGTACTAACTGGGTTGTGGAGGTCAGATAGGCAGTCGATCCATGTGAAATACCGGTATTCAGCTGCATCCGGTTACACTGGAAGCCGACCCCAATATGGTTGGGAAAAGGCTAGGCAGATGATGTCGTGATTCTTGCTTCATCCAGAACTCTGCTACATCAACAGCTTCAACAGTGGTTGAATAGGTTCTTTAGAATGGAAGACCGGCTTTTATTATGAAGTCAACTCCGCTCCCAGTTGCTTTTCGTCTTTTTGAGACTATAAAGATGGCCAAGTGTTTGGCAGCTGTTGAATTGGTTCAGGTTATCACTCTAGCTGGCAATCTCAAAATTACATTAGTTTTATATCGCTTAAGAAAAACAAAACCAGTAGGTACTACATACGATAGACTAGAGCAGATAATTAAATGCCAAATTAAATATTTCTAGAAAATGTAAATAGGTAGACCAATTAATTGCTTTCCATCAATTTAAAAAGTGGATACATCGTTGCATGTCCGTGTCAACTTACGGCAAGGTCGTCCTCCGTAGAAACAAGTTCCAGAGGAATGTCTGGACAGCAAGTAATAAATCTGACGGAATAGACATCGTAGTTGCCAAAAGCGTGTTTGAAGACATCAATATTATTTATGATACGATCATTGGATGTGACAAAAAAACTAGCTTCGTCAGTCAATTTGGCTTCGTCCGTGATTTATTGACAAGAATTTTATATGTAGAAGATTTTAGAAGAATTGTATACTCTATAGTTTGGTCGTCACAATGTGGAGATGGTCCTTTATTGCCTGGTACAATAAAAATACTATCAATAAAATGGTTAACGAGATCGTAAAATGCCCTATTGAATATTTTTTAGATAATAATTGGGAAAACGCTGATTTAATTAATCTATTTTTGGCAAGTGCTGTGGGGTAACAGTTAGAACTCGTATTAGCTTGTAGATGATGGGTATTTCTGCTAGGTAAACGGACTGCCTTGCTGGTCTTCCGATTCTAAACACTACTGCCTGGGGCTCATGAGATCGGGGCAGTGTTATTGGGTTATTTATCAGGTGGTTCTCAGGAACAGCCCGGAGAAGTGGTTTGTGCCCTATTACTACCTCGTTGGTCTAGTGGTCGCAAGCACGACTGTTAAGCATGAAGTCCTGGGTTCGATACCCGGGTCGGGCAAAGTGTTATTGGAGTTTTCCATCAGAAATTTCTCAGTAGCAAGCACGGAGTCTGGATTTGCGCCCGGCTGATGTAAATAAGCTCGCCCCCTATTACATGGGACTTATACATAACTGGCGAAATGTGGGTATAATATTAAGATACACTTCTGCCTAACCCTTCGGGGATTACAGGCGTTATGTTATGTTACACCATGCAATTTTCTAATGGCAATACCTAATGGAAAAACCATATAACACTTAGCCAGAGCTAGGAATGCAGTAAACTTTCATTTAAGTTTTAAATAAGTAAGATTAAGCAAGCGTATATCCCCAGTCAACTCCAAACCATGTTCTACACACACTGCGCCAGCGCATGTTGCCCTCCTGACCTCAGTTTAGCCTTCCATAATGCGATTTATAATTTTACGTATAAATATATACTTTATCAATGACATGTACATCATTTTGAACCGGATTAAGTCCGATGTCGCGGGGATATTTCGGTTTTTACAGAATGTCATTGAGAAAAAGTTACTTGTAGCAAAAGATAGTTAAGTCAAACATAGAGCAAAGAAAGCTGGTTTTATACAGGGTGGGTAAAAAATCGTGGATCAAACGACACAGGGCGATTGTTGGGTTATCAGGGTAATTTTTTGGCAGTGTTTGTTTTTTTTTTCAGTGAGGTTCTGAAGTTACAAATAATTTTTCGTGAAATGAAGTGCCAATACTCATAACTCATGGTACACACTGTCATAAAAGTACTTTTGTAGTGATGATACATATTTCCTAGAAGGAACTAAACAACTCTAATTGCCTATTTAGTAAAAAATGTATCATCATCACCATCACCTGCCCTTATCCCAATTTGTTTGGGGTCGGCGCAGCATGTCTTCTTCTTCCATACTTCTCTATTACTCGTCATTTCAGCAGTCGCCTCCTTTCTAGCCATATCATCGTTCGCACAGTCCATCCATCAATCTCTGGTCTTCCTCTGCTCTTACATTCATAAATTAGGTATATATCTTTGTAAGAAAAAAAAAATCTACTTGTTCTTATTTATCTTTATCAATCACTCAGTAATAATATTTATCTGCTCTGTTTGTAATACGTCCGTGACCTATTTAAAATCTTCACGGTTAGTATATGTCAAGAGTTATTTAATATTATGTCGAGACACCGAGATAACCCCATCTCGGTGTCTCGACATTATAAGTTGTAATCAACTCAATTTACTTAAGAATGATTAAGTCTAGTCTTCTGCCCAAACTATGTTCAGATCGTATTCCAGTCTAACCGGATGCAGATGAATAACAGCGCGACTGCCCATCTGACCACCACAACCCTGTTAGTACTGGGTACCCTGGGTACCCCTTGGTAAGGCTGTTTGGCAGACTTTCGACTCCTAAAGACACTGTCAAAGATCAAGAAACGCCAGCCGGGATCAACGGCTTATCGTGTTTTCCGAAGCACCGTATGTAATGATGGTCACCCATCCACGGAACGTCCTTGACAAACACTGCTTAACCTTGAAGATCGAACCGTGCAGCTGTTATTAATGATAATAATATGCTTCTATTCAAATATACAGGGTGTAAACGGACCCTTCACGAAGACGTCAACCAAGCATTCTGTACATCAAACTAAGTAACTTTACGCAAAAATGATTGCTAGGAAACGACTTTTTTTTTGGGATAAAAAATCACGTTTTATGGTAGGGCTCAATGTAACGCACTCAAAACATTGTGCTGGTCGATGGATTGAATAGAACGGGGGTCGTGGAGGTGTTCAAAGTAAAAATCTTACATTAAAAACAAATATTTAAAAAAAAACTTATGAAAAAGTTGGAACTTTGACCCCCAATATCTCCGTAACTAGAAGGTTCCCAGGTATGATCTAGAACAAAAAAATGATCGTAATGACGGGGAGAACAAGTGCCTTTCGGCTTCGTTAAGGGTCTTTTTACACCCTTTATAGTGAAACATGTATATGTTGGTTCAGGTTCAGATGGATGTACTGAATACGTGGTAACCGTTTGTGCCCGGTATCCGCTATCCGGTATCCCCTCCACGCGGCATAAGTCATAAACCCCGCAGTATAAAGAAGGTGCAGTTTAACCAGGAAAGTAATTAGATATGCAATTCGGCAATCTTCGGGTTTAACCCGAAGAGACGAAGGTTCTAAGTACTGCCGGGCGTTACAGTAGGGGACTTTGTACCAAGTTTCCTCAATGTCGAGTTACCTACAGCGGTTAAGTTTGAGTTTGCAAAAGTTTTTAAGAATGGCGTAGACCTGTTTTTATTCTGTTGGGTTATACACTTATTGAGTTAGGGATTCTGATTTACGACACAGAAAACATCGAGATTTTCTTCGATCTCGAAACACTCGGAAGAACACACACGGGGAGTTGTTCGGTGGGTCGTTGCCTTCCCCGAGGACTGCTTTTTCAGCGCTGTGCTTCGATTTCTGCCGGTTGGAGACGTTGCGAGTACACTGGACCATGGTGGACTCAGTAGCTTTTCTGATCAGGTCAGTCTAGCGAGTTGGTGATTGGCCACGTGATTTCTTGCCCTCCACCTGGCCCTGAACATCGAGATGCCCAGTTTTAATTGTAGAGAAATTGCCAATTCGCCGTGTCCACTGTGCAAACTTGGTACGGGATCCCTCCTTGCAGTTGGGTATTATAAAACCGGATGAGCGCGACCTTCAGGTCTTGTAAGGCAATCATACACACATAAGGTCAAACCGAAACTACATAACGCCTCCTATCACAATCCTTCGTCCACGTGCATATGTGTTAGACTCATACGTACGTCGTACACGTGCCCCGGTGGCGAGTAACGTCTATGCACCTGATTTTCTGAAGAACATCAAAAACATGGGGCAATTACACACACAAAAACATAGATACACACGAACATAACCTCCTCCTTTTTTGAAGACGGTTAAAAAGTGATCAAGTACTTAGGTAAAACGAGGCATTCCCCATCCACATAATAACCTTACTACTACTACGTACTCCGACATGCACATGCAATATTATGCATATCATAATTAGGAATCTTTTCATATCATAATTAGGAGCTCGTGGCTAAATAATAACAGCCGCTCGGATCGATCTTTAGGTTAAGCCGTGTTTGCGTAGTTTGGTCTGTGGATGGGTGACCACTGACCACCCATTGCATACTGATACTGATACTGCTAGCCTGTGTCATCCCACTGCTGGGCAAAGGCCTCTCTCCATGACTTCCAAATTCTTCGATCCTAAAGTTACATAACGAGTTTTTTCCGTGGCTCGGAAAGCACGTTAAGCCAGTTGTAGATCTTTGACAGTCGTTAGGTAGTCAATGGCACAAAAAGTCTGACAACCAGTCTAACCAAGGGGTATCGTATTACCCAGTACTAACTGGGTTGTGGAGGTCAGATAGGCAGTCGCTCCATGTAAAATACTGGTATTCAGCTGCATCCGGTTAGGCTGGAAGCCGACCCAAACTAAGTTGGGAAAAGGCTAGGCAGATGATGAATTAGGAATCTTTTCCTTGTCCAACTAAGATACAGATTCCTAATTACGTTTGACTGTAACTGCGTAGATCCCCGGTATTTAAGTTCCCCCAGCCTTGAGAAGCTCGGGGCCGATCTTTTTATTGCTCAGGGTTTTAAACGGATGACGTATTGGATTAAAAGATAAACATGTCCGATCTCACGTTTTGGTTGTGGACGAGGTTCCGTTCACGTTTGTATAGTTTTTAATTTTAATTTTCTGTTTTTCACAGCCTCCTTTTCTCACAACATGAGCACCTGGCCATGAGGACCTGGGTTTGATTCCTAGGTCGGGAAGTGTTTGTGTTGTGTTGATTGGGCAGCATGAGGTCTGGTTTCTATGCCTGGTTTATGGCAATAGGCTATCCCCCAATTACATACCCATCATAATATTGTATTGTACTAAACATCCACATTGCACCACATATACAGGGTGGAAGGGACGGTTACCAATACCTACACGGTCAAAATGTATGGAACAGCTGATATAAAAAAAATACCGATGAAAAATTTCTATGTGGGGGGGGGGGGCTCAGAATGATATACTGAATACGTGGTAAACATTTTCGCGTCCGTATCCGCGTCCTTCCATCTTGTATTTAAAAAAAGAAAGCAGAAGGATGTATTTGACTCACACAGGACAAAACAATAAAACAAAATTAAATAACCAAAATAAGAAAAAACATAAGACATGCTTACATTACATTAAACTCAATTGGTCGTGTACGAGGCCAAAAAGGCCCAATGTTTATTGTGTGAGTATACAGGCGTAATATAAATTACTATAATATTAACAACTTTTATGTATTTCAGACAAAAACCATACAACTTTCACATTTAAAGTGGGAATTACCGACAAAATTCCAATCTACCTTTCGACTTTCATGCAAAATACCTACAAAGAGTCACACACGCTTTCGCAGAATATTATGTCAGAGTAAAGTTTACATTGACCTCTACTTAAGCAGCAAGAATGCGGTAATACATGGTCAATAAAAACAAATTAACAACGTCTTCGCGAAAGAGAAAAAAAGTGCCAATTTGGCGACAGCTACTCCTTTTTTAGTAAAATACGAAAATACTTCACGGATCTATGAGGACATTTATGGAAATAAAAAAGTTTGTTTACATTCAAAATGATGAATCACGTGTAAATCCCAGGTACGCATTCCGACGCTTCTCGGCGACCTTCGTTAGGCTGCCTGCACACTTTCGACTGAAGTGGTTATAAGTTGATAATTCTGATATTATTAGCTTGCATTATTATTAACCAGCGCTGTGCTGTGGGTCCCCCATAGCTGTTTTCGATCAAGGGCTAATGTGGACCACTGGTCGTTGGTTTTGCCCAGCTCGTCCCGCCATCTTCGTCGAGGTCTGCCGCGACGCCTTTTGGCTGTGTCAGGGCTCCAGAAAGTGGCAATTTTGGCCCATAGCTCATTGGGCATGCGGCAGACACGGCTAGTCCAGTTCCACATATCTGTAAATAAAGACCTTTTCTCGTATGCAGGTTCTTGTAAATGTCTTTGAACTCTGGATATATAAAAAGTGTATATAAGATATAATCCTTGTTTTTCTCGCACACCGTAGTGAGTCTTTATGTTTTGACAAATTAAGTATTGGGTGCTAAGAAATAGGCTGTATCACCATGGCTTTGTAAAGGTAAATGCCACTCTGTTTTAGTGTTTTATCAACAAAGTATACAATTATTTTTGATAAATTGATAGGAAGTAAAATAGTAACATGTGGGTGTTAATAACTTTGTACAAATAGAATCATGTTATCACTGTATGCAGTACATATTTTCAAACCAGAAGTTTGTCTTGTTCACAGAATTTACTGTCGTAACTACACAACACAACACAATTTATCAACAAAAAAATACCAAGCAAAAAAAACGAACATTTCAAAGCAAGAAAGTTGAGAAATCTACAAGAAACAAGTCCAGTTTTATTTCATTTGGAACAGGACACTGGAAGAGACGAAGTTATATGTTCGTGACTGCGACTAACTTGTAAATACAGAAGTGAATTTGGCGCCATGTTGCAAGAGAGTTGTAATGAAAAAGTTTCTAGCTACTAGACGAAACTCTAAAAGCTGTTAATCGTGACATTCATGTTTGCGTCGGAGACAAATTGGACCATATAGATAGAGCATTAATACAGTTTTATTTGCGACTAGCTTCGGCCCACGATTTCGTCCGCATCGAAGAAACAAATCGTACGACATTTCTTATCGTTTTTGACATTTTTTATTGTATGACATATTTTGGATTTGTCTGGCATCATATTTCCGCAAATACATCCAAGATTTTGCACAACTAGCTCCACCACTAAACTTTTACAGAAAGATCAGGAGTTTGTATGTAACGAGGAGCAAATCGTCCAGGCAGGAGGATGAAGCATGTTGGTGCCTTAAGCCGTAACCCAAATGTTGGTGGGACAACTCCAAGCCTACACGATCAGATGAACAAGGCTCAAGACCAAGATGAAGTGTTGAACGCAATAATGAAGATACTACGTGTAAGACCAAAGTAAACAAACACAACAGTAAATAGATAGGATAGATTGGTAATACAACTCACCAATTTGCAGAATTTTCAATACCGTTAGCCTTAGTCGTTAATTCTTGAATCCAACCATTACCTACCTTCATTCTTAGATCAATACCATTTCGTCGCTTGTTGAGGCAAAATAGGTAATAGACTCAAACAAATCTTCAAATAATTCCGTGTGAGCCCTTTGAACTCCACATCGGGAATACTCCCCAACCGGAAGTTTTGGCGCAAGTAGAATCAGCGTCGCTTCCTCTCTTCTTGTAGAGCTTCTTTGAGTATTAAAAAAGCAGCCATTGTAATTAATTTCGAAAAACAAAATACTTTCGTCGACAGCACGATAACTATTTTGATGTCGTATCAAATGACATAACGATGCGTCTTAGCAAGTGCCAAACTCAACATTTCGGACGGGCAAAAACACACCGGGAGTAGGGTACAACTGTCAAATCGAGTTTTAATTCATTCTTAGTTCGGGCCTCGAACTAATCTTGACTTAAGACCCCCTGGTCTTAAGTTTTTGTTTATGAAAGAACTGAGTTAAAAAATAGTGTTAAAAGAAACCGCCCAAGTGCAAGTTGTACTCGCACACACAGGGTTCCGCAGCACCAAACAATATAATAACAATATTTTTAACGCTCACTCATATTCATGTAAGTTTACACTCAACAGCAAAACTAAATTTGTTTTTCATAGTATGTTAATCAAAAACAAAGTTACTGCTGCAGTTTGACGAAAAAGTCCCATATTTCAAAAACGAAACATCAAAAGTTTTTCTACGTTGTACATTTATCTAATTTTTTTCAGAATTTTTCTTTACTCATACTCGGAAAGTAGGTCTGAAGTTGCCTTAGGAGGGGGTTGAGAGTAATACTTTTCAGCCCTAGGGAGAATCGTTTTCAACTGACAGCTGTCAAATTATAAAAAAGAAACTAGTTCTATTTTCACATTTCTATTGAACCATGTTCCAACGTTCTATACAGCCACTCAATTACAGCGCAATGTTAAATTGAAATAAAATTAATGAAAGTTTTGTTTTTTTTATTAATTACAGATTTTGGCAAAATATTTACCATTATGAAAATGAAAAATAATGGCAGAATAGCTGGCCTGCCACATTAAAAAAAAAAAAAAAAACAAATTAGGCGGGAAAGTGGCTATCCGATCTTCATTTCCTCATCCACTTCCGTATAGCAGAGATTGGTATTAACACAATGAGTTCATCTGATTCAGATATGGATTTAACGCCTGATTGCATAAGAGAAGAGGCTAATGCAGTAGTGGGAACCCTTTTACCACCTAAATCAAAACAAAGATACCTAAAATCGTACGACGATTCTATGAAATGTCGCGCTGAGAAAAAAGTGAAATCGTTATCAGAAAACGTTTTGCTAATATATTTCAACGAATTACCAAAGACTTACAAACCTTCAACATTATGGAGCGTGTATTTTATGTTAAAGACAACATTAAGTACTAAACACAATGTACATTTAAAGTATTTCGAGAGACGAACATCTTTTCTCAAAAAGCAATCTGATGGATTCAAATTCAAAGGACATGTCCGGAAATGGTTTTTTATTATTTAATAATTCTAACCAGGGTAAGTTAAATATATTTGGAAAGACATCTCAAAACCTAGTGCTTCTAACTATATCATAAATTTTTAAAGCCCTCCAATTTTTTTAAAAATCGTTTTTTATTTTAGTGAGAATTTACTTCTAAAATGAACAAACCTTTCTAATTATCTAGGTTAATAAAGTGAACACACCCAAAAAAAAGTTAACTTGTCAAAATTGACACAGGGGAACTATCATTACTGTCAGTGTCAATCAATATTTGATTTAGATTTAGTCTGTCATCAATGTAAATAAAACAATAATACAATCGCTATTATATTATTTTAGTCAAACATGTGTAGCATTATCCATCAAGATCTGGGCCCACACTGTATAAATTATGGTGACTTCACTGAATGTTCACGTGTAAATTACAAGATTTAACTAAGCAAGAAGTGCATGTTTCAGCATATTACACAAGAGCTTATAATCAGCAGAAGATAATGAATAATAATGTTATATACTGATTGAAACCATTGTTCAAATACCTGGGAGAATTCCTTTTATTAACTGGAAATCGAGATCCGTGTGGATGAAAAGCCCTTCGAAAATTATGTTATTTAAAAATTGATTAATACCAAGCTATAATTGAACGCAAATGTACGGTTTTGTTATGAATAAAACTCAAGTTTTTAAATAGTATTTATTTATTGATATTCTTCATTTTCAATGTCTACTCTTATTAAAATATTGTCGAGAAACTGAGCAGGTAGAGATATATAATTTTGATGCCGCGCCCATCCAAGATACCAGACAATTGTCATCACATGAGCACAGCTTCCAACAGTCCTTTTCCCAATGCAAAGCAGAAGAATCCGTTGTGAAAAGGCCAAGTTAGTAAAATCGAAAAAATCAGCAAAGCACAAAGATAACAATAACGCACGAGAGAACGAACGATACTTTGACGGTCTGCATCTGACAGATCAGACGAATCACGCGCTGAGCCGATAGGGGTGCGATCTTAAATCAATTAATCGAAGAATCGATTTTTCGGGACAAAAAGAACAATTTATCCTAGAAACTAGAGCACTTTTATGCTATATTATCTATTTTCTAATTTAAAATACATTTAGAAAACAAATGTCTTCTTCTATACCTGATATTTTGCTATGGTAATAAAATAATTGCATTATTGTACTTTATTTATTTGTTCTTGTACTGTGATGGCTTTTGGTGAAATAAAGAATTTATTATTTATTATTTATTTATTTATTTATTTATATTATCTAACTCCAGAATCACATTAATTTCAATTCGAGTTAACTTGAAGTGTGTCTTAACCTAAGTTAGCACATCTCTAACGCCAGTGTCATGAATAACCATCTGTCAAAAATGACATTGTCATAGAGTGCCGGAGCTTTTTAAGGGTTGCCA
The DNA here is from genome assembly GCA_905220335.1 of Noctua pronuba. Lineage (NCBI taxonomy): Eukaryota > Metazoa > Arthropoda > Insecta > Lepidoptera > Noctuidae > Noctua > Noctua pronuba. The sequence continues at coordinate 16,438,593 of LR999904.1, read as the reverse complement.
ACAACTAATAAAATAGTAATAACATCAATTATTATTTTATGATTTTTCGCTTAAATGGAGGGGTTTAAAAATATTATTTCAGTAGTTCTAAGTTCCATATTTATGTCGTATTTATTTGAGTGGACTTTGATGCTGGTTAGATTTTTCTCGGAATAAAAAACCAACGTCCATACAAAAAGCGGACATCTCCTTTGAAATCCAAAGTTTTCACTTCTCAAGAGGTAGAAACCTTCTTAAACCATGTGACTGAAATATACCTAGTAATGAAGGTAAGAAACTCTTTTTATGGATATTCGCATATACCTAAGAAAGTATCAAATTGTGTAACCAATTAAAGAGATATATTTACTTTTCAGGTAGTGTTGATATTGGCAATAAGTGGCGCTTGCAGAAGTATAGAACTAGTAAATATGAAGGTTGATAACATTGAGAAACAAGGTGATATAATACTGGTGAAGTTACGTGGCACTAAAACTAAAATTGACTGACCCTTCGTTATTATAAAATAATTTGTAAATATAATAGAAAAGTACCAAAAATTCAGTGCTATAGAAAGGAAAGTTTCTGCGGCAAGTAATTAGCAAAAACAAGATTTCGAGTATTCCTAAAGAGATAGCCACCTACCTTAATTTGCCAAACTCAAATTTATTTTCGGGTCACTGCTTGCGCTGAAGATCGGCAACTTTGCTAGCCGATTCTGGTGCCGATTTAACTGTCATTCAAAGGTTGGAAGTCGAGTAAAGTAGCTGAAGGCTTCATAGAAGAGTCAGTGGATAATAAAACTAAGATATCACACAGAGGAACAGAAATGATAAAACTGCATTCCAGTGACTCTCCACAACCGAGCACTTCCAAAGATTATCCGGTGCAATCCAAAAATATTGCTGTGACAGCTGAAGAAAATAGACAAATATCAATGTCCCCAACATTCACCCAAGAATCCCAGGATACTGTAGAAACTCAAGTTTACCAGAAAATATCAAATATCAACGTACCCGGAAAAACCTTTCACTTACTATAACTAATTGTTCTAATTTTACCATAAACTTTAAATAACTATCTCTATCACTAAAGTTGTTGATTTATGTAAAATAAAATTCACTAATTTTTCTTCAACTAATTTATTCAACCGTAACATGAATAGAGGGCCACCCCTTCCTGCACCGAATCGGGCGGGAGGAAACGCCCGGGTGTTATCATTGTGAGGATCGTCCGGAGGACGCGGTGGCGCACACCGTGGAGGTCTGCCCCGCTTGGGCGGAGCTCCGCCGTGTCCTCGTAGCGGCGATCGGCGGCGGCGACCTCTCGCTCCCGGCCCTGGTTCAGGCCATGGTCCGGAGCGAGAGGGAATGGGAAGCCGTCACCTCCTTCTGCGAAGCAGTCATGCTAGCGAAGGAGGTGGCGGGACGTGAGAGGGAGAGAATCTCACGTCCCAGCCGCCGCGGGCGACGCACCGGGCGTCGGGGGCCACGTGGTGGCTCCCGGCCACCGTAGGCGCGGGCCTGTGGACGGTGAGTAATGGGTTAGCTCACCGTCCGTCCGTCTTATGACGACAGGCCGTGTCGACGGCGCGTTCGTGTTCCACGCGCGCCTCTAAGAGATGTCAGCAACCAGGAAGGGGCCCGCAAGGGCCGATGCCTGCCGGGGCTGCGGGACTGTTCGAAAGAGATACCGTGGCCCTGGAACACAAAGGGCAATGAAGGAACATGGATGGGTTTTAGTCAGTAAGAGTCTGACACTCCCTCCCACTCCACCCAGAGCGGGAGAAGTCATTTGATGATTTCCCATCCGCAAAAAAAAAAAAAAAAAAGTGCCACCCCTACCACCTACTTTCCAAATTTCAACTGTGTGATGTCAATGTCTCGGAGTAACGATACGAGGCGAGTGATCATAGATAGCGAGTCAGGGAGCTGTCATCACAGATTAAAAATTCAGTTGACAAACATGGGTACTAAATCTGTGAACGAGAATCAATTTGAAGATTTATTTTTATTAAGTTGATTTTTTTTTTTTTTTTAATGTTGACATTAAGTTAATTATAATCTATTTATTTACTTTGATTGAATCAATCATCTGGTGCAAGTATTTTTTTATGTTCATTTGTTTGAACTCATTCACATTAATCGATTATAGTACCTAATCGATATCCTATATTATTTGTGACATAAATGAATTAAAAAGATTTTCCATCTTCCACCTTGTGAATTAGGCTAATTTTTTATACTTTGAAATAGAAAAATATAACGCTTACCATATCTCAATTTATTACATTCTGGCCCAGAAATCCCCGTTACCTTTCAACTGTGTGGTGTGTGCCAATAGTCTCGGAGTAAGATGTCATACGGACGGACAGACAAACAGATGGATAGGACGAATCTATAAGGGTACCATTTTTGCCATTTGGCGACGGAACTCTAAAAACGCAATGATGGACGGTGTTTTAAAAATAAGAGAAGTTATTTCTTCGTTCATGGTTTATTTTGCTATCTAGTAGGTATATACATATATCCTACAGCCTATAGATCTTCCTATTAATCTGGTGTAGCAGTTGTTTCTTCTTCAGGAGTTGCTTCTTCAGAAGCTGTTTCTCCAGTATTTGATTCTGCAGTTGTTTCTTCTGTACCATTTGCTGCTGTTGTTGTTGTACTGTTTTTACCACCGTCAGAACTTGTCGTTTCTTCAGAACTATCAGAGCTATTCCTTGTAGCCAACGAAGTCCTATGTGTACTCGGGTTCTTATTTTCACACCCAACGTATATGTTGACGGATACGGGACGCCCGTAGGTTGTTGATTTGATGCGAACGGTTATGTATTTTTTTCTTAGACCACCGCGGGTAATGGTTGTGATAGGTCCTCGGCCCATTCCTAGGCGGTCGACCACCCTGAAGTATGTTATCTGTGAAAGAAGAATCGAGAACATCAATATGCACATTACACATGCCTATCTCGACCTTGAAATATATACTATCTACTTATTGTTTTCCTGACTTAACATCTAGAATAGTAAAATGCGTTGGCAAAAATACACAGCTCATTATCTTCTAGTCTGATGTTGAGTTCGCATTTGACTGTGCTAAAGTACATATTAATATTTTTAAGAGAACAAGTTGAAATCCTTGGATTGATTCCAAATAATATATCTGAACAATACGAAATTACCATTGTGACTTATTCTAAAATTAAATGATTTTATGAGTGCAGCCGCGGGTGTAGTTAGTTCTAATGGCAAAACTTACTGGACACTTGAACAATCTTCCATAACTTGCAGTCGTATAACCAAAAGGATCCAGCTCCTTATAAATAACATCCTGGGCCACTAAGAAATCATTCTTCCTGAACATACCAATGTAGAAGTCCCTGCATATTACAATTTGTATAAAGACCACCAAATTGATTAAAGACCATAATGCATTCATTGTACTTTTTACATTAGAAATACTAAATTGTATTGCGTTAAGCAGCTCAAGTGTTGATGGTTACGAGTTCAATAAGGACAAACGTGGAAACGTTTAAAAATAATTTTAATTGTGTCCGTTTATTGCCTGTTAATTTTATCGCGTATTTTATGTTGATTGTTGATTAGTTTCTTATTACGTGGTAGGTATTAAGCACTTAGTACCAACTTTTTTTTATCTGAAATTCTCTTGGTTATTTTAATCCTTCCAATCTCTTATTCATTTTCTCTACATATTCAGTTTTCTCTTAGTTTACTGTGTTTTTTTTTCCGGTTCTTAGTACTATGTCGGTCTGTTCCCACTAACAGTATGATTCATGCGTTGTTTTTTGTCTAAAGCGGGTAACCATTTATTGTTATATACGGGATTGAATAGCTAGTGAATACGGTGGCAGGAGTACTTAAAAAAAACTTATGATTGTCAAAAGCCACGGTCCGGAAACGATACATCATCATAACAATTCAGATAAATTAATGACTCTCCAATTCTCTTACACTTGATTATATATGAATATTACAATGAGTGGGACAAAAGTATTAACTGTCCAAACCATTCACTATGTTCGGCAAAATGGTTTCAAATGAATTGAACTTGTCAGCAATACTCAAAATAACGCGTCAATCCCGCACACAATTTTATTCTTTCTCAAAGCCTCGCAAGATATTTCGGCCCACGTGAAATTTTTAAGCAAGCTGTATTTTTGTGTAAGAGGCTTACCGACCTTACCATACGTTTGCGCGGTGGGGAGATTGGCAAGTAACGACGAAAATGGATCGCACAGGATTATACTGACACACTTGATATTATATTTCCATGTTTATTTCCTTTTCAGCTCACAAGATTATAATTTTCACACGTTACGAATTTTTGAGTGTTCTTTTTGGTTTCAATCTCTTCCTTTTTGCTGAATCGAATACGTTATTTGGATAATATGATCCTAACTTCCTAAAAAAGAAGGGTAGTACGTTTTAAAGTCAATGTGCCCCACAGGCAGATGGTGGCTTGTTGCCACGCTCGGTGTGTTGCGAATAATTTGGTCAATTTTGTCCAAAAGTTTTGGTTTCTTCCAGAGAGCAGAACAACGGAGAAAATAGATAAAATTTGGACCAAAACATCAATATCTGTTATGGGTGAATGTAAATTAATTTTGGAATCTATCCGAAATATCATAAAAAATATTGATTTATTCATCGATGAAAGATGAAAAACTTTCTTCTAAAGTAGGAGAACCTAGGAGGTGCAAGGAACTTTTTCTAAAACTTTGATTTGTGGGGCTATTGCATTAAATTTATCTATAGTCGATTGTCTGTCGGTAATGTCAGAGAGGTAAATTTCGCACTTTGAGGGGTTAAGGTCTAGGCCAATAGATTTAATTTGATGTTTGAGGAGTTGTAGGTCATCCAAAACGGTGTCAACATCACCTCCTAGCGTTCCATCATCTAAATACCACTCGTTTTATTTTGAATTTAGTTGTTGAATGATGGGATGAATAGCCAAACTGAAAATGACAGGCCCGCGAGGGTCACCTTGTTGGCAACCAACTGCAGATTCTAAAACGTGGTCCTTGTAAAGTAATTTTGAAGGGTGCCTATAACATTGCCACATAAAACCATAAATTTCGGGTAATACTTAGAGAATTAATTCATTTAAATCAACTGTGTACTTACAAGTTGTGTCAGTATTACTTAGTAAGCACACCCTGGTAAGTATCGATATCAACAAAACTAATTGTTTTCAAAGTCAGATATTACAAACTTGAGTTCACATAAAGTACGCACTCATCGCAGCGTACACTTCCTTGCAAGTTAAGTTGACTGATAATAATTTTATGTCAATACAATTTAACATTACGTCTGGATTCTCTGAAGGTATACGGGCGTTTGTGCACTTCAAGGAATTTTACGGTCAGTCGGCAGTCCGATTTTTACGGTCCGATGTGGCATGAAAAAAACGAAACCCAAATCTAACATTAAGTAATCATTTCCTTTTAGTTTTCCACGGCATGACCTATTATCATATCAATATTGCTAAGAAGAATTGCATAATCAGCCTATTATATTCCCACTGCTGGGACACACGGCCTCCTCTCTATGAGAGGGAATAGGCTACCAAAAATTCGTAGAAATGAGCCCGCGTGGTGGATTACCACCACGCGGGCTCATTTCTACGAATTTTTGGTTCTAGGACATGCGGGTTTCCTCACGATGTTTTCCTTCGCCGTTTTGAGAGCAGTGGTGATGAAATAAATTCCACAAAGTAATACGCCTGCCTGGGTATGGCATTTACTGCTCGTAAGTCGAGCTGCTCACGAGCTGCTCATCTAAGAAGAAATAAGAGAAGCAAATAAATAAAGTCAATTCCTCAAAACCCGTCATCAAACAATATATATATTAAAAGTTGTTCCCCTCCTCACGGCCTCAACTCTAACCAGATAATCAAAGGTTAGGCCGCTTCATAAGCGAGCAATTATTATTTTATTAATTTCTTAAGAAGCCGCCGTCGGTCTCGTGTAACAAGCAGAATGTTCCACAATATGCGTTCAAGTAGTTAATTGCGTAACATCTAGAGCCTCTCCTAAACTTTGTAAAACAATCATGTTTTTAATGAAAATCTTCTATGTTATGAGTATTTTGTTGCAAACGGTTTTAAAAGTTTGTCAAGATATAGCAATCAGTATTATGTTATCTTAGCTGTTGCTCGCAAATTCGTTCGCGTAGAATTTTTGATGTATATAGATATAATTATAGGTGAGAGAAAAAAGAGAGGCTCGTGGCTAAATAATAACAGCCATTCGGATCGATTTTCGCGTTAAACAGCGCTTGCCTAGGTTGGTCCGTGGATCCATTACATTCCGAGCTTCCTCCGCGCCTCGGAAAGCACGTTAAGCCGTTGGTCCCGGCTGCCACCTGTAGATTTTTGACAGTCGGACTCAGGTCAGACTTTTGGGGCCACTGACTACCCGTAATAGTCAGTGACCCCAAAAGTCTGACAACCAGTCTTACCAAGGGATATTGTGTCACCCAGTACTAACTGCGTTGTGGAGGTCAGATAGGCAGTCGCCCCATGTGCTCAGCTGCATCCGGTTAGACTGGAAGCCGACCTCATCATAGTTGGGAAAAGGCTAGGCAGATGATATTCCAGACTATAATCTATCTCTGTGCCGTTCTGGCGTGATTAATATTAAAAAAGTAATGGATATCGTTACAATAAAACAATCAACGTGTTAATTGACAAAGTTCGCTGCCGCTCATAAACTGTACCATACACCGTAGACAGACGAGCAAAACAGAGGCATAGTTAATTCCTGGCCAAGGAAATAACGTGCATTAGTCAACTGCAGCCAGGACTAACTGTAATGAACCCCCCTCATATCTGTTCCTTAGTCATTATTTAGATAACATTCGCATGGCTTCTTCGTATGGTAGCTTTAAAGGTGGTTTGAGTGAATTAGTGACGTTTACGTTTTAAAGTTCTAATGGACCTAGCGACAGTTTTAGGAGTTTTTATTTATTAGGTTCTTGTTCAAACTGATTTGTACGTGTATTTTAGATATATTTGTAGTTTGTATGTTATAATGTACACACAGCGTCAGTATGTGCTACCCGTCAAGTTTTAAAATGTTACACTGCTGCAATAATCTAAATAATACTTCAAAAAGAGTTCATTTTTCGACTTGGTTTCGAACCATCGCATTACCGAACGTCGTCATACGAGTTTGACGAATTAGTCAGCGAGCTCAGATGAATTGCGATGAAATTGTTATCTAATATCGTCCGAGTCACTTTATCTTAGGTCACCAGGGATCTTAGGGTTACCACTTAATGGAGCTGTGTGTACATAGTGATTTATAATTGCATTAATAAAAGATAAGGAACTTTTTACTATTATTTTTGTTCAGAAATTGATTCCATTCGTAATTTTGTAATTAATGTGGCAATAGCATTCTATAATTTATTGCATTTGCACAACAACTTTCAACGACATTGACAAAAGATTTTCGGTAGCTCATGCCCCTGTCATCTTGTTTAATAATAATAGCATTATTTCCTTTATTCAGTTATAAACATATTTTTAACATTTTTAAATATTTCTTAAAACAAACCATTTAAAAAACATTTAAAAATATAAAAAATAGTGGTCCGCCGGTGTCGGGAGCAGGGTCCAAATACAGTATACCAATTTCGCCAGGTTTATAGCATTATTATTAATACCTAAGTTTTATTTTGAAAGTATAGTCCACGGAATTCACGAAATCAACTTTTTACAGTTGAGAAAACTGCAAAACAATGATAGTATAGGTAGGTAGGTACCTACCTAATTTTATAGTGCACAAAAAATATTTTATGCGATTAATCGCACAAAAATATTTAAAATCGTAAGTGTGTAAGCAGTTGTTTTGGAACAAAAACAAGATCACGGCTCTCGAGCGGTCATTCTGCTTCGTGGATAGCTTGAAACTACACATAAATAGCGGTGCGATACTAGGCACACCAAACGTGAATTAAATAATATAAAATTATTGTTTATATTTGTATAAACTAATCGGTTCTGAGTTCTTCTAAGCTGCTGAGCGAACTTCGGTTGTATTAACTTATCAAGTTGGACTTTTCACTCAAAATGGTGTCAAAAATTTTATTACTGACCTTCATTGTTGGATCAGCGAGTGCTGCAACGTGGATTGGCAGGCTTCCCTTGAAACCTAGTGAATTTGGTAAGTTTCAATTCTGTTTTTATGTCGGTAGCGACTACATCCTGGTTGATTCCATCATTTGCCTAACCTTTTCCCAACTATGGCTTGTGACGACTATCAAAAATGTACAAATGGCCATCCAATAATCCTGGTTGTTTGATATTTCATTTTTAGGTTATGCATGAAATCAATATGACCCCGAAATAATCAATTTCGGGGTCATATTGATTTCATGTCTTGTCATTTATTATGTTCCTATATTTTTTTGCCAAATAATGAACATAATGTGTTTTTATCTATAACTGTGTGAGTAAATAGAGTAAATGACCATTTAAAGTAAATAAACACGAGGCGTTGATTTATGGACCTGGTGAAGGTCACGGGAGTCCAGTGAATGTGACTAGCATAGAACCGGTCGATGTGACAAAGCTTGGGGAAGGGCTACGTCCTCTTTATTGCCATCTTTCTAGTGACATGCTATAGTAAATGATATTTGACTAGAGCTATACGATATGAAGTAACATAACATCATGCCTGTAATCTCGAAGGTTTGGGCAGAGGTGTATTTAACAGTACACCAATTTCACCATATGTAATAGGGGGTGAGCCTATTGGCATCATCTGGGCACAAACCCCAACCACGTATTTGTTACTGAGAAATTCCTGATAGATAAAAAATAAAATGGATGACAAATACCTAATATTTCTAATCAAAGCGACTGTTTGTATAACATGTTAATTTCGATCTAAATTACAAACCAGAATTGTAGCGATGACGTAAGTTGTATTTTCTGTTTTGATTTGAAACAAATCTGAATTTGAAATTATACTGGTCTAATAAAAATACAGGTTTTCCTTTAATCGATTACCCTAATTAACAAAATGTTATCTCTAATTAGTAAAACAATTATCCACCGGGACCAGCATTGCTAGGCTCATAAAAATACGAGATCTACAAGCGCCAATTAACACGCACTATGTCCCATACATGTCCTCAACTCTGACTCGGGCTTGACAGTTGGCCGACAGTTATATTATAGCTAGCCCATATTGTCCCACTGCTGGGCAAAGGCCTCCCTCCATTCCTTCCAAAGGTCACGATTCTGTGCTACTTCTTTCCAATTATCAAGGAAGACATCCAGTTCGTCCCGCCATCTCCTTCGTGGTCTGCCGCGACCCCGTGTCACTGTTTCAGTATGGCCGACAGTTACAAGACTAAAATATTGTCAAAGTACGTGCTAAGTAACGTTTGTAGATCTCAACTTAAGACTCTGTCATAAGGTATAAGTTCACCAACAGTAATCAGCAACGCAATTATCAATATTTCGATAAAGTGAACTATATTCGTATTGAAAACAAAGCTCGCAAGCTCGTGGCTTAATAATAACAGCCGCTCGGGTCGATCTTTAGGTTAAGCCGTGCTTGCCTAGGTTGGTCTGTGGATGGGTGACCACCCATTACATACCGAGTTTCCTCCGTGCCTCGGAAAGCACGTTAAGCGTTGGTCCGGGTGCATTTGTAGATCTTTGGCAGTCGTTAGGTAGTCAGTGGTCCAAAAAGTCTGACAACCAGTCTTACCAAGGGGTATTGTATTACCCAGTACTAACTGGGTTGTGGAGGTCAGAGGTAGTCGCTCCATGTAAAATACTGCTATTCAGCTGCATCCGGTTAGACTGGAAGCTGACCCTAATATAGTTGGGAAAAGGCTAGGCAGATTAGGATTCGTATTGAAAACATAACATAACTCTCTCTCTCTTTTTTTAGTATCTCATTTCGCAGGTATGCTGGAAGAGATTTCTTTAGAAATAAGCATCGCCTTTGTACTATTTTCTGTTCCTTTCTTCTTTTCTGTATTTAGTGTGTACATAAATTGTTAAATAAATAAATAAATTACATTGTATTTCTAATGGTCTTTCATTATCCTTTCAGCTCACAAGGAAGGCTGTTACATTCAGGAGATTAACGACGTGGTCCCTTTCGGCACTACGGTCACTCCCCTCGGATACTGCTACAGGATACACTGCTCATCTAGGATGATCGATTATGCCTCGTGAGTACCAACATTTATTGAAAATCTCAAAATATTTCTTATTGAACTCCGCCACATTGGATTACTAAGCAGCAAAATCCGTGTTTACAATTATACAGGGTGTAAACAGACCCTTCACGAAGCCGTCAACCAAGCATTCTGTACATCAAACTAAGTTACTTTACGCAAAAATTATTGCTAGGAAACAACTTTTTTGGGGTGAAATATCACGTTTTACGGTAGGACTCAATGTAACGCACTCAAAACATTGTGCTGATGGATGGACTGAATAGTACGGGAGTCGTGAAGGTGTTTAAAGTAAAAATCTTACATTAGAAACATGTATTTAAAAAAAAAACTTGTGCAAAAGTTGGAACTTTGACCCCCAATATCTCCGTAACTAGAAGGTTCCCAGGTATGGTCTAGAAAAATAAAATGATCGCAATGACGGCGAGAACAAGTACCTTTCGGCTTCGTCAAGGGTCTTTTTACACCCTTTATTTCTTGTTGAACATTCGATTACTTAGCAGCAAAACTATAGACCGACCGCTTTAATGAGTCCTCGCGAAGACATCAATTTAAATGAAATATTCTGAAGATTGATCCCGTATTGGTTCAATTAGTATCGTAATATCTACGTGGATTATGGTTATTTTAAAGCAAATGACATATGGGATTTGTTAGGACTTTGTGGACGCTTAATGTGCTTTTGATGGGGCAAGCGGAGGACTCATTAAAGGAGTTGGTCTGTAGAGACTGCAGTTTGCTCTTCTATACTGTTTCGGTTCTTTACCGTGAAAAAAAAAACAACAGAATGAGCTCAATGATCCTTCTTAAAAGATTGGCTCAAAATCGAAGTAGACAGGGAAAAGCGTTAAAAGGGAGACGACTTTTTGACTCATAGTAGAAGCGTGAAAGGCTAATTAAAAAACGATGCCTAGTAGTCATCATTCTTGTTTAGTACTTGGGTTAAAAACCCAAAAAAAAACAAAAAACTTTAAAAACCTCAGATCTGAGACCCTAAGCACGAGCGCGCGGTGTAAACATAACGTAATTATGTATGCCAATTTTAAAGTTAAAATACTTATCACATTTATTATTTTCGTAATTTTAAGAATTTATTTATATCTGTGATGATGATGAGTATAATACATATTGTTGTGCTTGCTACAAACAAGTTAACTAAAATGCTATAAAATTGTATTTTTTATTGAAAAATCGACGCACAGACGTACACAAGCTAATACCTACTTCAGCGATAAAGTTGAAAATCTATTAAAGAAATTTGTCAAATTGTAGTAGCTTGATGTGCTGTCGTCTGTACATATAAACGTAACGTTTACACCGCGAACTCGTACTAGGGCCTCTGTAAACATACACATAACATCGAGATCAGACAATTTCAGCTTTAATTTCGTTACTGCTGGAATTACTGGATTATTTCTGTATTTGTTTGTTTGTGAAAAACAACTTGTGTGTGTGAGACCATTAATCGTCGATTGGGAATGTCATAAACAAATCTTCTTCTTCTAAATATATAAAAGCGAAAGGTCCCTCACTCACTCATCGCGAAATATCGAAAACCGCTTGACGTATAAGATGAAATTTAGCAGGGATGTAGTTTATAGTTAGTAGACGTCCGCAAAGAATCCGGATTTTGCGACAGGGCAGGATTAAGGAGGTCAAAGGGCTTTCGCAAGTTTGTATGAAACTCCTTCATTTTTTGTGCTACAAACTTGAAATTCGGCATAGTTTCTAATAAATACTCTTTTTTCCAGATGTGGTGTCATCGGCATCGACCCCAACGAAACTAAATGTTACGTCACTGATGAGGATCTGAGCAAACCTTACCCTGAATGCTGTCCAGATATCAAGTGTGAACTCGACAATAATCTGTTCTAGTTAAGTTAGACTAAGTTTAGGTTAAGTTAAAAATCGTGTTAAAATCCTGGCATTATTGGGTACTAGCTTATGCCCGCGGCTTCGCCCGCATAGAGTTCGGTAATGTCCCTCGGGATCGCACTATCGGAATAAAAAGTATCCTATATGTTATTCTGATATATAAGCTATATTACTGCCAAGTTTCATCAAAATCCATCCAGTAGTTTTAGAGTGAAAGAGTAACAAACATCCACACATACATACTCACAAACTTTCACATTTATAATATTAGTAGGATTTGTAAAAGTATTTTTATAAATAAAGATCGGAGATTGTGTTTGGGTAAAAAATCATGTGTGCCATATATTTATCGAGTACAAAATATAAACAAAAAAGTAATAAAGGAGAATTAGCTGTAGAAGGAATTGAAAAATAATTTCGCAAATAAACAGAGAATTTTTCAAACATATGAAAAAAAGATGAGTGAAAGCTGTGTGTTTCAGTAATGCCATGATTTTAACACCACGATGTCTAGAGTCATTTATGACAAATAGATAGAGTTCCTTTTCAAAGAGTTTGTTTCCAAACTCTAGAAGCTATCTTGCCACCAAATTGTTGATTTAATTTATTTTTATTGAATTAGAAATTACGTTTAATTTTTGTCAGTGTTTTATTTGGTTATAACAGCCGCTTGGATCGATCTTTAGCGTAAGTCGAGCTTGCCTGGGTCGGTCCGTGGATGTCTGATTATATACCGAGTTTGCCTCGGAAAGCACGCTAAGCCATTGGTCCCGACTGTCATTTATAGATCTTTGACAGTCGTTACAGGTGACAACCAGTCTTACTAAAGGGTATCGTATTACCCAATACTAACTGGGTTGTGGAGGGCAGATAGGCAGTTGCTCCTTGCAAAGTACTGGTATTCAGCTGCATCCGGTTAGAGTGGAAGCCGACCCCAACATAGTTGGTAAAAGTCGAGGGAGATGATGAAGATGGTGATGCTTTATTTGGTACTAGATCTTACCCGCGGCTTCTCTCGCATTAATTTAGAATTTGACAATCAATACGGGTTGTACTCTGCTTGCTATAATTCAATCATAATTCGAAAGACACGTGGCGCTATCTATTATCATAAGAACGTTATTGTTGTTTGCCTTGGGAATAGTACTTTTTTAGGGACAAAAAGTACCCTATGTCCGATTCTGTTCACCTTAAAATGTATATGCAAATTTTCAGGGTGATCGGTTCATTCGTTTAGGCGTGAAAAGGTAACAAACAAATAAACTTACTTTCGCATATATAATATTAGTAAGGATTAACTACTGTATTGAGCAGTGGTGATCTAATGGTACCGACCCTGACTTTGAGTCTGAGCTCTTTTGTTTTACCCTAGACAGATACATCACTTATATCATTTGTTTAATCACTACTGCTCACGAGACTGTGAACGAAACCATCGTCATCTCGTACCACAAGTATGTGTCTGACCCTGTTTTCGAAAAAGATATGTCACGCTACTGGGATCGGCCTTTCGTTACTGACAGGACTATTGTCGCCAATAAGCCTGATATAGTGGTGATAGACCGATCAGCGTGCCACGTAGTGATAGTCGATGTTACCATCCCGCATGGCGAGAACCTCGTGAAAGCTGAGAAGGAGAAAAGCCTCGACCAACATTTGTCGAGACTCTCGCTTGGCGGTTGGATCAAGGGCCTGATTCAAAAAGCAGTACTTCTCGATACGGCCCGCAATGTGAGGTTGTGGGGTTCCTGTCTCTGGAGCACTAATCACCGGTAACTTGGACCCTGCTCCAGACACCGGCGGACCACAATTTTTTAAATTTTTAATGTTTTTTTATATGGTTTTTATGTGCAGAAAAGGTGTATAATCATCTGCCTAGCCTTTTCCCAACTATATTGGGGTCGGCTTGCAGTCTTACCGGATGCAGCTGAATACCAGTATTTTACATGGAGCCAACCCAGTTAGTACCGGGTAATACGATATCTCTTGGTAAGACTAGTTAGCAGACTTTTGGGGCCACTGACTATCTGTAACGACTGTCAAAGATCTACAAATGACAGCCGGGACCAACGGCTTTACGTGCTTTCCGAGGCACTGAGGAAACTCGGTAAGTAATGGGTGGTCACCCATCCACAGACCAACCTAGGCAAGCATGGCTTAACCTAAAGATCGACCCGAGCGGCTGTTATTATTTAGCCACGAGCTCCTCCAGAAAAGGTGCATAAAGGGAATAATAAATACAATAAAAAACAACAATGACGAAATGGAAAGATAATATTCTTTCACTCATGTTATTGGTTTATTATGCTGATGCTTATTCTATTTAATTGGAATTTGCACCCGGCAACAACATGGTTCCGAATGCAGTTGAGCAACTCTCACTAATATAAATAAAAATTGATTGAATATATATTTCACAGTTACATTTATATAAAAATAAGAACAGAAACGAAAGTGCCATCAATCATAGATAGCAGGTTCGTTTTTGAGGTTATTCACCTACTACATACATCAGGATTTGTCTACGTTTCTAGTGCATAACATGAGTTTCTTCTTACAGAATTTTCAAGTTTTTTTAATTCAACGCCTCAATCGCTAACACATTGTCTACTATATTACTGATATTGATACTGTTAGCCTGCGTCATCCCACTGCTGTTGTTTCGATCCAGGGCTAATGTGGGCCACTGGTCGTTGGTTTTGTCCAGCTCGTCCCGCCATCTCCTACGAGGTCTGCCGCGGCGCCTTCTGGCTGTCTCAGGGCTCCAGAAAGTGGTTATTTTAGCCCACAGCTCATTGGTAATGCGGCAGACTATATTACAAAACTATTTTATATTACTGGCGAAATAGGGGTGGTACGCGTACGCATGACGACCAATCAAGGACTAACCAGTATAAGCGGATCTCTCATTGTACGGGAAATCTATACTAAACAAAGTCATATTATACTGGAAATGTATAGGTTGATGTGTCGCCGCTTGTACCTCTGATAGATAGATAGATAGATAAAATAATCATTTATTTAGTGCACATATGACATATGACATAGCACAACACACAGAAGCACAATTAAATAATACAAATTACACGACTATATAAAACAAGGCGCCAATATACAAAAAGAAAAACATATTTACGAAAGAAGTATAGTAACACCATGACATACTTCAAATCAAATAAAGAGTATCCAAGGTGCGGTGTGCGTCTCAAGGTTGCACCAAATGGGAGTCCAGCTCAGCATGTGTCAGGCATGCACCCTCTCTGCGTGTCTTCGGTGTATTCAAGTAGGCTTCAAAGGGACGCTTTTGAGAAATTCACTAATACTTCACCCTTCACCTACAAGGAGGTAGTTCTTCAACTAATAGCCTCTCTCACTCTTGTTGTAACTATCGGAGTATTAATATTAGAGGTTAAAGTATGAAATTGCCGATTTGTATGGACGATTTCGTGAAAACTGATATTTTCATACTAACATTTTTTTTTGCTTGGAAACGTCTAAACCGATTCTGATGCAATTGCAAACTATAGTTAGAGTAAAAAAAGTTGCGCTGGACTGCGTATCTTAAATTCTCAAAACACAGTCTATGACAAAAGGGTGCTAATTAAACAGGCTTCTTTTTAATATCATTATTCGCCCCCAAAAATTTATGTTGCCTTCTAAATTACTAAGTCAGCCACAATTAACGAGCATTTAAATAATACTATCTTAGCCACTAGTTATCTTCTGTGTAAACCACTCTAAATACAACTCAGCATAATGATTATTTTTTAGCATCTAAATTTGTAGCATGCATTCTAACAGTAAACTTCTAAAATACTATTAAATGACATCAAAAAATATATTTATTTAGCTTCTAACTTTTTAACTCAGTACGTTTAAAATGTAACTCATCCCATATTAATTGATCGTCAAAATTTTGCTAAAAATGTCATCAAATAGTCGGTAAATTGGCCACTAATATTATCAGAAGCTATTGAGGAGGGGTCCATATTGGCTCACCTAAAGTTCTTTACCCGAAATTGTTCTTCCTAACGATTTGTAATCCGAATGATCACTCTTCCTAAAATTTTTCATCCTAAAGTTTTCATTCATACTATTTGTAGTGCTACCGGCGATGTTCATAACACTCATGTTTCCGAAAATTGTAATCAATAATATCATTAATGTAAATATATTTAAACTCCTACTGTTTTTTATCATAACGCTTTTATTCCTAAACATAATTACAGGTCAGAGTGTCGTCTTGGGGGCACTATGAAAAAAATACTTGGAAATATTTCGCGACCAATTTCGAAGTCACAGTTCTAACCTAACCTAACCTATGGATCGCTTCCACATCGTTTTTACGACAAACGGTTAGTCGGAGACAAAAAACACCAAGACACTTTTAACCTTACATTTAGGTGTTTTATACGATAGAATCTAGAAAATAAACGGTTTGGAAAAATGACACTTTTTTGGCTAAATTTTGCTAAGTCTAAACAAAGAAATCTAAACAAAAAAGATATGACTTTGAATAAAAAAAATAAAATATGTGTAGTGCGTACTGCCCACGTCTTTTCTGCACTCACGGCTTCTTCGGCAAAACTTACACACGAAAATTTGTTTACAAATATCCAGTTCTTAGATTCACCTCGCTTTTTTTTAGACAGCTGACCTTCTTCTTGCGATTCCTCGTCAGAACAGTACAGTGGTACTTCATTTTCACTTTTAGACGTCATAACTAATTATTACTCATCGAAAACTTTAATTTAATTACAGCGAAAACAATTGCAATACGAACGCACGAACGACAATAAACAATTACACGTGAACAACTCAACTCGTCATCACATGAATCGAATGGCGCTCTCTGATTGGTGCAAATGGCCGGTCGCTGTCGTCTCGCGTACTCGCGCCAAATCATGCAGTGGCTATTTTCACGATAAAAGAATATGATGTATTATTTTACATGCTAAGTTATAATAAATGATGCTTTCTGTAGAAGCTTGAATTATATTTTTTTGAGGACATTGCTTTGAAGCTGTAAAACGTAAAATGGTGACGAGATGTAAAATCCGTGGCCGAGTTAGTAAATTAGGTGGCAATGCATAAATAAGAAGGACAAGTCAAAATAATTGATGATCTTTACTTGACGCTTCCTATAGAATATTTAGTGGGCATTGTAAAAAAGACGAATTAGTTTATTAGAGGCTATGTCATTTCCCCGTTGCTTAGTTATAAAATTAGAAATTTAATCACGTGTCCAATAAATAATTTTGTGGCTAGACTTATAATTTCCCATGACAAAAATATACCCAATTTAAGGATTGAAACCGCCACATTGAAACCACATTGAAACAGGTGGTTTGACACACTACCCTATGAGGTAATATGCATTTACTAGTACGGTTTTTACGGTACGTATTAGTACGTAATTTAACAATTAATCCAATAAAAATGGAATTAGAAAAAAATATAACTCTACGACAAAGTTACAAACAAATCATAACGTGAGAAAAAAATGGCTATTTCATAGTTAAAGACCTATTAGTAAGTTAATCATTTCCTCTGATTTATGAGGCAGCAAACAACAGTTGACATGGTTGTATTTAAGTACAGTCGCCAACACATCAAGTTACCACAAACTTCAAACTTTAAATGATTTTGAACTGAAGAAATGGCTCTTTTAGAATAGAATAGAAATAATTTATTTGCATTGAATGTAGGTACATACATGAGTTGTTACAGTAGTAATTATTTGTTCCTGGTACATTCTACCATTAGGCATGCAAAAATGTATACTTATAAACTATTAAATATACAACTTCAATTTAAAAACTTTCACAACCATTCAACAAATTATCTTGTAATAAAAAATCAGATAAAAAAAAAGTAACATAATATATACAGCTATATTTTATCTGTTAGGAAGTAATTTGGAATTTTGAATTTTGGAAAAGGAAACCTTAATCACGTGTTCTATACAATTCTCTCAAACTCATAAACCTATTTCTAATGGTTAAGTAGCTTATGTTCCTATTTTATTGATGTTATCTAGTCTTCTGTCTTTGTAATTTTTTCAAATTTTATTACATTATCCTACATGATATTTTTAATTCTGAAATAATATTATTGTCAAAGATAATATTAATTTAATGTTTCTTAAATGTTTTTTTTTTTTTATAATTTTAACTAGGTGCCTACGAGTACATTCTGTTAAGTATTTTAATTTTATTTTAAGTTTGCATGCTGAAAGAAGTCAACGAAATATGGGAAACCTTTTTATTTATAAGACCATCATGTAAGAATCTAAAATCTTTTAACCCATAAAATGTTGAAATTAAAGTTCAAAATCGAATGAGAAAATTTGACAGTTTGTAGTAACTTGATGTGCTTGCGACTGTACATAACGTCATCGGTACATAAAATCATTGTAGCTGACCTCTGCCTCCTCCCCAAAGAGAACAGGCGTGACGGCTGACAATAACCACTTATTAAAGCCGAATATACTAATTTAAAAAGGCATGTCATAATTTAAAATAATGTCCGCAACTACATCAGACCGTGAACATCGTAATTAAGATTTATTAAGTTACATCGCGAGTAACACACACTCGACTTGCTCACTTACAAACCAACATGGAAACGAAAATTTGATTTAAGATAACTTGAGTACGATTTACACCGGACGACACGCGTTGGGCCGCATCGAAGTGCATTTTAAAACAATCATCATCATTCTGCCTTTGTCCCGTGTTATTTGGCGTCGGCTCAACACGTTTTTTTTCTTCCATTCTCCTTTGTCATCACGGTATCATTTACCTCTCTTTCTTTCATATCGCTCCTCACACAAACCATCCATCATTTGCATCGTGCATTTTACATACAACGTGTCAAAGGAAATTGAAAACTTATTGAAGAAGTTTTAATGTCATATTTGTATAGAATTTACATTGACTACCGCGACTTACGTCCGGGTCCAAGCTGTTTAAATTCCATAAAAAATTGTTCATAAACGTTGAATTTTTTTAACGCGCTGAAATATACGCTCCGATGCGGCCCGACCCGCGTCTGCCGGTGTAAATCGTACTTTAAACTAGCTAGCAGTGTCAGTTGTATCGACTGAAAACTGCGAAGTACGGAAAGGTAAATAAAACGAATATCGTGAAAGAAAATATGTGCTCTCTGTCAATAATAAAATAAGTGCTAACTAAATATTTAACAAAAACATTATAATCCGGGAAAATACATTTTACACGTTGTAAATGCGTCAATAGTTTTTATCGTTTCATGTGTGTTGAATATCATTTTTAATACAAGTTAATTAAACGATTTCAATCATTGCGTTTCATTAGCATCTGTGCAAAGATATTTGTGTTTGTTTGTGTTTGTCACCTTTACAAAAAATACAATGAATATTGGTGAAGATAGGGCTATGATTTCATATATTTTGGTTCTTGTACTGATTGTTAGTACGAATGCTATTACTTGGAGCACTTCACTGCCAAAGATACCCGAACAACATGGTCAGTATTATTTAATTTTACATTTTTGTGCAAATAGGTTGACGCATACGATATTATAATTCACGCTCGAGATCGGCATCGCCTCAACTGTAGCCGGTCATGGCTTGGACCATGGCCCCAGACGGCTCATGCGGCATGTTACCTTAAGTCTGGAAGTGGTTGTTGTGATTGAGAAGTTGTGAGAAAATTGACTGTCATGGACATACCGTGAGGAAAGTTTTGAGTATGAAACGGCTTCAAGAGTAGTAGTGTACCTCAAAATCTGGAGGATGTGGTGTTAGAGATAATGTAGCTAAAAACGACTGAGAGGACGGCTTAGAGCATAGAGATTTAAGAAAAGAAAAGTTCGGCTCTTTCATATTTCTCTGTAGTCACTCCCAACGAATCAGTTTTGAATGTTTCTTTGGCCTGATTCGGTGAAGCATTACCTAAAGACCTTGGGCCATCTCTGTCTTGAACTCTTGATGCATGTCATAAGCATCCTATACCTTAATACTCTTCAACGTCCCCAGAGCAGGGACACAGATCTCCTCTCCGTATGAGGGAGTGGGACATAATTAATACACACAATAGGACATATCACCGTTATAGGAAGAGAAGCTGAAGGGAGCTGAAGTATCTCATATCTAAGTGTAGATTCTTAGGTGCGTACTCGCAACCGGCTTGCTTAGATATCCAGGCGTAAGGAGTATGTAAGGATACAAGGAGTACGTGGGAGGTGGCGTTTTGTGGGGTCTGCCTATCCCCACGGGAAAAATCGTGAATTTATGTACATAATAATGTAGTTTCTCATCTACTTTCAATACAAATTTCAGCAAATAAATCGGGATGCTACATCCGGGAAGTGGACGACGTGATTCCCTACTCCGAAGCCATCAACGCATTAGGATATTGTTATTTGATTCATTGTTCTTTCAAACAAATCGATTACCTATCGTAAGTATTAATTCTAAATACATAATAACTTGCAGAGAATAAGCAGGCTGACACGGCAGCGGACTGGCCATTTAAGTCGTAGAAACGATGACCGATGGAGCAAACAAGTTCTGAAGTTGAAGACCGCATATCGGAAGCGTATCGTGGGATGCCCCTCGGAAGATGGACCAATGACCTTAAAAAAGGCCTCTGGGACAGACTGGGTCCAGAATGACTGGGTCGAGGGTGTTGTGGTGATGTTTGTGGAGTCTTAAGTCCAGAGGGCCTAGATACTTAAGATAAGTGTCGATCACTTTCAAATCGTTTCGTATTTTTCTACAATGACTTTCTACAGGATTGTCTTAAGATTTTCTGCTGCTTATGTCAGTCTAATATACATTTCCATCATTGTTATGGCTTATACGTAGAACTAGCTTACGCCCGCGGCTTTGCCCATGTGTAGTTCATAATTGTCCCACTGGATCTTACTACCGGAATCAAAAGTATTATGTGTGCTATTCCAGACTATAATCTACCTCTGTGCTAAATTTCATTCAGATCAGTTCAGCCGTTCTGGCGTGATTGAGTAACAAAAAACCACCCAAATCTTCGCTTTGTAATAGTAAGTAAGATGTCATTTTGTCTAGGCTTGTTTGATTGTACTTAATTTTATCATATTATATTTATTTTTCCTAGATGCGGTGTCACATCTCAACTAAACGAGAAATGTCTGGTCATTGAGGCAAATCTTGGCCAACCTTACCCCAGCTGTTGTCCAATGGTTAGGTGTTTCGAAGACGTGATCCCCTGGAAATATGAAATGTCGAAGAACTATTCAACGAGAAACCCGAATAAGGGCAAACATTTTTAGAATTAGAAGCCATGTGCTGTAAAATCGTTTCTGATAAAAATAATAAATTAAATAAAACAATTTTGAAGTATTTTGTTTTAATAATACATAAGTGCTTTACTTTAGGCCATGTCTGGATACCAGCACAGCTGCGGGCCCGAATATCGTAAGAAACAGCTAGATGGGGTCGCGGTAGACCGAAGAGAAGATGGCGGGATGTCTTGGATGGGTTCCTCGCGAGTTGGCGAGAAGAAGCACACCATCGTGAGAAGTGGAAGGAATGGGGGAGGCCTTTGCTCAGGAGTGGGAAAATATGGGCTAACTAAATGGAAAAAAGTGCTTTACTCGCTTACCATCACAATACCAAGGATTTTGAAGGAAATTCACTAACCATTTCATAATTGGTTTGAAAAATATTGCAGTGAAACCACATAGGCATTTGCGCAAGGTGCATCATCGGCCCGCCAATGACTCACACATAAACCGCGAATGGTTGGGGAATTTAGTGATTCTATTATAAATAAATTATGACTCACCTTTTCTAATAATATTAGGTAGTGCTGTAGTTATTTACGTTTCTAACCTGATAACTAGCAGTAACTTTCGATCTTGCATGGACAATAATTATTGTAGTTACATAAAACCCTGTGCAGTGTTGGCCCTGACTTGCGTGTTGAGTTCGAACCCAGGCAGGTTCATTACTTTTTGTAATTTATTTCATCACCACTGCTCTCAAAATGGTGAGAAACGAAGCAGAATCTTAGAACCAAAAATTCGAAGACACGTGACCTTGTAGCGGTATTACAAAAAGTACTACAGCGCCATCTATGGCACAACTGAAGAACTAACATCAAAATTGTTAATCGCGCTATTAAAGCTGTTATCCGCATTTTAAGACCATCTTATGAAAAAGAAATGCGACAACAACTGTCGGGCAGTAGCCACCAGACACAACACCCGTCTGGTCGGAGGATCCTTCCTTTTCTATTGGTGATGAAGAATTTTACACCTTTCACCTTTACATCTTTAGGTTAAGCCGTGCTTGCCTTGGTTAGTCTGTGGATGGGTGACCACCCATTACATACCGAGTTTCCTCCGTGCCTCGGAAAACACGTTAAGCTGTTGGTCCCGGGTGTCATTTGTAGATCTTTGGCAGTCGTTAGGTAGTCAGTGAGCCAAAAAGTCTGACAACCAGTCTTACCAAGGGGTATCGTATTATCCAGTACTAACTGGGTTGTGGAGGTCAGATAGACAGTCGCTCCATGTAAAATACTGGTATTCAGCTGCATCCGGTTAGACTGGAAGCCGACCCTAATATAGTTGGGAAAAGGCTACGCAGATGATGATGAATCAATTGAGTGAGACAACCACTACAAGAAAAAATCACAAAACTGCTTTGAGTACCTATGTATTTTAATGATTGTTTTGTATCAGTTATCAAAACTTGTTATACAAGTGCAGCTTATTACTTTATCAAGTAGGTATTTACAATTTTTTAATTAAAATACAATGTACGTAATTATAGAAGCTTGATGGAGCACACTACTTGAGCACACTCAAGTCAGAATAAATACAAGATGTTGCTATCGCTACCATAGATGTATTGTTGGAACACAAATTACCAAAAATAATATTTAAAAATACAAAATATAACTGGAAATAGACGATGGTTCAAGAAGTGATTGTTTTTCTTTTAATCGGCGGTGTAGCGAACGCAGTGATATATCAAGAGAAACTGCTAAAAATACCTGATTATCTGAGTAAGTTTATAATAATTATGTAACTGTTTTATTGGTAAGTTTTACGTCATCAGATGGCCCACCATGCTAGACCATGCCTAACCTAACCCCCCAGTCGTCACTTGTCCCATATAATACACGCGGAGAATACAAGGTGCAGTTTTGCATCCTGGTCAAACTCAAGGAGGTATCTGTGCTAATGATTCTCGACCCGAATCAATAATAAAACGGGTAGGTATTTTTTTTTCTTATTTACGGAAATCGGTAAGTGTAGACAGCGGCGGCAGCACGGCGCCGCGCCGCGCACAGATCGTCGACACTCACGCACACAGTGACTTATCGCGCGCTGGGTGATTCTGTTTGTTTTGTTGAAATGTAAACACGAAAGTATTCGTGTGATTCTGAAACACTGAAACAATTTAAAATAGCAGCTTTATTAATTGTCGGGTCGCGTAATTTAAATTGATTATTTATGTCTAATATTGTTTATTTATGTGTAATATAAGTCTGAAATCGCCAACCCGTCTTGAGCAAGCGTGGTGATCAATGCTCGTGCCTTCTCTGTATGAGAAGAGGCCTTTGCCCAGCAGTGGGACAGTAATAGGCTGGTATTATTTTTTATGTTTATTCATTTACTGTCAATCAGGGTAATTGTAAACTGGGGTGATTGGAAACGACTTCCAATAAACTTTTAATAATGCACTTAGGTTGACGGACGTGAAACGAAACATTACTTTAATCTGTTGTCTGTGACTACAAATGTCATCTTTTTCACCTGCCAGAAAAGTAACTTCACTTTTAGTGTGACGAAAAGTTGTCTGAAGAAACTTTGTTTTCAAGTTTTTGAACGAAGTTGATAATTAAAAGATTTTGTTAGAAAAGTTGACAGGTAAGTTGTTGATTGTTTTTTAACTGTGATTTAATGGAATTAGCTTTGCATTTTTCTAACTTTCCATCAATAAAATCAAGCTAACAAGCAGCGAAGTGATGTTTACATTTTCCCATACGATATACTGGGTGGAGGTAATTGTAAACGGATTTGGGGGTGATTGTAAACAATGGGGTAATTGTGAACTCTTATAATTTCTGCTACTAACATGGTGATGGGTAATTGTAAACATTTATATTTAGGTACATTTTCAAAACACCGCGCGTTAACATCCGAAAAAGAGAGACAAAATATACCTTAACGGACATACAAAAGGCTGTTAAGGATGTAGAGGAAAATAAGAAGACTTATAGACAAGCTGAGGAAGCCTATAACGTCCCTATCTCAGTTATTTATCAACGAATAAAGGGCAGAAAAGTGGACATTAACAGAATGTAGGTATCTGTGTCGTTTTAGTTGATTTAAAAACTAATAAAAGACAGCACTCCTTAAAATTTTGGTGTTCACATTTACCCCATAATATCATTTTTTGTTTTAAAGTCAAGATAAAATGTAAACACTGCATTTTCAGAACCGCTAATGAAGCAGTTTAAATGGCTGATGTTGCAGTTTTTAGATAAATTACTATACAATCAAAATCATTAACTCCCCTTTTCTAACTGCTAATATATTTTTTTACAAAGCCGAAACATTATTAGTTCAAAAGGTATTTTTCAAAAACGTTTACAATTACCCTGATTGACCCTATATACATATTATTTACATTTTTAAATATTCTAATATAAAATAATATAAAAAACATTTAAAAATATAAAAAATAGTAAGCCACCAGCACTGGGAACAGAGTCCGAGCCGCCGGTGGTCAGGGCTCTTGAGAGAGGAACCTCCTAACAATACGCGCCGTGTCTAGGAGTACCGCTTTCTGAATCAAGCCCTTGATCCAGCTGCCAAGCGCGAGCCTCCTCAGGTGTTGGTCAAGGCTCTTGGCAATTAAGCCATTGGCGGACACGACTATCGGCACAATGACTGCCGTACTCACGTCCCACATGTCGACAACCTCGCGAGCCAGATCTAGATATTTGAATTGTTTATCTTTCTCTACTTTCACGAGGTTCTCGTCATGAGGGACCGTTATATCAACAATCATTGCGCGACGTTCCAATCGATCTATCACCACAATGTCAGGTTTATTGGCAACGATAATCCTGTCAGTGATGATAGATCGATCCCAGTACGATATTGGCTGGTATTATTATTATTATTTATGTCTTTGTCTATAATAGCTGTTAGCATAACATAACTCCATGCTTGTAAATCTCGGAAGGTTACATAGAGGTGTACCTAATATTATGTAGTATACCCACATTTCGCCAGTTATATTTAAGTCCCATTAGGGGACGAGCGTATTGCCATTAACCGGGCACAAATTCAGACTCAGTGGCTGCTACGGGAAATCCCTGATGCAAAACCCAATAACACTGCCCGACCTGGAAATCGGACCCGAGACCTCATGCTCAGCAGTCGCACTTGGGACCACTGGACCAGCGAGCCGTAAATGTAACGTAAATCAATACGAGTTTCAAACTATAAGAATGATCGACTAGACATTAGTAGCGAAGGGTCAATTTTGTAAGAGGTAAGCCAGAGTATATAAAGGGTATAAATAGACCTTTAACGAAGCCGAAAGGCACGTGTTCTCCCCGTCCGCGTCATTGCGATCATGTTGTGTGTGTTCTGAACCATACCTTCTAGTTACTGAGATATGGTATATAATTATGTTACCGGCAATCTGTATAATCCGGTATTCTATACGATACCTAGGCAATGTATAGAATACCTAAAACGTGCAGGTAATGTATGAAATATTATTTATATTATTCTTTGCCTAGGTATTCTATACAATACCGGATGCGCAGCCGGTAATGTGTGTAAAAGACGAGAGCAGGGAAGGAGGTGACTGCGGAAAGATAGACAATAAACGTGTTGCGACTAGTAATTTATTGATTATATAAAAGTTTATTATGACTAAAAAGTTTTCATGTCCTAAATGTTTAATATTTCCTTACATAGGACCTAGTACCCTAAGATTAAATAAATCTTTTTGAGTGCAGTAATTCTGAAGATCGTTTATCCAAAAAGTTGGCAACGTCGCAAATAGGAGGCAAATACTAATTTACCTGTTTTAATTAATTTGGCAATATTACTGTATGGGAATAAGAAACATAATTAAGAGCGTTACTCCCGAGCGGCCCACGTCCTAGCTCTGTAGGCCTCGGCCGGCACTTAGCGCTGCTGGTGCGATTCCGCGCCGATTATACAGTAGTACTAAATAATTCATAGTAAAATAACATATACGTTATTAAAAAAAATGTACCATGTTTTAGAACGTAAATGTCTTCATTTTCTATGTAAAAAAAAAATACCTCAGATTTGTACGTACTCCGTAATATTAAAAAAACGATTACACTGCAATGCAATGTAATCGTTTTTTTTAATATTACTATTGTTATAAGTTTGTCGTATATGGTTTTACTATTATCTAACATCTGCGTAGACCATCGACCACTAGTTTTAAAAAGGGCTTGCATAAAAACTGTTCTAATGAGAAAACTATACGAATATTTGAAAATTCTTTTCAGCTTTGCACTAGATTATGAAATCCTCAATAATTTGACGTCAATAACTTATTTACGAATTAAACAGATTATCGTTAAATTGTCCGTCGGAAATTATCAATTTTGACTCCAGCGTGGTTCTAACGGATGAACGTTCTTAATTCTTCTGCAGAAAAATGCCTACCCTTTTATAAAGATTAGTTTAAGGAGCACGCTAATTGTTCATTCTAATAAAGTTAATTTTAATAGGCTGGTTAACATTGATAAATATAGACTAAAAACTATTTATTTTACACATTGCCGGTGGACCAGTAGGTACTCTATACAATCCCTAGGAATTGTATACATTACCTAGGTAAAGTATGTAATGGACAGTAATATTCATAATATTTCATACATTGCCTGGACGCCCCAGGTATTCTATACATTGCCTAGGTATTGTATAGAATACCTGAATTATACAGATTGCCGGTAACATATACACACATCAACACCGTCTAGGGATATTTTGTATAAAGTTCTTAAACTCAAAAAATACTGGCCAGTTTTAAATTCTTTTGAAGAAAGCTTATTTTGTAAACCTTTTTGAACGATTCTAAATTTGAATTTGAAAAAATAAATTAAAAACAAAAGATTTACGCGGCATAATGGTAGCGAAGTCCGAAGGTTTCATTTACCTACAGTAGTTTTGGGCTATTTTTTTGTGTCAAATTTAAGTTTTATAGCAAGTTATCGGTTAATTTCGAATAAATGTTATTGTGTGCATCATGCAGCGGCACCATTTAACGAGAGAGGTAATGTTAAGGGCAGTAGGCATGCTCCAAGCTGGGGCTACTCAACGGATTATTGCTGAGGAGATTGGAACAAGCCAAAACGTGATATCAAGGTTATGGTCACGTTATCGTACTACTGGTGAAGTGGCTGAAAGATACCCAGGCGGGAAGCGCGTAACCACTCAACGACAAGACCATTTTTTGCAAGTTGCCGCGAGAAGACAACCAAATGTTACGGCCATGCAGTTGGTTCAGAGGCTCCAGTCAGAGCACCAGTTGCTTGTGAGTGACCAAACTGTGAGGAGAAGGCTGCATGAAGCTAACCTTCATATTCGCAGACCGCTTCGTACTCCAGCACTACGCCGAGGAAATCGTGGACGACGACTAGAGTGGGCTCGTGAACATTTGCTCTGGGAAGATTACCAGTGGTCTGTAGTGCTGTTTACCGATGAGTCCCGGTTCGGTTTCCATCCCGATACTCGTAGAGTACGTGTTTGGCGAGTTCCTGGTCGTGAGAGCCGTCTGCAACATCCTCAGGAAATCCATTCATACCACGGCGGGACAATTATGGTTTGGGCGGAAATTCATGTTGGTGGAAGAACAAACCTCGTTTGGATCAGAAACACCATGACGGCTGGAAAATACAGTAACGAGGTGCTAGTACCAATAATCTACCCCTATCGACAACAAATGGGCCAAGAATTCACGCTCATGCACGATAACGACGGTCCGCACACAGCGGGAATGGTGACGAGCTGGTTGCAGGAGCACGACGTATCAGTCTTAGGCTGGCCCGCTCAATCGCCTGACCTAAACCCCATAGAATACGCGTGGGACATGCTCCAAAGAAGGGCTTTGAGGAATTTCCCTGCAAACATTGCGACGGAAGAGCAACTTTTTTGCATCTTAGCCGGACCTGGGACAATATACCGCAGCAAGACTTGGATAACTTAATCCAAAGCATGAAAAACCGTTGTAGGACCGTTATTAACTCATGGGTGGTTTTACTGAATACTGATTTTTCACATAACTGTTAAAAACAGATAAATTTTTCCTTATTTTTCATTTTTTCTTGAGAAACACATTCATTGTTAGTTTTACCATAATTTCACGTTTTTTCTTTATTTGAATAAAAATTTGTTTACGCAAAAAAAATAGTTTTCTTTCATTCTGGAGTGTAGTCTGATAAATAGGCTTTATAAAAATATATACATGTTGTATGTTATTCTTAATAAATTTTGAGTAAATTGAGTAAATCCAAAATATCCCTAGACAGTGTTGATGTGTGTATATGGTATAGATATGGGAGGTCAAAGTTCCAATTTTTTCACAAGTTTTTTTTAATTACCACTTTGAAAGGTTTTAACTTTACTTTCATTTACTCCATGACCCGTTTACTATTCAAAGCATCCATAATTTTTACGTAGAGTTACTTGGTTTGATGTACAGAATGCTTGGTAGACGGCTTCGTGAAGGGTCTGTTTACACCTTGTATGTTTAATGTGATTATATTATTTGTCTATAGAATACTGACTGTGCCATTTTTCAAAGGAAAGCCGGTAGGAATCGAGTTGTATAGAACCTTCGCCTCTGCTAGACATTAGTAGAATAGAACGGGTATTCAATCAGAATGCATTAATATATTAATTTTGTTAATTATACATTATGCATTCAACATTTTTGAGCTCATGAATTGACCGGATCTGGTGGTACAAAAGAATTTCAATTTAGAGGTCATCAAAGCAAATCATTTGGATAAGTTATTTTGTTTATTCTTTGTTAAGAATTCGGGGTTTTTCTTAGGAATTTAATTCCGTTAGTCTGTTTCAATGATTTAGTTTTAGTTGAATAGCTTTGTTATTATTAGTTATTTTTATTTAAGTAGGTGCCATATTGATAACTGTCTGAATTGCTTGTTTATTTGGCAAGTCAAAGGAATGTAGTCTAAATCGTTATTTGAATTTAAGGCCCGCTTGCGATGGATGTCTTACTTTTAGCAATGACAAGTTTGTGACTCGTGGGTAAATAATAACAGCCGCTCGGGTCGATTAAGTCGTGCTTGCCTAGGTGCGTCCGTGGATGGGTGACCGCTCATTACATACTGAGTTTCCTCCGTGCCTCGGAAAGCATGTTAAGCTGTTGGTTCCGGCTGTCATTTGTAGATCTTTGCAGTCGATAGGTAGTCAGTGGCCCGAAAAGTCTGACAACCATCAAGGGGTATCGTATTACCCAGTACTAACTGAGTTGTGGAGGTCAGATAGGCAGTCGCTGCATGTAAAATACTGGTGTTCAGCTGCATCCGGTTAGACTGTAAGCCGACCCCAATATAGTTGGGAAAAGGCAGGCAGATGATGGTTGGACATATAAAATTGTCATTCTCTCTCTTTTATTTCACTGTAATTCTTTAACTTATAAAACCAATATTACATTGTGGTTTGTCGTTTATTTTATAATAACCACAAAAGGGATGAATGTGGCTGAGATGAGAATGACAGTCGTTACAGGTAGTCAGAGGCCCACAAGTCTGACAACCAGTCTTACCAAGGAATTTCATGTTACCTCGTACCCATTGGCTTTTGAAGATCAAATAGGCAGTCGCTTCATGTAAAATAGACTGAACTGGTAAATTATTTATTTATTTAAACTTCATGTACAAAAGTGGTACATAGGCGGACATAATGCTACAAGGCATTCTCTACCAGTCAACCTTTGGTCAAATTATCTACAACATACAGTTTCATTTTTGCCGCTAGCTCTAATATTTTAAGAGTAATTTTAGTTTTTTATACTGACCCGTATTCTTTGTCCGCGAGTGTAGACGTCATCATCTAGCCTTTTTCCCAACTATATTGGGGCCGGCTTCCAGTCTAACTGGATGCAGCTGAATACCAGTATTATACATGGAGCGACTGCCTATCTGACCTCCACAACCCAGTTAGTACTGGGTAATACGATACCCCTTGGTCAGATTGGTTGTCAAACTTTTTGGGCCACTGACTACCTAACGACTGTCAAAGATCTATAAATGACACCCGGGACCAACGGCTTAACGTGCTTTCCGAGGCACGGAGGAAACTCGTTATGTAATGGATGGTCACCCATCCACAGACCAACCTAGGCAAGCACGGCTTAACCTAAAGATCGACCCGAGCGGCTGTTATTATGTAGCCACGAGCTTTTCCGCGAGTGTAGACGTAAGATGTTTTAAATAGACCTTTTAATTTTTTCGAGTTTTGGGTACATACTAGCGATAGAGTAACATAATACAGATTGTATGTAGGCGTAGCTTATCTAATTAAAACATACATTTTGAACATTCCCTTTACCAACAAACTCCCTAATTCCATCAGCATACAGCAACAAGTGAGTTTTAACTTTGTTCGCAAAGTTCAGTACGAAGAATAACTGTTTAGAAGATTGCTGATCTCCAACATAAACATCATGCAAATGTTAGGCTGTTTTAATATTATTATTGTGTTAGAAGTAATTATTTTAAAATCACCCTATAACTAAGCCTTATATTTTATTTTTTTCGAGTGGGAAGTCATCAAATGACCCCCCCTCCCGCTCTGGGCGGAGTGGAAGGGAGTGTCAGACTCGTACTGACTAAAACCCATCCATGTTCATACTTTGCCCTTTGTGTTCTAGGGCCACGGTATCTCTTTCGAACAGTCCTGCAGCCCCGGCAGGCATCGGCCCTTGCAGGCTCCTTCCTTTTTGCAGACATCTCTTTGAGGCGCGCGTGGAACACGAACGCGCCGTCGACACGGCCTGTCGTCATAAGACGGACGGACGGCGAGCTAGCCCATTACTCAACGTCCACAGGACCGCCCTATTACTAAGCTTCCGCTGTCCGTCCATCCGTCTGTCTGTCCGTCAGCGGCCTGTATGCATCTCATGATCCGTAATAGGTAGATAGTTGAAATTTACACAGAATTTGTATTTCTGTTGCCGCTATAACAACAAATGATAAAAAATAAAAGGGGTTCCCCTAATACGATGGTAGGGAACCCTTCATGCGCGAGTCCGACTCGCACTTGGCCAGTTCTTTTTTACTTCTGATTCGAACTTTTATGAATATTGATGCTGTGGTAGGGTAGGTGGTTGCGCCTGACGATTTTCACCCTTATGCCTAGAGTAATTAGTTTGAAAAATCGTCGACCGTCAATAAGCGCGATAGTTCATACACATAGTGCCTCTGTATCTGACTCGACGACCTAAAGTGATACTTTATGAGTGATATCTAATGATGGATGATAGAAGTCAAAAATACAGGGTGTAAACAGACCCTTCACGGAGCCGTCAACCAAGCATTCTGTACATCAAACTAAGTAACTTTACGCAAAAATTATTGCTGGGAAACGACTTTTTTTTTTGGGTGAAAAATCACGTTTTACGGTAAAACTCAATGTAACACACTCAAAACACTGCGCTGGTGGATGGATTGAATAGTACGGGGGTCGTGAAGGTGTTTAAAGTAAAAATCTTACATTAAAATCATGTATTTAAAAAAAAAACTTGTGAAAAAGTTGGAACTTTGACCCCCAATATCTCCGTAACTAGAAGGTTCCCAGGTATGGTCTAGAACCAAAAAATGATCGCAATGACTGGGAGAACAAGTATCTCTCGGCTTCGTTGAGGGTCTCTTTACACCCTTTATATTGGATTGACTCAAGCTACCGAAAAGCTTATGTCATCGAGATCCTCATCTGTCTAGCCGTTTCCCAACTATGTTGAGGTCGGATTCTAGTCTAACCGGATGCAGCTGAATTCAGTGAATAGAATACCGGTATTTTACTTGGAGCGACTGCCTATCTAACCTCTACAACCTAGTTAGTACTGGGTAATACGATACCCCTTGGTAAGACTGGTTGACAGACTTTCGGGCCACTGTCTACCTGTAACGGCAGTCAAAGATCTAGAAATGACTGAGACATCTTAACGTGCTGTCTGATGCACTCAGAAAACTGGGTATGTAATGGGTAGCATAAGCATAATCAGCCTATAATGTTCCCAGTGCTGGGACACAGGCCTCCTCTCTATGAGAGGGAATGGGCTATAATCCACCACGCGGGCCCAGCGCGGGTTGGTAGATGTCACATGTCTTCGAATTTTTGGTTCTAGGACATGCTGGTTTCCTCTAAACGTTTTCCTTCACCGTTTTGAGAGCAGTGGTGATGAAAAATATTACACAAAGCAATATGCCTGTCTGGGTTCGAACCCACTGGCCACCGCTGCTCTCCAAACTGATGTACTGGGTAATTCGGGACCCTTCTCATGTATTAGATCTACACCTGAGGCTATTTTATCCATAATTATAAAACATTATTCAAAATTACTTATTCAATCTTACGTATGCGTCATTGAATATACTTATTGAACGTAGCTACGTCACAGAATGTTATGGTTTTTCCAGTTTCCACGGCGTTATCTTTTTAAATTTTTATTTGTAAAGTATCCCTGATGACTCGTGTTCACGGCGGCACCAACAGTATTCTCAGTGTATTTGCAGATCGATGCTGCGGAGGTGGATGCGGCTCCACGCTGAATTTTAATTATATATTTCATCTGTGTCTGAAACCTACTAACACTAGAAGTTAAGTAAAATTGTTACTAACCCTATGGACTCCGGACTGAAAACAAAAAAAAATCTATTGTATTCTATAAGACGGTCATTATATTTCAATTTAGCCTGGTAGAATTAATATTGCTTAAGAAACAGTCTCTGGTTTGTTCTTTAACTAAATCAAATTAGGTAGGTAAATAATGTGCTAAAAAAAACTAAAATATTTAGATAAAACTTAGAGTTTATCGTATTTGCTAACGACTTGCGTCATTGTTCGAGTGAAAACATTCTGACATGATAAGTAAATAACTATTGTTATGTTAAGTTGTTTAAGAGATCGGTTAGTAACGGATATCTAACTATTTTCTGGTAAAGATCAGGTTAGCAGCTTAAGAACAAGAATATGCCGGATGTAAACAGACCCTTCACGAAGCCGTTAACCAAGCATTTGTACATCAAACTAAGTAACTTTACGCAAAAATTATTGCTGAGAAACGACTTTTTTTTTTTGGGGTAAAAATCACGTTTTACGGTAGGACTCAATGTTACGTACTCAAAACATTGTGCTGATGGATGGATTGAATAGAACGGGGGTCGTTCAGTTGTTTAAAGTAAAAACCTTACATTAAAATCATGTATTTAAAAAAAAACTAGTGGAAAAGTTGGAAAATTGACCCCCAATATCCCCGTAACTAGAAGGTTCCCAGGTATGGTCTAGAACAAAAAAAATATCGCAATGACGGGGAGCGTTAAGGGTCTTTTTACACCCTTTAGATTTGTTTTGTAGAAGATTAAGAGGATATTTAAATTAAAACGTTTTTATAGCCCACTAAAACGGTATACGTACTCAGCTAATCTCGTGTTAAAAAACCAGTTATGTTGTTTACATTTATATACTTATTAGCTTATGCCCACGGCTTCGCATCTACTCCTATAGATAGCTATAAGATTTGATGAAGGATGAACCTGTGTGAAGGATGATATGGCTAGAAAGAAGGTGACTGCTGAGATGACGAGTAATAATGAAGTATGGAAGAAGAAGACATGCTGCGCCGACCCCAAATAAATTGGGATAAGGGCAGGAGAATGATGGTGAGTAAGATAAAACATACACGTGATCAATTTTATCACATGCTGCCCGTGAATTTATTAGTTTTTAATTTTTAAGAACTTGAATTTGAGATGAGAGGTTACGTCAAGTAATGAGCGGCAGAAAAGAGAGTAAACAGCTCCTTGGGAAGGAACATTTCAGGAAGTTGTATAATATATACATAAAGGGTGTAAAAATACCCTTAACGAAAACGAAAACCACATATTCAGCCCATCATTGGGATCATTTTTTTCTTCTAGAAAATACCTGGGAAACCACAGGTTCTGGAGATATTGAAGGCCAAAGTTCCAATTTTTTCATAAGTTTTTTTTTAAAACCACTTTTTAAGATTTTAACTTTACTTTAATTAACTCTATGACCCATTAACTATTCAAAGCATCCATCAGCACTAAGTTTTGAGTGCGTAACATTGAGTTTTACCGTGAAACGTGATTTTTCACACCAAAAAAAAAAGTCGTTTCCCAGCAATAATTTTTGCGTAGAGTTACTTAGTTTGATGTACAGAATGCTTAGTTGACGGCTTAGTGAAGGGTCTGTTTACACCCTGTATAGTACCACAAAAAGCATCGAAAATACATAATTTGAGGTAAACAAAAGCCTTCGCTTTTATAAAATCATGGTCGCACAACAATATAAAATTGACACATCAGCTGTTTTGTCATTTAATTCGACGACGCTCATTATAACTAATGGGATGCATAAAAGAACATGATAAATACATTTCTCTGAGTAGTGCCCTGTAGTTATTTACTGTACTAGTACTTATTACAAGGTTTGTTCACGAACTTGGGGAATATTGGGTTTTTTTTTCAGGATTTTTTTAGTCGCAGATCAGAGTGTGCAAGTACAGTTTTGTCGCATTTCCGTTTGTCGATAAGTCACTGTCATTGGAGACTGGCTTTTGTCTATGTTTTTAATACGTAACGCAATATAATACCTTAAATATTTAGTTTAACAAATTGACTATCAATGTAAATTGTATGTACCTATATTGCAAACACAAATGTCATTCTCTAATAGAACCGAAAAATCGCTGCCACACATACATAGTTACATCACATAACATCATGCCTGCAAACCTCGAAGGGCTAGGTGTACCTAATTACCCTCACTAGTCATGTTTAAGTTCTATGTAATGGAGGCGAGCCTATTGCCATCAACCTGGCACAAATCCAAACTCCGAGGCTGCTACTAAGAAATCTTGATGGAAAAACCCAATAAACTTTGCACGACCCGGGAATCAAACCCAAGACCTCATGTAGACCAACGAGATAGTCACACTCATACATAATTATATACCTACATTTTCCTGACTGCACAATGCACATGCCTGGTCACAACTTTTCGTTTATCCACTCACACAAGTGTACTGAGGTGAATTTAATACCATAACCATTTTATGAATGTTCCTTGTATATTGAAAAAACATTAAAAGAAACGTCAGACAGACAAATAAAAATCAAGTAGGTATTTTATTCTTCGACCCGCAAAAGCCTTCTTCACGGTGTCAAGGTTCCACCAACATCTCCGAGGTCTTGACAAAAAACTTTTATTGTAAGTACTTACGAATTAAAATTGGCAAAAAATTTACAGACCAACGTGTTTCTAAGTGTATAAGGAGGAAGTGTATTAGGAGGAGCTCGTGGCTTAATAATAACAGCCGCAGCAGGTTAAGCCGTGCTTGCCTAGGTTGGTCTGTGGATGGGTGACCACCCATTACATACCGAGTATCCTCCGCGCCTCGGAAAGCACGTTAAGCCGTTGGTTCCGGGTGTCTTTTGTAGATTTTGACAGTGGTTAGGTAGTCAGTGGCCCAAAAAGTCTGACAACCAGTCTATCTACTAAAGTCTAACTCAACTAACAGGGTTGTGTAGGTCAGATAGGCAGTCGGTCCATGTAAAATACCTTGTATTCAGCTGCATCCGGTTAGACTGGAAGCTGACCCCAATATAGTTGGGAAAAGGCTAGGCAGATGATGATGTGTTTCTAAGTATCTAATCTCTTACTCATGAAGCAGTTTTGTGATTAACTGACTGACAGCATAATCATGATCATTATAATCTGGATCAATTCAAAGTTCAAGCGAATCGGTTTCTCTAGGCAAGCGTGCTCCCTAGGCCGCATCATCGTTTCACATCAGGCGGGTATAAACAAAAACAAAAACTAACTACTGAAGAAAGAGATATATGACAATACGCTGAAAAACTAGAGGTTTCGTATCCGAGGGTACCAACGATACCTTAGGCGCGATTGTATACAGAAATGGCGTAAGGTGAAGTCATGGCGCAGGCGCGGAGCAGGCATGATGCCACCTTAAAACGTTTTCATACAAAATGTACGTAGGCGACGTGTCATGAATTACACTCAAGCGGCGCGGCGCAAGCATGTCGTTCTTTCGTTTCGTTATAAATTCCACGCCTGCGCTGTGCCTGCGCCGCGCCTTCACCTTACGCCGTCTCTGTATAATTCGCGCCTAAGGCGTTTGCCATCAATTTTATAATATTACTGGTACTGCGGCATTTGACGGGGTGTGGACCACAATCCACCATGTAAACCAAATGCGTGTTGGTCGGTTTCTCTCATGTTCAAAGAGAATTAATCATCTTCGTCGTGGCGATAATTCTTATAATTAAGTTAATTAATGAGCTTCGGACAGAACTCTGTAAACGTCAGCGTTAGCAGTGGCTTTGGACAGGATCCTCAAGTGCTGATGGAATTGGACTAGGAACTGGACAGCAGATGAGATATCGTTTGTACCCATTTTTTTTGGATGGGATATCATCAAATAACCCCCCCTGCTCTGGGTGGAGTGGGAGGGAGTGTCAGACTTTTAGTGACCAAAACGCATCCATGTTCCTTCTTTGCCCTTTGTGTTCCAGGGCCGCGGTATCTCTTTCGAACAGTCCCGAAGCATCGTTTGTACCCATCGAACACTCATCGAACATTCAATTTCAATTGGAAAAATATTTCCAATTTAAACACGTTCATAGAAACTTATAAACGAGTCAAGCCTTGGCACGTCATAGTCCATCAATCATAGTAAGAGGAAATCCTCTTCCGTAATTATACAAACAGATTATGTACAAGATCTGTATACTTAATCATTAGCTTTTGGCAAAATAGTTCGATTCTGAATCATCGCTGTGACGTCATCATGAGCAAGAATTACTTAATATTTACGATGAATTGGAAAATTAACGTTAATCATTGACTACTGTGGACACGGTTATTTTTGGAATCGGGGTTTCTGAAGTCATTGGTAGCTGACCGATGACTCAATAGGATAAAAGTACGTGCTGTTGTATTTCAGCTGCATTCTGTTTCTACTTTAAATAAAAGGCGTTTATACGATTAAATTTTAATAATTATTTAAACAGACATCACACTTTAACGGACGCCTAAACTGTCTAAACTTTTTTTGACCTTGCTCCTCCACGTTTATTATGCGCACAGCCAAAGTGTGGAACTCTTTGCGGTGTCCCCCCACATTTAACCCGTCTGCCTTCAAAGCAAGAGTGAACAGGCATTTTCTGGGCACGCTCGTTCCATCATAGACCTCATCTACCGCCTTCCATCAAGCGTGATCGAGGTCAAGAGCCAGGCCCATTTTGTATTTTTTAAAAAGCCTTATTGTTTATTTCCTTTTTGTTTAGAGTTAATTCCTTAATTACCACAAAGGTACAGTCTCTACAGTACGGTAGATTTGCTCGACTTTTTCACAGTCAACTCGTGTTCAATCGAAATCGAGTAAATATCGACAGTGTATGTATCTTTTGTAGATCACCACTGTCGATCGTTCATGTCAATTGATAAATGAACAAGTCGAGCGGAATCTGTGAAATGACGATCCAATTGTATTGTATTGTATAACGGGCTGGTGTACGCAACTCCAACTCATAATTACAGTCCAAATAAAACGTCATACGGACTAAAACACCAGTTTTTTTTTTCAGGTTCCCTAGAAGGTTGCTACTATAAGGATTGGGATACAGTACTTCCATTCCATACAGTGGTATCTGGTGATAATTGTGTGAGTGTAGAATGCACCCCTGATGCTATCGTGTATACCAAGTAAGTGTTACCGTTATCATAACACACTGAGAAAGAATTACATTAAACTATACTATAACACTTACATATAACTAAACTACACTAATTAATACTGAACAATTTTTAAAACGATTAAATAAATTTAAGCCATTTTTAAATATAATTAAATAAATAAGAAATGAATAGATAGACTTGCATATAATATTAACAGAATAAGTAAATGAGTGGAAATATAAAATACTTAATAGGATATAAAATAATTTAAACTCAACATAAAAGAAAAGTAATAAAGGGCTCTTCCTCTCTCTACTTATTTAAAAAAATGTGCTGTGCCCGACAGGGTCCATAACTGTTTCTATTTTTTAATTTATTTACCACCTGTAAGTATACATTATGGATATAGCAATAAACGATTTGAGATACATTACATAATATCAAGTTTGTTCTCCCCAAAGAATTAGGGAGACGTATAGACGTACAGATATCGTGATCTGTAAGTAAAAACTCGCCGTGATCCGTGACAAACTCAACCGTGATCGTTGGAGAATACCCTAATGTCCACATAGACTACGTAAAAGGGCCAGCGACAAGGCACTTAACCAAACCAACCGGCTTCTGCGAAGTTCCAAATTTAAAAAAAAGGCATTCCGGATTTCACTCGGGAATCGAGTCTAGGACTTCACGGTCATGACGATGACAACCAAATTCTTTCATTTGAGCAAGTTCAAAACGGTTTTTATTAAATTTATCGATCTAGCCTGGATTTGCGGCTGGTGGTTGATGGCAACATCGAGGAGCTCGTGGCTAAATAATAACAGCCGCTCGGGTCGATCTTTAGGTTAAGCCGCGCTTGCCTAGGTTGGTCTGTGGATGGGTGACCACCCATTACATACCGAGTTTCCTCCGTGCCTCGGAAAGCACGTTAAACCGTTGGTCCCGGGTGTCATTTGTAGATCTTTGACAGTCGTCAGGTAGTCAGTGGCCCAAAAAGTTGGACAACCAGTCTTACCAAGGGGTATCGTATTACCCAGTACTAACTGGGTTGTGGAGGTCAGATAGGCAGTCGCTCCATGTAAAATACTGGTATTCAGCTGCATCCGGTTAGACTGGAAGCCGACCCCAATACAGTTAAGAAAAGGCTAGGCAGATGATGGTTGATGGCAACATCCTAGCTTCCTGTTACATGAGACTTAAACATAGCTGGCAAAATGTGAGTGTACTTTTTTACAATTTATTAGGCACACCTCTGGCCTATCCCTACGGGCATAATAGACTTGATGTTATGTTATGACATTTACCGATATTTTTGTAACCTCTAGTTATTATTTATTTATTTAATGCCCAATGTACACAACCAATATCACACGCTAGGCTTAAAACTAGTGAGTACATGACCCTGTTAGGGCGCAGCAAGATAACTTAAAGCTAAAATTATTGCAGTGTCAGTGTTATTTATAATCTAATATCACATAACTGTATAAATAACTAAGTTTTAGTTTCCGTTAAGTTGGCCGAAAATAATCATTGATTCATTTCTAGATGCGATGTTCCACGAATAAGCGATCCAAGGTGCAAAATAGTTTATAATTCGTGGAATACTACGTACCCAGAATGTTGTCCACAAGAAGAATGTGATTAAAACCTAATCAAAATGTTCTGGTATGAATAAACTTTTACAAAACTTTTATCTGGTTTTGGTGAAATAAATATACATACATATATTCCCCCATGTTCCCCTGCTCCAGAGCGTGAGTACTATCGTATCGTCGATGATGCTGCAAGCGATAACACTCAAGCCAAGGGCGGTTCTGAGCAAAAAGGATAGAGTATATAAAAATGCGATTCCGTGCTAATAGATGTGGTTCAACCCTTACCTACCAACAACAGACGCCAGCGCATCAAGCTACCCGAAACTGTCAAATTTTCCCAATCAACCTTGGACCTAATGCTTTAGCGATAAAATTGAAAATCTATTGAAGAAATTAGACAGATTGTAATAGCTTAGCTGGCTACATTATTATTATTGTGAATTTCATTTCATTTAGATTTCTGCAGAGAAGCTCCCCGTAGTTGCAACCACGATTATGTGTGATGTCAATTTTTTTAAACAAAACAATTGTTCTTGTTACTAGCTGGTAACCAATTATAAAAAGTAACAAAATAATAAGATAGTAGCAGTATAACCTTATTAGTGTAAGTATCCGTGTGCCGCTTTTATCGGCTAATATGTCCTGAAAACAAAACTATTGTAACAACTTTGTGCCTTTTTTATACACCGTGACTTTTTAGTCGTCTTATAACGGCAGCCCACTTCATGTATCCAATGACTACTAAGCATTCATAAAAAAGGTATTTATGAGATTTTAATAATTTAAAAATAAAAATATTATTCAATAAATTATAACGCATGACGTAGTTAAAACACCCTGTTGTGAGCGATAATCGACTGAACTCGAGCGCTGGGTAGGTATATGCTCCCGTTTGACACGTAAACATCATTAATAGGATGTTTCATAATTTTTTCTAATGTTTATTTATTTTTCTTTGTACCTATTACGGTAGGTAAACAAAAAAATTTATGTCGGGCACATTATGTGGACCACCTTTGTAAGACGACTAAAAAGTCACGGTGTATATTTTATTAAGCAGTGAAAAACACCCCACCGTCCGGGAAGACGGTTTGGCTATGTGAGGCTTGGACCCACTAAAACACCACCGTGAGCCTACTGTCGCCTTGGTAGATGAGCCGCGAGAACTGCTACGCATGACGTTCGCGACCCATCCAGCGCAGCCCGCCTTCGAACACTAGACTCCTTTGCCGATGTCCGGAATTATCTGAGGCATCGCCAACAACGTTGTGCCTATTCAACTTATGAATCTCCAATCCTATACAAAAAAAATCAACCCTGTGGCCTACTCGATAAAACTGACAAGTGAAAATTCGCAACAAAAAATAAATTAGTCAACACCATGTAAACACTTTTACTCGTATTTGAAAGCCATACAAGATTATTAACATATTTATGATACTGCTACTTCTACTCAATTCTTGATTTCATTCCCAGCACTCTTGAATCCACCATAATTCTCTGTTCCACACATCTGGGCTCCTCTTCTGTTCTTCAACTCTTCAATACTCATCATTACAGTAAGTAATTGTTCTGAAGACACGAGGTTTCTACCGAAAAGCATTGCTGAGTTCTGCTCTATCTCACTGCGAGTATATTCCATGGATGCCGGGATGGTTGTGTATAAGATGAAGTAGTCTTCTTTCACCAGCCTTACGACAGCACGATCACGCATATTCTGCCCATCACACTTAACGCTGATGTTCAAAGCCGGCATCACTTCAGCAGGAGTATTCAACATCATCATCGGTGTATAATGAACATCCATTATTTCTCCTTTATCATTCATCATAGTAGCTTGAACTAAGGTCGCATTTCTTCCATCAGCATAAGTACAGTTCACTTCTTCAGGGTTTTTAGCGAACCTGAAGCGTATGCACACAGGGGCGTATGTAGAAACTGGATAAAAAGCGACCTCCCACCAGTCGCCATAGATGTCATGTATGTCCGCTGCCTGAGCAAGAACCACGAGAGTTAATAGACTTATTATTTTCCACATGTTTTGTAGAATATAGACACGACTGACGGTTAATCCGGCACTGAAGAATATTTGGAACGTCTGTGTTTATATTCGGATCCCACTCAACTGGATCCAAAACACCGTTAACCTCTGCCATGCTACTGATAAATAAGTTGCATATCTTGTTGTGTGTTTCTTAAGTGCACAACGGTCTGTTCACGTCAAATCTGACATGAAGAATCGCGATAGTTTTTGCAGTTATGAATCGTCGTGTTGCTAAAAAAAATCGAATCTATGGCCTATTGACTATTCAATAAAAGTGACAAGTGGCAATCAGTCAATTAAACATAGTAACTAGTCCTACTGGTCGCAAGTTACCAGGTTATGCAAGGAATTTCTCATGTGGCAGGCCAGAATCTGGATGTTTATCCGGTTGATTGCAATAGGCTCCCATCATATGGGTCTTAGACTTAAAAAAAAAAAGCCAAAATGTGTGTACATACATACATACACTCAAGCCTTTTCCCCATTGAGATAGGCAGAAACCACAAACGCGACCTGCTACGATCCTTACTATACTAATTTTGCCTCGTCCCCGTACATACATCTGGTCATACACACTAGTTAATGTGGGTGTACTATTATATGTATAAAGGGTGTAAAAAGACCCTTAACGAAGCCGAAAGGCTTGTTGTTGACCTGTTCTCCCCGTCATTGCGATCATTTTTTTGTTCTAGACCATACCTGGGAACCTTCTAGTTACGGAGATATTGAAGGTCAAAGTTCCAGTTTTTTTTTAAATACTACTTTTAAAGGTTTTAACTTTACTTTAATTACCTCCATAACCCGTTTACTATTCAAAGCAT
This sequence comes from Noctua pronuba, assembly GCA_905220335.1. NCBI lineage: Eukaryota > Metazoa > Arthropoda > Insecta > Lepidoptera > Noctuidae > Noctua > Noctua pronuba. The sequence goes on along the minus strand of LR999904.1, from coordinate 16,396,046 downwards.
CCATCAGCACAATGTTTTGAGTGCGTTACATTGAGTTTTACTGTAAAACGTGATTTTTAACCCCAAAAAATAAGTCGTTTCCCAGCAATATTTTTTGCGTAAAGTTACTTAGTTTGATGTACATAATGCTTGGTTGACGGCTTCGTGCAGGGTCCGTTTACACCCTGTATACCTGCCTAACCGTTCGGGGATTACAGGACTGATGTTATGTTATGAATTTTTACTGCATGTCTGCTACTGTTATCGAGCAAAATTGTGTAAATGTGTGTGTCACTGTGTAATCTGTAATCGGCCAAAATGTATAATCAAGAAAAACTTTTTATTCAACAGAACCCATACAGGATTATTTACAATCTATATTATAATAAGTTTAGCCACTCAATTAACAATATTTATGATACTGCTACTACTACTCAATTCTTGATTTAATTTCCAGCACCTTTGATTCCACCATAATTCTCTGTTCCACACATAGGGGCTCCTGATCTGTTCTTCAAGTCTTCAATACTCGACATAATAGTACCTAGTTGTTCTGAAGACACGATCTTTTTACTAAAAAGTAGTACTGAGTTCGGTTCTATCTCACTGCGAATATGATCCATGGACGCCGGGAGGTTTCCGTACATAATGAAGTAGTCTTCGTTCACCAGCCTTCCGACAGCACGATCACGTATATCCTGCCCGTCACACGTAACGCTGATGTTCAAAGCCGGCATCACTTCAGCAGGAGTATCCACCATCATCAACCACCACGAATGATGTTGCCTTACTTCTCCCATTTCATTTAGTATAGTAGCTTGAACTAAGGTTGGATTTCTTCCATCAGCATAAGTACAGTTCACACCATCTGAGCTTTCAGTGAACTTGAAGCGTAAGCACACAGGGAAGTAATATTTAGTTGCTGGATAAAAAGCGACCTCCCACCAGTCACCATAGATGTCATGTATGTCCGCTGCCTGAACAAGGACCACGAGGGTAAATAGACTTATTATTTTCCACATGTTTTGTAGAATATAGATACGACTGACGGTTAATCCGGCACTGAAGAATATTTGGAACGTCTGTGTTTATATTAGGATCCCACACAACTGGATGCAAAAACATCATTAACCTCTGCCTTGCTGCTGATAAGTATATAAGTATCTCTTACTTCGTTTTTGGCGATTTTTGGTTTTTATTGACAAGTAACGTAGATTACAATTTCGCATGTACTGGATAAATCTCCTGCTTGCAAAATGTTGCTGCAAATATGTACTAACTTTATTGAGGAATACCTCCTATGTTACAATATTTAAGATGGTAGTCTTATCGGCGACAGGTCTTTTCTTTTTCTTCACAATGTTTTCCTTCATCGTTTTGAGAGCAGCCATGAAAATTTCACAGTACTGGTTTGTTACATTGTCATTGCTAGTTCTGATAAAAATTGTCAAAGGGTTGATATAACTGCTGAATGTGGAATTTCTGCAAACTGCAAAATTATTGGACAATGGGTTCGTTATCTAACCTACGTAGTATCAGATTTCTCACGTAGGTATCTGACAAAGCCAGGATAGTCCGAGTGTCCTTTCAAATCTCTCATAAGTGAACGCACCTTTAATTCTTGTGGAAAAAACATTCTGAACTAAAAATAACTTGTTCAGTGCAGAGACCTCGTCAAAGTCAGAACACACTGTACCTTCAACAGTAGCTTAGGTTGATTAGGAAAATGTGAACAAATTAAGGAAACTTTTATATGTAGTTTAAAGCAGTAGGAGGTAGATAAGTTAGATGCATTCTGTACCATTGGCTCGTCCACCCGCCCGCCAGCTGGTGGTGGGGCCTGCGCTTTACTGGGTTATGGAGATCAGATAGGCAGTCGCTCCCTGTAAAATACTGGTATTCAGCTGCATCTGGTAAGCCGAGCCAAATATAGTTGGGAAAAGGCTAGGCAGGTGATCTTCTTAGCGTGTTGATGGCAATCTAAATTTTGTCAGCCCAGAACTGAGCTTCTAGTTTGGCGCTTTCGGTAGCGTCCATCAGTTCCTGTAGTGAACAAACAACAGAACACGCAGGACACGATATTAAGTGCCCCATCGTTTGTAGGCAGGTGATGATTTTCTAAAAAAAATATTTTCTCGCTTTTATTGCATTGACATATGCTTTTTCTGACCGGTTCAGGCAGATTCCACGACAGTAAGCGTAGTTCCTTTCTTACCGTACCGTGTTCTCTTTCTTCTATTTCATTTTAGCCTCCTCTTATACGGGGTGTAAACAGACCCTTCACCAAGCCGTCAACCAAGCATTCTGTACATCAAACTAAGTAACTTTACGCAAAAATTTTTGCTGGGAAACGAATTTTTTTTGGGGTCAAAAATCACATTTTATGGTAAAGCTCAATATAATGCGCTCAAAACTTATTGCTGATGGATGCTTTGAATAGTAAACGGACCATGGAGGTAATTGGAGTAAAGTAAGAAACTTAAAAAGTAGTATTTAAAAAAAAACTTGTGAAAAAATTGGAACTTTGACCCCCAATATCTCCGTAACTAAAAGGTTCCCAAGTATGGTCCAGAACAAAAAAATGATCGCAATGACGAGGAGAGCAAGTGCCTTTCGGCTTCGTTAAGGGTCTTTTTACACCCTTTATAAAATAAGGCTTCTTGACCCTTATCATTAATAATTCTTACTTTATACATAACTAGCTGTACCCGTACCAACCTAATAATTATATTATCTATTAACGTGATCTGCTACAATGAAGAATGTGTTCGACAATAGTTGACATAGCCAACAGACTAAACAAAATGACGAGGTAATTGGCCAGTCCTATTAGTAAAATGCACGTTTAGGTGCAATGCCAATATTGGTTAAATTTTTAGCGATGCATGTTTATTTCCTCATTATTTTTCGATCATTCGGAACGTGAGTGTAACATGTGAAAGAAAGACATAAGAACTGAAAGTGAATTGTTTTAATCACAGAGCGATTAACTTGTTTGTATAGTAACTAAATAGTGCTTGTGACGTCATAGTAGATCGTCAAAATATGGCGCGGTTGGTTTTCATACGGATCGTAATACTTGCCTTATCTAGGTTTATCTGTTACGGCTAAAAGCCGAAGTAAGGTTACACCTAGTTCTAGCCGGCTATAGCTAGGTGCGGCCAGTAACAGTTTGTTATAATGCAACCAATTTGGATGTAGCGTTTGGTCACAGGTATAGATGCAAAACGGGTTTTAAACGTTTTAAACCATTTGGTTTTAAACCGTCTTTTTGGTTTAAAACGATTTAAAACCACAATTAGCGGTTTAATAATGGTTTAAAACGTATTTGTTTTGTTTTTATTGTGTGCACTTGTGGCATGTGCCAAATAAATGTATTTTCTTCTTCTTCTTCTTACGATTTTGGTAGCAAATTGCAAAATAAAAATACGGCAATGCCGTTATATTTTAATAAACACGCATTTCATGATTGTTTTCAGTCTGTCTATTCCTAAAAAGTAGTATAAGTATGATATATGACTTCACATATATTAATAAAAATGCTAAATGATTTCAGTTAGCCTTTTAAAATAATTTATAATCAATGTAAGTACGGCCCACGTGGTCGTGGTTTTAAACCGTTTTAAACCAATTTAAAACCGGTTTTAAACCACGGATATTGGTTTAAAACGGTTTATTTACAACTATAGTCACAGGTCTAACCTAACTTAACGAATCCATTTGGTCAGTGTGTCCTAGCAATAAAAAGGATAGTTACCGGTCGCACCTAGGTATAGCCGGCTAGAACTAGGTGTAACCTTACTTACCCTATCACATGGGACTTAAATATAATAGGTGAAATGTGGGTGTACACCTCTGCCTAACCCTTCGGGGATTGCAGGACTGATGTTATGTTATACATCGGTGGTCTGGGTTTTATCAGCTTTATATAACATTGGCATTATAACTTATTTGCAACTTAAGATTAAAAGGTCGCACAGTTAACAACAATCGAAGGTTATCATTGTATGTAAACCTTTGTTAGTTGGGGTCACGGTACTGGCATCACTTTGTAAACTTATTTTATTGTTATCTCAATGAAACTTCCTTGGCTTTGCTTATCTTAGAATTTGTATTAATGTTAGTTGTACAGTCGGCAGCGCATCAAGTTACCCTAAACTGAAAAATTTTGTCCTTCGATTTTGAACTTAACCGTGAACATTTTATGGTTTAAAATCATTTGAAGAAATTTGACAGTTTTTGGTAACTTGATGTGGTGGCGAATGTACAAATATCAAGTATATTCGACCTGGTATTTACCACATTTCATATAAAACTTGCCACTAACTGCCTGACTACCTCGTTGGTCTAGTGGTTGCAGGTACGACTGCTGCGCTGAGGTTATGGGTTCAATTCCAAAGTCGGGCAAAGTGTTATTGGGTTTTTCCTTCAGAAATTTCTCAGTAGCAGCTACAGAGTCTGGATTTTTGTGCCCAGTTGATGACAATAGGTTTGCCCTTATTACAAGGGACTTAAACATAACTGGCGAAACGTGGGTGTACTATTAGGTACACCTCTGCTTAACCCTTCGAGGGTTACAGGCGTGATGTGAATATGTACTTACCACTAAATGGAAACGTCATCATCACCATCTTACCAGCCAAAGGACATCTTCTGCTCAACTGCAGGACATTTCCCCCCCCAAGTGTCGCCACTCACCACGTCGACTGGTATAGGTCCCGTCACGTAAAAAGAACGCTGACCGCTCAAATAAACTTTCTCAATTTTTTTTTATTCCAGCCTTTTCCAAAGTACTAAGTAGCTAGTAAAGTACCTGCTACGATTCTACAATAGAACAATTATACTTAATATTATAAAACAATAACTTAGTCCTTTAAGACGCGACTGTATAACGTGCGCAAACACATCCCCTCCACTGTCGCTGAGCGTTCTTTTTACGAGACGGGAGTTATACCTACTGTGCTTCTTCCGTCGCCAGATCTTCGGTTCACCTTATTCAGAACTTCAGCCTTCCAAAGCTGCAGCTTGACACTGAAATTTCATTCAAGTTGAATTTATTTATTTGTCAGTGTCACATAGACAAATATGCAAAGAGATTCAAAACATATAGAGAGGACATTGGGAATATTGTCATACAATAATTTTCATCCTGAATATTTTCGATTTTGACACACGAATGCTACCTGACAAGCGGGCGTATGACACAGATGACACTAGACAGAACGAATTGTTACTAATTTGTAACAGGTTTTGGCATTGTCAGTTTCTTGGTCTTGTCCCGTCTATAGCTAGTTATATTTGTATGTCTTTGCAAATATGGGAGCATAAAAGCTCGTAGCAGATAATAACTGCGCTCGAGTCGGTCTTTAGGTTAAGCTGCGCTTGCCTAGGTTGGTCCGTGGATGCGTGACCACTCATAACAATATACCGAGTTTCCTCCGTGCCTCGGAAAGTACATTAAGCCGTTGGTCCTGACTGTCATTTGTAGATCTTTGACAGTCGTTACAGGTGTTCAGTGGCCCGAGAGTCTGACAACCAGTCTTACCAAAGGGTACCCCAGTCAGTTCTGGGTAATCGTATTACCCAGAACTAACTGGGTTGTATAGGTCAGATAGACAGTCGCTTCACGTAAAATACTAGTATTCAGCTGGATCCGGTTAGACTGACATCAGTGATGTGGGTCAAGAAGCCTTATTTTATACAAGAGGGGGCTAAAATGAGGTAGAAGAAAGTGAACACGGCATCGTAAGAAAGGAACCACGCTTACTGTCGAGAAATCTGCCTGAACCGGTCAAAAAAAGCATATAATTAAATTTAGAAACGAAAGTTAATGATTGTGTTAGTGTCCATGACAGTTTAGAAAAAACATGTCAATGCAATAAAAGCGAGAAACTAAAAGTCTTGGAAATACATCACCTGCCTACAAACGATGGGGCACTTAATATCGTGTCCCTGCATGTTCTGATGTTTGTTCACTACAGGTACTGATGGACGCTACCGAAAGCGCCAAACTAGTTGCTCAGTTCTGGGCTGACACAATTTAGATTGCCATCAACACGCTAAGAAGATCACCTGCCTAGCCTTTTCGCAACTTTATTTGGGTCGGCTTACCGGATGCAGCTGAATACCAGTATTTTACATGAAGCGACTGCCTATCTGACCTCCATAACCCAGTAAAGCGCAGGCCTCACCACCAGCTGCGGGCAGAGGGCGGGTGGACGAGCCAATGGTACAGAATGCATCTAACTTATCTACCTCCTACTGCTTTAAACTACATATAAAAGTTTCCTTAATTTGTTCACATTTTCCTAATCAACCTAAGCTACTGTTGAAGGTACAGTGTGTTCTGACTTTGACGAGGTCACTGCCCTGAACAAGTTATTTTTAGTTCAGAATGTTTTTTCCTCAAGAATTAAAGGTGCGTTCACTTATGAGAGATTTGAAAAGACACTCGGACAATCCTGGCTTTGTCAGATGAACGTGAGAAATCTGATACTACGTAGGTTAGATAACCCAGTGCCCAATAATTTTGCAGTATCGCAGAAATTCCACATTCCGCAGTTATATCAACCCTTTGATAATTTTTGTCAGACCTAGCAATGACATTGTAACAAACCAGTACTGTGAAATTTTCATGGCTGCTCTCAAAACGATGAAGGAAAACATTGTGAAGAAAAAGACAAGACATGTCGCCGATAAGACTACCATCTTAAATATTGTAACATAGGAGGTATTCCTCAATAAGGTTAATATATATTCGCAGCAAAATTTTGCAAGCAGGAGATTTTGTCAGTACATGCGAAATTGTATTCTACGTTACTTGTCATTAAAAACCAAAAACCGCCAAAAACGAAGTAAAAAGGTATCGGTAATTCATCTTCGATATGCCATTCGTCAACCTGCCCTGGGTCTGCGTTGTGGATTATGGCCTATTTCTATATCAGAGGGGGGCCTGATGCGGGCGTCTCAGATGAGGGAGAGATATAGGCTGATTATGCTTATGTCTGATATAACGGCACAAACTTGGAAGCAACACGACGTAACATAAATCCAAAAACTATAGCGAATGTTTTTGACAGGTTTACTGTGAACAGACCGTTATGCGATTAAAAATGCACAACAAGATATTCAATATAAATTATTGATACTTATGTAGTTATCTGCAGCATGGCAGAGGTTAACGATGTTTTTGAATCCAGTTGAGTGGGATCCGAATATAAACACAGACGTTCCAAATATTCTTCAGTGCCAGATTAACCGTCAGTCGTGTCTATATTCTACAAAACATGTGGAAAATAATAAGTCTATTTACTCTCGTGGTCCTTGTTCAGGCAGCGGACATACATGACATCTATGGTGACTGGTGGGAGGTCGCTTTTTATCCAGTAACTAAACATTACTTCGCTACATGCATACGCTTCAGGTTCACTGATAGCACAGATGATGTGAAATGTACTTATGCTGATGGAAGAAATCCAACCTTAGTTCAAGCTGCTACAGTAACTGAAGATGGACAAATAATGGAACATCATTGGGTGCCGTTGGTGATGGTGGATACTTATGCTGAAGTGATGCCGGTTTTGAACATCAGCGTTACGTGTGATGGGCAGGACATGCGTGATCGTGCTGTCGTAAGGCTGGTAAACGAAGACTACTTCATCTTGTACGCAAACCTCCCGGCGTCCATGGAACATATTCGCAGTGAGACAGACCCGAACTCAGTACTACTTTTTAGTAAAAAGATCGTGTCTTCAGAACAATTAGGTACTGTTATGTCGAGTATTGAAGAGTTGAAGAACAGAACAGGAGCCCATATGTGTGAAACAGAGAATTATCGTGGAGTTCAAAAGTTCTGAAAATGAAATCAAGAATTGAGTGGCTAAACTTATTATCATAAAGATTGTAAATAATCCTGTATGAGTTTTGTTGAATAAAAAGTTTTTCTTGGTTATACATTTTGACCCGGCATTACACAATAACGCACACATTAACACAATTTTGCTCGATAACAGTAATAGACATGCAGTAGGAATTCATAACATAATATCAGTCCTGTAATCCCCGAAGGCTTAGGCAGAGGTATATACACCGTGACTTTTTAGTCGTCTTACAAAGGTGGTCCACTCAATGTGCCCGACATAAAATAGCTCCAGGCGCGATTTTTTGTTTACCTACAATAATAGGTTCAAAGAAAAATAAATAAACATTAGAAAAAAATATGAAACATCCTGTTAATGATGCATCCATTTACGTGTCTAACGGCAGAATATACCTACCCAGTGCTCGAGTCCAGTAGATCATCGCTCACAACAGGGTGTTTTAACTACATCATGCATCATAATATTGAATAATATTTTTATTTTTAAACTAGCTTCTGCCCGCGACTTCGTAAGCAGATCCTGTTGCTTATGCCAGCGACAACGGGGTCGTCAAAATCGAAGATCTGAAACGTCTGATGTCGAATTCTAAGAGCCCGGGGATGGGAAAAGAACGGGATGCACGAGACGATTCGAGATGTTCCATATCTTTCATTTTTGTAAGTCAGAAGTCGATGCGTAGATACGCTTGGAACTCAAGCGTAATTCTCTATCCGTGAACGTCTCCGACTCGCGAGACAATGCATGACGTTCACGATCAGTGGTCAGTCGCGCATCACGTTCCCCACTTGTCTCTAGAGACCTAGAAGTCGATGCGTAGATACGCTTGGAACTCAAGCGTAATTCTCTATCCGTGAACGTCTTCGATTCACGAGACAATGCATGACGTTCACGATCAGCGGTCAGTCGCGCATCATATTCTTCACAGTTCTCTAGAGACCTGGATGTAGATGCGTAAATACGCTGAGAACGCAGGCGTGCTTCGTTATCCAAGAGGAAGAGAAGAGAAGAGAGGAAGAGGTTTCCACGGAGCGAGTTGCAGCCTGATGTTCTAAAACAGCATCAAGTCTCTCCTGAAGTTCTTCGGTAGATTCTTGGGATCTTATGATCCTCAATCTTTTAGTTCCTTTGGAACATTGGGCAAGATTTGACCTCTTTCTAGGCATGGTTACAGTTTTATTGTGAAGATACCTGATCAATTAAAATCTAAGTGACTGCTCCCCTTCGTTACCAGGTAGGCTACCGTGTCACGAAGATAAGTGGAAAAAGTCTAAAACACTCAAATAACATAAGCCCGAAGGCATATTTATTCGATAACATAAAAAAAAAAATAGGAGTTTTGTCCAGTAGAGTCAAATTTTCAATGATATCGTCGTCACCGCATATCAGTCCTAAACTGTTACCTCCTTCACCGCGTGGAGATACTCCCAGCTTATGTTATTTTATAATTATACAGTGAAATAAGTGATAGCTTTGATTTCCACATCAGATGTTTCTGATCTTCGATTTTTATAAGTCAACAGGAAATGCCCATCAGACCGAACAACTTTTGCTAAGACGTCATTCCTATAAAGGGTGTAAAAAGACCCTTAACGAAGCCGAAAGGTACTTGTTCTCCCCGTCATTGCGATCATTTTTTTGTTCTAGACCATACCTGGGAACCTTCTAGTTTCGGAGATATTGGGGGTCAAAGTTCCAACTTTTTCACAAGTTTTTTTTTAAATACATGTTTCTAATGTAAGATTTTTACTTTAAACACCTTCACGACCCTCGGACTATTCAATCCATCCATCAGCACAATGTTTTGAGTACGTTACATTGAGTTTTACCGTAAAACGTGATTTTTCATCCCAAAAAAAAAAGTCGTTTCCCAGCAATATTTTTTGCGTAAAGTTACTTAGTTTGATGCACTGAATGCTTGGTTGACGGCTTCGTGAAGGGTCTGTTTACACCCTGTATGTGTTATGGTGTAGCTGGGCTCTTGGAGTTCCACAACAGGTGTTCCAGATCTTCGATTTTTATAAGTCAACAGAGAGTGCTCATCAGATTGAAAAATTTTTGCTAAGACTTCATTCCTATATGTGTTATGGTGTAGCTGGGCTCTTGGAGTTCCATAATAGGTGTTCCAAAACTTCGATTTTTATAAATCAACAGAGAGTGCTCATCAGATTGAACAATGTTTGCTAAGACGTCATTCCTATATGTGTTATGGTGTAGCTGGGCTCTTGGAGTTCCACAACAGGTGTTCCAGATCTTCGATTTTATAAGTCAACAGAGAGTGCTCATCAGATTGAACAATGTTTGCTAAGACGTTATTCCTATATGTGTTATGGTGTAGCTGGGCTCTTGGAGTTCCACAACAGGTGTTCCAGATCTTCTATTTTTATAAATCAACAGAGAGTGCTCATCAGATTGAAAAATTTTTGCTAAGACTTCATTCCTATATGTGTTATGGTGTAGCTGGGCTCTTGGAGTTCCATAATAGGTGTTCCAAAACTTCGATTTTTATAAATCAACAGAGAGTGCTCATCAGATTGAACAATGTTTGCTAAGACGTCATTCCTATATGTGTTATGGTGTAGCTGGGCTCTTGGAGTTCCACAACAGGTGTTCCAGATCTTCGATTTTATAAGTCAACAGAGAGTGCTCATCAGATTGAACAATGTTTGCTAAGACGTTATTCCTATATGTGTTATGGTGTAGCTGGGCTCTTGGAGTTCCACAACAGGTGTTCCAGATCTTCTATTTTTATAAATCAACAGAGAGTGCTCATCAGATTGAACAATTTTTGCTAAGACGTCATTCCTATATATGTTATAGTGTAGCTGGACTCTTGGAATTCCACATCAGGTGTTCCAGATCTTCAAATTTATTCTCTCAGCAGAAAATGCTCATCACGCGGAACAATTTTTGCTATGGTACCATTTTTGTATCTCTTATAGTTTAGCTATTCTATTGCGGTTCTGCATCAGGTGTTCAAGTTTCCAAGATAAATTATAGCCTATATGTTGCCCAGACTTAATACCTATACAACAAAAAAAAAATCTTTCAAATCCGTCTAGTAGTTCCGAAGATTAGCGTGTACAAACAAACAGACAAACAGACAAACAGACAGAATTTTTTTTTTGGATTCGAGCTCTATTACTTTTTCTAAACCCCCCTCAATTTTTTTTTTTTAATATATTCAATGTACAGACACAGTTTTTTTACTGTCTTATTATATGTATATAGATTATACTAGCTTATGCCCGCGGCTTCGCCCGCGTGGAGTTCGGGAATTGCCCACGGGATCTTACTTCTGGGATAATAAGTAATCTATGTATGTATAGTAGATACATGGTTTTTATATAGTTGCTTATAACTTGCAAATTCAACACCCCATTTCACCCACTCAGGGGTGGAATTTCGAAAAATCCTTCCTTAGTGGATACCTAATCTTCACAAAGAATACACCTTCCAAATTTCATGTATCTAGGACAAGCGGTTTGGGCTGTGCGTTGATATATCAGTCAGCCAATCAAGACATTAATTTTTTAAATTGGGGGTTAATTTTGGAAAAACTGTGATACACGTATCTCATAATTTTATCTGAAAAGTATGTACACTAATTTTCAAGTCAATCGACTGCGAGAATAAAAAGTTTCACAGAATATTAAACACCCCATTTCACCCTCTTAGGGGTGGAATTTAGAATAACCCTTTCTTAGTGAATACCTACTCTTTACAAAGAATACATGCTCCAAATTTCATGTCTCTAGAACCAGCGGATTGGGCTTTGCGTTGATATATCAGTCAGCCAATCACGACATTGAATTTTTAAAATGGGGGATGATTTTGGAAAACTGTGATACACGTATCTCATAATTTTATCTGAATAGTATGTACACAAATTGTCAAGTCAATCGACTGCGAGAATAAAAAGTTTCATAGAAAATTCAACACCGCATTTCACCCTCTTAGGGGTGGAATTTCGAAAAACCCTTTCTTAGTGAATACCTACCCTTCACAAAAAATACACCCTCTAAATTTCATGTCTCTAGAATCAGCGGTTTGGGCTGTGCGTTGATATATCAGTCAGCCAATCAAGACATTAAATTTTTAAATTGGGGGATGATTTTGGCAAAACTGTTATACACGTATCTCTTAATTTTATCTGAAGAGTATATGCACAAATTGTCAAGTCAATTGACTGCGAGAATAAAAAGTTTCATAGAAAATTCAACACCCCATTTCACCCACTCAGGGGTGGAATTTCGAAAAATCCTTCCTTAGTGGATACCTAATCTTCACAAAGAATACACCTTCCAAATTTCATGTATCTAGGACAAGCGGTTTGGGCTGTGCGTTGATATATCAGTCAACCAATCAAGTCATTGAATTTTTAAAGTGGGGGATGATTTTGGAAAAACTGTGATACACGTATCTCATAATTTTATCTGAAGAGTATGTGCACAAATTGTCAAGTCAATCGACTGCGAGAAAAAAAAGTTTCATAGAAAATTCAACACCCCATTTCACCCTCTTAGGGGTGGAATTTCGAAAAACCCTTTCTTAGTGGATACCTACTCTTTACAAAGAATACACCCTCCAAATTTCATGTCTCTAGGACCAGCGGTTTGGGCTGTGCGTTGATATATCAGTCAGTCAGTCAGGACTTTGAATTTTATATATATAGATGTATAGACTAGCTGTTGCCCGCGACTTCGTTCGCGTGGAAATTTTGGTATGTATGTGTGAGACTGCCTCGAGTGGTCGCAAGCGTGACTACGAAGTATGAGGTCCTGGGATCGATTCCCGGGTCGGGCAAAGTGTTAAAAAAAAAGAATGTTTATTTCAATTAGATACAAAAAGTTATGACACACATGATTTGGAGATCACCTTTTAAGCAAGGAGATGCTTGGGTTAGGGGGAGTCCATTAATTACGTGAGGCAATTTTGGCGATTTTTCAACCCCCCCCCTCTCCCCTTGGTGAGATGTCGTGAGATTTTGCTTTTAATTTACAACATTAAGAGACTTTTTGCGAGAGCCCTTAGACCTCCTTAATCCAGCACTGCCGCAAAATCCGTTCTTAGCAGACTTTTACTATTTATTACCTCCCTGCCAAATTTCAAATTTGTAGCACAAAAAATGAAGGACTTTCATACAAACTTGCGAGAGCCCTTAGACCCCCTTAATCCGGCCCTGTCGCAAAATCCGTTCTTAGCGGACGTTTACTAACTATAAACTACCTCCCTGCCTATTTTCATCGTTTTACGTCAAGCGGTTTTGATATTTCGTGATGAGTGAGTGACCTTTCGCTTTTATATATTTTTGCTTTTATTTTTTTAATATTTTGCTCTGAAGTTAAAATGCTAGTGCAGCCACATCTAAACGTTAAAGACGTGCCGCGAGTGAAACAGTTATAATCTCAGTTATTAGTTATTTTCGTTATTTCTCTTCACTCCACAATTGTAAATAAAGCCTGCTTAGTATAGAAAAAATGCCTAATACAGCCCCCCCCCCCCAACTATTCACCGAATTAAAAATAATTATGTTGAATATACATAAAAAAAACTAAAGTCATCACCAATAGCGTAAAAAGTAGGGTTGAGGTAGATGGGCAAGAAATTCACTATAACGTCGATGAGTACATTTGAGTTTGAGAGTTGCCGAGTCGAGAACGCCTGGAAGAGCTACTGGTCCATGAAGTCGCTGATGAAGGGTGACCTACCTTTATCCCTGAAGCACAATCTCATCGACATGTGCATTCTGCCCATCCTAACCGGTCAGGGACCAAGTTTGAGCACCGTAATGCTCAAACTTGGTCCCTGACCGAGTCGCAAAAGTCCAAACTCAAGGTTGGCCAAAGGGCGATGGAACGTAGCGTATTGGGTATTAAGCTCAGCGACAGAATTCGCAATACCACAATACGCTCAAAAACTGGAATCGCTGATGTGGGCGATAAGATTGCTAGTTTGGAGTGGGATTGGGCGGGCCACGTCTGTAGAATGCATCAGGACCGGTGGGCCAGAGTCGTCACGCAGTGGGTGCCAGAAGACGGGTGTCGTCGCCGAGGGAGGTCTAGAAAACGCTGGTGTTACGACTTAGAAGCGTTTGTGACAGATTGGACGAAGAAAACCGCACGTAGAGAAGAATGGAAAGCAATGGGGGAGGTTTTTGCCCAGCAGTGGGACAATAAAGGCTAAAAAAAAAGATTACATAAAAATTATAACGAATGGGTTGCCTAATCATTAAGTCAAGAATATTTAAAACTGCGACAGACGCTAGGCTTGACCGCTTTTACTTAGACAACGTTATACTTTCCAATCACATTTAAGCGTAAACTTGTCGACCTGTGTATCCTGCCTATCCTAACCTATGGTACCCAGACATGATCTTTGACGGAGGCTGAAAAGTCCAAACTCAAGGTTTGCCAAAGAGCGATGGATTTTAAACATCAAAATCACCGATTGAATACGCAACACCACAATGCGCTCCAAGACAGGCATCGCCGATGTTGGCGATAAGTGTAAGAGGTTCAAATGGGACTGAGCGGGTCGCATTTCCAGAATGGGTCATGACAGATGGGCCAGAATGGTCATACAGTAGGTACCTGAAGACTGTCATCGTCACCGAGGCAGACCCAACAAACGCTGGTGTGACGATTTGGACTCGTTCCTGACTGATTGGCCAGAGAAGGCAAAACACCGGGAGATTTGGAAAGGAAATGGGGAAAGCCTTTGTCCAGCAGTGGATCAGAATAGGCTAATTAAAAAAACAAAACGTTATACCGTCGTGTTTGTTATAAAATTACCTATCTGTTTTTTTATACATATTTTAATGAGAAAACAGATGAGTGTATATAGTACCTAGTAGTACACCCACATTTTGTCAGTTATGTTTAACTCCCATGAAATATTTAGCGAGCCTATTGCCATTTTGTATAAAGAACAGGTTGTAAGGTTCTTCATCCCCCATAGAAAAGGGAGGATAGTCCGACCAGACGGGTGTAATGTCTGGTGGGCTATAACTGCCCAACAGTTGTTGTCGGGTACTTCTATATAGTCTTAAGTCGCGGATAACTTTATTTGGGCGATTTATTTGACCCAGGCAGAGTTTAGACGTATTTTGATGTTTAGTTCATCACCTGCGTCATAGATGGCGCTGTAGTACTTTTTGTTATTTGTTGTTTTTGTACTTTTTATAGTGCCGATACACCATCAACCGGGCACAAAACCAGACTTCGTAGTTGCTACTGAGAATTTGCTGGTGGAAAAACTCAATAACACATTGCCCGACCGGGAATCTAACCCAGGACCTCATGCTCGCTTCTGAACACTATACCAATCTATAAAAGAACAATAAAATTCCAAAATAAAATTCCAAACTGCGATTGATTATTGATATTTTGCAAATCGAGAAGGAAACAGACTTCTAGTAAAGCAAGAACTGCCGTTATCCCAATTTTTTCGGGGTCGGCGCAGCATGTCATCTTCTTCCATACTTCTCTATTACTTTTTGGAGAAACGTTTGAAGAAAAAAGGAGAAAAACGGAAATGCAAACGAAATCAATACAAAAAAAAAAATGGAAATCTAAAAGCATCAAAAAAATATTCAAACAAATTACAAAAAAGTGAAAGTAATAGTGGGGTTTGAACTTGCGACCAGTAGCTTACAGAACGTTCAAGAACCCGCTGGGCTGTTTTCTCTGTTGACATAAGCTTTAAATAGCCATTCTGGTGCTTGTCATGACTGAAACGTCAAACAAATGAAGGATACTGACATAATGCATTATTGCTCACCCCCTTAAGCGAGTAGCGTGATAATATATAGCCTAACATGTGAAGAAGCCTGTAAGGAATATTTGTGCAAAATTTGAACAGGATCTATGCAGTAGTTTTTGAGCCAAGTCGGAACATAAAATTGGATTTTTACGATTTTATTATATGTATAGATAATAAAAATCTCATAAACACTATTTTTTTTTTTGAATGCTTATTGATCATGGTAAGGATACACGAAGTGGGCTGCCATTGTAAAACGACTAAAAAGTCACGGTGTATAAATAGTACACCCACATTAACGAGTGTGTGTGACCGGGGATGGTATGAACGGGGACGAGGAAAAATGACTATAGTAAGGATCGTAGCAGGTCGCGTTCTGTGCTTTCTGCCTATCCCAATGGGGAAAAGGCTTGAGTGTATGTTAGTACACACATTTTGCCAGTTAAGTTTAAGACCCATATGATGGGAGCCTATTGCAATCAACCGGGCAAACATCCAGATTCTGGCCTGCCACATGAGAAATTCCTTGCCTGACCTGGGAACTTGCGACCAGTAGGACTAGTTACTATCTTTAATTGTCTGATTGTCACTTGTCACTTTTATTGAATAGGCCACAGGTTCGATTTTTTTAGCAACACGATTACAATTAACAATCGCGATTCTTCATGTCAGATTTGACGTGAACAGACCGTTATGCATCTAGGAAACACCCAACAAGATATGCAACTTATTTATCAGTATCATGGCAGAGGTTAAAGATGTTTTTGCATCCAGTTGAGTGGGATCCGAATATAAACACAGACGTTCCAAATATTCTTCAGTGCCGGGTTAACCGTCAGTCGTGTCTATATTCTACAAAACATGTGGAAAATAATAAGTCTATTTACTCTCGTTGTCCTTGCTCAGACAGCGGACATACATGACATCTATGGCGACTGGTGGGAGGTCGCTTTTTATCCAGTTTCTACAAATGCCCCTGGGTGCCAACGCTTCAGGTTCGCTAAACACGAAGAGAACTGTATTTATGCTGATGGAAGAAATGCGACCTTAGTTCAAGCTGCTATGATGAATGATAAAGGAGAAATAATAGAGGGTCATTATGTGGCGATGATGATGTTAAATACTCCTGCTGAAGCGATGCTGGCTTTGAACATCAGCGTTAATTGTGACGGGAAGGACATGCCTATTCGTGCTACCGTAAGGCTGGCGAACGAAGACTACTTCATCTTTTACGCACCCATCCAGGCGTCAATGGAACATGCTCGCAATGAGATAGAGCCGAACATAGCAGTACTTTTTGGTAGAAATATCGTGTCTTCAGAACAATTACGTACTGTAATGATGAGTATTGAAGACTTGAAGAACAGAAGAGGAACCCAGATGTGTACAACAGAGAATTATGGTGGATCCAATCCTGGAATGGAAATGAAATCAAGAATGTAGTAGTAGTAGTAGCAGTATCATAAAAATTGTTAATAATCCTGTATGGCTTTCAAATACGAGTAAAAGTGTTTACATGGTACTTATTGTTTGTTGCAAATTTTCACTTGTCAATTTTATCGAGTAGGCCACAGTGTTGATTTTTTTTGGCAGTGGCCTTAGAGCCTATGAAAACAATTCGTTGCGGCGGCGCTAGGCCGGAGCGGTGTCGCAGCGGCATCCTGCATATAAAAATCCATGGTATGTCACACGAGGACGAGCGTTGGCGGGGAGGGATGCATGCTTTGCCACGCCGGAACGCCGCCGATCAGTTGTTTATGTGGCAAAACCTTTGTTCGTGTACTATGTAATGAGGTGAAATCTTACTGCGCCGCCGCGCCGCGCCGCCGCCGTCTCGGTCGCAGCGCACCGTCTGCATAGGCTATTCTAGTTTCAAAACAAATGCAATCCGCTAAAAAATTATGCATTGTATTTTTGGCAAACTGACAAACGTTTTTGTTCCCTCATGATTCAAATGAACTCAACATATTATTATAGCAGTATAATGTATGGATCTTTTGCTGCGTGGCCAAAACTGGAACTGATGTCGCCTTTTCGCCGCTCTTTATCTTCACAAAAAAATCTCAGATGTTTAAAAACCGGCCAAGTACCTACGAGTCGTACTCACACGCACACAGGGTTCCGTAGCACCAAACAAAACAGCAAAACTAAATTTGATTTTCATAGTATGTTAATTAAAAACAAAGTTACTGCTGCAGTTTGATGAAAAAGTACATAACTCAAAAACTGAATCTTAAATCTTATTCAAACCAATTTTCTTTGAATTTTTTTTACGTTGTAAAATCCTACATTTTTTCAGAATTTTCCTCTTCTTACTTTAAAAATTAGAGGGGGACACACATTTTACTTTGGAAGTGTCTATCTTTCAAAAAATTGTCTTTTAGAAAAAATGATTTTACGAACCTCGATGTCAGTTTAAAGACCTATCTATAGACACCCCGCACGTATAGGTTTGATGTTTTTTTTTTAGTTTCAGTTCCATTTATGGAGAAATCATTAAGCGGTTTACAGAATACATCAATCTACCTGTGACATACAGACGGATAGATAGACAGACTTACAGACATGAAAAATCTATAAGGGTTCCGGTTTTTGCCATACGGCTACGGAACCTTAAAAAGGGGACGCTTCTCCTCACAATGACATTCGAGCGCGCACAGATCCTTGTACTTACGTCTCCGACTGTAGCTGTAGTGAAATATGAACGATTTTTTATGCTCTCGACCCATTGTTGCCGTCCTACTCCCACGCAAGCGAAGTCGCGAGCGCAGCGTATCATATGTTATGTTTATCAGTTTAGGTCAAAGTTTATTACATCCTAAATTAAACACAATCATGACACACGCTTCAGTGTGTACGTGCTTCTGTACATCAGTGATCTTTTAAGCATTTTATCATGTGGAAAATAATAATTTTATCTGCACTTTTAACCGTCATTGACGCAAAAGGAATAAAAAATGTGTACGGGGACTGGATGATGGTAGCCTTATACCCAGCTTCTACAAACGGAGCAGTGTGCATACGTTTCTCGTTCACCGAGAGTCCTGTAGGTGTCCAATGTATGTATGCAGATGGAAGAAAAGCGAATTCAGTTCAAGTTACGATGATGACAGAAACTGGAGAGCTACTGGAACGGTACTCGATGCCGATGATGGTAGTTGATACGCCTGCAGAAGTGATGCCGGCGTTGAACTTGGGATGCAAATGTGGGAATGAAGAGGTCAACGACCACGCTGTGGCAAGGTTGGTGGATGACAATTACTTCATCATGTACCACTACGTCCCCCCGCCTGCAGGAACTATAAGTACTGACACAAACCAGAATGCTGCGTACCTTTTTGCGAAGATTATTGTGTCGGAACCGAAGCTGTTTGAGGTTATGACAAAGATAGAAGATCTGAAAGAAAGAGAAGGCGCTGTTATGTGTGCGATAGAAAACTATAATGGACCTCAGTAATGGTCATGTAGTGACTTTATTGTGAACTATTTGCAGTGTGTACCGCCATGAACATTTACTGTACTTCTCATGTTACTTATATGTAATACGACATGTTGTGCGGCTGAGTGACTTACATTTGTTTAGCGACTTTGCAAAACTACATGAATAATAATACTTAATAATTATAATCGATTTAACAGTAACGTTTGTTTTACTTCTGATCCTTGGTTTAATATAAATGTTTCTCAAGTGCTTAATTTACAAAATTTAAATCTTACCATGACCTAAGTTTTAGAATTTCTTGTGGTAAGTACTCGAATGACGTTTACAGAGGGCGCTGTAAACGTCATTCGAGCTAACAATTCTACTGTTATGTCGTCTACGGAATGGTTGTCATAGAATTACATGGAAACCAGCAGTTTTGTTGCATTCTGTCATTGCAATTGAGTGATTTTGTCGCTACAGTTTGTTTCCCTTCACCTTGAAATTAATGATAGAAGTAATGGTGTTTTTAGTCTTCATAGAGCTTCATGAACAAGGAGTTAGTTCCTAATCTTGTGGTGTTGTGGTATCTGCTCCGATTACAAGCACTGTATATTGGAGGTATGCTAGAGAGCTACTGCGTCGTGGCCCGCAGCACCAATTGCCGTGACTATTGGTGGTTAGTGCTGCAAGCTCCCACTTGTGGTTCAGTCGATGGTTGAGACCAAGAGTGTGAGAGACGCCTCCTTCTATCCTCCTAGAAGGAGGCATCCATCGCTTTTCTGGTTAGTTGAAAAGAGCTGAGGCTAAAACCTCTGAGGGTGAAAGGATCTTACTTCACCCAAATTTTGCCAGTTATGTTTAAGTCCCATGTCCAGACACCGTAGCTGCTACTGAGAAATTCCTGATCGATAAATACAATAAAGTAAAGCCTGGGAATCGAACCCATGGCCTCAATCACAGCAGTCACGCTTGCGACCACTACACCAACGAGACAGTACTACGAGGCTCACACAATGATTTCAAGCCTCCAAAGGGTGAAGGTAATTTCATTAAAAAAACTGAATACCAGACACAGAAATCATTTTAATAAACGAATCATGGAATAAAAATGTTAACAAATACCTTTCACATTGTTCCTTATTTATAAATACCTCTATAATTTGGACATTTCAAGAGTTTCAGCAGAACATATAAAAGCCCCTCTTCTTCCACGCACATCTTCAATACCTGCTACATCGCTGTCTAATTTCATAAATGGCTCAACAGTCTTTGCGAAAAGTTGAATAAAGTTCTTATCCGACTCAGCATACGACAAGGGATATAGAGTCAAAGTAAAGTAGTTATTGTCAACCAATCTGGCAACACCACGGGTAGTAAATTCTTCGACACCACAACTGCAATTGACGTTCAGGGCGGGTGTTGCTTCGGCAGGTGAATCAACAACCAGAATTCGCATTTTTCTACCTCCGGACGGTGGATTCTTGTTTTTAGCTGGATAGGTTTTAACCAGGACTAGAGTAGCATTTCTTCCATCATCACATGAACAGGGCACGTCTTCTGGATATTTAGCGAACAAGGAGCGATAACATCCTAATTGATATGATGTGGAAGATGGAAACTCAGCCACTTGTATCCAGTCTCCGTAGAAACTTTGAATGTCTGTTGCCTCAACAAGAATTAATATACAAGATATAGTTATTAATTTCCACATCGTGAGATGTTATACCGACGTTCTAAAGTACTTTGGTGAAGAACGAGAAACGAAAGGAAAAAAATATAGTGATAGCGTTTGTAATGGCGGATAACAACTGACAACCTTTGGCATGTGCACTTGCAGATAAACCTAATGTTTTCATACTATCATGCTGTTTTTGTCCAAGCACTGGAAAGTTTTAGTGTTTATAATTGTAATAATTAGATGTAGGTATATTGAGTGTAGATTACCCATTAAGTTCGGATACAATTAAGCGTTTCAACCGTCTTCTTCACGACATTTTACATTTTGTCTGGCTTCTTGTTCACTTAGTTAACGCACAGATTGAATGTTATTATGTTACTATTACTTCCCTATATTTTCAGGTAGAACTTTTATAACATTGATATTGCTAGTAAAAATAAACAATACGAAAAAGTCCTAGAGCGGAGGCCGCGGATCGGCAGCTTAGGAGAGACCTATCGTCAGTGCTTGACCGTGAAGTTGATCATATATTTCTCGGGTACACAGCTTCGACCAGGCCTTGTCTTTCAGTTTATCAATATTTGTAATGTCTTCCTCTAATTGTGTAGTGCTAGGCAACTCCCTTGCCATCAAGAAAACAATCGTATCATTCGTGTTCGTCGTCACGTATCCAAGTATATAGTTCGCGTTCACAATTTCGATAACACTACGATCACTGAAAGTAGTACTTGCATAATTGCAGGACACGTTCACGAGAGGCAGATCACCCAATTCGTCAACAACTATAACAGGTACTGATAGTGCTACTGGTTTAATGGTTACAAAGCTTGGCTGGGGTGGAGCTTCACGTTCTAGGAGCCTCACTACCACTAGTGTACAGTGTCTTTCGTCTGAACAGGAACAATCAATGTTTCGTGGGTCTTCAGAAAAAGTAATGCCTCCGCATGCGGGTTCTGTTATAATATCATTTGGATACACCAACACGAACGAGTAATTTCCGTAGATATCGTCAAGAGTAGCTCCTTGAACAACACATAACAGCGCTGATAGAATTATTACTTTCCACATTTTGAACACTTGTCTACTACTAGCGATGAAACTCCATGCACTAAACACTATTAGGATGTGGAACATTTACGCGTGTATGAGCACTGAGTGACCACTTAACCTTTGCCACTGCAATTGCCGATTTAATGATGTGAGAAACCAGATCTTCATTTTCCTTTTGAGCTACAATGAAAATGAACCAAATAAAAAGGTAGAAGGTTATGGAAATAATGAGAGACGATGAGAAGAAGAGCCCGACCGCAAGGACTATCAATGGCGTTTGAAAACCGCTTAATATTTATGAGTATGTGGGACATTTCCACGTCAACACTGACTAACCATTTAACCTTTGCCACTGCAATTATCGATTTTAATGTAATGACACAGAAGGAAATGGAATTCACGGCAATCAAAAAGATAAGGTATGTAAACATTCAAACTCACACAAACTCAAAGCATTTATTTCAATCAGACCATAACAGGCAAATTGAATGTCAGAAAAATAAAGAAGGGGAAGCTACAGTCCCAGACACAAGGCATAATAACTTGTGAAAGTACCGTAGTTGCCCATTCCAAAGCGTATATCTCTATGGAGATGAATGGGCAAGAAACTCTATGGACACACTTTTCAATCAAATATTATCGCGATAGTAACTGTTTGACTGTAAATTTTACTTCGTTCAAAGGAATTGAGAGAAACAAGCAAACATGTATGTCTTTGAACGGGTTAATCGTCACCTTTATATATTCCATACCTTCTCAAGTAAAGCTTCACACGCAAAAATAATATGGCGCAAATTGAAAACGGTCTCCGTTGGACGAACGCCGAATTTCTAACAAGTCGGCAATTTATTTTTCAATCGATCCCCCTCTGTTGCAAAACGCGGCGTTGCGGCCAAAAAGGTGAACGTTTCGGCTATTGATGCGGCTCTTTTTTATTTTTATATACACAGCTCTGGTTTCAATTTCGGGGAATTTCAGAAACGAAAAATTCGTGTGTGAACGTTACTAATTTAGTGCATGTATCTGTATATGTTTTTTTGCGCTCCGATGATCTTTGTGAATTGGGATTAGATTGCGGAAGTCATAAATGTGGGTTTGTTTTTAGTTTGTTTGTGCAGGTTAGTTGAACGAATTCAACGCACAAAAACGGGGATTTCCCCATACACACTGATACATTTTTAAAACTGATTTTCTGCTATTGTGTAGATTGTTATTGTATTGTTACGAAAATAGTCTTTTCGAACCCAAATTTTTATGAAGACTGCCTCGTTGGTCTAGTGGTCACAAGTTGACTGCTGAGCATGAGATCCAGGGTTCGATTCCCAGGTCGGGCAAAGTGTTATTGGGTTTTTCCATCAGGAATTTCTCAGTAGCAGCCACGGAATCTGGAATTGCACCCGGTTCATGGCAATAGGCTCCCCATACATGGCTCCCTATTACATGCGACTTGAACATAACTGGCGACATGTGGGTGTACTATTAGGTTCACCTGTACCTTACCCATCGGGGATTACAGGCGTGATGTTATACTATTATGAAATAGGACTTATACACCCTTAATCCACGAGAAAATTTCTTTGAATTTCTTTCTTACAACAACAACAACTACATTAGTGGAAAATCCATTACGTAAACTATTCTAAATAAAACTAGTTATTTATAGTCTTTCCGATTCGCAGCACTCAGACAAAAACATACAAAGACGTGTTATTTACTATTACGTCACAAAACCAGTAATCGTCGCAATATCGATGATCACACTGTTAAGGAAAATGTAGTAAGGAAAATGTTGAGTATGTATGGAGATGGCTAAACGAGTAGAGGAAGACCAAAGAAGCGATGGATGGATGGATGGATGTGTGAATGATGATATGGCTAGAAAGGAGGTGACTTCCGAGATGAATCACACTAATATTATAAAGGCGAAAGTTTGTACCTATGTGTGAGTGTATGTGTGTATGTTTGTTCCTCTTTCACGCTCAAACGGCTTAACATATTTGAATGAAATTTGGTATCAAGATAGCTTATATTCTGGTTTAATACATAGGCTACATTTGATCCCGTAAAAATGCAGTGTTCCCGTGGGATGATCAAATAACTCAAATATGGCTTTAATCCAATACGCACAAACGGCTTAACAGATTTGAATAAAATTTGGTATCAGGATACCTTATATTCTGACCTCACAATAATATATACTTCCATACTAATATTATAAATGCGAAAGTAACTCTGTTTGTTTGTCTGTTTGCTACCTTTTCACGACTAAACGTCTGATCGGATCGTAATGGAATTTGGCAAGGAGATAGATTTCAACCTGGAGAAGGATATATATGTTTTTTATTATCACGCTAACAACTTAGTGGGGTGAGCAATAATGCATTATGTCCATATTCCTCAACTGTTTGCCAACTGACAACTGTCATGACATGCATTAGAATAGAACAGCTATTTAAGACCGTTTGTTACCGAAGTAAGTAGCCCGGCGGGTGACAGCGACCGCCCTGTGAACAGTGGTTCGCAAGTTCGAGCCTCAGCTAAAATGTTCTCTTTTTGTATTTTTTTTAATGCTGAAAGGTTTCAAAAATAATAACCATGGTTGGCAAATTCGATCTCCAGCCGGTTTTCACTTATTTTAAATAGGAATATATGTTTTTTTTTTTTAGGCTTAATATTTTTAAACATAGGCACTTTTAGTTTTTTTTTACCATTCAAACGATGTTTCATTGTAATCGGTGCTCTCTATCAAAAGATATATGAATTTAAAGTATTCAAGAAGAACTTATCATCATTTACTACACCTCATCATGTAAGATACATGCAACGACATCTATTGAACCAAAATGGTACTATAATGAATAAAAATGTGCTCAAAAGATAATTTTTAAATTGACCTTTTTAAAAAGTTATGATAACAACGGTACTCCAGATTAGTCTACATGACGCCGCTTTGAAAATCTACATAGCCTATAGAGTGTGTGTTCGATCGTTTTCCATGCATTATATTTTAGCAGTTTGCTCAATAGATGGCGTTGTTCTTTTGACTCCATTTTCTGAATCGCGGTGTTAAGATTTTCCGTGATAGAATGACCCTCGCCGTGTCAACTATTAGAAGTGCGGTTTTCTAACATGCGAAATCAGAGGAGGAGGTTCGTATTTCGACGGGTATATTTTTTTTTATGTATGACCATGCACACCTTTTTACAGAGCAGTCCGCTGGTCCGATTTGCATGATTCTTTTTTAATGAAAAGCTTATATCCTCAAAGTTGGTCCCATTTAAAATGAAAAAATCGTGTTTAGGCTAATTTCATGCTCCTTGATGAGAACTTTAGACTTAGCTGGAGTATGACTATCATCGAAGGTCTGTCGATGGAGACGGAAGGCAGTCGCAAGAGGTCCTGAAGAGTTTACAGCATCTATAACGTGTTTGGGCTCATTTCATGCATCTTGATGAGAACTTTAGACCTAGCTGGAGTACGACTGTCATCGAAGGTCTGACGATGGCGACGGAAGACAGTTGCAAGAGGTCCGCAACAGTTTACAGCAGCTTTATCATGTCTCCGCTCATTTCATGCACCTTGATGAGAACTTTAGAGTGTCTAAGGATGAAGACGTAAGGCTGCCGAGGGAAACCCTGATTTGGAAAAGCATAAGTAGAATGTTTTAGCGATTAATACAAATATTTCCAAGAAATAAAATTGTTACCTCCTTTAATCTATACTAATATTAAGCTGCAGAGTTTGTTTGGTTGGTTGAACGCGCTAATTTTCAGGAACTACGGGTTCGAATTGAAAAATTCTTTTAGCGTTGGAAAGTAAATTTTTCGAGAAAGGTTGATATAACATCACGCTACAACCAATAGCAGCGGAGCATCAATGAAAAATGTTGCAAAAACGGGGAAAATTTATTCCTTTTGAGAGCTTCCGGAGCATGCGCTGCGTAAACGGTTAAAGTTACGCAACAATCATGACTGTATGACGGAATTGTTCCTCTCAAAAAGTTCTAGAAAAAAATTCCGTGATAGCATAATTATGTCTGTTTTTATTGTTGACTCACTATAACCTTTTTTATGGTAATGAAATTTGTTCCAAGATAATGCATTATTTGCGAATCGAGAAGAAAATCGGTCCAGCCGTTTCGGAAATTAGACGGAACAAAACATACAAACAAAAAATAAAAAATCGCTGTCAGTAAAAAGCTGTTATTTTGAAATTACAGCAGACACTTCAATTTTATTTATTTGTTACTTTGCGAAATTTATAGGACCTGATTCTGGAAAAACCCCGGATGAAGTTTTTGAATAAATTCGCACTTTTAATGCTGCAGTTTCACAATTAAACGAAATTCTTTGCGTCGTTAATGCAGTTTCATTAGAAATTTCATCGAAATACTTTGGAATGCGATTATTAAAGTATACGTCCTAGGATTTTCACCAAAAACCTTAGTTTTCTGTTGTTCTACGACATAATTAACGCGTGTTCTATCTAAAAATAAATATCATTTTAAAACTAGTACAGTTGTTTTTAAATCTGACTTTTATCAACTAAAAAGTCAAGGGTTAACTAACACTCAGCGGCTATAAAATCTAGTTCACATTCTAATAATTCATCAGTGCTACGCTGACTGTATCGTCCGTTTCCAACGAGGTAATCATCCCAGTATTCAACATGTTGAAAATAGTTCTCCTATCAGCGTTCCTGAGTGTCTGCCTAGCAGCTAACATAAGCGACCTCTATGGAACCTTCACATCAGTTGTGGCGTTTACAAAGTCACCGTCACCTATTTGCGTAAAGTACACCTTCGCTGAAGATCCAAGTAAAGTTCAGTGTACTTGCTCAGACGGAACTAAAACTACACTTGTGGAAATAAAAATACTAGAACGCCTGGAACCGTCGCAGGCTGCAATTCCTCCCGTTACTACTATATCAGGACCTATAATAGCGGTTGACAAATTGGATGACCTGGCACAGCTCATGAACGTCACATGCGATTGTGCTGGAAAGGCATTCGATTCTCGAGGTGCTATCAAAACTGTAAACGAAGACTATATCCTGGCCTTCGTAGCGAATGGACCAAGAGCTGCAGTTGCTAATCAAGATTATTTGCTGGCGCGGAACCTGCCCACTGCTGCTGAATTGGAGGCTGCCGCGACAAGTATAGATGAAGTTAAAGATAGGAGCCGAACAGTGTTGTGTAATCAAGAAATATACGAGCAACTGCGTCCGAAGAATTAAGTGCTCGTTATCTTCTTGCCTTTGTCCTATGTAACTTGGAGTCGATGCAGCACGTTTTCTTCTTTCATTCTCCCCTGACAACCGTCACGTTTACTCCTTTTTCTTTCATATTATTCGCCGCACAATCTGTTCGTCTTTTGTTTGGTGTTTATCTTCCTCTCCATCAATCATCATCAGTGACATGTGTATCATCCTTTCATCCGTCCTTCGAAGAACTAATTGTTACATTAAAAAAATGTAAAACTTTTAGTAAACTCTTTTAAAAATGCTTGTTGGTATTTATTTTGTCATTTTTCTTATATTTTTGAGATATTTAAAATAAATAAAATAAAAATAGTAGTCTGCTTGAGTCGGGAGCAAACTACCAGTGGCCTAACCACTGACTGCTACTGAGGTAGGAACCTCCTCACAATGCAAGCCGTGTCGAGGAGCACTGCCTTCTGAATCAGGCCATTGGCTGTTACAAATAGCCAACCTCACATTCCACATGTCGCCAACCTCGTGCGTCAAGTTGTGATATTTCTCTTTCTGAGCGCTGCTCGGTCTATCACGACTAGCCCAGGCTTATTTACCGAAAATCGTAATATCTGTAATGATAGACCTATGTCAGTGTAAGGTTAGATGTTCTTTCTCGAGAACTGTATCGGGCACATATTTCTAATGCGGTACCTCAGAATTCACAAGTTTATATTTCAAAGGCGAATGATGCCTTTGTTGTTTTGATATTACGTGGTTGCCGTTGTGTAACATGACCCAATGTTATGGTGGTTGGCAGAAACATTACATAGTCTGTACAAAGTTTTCTTTTATCTGTCTTAATACCATTGCACACGTCCAGTCCTTTTACTGTGATTTCACTTCTCAAACTTTCGACTTAACACGCGTCATAATAAGGTTGCTGTTTTATTGATGCCGTTTGGAGTTGATACACCAGGATCCGAGTGTCAACCAAGTGTTTCGGGACATCGCCAAGCGGTTGGTCGACTCTTCTCGTGACCCGAGGGGCTGGCCTATTTTTTGGCCAAAGAATCGGCATTGCCATCAAACGTGGTAATGCTACCAGTCTTCTGCGCACTTACCGCATCGACTGCTATGAGGATGAAACACGGGGTTAATCCTTGTTTACATCATCAACATTTGTGTCTTAGAGGTCTACCTGAGATTAGCAAAAATGGTCTATGCACCGACAGCGGTCATCTACCGACACAGGTAGATGACCGATATCTTTTTGTATTTTTATTTTAATAATATTTTTGGTAAGTTGTAATTTTTTGCAACTTTTTTTAACTTGACGCAATACATAAATAAATAAAATAACAAGTTCAATAAGAATAAATATTTTAATTTACATAGATATTTGAAGTAGGTATAAACAATCTTATTTAATTTGCTAATGCATATTTATTTAATAGCACTAGTACCTGTTTGTGTTCATATTCTTAAAGTTCAGTTCCACTCAAGAAGTCGGTAAAGTAACTTGTGTGTTTTAAAATGAATTATGTATTTGTTTTTCTGTGTGTCGCCGTGTGTATTGGCACAGTGTATAGTGCGGTAGGCATTCAACTACCAGTTGAAAAACCTCTGGAAATGGGTAAGCTTATTATTAGATTTTAAGTTCGATGAATTTGTTTCTGAAATGTATTGAAAAGCAGTCTGTTTGCATTACAATATTTCTCTGCACACAAAAAAAATACATCAAGAAGTACAAATGGTGTAAAAAGACCCTTAATGAAGCCGAAAGGTACTTGTTCTCTCCGCTATTGTGATCATTTTTGACCATACCTGGGAACCTTCTAGTTACGGAGTTCTTGGGGGTCAAAGTTCCAACTTTTTCACAAGTTTTTTTTTTAAATACAAATTTTTAATATTATAAATTTACTTTAAATACCTCCATGACCCGTTTTCTATTCAATGCATCCATAAGCACAATGTTTTGAATGCGTTTCATTGAGTTTTACCGTAAAAGGTTATTTTTCACCCCAAAAAAAAAGTCGTTTTCCAGCAATAATTTTTGTGTAGGGGTATACGGGGTGTAAACAGACCCTTCACGAAGCCGATAACCAAGCATTCTGTACATCAAACTTAGTAACCCTACACAAAAATTATTGCTGGGAAACGACTTTTTTTTTTGGGGGAAAAATGACGTTTTACGATAAAACTCAATGTTACGCACTCAAAACTTAGTGCTGATGGATGCTTTGAATAGTAAACGGGCCAAGGAGTTAATTAAAGTAAAGTTAAAAACTTTAAAATCGGTTTAAAAAAAAAAATCTTGTGAATAAATTGGAACTTTGACCTCCAATATCTCCGTAACTAGAAGGTTCCCAGGTATTGTCTAGAAGAAAAAAATGATCTCAATGATGCGCAGAATATGTGGTTTTCGTTTTCGTTAAGGGTCTTTTTACACCCTTTATATATATTAGTTTGATGAACAGAATGCTTGGTTAACGGCTGAGTGGAGGGTCTGTTAACACCCTGTATATTATTAATAGCTGTTGCCCGTGACCTTCGTCCGCGTGAACTTATTATAAAAATATTACTTCCCTTTTTGAATCTGATTTTGTTAAAAATTTCATGGAATCCTTATTGGATTTTTTTTTCACGGAACCCTTATCTTTTTTTTCTAAAATAAAAGTAGCCTAAGTTACTCCTTAGAAATCAGCTATCTGCCAGCAAAAAACCTGTCAAAATCGGTCTAGCCGTTTCGGAAATTAGTCGGAACAAACAGACGGACAGACAGACAAATAATAAAAACTTACTTTGAAAGAACAGAAATAAATAAAAAGTATTTATTATGGCTCGTTTACATGCTTGCCGAGGCTTGCCAAACGTCCACAAGCTCCAAGTCTTTACAAACGCTTGGATGCCATTTACACGCTTGCGAGTGCGTTAGTGTGTTCCGGACAGGCAAGCATGGCAGACGCAGACGTTGAAGTTGGTCGGCTATTGCTTTTGGTTTGACATATTTTTATTCAAAATATAAACAAAACTCAAAAAAAAAACTCAAAGCATTTATTTCAATTAGAAAAGAAAGCGAAAGCAAAAACAAAGGAAGCGAAAAACCGTAAAGCGGTTTACCGAATACATGATCGACCTACCAAGTTTCAACTGTGTAGTCCTAATAGTTTCGGAATAAAGTGAATGTGACATACAGACAGACATGACGAATCTAAAAGGGTTGGTTCCTTTTCTTGTCATTCGGCTAGGGAACCCTAAAAAGTAAACATAGAAGGAAAAAAAATTGAGTAAAAAGTTGTTATTTTGAAATTACAAACATACGTATCAATTTTATTTATTTGTTTATAATAATTTGGAACTTTGCGGAATTTCTATGACCTGAATCTGGAAAAACCCCCGGATTAAGATTATGAATAAACGTCGGGTACTTGCGTAAGACATTCTTATAATAATACTAGTATTTTACATGAAGCGACTGCCTATCTGACCTCCATAACCCATACTAAGGGGTATCGTAGTACTAAGTAATACGATACCCTTTGGTAAGAATGCTGCATTTTCATAAGTAAACAAAATTCATTGCGTTGTTGTTAATGCTGTTTCATAAGGAATTTCATCGAAATACTTTAGAATGCGATTTTAAAGTGTTTAAACGATTGGTCATATGAAAAAGTCCTAGGGTTTTTACCAAGAACAGATTTTTCAGGTGTTCTACGACATAATTTACACGTTACCTGTCTAAAAAAATAAATAACGGTTTCAAACTAACACAGCTGTTGTTTTCAAATCTGACTTTTATCATCTAAAAAGTCAAGGGTTAACTAACGCTCAGCGGCTATAAAATCTAGCCCACACCTTATAATTGATCAGTGTGACATTGACTATACCGTCCGTTTCAAACGAGTTCAGTGAGAGAGAGTCCAGTGTTCAACATGTTGAAAATAGTTCTCCTATCAGCGTTCCTGAGTGTCTGCCTAGCAGCTAACATCAGCGACCTCTATGGAACCTTCACATCAGTTGTGGCATTTACAAAGTCACCGTCACCCATTTGCGTAAAGTACACCTTCGCTGAAGATCCAAGTAAAGTTCAGTGTACTTGCTCAGACGGAACTAAAACTACACTTGTGCAAGTAAAAGTACTAGAACACCTGGAACCGTCGCAGCCTGCAATTCCTCCCATTACAATATCAGTACCAGTACTAGCGGTTGACAAATTGGATGACCTGGCACTGCTCACGAGCGTCACATGCGATTGTGCTGGCAAGGCATTCGATTCTCGAGGTGCTATCAAAATTGTAAACGAAGACTATATCCTGGCCTACGTAGCGAATGGACCAAGAGCTGAAGTTGCTAATCAGGATTATTTGCTGGCGCGGAATCTGCCCACTGCTGCTGAATTGGAGGCTGCCATGACAAGTATGGCTGAAGTAAAAGATAGGAGCCGAACAGTGTTGTGTAATCAAGAAATATATGAGCAACTGCGTCCGAAGAATTAACTTGGGGTCGGTGCAGCACATTTTCTTTGTCATTCTCCCTTGACAACCGTTACGTTATCATTTACTCCTTTTTCTTTTATATTATTCGTCACACAATCTAATCATCTTTTCTTTGGTGTTTCTCTTCCTCTCCATCGATGATCATTTGTATTCATCACTCTTCTAGTGACATGTGTTTCAGCCTTTCATCCCTCCTCCGAAGAATTAATTGTTATATTTAAAAAATGTAAAACTTGTAGTAAACTCTCTTAAAAATACCAGTTTTTTTTTTATTCATTCCTGTTATATTTTTTAGATATTGAAAATAAATAAAACAAAAAATAGAAGTCCGCTGGTGGCAGGAGCAGGCTACTGGTGGTTAAGGCTGCAGAGTTAGGAACATCCTCACAATACAAGCCGTATCAAGGAGCATTGCCTTCTGAATCAGGCCATTGGCTGTAACGACAGCCGACCTCACATTCCACATGTCGACACTCCGGGACACACTTTCGGGACATTGCCAAATGGTTGGTCAACTCTTCTCGAAACCAGAGGGGCTGGCCTATTTCTTGGGCTTACCCCATCGACAGCGAAGAGGGCGAATTGTTTGCCCTTCTTTTTTGCTTTTGATACATGTATAATATATTCTAACTTAATGGTAAATAACCTTTCACACTAGCACTTGTTGTTATCGTGTTACATTCTAATCACATCTATCTGACATCCTGATAATTCCCGGAGCAAAATTTGACGTGGCTACATCGCTCGTTTCTAACGAGGTAATCAGTACAGAGTTCAGAATGTGGAAACTAATTTTCCTATCAGCTTTACCGAGATATTAACTACATTTATGGAAACCACTCGGGTGTTATGTGGTATCCAAATACATCCAAAACCATTTGCGATCCAGGTCAAATTCAGTGTACTTGCTCAGAACGCAATAATAGTGCACTTGTGCATATAATACTTCCATTCTAACATATCACGCCGTTGCTGATAGCACGAGTAAGTGATTTGCGACCTGTGTGTGATTATGATGGCCTGTACTAGCGGTAAACAAATTGAATGACCTGTTGTTACTCGCAAACGTCACATGCGGTTGTGCTGCCAAGGAGTGTGTGTGAGTGTCGAGTTGTTGTCAAAACTGTGAACGAAAACTATATCATAGTATACGTAAGGAATGGACCAAAATATGAAAACGGTAGGGGTCAAGATTATTTGAAAGAAAGAAAGAAAGAAAGAAAAAAATATTTATTTGTCGCAGGGACATGACGTGCATCACACAAAATAACAAAAAAAAAATACAATAAACATAGGTAGGTACAACGCATATCAAATATTTATAATTTGAACAGGACGGGGCAAAAAAAAAAAAGAAATACGTTAACATCTTGCACGTCGTGACTGCGACAAGCAGGTTACCAGTGTTACCACTCAGCATGATGCTGTACTATTTGCTGGCACGGAGTTTACCTAGTACTGCTGAATTGGAGGTTGACATAACACGCATAGATGAAATAAAACATAGGCAAGGAACAGCGATGTGTACCGGAGAAATATACGAGCAATGCGCGTCTGAAGAACTAATTGCTCGTTATCTTCCTGCCCTTGTCCTATGTTACTTGGGGTCGGCGCAGCACATTTTGTTCTTCCATTTCTCCCTGTGTCAACCTTCAAGCTATCATTTACTCCTTTTTCTTTCATATTATTCCTCACATAATGCATTTATCTTTTCTTTGTGTTTCCCTCCCTCTCTATCGATCTTCATTTGTATTGCAACTAACACGACTTTTGCTAAACGCTAGGTATGCTTTTTGAGTTAATTACTTGTATGGGTGACTATAAAGTCACCTACACTGGCATGGCTTGGCTGGTATGTCCATAGGGGCATCGAGTAAAGGAAGTTTACATTTAATCTGCATACGCTTAGAGTTATCTTACGTAAATATAATAATGATGATATTTATCAGTGACAGTTTCAATGAAAGTCACTCTGAATCGAGAGAAGTTCCATTCTAAGAGTTATTCTGCTTGATAAGATGTATTCATTGGTATATTCTCTTAACGCCATTGGACGCTGGGCTAAACCCATCCTAGTTTACATTTGTAGTTGGAATGTAGGGGAGAACATGATTTTCAACAACAGTGTAATTGGAATTTATTTAATTATTAATCCTGACTACGGAATTCTCTACTGTGCGTGTCCCGAACCGCTCTTGACCGTTTACTGTCACAATATTTCTGCTTACTACTACTTACTTAAGGTTACCAACCTCTTCACAGTTACACTTATTGTTAATCGTGGTATATTTTTATCAACAAGAAGTCAGGGGCCATAACATTTGCCCCACACCCTGATAATTTCTCAGTGCAAAATTGTCACCAGGCTACATCGCTCGTTTCCAACAAAGTAATAAGTCTAGTGTTCAAAATGTGGAAAGTTATCCTTCTGTCAGCGTTCTTGGGTGTCTACCATGCAGCCAACATTAACGACATCTATGGGAACTACACAGCGGTTATGGTGTATCCAAATATTTCGATGCCCATTTGCGTGAAAATAGTCCTTGCTGAAGATCCACGGCATATTCAGTGTTCTTGTTCAGACGGAAATAATAGCACACTTGTGGAAATACAAATAATAGAACGCATCGCCCCCTTACGGTTTATAAGTGAACCCGCTGCAGTATCAGGGCCTATACTAGCGGTTGACAAAGTGGATAATCTGCTTTTGCTTATGAACGTCACATGCGACTGTGCTGGCCAGGAATTCAATTTTCGAGGTGTTGTCAAAACTGTGAATGAAAACTATACCCTAGCATATGTAAGGAACGGGCCAAGAAGTGCTAGAGCTAGGGATTCAGATTTCTTGTTGGCGCGGAGTTTACCCAGTGCTGTTGAATTGGAGGCTGATGTTACAAGTATAAATGAGCTGAAACATAGGAGAGGATCAGTGATGTGCACCCGAGAAATATATGAGCAAATGCGTCCGATAAATTAGTATTAATTAGTAGTAATTGGTGTTCTGAAGTACAACATTGTTTTAATAAACTATTTTAAATTTACCTAATTTTTATTGTTATTATTGACATTATCCAATGTCATGGTGATAGGCAGAAACCTTTCACATTAAATACAATTTTTTCTACACCCTACGGTTGTGATGTGGGTTACTCTGTCACGTCCTAAGGCACAGCTAGGAACTGGTGCAAAGGTCTTTAGAAATATGAGGACCTGGGCGGAAAGCTATTACAGATTCATTATCATCTTCCTGCCCTTGTCCCATGTTACTTGGGGTCGGCGCAACACGTCTTTTTCTTCTATTCTCCTTTGTCAACTGACTCGCTATCATTTACTCCTTTTTCTTTCATATCATTCCTCACACAATCCATCCGTCGTTTCCTTGGTCTTC
This sequence comes from Noctua pronuba, assembly GCA_905220335.1. Lineage (NCBI taxonomy): Eukaryota > Metazoa > Arthropoda > Insecta > Lepidoptera > Noctuidae > Noctua > Noctua pronuba. Next base: position 16,361,197 of record LR999904.1, on the reverse strand, counting down.
CTCTCCCTCCATCAAAATTATATTTATCACTCTTTTAGTTACATTCAATTATTCGTCCCTCCTCATAACATGCCCATATCAAGACAAGCTATTACAGATTACTAAGTCCATTTATCTATCTGCCTATCACAAGACTGTGCGTTCAGAATCGACAAGCTAGCTAGTTGTCTCATCAGCCATGTAGCTACATGATTAGTTTACTTCTTTGTCATTCTCTGTATTACACAACTTTCCGAAAGCCCTGATGGGCTTGTCAGAGGTGTGCCTATATTATAGTACACACAGCGGCAAATCAAGCTGTACATTTCCAGTATAACATGGCCTCGCTTTGTATAGATTTCCCGTACAATGAGAGATCCGCCGATTGTCCGTCCGATTTGTTATTATTTGATTGGTCGCCACACTCTATATTGTGGAGCTTTTTCTAACTTGTTTAGGATAAGCTATATTTTGTTATCATCAAATTGTATTTTTTCAGAACACCAAGATGGTTGTTACATGCCTGACCTGAACAGAGTTTTGCCGTATAATAAGAAATTTTCACCTCAAGATGGAAAGAGTTGTCTTCAATACTTTTGTCGGAAGGACAACATTACTACTGTATTTAGGTAAGTTTAATCAATTTGATCTTTAAATCGTATGTTAACTAATGAAATTAGTATTTTTTACCAACATCAAAATATTAATAAATTTATTTGTTTTTTGTTCTCGTCGTTAATAGCGCGATTTAGAATTTTAAATGAATTCTTCATCTGTATCATAGATGGCGCTGTAAAAAAATACGTACTATGTTGCTGTAGTGCTGTTTGTAGTACTCCTACACCCATATGTGTGAAATCTTGGGATCTTATCGTCCAATCGTGACGTTGTTGGTATAACATTTTCACTTCCACTTACGTCTTTTCAGTTGCGGCGCCATCGGTGTTGGTGAAGGCTGTGCAATAGTTCCTGGCGACAAATTCCTTCCCTACCCTGACTGTTGCAACCGAGGAACGTGCAATGACATCGACCATAAATTTGTTGCTAGCTAAATATAAAGAAAGCTACCTTGTTAAGTTACTGTAATAATAATTAAATAATATCAGCCTATTATTGTCCCACTGCAGTGACAAAAAACCTCTTCTCATACTCAACTCAAACTCAAACTCAAAGCATTTATTTCAAATGGACCCGTGACAGGCACTTTTGCATAGTCAAAAATAAGCTACCTACAATCCAGCCATAGGCATAATAACTGTGAATGGACTGTAGTTGCCCATTCTAAAATAGTAGATCTTATGGAGAAGAATGGGCAAGAAACTCCATGGACACTCTCATACAGATAACTCACTAACATTAATCACCACACTTGTTTGAGCTGGACTGGATTCATGCCGGTTGATGGCAATAGGCTCGACCCCTAATACAATGAGACTTAAACACAACTAGCAAAATGTGGATGTTCTATTACGTACACCTCTGTCTAACCCTACAGGGCTTAAATGCGTGATGTCATGTATTATTTATGTTGTTCTTCACGACTTTAAAACCTAGCCTTGTGTTCCTCGACCAATATTAACCAAAAGGTAATGCTCGATTATTTTTAATTGGCTTTTATTTTGTATTGACTGATTTCTTATTTGTTTTGATAATTACTTAGGTACCGGACCTTCTTGTTGTTATGCTTATTATTTCTTAGTATCTATCTTGAAAGTAAATAAGATATCTAGCTTTTCAATTTCTTATTGACAACACACGTTGCTTATTACTTCGAGGCATCACACACAAGCATTTATTGTTACAACTGTTATGTACGAAGATTAACTCACGAGTACGTTTTAATAAAGCCTATAATAAATAAAATAATAAATAATAATTTATTTCAAAATTCGGATAACAGAAATCCATAGTGTTAGTAGCGTACCTTATGCGCACTCGGGAATAACATAGCTTTCCGTTAGCGAAAGAATTTTAGGAATCGGATCAGTAGTTCCGAAGATTACCCCCCACATGCAAACTTACAAACAAATGTTACCTTATTAGGATAGATTGCACTTTACAATGTTTTAATTTTCATGTTTAATTTCTGATAGCGCCATCTATGTAACTCCTGTGAAAGTTGGTTAGTTCGAAGTAGTTGGGACAGATGTCGCTACAGTACTCGTTTGAAATGAGTTTGATTAAAGTATTCAAAAAATGTTTGTATTTTATGTTTCGGTATGTGAATGTGTATCTTTAACATCTGCCGTCTAGATGGATGGCAACAACCAAGGTCACCACTGCTGGGACGCTGGCGAAAAAAAAAACACGTATGTTCGATATTTTTTTTTTTTCGGTCATACGTCTTGAACATGCTTTACTGAAATTACTTTGAGATGCTACACAGCAGCATTCGTATAGAAAAAGGCTACTGCTTGTTCTCAAGGAACAAACAAAGAGATTTACGTTACTTGACAGGCTTTGTTTTTAGAAATCCGCAACAAAAGGGTGAGAACAAACCTCTATTACCTTGAATATCAGGGGCATCTCCGATTCGTTGCTATCTCAAAGACAAACTGACACAGACGTGCCTTAATTATTCTGGCACCCATATTCTTCAAAACAGACCACAGGGAGCCAGATTGGCGACAGACATTGTTATACAGGACGTAAACGGACCCATCACAAAGCCAAACATTCTGTACATCAAACTAAGTAACACTGCGCAAAAATTATTTTTGAGAAACGACATTTTTTTTCGTGTGAAAAATCATCATTTAGGTACGGTATCGCACTCAAAACATTGTGCTGATGTGGAACTTTGACCTTAAATATCGCCCTAACTATGTAGAAGGTTCCCAGGTATGGTCCAGTACAAAAAATACAAGGAAAAATAAGTGCTTCTCGCCTTGTTTAAGGAATTCCTAGAGCAAGTCCTGTCCTTTCTCTATCCAGTAAATGAGCAGGTCTTCGGTCATCGTGTCGGATTCTCGTCCTATCCCATCGGACTATGAGAGTGAGAGAAGAGAGAGTGCAACCGTTTTTGCGTTGACACTTCTTCTGCAGTATAATATCTCCCGCGTCGAAGGCTAGCCTACTAAATGAACAGTGCTGGAATTTTGAAGCACGTTAAGCTGTTGGTCCTGGCTGTCATTGGTAGATCTTTGACAGTCATAATAGGTCCGAAAGTCTGATAACCAGTCTCACCAAGAGATAACGTATTACCCCTAACTGATTTGTGGAGGCCAGATAGGAAGTCGCTCCATGTTAAAGGTATTCAGCTGCATCCGGTTAGACTGGAAGTCGACCCCAACATAATTGGGAAAAGGCTAGGCAGATGATAATGACCGGGCCGGCCGGGACCGGGTGGAATTTTGAGATGGGTCAAGGAAGGTACCCTAATCGTTGCAACTACAGGAAAACTATCTTAAGAGACTATAGAAGACTTTTTGAGAAAGGTTGATCTGCCTTCACAGATTTTGGAAAAAGTGTAGGTACAAAAAGGGTAGGTAAAGTGTAGTTAGAAAGAAAGTGGCCAATTTCCAAAAAAAACTTTTTAGATGCCATTCATCCTGTTTCTTATAAGGATTTAGAAATGAATCGGACCAGCTGAGGTAAAAACATTTCCGGTACATTTCGTTGTAGAATGCAAATCATAATTATTCCTCAAAAAGTTATGGATTCCAGGACCTACAACAGTTAAGATCTATCCTTACTACACCATCTCAAAATTGTACTCCTTACAACTATTCAAACAAAATGAAAAATGGCGGTAACTGTGAACTGTCTCAGCCGAAAAAATATCTCATTATGTCCCTCGTTACCATACACCGTAAAGGAAACAATAAAAGGATTCTTCCCGGTAACGTTCAATAAACCCGCTAACTACCAGACGGTATTTTATGATTATTGCAAAGCCCGCAGTGGCCTCTTCTTACCCAAATTATGCCATTCGTTTTAATGCGTGCTCCAACAGCCAATCTTTACCCTGGCGTTTTTTAATTTTCCGTTCTATTCTAGGTTTGAGAGTCGATCTACTTCTGTTTTTTGTGTCAATGGGCTAGGTCCTCAAATTATGTCTAACCAGCTACTTGAACAGCTCTGTTATGTCGTTTATCTTATTCAGAGGGTTTAAACCACAGATATATAGAGTGACTGGTAATTAGTGACCGAAGAAGAAACATTTTTTTAAAACTTCAACAGCTGATAGGTCACAGGTGCGCGCGTGGGAATTTCTTACGGCTGTTGTGTGATTGTGATAAAAGTGTGTGTAAAAAAAAGGTTTTTTTGTGAAATTCGTTTGTTATCATGAGTACAATCACGTGTTTAAGTATCGGTCACTAATTACCAGTCACCCTATAGATACCTAGATTTCACAAGAGCGCCACTTTGCGTGCTCGGCTTTTAATTTCGTCCAGTGGCAGCGAAGCTAATTAAAAAAAAAAAACAACGTTACAACTCAAGGGCTTAATGCTGCTGCGGGACTGTTCGAAAGAGATACCGTGGCCCTGGAACACAAAGGGCAATGAAGGAACATGGATTGGTTTTAGTCAGTAAGAGTCTGACACTCCCTCCCACTCCACCCAGAGCGGGAGAAGTCATTTGATGATTTCTCATCCGTAAAAAAAAAAGGCCTTAATGCTAGAAATTGCCTTAATGCGAGAATGTCTATTTTGTATAGTAACTTGTTTGTATAGTAACTAAATAGTGCTTATGAAGTTATAGTAGGTAGTCAAAAAATGGCACGCTTGGTTTTCATATGGATCGTGATACTTGCGTTATCTAGGTATGTCCATATCTGTGGTCTAGACATATGCCAATGGCTTTTAAAAAAAGGGTAATGCCTTGGGTGGATAATATTTTTGTCATAAGAGGTAGAACCTGGTCGATTGCTACAAGCGTGGCGATAGGTACGAGAAAAGAAAATGCGTATCTTATGCAAAACTGAGAGTGGTCGGGCAGGCTGACGACGTTGATAAAGGTTGTAAATGACACACTTCTCATTGACACTGTGAAGACTGGAGACTGGGAACCTACTCAAAACTGAATCTTAATTCCAAACCTTAAATTTTAATTTTATTTATTTGGTAACATCAGAAGTAGCAGAAGGAGCTCGTGGCTAAATAATAACAGCCGCTCGGGTCGATCTTTAGGTTAAGCCGTGCTTGCCTAGGTTGGTCTGTCGATGGGTGACCACCCATTACTTACCGAGTTTCCTCCGTGCCTCGGAAAGCACGTTAAACCGTTGGTCCCGGCTCTCATTTGTAGATCTTTAACAGTCGTTAGGTAGTCAGTGGCCCAAAAAGTCTGACAACCAGTCTTACCAAGGGGTTTCGTATTACCCAGTACTAACTGGGTTGTTTAGGTCAGATTTGCAGTCGCTCCATGTAAACTACTGGTATTCAGCTGCATCTGGTTAGTCTGGAAGCCGACCCCAATATAGTTGGGAAAAGGCTAGGCAGATGATGATGGTAACATCAGAAGCATTTGAAATTAGAATTGACCTTTATATTCGCAAACCGATCATTTTCTCCCACTTTTTCTCAACGATCCTATCATGGCACCCTTGAGCATTATCTTTATTCGCAAAGTGTGACATTAAAGGTCACAGCACACATATCAACTCAGAAAGGGATCGGCATCGTATCGCCTTTCGCCTCGCCGTCAAACCGGCGTCAACCTAGCGTAAGCAAGCGAATCAGCAGCTCCGATACGTCGACTCGGCTACGGCTAGGCGACGCCGCGCTTATGGCGAACCATCTGCTGATTGAAAGAAAGAAAATGTGTGGCGGTTCGTATTTTGATACTTATATTTCTACTAGTGATGCAACGGAAGTGTCTTAGCGGAACCAGAAACGGAAACAGATGTCAAAAGTAAGTTTTAGCAGAAACGGAAACGGAAACGGATGCAGAAACGGAAGTGTAAATAATATGAAAAAAATTAATAAAGGATAGTGGGCAGAAATGTATGGGCAGCACACCCACGTCCGCCACAGCTTAGACTACTTTTGTTTGGAAGGTATCACAGCCATGTTTCTCTGTGCCAAAGCGCATCAAATTCTATTCCAGGGTTCTCTATTTATTTCGAGTCGAAACTTACCGATCATTATTGTAACAAACCTAACCTTTTTTTTACTTTTGGGGCACACCCACTTCCGCCACAGCTTAGACTACTTTTGTTTGGAAGGTATCACAGCCATGTTTCTCTGTGCCAAAGCGCATCAAATTCTGTCCCAGGGTTCTCTATTTATTTTGAGTTGATCATTATTGAAACAAACCTAACCTAAGCTTTTGTTTACTTTTGGGGCACACCCACGTCCGCTACAGCTTAGACTACTTTTGTTTGGAAAGTATTATAGCCATGTTTCTCTGTGCCAAAGCGCATCAAATTCTGTCCCAGGGTTCTCTATTTATTTGAAGTCGAAACTTACCGATCATTATTGAAACAAACTTAACCTAACCTAATCTTTTTTTACTTTTGGGGCACACCCACGTCCACCACAGCTTAGACTACTTTAACTACTACTTTTACTTTCTCTGTAACAATGAACTGTGTACAAGTTAAAGGAGCTATTTCTCTAGTTTACCCGTATCCCATTCTGTGCCCACAACTGTTTGACACTAAGTAAGTCACTCAGTACGTCCTGGCCAGGGTCCTATGTGTCAGGATGCGACACATATATATATCTATAGATCGTCGGCAGAGGGCGGACGACGCCCTCTTCCGGCCCCCCTAAATAGGTCCAGGGGCGATGGATTCAGGGACATCCGTCACCCCCCATCACACTAGACCCGAGACGGCGACGCGTAGTGTTCCACGCGTGCCTCTCCTAGATGTAAGCGGGCCGGCACTAGTCCGGGGCAGCGGAAGTCGCATTAGATCCCGCTGCCTCCCGGCGCAAGTGTGCGAGGGAACGCCGGTGTGATTTTAGTCAGTACGAGTCTGACAGACCCTTCCGCTCTCTCCATTGGGGATTTCCACGCCGTGGAAAAAAAAATGTTAAGGTTAGGTTTAGGTTAGGCTTAGGTTAGGTTAGGTTTGTTTCAATAATGCTCGGTAAGTTTCAACTTGAAATAAAAAGAGAACCCCGGGACAGAATTTGATGAGCTTTGGCACAGAGGAACATGGCTATGATACCTTTCAAATAAAAGTAGTCTAAGCTGTGGCGGACGTGGGTGTATTTTGTCCACTATAAATATAATTATTTATTAAGTATTAAATACACACCAAGCCTAGATTAGAAATAGATATATTAGAAATCTACAATAGAAAACAATATTGCAACTTAAAATTATTTTAATATTCAAGATTTAGTAGTGGTAAGTTATATTTTATGAAAAGTAATTTGGCCGCTTTTGCACCTAACAATCTGTTTCGGTGTTCTTCGTATATAAGACCAGCTCCGCTAAATAATTGCTCACTGGCGACGCTGCTGGGGGGTACCGACAAATATTGGCGCACTAATGGCAAAAGATTACGGTATTTGTGTGAATTTAATTTCCACCACACAAGATAAATATTACGCGCTTGCATTCACGAAAATGTATGTAAACAAACGCGTTGTGACAAGTGCCGAAAGGCCGTGCGCGGCTCGCTGGCTGACCCCTCATCCGCGCGCTCACCCGCTCAGCGACTCGCGCGCGCCTCGCGCCGCGTATGCGAAACTTTCAACTCTCAACCGTCGTAAACTTCCGTTTACATCTCCGTTATAAAAGTTGCGGAAGCAGAAGCAGAAACGGATGTTGAAAAGCGTGCGGAACTTCCGCACTTGCGGAAACAGAAACAGAGATCTGTTGCATCACTAATTTCTACCATCTTACCTAATTCAATAAAAGACGGGAGCAACACGATTGGAAGTTGACCTGTGAATGTCAGCACGTGTGGCAACAGTAGTGTGCGTAAGGGTGGACGAAGAGACGTAAGCTCGGGTACGGAGCGACGTAAGCGCGGGGACGATGAGCCGTAAGCGAGTTGAGCACGCACCGCACCGTGGTCCGCGATTACGTTACGATTCCGATTAGTGTGCGAGTAGGGAGTTTCATACAAAAAATACTGAACGGCTCGAGTTGATACGGTGCCGACCCCATTCCGAGTTGATATGTGTGCTGTGACCTTTAGACATACACGTCTTCATGTCTCCTTCCCTGAAAGATAAGATTTCCAGTCATTGTGACATCGGTATCGCCTGAAGGCACCTCTAACAATAACGTGTCATTTTTAAAGGATATCGTATGACAGAGATGGATTGCTGTCCTATCTGTAGTACAGTGTTACTCGATTTGTCATATTAGGGTAGAAAGTTTTTAGTTATCAATGGTATGCCCAAAAGGGATAAATTAATGGTTAATGCTTAAAACTGGTCTTGGTGGTAATATGATTGGAAATGCCAATTACTTTCTTTGGCTAAATAAGAAGAGGAAAGGCATACAAACGTATTCTCCTGTTTTCGCACTAGAAAAGAAAACTAGAGCTAATTTAGGGTGTAAGGGACAGCCCACCGCAAACTGATAAGGTGCAATCAGCACCTTAAATCTTGAATCATATTCCACCGGATTTTTTCTCAGGAAAATTTTCATTACTTTTAATCATTTTTTCAGTTACTATTCCTCTATTTCATTGTAAAATAACATCCTCCGTACGCTCTCCATTTATGCCAATAATACGGATAAAATAAAAAATAAAACAAAAATGTATGTTGAAATACTTTAACGACGCGTGAAATCAGCTGTTCACTTCCTGCCTAGCTTCAGAGTTCATCGAACTCGTCGTCGCGCTTGCCATTCACTACGTGCGTTTTGCCGCGGTAACGATACATTGTGTAAGAGGAAATAAAACAAATCAAATTTATTGGATACCCATATAACGTTCCTGAAGTAATTTCTTTAAACGGTTATCTTAGTATGATACTACTCTATGAAGAAAGTACCGGGAAACGATCAATAATACACAAAATGTTAGTTATTTGTCCAAAGTTATTTTATTGCCTTCAAAGTATGCTCCTTCAGAAACGATACACTTACACCAACGAATAATCCAGTCATCAAAACATTTTTTAAACGCTTTTTCCGGAATTGAGTGCAGTTCTTGCCGCGAATTCTCCTTTATTTCTTCTACCGAATGAAAACGGGTGCCACGAAGTGGTAATTTGAGTTTAGGAAAAAGAAAGAAGTCGGCTGGAGCCATATCAGGTGAATAAGGTGGTTGCTCGATGGTATTTGTTGAGTTTTTGGTCTAAAATTCTTTCACTATGATGGCCTTGTGCAAAGGCGCATTATCGTGCTGCAAAAATCCAAGAATTTTCTTTCCACAATTCTGGCCTTTTTCGTCGAATTTGTTTTCTTAAACGCCGCATAACGCTCAAATAATATTCTTTACTTACTGTTTGACCTTCTGGCAAGAATTCCGAGTGCACAACACTGCGATAGTCGAAGAAAACGGTCAACGACTTTGGCGTGGTTTTTTCGGTTTCGGTTCAGTTGGAAGGCGCCACTCGGCTGCTTGTTGACTAAGTTACTATCAAACTCGTAAACCCACGAGTCGTCACCAGTAACAATGCGTTTCATGAATGTTGGGTCGGAATTGACTCGTTCTAGCATGTCCTCAGCGACTCTAATGAGATTGAGTTTTTGGAGAAAAATCATGGCATTTGGGACTAGCCGAGCGGCAACATGTTTCATACTTAAGTTATTATTTAAAATGGTACGGATCGACTCGTGAGACTCAGAAAGTTCAGGAGCCATAAACAAATCGTCCATTCCCGATACTTTTTTTGACTGAATGTATACTGAATTCACGCCATCAGTCTGCGGAAGGCTGTTTCTAACAACCTGAATAATCTATATCCATATATACCATGCCTTTATGTTTCAGTTTTCCATTTTTTATTTTATTTTATTTAATAAAAATAAATGCATATTTGCTCTTTTTTGTCTTTCCAGGGAGAAAACAGGGGAATACGTTTGTGTGGGCTAAGCACCCCTAGCCTTTCCTGTTTAGTGTAGCTATTATTAAGCTTTAAGACATAATTAGACTGGTAGAAAATGCCGAGTCCGCCTTTGTACGTTTTTGTTTTACTCGTGCATGAAGTTTTATTTTAATACAGAAATAATAATGAATACATGTAGTGGTCCAAATTATAGCCATTAGCTAATAACGTTGTCGGTTTTCCTGGCAGGAATCAGGAACAGCGTAAATTTTACTAGCCTTATAACATGAGGCATAATATCCAGTTAACAATATGTGGAAATCCACCAAATTTTACAGGGAAAATTAAATGGCTGGCGCTACGTACACGTGCAGTAGGCGTGCACGGTGCACGGCCGTGGTAACCAAACTAGTAAAAGCTGACCTCTTATTCTATTGAAACTTCGAACAATGCTAGGCCAGCCAATGTCAAATTATATATGCCAAGGATAGACTATACGTACCTATATAACTTGTAACTGTTCGCAAAAGTCTCAGATTTCGGATTCAGTGACTCTTAAACTCTAGAATAAGACATTAAACTAAATCCAAGCACAACCACAGAAAACGGAGACTTAAAAAAAAGATTTAAATAAATGAATACATAGTTTCAGAATACAACTGCACCCAGAGGAGTAGAGAAAAAAAGAGATGCAAGATAACAATGATTTAATGAACGCGAAAAAGTTTAAGCATCCCAGTTTAAATGCCACCCGTGAGTGTACTGAGAGGACTTTGTTCGCGCTTTTTGTTCGACTTTGAAATGTGTGGACGCAGTGAGAGCGATAAGCGCGTGATTAGATGTAAGTTTAGGTACCTACATTTTTTTTTGTCACCTTTTATGTCCCGATCCTGGGCAAAGACCTTCTCCTGTATCCTTCCAGGTACTCTTCTCCTGTTAGTCTTCTCGAACCAGTCTTCGTGATGAGCGTCCAGATCATCTCGCCACCTCTTTTTAGGCCGGCCTCCGCCGTAATAAAACTCTTACATCATTTATTCACTGACACACATCAAAAAGATCCCGACACAAATTTAACACAGAGAAACGTATGTGTGTGTGTGTATGTTTGTGTAAGCATGAATTTTAACAAGTTTCTTATGTAATGCAAGGCGCCAAATGAGGGTAGTTCGTCGTCTTTGCTTGTTTGTAATGTAATTAATCTAAGTAGTTCTATGACTGACTGGTAGAGGACATGTAAGTTTACCACTGAACACGGAAAAGTAAAGAGGAAGATAGTTTCTTTGGGGGTGTAGAAAAATGTAAGACTAGAATCAAAGGATATAAAACATACAATGGGTTCTGTGCAAAAACTCAAAGCACTTATTTCAATGAGACCGTTACAGGCACTTTTGAAGGTCAACAATAAAAGGATGAAGCTATAGTCTCAGTCACAAGGTACTTGTGAAAGTACTGTAGTTGCCCATTCCAAAGCGTGGATCTCTATGGAGCAGAATGAGCAAGAAACTCCATGACACTCTCTAAATCAAAATATTTTTATAAGATCTTAGTAAAATCATTCATATTGAGATTTACATATGTATGTGAGAAAGAAGGTTACCGACGTAGCCCGAAGAATTTCCAAACTTAATTGGCAGTGGGCAGGCCACATTGCTCGCAGAACGGATGGCCGGTGGGGCCGAAAAGTTCTGGAGAGGCGACCGCGAACTGGAAGACGTTGCGTTGGATTGCCTCCCACTAGGTGGACTGATGACCTGGTGAAGGTTGCGGGGCTCAGCTGGATGCGAGTCGCACGGGACCGGTCAATGCCGTGACATTTGGGGCAGGTCTATGTCCAGCAGTGGACGTCTTTCGGCTGAAATGATCAATGTGAGAACGATGTAAAAAGACGTGCACATTAAGGGCGACCAGAGTAAAAGATTAAAGCAACACCAAAAATTAATAAAAAAATGCGGCAATATTACTATTTATGGAAACGTTTCCAAAGAGTTCCATAGAAAGAGATCGTGACGATGAAGGCGGTTTAGTATTTCAGATTCAACATTAAAATTGAGTTTGAGTCATCGTGCTGAAAGGATTAGTCAGCTAGACTCTGCATTACCTAGCTTAGCTGTCCAGGGTGCGCCGGACGTTTGGAATCACAGTACGATTTCTTATTAATGCCGCTCCTTTCATGCACCCCGTGTGGAGCCCCTCTGCAGGATATGTTCCAACTCCTGTCCTGCCCATCCTACACAACCATTTGCACCTATGAAGATTAATTTAATCGAAGCCAATGTTAGAGCTACGTAGCCACCTAGGCTACATACTGGTCTAACACAATTTGAGTTCATCAACACGTAAAGAAGAACATTAAAATAAACTAAACTAAGAAAAAAAAGTTGATTTATTTTTTTCCGTTTTCCCTTTCAGTTTTAGAAATTGTGACGATTTGAATGATTATTCGTACGGTAGTAAAACCTACAGGATTTTATTTCCCTTTTTTTTCGACAAGCCCAGAATGTTTAGTAGGTATCTAGATAGGCTCTCGTCCATCTAATCCATTTCCCTCATAACTGATGCCCTCTAGGCCCATAATATTCAACGTGACGTGATCATAAAAGAAAGGTCAGTATATAAAGTTTTTATCTACTCCAGTCGTAAAAAGCGATTGAGAGAGATGATCGTAAGCAACAGGCTACCGACTTTTGACGGCGTTACATACACTGCATGCAATGATGTAGAACGTTTTCTTGTCTCCCATTTGCAACATTTTAACTACCTACATCTTCTTCTTCTTAGCGTGTCGATGGAAATTTAAATGTGTCGGCCCAGAACTAATTTAGCGGGTGCAGCCATGAATTCGACACCTACAGTAGCGTCCAGTAATGAACGAATAACAGGTCACGCAGGACACGATGTTAAGGGCCTCATCGTTTGTGGAACAGCACCACATCTACACTCCAGGGCAGAGTCATTAATGAACCCCCACCTGAGCAGGTTTTCATTGCTGCGGCCAACCTGGGTCCGTTGTCTATTTAAAGATTCTCAGGTCAGCCATGGCAACTCATGTCCGGGTAGGAGATTTTGAGCAGGTGAAACGAATGGGTTAGGTAAGGATGCACTTCCTCGCCTTAGCTTTAGTCTTTCCGTAGACCGCTCGCCAGTGAGTTGGGCTTCAGCTTGAAAACCTGTTTTGGCTGTTCAGCCTTTGCGACACGGGGGTATTTAGGTGCAAAAGATGTCATGTGAGTGAAGCTTCTTTGGCTCCTTCGGTTGCCAGTGTTCTGCCACTTCTGGCTACTTTTTATTAACTACATCATCGCCGTAAAGTTGCCAGCCTATCAGTTTTTTTATCGGTTACATTTCGGAGAGTGTGCTTTAGAATTATTAGACAATCTACTTCTCCTATCCCCATTCTATCTTCGGACGAGCAGAGATAAGGAGAAGCGTCACCGTTATATGGTCAAACCTCTTTGCTTCCACACACACGGCTTTTCTGTTTCCCGATCATTATAATCTGGATTTCTTTAAAGTTAGAGTGAATCGGTTGCTTCTAGGCAATTGAGCTCCACTCTAGGCCGCATCCATCCGGCAGACCAATCGGTATACTCGAATAATTGTGTACATAAGTATCCGTCGATGTCCGCTGTCCTAGCCTGTCCTACAAGAATCTACGAAAAGTACGTGACTTTTCGTAGATTCTTGTACATGTTCATACAAAATAGTTCGCTTTTTTAGAATTTCATTTCAGTCACTTTTGCCAGTTGCACTATGCCCCATTCGTAACATCAGGCGATTTGACTAGCAGCGCGAATTGCATCACGCGGCACATGCGTTTGTCACTTGTTTCCTTCTCGTGACTATCAACACGTTGCAAGTTACGTCATGATGACTGCATTTGTTTTCTCCACAGTCGCTATAACAACACGCGTGTCGGTTTTAAGCGTGAATCACTCAGAATACGGGTGCGGGTCGGGTCGCATCCGCACACACAACGCGGTCGACAGCGGGTCGGGCGCGGCCTACTTGATAGTGGCAGCAGTCCCTACGGCGAATCAGCATTTTGTAAATATAAAACTGCATTTTTATAGTTTTTGTCTCCAGGCTCCTAAAAACAAGTCTGTTTACGAGTACATATTATAATCTTAAGTTTAAATCATAGTATGAAGATTATATCAGAGAGATCAGATACCTGTAGTACGACGCAATGCAACGACATTACACCAGCTCGCCCTAGCGCTGTCTGTGGTGGCCGGCGGCGGGTGCGGCTCCGGCGAGTCTCCTGACACGCGCCCGTCCTGCGCAAGCTCTCTGTATGATGTCGTCCATAAAAATACATGAAATTACACCCGATGTACTCCCGACCGGTCCCGCGCCCGACCCGCGACCACTTCCTGTGGGGGTTGCGCTGTAGATTATTGTTATTTCGGTGCGCATGAGCTCGTTTTTAGAAGCGCATGTACGCGCAACTTGTACGAGCGTTTACGCGCTAATAAGCGAGAGGCGCTTCCGCGGTGGTTTCAGCGACCACGCCGGAATAAGCACATGTACGCGCATTCGGTTATTTGTATTTGTAAGCGCGTAAGCCGATACGAGCCTATACGCGCAAAAAAAACGCACGTCTGAAACCGCTCTTAGCGAAAGGTTTATGAAGTTTGATTATAAATATAAATTAAATAGCTCAAACTAGATAAAAACGTGGGTACATATATATATATTAACTAACAAACAAGCATTCCAAAAAGCCACTCCAATGATTTAAAATATATTTTCCTATTCAATATTTGGATCGCCCACAGCGAAGCTCGACTCTATTTTTTACACAATGCGCTACGCAACGTAACAAAATATATTTTTCTAGAATAAATACCGGCTTACGTGGATATAAAAATACCTAAATAAAATTATTTTCATCAAAGGCTTGCAGTTTTCCAGTAAAAGTTTAAAGTTTTTACCTGTTACAGTGACTACGAGTGTTTTAGTAGACATGGATTGCATAAAATACGCCACTGAGGCCTGTTTTCGCGAACACTAGGCGACTCTTAAATAAATGCCTGAATGAAAGCTCATTGTTTTATTTTCGACGTCTGGTTCAGCGTCGAAGACTCACATTCAAATAGTGCAAAAATATTTTGAGGTTTGTGAAAACAGACACGGTAAAATTGTAGCATGTATTTTCGTAAGTAGGTTAACGTCTAAGCCGTGCTTGCCTAGATTGGTCTGTGGATGGGCGACCACCCATTATATACCGAGTTTCCTATGTGCCTCGGAAAGCACGTTAAGCCGTTGGTCCCGGGTGTCATTTACAGATATTTGACAGTCGTTAGGTAGTCAGTGGCCCAAAAATTCGGACAACCAGTCTTACCAAGCGATACCGTATTACCCGAGTACTAACTGGGTTGTGGAGGTCAGATAGGCAGTCGCTCCATGTAAAATACTGGTATTCAGCAATATCCGGTTAGGCTGGAAGCCGACCCCAATATACTTGGGAAAAGGCTAGGCAGATAATGATCATCTCAGTAGTCATCCTCTTCAAAATAACTTTTATGTAACATCAAAACATAATACTTACAAATCAGGAACCACATTTCTCACCAGAAAATACACGAAGAGAAAACTGAAACTAAGTTATCCGAACGAACGGCCTTACCTGAGTTAAGAAAATATCTAGACTGGGAAAGCATCTATTGATTATTCAAGCCACCCATTCAGATAACGGTATTAGCCAGTTGAAGCCAGTTGAGGCTTTCGTGCTCGTAAAATACTGGAGTTGATGATTGTACGTACTTACAGAAATAGTGTTGTTGAGAAAATCTACGGAAATGTTACCTATCTAAGATTTTTAGGGTTCCGTACCTCAGACGGCTAAAACGGAACCCTTATAGGATCACTTTGTTGTTCGTGTGTCCGTCTGTTGCCTTGACCCTTTTTCTCAGGAACGCGTGGAGGTATCAAGCTTAAATTAATATCAAATACTCAGGTCTGCAAATCTTAAAATCAAACTGGTAAGTCATCGCAATCAAAAGATATGACCGTTTATCGCAAAATATGCGACTTATTTTGCGATTTCAGAAGGGAATCAAAACCTATACCTGTGTGATGATGTCAGATATGTCGGGATTTATTCCGTTAGGCTCGTACATCATGTGAGCAGACGATGGGTTTCGTGTTATGAAGACACACTGGGAGCGATACGCAGTTTCTAGCAAAACTAACGAATTACTTGAGATTACAACTTAACACAATAATACGGGGCACAATGAATCGGAGTTCCAAGACGTCTCAACTCCGCCACGATCAGACACTGACTGTCGCCCTCGCCTCGAGCTGGACATCAGGGCTCTGTAGAAGCAGAAGCACTGAGGTGTGGGTAAACTGGTAAGTAGGTCACGCCATGTCACCAGTGATCACACAGTGTTTACCAATTCATTTTATGTCCGTACTAACGACCGGATCCGACATGTAGTTAAATAACAAAATACCTGCAAGTTTATACGGAACCCTCGGTGCGCTAGTCCAAATTGCACTTGACCGGTTTTTTTTATAGGAGGATAAATCTTTTCCTGTGGATAAGAGCTACTGGAAAACCTGGTTTATCCCGAAGAGCTTTCTATCGGTTGAAACAAATCTGACAACGTCGACAAAGGGACATTTTGACAGCTATAACGATGTCTGAAATTTTCTTACGTTTTTTGTAATTTGTAGGTCAGTGTGCATTATATGCATGATATGATTTGGAGCAGTATTTTACATGGAGCGATTGCCTATCTGATCTCCACAACCCAGTTAGTACTGGATAATACGATACCCCTTGGTAAGACTGTTTGTCAGACTATTTGGGCCACTGACTACCTGTAACAACTGTCAAAGATCTACAAATGAGAGCCGGGACCAAAGGCTTAACGTGCTTTCCGAGGCACGGAGGAAACTCGGTGTGTAATGGGTGGTCACGCATCCACAAACCAACCTAGGCAAGCACGGCTTAACCTAAAGATCGACCCGAGCGGCTGTTATTATTTAGCCACGAGCTCCTCTATTTGCAAAATAAATATCATTTATCAATTTGAACAAGAACCTATGAAATAAAAACCCCTTGAAAAAACTGACGTTAGGTCCTTTAGAACTTTAAAACTTAATTCACTCAAACTACCTTTAAAGCTACCATACGAAGAAGCCAAGCGAATGTTATCTAAATAATGACTAAGGAACAGATATGAGGGGGGTTCATTACAGTTAGTCCTGGCTGCAGTTGACTAATGCACGTTATTTCCTTGGCCAGGAATTAACTATGCCTCTGTTTTGCTCGTCTGTCTACGGTGTATGGTACAGTTTATGAGCGGCAGCGGGCTTTATTCACATTAAATTAAATCTTTAAATAAGAATTAACAAAAAAAAAAGTAAATTATAAACAAACTTAAAATAAAATACGTACTGTAGCGGTCATCGCTATACCGGCATTTAGACTCTAATTTAAAACTTAAAACCAAACAAAAAAATTGTAAACACTGCTCGTGCAGTGTTTACAATTTTTTTCACAAGTTATTTTCCTCTTACTGAACTGTCAAATTTAAACAAAGGTCAAATTACCATAGACATCCAACCCGAAACACGATAATTGTCTTTGAATAAAAACGATTCTAACGTTTATTAACAAAAACATATCAACACATTTATAGGACACATAATATTTATTTACAAATTTAACAATACTAATAAATATAAACACTGTACAAAATATGATTCACCATTGTATACACCGGTCGCTAGATTAACCGAACGCGGTGTCGGGACGATTCGACAAACTTCGGCAATGGTCAGAGCATATATGACTTGCTATAAATCAACTTAGCAATTGTCTAATTAACTTCAGTACTTTTACGAGTACAAAAAATATAGTAAAAAAGTAAAAATATAATAAAAAGACGTTGGCATCGGTGTCTAGGACTAGCGCCCAGAAGACTGGCAACATTGCCATATTGGATGGAAATGCTGATTATTTAGATTATTTATTTCACGGGAAGAGTCGGCGCAAACGCGATGACCCGACAGACTAGGTATAAGAAAACTTTAGTCGAGTCTAGATCCTATATAGTCGCTACTTAAATAATCATAATCGTGGGAGGGATGAGGTAAGTCCAGGCAAAGATAGCCATTTCCTAAAATTCCCCAAAAAAACGTCACCGTCGCCTATAACTTGCACCACAGACGTTTTCCGTCCGTCTATCTAACCGCTGCAATTTAAACCCATTGTCTTAATGAAACAGGCCGTTTCTACACATTACGCCTTCCCCGCGTCATTTATAGAACAAACAACGACTTACTGGCGAGACTCGAAGAAAATTTAATTATGTGTGAATTATTTAACTGTTTTGTTGAATATTTTAGTAATTTAACTCTAGCTATGGTTAAGAATTAGTACGGTTAGTTTGGTTTTGCGGAGCTATAAAAGAGTACTGATCTACACTAATATAAAGAGGAAAGATTTGTATATTTGTGTGTGTATGTTTGTAATGAATAAACTCAAAAACTACTGTGCCGATTTCAATTTTTTTTCACCATTATAAAGCTACATTCACCCTGAGTAACATAGGCTATATTTAGTACTAGAAAAACAAATGGGGGGGGGGAATTAGGGGAAAATAAATGTGCACCTGTGCGAAGCCGGGACGGGCCGCTAGTTATATATATATTTGTATTGTATCTTTTTTGTGTGTATGCTTTTTATGAGGAGCTCGTGGCTAAATAATAACAGACGTTTGCATCAATCTTCAGGTTAAGCCGCGCTTGCCTGGCTCGGTCCGTGGATGGGTCACCCATTACTTACCGAGTTTCCTCCGTGCCTCCGAAAGCGCGTTAAGCTGTTGGTCCTGGCTGTCATTTGTAGATCTTTGACAGTCGTTACAGGTGATCAGTGGTCCGAAAGTTGGACAACCAGTCTTTCCAAGGGGTATCGTAATACCCGAATACTAACTGGGTTGTTAAGGTCAGATTGGCAGTCGCTCCATGTAAAATACTGGTATTCAGCTGCAACCGGTTTGACTGGAAGCCGACCTCAACATTGTTGAGAAAAGGCTAGGCTGATGATGTATCTTTTTATTTTTGTGTCAAAATAAGCTCATTTGAAAGCGTAGATTGTTTTCATAGAGCAGCAAATGGCAATTAAATGTGAAGGAAAACATCGTGAGGAAACCAGCATGCCTGAGAGATATTTCTTGACGGCATGTAAATCCAAGACAGAGGTCCATGGGTGACATAAAAACTCTGACAGCAGGTTAGGCACTAACCACACACTAAATATATAAATGATATAATTACAATAAAAAATAAATGTTTTAGTGTTATAGTAAGTTGATAAAAGCGCTCTTCCTCTCTCCTACCTATTTTATCTAATTTTGCTGTGCCCTACTGGGTCCATAATTGTTTCTTCTTAATTGTATTTTACCACCTGTATATGTACATTATGGATTGCAATAAATAATTTGAATTTGAATATAAAGAAATGCCGTCCATTTTTCGGGTTTTTTTTTCAAACTCTTCGTATTTATTGCTTTAATAAAAAAATGCCTGTTCTAATTTTGCCAGACATGTGTTAAAAATGAAATAAAGAAAAATAATATAATGTAAAAATAACATAATATAATGTGGATAATGCAAGGATTTGTGACTCTTCTTAATAAGATTCTCAAAAATAACAAAACTTCATTATGAATGCAAAGCAGTCATATTTTAAGGCATAGTAACACTGGCAAAATTATCTTCAGCATAAGAAAGGCACATAATTTGTAAGCTTGAGATGCCGAGTTGCTAAACTAATTTGCACAGAATGTTCTTTTCGGGGAAAAATATTAGTATAAAGGCTGAAAACGTAATTAACTTCACTCCTTTAGTCTTCATAATCTTGAAATTCTTGGACAATAGCTTCTACTATAAAATATATATATAAATATTTTTTTTTTCCTTAGCCACTATTATCCCACTGCTGGGCAAAGGCTTCCCCCATAGCCTTCCATTCCCTCTCCGTGCGGTTTTCTCTGGCCAATCTCTCAAATACGCATCTAGGTCGTCACGCCATTGTTTTCTAGGCCTCCCTCGGCGAAAATATAATTGATTACTATAAAACATAGATAACAAAAAGGGTGGTCAAACAGGATGTGGAACAAACTATACATCACTTTCTCCATCGTAATCGCGAAAAAATAGTCAACTGGCCCATAAAAAATTGCAATACCTACGTGACCCAAATCTAAACTAATATTATAAAGCTGGAGAGTTTGTTTGTTTGGTTGAACGCGCTAATCTCAGGAACTACTGATTCAAATTGAAAAATTATTTTAGTGTTGGATAGTCCAATTATCGAGGAAGGCTATATGTATCGTCACACTACAACTAATAGGAGCCGAGTAAAAATAAAACAAGTCGGAAGCGGCGGGTGAAACCGCGGGGCACAGCTAGTGTACGTATACAAATGATACAACAAATTTATTTTCGCGATCACGGTCTTGGACCCATGGAAAAAAAACAGTTTGGTCTGGTGGTACTCTTCAGAGCCATTATAATGGGTGTAAAAATACCCTTAATGAAGTCGAAAGGCACTTGTTTTCCTCGTAATTGCGATATTTTTTTGTTTTAGACCATACCTGAGAAGTTACTAGTTACGGAGATATTGGGGGGTCGAAGTTTCAAGTTTTCCACATTTTTTTTTTAATACAAGTTTTTTTTGTTATACACTTAACTTTAAATACCCCCCACTATCCCCGTACTATTCAATGAATGCATCAGCATAATGTTTTGAGTGCGACACACTGAGTCCTACAGTAAAACGTGATTTTACTCTCGAAAAAAACGACTTTTCCCAGCAATAATTTTTGCGTAGGGTTACTTAATTTGATGTAGTTGATGGCTTCGTGAAGGGTCCGTTTACACCTTGTTTACCACATCCATATCATATGACAGCACGTTTCTGATGACATAATGTATCACTTTTTATTGCTCTTGGCTTGCTCGTTAATTTCTCGTTAGAGATTTTCTTCACATTAACCTGTGCAGATTATTTTTATCTTTGGAATTAAAAAAACTGCAAGAATAAAAAGATTGAATATAATATTGAAATATTTTTCTTTTATTCATATTTCTTACTTACTAATTATATTTTTAAATATTTTAATCAACAAAAATTATAAAAAAAACATTTAAAAATATAAAAAATAGTAGCCCACCGGTATCGGGAACACGGTCCAAGCTACCGGCGATCAGGGCTCCAGAGAGGAACCTCCTAACAATATGAGCGATGTCCAGCTGTACCGCTTGAGAGTGTCGTGGGCTCTTAGACTAAATGTGTAATACCGTTAGTAACAAAATACTCATAACACAGAAGATTTTCATTAAAAACATGATTGTTTTACAAAGTTTAGGAGAGGCTCTAGATGTTACGCAATTAACTACTTGAACGCATATTATGGAACATTTCGCTTGTTACACGAGACCGACGGCGGCTTCTTAAGAAATTAATAAAATAATAATTGCTCGCTTATGAAGCGGCCTAACCTTTGATTATCTGTTTACAGTTGCGGCCGTGAGGAGGGGAACAACTTTTAATATATTGTTTGATGACGGGTTTTAAGGAATTGACTTTATTTATTTGCTTCTCTTATTTCTTCTTGAAATTGTAATTTTAATTGGTAATTATTATGCAATCAATAATGTAAATAACATAACATTAAGCCTGTTATCCTCGAAGGGTTAGGCAGAGGTGTACCTAATAAGTACATCCACATTTCGTCAGATATGTTTTAGTCCCATGTTATAGGGGGCGAGCCTATTGCCATCAACACAAGTCAGACTTCGTGGCCGCTACTGAGAAACTGATGGAAAGACCTAATAACACTTTGCCCGACCTGGGAATCGAACCCAGGACCTCATGGTCAGAAGTCGCTCTTGCGACCACTAGACCAACGAGGCAGTCACGAGGGATTCAGAATATACGTAGTATATAATAGGTATCTATTATTTGCACGCCACACTTGGCACAATGTGATGAGACCATTGACTAAACCTAAAACCATATAATGTCTGCGGTACTGTTCGAAAGAGATACCGCGGAACTGGAACACAAAGGGCAAAGAAGGAACATGGATGGTATAATGTACCTCTACCTACCATCTTTTGACAAAAACATAGTTATAATTATTACTCTCTAGCTCTCAAAATATGAAAATCCAAACCTGTTACTATTTTTCTGCGACTAGTCTACAAGATTAGTATGGAAATTAAGACTGAAAAAAGCAGTAAGCCTGCAGCTTATGTCTTAGTTCAAGTATCTAGTAAAAGTCAAATGAGGGTAGCAAGTATGGCGGTCGTAAACGACAGGCGCCATCTTTTGTTACGCCCTTGCTGTAAACTAACGTCTTTTCGGATTAGTGTTACGGTCTTGATAGCGTAGGTGACCGTAAGTTAAAGTATTGGCTTAATTGGTAGGTATAATAAGATAAAATTAAGTTAGCTAACGAATCTCGAGTGTCGTGATGGCTCAGAGGTTAAGGCCTGCTCAGACTACCTATGGAGGACGAGCCAATTGCCAACAACCGGGTATGAATGCAAAGTGGGCAACTGCAGAGAAATATAATATCTATGCTCAGCATGGGAATTGGACCCAAGATCCTTGTTTAGGAGGTAAACACGAAGATTTTGTCCCAACATTGGGCTATTTTTTATAATCGACATCAAGAACATTTTTTTTTTTGTGTTTCTCCACTCTAGGAATTTCTCCTGTATCGTGGGTGCGTTTACAAATAAATAAACTCATATACACAAACAGCCAACACTATGGAAGAGTAAAAAGTGGTAGACTGTCAGTGAACCCGGGAGTCAATGTTGGTTTTCTACTGGTTGACGGTCTACTACTTGTCACCCTTATGCCCTAAAACATAAGGTTGAGCCTATGAGAACTGGCTGCGGTACTGTTCGAAAGAGATACCGCGGCCCTGGTACACAAAGGGCAAAGAAGGAACATGGATGGGTTTTAGTCAGTAAAAGTCTGACACTCCCTTCCACTCCGCCCAGAGGTCATTTGACAATTTCCGATCCGAAAAAAAAAATGTCTAGGAGAACAGATCAACCTTTAAAAAAATCCCAATGTCTAGTTTGAGCTATAATTGAATCGAAAAGGTTAATGTAACTTTTAATCTAGGTACCCAACCCACTGTAATAAACCTGAGTAAATCTTCACTTGAAATTAGAAAACTGACTTGTAAAGACCTGTTTACACTGAAATACGGCCAACGTGTTTTGCTCGGAACACTCCGGTGGTTACCCTAGCTACCATCTTGCTGGTTGGAGAATATAGTTGTTGCCATCTGCCTAGCCTTTTCCCAAATTATGTTGGGGTCAGCTTCCAGTCTTACCGGAAGGTATTTATACGGAGCGACTGCCTATCTGACCTGCACAACCTAGTTACTGGGCAATACGATTCCCCTTGGTTAGACTGGTTGTTAGACTTTCAGACCTCTGACTATGCTTACTATAACGACTGTCAAAGATCTACAAATGGCCGTCGGGACCAACGGCTTAGCGAACTTTTCAAGGCACCGAGGAAGCCCCTTATGTTAAGAATGGTCATCCATCCACGAACCGACCTACGCAAGCGTGGCTTAACCTTAAAGATCGATCCATGCGGCTGTTATTATTTAGCCATGGGCTCCTATGAATAATTCCTAAAATATATGAGAAAACGGGATTTTGAATGAACATCATAGGTATCTGGACAAAACACTTGCGTTGCTTGCCCTATGTACAGTCGCCATTATATCAAGTTACTACAAACTTTCAAATTTCTCTGAATGATTTTAAACCAAAAAATGTTGCTGGCTAAGTTCAAAATCGAATGAGAAAATTCGACAGTTTTTGGTAACTTGATGCGCTGGCGACTGTACATAATCAGCCTATGACGTTCCCACTGCTGGGACTCCGCCTCCTTACTATGAAAGGGCCCTAATCCACAGTGCGGGTTGGTTGATGACATATTTAGGGCCTATTTAGGGGAATGTACACACTTCATAGCTAAGAAAAAAGTTATAACATGAATAAAGACTTGTGAACGTACCTTTACATTACGATGTCTGTGTGTAAGCGAGACAGCAACATCAGTGACAGGTGCACTGAAGTACCCAGAACGGGGTACCTATAACAAAAATTTTATTGGTCGACAGATTTACGAGCTATTTGGCAGGGATCAGTCGCCCTCGAAAAGTATTATAGATTATCTACGAAAAAGAATTACGATTGGAGTATAAAATTTCGTTGGATTTATGGAACGACAATGAATGAAATTGGAGCCTGGGGGATAAAGAATATTCATGATTTTATGTTCAGGGTTTTTGCCCTTGTGTCTGTTCTTATTGCTAAGGTAATTGAATGGAACCTGCTGCTTAATTAGTTAAAGTTCATGTTAATTAATCTCAAACTCAAACTCAAAGCATTTATTTCAATTAGACCATTACAGGCACTTTTGAATGTGACAAAAAAACAAAGAGCGAAGCTACAGTCACAGACACAAGGCATAATAACTTGTGAAAGTACTGTAGTTGCCCATTCCAAGGCGTAGATCTCTATGGAGAAGAATGGGCAAGAAACTCCATGGACACTCTTTTCAATCAAAATTTTGTTACAAAATCTTGGTTACATCATTCATGTGGATACTATACATTTATGTGAGAACGATGTATAAAGAAGTGTAAGCTAAGAGCGTCCAGAGTAAAAAGATCATATACAGTTCAAAAATAAAAATAAATCGTGGCAGCTAAGAGATGACCAGTCCCTACTGACAGCGCCGTCTAAACTAACATTCGTTAACGTTAACTAATCTAAACTAAAGTTATTTAACGTTAACGTTTCTACTTCTGGGACACAGTGTCCAGTGCGAGTTGATGTAAGTCACCTTTCTTCGATTTTTTGGTTCGCGGATAAACGGCGAAGAAAAATATCGTATCAATATGTTTTCATGACTGTTTTAAGAGCAGTAGTAATTACATCACACAGAGTAAAGAGCGTCGGCCTGTGGGGAACATTGACTGCTAATCGTACTACCCTTCTTTTATAGGAAGTTAGGATCATATTATCCACATAACGTATTCGATTCAGCAAAAAGGAAGAGATTGAAAACAAAAAGAACACTCAAAAAATCGTAAAGTGTTAAAATTATAATCTTGTGAGCTGAACACAAAATAAACATGGAAATATAATATCAAGTGTGTCAGTATAATCCTGTGAGATCCATTTTCGTCGTTACTTGCCAATCTCCCCACCGTGCAAGCGTATGGTAAGGCCGGTAAGCCTCTTACACAAAAATACAGCTTGCTTAAAAATTTCACGTGGGCCGAAATATCTTACGAGCTTTGAGAAAGAATTAAATTGTGTGCAAGGTTGACGCGGTATTTTGAGTATTGCTGATAAGTTACAATTCATTTGAAACCATTTTGTCGATTCAAGAGACCCAATCGAACATAGCAAATAGTATGGACAGACAATAACTTTGCCCCATTGTAATTGACGGAAGCGGACCACATAGATAACGATGACGACGTTCTGGAGGTGACCAGGGTAGACCTGAGAGTGGCGGTAGGCAAGCTCTTTGAAATTGTCATTGCCAACCGCCTCGCCGGGCACCTTGCGGCGACGGGGCCGGATCTTGTGTAACACCAGTTTGGTTTCCGCAAGGGGCGTTCTACGGTGGACGCTATGCTCGTTATTATCAAATAACTACAAAATGATATGCGAAAAGCGAAAAAAATACATTTCCGAGAAAAGCTAAAGCAGATATAAATGAATAAAGGAAAATAAACCACTATAATTATAACAATCAATTAATCACTTGCAAAATCATAGGTAAATCACATCGTCCCAATAACTTTCACACAATTTTAAATAACAAAACTAAACCATAACTTTAGAATATTGTTCTCAAAATTTTCAAAACAATAACATGCATTCGTTATAAATCGCGTGCCACTAGCATTATCAACTCCCTTCAGGCCGATAAATGCGGACGCTGCTTTGCGCGAACTTAATACCACAGAAAAGCCGGGCTTCTGGGTCCCACAGAAATCGTGGTAAGTACCTCCCAATTTATCAATGAAATGTTAACATTTCTATACAAATTTTAAGTCAAATGGCAAAGCCAACTAGTGCGAGAGAGAGGGCGCACTTCAACGCTTAGTATATTGCGTTAGAGCGAGATTGCAACTGTGGGTGGCACTTACGGCTAGTTTAGGTTTGGCAACGTCGCCGCCCACGAAATTTAAATAATATTTTGATAATTATGAATGAAGCATTATCTAATGTACGAAACCTGGCCACTCGTAAAACGCATGAAGGAAGACGTTGCGTTTGGCTTCAGCGCGCGGAATTGAATGTTATTATTATTTTGATATTTATAAATTATTGCTGTTATGGACCGTTTTTTTTTCTTATTTATTGATAGACTGGTTGTAAGGCAAGTCGGACTTCTGGGCTTGTGTGGTAGGTGTGCCACTGCCTAGGACTCGTCCTCGACTGCCGGTGGAACTTGTGGGCTCCCAAACTGGAACGGGCCGGGTCTGCTTTCAAGCGGCTCTTGCTCAACTTCAACGGTCTAAACGCCACCTGCTGGAAGCTCTACTTGGGGATCTTGCGGTTTATGCCCTTTACGAGGCGCTGGTGTGGCCGCCCACTACCTAAACGCGCCCCAAAAGGTGGTAGCCATAAGGCTAGTTCGGGGGTACCGCACGATCTCCGGCGACCACGGTTGTTTCGGGACGTACCTGCACTGAATCGGGTGGCAGGAAACGTCCGGGTGTTACCATGTGAGGATCGCCTGGAGGACACGGTGGAACACACCGTGGAGGTCTGTTGCCAAGTACTGAACAAATATCGTTGTACACGGCTTACATACCTGTACCACAGGACAGGTTTCTCTATTGTTAGTTTTGTGGGAACTGATATGATAGTCCGGTGTATCCTCTCATCCATAAGCATTTCCTCGTGGAACTCCTGTAGTAATCTTTGCATGTTTTATTCTTTCTTCTTCATAATGTTCTTCAAATTCATTGCTGGTGAATGCTGTCCCTCTGCTGCCATTTATTCGGAATGAATTCCCATATTGCTGTTGAAGGATTTTACTTATCAATTGCCTTCGTTTAGTCGTACTTTTTTGGACTTTTGTTCTGCATTACTAGAATTTCGACTCATAATAATCTGGGTGCACCTTCTCAACACTGCACCAATATCTCTGGATAAGCCAAACTAGACGCTTCCGTTTGCTGTCCTGTAGCTCTCTTAGAATTAAATATTTTTAGCACTGAACTACTTCCCAACTTTGTTTTTAAAAACTTGTGGATACGGCTCCGGACATAGGCACCTACTTACAAATCATTAAATACAAATGATGTATTTGGGACTGTCTAGCCGCAGACAGTCGCGATTTGTTTGTACTAGTCTGACTATTCCTTAAGATCCGTCTGATCTGAACCGGAACGTGTTTGTCTTCAAAGTCGATTATGGCTGCCGGTACGAATACTATTGGAGCAAATAATTGACACACAAAGACGAAAGAACCCAACAAAATTTCGTATCCGGTCAGATCAATCAGATCTACCTGGTAATTGGGTAACACTTACAATCACAACACCATTGATTTGGACAATTCAACAATAATTAGTGCGTTATTTACGTTTTTCAAACAAACGAATTTTTCAAACACGACGTAATGGATTATGAATTTCCTACAAAATCACTCAGATTGTGTGTTACGCAAATGGGTAATGATTTATCTGGTCAGTTTTATCTCTTACTGAGATAATCCGAGTTTAAACAATACGTTAAGTGTATATTGAACTGTTAATACACAATGAAGACCGATTGTATGTTTTACACACAATCTGAACTTACCCATTATGGATTGTACGTATGATTTTCAATAAAAATATGATTCCCCGTTCAATACCCATACCTATGGGTATTACGATCCATAGAAAGTAATGGACAATAATTACTGTATTATTATATCTTATTTACACGCCCTATTGACCCTTGGACATAAAGACAAGTCAATGGAAATAATAATAAATGTGATAGGTATAAATAAAGAAATTTCCTTGATGAGGTTTCATTCAATATTATTTCTTTGACTCGAACGGACACTATAATGATTGGAACTTTATCTTTAATACTCATGATGAGTAAACTAACAGCAATGCAAGCATTTACTGCAAAGAAGATGCAGCCTGCAGACCCATTGATTGAAGAGCGAATCATTTTAAAACCCGAAGATATTTACAGGATGAAGGCAATGGAAGCATTAACTGCAAAGAAGATGCATCATGCAGACCCAGTGACTGAAGACAGATTCGTTTTAAAACCTGAGGATATTTACAGGATGAAGGCAATGGAAGCATTAACTGCAAAGAAGATGCACGCTGCCGACCCACTGACTGAAGAGAGAGTAATTTTAAAACCCGAAGATATTTACAACATCAAGGCAATGGAAGCATTAACTGCCAAGAAGATGCATCCTGCAGACCAACTGGCTGATGATAGAGTCATTTTAAAATCTGATGACACTTTCAGGATCAAGGAAATGGATGTATTAACTGCAATGAAAATGCCGCCTACCAACCCACTATCTGGAGACAGAGTCATTTTAAAACCCGAGGATGTTTACAGGATCAATAGTTTTGTGCATTCAATGAACCGTCAAAACGATGGTGCACTGAAAGATCCGGGCAGCTATTGCCGTGCTTTTGATAATTGCTACGAGTGTGTGAAAAGTTTATGGTATCCATGTGGTTGGTGTCATGACTTTGGTTGCACTGATAGTCCTGCACACCTTTGCCCCTTCGCTGACACTAAAGCCGAGAAATCCAATCTATCCGGGGCAATAAAATCGTGCCCATACGCCGAGCACGACGGGCCTATAATGGTTCCAGAGGGAGTGTCAACTAATATAAAGGTTAAACTATATGGACCAGATCCAGCAATCTATGTCAACGAAATCACATGTCAGATCAAGGTCGGAAAGAGAGTGACTGATCTAAAAGGAGTGATACGAGATAAAGTTGTGCATTGTTATCCTGTTATTCTGCAGTCCTTAGCAAAAGTATATGGTGATAAGGATAGAGGGGTTCTGACCCTTAAATGGGGTGGAGCTGAACCATATTCAAATCAAATTCCGTTGATTTTGTACAATTGTGAAGTATTGGCTTCAAACTGTGAAGATTGTGCAAAAATGCAATCCGAATATAGGTGCGGATGGTGCTATCCAGTATCGAAATGTATGCTGGAAGAAGAGTGTGACCACAGTAGGTTGAAATGGATTCGGGACAGCTGGTCTTGTGATAAAGGTGAGAAATTGTTTAAGTTTATTTATTTATTAAAACTTTATGCACTTAATGTACAAAGGCGCACTTAATGCCTTAGGCATTTTCTACCAGTCTACCTTAGGGTGATGCAGAGATAAAAACAGTAGGTGCAATAGTACTGAACATTTCCAAAAATAAAATATAATAATAAATACATATATACAAAAAATATATATATACAAAGTAAAGAGATATGATAATACATAGATGAAGAAAAAAATCAAATTAAGTTTAGTAGCAGTTTAGAAACTTTTGAAGCACTGACAATTATAATCGGCACAGAACAAAATACAATCGAAGGTGGCATCGCACATTGCATAAGGTTCCGTGTGGGGGGATTAATTTCCCACCGAAAGGGTTGGCCCTCATATACGAGAAGAAAAAGTGTGTGGAAAAGGGAGAGAGAGGCTTTTGGCCAGCAGTAGGACAATACAGGCCAAATCGTTTATTTCATACCTACATTATTTCACAATTTTTAAAACTGGGGCCATTTGGTCCTCGCTGTCATTCATAAAACTATGAATTCTTTACGGGTCGTCAGAATCCACCTATCTGGCCATAAGGATCGTGTTTCCCAGTAACTGGGTTATGGAGGTCAGATAGGCAGTCATTTTATGTAAAATACTAGTACTCAGCTGCAGCCGGTTAGACTGGAAGCCAACCCCAATAAAAGCTAGGTAGATGACTTTCTAGAACTTACAAAAAAGTAGTTTAAGTAGAGAGGAACCAAATAGGTAACCTCCAAACAAGATTACATTTTAAATGATATCACTGGTAACGATGATCTGTGATGACATATATACGTACCTAATGTTTGATCAACACATAGTTTACAATGGTCTTATTTGAAAATATTGATGTGTCTAAAACTATAAATAGAATGGACTCTGCTAAAAATATTTAGTAAGAATTACTTTTCCGGAAGAGTTTCATGTCTCTATCGTGTTAAATAATAATTGGACTTCACTACATTTGTAAGTACAGTGATACAAGGATCTTTTGGCTTTCGAATGTCCAAAGTGATAAAGTGTCTAAGTCGTTCGTAAACATCTGTGATTTTGTGAAACATATTAAAAAAACAATAGGTTAATTTTTAAAGGTTCTCGTTCAGCTGTTCACTGTTTTGTCTGTTTTGTCAAATTTACCAAGCCCCTGGCTACTTTTTTCTCAACTACATTGGGGTCGGCTTCCAGCCTCAATAGATGCAGTGGAATATCAGTATTCTATCAATATTATCAATTTAGTGAGGAGTAGTATTATTGTATTGTATTGTATAACGGGCTGGTTTCCGCAACTCCACGTCAAAGCGTGTACATTGCGTGCGGAGGCTAAAAAAAAATACGAGCTTATAGGACTAGTATTATTAAGTAGTTTCAGTTCCGGAGTATGAAATAATTATCAATATGTAAAAAATTAACTCAACATTATCAATTTACTTTTCAGGACGAGTAAATAGAGGGTATCGTAGATTCAGAAGAGGAAATTCAAGACGATGTTAAGCTTCAGTAGAATGGTTTGGTTTATTTTCGCTTACATTCAGTCAACTAAACCCTATAATACCGCCGAGTTAACCGGAATAGATTCACATCAGGGTTACTGTACTACATTCAACAACTGCTGGGACTGTAAAAGGGCAGGCAGCCAGTGTGATTGGTGCCATGAAGTCGGATGTACGCACTACCCAAGTCGTCACTGCCCTCAAAAGGTATTCCTCGATAACGCCTTCCACAAAAATTCTCCAACGTCATTTTGTAATGAAATTATATCCGCTGATCCCATATTTGTTCCCGCAAACATAAGAAGATTCATCAAATTGAATTTGAGAATAGACGATTTAACACTTTATAAACGGAGTGTCATGTGTGAAATACATTTAGATCAGACGGTGATGAGACTGAAGGGTTCGCTTGGTGACAATATACTGTACTGTGACACGACTACTTTGGAGATAAGTCGAAGTATCAGTTTGGGGTACGTTAGATTGCTGTGGGGAGGTGCAGAACCATATTCCAATATGATCTTGATGGTGGTCTACAAGTGTGAGTTCATGGCCATTGACTACTTGGGATGCCAAAACTTGGACGAACGGTTCAACTGTGCTTGGTGTGAATCTTCTCCTCCAAAGTGCAGTTTGATAGAGCAATGTATCACTGAGAATTCAAATTCTATTCAAATTCTGAATGATTTATTACCTCTTCATAGAGTTTAAAATTGCGGCACATAAGTTTGTGAGAGACTGGTGTCTGCTCTAGGAATACCTGTTCAGCAGATCACCAGGCTATGTACATTATTTATGTATTTAAACATATTTCAATTATTTATTTAAAATGTGAAGGGAAAGTTACATTTAAGCAATGACAAAATAGACCAAATACCTAAGTAAGGTAATGATAATTATAGGCATTTTTGGATAATAAGAATAATTTACAATGAAATAACAGTATTCTCAGAAACATGGTACTTTGTCTTCGGGCACTAATTAGGTATTAACTTTGTCTTTATTTATTATATAGTTATTTTCAGAAAAGACTGTCATTTTATTTATTTACCTCTTGTTTACATTATAAAAAAATATTTTTACTAATAATATAAGATGATCCGCGCGGTCGCGTGGAGCCGGTGAAGCAAATGTCTTGGCGGTACGCCGGTGGTCCGCGCGGTCGGGCACTGTACGTGGGTTAGGCTTCAGCGGATTTCAAACAAGCCAATGCGAGCTTATCCCATATGTAAATGTCCCTTTGTGTCTATTGGCCTTTGCTTTGTTCTGTCTCCTGCTCATATGAAAATTATAGTTTTTCCAACTCCTCCGCTATTTTTTTTCTGATTAATTTCGTTGCGGGGTCCTAGACAGTTAAATTGTTTCTCTGGGACTTCGTCGAGCTTCATTGTCTCGGCGCTTTACTTGTGGCCGCCACTGTTTATTCTGGATTTCAGGAGTTGAAGTGGTTTGGGAATAGTGTGGCGGTCTTGTCCCAAAAAAATAGTAAATACGACATGAGATAAGCTTGACCGCGCGGACGAGTGTCATGTGACATCAATCGCCTAATTTTGAAAGTAACTGTATTTCTCTGCATGCTACATTTTCTAGTTTTAACGGCTGGAACACGCTGGTTTACTTTAGTAAGATTTATTATTCCTTTATTTATTTAACTACAAATGTTTGACATTATTAAATATTTCTTAAAAAACCATACAAAGAAAACATTTAAAAATGTAAAACATAGTGGTCCGC
Source organism: Noctua pronuba (assembly GCA_905220335.1). Lineage (NCBI taxonomy): Eukaryota > Metazoa > Arthropoda > Insecta > Lepidoptera > Noctuidae > Noctua > Noctua pronuba. The sequence goes on along the minus strand of LR999904.1, from coordinate 16,328,714 downwards.
CGGTGTCGGGAGCAGGGTCCAAGCCTACCGGTGGTTAGGGCTCCAGCGACAGGAACCTCAAAATGAACCTTTCTGTTTTAGTAATTTTATTATTTATGTCGAGATACTTTGTGGCTGTCATAACAAGCTTAGAAAATTTGAAGAAACCACAAAATTGTGGCAAAAACCCACACCGCGTTGGACTCCCAACTTAAATTGATGAATTGATTTATTATGGTCTTTTAGTCACAAATATTCTTTAGCATTATCAGCCTATAATGTTCCTACTGCTGGGACAGGCCTCCTCTCTATGAGAGGGAATGGGCTATAATCCACCACGCGGGACCAGTGCGGGTTGGTAGATGTCACATGTCTTCGAATTTTTGGTTCTAGGACATGCAGGTTTCCTCACGATGTTTTCCTTCACCGTTTTTGAGAGCAGTGGTGATGAAATAAATTACACAAAATAATGCACCTGGGTTTGAACCCACGAGGGCCCGCCACCATTGGGCCAGCGCTGCTCAAATATACATGCATACACTAGCATGGTCTAGATTCAAAACATCCAGTTCCAATCACGGAGGTTCTACTCCTCAAACCATAACCTTTTTTTAAATTATTTTGTATAAAACACCGATGCAGATGACATTAATTTTGCCGCGAATGCAATACATTATAACGTCGTACGGAAGTTTCCAATTTACACAAACCAACCGTAAATCCGAGGAAGCTTTTGTCTCAAAATTTTTAAATATTACCCCTTATGCTGCCCCAAGTATGGCTACAAGAACTTTTACTTATAATATTATACTTTTAGGGTTGAATGATTCATTTTGTTTCAAAGTCTTTGGGAAAATCGGATAAATAAGAATAAGACCGCTTCATTAACTTTTTTCAAAGTTTCTGGGTCAACCCTCTAAAATTATCTTTTTTAGATTGTACCCCGAATCTTTACAGTGAAACAGATTAATCTATTTTTACATTTTTTTTTTCTTCTATTCTGTCCCACTGCTGGGCAAAGGCCTCCCCCATTCCTTTCCAACTCTCCCGGTGCTTTGCCTCCTCTGGCCATTCAGTCAGGGACGAGTCCAAATCGTCACGCCAGCGTTTCTTGGGCCTGCCTCGGTGACGACACCCGTCTTCAGGCACCCATTGTGTGACGATTCTGGCCCATCTGTCCTGACCCATCCTGGCATTAATTGCAATTTAAAAAAATAGTATGGTTCTATTTTATTTTGTCCTTTTATTTTACTAGTTGACTGTAATTCGAAGGCTTATGTTGTCGGAGAAGTACATAATCATCACCATAGAAGTACATAGTTATCTGCAGGAACGTGTACTTTTTAGGCATAAGAAAATTCGATTGTTTTTTTCTCAATATTTTCGGGATCATTATAATTGAATCTATTGAATCGTTTGTCGAGTGGTCGCAAGTGCGACTAATGAGCATGAGATCCTGGGTTCGCTTCCTGGGTCGAACAAAGTATTATCTGGTTTTTCCATCAGGAATTTCTTAGCAGCAGCCACAGAGTCTGGATTCGTGCCCGGTTGATTGCAATAGGCTCGCTCCCTATTACATGGGAGTTCAAACAAAAATGGCGTCATGAGGGTGTAATATTAGGCACACCTCTGCCTAACCTTGTGGGGATTACAAGTGTGATGTCATGTTATATAATAAATAAATCCACGTCGTATACTCAGCAGTAAAAAAAAAATACTGTCATGTTTAGTCCAGCTTGTATCAAATTCTCAAATCAAATAAAAACACAAAAACAGAAACGTATAAACAGCAAAGGTATCTCAATATTGAACCTTTTATCATAATGAGTATAGCGCCAATATCCGTAGGCTGAACACTTTTCTATCTGTGCCGAAACAAGATCTAGTAAAGGGGGAAAATTGAACAGATGCTACAGAAACGGGCGCCTCCACCAGGTTACATTACTATTGGGAAAAGAAAGGAGTAGATGGAGCTATAAAACTGTGGATGCGCCATTTTGACGAGACGTCGGCTTAAGATAGACCTAAACAAAGAAGAAGGATTTTGCGGTGAAGTTACTTAGTTTGATGTGCAGAATTTTTGGTTGGCGGCATCGTGAAGGGTCCGTTTACAACCTGAATTCAATGCAGATATGACTGCCCCTAAACGAATTTTCATATCATTTTTTTTATATGTTTGACTGTAAGGACGGAGTTTGGAAGTATGCCATCTTTTTATACCCATTTTTATAATTTTTTTGAGATACTTCCCTGCTGTAGGACGTGGGTTAATTTTGTATGGACCGTACTCCTTCTTCTTTACTGCTTGGCCATTTAAAAAATGTTAATACCAAATTAGGTACAGTATGGCTGGTGATAATCCATTAAACAGTTTTAAAGGTAGACGCATTTAATTCATTTTTAGGTGTTCCGTACCTCAGTCGGCAAAAACGGAAACCTTATAGAAGATCACTTTGTTGTTAATCTGTCTGTCTGTCCGTCTGCGAAGACCCTTTTTCTTAGGAACGCGTGGAGGTATCACGCTGAAATTAATATCAAATACTCAAATCTGCTACCCCTTGGAGCCGTGAAAAAATTAAAGTTGTAAGTCAACGCGATCAAAAGATATGACCGTTTAGGTTAACGCATACTTATCAGAGCCGAATGAAGCGAAGAAGCCGAAAGAATCGAATTCGAGAATTACTTGTATGAAATTATATGTAACGTCGAACACTTATCCGCGCCGAATCGGACGAATTGATAACGTTATACGTATGACAGAACGTTTAGTTCGCGGCGGTCGTTTCTTTCGGCGCGGACAAGTGTGCGTTTACCTTTTATGTCGCACATTTTGCGATTTCACAAGGGAATCAAAACCTATAGGGTACTTCCCGTTGACCTACAATCATGAAATTTGGCAAGAAGCAATGTCTTACGACACATGTAAAGGAAAAAGTCTGGAAACCGTAAATATGTTGTTTAATAACAAAATACCTACAACTTTATACGGAACCCTCGGTGTGCGAGTCCAACTCTCACAAGGCCGGTTTTTTTATAGACACCACTTCAACCAAAAAACACTCAATTTTATCTTCCAAACTTACTAAAAAGAGGAATAAATTGCCTCCTCCAGCTTTCTCAAATCAAATACCATCGACTACACGGCATAAACGTCTGGACATTGATTTCTACAAATTGGTTCCGTAAGTGTATTGCGTTGTAAAAATCCTTCGCACTAAGTGGATGAGTAGAGAGAACCCAAGTGGCCCACTAATTTAAAATTATGTTTCCATCAATTGCCACCGTCATCGCAACCAGAGAACCTAAACAAGTAGCTATCACTTTCTATGCGTTTCGAATGTCTATGTTAAAGGAAAAGTATGTAATCCGTCATTGTATACAATTCCTAGGAAATGTATACAATTCCTAAAATACGTAGGAAATCTATGATATATTTTATAATATGCACTTCTTATTGTATATATTTCCTAGGAATTGTGAAAAATTCCCGATTCTATGTTACTTCGTTCCAATTCTCAAGGAACACGTTCAGTTCATTGCGCCATCTCCTTCGTGGTCTGCCACGACCCCGTATCACTGTTTTTCCACTGTATCTCTGTATACATATTAATTTAAAGTATGTCTACAGATATGCTTGTCAACGTAAATACCGCAATGTACGTCGGTATAGTCGTTATTGCAGTTGTTTTAAAAGTCAAATAACTGCAGTACCTTTATTTTATACTAGCTTTTGCCCGCGGCTTCGCTCACGTTAATTTAGAATTTGAAATCAATCGTATTGTACTCTGTTTGTAATAATATAATTCAATCATGATTAGAAAGACACGTGGAGCTATCTATTATCATAATAACGTTATTGTTGTTTTCCTCGGGAACAGAACTTTTTTTCGGGATGAAAGGTACTCTATTTTCTTTTCTGTACACCTGACAACGTATATGCAAAATTTCAGGATCATCGGTGCAGTGTTTTAGGCGTGAAAAGGTAACAAACAAACTTACTTTCGCATTTATAATATTAGTAAGGATATTTCAACCATCCACTGCACTGTTTCCAAAGGTCTTAAGTACATTAGGAGCTATGTCTATAAGCCTACCGAAACGTTGAAAAAACATTAGGTAATGAATATTTTATTCAGGTAAAAGCACCTTTAGGCTGATCTCAAATGACCCGGGGCTATTAATTGTTTTCTTTTAATTTCCTCTGATAAATGTAGCTTGCGAAATAATATCGCTGTCCTATGTGGCTATGTTTAGGCCTGTTTTGACTATCGAAATTTATCATAAGCCCATACTTCACAACTGTGTGCCTCGTTGCAAGTGCGATTGCTGGGCATGAGGTCTTAAGTTCGCTGTCCAGGTCGGGCAGAGTATTATTGGGTTTTCCCAGAAGGAATTTCCCAGTATCAGCCACGGAGTCTGGATTTCCCGATAAATGGCAAAAGACTCGCCCCCTTTTAATGGGATTTAAACATAACTGTCAAAATGTGGGTGTACTATTAGGTTCGTCTAACTCTTCGGGGAATACAAGCGTGATGTTATGTTATGTATGAACAAATAAAATGATCTTATCTTATCTTATCTTATATTATCTTTTCTTATGTGAATTGATACAGAAATAAAAGATGATAACTACACTAAGCAGCTGATATGTTTGAAGTACCTACATGTACAAATAACCCGTAAAATATAAACTCATGACTAATCCTCTGTTATTATACAAGTGCATAGGAAAATGCACCCTCACGCCACATTAGCCGTTTCCCATTATAGTATTATCATCCCTTCACATCCCCCATTCTCTATTATACGGAAAGTGTGAAAACATAGGGGTCATAACCGTGTGAACGGCACCGCTAGGTCTTGTCACATCTTTTGCGAATAAATTACTTACGAGTACTTGATAGAATAGCGAAGAAGCAGCCTACCCGGTCAGATAAGTCTTGGTCAACGAAACATAATTATATATAAGTATCTGCAATAAGATCTTTATCAGAAACTAGCTTTTGCCCGCGGCTTCGCTCGCGTTAATTTAGAATTTGGCAATAAATTCGGGTTGTACTCTGCTCATAATATAATTCAGTCATGATTTGGAGGACATGTAGCGCCATGTAATGTCATAAGAACATTATTGTTGTTTTTCTCAGGAACAGTACTTTTTTTCGGGATAAAACGTTCCCTATGTCCGTTTCTGTGCACCTAACAACGTATATGCAAAATTTCAGGAGGATCGGTTCAGTGGTTTAGGCGTGAAAAGGTGAAAAACAAACAAACTTACTTTCGCACTTATAATATTAGTAAGGATAATTAGACTGCACACGAACTGTGTGAGATACCCGCATAGTCAAAACCAAATCTAACGCCAGAGCGTTCAACCGCTGCGAAACCGCCCCAAAATTAACTTGCAGTACATTTCCAACAAAGGGTGGAAGGAAATCGTTTATAAATAAACACATTAGTGTGAAAGCCGGATTTTGATGGTGTTAACAATAACAATAGTAGATATTGGAGATTCATCGCGCGACGCAATACATTGAGATAGCTGCTTAGGTACAATTTATGGGCATGTAGCTGTGAAGTTATGAATATTCGATTGGATATCGATTGAGAAGATGTCTCTGTAATATTATAGGCTTTAATGCCTTCGTGGTGTTCGTGTAGGTATTGATTGAGTTGTAAATATCAATGACTTACTGCGCCGGTGGCTTCGGTTACGTGCCTGACACGTGTATCTATAGTTAAGTTAAATAGATAACTTGTGTAAAAGTAATTATTTAAGACTAACTTTTGTCCGCGGCTTCGCTCGCGTTAATTTAGATTTGACAATCAGTTTGGATTGTTCTCTGCTTGTAATTCAATTATGATGCGAAAGACACGTGAGTATAATAACGTTATTGTGGTTTTCCTCGGGAAAAGTACTTTTTTTCGGGATGAAAAGTACCCTATGTCCGTTTTTGTACACTTGACAACGTATAGCCAAAATTTCAGGATGATCGGTTCAGTGGTATAGGCGTGAAAAGGTAACAAATAAACAAACAAACTTACTTTTGGATTTATAATATTAGTAAGGATAAGGATAACATTTTTATTCTGTAGTTCACAAATTGCTTGAAGTTGGAACTGTCAAAAGTTAGATTTATTAGTTTTGTTTCCTTTGACGGTTCTTACTTTGTTCAAATTGTTGTATATCGTGTAAAAATAGTTGCATAAGTAATTACTTACTTAAAATAATATCAATTATACAGATTTTTTTTTAAATTTTGGGACCACACTAGGAATTCTCCTGTATCATGGGTGGGGACATCGGTGAAGGAAAACATCGTGAGGAAACCTGGACTTATAATTAATATAAGTCTGAAATCGCCAACCCGTCTTGAGCAAGCGTGGTGATCAATGCTCGTGCCTTCTCTGTATGAGAAGAGGCCTTTGCCCAGCAGTGGGACAGTAACAGGCTGGTATTATTTTATGGGTGCGTTTACAAACATTTAAACTCACATACACAAACAGCTAGACCCGGAACAACGAGCATACAAATACAACAACGGCAAACAATGGCCATATTTTATAAATATTTTATCCGTACGGGAATCGAACTCGCGACACGGAGCGCAGCAGTAAATCGATCAGCCACTGCGCCAACCGTGACGTCATGTAAATATATATTTTGTTGGAGATTTTGATTATAGAAGACTAATTCTAACACAAAAACAGCTCTTTTCGGGTTTCCTTCACAGTTTTTCGGGTACAGAGTGTAAGGGACAGCGGCCCTCCACAAACTGACGGGAACAATTCAGTATGTCATACTAAGATGACCGGTACAAGTAATTATTTCGGGAATGTTATAGGAATCCAATAAATTTGATTTCTTTTATTTCCTCATACGCAATGTATCGTTACCGTGGCAAAACGCACGTAGCGAACGGCAAGCGCGACGACGAGTTCGATGAACTCTGTAGCTAGGCAGGAAGTGAACAGCTGATTTCACGCATCGAAGAGTATTTCAATATCCATTGTTGGATTTTTAATTTTGGCCGTATTATTTACATAAATGAAGTGCTGCGTACAGGAAATGTAATTTTACATTGAAATAAAAGTTCCGGTGGAATATGATTCGAAATAAGGAGCTGAATGCACCCTGCCAGTTTGTGGAGGGCTGTCGCTTACACCCTGTATAAAAGAAGAGATGACGTTGATGATGATGTGGCTCCATGCATGACAGTAGACTTTGATAGGCTGAGTCTATTCATTCAAATCAAATCAATCAAAAAGTGTGTTCAAAATCAGATCTTCTCAGAGTTCATTTAAAGTTAAAAAAGCGTTTGGCTGAAGTTAAACAAGTATTGACTTGTACAAAATGTAAGCCCACGAATGGAGATATTTGTGGCTTGAAATGGCCTGCGAGCAAACATGGGGAGATAGGATTGGATCAAATATTTGCCCAACACGGGGCCATGCAAATGTGAATGTTGGTAATATGTGCTTGGGTTTAGCTCATTCGGTGGAGTTTCTACAGATTTCCTCACCACTCCAATTACAAAGCAAGCAAGAGGGACAAGTCTCAACAGCTAACATTGACTCTCACGAAACACTTGTGGAACGACTAAGATAATAGTTAATTGAAGTGTCCTTTGTGCCGTCAGTTTTATATGTCATTGTGTTTTTTAAAAGCGCCCAAGTGCGTGTCTGACTCACACACGAAAAGTTCCGTACCACAGTACAATATTTAACACTAAGTACGCCGAAAAAAAACCTTTCTTTTAAGGGACCCCTTTAGTTATTAACTTTTTTAAATGTTATAGTGGCTTTAGTAGTATTATGGTTCAAAAGTAATATAGCCCTGTTGTAGACAGACTAACTGACAGACAGCGCCGTCTTAGTTCCTTAGTTTAATTCATTGCCATATTTAATTTTTATTTGTTTTTTTATTTTATTTTGTTGTGTGCCTTTGACACACTTCGTTTTGTATTTCTCATATTTTTACGTCATTTAATTAACTTAGCCAAAGTAGTTAATCTGCCTCTAAAAGTGACAAAAGTGTTTGATTGTAACTAATATGGGTCAATGACGTGAAATAAAAGTTTTTTTTTAAATAATATTTCCGCTGCTGGGACACGGGCCTCTTACGGGCCCGGTGCGATGATGACGTCGTTTGAATTTTTTGTTTTAAGGACATGCTAATTTCCTCAAGACGTCTTCTTTCACAGTTTATGAGAGCTATGAAATAACGCTCATTATACATACTTGTTTATAAAACTAGTAAATAAAATACAATAAGAAGCTAGTCTGAGGAGTACTGCCTTCTGAATCCGGCCCCTTAATCCAACCGCCTAAGGAAAGCTTTGAAAGATGGTCGTCGAGGCTCTTGGCCATAAGGCCATTGGCCGATTTCCAATGCAAACGATTGGTTCCCAGTAAGAGACAGCTTCAATAAATATGCATGTCTTTCTGTAAAATTCCCTGTGTTTAATTTCTTCTAATATCAATCTTGAGTAGGTAAAGAGTATCAATTGCCTCATTAAAAGGTAATGCCTGACCGAAACTTCGGCTTTCGGTCACCTTCAGCCCGAAAAAGACCTTTGACTTCGGCCGTTTTGGCCGGTTCGGAAGTTTTGGCTTTGGATTCTAGCAAATGCCGAAATTAAAAAAACTCCACGAATGCGCAAGAGCCATCATACGAGGCGACGGCGATTATTAAACCAAGATAACCGTTTAGGGCTGCGGGACTGTTCGAAAGAGATACCGTGGCCCTGGAACACAAAGGGCAAAGAAGGAACATGGATGGGTTTTAGTCAGTAAAAGTCTGACACTCCCTCCCACTCCACCCAGAGCGGGAGGAGTTATTTGATGATTTCCCATCCGTAACAAAAAAAAGCCGTTGGCCGTCACGGCAATCGGCACATTCATCGGAGTTCACATTCCACATGTCGCTAGTCAATATTTATTTTTAAAATGTATAAATTATAATAATGTATAATGTAATTTTGTTATAGTAAAAAGTATATTTGCGTTATCCTAATTGGAATCTAACTGAGCTTACAAAGCAGTTGCAGGAAAGAGGCAGCCGGATACAACACGCCGTCATCCAACAAATAAAAATGAAAATAAGAAGCCACAAAATGAGATTATGAAATTTTTCCAATTGCGGCATTTTCAAAACACCTGTGTCACTTCATACCTTACGTACGGGAGCGCGATGTGATACAAAATGAATATTTGGCGGCGATTCCTATGCAGCTGCCAATTTCAACAGGGAAATTCAAGGAAAAGCCAGTCCTTTAAAAAATTTAATGCAATTTTGGAGGAAATTGCCCGAATGGAAGTTGTTTTCCACAATTATACGAGTTTCGAACTTGTAATGACATTAATTTTATTAAATCCCGGGTGAGTGATTTATGTTTGTTGATCTAATAAAGAGAAATTGTGGGTTGTTTTTACAGTAATATTTACGTTGGGGTTGTCTTGGGCAATAAAACTGAAACAGACCGAAGTTTTTAGTAATAATATTTACTCGGAAGTATTTTTAGTACATGGAAAGAAAAAAAAAGTTTCACTTTATTTTGTAAAAGCGTTCCTACTTTAAACCCATGATTACCTATTGAATTAGGACTTAAGCCTACGTCGATCGCGGGCGTGAGGACGGTGAGTAATGGCCGTCCGTCTTATGACGCCAGGCCGTGTCGACGACGGTGCGTTCGTGTTCCACGTGCGCCTCAAAGAGATGTCAGCAAACCGCAAGGGCCGATGCCTGCCGGGACTGCAGGACTGTTCGAAAGAGATACCGCGGCCCTGGAACACAAAGGGCAAACAAGGAACATGAATGGGTTTTAGTCCGTAAAAGTCTGACACTCCCTTCCACTCCGGGCCCAGATCGGGAGGGATCATTTGATGATTTCCCATCCGAAAAAAAAAAGCCAACGTCGATACGACGACAGTATACAAGACCATTTCCGACTGACAACTTACGCAGTTTATAATTAACACTTAACTAAATATATTATAACTAAATTTATTAAACTTTTCACAAGAAGCAATCACGTCTAGCGCAAATATTAAAATGGCTCTTTACTATTTCGCAACATCTACCGCAGAGTTCCCTTAGACCAATTAAAAATCCAATATTCTTTCAGTTCCAAGCTCCTATATATTCTCTCTGGAGAACTTATAGTTTTAAGTACGCTCGCTGAAATAATTAGGCACCTATTATTTGACACTTAGAAGAATGGAATTACCACTTCAGGCACTTGTGAGTTTTCAAGAAATTCTTTGGAGCTTTATTGAATTTCTTTGTTGAGCTGCAGCGTTAGCGTTTTAAATAAGATGGGTGGCCAAGAGTAAAGTTTTATAAAGGAGGATGCTTTAATAATAATAAGAGAATACACCGTGACTTTTTAGTCGTCTTACAAAGGTGGTCCACTCAATGTGCCCGACATAAAATAATTCTAGGCGCGATTTTTTTTTTACCTACCGTAATAGGTACAAAGAAAAATAAACAATCATTAGAAAAAAATATGAAACATCCTGTTAATGATGTTTACTTGTCAAACGGGAGAATATACCTACCCAGCGCTCGAGTCCAGTAGATTATCGCTCACAACAGGGTGTTTTAACTACGTCATGCGTCATAATATTGAATAATAAATTTTTATTTTAAATTATTAAAATCTCACTAATACCTTTTTTTATGAATGCTTAGTAGTCATTGGATACATGAAGTGGGCTGCCGTTGTAAGACGACTAAAAAGTCACGGTGTATTGTATTGGTTGCATCATTTTATCTCTTCTCTCTCTCTCTCTCTCTTCTTTAACCTTTAGCCACTCAATGCTGAGTGCAGGTATCTTCCAAATCTCTCCACTACGTTCGGTTTTGGGCTATCCAGTTTCTTCCGGTCACTTTAATGAGATCTTCTGTCCACCTTGTTGGTTGTCTTCCCACATTCCCCCGGCTCGTCCGTGGTGTCCACACCATTATTTTATAAGGGAAAACTAATACGGGAGACAAGGGCAGACGAGTAATAAAAACGGTCGATGTCCCTAGAATATCCTTACCGAAAATTTTTATTTATTTATTTTTTGGTTAACCAAAAATTGTTTACACAATACATTTACAAAACAATGGTTATAGCTACATTTATAAGTGCTACAATGAATGACAGGTTAACACCACAAGCACTATTTGTGTTTGTGTGTATATGTTACGGCTAAAAGCCGAAGTAAGGTTACACCAAGTTCTAGCCGGCTATACCTAGGTGCGGCCGGTACCTTTTTATTGCTAGGACACACCGACCAAATGGATTAGGTTAGGTTAGGTTAGAACTATCACAAAACGCGCGCGAGCCGAGCGAGCGCAACATCTAAATTGGTTGTATTATAACAATCTATTACCGGCCGCACCTAGGTATACCCGGCTAGAACTAGGTGTAACCTTACTTCGGCTTTTAGCCGTAACATATATTATGTATTTTTAAAATAATATTGCATTGCTAAACTTTGTGATAAGACTGAATATTTCCAAATATATTTATCACTGCTGAAAAAATTAGCACCAAATTTAAAAAAAAACTTCGCTTGTCATGAATTCAATAATATTATCTTTATTACAGAAGGTCATTTATATCTCTTCATACCGAAGTACTTAGCAAGAGACAGCATTGAAAAAATGACGTACATAACCTAGGATTTATTTATAATAGAAAACAGAAAACTATTGACTGCGTCTTACAGCGATGGCGGCGAATCAGAGAGAGAGAGAGACTATATGACGAATGTCAACGTCAAATATTGAAATTGTCTGTCTAAAAGAGACAGACAATTTTAATTTTTGACGTTGACATTCGTTTTATCTGTCACTGTCATGTCGGGTGACGTTTACATTACAATCGACTTTGAATACCACAGATGATAATTATTCGTTTTTTTTTATCATCAACAAGCATCTGCAGTATTGCAATGTTTGAAGGCAAATAATACTTAAAACATCTCTTTCTTCATGGCTCGATATCCAGAATGGAGATAGTTAATATCTTCTTGGTAGCCGACAACCACTACGCCCGAAGCACTAAAACTTTATTCTAATTTTGTATTATTTTTAAACTTCACTTCCCCTAGATAAAAGTAGGATATACCCAAAGACATTCAAATATTACGATGTAGATATAATGCACTGTTACTTTAAATTGAAATTTGTTTGAATGCTGGAGATTTTCGTAACGTTATTTATATATATTACCTCATAACATCACTGCCTGTATTCCCGACGGCGGTCAGGCAGAGGTGTACCTCATTTATGTCTAAGTCCCATGTAATAGGGGGCGAGCCATCAACCGGTCACCAGACTCCGTAGCTGCTACTGAGAAATTACTGGTTGAAAAACCCAATAACAATTTGTCCGAACCGGGAATCTAACCTATGACCTCATGCTCAACAGTCGCTATTGCGACCATTAGACGAGGCAGTCTTTTGATGATGTTTGTTCATTAAAAACGTCTAGTTGACTTTTCCCGTGACCCAAGGGCTGGCTATTACCTTGGCCTAAGGCTTAGTGTTGACATACAACGTGGCAACTCCGCCAGTCCTTGGCAGCCAGTCTTTGTCCTTTAGGATTATATACCAGCTGGCAGCGTTGAGGAGTAGTTTTTGATACATTTTTACAGTTTATTGTTAGTTTAATTATTTACTCGGTTTTCATTAATTGTAAAACTTAAGTAAGTTCTTGCCTTCGATGACTCAATTCAGGAACCGGCAGATAATGTATATTCTTAAACTGAATAAAAAATGCTTTGAAATATGTTTGCGGTTTCATTATCTGTAAATAGGTATCTATCTGTCCTTCAACTATTTTTAGAAAATAGTTAAAGTATTTTTTTTTTGTTACACTGTAAAACACTAGAATCTGGTATTTTGAGGACGATCTTATGTAATTTTGAAGTTCACTTATTATTTATACAAATATTATTTAAGAGACAGTTCAAAGAAGGCATAAATTTTTTTTTTCCAAAACCAATAGGGGTTTTTAGCATTTAAAGCAGCCTTTTAATTCCGTGACGTGTCCTGCCAATTGTTATTGGTTTCATCAATGAATTGTTTTCCATTATTCCATTGTTTTACAGATTTTAAGTACCAGCACATTTTTGTTTGTTGTTGTGCACACACCAATTTGTTTCTTGTGTTTTCTAACAAAATATTATTCAGGCACCTGTTCTTGTTTAATATGTGGAAGTAGATACTTAAATATTTTGTGCATGTTCTTATTAAGTAAATCAAAGTAGCATGTCGACAGATATCGTACAGTCTGCGTAGTTAAATGTTTATCAAATACAATACCAATTTCCCGTGGTATAGTCTACTACATCATCATCTGCCTAGCCTTTTCCCAACTATATTGGGGTCGACTTCCAGTCTAACCGGATGCAGCTGAATACCAGTATTTTATAAGGAGCAACTGCCTATCTGACCTCCACAACTCAGTTAGTACTGGGTAATACGATACCCCTTGGTAAGACTGGTTGTCAGACTTTTTAGACCATTGACTACCTAACGACTGTCAAAGATCTACAAATGACACCCGGGACCAATGGCTTAACGTGCTTTCCGAGACACGAAGGAATCTCGGTATGTAATGGATGGTCACCCATCCACAGATCAACTTAGGCAAGCACGGCTTATCGTAAAGATCGACCTGAGCAGCTGTTATTATTTAGCCACGAGCTCCTTCTGTGTAGTCACTACATACAACTGTCAAAAAATGACAGTTGTGATTTGAATTTACGGATAATGTAGTTGATAAACAATCAATTGCTCTAACTTTACGTGCTGTATGTATGCGTACCTGCTAAAATACATATGCTTCTCGCGTATAAAACCAAAGAGTAAAAATTGTATAGAAAACACACTGATTTTGGTGAGCTGTGAATGATAGCCATGTGTCATCATTTATTCAGCCACCAATTTGAAAATAGGCTCGAACGTAAAGCGGTAGAAAACCGAATACAAATTGCCAGTAATATACTCGATCATAGTTCCATCTTGCAAACCTCTGTGATACTATACATCGGCCTTATCTGCCCTAGCATGAACGCGCGACGTAAACGTAGATAACGTAAAATCGTATTATTTCTAGATTGAAAATACTATTTTTTGTAGCGTTTTCGTTAAAATTTTTAAAAACAATTAAATGTTATGTATGACGAGTATTTTCGCTTTCAAATCTTTCACATTTACGTTACGCGTTCGTTCGTTCCAACGCCATTGGTGCCCAAATCATTTAACATAATCATATCAAATTTGCCATCGACTCAAAAAGAAGAAGCGTTTGCACTAGCCCCAAAGAATTTCCCTTCGACAGGCGTCCGTCTAAATTCGACGCCTTCGTTAAATCCAGACGATATAATGCTGACGTCGATTCCACCTCATTTGCCACCAAAAGAGCTTCAAATAAATCCCTTTTTGACATTCTTTTTTATTCTTGGCATCTTCGGAAATAATAATCCTTGGAAACAGGACAGATCGTATATTTTATCAGGGATCCAGAATACGGACATATTGGAACTTTCTTTTGTAATGAAAGGACTGCTAATGTTGTAAAGGATGGCGTGTAGGCTACTGATTCTGTGATCAAGCGCTGGGTCGGCGTAATAAACCTTTTATAGGTTGACGTTTATGGTCTGAATGTGTTCTGGGTATTGGATAGGCTGGAGTTTCTTGAAGTGGAAATTGACTTTTTTTGTGGTAAGTACGAGTAACGCTAAGAATTTTTTTTTGTGTTCAGTATTCTATTTATCCTTGAATAATAATTTGACAGTGTTTAAAACTTAAGGGGAACGAGAAGCTCGTGGCTAAGTAATAACAGCCGCTCGGGACGATCTCTAGGTTAATCCGTGCTTGCCTAGGTTGGTCTGTGGATGAGTGACCACCCATTACATACCGAGTTTCCTCCGGGCGTCGGGAAGCACGTTAAACCGTTGGTCCCGGGTGTCATTTGTAGATCTTTGATAGTCGTTTGGTAGTCAGTGGCCAAAAAGCCTGACAACCACTCTTACCAAGGGGTATCGTATTACCCAATACTAAGTGGGTTGTGGAGGTCAGTCGTTCCATGTAAAATACTGGTATTCAGCTGCATCCGGTTAGACTGGAAGCCGACCCCAAATAGTTGAGAAAAGGCTAGCAAGATGATGAGTGTTTACAACTAAACTTTTTAATTTTTAAATAAAATTACTTACCAGCTTGTGTGTTGGATTCCAAAAGTATTTTAAGCTAATGATGTACGAAGAAAGGATTTAGTGAAGGACCATTTATTTCATTCAACTTTCATTAGTAGAATCCCTATTTTAATGAAAACTCTTCATTCTTTTTTGTTCAGGACTGGTTCTTATTCAATGAAAATTTTCTTTGACAAAAGTGCATGAAAGTGTCTTTGAACTTTCTAAAGCTGCTTAGTAATTTATTTCGTATGCGGATTTTGCTGAAAAGTTTGGTAAATATTGAAGAAAAAGTTTTTCTTTATTCGACATGTTTTTTTTCTGTGTGAGTACAAACATCAAAGAAGGAAACGTCTTGTACACTTAATATTAATAGCAATTAAACCACGGGCTCTCAAATAAAAAAAATCTTGATTATTAGCCGTGTGGCCAAAATGGGAACTAACACGGCTGACATCTTGTTTTTTAATATAATTTATCAAATGTTTAACGAAAACGCTTAGTTCTCTGTCTACATCTTAAAGCGCCAAAATATACAGCACTAACTCTCCTTGTATTGCATACCTATATACTCTTTATTTACATTTCCTTAGTTAAAGGCCGTGTCAAAACAGATTTTACACCATTGTCATCACTTATACACCTTTCGTGTAGCCCTTTTATTTTCAATTCAATCCCAGAACAAGTGTTGTTCCAACTTTGACTCGATACGAAAGCCGAATTCGGGAGCAAAAATGAATAGAGAAACGTGGCGGGAAAATGTATATAAACTTAAACGGGCTGTACCAGAGTTGTGCCCCTGTTTTATGTAACATGATCGACAGTTTAATTTACTTGTCAGTCGGCGGCACGGCTTTATGCAAAGTGATGTATCGGATACTAAACGTTAGTTTTGGAAATGTGAAGTAGGGTGGAAAGTGTCCTCTTTTTGGACGTCGCATTTTGGCTTATTTATTTATAGTCTGTTAACGTTGCATCTCAAGAGATTAACAAGATATTTTTTTTCTTACTGAAACTTCGAGGTAAGTTAATAAAATGCTATAGTGATTAATGAATTATTTGATATAGAAGCCGATAATAATGAACTTACGGCTATTGAAACTCACATCATGATCACTTCCATTCAACATAAAAATTTGCTGTATTAATTTGATGCTTGAAATGATAAAAAACCCAATGCTTTTAGTTTTAACCCCATCACTATAATAAACACTATAAAAGTAGGAATAACACACGATACGGGCTTTGTAAAAAGTCATGCTTCGTTACAAGCTGGATAACAAAATTTTAAAACTATCGAACGGTAACCTATAAAGTTCCATAGACTGTGACATCGGCGAATTTGATAGAAAATTTTAAAAAGTTTTTGACAAACGTTATTTGCTTAGGGCTGAAAGCGGAGTTTCCATTTATTCTATTTTTTTTACACGGCACAAGAGGAAACTGTAGGTTTTCATTGGATATACACTGGGGGACGCTCGTTGTAGCGAATTATGTACCTACTATTATTTTATCAAATACGACGGCTAAAATATGTATATTTCAGGCGGTAAGTGGTGATAAAGTCGTTGAACCTTTGTGTTATTTAAATGAGGTTGTGAAAGTAATATGCTATAAAATATGTAGGAAATATTTTGTTTAATTGACCGCATAATTAGATTTTACGTTTTGAAGTTCGTTTTATCTATAATTACCTAAGTTTTTTATATACATTATTAGCTTATTCTTATCATACTAAAAAGAATAAAGCAAAATAAGTCTAAAGACTTGTTGAATATACTTTTAAATTAATAATCAGCAAGAGAAATGTTAGGCAAAGAACACACCCTTGAGGTATGCCAACATTAATTGCCATTAGACTGGATAAACCAAACCCTATGACCACCTCTAATGACTGTTAGGTACGGACTTTGAATATCCAATTGCACAGGCGGGCATTCATCACATATTAAGAGCCTTACTAATTACTCCAGTTTGTCGAACCTTATCAAAGGCCTTCGAGATATCATCAATTACGACAAAGGTTTTGGTGGAAGTTAATAATTAATATTGAGTGACGTAGTAGGTGTGAGCGTCTAATAATACGCTATCATTCATGTATTACTTATTCACTAAGATATTCTGAGAAGTTAGTGAAAATAAAGACACGTAAGAATGTCTTCTAAGCATAACGTAGGTCGCAAGTTATGGGAGATTTTCGAAGATATTTTTTTTTCCAGAATGTTATTTAGTATTGAATGTAATTGAAGTTTTAATTGATATTGTGTGATCTTTATTGAGCTCCCGGTTGATTGACTGGGATCTCGGAAAGAACACCTACAGGTATAACTTTCTTTCAAATGTAAGACGTGTGAATTTATTTCTAGGAATTCGTTAAATTGTGTGTAAATGTAAAATTTCAGTACTTACGAAAAGTCAACTGAGAAATGTTTTTTTTTTTTAATGGGAATAGTTGTTTAAGGATCTGCTAACGTTAGGCATTTTGGAATCGTAATTCTAATTACATTTGGGCCGTGTAGGTATAGAAATTTTGTACAAAAAACATAATTATTTTCACGCGATTTCGATGTTGGTCCTATAAAGAAAGTAGTTCAATTTAATGCTCAACTCACCCTTATATATCATCAGAAATTTCTGAAACATCCTGTATATTAAAAGAAGACACCGCATGGTTGGAACAGTTATCCTGTTTTTTAAATTTCTCGCTCTCACCCTTAAATTACACCCAGACATAAGCTGACAGAAACTTTAGCAGAGAGAAGCTAATCCTACGTGACATTGACTAATATAACTTTAGGCGATGCCATGTTCGCTACCTCACTTGCTTCTTTATTTCAACTGAATTATGAATTGCTTTTGGAAAATAAAACTGAAGAGTTTCATGGGCTTCTTTTTTTACCTACCTACATAATTAAAGTTTTTTTAAAATGATTGTAATAGTTTAGACGTAGATAACATTCTCCTGACCGTATTTTAGTTTTCACGGCCAATCTCAAACTCAAAGTATTTACTGCATTCATGTGTTCATTTAGTTGTTCATGTGTACATTTGAGTAAGTTCCAACATGAAACCCGGTTAGGGCACGGCAACATAATATTGGACAAAACAAGCATCCAGTGAGTACACTGGATTGCAAGTTTGTTAAACAAATATAATTATTATCTATAATATTACTAGTATTAGGTTTATGTAGTTATTTTAATTAATATCGTGAGCTTATTAAATTACTTTATTTGCGTGTATTAATTATTATAATTTAATTTGTTTTGTTATGTGTAATTGTTATGTATGTGTGGTTTTTGTGTAAGTATTATATCAATGACTATAAGAATTTATCTATTTATCATATTTACTAAATATGTTATTCTAAGTATTCTGCGACCGAGTGAAAGCATTTTTGTGTTAGATATTCTTTTAATTTTCTGTTAGATTTATTAAATTTGGGTTCTTCTTTAATTTGTTAAAGATTTTTACTCATCGGGGGCTATCCAATTTCGCAATAAATATTAAACCTAGTGCTTGTGTGTATATTTACAGGGTGTAAACGGACCCTTCACGAAGCCGTCAACCAAGCATTATGTACATCAAACTAAGTCACCCTACGCAAAAACTATTGCTGGGAAACGACTTTTTTTTTTTGGGTGAAAAAATTCTTTTTACGGTAAAACTCAATGCAACGCACTCAAAACATGGTGCTGATGGATGCTTTGAATAGTAAACGGGTCATGGAGGTAATTAAAGTAAAATTAAAACCTTAAAAAGTATTATTTAAAAAAAAACTTGTGAAAAAATTGGAACTTTGATCTCCAATATCTAGTAGGTTCCCAGGTATGGTCCAGAACAAAAAAATGATCCCAATGATGGGCAGAATATGTGATTTTCGTTTTCGTTAAGGGGCTTTTTAAACCCTTTATACAAATAAGCATTTGGGTTCTCTTCCCTCTTCCTAATAGTGCGATGGCAGTCCTAACCAGATCAATCATGTCAACAGAAAAACCTTGACATACCAAGCAATACAAAACCTCCAATTTTTTTTTACCAAATATACACTTACTACGACACTAGTTTAATAACTGATATATCTTCTAATATGTAACAATATTTGAAGCAACATCACCATCTTCCTGCCCTTGTCCCATGTTACTTGGGGTGGGCGCAACACGTTTTTTTTCTTCCATTCTCCTCTATCAACCGTCACACTATTATTTACTCCTTTATCTTTCATATCATTCCTCACACAATCCATCCATCGTTTCTTTGGTCTTCCTCTCCCTCTCCATCCATCAACGTTTATATTCATCACTCTTTTAGTCACATGCGATTCGTTCCTCCTCATCATATGTCAAATCATATCAAATCCATTTATTTGCCAGGATGTAGGTTTACTAGTATGATCTTAAAACTATAATGGCCCCTTTACATTCTACCATTACATAATATGTTGTGCAAATATTTAATTTTAACCAGCACAATGTCATTATTGTAATTAGGTACATTCACAACAAAAAATTCTAGTCAGCAACAACAAATCAGATCTCATGATTCATATTTGAATTAAGAAAAACTTCTGAAAATGTAAATAATTCTTATTCCGGCTTATAATAATTAAAAATAGTACTGAGTGAACGATTGGGCTAAAAAGATAAAAGATTAAGCAAAAAATATAAAGACTTACAAATATAAATAACATTGATTAATTACTATTGATCAGTTTCCTTTTGTTTAGAAAACAAAGAAGATTGAAGTATCAGCAGCCAGCACGTTTCAGGATAACGAACGAATTTACAAATTAAGAATAAGGAAAAACAAACAGTAAGTATATTGGAATAAACAAATTAAAAATACCCAAAGAAATCCTTCTTAACAAGAGTTTAATACAATTTCGTCACAGCTGCGAATGTTAAAAAAACATGCAATATTAAAGGTCCAGATGAAATGTAATAAGTTTGTGAATCCTTGGAGGATATTATTTTTAATGCGGCATACGATGATACAACTCTTGTTTTTGTCCAATTTTTGCTCCCACGATTTTCTTTTTTTAACTCCCAACGCAAAAAGGGGGGTGTTATAAGTTTGACTTTGTGTGTGTCTGTCTCTGGCGCCGTAGCTCTTAAACGAGTGAACCGATTTGGATGCAGTTTTTTTATTAGAAAGCTAGTTTTTTGGCGATGGTTCTTAGACATGTTTTATCAAAATCGGTGCAGCCATTTACTAGATATGGGGGATGAAAGTGGGTATTTATATTTCATCTTTTATTTTTTAGTTGGGGGTTTTTTAAATTTTAAATTAAATTTAATTGCCGACTGCTATTGACAAAGACAAAGTAACTTTTATTCTATCTACACAGTCATTATAATTCTGAATCTTCTTCTACCACCTTTGTGACCGCAGCACTAAAATGGCCAATTATTTCCAACTAGCTTATGGCCGCGGCTTCGCCCGCGCCAAGTTCGGTAATAATCAGTGATCGGAGTAGGTAGATTGATTTTTGGTACTTGTATCATAAATGCACACAGAAAGAATAACATGGATAAGCCATTTTTCCGGAAAGTAATTCCGGTATTTCCGGATTCAATTAAATATTGTTAATGTTGGTAGTGATATTATTACTACTCAATTCAAAATTTAAAGGAAGGTATCAAAACTAAATATAAAGAATAATAAAGAATAACATTGCTCATTTTATTACAATTCCTACCTTTTTTTTGAGGATGGCAAATCATCAAATGACTCCTTCCACTCTGGCAGAATACAATTCCTACATAAGTTCCGGTTTTTTTTTAATAATCCACCAATTCCGGAGGAATGTCCATAGTAATATATACGTTTCGGATCAATGACCCCAGTTCAATCTACCTACTCGGATCACTGGTAATAATACCACGGGATCGTATTACCGGGATAAAAATCCTAAGTGTTAATCCAGGTTATAAAGTATCTGTGTTCCAAATTTTACCCAAATCCGTTAAACCATTTTTGCGTGAAAGAGGAACAAACATCCATACAACCTCATAAACTTTTGCATTAATAATGTGATAGTAAGATGAATCTTTTATCATTAACAAAATTACTATAGGAGCATTAGACGGCCATAAAAACGCTCGACTTAAACGTAACTTTCCAATTTACGTTCCATCTAAGCCTACATGTTCCACTTTGTTTAAACTGTCAAGTAAAGCTTACACCACTTAAACATGTAGGTAATTCAATCAAAATCTAGATTTCCTCCAACCGCAATAACGTATCATCAACAAGCGTTAAACCTAGCCTAATACCTCCAACCTTCCGTAATAGTTTTTAAAGTACTTCGACCATAAGCCTTACTTGTATCTCAACATCAGTGTAAGTGCCCTAAACGAGGGCAATATCCCTGCATATTACCCTTTATACCAGGAATATACGGATATGAAACTTTTCATAACCACTTACGTATTAAGAGAGGACCCAGTTAATTATTTAAACATAATGTTTGACCCCTGAACGTAGTCCACGACTGTAGGGAACTTTAATTATCTCGATT
The DNA here is from genome assembly GCA_905220335.1 of Noctua pronuba. Classification (NCBI taxonomy): domain Eukaryota; kingdom Metazoa; phylum Arthropoda; class Insecta; order Lepidoptera; family Noctuidae; genus Noctua; species Noctua pronuba. The sequence continues at coordinate 16,307,024 of LR999904.1, read as the reverse complement.
TCAACCCTCATTTTAACGATCCCCAAGTGCGTAATTGCTTACGTAAGGGTGGGGGATGCGAACGTCGAGTGACTGAAAAAGGCTAGTTTTCGAAATTAAGTATAGAGTTGGGAAGGTAACGTGTTGGTATTTCTTTCAATATTAAACAACCCGTACTGTGGGTTTAGCTGGTTTTTGCTCATCATTTGTCTCCGTTAATACACTGTGACTTTTTAGCCGTCTTACAAAGGTGGTCCACACAATGTATAACGACATTAAATAGCTCTAGGTGTGATTTTTTTTTTACCTACCGTAATAGGTACAAAGAACAGTAAATAATACATTAGTATAGTTATAGGTAATAGTCGTGGGATATTGTGTTACTGTGTGGGGTGGTGGGTGCAGGACTTTTATGATTCACCTGGAAAGGGCTCAAAGATCTCTACTTAAAGTCAAGACCTTCAGACCCTTCAGATTTCCCACCAAGGTCTTATACGAGAAGTGTGAAGTACTCACGGTGCGACAGTATTATATTCTGCAAGTTGTTTATATGCAGCACAGGATTACACCTTGTAATGCGGAAAGTAATAAGAAGCGCACTATAAAAAACGTTTGCTTACCTTTACGTTGTCACACGGCGTCCGCTAGGCGACAAAGGGTGTATCTTACCATTTTTCTTTATAATACCTTAAACAAAATCCTGAACATAAATCCCCTTACGACTCGTGAAACAAAAAATAAGGTAAAAACGTGGTTACTGACACAGGACTATTACGCAACTGAAAAGCTGCTGCAATCAACATAAATATATATAAGAACACAAATAAATGGTATTCACACATATACACACACACATACACACACACCCACCCACACGCACTCACGTCCTAACACACACACATACACACACACACACCCACCCACACGCACTCACGTCCTCACACACACACAAACGCCCGAATACACATTCACATGCTTGCACTCCCATATTTCCAATTTAATTTTGTTTCATCCTGGCTGTATTGTAATTTTCGTTCTGATTTTATTTTGCTACAATCTTTATTTTAAAATTATTATTGTTTTTAATTCAATTTTCAATTTTTTATCTAAATTTGTTTAAATCATGTTTTTATTATAATTTTGTTTGATTTAATTGGATTATTTAACTTGCTTTTATTCAAATTTTTCTAATTTTATTTTTAGTGCATAATTAAATGTTTAATGTTAAATATTAAACTTAATTTTAAGTAATAAAATTTTGTTACCGGTTGCTGCATAAAACTTGCCCAATTGTAACCTAAATGGAAGAAGTCACTGGCTCCTGAAATACAGGTATTATAACCTAGCTCTGGAGCCAGGGTCTCAAATTTTTCTGTACCCTGTTTTTATGGCAATAAAAGAATTTATTTAAAAAATTAGAATAAAATTATAAAACTTCCTGTTAGTGATGTTTACGTGTCAAACGGGAGAACTTGCCTACCCAGCGCTCGAGTCCAGTAGATCATCGCTCGCAACAGGATGTTTTAACTACGTCATAATACTGAATAATATGTTTATTTTTAAATTATTAAAATCTCATAAATATCATTTTTTTTTATATGAATGTGTAGTCATTGGATACTCGAAGTGGGTTGCCGTTGTAAGACGACTAAAAAGTCACGGTGTATATTCTTACTTTTATTCAACGCAATTGCTAACCGATTCTTAGATTTGTAATTATCTTGCTATTTTTCTACGAAGTCTACTGCAGATGTGATAATCTCTATTGTGACTAAAAGAGTGATGGATATGAATGTTGATGGATGGAGAGCGAGAGGAAGACCAAAGAAACGATGGATGGATTATGTAATAAATGATATGAAAGAGAAAGAAGTAAATGATGTTGTGACGTCTGACAGGGGAGAGTGGAAGAAGAAAACGTATTGCGCCGACCCCAAATAGAATGGGACAAGTGCAGGAAGATGATGATGATGATTTAGCAAATCCGTATTTTCTCCAGGTTTTTTTATCAGCATCCTCATTAATACTTGTTTAACACTTTTCTTGTCACATACCCCTAATTGCATCTGTAAATCTGCATCAGATAATTCGTGTCATTTATACGAAGACCCACACTATTGAACCTGAGCAATGTAATACAATCCATACGAAAAGTGCTGTAAAGTCTCGGGGACTACACCACCATCTCTTGAAGCACTTCACCCTGGAAAAAATAATGTGCGAACGAGATGAAGCTATACGTACCTGTACAGGACGTATAGCTTCATCTCGTTCGCACACTGAAATCATATTTCACTGCTATACGAAGTGTGATAGGTTCCCTGAATCTTCTAAATAATTCTCTAGTCTATGGTCGTCAGCCAATTCTACATGATTAATGTTAATGAATGTCTTAGTCTGTTGATCAACTTGTTTCGTACGCAAGTCTCTGATGTGAAATACATTAAATGAAAAACATTAATGAGTTTTAAGCACTAATTATGATGATGTGGGTACATAGCTTATATTAAAAAATAAACATTTATATAGGGTGGCTGGTAATTACAGACCGATCTTAAACACGTGATTGTACTCATGATAACAAACAACTTTCCCAAAGAAACATTTTATTTAAACGTCTAACAGCTGATAGGTCACAGGCGCGTGCGTGCAAGTTTCATACGGCTGTTGTGTTATTGTGATAAAAGTCTGTGTATAAAAAATGTTTCTTTGGGAAAGTTGTTTGTTTTCACGACTACAATCACGTTTTTAAGTATCGGTCACTAATATAACAAATCTGCCAACCGCGCCCCGGTCAGTAAAATACCTGGCTGTGGATTTAAATTGGACCAGGAGTTGTAGGGATGTAAATCAGTATTATGTGTTAATAAAATTTGCTTTTTTTCACAGAAGTCACCAGAGGTCTATTTTTTGTAGATAATTTTCAATGAATTCACGAAAATATAATGAGTCCTACTGATACTCCAAATCACAATGGCAATCAAAATTCTTTACGCAATTATATATCCCAAACTTCCAAAATTACCCGATATCAATCACCTTTAACAAAGCAGGAATTTTCCCAACGCACTGTCACCGCGAGGGACGATATTTCAAGCAGGACAATAGGTCCAATAATGTCCAGGCGGCCTGATCACGCCTCTTCGGACTTTGGGTAGTGAAAACCCACCCTTTATGCCAAAACCCGCGACTGGTCCTGACTTTTGTGTGGACAAAAGAACGTGCATCTAATTAGTACCAAAATTGTTCCATTCTAATTTCAAACTTAACGGCTTTTATGAAAATAAATATGGCTGCCATCTAAAGAAAATTATTGGCACATCTTTCACAAAAGATTTGGGGCATGAAATAAACAGGGTCTATTATTTGTCAATTGTTTTGATAACAAGCGACTGAAAAATGTTCGAATTGTTTGTTAGATAGACAAAGGTTTTCGCATGAACGCTGTATATAGGTCTAATAATGAATATTGTAAAAGAACAAAGTAGGTTGTTGTTTTTTTATTTTGTTTAGTTTATTATCAGGGAAGAAGTCATTGACACGCATGTCATGGAAGTCATTGAACTAACACCTAAATAGAGATTTGATTTCATAATCCGCCCGTATCTAAACAGTCTAGATGTAATATATTAGCACAAGGGTCTTTTGGCGCGTGATTACAACTGGTACAAATGCCGCCATCTTGGGTTTGAAATATATTTCAAGATGTAGTTTTACGTAATATTATTTTCAGGGGTATCGTATTACCCAGTGATACCTGAGTTGTGGAGGTCAGATAGGTAATCGCTCCGTGTAGCCTGGAAGCCGACCCCGACATACTTGGGAAAAGGCTAGGCAGATGATGATACTCATGTCAACGTCAGTAGAACGCCAAAAAATCTTTGCAGCGCTGTATACGAAACTGATAAAGTATAAAACAACTGAATCCCGAGTCAAAATGAAGAACAACCCGACACACCATTCGAACCCGTTACCCAGAAAGCACCAACAGTAATCTACACTTGAGGCCAACAAGAAGTGTAAATAACATTTCTAAACGCGACATTACACTAAGCGCTCGAACCGTAGCTATGCCAAATCTCTCGATATCAGTTGCTTATTCAATCGGCGCGATTTGAGCTAGCGAGCGAAAATACAGTTGGGTGCACTGAACAATTTACAATTCACTTGTGCCCGCCTCTGTACCGTGGGGACAATGGGTGTGTGTGATTTGAGGTTTGATTTTAGTCTGGCGCCAGCTTGGCTCGCATTGTCAAACGATTTCGGTGACTGGGTGAATTTTTTTGTCCGCATTTTGATTAAGTTTTTGTTCGTTGATTGGTTGTATGATATTTAGGTTAGGTTGGTCTGTTTTACTTTAGTTGACGGTATTATGATGAATCAAATTCGTTTGATTTTATGGGTATTTGATAACAGTAATTAGGTTTTTTCTGTCACATTGTATGCATGCAGCAATCAAGGCCTGCTGCTTTAAAGTTCGTAATTGGAATGGGCTTAAAGTTTTTGTTATGATTAGGAAAAGTATAAATGGTGTAAATAGACCCTTAACGAAGCCGAAAGGCACTTGCTCTCCCCGTCATCGCGATCATTTTTTTGTTCTAGGCTATACCTGGGAACATTCTACTTACGGAGATATAGGGGGTCAAAGTTACAACTTTTTCACATTTGTTTTTTAATGGGTTTTTGGCTTTAATTTTGTAACTTTACTTTAAATATCTCCACGACCCCCGTACTATTCAATGCATCCACCAGCACAATGTGTTGAGTGCGTTACTTTGAGTTTTACCGTGAAACGTGATTTTTCACCCCAAAAAAAAAAAAGTCGTTTCCCAGCAATAATTTTTGCGTAGGGTTACTTAGTTTGATGTACATAATGCTTGGTTGACGGCTTCGTTAAGGGTCTGTTTACACCTTGTATACAGGGGGCAAATAAAAAAAAAGAACAATTATTTAATTAATTGGATCTAGCGGTGTCACTGATGCCTAAGGAGAGCCCGTTATCGACATTTCACGATCTTTATCACTTCAAAATGAATAAATCAGGAAATACAGATGATGTAAGCCAATTATCACATAACATCAGATAATTACACGCCTGCAACGCTCATGCGTAGTTGTCATCACTAGTTCTGTGGGTAATTGTCATTACTAGTATGTACCTAAATGTCATGTAGTTAGACGAAACCCAATTAAAATTATACACGACCAAATTCACCTGAACGAGATTTGTACGTAGTAATTATGATTATTGTGGTTCTAACTATAAATATATATTATATTCCTAGGATCATGATACAAATGTAGATGTGTTTTTATACAAAAATAGTGGATGTTTTTTGTACAAACAACTTTCCCAAAGAAACATTTTTTTTATACTTTACAATAAAACTTACGGCGGCGTGGGAGCTCTGCGTACCCAATGTTGCACGGTATGATAGTTATGAGACAGAACGGCGTCACGCGTCTAACAGCTGATAGGTCAAAGGCGCGCTTGTGCGAGTTTCATACGGCTGTTTTGTTATTGTGATAAAAGTGAGTGAGTATAAAATAAAAAATCTTTGGGAAAATTGTTTGTTATCATGAGTACAATCACTTGTTTAAGTATCGGTCACTAATTATCAGTCACCCTATATAATAATTTGGAACATAAAACGCCAAAACTGTTACGTTTATTACTACCTATATTCTGTATGCATTATCAAATAGGAAATAGGTGTCACAAGTTCTAAATTCAGTGTAAAGTGGTCAAGCAAGAGTGATAATCTTCCTAGCTTCGGAGCGGCACTATCAAATTGAGCATCAAATATACATACATGCACCTGCCACACCATTTTGGATCGTAATGATAACTCAAACAAAATAGATTGCTAAGCTCTAGTCACAGAACTGACTGTCGATTGACAAGACACGTGAGATAGTGACATAAGAGATTCGAGAGTCGGCTAGTATTGCGTAAGTATGGTGACTTAAAGAATGGTGGTAACTAAAATGACGTAATATAATTAGACCCATCATAACGGTAGCTAGATAGACGCACGAAGAAAGGGAAATAAAATTAAATGTCATCTACGGAATTCCATTAGAAGGCATCGAAAAAAATAAAATACAGGGTGTAAACGGACCCTTCACGAAGCCGTCAACCAAGCATTCTGTACATCAAACTAAGTAACTCTACGCAAAAATTATTGCTGGGAAACGACTTTTTTTTTTGGGGTTAAAATCACGTTTTACGTTAAAACTCAATGTTACGCACTCAACACTTAGTGCTGATGGATGTTTTGAAAAGTAAACGGGTCATGGAGTTAATTAAAGTAAAGTTAAAACCTTAAAAAGTGGTTTAAAAAAAAAAACTTGTGAAAGAATTGGAACTTTGACCTCCAATATCTCCAGAACCTGTGCTTTCCCAGGTATTGTCTAGAAGAAAAAAATGATCCCAATGATGGGCAGAATATGTGGTTTTCGTTTTCGTTAAGGGTCTTTTTACACCCTTTATAATATTTTTTTCTTGATACTTATGCATGAAATGATACTTTTTTATTTTTCACAGTTGCAGTATAATTTTTACATTTCCTAAAAAACACAGGACGGCATTTTTTTGTTATTTGAGGAAATTATTCACACATATTATTTTAATGTCACGTACAGCCGCGACAATGGTACACGACTAAATGGAGGTCCGGTAATTACCTTGCATTCATGTTGCCACTAAAGAGCAGGGGCAACGCATCTATAGTTTATATAATATCATTGGGTAACTACACACTAGGCAGTGGTTCGTTAAAAACTGAATAACAATATTTAGTTTACTTTTCAAGACCACCTCGACTTCGACTATTACGACGTTGACTGCGTCGTTGGTCTAGTGGTCGCACGAGCGACTGCTGAGCATGAGGTCCGGTTCGATTCCCGGGTCGGGCAAAGTGCTATTGGGATTTTCCACCAGGAATCTCTGAGTATCAGCCACGAAGTCTGGATTTGTGCCCGGTTTGATGGCAATAGGCTCGCCTTCTATTACATCGGACTAAAAGCATAACTGGCGAAATGTGGGTGTACTATTAGGTACACCTCTGCCTAACTATTAGCGGATTACAGGTGCGATGTTATATAATGTTTTCAACTACTAAAGAACTTTTAAAGACTATGTACGATTAGGACATATAAGTAAATCATAAAATATTTTTTCCGTAGACATAAAGAACCTAAACTAATCCTAAAAGACATAATTTCTGACAAAATATCATAACCTAATTGAAGATAAGGGCAACTACAAAAGAGAGTGCTTAGTTGGCATCTACAAAAAGGCGGGTTTGATTAATGGTTTTTCGTCTGCGCCCGTCCTTCTCCGTTAATCAACTAAATAGTCGACGAAGCCTAAATTAATTTCAAGACAAGCATTTTGGGGACATACTCGCAGCATAACTAGTATTTGACTATTTATTATTAACTAGCGTCCGGCCCCGGCTTCGCACGAGTGCATTAAACATATAAACCTTCCTCTTGAATCACTCTATCTATTGCTGAAAACTGCATTAAAATCCGTTGAGTAGATTAAAAGATCTAAGCGTACAAACAGCGGGAGCGACTTTGTAAAGATAATATAGCAGTCATTATTCGTGAGGAGCTCATGGCTAAATAATAACAACCGCTCGGGTCGATCTTAAGGTGAAGCCGTGCTTGCCTAAGTTGGTCTGGGGATGGGTGACCACCCCTTTCATACCGAGTTTCCTCTGTGCCTCGGAAAGCACGTTAAGCCGTTGGTCCGGGTCAGGTGTCATTTGTAGATCTTTGACAGTCGTTAGGTAGTCAGTGGCCCAAAAAGTCTGACAACCAGTCTTACCAAGGGGTATCGTATTACCCAGTACTAACTGGGTTGTGGAGGTCCGATATGCAGTCGCTCCATGTAAAATACTGGTATTCAGCTGCATCCGGTTAGACTGGAAGCCGACCCCAATATAATTGGGAAAAGGCTAGGCAGATGATGATGATGATGTACTCTCATATGCATTTAGTTTAAAGCTGTTATTTTAAAATGACAAAAAAAAACTTCAATTTTATTTCTTTGGATAGAGCTCAACCTATTCAAGTCCCACTAAATAAAGGACATTCATAAGACAATTTATTAACCAATATCACGTTTCTTACTCGCACAATGCGAATCCATAAATCAGAACGAATTGAACACCGCTTAAAACAAGACACATAAAATGGCACACAATTAAGCGTAATTTATTGCATTTACGAACTTTTGTTCAGCGCATTTATACTTTCAGCTGTATATTTTTGGGGTAGGTACAGACGGCCCCATCAAGTTACTACAATATGTCTTTCTTTAATGGATTTTCAACTTTATCACTAACGCATTAGGTTCAAGGTTGATTGGGAAAATTTGACAGTTTCGGGTAGTTTGATGTGCTGGCGTCTTGTGAATTTATTAAACTCTGAGATGTTTCCCAATGACTGCAAGTACGTATAGGTCCCGTCACGTAAAAAGAACGCTGACCGATCAAGTAAACATTACCTGTTTTTTGAATACCAGCCTATTCCAAAGTACTAAGTAGCTAGTAAAGTACCTATTATGATTCTAGAATAAAACAATTACACTTATATTGTAAAACAATTACACTTATATTATAAAACAATTAGCCCGTGCGAAGACACATCCCCTTCACTGTCGCTCAGCGTTCTTTTTACATGACGGGACTTATGCTATTATTTAAAAAAAAAATCGACTTGAAGACAGTCATCGTCAGAAGTCTGTGAGTAAGATAAACTGCCTCGCACATTAGATCTTATATTGTATATCTAGAATCTTTTTTAGTGTGCCTCTATTCGGAACTAACATCGTCATATTATTTGTAGCCGACTGCGGCTAAGCCCAAAAAGACGGTTATTTTAAAATCTTAAGGTAGAAGTGCCAGGGTAGCCCGCGAAATTCAATTCTACAGTACATTTTGTTTGAATACATCATTTTCCTGCCCTTGTCCCATTTTACTACGGGTCTGCGCAACAGATTTTTTTCTTCCATTCTCCTCTGTCAACCGTCACGTTATCATTTAGTCATTTTTTCTCTCATATCATTCTTCACACAATCCATTCATTGTTTTCTTGGTCTTCCATATTATCCGTATTGTTTGAATACATAAGCCACAATCGACATTACACTAGACTCATGAGTAGACAATCAGTAGAGACTAGGTTTCCACAATTTCGCTGATATAAATTCGCTACTCCAAGTTTTTCTATACCTATTGTTGATGTGACGTTTTGTGATTATCTGGTCCTTCGAGCCGGATAACAGCTCAAAAGGGCTTGTCTAACATAATGGAAATATAATACTTGTATTATTGCAACTTCTAAAATTGAAATGTGCTTATTTGTGAAAAAAAAGTGCGTACACATTAAAAATGAAGAATATCATCAAATCAGGTAGAGTGAACAAGTTTACTCACATATTGACCCATCTATTAATTGTTGAAACTAACTTTAAAAAAATACCTACACTGAACTATAGATTTCCAGTAATTTCTCATTAACCTTGTGTGTAATCTTGTGTGTGTTATACGAGATAAGAAAAATATATCTATATTATAAATACGAAAGTCTGTGAGGATGGATGTTTCTTACACTTTCACGCAAAAATTACTGACCGAATTTGGATAAAATTTGACACACAGATTCTTTATAACCTGAATTAACACAGAATACTTTTTATCCCGGTAATAGAATCCCGTGGGACATATTCCGGAACTCCACGCGGGCGAAGCTGCGGGCATAAGCTAGTATATCTGACTATATTGTTAACATCGAAGATATTATTAAAATGTTATTTTATTGTTGCTGTTGGATTGTCTAATCGAGGGTATAGCAGAGCGCAGTAGAAACCAATTCTTTGTCCTATATTGCTTACGTTCGCTGTTTTCCTTAGCTGACTTCTAATACGTGCGCCGCATTATAACCAACCAATATGTGGATATGGATTTATTTCTTTTCTATTCTGCATTTTCTATTTTAAAATTTAAGTCGTAAATCAATTATATCGCGTTTTGATAAAATTGCGTGCTTCTCCTTTGTGTGTACGCACACAATGTCAAGCATGTGTCTAGATTTATACCCAATACGCACAAAAAGGTGGCCATCATGGGTTCCATAGACACTCATCATTTTATGAAGGTGGGCTGCGGGACTGTTCATCAAAAATCAAAATCAAAATATTATATTTCACATAGACCCCGACGGGCACTTATAAAACGTCGACAAGTTCGAAACAGATAGCGCGGCCCTGGAACACAAAGGTCAAAGAAGGAACATGGTTGGTTTTCGTCAGTACGAGTCTGACACTCCCTTCCAAGCCGCCCAGAGCGTGAGGGGTTATTAGATGATATCCCACCCAAAAAAAAGAAAAAAAGAAACGTAACTGTTGCGTTGAACACGAGATCGATGGATTCGATTCCCATCCGAAAAAAAAAGGTAGAATTGTGTTATTGTTGTAATTAGTAAGCGTGACTTTATAATTATTTCGGAAGTGCCAGTAATCTCTACAAATATGTTTATTTCTTGCTTAAACTTCTGTTTTGTTGACTATACATTCGCTTTTACTGCAGATCGTAAACAGCTGATACAGATACAGCCGGAGCAAAAAGATTTGGCTCGTGACTTCTTTTGTTTAGTTTTGACACAGAACCGGTAGATGGCAGTAGGTTTATTTTAACAAGTCAACTTTTTGGATACTATTTACTTATATTGGGTGACTGGTAATTAGTGACCGATACTTAAACACGTGATTGTACTCATGATAACAAACAACTTTCCCAAAAAAAACTTTTTTTTTTATGCTCGTTCACTTTTATCCCCATAACACAACATCTGTATGAAACACACGCGCGCGCGCCTGTGACCTATCAGCTGTTAGCCGCGTGAACGAGTAGGCATAAAAAAAATTTTCTTTGGGAAAGTTATTTGTTATCATGAGTATAATCACGTGTTTGAATATCGGTCACCAATTACCAGTCACCTTATATTATACTGTACTAAATTTTATTGATCCTGGGGTTCATCTATTAAAATCGTACAGTATTTGCACAATTTTTCCGGATTTTTTACAAACGAATTAAGTAATTTAACCGCTTTAGGTCGCACTGCGTTCTTTGCTTCTATACGTATCTTTTTCTTCTAAACCTATCTTCTTCTGTGTTGACGAATGTCAAAGACTTATCTTACTGGGTGCCTTAAGAATTCAATGACAACACCTTTTCTAGATATGTTCTCTTATAAGGATGAATCGAACGGGTGTAGTTGAGTACACACCGCAGCCAGACCCACATTTCAATTTTAACACCACTTTCCGTTTTAGAACAAGAAACTTTACAGGTCAGGTTTCCTTTTCGAAACTCATACTTCTGTTCTTTGCCTGCACTGTGTCTCCTTCTCGCTCCACTACAGCACTCGCAAGGCTCACAGCTTAAACTGACATCTAAACTCTTAGATTTCTTTACTGAGTTATTTATTAGACTCGACTACAAAGAAGGCTTGAATCAACGCTGCAAAAACTTTAATCTGAAACTACTAGAACTTGAATGAAAGAAGAACACACCTTTTGTGTTTCTTTTTATATTCGTGAATGTTATTTTTTGAATGATTATGGCGATAAAGCATTAATTAAAAATGTAGAGATACTTTTAATCTTAATAGAAAATTGCAGAAAATGATGAATAATTCAAAAATATTCTAGAATGAGAAAAAGCTGAAAACATTTCGTCTAGACTTCCAGAGCATCATTCATTTAAACTCAAAAGTGTCAAAAGCATATAGAAACGAATATAAAAACGTTAATAAAAAATATTCCATGTAATAATCGTTTGGTATGACAAATGTTCCATTCCAAATAGTTTTCATCGACCATAACATAATTTCGATAGTCATAATTCATTTCTATTCGTCTTGACAGCCAAATAATCGTGGTTAGTTCTGACAAATGGCCGTCAATTTGTTTCGTCTCCGAAATTGTTTCAAATTAATGCAAGATCTAATGGAGGATTTGGGATACTGATAGTGTCTGTCGTAACCCTTGAACTTCAGTTGTCGAAGTACTGAATAGATTTAAACTATGCTTAATTGAGAATCTCAGAATTGATTTATGATGATACTGAGTTACTTTTTCAACGTGTGATTTAATAATATTTAATGTATTGAGATGTCAGTGTCATACACATACACACACACACACACACAAAAACACATTATCACACACACACAAACACATACACACACTCATACAATTGATCGTATTTTCTTTTTCTTTTTCTCTTTATGCTATTCACCGATTTGTAAGTTGTTTATAATGTAAGGGAAGAGCGGAGCCTTCAACTACAGGCATTTTCTATGTCTAAATGGAGACTCCTCGACATGCAATGTAAGCCTAAATGATACAAAAAGATGATTTATGATATAAAAAGGCGTGCGGTTTTGGGTTCAGAAGAATAGACCGAGCTATGAGACTGGCTGATGCTACTTCAAACTTTTAAAATAGAATAAGACTGAAGTCTCTCGAGAAGCATAAAAAAAGGAGATCGTAAAACTCCTTGTGATAGTGTTCCCGGAATATAACAACTAGCAAACTAACAAAAAGTTGTTTGTCTGACAGCGAACCGGACACGAGTCTAGAGAAATATTCTGTTATAATAGTAAACTTAGGTCCTATTTCAGTCCCCAGAAGGATATATATAGTACTATTCATACAAAATGATGTAGAGTTTATATGAAATGATCAGTTATTATCATCACACAATTACTTTTGAACAAAGAACCATCACCACCCATTCCTTTTTCAAATTTTAATGACACAGAAAATAAAATTCATCATAAAATTTTACAGCTGTCGAATACCTAGATGACCAGGTCGAATCGTTATAAACGTTTTACTATCGAAAAGTAAAAAAAAAAAACGAAAAAGTGACTTCGTTAATAACTCGTAAATCTTGTTCCAGTGCCCGTGCCATTAAAAATCTGTCGAAGCAACGTAATGGCGTCGGGATGCAGCGAGCAATTACTGTCACTCACCCGAATGCACCAGTCTCAGCGAAATTCGATATATCTATTCCATCGAATTAGCTTTTAAGCGAGTCCCTTTCGACATTGTTAGAGGAGATGCTTTGAGAAATTTCTTTTTACACTTGATTTGTTTTGAAGTACGCATCCATAAGAGTTCGCTTTTTTAATTTGCGATTGAATGACGACATCATTATTTTTTTATTTGCGCTTCGTACCTACATTGTTATCTTTGTGTTCAGGGGAAAATCATTAAGTGATAAGTACTTTTTCTTTTGTGATGGCTTGATTGATCGTTCAACGCCTACCTACGTATTTAACATTGTGTTGTTAAAATATTGTGAAATTATCAGAACAAAAATTAAGGATTTCCTGATGATAGCTTGAATCAGTATATTTTAAATTAGTGAATTAAAGAGGCGTGCGCTTTTGGGTTCAGAAGAATAGACCGAGCTATGATACTACTTCAAAGTTTAAAAAATTGAATAAGACTGAAGTCTCTCGAGAAACGTAAAGCTCCCTGTGATAGTGTTCTCTGAATATAATTATTCGTCAGCAAGATATGTCGCTACCAAACATTTGAATTCAATGTTGTCGTTATTTGCAACTGTTAAATACATTTTAGTTATAGTTTATACCATTGTTTGAGAAATAACACTATTGCACCTAAATGTGCTCTTTTGTAATACTTTTTAAATAAATTATTCTAAATTAAATTTTCTAAAAAAAATATTTAAAGCTAGATTTTATGATCGTCTTCATCTGCCTAGCCTTTTCACAACTTTTTTGGGGTCGCCTTCCAGTCCAACCGGATGCAGCTGAATACCAATTTTTTATATGGAGCGACTGCCCATCTGACCTCCACAACCTAGTTAGTACGGGATAATACGATACCCCTTGTTAAGCTAGATATCATGAACATTTCATATTACGATAAGCATGATATCACCTGCATATACAAAGATTTCCCCGTTGAGCCATAATTCTCCTACAAATGTGAACATAAAACTATCACTTTTACAGCCCCATAGGAAGCAACTCGACCAGCCTATCTTGGGAACTAAAAAATATTTACGAACACAATCGTCGATGGTACTGTTATTGGTAACGTTTCCCGGTACCATTATCTCTCCACTAACTAGTTATAATAATTGCATATTTACCAACTTTATTGGCCACAGTTGGTCTCCGATAACGTAGGTACATAAAGTCGAATGGGTTATACCATTTACATAAACGATTGGGAATACAGTATGATTGAGCTCGTTGAGTGTGTTTATTCTATATTTTCCTGGTGGTGTCTTTTTCATTCTGAAATGGACTTGTGGTAGTGTTGAGGTCACGTTTTAGATGGGTGGTTGTGTCTTCTGCGTCAAGACTCTTTGAAACTGTGGACATTGCGTCAACTGTCAATCATTTGTCAACATTGACAGTACGACACGACAGTAGAACACGAGTTGAGAAGAGCTGGCGTTTTGTCAACTTCAGCACCCTCCGGGGTTTAATTATTGGATGTGTTTGACCAAAGTTCATTTAATAAATAAAAAAGAGATAAAGTACATGAAATCAATCAACCAGAAAGTCCAGCCAGCCTTCTCCAGACATCTCGTAAAGAAAAACGAAACAAATCAAAAACTGTAAAGAGACCAACCGCTACGGAACAATATTTTACTTCTGATTAAATTCGCACCAACTTCACAGCTTGGAAAAAAAAAGTATCAGCTGTTCATAAAAAAGTGAACCCCTATTGGAAAAAACGTACAATAAATCAATCTAAAAAGTATACTCATTTGTTTCTGGGCTATTGAATTTTCGCGAGCCAAACTGTATTGTTACTGGCTGTATTGTGGGCCAAAGTTTTGAGGGCCTTATTTTTTATTGTTTTTCGAACCTCGTTAAAACTATCCATGGATGAATGACGTTTTTCGAACGAGATTTTAGTTTTCGATGGATGGACGTAAAATAGAAGGTCGGCGGGTTGTGCCGAAATGTTTTAGTTAAACAAAAGAGTTGTATTTCGTTATTTTATGAAAACTATTTTGATTTCGGATAAAAATTGCTGTGATTCTATTAAAACTATCATGGATTTATGGGCTACAAATCAAATATCATTGCCCCGCATGTATCAACAGTGAGTTATTGTTTTGAACAGAGAAATGTTGCATATAATTCAAATGTGCCCCTATAGCATACTTCAATTATAGTGTTTGTAGAGTGCCTTGCTTAGTATTAGGTAAGGTGCGTAAGGGAAAACTATGCTAGGCATTTGTGGGGCCACATTTTACGTAGATTGCAGACCGCTCTGAAAATGGGGCTGTCACTACGTGATCTCATTAGATGATAGTTCAGAATATAACACTTAAATAGAACTAATAATAATACCAGCCTGTTACTGTCCCACTGCTGGGCAAAGGCCTCTTCTCATACAGAGAAGGCACGAGCATTGATCACCACGCTTGCTCAAGACGGGTTGGCGATTTCAGACTTATTTTAATTATAAGTCCAGGTTTCCTCACGATGTTTTCCTTCACCGATGTCAGTGATGTCCAAGATAAACTTAGAAAAGTACATATGAATTGAAAAAGTCACATTGGTACTTGCCCGGATTTGAACCCACAACCTCGTGCATGAGAGGCGAGGCCTTAACCTCTGGGCCATCACGACTGGTTAAATAGAACTAAAAAAAATATCCCAGTTAAAAAACCACACAATTAAAATAAACATTTTCAAATAGAAAAATCATTGCCTAGTATCAAACCGCCTATTTAACTTTCCAATATGGCCGCGCGTTTCCGAAAACGGACGTCCTGACTTTTCCAATTCACTATTGCAACTAATTAAAACTTTAGTTTAATCCGAGATTCCCATTATACTTTCAGAAATGGCGACGGGTTAACCTAGAACTGCCGGGAGGGTGATCTCGTTGGATACCCTTACACCGTAATGTAACATTGTGAGAGAATGAGGTGGAACGGCGAAGGCTTTGGTTATGGGCCTTGGAGTTGACCATCCTGAGGTTATGTTAATGATTTGCTTGATATCTTTCTTTTTTTCTGGATTGGAAATCATCAAATGACCCCTCCCTCTCTGAGCGGAGTGGAAGGGAGTGTCAGACTTTTACTGACTAAAACCCATCCATGTTCCTTCTTTGCCCTTTGTGTTCTAGGGCCGCGGTATCCCTTTCGAACAGTTCCGCAGCCAATTTGTTTGATAGCTCCCCTCTGCTAGACTATATTCTGAAGGTTTAGCTGATAGGAATCACAGACAGATAGACAGGAAAGAAGACCAAGGGTTAGAGACCCTTGGTCTTCTTTGCTTGAATATCCTGAAATCTTAACCTGACTGTTGTTGTGGATCCTTAGAAATCCCCCTCCAGCTTATAGTAAGCTTGGGCCTGCAGAAAAGCTGCCAGCAGGACACCCACTGCCATGGCCCACCTGGAAGACTCTAAACCGACTTCGCAGCCAAGTGTGTCGCTGCAGGTACAACTTGGTCTGGTGGGTGTATACCGATGAAGTAGAATACAACTGAGGAGTCTCAGCCCAAACCATGTCCCACCTTCTGACCTGCTCTTAGTGCAACTCCACCTGCAATTTAAGGGATCTGTCCGAAGCCACTACCAACGCCGTCGATGTGGCTGAGTTCTGGTCGAAACTAATTTAATTAATTAATGATGGGTATCATCGACACGAAGAAGAAGAATTAAAATAAAACCAACTCATTTAAAACAACAATTTGTAGGACACTGACATGAAATATCTGCACCGTGCGTCTTGATTATCTCCAAAATCCAAGCTAGCAGTAGCGAAGGGTAAATTTTTGTAGGAGGTAAGCCGGAGTACGTATCTCTAATGTGATTTTATTGGGAGCCTGCCGTTTTGCCGAAAAGATTTTGACCAAATTTCATTACCCAAACAAATTTTAGCAACTTTTTTTTATACCATTGCAATATTTCGAATGATTTTAGTACGCATATTTTTATTTGGTCAAATTTTTACTTAGCAAAATATTACCAAGTATAATGTCATTATGGCATTTGGTCTTTACTCAAATGATTTATTACAGCAAACAATCTTCAGACAACAAACGTTTGGTGAAATGATTTGTTAAGACAAAAAATATTAAGGCAAAAAAGGGTAGGTTAGGTTAGGTTAAAACTGTGATCCCCTACGCACGAGCCGAGCGAGCGTAGCGAGCGGTGCCGCGGCAGCGGCCGGCGAGTGCCAGAAACGACTTTCATTAATAGAAAAAAGATTGTTTTTAGTAGGTTACCCGGAACTGAACTAAGTATTTAGATAAGGATAATTACTTATTTAAAAAAAAAATGGTTAGGTTAGGTTAAAACTGTGACCTCCAGGAACGACTAAATTATATAGAAAAAAAATATGGAAAAAAAGCTACTAATTAAAAAAAAAGAATAGTTAATATTCATATTATTATATCCTGTTTTTTTTTTTTTTTTTTTTTACGGATGGGAAATCATCAAATGACTTCTCCCGCTGTGGGTGGAGTGGGAGGGAGTGTCAGACTCTTACTGACTAAAACCCATCCATGTTCCTTCATTGCCCTTTGTGTTCCAGGGCCACGGTATCTCTTTCGAACAGTCCCGCAGCCCCGGCAGGCATCGGCCCTTGCGGGCCCCTTCTTGGTTGCTGACATCTCTTTGAGGCGCGCGTGGAACACAAACGCGCCGTCGACACGGCCTGTCGTCATAAGACGGACGGACGGTGAGCTAACCCATTACTCACCGTCCACAGGCCCGCGCCTACGGTGGCCGGGAGCCACCACGTGGCCCCCGACGCCCAGTGCTTCGCCCGCGGCGGGTGGATCTTGTTTAGAATTTGTCTTATTTGATTTTGCGTAAAAACTGTTATTCCAACTGAAATATTTGACTAAATAAAAAATGTTAAAAGTACTTGTTGGTAAACAAGTTATAGTTTAAACGTTCACTTCCCAAACATTAGGTTTGCGTTACAATTTTTTGTGAATAGATTTTTTGCTAAGTAATAATTTGGCAAATGAAATTACGCGAAAAATTTTTTGGGAAGTGAAACTTTGTCTAATGCCTTTCGGTCAAACAAGGGAGACCCGATTTTATTATTTGTCTATAAAATACTGACTGTGCCAGTTTTCAAAGGGAAGCCGGTAGGAATTGAGTTATATGGAACCTTTGCCACTGCAAGCGTGTGCAAGAGTGCAAGAGTGTGTCTTGCATGAACATAATTATTATCTTTGAAATTAAGGGTTGCGAACCATACAATTCAGCAGATCCAAGTAAGTTCATGATCATTGTCGTCTTTAGACTACATTTCGGAGTCCCTAATTAGCCACTAGGTTACTCTACTACCTACCACAATTCTTATAAAGTAGGGTCGTCCTGGGAAAGTGGAAGTTAAGGTTGTCCTAATACTGTTCTCCTGCTAATACGGTCTTGTCGCCGTATTTGAGGCCGTCCTATTTACGGACAAACTTTAGTGACAAGTCCTGAATTTATGTCCAAGTTTGACTTGAGCTGTTTTGAGTAATGCATCATGCTGTCTTTAATGTAGAAGTTTCAGTATTGTAAGAGCCTTCGGTTACTCGACGAATTTAACTGTTCGTATCATCGAAATAATAGTAAGGGTCAAATATATTGTTAATCAGACAAGGTACTAAAAGTTGATAGTCAATAATAACATGGTAAGCAATTCATGTATGAACCTGGATAGATTTTACACACACTATCTGACCGACCTACACAAATAGCGATAACTACTGGGCCCTTTTTTTTGGATAGGAAATCATCAAATAACCTCCCCCCCCCCCCGCTCTGGGCAAAATTGGAGGGAGTGTCAGACTTTTACTGACTTTTAGCCATCCATGTTCCTTCTTTGCCCTTTGTGTTCCAGGGCTGCGGTATCTCTTTCGAACAGTCCCGTAGCCTCGGCAGGCATCGGCCCTTGCGGACCCCTTCCTGATGCTGACATCTCTTTGAGGCGCGCGTGGAACACGAACGACACGGCAACTACTGGGCCTTGAAGCATGATATTTAGTAGAAAGCATTATTAATTCATCCTATAGAGTGTGAAATAAGAGATGGGGGTTAATTATTTTTGCTAATGGAAACCCTTATCTGTATCATATTAATGACAGGCCATTCCACCGTTAAACAATCCTCGTGAATCATTTAAGTGGCTCACTACGAGCACGTAAGGATATAAATTTTAGGCGATTGGCTTAATCATCTTCGAAATATGGCGGTGCGAGGTAACTGGGTGCTCACACCCACGATGACAGGCGGCTGGCCAATAGATGCTTTTGGCATGTGGCCAATATCAAACCTATGCGCCTATGCGGCGTCTTCCCACAGACAATGGCCCACCTTCCATCTTGCACCGCATGCCCTATCACCTGCGCACTTGAAGATCTGCTTACTGCATCAGTGAGTGGGGTTCGCGTAGCTGAGTTTTGGGCTAAACATAATATCTGAACTTTTTGCCATCGACACGCTAAGAAGAAGAATATCAAATCTGACGCTGCCATCTTGTTTTTTCAACAAATGTCTTTTTCTTTAATAGCCCTCACGGTACACGTCCAGATCGCCTCAACACCTCTTTCTGGGCCGGCGTCGTCGACTGCGCCGTCAGTCTTCCGGCAATAGTTGTGTGGAGACTTTTGCCTAGCGGCCATCGTGCATGCGGCTGTCGTGACCCGCTCAATCCCATTTTGGCCTAGCAGCCGTCTTGCAACGTCCACTATGCCCGTTTTGGAACGCAGCGTGGTGTTTCGAACCCTGTCTTGTCTTTTGACACCCAGAATGCTGCGTTCCATTGCCCTTTGGCAAACTCCAAGTCGGAATTTCTGAGACTCGGTGAGTGACCAGGTCTGAGCAACGTTAGAGCCTTTTTTTAAATTTTATTAAATAGCTTTGTCGCTCAGCTCTGAGGAGCTTGTGGCTAAATAATAACAGCCGCTCGGGTCCATCTTTAGGTTAAGCCGTGCTTGCCTAGGTTGGTCTGTGGATGGGTGACCGCCCATTACATACCAAGTTTCCTCCGTGCCTCGGAAAGCACGTAAAGCCGTTGATTTCGGCTGTCATTTGTAGATCTTTGACCGTCGTTAGGTAGTCAGTGGCCCAAAAAGTCTGAGAACCAGTCTTACCAAGGGGTAAAGTATTACCCAGTACTAACTGGGTTGTCGAGGTCAGATAGGCAATCGTTCCATATAGAATACTGATATGACTGGAAGCCGCCCCAATATAGTTGGGAAAAGGCTAGGCAGATGATGAGCTTTGTCGCTCAGCGACCCCTTCGCCTAGTGCAAATATTTGATTCGAACACCAATGTTCTAGAAGCCTATACTCGTAGTTGGAATCACTTCGGTGTATAAGGCACGCGGAACCCTACATAGCAGAACGAAAACAGCAGGACTTAAATGGTTTTCTCTTTGTCGAGCCACTTTAGTAATGTGCTTATTTTCACCAGTTGACGGCTGATGGTAGATTCAGTTGTTCAGAGCACCTAGACTATAGTAGTTATGGGATTCAAAAGTGGCTTTAATGAGTTTAAACTGAAGTAACCGAGCCAGGCCTTTGGTATTTAAAACTGGTCTTTATTTCACAGCTGTAGAGATGAGTATTGAAGGGACGGGTTCGATGAAAAGTTTTGAAATGTTTTCTTAGTTAGTAAGACCGTTTTCTGCGAACATGGTGGCAAGAAGAAGGATGAGAATGCTTTTTGTAAGTTGTGAAACTAATATTGGATCAAGTGAAAGGTATGCTTGGAGTAACACCTATCATGTTAATGAAGTGTTCTGTTTTCATTTGTTAATTAAAAGGGCAGTTTTTAGTTTCCATTACAAAACATCAAGAGTGAAATGGAATTACCATACATAACATCACGTTTATTATTTTCCCGAAGGGTTAAAGCAGACATTTCGAAGATTAGGCTCTCAAGAAATAAGGAAAGTCTCTTGTAATAGGGGCTGCTACTGAGAAAATCCTGATGATAAACAACACATTGGGAACCCAAGAAAATGCTCAGCAGTTCCCGCCTGCGACGTTTAGACCAATGAGGCGAACACAGTATCAAACAAAATGAGTACTTAAATAAAGTGCATTAAAGGACTTATACAAGAATCGAAACTGGCTCTTAAAACTCTTTGCATTCTAGATCTCAAACTGCATAATTATCATAACCAAATCCAAATAGAAAAAAAAACACGTTCGCTATCCTCGTTCGAAATTCAAAAGTGGTGCGCCAGTAGCTAAAGTTCAGTTGTTATGAACGTACGTGACCCCCCATACTTTGTGGTTGATGTCCATAATAAACGGGTAAACGGTGCTGCGTACCGGTAAATTTTTCAGTAACATCATGTAGGAGGAGCAAGGGAACAAATACGTGTGTTAAGGAAGTTTTTGTGAAGATTTACTTTGGGAAAATGAGTTGTGTCTTGTGTTATATTTGTGTCTTAAGAGGGAACACTGAAATCCGCCGTCGGACGAAAGTCTACGACATCGGGGACCGGGCGGTGCGCCTCAAGTGAACCTGGGCAGGACATCTGGCTAGACGCGGAGATGGCCGATGGAGCAAGGCTTTGACCGAGTGGTGGCCAAGGTTAGGCCAAAGAAACCAGGGTCGTCCTAAAGCTCGTTGGGTCGACGATATCGTCAAAGTCGCGGGAAACATCTGGATGAGGGACGCACAGAACCGGGAAGTGTGGCGGAAAAAGGGGAGGCCTATACCCAGCAGTGGGTGATTCCGGGCTGATATGATGATAATGACGAGGGAACAGGGGCTGCGATTCTCCATACAAATGTATTCCACTTTTTTCTTCCTGTATAATGCCTTTAGAGCAATCTTTTTTTTTGCATAAAATCACTACTACGGTCTACTGTAGACACGTCCCTGTAATTTCCTATTTTACAGCAACTAGCCAGTAAAGAAAAGTTGACCCGCCAAAAATGACAAATAATGTCCCATTTTTACAGCCGTGAGTACCAGATAAACTCGAAAAGTTTTTAACATAAAAGAAATTGATAGGAATAGATACATTGATATAGTTTTATCTAACATTTTAATGTCAAAAATAATTGAACCGGCTGTTTTCGAGAAAAAAAAGGGAATACGAAACGTCAATCTCGTCGAAATTTTTGTGATATTATTGATTGGTCTGAGTTGTAGCTGTCCCTGTCGCACTCTATGGGGACATAGACATGGCCTGATACAGCGCGACGGCAGTAGTTTCTTCAAATACCTTCCTCGCAGGCCATGTTCCCTCTTAAGGCCTCGTTTACGACGACGATGATGGGACATTCATTAAGGGCGTGCGAGCGTCACTAGTTTCTTTCGCTTCAGTAACATCGTTTTGTAAATGGCGTCGATGTGGCTTGTGTCATGTTGTAAACAACTTCATTAATTTATTTTCTCTGCAGGATCCTGAAAGCTGAAACTTTTTCTGAAGAACTACCTCACTATAGATAAGAACAATGGGATATTATGAACAGTCTGTCGTGGTGACTTTGATAGATATCAGGTAACAATGGTGTGCTAAATAGCTGCTAAGTTACGTCATACTCTAAAGCGTGATTTTTTTAGTATTACGTATGGACCGGAAGGGTCCTGTAACAGTCTCGCAGACTGTTCGAAAGAGTTACCGCGGCCCTGGAATACAAAGACACACACACACACACATTTTGTTCATCATCTGTCCCTCTTTTCTATTTTATTATATTGAAATGCTGCGTTAATGATAATTATTTAATTTTTTTATATTTTTTTATATGAGTATGATTTTTAAGTATGTAACTACTAATTGTATAATTATTGCTCATTTTAATTTGTTGACTATTTTAATTTAATTTGTCAGTATTAATGAAAGTATGTGTTTTGTCTTATTTTTCTAATATATTTATACATATATTTAATTAATGTACCTGATGCTATTATATGATCCAACTGATGATTGAAATAAAGGAATTGAATTGAATTGAAAGGGCAAAGAAGGAACATGGATGGGTTTTAGTCAGTACAAGTCTGACACTCCCTTCCGCTCCGCCCAGAGCGGGAGGCGTCATTTGATGATTTCCCATCCTAAAAAAAAAGGTGTCCTGAATTTATGTTTAAAAACAGAACGCCCAGATCTTTCGCAATGTAGCTGTACTAAAGTACAAACTTTATATTTTATTAGCCGTCTCACCAGACCAGAATAATCATTATTCAAAGCGTCCTCCAGTATGTACGAGGCACAGTGACGCGTCAGTATCTGTCCATCACTCCCTCTAGAACTAATCGATTCGCATAGACAGCAAGCACTTGTATTTTAGATGCATGCATCTAAATGAAATTGACTTTGGAATCGCGTCATCCAAAATAAAACACAAAATCTAGGGTAAAAGGCTCAAAATCGATTGCTTACTCGCTTTTCTCTAGAAAAAAACGTAACGTGTGTATTTGGTCTATGGATCTCAAAGAGCTGTTTTTCTTTCATACTAATGAAACAAAAAAGGTTTCAGTTAAAAGAATGCGCAGTATTTTACGGAGTTGAAAGCTTTTCTCTCAATCGGCGCCATTGTTTTAGAAATGTTTGTTTACTTTTACCCTTCCATGCAAATTGACGTAATGTTTTAAAGTAATATGGTACGGAAAATGTTTTAATGCTTATTTTGAAAAAAGGTATAAGTGGTAACGTGGGCGTACACTTCTATTTTTAGTTTAAAGGGCAAAAAAGGCAATTCAGTCAATTTTTTTTCCATATTTTTTCCATAGTTTATTTTTTTTAGGATATTATTTCACTGTTGCACAAACGCCTATATAAAGGCCCAATTCCTTCCACGTACTGTTTTCACCCGCTACCTCAAACCAGCCTTCGCGGTACGCATCTAGGTCGTCTCGCCACCGTTTCCTGTAACGACCTCGGCGGTACCGTCCATCTCCTGGCACCTACCGTGTGATGACACGCTTTAAGTTTGCGAAAAAAAAATTGACATGCGAAGACCTCTTTGTGAAATACTACGACCATGTCTACCTAGGTACATGTCTCAGCCTTCTGTCGGCAGCGTTACTTCGTACAAGGTCGAAGGATAAGGCTAATTACAGGCGAGTAAGACATTCCAGCTTTGTGTCTGAGTGGTTACAACCTGTCTACTATGGTTTGCAGATATCCATAGGTGGCAATGACCTCACACAGCTGAGCTACTTGCAAGCTTAGTCGTAAACAACAAAAAAACTATGCCCGGAGTCACTAACTAGGTGTATTCTGAATGAATGTTTCTGAAGGCGCCAAACTAGCGGCTCAGTTCTGGGCCGACACAATTTAGATTGCCACCGACTCGCTGTGAAGAAGAATATAAAACTGAAAACATATTTAGGTATTTGTTTCCTAGAACACACACTGAACTTCAAGAGAAACGACAAAAAGAGAGCTAAAGATCTGAGGAAATAACTTGAACGTGCTGTTATCTTTCACACAAAAAGTTTGTGATGGAGATGGGCTGGTCAAATGTACCGTGATAAAAACAATAAGTGGCCAAAAGTTGTAATCGAATGGCAAATCAGAGATGGGTTTAAAATAAGTAGAGCAAGACAAACACTGGGATGATGACACAGTGGAGACAGCTGGTGCTTATGGGCTAGAGAGATAAGATACTGTGGCAAATGTAGGAGCCTAGGGGAGGCCTATACGTCAAAGAACGAACTGATTGACGAAGACTCCGAAGTGTAATAGTTATGTTTTGCTTAATTTATATTTTATTATTCTTCTTGTTTTAGTTTATCAGTAGAAAGACTTTATTTTATTAAGAAGGAGCTCGTGGCTACATAATAACAGCCGCTCGGGTCGGATTTAGGTTAAGCCGTGCTTGCCTTGGTTGGTCTATGGATGGGTGACCAGGACCACCCGTTACATACCGAGTTTCCTTCGTGCCTCGGAAATCACGTTAAGCCGTTGGTCCGTTGGTTGTCATTTGTATATCTTTGACTCAGTAGGCAGTCAGTGGCCCAAAAAGACTGACAACCAGTTTTACCAACGGTTATCGTGTTACCCAGTGCTAACAGGGTTGTGGAGGTCAGATATGCAGTCGCTCCATGTAAAATACTGGTATTGAGCTGCATCTGGTTAGACTGGAAGCCGACCCCAATATAGTTGGGAAAATGCTAGGCAGATGAGTAAAATGGATTTATTTATTGTTGGTGTTAATAAAAACGTACATTAAGGTTTAATAAAAAAAAAAACTACGTTTAACAATACTTTTCTTTCAAAACTCTTTTCAATATCTTTCCAGACGGGTTCTTCGGTAATGCATCCAGAAAAACGACTTCTTTCACTCTTTTGTACACTGCAACTCTTTCGGTTACAAAAGAGATCACACCGTCTGCGTTTAAATTACGTCCATCTTTTAAAACTATGAAAGCTTTAGGAGCTTCTCCCATTCTTGCATCAGGTATACCGAGGACAGCTGCGTCCAGGATATCTGGATGCTCTTTCAGTACGTTTTCTAATTCAGCTGGAGGCACTTGATAACCTTTTACCTGGAAATAAATGAAAATATCAAGTATTAGTTGCTGGTTAGTTGTTTTTTTTCAGTCAGCAAATCTTACTTACATTATAAATGCGAAATTTTGTGAGTTTGGATGGTTGGATGGATTTTTGTTACCCTTTCACGCAAAAACTACAAAACGGATTTTGATGAAATTAGTACACAGATAGTTTATAACCTGGATTAACAAATACGATACTTTTTTATCCCGGTAGCATGATCCTGTGGGACAATTATCGAACCCCACGCGGGCGAAGCCGCGGGCATAAGCTAGTAATATTCTAACTTACAAGGTAAAATTCGAAGTACTGTTGTGTCACAGTGGCATGAAGAAGTACGGTAACGAAATTCTTTTTTAACCTAACATAACATCACGCTTCTAATCCCCGACGGGTTAGGCAGAGGTGTACCTAATAGTACACCCACATTTTGCCAGTTATGTTTAAGTCCCGTGTTATAGGGAGCGAGCCTATTGCCATCAACCGGGCCCAAAACCAGAGTCCGTGGCTGCTACTGAGAAATTCCAGATAAAAAAACCCAATAACTCTTTCCTGACCAGCGCAAGACCTCACGCTCAGCAGTATTAAATTGAGCTGAAAAACTAAATATATGCTCTAAAAAACAATAAAATCAACGATAGAAATATGTTAACGACCAAAATAACATAGATTTTCTCAGTAACAATAAAAAAGGGTCGCTCCAAAGCGTATGGACAGGAACGATAGGCGCTATCTACCAAATAAATTGAAAAATTGAACAGAATTTTTATTAAAACAATCTGTCTGACAACAGACGTGACACGACACTGGTGTGCCTAAACATTTTACCATTTTTATTTTTTTAACATAACATCAAGCTTGTTATTACCGAAGGGTTAGGCAGAGGTGTACCTAATAGTACACCTACATGTTGCCAGTTATGTTTGAGTCCCATGTAATAGGGGGCGAGTCAATTGCCATCAACTGGGCACAAATCCAGACTCCGTGGCTTCCACTGAGAAATTCCTAATTCAAAAACCCAATAACACTTTGCCCGACCTGGGTATCGAATCCAGGATCTCTTGCTCAGCAGTCGCGTTTGTAACCACTAGACCAACGAGGTATTTGAAAGTTAGCCTTAGTAACTACGTCGCTGTAAATACCTTAATCAGCTCTTTGAGCCGGTCGCATATCGTAACGATTCCATCCTCGTCGATGCTGGCAAGATCACCAGTTCTGAACCAACCATCTTCAGAAATAGCTGCCTTTGTCGCTTCAGGGTTATTTCTGTAGCCTTTCATCACTTGAGGACCACGGATTAATAGTTCACCCAACTGTAAATGAAAATATTAGGTAATGTTTTCGTCCCATTCTTATTTGGAAAATGATTTTTTTAGGATTTCAAAGTCAGTTCATTAAAGACAACATAATATTTAATTGTTAAACCGAGTAATATAATTATGCTGAAATTGCAAAAAAATAATATGGTTTTCAGTGGCCTTGAATTTCCCACTGCTGGGCAAAGGCCTCCCCCATATCCTTCCAGTTAAAAAAAATATTTGGGATTTTTTATTTTAATCTGAGTTTTAGGTAAGATATAAACAAAAAATCACTAAAATCTGCCAGTCGCAGTTTAGTAAACTATTTAAAAAATGATGTTTATAATGACGATAAGAAAAATTAACTCACCTCATTAGGTCCCAGTGGGCGTAAATCTTTGTCAGCAATCCTCAATTCAGTGTTTGACACAGCATATCCAGCTTTGGAGTAGTCAGTAGAGCCTGGTAGCATGGCAGTTGCCAGTGGTGATACTTCTGTTAAACCGTAGATTTGTAGAAAGTCCAGATTGTGCTGTAAATTGGAAGAATTTTGTATCAAAATATATGTAAAAATATTTATACACCGTGACTTTTTAGTCGTCTTAAAAAGGTGGTCCACTCAATGTACCCGACATAAAATAGCTCTAGGCGTGATTTTTTTTTTTACCTACCATAACAGGACAAAGAAAAATAAATAATACATTAGAATAAAATTATGAAACATCCTGTTAATGCTGTTTACGTGTCAAACGGGAAAACATACCTACCCAGCGCTCGAGTCGAGTAGATCATCGCTCGTAACAGGGTGTTTTAACTACGTCATGCGTCAAAAAAAACGAAAAGAAAGACTGCATTTGTGCCCGGTGGATGGCAATAGGCTTGCCTAACTGGCAAAATGTGGGTGTACTATCAGGTCAATAACACTCCTGGCAAACCCTAAAGAGATTACAAGCGTGATGTTATGTTATTTCTAGATAACTATCAGCAGCCGTTGACCCCGCAATCAGCTGAGAAGATAATAAACACTTCCCTTGCCAACTTAATTTGAACGACCCTGTATACCTTTTTTAGTCGCGTGGGTGTTTTACTATTCAGTTCTTTTAGACCAAAATAATCCTGAAAGTAACTTCAACTTAATACCCACTTTAGGATATTCATCACAAGTATGTAATAACTTGTCTTCAAATTACAATAAAAAATAAATAGGCCATTCTGTAGAAAATAAAACGAAATCTAGAAAAACGACTTTGAAGGATATTAATGTTACTAAGTTTTCGACTAATTTTGTTATGCAAAGCAAGTTTGGATTATTTTTGTTTTGTTCATTTATCTTCGCAGGAATAGCTCCGTTAGGATTTCATCGTTTTTTTTTTTTTGGAAAATTTTATATTAATGGAGGTTTTGTATACAAAGTTGTTTATTTTACGGATCAGTTGGTTTGTGAAGTTCAAAGATTTCATTCGCTTTTTTGGCAAGTAATAATTCCTGTGCTAAAAAGTTCTTTTTGGGACAAGCCCGCTTGACTATTCACAACTACTGTAGAAAGTCAGAATCACCTGTGGCGACCATCAGATTGGCGAAAATTGGACAAATGTTAAACGAACCGTTTTCTTTTTTTTACGGATGGGAAATCATCAAATAACTCCTCCCGCTCTGGGTGGAGTGCGAGGGAGTGTCAGACTTGTACTGACTAAAACCCATCCATGTTCTTTCTTTGCCCTTTGTGTTCCAGGGCCGCGGTATCTCTTTCGAACAGTCCCGCAGCCCCGTCAGGCATCGGCCCTTGCAGGCCCCTTCCTGGTTGCTGACATCTCTTTGAGGCGCGCGTGGAACACGAACGCGCCGTCGACACGGCCTGTCGTCATAAGACGGACGGGCGGTGAGCTAACCCATTACTCACCGTCCACAGGCCCGCAATGTTAAACGAATCTTTGCATAAAGATCGAGATTTTTTTATTGACATCATTTCATTATTAACATATTGATTATCATTTGCCTACCCTTTTCTCAACTATGTTGTGGTGGGTTTTCAGTCTGACCAATCCAGCATACGAGTATTTTACATGGAGCGACTGCCTATCTGATCTCCACAACCCAGTCACACGCTGCGATGTTTAAATTCCACGAAAAAAAAACCTCCATAATTTAAAGATATCTCGGGTTTCCCAAGAATTCACGATGGCAAATACTACCTTACCTTAACTTTTTCTAGTACTTTAATAACATCATTTCTCGGCAACGGAGCAGCCCCTGAAGTAATAGTTTTTATTGATGCCAGATGTTCCTCTTTTATGCCAGGATGTGAGCCGAGGAATAATACTGAAAATATTACAAAAATTTAGGAAATTGGTTTGAATAAAGGTGAGGAAGTTTCTTCATTTATTTACATATAAATGTTAGATCACACCTGCTTTAAATCACATGTGTTAAAAGCCTAACCAGAGGCCATAGCACGTATTTACGTTTTGTTTACACAGCACGCTCTGCTAGGACCTCTGTTCATTCATTTATATTTGTCAAGTTTGTTCTACTGAATGCTCGCAGAGGAGCTCGTGGTTAAATTATAACAGCCGCTCGGATCGATCTTTAGGTAAAGCCGTGCTTGCCTAGGTAGGTCTGTGGATGGTTGACCGCCCATTACATGCCGAGTTTCTTTCGTGCCTCGGAAAGCACGTTAAGCTGTTGGTCCCGGCTGTCATTTGTAGATCTTTGACAGTCGTTAGGTAGTCACTGGCCCAAAAAGTCCGACAACCAGTCTTACCAAGGGGTATCGAATTACCCAGTACTAACAGGGTTGTGGAGGTCTGATAGGTAGTCGCTCCATGTAGAACACTGGTATTCAGTTGCATTCGGTTAGACTGGAAGCCGACCCCAAAATTGTTGGGAAAGGCCAGGCAGATGGGCCTTGTTCTGCTGAATGCCTTGCTGAGGCTAATCGTCCTCTCTTTTAAACCATGCTTCTTTTTTTTTGGTATGCGGAAATCTTCATGGACAACTTACGTCTAGACTAAAACCACACTGTTACTTCTTCCTGGATAATAGGTAAGTAGTTCCATGAGTTGGGGGCCAGGGAAATACATGTAGATTCGCAAGCACGACCAATTTGAGCCATAGGCAGCACAGTGTGCTGGATTGGCGGAATTACGACCAGACACCACCTACTGTGAAGACGGGCGGTTGACCATGGTGGGAGTACTTAAATAAAATACTATGATGATGATGATGCCATCTAGCCGATTTCGGCCACAGCGACTGCATTCAATGGCTTTCTAGGGAGGTTGTCGAGAGCTTTGGTGTGCTGCTCTATCATGTGCTCTTAAGTGACTAGCAGTAAAAAAAAAAAAAAAACTATATTCCAGTGTGAAAGGTAGCGAGTACTGAAGCCTACTTAGCCTACTGTCTTGTGCCCGATTTAAAGTTTGGTGGGCGCCATGCTTCCCTGGTAAGCTACTAAAAAATTCTTATTGAAAAATAAAACAAAATTATTCGTCAGACCTGGGAATCAAACCAAGGACCCCAAACTCAGCAGTCGCTTTTGCGATGACAAAAATATAGACTTAGTCAAGACAGGATTTAGAAGGTAATACTTACCTAGAGGGGGAGCAGCACAAAACAGATTTATCCTATGGTTTTTCATTGCGTCAATGAACGTGGTTGGCTGAAACTTGGGCAGCGTAACAATTTTATATCCCACTGACAGTTTATGCCACATAACTATAGATTGTCCGTAAATGTGGTAAAATGGTAGCACAGCCAAAGTTACATCTTGATTGGTTTCTGAAATTAAAAATTATATTGATTAGTTTTCAACGGTAAATTAAATAAAAACTATGTGCTTAGAAATGCAAGCTTTTTCCTGCTGCTTGACCAAGGTTTTACTTGGATCAGCATAAAACCTAGTTTCTAGCCCCACTTGCAGGTCTCCCCAATAAACTTCCACTCTTCTCTCTGTGTGGTTTTCTCCGCTTACGTCGTCACGCCAGCGTCTTCTAGGCCTCTCTTGGCGACGATGCTCGTCTTCAGACACTCACTGCGTGATAACTGGCCATTCTATAGACAAGGCCCTCCCAATCTCACATCAACCTAGCAATTATCCATATCAGCGATTCCAGTTTTGAAGCGTATTGTGGTATTGCGAATTTACGTACCTTCGCGTTTTATTCGGTCAGAGGAACTAAACTCTATTGCCATTTAACATCCGATTCAATTGAAGCAGCCAGTTATATTGAACATGCGGCATGAATGTCATAAATAAACGCAACAATTGCAGTGCCCAGATGAGCACAATAGTTGAGATTGAGCAGATGCTACAGTTATTTGAATAAACTACTGAACGCAACCAGGCCAGGAT
This sequence comes from Noctua pronuba, assembly GCA_905220335.1. Classification (NCBI taxonomy): domain Eukaryota; kingdom Metazoa; phylum Arthropoda; class Insecta; order Lepidoptera; family Noctuidae; genus Noctua; species Noctua pronuba. Next base: position 16,275,839 of record LR999904.1, on the reverse strand, counting down.
AAATGGCGCTCAGTAGTTTATGCAATGGGACAAGGTTGGATCCTAAAGGAAAGTTGTACAAAAATAGGTGCATGGTTTGAGTTGGTAGTCTCCTATGGAGAAGAACAGGCTAGAAACTCCTTGGTTACTCTTTAAAAATATAAAGGTTGAAAGATGGTGGCCGATCGCTCTCTAGTATTCACAAACGTATTAGTAGTTTATGTTATAACTATATTTAAATATAATATTCTTTCATTCCTAATAATTATTCTGTAATGAATTGTTCAACTTACTTGTAGTTTCAACGTAATGCCGGACACTATCAACATCTTGCTGCAAACAGTTGACAACAATATTTCTATGAACCAGTTCCACTCCTTTCGGTAGACCAGTGGTACCACTAGAATATGGAAGAAAGGCTGTATCTTCAGACTTTCTGGCCACCTCTTTGAGAACACTGTGATCAACATTATCAGCTAAAGCGAATTCTTGGAATGATATAGTATTTGGTGGGAGATCACTGCCAGATTCTTTGATAGCAATTATTGGTATATCTGTCTTGGCCAGAATTAATGCATCCTTCAGAATTGGTATAGTTTCTGTTACACCAATCAAAATTTTAGGATTAGATTGTTTTATTTGTCGTTCCACTTCATCTGTAATAAATTAATTGATTATTATTTAATCAAAATTATGAGTAGATTAGATATGAATATGTTATCACAGCGCGTACACGTAACAGATGAGGTTATCTTGCATTGCTAATGATAATGTGCTCTTATATAGCAAAATGTGTTTGAGCCACGATAACGAGGTTTTATTGAGCTGTTAAATAATACAGATAGTAAATATTATGGTGTAGACACTGATAAGTTTTAAAATTATTTAATTTTACCGACGAGTCGAAACAAGAAAAAAAATGTTCCTGTTTGGAAATGTCTTTCGTTCTCGAATTCAAACGGGTTACGATGATTAAGCTGAAGTGGCAATGCGCAGGCCATATTAGCCGTAGAATCGATAACCGTTGGGGTAGACGTGTTCTTGAGCGGAGACCGCAAATCGGCAAACGTAAGGTGGGACGCTCTCAGGCTCGGTGGAGCGACGATCTTCGCAGGGGTAGCAACTGGATGAGAGTTGCTAAGAATCGAGTCGAGTGGCGTGCGATTGAGGAGGCCTATGTCCAGCAGTGGACTGCTGTAGGCTGCTGATGACGATGAATGAATATTGTTTCAGTTACAGAATGATCAAGACTGGAACATCTACGTGGCTACATTCTTCACTGACCTACATAACAGTCTGTAATTACTTACATGCAGTGTAAATAGGGTTGACAGTAGTGACTTCAGCTCCAGCTTCCAATGCTCCCAGGGCTGCTATGGCATACTCTGGGCAGTTAGGCATCATAATACAGATGACATCCCCATCCCGGATCTTCAACTGAGTTCGAAGTTTTGCGGCAAAATTCCGTGAGTATTTGTACAACTGATGGTAAGTATAGGATCTGTTTGTCAATGCGCATACCTAAAATTAAAAATATTTTGTCAAAAGTCTAGGCAATCTGAAAGAGACATTGATAATTTATTAACATCCATTAAGGTCAGGCCTTTTCGAGTATAAATGCAGAATTACGAAAGACTAACAGAGCAGTCAAAAACACTGGTAATTTACCTTACATTTGTTCCTGACTACTGTCGTTTTAGGCCCAAAATAGTACAGATGATTGCCAGGGGAGAGTGGAAGAAAAAAACGTGTTGCGCCTACCTTAAGTAACATGGGACAATGGCAGGAAGTTGATGATTGCCGGATAGGTCTTATGGGGCCGAAACGTGGACACTCACGGTACGGCTAGTCCATAAATTCAAGGTCGCTCAGCGAGCTATGGAACGGGCTATGATTGGATTCTCTCTGAGGGATCGCATCCGAAACGAGGCGATCCGACAGAGAATCACAGTTTCAGCTCACACAATCACGTAGAACCGATGACCGTTGGGGTAGACGTGTTCTTGAGTGGAGACCGCGAATCGGCAAATGTAAGGTGGGAAGCCCTCATGCTCTGTGGAGTGACAATCTTGGCAGGGTGGCTGGTAGCCACTGGATGAGAGTTGCTGAGAATCGAGTGGAGTGGCGTGCGATTGGGGAGGCCTACGTCCAGCAGTGGATTGCTATAGGCTGATGATGATGATGACGTTGTAGAAACACAAAAAGCTTTGTAAAGGATTGTTACTTATCTATCCTCTGGGTGTCGAATCCATCGATCTTGTGTTCAACGCAATAGTTACGCTTAAGACCACTAGACCAACGAGGCAGTAGAAAAAACTCATCATCTGCCTAGCCTTTTCCCAACTATATTGGGGTAGGCTTCCAGTCTAACCGGATGCAACTGAATACCAGTATTTTACATGGAGCGGCTGCCTATCTAACCTCTACAACCCAGTTAGTACTGGGTAATACGATACCCCTTGGTAAGACTGGTTGTCAGAGTTTTTGGGCCACTGACTACCTAACGACTGTCAAAAATCTACAAATGTCACCCGGGACCAACGGCTTAACCTGCTTTTCGAGGCACGAAGGAAACTCGGTACTTAATGGGTGGTCACCCATCCACAGAACAACCTAGTCAAGCATGGCTTGACCTAAAGATCGACCCGAGCAGCTGTTATTATTTAGCCACGAGCTCCTCAGTAGAAAAAACTAAAGTCAAAAAATTCATACCATTGCAGTTTTATCAGCCCACCGCTCCATATTCTCCCATATGTGTTCAGGTACAGTTCTGCTCGGTATATCCACATCTTTATGAGGTGATTTGACGATGTTTTCAGCTGTCCAAAGACTGCTATGTTTAGTTTGAGTCAAAGAAATACTTCGGCATGACAATAGTCTTTGAGCGGTTCTTGATAGGAGACTTGATGTTGCCATGATTTGCCTGGAATAAAATATAATTTTAGACTGTTTATTATTATTTGACGATGTTTAAATAAACAGCTGGCGCGACTTCAAAGATGTGATTGGTTAAACTTATACCGTCACTTAAGGGAATGAACAATCACGGAAGATATCCCATAAATGACAGTATAAGTTTCTGTGATTGGTTGTCGATATTTAGAACACGATTAAATAAAAACAAAACGAATTTTCTAATATCCAATCTCTATATAAATAAGTTTTTAAACTGTCACGGCCACTAACATTATCATTACCTCTAGAAACGGGATATTTACCATGTTTACCCATTAGTTGAACCGTGATCATGGTGCTTGCAACAGCGCCGAAATATCGGGAACTCAAACCTAACAGTCATCATCTGCCTAGCCTTTTCCCAACTATATTGGGGTCGGCTTCCAGTCTTAACTGGATGCAGCTGAATAGCAGTATTTTACATGGAGCGACTGCCTATCAGACCTCCACAACCCAGTTAGTACTGGGTAATACGATACCCTTGGTAAGACTGGTTGTTAGATTTTTTGGGCCACTGACTACCTAACGACTTTCAAAGATCTACAAATGACACCCGGGACCAACGGCTTAAAGTGCTTTCCGAGGCACGGAGGAAACTCAGTATGTAATGGGTGGCCCCCCATCCACAGACCAACCTTGGCAAGCACGGCTTAACCTAAAGATCGACCCGAGCGGCTGTTATTATTTAGCCACGAGCTCCTCCAACCAAACAACAGTGAACATGGTAAATATCCCGTCTAGAGTTAATGATTATCCAATCTCTAGTTGTACTGCACAACTAATAAATAATTTATTCTTCTTATACTTTATAAGCTACTAGGTTCAGTTTACTTTGTCAATAAAAAAAACTTGACTTTAATACATACCTTAAGCGATATAATGGACGTTTAGTAATCTCTACACGAAATGCAAAAGGAAAAAATGTCAGACACTTATCACAGTTATCCTTATCACACACCACATAATATTCTTAAATTCTTTATTATTATCACAAACAATACTTCAACGGCGGCTGACCTTTGTAACTGATTGTTGAATTGTCAAACTAAAATTAAGATTTTCACAAAACTCTCACTTTTATCACAACACTCAGCGTGTGTGAATTTTGTTACTATCATAACAAAACTTCACCAGCTAATGACCTTTGCAACTGATAAGAATATTTTAAAACGCGATTTAATACGTTATCAAAAATATTTATTTTCTGTATGATCACTGCGGACGGCAGCGACCAACTGATCCGACGATATCACTATTATTATGTACACAAGTATACGTTCAGGGTCGACTATGTTTAAAAAAAAACTCGTTGAGACAGCAATGTTCTATTTTAACACAAAAAAAATTACCTGTGGTACAGTCCTTTCGCAGTTGTGATACTTGTGGCAGATGCAACATAAAGGCAACCTTATTTTAAAGAGGATTAGTAGTATTATAGTTTTGACAAGCTTGTCAGGTTCAATATTATTTTATTGTCACGTTAAATAAGAGCTCTGTGGGGAGTTAATGGCTAAATAATAATAGAGGCACGGGTTGAGAAGACCTTGTGGCTAAATAATAACAGCCGCACGGGTAGATCTTTAAGGTTAAGCAGTGCTTGCCTAGGTCGGTCAATGGATGGGTAACCATCCGTTAAATACCGAGTTCACGTTAAGCCGTTGGTATCAGCTGTCATTGTTGATGTTTGACAGTGGTTACAGGTAGTCAGCGACCCAAAATGTGACAACCAGTCTTACCAAGGAGTATCGTACTCTCCAGTAGTAATTGGGCTGTGAAGGTCAGATATGCTGTCGCTTTATGTAAAATACTGGTGTTCAGTTGCATCCGGTTGGACTGGACGCCGACCCCAACATAGTTAGGAAAAGGCTAGGCCGTGACGTAAAATAACTGTAGATATTAACTATTTTATCTGTGTCGCCGTAGCAATCATTTATGCCTTTCATGTTTATCTTTTATGAGAAGGTAGATTATAGGTTTGATGATTAGGTTATGAAAAAAACAGTTCTTTGCAAAAAATAAACTATTTCAGCGGTCAAGCAGAGTTGTTTTCAGTTTGACAGGTGATGCCGGTTTTTTTAAGTTCTGAAATAAAGCTAGTAAATTAGCCACTCACTAATTTACTAGCTTTATTTCAGAACTTAAAAAAATAAAAATATAGTGAGTGGCATTTTTATTGGAAAAAATGGTCATATCAGTAAAGAATTTTTCAAATTAGTACGGACACACTTCGAAAACGATATATGTTTTGTTACGAGATATGTTTTTTATCTTAAAACATATCTCTCGCTCTCTGTTTTAGTTTTAATTCCTATAACTAAATTTACTGATACCTTACCAACTCGAAAGAAGAAACCACCATATCATTAAGAGATTGGACACACAGGTACAGACAAATTGTAAACACGGCTCCAGACATCAACTCTGACAGATACTTCAGCAAGTAACATTGAGGTGCTGGCAATGATGTGATGAACTTTAGATTTTAAGTGAATTTTTGGCTATTATTTGTACTTCTTGATAGTGTTTTCTGAAATTGTTTAGTATTTTAACTACACTTTTAATAAGGATTAGTGTCGGCCGATTTGAATATTGCACACAAACAATATTTTCAGAAACTTTGACGAATGAGCTTCATTATTTCAATGTTGAAGCTGTTTGTACTTATTCACAGTAACGATGGCGATGCTAAATATAAAACACTACCTAATCTGGACGCCTTAATCTAACCATACTTAAAGCTAAACGGAGACATTGTAAACGCAGTTTTGACATAACATCACGCCTGAAATCCCCGAAGGGTTAAGCAAAGGTGTACCTAATAAACTCAAACTCAACTCAAAGCATTTATTTCAATTAGACCATTACAGGCACTTTTGAAAGTCACAGAAAAAAACAAAGAGCGAAGCTACAGTCACAGACACACGGCATAATAACTTGTGAAAGTACTGTAGTTGCCCATTCCAAGGCGTAGATCTCTATGGAGAAGAATGGGCAAGAAAGTATAAAGGTATAGAATAATAATCAGGGGGCGAGCCTATTGCCATCAACCGGACACAAATTCAGCAAATATTTGTGTGAACATGACCATGTTCAGAACCGCGTTTACAATTTGTCCGTATCGGCTTAACACAGAGAGTTAAAAACTTTTTTCGAAAACCACACGATTTCACACAATTCCAATAAATTACAAGTCTGAGCTAACTCCTTTCATATTACTTACCGGCTAACAAGAAGTGCTTCTTACTGAAACACTCGAGGAATTAGTTCTACTTCGATATTTAAAGTCCACTAACAGCACTCCAACTTCCTGTTACGTAGTTCCCTAACTCTGAAAGTATGACTCGCTCACATTTGTGCGCCGGTTACATAAGAATGGTTTATAAAGCTGGTGGTAAGGATAAAATGTCTATGGGGGACGGTAGATTCGAATAGTCCAGCCAGATTTGTATTAGTATTTTAGGGTGTCCAAAGACATTCAAATATTTACGAGAGATAGACGGGACAAGACGAAGGAAATCGTAATCCAATACTTCAATTGTCCCAGCTGTCAATTGTCAATCTTTGACAGTGGTAAAGTAGTCAGTGGTCCGAAAGTCTTACCAAGGGGTATCGTATTACCTAGTACTATGTAAAACACTGGAATTCAGCTGCATCCAGTTAGACTGGAAGCCGATTAACCAAGATTGTTGGGCAAAGGCTAGACAGATGATGATGATGACCTAAAGGTACACAAGGAGCTTTTTACACATGGCTTTTACGGCGCCTCTTTTTTATTTCATAAAACAATTGCGCCAACAGCGCAGCGACCCGTTGTCATTGTCATAGATGACAAAAGTCTTTCTAAGTTTATATTGGACATCACAGACATCGGCGAAGGAACAAACCGTGAGGGAACCTGACCTTATAATTATTGTAAGTCTGAAATCGCCAACCTGACTTGAACAAGCGTGGTGATCAATGCTCGTGCCTTCTGTCTATGCGAAGAGGCATTTGCCCATCAGTGGGACAGCAATAGTCTGGTTTAAATAAGATGACCTTCTAATGTATACTGTATATTTCTTACATACAAGAATTAAATAGTAATCATAAGATGAAGCAAAAACCCGTATAACGAGTTTGTTTACCAAATAGGACATTCTATACCATATCCAGTTGCACGTATACCTTGAGCCTATTAACAAACGGCTCTGACCTATCATCAAGTGATTACTGCGCTCGGACAGAGCATTGTATCAAAGGCAATTGACAATAACAATGCGCCTCCCAGCCATAACTAATCTGAGGGAAGGGCAATTTCTCGCAAATATTTGATGTAACAGGGCGTAACAACACTGGTGGTGATTGGCCAATTATGTTGCAAACTATTGGGCCACTTCTTGTTAAGGCAAATTTGTCTCATTACAGGGCAAAGTACGGTACCACTGGACCAGTAGTGCAGAAGGGAAAAAAAATACCCACGACACTACCAGTGGTGCGGCTTATTAGTGTGGAAAGGAAGGAGGGTCATTTTTAATACATTTCTAAGCAGTTCTTTTCTTTTAATAACTGAATATCGTTCGTAAACTTGGGTTGCAAACCGTTAACAATGTTGGTGCATTTGATCACTTTAGTCAGAAAGATCGGTTTAGACCAAACTAGCGTATGTAGTACACTCTGGGCCTAATTAACTAAAAGAAGGTCGGCTTAGGGCTCTGTTAATTTCAGAAGCGTTCATCAATTAAAGTATGTGCATTATATGAACTAATTACGGGGCTTTTCTTTCCATGTAACATCGTTTTTTTATTAAGCTGCACAAAGTAAAAAAGAAGAAACAAAATTAAATATTTTACTAAATCTGAACATCTAAACAGTCATTTGTAGTCATTTGAAATATCGAAACGTAGAAACAGTGAAGGAAGTGTTCTGATTTCACTCTCTTTCTACGAGTTTTTTTTTTGTCTCGTCTCGATCGTGTCGGATTGCCATCCTATCGGACCATGAGAATGAGCCAAGAAAGCGTACATATGGTAGCACCTACTAGTGCATAATATCTTACGTGTCGATGGCAATAGTCTCCGTCGAGATTGACTGTCATGTCCGAAATTCGGTCCAGAGGACTATATTTTTAATGAGGCTCTCGGTATTCTCTTTCCCCATGAGGTAGCGCCTCATGATCTTCTAACTTCACTGTTTCTACATTAAACTTCGATAACGTGAATCTATTTAGAGCACAGCTGACTGCTCCGATTATGACAGCGACTAAAGTCTGTACGGTACATTAAACAATCGGCTCTCTCGATTCCGCCTGAGAAATGTTACTTAAAATGGCGAATCGCTCTTAACATTGTTTTGAAGTCCTTGGTTATTCTAAATAGGCTTGTCTAGTAATTTACCGTTAAACTTTGAATTTTGTGTCATTATTCAATTAGGAAAGGTTATGAAGGTGAGCTAATGAAGTCTTTTAAATATGGTATTGTTATAAATCGAATTCACTATGCGGTAAGGCCGCGCTTACCTAGGATGGTCCGTAGATGGGTGACTACCCATTACATACCGAGTTTCCTCCGTGCCTTGGAAAACACGTTAAACCTTTGGTCTCGGCTATCAATTGTAGATCTTTGGCAGTCGTTAAGTAGTCAGTGGCCCGAATGTCTGACAACCAGTCTTACCAAGGGGTATCGTATTACACAGTAGTAACTGGGCTGTGGAGGTCAGATAGGCAGTCGCTGCATGTAAAATACTGGTATGCAGCTGCATCCGGTAAGACTGGAAGCAGACCTCAACAAATATTGGAAAAGGCTGATGATGATTGTCATAAATCAATTTATCTGGAAAATAACTGAAATTACCGATAAATGTTGTAGAGTAAGACAGTTGAAGTGGCAGTGGGCTGGCCATTTTGTCGTAAGACCGATTTCCGATAAAGCAAGTCCTGGAGACTACTTATGGAAAAGCATAACGTGGGACGCTCCCCAACTAGATAGACTAACGACCTTAAAAAGGTAGCTGGGGCAGCAGACCCTGATTCCAGCTGTGGACTGCGATTGATTAATCCGTTGAAGAGAAATTGAAAAATAATATGCCCAGGAGTAGTTTAATATTTTATTGTTATCTTCATGTCGTTGAAGGTACAATTCACTAACCGGTTTATTTATAATCGCCTTTTGAAGTCAAAAGACGGATGAACGTCATAAATTAGAATTAATTCATTACCATTTAACTTTAAGTAACATCTATACATATAATAAAATCGTAAAAATCCAATTCGATGTTCCGACTTGGCGCAAAAACTACTGCATAGATCCTGTTCAAATTTTGCACAAATATTCCTTACAGGCTTCTTCACATGTTAGGCTATATATTATCACGCTACTCGCTTAAGGGGGTGAGCAATATTGCAATATGTCAGTATCCTTCATTTGTTTGACGTTTCAGTCATGACAAGCACCAGAACGGCTATTTAAAGCTTATGTCAACAGAGAAAACAGCCTAGCGGGTTCATGAACGTTCTGTAAGCTACGGGTCGCAAGTTCAAACCCCACTATTACTTTCACTTTTTGTAATTTGTTTGAATATTTTTTTGATGCTTTTAGATTTCAATTTTTTTTTGTATTGACATCGTTTGCATTTCCGTTTTTCTCCTTTTTTCTTCAAACGTTTCTCCAAAAAGTAATAGAGAAGTATGGAAGAAGATGACAAGCTGCGCCGACCCCGAACAAAATGGGATAACGGCAGGAGAATGATGATGATGATTTCTACAAAAAGTTCTTGCTTTACTAGAAGTCTGTTTCCTTCTCGATTTGCAAAATATCAATAATCAATCGCAGTTTGGAATTTTATTTTGGAATTTTATTGTTCTTTTATAGATTGGTATAGTGTTCAGAAGCGAGCATGAGGTCCTGGGTTAGATTCCCGGTCGGGCAATGTGTTATTGAGTTTTTCCACCAGAAAATTCTCAGTAGCAACTACGAAGTCTGGTTTTGTGCCCGGTTGATGGTGTATCGGCACTATAAAAAGTACAACAGCAACATATAACAAAAAGTACTACAGCGCCATCTATGACGCAGGTGATGAACTAAACATCGAAATACGTCTAAATTCTGCCTGGGTCAAATAAATCGCCCAAAGTTATCCGCGATTTAAGACTATTTAGAAGTACCCGACAACAACTGTTGGGCAGTAGCCCACCAGACATTACACCCGTCTGGTCGGACTATCCTCCCTTTTCAATGGGGGATGAAGTACTTTACAACCTGTTCTTTATACCCCAAAATGGCTATAGGCTCGCAAAATATTTCATGGGAGTTAAACATAACTGACAAAATGTGGGTGTACTACTAGGTACTACATAAACTCATCTGTTTTCTTATTAAAATATGCATTAAAAAACAGATAGGTAATTTTATAACAAACACGATGGTATAACGTTTTGTTTTTTTAATTAGCCTATTCTGTCCCACTGCTGGACAAAGGCTTTCCCCATTTCCTTTCCAACTCTCCCGGTTGTTTTGCCTTCTCTGGCCAATAAGTCAGGAACGAGTCCAAATCGTCAAACCAGCGTTTGTTGGGCCTGCCTCGGTGACGATGACAGTCTTCAGGTACCTACTGTATGACCATTCTGTCCCATCTGTCCTGACCCATTCTAGAAATGTGACCCGCTCAGTCCCATTTGAACCTCTTACACTTATCGCCAACATCGGCGATGCTTGTCTTGGAGCGTATTGTGGTGTTGCGTATTCAATCGGTGATTTTGATGTTTAAAATCCATCGCTCTTTGGCAAACCTTGAATTTGGACTTTTCAGCCTCCGTCAAAGATCATGTCTGGGTACCATAGGTTAGGATAGGCAGGAAACACAGGTCGACAACTTAACGCTTAAATGAGATTGGAAAGTATAACGTTGTCTAAGTACAAGCGGTCAAGCCTAGCGTCTGTCACAGTTTTAAATATTCTTGACTTAATGATTAGGCAACCCATTCGTTATAATTTTTATGTATTTTTTTTTTATCCTTTATTGTCCCACTGCTGGGCAAAAACGTCCCCCATTGCCTTCCATTCTTCTCTCCGTGCGGTTTTCTTCGTCCAATCTGTCACAAACGCTTCTAAGTCGTCACACCAGTTTTCTAGACCTCCCTCGGCGACGACGCCCGTCTTCTGGCACCCACCGGTCCTGATGCATTCTACAGACGTCGCCCGCCCAATCCCACTCCAAACTAGCAGTCTTATCGCCCACATCAGCGACTTCATGGACCAGTAGCTCTTCAAGGCGTTCTCGACTCGGTAACTCTCAAATGTACTCATCGACGTAGTGAATTTCTTGCCCTTTAGTCTTTTTTATGTATGTTCAACATATTTTTCATTTGGTGAACAGTTGGGGGGGGGGGGGGGCTGTATTAGGCATTTTTTCTATACTAAGCAGGCTTTATTTACAATTGTGGAGTGAAGAGAAATAACGAAAATAACTAATAACTGAGATAATAACTGATTCACTCGCGGCACGTCGTTAACGTTTAGATGTGGCTGCACTAGCATTTTAACTCTCACGCACTCATCACCGAAATATCGAAAACCGCGTAGAAAGATGAAATTAGGCAGGGAGGTAGTTTATAGTTAGTAGACGTCCGCTAAGAACGGATTTTGCGACAGGGCCGGATTAAGGGGGTCTAAGGGCTCTCGCAAGTTTCTATGAAAGTCCTTCATTTTTTGTGCTACAAACTTGAAATTTGGCAGGGAGGTAGTAAATAGTCAGTAAAAGTCTGCTAAGAACGGATTTTGCGGCAGGGCCGGATTAAGGAGGTCTAAGGGCTCTCGCAAAAAGTCTCTTAATGTTGTAAATCAAAAGCAAAATCTCACGACATCTCACCAAGGGGCAACCCCCCCCGGGGTTGAAAAATCGCCAAAATTGCCTCACGTAATTAATGGACGCCCCCTAACCCAAGCATCTCCTTGCTTAAAAGGTGATCTCCAAATCGTGTGTCTGATAATACAATCATGTGTGTGATAACTTTATGTAGGTACCCAATTGAAATAAACATTCTTTTTTTTTAACACTTTGCCCGACCCGGGAATCGATCCCAGGACCTCATTCTTAGTAGTCGCGTTTGCGACCACTCGAGGCAGTCTTACACATACATACCAAAATTTCCACGCGAACGAAGTCGCGGGCAACAGCTAGTTGAATTATATAATTACAAGTAGAGTACAACCCGAATTGATTTTCAAATTCTAAATTAAAGCGAGCGAAGCCACGGGTAAAAGCTAATAGAATATAAACTTCTTTACGTTGAATACCTTGGTTCCCAGTCTTAAACTTTTACTATAAGTTCATGTGCTTTAATGTACAGGACAAGTCAACGTTAACATATATTAATTATTTAATAATATTAGGCTGGTCTAGCATAAGCTACAGACGCAAGGACATCAAGCTACTACACAATCTGTCAAGTTTCTTTAATAGATTTTCAACTTTATCACTAAAGCATCAGGTTCAAGGTTGATTGGACAAATTTGTCAGTTTTGGGTAGCTTGATGTACTGGCATCTGTACAAAAACACTCATAATCAGCGTATGTCAATCGTTTATAGAATTTTACTGTAATTTACATACTTTATCATATTTATTCTTGAGTTTTCTTGCCACTATTTTTCAATAGGCGTTGCTGTTTAACTGATGTAATTTTTTATGCTAAATAAACTTCTTCCTTTTCTTTTCTTTGTTTTATAAAAAAAAAAAAACGTTGCCCCACACTAGGAATTTCTTCTGTATCTTGGGTACGTATACAAACAGCCAAACATGGATCTGGCTGTTTGTGTATGAGTTTTAATGTCAACAACTATCTGAAGATAGTGTCGATAGAAGAAAGAAGAAAAGGTAAAGAAGAAGATAAAAGGGAAGAAGAGGAAGATAGAAGGGAAGAAGAAGAAGATAGTGTCGTGATCATGGTGCTTGCAACAGCGAAATATCGGGAACTCAACATAAACAGTAAATATGGTAAATATCCCGTTTCTAGAGTTAATGATAACTATCTGAAGGCCACATAAATATTTGTTCCGTGCGGGGATCAAACCCGCGAAATGCAGCGCAGTAGTCAACAACCTACTTTTCTTCTCAGAAAAATAAACTGGCATCTTGTTACATTAAGAAGGAAATTATAAGGAAAGAACGGAGTATCTGGAGGCATATTGCGTAAATCTTGCAATTTTTTACCCCATTGGGCTCCCTTCATTATCATCGTACTTAATAATTCTATGCCCGGGTCCTATTTTTAAGGTGCATTTACATCTTACTCGAAATCGCAGCCTGCGACAAAAGAAAAGCCCGGCTTATTCTACCATGTCGGGAATATTTTTACGTCGTCAATAATATTCGTCAATGAGAAGGTCTCTAAGCAGACTGATTAAAATCTGAATCACGTTTAGGCTTTTTAAATTTTTCCTTGATTTAAAGTTACTGTCAACTTCTTTTGAACATGAAACCCGTTAGTATATTTTTACATTAGCACTTGTTCTGTACACGTTTGGACGATAACACTGAAATTTATTATCTTCACACCTTCTGCAGTCAGACCAGGTACTACCATTTTCTTCTTAACCGGCTGATCTTACCATTATCATGAGCTATTCACATTTATTTCAAACTGTCACAAGGGAAGACTTAAAACTACCCTACAACTGCTCAAAAATTTGCAACTACAATCGGTACCAAGTGTAAAAGCACCTCAATACAAGCTTTTTGGCGAGCTACCTATTAATATTCCTTGTTAGTCCTCACTACAGAATAAATTATGTTTTTCACGAGAACGGGTAACAAACCAAGTTTAACAAACTAAATGTACTTAAGTAACTTGGTAATAACTTAGTCTTGAAACTTCGGCATCTTCGGCTGGATCAGTGACTTGGTAAAATTATATTTTTTGTTTATTATTAAAAGTAATATTCGCTGTGTTAAGAAGTGTTACGAGTTACGGTAAAGTAGTACCAACTAATTGGAGTAATACTTTAATAAGTAAGAGTACATGCAACGGAATCCCAAAAGGGGACTTCTTTCGTGGATTTAATATACAGTGTGTAAACAGACCCTTCACGAAGCCGTCAACCAAGCATTCTTAAATCAAACTAAGTAACTTTCCGCAAAAATTATTGCTGGGAAACGACTTTTTTTTTTGGGGTGTAAAATCACGTTTTATGGTAGGACTCGAAGTAACGCACTCAAAGCATTGTGTTGATGGGTGGATTGAATATTACGGGAGTCGTAGAGGTGTTTAAAGTAAAAATTTCATATTAAAAACATGTAGGTATTAAAAAAAAAACTTGTGAAAAAGTTGGAACTTTGACCCCCAATATCTCCGTAACTAGAAGGTTTCCAGGTAGGGTGTAGAACAAAAAAATTATCGCAATGACGGGGAGAACAAGTACCTTTCGGCCTCGTCAAGGGTCTTTTTACACCCTTTATACTGAGCTTATTGGTGTTCTTCAGAATGATCAGATACGTAAAATTCGCACAACGGTGTGCATGTATGACTAGATTTATGAACGTGGATGTAATAAAAGGAGTATCTTAGTATTAAAACAGGTGGCACTCAGTAGATTCTGCCTACTCTCATGGGAACAGTGTGAGTTTCTGTATGTGTTTACGAGTATGTAGATACAAAGTCTGTCGTAAGAAGAAGAAGCGTAATTGCAAAACAATGTTGCTAGCAGGTTTACTTCAGCTACAACCCACGGGTAACCTCTGCCTCCCGGTAGTGGTTGAGTTACTCAACACTCGTGATGGTTGGGAGTAAGAGCCCGTGGACGTCTTCACCAAGTTCTGCAGATTTGGATAGGCTGATTAGATGATCTTAGCGCTTCCTTCCCACAGAAGTCGGAGGAAAAGCTTCTCTCTTGATGCATTTTATTATTTTTAAAATTATGTATTAAGTGCCTCGTTGGCCTAGTAGTCGCAATCGCGACTACTGAGCATAAGGTCCTGGGTTCGATTCCCGGGTCCGGCAATATGTTATTGGGTTTTTCCATCAGGAATTTCTCAGAAGCAGCGTGGAGTCTGGATTTGTGCCCGGTTGATGGCAATAGGCCCCCATTATATGGGACTTAAACATAACTGGCGAAATGTGGGTGTATTATTAGCTACACCTCTGCCTAATCCTTCGGGGATTACAGGCGTGATTTTATGACATGTATTAATTAAAAGAAGTTTACTTTCGATTTCCGAGAAGTTCATAAAGCAGATTTCTACGAATCATCGCTGCTGCACTGCTAACCCTCCCTATACAAAATCAATAACCCACGTCTTCGAAATTATTTCATCCCTAACATTTCGTCTTGAACTGCTTCGAGATTTGGGGCGGTATCACTGCAGATAAATCAGCTGACAATAAATTCTCCCGTGAACTTCGGTATGAGACGGATTTCTTGGTTGTTTTGTCTTTCCACTCCAGCGAATTTCACTACGAAACAATTCTGTTGTTTACGTTTTTGTCATTTTTCTAGACTGTCAATGTCAACGTTTTAAGTTTTATTTTAATTATGTACAAAATAAACGCGATTTACAGCAATAATTAGGGTTAAAAATATTTAATGCAACGAACATAAAAAAATAAATTATATTTTAGAATAAGTTTATGGCCGCCACATCTCTACTAAAATCATCCTTTTATACACAGACACACTTCTGAAAATAATTACGTACACAAGATTTAAAAACCTAACAATTTCTGTAACAGGAATAAAAAGGATATAAATGTTTATTAGAGTAAGAGGAGCTCGTGGCTAAATAATAACAGCTGCTCGGATCGATCTTTAGGTTAAGCCGTGATAGCCTAGGTTGGTCTGTGGATGGGTGACCACCCATTACATACCGTGTTTCCTCCGTGCCTCGAAAAGAACGTTAAGCCGTTGGTCCCGGGTGTCATATGTAGATCTTTGACAGTCGTTAGGTAGTCAGTGGCAAAAAGTCTGACAACCAGGCTTGCCAAGGGGTATCGTATTACCCAGTACTAACTGGGTTGTGGAGGTCAGATAGGCAGTCGCTCCATGTAAAATACAGGTATTCAGCTGCACCTGGTTAGACCGGAAGCCGACCCCAATATTGTTGGGAAAAAGCTAGGTAGATGACGAAATGTTTAATAGAATAAAAAGTTCAGCAACAAAACGTGTTGGACAAGTTTACACCCGCGAGGCCGCGACATTTCTTCCAAAATCTTCATACAGACTTCTGAAAACTAAAATTTCATAACAAAAAAGTGTTATGTAACCCTATCCATGTAATTACAAAGTCGATTATCCTGCGGTTGTCGGTTCCGCGGTCGGCTGTCCATTAAAATGGACGAACGTACGCGGGAACACCGAGAACACGTTGGCTCTGACCGCTCGATCGTGCGAAACGTCGACAGTTGCTTTTGTTATTATATTACTTTTAAAGAGAACTTGATACAAATTGTTATTATATTCACCAACGTCGATAAAGATTTTATTGATCTTCTTTTTCTTCTTTCGATGTTATATCTTATCTCTTGGTTTAGGTAGGTGGCCACCAGTGGCGAAGGTTCCATACAACTCGATTTCTACTGGCTTCCCTTTGAAAAATTGTATAGTCAGGATTCTATAGACAAATAATAATATCACATTATTATTGATTCAGAAAGCGGTACTCCTGGAAACGGCGCGTATTGTTAGGAGGTTCCTTTCTCAAGAGCCCTGACCACCGGCGGCTCGGACCCTGTTCCCAGTGCTGATGGCCTACTATTTTTTATATTTTTAAATGTTTTTTATATTTATTTATATTAGAATATTTGAAAATGTATTAAATATGTTTAAAAATAAATAAAGGAAATATCACATTAAATATATGTACTCCGGCTCACCTCTTATAAAAATTAACTCTTCGCTACTGGTGGCCACGCCAATTGCAGCGTCTGTAGCACATTTCAAGTCCTCTTATGTCTAGTAGGGATCCATTCGACATTGGTGATTAGTGAGCCATCGTCGGGACGGGATTATTGAATATTATTGGATACTCATTAGTCTACTTTATGGATTGTGGAGGTCAGATAGGCAGTCTCTCCATGTAAAAAACTGGTATTCAGCAGAATGGAAGCCGACCCTAACATAGTCGGGAAAAGGTTAGGCAGATAATGATGATGACGACTTGTTAGTCTTGTGTTTGCAAGTACTTCTGCTAAACTTACGGCCTTGGGATCGTTTTCAGCAGCCCGATGTCTCGATTTGAAGCCGGTTGATGGCAATAGGGGGCTACCCTTATTCGTGGGACTTAAAGATATTTGGCGAAATGTTTGTGTTTATGTGTGCAGGTTCACTTTTCACTTATCTCTCGATGATAATAGGCGTGATGTAATGTATGATATTGACTATAAATTTAAGAAAAATCGGTCTCTATAGTTGCTGCCAGTTAAGATGGCAATAGCGGTCATTGCTCTTTCCATAATATCTCTTCGTACGAACCAAAACAAATGAACCATGTATCGTTTTTCATTAGAAAAGATGTTGAAGATCACGATAGATGACGATTCAAGACATGAACAGGCTTATTTGTGGATTTCAAAGTTAAGAGCTTAAATAAATGTAGGTGGGTCAATGACCGCCATTGCCATCTTAACTGGCAGCAACTATAGTCTCAACAACTAAAACTCATTCTGGTGATGTTCTTTTCTGAAAAGACTTTGTGTACCTCACTATCATTGTTACACCTCAGCAAAATTACTATAACAGCACCCGTAACTATCATCCATACACAGTTTAGATTACCCATTGCCATATGTACCAGCTCTGCGGTCACATATTCGACATACTGAGTCCTCTAGTCGCGATATAAACGCCAGTCAACCGCTTAGGCGCGCTACACACGTAGCAACAAGAGTTTAGGTAACTATCAACTTTTTATTAATGGTGGCCAATTGCAGCAACAAAAGGCCCAGTCTATTGCCGCGATTTTAATGAACATAAGTGTATCCTCTTCTGCAAATCTCGCAATCGAAATTAGGTTTGCTGTAAGAAAACCCAATTCTGGCTTAAGCTCGCCATTGTACACAAGCTATTTTATTGAAATTTGTATGTGTATTTTTTATTTTGTGTGCAATAAAGAATAAGAATTTTAAATAAACTTGACGAATAAGAGCCAAACGTGTGGACAATTTTTAATGGCATCTTGCATGCCAACCTTGGTGGCTGCCGTCTGCTTAACCAGCCTATCCTGTGGGTGCCTTGAGCATAAGGCCTCCAGCCGGGGCAAAAAAACTTAAAACTACGTGACTACACGCTAAGAGAAGGGGTACAAGCCTCGGCTTAGGGCGTAACTGGGGACGACAGCAAAGGACTGGCTGGATCGGATCAAGAACATGTAGAGGTGCCGCGTGAAGATACGTAGAACAAGAATGACGCTACACTGCGGAGGATGGTGAGGAACTGAAATCGCCATCACACAACTGGTACAAATTTGTCAGTCGCTAGCTGCGGCAAGTTGAAATTGATTTTGTCACCGATTGCTGAAACCAAAACCTGGTGCGATCACCGAAACTAACAATTTTAAAGGAGTCGCTAAGTTTGTGCAGACCAAAATTATAGTCTGCCTAGTCTTTTTCCAAGTGTCTTGGGGTCAGCTTCCAGTCTAACTGTATGCAGCTGAAATCAGGTGGAGCAAAAGCACCTCTACAACTGGATAAACGGTTACTTGAAATTGTATGAAAAACGTAAAAAATACTACTTACGAGTTACTAGTTACTAGTACGACTACGTGAAATAAAAAAAATAAATAAAAAAGTTGCCAGTTCCCGGTTGCCACAACTGTGAGGCGAGAGTTGCTATGGGTGCTAAGCACCTTAACCACCATCCAAAATGTAATTATACGGAACGGATTACTTCACGATTTAATTACTTAGCACCTGTTTGCCATAGCCGAGAGGATTACACGAGTTTCGGTTGCCGTGTGCTTGCGTTTAATTGTATGAAAATAGGTAATTGTTATGCTTTAACACTTCGCGGGTAAGCTTCGCGAGTGATATGGTTTGAAAAAGAAGTGGGATTGGAAGGTATTCAGACACAATTTCGTCGTTGAAGTTCTAACACTACGTAAGCCATTTTTGGCTATTTTGACTTTTTGATTTTTGATTTCTGTCTCATTACTATCGTACGGTGCAATAGTGGGTAGGCAGAGTCACGCGGCTGACAGCTGATAGGTCAGAGGCGCGCGCACGCGAATTACATACGGCTGTTTGTTATTGTGAAAACATTTAATGAGTATAAAAAAAATGTTTCTTTGGGAAAGTTGTTTGTTATCAAGAGTACAATCACGTGTATCAGTCACTAATTACCAGTCACCCTTTATATTCACCATATTTTGTAGACACAATATATTCTATGGTCCAATAATAGACACCTAGACGAGTTTTTAGTCCCACCAAAGTCCTTGCTAGGGTTCATTATGTCAGGTTTTAGATTAATGAGGGTTTTAATTAAAATATGTTAAAGTATCATGTATGTAGGGTTTAATTAGAGAAAGGTTTTAGTTACTAACCAACCGGTTTACTTTGGTATATAAAATAATATTGTCTTCATCATTTTAACGAACAGAAACTGTATTGAGATAATTGCTGGTTATAAGATTGGTAAATTACCTTTCATCATCTGCCGAGCCTTTTCCCAACTATGTTGGGGTCGGTTTCCATTCTAACCGAGTGCAACTGAAAACCAGCATTTTACATGGAGCTACTGCCTATCTGACCTCCATAACTCAGTTAGTACTGGGTAATACGATACTCCTTGGTAAGACTGGGTGTCAGACTTTTTGTGCCACTGACTACCTAACGACTGTCAAAGATCTTCGAATGACAGCCGGTACCAACGGCTTAACGTGCCAGCCGAGGCACGGAGAAAACTCGGTATAAATGGATGGATGGCTGCTCATCCATGGAAAGACCTTGGCAAGCAACGTACTAAACACTTCAAATGCTAAGGCACGTTCGGTGCTGTCAAAAGACTTTTGATGAGGGGCGTATGGTAAGACATTTTCAAATGTAATACTGGCTCCAACCCATACTGGATTCGCCTGGTTCACTCCCTCTTACACAGTAGAGAGGAGGCCTATGTCCCAGTAGTGGGAACTTCTTACATTACATCACGCCTATAATCCCCAAAGGGTTAGGCAGAGGTGTATCTAATAGTACACCCACATTTCATCAGTAAGTCCCATGTAATAAGGGGCGAGCCTGTTGCCAGCAACCGGGCACAAATCCAGGCTCCCGTAACCGATACTGAAAAATTATTTAAAACACCCAATTACCCTTTGCCTGACCCGGGAATCGAACCCAGGACCTCAATGCTCAGCAGTCGCGCTTGCGACTACTAGACCAACGAACAGTCAAGTCGAGCTAGTTAAAACTATACAGGCTGATTATGCTAAGCGCCTAAGCGGTGCTTCTTCTTCTTTTTTCGTTTCGATGTAACATCCATAATGATTAAAAAGTTTGAGCCCAATTAGTGGCCACGTTTATGGGTGTGACAGCGGCGTCAAGGGAGCAGGTAAACGGACATCGTGGACAGTCCAGCAGATTGCATATAGTTTGATCTGGAGCACCGCAATCGCACTTCGTGTTAAATAATACCTCATTTCGCAAGATTATGTTTACAGGAGTGCTCAACACATTCTTGTACAATAACAGATAATAACTAATTAATGAGCCCTTTTCTTACTCTACTTGTAACATAGTTCTGAGAAAATTTTGCTTAGTAAATAAGTTGCCAAAACTGTTTGTGATATCTGATCAAATTAAAATAAAGGCACAAAACAGAACGTAGTAAATTCAAGGATTTCTTAAAAGCAAAATATAAAGTAATAAAGTTGTGACTATTGAAGATACTAACTATACTACTAAAGTGTTTGTTCCGAATCTTATAATTAACAAACAAAAAAATATCTAGTACACAATATTGTTAATGGTATTAGAATTACCACGAAATGGTTACAATAGAATTATTTATGAGAAACTGTTTCTAAATTCGTCGTCCAATTCCGTTTATTAAATAATACCAGCCTGTTACTGTCCCACTGCTGGGCAAAGGCCTCTTCTCATACAGAGAAGGCACGAGCATTGATCACCACGCTTGCTCAAGACGGGTTGGCGATTTCAGACTTATATTAATTATAAGTCCAGGTTTCCTCACGATGTTTTCCTTCACCGATGTCTGTGATGTCCAAGATAAACTTAGAAAGTACATATGAATTGAAAAAGTCACATTGGTACTTGCCCGGATTTGAACCCGCAACCTCATGCATGAGAGGCGAGGCCTTAACCTCTGGGCCATCACAACCGTTATTATTATTGCTTAATTGACAAAGAATTTTTAGAACATAAAATCACGCCTAAAAGTAAAACAGAGGTGTACTGTCAGGAGCACCAATATGTAAACACTTAACAACTATTAAAAGTGTTTTTCTCCTACTGTTCTAATTAAAATTTCATGTTATCACAAATATAGTATTTTGGAATACATATTTTATGAAAAAGATCCCATCTCCAAGTTTCAATAATTATTTCTTGCTTGCTTCAAAATTGCTTTTAAATTTAGGAAAGTGTTATATTGGTGCTCGAGACTGTACCAGCCACATTTCGCCAGTAATGTCCAAGTTCCATGTAGTAGGGGGCGATCCTATGCCATTAACCGGTCACAAATCCAGACTCCGTGACAGCTACTTTTTATTGATTTCTTTATAAATATTGACATGAAAAGTCGTGAGAAATGGTGACACCTTACCAATTTCACTAAAATTTGTATAGGAATAGCATAGGAACTAGTCAGTAGACTGATTTTTTTTAAATAGCTTTTTTATTTGAAACTAGCTTTCGCCCGCGGCTTCGCTCGCGTTAATTTAGAATTTGACAAACAATTCGGGTTGTCACACTACTGATGTTTCTATATAATAATATAATTCAATCATGATTCGAAAGACACGTGACGCCATCTATTATCATAAGAACGTAATTATTGTTTTTTTCCTCGGAAACAGCACTTTTTTTCGGGATGAAGGATACCCTATGTCCGTTTCTGTATACCTGATAACGTATAATATTAGTTAGGTTGTTCTAATAATTCAAAACAAGCAGTATTTAAACAAAGTAAGTCTATTCAAAATGGCTCGCAACAAGTAAAGCATGTTATACGGTTGTTGAGCTTCAGTAATAATCGAATGAGCAAAGAAAACGTCTCGTGTCGTAACGATACTCCCAAAGTAGTACTACATACTGCTAAGCTGTTAGATCAACATATAGGGTGACTAGTAATGAGAGACCGATACTTAAACCCGTGATTGTATTCATGATAACAAACAACTTTCCCAAAGAAACATTTTTTTTATACTCATTAAATATTATCATAATAACACTATAGCCGTATGATATTCGCGCGCGCGCGCCTGTGACCTATTAGCTGTTAGCCGCGTGACTCTGCCTACCCACTGTTACACGATACGATAGTAATGAGACAGAACGGCGTCACGAAGTTAATAGCTGATAGGTCAAATTATTACATAAGTCACATTTCATGTCTGTGTATGTCAAATTGTAGAATGAAACAAGACGAAAAATAGTGTAACAACACACATTTATTACAACTCAAAAAATTCACTGCGTTCACTAGTTGATGAATAAACATAAAAATACCAATATAACTGGAAACGGGGTGGAATATGGAACTAAGATAGAAATATAATGAATTTGACAGGTGGATGACGTTTTTCTAAGAAAGCAGCGCCACCTTGATGTCTCAAGTTATATTGGTCTAGAACTAAAATAAATAAAAAATATTTATTTGTGTCACGCAGGACAAAACAAAAATGGGTAAATTAACAATAAAACAAAATTATGTAAAAGTAAACACAAGAAAAAAAATTAAATAAGACAAACGAAATTGCTCCTGTACGAGGCCAAAGAGATATCTCAGCATGGTACTGTAACATTTAAAAAAAAGTCACCAAGCCAACCATGTCTGGTAATAAACATTTTTCAAACATTGGGGAGCAATGACAAACTCCACGAAACATTTTAACCAACGCATAAAGTAGTACTCTATTTTTAGACCTTCAAAAATAAAATTTCAATGAAAAAATCCGCAATTGGATATGTTTTTATTACGTTCACTAAACCATTCATAAAAATATTCCCACCTAAAAAAGGAACACTTAAGACCCGAAATAGGTTGTAAAAATATAATTCGCGAATCTTCTCAAGTACCCATATTGGCTATAAAAGAATATTTATCCAGACTGAACCCATCAATCAATGTCTAAAAACAGATAAAAAATAAAAAACATAACGACAGCGCTGTCACCGTTTTGATACGTAATTCAATTTGGATGCGATCCAAAATTGTTTTGTTTTCAATATAAAATAGTTGAACGATTGGAATCGTGTTATTATTCCGGTTTTGTTTTTATTTTTAAAGGGTGAACTTTTATTATACTTTTGCTGTGATTCATGTCACTGTGGTTCGAAGATAAATTCTCAAAAGTTTTCAATAAAATTATAAAAATGATATATGTTTTGTAAGTTCTTTAAAAATAACATTTTTACGCATCCAGTCTTTGATTTTTGCTATTTTAGTCTTTGACAGAAGCTGTCTAAATAGGATTTAAGTGAATCATGAAATAAACAACTTAAACTGTAGGACCAAGTTAGAAATATGATAAAAATCACACACTTTCTTAGACTTGCATCCCTTATACTCAAAGGTCATCGAAAAGACACATTGTCTTCAAAAATAAAAAATCTGTTAAAATACAGTGGAAATCAGCTGTGGTGTCATAAAACTCGCTTTTTGACATCACCTATATCGATACTTGATGTGTTACAGGTAGCCAGTAGCCCAAAAAAGTCTGACAATCAGTCTTACTAAGGAGTATTGTATTACCCAGTAGTAACTGGGCTGTGGAGGTCAGATAGGCAGTCGCTCCATGTAAAATACTGATATTCAGTTACATCCCATCAGACTGGAAGCCGACCCCAACATAGTTGGGAAAAGGCTAGGCAAATGATGATGATGAGTTTTTCCACGGGGCTAACTATTACTAGTACGTATTACTCAAATAATTAGGAACATCAGAGCCAAATAGTAGAAAAAATTAATTCATCAGTAAGTTAGAACAAATCTCCCCACTTCCCCGTCACACGGTCACACCGCTCGACTCTCCGATCTCCGTATCAGTGTGTAATCTGTATAAGCGTGCTTCCTTCAAGTAATTTTCCACTTGATCAGTCTACCGACTTTTTTTCTTCCCTTTTCTGTTTCCTTATCTCAAGTCAAGTGTGAGCTTATTGACCTGCTAAGAATTCTAATAAAAGTTAGTTAGTTATAGACGTATTACCCGGTAACTGGGTTTTGGAGCTCATATCGGCAGTCGCTCCATGTAAAGTACTAGTATTCAGATCCATCCGGTTAGACTGAAAACCGACCCTAACATAGTTGGGAAAAGCTAGGCAGATGGTGAAAATAGTCGACCTCAGAATTGCTTATCCACTGTAACGGTAATTGTCACTTGCATGACACTAAACTACAAAATCTGCTTGTACACATACAGTTTGATAGTTGAGAAGCTTTAATATACTGGGAATGGGGAAGGCCTTCCAAAATATATTGTAGATGTCGTGACCATAGCTTTGTCCCAATCTGGCCAATGAGGACAGCAATTTTGAAATTTAAAATTACATTAACAGGTTTTCAACCAATGATAATGCTCGGAAAGAGCGATACTGACACCATTAGTTTCATAGTTGCAATCCCCATCGTTGTCAAAAGTGGTAAAGCTATTACGAGGACAAATACAAGCTAGTAAAACTAAATGGCTCTTCTACCTCAGTTGATACTGAATTGAGGGGCGGAGAGGGGAGGAGGGTGGGCGAATGGTACTTGATTTAAATACAGCCCTATTACGTGATCTGAATGGTTGATATTCTCTTGTTTCTTTGTTTTTTGTTTATTGCCTTCGAGATGCAAAGTAATTAAATCAGCAACTGCTTCAGATTAGAATAATGGTTCGAGTGTTTTTGAATTTCTTTGAATTTTGACCGAATCTATTAGACCTCGTTGCCAATTATATCTATTTATTATTTAAATTCTTATGATTGATCATTTATAATATGATAGAAGAATAGAATAAAATGTATTTGCATAAAAATATGGTATAGAAGATGGTACAAAAATTAAATATAGAGCCATACATGATTTTTTGTTTATTTTATGTCGACATATTTTTTTAATTCAATCGTTTTTTGTTTAGTCAATGTCGGTCGGATGACCAGCACCAGTAACTCAAATTTTCCCCTTACTATTCTTTGTTTTTTAATGTTTCATTTTTAGAGCAGGCAAATGTTTTCTTCTTTCTTCAAAATTTTTATTAGAAATCTGCAAAATATATCTAAACACAAATTATTCATAAATAAACCAAAATCCCCGTTTCAATGAGTAAGCGTTGGTTATTCATTGGGAGAGTGTTCGAAGTAAAACTCTGTTATTATCAGCCGTTTTCAATTACAACCCTCTCAGAAACTTCGTTATTTAGACCTTTATAAGGCTGTTACTCGTAATAGGCGAAGCGGGAGAGATGTTCTCATTGGCGGGTTTGGTGTTAATTTTATTTATTTATTTATTTATTTAAACTTCATGTACAAAAGTGGTACATAGGCGGACTTAATGCCACAAGGCATTCTCTACCAGTCAACCGATTTTATTCGATTCTGGACATCTTTAGTTATGTTCAAATATTTGGTAAGCTTATTTTTTTTTTGGTAGCCTTTTAGCCTGGGCAAAAGCCTCCTTTTTCTCCTTCCTAACCTCTCTATCTTGTGCAATCTCTCGCCATATTCGTCCTGCAAACAAAATTAGATCGTCACACCACCTTTGCCGCGGTCTACCCCGGCGGCTATTTCTTGCATTAGATGCCCATTGAGTGACGACGATCCCTGCCCACCTCTCCGGGTGGATTCGTGCTACGTGCTACCGTGCTTGTGAATTTCACCCCAAAAAAAAAGGCATTTCCCAGCAATATTTTTTTGCGTACAGTTACTTAGTTTGATGTACAAATGCTTGGTTGATGGCTTCGTGAAGGGTCTGATTACACTTTGTATATTAAAACAATCATTGTATTATAGCGATTTCAGACCTTGAAATTAACGAATGACCAAACTAAATCTACCAAACCCGGACACCATGTTTCTTCTCCCATCAATAATGACATCATTCCGCCATCAGCTTATAACTTCACCATAACTGGATTGGATCTCAGTTGTTGAACAATATTTAGGTTTGAACACAGTTGATCCGACCGGAATAATCCTTTTCGACCGTGTACTCCTATCTAATTGAAATATAAAGTATCTTTCGACAATATTGGGAGTGTACTTCAGCTCTATTGTTCTCTAAGATTCTGAGGAAAGTAATAGAAAACCAATTGTTTGCAAGATTTTTACAAAGGAATCATAATCAATTACTGTTTGTAAAATTCTTGACGACAAATTCAAATAGATATTATTAATAAACTTATACTATTTAACGATATACATACAGGGTGTAAACGGACCCTTCACGAAGCCGTCAACCAAGCGTCTTGAACATCAAACTAAGTAACTCAACGGAAAAATGATTGCTGGGAACGGACGGGCCGTCTTGGGTTCGAACTCGAGACCTTTTATTTGGCAGTCCAATGGTCACACGACTAGGTTATTACTGCTCTATGAGACTGATTGAAACCTGTAAAAAAATTGCCAAAACTCAGGCAGAAATCGTACCTACAACTACCATTACAGATCTGCGATCCAATGCGATAGAGTCCTTACATGCTAAATCCTTAATCTAAATCCTATAAAATGATCCTATGAAAGATGTGGGCGTTTAAGAAGTCTAATTTAACAGTTTCGGCAAGGAACTTATGTTGTAATCTACAACTACAAAGAGAGAAGACTTCGTTGGTTTCAGATCATTAATGCTTATAAGATTAGATTAGATTAAATTGCTTATAAGAAACCCCTTTCAAAACCCAGGTATCCCTCGATATAATGATAGCAAAATTAAACTAAGAAGTCATCGACCTTATTGCTTAATGTTTCGTTGTACAGTTGGCACTGTTTCAAGTTAACGCTACGACGCTAACCAGTACAATTAACTGGGAAGCTTACTGAATACGTATAGTTCTCGCAAATCTTGGATTGAGTTGGACTCTTTTGAATTTAGTTTTTCTTTAAAGCATGTCTTAAATTGTCTTGCATTCTAAATATTATCTCTTAGTCTTTTCTATCTATCGCAAGACAGTCACAAGTTACTTCCAATTTCCATCACATCTATAAAGATTATCTGGACCAAAGAAAGAAGAAACAAAGAAAGAAAAATATTTATTTATCACAGGGACATGACGTGCATCATACAAAGAGCTTATATCAATCATTTTTATGATCAATGTAGAAGTCATCATCATCTGCCTAGCCTTTTCCCAACTATGTTGGCCTATCTGACTTCCAAAACCCAGTTAGTACTGAAAAAGTTAGACCCAAAAAGTCTTGAGACATCTTAAATTTTCTACGAAATAGGGCCATCAGTTCTAGTTGTAGGTCATATATAAAATAAGGGATAAGTTGTGGTCACAATTATTTGGATTAAATATGAAGAACTATCTCTGAATATGCATAAAAATAAAAGTTTGGAGAAGGTTCTCAATTCGTTCAAATTTCTCATGTCTCTATCAAAACACCTACTTTTTGGGTCTAGTTATCCAAAAATCTCATATTTATTTTCAAATATCGAGAAAAATTGGCACCAAGCCTTTACAAGTCGAAGTGTTATAAACAAACTTTTAAGATAAGTTAGCAAAGTCTTTCAGAACTCCCAAGAATGGTCTGTGTACCGAAAACTAAGCTAATGGATGTTCCAAAATCTTTTCAAAGACCCGACAAGCACATCTATTTGTTAAAACCGATTGGGTGTCACTTTGAATTAATTAGTTCTGTTAAGAACTGACAACCATCTGACAGTTTTAATAAAAGGGTCTTCAAATGTCTCGGATTTGAAATTGAAAATTTTATTAATTTGTTAATATCGGTCGTTAGTGGATTTGTAAATTAAAAGTAGAACTTTCTAGAAGATACAAGAAAACATTCATACTCTTATTTAAATAGAACACAACATATGATAAGAATTTGTGTCGAATGCTTCAACAAAATAGGATAAAAAATATAAAACTTTTTTGCAAAAAAAAAACAACCGATTTCCAAAAAAAACACTAAAAAGCGGAAAATGACTTTACTTTCGGTGGCAAAAAAGTCAATGAAACAAACAAGTCACCGACTTCCGAAAGTAAAGTTATTTTCCGCTTTTTAGTGTTTTTTTGGAAGTCGGTTATTTTATTTTGCAAAAAAGTTAATTTTGAGCTGCGCTTTCGTAACGGAACGCCGAGCTACAAACCATTACGCAATTCTACAATTATCTTCGGATCCGTGCTACGCGACGCTATGCTATGTATATTGACCAAAATTGAAACATCGTGTAGCAATATAATAAACAAATGGCATGTCAAAGGGAGGGGTCCGTTTACACCCTGTATATTATGTCTTTTATATATTATACCACCTACTGTTTACTTATGTTCACAAAATAAATGAATTTGAATTTGAATCTAATGTATTAAATTTCAATTAAATACATCAACAGTTCAACAGTTTCCTCATCTGTTTTATCTCAAAACACGAACATATAATAGAAAGTTAACACTGGCATGTACCAAAAAAACTTTTACATATATTTCAGGAGGTGTAGAGTTGTTTGTTTACCCTCCGTACGCCCTCTGGAGGATCTCAACTGAAACTTATTGGGTTCAACTTATTTGATAACCTCCTCCTAGGGGACTTTACTGTATGAAAATATTAGATACAATTTGATTTACGTTTATTCTTCTCCATTAGGTTGTTTGAAGTGTTTGCGGATTTTCTTGGTGTATGTTTGTATGTGGTTGTTGTGAATAAGTTTGTGAAGTAATTTCATTGCTTTTAAGTTACAAATTTCTTTTTATTTTCTAGGGTGTTTCAAGAGCGATGGACATGAATGTTGATCGATGGAGAGGGAGAAGAAGGCGGACGAAAAGATGGATGGATTGTGTGAGGAATGACATGAAAGAGAAAGGAGTAAATGATGCCGTGACGTCTGTCTGGGGAGAATGGAAGAAGAAGGTTATGCCGAGGCATTTCGGATGAGAACTGTTCGCGATGGGCATCCCTTGCCAAGAGATGATTAATTTACAACCCAGCATGTCTATTACGGAGATGGAACGCGCATGACTGCATTTTTGAGATCACTTAGAGCTGTATAAAGTGTTGCTTCAAACTCCTCAAAGTTGGTTGCTTGGCAAGTGAGTGCAAGGTCATCAGCGCACAAGAAGCTGGTTGTGTTTGGCCTAACTGGTTGGTTGCTAGTGTATTAGTGTATTGAAGTGTCCTGAAAAAGCTTTTTTAACCGTTTCCACGTAGATGATATACCAAACTGAAAACAAAGCCATTAGTTGCATGCTGTTCCCGATTACCCGTTACCGTGGTTCAACAATTTCTACAGAGTACATCAACATGTCATTTATGTGGCATCGTCTAAGCTCTACGGTAAAAGAGGATTACAGTTTTAATTACCAGGGAATTTGGTGGTCTTCTGGCAGTTCTCTTTGTTGCTCGTTAAATTGGTAACGAGTTGACGCAAGTTATTATGTTGAATTGGTTTTAGATATAATGTTGCCTTTATTATTATAGATGCATTAGGCTTTAAATACTGGAATTTAGCTGCATCCGGTTAGACTGAAGCCAACCCTTAAATAGTTCAATATCTCATTACCTAGTTTTTCCAGAATATAAAATGTATGAAATTAAAATAGAAAGATATCTGGAGTTTCCGAAAAAACACTTAATAACCGTCCTATGGCGAATATATGCTCTAGTGTCTCTGAATTCGGTAAGAGACAATCGCTTTAAAAAGTTTCGGTTTTCCACGCATTTAATAGCTTAACCTTTGCCTTTTATCCCGAAAAAAAGTACTATTCCTGAGTAAAACAACAATAATGTCGCTATGATAATAGATGGCGACACGTGTCTTTTTAATCATGATTGATTCTAAATTAACGTGAGCAAAGCCGCGGGCAAAAGCTAGTTTTGCATAAATGTTTAGTTTGGATGACAATGCATGCTAAGTGACGTCATTCTGAATCCAATATGTCGGACCCCTAAAGATGGCGGACTAGTTATTTTTTATGCATTCCCATGATAAGGATATCAAATAAAAGGGTTTGTTGGAAAGAATACAATAAATAAAATGACGACACTCTAAAGCGTGTTTTGTAGATTTTTTTAAACTATAATTATTTCATTCTACTATGACATTTAACAGTTTCAACATTTGATTTAAAGTTTTCGGTAGCCAATATCCCTTCAATATATTGTTGAACTTCCCAACATCGTTATAGAATATCATTTTGTCGAAGCATTATATTCTACCTATAAGTGACGTTTGGGAAACCTCAATGTTTATCATCATCAGCCTATCATCTTTCCACAGCTTCCTCTGTTAGAGGGAGTAAGCTGTAATCCACCACGCTAGCTCTGTTTGTATTGGAACCCCAATGTTTATTCGACTGTAAAAACGAAAATAATATTACAAACCTCCTAAACGGATTTATAAGAATTGAAAGAATTAATATAAAATACAAAATTCTTTCGAAAACAAATATCCGGTAAGGTAAGTCCTCGTCCGTAATGGAATGAGACAAATTTCCAAGATCTGCGGAAAGCAATACGAATATTAGAAAATCCCCATACGGCGATACTGTCGGGCTATGAGACACGCGAATTTATTTCATTTTGCGTTCTTATTCTTCGTATATTTTTGGATTATTACGGAAAAAGGCTTGTGAAGAAATTGTACTGTTCCTGGAAATTCGAAATAAGAATTTCTGTAATAAACAACATCTTGTTATGTTTTGTGTACAGTCACGAGCGCCAATATGTATATGTTACCGGGAATTAATGAAACCTAGGAATTGTACACAATTCCTAGGAAATGTATACAATTCCGAGCCTACTTAGAAAATGTGTAAAATAATGTTTCAAAGATTCTTTAATACACATTTCCTGTGAAATGTGTTTAAAAGCAATTTCGCGAGAAATAACGTTTGTAACTTGGAGATAGGGTCTTTTTCATAAAAATATGAGTTCCAGAATACTAAGTTCGAAAAAACATGAAATTTTCATCAGTACAGTAGGAGAAAAACACTTTTAAAAGTTGTTAAGTGTTTAGATATTGGTGCTCGTGACTGTACGTAGTTCTTTATATTTTGTCATCTGTCTTTGCCTTTTTAGTAAAACTGCTTTATTTGATATCGAAGACTTCGGCTTAAAGAATAGACTTATCCATGTTCACTGATACAACTGAGGTATATTTTTTCATGCACATCATTTCTTTAATGTTGTAGCTCAGTTTCAAAGGTTTATGATCAGCAGTGGATTGCAATTGGCAGGACTGACAAACAGATGTCGCAATACACTAAAAATAATGAAACCTTCTTTAAAGTGTATTATGACACCTTTTTCTGTTTTAAATTGTGAGTTTAATGTGGATAACAATATCTAATAATAACACTTTACCATCCGAAAAACTCTAGTTAACGAAGATATTGCAGAATAATTACTACACTTATTTCTTCAAAGGGTTTGTGCTCGTGGCTAAATAATAACAGCCGCATGGGTCGATCTTTAGGTCGCTGCTTGCCTAGGTTGGACTGTTAATGGGTGAGCACCAATTACATACCGAGTTTCCTCCGTGCCTCGGAAAGCACGTTAAGCTGTTGGTCCCGGGTGTCATTTGTAAATCTTTGTCAGTCGTTAGGTAGTCAGTGGCCCAAAAGGTCTGACAACCAGTCTTACCAAGGGGTATCGTATTACCCAGTACTAACTGGGTTGTGGAGGTCAGATAGGCAGTCGCTCCATGTAAAATACTGGTATTCAGCTGCATCCGGTTAGACTGGAAGCCGACCCCAACATAATTGGGAAAAGGCTAGGCAGATGATGATGTTTGTGCTTCACCGTTATTTGATTCCCGCCAACTTAAAAGCCTTAAACTCAAGATATTATTTCTGGATTCGTTCGGAAACATACTTAACAGATTTGAAAACTTTATCTGTATTTGCTGTAAGACATTGAATTATTCGAGCATTTTTAAATAGTATTAGTTACTTACCTACCTACATTTTGTTTTCAGGAACAACTTCGGCAAGATTACTTTCATTTTGTATTTATTCGGTGGATTTACAGAGTTTGCTTTGAGTATTTCCACAGTACTTAAAGGTTTTATCTTCAAACGAGCGTAAATTAGTCTTTGTAAATGTTTGTTCGACTTTACCTGCGATGTTTAACTACATCGAGTGTAAAGTACGTTGAATTACGCTGGGTGACATTCGCGTTAACTGAGCCTTAACTTGACATTTAAAAATTTATTTAAAATTACAAGTAACTTCTTACATAAACACACAGGTGAATGGACCTATTATCGACCACTCAAACATTTTTTCAAAATTCCTCGTCTCAGAAACAATCTTCTTTGACAAAAAACTTAAATTATACCGAGTAACGCTGGCCCAGCCCTGACCTACGCAATAATTGACCTTCAAAAACCGAACACCTTAAAAAATATTTCAAAAATTCTCGACCCGAAAACAATCTATTTTAACGAACTTCGTTATAATAATCCTTATAATATACAGGGCCGGCTCCAAGGGCCATTTTGCCATTATTATTATATTCTCGCAATCAGTACCCCTCATTACGTATTCTCGTCGGCCTAAGGTCCCGTACTTGTATCTTAAGGTGTACAATAAAAATAGATGAACCCTTTATACGGGCCCCTGTAATTTGTTTTAAGCAAAGTGCTTTCGTCGCACATTGCTGCGAAGAGTTTTTGGACATAGATTTGCTGGAAACGAACGTTTTCGTGAAGGGTTAGTATGTCTCATGTGATGCATAGAAAATGACGGAGTAATAAAATTGTATTCTATTGTAGTATACTAATGAAATAGTGGTATACACCTTTGAGAAGGTTAAGGTCCGTCTGTCAGTTGCTCTTGGTAAATTAGCCACATACTACCTCGCTAATTCACTCATACCCAAACCGAGCAAAACACAGTCTTGCATTTTCCACCTTCAAAACCTTCAAGAGAGGCTAGGCGCAGACTTTGCATCATTTGGGATGGGGTGTCTATCAAGCACTGTAACTTTCCAAACTATCTTGGGGTTTCTCTGGACAGGTCATTGTCTTTCAGCAAAAACTGCAATATCATCAAGCAGAAGGTGCACACTCGCAACAGTCTTTTACAGCGACTAGTCTTTTCAAAGTGGGGTACTTCGCCTCATGTCTTGCGGACTACTGCGCTGGCGCTATCTTTTTCAGCTGGCAAATTTGCGAGCCCCGTGTGGAGCCGTTCAGCCCATGCAAAGTTAGTGGATACAGCTCTGAATGAAATGTGCCGGATCATCACTGGTTGCCTTAAACCGACCCCGGTACACTGCTGTACCAACTGGCAGGAATAGCGCCACCAGAAGTTCGCAGAACAAGCTCTAGCGAAAGAGCCAATTTGATTTCAGACACACTACACTCTTTACATCTAAATATCCTCGTGTCGCAAAGGCTGAAAAGCCGAAACAGCTTCCTGAAATGTCTCACTGGCGAGCGGTCTATGGAAAGACTAAAGCTGTGGCGAGGTAGTGCATGCTTACCTAACTCATTCGTTCCGCCTGCTTAAAATCTCCCACCTGGACATGAGTTGCCATGGCTGACCTGGAAGTCTTTTAATAGACTCCGGACCCAGGTTGGTCGGAGCAAGGAAAACCTGCTCAGGTGGAGATTCATTAATGACTCTGCCCTGGAGTGTAAATGAGGTGCTGTTCTACGAAGGATGGGGCACTTAATATCGTGTCCTGATGCAATTTTCGTGTACAATAAAGTATGTTCTCCTTATCTACCTCTTCCAGTGTCCATATCTCCCAACTTGTCCGTACGACGTAAGTACCAGGGCACGTGGTTAGCGTTACGCGGTACCAAACTTTTGGTGTTCAGCCACGCTACATTTTAGCTTAATTACATTCTCACAATGTACACTTAGTTACCTGCCTAGTAGTAATTGTACAGGGTACAGGGGTATTTATTACAAATTACTTCGCCTAGTTAGGATTTGTTGAAAAAAAGTTTAAATTAAGTTCTGTTGAATTCGACTCACGTTCTGTAATTGCATTTTCAATTTTAAAGAAATTTTGAACTTGTTACTAGAGAGTTTAGTCCTAGACTAGTTCCAACAACATTTTTAAAGTGGTTCTTATTACTATTTGGCTACTTTTATAATATAAAAAAGTCGAGTAAGTAAAAAATAGTTTTTTTAATTATAACCTAACCTACGGTGCGCAAAGCTGGTCACTCACTTACAAAAGTCCAAGCTCAAGATTTGTCAGCGAGCGATGGAGCAGCATAATAGGTGCCAAGCGATCAGATAACGTTAGGAACACCCGCCCTACGCTCTATAACTCAAGTAGCTGATGTTGGAGTTAAAACAGCCAAGCTAAAGTGGGAGAGGGCTGGCCACGTCGCACGGATGCACCCGGAGAGATGGGCAAAGATCGAGACTCACTGGACGCCTGAAGGTGCGCGGCGAAGATGGTGTGATGATCTGATAATGTTCGCGAGGCAAATGTGGCCAGAAATTGCACAGAACAGAGCTTTGTGGGTTTTGCCCAGCAGTGGTTGACTCGAGTTTGCCCTGGCGGTTGAGAGAATGTCATGCTCACTCAAATGTCTCGCTGATGGTGGCGGGTGTGTCGGATCATTTAGTTCCCTTCAAAATGGTTGAGTTGAATGGTGCTGATCCATGCGTCATGTTCGTGAACGGGCGCTGTCAGTTGGGACTGGTCATCTCTTAGCTGCCATGGTTTATTCTAACTACTTTGTTTTTAAAGTGTTGATCTAATCTTTTACTCTGGACGCTCTTAATGTGCACATCTTTCTACATTGTTCTCACATATATGTATTATCTCAACATGAATGATGTAACCAAGATCTTGTAAAAATATTTTGATTGAAAAGAGTGTCCATGGAGTTTCTTGCCCATTCTTCTCCATAGAGATCTACGCTTTGGAATGGGCAACTACAGTACTTTCACAAGTTATTATGCCTTGTGTCTGGGACTGTAGCTTCGCCTTCTTTGTTTTTCTGACATTCAAAAGTGCCTGTTATGGTCTAATTGAAATAAATGCTTTGAGTTTGAGTTTGAGTGGGACACAATGTAGGCTATAAAAAATAAAAATAAACCACACGGACGAAGTCGCAGGTAACACCTAGTTAACAGTACCACAGCAATTGTTCTCGTCGTCACTCATGCCCAATTTATTTGGGGTCAGCCATAGTCCACATAGTACATATTTTACATTCTTCTATAGTACGTAATGTTCGTTTAGTCGTCATCTCTAAACAAACACAGCAATTACTTCTATTGATTGATAATAACAACAGTCGAGGCTTTTCTGGGCCCTTCCAGTACTTATTACGGTCTTACGGCACTGACTATTAAGTCCGCCCTAAATCGAGCAACATTTTATCGCTCAATTAAACGACTAAGCAACAGAAACAGCTAAGAAACAGACTAAATAAGCAACTAACTTCAGTGATTTAACCCTATAAATGCTAATTGCCGCCGATAAACTACACGGCCACATCATCCATAACTAAATTACGTCCAAACCAGGGGTAGTAAATCATGGGCACGTTTCAAATTAATTCACTACTGTACCTGAGAATAATCCGTGGCGCAATCAGCCTGCTTTTGTGACTGAAATCAACTAGTGATGAGGATTTGTTTAGTCAAGTATTATGGAAAGAGAACTCTATTACGTAGGTAGATAATAGTGGAGTTGTTTGGTAGATCGTCAATTTACTGTATTATACCCATTTCATACAACTATCTCGAATAAGAAGACAAACATCGTAAGGAAATCAATGTCCTAGTTATCATCTAGCCTAGCCTTTTCCCAGCTATATTGGGGTCGGCTTCCAGTCTAACCGGATGCAGCTGAATACCAGTATTTTATATAGAGCGACTGCCTATCTGACCTCCACAACCCAGTTAGTATTGGGTAATATGATATTCCTTGGGCCACTGACTACCTAACGACTGTCAAAGATCTACAAATGACACCCGGGACCAACGGCTTAACGTGCTTTCCGAGGCACGGAGGAAACTCGGTGAGTAATGGGTGATCACCCATCCACAGACCAACCTAGGCAAGCGCGGCTTTACCTAAAGATCGACCCGAGCGGCTGTTATTATTAAACCAGGAGCTCCTCTTGAAATCAAATGTCCTAGTACGGGAAATAAATGTCAACGGAGACACGTGTGTGAAGGGGTTGTCTCCACACTGGGTCCTTTTGGTGGATTAAAGCCCACTCAACTCACAAGAGGAGACCTATGTTCAAGCAGAGAAAACGGCGTAGGCATATCATTAGAGACGTTATTTATAAAAATAATACTAACTAGAATACTAGCTGTGCCCCGCGACCTTCGTCCGCGTGAAATTATTATGAAAATATTACTTCCCCCTATGTGAATCGTATTTTGTTAACAATTTCAAGGGTTTTAAT
The DNA here is from genome assembly GCA_905220335.1 of Noctua pronuba. NCBI lineage: Eukaryota > Metazoa > Arthropoda > Insecta > Lepidoptera > Noctuidae > Noctua > Noctua pronuba. The sequence goes on along the minus strand of LR999904.1, from coordinate 16,239,229 downwards.
TTTTTGAACGGAACCCTAATCCTTTTTCTAAAATCAAAATAGCCTAATTTAGTCCTTATAATAACAGCTATCTGCCAGTAAAAGTGTCGTCAAAATCGGTCTAGCCATTTTGGAGATTAGCTGGAACAAACAGACATGTCTGTCTGTTTGTTCCATCTAATAAAATAGACCGACAGACAGACAAAACTTCAAAGAAATGTTTTTTGTTATAAGTACCGTATAAACTTTCATATGCATTCAGCAATAAGCTTTTGTTTTGAAATTATAACCAGACTCCTCAATTTTATTTATTTGTATAAAGGGTGTAAAAAGACCCTTAACGAAGCCGAAAGACACTTGTTCTCTCCGTGATTGCGATCATTTTTTTGTTCCGGATCATACCTTCTAGTTACGGAGATATTAGGGGTCAAAGTTCCGACTTACTCACAAGTTTTTTTTAAACATATGTTTTACTGTAAGATTTTACTTTAAACACCTCCACGACCCCTGTACTATGCAATCCATCCCTCAGCACAATGCTTTGAGTGCGTTACATTGAGTTCTACCGTAAAACGTGATTTTTCACCCCAAAAAAAAATTGCGTAAACTTACGTTTGATGTAGAGAATGCTTGGTTGACGGCTTCCTGAAGGGTATGTTTACACCCTATATAGATGTATAGATAGATTTTGCATAACATAAAAATTTAATATCATGGATTTCCGCAAAGTTACGTCTGATTTCCAAAATTTAGAAAAATATTAGTCAAGCTTTATCACTGTCAAATATAAACAAGAGCGTCTCGGAATGTGTGTGTATTGCAACCTAGTTTAAAATTCTGCTGACGCAAATATTTTCGTGTAAGAAATATGTATTTAGTTCTAAGTTAATAGAGTTTAAGTTAAACAAAATAAGTTTGTCATTATATAACGTTAAATATTGAACAAAAGAACTACTCTCCTACTAATATTGTTAGAGCTCCTGCAGCCTGTGATACAGGATTATCCTAGTACAGGCATCATACATTATTATACCTAGATTGTTAGTTTTAGACTCATGTTGTATTTTACCTTCTAGGATTCAGAATAAAGATTTATTATTTATTATTTTATTATTATTTATTACTGTTAACTTTCATTAGAGAGCTAAATAGGTAATTTGGTCTCGACCGGATTTCCGTTTTGATCGTCATCCATGTTTAATTTCCAAACCACACAGGCACACAACACACAGTTAGAAAATTCATTTATTGATACCACCGCATACTTCTAATTTAATAAACATTTTCTAATTATTTAGGAACATCCCTATCCCAATTAACTACTGACGGAGCGCTTAATAATTTAGTAGCGAATCGTGTTTACATTTGAACACTACATACATTGTAGTATGCTGTCAATTAGGACTAAATTAGCATGAGACATGTTCCAACGTGATAATTATGTTAAGAATTTGATTTAGAAATTTTTTCCTTAGTTTAAGAAGACAATTCTTTGGGTACTTTTTTTTTTTTACGGGTGTGAAATCATCAAATAACTCCTCCCGCTCTGGGTGGAGTAGGGAGTATCAGACTTTTACTGACCAAAACCCATCCATGTTCCTTCTTTGCCCTTTGTGTTCCAGGGCCGCGGTATCTCTTTCGAACAGTCCCGCAGCCCCGGCAGGCATCGGCCCTTGCGGGCCCCTTCCTGGTTGCTGACATCTCTTTGAGGCGCGCGTGGAACACGAACGCGCCGTCGACACGGCCTGTCGTCATAAGACGAATTCTTTGGGTACTTCAAGCACTGTTTTAAGCTTTCACGGTTTACAACTAAACTTATACTGTGACTTACGTGATATCTTCCGTGATTGTTCATTATTTTGAGCTCCCGATATTTCGACGCTGTTGCAAATAATGAACAATCACGGAAGATATCCCGTAAGTGCCAGTATAAGTTTACTTTGGGTACTTATTGCAAAAATATACCTACAAAGATTTAAATAATTAGATGTGCCGTACGTATGTTGGACACGTGAAAGATTCCACTGATCACTAGATAGATCCAATTTTCAGTACTATAAATCAACTAGAAAATAAAAGGTGTAAAAAGACCCTTAGTGAAGCCGAAAGGCACTTGTTCTCCCCGTCATTGCGATCATTTTTTTTTGTTGTGAACCATACCTGTGAACCTTCTAGTTACGGAGATATTGGAAGTCAAAGTTCCAATTTTTTCACATGTTTTTTTTAAATACCCCTTTTAAAGGTTTAACCTTTACTTTAAATGACTCCATGACCCGTTTACTATTCAAAGCGTCCATCAGCACTAAGTTTTGAGTGCGTTACATTGAGTTTAACCATAAAACGTGATTTTTCACCCCAAAAAAAAAAGTCGTTACCCAGCAATAATTTTTGCGTAGAGTAACTTTAATTGAGGTACAGAATGCTTGGTTGACGGGTCTGTTTACACCTAGTATAATTCAAATGATATTGTCGAATAGTAGTTTTGTTAACAAATTAAAATAAGGTCGGAAGGGAGCTGATATTTATACAGATAGCAATTTCCCTCAAATAGAACTGGAATTAAAAGAAAATCAATACGAAAATCGTTGTGTAATTTTCCTTTATTACAATTTAAACGGATAAATAATTATTAATCAGCTGTTCTGAGTTAGAATTAGATGATGACTTTGACGGTTAAGTTACATACCCTTTAAAGTGTTTTATTGGCCTGTGAGGGACATGTGTTTGCACCTATTGGTGGTTTTTTATTAACCAATTCGTCAGCAATAACGCAAAGTATGACTTGTTTTCTCGTGGAAAGCAGTGTGAACTTAGGAATGTATTCTCCGTAAAAAAATGAAGTTCCAAAGAAAAGGTAGACTGTTTCTGAAAAATTGACGGTGATGCTGTGGGTACCCTGCAAACAAAAATAATAAAATAAATATAACATTGCGCCTTCATTCTCCAACAGAATGAGCATTGGAGTTGAAATGTAGGTGCATGGAAAAAGTGACATTGCATAGATCAATTAGGCAGTCACTCGAGCCATTGGTCACAGGTACCTAATTTCTCGGAGCATCTCGGCTTTTCAGAGTTTTAAGATTATTATTTTTTTGTTTAGCCAATTTTGCTCCACTCCTGAGCAAAGGCCTCCCCCCACTCCTTCCACTTCACACGATGGTGTGCTTCTTCTCGACAACTCGAGAGGAAGCCATCCAAGATGTCCCGCCATCTTCTCTTCGGTCTACCGCGACCTCGTTTAGCTGTTTCAGGGCTCCAGTCTTGCGATATTCAGGCCCACAGCTTTGCCGGCAGACATGGTCTGTCCAGTCCCATTTTAGCCTGGCAGCTTTATAAGCTACGTCGGCAATTTGCGTTCTGGAGCGCAGTGTGGTGGGTGTTCCTTATTCGGTCAGTTATTTTTACATTCAGTATGCTGCGCCGCATCGCTCGTTGGCAAACTTTGAGTTTGAGAGATAAAACTGGAAAATTTGCTGAGCACAAGATTTCCGTCGCCGGGGATTACAGGTAAAATGATATATTCTTAAGATATTATTAATTACCTTTCTCATGACACAAGTACGAATATCTACATGAGGTTTGAGCGCCCCTGCCACAATACGGTTTAGACAAGGCTTCTCGATTACGAAGTCCCACAGCAAACTCTTACGATTGTTTTTGACGCTGTGAATAACGACTTTCATCTGCAAACAATAGGGTAGGTAATTAATTCACACCTTTTTCACGAAGACTGAAAACATAGAACGCTGCATGCTACGATCCTTAAATGTTTTTGCTTCGTCCATACCTTTTTGATACACACAGTACATCAGATGCAGCAATCAAAGAGCCGCAGAGTGGTAACCTATCAGCGGTGCCGATGATAGAAAAGTCGAAAATGTTTGAAATTGACATAAACTACTGAAAAGTTTATTGTGTATCACGTTGAAATCGGTGTAGAACCATAAAATACATTGAAAGCTATTGTCTTAATAGTCTAAATATTTTATCCTTTTTTTAAGCGCCTTTATTCCTTAAACTATTAAATACTATTATAATACTATAACTATCCATACTAATATTATAAATGCGAAAGTAACTCTGTTTGTTTGTTTGCTACCTTTTCACGACTAATCAGCTGATCGGATCGTAATGAAATTTGGTGAGCAGATAGATTATATCTTGGGGCAAGACATAGGATATCTTTTTTTTTCTCACAAATACTCATCAAAATTACTACGCGAACGAAGTCGCGGGCAACAGCTAGTAATATTATAAATGCGAAAGTATGTTTGTTTGTTACCTTTTCACGCCTAAACCACTGAACCGATAATTCTGAAATTTTGCATATACGTTGTCAGATGTACAAAAACGGTTCCCTATCCATTTGCATAAAATTTTAAGACCTAATATGACTTTGCATACTTTTGTTTAACCTAATTATATTTTCGCATAACATAACTTACGCATAACAGCTTACGCATAATTTTTTTAAGCATAATTTCTCTACTCATAATAATGATAAAGCATAACATTTTAAAGCATACATTAATTTACGCATAATGATATTAAAACATATTTTTATAGGCATAACAAGTACACAAAATAATAACTAACTCGTAAAATGTTAGACACTAATACTTATTTTTAAAAAGCAGAACCATCTTATCGCAGAAAGTTCACAGTCAGAGTCGTCTTTTGGCATACATTTCGTTTCGATAGTCATTAAACGGCAGAAAATCAATCAATCAAAACATTGATCATTATGAAACATTTGATTGCGAACCATTTTAGTGCAAGCAAACAAGCATACACCATGCACAGCATGCAAGCAAGCATGCAGCATGCAAGCGAGCATGCAGCATGTAAGCAAGCATGCAAGCAAGCAAGCATGCAGCATGCAAGCAAGTATGCAGCATGCAACATGCAGCAGGCATGCAAGCAAGTATGCAGCACGCAGCATGCAGCAGGCATGGTTTCTGTCACAGCTCCGGCGCTGCGGGGCTCCGGCGGTCCCACGCGAGCTTATCGTCGCAGATGTGTTTTACGCTCACCACCGCAGCTTCGGCTTGCTGGCCGGCTAAGCCGGCCAGCCTCAGCCGCGGCAGCGAGCGTTAAAACCACCTGCTCCTCAGCTCGCGGGCCCCCTAGCCCCTCCGCGCCTACGCGGGCTTAAATTACACTCTAGGGGTAGGGCAGACAAGACTACGTGGAGTCGGTTTTGCAGCGATTCGATTCTGTCACTCACTTTTGTAGCACTACATATTGAATTTTCAAGACAATATTTTAATTTTAATTACGCTAATGTCAGTATGCCTAGTAACATTTTGCGAATTCAATTTTTGCCAACACAAATTAGTCTACAAGATAAATATGCCAACATAAACTGTTTGCCAAAAAAAAATATGGCAAAGTATTATTATGCCAAAACAAATTAGTCTCCAAGATAATTATGCCAACATAAACTGTATGCCAAAAAAAAATATGGCTGAGTATTATTATGGCAAAACAAAGTATGCCAAAATGGTTATGCCAAAGTATATTAGGAAAAAGAATATTATGCAAATAGAAGGGATCCCTACAAAAACAGACATAGGGTACCTTTCATCCCGAAAAAAAAGTACTGTTCCCGAAGAAAACCACAATAACGTTCTTATGATAATAGATGGCGCCACGTGTCTTTGGGATTATGATTGAGTTATATTATTATAGATAAACTTTAATAGTGTGTTAAGAGTTTAATTGTCGAATTCTAAAATAACGCGAGTGAAACCGCAGACAAAATCTAGTAAGTATAACAATACTAATTACTAACTACTAAAATTATACAAACTTCGACAACGCGGACAGCTTGCGCAAGCGTAACGTTGATAGTTCCCGTGTAAGCGTTTTTTTCACACACCAGTGATATACTTATGTTCGCTAAACTGTTTTCTGCATGTGGACATACACCAAAATATTTAAAACCGACGACGTACGGGCCCTGAAAAAAATAATTTTGTTAATTACTATGGACACACGGCGGCACATGAAGCTATACATTTCCAGTATAAATTGGCCTCGCTTTGTATGGATTTCCTATACAATGAGAGATTCGTATAAAATGGTTTTGTATAGCTTGATCGGTCGTCGTGCGTACTCGTTTCAGCCTGCCGCTTCGTCCCCGTGGCGGGATCTACTGGTATAAAAAGTTTTTAATGTCCCATTATCATCATCATACCCCTGCCCATATCCCAATGTATTTGGGGTCGGCGCAGCATGTCTTCTTCCATACTTTTCTATTACTACATACATCATATAAAACAATGTTCCATGTCCTTTAGTTTATCGCCAGGATTAGGGTTAATCTTAAAGATATGGGCGAGGTTTTTGTTCAGCAGTTAGATGATGCTGACCAATAAATTATTTAACCATAATAAGCATAATAGTATAATCAGCCTATAATGTTCTCACTGCTGGGACACACGGCCTCCTCTCTATGAGAGGGAATAATCCACTTGGCTGCTCCGACTTACGAATAGTAAGTCGCGGGTTCGAACCTAGACCGGCGCATTTCTTTGTGTATCATCACCACTGCTCTCAAAACGGGAAAGGAAAACATCGTGAGGAAACCGGCATGTCCTAGAACTAAATAATTTAATCGTAGATTTAAAATTAACGAAACATAAATTATGTCATACTTACGTATGTTTCTGAGTTTTTTGGACCCTCCATTAAAAACTGTAATGATTCCACATATTGTGACAATATCATAAAAATAAAGAAATTCAAAATAAACATTACGATGGCGTTTGCTATGTAGCATAACTAATACGAAAATAATGAATACAATATAAATAGTTTCAAATGTTGCATGAACTGAAATAAAAATAAATATGAAATTAATGAAGATACCGAATTGACTATTAATGATGACAATATTATAATGGACGAAATTATGTTATTACCTAATTACGGTGCCGGAGCTTAATGGGTTTTTGATGAAAATCTAGGTCCATACATTATATTGTATCTATTTATAGATCTACCCAAATGACTTTTGTTTGTTAGAGTAGAAGACATTATAATCTGGCTAGCCTTTCTCCAACTATATTGGCCTAGGCTACCTAGTCTAATCGAATACCAGCAGCTGAATACCAGTATTTCACATGGAGTGACTGCCTCTGATCTCCACAGCCTCCACAAGTCTGATCACCAGTTTAACTGATTGTTAGACTTAGGGAATTCTGACGATTCGTAACAACTGTCGAAGATCTATAAAGGACAGCCGGAACCAAGGCCTTATCTTGCTATCTTAGACACGTAGGGTTCTTGATATGTAATGGGCGATTACCCATCCATAGACCGACCTTATTGTGTTAAGACATAGACATAGATGTGAAAGAGAAAGGAGTAAATGATGCCGTGACGTCTGACACGGGAGAATGGAAGAAGAAAACGTGTTGCGCCGACCCCAAATAAAATGGGACAAGGGGCAGGAAGATGATGAGACCGACCTTATCAAGGATAGCTTATTCTTCGATCGTAATGCGTGGCTGCTTTTGTTTATCCAACAGTACCAGGCGTTTGTTACAGAAGGAGCTCGTGGCTAAATAATAACAGCCGCTTGGGTCGATCTTAAGGTTAAGCCATGCTTGCCTGGGTTGGTCTGTGGATGGGTGACCGCCCATTACATACTGAGTTTTCTCCTTGCCTCGGAAAGCACGTTAAGCCGTTGGTCCCGGCTGTCATTTGTAGATCTTTGACAGTCGTTAGGTAGTCAGTGGCCCAAAAAGTCTGAAAACCAGTCTTACCGAGGGTTATTGGATTACCCAGTAACAACTGGGTTGTGGAGGTCAGACAGGCAGTCGCTCCATGTAAAATACTGGTATTCAGCTGCATCCAGTTAGTCTGGAAGCTGACCTCAACATAGTTGGGAAAAGGCTAGGCAGATGATGAGCAGACGTTTGTTAAAAATTTGCGGACGAAGTCGCGGGCAAAGTCCTAGTACCTAATAATTAAGAACTAATCGGTTTAGACTTCGGGCCTACACAGCATAGCATAACATAGTATCAGGCCGAAGGATTAAGCAGAGGTGTGTACCTAAACCTCAATTAACCAATTATTTTAAAGTCCCATGCAACAGTGGGCGAGCCTATTGCTATCAACCGGGCACAAATCCAGTACCCCGTTGCTACTACTGAGTAATTCCTGATGGGAAAACCCAATAATACGGCCCGACCTGAGAATCAAACCCAGGATCTCATGTTCAGTAGTCGCGCTTGCAATAACTAGACAAACGGGTCGTCCGCATTAATGCTAGTAAAAGTGGAAATTGGTTCTAAACCTCAAAACGTTTAAATTAATAACGATATCATCACGACTCATGAACGCAACGATAGCGCAATGTTTACCAATCTCTGCTTGCATTGTAGACAGAGAGCTATTACCATTTGCATAATATGTATTCTGTTTTGAGGTTTTCATTCCATCAATGAAATTTCAAACTAGACTGCAATAATTTGTAAGCAGTGAACGTAATATTTAGATTACTTTTGAACTAGGTATATCGGAGCATCATTCGGAGCAGTCATTTGGATAATAAACACTGACTACTGTAACCGCAGTTTCACGAAGAATAAAAATAACGAAAATCTTTATTTTTTACTTCGTGCAGCTTAATAAAGAAAAATATAACATGGAAAGAAAAGCCCCGTAATTGCTTCATATAATGCGTACTTTCATTGATGAACGCTTCTGAAATTAACTGAGCCCTAAACAGCCGATCTTCTTTATTCTAATGTATTTTTTTATGCCTTGTGGCATTAAGTCCGCCTATGTACCACTTTTGTACATGAAGTTTAAATAAATAAATAAATAAATTAATTTCTATTGGATTAATTTGTGAAGAAGGGCATGCACTGATCTTATTAGTGAGGTTCTTCAGAAAGAACAACCAGCGTGTTTTTATGACCGGATGTATGAACGTGAACGAGACGAAAGGTGTATGTAAAGATCGTAGCAGGTCGCGTACTGTAGTTTCTGTCTATCCCATGGGAAAAAGGCGTGAGTTTATATATGTCATTTGTGATGGAAGAACCTGACCCGGCAAGAACCTTCGAGCATTCCATAGCGCGCTGAGCAACCTTAATTTGTGGACAAATTCGACTGTCAATGTCAAACTCAAACTCAAAGCATTTATTTCAATAAGACCATTACAGGTACTTTTGAATGTAAAAAAAAAAACAAAAAAAAAGCAAAGCTACAGTCACAGACAACAGAAAGTACTGTAGTTGCACATTCTAAAGCGTAGATCTCTGTGGAGAAGAATGGGCAAGAAACTCCATGGACACTCTTTTAAATCAAAATATTGTTACAAAATCTTGGTTACATCATTCATGTTGAGATTATACATATGTATAAAGGGTGTAAAAAGACCCTTAACGAAGCCGAAAGGTACTTGTTTTCCCTGTCATTGCGATAATTTTTTTGTTCTAGACCATACCTGGGAACCTTCTAGTTACGGAGATATTGGGGGTCAAATTTCCAACTTTTACACAAGTTTAAAAAAAAATACATGTTTCTAATGTAAGATTTTTACTTTAAACACCTTCATGACCCCCATACTATTCCATCCATCCATAAGCACAATGTTATGAGTGCGTTACATTGAGTTTGAACGTAAAACGTGATTTTCACCCCAAAAAAAAAGTCATTTCCCAGCAATAATTTTTGCGTAAAGTTACTTAGTTTGATGTACAGAATGCTTGGTTGACGGCTTCGTGAAGGGTCTGTTTACACCTTGTATGTGAGAACGATGTAGAAAGACGTGCACATTTAGAGCGTCCTGAGTTAAAGATTAAACAAACAATTTAAAAATAAAGTAATTAAAATAAACCGTGGCAGCTAAGACCCAACTGACAGCGCCTGTTCCACGTTTCAGTACCATATGAAAACGTATGACCAAGAGGATGGTTAATATAATTTTGGGAAATGAAGTATCAGAGGGAGAAAAGATAGAAACGCCGTGGTTCCATTTTCAACGGGGAAGAGAATAACATTACCCAGTAAGACGACAAGAGCAGGAAGAAGAAAAAAACCAGAAAATTATAGAATTTTCAAATAAAATACAATAAATTACAAATAGCGTTTAATTTTGGAATTTAAATTACACCTTTTTAGTAAACAATCCATTGATTTGGATACACATAACATTGCCTTGCTTAGCCAAAGCATTCATTTTGAACGAGTAGTCGCCGTAGAAGAAAGAATTTCCAAAGAATTGGTAAGCGATCTCGGTGTAGTTTGTTTTGTAGTAATAGTCACCCAGCAAAGGAAAAAAAATTCAAATAATACATCGATTATTGCTTTCTGTAGAAAGTCGTTTTTGGATGCAATGTTATAAATTCTCTTTGTGACTTAATTCTAAATGCGCTAAGCGGAATGCGCTAAAGTAGCTCGTAAAATACATTTTTTTTTAGTTATTTTTTTTTGCAATTTGCAGATCAGTGTCAGGTTATATGATAATTAAAATATGATTCGCGACCGTAACAAATATAGCTTTATAGAGTTCTAATAATGAAAATCATCAATACAACTCTCTAAGTTCATTTAAACCCATTAAATGACTTTTTCATGAAAATCTCAAAAAGAGTTTCGCGGGATACCCTGGCGCTTCCCACTTAAACGATAAGGGTTCTTCGGTCATAATGTCACCTAATAATTGCCTCGGTCGAAGCAGAGGAACGAACGTATAAAAAACCTTGTCATTTTTAGAACCCTGTCGAAATATACGCTGCAATGGTGACAAATGAAAAATATAAAGGGTGTAATAAGACCCTTAACGAAGCCGCAAGGCATAATTTTTTTGTTCTAGACCAGACCTGGGAACCTTCTAGTTACGGAGATATTGGAGGTCAAAGTTCCAACTTTTTCACATAAAAAAAAACATGTTTTTAATGTAAGATTTTTACCACCACGACCCCCGTACTATTTAATCCATCCATCAGCACTAAGTTTTGAGTGCGTTACATTGAGTCCTACCGTAAAACGTGATTATTCACCCCAAAAAAAAGTCGTTTCGCAGCAATAATTTTTGCGTAGAGTAACTTAGTTTGATGTACATAATACTTGGTTGACGGCTTCGTGAAGGGTCAGTTTACACCCTGTAGGTAGGCTCAATTGAAAAGTAAAGAATTTAATGTGACAAAGTTCAAAACTGATCAATGTTTTAGTAATCTGATTGTACCCGCGCTGTTCCCCGGTGCACTCTAAACTTGATGGTCCAGGAACGGGTTCAGAGTAATAAAATGTTTTATTCAAATCGTGCAAACAAACCGGAGGAACTACACAGTTGTGCATATTACGATAATATTGCTGCAAGACCCCGGCGATCACAAAATGCTGACATGGCTTGTTCACTTTGTAATTCCAGAGAACATTCTTTTGATCTCCTTTTACATTCCACACGGTGACTTTGAACTGTGGACAATAAAATATTTAAATAGATGGATTTTTCATCTTTCTACCTTTTTCTTCTTGCATTTAGAGTAATGCAATCATCAGCTTAGCTTTTTCCGAACTATGTGTTGGTCGGCACTTGGTTTCTAGCTTTAACTGGATGCAGTTGAATAAAGGAGTGACCAGACTTATCGAAGATAAAATCGGCTTAAGCCAATCACGTACGCCTTTGTTGTATTTAGTTCGTGGTATCCAGTCTCTTCATCCAAACAGAAACGAGGGAAATGACGTTTGTGTCGATTTCACTTTTGTTGCATGGACATATAGTTCTTTTTGACCGGCTCAAGCCGATCCGAGTCCAAATGTGTAGTTACTCCCTAAAATGAGATATCTGATCTCCACAACCAAGTTACTGGGTACTATGCGGGGTCCCTGACTTCTTAGAGCTTCATTCTTTTGGCAAAAGTAAAGTTTTATGATACCAAAGCTTACAAAGATAAAAAAAATAAGTAGTACTTACCACTTCCATTTTAGCAGGCATGGTAAATGTAACATTGTAAGTGGCCACAGATCCGTATTGGTCAGAGAAGAGCGTAGTTGATGATATTGTGACGTTTTTTGATCGTGGACCAGGGCATACTTTGTAGTTGTACCATTTTGCGTTGTAGGGTCCCTGGGTTTGAAGGTAAAATAAATTCGTTTTAAGATTTTTTTAAAGTTGAGCAGGAAATAATGGAAGACGACTATGAAAAAAGATGAAGACGGCAAAGGTTTATATGCAATAAGAAGACAGATGTACTACGATATGGCAAAGAAAGAAAGAGAAATGTTGAAAGATAAATAAAGCAGGCATAATAATATTATGCCTGCTTTATTTATCTTTCAACATTTCTCTTAGATAGTGTCTTATATTATAAGACACTATCTTACCCGCGCAACTTCATTTGCGCCACATAAAAGAGAGAGAGGGTTAGAAAGAGCGAGTAAAATGCACCTATAATACAATTCTAAAGGAGCTGAAACTTTACTTTTTCATTGATACTCCGCTCCTATTGGTCGTAGCGTAATTTTAATATCGCCTATAGCCTTCCTCGATAAATGGGCTATCCAACACTAAAAAAAAATATTAATTCGAACCAGTTGATCCTGAGATTAGCGCGTTCAACCAAACAAACAAACTCTTCAGCTTTATTATATTAGTATAGATTAAAAGTAAAGATAACAGAAGCTTGCCATTACTGGCAAGATTGGGCTCTAAAGATCTGAGTAAGGAAATGGAAGGTGCAAGGCTAATCAGCTCAATTTTGAAAAAGTAAGCTCGTAGTAAAATAATAACAGCCGCTCGGGTTGATCTTAAGGTTAAGCTGTGGTTGCCTAGGTTGGTCCATGGATGGTGGATGTGTAACCACCCATTACATACCGAGTTTCCTCTTTAACTTGGAAAGAACGTTAAGCCGTTGGTCCCAGCTGTCATTTGTAGATCATTGACAGTCGATACAGGTAGTCAGTGGCCCGAAAGTCTGACAACCAGTCTTACCAAGGGGTATCGTATTACCCAGTACCAACTGGATTGTGGAGGTCAGATAGGCAGTCTCTGCATGTAAAATACTGGTATTCAGCTGCATCTGGTTAGACTGGAAACCGACCCCAACATAGTTGGGAAAAGGCTAGGCAGATGATGATGGTTGAAAAAGCAAAATTAACCAAACTTTAGTACGGAAGATCTTATCCAAACATTGGCCACATTTGAAAAAGATTTAACACTAAAGGAAGAAATAGGGAAACAATAATGCAGTGTTTTCCTGGCACTAATGTCTGTATTACTTACATAGTTATTCCCAGTTTTTGTAATAGAAAACTCCAAAGAAGTAACACGCGATACAAAAATTAAAATGAGAATTCTTAAAATCAACATTATACACCAGCTTGCGCGATACATGGTGTGTTAAATATGAATTTCATTTTACTATAATTTGTAACTTAATGTTTTTATAATGGATCCCTATGTAATGGTTATTTAATATTTGATGCGTCTGCAATCACCGATTCAATTTATTTACTCGCCTGCGAATTTCATTTACATGAATTACTTATGGATACAGGTGAATTTAACTTTACCGGAGATGAGTCCTTTTTTGGGGGTGCTCGACTGCTCGTGGCTAAGTAATAGCAGCCGCGCGGGTCTAACAAAGGCGAAACTACGCTTGCTGAGGTTAATTCATGGATGGGAGACCATTTGTTATACCCCGAGACCCGTCTGTGCTTTGAAAAAGAGGTTGGTCTTAGCTGTCATTTGTAGATTTGGACATACGGATAGTCTGAGAGCTTAAAGTCTCCCACCCAGTCATACCAATGGTTACCGTATTACCCAGTAACTACTGGGTGATTCTTTTTAACATAGGAAATAGATAATATAATTATATTGATTAATCTGTCAATAAGCTACGTAATAGCAGTATTGTATTTCATTGCATTTGTGTTTAAATCAGGAGTACAATAGATGTCTACTAGTTCATAGCGATATCTGCATGACAACCATTTGATGGACGTGGAATTACATGAATAATAATTCAAAATGGAAATACGTCATGATTTGTTTCACTACTGATAATTTATAATGGTTGGTTAATCTATATGACATAGACGATTATGATTAAATTATAATAATACCAGCCTATTACTGTCCCACTGCTGGGCAAAGGCTTCTTCTCATACGGAGGAGGCAAGAGAAGGCAAGAGCACCATGCTTCCTCAAGATAGTTTGTTGAGATCAGGACTTATGTGTATATTTACATAGTATAAAACAAAGTCGCTCCCGCTGTTTGTACGCTTATATCTTTTAAACTGCGCAACGGATTTGAATGCAGTTTTCAGCAATAGATAGAGTGATTCAAGAGGAAGGTTTATATGTATGTTGAACCCGTGCGAAGCCGGGGCGGGTCGCTAGTTAATTATAAGTCAAGGTTTCCTCACGATGTTTTCTTCACCGATGTGTATGTTATCCAAGATAAACTATGAAAGAACACCGGTCGGCTTACAGTCTAAACGAATGTAGCTGAGTACTGATATTTCACATGTAACGTCTCCCTATCTGACCTCCTCAGCCCAGTTTGTACTGGGTAATACGACTAGCCCAGACTGGCTGTTAGACTTTCGGGCAACGGACTACCTGTAACGTCTGTCAAAAATCCTCAAATGACAGCCAGGACCAACGGTTTTTCGTGCCTACCGAGGCAAGGAAGAAACTCGGTATGTAATGGACAGTCACCCATCCAAACCTTAGCAAGCTATAACTCTCAAGATCGACCCGTACGGCAGTCATTATTCAGCCACCAGCTGCTCCTCAAGACCATCAGCAGATAATTTCCTCAGGTTAATATTAGGCAATTCCACAGCTTAATCTAACCCAGTAATAAATCCTTACCTAATGCAAAGGCCTATTACAAAATAACAAATGTGTTCATACGTAATGGCCGGTCATCCATAACTGATTCAGATTAGAACTAATTGCAGGGATGATGTACAGCCAACAGATATCAGCTATCTGTTATTTCAATTAAGACATTTCTTGATAGTGTATGAATAACGATCTAAGTGATTAGTGCGTCTTAGTTCTGAAATAATGTAGTAAGTACCAAACGGTTTTGGAAAACAAGGCAACAGAGGAGAAAAAAATATTTTCTGTTTTTTTTTGGTAAAAGAAAGCGCAAGGCGCAGTGATGACAGGTGGGCTAAGGCTGTCACTGTATGGCGTCCAAGAACTGGCAAAAGAGACGTGGGTCGTCCAGCGGCAAGATGGGCAGGTTGCCATCGGGGGAAAAACCTGGATGAGGCTGGCACGGGACCGTGGAGAGTGGCACAAGAAAAGAGAGGCCTATACCCAGCAGTGGGTGAGTTGGGGTTGTGGATGATGATGATGAAAAGAAAACTTGAAGAGAAACAGGATTACTAATTTGATGTATATTTTTTTTGATTATTTAACTTTGTATTTATAACTGTAGCTCTCTTATTTAACTTTATTTGGATGTATCCGCACATAAGTGGCTCTGGATTGCTGCATTCAACAGTTATCAGTATCATTAAATTTGTTTGATAATAATGGGTCTAAAAATACCCTTAATGAAGCTGAAAGGCACTTGTTCTCCTCTTCATTGCAATCGTTTTTCTGTTTTAGACCTTATCTGGGAACCTTCTAGTTACTGAGATAATTATTGGTTAACTTTTTCCCATTTTTTTTAAATTCAAGTTTGAAATGTAATTTTACTTTAAATACCTCTATGATCCCTGTACTGCATATGCATCCATCAGCATAATGTTTTGAGTCCTACAGTTAAAAGTGATATTTACCCCAAAAAAAAAGTCGGTTCCCAGCAATAATTTTCGCGTATATTGTTACTTTATTTGATGTACATAATGCTTGGTTGACAGCTTCGTGAAGGGTCCGTGTACACCTTGTGTAACCAAAATGAACGGTTTGACAAACTGTTCTGAAAAGGTCTTCATATTCTTCGATGAGCCGATGATTCCTTTTAAATTAAATGAGTTTCGACCAAATCACAACCTCCTTGACAGTGTTAGTAGTAGCTTCGGACAGGTCCCTCAAGGACAAGTGGAATTGCACAAGGAGCAGGACAGGAGATGGGATGTTTGCGATGGTCTAAATCAAAAAAGTCTTTTTTATTTTAGACTAGCTTTTGCCCGCGGCCTCGCTCGCGCTAATTTAGGATTTGACAATCAAATCGGGTTGTAATAATATAATTCAATCATGCTTCAAAAGACACGTTGCGCCATCTAATATCACAAGAACGTTATTGTTGTTTTCCTCGGGAAAAGTACTTTTTTCGCGATGAAAGGTTTATGTCCGTTTCTGTACACCTGACAACGTATATGCAAAAAAAAATTAAAAAAAATAAAATTAAAGGATGATCGGTTCAGTGGTTTAGGCGTGAAAAGATACCAAACAAACAAACAAATCTTTCCTCATTATAATATTAGTATAGATGGGCCTACTCTTGACCTCAATCTTGTCTTGAAGACAGAGATGAGGTCGATGATGGAAAAAGCTAACCAAAAAGAAGCAGAGAAGAGCAGGTGTACATTCAGGTTGTTGGCATCTTGTTTTTTACTGAACAAAGCTCTTCTTGCAGCCAGTCGTAGCTTTTTAAAACATACTTCTCTTTGTTCCTGTTAGCACTCCATTTCTTGGTTAGCACAGCAGAAAACACCTTAATTTTTTTTAATAACTTCGTCTGGAAGTACTGTAACCTCTGAAGAGACAAAGTCCACCATCTGAGCAATAGAAGATCCCTTATTCACTTGATTGACCAGTTTATGACGACATTAAAGGTCGAAAAGGTGAAGGCGTGTTATTCCGTGGGTTACACCTGGTGAACGAAAAAATTACATCACTCAAAAGTCGCGGCGAGTCGAATATTGAGACTAGATTCATTCGAAAGCTAGATAAATACTCAAGTTTCACAAAAAAACATGGACGGCTGGAATTGGCTGGGAAATAGTTGGAGTCTATTAAACGATTAAACTTTTTGCCAATTTGGTTATTTTTTTCAATTCATATTTTATTTATTTTCTCATAACACGAATTTATATAACGAGATATTTATGTAACGAGATGTTTGTTATGTTAATGCACATAGGTATATCCTCTTATGCAAATTTCGCTATCGAAATTTGGTTTGCTGTAAGAAAACCCAATTCTGGGTTAAGCTCGCCATTGTACATAAGCTATGTTATTGCAATTTGTATATATATTTTTGTTGTTTTTGTGTGCAATAAAGAATAAGAATAAGAATAAGAATAAGAATTATATATGATTAACAAATTGGTGTATATCTTACCTGTGGATGTGGAACCCATGATGAACCAAAATTTTTATAAAAAAAACTCAAAAACAGTTGTAAGAACAGAGCGTAAACACGTGCGATTATATTATTAGCGGTTAACAAAAACAACTGACCGTATAGTTATTGCGTGGGTTTAGAGCAGTGCTGAGTGGTGAACATTTCCCGGAAACGGCAAATTTTTCATGGGACCGAGTTGAGTGACTAATAATGTACCCTAATCACTTGCAAATTTCAATTTATATTGCCATGATGTTTGTACCTAAAGTAGCTCGTAATATAGTGATTCCGAACACTGTGCGACGCAGGCAGAGAATTCCACTCCTTGGCTGTGCTTGCCTGTGCTTGCTTATCTTGAATTACTGGAAAGTCCTTGAAAGAAAATTCATTTTATTTTATGAAAGGTAAAATAACCTATCATTATCATCTGCCTAGCCTATTCCCAACTATATTGGGGTCGGCTTCCAGTCTAACCGGATGCAGCTGAATACCAGTATTTTACATGGAGCGACTGCCCATCTGACCTCCACAACCCAGTTAGTACTCAGTAATGGAGCGACTGCCCATCTGACCTCCACAACCCAGTTAGTACTCAGTAGTACGTAAGACTGAACCCTTGGTAAGACTGGTTGTTAGACTTTTTGGGCCACTGACTACCTAGCGACTGTCAAAGATCTACAAATGACACCCGGGACCAACGGCTTAACGGGCGCGGGGGAAACTCGGTATGTAATGGTAGGCAAGCACGGCTTAACCTAAAGATTGACCCGAGCGGCTGTTATTATTTAGCCACGAGCTCCTCTCAGTCTTCAGTTTGACGATGAAAGTCAAAATAACCAACAATCTTCTCTAAAACAAAATAAATCATGCCGCAAATCAGCGTTCAGGCTCAGAATGTCCCTCTCCAGTTTATCATAAATAGATTGTCGGCTTACGTGTGTTATTAAATCATGCGTGTCCATAATTAGTTATTAATGACGTGCGTTCGCCATTGAATCATGTTAATGACGTTGTATGGACTTGATTATAATTAGCTTTACAAATTCGTTCCTTTGTTTTGCTGTCAAGGTGTTCTATTGTGCCTAAAACAACCATATGAAAAATAAAATAGTAGTAGTACACTGCCTCGTTGATCAAGTGGTTGCAGGCGAGACTGCTGAGCATAAGGTCCCGGGTTCGAATCTCAGGTTGAGGAAAATGTTATGGTTTTTTGTGCACGGTAGGTGTCAATAAGTTCGCCCCCTAATACATGGGACTTAAAACAGAACTGGCTAAATGTGGGTGTACTATTACACCTCAGCCTAACCCTTCGGGGATTACAGGCGTGATGGCTGTTATGTAGGCATCAAGTATTGTTCTAGGAATTCGTAGTTGCAGGCCACACGTCAGTCACATCAAAAGCAGCATAAGTTGGCCTCTTGTACTATTGGAACTCCGTACTACGGTGGACCAGCTCCAGGTCAAACTATTGAGACCAATGTGTGGCCTACTATACCTCCCTCACGTAACCAAGTACACTTTCAAAAAAGAAACCATTTGCTTTTTGTACGATCAAGAATCATCATCTTCCTGCCCTTGTCCCATGTTACTTGGGGTCAGCGCAGCACGTTTTTTTCTTCCATTCTCTTCAGTCAACCGTCACGATCAAGATACGAACTTTTTAAATTGACTGAAAAAGTAAAACGAGTTCTGATATTGTCCCACGGGATCGTACTACCGGGATTAAAAGTATCCTATGTGTCAATCCAGGTTTTAAACCATCTGTTTGCCAAATCCGTTCAGTAGTTTTTGAGTGAAAGAGTAACATATATCCATCCGTCTATTAAACTAACTTTCGCATTTATAACACTAGTACGATCATTTAATTTGTTAGAAGTGGTAAAAGATAGGAAATGTGCCTATTTTCATTCGGTACTGGTGAAAGCTTCTGTATTGGTAAACGTCAGTCACTGCTGATGACTAGGTCGTGACCCTAATCGATCTTCTATGCAACGTGGACAGCACAATCCAATGACCCCTAAATGGTACCAATCTTTACACCGTGACTTTTTAGTCTTCTCACAACGGCAGCCCACTTCATGTATCCAATGACTACTGTATGGTTGTTGTAAACATTCATAAAAAAAAATTGGTATTTATGAGATTTTAATAATTTGAAAATAAAAATATTATTCAGTATTATGACGCATGATGAAGTTAAAACACCCTGTTGCGAGCGATGATCTATTAGACTCGAGCGCTGGGTAGGTATGTTCTCCCGTTTGACACGTAACCGTCATTAACAGGATGTTTCATAATTTTATTCTAATGTATTATTTATTTTTCTTTGTACCTATTATGGTAGGTAATAAAAAAATCGCACCTGGAGCTATTTTATGTCGTGTACATTAAGTGGACCACCTTTGTAAGACGACTAAAAAGTCACGGTGTATAATACACCCAATGAAATTGGTGGTTGGTTATAGCTTTAAGTTTCTCTCAAGTTTTTGTTTTGTTTTGTACGGTACGATTCCGAAAACAATGACAAACCGCTTCGATATAACTGCCTAAGTAAGACACGGATCAGCAATTTCAAGTATCTCTATCCCATTCTGTCACGTAAAGGCGTCATTGGGTGGAACGAGAAGTTCGGTTGCAAGCATCCGCATTCATTTGTATCGGAAGCACTTTAATATGGAATTGGACTTCTCACTTCAGTACGTTGCAATTCTTAAGTGATAGAAAACGAAGAAGATGCAAGAAAAAGCTGATCTGTGCGTGTTAATGTGGTTTCACCCTAGCTCTTTGAAAATGCCAATAGGCAACACGCCTGTAATCCCCGAAGGGTTAGGCAGAGGTGTACCTAATAGTACACCCACATTTCGCCGGTTATGTTTAAGTTCCATGCAATAGGGGGTGAGCCTATTGCCATCAACCGGGCACAAATCCAGACTTCGTCGCAGCTACTGAAAAATTCCTGATAGAAAAACCCAATAGTAGGTACTTTGCCCGACCCAGGAATCAAACCCAGTACTTTATGCTCAGCAGTCGCTATTGCGACCACTCGACCAACGAGGCAGTGTTTCCATAAAGTCACTTAGAAACCAGTGATGTTGCCATTTGGTGACTTTGCCACTGGAGTATCCTTCGGAATTGTTCCTAAAGCTACCAAATGCTTCTGACTTACATAGCTAACAGGCCCGAAGGCAGCTAAGAAGCCGATTTCCGCCGGCTTCCCTTTGGGAACAAGGGTGCTCTACAGAGAGTCTTTTCGGGGTCGCTAATAACGAAACTGAAACTAGAATACGGGGTGACGAAAAAAAAATTTAAAGGCTCATTTTTCTTCGGCTTCCCCTGACACAAATTTGACCCTTCGCCACTGATATCTTAAGTATACCGAAGTAGCTTGTGTACAAAATAGTTAAGTGATTCAATTCCACCCGCAATATCACGTCAAGTCTATAGCTGCAGCCGTCCTTATTTAAGAAAATTGTTTCGCGAGGAATATTAGTGCTGTTTGAAGTTGGTACTAGTTAAGTGTAGGTTAACGGTTTTTTAAATGTTTAAGATACTTACGCATTTATTTGCTAGGTTTTTTTTTTTGTAGCAGGTATTCTCGGTTGCATCCTTTAAGGTGGAAGTGACAGAGTAGCCCACGACATTCAAATTTTGAACAAAATATGATTCGCGATCATAACACGTGTTTATTTACAGTACTATAATCATTGAAATCATCAATACAATCCTCTAAGTTCATATAATACTATTGAATGACTATTTCATGAAAAAGTCATTCAGTGTTCACAGCCGTTCAGTATTTTGACATGGAGGCTCCATCAGAAAATGGCGTGAATTTATGTAAACCCCAAACCCCTGAAGAGCCCAAGTCGCAGTAGTAATTTTTCAGTTACAATTTTGTATCGCGAATACGGAGGAAACCGTGTCTATAGAACCAACTTAGCTATAAAGTAAAGTGATCAAGATCATGTCAAAAACTTTTAACCTATGGTATTATAACGAGCGTTCAATTTCCTCAGCACACACCCACATCCTGTTGAAAACAGAAGACAAATTGATCGTCACTATTAAAATGTATCGAGTCATTTCGGATAAGTGACGAATAATTAATTAAAACGTTTAATTAATTACACGGCTAAAAGCGTTGTTAATAAATTATGAAAGGCCTTGGACTTGCTCGTTGCTGTAGATCCCAGTGTACGGTACACGGGCGATTTAAAGTTGCCAAAAAGTTGATGACGCCTGGTATTTTAACCTGACAACCTATTGGATATAGCATGAAACTAGTGGGCAGTTTTCAAATAACCAAAAGGTTAAGTAACTCAATTTCATAATTTGTTGCTGGGCAATTGTTCAAAGTTTTTTTAACTAACTAACTGTTAGTTCCCGATATTTTGGCACTGTTGCAAGCACCAGGATCAAGGATAAACTATTGGGAACTCAGAACAAACAGTAAACATGGTAAATATTTCGTTTCTAGTGTTAATGATAATTGTTCAAAGCTCCACTACCCTTATGATAAATTAGAGAGCACGGCTTTGGCAGAAAGATTGAGGAACTAAGAGTTAAAAGCAAAGAAGCAGAGAGCAGTCATGCAGGGCTTGACAGATAGATGGGGCATAGAACGAATGAGACCGATGTGGTCGAAAACTTTTATCAAAATTAGTGCATTTTGATAAAAGTTTTCGACCACATCGGTCTAAAAATGCTCACTTTTTAAATGAACATTCCTTGTATGGACCCTATGCAAGAATTGTTGATCCAAAACCAAATGTGAATGTCACGGTAGTCGTTCGTCTTGTGACGACAGGCGGTGTTGACGGTGCGTTCGTGTTCCACGCGCGCCTCAAAGAGATGTCAGCAACCA
This sequence comes from Noctua pronuba, assembly GCA_905220335.1. NCBI lineage: Eukaryota > Metazoa > Arthropoda > Insecta > Lepidoptera > Noctuidae > Noctua > Noctua pronuba. The sequence continues at coordinate 16,217,110 of LR999904.1, read as the reverse complement.
GGAAGGGGTCCGCAGGGGCCGATGCCTGCCGGGGCTGCGGGATTGTTTGAAAAAGATACCGCGGCCCTGGAACATAAAGGGCAAAGAAGGAACATGGATGGGTTTTAGTCAGTACGAGTCTGACGATCCCTTCCACTCCTTCATTTGATGATTTCCCAACCAATAAAAATAAGGTCACGGTAGTCTGCTGGATGCAAACACTTAGGACTGGTCTTGGCGGCGATGCTTGGGTCTTTCATAGGTCCTGCTTGTGCCTAGGACTTTATGTTTGACTGACAATATTAATTATTAGAATCGGTCATTTCACTGTCTTCAGCAATTTTGTCGTCAAGTGTTTACTCAAAAGTTGCCCGTGTACACTTTTTAGCTTTGTTTTTGCTCCGTGTTGCACATCAAGTATTTACGTTTAATGTGTAGTGGAGGCATTCTCTTTGTGATCTTAGTTTTGGATAATAGTGTTAATTAGGAAGATAAAACAAGAGAACTGGATGACTGTAGGGCCGTGGGAGTAGTGTGGTTAGATCCTGAATGGGTTTCCCTTACTCTTCAACACTTGAATTATTTCGTGAAGTGTTATTGTTCGTGAATGTAAGTGTAAAGCTATTCCACTGTTGTTATTCGCAAGTTCTTGTTTTCTAATTTTTTAAATAAACGTAATATGAGTGTAAGTTTAGCTTATTGTCATATTGGGGTAAGGTTTAATAAATTGCCATGGCATCAATGGCAGACAACTGATAAAAATTATAAAGCTCAATGATGATTTTTTGTTTAAGTTCAATGGTTGTTCATGCAAGGTTGTGTCGAGTATGCCTGCCTACCTGGACCTAGACTGCCTGTACTGACGGCAGACTGACTTGGACAGATGTGTCAGTACATTATCTGTCAAAGTCCGGAGTCCAGAGATCAGTCAGGCGGTGGAGGGGCGATTTAACCGCACCGTTAATCAGTAGTTTTATAAAAAATCTAAACAGCTATTTCATGCTGACTTTGAAATAAGTTTAAGGCCAATTTTAATAGGTAATACAGTTTAAAACGTAATAAAGAACTGCTGACGATGCTAATTTTGTTAGAGTAACCCTTTCTTGGCACCCCTACTAGTCATTGTATTTTGAATTGTGCCTCGTTCACTCTCTTACTTAAATACAATCTATTGGATTTGGTTCCAATGCTCAACTTTCAAATAATGGTAACTAAGGATCTTTGAACTTCATGAGTCTCCGCAGATTGTCATCATCGTCATTTGCTTAGCTTTTTCCGAACTATGTTGAGGTCGGCTTCCAGTCTGTTCGCTGGTGAATACGAACATTTTACATGGACCCCTCTGCAGGAAAAGTTGTCATATGTCACCTAGATTTTTAAGTGACCATTATGGAATGCATAACCTCTTGAGTTTTTGTAGTCGGTTGAAAACTTATTCTATGCTAGCAAACCAGTGATCAAAGCTCGTTAAACAACGAGCGAGTGAAGTGTCAATCTTAATGTGGTTGATTAAGTTTGATACAGAGTGACCCCTTTTGTTGTAAATTGAACGGTTGATAAAGCCCGGTTATCGTGTTGAATCATAATTATCAGGAACCGTCTTTAAACCCGCAGAATTCTAATACTGATCAAGTAATTGTGTTCTGCTTGCTGTCTAAAACAAATGTGGGTATGATATGTTTATTTAAGCAGAGTATATGTATTTTGTAATTTTTTGTAAGTTATTTTTGTCTCGAATCGACTATACTGAAGCGGTTGGTCTCTTCCCGTGACCAGAGGGCGGGCCTATTTTTTGCCCAAAGAATCAGCATTGCCATCCAACGTGGCAATTCCGAAGAAACTTACTTCAGTGAATAAAATTATAGTTTTGAATGAAATCTTCATGTTAGTACTGGCGCCAATAACTAACGTCATCTAAACGCTCCACCGAACAGTAAAGTTAGCAGGTGCTACACAGCGGTGTCTTAATCTTTAACGAGTTTACTTCTTACCTATCTTTGAAAGTTTTACGTTCCGATTATACTTCTAATTAGCTTACAGTCTTAGGTATTTAGTTCTTTTATATACCTAGTAGTTGACTTGCCATAATAGGTTCGCTGGCTATTTCGTGGGACTTGAAGTTATTCGGTGAATTGTGTTTACTGTAAGATATGAGTTTACGAGCTGGTAACCTTACAAAAGGGTACTTTAAAAAAAGGTATACATTTTGTTTCGTTAATTGAAATAATTGTTGGAAAGAAATCATATACATAGTGAATTTTTAGGGACCTCGCGCACTACGCAGTCACGTCCACGACTTTTGGCCGCAGAAGCAACTTTTGGTCGAAACCAGGAGGAAAGTTTAGACACACGACCAGGCGTGTCCGACCAGTTTTGTTCAAGATAGGCGCCGGTCATGCGAGGGGGTCAGGCGAGGTCCCTTAAAGTGGGCGTGGATGGTCAACTCCGAAATTATGAGGAATATCGAAAAATGCTCAAAGGAGTCTCGAGCCCGATTTTGATGAAAATTGGTTATTTGTTAGTTTTGAGTAAGCGCAAAAGTAGCAGCCAGCATCGTAATAAGGACTCCAAAAAACCTGGTGATAGTGTGAGTGTGTTTTGTCGTGACTTAGTGTCGAGTTCCAGTAGTGCGCGTAGCAAAAGACAAAGAAAGAGGGTAGACAGATTTGACTGCTCTTAACAATTTATTTTCCATCCACCCGCATTCTCCAGTCAACCCGCGATCATGGCGCTTGCAACAGCGTCGATATATCGGGAGCTCAAAATAATGAACAATCACGAAAGATATCCCGTAAGTGACAGTATAAGTTTAGGTGTCAATCAAGTTAAAATATAGGACAGATTAAATTAGTACCTATTTCTCAACAATTTTCAGCATTTGTAATACTTACAGCGGAAAGAAATAACGTTGTCAAGAAATATTAGAAAAGAAAACGAAACGTGTTTCGAATACATTATTAGCACTCTCTTCAGTCTTGGACTGAAATTATTTGTTCACAGGAAGCACTATATTTCCTGTAATAATTATATTAAATTTTTCCTTCATATTTTGTATTTTTTGATTTGTCACAGTTACCATCAATACTCGTACAGCCATTTAATATGTAATAACAGTAAAAGAGCATAACTGAAATAACAATATTAAATATTTTCTTTTTTGCTATTTGAAATTGAATTTATTGATGTTAGTAATTGAATTAATTGTGATTATTTTAAATATAAATTATTGGTATTGTGCTTAATTTCGAGTGTTTTTGAATAATAATGAATGAATTAAAAAAAATTTTTTAATAACGGTTGTAATATTGCTTAGTGAATGGAATGTTTTTTATGTACTGTTTTTTGTGTACCTATTATGTTATATAATTTTGCATGCCGTAAGGCAAAATGTATCGGGACGCTCATCAAAATAACCATCATATCTGTATACCTACACTATTGGCAAATAAATGATAATTCTATTTCTATTAAACTTATATTTCTCGCAAATACACAAACTAATTTAAACCCTAAATAACCTTTGGTTTAGAAATAAACTGCCACTGAACTAAAATTCACGAAATACACCCACATGCCCGAAATTTTCGATTGACCATTTTCGTTGCGAGCACAAACAGGTTAAGTGGGCACAAATCTCGACTAATATGGCGGCTTACATACTAAATTGAAGTTCATGTGCAATGTAGGCATGGAGTGGAAACAAACGAAGCTAGTTTGGCTTTTGGATGGTCATTTTCGCGCACGCATGTGCTCGACACAGACGCAGGACCTAATAAGGTAGTTTGGGGTTGATAATGTGTAGGTATGCACGACGGCCAATCAAGCTATACAAAACCAGTTTATGTGGATCTTTCATTGTATAGGAAATGTTTACAAAGCGAGGCCAAGTTATACTGGAAATGTACAGCTTCATGTGCAAGTTTTGTATAGATTTTCTGTCCAATGAGAGATCCACAAAACTGGTTATGTATAGCTTGATTGGTGGCCGTGCGTACTACCATGTAATGTCAGCCTAATATTGTCCTACTGCAGGACAAATACAGTATGAACACTTTCAGTGTGCAGTTCAAGGCGGCTTGTCAAGAAAAAATGTCGGTATGTCAAACTTGGTACATAATATTTTAGTTCTGTGTTTTCTTGCCTGCTAAGATTTGTTGGTTACCAAAGTACCTCTTTACCGTGGGATTACAAAAATAATTTTGGTCAAGTTTTGGCACAAATAGACGAAATTTTATATAGGACACACCAAATCAGGAACAGGGTTTCTTTCATCTACTTGCATATCATGAACCGTCAAGTTCTATTTTTGGGAGAAAACAAGTGAAAAAGTATTTTTTTTAAGTTTAATGAAGTTTAAATCAACTGGGAGGTTTTGGCAAAAAGTTCTAAATCTAGCAATAATTATGGAGAATAACTCATGAAGTACCGAAGCAAAATTAATACAATTTATATGGGACCATCGCGCGAGTTTCCTCTACCAAATGAAAAAAGAATCACTTAAATCAGACCAGACGGAGAAATCGGTGAACATACATGAAAAAAGAAAAGATACTGGTGGAATACATAGCCTCCTCATTTTTTTGAAGTCGGTTAAAAAGCATACAGAATGTAGATCTTTGACAGCCGTTAGGTAGTCAGTGGCCCAAAAAGTCTGACAACCAGTCTTACCAAGGGGTATCGTATTACCCAGTACTAACATGGTTGTGGAGGTCAGATAGGCAGTCGCTCCATGTAAAATACTGATATTCAGCTGCATCCGGTTAGACTGGAAGCCGACCCCAATATAGTTGGGAAAAGGCTAGGCAGATGATGATGGTTAAAAGCGCACAATTCCACCAACAAACCGGAACACACTATTGTAGCTACTATCCCAGATGAACTCTAGCATAAGGAGCTTTACTCCTACTTATTTTTACCGAAAAGTAGTACACGCTCCTCTGCAAGGAAGGAATTCTCCGAAAGTCTGAAGTTCAAATATACCGAAGAGATTATCGTGTGGGTATCCAATTTAATATACCGCTTAAACGTTGCTGCGGTTGCTCCTAATATTTGGTGGGGTCTTAAGAATGTTTGCCGAAGAAGAATCTTTTTAATTTGTTGCTGAGAACTTTTTGGTTAAGATAATAATTATGTTTGTATTTGTATTTGGATAAATCAAAGGTCACGTTCTGTTATTAAAAGTTTCGTTTAAAATTAACTAAGAAATATTAGCTAAGTCCTTAATCGAATTATATGACGTCACATTTTCTATGTAAATTGCATTTTTCCCATTTTTTTATTTTAAATGAGCAGTCAAACACGATGAACAGTGGCCATCTCATCATAACTATCTACAATGCTAACTTCCAGTCTTTCAGCTTTGCTTTGCTGAAAAATATAGTCATCATCATCTTCATGACATTTTCCTTACTATGATGACGTCGTTCGAAGTGGCGCAGGAGAAGAGTACCTGGAAGGATATGGGGGAGGTCTTTTGGCAGTGGGACATTCAAGGATAAAGAAAAAAAAAAAATGATGACGTCGGCTTTCAGTAATCCGGATGCAGTTCAACAAAATAATTTTACATGAAATAATTGCCTATCTGATCTCCATTACACGGTCTCACAATATGTAAGACGGGTAAAAGAAAAAAAGTAAATATAAAACCTAAAATAAAAATAAACCTAAAGTAACTTGAGAAAGTGTGTCAGGAACAGACTACATCTTGAGATTCCTGGTTCTCAAACTAGTTAAAATAAAGACAGGCAATTACTCCAGTCATGAATAGAACACTTGGAAATTACAGTCCAACTTTAAACATAAGGATTAAGAGATTTTTACACTTTACGATTTGATGTTGCCTTAAGACTAATCGGCTCGACATTCATTGTTTGAATGTAACAAAAAACTTTTATATTTATTAGAAATCGCTTTACTCCTTCCAATTTTTATAGATTTTCAGGAGATCCTTACACTGAGTAAACACAAATGGCACATCAAAACTCTTTGGAGGTCTATAAACTATTAAACTTGATCATCAAAAGTGGCTGAATTTCAACGATGTATTGGAAAACCTATTTACTTGATTCATGGACTTTTTATTTACATATATATGTAACTGAGAGGTGACACTAAGTTAAGTTAAGTTAGTTCTATCAAAAAACGTACTAAAGTTTCGCTGTAGCGAAAGAGAGATCAATTCCAAAAAATTCACCCTTCACGACCAATCGGATCGCACGCACAAAACGCGGCTCACCACTAAACACGAGTGGGACCAGCGACAGTCGTAATAAAAAGTAGCGTGTGTACACATATTTACGTCTCGAGACACGGGAAGCTCTCCCGCTTTTATTATTTACGCGCCGCAACAGACGTGTTGACACTGGTTAAGGTGTGGTGTCAATGATGCGGATGATTAAAATCGGACCTGCGTTTAAAAGTCGTGAAAAAGAATGGAAGAACAGGTCTGAGAAAGGTCTGAGGGTTTAGGCAATTTTCCAATGTGAATAATTATCTTTGACGTTGAAAATAAAGACGCAGGATCCTTGGATATAATTTAAGTGAGATTAGGGACACCGATATCACGTCAATGAAGCATATCTATATTATTACACTAGCTTCTGCCCGCGGCTTCGCTCGCGTTTATTTAGAATTTGACAATCAATTCGGGTTTTACTCTGCTTGAAATAATACAATTCAATCATGATTCGAAAGACACGTGGCGCCATCTATTATCCTAAGAACGTTATTGTTGTTTCTCTCGGGGTCCATTTCTATCTGACAACGTATATGCAAAATTTCAGGATGATCGGTAGTCGTTTAGGCGTGAAAAGGTAACAAACAAACAAACAAACTTACTTGCGGTCAGTCGCGCATCACGTTCCCCACTTGTCTCTAGAGACCTAGAAGTCGATGCGTAGATACGCTTGGAACTCAAGCGTAATTCTCTATCCGTGAACGTCTCCGATTCGCGAGACAATGCATGACGTTCACGATCAGCGGTCAGTCGCGCATCATATTCTTCACAGTTCTCTAGAGACCTGGATGTAGATGCGTAAATACGCTGAGAACGCAGGCGTGCTTCGTTATCCAAGAGGAAGAGAAGAGAAGAGAGGAAGAGGTTTCCACGGAGCGAGTTGCAGCCTGATGTGCTCGAACAGCATCAAGTCTCTCCTGACGTTCTTCGGTAGATTCTTGGGATCTTATGATCCTCAATCTTTTAGCTCCTTTGGAACATTGGGAAAGATTTGACCTCTTTCTAGGCATGGTTATAGTTTTATTGTGAAGATACCTGATCAATTAAAATCTAAGTGACTGCTCCCCTGCGTTACCGGGTAGGCTACCGTGTCACGAAGATAAGTGGAAAAAGTATAAAACACTCAAATAACATAAGCCCGAAGGCATATTTATTCGATAAAATAAAAAAAATAATGGGAGTTTTGTCCAGTAGAGTCAAATTTTCAATGATATACCGTCGTCATCGAAAGTCAGTCCTAAACTGTTACCGCCTTCACCGCGTGGAGGTACTTGCAGCTTATGTTATTTTATAATTATACAGTGAAATTAGTGATAGCTTTGATTTCCACATCAGATGTTTCTGATTTTCGATTTTTATAAGTCAACAGAGAGTGCTCATCAGATTGAACAATTTTTGCTAAGACGTCATTCTTATATGTGTTATGGGGTAGCTGGGCTCTTGGAGTTCCACAACAGGTGTTCCAGATCTTCGATTTTTATAAATCAACAGAGAGTGCTCATCAGATTGAACAATATTTGCTAAGACGTCATTCCTATACGGGGTGTAAACAAACCCTTCACGAAGCCGTCAACCAAGCATTCTATACATCAAACTAAGTAACTTTACGCAAAAATTATTGCTGGGAAACGACTTTTTTTTTTGGGGTGAAAAATCACGTTTTACGGTAAAACTCAATGGATCGCACTCAAAACATTGTGCCGATGGATGGATTGAATAGTACGGGGATCGTGAACGTACTTAAAGTAAAAATCTTACATTAAAAACATGTATTTAAAAAAAAACTTGTGAAAAAGTTGGAACTTTGACCCCCAATATCTCCCTAACTAGAAGGTTCCCAGGTATGGTCTAGAACATAAAAATGATCGTAATGACGGGGAGAACAAGTACCTTTCGGCTTCCTTAAGGGTCTTTTTACACCCTTTATGTGTTATGATGTAGCTGGGCTGTTGGAGTTCCACAACAGGTGTTCCAGATCTTCGATTTTATAAGTCAACGGAGAGTGTTCATCAGATTGAACAATTTTTGCTAAGACGTCATTCCTATATGTGTTATGGTGTAGCTGGGCTGTTGGAGTTCCACAACAGGTGTTCCAGATCTTCGATTTTATAAGTCAACAGAGAGTGCTCATCAGATTGAACAATTTTTGCTAAGACGTCATTCCTATATGTGTTATGGTGTAGCTGGGCTCTTGGAGTTCCACAACAGGTGTTCCAGATCTTCGATTTTTATAAATCAACAGAGAGTGTTCATCAGATTGAACAATTTTTGCTAAGACGTCATTCCTATATATGTTATAGTGTAGCTGGACTCTTGGAGTTCCATATCAGGTGTTCCAGATCTTCAAATTTATTCTCTCAGCAGAAAATGCTCATCACGTGGAACAATTTCTGCTATGGTACCATTTTTGTATCTCTTATAGTTTAGCTATTCTATTGCGGTTCTGCATCAGGTGTTCAAGTTTCCAAGATAAATTATAGCCTATATGTTGCCCAGACTTAATACCTATACAACAAAAAATTAATCTTTCAAATCCGTTTAGTAGTTCCGAAGATTAGCGTGTACAAACAAACAGACAAACAGACAGAATTTTTTTTTTGGATTCGTGCTCTATTACTGTTTCTAAACCCCCCTCAATTTTTTTTTTAAATATATTCAATGTACAGACACAGTTTTTTTACTGTCTTATTATATGTATAGATTATATTATATGTATAGATAACATAACACCGAAACATAATCCCCGAAGGGTACTAGAGGTGTACTTTAAAGAACACCGACATTTTGTCAGTTATGTTTAAGTTCCATGTAATAGGGCGCAAGCCTATTTAAAAAAATACTAGTTTGTAATGTTATAAACCCTATCAAAAATACGTCGTTTCCAAGCAATCATATTTGCGTAGACTTACTTAGTTTTATGTACATAATGCTTGGTTGAAGGCTTCGTGAAGGGTCTGTACAGTTGTACACACCTTGTATGCTTAAAAAAATGGAGAATCTTATAAATAACTGTTCACACATAGTTCTTTCCTTACCGAACATAGTCTATCCCAGCCACCTTGATTAAAAAAGACCTAGATTAACATTTATTTATTTCTTGTATAACAGAATTAGAGATTACAGTTCTACATTCTTTTTTGTTTGGTTAGTGCCAAAGTGTCAGAGTTTTATGTCGCCCATGAGCCTCTGACTTGAGTTTACATGGCGTCGTGAAATATCTCTCAGGCATGCTGGTTTCCGCACGATGTTTTCCTTCACCGAAGCAAGTGATAATATACAATCCGCACATGAATCCGCAAAATCAGAACAGTGTATCTTGGGTTCGAACTTGAGACCTATGATTTGACAGTCCGACGGTCTCCCCACTAGGTTTTCCCTGCTACAGTTCTATCAATTCCATAGTTCTTCTTAACACGTTAACTGCCATGTCAGGCACCTGTGCCTGACAGACTCACTATCTGTTCAGGCCATGTCAGTCACCGGTGACTAACACCAAGCATCAAATTCAAATGACCGCAGTGTGCCGCCTGGCACGTTTACAGTGTTCTTTTCTATTAAAATGACTGACATGGCCCCATGCAAGACACATTCAACGTGGTTTTAGCATTTTTTTTATTAAAATAAAGGAAAGGGACCACTTTTTATACAAAATTATTCAATTTGGAATCAGTGTGCAAGAAATTAAATTTGGAGAATACAGAAAATATGATATGACCTTGGCAGTTAACGTGTTAAGTTGGTATAACCATCTCGCGAAATCTTCAAACATTCCTATTATTCATGAAGAACTTTGCAAATCGCACCAGTGAAACCGTACCTACCTGGTACTTCAAAATATGAAAGGTGCCCGATGAAGTAGCGTAGTGAGTCGCCCACAGAGAATATAAACCGCACACCAGGCGTGCATACACGTTCGCGTTTTACGGGGATTGCATTCAGACAAAGAATCTTCACGTTTTTCCATCCACTTTTGGCAAAAAAAAGTATACAAACGCAATAATGAAACTGGCGGAAGTGTTCCTAAAATGTTTTCTTCAATTATTCGAACGGGGTTCAAGAAGTGAAATATGAAATTCGTGCGATATTTTCTACAATATTCCGGTTCCGGGAAAGTTGTGTTCATGTTTTTTTTTTCGTTTGTTTTGTTAACTCGTCCATTGAACTCCATTGTTACCTTTTGTTTGTGATTATTTAGGATGCAGCTGAATACCAGTATTTTACATGGAGCGACTGCCTATCTGACCTCCACAAAGCAGTTAGTTCTTAAGAACTGTGTAATAAGGTACCACCTTGGAAAGACTGGTAGTCAAACCGACGGGCCACTCTGTAAAAACAGTCAAAAGCCTTCAAATGACAGCCGGGACCTAACGTGCTTTCCGAGGCACGGAGGAAACCTGGGTGATGATGGGTGACCATCATAACATATGATGGTCACCCATCCAATCTTAAGGTCAACTAATGCGGCGGTTATTATTTAGCCAAAGACGAGCTTGTAGTTAGTATAATTACCTATAGTAGTCAGCTCGCATCGCATGGAGCTAAAAAAAATTAAAACCTTATTTGGGTGAACTAGCACTCATCTGGTCACAGCTGTGATGTAATGTTGTATGAAGAATTCAGACATACAAACACATTCAACAACGCACGACCGAAAGTAAAACGTTATGAAAAAACTTGATCTCATTTTCGACAATAACACAAATATTTTTCTGTGGTAATTTGTCTTAGAGACAATAAGGCATACGTCATCTGATTTCTCTATATGAGCGTGAGCTTCTATGAGATGACGTATTCCATCAGAGACTACTATTCAATTTGTGGGAAATCTAGTATTCAATGTTATGTCTTTTCGTCCATCCATGACGTCACACCATGACGTGCGTGACGTATACCAGAGCAAACTCTCAAACCATACTAAGGGCGTTTCTGCACTACAAATTTTTTTTTTGTTCGGCAGTCCGATTATTTACGATCCGATATGGCACGCCATAAATGTATATACTGGTTTGTGCACTATACTTAATTTTACCGTCCGACATTTTTTGAGTAATAAAGCAAGCAACTGCCGATGTTCCAAGAAACTCATCGTTCCTAGCGTAGTTACGCGTGCGTGGCGTATGGTTCCAAATGGAGCTAAACTGCGCCGCACCGATCCGAGTAAAGACAGACAAGTTCACAAGCCAATCATCCGTTTTTTTCATGCCACATCGGACCGTAAAAAATTGGACTGCCGGACAGTAAAATTCCTTGTAGTGCACAAACGCCCTAACGAGCTTGCTCGCATCTTAAATAAGGAGGGTAGCCTTCGCCATGTGCGGCTAAAACGAAAAGACTAATTTAATAAGACATGTCGGATCCGGTCGTTAGTATGGACATGAAATGAATCGGAAGTGTGTCGGTGGTGACGCAACCTACTTACAAGTCTGTCACCACAGCGTGCTTCTACAGAGTCCTGATGTTCAGCTCGAGGCGAGGGCGACAGTCAATGTCTGATCACGGCGGAGATGAGACGTCTTGGAACTGTATCCGATTCATTGTGCCCCGTGTTATTGTGTTTAGTGTTTTCATAGCACAAAACCCATCGTCTGCCCACATGATGTACGAGCCTAATGAAATAAATCCCGAAATATCGCATAGATACATATTTTTCTTGTACCAACCTGAATAAAATATATATTAGAACATCTCTATAACCTTTTCAGTCTGTCCGAACCAAGTGGTTCCTAGAAGGCGTAGGTCTCTCAGAGCTTATAGGTGCTATAGCAGACATCTAAGGTCGCAGGGATTATGTCAAAAGGGATATGAGGTAGTGTCGTGAGTGCTTGTAGCGTGAGTCTCTGGCGTTAATTACTCGCTTCGAGGACGGATATACTAAGAACTTCTTGGAACCACTTCTTGGTATACCACGAAGTAGTTTGTATACCTCGGTTGGACTGCCTCTTTGGTCATGAGGTCCTGGGTTGTGTTGTGTTGTGAGAGTAGTGTTGTGCTACTAGCCAAGTCAAATCTTGAGCTTCAATTTATCCTAAGTTATCTTCTTTGTGTAAATAAAACGACTATTCAAATTTATGAAGTTTTTTTTGTTTGACAACCAGTCTTACCAAAGTGTATCGTATTACCTAGTACTAACTGGGTTGTGGAGGTCAGATAGGCAGTCGCTGTCGCTCCATGTAAAATACTGGTATTCAGCTGCGTCCGGTTAGACTGGAAGCCGATCCTAACCTCGTTGGGAAAAGGCAGATGATGATGAATGATGATGATGTTTTTAATGGCAAGCAATGTTGTTGAAGAAAAAACAAGAAATTGTGTTTTTTTATTGAAAAATGTTGTATGTTCTTCTAAATAAATTTCAGGATTATCTACAGAACTTGGCACCCATTTTGACCGCAATTCTTTTGTCAGCGAAGTCAACAACCACGCATATTCTTAATATTGAACTTGGCTCCCATTTTCACATATTTTATGTTTTTGATGGGTAATCCTTCACCAATCCGTGTTTATAATTCAGTACTGTTGATTTTTAAGGCTTTATGCCACAGAATAATAAAAGGCCTGCCTGGCTTTTTATTAAAAACTAGACACTAACTTTTTTTTTCGCAACATAAAATAAAATAATACCATACATACAGTCAGAACAAAAGCAAAATTTTCATATTTTTTTTTACGTTAGCATAAAATGTAACAAAACAAAGAAATCATCGCCCCAACGGACTATTTTGGAATTCATCGAAATACAAACATTCGTATGAATAACAATTTTACATTTGGTGCAATATGGAAGTTTTAACAACAGTCTATTGCACATGATTCGATTCGTCCATGCGTACGCAGAATTTCAATATCCGTCCATGGGTTTATAGAGGTACTTTCATTCCGTAGGCTGCTTACACAGTCGCGATTAAAAGGTATTAAAATTCTACAGTACAAAAATACTGTTTAAAGATTCATTTTTTTCCCTCATATATTTTGGAAGCATGTCGTGAACGGTAGAATGTCAAAAATACATTTTGTTCTGGGTTTCCAACGTATAAAGACAAAATAAGCTTTTGTTGTCAAGCCTGATACATATTAAGACGACCGTGGCCCGTTATATTGATATAGTAATATAGGGTGACTGGTAATGAGTGAAAACACGTGATTGTACTCATGATAACAAACAACTTTCCCAAAGAAACATTTTTTTAAACGGCTAACAGTTGATCGGTCACAGGCGCGCGCGTGCGAATTTCATACGGCTGTTGTGTTGTTCTGATAAAAGTCTGTGTATAAAAAAAATGTTTCTTTGGGAGAGTTATCATGACTACAATCACGTGTTAAGTACCGGTCACTAATTACCAGTCACCCTGTATAATTAAGGTCCATTCAAACTTTATATTATATTGTCGGTTTATATTATAAAGGGTGATGATGATGAATATGGATGTAGAGGGAAAGGAAGACCAAGGAAACGATGCATGGATTGTTTGAGGAATGATATGAAAAAAAAGAAATAAATGATAGATTCGCGTTATAGTCAACAGTTCGGATTAAGTTATCACCTAACTAAAACATCATCAATCATTGTTGACAATAGTCTAACTAGTATAGCCAGCCTAAATATCGTTTTGACATTTTAATATAAATTTGATATTTTACTGGCAACTCCGATATTAGTGGCATTTGAATATCGAGTGCGATACAACTTAGTTCGGGGAGGGTTGTAGGAAATTAAATGGTGGAACTCCATTTAGTTTCAGTACTGAACGGAACATTACCGAGGAATATAGTACCGGTTGTATTCTGAACTAGCGTTATAAGAATCAATGGAGGAATATTCACAGTGTGGTTTGAAACTTGAACTGTAACTATTTGTACAGTACTACAGAATGAATATTGTGCATCGGAAACAATCCTTTTGTATATTACGAAAACCATTGACAAAAGTAATTTGGTCCTAAAAACAAATATGTATGTATGTCTAAGTCTATGTCATTTCCAATTAATTGTCATTTCATGCCCAATATTTTTCCTGTGCCACTAAAATAAGTTTTAAATACAAATTAAAGGACTGGCGAAACGGGGCCCTCTTAATTTCAGAAGTTTATCAATGAAATTATGTACTACCGCGCTTATTGACGGTCGGTCAATTTTCAACCTCATTTCTCAGGGCAAAAAGGTGAAAAGTGCTCGACCGCTAGTGAACGCGGTTGTACATTATACTGGGTGTAAGGTACAGCCCTCCACAGACTGATGGCGTGAATTCTATCTATGTATATTATACCGAGATGACCGGATCAAGAAATTATTTCAGGAACGTTATGGGAATCCAATAAATTTGATTTTTTATTTCTTCATACGCAATGTATCGTTACCGTGGCAAAATGCACGTAACGAACGGCAAACGCGACGACGAGTTCGATTAATCCTGTAGCTAGGCAGGAAGTGAACAGCTGATGTCATTTGTTCGATCCGGGAGTCGAAGCCAGGACCTCATGCTCAGCGCCGCAATTGCGGCCAAGAAACTTATAGGCTGATTTTTTGCCCCGCCTATTTTTTCGACGTGAATCATAGCGCACAAAATGTTTCAGTAGATCAATACTTTTCATGACAACAGTCTAGACAAACTTGAACCTACATAATTGCTGAAGATAAACACTTCAAAGCACTCATCACAAATACTTTAAATCCTCTCGTGAAATACATGGTTTAGGTATCACGTATTTAGTTTCTACACTAATGAGTGTAGAAATTATATATAATAATTTGGCTAATAACTTAATAATTTCAGAACGTTCTGAAATTATGATATAGCTTTTCTAGGAAAGCTGGAAAATGGAAAATCATTTTCAAGTTGAAACAGTTACTTACACACTATATTACATAAAGGGGGTAAAAAGACCCTTAACGAAGCCGAAAGGTACTTGTTCTCCCCGTCATTGCGATCATTTTTTTGTTCTAGACCATGCCTGGGAACCTTCTAATTACGGAGATATTGGGGGTCAAAGTTCCAACTTTTTCACAAGTTTTTTTTAAATACATGTTTCTAATGTAAGATTTTTACTTTAAACACCTTCACGACCCCCGTACT
This sequence comes from Noctua pronuba, assembly GCA_905220335.1. Lineage (NCBI taxonomy): Eukaryota > Metazoa > Arthropoda > Insecta > Lepidoptera > Noctuidae > Noctua > Noctua pronuba. The sequence continues at coordinate 16,201,829 of LR999904.1, read as the reverse complement.
ATTCAATGCATCCATCAGCACAATGTTTTGAGTGCGTTACATTGAGTTTTACCATAAAACCTGATTTTTCACCCCAAAAAAAAAAGTCGTTTCCCAGCAAACATTTTTGCGTAAAGTTACTTAGTTTGATGTACAGAATGCTTGGTTGACGGCTTAGTGAAGGGTCTGTTTACACCCTGTATACAAAATACTGACAGCAACAAAACACAGTTGTACCTGAGGCTCAATTTGTACATAGCATAATGAACTTTATTTCATGTCATGAAGCGAAATTGACGCTTCTTTTACATTCCATTCCGCGGCGGTGTAAATTGAGCCTAATTTTATAAAATTAAACTTAATTAAATACCTATTAAAAAAAATAACCCACATTCCTAGCTCAAATATAATATAGAATGCCGAAAAGCAGTGTTTCAAATAAGTCAATTTTAATGTTTAAAAATTTAAAATGGCGCAATCATAAGTACGAGTGTAATGCCATTATTTCTCGTTGACATTGATCTACATTCAACAAAACGAATCGAATCGTTTCTAGCTATACATTTTGTACAAACGTTCTGATCACAATCCAACATCATACCGATACCTCCATATATTATTCCTACAAAGAACTCTAACAATAATAAGTCCTTGTCTCGTTAACTCATACGATATCCGCACTTTATCACCCTCTCTACCTACCCCCATTATGTCGCGGAAACGTTTTTAGTTCAACAGATCACAAGAAAGAACGTACGGGGAAAGAATTGCAAATTCCACCATACCAAAACACAAGGAAATACATCCCTTAGTACCTCACAAGACGGTATAGTAAAACTGTATTATTTAAGTTGGTAAACTCAGTCACAAGATTAAGCGAGATCATTGATGTGGTAATTGTATCTATGAGGAGTTTCATGGAACTATTTCAGTGGAATTCCTTTATTGCTATTAGGGCGTAAGTAAGGGTTTCCTGGTAATATTGCTTTTCGTGGTTAGTGTGTTGCAATAATATGTAATCTGAGATACATGAGATTGAATTATGCTGTTATGACCGGAGAAAGATGGATGGATTGTGTGAGGAATGATATGAAGGAAAAAGGAGTAAATGATAACGTGACAATTGACAGGGAGAATAGAAGAAAAAACGTGTTGCGCCGACACCAAATAACATGGGACAAGGGCAGGAAGATGAAAATAAGCTGGAGAGAGATCGTGAGACGACCTAAAAGTCATCATCAACTGCATGCATAGTCTTTCTCAAATGCGTTGGCGTCGGCTTCCAGCCTTACCCGTTGCCAGCTGAATACCTTATTACATTCATAATTGCGTATTTTTTACATGGAGCACCTGCCCTCCTTGACGTCCACAAGTCAGTTACTTGGAAAAAATGAAAAGTACTGTACTTTTCTAGATTCAACATTCAAGATTCTTTATTTGCATGAAATATGGTATAAACATGATGGTCTTATAAATAAAGTCTAGTTCTTTTAGGAGTCAATCCCATGTTTTCTACATACTACTTAACGCAAAAAATAAACTATACTGCGCCTTTAAGATCCAAAAAACATTAATGTCAACGTTCCAAAGTGATACAGTAAGTACATTGATATCATTAATTCATGTCCAGGATAAAAGATGGCGCCACCGAGTTAAGGGTACGCTGTTCAAACGAAAATTAGGTAGCCTTAAATCCCTCGAGAGTAATTTTAACTAAGCTTTTACTTAAAGGCCCGTTTAAGTTAAAACCTTTTGTTGCAAAGCAAACACTAAACCCATTAATTACTTACGTGATGTTTAACTACGGCATTGGCTGATGGAGTTTAATTCGTTGTGAATAAAATAAATTACGGTTCGTATTCTTTCTCATAAGTGGAGCTCGTGGCTAAATAATAACATCTTTAGGTTAAGCCGTGCTTGCCTAGGTTGGTCTGTGGATGGGTGACCACCCATTACATACCGAGTTTCCTCCGTGCCTCGGAAAGCACGTTAAGCCGTTGGTTCCGGGTGTCATTTGTAGATCTTTGACAGTCGTTAGGTAGTCAGCGGCCCAAAAAGTCTGACAACCAATCTTACCAAGGGGTATCGTATTACCCAGTACTAACTGGGTTGTGGAGGTCAGATAGGCAGTCGGTCCATGTAAAATACTGGTATTCAGCTGCATCCGGTAATCTGGAAGCCGATCTCAATAGAGTTGGGAAAAGGCTAGGCAGGCGATGATGTTTTCTCATAAGTGGTTAAGATTAAAAAATAAACGCATGGAGCATAATTTTAATTATACATAGTATAGGAACTACGCAGTCGCTCCATGTAAAATACTGGTATTCAGCTGCATCCGGTTAGACTGGAAACCGACCCCAAAAATGTGGAAAAAAATACGTTTTTCCTCCGCTATTCTTTTCTGATTAATTTCGTTGATCCAAGACAGTTAAATTGTTTCTCTGGGACTTCGTCGAGCTTCATTGTCTCGGCACTTTTCTGGCGGTCGCCACTGTTGATTTTGGCTTTCGGGATCTGCAGTGGTTTGGGAATAGTGTGGCGGGCTTGTACCAATTAAAAAAAAGCCGACCCCAACATATTTGGAAAAGGCTAGGCAGGCATAAAGGGTGTAAAAAGACCATTAAGGAAGCCAAAAAGGACTTGTCTTCCCGTCATAGCGAAAATTTTTTTGTTCTGAACCATACCTGGGAACCTTCTAGTTACGGAGATGTTGGAGGTCAAAGTTCCAATTTTTTCACAAGTTTTTTTTTAAATACCACTTTTAAAGGTTTAAACTTTACTTGAATTAACTCCTTGACCCGTTTACTGTTTAAAGCATCCACCAGCACTAAGTTTTGAGTGCGTTACATTGAGTTTTACCGTAAAAAGTGATTTTTCACCCCAAAAAAAAGGCGTTTCTCAGCAATAATTTTTGCGTAGAGTTACTTAGTTTGATGTACAGAATGCTTGGTTGACGGCTTCGTGAAGGGTCTGTTTACACCTTGAACTTTTTCAGTTGGTCAGTGCCGGAATAGTTTTAAATGTTTGAAGTTTCTGTGTATCCAATGTAACTATGGACATTTAAGGCTTCAACACACACTTTTACCCGTAAAAGTTTCATAAAGAATAGGGTCAGTGATTTTCAGAAGTTTCATTTTCTTTCTAAGTCCAGACATTATCTTGATAAAATCATATTATCATATAGACAGTCACATTCACCTTGAATAGTATTGTGTAGAGTATTTTAAGGTGAAAACGACAGGGTAGCCCGTGAAATTCAAATTTTATGAAGTTTTTTGCAATTTGCAGGTCAGTGTCAGGTTGTATGTTGATGCAAATACGATTCGCGCAAGTATATATACCCTTAGTCGCCTCTTACGGTACTCATTGGAAGAGATGGGGTGGTGCTATTCTTTGTTGTACGGACACCACACGGCAAGTCGCACAAGTAGAACGTATCTAGTTTTTTTTTTGTCCCTCTCCTGGGCAAAAGCCTCCCTCCACTCCTTCCACTTCTCGCGAACCCAGGCGTCCTCCTTCTGTATGTAGTTACAGAATTATAATCATTAAAATCATCAATACAACCCACTAAGTTCATTTAACTCTATTGAATAACTTTTTCATTAAATAGTTACTGGCGCTTCCCACCTTAACACCAGATCTACAAAAATCATTGCCACCTACACCAATATCATCAAATTACCAAATTCCATTCAAACTTTTTACAACACCACCCAAAACTTGTGTAATCTGTTTCACTGAGAGCACTAATTGCGTTTCTAGTACTTCGGCTTGTTTATTAAGGTCCTCAAACTTTGTTATTGGCTTCTTAATGTCCAACTTTGTCTGAAACAGTAGGAGGCTTAGATGATCCCGTTTGGTGAGTGCCAAGATGTTTGTGGGTTACGTTGTCCTATTTTTGGGTATTCTTGAAGGAACAAGTACTGTTAATGTATTTGTTGTAACCAATAATGTTTGATTTTCTGTACTGTGTGCTGTTGATAACGAATGACCTATTTTTTTCTACTTTTGGATTTTATGTTTGCTTTTTCATCGATGGTTTACATAATCAGCTTACAACGTTACTACTACTGGACAGAGGCCTTTCTTCGCTGAGAGGAAGCAGGTCGTATTATTTTTAAAAGACTTTTTATACTCTATCCATCACCCCAATACTTTCACTACTCTACACTTACAAAATATCATGCGCGCATATATATACAGGGTGTAACAAGACCCTTAATGAAGCCGTCAACCAAGCATTCTGTTCATCAAACTAAGTAACTTTACGCAAAAATTATTGCTGGGAAACGACTTTTTTTTTGGGGTGAAAAACCACTTTTTACGGTAGAACTCAATGTAACGCACTCAAAACTTTGTGATGAGGGATGGATTGAATAGTACGGGGGTTGTGGAGGTGTTTAAACTAAAAATCTTACAGTAAAAACATACTTGAAAACAAAACCTGTGAAAAAGTTGGAACTTTGACCCCCATATCTCCGTAACTAGAAGGTATGGTATGGTCTGTAACAAAAAAATGATAGCAATTATGGGGAGGACAAGTGCCTTTCGGCTTGGTTTAGGGTCTTGTTACAGCCTTTATATACTCGCACTCACATACAATTTGTGGTGATTGAGTTTTTTATTGATTGATTGAGATAAGAGTGTCCATGGAGTTTCTTGCCCATTCTTCTCCATAGAGATCTACGCCTTGGAATGGGCAACTACAGTACTTTCATAAGTTATTATGTCTAATGTCTGGGACTGTAGCTTCGCCTTCTTTGTTTTTCTGACATTCAAAAGTGCCTGTAATGGTCTAATTGAAATAAATGCTTTGAGTTTGAGCTTTGAGTTTATTTTTCCTTTCAAATATCATTCCTTTATTTATATTGCATGTTGTTGGGATAATTTGTATCTTTGTCTGTTTTGAGGGGTCTGGCGCTGTATGCTGAGTTATAGGACTCGTCCTTGTTGGGCTACAGATGTACCCAAGTGCGATTATAAATTAGTAAATAAAATAAATAAACCTTATCACGCTGACCCAGTGAGTGCTGTGCATGATGTTGACAATATATCATTGACGTTGGATCCAAAAATTTCTAACTACTAGGGCATTATACAGAGTGTGTATAATACATTTTCAGCATCGATTTCATAGAGATCATAAATATAGTTTTCACATAACTCTTTTATGTACCTAGTATAAAAGCAACTTTTCGATATTTTCAGAATTTCAAAAATGGATTCTGGGAATTCAAATATTTGAACTGGAATTTTAGTTCCACTGGCCAAACTCCACAATCATTCAGCTGAACGTGCATTCAAAAATCCGAAAGTTAAATTGTACAGAGGATTAACTAATCCGGATTAATGTTAGAATTTGGTTTTAATTGTTGAAATAAAACCTACAGCTCTCTGAATTTAAGAGATAACATTATATTTTAACATTTATCTGAAAACGCAGGCGTGCATTTACATATTAATTTTGGAACTATAAACCTTACTTTATTTATTAGATAAGTCGTGGAAATTGAGTCCATTATATTTTAATTCAATCTTTTCGAATGATTTTTAGGATTGCTTACATTACAAGTCACTAAACATGTTTACAACGATGTTTTAAAAGATCCCCCAAATCGAATTCCGAAATAACCTAAACTACGTTTATCGTTAAAAGCATTGAGTGCAAATAGGCCTAAATCTTCTCGACCTCAACTTTATACTCGAACGAGGTAAAAACCTTTATCTAAAATTACAATTAGAGATAAACAACGTCAAACTAACAAAAAACTAGTCAACATTTTTTATTCCTTCACACGAACAAAAATTATTTCCGAATCATGTGTCCAAATATTCTTTTAACGTCAGCGAGCGTCCCTCTATGTAATGTATTTATAAGTACTTGATTTGTAGCCTTTAATAACATGACCAGTGTAATGTAGGGCTACGCGATTCTTGCTTTTGAATCGCCAAAGTATCGATATAAATATTTAAAAAATATCTTTATAAGTCCAAATCGCAACTACTCTATGTGAATTCTACAATCTCAAACTCAGACCATTTATTTCAATTAGACCATAACAGGCACTTTTGAATGTCAGAAAAACAAAGAAGGCGAAGCTACAGTCCCAGACCCAAGGCATAATAACATGTGAAAGTACTGTAGTTGCCCTTTCCAAAGCGTAGATCTCTATGGAGAAGAATAGGCAAGAAACTCCATGGACACTCTTTTCAATCAAAATATTTTTACAAGATCTTGGTTACATCATTCATGTTGATTCAATGGTATCGAATGGTCCGAAAATGGATCCGATTCTTCTAATATCTTATCGGATTATAATTAGTCCTCTGCGATGTAACTGCAAGGATCGATTCGTTTCGTTTTATCCCTTTATGAGTCTAGGCAAAATTCCAGTTTTTTTTTTGCAATCCTTCTACGCCCACCGTCCTTTTGTATTATTTTGTATCGACTGATAATTAAATGCAATTCAGGATTTTGTGATACGTTGCGTATTCTTTTATATCGATTCAAAATATCGAAGTATCGCATCCTGTAGTTGTATCGATAACGCAAAGTATCGATACGGCACATCACTAGTGTAGTACGATTCCTCTCCCAATGCTTTTAATTCTGTTTGTGGACCATTTATTATCGTAATATTGAGCTGTGAACACCACAATAGGGCTTTAAGCTTGGGGGACGCTATACTTGCATGGTATTGACATTGGATATATTTATTCGCTATTGTGAGGATGTAATTTTGATGGGGAAAAGTTTTGGATGTTTAGGTAAAGTTTTTTGCGGCATCAGTATTTGCTATGGAAGGGGTATCAACGCACAAACTGGTATCATGAGCTCCGCAAATAATTCTTTGACACCAGATCGTAGAAAAAAACCTTTTTGATACAAAAGGACAATACTATACGATCAATGAAACTGTTGATTTTTTTAAAAACAGACGAAAATTTCTATGGTGGTTTAGTGTGCGTGTTTGTGAGTCTTTAGGTGTGTGTACGGAGAGAAATAATACTCGGCGGAACTTGTATATAACTTTACTTAATAACAGATTTACAATGTTACAGCTTAATTTGAGAGCGCGTCTATAGCTATTGGCGGTTACGGGCGAACTGGAGTCGCCGAGCGCTGCGCGTACGAAGAATACAAAAATGCTGCGTCAGCGCTCCTACACTATTCCTCCCTTTTTTTAAAAAACAAGAGGTTTTTTACAAAATAATTCCTTTAAATCAATAATAACATGAACGAATACATGTATGTCCAACAGTACTACAAGTTACAAACAATTTGCTGATACATCAATGAATTTCAATAAACAATGTCGTAACCAGATATCTTGCAGGTGCGCGATTGCGCCACTCATAATGTGCGCTTTAAACAAATGTTATGGTTTGCAAGTTTTAAGTTTTAATATCACGCTGTTATTACAAAAGGGTACAAGCAGATTTGATTAACATTACAATCGGTTTTTTTACAATATTAACTGGCAGACTTATAAACTAACCCATCTTCACCTCACATTTTGATGTAATACATCTTCTCATAACCAATTACACGACATGGCGACATAACACTTGGCATAATGGCCCACGGCGAACATGGCGTGCGGCCCAAGGCGAACATAGCACGTGGCTCACAACTACATGGCGTGCGGCCCACGGCGAACATAGCACGTGGCCCACGGCAACATGGTGTGCAGCCCACGGCGAAAATAGTCGAGCCCTTGTCTAGGATTTGGGGGACATTCTGGTGTCCTCAGCTAAAATCTTCGACTGTGTCGGTAATGGAGACTGGTGAGAGGGAGTGCTTGTCGGCTGCCATCTTGTCTTCTACTATAGACTGCTACTCACGCTGCTGCAATTTTTCTTGAGCAATTTTGAGAGTTCCGCGCTATAGACCGCTGGTGTTAATGAGTTGCCCGTTCTCAATCACGTACACACAAAAAATCACTGCGCACTTTTAGATCACGTCGGTTTTAGATCACGTCGGTTTTAGATCACGTCGGTTTTAGATCACGTCGGGTTTAGATCACGGCGGGGTCACCAATTTAGTGTGCGTGTTTGTGAGTCTTTAGGTGTGTGTACGGAGAGAAATAATACTCGGCGGAACTTGTATATAACTTTACTTTAAGACAGATTTACAATGTTACAGCTTAATTTGAGAGCGCGTCTATAGCTATTGGCGGTTACGGGCGAACTGGAGTCGCCGAGCGCTGCGCGTACGAAGAATACAAAAATGCTGCGTCAGCGCTCCTACAGTGGATTTAGAATCATGATATTGTATTTACGAGTATGGTAACAGTTATTATATTTATATTGATGAATAGTTGATGACATAGGAACATTATTAATTCATATTCTGGCAGCTAATCAAAATCCAAAATTCTACTTTAATTGAGAAAACAATAACATCAAAGCAATCGAAGTACAAAAAAAAATTCTTACTAATATTATAAATGCGAAAGTAAGTTTGTTTGTTTGTTCCCTTTTCACGCCTAAACTACTGAACCGATCATCCTGAAATTTTGCATATACGTTGTCAGGTGTACAGAAACGGACATAGGGTACCTTTCATTGCGATAAAAAGGTCTGTTCCCGAGGAAAACAACAATAACGTTCTTATGATAATAGATGGCGCCACGTGTATTTCGAATCATGATTGAATTATATTATTACAAGCAGAGTACAACCCGAATTGATTGTCGAATTCTAAATTAACGTGAGCGAAACCGCGGGCAAAAGCTAGTATAGAAATAATTATGGAAAAATTACGATTACTGTAAAGTACAAATTTACAGCGAAATACAACATTTATGGTGATTGATCCAAAATACTACCATTTCAGTTTAACCTTGAACTCTCAGAAGTGTTGTTATAATCCCTTATTACAGTAATAGTATACACCAAAATTAACTTAATATCCCAGTTAAAAGCGAACCAGTAAATCCCTAACAAATCTTCCTGGAGCATTAGAAATTGTTGTCGAAGGTATACGATTCTACAAAATTTCCCTCTTTCAGTAAAATCTTCGCAAATACTATTTGTCTTCATTAGTAAACGTAATTAATCCTTTAAACAAATTCTTACTGACGTTGTTTAAGTTATCGCTTAGCACCTTGTTATACTTCTAAACTTGGTTTTATCAGGATTGGGCAAAAGCTTCCTTTCAAATCCGCTTAAAAAAAGTTTTCGTGCAGAAACAATGGAGCTTCGAGTTCAGATGTTTTTTTTGTTTCATATTCCAGTTATAGGTCGGATTCATTCTATACGTAAGTCTGAAGTAGGAATATCTATGTAATTTTTTTGAGTCAAAAGTGTGTGTTTGATTTGAAAAGAGTGTCCATGGAGTTTCTTGCCCATTCTTCTCCACGAGATCTACTATTTTCGAATGGGCAACTACAATCCATTCACAGTTGTTATGCCTGTGGCGGGACTGTAGGTAGCTTATTTTTGACTATGCAAAAGAGCCTGTCATGGGTCTATTTGAAATAGATGCTATGAGTTTGAGTTTGAGTTGTTTCTGATACTGATTAATTTATTTTACAAGGCAAGACGAAAACTTTAAGAAATGACCATGGCTAGCCTGAAAAAAATCTCATTGTCCAAATTATTGAAGAAAGCACTCGGTCAGATGCAAATAATTAAATTCACAAACTTAATATTCGTAATTACTTACTTGAATACTAACCAGTGAACTTGCAAATTATTATTATGATAATGAGCCAAACAAATTCTTGAGTAGAAATCAGCCGTATGCATCGTCAAAATCCTCAACAGTTCATTGGTCTTCTCGTCAAGTACCATCAAATGCTATTTTATTCTATCTTTCTAGAATATGGTCGTCATTCAAGTACCTATATTTCCACTCCAACGGTAACAGGTGCTATTTGATCTGCTTCTTCAAAATTTAGTTCAAGAACAAGAGAGTTAGATAATTTTCGTTCAGGCTAAGTTAAGGCCAATGTTACTAATATCACCACCATTATCCTAAACATAGACCTCTCTAATTGCAAACCATTCATCTCTATTTTTGTCAACTAATCCAGCCGATATTATTTTTAGGAATTAATCCTAAAAATAATATTGTGCTTCCCACCTACAATCTTACACATACAAACGGTCCCACACAAAATATTCATGAGTAATTAGAAAGGCTTCGTTTGTACCATAGTACAATTCAGTGTCCCGGAATTTCTGAATAGATAGTCCGTCAAACAAGACTTTATTGTCTTATTCCATACAATTTACAGTTCCCAAGTTTTAATAGCAGGCAATTGGTTGAATAGTGGTCGTACTATAATTGCATAGCAATTTACGTTATTGAGGATCGCTGTTGACAATTTTCCTTCTTGTTCTATTGGTGCATTTATTATTCTCTTAGTGTGGTTCAAGTCTTAAGTATTTGTATTAGCGTTCACGTTTAAACTTACGTTTGGCTCTTTATTGCTTACACAACAATAGGTGGAGCTTTATTCTTATTTTTACTATTAATTCAGACCAGATGAGGGCCTATACAAATGGCAATTGTCTTCGAAACGTTTCGTATAACAAAAATTTCCAACAGATTTCATCGCATTTCAAACTTTTCCACCATCGTTGTCACTGATAGGATCAAATGTCGCTCTGTCTTTTCGTTTTCTTTATTTTTTTTCATTAAACGACGCCAAAAAGATTGTTGTCCTTGAAAGTCATAAAAAGTTTTTGTTTATTGTGGTGATTTTCGGTCCCCCAACTAGATGTACCGTCAAACTTAACTAGGTGGCCGGGTAGGTACGGAAGGTGGGTGGGTATTCTGCTGCAGCCTGGGAAAGGCCTATGTCCGGTAGTGAACTGCGACAGGCTGAATTGCTTTTGTCAGAATTTCAATAGACATTCATAGAAGTTAAGGAATAGTAGTGCGGTTTCAGCTTCCATGCCGTCACTTGAACCAAATCCAAACTAAAGGCTTACTGTATAGTGAATTGAGGACTTCAAAATAGCCTTCCAGTTCAACGTGCGATGCAATATTAATCGCACTGAATTCTGGATCGGTGCCATTAAATCATTGACGTTTAATTGCTCCAAAATGCGAATGCTTTTAGTTTGAATCGGTGATATAGTTTCATTTATTGCAGTTTTAACTATGGTGATTATAACGATTGTGGACTGTGGTTTTTCCGCTGTATATTTAGCTATTTCGATGAACTCGTTTTGTATAGTATTGTTGACTCTGTTCAACTTGTTTGTGTAGGTTAAATAATTGGGTTGAACCACATATTTTTGTAGGCAGACTGAAAATAAACCCCAATTTTGTAACAGATCTGAACTGTATTTTCCAATAACTTTAAGACTTATTAATGCTTTTTTTTTAATGTGGTACTGTTCCACAAACGATGGGGCTCTTAATATTGTGTCCTATTGTTTGTTCATTACAGTAACTGATGGACGCTACTGAAACAGACAAACTCGTGACTCAATTCTGGGCCGACACAATTTAGTCCATCGACACGCTAAGAAGAAAAAGAATACGTTCTTTTTTTCTTTCTCTATTATTTAATTTACTTTTTTATTCTTATACACATAAAATACATGTTTAAATATTGCTATATAAAAAAATATAAAACATTTAAAAATATAAAAAAGTCATTAGCGCCCACATTGGAACAGGGTCCCGATGCTGGTGGTTTCTTTCTTTTATTAATTATTTCTGTAATGTCTCGGGAGTTGCAATGTTTATATCTACTTTGAAAAGCCTGGCTCTTTAAGTTTTGTAGCATTACCAGCCTACAATGTTCCCACAGCTGGCATACAGGCCTCCTAAATCATTAAACATAGCAGTGAATTAAAAAAAAACAACAAAAAGCTCTCACGAAAAAAATAATGACAAAACTGGCAAAAAAAATCCCATCCATCCAAATACGAAAAAAAAAAGATCTGATAATTTATCATCAAAAATAAACGTGGCCGTATGAATAACATGTTAGGCTGAACGTTAACTCGCAAATGGAATTCATCCCCTCAAATCCGCGTCAAAAGAGCACTTAACACACGTCACATATTCCAACGTGAGGGGAACTTGACAAAATAAGTTATTTAGGTGCTCATTATTTTGGTGATAGAGGTGTTCGGCGGAAGAAGGTGTAATAACAGTAAATGGTACCCATCATGCGGCGAGGCATTAACATCTCCGAGATGGGAATCATGACTGCGTTGGGTACTACTATTGTATGACGGTGCTTTATCACTTTGGGAATTTATTCTTCTTGTTTTGTCAAACTCAAACTCAAACTCAAAGCATTTATTTCAATTAGACCATAACAGGCACTTTTGAAAGTCAGAAAAACAAAGAAGGCGAAGCTACAGTCCCAGAAACAAGACATAATAACTTATGAAAGTACTGTAGTTGCCCATTCCAAAGCGTAGATCTCTATGGAGAAGAATGTAAGCATATTGTAAGCTATTACATCTTTGGCACAGTAGTGCAGTTTTAGCAAGTGTTACTGCTGATGCATGTTAAAGCTCGGTTTCGATTCCCAGGTCGTGCAAAGCGTTATAGGGTTTTTCTATCAGGAATTTCTCAGTAGTAGATGCCGGAGTAGAGTGAGTGTACGAACGGTTGATAGCACACAGCTCATTCTCTTTAACATGGGACTTTGAACGTAACTGGCGAAATGTTGATGTACTAAAAGTATACCCCTTTTTTTACGGATGAGAAATTATGAAAGACCCCTCCCGCTCTGGGCGGAGTGGAAGGGAGTGACAGACTCTTACTGACTAAAACCCACCCGTGTTCCTTCTTTGCCCTTTGTGTTCCAGGGCCGCGGTATGCCCAAGCCTTCGAGTCACGTTACGTCATCCTTACTAATATTATAAATGCGAAAGTAAGTTTGTTTGTTACCTTTTCACGCCTAAACTATTGAACTGATCATACATCTATATACGTTGTCAGGTGTACAGAATCCGAAAAAAAGTATGGTTCTCAGGAAAACAACAATAGCGTGCATATGATAATAGATGGCGCCACGTGTACAATCCGAATTGATTATCAAATTCTAAATTAACGCGATCGGGCGCGGGTAGAAGCTAGTTCTATATAATTTTGACCACGCTGATAATGTTGATAATAATTGTTGCTTTCTGAACTAAACTGCTTTTAACAAAGTTCAATTCCTGCAATAAATGGTTTTTATCTTGACAAGTGATCGCAGAGTGATTTGATCAACACACAAGATAATCTTATGTTTTGGGGCGAAAATGGCATCGAATCTCACCAAGCAGGCAGATGGCTGACTACTAAAGACCTCAAACGAAAACCACGACACATCTGTCTTCATTCAGGACTTACAATTCATATCTTTAAATGATTCGTATGTACAATATTCTTCTACCATCTATAAGTCTGAAATCGCCAATCCACTTTGAAAAAGGAATCCACCACGTTCTAAATTTAAAAAAAAAAAATTTCTTTATTAGCTAATTAGGAGCTCGTGGCTAAATAATAACAGCCGCTCGGGTCGATCTTAAGGTTAAGCCGTGCTTGTCTAGGTTGGTCTGTGGATGGGTGACCACCCATTACATACCGAGTTTCCTCCGTGCCTCGGAAAGCACGTTAAGCCGTTGGTCCCGGGTGTCATTTGTAGATCTTTGACAGCCGTTAGGTAGTCAGTGGCCCAAAAAGTCTGACAACCAGTCTTACCAAGGGGTATCGTATTACCCAGTACTAACTGGGTTGTGGAGGTCAGATAGGCAGTCGCTCCATGTAAAATACTGGTATTCAGCTGCATCCGGTTAGACTGGAAGCCGACCCCAACATAGCACTGTGTTTCGTCCAGAACAAGCTAGCTGGACAAAATTATTTTTTAATGGATATAGGTTTCAAAGCCTCTGCTAGATACTAATATAAATGATTTCATTATTCAAAATATTTAGAAACCCATAAAAAATGCGGGCCCCGAAAATAAAATGCATTAATTAAAAATAATGGTGTTTATGGCGCGATTCATCAGAAATATCAATTAAATAAAGGGTATTTAAAGCTAATTACATTATATAGCGATTAAACTAATATTATAAAAATAATTGTATTGTATTGTATAAAACTAATTAATATACAACTTTAATTAAAAGTTACGACTTAGCAGATTATGTACACAGTAAACCTATTAAATAATGACTAAATTATAACTTACTACTAAAAACGACTATTCATTGGATTATAATGAGAACAAACTTAGGAATTATTCATCATCACTAAGCTCATCCTCAGAAGAATCTTCTGTATTAATATTTAGAGTATTTGCATTTTTTACAATATTTACAGGTGGGTTTACTAGATTTAAGACTGCAGAAGGGAGGCTACCTATTTTTTTTTAGGGATATCTCTGATATCTCTGGGTGTTAATTACAGGATCAGATGTGATGATCAACATATTAAGCAAATCTGTATTCGTGGCAATAGGTGACTGTTTTCGGCTGTTATCCCTTCGAAACCTTCTGCAATCTTTATTGCGAGCTTCTTGAGCTTCCTCAGAAAGCTGCCCGATTGGCAAAATTACTTCGTAACTGAACCAGATCATCGACACGTCGCCGTTTGGTTTTGGCACTTGCGTTTGCCATATCCACTGGCGGTATCCCGGGACCAGGCAGTGAATGCGAGGACGTTGATGCTTCTGTAAGGTCATAAGATACATTAAACTGTATGTTTTCACCTTCTAGCCACTTGGCATTACAAGCTAAGAAACGATCCCGCATTCGGCTAACATTCTCCCATTTCTCCGAAAGTTTCGAAGAAAAACGGGAAATATTAGTCTTGATGTCCTTCACAGATGCTTCTGTTACATCACTGAGGTCATGTTTTTGTGAAACAAATATGAAAAGCGCCTTATTTCGGTCACTTTTTGTATGTTTCACCCATTCTTCGAAAAGCTGCGTTTTTGAGACTGCAAAACTGCTACTTGAAAAAAAATTAATAACAGCTTTTGGGCAAAAACGGGCAAAAAAAGAAGGCTTCATTATAATTTGGAGGCATGTGTCTGTCAACTGCAAAAAACACAGACCGGGGATACCAGGGGATTTTTAGTTATAGTCTTTTGAATTTGAAATGTTGAAAAAAAAACTCAACTTCCGGATTTGCGACGCTCAGGTTGTAATTTAGTATGAATATTATTTTATTGTAACTAAATAAAAAAAATGTACTCACCCTTAGTAATAGACTCTATCACTAAAATTTACCACAACTACTAAAATAACCTCGGGAGATGCAATCGTGTCAGTAGCAAAAATGCAAAAAATATTATGCATTTGACCCAATTGTCTTACATACTTACCCTCATTAACGATGTTTTGTATGACTTATGCCAAAACAATTATTGTTGGTGTAATTACCAACTAATACCCTACTTACCCCCACTAATGTTTCTAGGAAACCTTAATGTTGTTTTTGTCCAGCTAGCTTGTTCTAGTCGAAACAATGTGCATAGTTGAGAAAAGGCTAGGCAGATGATGATTAGCTAATTAACTTTAAAAATAAAAACTAATACAAGCAAGTTGATCAATGCTCTCGCCTCATCTGCTTTGTTCTGGACTGAGACAGTAAAAGGCAGATGCAATTTTTTTGATGAGTTTTTCATTCCCGACTCATTTTCACAAAACAGAAACCGGTAGTAGCGACTGAAGGTGCCGCGCCACGCGAAGTAAAATACTTGTACTTATTACCTCGACATTTTTAAGGTACAAAGCTTCGTCTACATTTTTTGTACTCTTACTTAGCATTGTTATTTAAAAACACAACTGTCAGCGCTGTTTTTCTCTCCGTGTTTCCGGATTTTAAGGATTACGGTTATACGAGCTTTGGGAGTTTTCGTATCTATTAACATAATATTGTCATGCTCTTATGGTAAACAAGGAATAATCAAGCGAGCTTGATTCTTCGTTCACAAATGTGGCAGTGTTCATCGTTAGCCGTAAGGCACTTGTTTTCCCCGTCATTGCGATCAATTTTTTGTGTTGGACCATACCTGGGAAACTTCTAGTTACGGAGATATTAGGGGTCAAAGTTCCAACTTTTTCCACAACCAACTTTTTTATTTTCAATCCATCCATCAGCACAATGTTTTGAGTACGTTACATTGAGTCCTACCGTAAAACGTGATTTTTTACCCAAAAAAAAAGTCGTTTCCCAGCAATAATTTTTGCGTAAAGTAACTTAATTTGATCTACAGAATGCTTGGGTGACGGCTTCGTGAAGGGTCTGTTTACACCCTGTATATATCAAGTCTGCGAATTTTAGAATCTAAGACAAGCTCATATGCTCACGATATTTTCCTTCCCCGCTTTGAGCCGCTCAGTAAGCATCTTCCTGCAGGGTCTTACCTTCTGCGGTCCGGGGAAAACAACAATAACGTTCTTATGATAATAGATGGCGCCACGTGTCTTTCGAAATATGATTGGATTGTAACTATTATTTCAAGCAGAGTACAACCCGAATTGATTGTCAAATTATAAATTAACGCGAGCGAAGCCGCGGACAAAAGCTAGTAAAGTAATAACTTTATTGACCTTTACTACTCCCACTCGAAGTTGTGAAATGTTTTACTTGTAACATGCTATACAACCAATTCAATAGGTAAACGGTGATATATATAGAGACTGTCTCGTGTGTTTAGTGTTCGCAAGCAGCGACTACCAAGCATGAGGTCCGGGGATGGAGTCCTAGGTCAGGCAAAGTGTTTGGTTTTTTCATTGGGATTTTCTCAGTTGAAGCCATGGAATTTGGATTTGTGCCCGGTTGTTGTCAATAGGCTGGCCCCTTATTACACAGGACTTACTTACTTACTTACTTACTTTACTTACACTTACTTACTGGCGAAATAAGGGTGTGCAACAGTACACCCTAAACCCTTTGGAAATTACAGGCGTGATGTTATGAATCATAGAGTTTTTGTATAGAATCACTGTGATAGTTATTAAATACCGCTCTTTAGCAGTTTTTACCCATGGATGTAAAGTTCAGTGTCCCCGTAACCTAGTCACCACGCTCACTATACCCAATTCAATAGTGTCATGTTCTACAAAATACAAATTCGATATCACTTATCTCTAAATTTAGCACACTTAAAACCACAAGGTCTAGAAGGGGACACTTCGCTTCACCCCCGGCTTTGCTCTCGACAAATTAAACAAGTTGACTCACTCAAACTTTGACAAATCCGATTTCCTGTCGCTCTTTTAGAAGTTACGAGTCCATCCGTTGGTGTGATGGAGTTTAACTATTTTACTTACAGTTGGGTTTTAGAGGAATTTACTTTAATGTTCTACAAAACAATTTGTCATGTCGTGAAACGTGACTGCCTCGTTGGTTGGTAGGAAGCGCTCCTGCTGAGCATGAGGTCCTAGGTTCGAGTTCCAAGTCGGGCAAAGTGTCATTGGGTTTTGCCATCAGGAAACGGGGTTCTATTAGGTACATTTCTATCTAATCCATCAGGGATCAGGGGAGCAACAGAAAACCACTCCCTGGGGCTAAAGTTACAAGACTAGGTGCAGAAAACACGTTGGTATTGGCACCACAAACGCCTTAACGTTGTCATTGCGTCGAGACTCTAGCTACTGCACTCTCGCCACGTGCTTGTTCTTCTGATACAAGTCCTCCACGATGTCCTCCGCCGTGGTGTAGTGTAGGCGGGAGATGTACACCGGAGTGTTCGGTTTCGCGGCATGATTAGTCACGCTGGGCCCCGATGGAGCCGTGCCGCGGCGGTTCTTGTTGGTACGTTGACGGCGCTCGCTCCCAACACTGGCACGATCATCGGCCCAAAACGGTGCCTTTTTAAGCAGATATGCCCGCGACTTCGCTAGTAAAGCAATCTACTCTCTGTGAAAGAAAGTAAGCCCACCAGCACTCGGATACAGTAATGGTTGGTAGATTAAGAACTAGCTTATGCCCGCGGCTTCGTCCGCGTGGAGTTCGGCAATTGTCCCACGGGATCGTACTACTGGGATAAAAACTAACCTATGTGTAACTTTCGCATTTATAATATTAGTAGAATTTGGTTCTAGGCCATGCCAGTTTCCTTCGGTACTTTTGGTGGTAACTTGCTTGTCGCAGTCACAACGTGCAAGATGTTAATCTTTTTTTTTTGTCCCGTCCTGTTGAAATTATAAATTATATTTGTTATGCGTTGTACCTACCTATGTTTATTGTATTTTTTTGTCATTTTGTATGATGCGCGTCATGTCCCTGCGACAAATAAATATTTTTTCTTAATTTTCTTAATTTTCTTTCTTTCTTTGTTATCCTTTATCGCTTTGAGAGCAGTCTGTGATAGAAACTACTGATACTGATACTGTCATCCCACTGCTGGGCAAAGGCCTCTCTCCATGACTTCCAAATTCTTCGATCCAGAGCCAATGTGGACCACTGGTCGTTACTTTTGTCCAGCTCGTCCCGCCATCTCTTGAGAGGTCTACCGCGTCGCCTTCTGGCTGTGTCAGGGCTCCACATCGTGGTTGGCCCACAGCTCGTCAGGCATGCGGCAGTCATGGCCAGCCCAGTCCCACTTTAGCTTGATAGAAACACTAAATAAAATTAAAAGTTTCTGTTTTCTTTGTTTCCATGGACTATAAAATATAGGTAGAATACTGAACCGGGTTATTTATGATGGCTACCTAGAAATGAATCTGAAACGTTCCAGCAAAGCAGCATGTGGGAGATTCCACGTATTTCAGAAAATTTATTTTTTATCTACCACAAACAGGTTTAAGCTGTTACCTTTACTTCTCCCACTCGAAGTTGTGAAATGTTTTACTTGTAACATGTTATACAACCAATTCAATAGGTAAACGGTGATTTTTAGGGACAGTCTCGTTTGTCTAGTGTTCGTAAGCAGCGACTCCCAAGCGTGAGGTCCTGGGATGGAGTCTTAGGTCGTGCAAAGTGTTTGGTGTTTCCATTGGGATTTTCTCGGTTGATGCCACGGAGTTTGGATTTGTGCCCGGTTGATGTCAATAGGCTGGCCCCTTACTACACACGACTTAAACATAACTGGCAAAATGATTTATTTATTTATGATGGCTACCTAGAAATGAATCTGAAACGTTCCAGCAGAGCACTATGTGGGAGATTCCACGTATTTCAGAAAATTTATTTTTTATCTACCACAAACAGGTTTATGCTGTTTACTTGGATGTTTTGACTTTCCTTTGTGTACAAAGTCCAGGAACTTGATTATAAAATCCCTGTTTACCTGGCGGGATTGAGATCAAGAGCGAGATCATTAATCCTTACTAATATTATAAACGCAAAAGTAAGTTTGTTTGTTTGTTACCTTTTCACGCCTAAACCACTGAACCGGTCATCCTGAAATTTTGCATAAACGTTGTCAGGTGTACAGAAACGGATATAACGTACCTTTCATCCCGAAAAAAAGTACTGTTCCGGAAGAAAATAACAATAACGTTCTTATGATAATAGATGGCGCCACGTGTCTTTCGAATCATAATAGAATTATGTTATTACAGGCAGAGTACAATTTATTTTCAAATTCTAAATTAACGCGAGCGAAGCTGCGGGTAAAAGCTAGTTACTAATAAACGTAACATAACATTACGCCTGTAATCCCTGAAGGGTTACGCAGAGGTGTACCCACATTTCACCAGTTAATGGGGGGCCAGCCTATTGTCATTAACCGGGCTCTATTCCAGAATCAGTGCTACTGAGAAATTCCTTATGGAAAAACCCAATAAAACTCTGCCCGACCTGGAAATCTGACCCAGGAACTACTAAAAACATTAAAAAAAAACTGATAATAACATATACAAGCATTATGTAACATAATATCATCATAACATCATGCATCCCCTAAGGGTTAGGCAGAGGTGTAGCTAATATTAGACCCACATTTCGCCAGTTATGTTAAGTCCCTTGTAATATGGGGCAAACCTTTTGCCATCAATCGGGCACAAATCCAAACTCAGTGACTGCTACTGAGAAATTCTAAAAAGCTTATAAAAAGACATGATTTAGTTTTTTTTCAACATTCAGATTTTTATTTAGATAAACTGGTACTTAACTCTATAGTCGAGTGCAATTAGACAATAAGGTGGAACGAAGTTTATAGTGGTCGGATTTTCATGGGACTTTTTTTGTTGAGATCCTAGAGGAGGGGAAAAGAAAGTTAAAAAAAAAAAATTCGACGCTCGCGACTTTTTTTTTTTTTTTTTGTTTTCCTTTGGAATATTTTTTTTTCGATGATGAATAACTTCAAATTCAACGAATTCATATTGTGGCGTAATAGTGTAACCTGTGTGCATCCATTAAACGCCAATTTGGTATGTTTCTTTGTTCATTATTGTCGATGTAATGCAAATTTCAAGTATTTTTTGAAAATTTCCTATTTTTTCAATTATTTCTAAAATAACGAATTTTAAGACTAAGATTTCTTTTGAAATTGGTAACAGATACATTTTTAGAGATAACTGGACAAGAAAATGTTAAAAAAAAACCATATTCATGAGTTTAGTGGCTTAAAATTCATTCGCAAAAATCAGAAAATCGTCTATGTTAATGAAGGCATATTTTTTCGAAATTTTTCTATATAACTCAATGTGCAAATTATTTTCCAAAACCTCATTTTAGTAGCTATCTAATAAGGTATAATAACCAGAAAAATATTCAAGGATACTTGTTAAATATCAGTCACTGCTGAGAAAGTAAAACATGACAAAAGGGATCTATCGCTAAGAATTGGGAGCGGTATCGGTATCGGTATTGATATTAAATGGGGCGCAGAGCTTGCAACTAATTCTAAATAGAAATTATGAGAAATGGTTACGTTACAATTACGATAATTTTTGTGAGTTTACCAGCGGCCCCATTTCACCTTCGTCAGCAATAATCAACATTTATCGAGAACCGCCAAATATTTTTTTATTATGTGTTCTCTGTGGATAGCTGATATAATAAGGATATTTTCAGGATAATATTTAAAATGACCGCCATAGAAACATTTTGAGAAAAATGGCCTTCTTTAACTTTTTCATAGAAGATTTCCTGATATTTGCGAATGAATTTTTAGTCACTTCACTCGTAAATATAGATTTCTTGCACATTTTTACATCCAGTTATCTGTGAAAAAGTATCGGTTACCAATGACAAAAGAAATCTTTGTGTTAAAACTCGGTATTTTATAAATAATTGAAAAAATAGGAAATTTTCATTAAAAAACCTGGAAACATACATTTCGTCAACAACAATGAACAAAGAAACAGACCAAATTGGCGTTTGATGGATGCACACAGGTCACACTATTACGCCACAATATGAATTCGTTGAATTTGAAGTTATTCATGAACGAAAAAAAAATATTCCAAAGGAAAATCAAAAAAAAAAAAGTCGCGAGCGTCGAAATTTTTTTTTTTAACTTTCTTCTCCACTCCTCTAGAAACTCAACAAAAAAAGTCCCATGAAAATCCGACCACTATAAACTTCGTTCCACCTTTAGAGTATTTTTTGTCTAATTTCACTCGGCTACTATCTCAGAAATAGAATTCGAAGAAACTCTAATATCGTAAAACATCGTATTATTACTTAGTTCAGTAATAATAAGCAGAACTTCTGAACACGGCGCCTATTGTTAGGAGGTTCCTCTCTCAAGAGCCCTGATCGCCCCGGTAGCTCGGACCCTGTTCCCGATGCCGGTGGGCTAGTATTTTTAATGTTTTTTTATATTGTTTTATATAAGAATATTTAAAAATTTACCTAACTAATATTACGTGTTAAAACGAATAAAAGAAATAATAATAATAAAAGCCATTTATTTCCCAAAATATAACATAATTATTACACTTTTATAAAAGTCTTTATTTGTATTTGTATTAAAATATTAATGTACTCAAAATTCTTGATACTAAAGTAGTAGATAGATAGTAGATACGAGAGTCGCAATATACTCGCAATTATTACGTAGGTATAATTCAAAGATTCCAACAAGACGAATGTTGTAATTTTTGGACCTAATATTCTGTCTGAGTTATGTTATTTATGTTATTGTAAGAATTAGTTTGTATTTTGTACGACACAAATCATAGCGACATAAATATTCGTACTATTATATTTTCTGTATACAAGGTGTAAACGGATCCAAGCCGTCAACCAAGCATTCTGTACATCAAACTAAGTACCTCTATGCAAAAATTATTGCTGGCAAACGATTTTTTTGGCATGAAATATCACGAACTCAACGTAACGCACTCAGAACATTGTGCTGGTGGATGCATTGAATAGTACGGGAGTTGTGGAGGTTTTTAAAGTAAATTTATAATATTAAAAAATTGTATTAAAAAAGAACCTTGTGAAAAGGTTGGAACTATGACCCCCAATATCTCCGTAACTAGAAGGATCCCAGGTATGGTATAGAACAAAAAATTATCGCAATAACGGGGAGAACAAGTACCTACCTTTCAGCTTGGTTAAGGGTACTTTTACACCCATTATTTTCAAAGTTTTCTGCTTATCCCTTCTCCTGGCCCATGAACCACATGGTTCTGGGCTATTGTTCAGCTATTGTTTCTGCTTTGCAGGCAATGAAAGTGTTTGAAACCGATTGTGTCCAGTAGTAGAACAAACCAGTCATTTAAAAAACTTTAAATAGAGGTGTACCTACCTCTGCCGGGGCTGCGGGACTGTTCGAAAGAGACACCGCGGCCCTGGAACACAAAGGGCAAAGAAGGAACATAGACACTTCACCTCTCCCAGAGCAGGAGGGGTCATTTGATGACTTCACAGGCGAAAAAAAAAAAAAAAGGTGTACCTCTACCTACCTACAACTCAATGATTTACTTACGCTATGCTTCCACATTTATTGTGCGAACCGCCAGTCGTGGAATGCACTGCCGGCTTCTCTGTATCCCGATCATTATAATCTGGATCCCTTCAAGAGTCGAGTGAATCATGAATCAATTTCTTCTAGGCGAGTGTGCTCCACCCTAGGCCGCATCACATCAGTGGAGTTGCAGTCAAACACGCAAGACAAAGAAAAAAGCATAATTTCCAATGATGTTCAGATTAACAAAATTGAAATGCAAAATATTTGTCTATTACGTACTCTCATCACCTGCCTAGCCTTTTCCCAAGTATATTGGGGTCGGCTTCCAGTCTAACCGGATGCAGCTGAATGCCAGTATTTTACATGGAGCGACTGCCTGTCTGACCTCCTCAACCCAGTTGGTACTGGGTAATACGATACCCATTGGTAATACTGGTTGTCTGACTTTTTGGGCCACTGACTACCTAACGACTGTCAAAGATCTACAAATGACACCCGGGACCAACGGCTAAACGTGCTTTCCGAGGCACGGAGGAAACTCGGTATGTAATGGGTGGTCACCCATCCACAGACCAACCTAGGCAAGCACGGGTTAACCTAAAGATAGACCCCAGCGGCTGTTATTATTTAGCCACGTACTCCTCCATAGATACTTGTTTGTTACTCTAAATGCGTTATTTACTAATCCTAGGCTTACAAGCACAGAATAATCACTTCGAGATAATCTAGAACGATTACAAGCCTCGCAATGATTACTCTCCCAACGATATTAAGTTAGGTCTCGAACGTGACCTTGCTTATCGCGAAAACCTTTAGCCCGTTTTCACAGACAGCAACACACAAATGTCTGCCTAAATAAAAACACATTATGACTTTAGACCTTCGGCTCGGCGCTGAGAGTTCAGATCCATTTCCAACAGTGCAATCATGGCGTAAATGTAGGTTATGCCTAATGTTGGTGAAAACGGCCATAAGTGAATTTATTGTATCATAAACACACACAACGTAATATATTACGCAGCATTACTCTCCTAATATCTATATCGAATCTAATATGTGTTGCAGCCCAATAAAAAAACGACATTTGGCGAAAATTCTAGGATTTTTTGAAAAAGCTAGACTGTTTATGATGATTAGAAACTTGATTAACTGTGTTTTGTAGATCTTTGGCAGTCGTAACAGGTAGGCAGTGACCTGAAAGTCTGACAACCAGTTTTACAAACGGGTATCGTATTAATTGATTCTGACCTCCACATCCCACTTAGTACTGGGTACTAAGTGGGATGTGGAGGTCAGAATCAGATAGGCAGTCACTTCATGTAAAATACTGGTATTCAGCTGCATCCGGTAAAACTGGAAACCAACCCCAATAAAGTTGGGAAAAGGCTAAGCCGATGATGAGAAACATGATTGTAGACCGGTTCACCTAAAAGTCAGTTGATAAGATTTTCCGGTTGGTCAGAACATGGCTTGGGTGAACCTGTTAACCAATGAGCTCATCAGCAATAATTTAATTAGCGTTCATTCTTATCATATTTATATCCATGTCAATAATATAATTATTTTCTTTATCGTGTGGTTAGTGCCTAACCTGGTGTCAGAGTTTTTATGCCGTCCATGGGCCTCTGATTTAATAAAAAAATAGACTTTAACTTTTTTACTTTCAGTCTTTCATTTTTCCTTTCGTTTTTTCGAGATTTACCAAAGATAACTAGTTATCAAACACTGTTTTAAGCTTTTACGGTTTAAAACTAAACTTATACTGTCACTTACGGGATATTTTCCGTGGTTGTTCAATCACGGAAGATATCCCGTAAGTGACAGTCTAACTAATTATGTTTGCAAAATGCTAGGATATTCGTCCAAAACGATTTTCACAATCATCCTGCGACATCTATATCGAATCTTGTATATCAGAATACACACGTACGAAACTTGGTGTTAGTTCCCAGAGGTAACGAAACTCCATTATAATTCCCTGTCATTAGCAAAACTTTCAGAATCAGTCTCCTGTAGTTACTCAGTTCCCTTTTGTTGGGCTTATTGTTGCAAATTTTGGTATTAGTTACTCTGTATGTGTGAGATTGCGTTATCTAACTTTGGAGATGTGACGTCATACTCTTTGATTTGGTGAAACTATACTAGTACTCCGACTAGGACAATGGACCTACTGAATGGAATAAGGACGTACTAGATTTTTTGTGAATGTGCCTCGCCTAAAATAAAATACTGGACTACCCGTCCGTCCGTCGTCCGTCGTTTCATCTTGCCTCGTTGAGGTCCTAGTTTCAATTCTTAGGTCGGACAAAATGTTATTGGGTTTTTCCATCCGGACTTTCTCAGTACAGCCACGGAGTCTGGATTTGTGCCCGGTTGATGTTAAAACACTCGCTCCCCATTACTTGGTAAGACTTACACATAACTGGCGAAATATAGGTGTTATGTCAGGTGCACTTCTGCCTCACTCATTAATTAGAGGCATCATCATGCTGCTGCCCTTACCAAAATGTATTTGAGGTCGATGAAGCATTCGGTTGTGGAGCTCGAATAGGGACAGTCGCTCCGTGTAAAATACTGGTTTTCAGCTGAATACAGTTAGTGGTCATTTACGGAGACGCGGCGCCCGCGGCGTTCGCCGCGGCGGTGCAAGCCCCCAGTCTCCGTAAACAGCATCGTACATTGCCATATGATTGTGTTTGGCCGTGTGATAACGCGGGCCGCTGCACGCGCCGCCTCTCCGTAAACGGAAAAAACGCGCAACACGCCGCGCGACGCCCCGCGCGACGCACCGCCCGACGCGTCGCCTCTCCGTAAATGAGCACTTAGACTGGAAGCTGACATAGTTGGGACAAGACTAGCCAGATGATGATAAAGATTAATGTCATCAAAGGCACGTTTCAGTTTTTTTTCAGTAGGTTTCCTTACACATAACACATGAACATAACATGAACTGTCTGTTTGTTTGGCAACTTATAACATGAAAAGAAATATGTAGTGTACTGTTAATTAAAAATTTTGCTTACCTATTTCCAGGCAGAATGTACACGGCTCACTCTTTTCTACTCCACCTGTATTTTAATGTAACCTACCAGTGGCGAAGGTTTCATACAACTCGATTCTTACCGGCTTTCCTTTGGAAACGGGCACAATCAGTATTCCATAGACAAATAATAAAATCACATTAAAGATATGTACTTCGGCTTACCTCTTAAAAAAATTAACCCTTCGCTAATGTAACCTACATTCATTACAAATAAATGATTTGATTGATTGATGATGGTTGAGACGTAAACCCGTAAGTCCGTTTCATAGTACCTATAGATCATTCAAGATTTATATGCCACTATTCGTTATAAGAAGAGGAGCTCGTGGCTAAATAATAACAGCACTCGGATCGATCTTTAGATTAAGCCGTGGTTGCCTAGGTTGGTCTGTGGATGGGTGACCACCCATTACATACCGAGTTTCCTCCGTGCCTCGAAAAGCAAGTTGAGCCGTTGGCCCCGGGTGTCATTTGTAGATCTTTGACAGTCGTTAGGTAGTCGGTGGCCCAAAAAGTTTGATATCTAATCTTACCAAGGGGTAAGTATGGCAAGGCAGATGATATTCGTTATCAGAAGTTACTTATGTGCCAGCCAAAAGAGGTGGTAATACCCCAATAAGTATCATGAGAAAAAGTCACGCCAAGGGGTGGATCCCCGGTTGGAATTCCCAAAAGGACGTAGGGGTTGTGCCGGACCGCTTACATTGTAAACCAGGAGGTGTAAGAGCTCCCCAGAGGCTAGCATACTATCCATAGGTCACACAGTAAAATGTAGGCTAAACTTTTTATCGTGAATGTTACTGGATGAGCACAAATTATAATAATTAGTCGACAACAACAGGGCTAGTGAAGTAAAAAAAACTGTTGTGGCTCCTAAGACATCCCCTTCCGACACGACACATTATGTCGAAGTTGCAGAAAGATTGTGAAGCCAGGTGGGCCGCTGTAGATATAACCTGGTCCGTTGGGGGTATTCCGATGAAGCCATCTGTGACTGCGGTGCCTCAAAGCAAAGTATGGCTCATCTCCTATCCTGCACTATGTGTGGTTCCACGTGCACTTTGAGGGACCTGTCCGAGGCCACCACCAACGCCGTCGAGATGGCAGAGTTCTGGACATAACAAATTTAGTTAAAAAAAGGGGAAATCATCGAAACGACGAAGAAGAAGAAGAATGATAATGTTGAAAGTAAATCACTGCCTCGTTGGCCTAGCCACTCGATCACTAGTGGTCGCATGCGCGATTGCTGAGTATGAGGTCCTGGGTTCGATTCCCAGGTCGGCCAAAGTGTTATTGGGTTTTTCCATCTAGAATTTCTAGTTAGCGGCCACGGAGTCTGGCTTTATACCCGGTTGATGGCAATGGGCTAGCACCCTATTACGAGGGACTTAAAACATAAGACACTAGACTATACTGCAGACATTCACCTGACAGCGAGGTTCATGGCAGATATTGATTCACACAAAACTAAGGAAAATATACTCACCAACCGAAAGCGGATCAGACAAGCTAATATAAACCTTACCGTAGTTCTAAACTCTAATAATAATATTCAATTTTGCATACACATTGCAATCACTACTGTTCAGACTATGCCAGCGTTGAAACGAGAAATTGAATTTTAACTAGATTCTAGAATAACTAGTTCATAGAACTTAATACCTGTTGCGTAGGATGACAAAGATTGTTTTATTATAAGGCGTTAGAAGTCTAGACTGTAAGGAATTTAATAAAGCTGTAATCTTGGATAATTTCCTAATTTATTTAGGAGAAGGTGTCTAGACCAATTTCATTAACACCGATTTTCTTAGTGGGTTTTTTTTTACGAACGGAGTATGTAAGATTGTTTTGCCCACTCTGTTTAAAATATATTTGATTGTGTTTCCAGAAAAGTATGAATTTCCAGATTATTAAAAAAAAATCGAATTAACCTTTTGATAGCCATATAGTCACATATACGTGACAAACATGCGCGTGCCCTGTACTCCAAATACACACACATACTAATTATGTCACATAATGGTAGGTGAAATTGTGGCTTGGCATGGAGAACAAGTTAACATAATATCCCCGAGGTGTACCTAAAAGTACACCTACATTTCGCCAGTGATGTTAAAGTCCCATGTAATAGGGGGCGAGCCTTCTGCCATCAACCGGGCGTAAATCCAGACTCCGTGGCTGCTACAGAGAAAATCCTGATGGAAAAACCCAGTAACTCTTTGCCCCACCTGAGAATCGAACCCAGGACCTCATGCTCAGCAGTCGCGCTTGCGACTACTAGACCAACGAGGCAGGCAGAAAATTAATTTATTCGTATTAAAACTCCTCTCCAATATTAGTGGTTCACTTCAAAAGCCTATTCCATGAATTCAATACAATCAGACCATTCTCTGTCTAAAATATATAAAGCGAGTAACCTCTTCATTTATTTTCTGATAACTTGGGTAAATATCCATAAACAAATAAATAGCTATAAAATTCATGATCTCAAAATTTTTATTAATATTTTATCTGCTAGTTACAATATCCAAATCTTTACTATCAATATTTACAGGAATTACAATTACTATAATACATTTTTATTTCTTTCACGGATCTTATACAGAAAAAATCTGGTACATGTATGTACATGTAGGCTATACATACATTCCCAGCATAAACTGCTCTCTCTTTGTAGGGAAAATCCATAAAATGCAAGGTCAGCTAATACTTGAAATGTCGCCCTGTGTATCTAAAGTGCAAACATACATTGAAGGTTCGATTTCCGCATTTGCCCATAAATCCGTATAAATAGATGTTTCTTTCATGTCTACATATTCGCCCGTATGATTTGTGTTTATAATAGCATTTGCGACATGGAAAATTCTAGTCGGGCTTTGGTCAACAGCTTTTACATTGATATTATTATCATCGACAGTTTCTGTAGCATTCGGTATATTACCATCTATATCCTCACTTTGTATAACGTTAAAACTAATCATCTTTGTACATAAGAGATCAGTGATTAAGAATTTAAATTAAAGAAGTAATCAAATAATCTTCACTCGTAACTTTGCACTCAAATAATCTATTTTCCATTATTTGCTTTTCGAATACGTCTCTTTCAAACTTTTATACAAAGTTTATATCTAAAAGCCTTAAGCTTAAAAGATCGAGGCGCCGATCTCTGAAACTTTCAGTCACGTAAGTATATCTACTATAATTTCCGAAAAGCTGTTTGGCTCAATTTATTATGACCTTTGTTTAATATTCTAACATGACCAAAAACTTTCGGGTGCTCGTTCCCTTCTTACTTTTGATCGAATATAAAAAATAGTTTCTACACAATTGTAATCTAGTTTGGACTTTTACAAAATCTTTACGTCTTTTTATGCCTTTTCAACAAGTTGGAACAGATCCAGAATCACAATGAAGACGCTTATGGTACTGACAATATGGATCTATCGTAGAATTTTTAAACACTGGGTAGAATGATATATGACACTGGTTATTTTTTAAATTACACTTACTAAGAAATAATTTAATTAAATATCTAAACCAGTCTTTTTTCTTAAAGTCTAAAAATCAAGCATAAAGCAGAAGTATAAAATTATAAGCTCTTAGTGCTGAAATATGCGGTAGAATTCAAGTCTCGAATCTTCATAGAAGGTCAGCAATCAAAACATATTGGTCTTTTGATTTCTGACCTGGTTTACAAAAGGAAAAATATGCGTGGCGATAATGCTATCACTGATTAGACCATTAAAGAAGAGATCGTTGCCAAAGGACGCGAGATAATCGGTTCTATAACCATTACGCGACCTACTTTAGATTCACCAAAGAGGTATCTTTTTGTAAAAGGTCTGTTATCAGCTGCTTGAACTGTTTTGTTGATTTCAGCACTACTATCATACATAGCATCACACTGGTAACTATAAGACTAATTATTGATGATTAAAACACACTTATTGATAATAATGTTAATATGAAAAACAATTTTGGTAAAATCTGTATGCTGGCATTCGATTGCCAGTAGCTTTCATCTTTTGATGAGAGCATGAGAGAGTCTTCACCACTTCGGACTAGCTCGCGAGGGCAAGGTAGAGTTTCAACAGGCATATTGACAATTGTGAGTTGATTGGCAAAAACTGGTTGTACGGTCGGTTCGAATTTGTATTGATTAGTATCTTCGTACAGTTCTTCATCATTGGCATCTTGTTGTAGTACATCAGCATTTGTTTCTATTTCATATAGTTGTTCAGATTTTGAAGGTTTAGGGTCGTTGAAGGCCGAGTTCACATCGTTCGATGTACTTTCAACTGTTTCACCAGTACTCATGGCACATGTTACGCCGTCTAAAGCCATCCTTAGAGGTTCGCTCTTCGTTTCATTCCTTAGAACTTGTATCCAAGATAAACGGCAGTCGCAACTAAGTTTATTACCTGTAAAAAAGTAAAAGAAAAGTTAGAAATAGCTCTATTTGTTAAAGACTACAATTTCAACGGAGAAATGTAAGAAAAAACCTGAGATATCAAAAACAAAATGAATTATTCAAATAATACTCCGAAGTGCGAGAGTGTTTCATCAAATGAAAATACATTTTTGAGACTGAAAGTTATAATCACATAATATCATGGGATTGAAATTTCATGCTCTAGTTAGTTCAAGTTCTATGCGTGAGTGAGTTGAGGTTGGGGTAGGACTGACAAAAAAGACTACACTACATTACACTATGTAAGCGAGCATATTATAAGTTAGAAGAGTATATCGTAGATAAAAATGCTTGGCTCAATGCTGGTCCTGCTCCACTGCCACTTGGGCGCACATACTAAGATTTTAATGTTTGGAAGAGATGCTCCCCCTTTAGTTCTTTCATCATTTCTTTTATTTATTTTTTCTCGTTTGGAAACTTAGTTACTTTGATAACCATTGTTTTATATAAATTAGAAGCATTATTTGAGTTTTTGTAAGTGTGAGTACCATGTAGACTTTCTATTATGGTTAGTAGGGCTTATCCTAATCTTTATGGTTTTAACTGTAGCTTTGTTTTATTTTCCTATCTCTACACTGTGCTCACATATAGAAGCAACAATATTGTACCCAGGACTATGTAACATATAACTTGATTTGAAAAGAGTGTCCATGGAGTTTCTTGCCCATTCTTCTCCATGAGATCTACTATTTTCGAATGGGCAACTACAGTCCATTCACAGTTATTATGCCTGTGGCGGGACTGTAGGTAGCTTATTTTTGACTATGCAAAAGTGCCTGTCATGGGTCTATTTGAAATAAATGCTTTGAGTTTGAGTTTGAGTTTGACTTGGTTTATAATCATATCATCTGCTTGCAGCAGTCTTGTTTGATTAAGTCATCCTTTTCTACAAAAAGACAATGACTTCACTTCTATGAGAATTTAAATAATGAAGTCATTCATGTTGAAGTAGTTGTAGTAGATGCCCTATGATACTTAAGACTCTTTTTCCTATCGCACAACACATACAGATATTATATGCATTCTTCAGTTAAATAGATTATGAAAAAGTTCTAGTATGTTAGTTTAAAATTTAATATTTTTCATTAAAAAGTGCCATTATAGCGTCAGTTTATTTTAAGAACGCCCTTGATCACTGGCTTCACGTGCCAATTTAATCAATTTCACTATGTTTGCTTTTAATAAAACTACGCCATTGTATAAAAATCAACTTATTGCTACGTTTGACTCGATAAAGGGCGCTTTTACATTCATTAATTGTCCTTAATGTGAAGGGTGCTTCAGTAAGGGGATTAAATACAACAGGGAATTCCCCATTGTTTGCACAAAAACGTGCTTATTTAACGTCCCAAGAGTTGTAGTGTACTATTTATTCGTAAATAACATGTTGCCAACAAAAATGGACTCGTAATATCATTATAATGGCAATGTAATGTCGTTATCTTGAATAATGGCATTGACAGTGATAGAATTGAATATGAATTTCCTGTTATAATCCAAATACTGGTGTTTGAAGTTATTATACGTAATTGCTGAGGGGAACGTAAAATAATAGACACGAAAAATTTTTAAGGGTCAGTATGAAAGGTTCGGACGGGTTATTATGGCTCGAATGATAGTAATTATTTTAGTAATACGACACGACATAAACGAAATAATTCATATTTAAATAGTCATAACCTTGGTATTTTTTTTTAAAACAAACGTAAAACTCACCGCTCAAATACAGCACAGCATTCTTCATTTTCAAATTTTCCAATATCGGCTTTATTGTCTCGTAAGTAAAATGTTCTATCTCATTGTTCCTCAGATCCAATAATTCAAGACCGCGCACACCTTCTAATAGCCCCTCATTAATAGACTTCAATTTATTCCCTGTCATAGATAATTTCTGCAACAGAGCGAGGCCGTCAAACGCCCTTTCAGACAAGAATTTCAATTCGTTATTATCCAAAAGTAGCTCGTTAAGATTCCACAGCTCCGTGAAAGTTAAATCTCCCAACATTGACAACTTGTTGGACCGCAGATCCAATCTCGTCAGATTGGCTAAGCCCCTGAATGTCTCTCTAGTCAGCACCGTAATTGAATTAGCTTCTAGTATCAGATCGTTTAGTACTGTCAGATGTTCAAAACAACCGTCGTGCGCTAGATTGATACTGTTCAAAGACAAATCTAGGTATTTGAGACTCGGCAAATCGACGAACACGTCCCTCTGCACTTCAGTTACTTTATTCTCTTTTATAGTTAGGTTTACGAGCGACGGGAGATTCGTGAACGATGAGAAGTCCAATTCGGTTATTTTGTTGTTCATCAGAGTTATTTCTTTCAGCGTGGTTATGTTTGAGAATGTTCTTTTCTCAATTTTGTTTAGTGTGGCGTAGTGTATGAAG
Source organism: Noctua pronuba (assembly GCA_905220335.1). Taxonomy (NCBI): domain Eukaryota; kingdom Metazoa; phylum Arthropoda; class Insecta; order Lepidoptera; family Noctuidae; genus Noctua; species Noctua pronuba. The sequence goes on along the minus strand of LR999904.1, from coordinate 16,169,153 downwards.
AGCTTTTGTAGCCGTTTCATGCGGTGGATCACGTGGAATGGAATGAACTTAAGTGCTCCGTCGGATCGAACGTTGAACGTTAGCCTTTCCAAATAAGGCTGAGAGTTGAAAGTGGACCAAATTGGATCGGTTTCATCAATACCTCCGTTGAAAACCCAACAGTCGGCTTTGGTGGCTGTTTTGACGTCAGTGCTTTCGCAATAGCAATGTATTTTAGATTCTCTATTGGTTATCTCGCAAATGTTATCTTTTACTTGCGTCCCATGGTACCTCCTTTCAGTTTTATCCCTGCGTTTTTCATTTACACGGCTTTCAGTGTAGGATATTTGCACGGAAGTCAGAGCCAAAGCTAGGAGTAAATATTGGACGACGGTCTCCATGTCCCCTTGCCTTTTCACTAACCTGGAACAAACAAAAAATAAATTAAAGAGTTGCTTTGAAAGCGCTGTAGCTTAAAGTAGGTTGAAATAATGTTTCAACATTTTTTGAATGTTTTAATGAATCCCTTGACTTGAAAGATGCTTTGTGAATATCACAATGAACTTTGTTTTCTATTACTAAAATAGTTTCAGTAATTATCATTCTTTTGCCATCCCAATTCATTTGGGGCCGGCGTAGCATGTCTTCTTCATCAGACAGCTCCTTTCTTGCCAATCATTCTTTACACAGTCCATCCATCGTTTCTTTGGTCTTCCTCTCCTCATATACCCATCCACATTCATACTCAAAACTTTCCTCACAACATTTTCCTCATTCCTCCGCATCACATGCCTAAAATAGTTTCAGTAATCATATTTTTTTTAACGCTTCTAAAATATGTTTTTTTTAAGTATCGAAAGTTCCTGTGGAACGAAACAATAAAAAAGTTCGTTCATATTCTAGGCTAAATAAAATACATGCTTCACTGTGGCCGCCTGTTGTAAATTTACATAATCACTTAAACAGGAGGCTTTAAAACAATGACTCAGCGTTTGGCTGCCTACTTTATTACCGAAACTGATCGTAATTCATTCACCCATTGACTTGTTGGAGTGGGTATCGGATGTATCGCCTGCACTCAGCCTAATTTGTGGGGAGGCGTGTAATGAACGCACCGGAACATGTCACGTGACTTTGAGTCATTTATGCTGCGTCCACCCTCTGTAAATTCGGCTTTTTACTATCATTTTTTGACGTAATTACTTTGATAATATGCAATGGCGGAGGGGAAAAAATGTAATGTAACGTACGGTTTGCCGTTAGCACAACGTTTTGTATCATTTTGTTTATTTAGGATAGCTTTTACAACCCTAGTGAAATAAGTAACTTGAAAAAAAAATGAAATTCATAATTAGAATTCCAAAATTAAACAAAGTTATTGTACCTTCTAGTCTTATTGGTAGTTAAAAGACATCTGAAGTAGAATTTATAAATATCAGAATTTAAAGTAACTCATTAAAACTCCAATATGCCGCAGCGATTTTTTATTACACCCATTTTCTCCAGATAAATTAACAGAACACAAAAGCATTGTCGTCAAAAGAAAATTACACATCACGAAACTAGCTCATCAGCGTGTTTAATTAAAATCTTTTCTCTTTTTCACGCGAATGAGGCTAGTAATCAGTGCGAGCGGGACAAAAAGCGTTGTGTGCTGACTTTTTTGTTTCTTCTAAATGGTTATTAGGGATTGAAATTTTAAGGGCATCCCTTGACGCGCTCGCGACGCTTTAATTAAAGGGATTGTTATATCGAGATGCTAAAGTTCGGCAGTTAAGTCCTTTGTTATTGTAAAAAGTTTAATATCGTGCGAAGATTCGCGAATCATGTTTGCCTTTACTTTTTAAGGCTGCTCTGCAGAAGTGAACGCCTTTGTCTAGTGAGAGCTCTCGAAGTTTTGTCTTGAAAATGTTTTCTACGTTTTCATTTTAAAGTAAGGTTTTATTAAATTATTATGTTCAGAACGAGTGATATTTATGTGTAGGTGGTACTTGTTAGTTATTCATTTAATCTTCTTATATGCTTAAAATAGAGAAAATTACTTAGGGAAGTATTTTCATTCCATCCAAAGTCTTAGTTTTGTCTTCCTATGTATTTTTTATAGATAAAATAGACATTTGATTATACATGTCCATGTTCAGGTATATTAATTAAAACATCAAAAACAAGCAGTGCTTTTTATATCAAAACAAACAAAAACAGAATCCTTCTCTCACATATCAAAACAAAATCAAATTCTTAAAAATCATTAGGTACACTTTCCACGGCGCGATCGTTCGAACCGCACTAGATCGGACTTTTTTTAAATTTAATTCTGTCCGGAATAGCGCCCGCAATACCTATTTGGAGTGAAGTTGTAAAAAGATACTGTTAGAAGTCCAACGTTCCGTTTTTGAATCTTTGTTTGCTTGTTTTTCTTTTATTTATACACTCTTGCGAACAAAAAACTGTCTATTCTTTTTAATAACGTCACTCTGTTTGTTTGATTTATGTTTGGAGTATATTTACAGAGGACAAAAACAATAATACACTTAAAAACTAATAACGGTCTTTGTATACTTCGTTTGGTATGATAGAAAATGTTTGTCAATATTATTGGGAACAATTTTTTTTGTTTCGGCTATTTTACTGTGTGCAAGATTTTAAGGTAATGTTTTGAAAACTAAAATCTAAACGTACGGTAAAATCAGAGAAGAGGAGTTGAAAGTCTTCCTACGACTTTCAGATTAACAGGAACACATTAGGTAGACCCACCAATGTCGCTCTGTTTTCACCATACACAATTTATTGGTATAGAACGTCACGCTTTTAATCCCCGAAGGGTAAGGCAGAATTGAATAGTACACCCACATTTTGCCAGTTACATTTAAGTCCCATGTAATAGGGGGCGAGTCTATTGCCATCAACCGGGCACAAATCCAGACTCCGTGGCTGTTACTGAGAAATTCCTAATGCAAAAACCCAATATCAATTTGTCCGTCCCGGGAATCGAACCCAGTACCCCAAGCACTAGACCAACGAGGTGGTGAGCAAAATTGATATCTTAATGAAAAATGTTACATTAAAATTAGAGGGAGGCTCAAGGCTGCATTTAGAATTAGTTTATAATAATACCATGATTTCAACCAAATTAGCGTCCAATTTTGTCGTTTTCCTCCTTACCTCACAAATTTTCTGCCGTGAATATTTTATCCATGAATTAGTGTTATTTTAATTAACTTAAACGTACCACTTGAATTTACGCTTTAATAATGAAGTGAAAACTAGTTTCCTGAAAACCGTTCAAGCGCGCTTTTATGGTCTTCACGAATCATAAATTATTTCATAGAATCGTTGGGTAGATAGGTTCATTATATTTTGTTGTAGATTTCTTGGTAAGGTTACTTAGACAAAATTCCAAAAACTTTATTATTGACAGATGTCTGGGTGACCTATTTTTAAAATCTTAAGGCCAACCAAATTTTTCTATTAGTCTTTAGGGTTCCGTACCTTAAGGGGTAACCAACGGGACCCTATTACTAAGCCATCGCTATCCGTCCGTCTGTCTATCTGTCAGCGAGTTGTATCTCATGATTGAAGTTTTCACAGAATGTGTATTTATGTTGCCGCTGTAACAACAAATAATAAATAAAAAATTAAAGAAGGCTACTGCGATGTTACACGGAACCCTTCATGCGTGAGTCCGAATCGAACTTGGCCTGTTTTTATTTATATAATAAAATGAATATCTTGCAAGTCGGGGAAACTTGCTACCAACTCAAACTGTTTATACACTTGTTTCGAACTTAATTAGCCATGAATGAGAATCAATTTTTATTTGATTAAAAAATTATTTCCCTGACTGATAATTATTGCAAGCATCATCATCTGCCTAGACTTTTCCCAACTATATTGGCGTCGGCTTCCAGTCTAACCGGATGCAGCTAAATACCAGTATTTTACTTGGAGCGACTGCCTATCTGACCTCCACAACCCAATTAGTACTGGGTAATACGATACCCCTTGGTAAGACTGGTTGTCAGACTTTTTGGGCCACTGACTACCTAACGACTGTCAAAGAACTACAAATGACACCCGGGACCAACGGCTTAACGCGCTTTCAGAGGCACGGAGGAAACTCGGTATGTAATGGGTGGTCACCCATCCATAGAACAACCTAGGCAAGTACGGCTTAACCTAAAGATCGACCCGAGCAGCTGTTATTATTTAGCCACGATCTCCTCCTATAATTATGATAATAATCGTAATTATTACAAGCATCTACCACAAAATGAATCGGGCCACGTTTGCATCGATGATGATATACGAACATCGTCCAAATAAACATGTCAGCTAAAATCTGTAACCATTCAATGTAAGCACTTTACATGTTATTCAAATGGAAATAGTCTGACGCTTTAGGCGTCAGTTATTCGACTGTGATTAATTATTCATAAAATATAAGGCTATTTTTACAAATAGAGCAAATATGTTTTATGAGTCGGATCTGATTGTATCCTTGACAGATATCCAAGAGAGAGAAATTATTATATGTTTCAAACTAAACATTATTTGTTGTTTGATTGATCAACATGTGAATGGTTATATGGGTCATGTTCATTAAGAGTCTATTTTATTTACTTTTCGAGTTATTTTAGTTCGACAATATCATATAAGAGGCAGGATTTAATGATGTTTGCTTAGTTTCTATTTAAAGCGATCGTGTATTACGTATTAATTTAAATTGCTACACTTAAATTTTCACTAATAGTTACATGATTTTTTTTAGAAAAGAACTAAAAGTTCAAGTATCAAGCTTACTTTAAAAAGTCCAGAAATACAAAGTAAATACAAGAACAAAAAAATTCAATTCCCTAACATTATACTCGCTCCCGCTTCCGCTTCCAAGCTGCTACGGCCTTAAAAACGTCTGCATTGAAATCGGTTATTTTAGATGAAATCAATATCGATGATGTCCAGACTCGGACGTTACCCGTATTGGAAAGCTAATATTTCAGTGACTGTTTCAGATTTAGACATTCATGTCCATGATGACAATGAATTAATATTGTAGGCGTTTCATTCGAATCAGTGGCTAAATATGATTCATTGAAACTATATAGTGAATGGTGTGGTTTTAGCGAATGAATGAACATTAATTTTATGTTCACTACAGTTCGGTACTCAAATATTTCATCAGATACACACACATTAATACGCCAGTCATGTAGACTGGCGTATTAATGTGGCTTCTGATGAAATATTTGAGTTTATGATTAGGTATCCGCATATAGGTAATTATGACGAATGTAAAACTTGAGGTCTCATTAGAAAAATTTAGTTAAATGTTGAATTCTTTAAAGCTACCTAGAAGAGCATTATTCTAAAAAGGTTGTTACTACTGAACGAAATCACTGCCTCATTATTATACTCGTAAACGACTTCAGAGACAAAACGGCTGAAAACAAAAACGGAATCCCAACAATAAAACTAAACAATCCGTAAAATTAGTTTTATTTCAATCCAAAAGCATCTACTCGAAATTATTAGATAAACCCTAAACTAATAAAAACTAATGAAACAAAAAACATTGTAAAAGAAAATGTTTGTTACGAAATTTCTCACATAATTTTGGGAGACAAGTGTGTAAAATCACTGCTCTGATCTTTGCCATGCTCGCAAAATGCGACATTAAAATAATACGAGGGAGCTACGTGCTTACTTAATATAAAGCTCTAGTTCCATTAAGCGAGCGCCCGAACATTCGGTCGTGAGCTTTTATCGTAGAATTTGTTTTGATAAAATATTACGTCTTTTCGGCTTTCGAAGGCACCCTTTCTGTGAAATTATTAGCGATTATGTTATAGGCTGTTTATGGTCAATAAGTAATTCATTCACAATTTTATTGGTTGGAATGTAATATTTTGCATGAAATTCGTGGAGATTCATATCACCTACTAGGTAATATCATTTTACCTTCCTAAGATATCTAAATAATGTTTAAGGTATGAATTTGTAAATAGTTTTGTGTCTTCAAGCAATACCTATTGCTAGGCAGTAGCCTCGTATGTATGTTTCAATTCACAAGTGAAAACGAAGTGATTAAAACATAAACAAGTAATTTTATTTAGGTTAATTTCATTAACCATCAAATAACAATAACACCAAAAATAAACATCAGACAAATACCCGTCGTTCACACAGAGAAATCACAGCCTAAATTCAATTAAGAGGATTCACTGACATTACGAAAATGCCCGAAAATACTCAAACACTGACATCGGGAAAATACCGGGAATACTCGAAATACTCTCAAGTACATGGTAAGCCTTATCTTTTTCTACTTAGATGGAAATCGTCTTAACCTTATAGAGTACGTTAATCCTTTAAGAACATTGTTTTTTACGCCAATTCCGAGCTGATGCCGAGGGAATCGAAACGTATCCTGATAATAAGATTTTTAAGGATTAGAATGTAATACAAATGAAAGTTTTTTTAGAAGATTACTGAATGTTTTGATATTGGTTTTATGCGAAATTAATTCTTGATTAAGTTTTTAATGCTTAAAGTTCTTGAAATTGGAGTTTTAATAGCTTTTAACAGTCTTTATTGGGTTTATTAGTATTTTGCTCTTTTGGGAAAAGCATTTTATGGACACAAGTAGGTATTGGATTTAAGTGAGTAACTAGAATTTGTTGGCAAAATTGGTTAAATGAACTCTTCTATATTAAATCCAGCGTATTTTTTTTTTCTTTTTCAAAAAAAATAAGGCAATTCTAAGAGAAAAAAATACTTTAAAAACTCTAAATCCCACTGTGCATTCGCACAAATTATCACCTCTACTACCTGCCTATTTGTGTACCTGTACCTTTTTCAAAGAATCCTTAGAGATTTTTTTCAACCAAAATCCTTCAAATTCATCACTAGGCACGTTTACCTGTCGCCTGTAGCATAGACAGAATCTTACCTGCGGGTAGAATTCTTTGGGTTTTATTCAATTTCTTTAATAGGCCCACCGTGCGGTTCTCTAAAGTAATTGTGTAACGAGAACTCCAAGAATATCTTTTGTAGTTTTTTTTTTGTGACGAGTGCCATTTGTTTATATAGGTTTGTAGGGAGGCTGGAACCAATCACTGCAATGGGGACAGGGGGATTATTTTCTTAGAAGCCAGCATGTTTCAAATTACATGTTACGCTCTGACTTATTGTACTTTCTACAATAAGTCATCGAATCCGTAATCCATTAGACATATTAAAGACGAAGAAGAGAATGTGAAAACAGAAAAAAAAAAGATGGGTTCTGATAGGCTGCAGACCAAATAGGCAGAAACGACGGACCTCATGATCCAGAGCAAGATTCCAATGGCTTGGTGTCACACCGCTAGTTTCAACACTAGAAAACATACCTAAGACCGTTAGTAAATATCATCAAAACGCGATACTTATCAATAATACCAATGGAAATGAAAGCACATCCACTGTTGAAGATCACAAAAAATCCTCTGTAGAAGCCTAGTCCCATCAATAAAAGACGTTGTCTTTAATTCAAGAGCTACTTACAAGAATACTTTACTTCCGTACTCATTACATAACAGTAAAGATAGGCCATAACATTCCCTATAAAGAAGACCATAACTTAGCCGATGACGTCATCAACGAGATACAGTCGGAACCTTGACCTCCCAAAGTAGCTGTATAGTTCAGTAAATGACAGGTTTTATCACCAAGTGATATAAAACAACTAAGAGATGAGGAGTAGCTGGGCGGCAGAATAGTTATTTATACAGTAAAAGTTATAGCTAAAGTTAAATTTGGGAGTTAAATAATTCCCAGTTTCTTTGTTCACGAGCTCATGATACTCATAAAAAGTTACTCAGGCAAATTGAGAGCTTCTTCCTATTTAAGTGGGCTAAAAAAGTCTGTATCTTAGATGAAACTATAGAAGATCATTTCATAAAATTAGTCTCGCATAATCATAGAAGGCCCAGTGATGGCGGCCCGGACTTACGAACAGTAAGCCGTGGGTTCGAACCCAGGCAGGCGCATTAATTTGTGTAATTTATTTCATCACTACTGCTCTCAAAACGGTGAAGGAAAACATCGTGAGGAAACCGGCATGTCCTAGAACCAAAAATTCGAAGACATGTGACATCTACCAACCCGCACTGGGCCCGCGTGGTAGATTATAATCCATTCTCTCTAATGGAGAGGAGGCTGTGTGTCCAGCAGTGAGAACATTGAAGGCTGATTATGCTTATGCTATTATAGATGATAGAATATTGTAAATCGAAAAAGACAAAGGGCATTCACGAAGTATTTGCTTCTTGCACAACAAGAATGGCAGACTTGAAAGCCTCGATCAAAGAAATTGACGTTTTATTGTCTCAAAAAAATACTCAAAGCAACATGAATGAATCCTACTATCAAGAAGACTCTCTGCGACAGTAAGTATTTTCTTTTAAACTACAAGAAAACCCAAAAAAATAAAGGCAGTATTTATAAATAGGTGCGGTATAAGAGCGGTAACCGTCTCGTAAGTCCCTGTCAGCGACACAGGCCTATTCGTATGGGTGCATAATGGAAACCGCCTTTAGGCAAATTTACGGCTAGGCCCCGGCTTATGAATGGGTGCCGCTTGGTCAAGTCCGAACTATTTCGGGAAGAATTGTTTTTAGGTTTGTGAGTACACTTTAAGTGTTGTGTCCTTTGTTTGTGTTGGTTATTTAGTAGTTGATTCGAATTCGGTGGCATCTTTTATTGTTTCTTAGTTTTCACATTTTCGTTGTTTTAAAGCCGCTTTGTAAATAAAAAGTTTCCATAAACCTAACAAGTTCGAAATAGTGCTTCAACTTTGATAGTATAATGTAGTAATAATTTCTAGTATAGTTTTATCGAGCTAAAAGCCACGTACAGCAATAACTTTCTGGGCTTAGCTTGGAGCATTGTATCGGTATTTATAGATAACTTTAAATTTTATACTGTAACAGGTGGAATAAAATGTAATGCATTTTTAGCCCCTGAAATACAGCCATTTGGGATTCCACGTATCAGTATTGTACTGAACAGATAAAATATTTTAAAAATTTACATGAATAAAAATGCATTGATATATTGAATTTTTTACGTCGAATTTCGGCAGCTTTTGTGTGTCAGCATAACCACTTTTTTTGCAGATAACATTCATTTCACATTTTATGAAGTCAAAATATTGCCAGAACATTATTTCAATATTGTATTGGAATAAAATAATATTTTTTTTCTTCTGCCTAAAATCTGGAAGCACTCTGCATACAACTTAAAAAGAGTCCTTGCAGATTGCCAGCACAGGCTACAAGTCTTTTGGCAGTCAATTGACGTTGATATTGTGTTAAAGAACAAGATGGCTGCGCTACTATCCAATTTCAAGATGGCTGCTTTACTATCGAATTTAGCAATGCGTCAAATAATCTTTTTACAGCTTTAAGGTCGCGTAAAGTGAATGCTGCAGTAATATTAGAATTTTCAAAATTTGGGGTTATTCTGGCCCTTAAATCCTTTTCTTTTTTATATTCAACTCATCAAGACTTATTTTTTTATTCAATAAGACGGTAAGCTAAAACATTGGCAATTTTCTCAATATAATAACTAAGTACAACATTCATTTTAAATTCTACACGAAACACTAGCTTTATCTTTTTGATGAGTGCCGCAAACTTGAAGAAAGTTAACTTTGACGAATGACTTACTAAGTCTTATTAAGTGAATTAAGTAAGTGTTGAAATAGACGAGTAGACACCTAAGGCAATTAAAGCTTTAACGATTAAAGAGATAAAAACTGTAGATCTTTTGACTTAAAAAGTAATGTTTTAGCATTTTTTGGAGTAACATAAGTTTTTTTTGGAAATTTATAATAATATTCTATTAAGGCTCGTGTAGGATTTATTCTAGGCCTCTATCTACTTATTTTCTATTATGATTTTGAAGCTCTTATTTCAACATAACTCTGAAACTGAAAACTTCAAAGGATAATGTTCATAAAACCTAACATAATAAAGGTAAGCATTTTATCATGCATTAACTACAAATCTATACTAATATTATAAAGCTGCAGTTTGTTTGTTTGTTTGTTTGTTTGTTTGTTTGAACGCGCTAATCTCTGGAACTACTGGTCCGATTTGAATGATTCTTTCAGTGTTGGGTAGTCCATTTATCGAGGAAGGCTATAGGCTATGTTTCTTTTTTTCAAAATTAGGGATCCGTAATAAAATTGCTATTTTGTAACACAAGGTGTAAAATCGAAAACCTATTTTTGCGTGCGCTGCAAAAACTATTGACAATAGAACAAAATAATGTACTACGGGTTTGTAGATCCCATTAAGACCTACAAAAAAGTCCGCGAGAACATATATCTAGCTATCATGGTTTAATCACAATAACCGATTTTGTGTTCAAAATAATTATTAAATCGTCTGAAGAAAAAAAACTACGTTAAATATGTATCGTAATATTAATCTTTATCGAAATTAAGCATAATGTTATCAAGAGTATTTATGTAGAAGTAAAATACTTTTTGTTTAATCTCAATCGGATATTTCGTTTAAAAGTTATCACGTGTGTAAGATGTTAAGAGTTGGTACCTATTAATGAGTTATGGGCCATAGAGTTTTTTATCAACATAAAATCCTGTAATAATCTTTTTCGAAATATATTTGTTGATGATTGTAAGTTTAAGATCTTTGAAGAGTATAATAAATACATTTCTAAAATAACTCTGCTAAGGAAATCCACGCGCGCTTGATGCAAGCAAGACTACTACTACTAATATTATAAAGCTGAAAAGTTTGGTTGTTAGTTATGAACGCGGTAATCTCGGGAAATACTGATCTGATATGAAAACTGTTTAAATATTTTATCTCGGTATTTCCACGGAAACGAGAAAAACGCGGGTGAAACCGCGGGGCACAGCTAGTGTTTGATAAAATCAAAGACGGGATTGAGTAATTGTAATGGTTCAATTCATCAAAAGTATCTTTTGAAATATTTCATATTCGTTTTTATATAGGTTTATTTTTTTTACATATTATATCTTTTTTTTTCACCAAAATGTCAGCCATCGAAACATTAAAAAAATTATCCAATTGCCGTTATACATAATTCAATAATGGCAAAGGAAACATGTCATATTATGAAATAAATTAATAAGAGTTTAAAATATATGTATTAATAAACTATACATTATTAATTAAAAACTATTAAATAAATTAACAACAAACTAAAAAAGGGCATCAAAAAACTCCTCCTCAACGCTATGTGCTGGTAATGGGCCCAAGAGTAGGCGGCATTGAGGAGGAATAAATAATAATTAATAACAGTTAATTCAACAATGAATGTCTTTGATAGTTATGTATGATTTTTCATCCAATAACCATCTGTTTGAATGGTAATAATCTACCTAGAAAATCTAATCTATAAAGAAAGCAACTTCTATCGATTTCTCTCTTAGTTCTTAGTTTCTGAACTCATTAAAAAATACAAAGATTTGAATCGTAAGATCCTCCATATTGCATCAAATGATCCACGAGACAAAGATTTCATGTTACGGCCACATATTAGTATTCAAGTCATTGCTTAATTATTTTACCTAATATCGACGACTACCAATATCTAATCGATTGATCTTGCATTATTTGGGCATTTTCCTTTAAATTTTAATTGTATCCGACTAGGAAAATGCAAAAAACGTTGTATATTTTAAATTGCATATAATTCAATCTCTATCACCTATTAGTATTGTCTATCTGAGATAATTACTTTACTTTAATTAATTTACGAATGTTTACTTTTTCACGCGATCTAAGTACGATCAGGTAGATTTAAATCTTAAAATATACTTAACTCGCCTACATCAACACGCTGCTATAACAAGCAATAGAAAACTTGAAACAAGTTCAATAAACTTTTGCTTAGCGAGTTTAATTCATTGTATAATAGCAAACTTTCACAAGAATTATTTTAGTTTTGAAAAATCAATAGACGACGCCACTGAAACTTTCAACCAATCAGCATTCATTATTATTCTTCGAACGGTAATTTACAACTCGTACCTGCCAGTTATTAATGAAGTATTTAATGTCTACAAAACCTTTTGAAGCTTGATTGAACATAATATATTTAAAATTGTTACTTATATAGACACAGTCGTTCTATTGTAAAATTAGAATTCTTTAGTAAACCGAAACTTTGATTGAAAATAAAACAAAATACGAACTAATAAAGCACTTTTGAATTTTAAAACGGTTTTATTTTTCTTTGTGGTTCTTAATTTAAAAATGATTTGACATTTAATATTAAAACAAACAATCTACACAAAATCTCACCCATTTTCCGAAGTAGTAGAGTTATGGCTAGATTAAAGATAATTAACGCTGTTTTATTATTTTAAACACTGAAATATTAGTTTGAGGAGTTTAACTGAATTTAAAAAAAAATTGTGTTGGCTCGGTATGGCAGAACTAAGTCCAATTAAGAAACTTTTTCTAATTCAAATTCAAATTTCGATCGGCCATAAATTGTGTTGTATCTGTATAAAATTGTAGACAGTTCCAAACAATGTGATTGCTCATACATCACAGTACAAAGTTTGAAATATATCTCAGTTCTCAGGCGATCCGTCATCAAGCTATTGTATCTCGTATAGAGAAATAATTCAACACTGAAAGGAAATTTGACAGGCGCATTAAAACAAAGAACTTTAGTCCTTGTTTCTTTGTTGTTAGAGTTGTTATCCCGAATGATGTTTTTATGGCCCTATAGTTGTAGTGAGGGTCTTCATCAGAGTAGACGGAACTCGATTGAAGCTTCTAGTCTTCTTTTTATGTGCTGTTTGCCAGTTTTATTTCTGAAAGTTAGGATGGCAAATGGCGGAATAAAGATACATGTTTTAAGGCACAAAAGTCGTGAAATAAGAGGAAATAATTAATTGGGTTTATTTGTCTGTGTTTTGGGACTGGTCTTAAATTTTGTCTAGATGACATTTTTGCTTAGAAATTTGTGATAAAGTAGTATAAAGGGGTACGTGGTATATAGGTTTTTTTTGTTAATTTTATCAAAAATCAATGGCCCTGGATCGAAAGATTTGGAATACTTGCCTTTGCCCAGCAGTAGGATGACACAGGCTAATCAGAATCAGAATCAGAACTTTATTTGTCTGAATGTAGGCATAGGTATAAGATGTTGTAAGGTCAGGGTGGTATATTCCGTCTATGGGGCGTAACCGTCTAAAGTCTGTTTAATGTCAAAACTGACATAAATCCTATTGAAATCTATGTCAGTTTGCCATTTTCACTTGTCAATTTAGTCTCAGGGATTAAAAAACAGACTTTAGACGGTTACATTAATTAATGAGATCGGCTACAGTCTAACTTACGTCGTGCAAATTATTACATAAATTAAAATATCAATACAAACAAAATAATGTCAACAAAACATAACAGAAATTAAAGTGAAGTTAATTAATAATATTATAGTCAGTTACATAAGTTTTACGTGGTCAAATTTGCAATTAATTATTATAACAAATCCGACTATAATATTATTAATTGAAATCTGGATAAATTCCGAATAATTTCATAATCTGGATAAATACGAATTTATCCCGATTATGAAAACTGAATAAATTCGTATTAACGCTAACAGTAACAGTAATGAAAAATCAAATTCACAAATGTCAATTTTGATTTATGCCCACTACCCGCTCTTAAATACATTAGCCATTAGTGTTAAAACAATATGTTTCCCTCGTCTAGGCCAAGAACCGTCACCACAAATTCCTCACTAATTTGAAAAAGCATCTCTGTCTTCTCCTCAGCATTAAAATAAACACAAATCGTCCAAAATTAATATTCCAATTAATTCAGATTAAAAAATCAGCCATTCTAACGCTGCAACGTTGAAAAATATGGCTCTCATTAGATACCGCTCTGTAACTTCTATTTACGCAAGGTTTAGTCTGCAAAATGGTCCACGAACCAATCTGGGACACAAGCTTTAAGCTTAGGGCGATTATAAATGCCATTCCAGGAGGAGCTCGTGGCTAAATAATAACAGCCGCTCGGGTCGATCTTTAGGTTAAGCCGTGCTTGCCCATTACATACCGAGTTTCCTCCATGCCTCGGAAAGCTCATTAAGCCGTTGGTCCCGGGTGTCATTTGTAGATCTTTGATAGTCGTTAGGTAGTAAATGGCCCAAAAAGTCTGACAACCAGTCTGACCAAGGGGTATGGTATTACCCAGTACTAACTGGGTTGTGGAGATCAGATAGGCAATCGCTCCATGTACAATACTGGTAGTGAGCTGCATCCGGTTAGACTGGAAGCCGACCCCAACTTAGTTGGGAAAAGGCTAGGCAGATGATGATTACAAATGCCTTTCGAATCAAAATCTATATACTAATTCATATTTAATAGTTCAATAACTTAAGTTCATTTTTTTCTCCTTAAAAATGTAACACATTGAGCATTGTTTTTAGTTAGGCACGACGGATAAAATATGAGCAACAGCGCCTGATCTAGGCTGAGCCTGTATTTCAGGTCACAGTTCTAGTTTCTAGGTCATTTTAGTGTTTAGCTTTATAAATAAGCAAAGTTTAAAGTTTGGATGTAGGAGGTAATTTCCGAAACTAATCATCCGACTTCTAAAATCTTTCACTGATGGTAAGCTACACTATTACCGAGGGTCATAGGATATACTTCTTTGATACGGACCAATAGTTGCGGGTACAATCTAGCTAGAAATATTTTGAGTCGAGAAATAGCTGCGATTACCGCAGCCTATGAGTCAGATGACACTCCTAAAGAATTCATTAAACATTAAGAATACAATATTGCTTATGGATGTTCTTTTTTTTTAATCAACCGGCGGTAAAAAAATTGATTGTATAAATCTTGGGCATCTACCAACCCGCACTGGGCCCGCGTGGTAGATTATAGCCCATTCTCTCTCATAGAGAGGAGGCCGTATGTCCCAGCAGTGGGAACATTATAGGCTGATTATGATATGATTATATTATGAAATCTTAGGCCCAGCTGGTGGCCAAGGCTTTGTTAGTTGTGGCATAAGTAACGTTCTTTATGTGCTCAAAAGTGCAGGTGCGCAGATGGTGTTCTAATACCGGACTCACACTGCGTATTCAAAGAACACACATACAACCAAAACTACAAACGCACTGATACACTCAAAACATCTAATGCTAGCACTTCACTTGGCGTATTTGTCAAAATTTTTGCGATATTGGATCAAAACAAAATGTTTTTTTATGATTATTGCGGTATAGTTCACTTTGTGTTAACGATAGATGGCGAATATTTGCCCAGATCTGCCAAGTGAAGTGCCACCATAACATGTATCCGCAACAAACGCAAACAAAGAAAAACAAATGAAAACACAAACGTATCGTGCACAGCGCGCGTCTCTCGGACCACACCTCAAAGTTTACCGCCTCCCCGAAGCCTCGCGAACTAATAAACGAGTGACACTAATTGGTGTTGAGCTTCCCCGTCTTTGTGGGCGACCACTCAGAATGAAAATTCTTTAAAAAAAAATCTCTCAAAATACCTCTCAGCCGTATTTCTTCCGCCATTTATTAAAGGCCAGAATATTACACGTAAGGAGCCTGTCTTTACATTTTTTTTTGTAAAGAAATTCGCGATGAGACCAATTTTAGCCAGTGAATGGGAGTAATTGACATTTTTTCGACGCCATTATAGTCTTTGTGTACCTAATATTGGATTAGGTCCATCGAAGTACTATTACAATATGTACCTATTCATCTTAAGGTTGAAACTTCGTGAATCTTTGAAAATGTTTTTACTTTTGTGAAGGTATACGTAATTTCCTAGTACATAACAAGAAATTACAAAAAGCAATAATACATTTCAATGGCAAAGGACTTTGAAGATTATCTTAGATGAAGACTGAATAAGTAAGTAAGCTCCTTGAGAACCGGAACACAAAAGAAGGTAACGTGATATTTATCTTCTATTAATTATTCCGTGATTTATCTGTACAAATATAATTCAATGTGAAAGGTACCTAAGTTCTTACGTTGCCAACGTAGTTACGGGCCTGGCTTAACGTAATGCGGAGAGATGGATGGATTCTCTATACTCGTACTTTATTAATATTATAAAGCTGAAGAGTTTGTTTGGTTGAACGCGCTAATCTCAAGAACTACTGGTTCGAAATGAATAAATATTTTAGTGTTGGATTGCCCATTTATCGAGGAAGGCTATAGGCTATATAACATCACGCTACGACCAAGAGAAGCGGAGCAGCAATGAAACTTGTTGCAAAAACGGGGAAAATTGTATTTTTTAATAATTTTACGCGGACGAAGGTCGCGTAGAACAGCTAGTAATTATATATTTGTGAAAGAATTGTGGTGATGCCACATTTAAAAGGTTACGACAACTTAGTTTTAATCCTGGTTTCTTAGGTGTGTCGTCCAGGAGATTATTACCCATAGGTACTTGGAACTGCCTCCAAGGTGCGTACGGATATTAATGATTTTGGATGCCGGTGTAATTACGGACATTCCAGCTTTGTCTCCAAGATGTAACCGCACCTGAGAAGCAGGTGGCAGTTACCACTTATCACCAAATGGGCCGTCTACTTGTTTGCCAACCAATGAAATAAAAAAGAGGTATAAAGTGTCTATGTACCTATGTTATTTGGTATATCAGAAGTAGTTACAGATCACCATACTAATATAATACAAGCGAAAGTCTCACACTGTCTGAAGATATCCTTTTCACACCTTAACGCCTGTACTACTTTCAGTGAAATTTGGCCCACATGTAGATTATTATCTGTGTTAGAACCTAGTATACTTTTTATACCAGTAGTTCGTTCCTATGAGCTAAAAACTTTCCTTGAAACGTGTTCGAAACCTAGAGAATATGACTGTTCGAAAGAGATACCGCGGCCCTGGAACACAAAGGGCAAAGAAGGAACATGGATGGGTTTTAGTCAGTAAAAGTCTGACACTCCCTCCCACTCCACCCAGGGGGGGGGGGTTATTAAATGATTTCCCATCCGAAAAAAAAAGCTTAGAGAATATTAACAGACATTAAGGATGAGACCCCAACATAACATAAATAACTTGAAATAACCTACAATCACTACAATACTTGTCACACCCGACAGTCCATGATGAATCAGGATTAATATCGATTGACGGATAATCTCCATGTCCTGTGTCAATGAAGGGAGCAATGGACTCGTAAAGATGACATCGGCCATTTTGAAATGGAAACAATTCAAACAATGTTAGGTATAGACAAAGCTTAATCAAGTTTCTGAGTTTACAGGTAGTTAATTGATTGATTAGTTTCAACTCGTAGCTAAATTATAACAGCCGCTCGGGTCGATCTTTAGGTTAGCCGCGTTTGCCTATCGGTTCGGTTGTTCTGTGGATGAGTGACCACCCATTACATATCGAGTTTCTTCCGTGCCTCGGAAAGCACGGTAAGCCGTTGGTCCCGGCTATCATTTGTAGATCTTTGATAGTCGTTACAGGTAGTCTGACAATTTCGTATTACCCAGTATTAACTGGGTCGTGGAGGTCAGATAGGCAGGCGTCCATTATTCGTGGTATTTAGCTGCATCTGGTAAGACTGGAAGCCAATCCCAATAAACTTGAATCCCAATAGATTTGAGAAAAGACTAGGCAATTGATGATATTCGACTTCTTAAACTGGTAAAACTGATATTTAGGTGCTTTATGTAAATCTGTGTAAATGAATTTAGTCTATTTCAGTTCCAGTTAAATGTACCTATTCTATACTAATTGTATCAAATAAATATTATATGTAGAGAACAGTCTTGGCGTAACAGTAGCATTATATCGAAATATGGTAGAAAAATTTACATAAGAATAAAAAAGACACAAGATAATTTAAAATTAAAACCATCGGTATAATTACATTCAAAACATATTCATATTTTTATCCAGACCTCCCTAATTTCTGAATACTCTTCTATCCAAGCAAATATATTTTCGACTCCAACTTCATCTACTGCTCCGAGGCCTATTATTATCCACAACAAACACAAAACTCTATTTTCACATTACATAACTGGCACATCACATGCGACTCTGGAACGGAAAATTGCAATCGTCTGCAAGTGACTATAATATGACAGCTTAACTTAAAAATCATTCCGGGATTTTATAGGGAGGCATTCAGAAATAATCTTATTTATTCTTCTCTATTATTTGTTTTTTTTGTATCATCACATGAATGATGTAACCAAGATCTTGTAAAAATGTTTGATTGAAAAGAGTGTCCATGGATTTTCTTGCCCATGCTTCTCCATAGAGATCTACGCCTTGGAATGGGCAACTACAGTACTTTCATAAGTTATTATGTCTTATGTCTGGGACTGTAGCTTCGCCTTCTTTGTTTTTCTGACATTCAAAAGTGCCTGTTATGGTCTAATTGAAATAAATGCTTTGAGTTTGAGTTATCTAAAAAGATTCAACTTGAAAACTCAGTATATTGTTCCTGAAAAATTATTGTTTTGAATTTTGTTTATAGTATTAAAAAAAAAAAAATAATCTAGTTTTTTTCTTATTTAACCATCTCAATAACTTTTTGCTCCTTAAGGGGTTAACCACACGTTACTTACTCAGATAGATAGAATATACTTTATTGCTCACACATACACAATTACACACACACACACACACACACTCGCACAAATATTGTATGTTTATCTAAAAATACTTGATATGGAAGAGCGGAGTTTACCAATACAGGCATTACTTGCTTAAAGGGAGGTTCCAATCACTAATTCTGTTTTGGTAAAACACTTATGTTGAAGAAATAAATGATTTTTGATTTGATTTTGATTTATTGCACACTGAAATAAATACACAATTATTTTAGAATATTGCTTATCCTATACAGCGGTCTGATCGCTGATAGCGATATCTTTCAGACAACATTACTTACTTGAAGTAAGGATAAATCAATACATTTTTGATTTGATTTGATCTTGATTTATTGCACACCGAAATTGATACACAATTATTTCAGAATATTGCTTATCCTATACAGCGGTATTATCGCTGGTAGCGATATCTTTCAGACAACATTACTTCCTTGAAGTAAGGATAAATCAAGTCACCCAATTCACATCTCTAGTTATAGCCAATATGGCGATTGACATTCAGACAGACAGGCAGACGTGCCGAACAGGTAGATCCGTAATGGATTTAGGTCTACGAACGGACTTGGTGACTGGGGTCGGATGCAGGATGAACGGATAGCCAAACAATAGGATTAGCATACGTTTATATTTCTTGCTATATATCGTGTATATATATGTATTAAGCTTCAGATTTATACTACCATAGGGTGTCTGAAATTACGTATAATGAATTTAATTAATAAAACTGATTGCATTGTCAGTTACCTATAATTTTAATATGAGCAACCTTAGTAGAATAAATTATTAGATATGATAAATTATATATAATTATTATTAATTATTATTTCATCGTGATGAAATTAAAAAAATATAAGTCCGCCGAAAATATGGCTTAGTTGCTTAAAACAAAATAAACAGTTTACATAAATAGCTAGTGATTGCTTAAAATATAACAACTTGACACGTTTCCTTATTCAAAATTATAAAAGAGTCGCCAAAAATTCGCGAAAAATTTAATTACATTTCGTAATGAATTTAAAATGTAAATAAATAAATTACAAATTAGGATATTACGGTATGTACCCAAAGGTCAAGGCGTGCGAGTAAATAAATAAATAATCTGTGTCCTCAATTTTGTCGGGACATAATTTAACAGCTGGTTCAAGGAGGCACAGAAAGAGAGCTCTTGGAAGGAGTTGGGGAAGCCTTTGCCCAACAGTGGGCCAGTACAGGCTAATAAAAAATAAAAAGTTAACACAGACATCGAAAAATCATCAAAAAAACTAGGCAAGAAAATAATGAACCTTACCTCTGAAAATCCCAACACGTTCAAACCACTTCACACAAACCCACTAAATAAATACTTGAAAAAAAAGGCTCAAGTTCGGACAGCGAAGCGATGAATTCGTAAAGTTCAAGCCACTAGGGGAGCGGACGCGCGTGCTTCCCTTATCGAGTACGGGATGACAACTGGGCTGAGCGACGCGGGGCGTGGATGCCCGAAACTAGAGGGGAGTGGACGCGCTCAGCGGCTGTAATGGACAGCCAAGGTAATGTAAATAATTTAGGGTGAACTCCAGCCAGATAAGAGGATTTGCTATGATTTTCTGAATATGACGAAATAACATCTCTAATACCCTTTCCCAATAACGCTATCGTGAAATCTTAGTAAGATGATTTAGAGATACTTACCTATATTTTTTTCGTTCTCTCCATTCAGAAGGGTTTCTATTTTTATTGAGTTTTCAAAGTTTTGGGTCGTTAAAAGCT
Organism: Noctua pronuba; assembly: GCA_905220335.1. Lineage (NCBI taxonomy): Eukaryota > Metazoa > Arthropoda > Insecta > Lepidoptera > Noctuidae > Noctua > Noctua pronuba. The sequence goes on along the minus strand of LR999904.1, from coordinate 16,148,736 downwards.
TCGGATTGTTCAATAGCAAATACTCGTAATCGTAAATGTAACGGCTGAAAATAATACACACTACTTTCTGCTGTTACATGGAGGACTATTGCCTTAAGATATAGACACTTAGGCCTACTTGCATCACATGTCACTAAATGTATGATAATATGAGTTTTTATACTCCTTTTAATGTATAATGATTTGTGTGTTTATTTTTTCTACCTGACTTGTCATTTTGATAATTATTCATAAATAAATTAAACTATTTCGCGCTCAAAAATAAAAAAAAAACGTCGATTCATTGCCGTCAATCGTTTGTAAGACGACAAAAAGAGAATGATTTTTTAATTAGTTATAGTGATTTGTGTTACAAGTGGGCTTTATCAAGCCAAACATTAATAAGCCAAAAATCTGGGCCTTCAATTCGCATCAAATATATCATTCTCAACAAAGATCTCAGCTCAGATTTATTTGCCGCCCGTAAAAAAAAACATGGCACGAATAATTAAGTTGCTCATCTCAGTCCTAAGTACACAAATCAGTTCATATACTCGTATGCTTAGACTCTGCTGACCCGCAAATTAGCTGAGAAACATGCTCCAATGTTTGCGGGGAAAATACTAGGGTAATATATCTTGGAGGCTACATGATTAGTGGGGGTTTATTAGCGACTACCTATATACTTTCGACTACCGGCTCTAATGATGTCCCTTGGGACTCGGAGCGGGCTGGCGAGATTTTGTACCTGGCAGGAATACCTTTGGACATCGGCTTACTCTTCGATTTGGGAGACAGGTGTAGGATAATATTTTTGTAATCAAATTGTTATATTTAGTTGGCTAGAAGCTCAGTCAGAAGTTAATGTATTTTTATCAATTTTTGAATCAATTTTGTTTTTGATACACTATGTAGGGACTAGAATATTGACTATAACATCACGCCTGTAATCTCCGTATGGTTTAGCAAAGGTGTAGCTAATAATACACCCACTTTTTGCCAATTATGTTTTAAGACCGATGTGACTGCCGGGGCTGCGGGACTGTTCGAAAGAGATACCGTGGCCCTGGAACACAAAGGGCAATGAAGGAACATGGATGGGTTTTAGTCAGTAAGAGTCTGACACTCCCTCCCACTCCACCCAGAGCGGGAGAAGTCATTTGATGATTTGCCATCGGTAAAAAAAAAAAAAAAAAAAGACCGATGTGATAGGGGGCGAGGATATTGCCACCAACCGAGCACAAATTCAGACTCCGTGGCTGCTACTGAGAAATTTCCATTTAAAAGAGTTCCATTTAAAATACTGGTATTCAGCTGCATTCCGTTAGACTGGAAGCCAACCCCAACAAGTTGGGAAAAGGCTAGGCAGATGATGAATCTAACCATCAAAAAGATTAGTAGTATCACCATTTTGTCGTCGGCAATCATGAATCCATCAGCCAACCTTGCATGTTGCAGACATAATCCTTTTTTTTTTGGGATGAGAAATCATCAAATAACCCCCACTCTGGGTGGAGTGGGAGGTAGTGTCAGATTTTTACTGACTAAAACCCATCCATGTTCCTTCTTTGCCCTTTGTGTTCCAGGGCCGCGGTATCACTTTCGAACAGTCCCGCAGCCCCGGCAGGCATCCTGCAGACATAATCCTGATGAATATAATGATAAAGCTAACCAATTAAATTAGCTAAACCACTTTCTATAATAACGTAACTATGACTAAACAGCGTAATAAAAATTCAATACAATATCCTTTTCGTATAGAATTAATCAAATAATGCCATGTTTGCTATCGGGCGGTGGTGTATAGATTGTTTAATAACATTACTGAAGGCAGGTGGCGTTTGTGACTCATCCGTTTATGGCGGCGCCTTAGGGCTGGCGCGTGACGTCATATATGGGGTATATGGGCTTTATTATATGCATTTTGGTTCGGAATTTTAAACAAATCATGGAACTGAGTACGTCTAAAGGGTGTAACAAGACCCTTAACGAAGCCGAAAGGAACTTGTTCTCCCCGTCATTGCGATCATTTTTTTGTTCTAGACCATACCTGGGAACCTTTTAGATACGGAGATATTGGGGGTCAAAGTTTCAACTTTTTCGCAAGTTTTTAATGTACGATTTTTTCTTTAAATACCTCCACGACCCCCGTATTACTCAATCCATCCAACAATCTGTTCATGCTCATATTTCACCCCAAAATAAAAAAGTCGTTTCCCAGCAATAATTTCTGCGTAAAGTTACTTAGTTTGATGTACAGAATGCTTGGTTGACGGTTTCGTTAAGGGTGTTGTTACACCCTGTATTTGTTTCTAGTTCTACTGTCTCCTTGGTCTAGTGGTTGCAAGCGCTTCTGGTGAGCACGAGGTCTTGCGTTAGTTCCCCAGGTCGAGCAAAGAGTTATTGGGTATTTCCATCAACATTATAGTACAATCACATTTCACCAGTTATGTTTAAGTCCCATGTGAAAGGGGGCGAAGCCTATTGCATCAACCAGGCACAACTCTCAATCTCCGTGGCGGCTAGAAAAACCCATCAACACTTTGCCCGATCTGGGAATCGAACCACGGACCTCATGCTCAGCAGTCCCACTTGACACCACGAAGCAGTCTGACAATTAAATTTACAATCCGATTCACAATAAATCTCTACACATTGACATCCCTAAACGTAGACCTACATCAGGGGTAGGTGTATCTAAACAATGGATAATTTGGCTAAATTTGATTGCCCTTATCTTCCAAATTATCAGAATTATAAAGCAGAACTCCGACGGTAATCTAATATTACTGTATGGAAGCATTTGTTTAATGTTGCAGCTGCCAGTAGTTTCTAGTTACGCTCCGCTGGAAAATACTGGGGTCCAGAAAACTAATTGTTTCACTGACCGGCTAGAAGTTAAGAGGTTTTTAAACATTGTGGTGTTCTGCCAGACTTCCAGAGTTTTAACAGGCTATTCTTGACAAAGATTTTGAAATTTCTGTTTTTTTGTTTTAATGTCTATAAGACACAAGTCGTTTTCGGTCGTTTAACATTGAAATTAAGTCCAAACACTTATTTAAAAAAAAAAATTAGTAGAGGTATTACAATTTAAAAAAATTTAATAGATAAGACTCATCTAGTTTCTAGATATTTCCTATTTCTGTTAGGTGAATTATCTATTAAATTTATTATTATCTATTAAAGTATTTTATCAAAGCCAATCATTGTGATGCAATGCTTTGGCATGGAATAGTAAGGCCCGATTGCACCTCAAATCACTAAACGCGTTTAATGGAAAGTGAATTTTAATTATCGTTATGTTTCTGCCAATCGTTTGAAGTTGACAGAGACAGAACACTGGGTTCAGCGCTAAACGTAGTTAATGATTTGTGGTGCAATCTGGTCTTAGTACTAAACACTATCACGCCTGTAAACTCTGAAAGATTAGACAGAGGTTTAACTTATAATTATGTAGTAGGTACACTCACATTTCGCCAGTTGTGTTTAAGTCCCATGTAACGGGACAAGTCTATTGCAATTTACAGAAATAATGAAAACATCAACGACTATTTAGACCTTTGCCAATCATTTTAGAATTATTTTAAAACCTCTAGAACTGGAAATCTATTTATACTCAATCAATAAAACAATTCTAAAAGTAACAATTTCATTTCTTATTCAACTCTTTAAACACCGTGAGAGTGGCTTTATGTAGTCATGTCCAAAATCTTACGCCAAATTTCCTCTTTCGTAGCAAGCAGAGCGTCAAGTAGTCACGCACAGGTAGAATTTGTTCCCTTGTAGGAGTTTAGTAGTACAAATGTATGTCCGAGTCACGTCCCACTAGCATTTTAACGTGTAATAAAAGTAGTTGCAACTTCTCTTGGATGTTTTAGGATAGTAATATAGTTTTTTACTTAAATTTTGTCGTTTTTGTGAGTACTTGTGAGTAAATGTTTACCGCGGCTATGGTTTCTAAGAATTTTATCAATATTTTTGGGAGGAAAAAAAATGTTTGACTTAGAAATCTTACATCTTGTAGTAATCTTTCTGAGAATTTTGTAGGCGTCACAGATCTCAAGATAACGTGGTGAGTGGGTGAGGGATATTTCAAATTTATATTTAGATTTACCATTACCCACTTATATTAAAAGATGAGTGGGTGGTTTAAATAATAAGTCAAGCCAAATGAGACGAACCATCTCAGAGAAACATATTTATCGATAAGGAGCTATTAAAATTCGATAGATGGGATAACAATGTAAGATATAGCAGAAAGATTTATTTATTTGTGCTGATACGCTACGTGCAGTGCATGGGACGCGAGTTCACGCGACTATATTGGTCGGTGACGGAACGGTTTAAAGGGCATAGTTTCATACTTTTCAATACAAAGAATATTTTTTTGCCGGATACGTTCATAGCACGGTCATGGTATGGTACGGTATAAATCAAATCAATGCAAAATTTAAAAAAAACCCTAATTAAATAATGCACGTAAAAGGTACAATAGAACAATCAATTCATACCATTAAAAGAGTAAAAAGTAGATAAGATAATGTTCCAAAGTCACTGTAAAGTAAACTGCAGCAGAAATAGCAAGTGTCAATTTGCCAGCCACATATTCTGTCAGGGAATTGATGGCTCTTGTAGCCGACGACAGCTCAATTGAAAACCGCAAACCAGCAAATGAAGTTTCGGACGTTCTCAGCCAGATAACGTGTCGACGAGTAAAATGCCGGGACAGAAGAAAGCCGAACTAAAGTTTAACTTAACGTACGAATTAGGACAATTTATTATTAATAGCAGGCTTGGTATTTTTACTTCGTTCTCATTCTGATCGAGGGCAATTGTATTTCTACAAAAGACCTAAAAATGTCAATCTTAATACATTCTTGACTTTTCTGACATCTTTACTGCAAACATTAAAAGAATAGCGTTTCTTCTAGGCTCTCTGATTTTATAGGTAGGCATTTCTTTTATTATCTCTTTAAAATATTAATTACTATATTTGTTTATCTTCGTAATGTTTACCCCCACATTTGTTGACTTGGTTTCTTATTATCTCTTCAAATTATTAAGTATCTTTTTAGTCTTCCTCTAATTGTTTACCCTACATCTTGTTCACAGTGTTCTTTGTTCTCAGATCCACAGTTCTGATTGTACGATTATCATCCATTGCGCGTCTTCCCTCTCTTTCCTCATTTTCATCGAGATGCTCAGGTTAATTAATTTTATTCACAAGAGCCGCATCTAATTCCACAAGTGCTGCAATAAACAACACAGGTATATTATACCCCGTTAAGAGGCTAGCCTTTTGTCTCAGTAAATGTTCTATAATAAGATCTTAACGCCAGTTTTATGAGGATCCTTCCAACTACACTTCTTATTGTGTGTAAGAACAATGAACCCTTAATAGTTGTTGAGTATTAGCGCGCCTTGTTTAGTATACGTCTCCTTTGTTAGCGTTTTACCTGGCTTCATTTATTCTTGTTTTTCTATTGTTTGCCCTTTTTTGTTGAAAGTGTTTTTTTATAATGTAACTGTGTTATTGGTTCAGGGGTTCGGTTGAGGGGAAAGACCTACAGCAGTGGATGTTGTTGATTTATTTTAATTTCGATACAATGTGCCGAGATTTATTGTGTGAATTGCGCTGAGTCAAGAATTGAGTGAGTGAGCATGTTTGTTTATTTTGATTCGTTATTTTTATTTAAATCGAAACATTAGAACATAACAATTTTAATATTGGGTTTAGTGTATTTTTCGCCGACTACATTATAACAGTCACTATATAATTAGAATATTATTTATTATATTAGAATAATTATAATAACAATATCAAACTTAATATAAATAAAATCAAAGAGGTAAAACATACAAGGTTTTTAGGCGTAGTAATAGACAAGGATATAAATTGGAAAGAACACGTAGATAATGTAAGCACTAGAATTAATAAATTCGTATACGCACTGAAACAAGTTAAAAATGTTACGAACATAAAAACTGCCATTATGTCATACCACGCGTATGTAGAATCACTACTGCGCTATGGGCTTGTAATGTGGGGTAACAGCACCGATCTCAATAGAGCATTTATAGCTCAAAAAAAGTGCATCAGAGCAATATGTGGACTTCAACCTGATGACTCATGTCGACCAATGTTCAAAAAGTTTGGATTGTTACCGTTGCCATCTCTGTATATTTATGAAATGTGTGTGTTCGTAGTAAGGAATAAAGAACTATTTAAAACAGCAAACGATGTGAATCCTCGGAACAGACGAGATCCTTTTATGTTAGTATTAAATGATTTGCCAAGACTTGCCAAATATAACAAAAACTGCCTAGCTATGTGCGTCCGTATTTACAACAAGATACCAAGCCAATTCAAAATATTAAATTCAAGATTATTAAAGATTAAATTGCACAAGTGGATAAATGAATGTAATTTCTATAGTCTAAAAGAATTCATGGATAAAAAATATTGATGCCTTGTATGTAACATTTTGCTAAACCCTAAAATTTTGCATGCTATGTACTATCTTAGCAAAACATGTTTGAACTATTTTAATTTTATTTAACACCATTGTATACCATGTTTTTTGCAAATAAATGATTTATTATTATTATTATTATTATTATTATATGTACTTATGTCGTTATTTTTTTTTCGTGTATGGTATCTCTGGAATTCCCACCAGTACCCATTTTCAAGCATTTGAATTCTTTTAGCCACTCAAATATCAAGTAAAAAAAATCTCCTATCCTACATTTCTAAGAACCGCTTCAAATCACAACCGAATTCCAGTTCCATAATGAAACTCAGTTACCTTTCACAGAAAACAAACTACAAAAGTGTTCCGTACTAAAACGCATTGTCCTTTGCACTCCCGTACCTCCAAGAGCTTTTATTACTGAATTGCACGCAAAGAACTTATTGTTTGGCACTTGAAAAGTCGGAATCCCATTGTGTTCTTGAAAGATAGTTTGCGGAAATTTTATTGTTTTCTTAAGCTTTTTACTGGAGAATTTCATTGCTAGATAGTTAAGCTGAGCTATTTGCAATTACTTGTTTTCTATGTGATCAGAATTCTTAAGTATTTTCGCTTTAAAGCGGACAGTGTCTGGAGAATGTCTTTAAGGAATTGCTGAATTAAAACCACGTCCATGCAGATGCTTTGACAAAAAGTCCTTTAGTATAGCACAATTACCATGTCTTGCTTTATAATTTACTCAAATACGGTGAAATTATGTTTTTTTATATAACATAACATCACGCCTGTAATCCTCGTAGGGTTAAGCAGAGGTGTACCTAATAGTACACCCACATTTCGTTAGTTATGTTTTAAGTCCCATGTAAGAGGGGGCGAAATTGATGCCTATTGCCATCAACTGGGCACAATTCTAGACTCTGTGGTTGCTACTGAGAAATTCCTGATGGAAAACCGAACCCAGAACCTCATGCTCAGTCGTCACGCTTGCGACCACTCGACCAACGAGGCAGTCAGTCAAATAATTTTATTACATATGAACATTACATAAGGGTACTTTTCCAATGGCATATTGTTCTCTGTAGTTTGGTAACAGAACCCAGGAGAGTTGCATGTTTCTCATTGTGCACAAAAGGACCAAAATAACAAACTTTGATTCAAAACATTCTGCTTGGAGTTAAACATCCCTTTTGTTAGCATTAACCCCCCCCCCCCTTAACCCCCCTTCCTCATTTCACCTTGTCACACTATTTACACAAATTAATAGTGCAATAAACTAGTAAAAATACTGTGAAAATCCTATCACTGAATAACCCTTGTGTTATAAAAATCAACACAAGGGAAAGGGCCAAGTAATGACCCTTGAAAGCAATGACTTAGCCTCTTGATTCTACCTATGAAGCCCTTTTATCCTTTCCCCTCATTTTACCTTATTTGTGAGGGCTAGCTTTCTTTCATTATCGTGTCACGGGAACTTCGGTATAATGAAGTTCCTGACTTCCTGTATGGGTAATTTCCTTTTTCAGAAGAGTGTGATTTTCTTATTCTTCTTTTCACTCATGTCAGTATTTTGTATTAGCAGGAGTTTTGTACAAATATTAAGTTTTTTTTTTAAGTGTGTCTGGTCCTACACGAATAAAATAATTTTCTTTTGTTCTTCTTGCTGTCTACGTTCCACCATTATACAAGTAATTGTAAGTTCAATGTGAAAAATGTATATTTTATTTTATTTGTTATATAAGGTCTACCAACAATTGTTCACACTGGATACAGCGACATAATTCATTTAAAAAATTAAATTACAGCATAACAATTACTTAGATGTAAACATGCACAAAACAATAAATTCGGAAAATAAGCTAAGCTTAGTAAGTACTAAGCGCCAATATTCAATTCAATTAAATTTGGAAATTTAGTATACTGGGCAGTACCTACAAGACAATCGTAACTCCAATCGTGTGCCTAACATAGTTACGGTTGCCTTACTTAAGAGGGTAGTATATTCGACCATAGTTTTTCATTTGGCACGCAACACTACAAAACGAGGATAGGGAATTCCATTCACTTGGTCCTTCGAGCCGGATTTGAATCAACAAGCCTTGTAAACACGCTTGATTAAAAGATAACTCAAGCATGTTTGTTTGATAAATGGCAATCTTAGACAAAGATATTCGAAGAGAGGCATAAGCACTCTTATTTAATCTCAAAGGTACCTAAATGAACGTTTCATAAAAATATACTTATCAGAGTTCTTTTACGTCGTATATTCTATTTTCGAACTACACTAAGAAACCTTAGCTTGACAATTTAATTAAAATCGCTTTGTATATTATATTATCTACTATTTTTGTGAGCCTAACTAGTCTATTCTATTTCTATATAAGTGGTCTGGCTAAGCCGACCGCTTCTCTTGACCTTCGCAAATCCATAATAGCCGAAATCCAAAGCTTTATTTCTAGATACCCCAATAGTAACCGGAAACCTCCCCACCGTATTAACGACCACTCTCAAACATCACGCTATTACAATAGGGTACCGAACAAAAGTCGTGGTCATAATCAGACGGGTCTTATCCCACCCATTAATGCGAAATATCTTTTCAAGGAGGGGAAATAAAAAAATCAAAATATGTTATTAGAAATCAGTTCGCCCCTAGTTATGAAATTATGTTAATGTTGAATCAGTCCTCTTGGTAACTTTGCTCTTTATTTCTGAGCAATAGGGTCGATTATTGATTGTTGCATTGAATAAAAGAACGTCACGGTGTTATGGTTCTTTTGATAAAGAGATTATTATGAGAAAAAATCTCCCATGGAGTTTTATTGTGTACAATGTTTGGACTTAAGTAATATAATATGAAGCTTTGGTGTAGTTTAATAAATGTTCCATATACACTTTAATGGTGGGTATATCGGATTATTAATAAAGGTGCATTGAGGGTAAAAAAATTATATAAGATTTATTTAATTTCTATGCGGATCTAAGGGTGCGCACACGTTTGGGATCGAGTGAAATGTGACCTTTAAATTGCTTGTTCAAACATTTAAAATATTGCAACTTTAAAAAACGACTAGATACCTTATTATGACATATCTGTATTGTATCTTTAATGATGTAATAGTAGTAACAGCTAGATTTTTATAATAAACAGGAATCGCGCATCGAGCCTTAAAGTGGTGTTGAAATTATTATTTAAATAAAAATTACTTCCCTATTTGAATCGGATTTCCTTAACAATTACATAGATTTTATTTTTTTACACGGAACCCAAATTTTTTTCTAGCTATACAGGGCGTAAACGGACCCTTCACGAAGCCATCAACCATTATGTACATCAAACTAAGTAACTTTACGCAGAAATTATTGCTGGGAAACAACTTTTTTTTTTGGGGTGAAACATCATGTTTTATGGTAGGACTCCATGTAACGCGCTCAAATCATTGTGCTGATGGATAAGTTGAATAGTACGGTGGTCGTGAAGGTGTTTAAACTAAAAATCTTACTTTAAAAAAATGTGTTAAAAAAACTTGTGAAAAAGTTGGAACTTTGACCCCCAATATCTCCGTAACTAGTAGGTTCCCGGGTATGGTCTAGAATAAAACAAAAATCGCAATGACGGGGAGAACAAGTGCCTTTCGGCTTCGTTAAATGGTCTTGTTACACCCTTTATAATAATAATATCAGCTACCTTTTAGTAAAAGTCCCCGTTTCGAAGATCAGCCGGATCATAAAGACAGACAGACAGACAAAAATAAAATTTTTGTTACAAGTACCCTATATAATTTCATATGCATTCAGTAAAAAGCTGTTACTTTGAAATAACAAATAGACACTTCAACTTTATTTATTTGTATACATTTCACACCGAGACGTCCATTTAGTTTAATTTATTTACGATGTTTTCCTTCACTATTTACATATTAATGATCACGATCACATTAAATACTTCCTCTTATAAATTAAACATTTTCCCAGCACATAGACAGAATCGTACTTAATTAAAACGAGAATAATTACGAGTTTTTTAATTAGACATACTTTAAAATTATTTATTTAAGTTCTACAAACAAGTGTGGTAGCACGCGAGATAGGATTTACCTTAAAACACTTAATTCAGACGTAGTTTAAAACTAGGCCAACGGGTGGCGTAATTTATGTAGCATTGTTGAATTTTTCAATATTTTTCGTTGGGAAAAAACATATGAGCTTTTTGGTAGGTACGGACCATCCGTTCGCTGTCTGACAAAGAGCTCTGAATCACAATCTGTTAATATCTCATCATCTGTCCCATTTAGATATGTACTTCGTCATCATCATCTGTCTAGCCTTTTCCCAACTATATTGGGGTCGGCTTGCAGCTGAATACCAGTATTTTACATGGAGCGATTGCCTATCTGATCTCCACAACGCAGTTAGTACTAGATAATAAGGTACACCTAGGTAAGACTGGTTGTCAGACTTTTTGGCCACTGACTACCTAACGACTATCCAAGATCTACAAATGACAGCCGGGACCAACGGCTTAACGTGCTTTCCGAGGCACGGAGGAAACTTGGTATGTAATGGGTGGTCATCCATCCACAGATCCAACCTAGGCAAGCACGACCTACCAAACTAGGGAAGATTGACCCGAGCGGCTGTTATTATTTAGCCACGAGCTCCTATAAACAGTCCAAAATCTTCGTCACTATCTCCACCGATACAGCGCTTCTTGCATCCATCAGATTACCGAAGCTTTCAATGGGTCATTAATTCAACATTGGCTGTGAAAACAAAAAGGCATCAGGAAGTTGAACAAATGTTTAATCAATTTGCTCTGCAATATTCAGTAGTACTTTGCCAATGCAAAGAAAGAATTTATTGAAGTTTCTTGAATAGTACAAGTGAAAACGAGTCTGAAGTTGTGAAGTTTTCGCTCCGCGGTATTACATTTTTTTTTTCGAAACAACAGATTTTGTTTCATGAATTCTACGATTGCAAATATTATGATGATGCCATCTAGCCGATTACGGTAACCTTCATTCAATGGCCTTCTAGGTTGGTTGTTGAGAGCTTTGCTGTTCTTTCATGTGCTCTGGTTATTGAAATATCCAATATAAAAAAACGTTGACTATTAAAGTTACCCAAACCACTATATCACCAATCATTGGTCTGCATAGCCTGGTTCCAGGAATCAATGTAATATTCCTTCTGAGAGAGCTCAAAAGAGTGTAAATAGACCCTTAATAAAGCCGAAAGGCACTTGTTCTCCCCGTCATTGCGATATATTTTTATCCTTGACCATACCTGGGAACCTTCTAGTTCCAGAGATGTTGGGGGCCAAAGTTAGAATTTTTTTTAGTTGTTTTTTTTTTAAATACAATTTTTTTATATAAATTGATTTTTAATACCTCCACGACCCCCGTACTATTCAATGCATCTATCAGCACAATGTTTTGAGTGCGTTTCATTGAGTTCGCCAAAAAAAAATCGTTTCCCAGCAAAAAAAAATGCTTAGGGTTACTTACTTTGATTTACAGAATGTTTAGTTGATGGCTTCGTGAAGGGTCCGTTTACACCTTGTATACCTACATTGAAATACGTATACACATAGTAATACGTATTCGTTACCTAACACCAAACAGAAATGACGGTATTATGTACATCATGATTATTGTTGCCGGATATGTTTAGTTAAACATCAATCATATCACGCATGACAAGTTCACTTACTGGTAAATTATGCTCATATTACGTTCAGTGATATATTGTGTAGAACTGTACGAATAATCTATACTAATCTATACTAATATTATAAAGCTGCAGTGTTTGTTTGTTTGTTTGAACGCGCTAATCTCTGGAACTACTGGTCCGATTTGAATGATTCTTTCAGTGTTGGGTAGTCCATTTATCGAGGAAGGCTATAGGCTATATATCATCACGCTACGACCAATAGGAGCGTAGCAGCAATGCAAAATGTTGCAAAATTGTATTTTTAATAACTTTACGCGGACGAAGGTCGCGGGGAACAGCTAGTATAACATAACATCACGCCTGTAATCCCCGAACGGTTAAGCAGAGGTATGCCTAATAGTGCTCCTACATTTTAGAAGTTATGTTTAAGTCCCATATAATAGAGGGCGAGCCTATTGCTATCAAGCGGATACAAATCCAGACTCCGTGGCTGCTACTGACAAATTCCTGACCGCAAACCCACTTGCCACTTGAAAAAACACTTGCTTATCACTTGCTTTTCGGTGAAGGAAAACATCGTGAGGAAACCAGCATGCCTGAGAGATATTTCTTGACGGCATGTAAAGCCAAGTCAGAGGCCCATGGGCGGCATAAAAACTCTGACACCAGGTTACAAACTAACCACACGATAAAGAAGAAGAAGGAGACTTGAAAAAACACTTTGCCCGACCTGGGAATCGAACCCAGGACCTCATGCTCAACCGTTGCGCTTGCGACCACTAGACCAACGAGGCATTGTACCAACAAAAAATAGCTATACGCGACAACAGTTACCACCAAGTATTCAGTACATCATTTGGAGAAAAAAACTGCTGTTCCTTACATTTTGACCGTGTAGTTATTGCACTTTTATAGGAAACAGCTGCATTTTTTTTAACAACCGATGAAAAATTTCTATTTGGGGGGCTCAGAATGATGTACTGAATACGTGGTAACCGTTTTCGCGTCGGTGTCCCTTCCACCCTGTATATTTTATGGCTATATATATGTATCTATTGATGGAATCACAATTCTTAGAAACCGAAAAAAAAGAGATGATGTTTATCAATGTATAGAAAAAAAATAATGATTTAAACATGATCGCAGACTTTTGATCTTTAATCATTGAGCCTTCTTTTTCCTAAGATTGTTATTAGACGCTTTCTAAGATTTAATACCCGGTACCGGTATCTTATCGGTCTTTAGAATGCTCTGCGGATCCAGTATAGCAACGCGTTTAGGGTGCTGTTGCGTCTGTCTCGGTTCTGTAGCGCGTCATCTATGTTCGCTGAGGCTCGTACCGACGGTTTTGATGCTGTACGGCGGCGTAAGAGAGCGGCTTCGCTGCTAAACAGACTCCGTGGCAGCCCCAACAGCATTCTGAGCGCCATAATCGGGAGGCATGACAGCCCGTTGGTGAGGTCATTAGTGACTTTTGGTGACACTGTCTGTGTTTTTAAGTATTAACATAGGTTAAGAATATTGTTACTAACCCAATGAATCCTGGTATTTAAAAAAATGAATGAATTATTTTAACATAATCCCTTCGTTTTTTGGTGTTCCTCTGTTTTTACAGCCTCTTTTTAGATTTTCGTAGTTCTTAATTTTGAGTATCAGATTGTCATCGTCTTGCCAATATAGCTTCAATAGATCCCATATGCAGCAGCCTATTTGTTTACCATTTCAATTAAAACACGACTACATAACTCCACACCTCGACGCTCACTGCAATACTCTTACATAATACATTCGAAAAACTGTCCGAATAAACTGACGCAGATACAGCGTGGAGCGAGTGCGACATAAATAATCGGAACAGAGCGGTATTCCTAATTCCCATAAATCGAAATATCCGTGGGGCCACATCGAGCCGGCTGCGGTGATAACGCATATTTATGATGATGATGCGTCCACTTTGTCTGCGGATGAAAGTAACCTTGAATGGTGGTTGGGCTTTTTGAGTGGTTTGCGTACTGAAGGACCAGGGGACCAGGGGAGCTTTGGGTACTCGACTTTATTGGTATTGAAAAGTTTTTTGTTTACTGGTGACGAATTTAAAGAAAATGGAGAATTTGCTCCATTGTTTTGTTTGTGTGATACTTTACAGCAAAGTTTCTGTTTGTGATTTATAAAAAAAGTCACGTTTTAAAACTCGAAGCTAAGTCCTAGATCAAATATATATTCTATAAAAAACACAACATTAATTTAAGTAACACCGCATTTTTAGGTAGCCCCAAATACAAAATAAAATTGTGTACTCTAGAAGAAAAAATAATTTTGGTCACAGAAAATTCTTATTTACAAATCGTAGTCCACAGCCCAAACGTAAGCCTTTCCCGGGTCGCGCCACACTCGGCCTTGTGGCAATACGAAATTGCAGGAGGACCGAGAGCTTTAAAAATTCGGTACGATACTCGTAATTGGTATCCAGAAACTATTTTCTAGAATATTCTCATCACAGACTGTAATTTCGAACTGGAAATGTAATTCCCTGTAATTTTCAACAAGTGGAAATCGAATGAGTGCCCATACAGCGAAGTAGCAGATATACTTTAATAAATGGAGTTTAAGGTTGCTTGCTACTAGAGTGTAACAAGTGAAGCTTACGGCGTAAGGATTGAAGTTATGAATGTTGTAAACTATTATATAGGGTAACCGGTAATTAGTGACCGATACTTAAACACATGATTATACTCTTCATAACAAACAACTTTCCCAAAGAAACATTTTCTTATACATACTCGTTCACTTTTATCCCAATAACACAACAGCCGTACCTATCGTACCATGCAAAAGTCGGTAGGCAGAGCACAATGGGAGACAGAACGGCTTCACGCGGCTAACAGCTGATAGGACACGGGGGCGCGCGCGCGCGCGAATTTTATAAGGCTGTTGTGTAATGTGAAGATGGGGGAAGAAACTGCTGGAATGGAGACACGGACGGGACGGAGGAATGTGGGAAGACAACCGACAGACGAACTCATTAAAGTGGCCCGAATCAATTGGATAGTCATGACACAAAACCGCCAGAAACTGACAGATTTTAAATAATAATTAAAAAAGAAACCTACACTCAGCATTGGGTGGCCGAAGGTTGAAGAAAAAGCAACTGTTTATTCTCCAAATCGAGAAATATAATATGATACAAAATACAATAATATCCCATTGATCCTTACAACCTTTATGTAGTTTTCCTCATAATATATTTTATATGATAAACACTATCGCGTGTAAGGAAACGTATGCGTGTGTTATTTATGGCATCTCAATGTTTATTTATACCCCTGAAGATTTTGATGGGATTGATTGTAGGTATCTTTTCCTTGTTTTCATATTTTTATCTAATAATGTTGAAGGGTACATATATATGTTATGTATCTATTATTGTACTGCAGGAGGTAGTGGTACTTAAGTACAGCTCGGCTTTCTCTGAAAACTTTGCTCTTGTCAGAATATTTCGTGACTCGCTATTTACTTCTTATTTGATTTGAACATTACACTATCTGTGATCTTTAATTTTTCATTTCCAACATCTTAACCAAAACTTCCGCCAACATGAGCTTTGAGTCGTGTCAATATTCTCAATATTGTTTGGTTGTAAGCTCATTCCATTAATTGGAATATTCCAGCAATTACCTATTGGAACCTCTCTGGTGTAGTTTAAACTGCGTTCAAGAGCTGTCATCGACAATATTCCATAATATTGATGGCACTGAAAGTTGTGTGTTAATCGGTTGTCGTGGTATGGGCATGTGATGCGGACAAATGAGAAAAATGTCGTGAGGAAAGTTTTAAGTATGAATGGGTATAAGAGTAAACGAAGACCAAAGAAACGATGGATGGACAGTGTTAATTGTGATATGGCACAAAAGGAGGTGTCTGATGAGATGACGAGAGTATGGAAGAAGAAAATATGCTGCGCCGACCACAAATGAATTGGGATAAGGGCAAGAGAATGATGATTGATGACTCTGAAAGCACAATTGTTAAACAAAAGCTCCACTAAACTAACAGCAAACCTCCCTTCTCTAAATTCTAGTTCATTCATTTGAAGCCAACCTACCACCCATATCTTAGCATCATTCGTTCAATAACTCAAAACGTTTGCAGCATTAAATTATGCCCCGAATGGGCAATGTCTATCGTTACGTCGCAGTGAACGAATGGCCTTCTGCAGGGCAGCCGGCGATTCGTTTGCGGTATTTGCGATGGTCGGTACAACGGTATTTCACAAATATTTGGATTTGTAAAATGTTGTGGCAGATATTGCTTGGCATTTTGAAATTGAACTGGCAGATTTGATGGCATTTGTTGCGGATTTAGTTGTGGAGTTTATTGATTTGGTTGCCCTAAAAGTACCCTTTTAGGCAACCAAATTTAATTAACTTTTTATATGTTTTGTGTGGCGAACTTAGCTTAACTACTACCATGGTTATTATTCTATCATATCAGAGAAAGTTCTCAAGTCCGTTGCCAAATATATAACTGGCAACCGCGGTCTATATATATCGCTTTAGCTATAAATACATGCCGTATTTTTTTAATCACGTCGTTGTAAATTTTTGATGCCGGTATTTATTTTGTTTAATAACAATACGATTAAAAAATTCTTAAAAAGTACACATTCTATGGATTCGATTCTATGACTGATTTTCTTTCACTCTCAAAATTATTTTATTTGAATTTTAATTTGATCGTCATCGTTATATTGTGCGATCACAACTTCGATAAAAATCAAAATAAAATTCGACTCACCATTAAATTCAATGCTAACACTGTTGAATGACCAATCCTGTTACAGATCACAGAATAATAAGTGTTTCTATACCAGTACCCCTGTACGGTCGCGTACAATAGTATCACACATGTAATCTGAATGTCGCTAGGATTAATCTTTGTATCGGCCATTGTGCGCGAATGTACCTACACTCGGAAAGGGATTATTTTAAATAAGTATTCGTGTTTCGATGTTGTTGTCTGTTTTGCTTTGAAAATGTGTATCAAATGTCTATCAGAGTGTTTTGATTTGGGAGATAAGAATTTGCTAGAGGTAAGAACTAGAGTTAGCGAACGGGATCGCTCCGTTTAGTTCGCGACTCTTTTGCGAACTATTTCGCTCTTTTAGTTCTTAAGTTCCCGTCTCGAGCTTGAGAAAGGCAAATCGTTTGCTCAATTTGCTACGGTTGGCGCAGTGGCTGAGCGATTGACTGCTGCGCTTCGTGTCGCGGGTTCGATACCCGCACGGAACAAATATTTGTTTGGCCTACAGGTAGTTGTTCCGGGTGTGGCTGATTGAGTATGTGAGTTTAAATGTTTGTAAACGCACCCGCGATACAGGAGAATTTCCTAGTGTGGGGCAACGTTTTTTTAAACAAACAAAAAAAAATACACGCACTGTATGTTAAATTAGCCATTTTGCTGTTATTTTAATAACAGCAATTTTACTTTTCATATATTGTACTCCTAGTGCTTTAATATTTAAATATTTTTTAGTTCAATATAGAAATACCTATTACTAACAACAAATGTGTTTATTATAAGTGTCTAAATAGTAGCTTTAACTTGTGAAAAAAAAGTGTTAAGTATCAGTGCAATAAATGTATCCCGTATTTTAGTGACTAAAATTACCCTCCTCACTTTCGTTATTAGTCGATCTTATGGAACGAACTAAGGAGCTAGAATCTGACGGATCTGGAAATTATAGACCGACCACTTTAATGAGTCCTCTGCCTTGCCCCATCAAAGGCCCATTAAGCGTCCACAAAGTCCTTACAATAACCTACAGGTTATTTGCTTTAAAATAACCATAATCCACGTAATTATTATGAAACTAATTGAACCATTACGTGATCAACCTTCAGAATATTCCATTTAAATTGATACCTTGGCGAGGACTCATTAAAGCGGATGGTCTATAATAATTCGCGTATTTCGTCTGCGCGATTTTATTTATATCTTTTATAATGATTAAGTTTACCCTAATGTATAAACCATCATCATCTTGCCTTTTCCCAACTATGTTGGGGTCGGCTTCGTGATAAGTGCATCGATGACTCTCAGGCATGTCGCTACACTGACAAATTAAAAAATAGTAATTTCAAAGTCGGACTTATTCTGAACTGATTAAGTATTCATTTGTATTATTTGATTTATTTAATTTGAATTCAAGTCTTAAATTTTTTTAAAACAACGGACCGTGTTATTGCTTTTCTTCTTTGTATTTCTATTTTATTTGACTGTCATAATAAATAATTATAATTTATTTTCCACGAGTACAAGAATAGAAATAACGTTAAATAAATAGTGACTAATTAACACAAGCTGCCTGCATTGTGTGTCGCTTGTTACGATTGCATTTTATCGCCGCCATGTTTCCTATTTGCTTTATACGTTCTGTTTATTACCGCTGCTTACTCGGGGAAATAGGTAGGAAATATTATAAATTATAGCATAAAATATTACAATTATTTTGCCTTTTTATAGAATTATGAAGTGTTATTTTTATATGACTCTATTTAGGTTAGTAAATGCTTAGAACAGATTGAAAATAATCTGTGAATACCTATATTTTTTTTTTAATGAAACGTTTGGTCAGTTTTTCTCTATGGACCCTGGCCTACAGCAGTTATATTTTAAGGTATAGGTACAAGTTGACGAAGCGGAACTCAATGTCTGAAGATTAAAATAATTAAGAAAACGCACTCGCTTTCACTTGTTTTGGCACGTCTTTTGTTTAGTTGGCGAATCGGGTTAGTTATGAAACGGAATGTTAATAAATAATACAATATATACGAGAATCTCGTGAAAGTTGAGAATGATAAAAAAATTAAGTATCTTGATTTAGCACACGAGGTTGTCGACATGTGGGACGTGGACTCTGCAATCATTGTACCGATAGTCGTTACGGTTAATGGACTAATAGCAAAGAGCCTCGACCAACACCTTAGGAGGCTCTCATTGCGCGGCTGGGTCAAGGGCTTGATTCAGAAAGCAGTACTCCTAGACACGGCACGCATAGTGAGGCGGTTCCTCTCTCTGGAGCCCTGACCACCGGCAACCTGGACCCTGTTCCCGATGCCGGTGGGCTACTATTTTTTTATATTTTTAAATGTTTTGTTTACTTTTGTTTTTTAAAATATTTAAAAATGTAATAAATAAGAAACTTAATGAATAAAGGAAATACAATATTAATATCTATATTTTAAGACTGAGAACAATACAAACACAAAATGAAAAAGAAATACATCCAACAACACTTTTGCTCCAAGAGATCAATCTTCAGAAAAGCATTCTCAATAATAGTATTAATGTAATAAGGGCTCAAAGTTTGACCCTCATCGGATGCAAATAAATCATTTTGATCGATGCGATGAACTCACGTGCGAAACAGGGATGCATTGTTATGTGCCCTTGTCTGTTTTGGCCCAAGTGAGGAGCGGACAGGGCATTTTCTTTTGAAATGTATCCTAAAAAATATACTGGTAGAACGGTTATTTTGAATTGTTTAACCTTACTTACTTTACTTAAAATCAGCCAAAAAACGTTCACTTCTGAACACAGGCCTAGGTACTTCAAGTTTCGCCATAACCACCGTGTCTATCAACTCTGCTTGTAGTTTTCAAAAGGCCATATTATTATACCGAATTAGTCATCAGAGTCATTGTGTGTCCTTCAGTGAATTTTGACAGGTCTTTAATGTGAACAGTCTGCAGATGCAGTCTAGTTCTATTTTATTTTGAGGTACGGCCAAAATTTTTCAAACATCCCAAAATTTGTTTTGAAATATACGTGCACACATGTGTTGCAAGAGAGTATGTTGCATACTGCGTCTTCCCACCTAAAACACTTCACAGAAAGTTGCGAAGGGCGAGCGTTATTGAAGGCCTTCTTTGACGTGCAAAAAGTTAATTTGAATAAATGACTTTGATTTGATCCCTACAAGCCCTTTTGTTGACTGTATTTAAGAATGAAGAGTTCAAAAATCGCTGATCCTCTAATTTGGACCACAACCGTTATACAAAAGTCATTCATTCGGAAGAAGAGTTTCCTTTGTGGGCCAACCCCCAAATATTCAGCTACATTTTAAACTTATAATAATAAAGGAATTGGAGCCGGTTTAATTGTGTTATTTTTGTACTACGGACCTTTTTATGTTCTTTCAAACGTTAGTAATATGTTGTTGTATGGTCTTCAAAGTATTCGGGAATTATTTTGAGTTTTAATAGTTTTTTTTTGTTGCGATTTTTTTTTACGACTGAATAAACATTTAGGTGTGGTATAACGGAGCTTTTGATTTCACAATTTTACCCTTTTTTTAGCCTGTGATGTCCCACTGATGGGCAAAGGCTTCCCCCGATTCCTTCCATGAGCTCTCTTCCCGTGCTTCCTCGAACCAGCCCTCGCAGTACGCGTTTAGATCGTCTTGCCACCTCTTTCTGGGCCGGCCTTGACGGCGCCGTCCGTCTTCCGGCACAATTTTACCTTATCGACTATTAATCGTATTTAATTTTTTCTAAGATCTTAGAAAAATGTAGATTACATGAATCTAATTTTTTTAAATATAATTTTTTATAACAACAAAAGTTGAAAATAACAAAAGCAGATTTTTGACCCTTCGCTATAAGGCTTCTTGTCCAAGCTAAAGTGATGTGAAGTGCCAGTCTAACTGAATGCAGCTGGATGCAGATGGAGCGACTGCCTATATGACCTCCACAATCCGGTTAGTAGGTACTGGGTAATACGATGTTCCTTGGTAACATTGGTTATCAGAATTTCGGGCCTGCTTGTAACAATTGTCAAAGATCTACTAATGACAGTCGGAACCAACGGCCTAACGTGCTTTCCTAGGTACGGTGGAAACTCGGTATATAATGGGCCAACCTAGGCAAGCAGGGCTTAACCTTAAGATCGACCTGAGCGACTGTTAATATTTAACCGCGAGCTCCTCCTCATACTCACCGCAATATAAAGTCTTATCTGTAAATTGAATTCCTTTTATAAGCCCTACAAACCAATAATATCCTTGGACCTAAAAATATTTTTTTATTATAACATTGGTACCAGAATCAGTCATAAAGTCAATCAGAATCAGTGATAGCCTAGTGGTGTGACCGTCGGACTGCCAAGTCATAGGTCTCGAGTTCGAACCCAAGGCACGCACCTCTGATTTTTCGGATTCATGTGCGAATAGTATAATTATCACTTGCTTTTCGGTGAAGGAAAACATCGTGAGGAAACCAGCATGCCTGAGAGATATTTCTTGACGGCATGTAAAGCCAAGTCAGAGGCCCATGGGCGGCATAAAAACTCTGACACCAGGTTACGAACTAACCACACGATAAAGAAAGACCAGAATCAGACATTTTCGATAATACGCTACTTTATGAGACTGTCGACAACATTCAAGATATCCGAAGTTATGTTAACACAAGACCGGTAGACATATTTTTTTATATTTATAATATTTTCCTAAATAACTGACAGGCTTCCAGTAATATAAAACCATTTTATTATGGCATTCGCATGTGGACTTGAGTACACAGGTAATGTTACAGATATGTCAGTTGACTGAGTTTTTATAATTTTAGTGTCAGTTTTTGCCTGTACGAACTTTGCCTCTCAGAAGAACAAAAATTCAATACTAAGGATCCGAAACTGTCAAATTTTCACAATCAACCTTGAACCTCATACTTTAGCAATAAAGTTGAAAATCTATTAAAGAAATTTGACAGATTGTAGTATCTTGATGTGCTGGGGTCTGTACATACTCTTGTAAAGACATAAACCGTTTTACATAAACTCAAGGTATAATAGAAACCAAAATGCGAAGAGACGTCGTCGTTAAGCATAATTATTTAGTTGTAGGTAAACTTTAGACTAGGAAGGGTTTGGATAGGCAAAGCTGAATTAGGGTTTAAAATACCTAAATGATTTTGAATGAGTATGAAGCCTTAAAACTACACCTTTAATCTACACTGTAAGCCAACCGTTTCTTACCAGCATCACTTAATTAAAAACTTCAAGGGCAGCCTACATTTAGAATATTAGTATTTTATTCATTAAAAGTCAGCCGTTGGTCGGAACCAGATAAAAATACTTTGCATAATTTTCTCATTCACATTAAAACAAAGGGTTTAATCCCGAAAAAATCGTTCATTTTGACAGTTGATATGCGCGGAAATATTTTATTTTATTACTTTGAAAGCTACTGGATTTAATACACCAATGGCTATCGGCATGAAAATGGATTATTTCGGTCAATTCAATTGCATGCGTGTGTCAAACGAAGTAAATATCATTGTGATCCGGTTTTCATTTCGGATATGTTGTGTTATAAAATATTACAACTTATTAGTAACGTTGAACATTGCAAACGCTGAACGTTATAAAATCCTGATGAATTCTTACCAGTTGCGACTAAATTATTAAATATACTATAGGAAATATTTTGTAAAGAAGAATTTGATATGATCCACCCTAAGTAAGAGTTTCATAGCCGACACGATGAAAGATAAATCTTTTTTCATATCGATGCATGGCATGACTTATCTACATTTCTTTGGCCCAGTATGTGGCCAGGTTTATTGCGTCTGTGATGTTTTTCAGGTCGTCTAAAGGTATTGAGAGAAAGAAAGAAAAAAGAAAAAATATTTATTTTTACATAAATACAAAGCGAAAACATGGCGTGTTTTTTGTTTTGGGCGCCTGCGCGCGCGCCGCCGATCATACGACTTCATCATACTACCGTAGCTAAACATTTCTCCTTATCATATATTGATGGAATGGAAGAAAACGGTGATCAGGGGACGAATCACCAAGCCAAAATAATGAAAGATTTAAGAAGTGGTATCGAGCGAATACCGAATAATTATTAATGTTGAAACAACTAGAGTATTCTTCACAAAAAAAAAAAATTCTTAATTTGACAAAATGGTACATTCAGTCACATCTCCAACATAATATTCTACTCTATGTTCCACATGTGCGTGAGTTAGTGGCATAAAGAACGAAGCGCGAACATTCAGGCTGCATTACTAGCTAATAATTCAACACTGGTATTTACTGGTTAGATGCGTGAAATGATAAATGTTGTGCCTTTGATATAGTATAGAGTAGCATGGGGCTAAAGAGTAGTTTCCCTGAAGAACGGGGTACCTACTGAATGATAGATAACGACTATTTGTAATTTTGTTTTGCTGGACAAGGTTAATGTGACTAAAGTTAAATAATTCGTGACTTTCTAATTTATAGCCACATAAATAAGGTAGTTTTTTGAAGAACCTGATTTACATACATGAAAAAATACGCATTTTTCTAGTAGGGGGCAGTCAAAAACTATGGAATGCTTTTTACGAACCTTATCTACTCCTTTTGCATCATTCACTATTATAATGTCTGGTGATAAACGCACGCTGCGGCTCCAAGTACTACTCACCTGAACTTTCTGAAGAACATCACCATAAATCCAATTTATAGTACCTAGATTATTACTAAATATTTAAAAAAAAGTGACTAATAATCTATACTAATATTATAAAGAGGAAAGATTTGTATTTTTGTGTGTGTGTGTATGTGTATGTTTGTAATGAATACACTCAAAAACTACTGTGCCGATTTCAAAAAATTTTTCACCATTAGAAAGCTACGTTCACCCTGAGTAACATAGGCTATATTTATTATTAGAAAAAATTACGGGGGAGGGGGGAATTAGGGGAAAATGTCCACCCGTGCGAAGCCGGGACGGGCTAGTATAAAATAAACTAACTAACTAAATAAACAACAGGGCGCTTAGGCGTCTAAGAACTCTTCCACGAAAAACGTGCCCAGAAGACTGGCAGCATCGCCACGTTGAATGGCAATGCTAATTATTTGGCCAAAGAAAGAGCCAGACTCTGGTCACACGAAGTGTCAACAAGACGGCGAGAAATTTCTTTAAAAAAGAGACGCGCACTTGGAGCCCATGACCCGAGCGGCGTTCGACCCCAAACGGCTCAAAGCTGGAACTACCAATTAGGTTACAGTATTTACGCCGTTAAAGGCTCTGTTTTAATTATTCTATAAATAGCTTTAATTCAGTGATTTACAGAAACCAATGATTATTTCTACAAAACAGGACGGAACATGATTTCGACGAAACAAACATTCGAAGAGGTTCGTGTCGATCAATGGAATCTATCATCGCATGATACAAAAATCTAGAATGTTTCTGCAGTCCCTTTCATTTTAGTCCTTGTCATCTTACACGAAAATATTACCTAATCAAGTAGATCGTGGACTTGTGAGCACACTAACTAAATTAACTAAACTGAAAAATAAATGACCCTTATGACCTTCTCACCAAGGTTCAATAAAATGCAACGAAAATCTCTACCACAGTAGCGGCCAATTTTCCTATTACTTATCCAAACCGAAATCCCAAAGCAACTTAAGTATGTAAATAATAAAATAGAACCAATATCTCCAATTCACCAATAAGTATCTTAGTTTTATATCGCATGTTTTCCAAGGCAGTTAATATAAGTTTTATAGCATTTATTTTATACTTGTGCACAGAAGAACACTGAACGTCTTTGCTCGACTTATGTCGATGTAACTTATTGTTCTTTAATATGAACGCGAAAACTGTGGATTTAGGAACTTTTTGGTAACGAAGTTATAACTTAATTAGCTTCCAAGGAGTTTGTTTGGGTGGTCCTTTGAACGAAGAGCAGTGCTATGTAGAAGTGGAATTTGTCTTTAGTGCAATTTGGCATGACCCAAATGCAAAAAAAATTACGTGGATAGCATCGCTGCCTATGGTAGAAGATGACAAGAAGCTGTCAAATTCAGAACATTTGTCACTTTAATTAGAATCTGTGCGGATTGCAGTCATGTCATAAACAGTATTCTGAAAACAGATTTCATAACTGCATGTCGTTTGGTAACAATAGGATTGGAAAACTGCGGTATCCAATGTATGTAGATTGCCATAGACATAATTTAAGAAGAAGTAAAGTGGTACCGCAAAATTCATGCCCGCAGCAAGTTATTAGACTCACTGTAGTTACATTGACTGTCATTACTTAATTCTAAATTACCTTTTTCTTTCTTTTAGAAGGACGTACCATTTTATGATTTATAATGACAATTAAATATTGTGAGCTGGTTCACAACTTCAAGTACAACCAAAGTGCAAATTACCCGGCTGCGGGACTGTTCGAAAGAGATACCGCGGCCCTGGAACACAAAGGGCAAATAAGGAACATGGATGGGGTCAGTAAAAGTCTGACACTCCCTCCCACTCCATCCAGAGCGAGAGGAGTTATTTGATGATTACCCATACTTAAAAAAAAAGTGCAAATTTCCTCAAAATATTTTATTTCTACATAAAATTTCCCAAGTCCGAAGTTTACCGGACACAGCAATACACCAGTTTGTTAGTTTCCTTTGAGGATTCGGTTTACGACTCCACCGTATAGAGAGCCATCGTAAA
Source organism: Noctua pronuba (assembly GCA_905220335.1). Taxonomy (NCBI): domain Eukaryota; kingdom Metazoa; phylum Arthropoda; class Insecta; order Lepidoptera; family Noctuidae; genus Noctua; species Noctua pronuba. The sequence continues at coordinate 16,123,104 of LR999904.1, read as the reverse complement.
CTTAAAGAAACTACGTCGGAGCGTTTGGTGTATCGCGAAATATCCTATTGGCAACGTTCGATCTGACGGCTACTTTGTTTCGTCTATATTGTTGGGGCTTTCTGTAATAGACCTATGGATATTTTTCTTTGGAATCAGTGGTCTGGAACTTGTTGATTTTGTATTGAAATGTTAAAAAGGGTGGTTGGAAATGTGAGAGTAGATGCGGAAGGCGGAGAACACACAGAGTGTGTGTGTGGCGCTAGGGAGAGGCCTATGTCCAGTACACTGTATATGACCTGGATGAAAAGGGAGCGAAGAGCATTGGCAGTTAGATGCAACATGCTTGTCCGTAGGTTTGCTCGTTTTACGTGTGAAGTAAAAGTGACGCTTTTTAAAGCATATTGTCAGACATTGTACACGTGTAACCTCTGGACAAGCTGTACGCAGAAAGCCATCAATGCTCTTCGAATTCAATATAACAATGCATTCAGGATGCTGCTGGGGCTGCCACGCTTCTGCAATGCGTCGGATGTTGATGCGCACACTGACAGCTTCCCAGCGGTCAGATGTAAGCGTGTCGCGTCACTGCTGCAGAGAGTCCGGGGCAGCTCAAACTGTCTCCTAAATGTCATTGCGGGGAAATTTGATTGCCCGTTTATGTATTACCTATCGATTGTACATGTTTTACTAACAGAGTTTTTAAGGTTCATGTTTACTAACAATATAGGGATGTAAAATGTCGGAAATAAAATGATTTAATTATTTTTATATTATTATTAATAACGCAATCTGATTTTTCGGATTCATGTGAGTATTGTACAATTATCACTTGCTTCAGTGAAGGAAAACATCGTCAGGAAACCAGCATTCCTGAGAGATATTTCTCGACGGCATGTAAAGCCAAGTCAGAGGCATAAAAACTGACACCAGGTCAGGCACTAACCACACGATAAATAAAGAAGATTACGAAAGAAATTGCCTCACTTGAGGAAGAAGTGAAAAAGTGACGTGAAGTTGCTTCTTAGTCTATTAAAACTCCTTACACTTATATGCGAGCTGAAGATCAAAGTGGTACCATCGTGCAATGGACTGTACACTGGTTTCATCGTCTCAAGTTTAAGTAGATCACCCTATCCACCTTATTTTCAAAGGTACTCCACTCATTCATCAAGAACCTTCCTTTAGAAGTCCGAAGACAACACCACCTGAATAGACACAGAATTCCCATTACATCCATGATACACGCGTCACATTACCCACATGCATGAAGACACATGTCATTCCCTCCGTCAGTAATACGTGTAATGTTGAGCTGCATTCCCTTTGTTCATGACTTAATTATCTACGCCAAAATAAGCCGATCACTCAGCGCGCATCTTCACGCTATGTAAACAGGGGGGATTGAGTGTGTGGATGTATAGGGTACTGGATGAGATTGGGCAGTGAGGGTCGTGGTTGAGTGTAGTTGGTTTTCGCTGGGACGATACAAAAATCAAATTCACTGTGTAACAACTACATCCTCTGCCAAGATGAAAGGAAAAATTTAGAAAAAAAAAATCTCTGATTCTATTTTTTATTTTTTTTATTTAGCCCGTTTTGTCCCACTCCTGAGCAAAGGCCTCCCCCCATTCCTTCCACTTCTCACGATGGTGTGTCTCTTCTCGCCAACTCGCGAGGAAGCCATCCAGCTGTTTCAGGGCTCCAGGGACTCCAGTTTTTAGCACGCACACGTTAGTAACACGCTTGCGTAAAGACAGCAATCAGCAAAGCGAGTACATTAAAACATGTTCAAACTTGAATGGCGTACGAAAAGGTTTTGTCGTAAAAAAGTTTTTTTAAATACTTACTGCTACAGTTAGTCTAAGATCCCGCCGAAGCCGACCTTGACTTAATAGCGCTTGGCTAAACGTCTTGACTAAATTTCATCAGTCAACCCATTCGCAATATGTTTATTATTGTAATAAGGTTTCTAAAAAACTATTTTTCAGGAAAAATACTTTTTTTTTTTGATAGGCGAATTCCATTTTTTTTTTTATTTATTGTTCACAAACATTTTTTTTTAATCTATTTTTATCTACAATTTACTCGCCAAACTTTTTAGTTTGATGGCGAGAAGCGCTTTCCATTCAATATAGGGTTACCGGAGCGTTGCTAGCTTTTCTGCATCAGAGGTAGGTCACTTCTAGTTCTTCGCTATCTTTACAAAGGTATATGAAGGCAGTTGTTTAATTTAGCCATTGATTGCTCATTGTTCGAGGGCCTGTGATCCGATGCACCCATTACCCCGGGACCCCGGACCAGGGAGCATTGTACCAGACCGTTCTGTTTGATTTAAGGGTGCATAAGTTTAGCGATATAACGTGTTTAATTAAGTTTGAAGAAGATATCTCTAAAAAAAGGGTCTGTCAGGATCTGTCAGATTTCGTTTGCACCGGAGGAAAAGATATTAAATTGTGATTTTGTATGCGCTGGAGTGACTGATATTTGAATAATTTTGTGTGTTTAATTTGTTTCGCAAAGAGATTTGTTATTATAGGTGTACAGTCACGAGCACCAATATGTAAACACTTAACAACTTTTAAAAGTGTTTTTCTTCTACTGTTCTGATTAAAATTTCATGTTGTTACGAACATAGTATTCTGGAACTCATTTTTTTATGAAAAAGATCCAATCTCCAAGTTACATTCGTTATTTCTCGCGAAAATTGCTTTTGAATTTAGGAAAGTGTATACATATTGGTGCTCGTGACTGTACAGCCCTTCGGAGATTATAGCAGTGATGGTTTGTTATTATTCAGATAGATGATAGTTTTGTCACAAGTTACTGACATTATCTACTACGAAAGACCGAATCCAGCGACTTGTGCTATAGTGCTCTCTTAGATTATCTTGTTCCTGCATCTGACTAGTTTGTGGCTTAAGTCGCTCCCAAATTATTTATCATATTAGGGACCTACTCATTATAAACTGTACAATTCTCGAGTGTGTTATCAGCTGAGAAATTTTTGATCACATACTACGTAATATAACTTCAGGATCGCGCCAAAAATATCAACCATAGACTTTTCAAACAAACACCAGCTACTCGTACCAGTAACCTCCTTCCTTTCATAAAAACTCTTCCACTAAAAGAATGTAAACAAAGTGTGACTTAATGTCAACGCTGCGGCATTTAGAACGCCTACTCGCGTTTACCTGAGTTTTTATTGTCTCAACGTGAGGCTTCAGCCACAAAACACAGGATAGTAAAGAAGTTAAGCTCCATAAAACGAACGACAACAGGCGCACGCACATCACAGACGCATACGCACGGTGATCTCAAAAAAGTGACAGTCGCGAGTATGCTTGCACTCGCTGGTAGATGAAGCGTGTCTATGTGTGCGTGGCGATCTCAAAGAAATGTGACAGTTGCGAGTGCGCTTGCATTCACTGTGCGTGAAGCCTGTCTATGTGTGCGTGCGTTCTCGCTCACTGTACGGAGTGTACCTTCTGTATTTATCTATTCTGTGTTACAGCTAAGACGTAACGTGCCTTAGAATTCTTGTAGGCGTCACGGCGTATTGTGTGAGTAACTATGATACATATTTCAACCGAGTTTTTGCATATGGTTTCGTTTGGCGTGTAGCGGGAATGTGAGTTTTTGTAAGGAATATTTTTACACGTGAAATTTTGGCTTGGAAGGAAAATTTTTGGTCGTGTAAAGTCAAGACGGCGCCTCGCCACGTGATTGTTAGACCATGATCAGCCAATAACTTTCTCTCTGCTGGGGTACAGCAAAGGCCACACTCTGCAAGACCGAGTGGGCCCACCACACGGATTTAGTGTGTATTGGTAATTGAATTTTAATCCTAACATAACAAGTCTTTGAATTTGTTTTCTAGAATATACAGTTTCCACACGTGTTTTAGCTTTCCGTTTTGAAAGCAGCTGCAGTGAAATTAATGTTATACAAAGTTAAGCACGTGCCTTGGTTTGAAGTTTTGAACCCACGACTTACGACACGTAAGCCAGGGGCGTTACCACTGGACTACTTCTGGTCACGGAATGCACTGGGTGTTCATATTTAGGTTTTCAAGAAAATACAACTGACCAACGAGGAAGTCGTTGGTCTAGTGGTCGCAAGCGCGACTGCTGAGCACGAGGTCCTGGGTTCGATTCCCAGGTCCGGCAACGTGTTATTGGGTTTTTCATCAGGAATTTTTCAGAAGTAGCCATGTAGTCTGGATTTGTGCTCGGTTGATGGCAAAAGGCTCACCCCGTATTACATCGAACTTAAACATAACTGGTAAAATGTGGGTGTACTATTAGGTACACCTTTTCCTAACCCTTCGGGGATTACAGGAGTGATGTAAGAGATGTTATGTAAGAGAATACAATTTTAACACATTTTTTTTACAGTAGGTACTTATCAACTGAAAAAAACTGTATTTCAGAAGAATGTTAAAAAGTCTTTGTCAATCATTAAAACATAATGTCAAACATACAAAATTGGTCCTAAAAATGCAACATGCCCTTTTAAGTATAACACAGGTATTTTACGACGTCCTTTCAGTCGTAACCATGAAAATTCACCATAATCCCACCATACAAAGTACAGGGTGATATTTCACGACAGAAACAGACACCAGTTTACGATATTTTTTTTTTATATTTAAAGATAATGTGCGACATTATATTCTGTACATTCCGGCTTGCGTAGAAAAACGAGAGAAATATTTTGTTTGTGAAATACATGCCTGAGACACGAAAAGGTGAGATAAGAAGCTCTACTTTAAATCAGTACGTATAAAAATATTAAGGCTTGCGTAGATTGGGGCGGGCCACACCCAGCTTTACTCCACGTTAAGAAAAATCGTTTAGACACATAGATATGTTTTTCCTCAGCCGCAACCAATTCATTGATCTGATGAAGAAAATTCTCTTCGAAAATATAAAGAATCTGATTCCTGAACGAACACAACAAACAATTATAAAACACACTCACACAGACAAACATACTCGCACAACTACTAATATTGTTTACTTTCATTATACGGGGTGTAAACAGACCCTTCACGAAGCCGTCAACCAAGCATTCTGTATATCAAACTAAGTAACTTTACGCAAAAATTATGGCTGGGAAACGACTTTTTTTTTGGGGTGAAAAATCACGTTTTACGGTAAAACTCAATGTAACGCACTCAAAATATTGTGCTGATGGATGGATTGAATAGTACGGGGATCGTGAAGGTATTTAAAGTAAAAAACTTACATTAAAAACATGAATTAAAAAAAAAAGTTGGAACTTTGACCCCCAATATCTCCGGAACTAGAAGGTTCCCAGGTATGGTCTAGAACAAAAAAATGATCGTAATGACGGGGAGAACAAGTACCTTTTGGCTTCGTTAAGGGTCTTTTTACACCCTTTATATTTTTTATTTTCTGCATAATTATACAGTAGACTGACGTCAATCGCCATACTGAAAGTTAATTTGTCAAACTTTGTAATTGGCTTACAAGTTTATATTTCGTCTGCTTACGGGTAAAAAGTAATAAGTGGAGTTAGTGTCAATTCGAGTAAATGGCTTTTTAAAGTTTATGTTTTAATTTGATCTATTTCAAACTCTTTAATTAAAAAACTGTTAAAGCAAAATGTTGCACTAACTACCCTACTTTTAAGATTTACGCGTTTATAATATTTGGTGTAAGTAAAAACTGTATAAAATTAAATTTAGATTGAAAGGGGGTCGCATTTAATATGTTTTACCTGTACTTAATCAACATGTCTCCCACAACATGTATCTCTTGCATTCGTTGATTTCATAAGCTCATTTCAGTTTTGTATAATAGTTTATTGTATTTCAAACCAATTACTTGATCGGAAAGATGTTTTTTTACAAAATTCCCTAAAATATTGATACTTTTGATACATTTAACCTGTTTTACCTGTAGAGTTTTAGTGTAAGTATGTCACTTATTACGTACTTAATGAGCTTCATACAAAGTGAATTCAATGTCAATTCGTAAAGGATCCAAAATCGTTTTGGCAGAATATTAAGGCAAAACAAAAAAAACACTAATAAGCACAGTATTATAAAAGACGGTCAAAATCTAACGGATGATGAGAGTGCTGGGCAGTTCGCAGACTTTTTTGAGTCTGTATACAGCAAGGAGCCACCCCAACAGGACGCGGGCGTGGCGGCGGCGGAAGTGGGCACGACCAATGCACGGGTGGATATTGAGACGCTGAGTCTTTCGGAAGTTCAGCATGCGCTTGGAAGTCTCAAGCCAAAACGTTCGTCTGGGCAAGACGGTATACCAGCGTTTCTGTTCCGAGACTGTGGGAGGGTACTGGCGGAACAATTACTTCACATTTTTAATACATGTTTAGAACAAGCGGCGTTCCCTCCTAGGTGGAAGGTCAAGCGCGTTATTCCGGTCCCTAAGGGAAAATCTGGTCCGGATATCAGTAACTACAGACCGGTAGCTGTACTATCAACGCCTGCTAAAGTACTGGAGTCAGCTATTCAGCGCTCCGTGCAAGGACAAGTGCGCACGCGTCTATCAGATGCGCAACATGGGTTCCGTCCGGGATGCAGCACTGCCACTAACCTGCTCAACTTTATGGTACAGGTGGTACCGTCAGTAGACTCTGGATAACAGGTAGATGCTGCGTACTTCGATTTTAAAAAGGCTTTCGATACGGTTGATAATGACGTCTTATTAAGGAAGTTTGCGAAAATTGGATGTACACTGCCTCTGCTGCAATTCTTCGCTAGTCGGGCTTCTCGAGTTTATTATAATGGTAAATGACTTACCGAAGGTCGTCAGACATGGGGCTTGTTCATTGTTTGCAGATGACCTGAAATTGCTTGCGGATTGTGAACGCCTGCAGGACGACATCAACTGAGTGGTTGAGTGGAGCATCGCCAACAAAATACATTTTAATGTAGCCAAATGCTCGGTGATGTCTTTCACTCGCGTCTGGACTCCTTTGTATTATCAATACAAGGTAGAGGATGCGCCGATGCAACGAGTGTCACAGGTACGAGACTTAGGGGTAATCTTCACTCAGGAACTAACCTTCCGTGAGCATATCAATAAGATATGTAAGAAGGCATACCGAAACCTAGGTTTCGTACTCAGGCAGGCTCAAGGGTTTGCATACATCACGACACTCAAGGTGTTGTACGACGCGCTAGTCAGGAGTCACCTTGAACATAGTGCAGTGATATGGGCTCTTCATGAGGCGAAATATAGTGTCCTATTGGAACGTGTCCAAAATAAGTTCACCAGACACTTGTATTTCAAGCTTTATGGGGTTTATCCATTTTACCCATTGATGTACCTACACTATTTGTACTGGGTATGGTAGGGTACAACGCGTTAAAGGTGCGACGGGACTTTGCACTCGCAGCGTATGTAGTGAAGCTACTACGTGGCGAGGCGCATAACCCGGGAATGCTGCGGCACCTGGAACTTGGCGTTGGCGTGCCTGACAGGTACGTGTGGAGGTGGCGTTGGCCGCCCCTGCTAGCTGTGCCTGCAGCCAGAACAAACTTACTGGCGAGGATTCCTCTCACTAGAGCCATTCGTGTGGTGAACGAAGTTCACGAGAGGGTTGATTTATTGTGGTGCAACTTGGATGAATTCGCAAAAGCTGCATTGTATATAATATGTTATTTCGACGTAGGTTAAGATTTAGAATAAAGTATGTAATTTTATAGGATGTAGATTAAGGATTTAGCATGTAAGGCCACTCTATCGCATTGGATCGCAGATTTGTAATGGTAGTTGTAGGTAAGATTTACGTAAATAAATAAATAAATTTTAGGTTTATTTATCATGGACACTAATCTTTTTCCGCTGGATTCTATACGTATAGTTATCACAAAACAAAGCTTCTTACTAAACTATTAACGTATTTATGTATTATCTCTACGCGGAACACGTGGAGCACGCGCGTACGCAATGTGACAACTGCGATCGATCGCTCTAGTTCTTACTGGTAAAAAAGCATAAATGACAATTATTTTGTTTTTTCTGTAGAGACATTGGCAAACCAAGTAGAAGTATTTTAACTAGTAAAATGGAATAAATAACTTTAATATGGTTTTGTTGTTCAAACTATAAGGTTTATATAATAATAAATGCGTTTACGACCTTTTCTCAGAATAATTCTTACCATTTTACCATATAAATTATAAAATGTAAAAACCTTTAAACGTATTTATTGTTGTTTAACTGTATAAACTGAAACGGATTTAAGGCATAAGATTATTTATAATGTTATACTGCTATATTTTTTTCAAAATGTGAGAAGATATCACTTTTACAAATTCATTATCTCTGCAGCCATTGGACATTGCACTTATTCAGTTTTACCAGTAGATAGCGCGTAAAAAAATACATTTAACTGCATTTTTAACTCGATTTAGTAAAAAAATGCATTTATCTTGTTTTACCAGTAAGCAGACGATTTGTAAGTTATTACATCTATTAAATACTCTACTAACAGCTATTACATCTATTAAAAATATTATATTATAATCATATGTTATAAAATAAATATAATATATATTATAAATTTTACAAATTTATTAATATTTATTTCAATGTAATAGCTGTTAAGTGTGCCTAATTAAATCAGTAAATAGGGGAAGACCAAAGAAACCCCGGATAGTCTGTTTGAAAAATGATATGGCTAAAAACTCGGTGACTACTGCTATGACGAGTACCTAATAGAGAAGCATGGAAGACGAAGACATATTATGTTACCCCAATTAAATTGGGGAGGAGAGCACGAATAGATTCATCTGTCTGTACCTTGTGTGAGGAGCTTGTGGTTAAATAATAACAGCCGCTCGGGTCGATCATTAGGTTAAGCGGTGCTTGCCTAGGTTGGTCTGTGGATGAGTGACCACCCATTTCACACCGAGTTTCCTCCGTGCCTCGGAAAGCACGTTAATCCGTTGGTCCCGGGTGTCATTTGTAGATCTTTGACAGTCGTTAGGTAGTCAGTGGCCCAAAAAATATGACAACCAGTCTTACCAAGGGGTATCGTATTACCCAGGAGTAACTGGGTTGTGGAGGTCAGGTAGGCAGTCGCTCCATGTAAAATACTCGTATTCAGCTGCATCTGGTTAGACTATTCAGCTGCATCTGGTTAGACTAGAAGCCGACCCCAACGTAGTTGGGAAAAGGCTAGGCAGATGATGACCTTCTGTCTGTCTTCACATGTAACATGACACATAAGTTCACATCAAGGTAGGTGGGAATCAGTGTTTTCAGGCCTTTCATTTCTTCCACCCTAATATTATCATAAACATACAATTTACATAAATCTACTTATCTCTCACGAATTCTGAGGTAAAGGGAAAACATAGAATTTCTGGAATCATCTGCCTATCAGCATACGTGCGTCGTTAAAATCGATTGAAGAAAGGGTTGTCCTCTTTGTGAAATACTAATATTCGTATTAGAATTCTTGAAAATCAACGAATGTACTGTGATTATACAGGGTGTAAATAGACCCTTCACGAAGCCGTCAACCAAGCATTCTGTACATCAAACAAGTAACTTTACGTAAAAAATATTGCTGGGAAACGACTTTTTTTTTTGGGGTGAAAAATCACGTTTTACGGTAGGACTCAATGTAACGCACTCAAAACATTGTGCTGATGGATGGATTGAATAGTACGGGGGTTGTGGAGGTGTTCAAAGTGAAAATCTTACATTAAAAACATGTATTTAAAAAAAAAACTTTTGAAAAAGTTGGAACTTCGACCCCCAATATCTCCGTAACTATAAGGTTCCCAGGTATGGTCTAGAACACAAAAAATGATCCCAATGATCGGGAGAACAAGTGCCTTTCGGCTTCGTTAAGGGTCTTTTTACACCCTTTATAATAATATGTAATGCGATGCTCTCGAAATATGGCTGAAAATATATCCAGTCACTAGATAATGATCTTCCTCTTTGTGTAGTCGGGAACTTGACTGTTGAGCAGATTGACACAGTATTACGTTAATTTGTCGCGCTATAATCTTTTCGCACACTTTACCTGATTAAGTAACTGACAAAACTGATTATGTGACCTACAGTTGTGTTTGAACCGACGGATTTAAGTTAATGATCTATCGATATTTTTTTGTAAGAATAAAATTTTCAATAATAAGTGCAAAAATACAAAAAATTACCACTAGATGGATAAAGCCGGAATTAAAAACAATGCTCCAATTAATTAGGTAATGTAGTTTATAATCAAAATTGAACACAATAAAGAACATGCAAAAGTTAAACAAAAATGCAGTGTAGGAAATTCAGATTCAAATTCCAGGAATAATTATGCAAAAAACCTTTTTGTTATTAACATTTTTGAGGCGAGTGACAAAAATGTTCGTATTAAAATTCTTTCTTTAATGTCCTCATAACATAAGTAAAGAGCAGGTATTACACCAGAACTCCCTATAGCCCCCAATTCCCTATGGCTGACGAGTGATGAACCAAGTTGAGAGCGGTAGCGTTAGCGGGGGCGATATTTTAATAATGCTTTTTTATTATTTTCAATAGCCTTGAATGACTCACTGCTGGGCAAAGGCCTCCCGCATATCCTTCCAGGTACTCTTCTCCTGTGCCTCCTCTAACCAGCCTTCGTGATTTAATAATGTTAAGGAGTTTATTTTATTGTTATTTATTACTAGCTATTGCCCGCGACCTTTGTCCGCGTGAAATTATTATAAGCATACTATTTTCCCCGTTTCTGCAACTTTTTTCATTGATGCTCCGCTCCTATTGGTCGTAGCGTGATGTTATATAGCCTATGGCCTTCCTCGATAAATGGGCTATCCAACATTAAAAGAATTTTTAAATTCTAACCAGAAGTTCCTGAGATTAGCGCGTTCAACCAAACAAAGTCTTCAGCTTTATCTTAATATATATAAATCTCGTGTCACAATGTTTGTCCTCAATGGACTCCTAAACCGCTTAACCGATTATAATAAAATTCGCACACCATGTGCAGTTCGATCCAACTTGAGAGATAGGATAGTTTAAATCTAGGTAGGTAGGGTAGGTAGGCAGGGTAGGTAGGTAGGGTAGGTAGGTAGGGTAGGTAGGTAGGGTAGGTAGGTAGGTAGGGTAGGTAGGGTAGGTAGGTAGGTAGGGTAGGTAGGTAGGTAGGGTAGGTAGGTAGGGTAGGTAGGTAGGGTAGGTAGGTAGGATAGGTAGGTAGGGTAGGGTAGGTAGGTAGGTAGGGTAGGTAGGGTAGGTAGGTAGGTAGGGTAGGTAGGTAGGTAGGGTAGGTAGGTAGGGTAGGTAGGTAGGTAGGGTAGGTAGGGTAGGTAGGTAGGTAGGGTAGGTAGGTAGGTAGGGTAGGTAGGTAGGGTAGGTAGGTAGGATAGGTAGGTAGGGTAGGTAGGTAGGGTAGGTAGGTAGGATAGGTAGGTAGGGTAGGGTAGGTAGGTAGGATAGATAGGTAGGGTAGGGTAGGGTAGGTAGATAGGATAGATAGGTAGAGTCGGTAAAAAGGGTACGGTAGGGTAGGAAAAGGTGCATTGCAACGCATGCCGGGACAGCTAGTAATATTATAAGTATAGATATAGATTTACAGTTATACCAGTAATATTAATTTGTGTTTTTTATAATGAAATATTACTGTGAAATATTACTAAATACAAAGATCTATGGTATCTAAAAATCGATCAATTTATAAAAATGGTGTGCACTCGAACTCATCTAGCAGAGATAGGTGATACGCTGAAAAAGAATATTATTGATAGAGCAAACAGTGGTTTTCCCTTCTAGTTACTTTACCACAACTAAACAGTTATACCAGTAATATTAATTTGTGTTTTTTATAATGAAATATTACTGTGAAATATTACTAAATACAAAGATCTATGGTATCTAAAAATCGATCAATTTATAAAAATGGTGTGCACTCGAACTCATCTAGCAGAGATAGGTGATACGCTGAAAAAGAATATTATTGATAGAGCAAACAGTGGTTTTCCCTTCTAGTTACTTTACCACAACTAAACCAAGAAAATTGTAATTTTCCTTTTAAACGGTGCGGTCAAACCGACAATGACATAAACATGCTTGCACAATTTTAAAATCGCTATCTCTCATACCTTACCCCTTACCGTAATAAGGGTGCAACACAATAGCATGGGGTGGCATAATTTCACGGGCCGCTGACACCGTCGCACGCTCAATAATACGTACTATGTTTACACAACGGCTTTGCTCGGCTAACATAGTTGTTATTGGATGTTGTTCAAACCGATTTTAGGAATAGTGGTGAAAATAAAATCTGTGTATTTTCGGATTTTAAAAATTGAATTTATGTCTTTTTCCGAAAATGTGGATAGGTACTAAAGCTTGAAAAATAAATAGTAATGTCGTTTTGGGGTTTCGTACGTAAAAGGGGAAACTATTACTTATAACATTAAAGGACTTCGACGTCCTCTCCTTCTAAATTTCTCTATTTTCTCTATCTTCTCTAAACTTCTCTATCTTCTATAAACTTCTCTAAACTTCTTCTTGACGTCCTCTCCTTCTAAACTTCTCCATTACTGGTCATCTCACCAGACTGTATCAGTTTAAAATAATTATTTGAGTATAGAATTGGATGCTCGCGAATCCTCGAGCACGCGCGAGGAGACGTTTATGCCAGAATCGCGGAATTTTGAACTTAAAGGCACTTTTTTTTTAATGGTATCAATAAAATGCGGAAGAATTTTTCCGTTTGAAGGAAACTAACCATGAGGCGTCTTTGCATCTGTCTGTCATAGAGCTGTATCAATAACGGTTTTTATTTATACGGTTATAGGTTGTATAAGTAGTTGGAGTTTTAAGAACTTATTCAAAGTTTTCTGAAACTGTGGTCAAACGATTTTTCCTCTATTACGGTTAATCCATACTAATATTATAAATGCGAAAGCTGTTTGTTTGTTTGTTTGCTACCTTTTCACGACTTAACAGCTGATTGGATGGTAATGAAATTTGGTGAGCAGAAAGATTATGTCCTGCGGAAGGACACAGGCTTTTTTTTTTCCTCACTCATACTCATCAAAATTACCACGCGAACGAAGTCGCGGGAAACAGCTAGTAGTCGTATGAAGTCTAAATTTCGGATGTACAAGTTACAAAAAGGAGATAAAATGTCCAGATTAACATATTATGTCACGAAGATGGGTAGCTTCACCCTTCCGTCTGCTAATTACAAACCAACAGCGGTCACCAATCTGTCCTACCCCTGTGTAATTGCGGCAATTTTCTCTTTGACCGTTCTTTGTAAAGGTCATTGGATCTTTGTGGGCCATTTTAGAAGGTCATTTATGTACAGTCCAGAATAAAACATGAATACATTATATAAGTGACAAAATCAAATTAGAAAGTACTAAGGCATCTTCAAGCCATAATTGAATTTCATGCCATTTATCTTTAATTCTACTTCATTCTTAATAATATTATGTTTGTTAATCTTACACGCAAAAACTACTTAACGGATTTGGATGAAATTTGCACACAGATAGTTCATACCTTGATTAACACATAGGAAACTTTTTATCCCGGTAGTATGATCCCGTGGGACAATTATCGAACTTCACGCGGGCGAAGCCGCGGGCATAACCTAGCCATTCTAAAAATATGACGCCCTAAAATGAATTATGCATTTCATCAATGTAAACGTAATTTTAACGCTTATTCTCGCCGTTACGAAGAAACCGAACGTGACGACACAAAATATAATAGCCCCCAGCACTTAGGGGAAGGTCCACCCCAAGGCATAAAAATCAAATTAATATTATACTAGAACATTATATCACCCCCTTATCTCACTTGTGCACGAAAGACGTTATTTTATACTAACCATCGTCGTGACTTTGCTCTTACAACAACCTATTCGGATTGTCGCAGTAAGTGTTTACTTTTCTCTCATTTGTATCGGCGTGTTTCTTTTTTTGTATAGCAAGTCATCTTGCACACTTTTGTATTTTCCATAGTTGACCGCATAAAATAATGAAGAATAAAATTTTCATAGTGGCACTTTCCTGTTTTTTCGTATCAGTACCGGTGATAATACATCTTGTGTAAATAACCTAGGGAGGATTGAGGATTTTGTAGTATAATATACTCATTCCTGGGATTGGGCGGGCCACGTTTGTAGAATGCATCAGGACCGATGGGCCAGAGTTGTCACGCAGTGGGTGCCAGAAGACAGGCGTCTTCGCCGAGGGAGGCCTAGAAAACTCTGGCGTGACGACTTAGAAGGGTTCGTGTCAGATTGGCCGGAGAAAACCGCACAGAGAGAAGAATGGAAGGCTATGGGAGAGGTCTTTGCCCAGCAGTGGGACAATACAAACAAACAAAAAATATAATTAAAAATCCAACATTACCTCTTACATCCTCATCTCTTCAAAAGTAGGGTCAGCAGTAAATACGAAAAATGTAGTCGATACAAAGGCCTTTGTAGCAGGGGGAGATAAAAGATTGTCCGTCAAAGTTATCAGAGCAAGGGGACACGAGGTAATCCCAACAATACTTGTGACGTGATTGTGACGTGATTGATGTGATTACATTTATAATCCATTTTATTATGACATTGTGACTGATTTTTTTTTTGGTGACTGTAGTTTTTTGAAAGTCGAATTTAAGAAATGAGAAACGGGTTTGTGTCTTTTAAGGACTGTTGTAATATAAGTACACAGGACCTTTTGTGAGTTTTTTTTGGGTGTAGTACTTTGTAGAGCCTTTTCAAAACTATTAATTTTGTCAAGAGCAGTACGAACTGCTCTAATGCTTCGTAACATCAAAGAATATCAAAGCAGAAACAATCTTTAGAATAGTTTTGTACATTTTTTTGAATAAAAATTTTTTAAATAAAAAGTTCACAATAGACAGAAACATGGTTAATATTTTGTGGTCTAGTCTTACACAAACAATATTTAACCTGTTGTTGTGTGATTGTTTCTCACTAATTAATATGTGCTTTGTAAATTGTTTTGCGAACATTCGTTGAGCGAACGTTTGTAAAACAACGAACATCCGTTCACGAGCACTGCAATTAAAACTGTTGTTGTTTGGTTTCACGAACACGTGTTAGATACTTACCAAAACCTCGTGCAACAATTGTTCGCAGAACAAATTCACGAAGCGAAAGCTCGCAGCGAAAGCTATCCAAAATGCTCATTGCCATTACGCCATTCGTCAGTAGGTACATTTTATTGGATTGAAGACCGTAGTAAGGAACAATAAGGCTATATTTAGTTGTTTGTTATCATAAACGAAATTACTGTTATCGTTTATCCAACAGCAAATTAACTTAAGCGCTCAAAGACTTAACTTAATTTAGTCATTGGAATAATTATTAAAGTTCATTTTGACTTTGAAGTGGGCGTGTAGCGTGAACATAAATAGTATTTCAAACGTAAATTTTCTATTTTTGGCTTCATACAATAGTCGTAGGTCGCAGCTGCAAATTATTTTCGTCGTAATTATTATGAATTTTCAGGATGGAGGATGGATTGAATTTTTAGATGTGGGTGTTTACAGACTGATAAAACTGTGAAGCTATATATAGAATTAATTGCGTATGCCTATAATGAAGGTATTTTGTTTTTGAATATAACAGTGATTTTAATTTATTTGTACTTCATATCAGTACAGTAGAGGCAGACAGATTCAATGCCACTAGTTTTTACCAAATTGGGTTAAATTGGACAATATTGCGAAAAGATATAAATTAAAAAAAAAACATCCTTCTGGTAGTGTATTTTTTTAATTCGGGAATATACTTGAATTTAAGCATGTATGCATTTAGCCTATGTTATAATGGTTATTGTGATGTATGTGACCAGTTAAGGAGCTTGTGGTTAAATAATACCCACTCGAGTCGATCTTTAGGTTAAGCGGTGTTTTTTTAGGTTGGTCCGTGGATGGGCAAACACCCATAAAATACCGAGTTTTCTCTGTGCTTCGGAAAGCACGTTAGGCCGTTGGACTGGCTGTCATTTGTAGATCTTTGACGGTCGTTACAGGTAGTGGCCCGAAAGTCTGACAACCAGTCTTACCAAAGGGTATCGTCGGTATAACCAGTACTATCTGGGTCGCTCTTAATGTGCACATCTTTCTACATCGTTCTCACATATATGTATTATCTCAACATGAATGATGTAACCAAGATCTTGTAAAAATATTTTGATTGAAAAGAGTGTCCATGGAGTTTCTTGCCCATTCTTCTCCATAGAGATCTACGCTTTGGAATGGGCAACTACAGTACTTTCACAAGTTATTATGCCTTGTGTCTGGGACTGTAGCTTCGCCTTCTTTGTTTTTCTGACATTCAAAAGTGCCTGTTATGGTCTAATTGAAATAAATGCTTTGAGTTTGAGTTTGAGTTTGAGTTGTGGAGGTCAGATAGGCAGTCGCTTCTTGTAAAATTCTGATATTCAGCCGTAAGCGGTTAAACTGGAAGCCGATCCCAACATAGTTGGGAAAAGGCTAGGCTAGATGATGATGTATGTGAGAAGCTAGAAAGAAAACCTAACCATGCATACATAGATGAAAGAATCAGACCCGATAATATCAGCTGCACAATCCAATCCATATTCCTTAGACAAAACAGTCAGTACACAACGCCAATCATCAATCAACGTACGAAATTCCTCATTATAATATGCATTTAATATGGCGAGTGCAAGAACTCGTCAGTACCGTTCGGGACACGAATGACAAATGACAACGATCGTTTATCTTCCTATCTGTCAGCTGAGCCAATCAACGCACGTGTAGAACCCGCTTTAATTTCCAATCGACACCAACACAATCGAATCCCAACCTTATAGCTTCCAAAATAGGGTTTAACGGGACCGCATTTTACATTTTTGTCGATTCATTCTCACTACCAAATGCATCAGAGCTGCATATTCAAATGTTTAGTGAAGAACTGAGGGGTCATTCTAAAATGGTTCTAGCATGTAAGGTCGGTTGTCATGCCGACGGATTGACGGTCAAGCAATCGCTAATCGCCAGCAATCAATCAAGCATTTGAAATGGGACAGTGCAAGTAGTTGTAAGAATAGCTTTGAAATATTCCAAATGTATTGAATGGGATATTAGGGATGGGTTAAGCGTTGAATCGTGATGGTTATCTGATGTTGCCATTAGGTGGAATACTAAAGCGTGTTTGTGTATTTATATTTAACGTTTAACGGAAAGGATATTTATATGCAA
This sequence comes from Noctua pronuba, assembly GCA_905220335.1. Lineage (NCBI taxonomy): Eukaryota > Metazoa > Arthropoda > Insecta > Lepidoptera > Noctuidae > Noctua > Noctua pronuba. The sequence goes on along the minus strand of LR999904.1, from coordinate 16,105,903 downwards.
TCGCGGTGAAGTGTACCTAGTATTAGAAAGGTTTATGGGCAAATTGGCTTAAATTTAAAAAAAAACAAAAAAAAACTTATCATTGTTACATAAAAACCAAACAACACCGTTTAGTGACTAGGATTAAGATGTACAACATAGACAATTTAGAGACGAACGTTCTAGACTAGGCAAGAAGCCTGTGTCTTAGAAGCCATTTGTTCTCCGAAGTGCGGTGACATACATCTAAGTATAAAGGGTGTAAAAAGACCCGAAAGACACTTCTTTTCCCCGTCATTGCTACCGTACCTGGGAACCTTCTAGTTACGGAGATATTGGAGGTCAAAGTTAAAAAAAATTCAAAAGTTTTTTTTTTTAATCCACTTTTTAAGTTTTTAACTTTACTTTAATTAACTCCATGACCCGTTTACTATTCAAAGCCATAGCACTAAGTTTTGAGTGCGTAACATTGAGTTTTTACCGTAAAACGTGATTTTTCACCCCAAAAAAAAAGTCGTTTCACAGCAATAATTTTTGCGTAGATTTACTTAGTTTGATATACAGAATGCTTGGTTGACGGCTTCGTGAAGGGTCCGTTTACACTCTATATAATAATCGTAACAAGTATTTTTTATTTTCTTTAAACAAACTTTTAAGAGAACATTTTTTGCTAATCGTTTCTATTTTCTAGTATAGTCAATTAAGAACTTATTCTAATTAGACTTTCTGTTTCGTCTTATGTCAACTCCTGCAACCACTTGCTTTATATCTAAATTGACCAACATCATCGTCAGCGTCTTGCCATGTCCTAATGCATTTAAGGATGTCATCATGAAAAAAAATATTCAAATAAGAACTTTCTCAAATTCATTATTAAAGAAATCAAAATAGCGGCAGTAATATCAATAATATTAATTAAAGCTTGTCGAATTTTCAAATTTGATAATTTATTAATTGGTAATTATTATAAGGTTTCTCGTATTTTGGACTATTTGTATGTATTATAATATATATTAGTTTATTTGTATATATGTGTATTAGTATGTACCTATTTATGTATATCAATGTATGTTAACAAAATGGTATTTTTCATATTTTTTGTTTTGTACTCTATCACAATGCTGTCCTATTTGACCCAAAGGTTGACTGGTAAAGAATGCCTTGTGGCATTAAGTCTATGTACCACACTTGTACATGAAGTTTAAATAAATAAATTAAATCATTATTCTCTTCAAAGTCTCTAGCAGAGCCTCTATGCACCTTTAAAAAAAAACATCCATTTATTCAAATAATCCATTTATAGATTGCCTGATGTCCGTGTTCATCCGACCTGGAGACTAAGATCTATTTGCAGCAGTCACATGCGGTAGGAGTAATCGATCAAGGGAACAGCAGTACACTGACCTGCGAGAGTTTCATGACCTATAATCGAAAAACTGTTTTTGTGTAACAAATATGAAAGTTAACTAATGCACAGTTTCTGAGGTTCTAAAGTTAAATATAAATAAAATTTAATATTAATGGAAAAACTTAGTAACACTTTCGATGACCCAAAATTCTATAAACTTTATTCTTTTTGTACAAAAACCTCCACAAATTCTGAAAGGTCAGTTATCTTTATTAATCCTTTCATTTTAAAGATTCTATGATAGCATTTTTCTTGCTTATTAAACTTTTAAGTATCCAAAAATACAACAGAATTTAAAAATAAATTGAGCATAAATTAACCCTTATCGCTTCTATTACTTCGACGAAAACAATATTTTCAAATTACAGCAGTACTTAAGCTGAAAACAATTATTATAAGTAATGAAATTATGGCTGGAAAAATTCTTGAAACCAAATATAAGATGGCATCCATTAAGTGCTTATATTTTTTATTCAACCTTAAAAAATATAATTTGAGTGGTTCGCTCTCTCGCGTTTTAGTAAAAGTAATCAAGAAAAGGGACAATGATTAAATAAGCTTTCGCAGTATATTTTTCATTAGTGTATAAAAATAATAATTAACTTTTTTATTATGGGTCGAGCAATGCCAACTGTTTTCATTTTAGTTGTCTGGGAGACAGCCTGACGGACATTCGGTTTTCATTAACAATAGGCGGCATCTAAATGAATGGCTAAATCATTTAGGTATAACAGCTTAATTTAGCTTTGCTTAAAAATATAAATTTACTTTTGCTTATAGAAATACTAGCTTTTGCCCGCGGCTTCGCTCGCGTTAATTTAGAATTTGACAATCAATTCAGGTTGTACTCTGCTTGTAAGTCACTCATGATTCGAAAGACACGTGGCGCCATCTATGAGCATAATAACGTTATTGTTGTTTTTATCGGGAACAGTACTTGTTTTCGGGATTTAAGTTACCCTATGTCCGTTCTGTACACTTGACAACGCATATGAAAATTTCAGGATGATCGGTTCAGTGGCTTAGGCGTGAAAAGGTAACAAACAAACAAACAAACTTACTTTCGCATTTATAATATTAGTAAGTAAGCATATTAGAAATTTCTTATGAAATAAGCAGTACCTTTGTGCTCTTCTATCTTAATGTAATGTATTAGTTTGTGTACATAAATAAATATAATAAAGCTTCTTATAAAGGCTGGACTATACTACATATATTCTAAGACAACCTAACAAACGCGTATTCAGAATTCCTATACAAAGACGTACAAAGGAACAGTACGTCGAGTACAATATACTCGAGCAGTAATAAATTCTTAACGCGTATATTTCCTAAGAACTTGTACTCATCGCGAGTGATAACCGACTGTCATACCGCAAAGACCCAGTGACCCTAGCACGAACGCGCGGTGTAAACGTAAATTAAATTCATCGATTTTTTAATTAAAATACAAATCATCATGAGCTGGCTTGCCTTTTTCCGACGGGTAGCGTGTCGATGGCAATTCAAATTGGCGCAATTCCTGTAATATACTAACAACAGGACACGTAGGACACGATATTAAGTGCCCTGTCGTTTGTGGAACAGCACCACATTTACTCTCCAATGCAGAGTCGTCAATGAATCTACACCTCATCATCTACCTAGCCTTTCCCCAACTATGTTGGGGTCGGCTTCCAGTCTAACCGGATGCAGCTGAATACCAGTATTTTACATTGAGCGACTGCCTATCTGACCTCCACAACCCAGTTAGTACTGGGTAAAACGATACTCTTTGGTAAGACTGGTTGTCAGACTTTTTGAGCCACTGACTACCTAACGACTGTCAAAGATCTACTATTAACACCCGGGACCTACGGCTTAACGTGCGTTCCGAGGCACGGAGGAAACTCGGTATGTAATGGGTGGTCACCCATCCACAGACCAACCTAGGCAAGCATGGCTTAACCTAAAGATCGACCCGAGCGGCGATTATTAAGCCACGAGCTCCTCCAATGAATCTACAACTAAGCAGGTTAATTTTATTTGTGTTACAAGTATTTTCTGTATTAAAATCACTCGTATTGACGTTACGTTTACACCGCGCACTTGTGCAATGCCTCTGGCCGCAAAGAATCGTCCCGACCTGGAAACATCAACTACGAAGTTTCTTTTACAGTAGCGTGAAACTAGTTCAAACATATTTCTTTGAAAGTGTTCGAACGAAAGGAAAAATGTAAAAGTGTATTTTTGCATTTTATTTTACAACTTCGCGACTTGGTGCAAATCAATTAAGGTTGAGGTGCAATGAAAGTGGAATTGAATTTTTTTATTACGATGACAGTGTTTTTTCTCAATTAGGTTTTTTATTATAAAGGGTGTAAATAGACCCTTAACGAAGCCGAAGGGCACTTGGTCTCCCCGCTATTGCGATATTTTTTTGGTTCTAGACCATACCTGGAAAACTTCTAGTTACGGAGTTATTGCGGGTCAAAGTTCCAACTTTTTCAAAAGTTTTTTTTTAAATATAATTTTTTAAGGTTATAACTTTATTTTAAATACCTCCATGACCCGTTTACTATTCAATGCATCCACAAGCACAATGTTTGGAATGCGTTACATTGAGTTTTACCGTAAAAGGTTATTTTTCACCCCAAAAAAAAAGTAGTTTCCCAGCAATATTTTTCTTGTAGGGTTACTTTCTTTGATGTGCAGAATGCTTGGTTAACGGCTTCGTGAAGGGTCTGTTTACACACTGTATTAAAGATTGTGTATTTCTAAGCTACTGATTGTATAAGCATAATCATCCTATAATGTTCCCAGTGCTGGGACACAGGCCTCCTCTCTATGAGAGGGAATGGGCTATAATCCACCACGCGGGCCCAGTGCAGGTTGGTAGATGTCACATGTCTTCAAATTTTTGGTTCTGGGATATGCATATATATGGGTCCTCAAGATGTTTTCCTTCACCGTTTTGAGAGCAGTGGTGATGAAATAAATTACACAAAGTAATGCTAATGCCTAGGTTCAAACCCACGACTTACTGCTTGTAGATCAGGGCTGCCACCACTGGGCCCCCTGCTCTCTCTACTACTACTACTAGCTACTGATTGACTGTCTGTTTATTAGGCAGACGGCTAAAATAATGATATAAGCCAAGGAATCGCTTTTTGAACTTTATTTTGAACTTTTATCAAAGTGTATTAAATGTGGTAAGCAAAATTCGCTCTTCAGAGCGTTTTTCCAAAGTTCTAGTTAAAATATTGGAGACCAGTTATTGCCCGCGGCTTCGCCTGCGCGGGTAACGGAAATTATCCCATAAGAAAGTGCTGCCGGGATAAAAAGTATCCTATTTGCACAAACACTGTTTTAAGCTTTCACGGTTTACAACTGAACGTATACTGTCACGTACGGGATATCTTCCGTGATTGTTCATTATTTTGAGCTCAAAATGACAGTCAAAGTGACAGTATAAGTTTATCCTATTTTCTATTTCCAAGATGGCGCGTTAATAAGCTTGTTGTACTTGAAAAAATTGACTGACTGCCTCGTTAGTTTGCCATGAGGTACTGGGTTCGATTCCCGGTGCGGGCAAACTGTTATTATGAATGTCTCAGTAGCAGTCACGGAGTTCAAATATAACCCCAATTGATGGCAATAGGCTCGTCCCCTATTACATGGGACAAGAAAATATAACAGTTGGTGTATTATTAGGTACACGTCTGCCATACCCTTTGGTGATTACAAGGGTGATGTTATGTAATGTTACTTGAAAAAACTTGAAGACAATAACCATTATGATGGACCCACAAAAAAATAAACATTCAGTTAACTGTTTCCACAATACTGAATTTCCTCGCTTTGCAAACTAGCGAATCTGCTCACATTCCGAGTCACTACTTTGTAATGGCTATCTCGAAACATTAAACTAACATCTTGAGACCTGTTTTTTAAAAGGTTTTATTTAACACGCAATATATGTAAATATGTTTGTTCGGGTGAAATCTTGCAACTCAATTTTATTTAATCCTTATCCTTATTAATATTATAAATGCGAAAGTAAGTTTGTTTGTTTGTTACATTTAAACGCCTAAACCACTGAACCGATCATCCTGAAATTTTGCATATACGTTGTCGGGTGTACAGAACCGGACATAGGGTACCTTTCATCCCGAAAAAAAGTACTGTTCCCGAGGAAAATAACAATAACGTTCTTATAATAATAGATGGCGCCACGTGTCTTTCGAATCATGATTGAATTATATTATTACAAGCAGAGTGCAACCCGAATTGATTGTCAAATTCTAAAACAACGCGAGCGAAGCCGCGGGCAAAAGCTAGTATGCTATTAACAGACCGTCTCATTACAAACGGGGAATTTTCAATAGTGTACACTGTTTATAGATAGGTACGTATTTTCTGCAATAAAGTTTGAAAAGTAGCATCTTTGGTGTGCTACGTGCAATTGTGTGGGAATAGATATGGTATTTTTGTGTGGTAAAGAATTTATGGTTCCTCTGTCTGTTAGCTAGCTCTGTCTGTTAGCTGTGGGCCAAAATAACCACTTTCTAGAGCCCTGACTCAGCCAGAAGGCGTCGCGGCAGACCTCGTAGAAGATGGCGGGACGAGCTGGACAGAACCAACGACCAGTGGCCCACATTAGCCCTGGATCGAAACAACTGGAAGTCATGGGGAGAGGCCTTTGCCCAGCAGTGGGATGACGCAGGCTAGCAGTATCAGTATCTGTCTGTTAACCTACTCAATGTTTCTTATATCATTAGGTCAGTGTTTTGAAATGTAAAAAAAATGATAAATTAACGATCTTAGAATAGAACATTCTAAAAGGTTATTGTTTTGATCTGAATAGGTATTAGATATTACGTTCAGATATAAAATAATCGTAAAGTATGCAACACTCAATGAAACGTCAAACATTATCAAGAATCGCTATTATATAAAACGTTAACATCCCGAAATACAGCCACAAACTTCACTTTAAAAATTTTAATTACGACATGCACACAATATGTTTTTAATGCAGCCAACCCCAAACTGCTCTTTGTAATGCTTTTTAACCCGCTTTGTGACTAAAATATATGTTAAAAACTCTCTCGAACACACATTATTTTCATTTTTTCGGGATATGACAAAGCGATGCAAATGTGTCTAATTTATGTTGCAAATTGACTAGCTCAAAGAGCGAGCGTGTTTTTCGTACAAAAAACTTACAAGGTTAGGAAAAATGATAATGTTTTTTCGTTTTCGAAGGACATGTGACACTTTTGTAAGAGGATTTCTCTTTTATAAAATGAAAGCATCAATCAATTTACTCCGCCTATTAGAATCTTCTGAAATTCTATATCAACTTGTACTGGTTGTTTTTCAATTAAATTCTCAGTACTGATACTGATACTATTAGCTGCGTCATCCCACTGCTGGGCAAAGGCGTTTCCCCTTGACTTCCAGTTGTTTCGATCCAAGGCTAATGTGGGCCAATGGTCGTTGGTTTTGTCCAGCTCGTCCCGCCATCTTCTACAAGGTCTGCCGCGACGCCTTCTGGCTGTGTCAGGGCTCTAGCGGGACTTCAGCTTAGCGGCTTTTTGAGCAACCAGAATTCTGAATTTGTGCCCAGTTGACAGAAAAATTCTGGTTTCCTATTATACACGGCACTTCTAACAAAAGGGCGAAACATGAGTATTACTAGTTTCCATTCACACTCACCTCTGCCTGCAACTTTAGTGTCTACAGGTGTCATGTATGCACATGCCGAGTTTTCTCCATGCCTCGGAAAGCACGTCAAGCCGTTGGTCCCGGCTGTCAATTGTAGATCTCTAATAGTCGGTACAGATAGACAGGGGCCCGCATCTTATCAAGGGGTATCGTATTACCCAGTACTAACTGGGTTGTGCAGGTCAGATAGGTAGACGCTCAATATAAAGTGCTGCATTCGGTTAGACTGGAAGCCGACCCCAACAAAATGTCAAGAATTGTGACTTCAAGCGTCTTCCGTCTCCGTCTACGTGCACCAATCAATTAGGTCCATCGCAGTCCACTACTAGAAATAAATAAAATAAACAAAATTCATTTATTTCAGGCAAGATGCGCCCATACGAAAGCAAATTTAAACAAATTACATAAATGAATTGAATTTCAGAAAAAATTGAAAAATTACAGAAAAAATACAATTGCATTTAAAATGATTAAAAATAAAATAAATAAAAATTAAAAATTCATGAAAATTGTTAGCATAAGAATAAAAGATATAAGCTTATTCCGAGCTGTGCCACTGCACCCCTGTCCTTCGCATTCCGCATTCATCTTTCTCAGCTACCTGATACTGGTTGTCAGTCCAGCTAGCTGGGGGACACTCCACGTTACGCTTGCCGATGCCCAATTCCAGAACTCGTTTGCTTCATCAGCCATCGGTTCTTTATACATATCTTGTTTTTTCCACTGAATAGGCTTGTGTTTGGCCGCAACTCGCCTGATGTGAAGCGATGAGGCGGCCTAGGGTGAAGCATGCTTGCCTACATGAAACCGATTCAGTCGAACTTTGAAGAGATCCAGATTATAATCATTACTATCTGTCAATATCTTCTTTCTCTCTCACACACTCTCGCTAAGCTCATGTAGGCTTACCCTTATGACAGTGTTGTACGGACTACCCTCTCCATTTTTCCTAGTACTTCACGAACAGCATCTTTATACCACATTAATGTAACGTCTGCTGTGGACCCATTATTCTGGGATCAAATAGGCCATTTTCCTCGGTGCCCAGAGACGTAAACAAAATTTTATTCTCACAATACTAAAAACTTTGCTACCCGGTATTACTTATTAAAACACGTTCGTTACCGTTTTGATGATTCCGTTTAGTGATATAAACGGGGAAACTGCGAATATTTCGGTTGTGGTTTGGGGTTGGGTTTGTCTTGAGTGAAATAAAAATAAATATAACATCACGCCTGTAATCTCCGATGGGTAAGGCAGAGGTGCACACAATAATACACCTACATTTTGCCAGTTAGATATTAGCACCATGTTATAGGACAAATATTTTAATTGGCGAAGTGCTATTGCCATAACAGTTTGCTCGACCTGGGAATTGAAACCAGAACCTCATGCTCATCAGTCGTGCTGACGACCACTGGAGCAGTGAGGCAGTAAACTGAAATAATGTGTAGGGTAATGAGCATGTAATGTTTCCACTGCTAAACCAAAACTTCGAAGACCTGTGGCATCTGCTAACCAGCACTGGGCCGGCATGATGGATTACTGACCCCTCTTCTAGGGAGCAGATTATGATTATGCTCTGAAGTGAGAACATTATGAGCTGATAATAAATTATGACATGCGTTGAAGGTTGATGCTGTTATAGATTTTGTTAGGATTCTGCGACTAAATCGTTCGTTATACTCTTTTGTGATCTAACACAGTCAAAACATAGTGCTGATGGATGCATTGTATAGTACTGGGGTCATGAAGGTATTTAAAGTAAAGTTATAACCTTAAAACGAGTATTAAAAAAAACTTGTGAAAAATTTGGAACTTTGAACACCAATATCTCCGTAACTAGAAGGTTCCCAGGTGTGGTCCAAAAGAAAAAAATGTTCGCAATGACGGAGAGATCACGTGCCTTTCGGCTTCGTTAAGGGTCTAGTTATACCCTTTATTATGTTTGACGTTTGTACATGTATAAAGATTGCTAAAAAATCTTCGGTTAAAAGATATATGAAGGTTGATCTCAGTCGGTATCATAGACTATTACTGATGGTTCCTTGAGGACAGACAACCTCTCATTCTAGACATAACCGAAAAATTGTAATGTCAAAAATCAAAAACAAAAGACACTTAAAAAAAATAAAAAAAAATACTCTTTGATGAAATCATTAAAATGTTCATAGCAGAGTTTGATGTACCATTCCAAGTTATTATACTTTTTACGAATATTAATGTGGAGTATGTGTGTATGTGTTTAGTGCGCGTAACTTGTTTATGTGAAGTCAAATAGTGTGATGAAATGCGATTTTTTAGACCTAGGCAGGCATAATCGTAAACGTTTTCATTATTTACAGGTTTTTGTAGTGCATTTAAAGGAGCTCGTGGCTAAATAATAACTAAATATTACTACCAATTAAATATTACTATTATTAAAACCAAATATTTTTAAAAGAGTAAACCACAGAGTTTTATACCGGTTCTTCTCTATAGGAAACGACCAACCCAAACGATGCACTCACCTTTTAACGTTTCATAGGTACTCGTATAGGTGTGTGTGAAATAAATATTTTGAATTTGAGTATCAACTACTACTGCTGAGCAACTGAGCAAGAGGTGAGTATGAGCATGAGGGTTCGTGGTTTGTTCAGGGATTTTTCAGCGCAACCCGCAGTCTATATTTGTGCCCGATTAATAGCAATAGGCACGTCCCCTAATCATAGGACTTAAACATAGTTAGCGAAATATGGGTGTACTCTAGGTACACCTCTTCCTCTTTGAGGTTCACAGGCCTGATGTTTTGTTAGTTTCTTTTATTATAAGTATTTGCGTCATCATTGTTTTCATAATTATTTGTTAGAGCATTATTCTGTGTAATGACAAGTCTGACTCAATTCTGCACAAATCTTACTATTTTATTCGTTTATTTTTAGCTTACTTACTATTCAATATCCTCTGCCCTTGTTCCATGTTCTTAGGGTCGGCGCAACACGTTTTTTTATCAATCATACCTGTCAATCGTTACACTATTATTTACTCTTTCTCCTTTTACATCATTCCTCACACAATCCATACTTTCTTTGTCCTCCCCCTCCCTCTCCCTCTCCATCCTTCTCTTAGAAGAGCATAAAATTAAAACCAATGATTTTAAAGTTTTTAGAGAATACAAAACCTCCAGTTTGCTTTATTCAGAACTCGAATATCAAGTTATTTCTTCGACTTATTTCTTCCACGAATCACTTACAAATAAGAACAGCTATTCCCAACTAGGGAGAAATGACGCTGCATGAAAATGACGCTTAAGTATCTGAAGACATTATCGTTATAGACCTCTCTACTTCCCCCTTTCATTTTGAGTTTGAAGTGCATTTATACCTTAATTGGCACTAAATAAAAATAAGCCTAGCATAAAATTATAGCTGTGGTAATAAAAATGCTTGTAAACTTAAAAACAATCTGTGTATAGATATTTGTGCTTGACTCACCGGCCTAGCCCTTTTTTCTATACCTAACCTACTAGTATTTTATGTGGAGCGACTGCTTTTCAGACCTCCACAAGCCCATAACTGGGTAATAGGATTACCCTTCTGAAGACTAGTTGACAGACTTTCTGACTTCTGCCTACAAATAACAGACGGGATCAAAACGGTCCAACGTTCTTCTGAGGCACAGAGCAATCTCGCTGCATAAAAAAATGGTCACCCATCCGCGGACCGAAGGTCTTACTAATCTTTCGAACATCACTAGCAAGTCTTATGAGACATTATTTTTCTGTTTTGTTGTGTCCCTGTTTGTTTTTGAATTTTACTTTTACTGATAATGTTAGTTTCAAATTCCATTACAGAACTTTATTTTAAATTGTTAATTTTAGTTAATAAGATAGTAAAGTGCTTATCTAATATGTTTATGGGGCATGCGGTGCTAACCTGTAAGAAATTGTTACACTAACCCGAAATAATGGTAGATAATAACTTAAAATATTTACAGTGTAAACAACTGTTGGTTGGCCAATAAAGGAAAATAAAAAAAAATGAGCCATGAGCCTAACCCCTATAACTAAATGTTAGATGTCAATTCATGACGTGTATGGTGTTTACCGCCACCAGCCTATACTTCCTTCTCATTCATCATAATGTCATCACTGTAACTGTAGTTTTCCTGACTTGAGTCATTTGATTCTAATAATATTTTTATGTTTTACCAGCCAGCCGTTGCTTATGCGTGACAAAGACGAAACGAAAGCAAAAAAAAAAGTTTCAACAACCTTTATCAGCCTATCTACTAGTAACCCATGCGCCGTTGTTATAGAAACATAAACACACATATTTTTATAGTCAAAAACACGTTAGATTGACTGTATCACACCCGGGATCGCTACACTACCTACTACTTCGGTACCCCGGGACCGAACGGTAAAGTCGTCCCGCGGGACACCGGACACGCATTGCGACAGAACCGTGTTCGAACTAGTACACTGAGAGCGATACATTTTATTGCTTTCTGCTGTAACTTTGATGGATTGAGTTTTTGTGTTGATGATAGTCGTATTTCTATCGGGGTTTCAGTCTCTAAGGGGTTAGAAACAAATGAACTGCCGTGTACTACTACTGTTAGCCTGTGTCATCCCACTGCTGGGCAAAGGCCTCTCTCCAACACTTCCAAATTCTTCGATCCAGAGCCAATGTGGAGCACTGGTCGTTAGTTTTGTCCAGCTCGTCCCGCCATCCCTTGCGAGTTCTACCGCGTCGCCTTCTGGCTGTGTCAAGGCTCCACGTCGTGGTTATTGTCGTGTGGAACTGCCATGTAATATTTGTAATTCAAATGAAAAATAGAAAGCAAAGGTTTTGTAGTTTTAATGCAGTGTTGAAACGATTATTCACGCCCAATAAATTGTAAAACAACCGCTAAGATAGTCGGCACAAGGAACTTTCTCAAAGTTTCACTACCGCAATATTTTCCAAGTATCCTTTCAACTTCAACTGTATTCATAGTCGCTCTGTCGCCAAGTCCGCACAGCGCCCGTTCACAGTATTCTTGAATATTTCAAAGCATTACACTTCCCACTCAAAGTGTTCTTATTATTTATTCAAAAAATTAAGCAACGCAGTCTCATGTTCATATTTGAGTATTTCGTTCATTTTTTTTTTGCTTTCGTTTCGTCTTTGTTAATCAAGAACGGTAGTGGAGGAGTCGCAATATGCGTGATATAAATAATTCAGGTATAATATATTTCTAGATGGAGAGACATCATTGAATTTGGCAAATGTACTCTGAATTTGGATTCTGTAGGCACTAGGGTAACTTTTTATTCGTTTATCATTCTCAAAGTAGCTGGGACGCGTTGAAGCAGCGGCTTTTTGATATTATTTGACTAGAGATTATTTTATTTCAAGCCTAGGCTATCCCGAAATTACATTCAATAATTAAGTTTAAAACTAATTCAGTTCCCGACAACATTAAGATAAATGTCTAGAATTATTATTAACTCAAATCAATCAATTTCATCTGTGTCGGAAATAATATCCTCGACACACTTTTTCCAATTAGCTGAAGACTTAATAACATTAACAGCGAAGACGCTCAAAATATTATCTCGAATTGGTAAACAAGAAACATTTTCAGCTCTGTCTTGTTAATATCAAAGTTTTCTTTAGCAAACATCCTGAAAGCCATTACCCGATTAGTAATATTTGATGGTACGTCACAACATTTCTATCTTTTATCAAGAAAGTTATAAAACAATTTGATATCTCCTTTCGTCGTCTTCAGTCCTGGTATTTTTTCTAGCAACAGTTCATCCGATTCATTGACACTGAGCTTGCTTGGAATTGAAAGATTTGGTTTTGCTTTTAACTATGGCTTTTTTGGTTTGTTTTTTTTTTTTTCTTTGATGGCCAAGATTTGGCCAAAGAAATTAGGGCCGTCCTAAAGCTCGTAGTGTTGACGATATAGTCAAAGCCGTGGGAAACACCTGGATAAGGGACGCACAGAACCGGGATGAGGCAGAAAAAAGGGGAGGCCTACCCATCGGTGGGTGATTCCGGGCTGATATGATGATGATGTGGATGGCTTTGTCTCCTGATCTTCTATTAGCCAATTCAGCTGCTGCTCAACTGAATTTAAATCCAAACTTTGTATTATTATTCTCTAGTTCGCCAATAAGTAATTTTCCCTACAATACTTTCATAAAATAAGTACCTAGGTGGCTAGTATAAGCAGGCAAATTGACAATTCTCTCATTCAAAACTTATCCTACCATAACATTTTTTTTTTTTTCTCTATGGGAAATCATCAAATGAACCTCCCTGCTCTGGGCGGAGTGGAAGGGAGTGTCAGACTTTTGCTGACTAAAACCCATCCATGTTCCTTCTTTGCCCTTTGTTCCAGGGCCGCGGTATCTCTTTCGAACAGTCCCGAAGCCCCGGCAGGCATCGGCCCTTGCGGGCCCCTTCCTTTTTGCTGACATCTCTTTGAGGCGCGCGTGGAACACGAACGCGCCGTCGACACGGCCTGTCGTCATAAGACGGACGGACGGTGAGCTAACCCATTACTCACCGTCCACAGGCCCGCATAATATAGTATTAACACTAGATGTATGTGATAATCCTTTGTACAGTTGGTTACAAGACTTGATTGAACCACTCAGTGGTACTATAATCTTTTCATAATACATTAATATTTCGACATTCATCTAATACTAAAATTTTATCTCAACAAAAGACTAAAAGTTGATTCAACCGATGTGAATGCTTTTAATTTCGGGGTCATAATAATCATCCTGTCTCCCATTGTTTTAATTTATATTCTTTTCGCGTTGTTTTTGATCAAGCCATCGCTAATTGAACTCCCGGAAAGAATCCGTTAATTATTGAAACGGCCATTTTTGTGTAACAACGCTTAATTACGCCGTGACAGTTTACAGGTCGAAATGAACGGTAACAAATGTTTCTTAATAATAAATTTTAATGTCTTTTAGTGTCTTTTCTGTTTACTTATTTTGTTTTTGAAAGTAAATATTATCACATTTTTGTTAGTAACTAGACATCCTGTAAAGTAAATATCTGAGTAAATATCTCATTATTTCTTTCGCATAGCTTCGGGCTAAATAGCAGATTCGTTTAATCAGTTATACAGTTTATACTTGTATTTTCTTCTCTCTGTAAGTCTAAGATAGACTTACTTCCTGGACTGAATACCTCGAAGTGCAGTTTCCACTAGTTTAATAATTATTAGTTCAATTTGACTTGCATCATCGTTTCTTTAGCCGCTTTATAAATTATGCTGCCATAACTGGTTGATCTAAAATTTCATTCTTTAAGTAGCGAGTTTCTTTCAAGAAACAAGTTATACAGACCAAACTTTTCAGTTTTTCATTGTAAAGTGTCTCATTATTTAACTTATACTTAAAAATGTATTGCCGTGATTAATATCATACTAAAAATATATCACTATAATACCAAAATATTTTGGTTATTTTTTCAGAAACTATGCTCTTATCAAAATCCGTATAGGTATTATGCACATTATCCTTCTCAGCATCTTCCTGGCCTTGTCCCATGTTATTTGGTTGGATGTTATTTGGGGTCGGTGCAACACATTTTTATCTTCCATTCTCGCCTATCAATCGTCACGCTATCATTTATCATTTTCCTTCATATCACACACACCTCACACAATCCATCCATCTTAATTATCCTTAATTGTGTAGATTTTAAGTTTAATACAGCCGCGAGAACATTACATAAACATAACCATGCCAAGCTACTTAAGTACCAAAGCTCAAACACCGCCAAGAATGAAGAACAAAATCCATAGACGAAATAAGGTTCTCTCTAAATTTTAGAGCATGCATTTTCCCGCAAAAGAATCTATTATAACAAATGGCCTCTTAGGGTTTGCCTCGAAATATTGTTACGTGTATACTTTGCCGTGTAATGGTGCTTTGTACCGCCAAACGACGGCTTTAGGCTTCAGACACACGATTGATTTTTAGTTAAAATGTATGGGAGATTGTTTGGTGCGGAATTTGTTTTGAACTTTTTTGTACGACATACTGTACATGTAAAGCCAGTCTTACCAAGGGGTATCGTATTACCCAGCACTAACTGGGTTGTGAAGGTCAGATAGGCAGTCGATCCATGTAAAATACTGGTATTCAGCTGCATCCAGTTAGATTGGAAGCCGACCCCGATATAATTGGGAAAAGGCTAGACAGATGATGTACGACATACTGTACATTGACGTTACGTACCTAATTATTAGTCAAAAGCACATAGGACTTTTTTTATTTTTTTCTCACTCATTTACATCAAAATTTCCACGTGAACGAAGTCGCGGGCAACAGCTAGTATTTTTGTATAAAACAAACTAGGGTTAGATAACTTATTATTAAAATTTAAAAAAAAAATAAAGAGTTTCATTAAGTAGATAATTACTTGCTTAAAATCATTGCATTGAAGAAAATTTTAAGTTTGAAAGACTTTTAATGAAAAGAATAAAACATAGTTAGCTCTAAATATTTGAGTAGGTAATTCTAAGAAAATGTTATTAAGAGAAACAAATGGGACTAACTAATAAACATGTAAGTGGTTTTTATCTCATTCTAACAAATATTTTCAAGGTTCTTTAAATTGTATTGCTTTGAGAATTAAAAAACCACCGCCTATTTGCACTATATCAAATCAAATCAAATCAAAATCAAAAAATATTTATTGACATAAAACATTGTACACGGTATGTGGGATTCTCTGACTCCTTTTTGAAACTCTGTTGCAGGAGCCAGTGGCCTGCTATGCTTCATTAGTTTAGACTCCTGCGAATGGACAAATGACATAATTATCATTACCTATTAAATTCACCAATGAATTGATTGTGAGGATGAGCGAAGCAAAAGGAGTATGTAAGGATCCTAGCAGGTGGCGTTTTGTAGTTTCTGCCTATCCCTATGAGAAAAAGGCGGAGTTTATGTTTGGTATGTGTACTTATTAACATATGATAACATCACACCTGTAATCTCGGGTTAGACAGAGGTGTACTTTAAATCACACTCACATTTTGCCAGTTTTGTTTAAGTACCATGTATAAAATGTACATACCCAATAGGCAACAAACCTATGTAAAATCAGCTAACAGAATACCTCACAAAAAAGAAAAAAATACGAACATCGGATAAGTGGTTATCGAGTTATAAACCAACAATCAGTACACATAAAGATGCTGCGATGATCCTCACAATTCTCACTATTTCTCACCGACCATTCCAATTACGCGTCACAATGCTAACCAACATCTCTCGCTCAGCTCAGCTTCACATATTCCTCGCTCACAATCTCCCTTCAAGCAATTCCTCATACATCCTCCCTTTTATCCTCGCTCATCTCAATTCCACTGTTATAAAACAGTCTGCCGTCTCTCAGACAACATCCTGTGAATTATTGGAAGCCGGTGAAACCCGCCCGCCAATATTCACTGGTACGCCCATTTCAATTTCCTGCCAGTTTTCATAAGCGTTACCGTGCAGGAACGTTATTTTTCAGTTAAAACTTAGTTTGCGAGGTGAAAGCCTTTTGGATACTGATTGGAATGAATTAATGTAGACGATTATTGGATATTTCCTTTTTTCTTTTGATTTTATGAATGTCTGTGGGGAAATTTTCTATTACGGATTTCGTTATTTATTTCCATCAAAATTCGAATATGAAATTGCTGATTGCCACGAGATTTAAGATACTTAGGCTATCAGATAATAACAGCCGCTCGGATCAATCTTTAGGATAAGCCGTGCTTGCCTAGGTTGGTCTGTGGATGGGTGACCCGTTACATACCGAGTTTCTTCCGTGCCTCAGAAAACACGTAAAGCCCGTTGGTCCTGGCTGTCATTTGTAGATCTTTGACAGTTGTTACAGGTAGTCACTGGCCCAAAAAGTCTGACAACCCGTCTTACCAAGAGATATTGTATCAGTACTAACTGGGTTTTGGAGGTCAGACAGGCAGTCGCTCCTTGTAAAATACTGGTATTCAGCTGCATCCGGTTAGACTGGAAGCCGACCCCAACGTAGTTGCGAAAGGCTAGGCAGATGATGAGGCTATCAGAAGAAGTCTCAGTGACGCCTAAAATCATTATGACATAATAGCGAAGTTTGACACATGACCCTTGTACCGACA
Source organism: Noctua pronuba (assembly GCA_905220335.1). Classification (NCBI taxonomy): domain Eukaryota; kingdom Metazoa; phylum Arthropoda; class Insecta; order Lepidoptera; family Noctuidae; genus Noctua; species Noctua pronuba. The sequence continues at coordinate 16,088,655 of LR999904.1, read as the reverse complement.
GCATTCAGTTGGTTATTGTTAGTAGATAACGATGTTATTCCGCCTCGTTTCTCTAGTGGTCGCAAGCGCGACTGCTGAGCATGAGGTCCTGGGTTCGATTCCCAGGTCAGGCAAAGTGTTATTGGATTTTTTCATCAGGAATTTATCAGTAACAGCCACGGAGTCTGGATTAGTGCCCGTATCATGGGAATATGCTCGCTGATTATTACATGGGACTTAAACATAATTGGCCAAATGTGGGTGTACTAATGGGTACAACTCTGCCTAACCCTTCGAGGATTACAGGCGTGATGTTATGTTATAACGATGTTGTTCAATTTGTCCCGTCTATCGCAGGTACGTAAGTTTGAAATTTTGGCAGCTTTGTGAGATTTGACACAAAATACTTTCACTGATTTCTTCAAGATCCTGTCTAACCAACATAAAACATTACTTACACTAGTTTTGCCTGGCTTTGACTACTAATAAATTTAAAGCATAAATAAAACAAGACCCTTAACGAAGCCGAAAGGCACTTGCTCTCCCCGTCATTGCGATTTTTTTTTTCTAGGCCATACCATGGAACCTTTTAGTTACGGAGATATTGGGGGCAAAGTTCCAAATTTTTTACTAGTTTTTTTTAAATACATGTTTTTAATGTTAGAACTTTACTTTAACCCTTAATCGGTCGCGTGGGGTGTCACCCCAGCGCATCCTTAACGGCTTAAAACTTTTTAAATTCTGAATATTGATCAAGTACCGAGCATAATCGAGATTTTGCATGTATTTTGTATTTAGTTTATATGATCGGGGCGTGACGCTCCGCACGTGACCGTTTACGTAACTTTTTAGAGGCGACCAATTAAGGGTTAAAATCTTCCACGACCTTTGTACTATTCGATCCCAATTCAATTCAGCAGATGCTGGATGGCCTAGTTGATTCTTCAAGGTTATGTTCAACGTGGTCCCACGTGTTCACGTCAACCCAGGATCTATTGTTGTCAATGGCAGTTCTCTCGAGGTTGTTCGAGAATATGTTTACCTCGGGCAAACTGTGCAGTTTGGTAAGAACAACGTTGAGAGGGAGGCTAACAGAAGAATCCAGCTGGGCTGGGCAGCGTTTGGGAAGCTTTGTCGGGTCTTCTCGTCGCGTATTCCACAGAGCCTAATAGTGCGTCCTGCCTGTTATGACTAACGGGGCTGAAACGTGAATGCTCACGGTACGGCTGGTCCATAAATTCAAGGTCACTCAGCGATCTATGGAACGGGCTGTGCTTGAAGTCTCTCTGAGGGATCGCATCCGAAAGGAGGATCCGATAGAGAACCAGAGTTGTCGACATAGCTCACAGAATAAGTGAGCTGAAGTGGCAATGGGCCGGTCATATTAGCCGTAGAACCGATGACCGTTTAGGCAGACGTGTTCTGGAGACGGCGAATCGGCAAATCAGCACAATGTTTTGTGCGTTACATTGAGTCCTACCGTAAAACGTGATTTTTCACCCCAAAAAAAGTCGTTTCCCAGCAATAATTTTTGCGTTAAGTTACTTTGTTTGATGTACATAATGCTTGATTGACGGCTTCGGGAAAGGTCCGTTTACACCCTTTATAAGCCGTGTTCACATAGTCATAAATGAATCTAGGTTGCGGCCGTCCACAAATCAAAAATTCAACGTATTGCTATTGTAGTTATCAATAGCTGGGAGCTTGCGTCACAAGTCTGAACAGATATATTTACTCACAACAGTTTCATAGTTGAGTTCTAATTTAAGGTGATAAAATCGATCTCGGTTGTTCAGTGTTAGTTATCGTATCTGTTTTATTTAAGGTCAATTTTACCAAAATTGGTTAGTAATTTAATAGACACACACAGGTAGCTTCCTCACCTTACATTTTTACAAATCTCAAGTGTGAGATGTACTCGCCGTTGGTGTTAATGACATGTCCTTCCCCCCTTCCCTTCCCCCTACCCGAAACTGTCAAATTTTCCCAATCGACCTTGAACTTAACCCTTTAGTGATAAAGTTGAAAATCTATAAAAGAAATGTTACAAATTGTAGTAGCTTGATTTGCTGGCGTCTGTAAATTAAGATATAATTTTTAATCTCTTTAATTATTCTTCCTAGCTGTTATTTACAAATTGCATTTGGGTTATTCTGCTTATTTTCGTGAAAAGGTAAGCTCTCATTTCCTCCCTAATTAGTTCGAGATGAAGAAGGAAGGTTTTCCTCAAAACCTTGAATATGAAATAGCAAACATTGTAATCCTGTTGGTACACCAATTCTATTTACACTGTATTACACTACGGCCCACCTAAGTACCTTAATAGCTCCAAAATTCTGAGTAGGTTGGCCTAAAGACCGGGAGTCGACCTTCCGCAAAAATCCTACTATTTTTCCCGTGAAAATTATTTCGAGGATTTTTTTCCGCTATGGCTCTTGTATTAAGATTCCGTAGATTAAAGATTAAAACGCATAGTGTGTAGGATTGTTATACTGAAAGAAGTTAGGAGTTTTCAGTTTTATTGTTTCACAAAAACAGTAATAATGCACACGCCGTATCAAAACATTTTTTTAGTCAGCGACAGACAAAATGGTTAAGAAAGTTTTATGACTTAGTGCGAATTTTACTTAATTTTAATAACAAGTGTAATTCTTACCCTGCGCGTTTTGTTTTTTTTTTACAGATTTTTCATCTGACAGATAGAAAGAAAGAAAGAAGGAAGAAAAAATATTTATTTGTCGCAGGGACATGACGTGCGTTAAACAAAATGACAAAAGGAATGTGTGTGTGTGTGTGTGTCTGTGATGTCAAAAATGTTTTCGTAAGTAGCGTAGAACAAAAAGTCTTATAAAATTATAGTTGTTTCCACCCTTAAACAGAAATTGGAAAACGTTCCTTAGCACTTGCTTTGTCTCAAACATGTTCCTGTCAGTTGTGCGACAGTGACCAACCTAATCCAAGGATGTGCTAAGTGAAGTTTTTAGCCTTGGAAATGGACGTGTAAGTTAGAACTGTCACTCTGTGACCCAGAACGAATCCTACTTCTCCAACATTCCATCTATGAGTGACGAGCATTTTGTTACTAAGGCTATATGAAGTACATATCAAAGCTTAGGCTAACAGCCTCCTTGGTCTAGTCATTTAGTGGTCGCAAGCGTGAAGCCTGCAGAGCATGAGATCCTGGGTTCGATTCCCAGGTCAAGCAAAGTGTTATTGGGTTTTTCTATCACGAATTTCTCTGTAGCAGAGTCTGGAATTGTGCCCGGTTGATGGCAAAAAGCTCGTGGGGTATAAGTTACACTTCCTTCAAATTCTTCGAGAATTACAGGCGTGATGTTAATATACTCCCAAAAGTTAAAAGTTATGGTTATTTAAATAATAATATTAATGTCTGCTCTACTTATTACTGCAAGTAATTTCTCGGCTTAAGCATTTGTTGGTGAAAAGCTTTTTTACGGAATAGTAATTGTTTGCGTCCGAATTTAGTTTTTTTTTTTTTAATTTTTTGTTTGTAGTTTATATTAATCGATCACCTTTCTTTGTTTTAATTTATGTTATAGTATTTTGTGCCTACCTTTTTTTTTGTTTGTTGTCTTTTTTGCCTTTCCATTGTTTATCAGTGGAATTCTTGTTGTTTAAGAACATTGTTTATATTAGCTGTAAGTTTCCCGAAAAGAATAAAATAAAATAAAATAAAATACTATCTCCACTCACATTTTACCAGTTTTTGTACTACGTGTAAATATTACAGGGGGTTTCAAATATTTTATCGCGGCCACGCACAAACAAGGTTGAAAGCATTACGCTGTAAGATACACGTTGTCGGAACGTGATGTCTTTATAACAAGCTTATTGTTTTTCGAGGGGACCGCGGGGTAGGGGGGGGGGGACAGAGTGAAAATATTTGATATGTACGCGTGGCTTGCAATTTAGCTGAGGCTCGCGTTAAAGATTCTTGTATTATTAATCTTTGGGATCATGTGTTACTGGATTTGAGAGAAGCCTTTGCGGTATCAAGGTCGTTTGGGATTTATTTTATGTAGGTCAATTGGTTAAGGATGAAATCACAAGGATCTAACATAACGTCACGCCTGTAATCCCCGAAGGGTTAGGTAGAGTTGTAACTAATAGTACACCCACCCACATTTCGCCAGTTATGTTTAAGTCCCATGAAATAGAGGGCGAGCCTATTGCCATCAACCGGGCGCAATTTAGGCTCCGTGGCTGCTACTGAGATATTTCTAATGGAAAAACTCAATGACACTTTGCCCGAATTGAACCCAGGGCCTCATGCTCAGCAGTCGTACAAGGATGAGTATAGTATAAAAATGAGAAAACGGCTATGAAAGAACTAGTAACTGCTATGCAATTTAAAGAAGGCAATCAGTAGCATGACAACAATTTAAATTATTTTCTTACATCCTCCTCCTCCTCAAGTCATATTCCTCATTACTGAGGGTCGTGATCCTCCCTTGAAAACATCTTTTCCCTGACGATGTTTCGCCATCTCTGTCTATCCTTGGCCAAATGAAGCTCATCATATTTCGTATCAAGAGAAGCGCTTATCTGGTCGTACCATCGCAAAGGGCTGCGACCTCTTGGTCGTCTACTATCCACCTTGTCGGTTACCATCAGTGTTCGAGGTTATTGCCATCTTTTCTCGCTATATGGCCGAAAAATTCCAAAACTCTGCGGAGACAGGTCCTAGAGAGTCTGGTCTTTATTTTGAGCTCACGTAGGATGTACTCGTTGGTGCGGAATGCGGTCCAGGGTATCTGAAGCAACTTTCTCTAACACCACATCTCGAAGGCGTCTATACGAGCTCGGTCGGCCCTTCTCAAGGTCCAAGTTACTGCTCCGTATCCAAAAATTGAAAAGACCAGCGTGTTGACCAATTTCACTTTGGTATTTCGCGAAATGTTGCGATCTCTCCAAATTTTCTGAAGCTGACATAACATTTTCTAACATAATTGTAAGTAAAGAATTAAGAAACTTTTTTCAAGTTTCAAATAGAATGAGCAACTTATCTCGCTGTTGCAGAGAAAGCCAGATGGTCTAACTGACTAAGCTCGTTTAGACTACCTCAAAATACTTCAGCAATTTAAATTCCATGTTGAGTCTATCAATTTCATTAAAAGCTTAACGATTCAGACATCATCATCATAATTCGGTCTAAAGATGTCTACTATAAAATTTACACCAATCTTCCTTTATAAAGGGTGTAAATAGACCCTTAACGAAGCCGAAAGGCATTTGTTCTCCCCGTCATTGCGATCACTTTTTTGTACTGGACCATACCTGGGAACCTTCTAGTTACGGAGATAGTGGGGGTCAAAGTTCCAACTTTTTCAAAAGTTTATATACCTCCACGAATTCCGTACTATTCATTGCATCCATCAGCATAATGTTTTGAGTGCGTTACATTGAGTTTTACCGTAAAACGTGATTTATCACCCCAAAAATAAAAGTCTTTTCCCAGCAATAATTATGTTTGCGTAGGGTTATTTAGTTTGATGTACCGAATGCTTGGTTGGCGGCTTCGTGAAGGGTCCATTTACACCTTGTATTACACATGCACAAAAAATCCAACTATTTTTTTTTAGTTAAAATATTGTATTACAAGAAACGAATTTGAATATTTTTGAAATTCCATGGCTAGTTTAATTTATATTTAACTTTAAAGTTTTAGGGCTGATGGCGTCATCACTGGAAAAGATTCCTTTGCTCATTCAACGGTTTAATACGTGAGTGACACTCTAATGACAGTTATTTTTTTAATGGCATCTACATGAAGCTAGGGGCTCGTTCAGCCATTGCCATATCCATATCTGAACGCAGGCTTAAGGGTATTTCACGATATTCCTTCTTGAGATAACGTCACTGAAGGTTTATTTATGTATTTATTTATTTAAAATAGGTACGCCAACAATACATAAATTTTAAATTTAACAATAAAAGTATACAGGTTAGGGTTCTTATGTAGGTACCAATTACACAACAGTCTCTCAAGAGAATACAGCTACATATATAATCGTAAAGTTATAGAAATAAAATGTAACATAAAATAGAAAACAAGACAACTTTGACTTAAACTAAAGAAGAGATCAAAAAAATTACACTAATAACAATAGTAGTTTATACAAAATATCCAAATAAAATCTATTAAAAACTAATTTTAGCCGTTTAAATGACGGTTCAAATGAGAGCGCAACTGACTTTTGAACTTCAGTAGGGAACAAAAGAACACATCCAAGTCAGGCAATTTAGAATTGAGTTCGTTGTATTGAATGCACATTCTTGATACTGGCGAGTGTCTCCCGATGATTGTTAAATAAAGGCTGTCACATTTTTCAAAATATAAAGGAATATAGATTTTTTTTCATTTTATAGAGAAATAAATGATTAAAGACCTCGAAATAGTTTTGCAATTAGCACACTTTTGAAAACTGGACAATCCCCATTGTACAGTTCCCACACTGCAAGGACACCTACCTTTTCTCTGTGAGAAAGAATGTGCCCATAATCTACAACGCAGATTCAGTGCGGGCTGGTGGATGTCCATGTCTTTGAATTATTCAGTTCTAGGACGGGTACGTGCCTGTCTGAGTTTAAATCTTCGACCTACAATACTCATTATTCAACCACAAGGTCAGCTCCCGCAAAATAAAACGAAACCTCACAATTTTCTCTAAAAAATCCTCCCTAACATCTGTACTTAAAAAGTAGTACATTGGGGTGAAATTAAGCGGACAAGCAAGGGTCGAATTTTGTCGAGCACACATATACAAGGGTAGGGTCGAAACCCAATTAATTCCTTGGGCACCTCGGCCCCCGAACAAGTTTTTACTTGCCCCGAAGCTCTGAACGAAACTCAATCTCCACGATATATCGGTCTAATGACTCAAGTATTTTTGGGTTAAAGGACCGGGGAAAAGGAGGTTGTTTTAAAATTGCGTCGTAAGATGTTTTTTTGTGGGTAAAAGGGATTACTTTAAGAAGTTGGGCGGTAATATCTTCGTTTGTGAATCATACTGGATTTTGGTAATCCGATTGCGAGTGGATGGTATGGCAACGAGTGTTTTTTGTAAAGGTTTCTTTTTTGTGAACTAGTTTATCAGTAGATTTAGTACTCTGTTTGTGTATTTATTATTGAATACACTTTATTTGTATAGTTTTGATTTAAAAGGTGATTCTTTAGCTTCAAACGTATCTTGCTTGTCTGTGACCACGTGTAGTGCATCTCCGCGACATCCTAGTCAAGTATCGAGCTCGCACACGCATGTCAACCTATAAAATATTGGATTTTTGGCCTTTTTTGTTTTTTCCATTAAATTCTCACCATGTTAATCTGAGCCCCGTATTTTAAGAATGATAGCTGAGATTATAATTTGTCAGTTATACTTAGGATCAACCACAGAAATCACAAAGCTTTGTAAATAAATTCTAATATTTTACTTTAAAAACTTAACCCATCTACCGCGATGTGTAAAAAAAGAAATAACCCAACAAAGTACGTAATCTCTGTGTTCATACATTCCAGCAAACATTGTGGTGTTAACATATTTTTTGGTGACGTCACCTTACCATTTCTTTTGTCCTCCAAAACATACGGCATAATTAAAATTTCAGCCCGTCAACTGCGCTTAGAAAAAAGTCGGCGAGATGGGTCAGGCCGTAAGGCCCAACGGAGTGTCGTGATATTTTAATTCTAACCCCAAATTGCTCGGCCGTTTCGACCTAATTGCCCCGTGTAATTTCACAGCTTTATAAGGGTTAATTTAATTTCTCCGACAATACAATGTGCTGGCATGGTTGCGATGAAAATTTTAAATATTCAACTTGTTTAAGACGGGCGATTTATGATTAGGTTTATTTAAGAATACGTTTCATTAATATTTTGCAATGTGTGTTTTGTGCAAAACACACAATTTGTCGAAATGATTTATGTAAGAAGTAGCGATCCGTCCTTCATATAAATTTATGATCTACATTGTATCTAAGTAAACGTGTGGTCAGTTGAAACCTGTGGTGTTATCTTTGACAGATACTTCAGCACTTTATCTGTCAAAATCCGATGTCCGAAATCCAATCTGCGGTCTGGTCCGGTCGCTTTAACCAACAACAAGATCGTTCCGGAATAAATACCCTAAATAGTGATGGACATCTCATCAAATGGTATCCATATGGCCAAATAGGTCGAATATCGAAAAAATTAAAATACAAAGTCAGTACACTACCAACTTGTATAAATAAACAACAATAGTAAGATCAACATCACTAACACTAAACTTACCAAGAAACTTCAGTGGTATTTAGCTTGAATCATTAATAGTTGTCTTAAGTAGGTAACCGAATGGCACAGGAAGTCCACTTAATGCCAGTTTCTGAAACCCATTTAAGGCACTGATCTTATACCCATTAATGTAATCCGATAGTGCAAGTAATAGTAATTACAAAATTGTTTACAGTTCGTAGCGTCCGCGTAGCTTCTCGTAGCACTTCGTAGCGCCGAGCTACGCCGTAGCGTAGTGCTACGATCGAGTTCGTTTAAAACTTAGTGCTTTGCTAACTATTTATTAAGTTAGGTTATTTATTGTACAAGTTCATACATTCAATTTCTAAAATTAGTTTCGAATGGAGCGAAATGAACTCTGGGACGTAGTTACATAACACAGTGAAGCTTAAATTTATGATGAATTTGTTAACTAAAATTGCGTCGAAGTAGATGTACATTGTTGTGGAAGTAACTTTCATTAAATCAAAATCAGTAAATCTACAAAAGATTTAACCAATTTAAAGGCTATTAATATATTCGTTGACGGTAACTATTAAATTAATCACTTTTGATTGATGAATCAACACAATCATGGTCGTTTTACCAAAAAATTTTATATTTTATGTACCTTTCAGTGAAGTTTGGAAATAGATTCCCCGACTGGAAGAATCTCTTACAAGATTTATTTTCGGTCCGTGCTCGGTCATGAATTTGAACGAGGCGAATGACAGAGCTGTCTATGTAGCAAATTACTGGTCGAACGAGTGCTAGTCAATCGACAAGAAAAGAAGAAAAATATGAGTAGATTATTTATGACCTTCTAACAGGATGCAGCTGAATACCAGTATTTTACATGGAGCGACTGCCTATCTGACCTCCACAACCCAGTTAGTACTGTGTAATATGATATCCCTTGGTAAGACTGAGTGTCAAATTTTTGGGCCACTGTCTACCTGTAACGACTGTCAAAGATCTACAATTGAGAGCCGGGACAACAACTTAACGTGCTTTCCGAGGCACGGAGGAAACTCGGTATGTAATAGGCGGTCACCTATCCACAGACCAACCTAGGCAAGCACAGCCTAACTTAAAGATCGACCAGAGCGGCTGTTATTATTTAGCCACGAGTTCCTTATGACCAATACCATGATTAAAAAAAAAACGTTGACTAGATTTATTGTGCTTTGTTTTTTCATTTTGATCTCCAATAAAAAATATATAATCAAACTTTTTAATTAAATAAAAGTAAAAACCACAATATTTTTTCAAAATCAACTCAATGATTTCTTATTTGCCCCACTCAGTACAAATTTCTTGAGATATAAACATAGGAAAATCATGGCTTCGAAGAACCGAGCTAAACTAACTCCAATTTCTTTCAATTACTCTCGACTTGGGACCACGGTTAGCCATGAGACTTCTGAGAAATCCAGGTTTCCTGAAATGCGTAAATAAAATTCAGTAAATATAGAAGTGATTTTTTAAGATACAATTTTGTTTTTACAATTCAAATCACAGATTATCAAAATTTAAACTTAGTTTGTTTTGATTTAATCCTTTTTTAATTTACTTGCTGCTTGCCACTTCGTCTGCGATCTGAGATGTCCTTCTCCAGGTCCCGGACTATCTGTCTGTCAAAATTTCATTACGATTGTTTAAGCGTAAAAAAGTAACGGAGACACATAGGCGGATACTTTCGCACTTATGTGTAATATTACTTAGTATGGATTGTAAAAAAAGGTAAAATAATCAAAAATAAATACCATGGTTATCATGAATGTAAATTTAAATTATTGTAAATCTGAAATACCAAAAAAAGTGAATATAATCGTCGATCCAAAAGTAAACTACCCAATATGCAAATTTGGCACTTTTGACATAGTATGCTCAAATGTTTGTTATCTTTGGACGCATGTTGTGTTAAAATATCATATCTCTAACCTCAAAACTTGGAGAAATATTTAAAGTGTTCTTTAGGCATATCTGCCAGTCATAATATCATTTTTCACCCAGTCCATCCATCGTCCATCGTCTGTGGTCTTATTAAAGTCAATTTAAATCAAAGTCAATTTCCAGATAGTCTTTTTTCTTTTTGTCAACATAATAACGTTCATTGTAGACAAATTATTTATTATTAATGTGACATCTGTTATCTTTTGTTTTTCTATTTAAATAATTAATGTGAACACGCACGTGGAAAACCTGAATGATTATAATGAAGAAAATTACGATGAAAATGACTTACATGCATTAAGTGTTAATTGCCGACGATTTTGTTATTAATTCCAAATTTTATATGAAAATATAATGAACCTTCATATAATTGGAGGTAATTATTATTCGTTTATTCATTTTTTTAACTTACTTTTTACATTTTTATAAATTCCCATTTTAAAATCAATATATAAAAAGTAACCCACTGGTATCGGGAACAGATTCCAAGCTACTGGCAGTCAGGGCTCCAGAGAAAGGAACCACCTAACAATACGAGCCGTGTCCAGGAGTGTCCGTGTTCGTGTGTCCGTGTCCGCATTCTAAATCACGCCTTTGATCCAACTGCCTAACGAGACGCCTCAGGTATTGGTCGAGGCTCTTGGCAATTAAGCCATTGGCTGATATTATTATAAGCTTTTTGTGTCCCACTGACAACCGTGAGTCCTGGCCGGTTTTCCTTAGGTAACCTATTATGCGAGCCGAGCGTAAAAGTGTCCACGTCCACAGAGTCCGAACCCAATTAATAAAAAATCACTTAAATAAAATTGCCGTAAGAAAATAAAATTGTACTAAAACTTATCAAAATCTTTATTAACGTTAATCGAAGTCTGCTTCCACGAGAATAAGTTATTTCACAGAAATATTAAAAGCAAAATCTTCGCATAAATAAAGTACCTACCCATGTTTCTGCCAATATAAAATAAAAACATATTTCTCAGCTAAACGTCTAGCTAATATAAAATTAATCACAAAAGATTGCGATAAAGCACAACAATGACTTTAAGTGGTCCAGTAATGGCTTAACAAATCGTTATTACTATCAAGAATATAATAACTTCCAGGAAAACAGCGCTGAATTATGAAGTAATGAATATTGTTCGTAATTTTATAGCGTACTACATTTTATGCTGTAATCGCTTACCAGACTTCTTGACAAACTTAATGGACTTCAGTTTCTCTAGTGACCTAAAGTGGTAGTTGTATGGTTCAAATTACTAAAGAATATTGTCTTTTCTTATACCTATTTATTAACATGTGTGATGAGAGGTGTGCCTAGTACACTCACATTTCACCGGTTTTGTTTTTAAGTCCCATGTAATAAGGGGCGAGCCTATTGCCATAACCGGGATCAAATACGAACTCCATGGCTGCTACTGAGAAATTCCTGATAGAAAAACCCAATAACACTTTGCCCTACCTGGGAAACCTACTTTTGTAGCTAATAAAAGTTAAACCAAAATATCTTTGATTAATGTTTCTACACGCATGAGAGGTAATGAATGGCAAATGTTTCGGCTTCCGCGTTTGTGTATGCATGCGGCATGCTGGTTAAAGAGAAGCTGACTGGAGGCTGTGTCCTAGCAGTGAAACGTTTTAGGCAGAAAAGCCTTTAGGCCTAAACTTATACTGTCACTTACGGGATATCTTCCGTGATTATCCATTATTCTGAGTTCTGAGCTTGTGATATTTAGACGGTTTTGCAAGCGCCACGATTGCGGGATGACGAATAATTGATAAGTAATCACAGAAGATATCCTGTAAGTTACAGTATAAGTTTAGTTATAAACTGTGAAAGCTTAAAACAGTATTTACTGACCACCCACATCAAACCGAATCGTCCGCGTTGAAATATTACAATATTTTTGAATCAATAAATCGACTATCAGGTGTCACCCACAAGAAGTTGTACAGTTCATAGACAGTGTGTAACATTTTATTTTTTTTCGGATTTCGTCAAATGACCCCCGTTCTGGGAGGAGTGGAAGGGAGACAGATGTATGATATATATATAATTATATATGTATGATGTCAGACTCATACTGATTAAAACCCATCCATGTTCCTCCTTTGCCCTTTGCGTCCCAGGGCCGCGGTATCTCTTGTAATCTTCCCTTACAATATACTCATACATTAGAGAAGATTCTACCATACGAAAATAAAATCCACACTTATCGAAACAAACAAACCACAGCTTAACCAACTAGTGCACTGACTACGTAACAGAAGTATCCGCCTCCACAAAGACGCGGTTTTGATCCCGTATAGAGCGAAGATCTGCATGTCCCACTTTTGTTTGGTCGCAATGTATGTGCATCCGATTTGTATGTGTAATGCGACGCGGCCCGGGTGCTATGATTCGGTACTTGAAATGCGACTGATTAGAGCTGTGATTATGGATGTGACTTTGTAATGGGGATGAATTAGAGATTGTTTGTGGAGCTGAGGTTCTGAATTTGAATGTGAGATTCTTTTTGTTTTTTTAATTTGGCAGTTGTTTGAAAGTTAGGAGAGAGTGTGTATTAAAGTGCTGATGCGATTTTCACCTACATACTAAATTCTTACAGGATAACTATTACCCACAGTGGTCTGGTCACTAATACTACTGCTGCGGATGGGTTTCCCAGGTCAGGATTTTTTTTTTATAGTCTTCAATCTTTACCTAGTATAAAACAAAGTCGTTCCCGCTGTTTGTACGCTTAGATCTTTTAAACTATGCAACGGATTTTAATGCAGTTTTCAGCAATAGATAGAGTGATTAAAGAGGAAGGTTTATATGCATTATGTATATTATTTACATTACACGCGTGCGAGTCCTGGGCGGGTTGGTAGTTATTCATATAATCATGATCATAAATTTCTCAGTAGTAGGCCGGAGCCTTAATCTACACGATGTCCATTTGATGGCAATAGGCTCAGCTCATATTACATGGGATCTAAATATAACTGTTAAAGCCACAAACTCCGATATGTATGTGTATATTGTTATGTGATGTTATATCTGATGTCAGCTAGCGATAGTATATTTATATCAGCATTGACTTAGAAATATATTGGTCAGTATTTCCAAGATCATTATGTTGGATCAGCTTCCAGTTGACCAAGCTTAGGTTAAATATTTATTTGAAACTGTATCTGACCTCCTCAACCCAGAAAACAAAACAACAAAAACAAAAAAAAACAAGACATAAAACAATACCATAAATCAATTGTTATTTGACTGTAAATAAAATATATATATATAATCTAAAAATAAAATCATAATTGCCCTTCTAATAAAATAAACCTCACGTTAAAGAATTTCAAGGACATTCCGTGCATACTCAAACACAACTACCCTTGAGATTCCTAAATAAAAAGTTCCGTATGTATAATTTAAAGCGTTAAGAAAGCTATTTTAATATACTTTATGTCTCTGTCAGTGTTTTTAAACTTCCTGCCTCACTCTGACAGTTTTAAATTGCATTTTTATGCGACACTTTAAATGGGGACACACTTCGCTGTAGGCTGTAGTGCTTGCTGGACAAATTGAAATAACGTTTAAATAGGACAGTTTAATCGTCATAGTTTTTTAGTAGAAGAGCCGTGGAAACAATATTTTCACAACAGCTTGATCTATTTTTACAGTACTAAACTGTCAGTCAACGGAGCGATAATTTGACCAAAATAAAAACGCTTTTGTAAGTGAAGTATTTCACCACTCTGTTTCGTTGTTTTTTTGTTTTCACATAACGACATTGCCCGTATTGTTGACGAACAGTTTCAAATTACTCATGCACTAGCAAACAATGAAGTAGAAAGTGATACAAATATTTATTGTTGAAGCCAATCACTCTGCCACTATCAATCGTGAAATATTTGTTACAGGTGCAGTAACCGTTGCACGCTGGTTAAACCAACAGATGTACGTCGTAATATTTCAGTTTATCTAAGGCTGTGTAGACCGGCTCTTGAGACTGACTTTGGATATCCCTTCTTCTCCTTCTCCGTAGAGTGTCGATGGTAATCTAATTTGTGTCGTCACAGAACTGAGCCACTAGTTTGGCGCTTTCAGTAGCGTCCATCAGTTTCTGTAATGAACAAGCAACAGGATACGCAGGACACAATATTAAGTGCCCCATCGTTTGTGGAACAGCACCACATATTCAGGACAAAATCATCAATGAATCTTAACCTGAGCAGGTACTCCTTGCTTCGGTCAACCTGGGTCCAGAGTTTATTTAAAGACTTCCAGGTCAGCCACGGCAACTCATGTCTAGGTGGGAGATTTTTAGCAGGTGGAACGACTGGGTTAGGTTAGGAAACACTACCTCGAAACAGCTTTAGTCTATCCGTAGACCGCTCGCCAGTGAGTGGGGTGACACACTTCAGAAAGCTGTACTTTGGATATAATAATTATAGTGTCATGATGGCAATGATAGCTGACACTGATAAGCAAGTAGATTAATTTCTATAGTTCCACAATATTTTCAACGTAAATTCTGATTGGTGGTCAAAAGATGATCGGTCATTCATCGATCAATCCAATTTTAATTGATAATATTTGACGTCTAAGGAAAACAGTCGACGTCGAATGGACATCATCGACGTCGATATTCACTACTCGGGCTAAATGCACCATACGGGATCGGCCCGAACGGTCAATGCCATCGATTGCTTGCGTTCGGACTGTCTGTTTTGTTTTATCTCAATTAAGGCTTGGTTTTGACTGTCTTAAGATGCAGCATGACTGCTGCATCTTATGGCAGTCAAAACCAAGCCTTTATTGAGTTGAAAATTAGGTTTATTTTTAAACATTGAACGCACATACAGCGATCCTGGCTTCAGGATCAAGTCATGTCTGTCATAAAATTGTATTGTCACCAGAACCAAAAGTGTGTGCATAGTTTCAGCTCTTAATTGGATACCAACAAGTGGTCGAAAAATGGTTTGCAAACATGAAGCGAACAACTTACATACATAAAAACAGTGCAAGTTAAATAAAAGATAAATATAAATGTTGATGGATAGAGAGAAAGAGGAAGACCAAGGGAACGATGAATGAATTATGTGAGGAATGATGAAAGAAAAAGGAGTAAAGGATAGATTGATAGATAAATCATTTATTTAGTGCCCACAAAAGACATAGCACTACACACAGAAGCACAATTAAATAATACAAATTACACGACTATATAACTATATAGAAGTATAGTAACACCATGACATACTTCAAATCAAATAACTAGTATACAAGGTGCGGTATAGCGTGACAATTGACAGAAGAGAATGGAAGAAAACAACGTGTTGCGCCGACCCAAAGTAACATGGGACAAGGGCTGGAAGATGATGTGTGTAGGTAAAATAAAAACTTGTAAGAAAGCCCCTTCTTCTATAGTTGCTGCCAGTTAAGATGGCAATAGCGGTTATTGCTCTTTCCATAATATTTCTTCGTACGAACCAAAACAAATGAACCATGTATCGTTTTTCATTAGAAAAGATGTTGAAGATCACGATAGATGACGATTCAAGACATGAACTGGCTTATTTGTGGATTTCAAAGTTAAGAACTTTAATAAACGTAGGTGGGTCAATGACCATTGGCCATTGCCATCTTAACTGGCAGCAACTATAGCAAGTCTCAGCACTTATTACGCAGTGTGTCTTTACGCAAATTAGTGTGAAGAATAACTTTCTTTGTGGTGCCAGTTAATTAAACCGTTCAGCTTATTATTTCTTAGCATTCAACTTTTCAATTATTTATTATTTCGCGAAACTTCAAATATTAAAATATAGTTTTTGAAATACGCTTGGTCTGAACTTTTGTTTGAAATGGAAGTTGTTTTGAATTAGATTGGGCGAATATAAAAGCAGTAAATTTTAGGGTTAGGGGTCCAATCATAATTATTAAACTAAAGTAAAGGAATAAGCTAAAATGTACTTAGAACATTTCGTAAAGATTTAATAACATCTCTACCCGTTTTTATGACTTAACAAAACATTATTTTATGTTAACTTCTGTATTTATTCTTTGACTTTACAATAACTTGTTTGTATTATGTAAGTTTTCTATTAATTTGCTTTTAAATTATGATGAAAACTACAATAACACACACTATTGTCTACATTTTTTTTTTCATTTCTCCTTTTGCAGGTCTGCTGGCAGACATTTCTTATGAAATAAGCAGTACCTATGTATTCATATATTATAATGTTATTTTCCTGTGTTGTCTACTATGTGTACATAAGTAGTAAAATAAAAAAATACGTTCTGAAGTGTATGAAAACAATAATACAGAAAGACATGAGAAGCGACTGTTTGTACTTAACAGAATTCCAATAGCCTGAGAGATTTCCATGAAAATTCCCACGCGTCTTTAGTTTATGCGAACTTTGTAAGATTATATTTGTATGAGAACTGGTTAGTTTCCCAGAATTCCTAGAGACGCCCCCATACAAAGTTGAACACAACACCGCATAGTAAAGCTATCTAGACTCACAGCTGCTAAAGTTAGCCTGTCAGAGGCTTCACGCAAGTTTACACTAAACCTTAGATATACCGAACAACAACAGACTATAAATATCCATCGGATTAATTCCAGGAAGACTGCCTCGTTGGTCTAGAGCATGAGGTCCTGGGTTCGATTCCCAGGTCGGGCACAGTGTTATTAGGTTTTTCAATCCGGAATATCTCAGTAGCGGCGGTAGTTGATTTGTGCCCGATTGATGGCAATAGACTCGTCCCTTATTACATGGGACTTAAACATAACTGGCAGAATGTGGGTGTACTAATGGGTACACCTCTGCCTAACCCTTCGAGAATTACAGGCGTGATGTTATGAAATGTAATTCTTGGAACTGCAAGTACTGCAACCTCTCCTTTCAATTATTTTCCTTTCTAGCAATTGAAGGATTTTTTCTTATGAATTGCGTCGACATTGTTTGTATGTTTGTGCAGCAGAAAAAAAATTACCTATTGTGGTGAAACCCAATAGTAATTGAGTAAGTTAATGCAGTAGAATATTTTTACCCAAATGTGTCAAAGCCGATAAGGAAGGGTTACATAACATAACATCACGCCTGTAACCCCCAAGGGTTAGGCAGCGGTGTACGTTGCACATTTAGGTGACTGGCGAGATGTTGGTTGGCTTTTGGATATTACAGGCGTGATGTAATGGTCTGGTGTTCAATAACATACTAGTGGTGTGACCGTCGGACTGCCAAGTCATAGGTCTCGAGTTCGAACCCAAGGCACGCACCTCTGATTTTTCGGATTCATGTGCGTATAGTATAATTATCACTTGCTTTTCGGTGAAGGAAAAACATCGTGAGGAAACCAGCATGCCTGAGAGATATTTCTTGACGGCATGTTAAGCCAAGTCAGAGGCCCATGGGCGGCATAAAAACTCTGACACCAGGTTACGAACTAACCACACGATAAAGAAGAAAGAAAGACCGTTGATACATATAACGCACCTCGATTTGGCATCAAAAAGTCTCCTTTAACAAAACTTAGAAAAGATAATATAGTTTAGGTAACTCCAGCCTCTAGCTTTGTGCGCATGCAACTGGCCTGCCAAATTTACATGTAGTTTGGAGACTACTCGAATACGGATGTACGTAATGTTGCTTTCACACTTCATACCGTACTCTGTGACAAAGAATATTAAAATTCGCCGGACACAACTCCAAAATGCGATTTGCCTCGAATTTTTTTCTTCAGAAAATCCTACATTTTTTTTTTTACTAAGCCTCCCTTGTCCGTCCATCAGTCCGTCCGACAGTCTGTCTGTCGGTCAGCGGGCTGTATCTCATGATCCGTAATAGTAAGACAGTTGAAATTTCCACAAAATGTGTATTTCTGTTGACGCTACAACAACAAATAATAAAAATAAATTAAAAATTTAAGTGGGCTCCTCTACCTACGATGGTAAGGAATCCTTCATGCGCGAGTCTGAATCGCGCTTGGCTGGTTTCTTAAAATGAATGAGACAGAAAAAGATGATCTGTGGGTTCAATTAAATATATTACCAATTTGCTAAGGATTTAATTGTTCAATTTGTCATCATTTTTCGTTGTTTTCCCAATTTATTTGACGTCGGCGCAGCATGCAAGTTCAAACTCAAAGCATTTATTTCAATTAGACCATTACAGGCCCTTCTGAATGTCACAGAAAACAAAGAAAGCGAAGCTACAGTCACAGACACAAGGCATAATAACTTGTGAAAGTACTGTAGTTGCCCATTCCAAGGCGTAGATCTCTATGGAGAAGAATGGGTAAGACCATGGACACTCTTTTTAATCAAAATATTGTTACAAAATCTTGGTTACGTCATTCAATGTGGAGACTTTACATTTATGTGAGAACGATGTATAAAGAAGTGCAAGCTAAAAGCGTCCAGATGCCTTGTTCTTTCGCACTTTTCTATAACCTGACATCTCAGCAGTCACCTCCTTTCTATATCATCCTTCAGACAGTCCTTCCATCCTTATTTGGGCTTTCCCTATTCTAAAAGCCATCCAACTTAATGCTCAATTTGTAATGTCACAAAATTAAAGAAGACACAACAATAATCATCACAATATATAAACAGAGTGGAAAAACCCCTTCGAAGTCAAAAGTCTCATAAAAAGACCATATAAAAGTTCTCAAACAAAAAAAGCTATGTAGTATCGCGTGACACCTAACATAAAACGAAACGAACTCCGCAGGGTAGTTTGTAAAATAAAAATAAAGAGTTAGGGGGAAATAACCACTCGTTATAAATATATCAAATGTAAACAGAGTTTTTTTTCTTCAATTTTAAGAAGGTTGTTATTAGCTGGTTGTTTTAGTGCGCTCTTAAATATTACAAGCACTTTATGCTTTGATTCATGTTAGACATTTTGATTGTTATGAAATATAATCAGTTCATTATTTTGAGGAAGTAATAGCGTAACAAGCTGTGTGGCCAATCGAATATTCCATCATTAAAACTGAAAGGAAATACAATGGTACACCTTAGCCTTACCCTTGGGGGATAGACGAAGAGTGATGTTATGTTTGATGTTAATAAAGTAGAATTTCCATACAAACTTTCACACACATTGAAACTCTTCTGGATAAAAAATCCTTCCGCACATTTGCCATTTGCCACAGTCGCCAGCGCATCAAGTTACTACAAACTAAGTCCTCATCCGACGAGGATGAGAGCGTATACTAGTGGGTTTATAAACTAAATAAAATTCACGATGCCTGAACAGACACTGTGTGTATGTATGTCTGTATCTTGTTCCCGAGTAATTCCTAAACGGATGAACGGATTTGGATAAATTATACGTCGTTAGATTCGTCTTGGTGGCGTGAGTGTTACTGGTTACAATGAAAAACAAAGAAAAATGGCGGATTTTGGGTGTCATAATCGTAGGCGTCATAATTACTATCGGGTGGGATATCAAAATGAAGGGTTTTAAAGGGTGATCACAAAAAATATACAACTTATAAGTTTAAGAGTAATTCGAAGCGACAAAACGTATAAAAAAGGTAGAAAATCATATTCAAAGCGTCCCACGGCTAGGCCACACGGAAGGAAAGTACCTTAAATATTGTATATAGGAAGTTTTATTTATTTTATTGTATTTGGGTGGCTAACAGTTAACAATACAAAAATTTATAGCGAGGCAAACACCGACAAGCCATCTACAAGACTCCACAGCCTCCTCCCGTCTCCAGTTCACACTTGTTTAGTAAACTAGTAGTAGCAAAAAACTATATTTTTCAAAATCACAATCACTTCACAAGTCAAGATCATCAATGATCAAGTTCATTTCAAGTCACACTTTGACTGTTTGAAACCTATGATTTGTGAGAATCGTTCATAGCTTTGCAGTCTAAAATAATCTGCAAATTCTAATCTAGATATTCTACCTCCAAATTAAATTAGATTCAAATCCATTCAGGCGTTACCGACCGATTAATTACCTTACATCTGGCTTATATAGCTAATTAATTATAGGTATATAATCCAAGCCAAGCGAGTGTATTATTAATATCAGAGACACAATCAAGCAAACTGCATATTAGTAATATGAATTAAGCTTACTAGAGTGCACA
Source organism: Noctua pronuba (assembly GCA_905220335.1). Classification (NCBI taxonomy): domain Eukaryota; kingdom Metazoa; phylum Arthropoda; class Insecta; order Lepidoptera; family Noctuidae; genus Noctua; species Noctua pronuba. The sequence goes on along the minus strand of LR999904.1, from coordinate 16,068,337 downwards.
TTGGTATACAAAAAGTACTTAATATCTTGAATAGATGACCTACAACTGTTCACATGATTAAATTGATGGTCACTACTCAGAACTGTCACATAATAAGTGGTTTTTGGGAGCAATTCGAAAAAAAAAATATTTAAAATTTCTGGCATGATTATATTATAGTTAGAGACGTTTGTGAGAGTCTCTCTCCCTCACATAGTGGCGAGTAGAAAGTTGAGACTTTTACCCAGCAGTGCAGTACAACGCGCGATTATTTATCAATCAAGAGAAGAAAAAAAAATCGCCAGGCTAAAGTGAGCGTCGCACTAATGCACCTGGAAAGATGGTCAAAGATTGTCACTCACTGGACGCCTGAAAGAGGCCATCGCCGTCGAGGGAGGTTGATCGCGGTAAAGGCTTTGTGACGATTTGATCATCATCATGGCCCATAGACATATACCTTACAGACTAATATAGATATGATAAAATACAAAATTGTGTTAGTAAAAAGAACCTTAAAACTACGTTAGTAAGACTTCACTTTTGTACTATGTCACTGCGCGTTCATGTGGCACTTGCCCGTGGAAGCGACGGACCACCACTCCTTGCGGCCAAAAGTCCTCTTCCAAGACGACGTGCTGATAACACGTTGGCATTCGCACAAATCTGCGAAAAATAATCTCTACAAACCAATTTACCACAAAGTGTAAACAAGCAAGCAACAAAATAACTTTATAAGCTTCCACCAATATTAATTCAGGCACTTAAAATTGAACACATACGAAACTCCAATAAAACGATTACATGCAACATTATATTACTCACAACAATGTAACTTGTGTAGTTGCCTGCCTATTGCCCACAGAGCACGGAATCAACACGTCGGTCATATCTTCCCCTTCTAATGTCTCTTCATTTTCGGGAAGTCATCAGCTCCGAATATTTCTCCTTGTCCTTTGCGGGTTGAAACAGTTCAGGCTTTTTAGGGTTACGTACCCGAAGGGTAACCAACGGGACCCGAATACTGAGCCTCCGCTGTCCGTCCGTCTGTCTGTCAGCAGACTGTATCTCATGATCCGTAATAGGTAGACAGTTGAAATTTTCAGAGATACAATAAATAAATTAAAGGGGGCCCTACTACGATGGTACGGTACTTGGCTGGTTCTTACTTCGGCCAAAGTGGCAAAGATTGAAGACACCATTATAAGCGCAAGTATCAACAGTGGTGGCTGATTGGTGGTGGTGGAGGTAGTGGACTTCAACCTAGGCAGATTGTCAGATAGCATTGTATTCTCATATTGTCATGGGTCGTCAGTTTCTATGAGTTAAGGCCTGCGCAGAAGAGGGACTTTTGTCCGTCAGATGGAAATGACCGTTCCTTGTCATTGGTTGTTGTGTTGTTCTTTCATCTATTGGTTGACGTCTATTACTGATACTGATACTGTTAGCCTGCGTCATCCCACAAAGGCCTCTCCATGACTTCCAGTTGTTTCGATCCAGGGCTAATGTAGGCCACTGGTCATTGGTTTTGTCTAGCTCGTCCCGCCATCTTCATTCTTCATTCTTGACGTCCATTGGTTGTTGCAAATTGTTCGCGGACAAATAGTCCCTCTTCTGTGCAGGCCCTTAAGCTCGCCGACATGCTTGGATTGTATAGAAAGTGCTGTCAAAACCGCCGTGGTGGACGCCGCTACAGTCTCTACTCTGTGGTGTTTGCCCAACTGCAGTAAAACTAGACCAATAAATTCATTGTTCTGATGCTAAGTGTGTATAAACCCATCCAGTCATGGAAGAGGAAGAAGAGGAATGGAAGAGGTAGGTGTAAGTTTGTTATTCTTTTATTTATTTTTAAACATATTGAAAACATTTTTAAATATTCTAATATAAATAAATATATTAAAAAAAAACATTTAAAAATATAAAAAATAGTAGGCCACCAGAACTGGGATTTTTTTTTTCTTAAATTCTTATTGTTAGAAAGGATTACCTATAATAAAATCTGTACAGATATTTATAAGAGGGTATTCCCTTTATTCGTTTTCATTACATATTGTTTACATTTTTAAATATTTTTAGTAAGTACCAAAAATTATCTAAAAAAAAAAAGTATTTAAAAAATAAATAATAGGCCACCGGCATCGGGAACAGGGTCCCAGCAACCGGTGGTCAGGGATCTTGAGAGAGGAACCTCCTAACAATACTCAATACCTACCTACCGAGTAAACCTCAGTGGTCATTAAGTCGCGCAAAAATGTCAGTTCGTGCAAATATCCATTCGCGCAAGTGTCCACGCGCTCAAATGTCTTTTCGCGCAAGTGGGGTTGCGCAAGTGTCCTGATACCATATAGGACGTCTGGCGCCATCTCATTCCCACTCTGGAATAAGATTTAAAAAAAACTGTGTGAGTGCTTCATATCTCCGCTAAATAAGCGCAGCTATGAAGCACAGATTTTTATCTTTTGTTAAGCGACTTCCAAAAGGAGGAGGTTATCAATTCGTCTGAATGTTTTTTTTTAATATTATTTATGTACTTGTGGCATATGCCAAATAAGCATATTTTCTTTATTTCATGAAATTGTTTAGAAGAGATTTTTTTATAACGGAAGTGTTCACATTTTGAAAACCCATCGGAAACTCATATTACCCTGAGTTTCCACGAATTTGGGGAATAATAATAATAAATTTCACATTCGACAGTTATGCACCTGTCATGGAGCTGAAATTCAATAATTGTCTGTTACTGGTATGTTTTATGGGAATCCAAAAACGTTTAAATTCTTTCGGTGCTGGGCTGATCTTTTGGATTTAATACCGAAATCGTTTTTGAATGGATATTGCATGGAATTAAAAAAAATAGTATTGTAACCTAGTTCACATATTCGGAGGTTTTAATTTTTTTGCTTACATATTAAAACATCACACAAAATACACTTTCTTATGGACAAGAAAATAAATATATTTGTAACAAGCAACAATTAATGTTATCTTTAAAAGACGAAGTGATTAATTTATTCAATAAAAGTTCAACTGTTAATGATCCTATCTGCCAAAACGTGAAAGCAACCAGCAGGTCCTTGAACCTATGAGGGTACTAGGCCAGTGTGGTGGATTACAGCCACCCACTCCCCTTTAAAGATCCCTCAGTGCCTAAAAACCCGCCTTTTCAACCAATGTGTCCTGCCAACAATAACCCACGGTGCCGAGACTTGGACGCTCACAAAGGAGACCACCCATGTCCACCGAGAATGAGTGGCACAAAGGGCCATAGAGCGAGCCATGCTCGGCATAACCCTCTTAGATCGAGTGCGTAACACCGAAATCCGCCGTCGGACGAAAGTCTACGACGTCGGGGATCGGATGGTGCGTCCAAGTGGACCTGGGCAGGACATCTAGCTAGACGCAGAGATGGCCGATGGAGCAAGGCTTTGACCGAGTGGTGGCCAAGGTTAGGCCAAAGAAACCAGGGCCGTCCTAAAGCTCGTTGGGTCCACGATATCGTCAAAGTCGCGGGAAACACCTGGATGAGGGACGCACAGAACCGGGAAGTGTGGCGGAAAAAAGGGGAGGCCTATACCCAACAGTGGGTGATTCCGGGCTGATGTGGTGATGATGACTCCGTTTTACAAAAAGGAGGCCTGTGTCTCAGGAGTGAAAACATTATAGGCTTCTGATGTAATGCTAATGATCATCCAAAACATTCAACCGACCTCTTATAAAGTAAACCAAGATGAAAAAGCTAGTTAATACTGAAAGTACTAAATAGAACGATAAAAAATCCATCAGATACCGCCCCGGGTCTCATTTACGACGTCGAGTTTTGACACTAAAATTTTTCCTCCATTTTTATACCCGGATTTGCCATCACGAGCCTTTCATGGAAGATTTGACAATGCAAATGATCCTTTTAACTTGATAACAATCTCTTTGTCAGCATTATGTAGGCAAATGATAGTTTTAAAAATGCTACAAACTAAATTGATAAATGCGTATGCTGCTCTGTATGAGAAGAGACCTTTTGCTCAGCGATGGGACAGTACTAGGTTGGTATTATTTACTCGCTCGCGTTAATTTAGAATTTGATAATGAATTCGTGTTTTACTCTGCTTGTAACACTATAATTCATCATGATTTGAAAGACCCACGTGTCTTTCAAATCATGGTGAATTCCTATTATCGCCACCTATTATCATAAGAACTTTATTGTAGTTTCCATAGTACAAGAGTACTTGTTTTCGGGATGAAAGGTACGATCGGTTCAGTGGTTTAGGCGTGAAAAGGTAACAAACAAACTTACTTTCGCATTTATAATATTAGTAAGGATTGAGTTTTTGACATTTTTTGGGACCTGGGGTCCCGGCCATTTGGATGGCATACCAGGAGCCTAAACAGACTCCCAGGGGCTCGTTAGACACTTTTAATCAATGAGGACATCAATCGACGAATTCACAGCTAACCAGCTTCCGCCTCGCTTCGTCTGCGTTCATTAATTTTTTTTTAAACAATACCTTCATAAATTACAACCTTTTCGCACGCAAAATACGCTCTTTGACGTGGAGTTGCGGAAACCAGACCGTTATTTACAATACAATACAAATTACAACCTGTTATTATGATGTAGAAGCAATATTGCTGTGAAGTCCAGTCAGTAGTTTTGCTTGAAAGAGTAACAAACATACAACTATCTTCTGGGACTTTCGAGCTTATAATATGAGTAAGTAAGAAATAAGATTAGAAGTAAGATAAAATATGTACCTAGTTGCTAAAATGAATCGGAATTCAGCACATCTGTAGCATTTTATTTTATTTATGAAATATAACAGCAGCAGCACGATACAAAGAGACTCTTATTTGTACACAAATTTTTAGAGTAAAACTCTACAATGGTAAAACTAAAAAAAATCCTCAATTTATTTGACAAAAATATGTTACCATTACAAATATTGATTTATTTAAGGCTCAAATCAAAAAGCCGGGCAGTAAAGCTGCTTAATTTTGTGGAACTGAAAATAAAATATTCATTACAATTCACTCTTTTATAAACTGGTACATTTTAAACCCAACATCACCCATTTCTACTTTCCAATAAACCCTTAAAGTAAAAAGACAACACAAACGAGCAAAAGCCGTGGTAAAGGGCAATATTTCCACGAACTGCCAATAACCTCGCACGTGGCTTAAGTATGATATGATATGATATGCTTTAAGTCTCGTATTGTTTACATAATTAACATGGAAGCTTGTGCCAGTTTTAAATTCTGCGGAAACGGCTATTATACGGGGTGGAAGGGACACCGACATTTATTCTTATATACTTCTATAAAGGGTGTAAAAAGACGCTTAACGTAGCCGAAAGGTACTTGTTCTCCTCGTCATTGCGATATTTTTTTTTCTACACCATACCTGGGAACCTTCTAGTTACGGAGATATTGGGGGTCAAAGTTCCAACTTTTTCACAAGTTTATTTTTAAATACATGTTTCTAATGTAAGATTTTTACTTTAAACACCTTCGCGACCCCCGTACTATTCAATCCATCCATCAAGACTATGTTTTGAGTGCGTTACCTTGAGTTTTACCGTAAAACGTGATTTTTAACCCCAAAAAAAAAGTCGTTTCCCAGCAATAATTTTTGCGTAGTTACTTAGTTTGATGTACAGAATGCTTGGTTGACGGCTTCGTGAAGGGTCTGTTTACACCCTGTATTTAGTTTAGGCTTAAAAAGGTAACATATGTATATACAGAGCTACTTTCGCATTAATAATATTAGTGTATGGACTAACAATTTTAATGGTGGTCTTTTAAATGGTCTTGAAGTTGAACGTCCATTTTTTGTGTAAGCTTTTAGATTTAATTTGTCAGCTGGGTTAAGACTTTGACTGTAGTGCATGCTTACTGATAACTGGGGCCTCAAATGGCTGCTTTAGCAAAATCATAATAGGATTATAATATGACGTTAAAATTCTTAAAATGGATACAGTAGCAGTTAAATTATGAATAGCCATTTTGCGAACATTTTACGAATTTTAACGTAATTCATATAAAGGGTGTAAAAAGACCCTTAACGAAGCCGAAAGGTACTTGTTCTCCCCGTCATTGTGATCATTTTTTTGTTCTAGACCATACCTGGGAACCTTCTAGTTTCCGAGATATTGGGGGTCAAAGTTCCAACTTTTTCACAAGTTTTTTTTTAAATACATGTTTCTAATGTAAGATTTTTACTTTAAACACCTTCACGACCCCCGTACTATTCAATCCATCCATCAGCACAATCTTTTGAGAGCGTTACATTGAGTTTTACCGTAAAACGTGATATTTCACCCCAAAAAAAAAAGTCGTTTCCCAGCAATAATTTTTGCGTAAAGTTACTTAGTTCGATGTACAGAATGCTTGGTTGACGGCTTCGTGAAGGATCCGTTTACACCCCGTATTATTATCCTACTAGCTTTTGCCCGCGGCTTCGCTCGCCTTAATTTAGAATTTGAAATCAGTTCGGGTTGTACTCTTGCTTGTAATAATATAATTTAATCATGATTCGAAAGATACGTGGCGCCATCTATGATCATAAGAACGCTATTGTTGTTTTCCTCGGGAACAGTACTTTTTTCGGAATGAAAGGTACCCTATGTCCGTTTCTGTACACCTGACAACGTATATGCAAAATTTCAGGATGATCGGTTTAGTGGTTTAGTCGTGAAAAGGTAACAAACAAACTTACTTTCGTGTTTATAATATTAGTCAGCATTATGATTCTGCTAAAGCGGCCATTTTAGGGTCCCTGGGCTTAGTTAGGGCATGCTTTGCATACGCCACGGGTCCAGGATTTGTCCTTTGGTAACCTGTCTAATTGTATCTGTGGGTACGTGCAAAAGTCAGGTACCTGACACCGACTATTTGGCAGCCGATTGTGTGAAAAGGCACTGCAAAGCCGGGCTGGGCTCAGTACGCTTTTAACAAGTGCACGCGACTTAGTTGGCAGCAGTCGGTATGTGATAACGTGCGAATTCTCGCATTACTGTAGACATACGTGTACACATCCTGTTATGTTTTTATTTTGGTGAAGAAGAAGGAAGATCCTGATAATGTATGAAAGTGTCCAGTGTAACATGAAGTAGTGCATCTATGACAAATAATGAATAGGATCGTAGGAAAACATGATCATCATCATTCTCTTGCCCTTATCGCAATTTATTTTGAGGTCGGCGCACCATGTCTTCTTCTTCCATACGTCTCTATTACTCGTCATCTCAACAGTCACCTCCTTTCTAGCCATATCATCCTTCACACAGTTCATCCATCGTTTTTTTGGTCTTCCTCTACTTTTATAGCCATCTACATTCATACTCAAAATTTTCCTCACTACATTACAACACTACTCAACTCAAGTAGTATGGTAATTATGTAGTATATGATAGTACAGAAGAAATCAGTTTGCTGCAGTTTCACCATATGAACTAAGCTTAGTTTTATTTCCGAAGACAAAAGGCATCTTATTAACCACGTGTCTCCATTCTAAAGATGTCCGTTGGAAATGAAAAATTGATATATTAAAAAAATATATACATAATAATTTGTTATCTAAACCAACCAACCCTAAGAAGAAAGAAAGAAAGAAAACATGTTTATTTGGCACATACCACAAAAACACAATAAGCAATAAACGAAAAAAAAAATGCGTATATCAAGTCTCTGAAGCGTTTACCTTCTCAGAAAAACCTCATCTAGCATCTGCATCAAAGACTTTAATATGCAGACACTGATACTCCGGGAAATGACATAACCATTACTAAAGTGAAAAAAGCATCGAAGACGATGCGCCGAACGCGTGGCGGATATTAAAACGTAACGTATTTAGTTACGTTTTAATATTGAAAACTTGATAATACTCGTTTCTCACATAACATAATTATACTGAGTTTTAAGACTTTATCCATGTCTACGGGTGCTATTAAGAACAAAGGCTAGCGGCGCTTTGCCCATTTTTTCCATTTTTCTGCCTCGAAAATAAAACGATAGCAAATATTTTTTACTATGTAACATAATGTCCATCCCTACTATGCCTCAGTTTCGATTTTTTACAAATAAATCAAAACTTAGACTTATTTTAACCTATAAAATCATACAATTAAAGCTCTAATATTAGATTTAAAGTTCGATTTCTCCAAAACAATAAAGTTTGGACCCCAAGTTATCGGGATCAAAATTGTTGCAAATTAGGTCTAGTTACTCCCATTTCAAGGAATGCACTCAATAACCAACCACCCTGTAGATTACATTTAAAAAATTTCACTCTAGTTTTATTTTCCTAAGAGAAAACCGGGAAATGAGTTTGTATGGGCTAAGCGCCGCTAGCCATTTTTAGGATAGTTTAAGGTTTAGAAATCGTTCCAATTCACTTTACGTTTCACGCCAGTTTCAGGTTTTACACCGATTTTCAACCGTAATAAAAGTAATTCAATAAAATAAAATTCATTTATTTCAGAACCAGTCCATATGCATACATGCGAAAATAAAAATAATAACATATAATCATAAAAAAACATACATTAAGAATTATTTAAGAGAATTAATTAATACACATTACAAATCTCACCATTAAACACATTATAAATTACAATTTCACGTTATCAGAAAATATTAAAACGGATTAAATTACACTTTAAAAAAAGTAATTATGTTTCACCACATCCTAAATTTAGATTTGGATTCGGAATGCACAACATGCAGCCTGGTAAAGAATCGCATTATTGGGCAATCCAGATCCAGATCCATCCGATCTACGTATGGTATTCCGAAATACCGCTCACCGAAAGGACGGTTTTCCGATAACACTCTACTCCGACGCCTCCATGCGAACAGCTGAAGGTAGCTGTTGGAACTGCCTCGTATGCAGCGTAATGAATAATCAAAATCATGTTGCAGCCTCATCATTTCATTCTAACATCGCATTATTTAAATAAATAACCGCCCACTTGCACGGATAGAAGCCTTGGGTATTCTCTTACATCATAACCAGGTCAGCAGTATAATAAATTTCCCCTGCATTATTTGAGACCAATCTTCCCAGAAATGAGGTAGTAGACGAATCTAGGAATTTTTGTACTCTTTCTAAGGTAAATAATGCAAAATATAATTCAGACTCCGCATCTTTGTTGGAATTTCCAATGTAGGTCGTAGCGGAAGATCTGCAATCATCTACATATTATGTGTAGAAACGTTTGAGTTCCAGTTTGTATGTTTTGTTTGTTTGGGATTTATCTCTTAAAACTTAATATTACGGTTGTCTGAGGATTATAAGTTTCTTGAACTCATCATCGGCTTAGCCGTTCCCCAACTATGTTGAGGTCGGTTTCCAGTCTAACCGGATGCAGCTGAATGTTTTGACATTAATTACATAATATCACGCCTGTAATCCCCAAAGGGTTGGGCAGAACTGTACTTAATAGTACACCTATATTTTCACCGCCTATTGCCATCAACAAGCAAATCCAGACTCCGTGGCTGCTACTGAGAAATTACTAAAGGAAAAACCCAATAACACTTTACCCCACCCGACAATCGAACCCAGGACCTCATGCTCAGCAGTTGCGCTTGGAACCACTAGACCAACGAGGGAGTCACTAACATTAATTATTAGATTTAAAATTATGATGGAATTAAATTGGTTGGATGAAACTCCAATCTCCACCCAACTTATCTCTCAAACATCATTGGTAAGGGCTAACCTGCTGTCTATACTTACTTTACTGGGGTAGTTAGGCACCAAACGGAGTGCTTCAAAAAGTTATAATTAGGGTGTTCGCTGATTGAAACTTGTGTGAATTTGGAAGTACCCCAAGGGTGATTAAAATTCTCTGCACCAGTAATGAGGCTCAGTAACTTTGTTTTAATCACGTATGTATTGTAGGTACAGTAACTAAGGCGTTCATTGGTGACACATGAAACCTTATTTTAAGGTCAAAATAAGACCATGTTTCATCGTCTTGAGATATTCATCAAATCTGCTGAGTTTTGCTAGATAATTTATTTTGATCTTTTATGCTTTGAAATCATACAGGGTCATGATCATCAGGAAAAATTATTGCTGGGAAACGACTTTTTTGGGTTGAAAAATAACCCCTTATGGTAAAACTCAATGTAACGCATTCAAAACATGGTGCTTATGGATGCACTGAATAGTAAACGGGTCATTGGGGTATTTAAAGTAAAGTTATAAACTTAACAATTTGTATTTAAAAAAAACTTGTGAAAAAGTTGGAACTTTGACCCCCAATAACTCCGTAACTAGAAGGTTCCCAGGTATGGTCTAGAACAAAAAAAAGATCGCAATAGCGGGGATAACAAGTACCTTTCGGCTTCGTTAAGGGTCTATTTACACCCTTTATGTAGGTATGATGTAAAATTAGCTTAACACAAAAGATAAAACACACAATGCGCCATTTATCATTTCAATGTAGTATTTTTGAAGAATTTTCAAGTATCTTTTAACAAAGTTGTATTTTCCAAGTGTTCTTTTAATTGTATCTTTATTACAGTTTCTTTCTTTCATTTCTTACTTCACAAAATGTGAAATGTTTTCTAGCGAGAACTGTAATTACAACAAAAACTACATCATAAGAGAATGTTCCATCATTCTTAGTTTTTTTATTTTATTTGTGCTGTAATGGTATCTTTCTTAGAAGTTTTCGTGGACTTTTCACACTCATCATCTGCCTAGCCTTTTCCTAGCTATGTTGGGGTCGGCTTCCGGTCTTACCGGATGCAGCTGAATACCAGTACTGTAAAAGGAGCGACTGCCTATCTGACCTACACAACCCAGTAAGTACTGGGTACTACGATACCCCTTGGTAAGACTGATTGTCAGACGTATCACACTATTATCAATCAATTAGCGAAAGTCTTATTCTTTTTCTTAAAACAAATGAAACTACTAACAGGATGAGCTTCTAAAACATGAGCTTCGCGGTAATTTGCGATATGAAAGCCAGAAAATGACTGTCAGAACCACAATATTTTTCTTATTTGTGACTGAAAGAGTAATTACGTAGAACCAGTAGCTGGGAGGTGAGTTATACAGGCAGTCCTTGTATATTTTAGTATTCAGCTGCATTTTGGTAGACTGGTAACCGACTGCAACATATTATTATTTAGTTGGGAAAAGGCTAGGCAGTTGATGATTATGAATGAATTAATCAATGAATGAATGCATTTATTTGTCAGAATATTGTACAAAGCTGTTAGGTTCATAATATATTAGGATCATAATATTCTGCCATTTTCGGCGTACAAATATGGTTTATATTTAATTATGGATCATCATTACATTAAAATTAAATTATTAATCTATAGAATTGGAGTTACAAATAATTTAAAAAGTTGAAAAATAAAAGAGAAAATTGTATAAGTCAAAAATTCAATAAAGTCTTTGAGATAAAATATGCCAAATAATATAATCATAAAATCTGCAGTCGAGTAATAACATTTGCTTAAAACAAAGTAATATAATTTACATTTAAATGTTCTGAAGCTGAGGGTTTTGAAGCCATCAGGTAATTTGTTGTAAACAAGACAACAATCATGACGCAGAACTATCATAAAATATTACCTGTTTTAGTTACCTTCAACGTAACACAAACGTATAAAACTGAATATATTATTATGATGGATCAAAAAAGTTTTTCTACGGTTCATATCGAATCACAAGACATTCAAAAGAAACACTACAAACATTAGCTCTCAACTTTAAACAATGTAAATAAAAAATGCAATTTTTCAACTGAAAAATGAAACGGCTTTGAGTTGCACCGTTTTTAGGAACAGCAATTCGTTTCACCACTGAATTGAGTCGCGATTTAGCTGCGCTACGAGTTTCTGTACCACTACTACAGGTTCAAAACTTTGTTGTTCTTCTAAAACAAGTGAATTTATTTTTTACAAGCTTTTATCCGCGGCTTCGCTCGCGTTCATTTAGAATTTGACAATCAATTCGGTTACACTCTGCTTGTAATAATATAATTTAATCAAGATTCTAAAAACACGTGGCGCCATCTATTATCATAAGAACCTTATTGTTGTTTTCCTTGGGAACAGTACTTTTTTTCGGGATAAAAGGTACCCTATGTCCGTTTCTGTACACATGACAACGCATTTGCAAAATTGCAGGATGATTGGTTCAGTGGTTTAGGCGTGAAAAGGTAACATACAAACAAACTTACTTTCGCATTTATAATATTAGTAAGGATAAGTATAAGGATGAATGTCGGTACCGTTTTAAAGTTGATGAAAATTGCGGTTAGAATCTACTTTCCGAAAAGTATCTTGATTTCTAGATACAGAGTTGCACTAATTGATATTCTATCAGCGGTACATAACGATGATAAAAAATAAAACATATATAATGGGTGTAAAAATACCCTTAACGAAGCCAAAAGGCAATTTGTCCAAGTCATTGCGATCATTTTTTTGTTCTTGGGGGTGGGTCCAAGATCCAATTTTTCACAATTTTTTTTTTTAAATATAAGTTTTTAATGTTATAATTTTACTTTTAATATCTCCACGACCCCCGTACTATTCAATGTATCCATCAGCACAATGTTTTGACATTAAGTCCTACCGTAAAACATGATTTTTCACCCAAAAAAAAGTCGTTTACCAGCAATAACGACAGAATAACAGAATGTTTGACTGACCGCCGTTTACACCTTATATCGGACTGTTATGTTGACTACTGAAAGGCTTCTGTCAATCCTGTCTAAAGTCGTTGTAGGAATACGAAAAGCTTTAAAAGCGAACGGCTCTGGTTAGTCTAAATTGTTAGATTGTAGTTGGAATTTATTTTATCAATAAATCACGGCTTACACAACTGGAAAAACAGACAGTTACTGTCGTTACAGAAAATGTGTATCTATCTATATATCCAAAGAAAAAAAAATTTAAATTACATCCACAATTTCTTTTAAAAGGTAAAGTTTTATTTTTCTTTGTGACAGATCACTACAAGCAGGTTCATTACTTTATTCTACGTTACGCTACTTCTTCGTTTCATTTCCATTTAATTATCCCTATAAAACTACAAGAATATTTAATAATTATTATAAAGTCTATTCATCATCATCTGCCTAGCCTTTTCCCAACTATGTTTGTGTCGGCTCGCAGTCTAACCGGGTGCAGCTGAATACCAGTATTTTACATAGAACGACTACCTATCTGACATCCACAACCCAGATAGCACTGGGTAATACGATACCCCTTGGTAAGAATGGTTGTCAGACATTCGGGCCACTGACTATCTGTAACGACTGTCAAAGATCTACAAATGACATCCATGGACCAACTAAGCAAGCTCGACTTAACCTGAAGATCAACTCGAGCGGCTGTTATTATTCAGCCACGAGCTCCTAACAACTATTATAAAATCTATTACAAACAACAAATAGTAGGGTCCATATTTTTACTCCAAGAATTGGGCCCCAACGGTACAGTCCACACATCACACGACACAAACACTGGGCGAGCTCAACGAGCAAGCTTGCCATTGAAACTTTTTGTGCAAGTATTTATAAACTGAGCTGCTCTTTGTATGGGGATAATGCATATTATGTCACATGTGGTAGCATAAAAGTAGTGAGGAAAATATTGAGAACTAGCTTTTGCCCGCAGTTTCGCTTGTGTTAATTTAGAATTTGACAATTAAACTCTTAACAGACTACTAAAGTATCTATAATAATATAATTCAATCATGATTCGAAAGACACGTGGCACCATCTATTGTCATAAGAACGTTATTGTTGTTTTCCTCGGGAACAGCACTTTTTTTCGGGATGAAAGGTACGCTATGTCCGTTTCTGTACAAAAGAATTTATACATAACATTAAAAATTCAAAAATTTTAATGTTTTAATGTTTAGTAATTTGATGTTTGACGAGAAAAGGTATCAAACAAACTTACTTTCTCATTTTTATATTATTAGGATAAATGTAGATGGCGATAAAAGTAGAGGGAGACCAAAGAAACGATAGATGGACTTGTGTCCTAGTCCTTGTGTGGCTAGAAACGAGGTGACTGCTGAGATAATGAGTAATAGAAAAGTATGGAAGAAGAAGACATGCTGCGTCGACCCTAAATACATTGGATAAAGGCAGGAGCATGATGATGGTAGTATGAAAGTAAATACAACGTAGTTGGAGAAAGACGTGGCGAAATAAGTATAGGTGACATTATTTTCAACTAAAAATAATTGGGCAAACATGTCTTCGATACTTTTTGTGGTTATATTTATCAACCAGTCTTACCAAGGGGTATCGAATTACTCAGTACTAACTGGGTTGTGGAGGTCAGATAGGCAGTCGCTCCATGTAAAATATTGGTATCCAGCTGCATCCGATTAGACAAGAGCCGACCCCAATATTGTTGGGAAAAGGGTAGCCAGATGATGATTTATCAACTGAACTGCTCATTTTAAATGTATAGGTATCCCTACGCATATTCATAAATTGATGAAAAGGCATAATGATACATTGGAACCTTTATTTTGAACTACCTACAAACATTGGGTAAGCTTGCCATCAACGGCAACGCTTCATGTGCAAGTATTTATAAACTGAGCTGTTCTTTGAATGAGTATGCTTATACATAATTCTGTCGCATCTGGTTGTTTGGTAGTGGTGTTTACGTGTGGTTGGAGAAAAAGCATAGCAAAAAAAAAAGACTACATTTTCAAAAATGTCTCTTGGTCCCGTGAAATAAATAAATTTATTTCATAACAATATAGAGGAGCTCGTGGCTAAATAAATAATAACTGCCGCTCGGATCGATCTTTAGGTTAAGCCGTGCTTGCCTAGGTTGGTCTGTGGATGGGTGACCACCCATTACATAACGAGTTTCCTCCGTGCCTCGGAAAGCACGTTAAGCCGTTGGTCCCAGGTGTTATTTGTAGATCTTTGACAGTCGTTAGGTAGTCAGTGGCCCAAAAAGTTTGACAACCAGTCTTTTCAAGGGGTATCGTATTACCCAGTACTAACTGGGTTGTGGAGGTCAGATAGGCAGTCGCTCCATGTAAAATACTGGTATTCAGCTGCATTCGGTTAGACTGGAATCCGACCCCAATATAGTTGGGAAAAGGCTAGGTAGATGAGAGATGGGTAAAAATATCGTTTTACGTTTTACGGGATCGTGTGGTAGCGTAATTCTATAGATCTGTTAGAATAGCAGGTGAGCCAAGATTCCTGAAAGATTTTGCAAGTTCTTTATCTTCCAAGATCGTTGTTTTTTTGATAGTATATCCTTTAAAGTTTTTCTGATTCTATGTTCTATTGGTCTGCAAAGGAACATAAAATCAGACGAACTTTTCAATCACTGTTTTAAGCTTTCACGGTTTACAACTAAACTTATACTGTCACTTACTTTATCTTCCGTGATTGTTCAACCCGCGATCATGGCGCTTGCAACAGCGTCGAGTGTGGATCAATCGGGAGCTCAAAATATTGAACAATACAAAACTTTTCATTCTTAGTTATTTATTTAGAAAGCATATCACAAACATATTGACGATATCGTCAAAGTCGTGGGAAACACCTGGATACGGGACGCACAGAACCGGGAAGTGTGGCAGAAAAAAGGGGAGGCCTATACCTAGCAGTGGGTGATTCCGGGCTGATGATGATGAAAAACACAAACACTACCTTCACAAATACCTGTAACCCCCTAATCTATTGCAATAAAAAGGTTATTTCTCTAACATTTACTAACATAAAAAACTAACTGACCTGTCGTGATATTTATTTAAAAACGATTCTATCGAACATCGGCATAGATGCAATGCACATTGACCAGAAGCCTGCATTAGGGATCGTAAATATAAATTTATTGCCAGCAATAACTGGTGACCGAAAGGTTGGTAAAACCGTGTGTATTACAAGGGTTCCGTAACGACAATATATGGCTGGAAAAGTGTATAAATTATATTTATCTTTACGCCTATTTTTCAAGAATGGGTGAATAAAATTTCTTATCCCGTCGATGTTGTGATCGTCTTAAATATGTTTTATTTGATCTTTGTTTACTAGTTAAGTAGTAATGTTGTGGCCGGTCAATGTAACACATATATAACATTACATTACGCCTTGTAATCCACGAAGGGTTAGGCAGTGGTGTATCTATAGTACACCCACATTTCACCACTTATATTTAAGTCCCATGTAATAGGTGGCGAGCCTGTTGTTATCAACAGGATACAAATCCAGGCTGCTACTGAGAAATTCTTGATAGAAAAACTTAAAAACACTTTGCCCGACCTGGGAATCGAGCCCAGGAGCTCGTGCTCAGCAGTCGCGCTAGCAACCACTAGACCAAAGAGACATTTAAAAAATTATAAATTAATTTAAACAAAACGCAAAGCAAACAATATGCTGTTACTATCCAAACTGTATAATTTTTTGAGTTCTTGTCCTATCTTATTACGGAATGCTTCTTTTCTTGAATAATAGGTGATTTTCTTTTTAATATTAATTTTACAATAAGCCTATGTTGGAAAAGCACTGGCTACTTTCTCCTACAACTTTGATGCAATATACGATAAAAAACCGCGTAAATATGTACCCAAGTACATGGCCGAGAAATATACAGCCTTTAAGCCGCTTATCGTTCGCCACAAGAGATGTAACTAAGTTGTGGCTGCAAGAGTAATGCTGTTATTTACCTTTGACTTCATACGTCTAAAAAATGTGTTTATTTGAGAATAGTTTTTTATTTGTTCCCAGATATAGGAAAATAGTAGAAATTGTAAAATATTTAAAATTTACAACGTAGTAGAGGATTAACAAAAATAACATAAAATCACATAAATAATGCACTTGCAGATACATGAATCGTCTAGTAATAATAATAATTTTAAATTGAATTGATCCGTTGATTTATTATACCAATTAATTTAAAGTCAAAGTCAAAGTATTTTATATGTTGAACATAGGTAATATGGTACATGGTATAAAATTTGTGTTGTATCACTATGTTTTGCCTTGCAAGGCGTACAAATTAGGCGTAAAAAACTACAAACTATATAAACTGTTTCAGACAAGTAACGTCGTAAACAAGATAGAATAGCAAGTGGATCAGACATTTTTTATTTTATGCTTCTATCTTCTAAAAACTCATTGATAACCTAATGTAATGTAATATTTGATCTTATTTAATTTAGTTTAATTAAATTTAGTCAAATCTATGTACCTATTTTAACTATATTGTTTTATATGTCATTATTTAAATTTCGATGGGCTTAATTGCTGTATTTTTGTTCCTAATTAATAATTAACTTGACTTCTTTATTATTTGTGATTTCATTTTATTGTTAATATGTTTATAAGTAATTAATTTGAATGTTTTAACTAACCTAATCTTAAGAATAAAAAACCAGTAATAGGGGGCGAGCCTATTGATATCAACCGAGCACAAATCCAGACTCCGTGGCTGCTACTGAAAAATTCCTGGAAAAACCCAATCACAATTTGCCCTACCTGGAAATCTAACCCAGGACGTCATGCTCAGCTTCGGGCTTGCGACCAAGAATTAATAAACTGCCACTTTAATATGGATTGGTTCATGACTTATCTTTTAACCCTTAATTGGTCGCGTGGGGTGTTACACACCCCAGCGCATCCTTAAAGGTTTAGAACTTTTTAAATTCTGGATTTTGAGCGCTGAAGTTCCCGTTAGCTTCATAAAAACACGTGTCTTTTATGATCAAGTATCGAGCATAATCATGATTTTACATGTATTTCGTATTTGATTTATATGATCGGGGTGTCACGCACCCCACGTGACCGTTTACGTAACTTTTTAGGCGCGCCCAATTAAGGGTTAAGAAGACAGACAGAAAACTACCTTAGACTAAAAGAACTTCAGTCTTGTAAAGCCAAATCAGCTGTTCGTTTAACTCAATGATCATTCATTCTCCTGCCCTTATCCCAATTTATTTGAGGTCGGCGCAGCATGTCTTCTTCTTCCATACTTCTCTATTACTCGTCATCTCAGCAGTCACCTTCTTTCTAGCCATATCATCCTTTACACAGTCCATCCATCGTTTCTTTGGTCTTCCTTTACTCTTATAGCCAACCATATTCATACTCAAAACTTTCCTCACGACATGTTCCTCATTCCTACGCATCACATCTCCATACCACGATAACCGATAACCACCAGTGGCGAAGGGTCAATTTTTGTAAGAGGTAAACCGGAGTACATATTTTTAATGTAATTACATTGTGCCATTTTTCAAAGGGAATCCGGTAGGAATCGAGATAATGGAAAGATGGTGTGGTTATCAGTGGTTTATATGGAACCTTCGCCACTGATAACTACACCATCTTGCAGTCACCGGCGCCACTTCCAGACTTCCTCTTATAACTTCCTCTTCATCATCTGCCTAGCCTTTTCCCAACTATATTGGGGTCGGCTTCCAGTCTAACCGGATGCAGCTGAATACCAGTATTTTACATGGAGCGACTGCCTATCTGACCTTCACAACCCAGTTAGTACTGGGAAATACGATATCCCTTGGTAAGACTGGTTGTCAGACTTTTTGGGCCAAAAACTACCTCTAACGACTGTCAAAGATCTACAAATGACACCCGGGACCAACGGCTTAGCGTGCTTTCCGAGGCACGGAGGAAACTCGGTATGTAATGAGTGGTCACCCATCCACAGACCAACCTAGGCAAGCACGGCTTAACCTAAAGATCGACCAGAGCGGCTGTTATTATTTAGCCACGAGCTCCTCTTATAACTTAATGCTACGTTATAAATAATCTTTCAGTATTGTACACAGACACAGTAAAATACATTTGTCACTGGACGATTCGTAATTTTATTCCAATACATGGATCTAACATTCCGCCCCGAACAAAAAACCAGCTGTCCCACAGCACATTTAGACCAAAGTGTGATGTCGTATGTATGTATGCAAAACATTTCCATACAAGTCTGAAAAAAACAAAAAAGAAATACTACAGAACCTCACAGCATTCATACAACGTGCAATTCTATTTACACGCGTTACATTGCTCGTTTATTTCGTATTCGATTGCGAGGTTCGGTCCGAGCGCGCGTTGAACCCTAAACCTATGCGTTTGTGAGCACAATGTGTAAACGTTTTTATTCTTTTTATCTTGCATAAATAAAGTTGGTAAGGTTTTTGTTCATGTTTTCTAATAGGAGTGATTATTTAGTATGTGCACGCTGAACATATTTTTACTCTGGAAAATACCTGCTGGAATATTTATGATGGGACTTTCCAGTTGTCGTAATTAGCCACAGGCAACTCTGTTTCGTAGAATTATAACTGTTTCTATGCAATTATTTGTTTGGTTTCAAAACATAGATTTTTGGGATTTAATCGACGAAACGTGGGTGAACTATTAGGTACAGCTCTGCCTGTTATGATATGTGTACTAAACTTTATTATTAAAAAGCATAAAGAGCTCAACCCGGCATCATCTTTATCACAGACAGCGAGTAGAGTAGTAAAAGTAGTAGTGAGGTGAGAGCGCCACAAGAAATAAAAGAAATTACATTTCCAGGTCAGCATTAGGTTGTCTTAATGATTGATTGATTTGCCATATTCACACTACCTTCATTGCGACTTTTTACAGCTTCTTTGTTCATGTGCAGAATGGATCAACATTAAAGTAATCTACACAATATGTTAAAAAAAACGCTGTCCGATCCGAAAGGGGTTTTTTTTTTACGGATGGAATCAAATGACTTCTCCCGCTCTGGGTGGAGTGGGAGGGAGTGTCAGACTCTTACTGACTAAAACCCATCGATGTTCCTTCTTTGCCCTTTGTGTTCCAGGGCCACGGTATCTCTTTCGAACAGTCCCGCAGCCCCGGCAGGCATCGGCCCTTGCGGGCCCCTTCCTGGTTGCTGACATCTCTTTGAGGCGCGCGTGGAACACGAACACGCCGTCGACACGGCCTGTCGTCATAAGACGGACGGACGGTGAGCTAACCCATTACTCACTGTCCACAGGCCCCGCCTACGGTGGCCGGGAACCACCACGTGGCCCCGACGCCCGGTGCGTCCCCCGGCGGCGGCTGGGACGTGAGATTCTCTCCCTCTCACGTCCCGCCACCTCCTTCGCTAGCATGACTGCTTCGTAGAAGGAGGTGAATCCGGAAGGGGCTTACAGGTATATTGTGTATGTCGGATCCGGTCGTTAGTATGGGCATGAAATGAATTGGAAGTACGCCGTTGGTGACATCACGTAACCTACTTACAAGTCTGTCACCACAGCGTGCTTCTACAGAGCCCTGATGTCCAGTTCGAGGCGAGGGCGACAGTCAATGTCTGATCGCGGTGGAGTTGAGACGTCGTGTTATTGTGTTGAGTTGTGGTCTCAAGTGATTCGGTTTTGCTAGAAACAGTGTATTGTACCCAGTGTGTTTTCATAGCAAGAAAACCCATCGTCTGCCGACATGATGTACTAGCCTAATAAAAATAATCCTGAGATATCCAACATGTATAATACCAATAACATTACCAAATAAAATATTCATGAAAGTAAACATATTAATGAATTTTAAAAACCATGATTTTGTACCCAAATTACCAACTTCCTCTAAAATCATAAATTTTTAAATCGTGACAACACCATCTTCTACTATATTATGTTCGATCGTCAATTTGTTTGTTGTGTTGCCATGTCAGTTTATCGGAGTTTTTTTTTCACTTATTGACCCAAAAGGATTACATAAATAAAATCTAATCTCGATACCTAATAATATCCTCCCCTATATTCCTATATTTCAAGCTCCTCCTGTCTTTAAAAATATGCAAGAAATTCTTCACCCTACTTTTTTAATTTTGGAATTGGAACAATAACACCCAGAAGGAAAATTCAAACTCTGAAATTTCCCTGAACATAATTATTCTGCCTTCTCCCTGAAATTGGGAACCTGCAAACAATTCTCATATTTTTCTGTGACGGACAAACGTTGCACCAGTTCCTAAAGCATTCTTTGAACCGGATTCAACTAGAACTATATACGTCATAACCTTTTTGATATTTTAATGCAACACCAACATTGTTTTACGAGACACGCTGTATTTTCAGTGTTTCTTTTGAAAATGTTAGTACAACGCCATTTGTTCACTAAAATAGGAAGTAAAGTTGTTTTCTCCGTTCTTTTGAGTTCGTTCGTGGAACTTTTCTTTTACTTTAAGGCGATGCATCAAGAACTTGTGCTGTTTGCGGCGAAACTGCCTAATCGTGTCGTGAATCTTTTAGTTTATACCCTGGACTTTATGACCCGGAAATGCTGTTGCTAATTACGGTAGAGGAAAATGTAGTGGCTACTGCTTCATTGGTTTTCCGGGAAATTGAAGCTTAATTCTTAGTAAAAATGTAATGAGTTGTTTAATTTTGTAATTTACGTCGATTGTGCATGAGGTCCTGGACTAGGTTATTGGTTTTTTATAACAATAATTACTCAGTAGCAGGGTTTTTTTTTTTTCGTTTGGGATATCATCAAATGACCCCTCCCGCTCTGGGCGGAGTGGAAGGGAGTGTCAGACTCGTACTGACTAAAACCCATCCATGTCCCTTCTTTGTTCTTTGTTTCAGGGCCGCAGTATCTATTTCGAACAGTCCCGCAGCCCCGGCAGGCATCGGCCCTTGCGGACCCCTTCCTGGTTGCTGACATCTCTTTAAGGCGCGCGTGGAACACGAACGCGCCATCGATACGGCCTGTCGTCATAAGACGGACGGACGGCGAGCTAGCCCATTACTTACCGTCCACAGGCCCGCGTCACTACCAGGGTGGAGTCTATATTTGTACCCACATGATAGTAATAGGCTCATTACATGAGACCTAAAAACATGAGTGTAGCTACAGAGGGACCTCTGCTTAGGCTCTTCGAAGATTATAGGCGTGATTTTACATACATACATAACATCACGCCTGTAATCCCGGAAGGGGTAGGCAGAGATGTACCTAATAGTACAACCACATTTCGCCAGTAATGTTTAAGTCCCATGTAATGGAAGGGGCTGAGTTTATTGGCATCAACCAGGCACGAATCCAAACACTGCAATGCTACTGAAAAATTCCTGATTGAAAAACCCAATAACACTATGCCCGACCCGATTGATAATTTTATGTTGTGTTATGTACTATTTTCCATTGAATTACAATATTTTAACTGCCAATGAGCGAATATGGAATCCCGTTTCTGGTATTTTCGACTTGCCAAACACGACAGCGATATTATAAATTCATAAACATACTAATTTCAATTAAGCAAACGGCTCACTTAAGAGATAACTTATTCATTAACAGCTCTGCTAACATCTCCTCCTTTTGTCATACGAACAATATCTCCGTGACAGCTGCGCTAACAAATAAGTCGTGTTGTTCAACTCAATGTAGGGCAGATCATCTGCTGCGAAAACAGTTTTGTAGGTCAGATGTAGGCGCATTGCGTTGAACTAGCTACTTGAAAATGAGACTTTTTGTACAGGTTTGACAGACGAAAATTGTGTACTTACGTCATTATTTAGGTGTAAATGTGTAATGTCATTCAAGGAGGAGCTCGTGGCTAAATAATAACAGCCGCTCGGGTCGATCTTTAGTTTAAGCCGTGTTTGCCTAGGTTGGTCTGTGGATGGGTGACCACCCATTACTTACTGAGTTTCCTCCGTGCCTCGGAAAGCACGTTAAGCCGTTGATCCCGGGTTGTCATTTGTAGATCTTTGACAGTCGTTAGGTAGTCAGTGGCCCAACAGTCAGTGGTGGTCTGGTCAGTGGTCAGTATTACAAGGGGTATCGTATTACCCAGTACTAACTGGGTTGTGGAGGTTAGATAGGCAGTAGCTCTATGTAAAATACTGGTACGTACTGCAAAGTTCCTGGGTGTAACACTTGATGAGCATTTTACTTGGAAGAATCACATCGAAATAATTTAAAAAAAAAAAAATCAATTCGTATTTGCTTTAAAAAGAATTAAAATTATTACATCTTTGCGTACCGCCATAATGGTGTATCACGCATACGTCTGCTCAGTTATAAGATACGGTATAGTTGTGTGGGGAAACTCTTCCGAAATGGCGAAGATCTTCATCGCCCAAAAAAAGTGTATTCGTGCAATATTCAAAATGCAGTGGTCTGACTCATGTAGGCCTATATTCAAAGTCATTCAAATATAACTAGCTAAAGACGGGACAAGACCAAGAAACTGACAATTCCAAAACTTGTTACAAATTAGTAACAAGTCGATCAGTCAAGTGCGATACGTCGCCTTGTCAGGTCGCATTCATATGACACAAAGACATTTAAATATTTCCGAGCTAAAGACGGGTCATGACGAAGAAAATCGTAATCCAAAACTTGTTACTACTTAGTAACAATTCGTTCTGTCTAGTGTCATCTGTGTCATACGCCCGCTTGTCAGGTAGCATTCGTGTGTCAAAATCGAAAATATTCAGGATGAAAATTATTGTATGGCAATATTCCCAATGTCCTCTCTATATATGTTTTAAATCTCTTTGCCTATATTAAAATCGCACAATCGATTGACAGTCCCATGCATTTATATTTACGAAGTTGCCAGATTTGTGAGGTCCAATCTTGATCTATTTAAACGAAAAGATAACACAAATAAAAGGAAACCCACACATGTAGATTTTGAAATGCCCGTTCCAAAGCTACAACTTTTTCGGCAGAGCTGCGTTTATATGACTCCCCTAATTTGCAATGCTTTGCCTAGGACAATTACTCAACTACCCTTCAATAAGTTTGGTGTTGCGTTGCGGAAGTGGTTGTTACAAGAGTGTTTTTATTCGATAGATGAGTTCAAAAGTGAGTGAAAAAGTGTCCCTGTAAATTTTATACATTAAAACATAGACTTTAACCGTTATCTTAAACTTGTACTATCGCATGCTATATATTGGCCAAATGTGTGTTTCTAAATATTGTATATAAGAACTTCATATACCTACCATATATGATGCAATAAATGAATTGAATTGAATTGAATAGACAAACAACAACTAATGACAATGCTCCATCAATAAACTAATTACAAACACAAAACACACAGAACAGCACAAAGTTAATAGAAAACGTCTCAATCTCTTAAGTCCCCGTCAGGAACTTAACGTGTCTGCGGTCACCCTGAGGCGTTTGGGCTCATGTAGGACTAACGTATTCAAAACGGACCGGTTCGTAAACATACGGGCCGGTGTAATGCTGGACTGAACATGTTGGGTTCAGGGCGATCTGTTTTTGTTTTAGGATTTCGTAGGGATTAGGGTGGATTTGGAAATGTCGATCTTGGGAGATAGTCGAAGTTATAGCTTCAGTACAGCATTCTGGACCGGCCACATCTAAATTTTTCATCGGATGAAAAATTTCCATACATTTTGACCTTTTGTAAAAAAAAATTGCTGGAAAATTTTGAGGTGGGGCTTCAGAATGTGTACTATATGGTATTGACGAAAACATCTGAGTTGCTTAATGATATTGAAGACATGGTGCCATTACTCAGTAGTAGGATAATGCAGCCTTTCAATTTGCTGATTTGGCCAAATAGTTAAATTATTAAATTTCTCTCGTACATCGTTAGCTCTATTATTGTTTGAGTTTTTGGTTAATGGAATAAATTCTTAGTGAACAATATAAATCTTTTAAACAAAAAGATAGGCTGAATGAAACATTTCATAGTTGGGCGAAGACTCAATCTCCAGGGTCCAAGGTCCACCTTGTTAGAAGCCTTGCACCTTCCGATCGCGGTTGCCGCTCCAGCACTGTCGCCACCATCAGCCATCCGTTTTGCGAGCAAATGCTCGGCACAATTCGAATACATATTGACGCAATTGTCAACATCAATATTTTAAATAAAAAGTATTTGTCGCCCATGCATAGATAATGTTATTCTTATTTCAGTTCGCCAAACCCAACCAACCTATAACCCAACCCCACATTCAAACACTAACTCCCAACGGATTAAGGAAATATACCTTCCATTTGTCACTCAAGAAAGGGCTTTGAAAGGGCCCCATTGTTTGGAAGACACTTACACACAAATCAGTGGATAATAACTCTCGCAGCATCCGTCCTCTTGTCTCAATTAAACTATTCAAGTATTGTGATACGTTGGTCGGAAGGATTTCTTAACTATTTCGGCCACTTTATTGTGTGGTCGGGTTGTAAAGGCCGGTAATAAAGGACTTGATTTATTATACACGTAGCTACTGTGTGGGACTGAGCTGTCTCTATTATGGCTTTGGTGAAAGTTTTGGATGTGTTGAAGGGGATAATAGTTGTCAGGAAGATTATGATTATGGTTTCGTGCTATGAAAACACACTGGGTGCGATACACTGTTTCTAGCAAAACTAACGAATTACTAGAGATTACAACTTCACACAATAACACGGGACACAATGAATCGGCTATAGTTCCAAAACGTCTCAACTTCGCCGCGATCAGACATTGACTGTCGCCCTCGCCTCGAGCTGAACATCAGGGCTCTGTAGAAACACGCTGTGGTGTGGGTAGACTGGTAAGCGAGAGCGCGGCGGATACACTTGCCACAAATCGTATTGCCCGATCCGAAGGAAGCCTTACAACAACCAGATGGCCACAATGATCTTTGATAAGAAGGTATATCCAGCCTAATAATCCATCATCATCTGCCTAGTCCCAATTATGTTGGGGTTAGCTTCCAGCCAGTATTTGAAATGGCGCGGCTGCCCATCTGTCCTCCACAACCCAGTTAGTACTGGGTAGTACGATAGCCATTGCTAAAACTGGTTGTCACACTTTCGGGCCACTGACTATCTGTTGCGACTGTCAAAGATCTACAAATGACAGCCGGGACCAACGGCTTAGCAGCGTAGGAATATCGGTATGTAATGGGTGGTCACCCATCTACAGACCAACCTAGGCAAGCGCGGCTTAACCTGAAAATTTAAACTACATAAAAATAAAGGAAGATTTATATCTTCAACAAATCAACATAATACATCTCAACTTTACAAACAAAACATCATACAATACAAATTCACCTACAAAAATGTATGTAACTGTAGTTAATGTTAAAACTATAACAATGAATAGTCACAAACTTATTATATCAGCTAAGTTCCGCAGCTGGCAAACTTCTTATGCATTAAGTATCTGTCAGGGCTGCCAGAGAAATTGTTTTAACTTATGATTCATATTTTAGCGTATTTCAAAGGATGCGACGAAATTAGTGGCGGAGATGGTTACTGAGTAATTTGAGTCTGAACTGAATCGTTTGAAGTATCTGATCTAAAAACATAACATCACACTTCTTATCCCCGAAGGGTTAGGCAGAGGTGTACTTGAATGTACAACCACATTTAAAGTCCCATGAAATGGGGGCGAGCCCATGGTCATCAACCGGGCACAAATCTAGACTCCGTGGCTGCTACTGAGAAATTCCTGAAGGAAGCTTTGGGCTGAGAAAGCTAGACGGAGTCGCGGCAGACCGAGGAGAAGATGGCGAGACGCCTTGAATGGCTTCTCGTTAATTGGCGAGAAAAGGCGCAACGTAAAGAAAACGGGAATGAATGGGTGGCGGCCTTTGTCCAGGACTGCAACAGTTCACGCCAAAAAACAAATCCACATTAAAAAAACATATCATGAAAACCGCTACTGGAAGTGGAATAACATGAGAACTTAAAAATTGAAACGTGCACGGCTTTAATATTGACATGAGTGGCGACATGTCGATTGCACTTGGTCAACAGCCCTCGTTAAGAGCTGAAAGCGTCAGGGAAATAAATAATTATTAATATTTCAAAATTTGGAAGCAAAAATATCGGAATACATTTCTTTTTGGTTGACTAACTGAGTGACGACTCAAATAGGGTATCTAGTTGATACCGCCAATCAATAGGGAAGACCTTTAAAAGATAATTGTAGATGATGTAGATCTGACCAATGAGGTCAAGCTATTTTGAGATATAAAATGACATTACCAGATTTTCAACAAATAACAATGCTTGAAATCAGCTGTGCTAGCGCCATTCGTTTCACAGTTGCCATCTACATTGACATACTTTTTATGAGCTGTCAAAACGTCATTCTCCCATAGGTTTTGTATGTCAATAGCAACCTGTGACGTCATTAATTTGCCAACTCAATGACTCAACTATTAAATTTATTTCAAAGCAAGTAGCAACTAAACATCTAAGTTTACACTTAATTGAAAATTAATACGGTATACATCATCTGCCTAGCCTTTTCCCAACTATATTGGGGTCGGCTTCCAGTCCAACCGGATGCAGCTGAATACCAGTATTTTACAAGAAGCGACTGCCTATCTGACCTCCCCAACCACATTAATAGGCCTAAAATTAAGAGTTATTTTAAAGAAGTTGTGTCTCGATTATCGGTTTATGGTTTTTAAAATTACCGAGTCTACTTGACAAGTTTGTGTATAACAAACGCTGAGACGTCTTGATCTTCAACGGGTCGAGATAATTTAATAGAATATTACTAAATGTTTTTTAAGCTATTCTATCCCACTGCTGGGCTCCATTCCTTTCCAACTCTCTCTCGCCAGCGTGTCTTGGGTCTGCGTCGGCATCCACTGTGTGACGGTTCTGGCTCATCTGTCCTTACCCTTCCTGGAACTGTGACACGCCCAGTCTCATTTTAACCTCACAGAGGTATCGCTAAATTAATATCACAAAAATATATTTCGATTACTTACACCATGCACAGTTAACTTAATCTGCCTACTTGCTCATTTTAAGTTTCCCTAATCATCATCTTCCTGCCCTTGTCCCATGTTACTTGGGGTCGGCGCAACACGTTTTTTCTTCCATTCTCCCCTGTCAACCGTCACGCAATCATTTACACCTTTTTCTTTAGGTATCCCTAAATACACCACGCTTTTCTCCCTCGGGGGTGGACAGAAAAACCCCCGACTCTCCAACTCCCTTTGCTTAATTGGATTATAATTTATTTTTATCTGAGACTAAACTAAACAACCACTCTCACTTTAGTTGTCAATAAAACTCAAACTCGCTCACAAAATTATGAATCGAAAGTATTGTTTTTAATTAAAATTGAAATGTATTGGTACCGCATCCAAGAGGCGACCCTAATCTCCAAACAATTGTCGGCAACTGATCAAACATAAAACTTTGCGGGTTTGTATGAGTTTCAAACCACATTTTAACTATGATATCGTAAACTAGTGTAATCAAAGTACGTACGTATACATCTATGGAGTTTCCAGAGCATTATAGCTGAAATTGGAACTGTGATTTTGGGAATAATATAAGGTAACTGTCATTTTATTTTAGTGTTACGAAACGAAGCTAACACAAATAAGGGTAGAATGGAAATAATAGTGAATACTTTTTAGTGGATTGAAAAAAATTAAATACTACATAATACTAATATTAAACAGTTTTAAGACTGTTTGGTTAAGATTGAGTAACCTATAAAATGCACGATTATTATTAATCACAACAAACGAGATACTGATCATAATTTATCAAACATAACTATCGAAAAGTGGATGCACTTAACGGTACACCCTCCTGCCGGGGCTGCGGGGCTGTTCGAAAGAGATACCGCGGCCCTGGAATACAAAGGGCAAAGAAGGAACATGTATGGGTTTTAGTCAGTAAAAGTCTGACACTCCCTCCCAGAGTTATTTGATGATTACCCTTCCCAAAAAAAAAAGGGTTCCTTACCTAACCCAACAGGGATACAGGCATGTTGAAATAAATGATTTAAACGAAGGTAAGTACGAAGCCACAGTCCGTAAATAAAAAAAAGATCTTGTGGGATACAATAACCTCCTCTTTTTATAGAAGTCGGTTAAAAATCAACTTCTTCTACTCCTTTGCATGTCGATAGCCTCAAATAATACCCGACCACCATACCGACCATATTGCCACCTGCACAGCTCTGTCGTTGGTAATTTACTGTATTTACAATAAGAGATGTATCACGTATATCAACACTACTATCCACGTCGATCACAAAATTAAACGTCTAGGGCTTTATAAATTTAAGTGTAAAATTAATAACTTCAACCACACAACATTACAAATATTTAAAATCACACCATATTTACAAACTGATTAATTCTCCACCGCCCCATCAACACTTTAACACCTAATAATCGACACAAGTATTTAAATTTTGATTAAATTATACAGAAAATTTGCATGAAAATGTGTGATGTTATTTATTACCTTAAATTGACATTGAGATTTTCGCCGGCATCATGTTGGTATTAATTATATTGATTCCAGTTCGTTGACATTTTAATTTGGCAGTACATGGTAGCTTTAACGAACATAATCATTGAAAGCTGAGGTTTTTCAGTGTGTTAAGCTTACTGATGCTGTTTTTGGAAATGTCGAATTGATTTAAATGTGTCGAATTTGTAATGAATTTTATGGCCGTCACAGTGTATTATTATGAATGTGCTTATTGATATCAACCGACATGACATGACATGTATTGGAGGCTTTTTTGCATAAAAACACTGCTTCGAAAATACATCAACCTCAAATGCACATTTAAAAAAAAAAAAGATAAATATTATTATACTAGCTTATGCCCGCGGCTTCGCCCGCGTGGGTTTCGATAATTGTCCCACGGGATCACACTACCGGAATAAAAAGTATCCTATGTGTTAAACCAGGTTTACAAACTATATGTTTGAAAAGAATAACCAATATCCGTCCATCCATCCTCACAAACTTTCGTATTTATAATATTACTAGCTTTTGCCCGCGGCTTGTCTCGCTTTAATTTAGAATTGGACAATAAATTCGGGTTGTACTCTTGCTTGTAATAATATAATTCAATCATGATTCGAAAGACACGTGGCGCCACCTATTATCATAAGAACGTTATTGTTG
The DNA here is from genome assembly GCA_905220335.1 of Noctua pronuba. Lineage (NCBI taxonomy): Eukaryota > Metazoa > Arthropoda > Insecta > Lepidoptera > Noctuidae > Noctua > Noctua pronuba. The sequence continues at coordinate 16,038,456 of LR999904.1, read as the reverse complement.
TTTTCCTCGGGAATAGTTTTTTTTTTCGGGATGAAAGGTACCCTATGTCCGTTTCTGTAGACCTGACAACGTATATTCAAAATTTCAGGATGATCGGTTCAGTGGTTTAGGCGTAAAAAGGTAATAAACAAACAAACTTACTTTCGCATTAATAGTTGCTGCCAGTTAAGATCGCAATGGCGGTCATTGACCTACATTTATTAAAATTCTTAACTTTGAAATCCATAAATAAGCCTGTTCATGTCTTGAATCGTCATCTATCGTGACCTTCAACATTTTCTCTAATGAAAAACGATACATGGTTCATTTCTTTTGGTTCGCACGAAGAGATATTATGGAAAGAGTAATGACTGCTATTGCGATCTTAATTGGCAGCAACTTATAGTATAAGTATGTAAGTATACAGTAAAATATATAGTATAGTATAGTACAGTATAGTGTAGTATAGCATAGTACAGTATAGTATAGTATAGTACAGTATAGTATAGTACAGTATAGTATAGTGCAGTATAGTATAGTATGGAAGTATGGATAGTAGAATTTGTTTCAGTTTTATCATAATTATCTCTATAACTCAAAATAAAGCGAAGATTTCAGTTTTTTACAGAGCATTTTCTAAAAAACTTCAGTCTTTTATTATTTTACACAATTTATTGGTAAAACTTTCGCAACACATGTTACTTGCAGGCTTTCCTATCGATGCCCAAAGCTGGCTCGAGTAGTAACCTCGTTCTAATTTGGAGAGCCCGTAACTAGTTAGGACCATCCGATTTTCTTTATTTTTATTCAACATTTTCCATGTTTTCGCTTCGTTTGTGGAAAGTCTGTTCGGAAGCACACATTTTCTTTATTTGTTTTAATTTTTTTTTTTGTAACTGTCCTGAACATCGCCAATCTTGTAATCTTAAGTTTAAGTTATATTTTTTATCATGTATTTATACTAATTTTGGTGACTTATCTAGGTTCTAGCTAAAAATTTTAGACAGGAAACGATGTTTAGAAAAACAAAAGTTGAACTTGTACTTGAAACTTTTACGCTGGAATTCTGAGTAAAATCACAAGGATTAAAATTTCTCTAAAATAGCCTTGTTGAAACCAGTGAAAACCTAAGCTCACCATAAGTCTACGAACAATTCGGGTAATTACAAAACAGCACTGTTAAGGAAAAGTATTATGACAATGGGATGGGACCTGTCATTAGTAATAGAAAACTTGAGGGTTTTAAGGATTATTCTGTAAATATTTTTAAATCTTAGGTAACTGCACTACTTTTAGGCAAATGTTATTACTCTGTGAAAGACTTTCTAAATTATACGAATTTATCCAGAATGTGATTGTTATAATAATTAATTGCAAATTTGGTCATGTAAGACTTATGTCCCTGACTATAATATATTATTAATTCACTTCACTTTAATTTGTTGACATTATTTTGTTTGTATTGATATTTAAATTTGTGTAATAATTTGCACGCCGTAAGGTAGACTGTAGGCGATCTCATTAATTAATGTACAACATTTTATACCTACATTCAAAGCAAATAAAGTTCTGATTCAGATTCTGAACAAAATAAACACGTATTCTTCTCAAAAACTTTAACCACCAAACTTAAAATTGGTCCGTACCGTTGTGAACCACGTCCGAGAAACTGTTCATCAAAAAGTTCAAACGACAAGCGCGACGAGACATCGCTTGCTAAATCCATTGCTGTAAAATTCATTAAAGTACAAGTACTGAGTTACCGCTTACTTTATACACTACATTATTCTGTGTACCAACATAAAGTATCTAAAGATTCAAAGTACTTGCACAACGAAATTTTCAGCAGAATTTTCGTTCACTGAAAAACAAACTTATACTTTTCATGAATAAGGTTGGTTTTTCTATGTGGGTGCACCGTTTAGGTACCCCTGATCGATGCAGCGTTGCATTCGCTTGAAGCAGACCAATTTACTTGATTTTGTTCAAGGCGAGTTTGACCGGTTGTTAGCTCGGACTCAATTTCTCGGAGCTATTTATAATTGCCTGTCTCCCGCCTGTGGATTTAATCATTTCGTGTTGTGATGAGTTTGTGATGAGATAAATAACTTTGGTCGTGTGTCAACAGCTTTATGTATGGCTAGCTTTTACCCACGGTTTTGTTCGCGTTATGATTAGTAAATTTTCCTTCTTCTCTATTTACGCCCTTTATATGGTTGGGGTTCTTTTCTTTAGTTTTTTGCAATTTTAAGGTCTCTATTAGGTTAAATTATAGATGGGTTCTATGATGTTCAAAGTATAATTTGCGACGGTAAAAGTATTATCCATAGTAAAGCTAAATGGGCAATAAAAAAAGATGTTTTTTATGACTCTCGTGGTCGAGTTATTGGAAAACCCCACAAGATTAAAATACGAACACGAGGTTAAACCATTTGAATCCATCACAATCAGATAAGTGACAATAATTTTATCAGTAAATGTAGATACATATAATCACCTAATTGTGTAACAGGCGTTGTGATAATCAAACAAAGTGGTCAATGTGACCATAAAGTGAATTATTATAAATATCTTCATAATTGGATTGTGGTTAGCGATAATAATAGTTGAATTTTGCAATGTAGTAAGATCGTGATAAATTATTGTTGACTTCATTTTGCCCGCGGCTTCGCTCGGGTCATGGTAGGACACATCCCGCGGGAACAGGGTTAAAAATAGCCTATGGCACTTGGGAATAATGAGGCTTCCATTAGTGAAAGACTTTTCGAAATCGGATTCGAAGTATTTTTTTCGGGATAAAAGGTACCCTATGTCCGTTTTTGTACATTTGACAACGTTTATGCAAAATTTCAGGATGATCGGTTCAGTGGTTTAGGCATGAAAAGGTAACAAACAAACAAACTTACTTTCGCATTATAATATTAGTTAGGATACTATTAAATGAGCAATATTTGTAATGACGTTCTCAAAAACGGCTTTGACGATTTAGATGAAATTTGCAATATGGTGGTTTACGGGGTTAAAAAATCGATCTAAAGTCTGTTTTTTAATCTCGGAGACTAAATTGACAAGTACAAATGGCAAACTGATTCAATAGCATTTAAGTCAATTTTGACATTTTCACTTGTCAATTTAGTCTCCGAGATTAAAAAACAGACTATAGCTAGTTCTCATTTCTGGGATAATTCTTTTTCTCTATATTTACCCGATCAATAGTTAAAGGTAGAATGATGTTGATGGCAATGTGTGTGATGCGCAAATGGTTAGGTTTTCTTCTAACTGAATACATCTTGTTTACCTTTTCCAACTACAGGAGAAGAGAGGCCTGATCCAGCTGATCAGGCCTCTAAAATAATTCTCATTGTCGTTCACACTTAGCCGCACATCCCTTACAATTAATACCACTAGCACAACGTATTAGTTGTCAATACACTTGTGTCTCCTGCGGTATCTGTTGCGAACAGATAAAACCACAAACCTACATCTATCCTCTCCGTATAGTCGTAACCATGTGGTATCACTTCCTCTATGTAGATATGGGAAGTGATACTACATGATTATGACTAAACGCAAACTAAAGATAATACACCTGCCTGCCGGGGCTGCGGGACTGTTCGAAAGAGATACCGCGGCCCTGGAACACAAAGGGCAAAGAAGGAACATGGATGGGTTTTAGTCAGTAAAAGTCTGACACTCCCTCCCACTCCGCCCAGAGCGGGGGGGGGGGGGGGGTTATTTGATGATTTGCCATCCGAAAAAGGAAAAGATAATACACCTCCCACTGTTTGTCTCTGCATCACCCAAAGGTTGACTGGTCGAAAATGCCCATGGCATTAAGTCCGCCTCTGTTCTTTGTGCTTGAAGTGTTAATAAATAAATAAATAAAAGATAGAGTTAATTTCTGATAAAATACGTATCAGTATGCAAGCAGTTTGTAGTAATCAACGAAACGTCGAACAAAATCACTATTCAGGAATTTTTTTTATGATGAATGCTGTTGTCATATATACGTGACAAGCAAGCGCGTTCCCTGTACGCCAAATGACACAAATATGTGACAAAATGGTAGGTGAAATTGTGGCTTGGGGTGTAGGTCACGCGCGTGCGTTTATGCTCTGGCGTTGAAAAGGCAACTCATTTCAATATTTTCGTATTACAAGCTGTCGTTAATTTTTATTAAATTGCCAAACTTTTGCTCGTGATGACGTCAGAGAGGATGCTGAACAGTACGATGTGTTTACCTCGTATAATAGTACAAGAATAGAACAAGTAAATTTGACGTTTATTGCTTTGTAATAGAAACTTGACACTTGTCAAATACACCAAAAGTATCAGCCAGAAGTAATCAGTCTAACGCGTGACGTCATTTGGAGGTGAAATTGAAGTCAAGGTTTCAAGTATTTTTGTTATTTGTGTAAAAAAACGGCATCTTATAATTGTAAGAGCTCCAAATAGCAAAATAAGGTTTGGAAATTTAAAATCTCGAAATGGTTTCGGAATCAGCAAGGGTACATTTTACTTTTTATGTTTACTTTCGTGTGTATCAGTCAAAAAAATTTAAATTAGAACATTAATCAGAATTAAGAACATTAATATAAAATACCACTTGACCAACGGGGCAGTCAACCTGACTGGTGGTAGTTGTTTGATTGTCAGACCATTCCTAGAATAAATATCTTATTCACAACAACAACAAACAACAACAACAACATGGTAAAAACACAAATGTCAAACAGAAACAAACACACACACATGGTAAATAACCCGTTTCTAGTGTCAATGATAATGTAAGTGACCATGACAGTTTAAAAACTTGTATCTTACTAGCTTTTGCCCGCGGCTTCACTCGCGTTAATTTAGAATTTAACAATCAATTCTAGATGTACTTAACTCTGCTTGTAATAATATAATTCAATCATGATTCGAAAGACACGTGGCGCCATCTATTATAATAAAAACGTTATTGTTGTTTTCCTCGGTATCAGAACTTTTTTTCGGGATTAAAGGTACCCTATGTCCGTTTCTGTACACCTGACAATGAATAAGCAAAATTTCAGGATGATCGGTTCACTGGTTTAGGTGTGAAAAGGTAACAAACAAACAAACAAACTTACTTTCGCATTTACAATATTATATCTTAATCTTATAATCTTATATTATATCTTATTTCCAGTTAGATCTAGGTGTATCTAATTTACCTTACTAAACATAGAAAACAGAAAATTAACGTCTTCTCTATACATTTTTATATCAGATTCATAACATTAAACAAATAGAAAACCTCAATGAAACTTATTACTGAAACTCGGCCGGGATAACTGAAAGTAGGATAATCTTACAAGAGCTTCGGGCAAAGAGGATCATATTTTTTTAAAGTCAACATTTTTGATAAATTCACTTCCTTTATTTGCAACTGTTCGTTTCTAGTAAACTAGCAGGGGACTGCGACTTCACTTGTTTTTAAGATCGTGTTTTATTTTTTTTGGAGCTCGTGGGTAAATAATAACAGCCACTCGGGTCGATTTTTAGGTTAAGCTGCGGTTGGCTAGGTTGGTCTGTGGATGGACCACCCATTACATACCGAGTTTCCTCTGTACCTCGGAAAGTACGTTTAGCCGTTGGTCCCGGTTGTCATTTGTAGATCTTTGACAGTCGTTACAGATAGTCAGTGGCCCGAAAAGTCTGACAACCAGTCTTACCAAGGGGTATCGTATTACCTAGTACTAATTGGTTTGTGGAGGTCGGGATAGGCAGTCGCTACATTTAAAATACTGGTATTCAGCTGCATACGGTTAGACTGGAAGCTGACCCCAATATAGGTGGGAAAAGGCTAGGCAGATGATGATGTGTTTTATTTTTCTGTAGTTTTCTGTATTGGTTTGGGAGTTTGGTGGGTGGCTTGTTTCAACTCTTGGGACGCGGTGAGGTATATTTTATCATATTTGATGTTCATATATAAAATAGAAAATCATTGTCACGTTGCAGTTTTGACAAATCGGTTTTGTATTTGCGGTTAATTTAAAAAAAAATCCACTAAGTTTTTCGATTTTTTAATAGTGATGCACACTGGTAAATTACATTTTCGTACAAAATTAACTAAGAAAGGAAACACTTAAATGAGCTCGTTTACAATGATCTAGTAGGTATAATTAAATTGCGTTTTAACCTCTAGTTAAAGTCTGAGGCAACTGGCCGTCTTTTAGAGACGTCTCCAATAAATTTTTTGGCAAGTGAATATATTTTTTATTAATTTTTGTTACCTGTGACTATGGCAAGACTTTCTTATTCTACTTGACAGAGTGTTATCACTTTTAGCTACATATACAGGAAAATTCAAAACAATATTCAAAAATTGCCAATAAAAAAAAATTTGAGCATTTATCTTTGTGTAAAAGAAAAATAAAGACAAACAAACCTTTGCAGCATAAATAAATCAATCAAAAAAAAAAACAAACCATCTGACCACAAAATTTAAATAAGGAAGACGACCGCCGGAAAAAAATAAAATTTTCACTTAATTTTATTAAAGCCTTCTTATCCGCTTAGGTAGGTACTTTTATGGCCGCATAAAAATAGCTATAAATTATACACCTCGAAGAAAATTGCTATTTCTATCTTTTTCTCATCATAACATCACGACTGTAATCCGCGAAGGGCTGGGCAGAGGTGTACCTAATAGTAGGTGCACCCACATTTAGCCGGTTGTGTTTAAGATCCATTTAATTGTGGCGGGCCTATAGGCATCATGGCCCTTTGGTACAGGCCCCGAAATACGAGTTTACTTTGAGTAATTTATTTCATCACCACTGCTCTCAAAGACGGTGAACTTTTCGTTCACCATTCATCGTGTGCAAACCGGCACTACTTAGAACCAAAAATTCGAAGACATGTGACATCTACATACATACCCACAGAACAGATTTATCTTTCCCGCGTAGCTGCCCGCAGTACGCCCTCGTAGTGGATTATAGTAAGTAGTAGTAGTTAAGTATTCACATTTTTATTGATTAATTTATAAAGGGTGTAAAAAGACCCTTAACGAAAACGAAAACCACATATTCTGCCCATCGTTGGGATCATTTTTTTGTTCTGGAACATACCTGGGAACCTTCTAGTTACGGAGATATTGGGGGTCAAAGTTCCAAATTTTTCACAAGTTTTTTTTTAAATACTACTTTTTAAGGTTCTAACTTTACTCCAATTACCTCCATGGTCCGTTTACTATTCAAAGGATCCATCAGCAATAAGTTTTGAGCGCATTATATTGAGTTTTACCGTAAAATGTGATTTTTGACCCCAAAAAAAATTTCGTTTCCCAGCAAAATTTTTTGCGTAAAGTTACTTAATTTGATGTACAGAATGCTTGGTTGACGGCTTGGTGAAGGGTCTGTTTACACCCCGTATAATGACTACTTTCACATTTAATTTTATCTGAAAATATGCTTGCTGATTTGTAATACCTAATCTATAATGAATAATGATGTTTGAATAAGTACCTACATAATTTATATAATGTTAATTTTGATGAATGTTATCATGGTTTATGCACCATCTCTTCCTACTAATTTGTTCGCCATGATATGTGGCTGAACATGTTTGAACTTTCTATATCAATTTGTTATCTTGCATGCAATGTATCATGTATACCATGTTTAAACAAATAAACATTTTACTTACTTACTAACTTATAGCCCATTCCCCCTCTTAGAGGGGAGGCCTGTGTCCCAGAAGTGGAACCATTATAGGCTCCTCCCATCAAACGGACACAAAAACGGACTCCGTGGCTGCCACTGAGAAACGATAGAAAAACCCAATAACACTTTCCCTAATCCGGGAATCGAACCCAGGACTACAAAATAATTCTGATGGAAAAATAAAAAATCTTTTATCAAAAATTTTGTATTCCGTGATGTTCCCTAGTTACTAGGAGGTGTTGTTAATGAGTTCTTAGGATGTGGTCTGGCTTGGCCAGTGTTCCCCGAGACGATGGGTCCCGAGGGTAACATTGCCCTATATAGAGCCTGTTCTCTCGACCGACAACATGCATATTCATAAGGAAGTAAAGCCACTAACTTATGAGTTCACTGGACCACAGTCTAGCCTGAAAATTAAATAAATGAGCCTAGTTTAAGAGTTACCTTACACATTGGTAAGGATCAACTGATTTATACATTTTCAGGGAGGTCAATTTCCAATGCAAATGTTAGGCTATTTGACAACATCGAAAAAGAAAAGAATTATTTAGTCCGTCAGTTAGATCACCAAAAAAAATTGGACATGTATTTTTTCTTTTGTCACATAATCAAAAAATTACGACGATACAGCGCATCAAAGTTCAAGAGAGTGGGCTTATGACGTCACTCGAAATTTCAACACGCTGTATCGTGGTAATTTTTCATTTACATGACAAAAGAAAAATTCATGTCCAATATTTTTAATAATCCAACTGACGGACTAAATAGATTTTTCAGGCAAATATCCTATTGGTTCCTAGTAAGAGAAGGCTTAAAAAAATATTCATGTCTTTTTGTAAAATTCCTTGTGTTTCATTTCTTCTACTATTAATCATTAGTTTGTAGAGAGTATCGATTGCCTCATTAAAAGGTAGTGCCTGACCGAAACTTGGGCTTTCGGTCACCTTCAGTCCGAAAAAGACCTTTGGCTTCGGCCATAATGGGGTGATGTTTTGGTCGAAGGATTCTAGCAAATGCCGAAGTTGAACGAACTATTACGAATGCGCAAGAGCCATCATACGAGGCGACGCTGATTATTAAACCAAGATAACCGTTTAATCGACATCGGCTTCGACTTGGGCTTCGAATCCGGTCAGAAATCGACCTTTGGTTGGACACCTACATATATAAAGTTACTATCTATCAATCAATTCGGGTTGTACTCTGCTTGTAATAACATAATTAAATCATGACTCGAAAGACACGTGGCGCCATCTATTATCGTAAGAACGTTATGGTTGTTTTTCTCGGGTACAGTACTTTTTATAGGGATGACCGTTCTTGTACGCACGACGGCCTATCAAGCTATACAAAACCAGTTTATGCGGATCTCTCATTGTATAGGAAATGTATATAAAGCGAGGCCAAGTTATACTGGAAATGTACAGCTTCATATGCCGCCGTGTGTACACCTGACAACGTTTGTGCAAAATTTCAGGATGAGCCTGATGTGCATTTCAGTGGTTTAGGCGTGAAAAGGTAACAAACAAACTTACTTTCGCATTTATAATATTAGTAAGGATAAGGATAATTATCTAAAATCAGGTTTAAATTATTTAACTTCTAGACTTTTCTTAGAAACATATATCCAGTACGACATACTCAACAAATCAATTCAAAAACGATTCAAGCTATTAATAGAATCTTCTCGCGGGAGCATCACTTCAGTTCTAATAATAAACGTTGCAATTGTATAGACACGAGGCATGACGTGTAGAAGTAATAGTCTTACCAGGAAAAATGATACAATATTTTTTTTTTTTTTTTTACGGATGGGTAATCATCAAATGACTTCTCCCGCTCTGGGTGGAGTGGGAGGGAGTGTCAGACTCTTACTGACTAAAACCCATCCATGTTCCTTCATTGCCCTTTGTGTTCCAGGGCCACGGTATCTCTTTCGAACAGTCCCGCAGCCCCGGCAGAGGCCCGCAGCCCCGGCAGGTCCCGCAGCCCCGGCAGGTCCCGCAGCCCCGGCAGATACAATAATATTTACAACTCCATTCCGCTGATAGACACAAGAGAAAAAACAAATCATTATCCGCAGCTTCGCCAATGTGGAGGTCAGAAATAATCCTATGATGGGAACGAAATACAGGGATAGAAAGTAGCCTACGTTCTAATCCAGGTCACGGTTTATTCGTGTGTCAAATATCGAAGTCCGTTCAGCCGTTCAGGCTTGAAAAGGTAAAACAGAGGGTAGATTGATAGACAGAGTAACCTTCGCATTTATGAACCTGTCATCATTACATAGTATAAAGCAAAGTCGCTTCCCGCTGTCTGTCCCTATGTATGCTTAGATCTTTAAAACTACGCAGCGGATTTTGATGCGGTTTTTTTTAATAGATAGAGTGATTCAAGAGGAAGGTTTATATGTATATCGCAGCCGTGCGAAGCCGGGGCGGGACGCTAGTTTATTATAAAATACCTCATGGTTTTAAGGGCTATTCTGTAAAAAAAAATTAAACTAAGGTAACTGCAGTGCTTTTAGGCAAATGTTATTACTCTGTGAAAGACTTTCTAAATTATACGAATTTATCCAGATTATGATTGTTATAATAATTAATTGCAAATTTGAGCATGTACCTGACTATAATATTATTAATTGACACTTTAATTTCTGTTATGTGTTGTTGACATTATTTTGTTTGTATTAATATTTTAATTTATGTAATAATTTGCACGCCATAAGGTAGACTGTAGCCGATCTCCGGCATGTTATGTTATTTTGAAATTACAAACAGACACTTCAGTTTTATTTATTTGTAAATGAATGGATAGTATAAATAATAATTTTTATATATATGAATAAATCAGTGGCATTTTCCTGAATGATTCCCGTCTCAGAATAGTTCTTCGCCATTTTCTTGTTCGTGGGGAAAGAAACATCGCGAAGCTTAGATTTGTATCCCATTGTTATGCTGAGCTTTGAAACGTCATTGTAACGAGTATTTTCCTTGATAGAGTTATAAAATGGTCACTTAAAAATAAACAGGGTAAACAGTAGTATGGAAGGGTCAATTTTTGTTAGAGGTAAGCCGGAGTAGATATCTTTAATCTGATTATACGGGGTGTAAACAGACCCTTCACCAAGCCGTCAACCAAGCATTCTGTACATCAAACTAAGTAACTTTATGCAAAAATTTTTGCTGGGAAACGAAATTTTTTTTTGGGGTCAAAAATCATATTTTACGGTAAAACTCAATATAATGCGCTCAAAACTTATTGCTGATGGATGCTTTGAATAGTAAACGGACCATGGAGGTAATTGGAGTAAAGTTAGAACCTTAAAAAGTAGTATTTAAAAACAAACTTGTGAAAAAATTGGAACTTTGACCCCCAATATCTCCGTAACTAGAAGGTTCCCAGGTATGGTCCAGAACAAAAAAATGATCACTATGACGAGGGGAACAAGTAACTTTCGGCTTCGTTAAGGGTCTTTTTACACCCTTTATTATTTGTCTATAGAAGGCCCACATGATTTACAAGCCTAACGGAGTAAATCCTGACATATCCGACATATATTTGTTATATTCTGTTGGGAAAAGGCTACGCAAATTATTTCCTCTAGTTAACGTTGCTCTGGTATGAAGAGGGCCTGAGACATTTAATTAACATACCTATAATACGAACATTTTAAAATTTGTTATTTTTTTCCATTTATTAAAACTTCTCATCTCTTACAAGTTTTAAACTACTTAATGTTAAAGACCTATATCAAAAATACATATAAATTGGCTCATATGAACCAAAACGGCTTAATTAGAACTAATTATAATAACAATGATAGGAAAATGTAATGCAAGCGGGCCGTATTAATATGACCTAGAATAGTAAGGAGCCGTGGCCCCGCTCGTAAGCCGCACCGCACATTACGATCAAATTACATAACTAGGCTACATGCACTGTAGAACTGGAGTATTACTTGAGAATAGTCATTATAGGTACATTTTTTTTCCATATTATTATCGAAATTCTTTTTTTTTTTTGGCTGTAATGTAATTGTCTATAGATTCTTGACTTGCGATATATTTTTTTTAACACTCGGACGAGTAGGACGAGTGCGAGAGTGTACACCGTACAGCCAAGAGAGGAACACTAAGGCTGGAAGAGCGCTCGCCCTACCTCGGAGTGTCTTGACGACTAAGCCTAAGGCCAACTAAGTTGGAAGTGTCAGGTTGGCCAACTAAGTAGGAAGCGTCAGGTTGGCCAACTAAGTTGGAAGCGTTAGGGTGGCCAACTAAGTTGGAAGCGTCAGGTCGGCCAACTAAGTTGGAAGCGTCAGGTTGGCCAACTAAGTTGAAAGCGTAAGGGTGGCCAACTAAGTTGGAAGCGTCAGGTTGGCCAACTAAGTTGGAAGCGCCAGGGTGGCCCGCGAAATTTCAATTTAGAAAATTGAATTTCGCGGAACCCCGGTGCTTTCACCTTAACGACCAAAATAAACCAGAATGGACTTTTTTTATTAGTCCCCTTGGAGGGCAAAGGCGTCCCATATACGATACAGTGCGATTGGGATGGACTTTACTATTTTTTAAATCGAAGGTGTCGCTAAGAAATAATGATGTATTTCATTCCAGTAAGGCAGTAAATAACATTTACTATTATTACCAACCAAGAGATTGTTGCAAACGTACACAATGTTATGTTCTGTTATGCACCCTCTCTGTTCAAATCGTTCTGTTTGATTTTAGGAAACAATGTATTGGGTATTGCGTTGTATTTTAATTTTGTAATGCTTCAGGTGTTTGCGGTATTGCGGTAGTTTGAAACAATAGTGGTGCGGGTTTTATTGTTTCTATAGGTGGCCTAAATTACTCGATATTCAATTAATGCAAGTGCTTTTTGCTTTCAGGAAAGGTTATTGTATGGAGTCGTTTCAATTTCATAATCTGCATAGCTGTTTCCCAACTACGTTAGGGTCGGCTTCAGTCGGATGCAGCTGAGCACCAGGGTTGAACATGGAGCGGCTGCCTATCTGACCTCCACAACCCAGTTGGTACTAGGTAATAATATGGTAAGAGTGGTTATGAAACTTTCGGGCCACTGACTAACTGTAAAGACTGTCAAAGATCTTCAAATAACAGCCGAGACCAACGGCTTAACGTGCTTTCCGAGGCACGGAGGAAACTCGGGAGAAAACCCAGGCAAGCGCGGCTTAACCTGAAGATCGATCCGAGCGGCTGTTATTATATAGCCACGAGCTCCTAATAGTCATGGAGAAGTTTCAATTTGAGAAATTAAACGAAAAGAAGAAATAATTTATCAGTTGAAATTGTCAAAAAAAGTCTTTTACTGCATACTACAAATTAACAAAAAGTGCGCAAAGTCATTCCAGAATAGAGGGTGTATAAATAAGTTTGATCAACAAATTATACTCAAACAACAAAAAAATAAAAAAGGTTAACTGGGAGAAAACTCAACTTTGAGTTTGAGCTAACCTTGGACACTACACACACTTTTTCAATTACTACGGTATTATTTTTGGTGTAGATGCAACAAATAATTAATTAAATCGTATATTCGTGCTCTTGCCACCGCCGGGGTGCCAGCTATCTTAGAACCCAATGGCTTGGCACGCGTCGTTGTATGACCATAATACCATGGAAGTTGGGTAGCCTTGTACCTTTGGTGTGGGATGCAACTTGCGATGGGGATGTTACTAGCACAGTAAGCTGCGCTGGGGCGGCTGTTGCAGGTGCTGAAAACCTCAAACGGCGCAAATACAATAATTAAATTGGTAGTTATGTGATTGATCTGTTTGGGGTTGAAACACTAGGGCCAAGGGGTCCGGGTGCCCACCTAGTATTTCGGGAAATCGCCAAGCGGTTGGTCGACTCTTCACGTGACCAGAGGGCGGGCCTATTTTTTGGCCAAAGAATCAGCATTGCCATACAACGTGGCAATGCTGCCAGCCTTCTGAGTACTTTTCCCGTTGACAGCGATGTGGACGAATTTTTTGACGCCCTGTAACCGTTTTGATATATTTTTATTACTATTATAGATTTTTAGTTTGTAAATAATGTAAATAATCGTGTATTTAATGTATAAAAACTACAAAAATACGCCCTAGTGCAAGGTGAGCCTAACACACCGGTGACATATTTCGATATAATGAATTGTTTCCGGCGTTGAAACGTGTCACGGAAAACGTGTTCACTGTCCGCAAGCAACTGCTAATAACTGTGACATGGCTTATATTAGCTTACAATATTGTAATATTATTTTATGACTTTATTATTGAAGAATATAGGGGCCTTAGAGTCTAGGATAAACACACACACACACACAGTGTAGGTTTACTAGCGATACTCTTGAGCGCAGGCCACACAGAAAAGATGTAAGACGCGGACGGGGCGCAGACATATGTCTCTTCCGCGTCCCTTTCATACAAAATGTATAGAAGCGTCGTGACGCAAAACACATAGAAAAGACAGGGCGCGGACACGACGCCGCGACGCTTATATACATTTGACATATGTCTGCGCCCCGTCCGCGTCTTACGTCTTTTCTGTGTGGCTTGCGCTTTGGAAAACGTTGCGTTGGCATTGTTTTCTTGAGTTTACTCAGAAGTTGTGATACATGTTTGAAGACTTTTAAAAACATGTGATTAAAACATATCATATATTTTTGTGCAATACTTAGTCATATCTTTTTTGTGCATGACGTTGTTTTAGTCATGACTTGTTAACTGTTTGATCACATTTTTATATGTTTTCTACAAGTTTTGTAAGCGACAAGTTTTTACAACATGTTTTTGATGTAAATGATAAAAGAAAGCAGTAGGCAAACATGTAGAACAGCATGTTTTATGCCTTGGGTGTAAACACGAGAATGGCGAAAGTCCTCTATAGAGCGCTGTCTTTTGTATTTAAAAAGTGGTATTAATAATAACAGCATAAAATAACAAATCACACTGTGGGCAAAAATGTTACGGTTTTGGAAATTTTAATTCAACTTTTTTATAAATAAAATACTTAATAGGTTTCCTTTCTGATCATACTCTCTTTCCGGTTCGTTTCTGAATAAAATTCCAAGTAAACGTTATATTTCCTGTAAGTAGATTTAAGTTAATTAATTTCTATTTTTCTATGAACCGCAGCTTGTTAAGGAGCGGTCTTGAGGGGAGGAACAGCGAGCTTGGCAGTTGCCTGAAAACTTATAATTACCTATGAAACTACCGTCGCTCCATAATTATAATCAACATAATTGTCCGACCTTTTTATTAGACCATGCCCTGTTCCCTAAAAAGTAAACAAAAGAAAATTACTTGTACGTGAATAAAACGCATTTTCCATTATCAAAAACATTCCCGAAATTCCGTAACGAAAACTACTGCAGAGGACTAATTAATCAAAGCAATTATAAAAATGTTTAAAAAAAAGTGAAAACGCGTCTACGATAAAAAACGTCCCTTTAAAAATATATATATACACAGTGTGACAGTATGCAAATAAGCCAGAAAAATTGAGGAAAACTCTGTGTTTTTAGGGATCCGCGCATGGTAAACCAATGTAAATATTGGTTTAAGGAAGTTTCAAAGTTTTTTTGTCAAACCCCTGAATACATATACCGTTTGCAAAGGATTTTTGGGAGGTTTAAAGTTATGTTTTTATAACCAACAGACTTTTTGTTTAGTTTTGTAATTATTTCTTAAAAAATCTAAACTAATTTGGTCTGAAAAAATCTTTTGCAGCGGTTGAATTTAATTTAACTCCTAATACTTAGTTATATTTAATTTTATTAAAATGTGTCCACAACATTTACTATACAAAACCTACTCGAATTTCGCAAATCCTACAATTGCAACTTTTTTTTCTACAATTTCTACAACTGTGAAGAAAGTTTCATGAAAGCGTGTTTGCTAATAGGTACCACCATACCATTATTTTGTACAGCAATCATCCTTTTAATTATGGTACTCAGATACTTCACTTTCAATTCACAATACTTTTTTCCTCGCGTGTACTTAACCGATGAATCGAAGAAACTGGCAAATTATGGAAACTGTCGAGTTGACCCAACTGTTGAATTCACACAACTGTCCAATCAGCGAAATTGACTAATTTATTTATTTAAATTTCATGTACAAGAGTGGTACATAGGCGGACTTAATGCCACAAGGCATTCTCTTCCAGTCAACCTTTGGGTCAAAAAGTCAGCATTGTGATAGAGTACAAAAAAATAAATAAGAAAAATACCATTTTGTTAACATAAATTGAGATACATAAATAGGTACATACTAATACACATATTTACAAATAAAATGAAATGAACTAATATATATTATAATACATACAAATAGTCCAAAATACGAGAAACCTTATAATAATTACTATGACTACTAATGACTAGGACTACTAATCAACGAAACTGTCGAATTAAATAAACTGACAAGTGAGGGAAACTGACCAGTATTACGCAGACTCAAATAAAACATTAGAATAAAAAAACACATCCTATATTTAAACCCCAAAATTTAACACCTAACAAACGACACAAACCACAATTCTAAATAAAACAACTTAACCTGTATACAGAACCCTACTACATAATTCAGCGTAAGTCAACGTAATTAGCGTGTTGGAAACAATTTAGACGCGCGTGTACGCAAATGAACTTTAATCATGTGATTATGATATATCACGGGACGTTTTAATTAGGTACAGGCGCGCACTGCATGTGCAATACGGAGTAATTATTGGGAGTTATGGACGCGACTGTTGGTCCTACCTTAAATTGTTGAGTTAGCGGTATGAGGCTCGGTTTTATGCTGAGTATTGGTGCTGCTACCTTAGTTGGGAGTCATGTGCTGAATAGATTGTGATTGTGTTGGCTTTCATGGACGGTGTAGTCTAACATCATCATCTGCCTAGCCTTTTCCCAACTATATTGGGGTCGGCTTCCAGTCTAACCGGATGCAACTGAATACCAGTATTTTACATGGAGCGACTGCCTATCTAACCTCCATTTAGTACTGGGTAATACGATACCCCTTGGTAAGACTGGTTGTCAGACTTTTTGGGCCACTGACTACCTAATGACTGTCAAAGATCTACAAATGACACTCGGGATCAACGGCTTAACGTGCTTTCCGAAGCACGGAGGAAACTCGCTATGTAATGGGTGGTCACCCATCCACAGACCAACCTAGGCAAGCATGGCTTAACCTAAAGATTGACCCGAGCGGCTGTTATTATTTAGCCACGAGCTCCTCGTCGTAGTCTAACAAGGATAGGGAAATATTTTAGTAACATGTGCGTCGACGATAAAGCTGGGAGAGCTGACAAGGGTGGGCAGAAGCCACATAAAGCTAACTGCTTCGTTACTTACACACTCCTTTTGCATCATCTACATTAATACATTGGTTGCGAGTACCACGTACCAGAGCTACGTGATGTCCTAGTTAGTTAGTATCGGAAATACCACGAGGGGATTAGAGGTAAGCAAAATAAAGCTGGACTGCCTCGTGCTTCGCAAGCGCGACTGCTAAGAGGTCCTGGGTTCGATTTCCAGGTCGGGCAGAGAGTAATTGGATTTTTCCATCAAGAATTTCTCAGTAGCAGCCACGGAGTCTAGATTTGTGCCTGGTTGATGTCAATAGGCTCGTCCCCTATTACATGGGACTGAAACATAACTGGCTAACTAAGGGTGTACTAATGCCGGGGCTGCGGGACTGTTCGAAAGAGATACCGCGGCCCAGGAACACAAAGGGTAAAGAAGGAATATGGATGGGTTTTAGTCAGTAAAAGTCTGACACTCCCTCCCACTCCACCCAGAGCGGGAGGAGTTATTTGATGATTACCCATCTCAAAAAAAGGGTGTACTAATGGGTCCTAACCCTTCGGGGATTACAGGCGTGATATTATGTTATGTTAAAATAAATCTTTCGAAAATGAAACTGAGACACAAGTGAAAATAATGGTTTTCTGCTTGGTTACATCTCTATTTAAACTAGACAGTCAGACGGGACAGAGTAGCCCATTCCCAAGACCCGCAATGCGTGCGTTAGCCGTTCTATTTCGGTTATATTTCATGCACCTAAGCGACGAAAGTTTGGAATAGTTTCAGCTCAATGCCAACATGTGGTTCTATACCACCGTGAGCTACTTATAAATGTAATTAGGTTAACTATGTTTGTTTTCTTAAGGTGAAGCAGGTTTTTCTTGCAAGTAGTTTATAACAATGCATGCTATGAGGTCAGACTTTATTCCAAGGAATTGAGGGTATTGTTATTTTGGTTGCCAGATTTTCAAGGTGTGTTTTTTGTATTGTAATTGCAATACCTTGAAAGTTGCAGTAATATAATTGTGGAAATAAAGTCGCAATAAAAAAGAAATATGGTTCTGGTAATTTTTCAACCCGTGAAGGACTCAAAGTCAAACTAAAAGCATTTATTTCAAATAGACCCGTGACAGGCACTTTTGCATAGTCAGAAATAAGCTACCTACAGTCCCGCCACAGGCATAATAACTGTGAATGGACTGTAGTTGCCCATTCGAAAATAGTAGATCTCATGGAGAAGAATGGGCAAGAAACTCCATGGACACTCTTTTCAAATCAAGTTATATATTACATAGTCCTGGGTACAATATTGTTGCTTCTTCAGTATTCCCAAACCAATAAAACTCTTGAAAGTTACAATCAACAGTGGCGACAACCAGAAAAGGGCCGAGACAATGAAGCTTGACGAAGTCCCATAGAAACAATTTGACGGTTTGGATCCTGCAACGAAATTAATCAGAAAATAATAGCGGAGGAGTAGGAAAAACATAACTGGTGTGGTAATACCATTTGTATCCGTCTCTGTTTGTCGCGGGAATGGTGGGCATCAACACGTTAGAACTTAGACGTAAGTGTGCGTTTTTGATGCACTACTATTTACTACTAAATAATAAAATTGACGACGTGACTACTTTAGCCCGTTGTTCATTGTTTGCCTCGCGAGGCCTGTTCGCGGCTCCCTCTGTGCGTACCCAAACTGCTCGATATGCGCCCACAACCCAGGCGATGAATCTACTTAACGCCCTGATTGCTCAGGAGCCGGATGTAGATATGTTTACGAGTAGCAGTAAAGTTATGCTTAATTATTGCATAGTAGTTAAGTTTAGTTAGTTATTATGTTGTGCTGTTGGTTTGCTGCCTGGTAAGTGCGGCAAGTATCTATCTAAACAAATAAACACTTACACTGGGCCTGACACATTTTTGGGTCACGACCAATGATGTCGAAATTGAGATCCCTAACACAGCATCCGAATCATCCCACCCCGTTAGCTACAACCCATAAACCAACCAAAAAAACCCACTTACATTACGAAAAACAACAAAACATTTATTTTTTAATTTGTACCTCCGCGTATCAAGAGAAACTTGGTAAACTAAAATAAAACCGCGCAGAACGAATGTTTTAAATTTCGCGATAACGTCCGAGTATACAAAGTTGAGCATATAAATTGTGTACAACATCTAAGTTTGACTTTTTTACTGCTGGCTTCCCGTATGAGATTGTAGCCCCCACATCAGTTAGGGTCCTTGAGGGTTTTATTTATTACATTCCCCGATTGACTCCTGATTTTTTGTGTTAACAAGTTCTGGGTGCGTATGAGAAACGGGTTCGAAGTTGGAGTGTTTACTTTGTAACTGATGTTTTTTGGCGTTACGTGGGTTATGAATTTGAGAAGGGATTTCGGTTTTCTTGGCGTCATAGTATTGTGGTGTAACTTTTGTGTGCTGGAGTTTTGTGGAAAAGAAAACGTGGGTGATAGGCATTATTACCCTATAACGATCTCGTTGTTGGGACCCAGGACTTACTCTTCTTTGTTGCAGGGAGTCCAACATACGGGTCTTTGCGTAGTTTGTAATTTTTAGCCAGCATGCCAGGTGGTTTCTTGGAAAATGGGAGAGGTAATGTGTAATGAGTATAATATAGGATGTAAGGACAGCTCTCCACAAACTGATGGGGTGAATTCAGTATATCATACTAAGATGACCGGTACAAGAAATTATTTCAGGAATATTATGGGAATTCAATAAATTTGATTTGTTTTATTTCCTCATATGCAATGTATCGTTACCGTGGCAAAACGCACGTAGCGACCGGCAAGCGCAACGACTAGTTCGATGACCTCTGTAGCTAGACAGGAAGTGTACAGCTGATTTCACTCGTCGTTCGATAGAGTATTTCAACATCTATTGTTTGATTTATGATTTTAGGCGTATTATTTAATGTAAATGAATGTAATTTCACATTGAAATAAAGTAATAGTAACTGAAAAAAAAAGCATCTGGAGAAAAATTCCGGTGGAATAAGATTCAAAATAAGGAGCTCAATGCACCCTGTCGGTTTGTGGAGGGCTGTCCCTTACACCCTGTATATCATTGCTATTTGTTCGCCTATTTACTAAAAACAAAAGGTTTATAAAAGAAAGCAAAAATCTACTTTTATAATTTTTTATCTAAAGATGTTTTATTTGGCCCAGACTTCTTTATTCAGTAAAACAACAAGGTAAGCTAATTATTCAATCTAGATATCAAAATGTATTCAATGAAGAAATTATACAAAGCCCTGAAAAAAATACAAGGTCAAACGATAGGGCAGACCTTCAAATGAAATGAGCTGTAATCAAATTCGCAATCATGAAATATATTTACTTTTTTCCCTATTTTGGTACTACTTTCAATGGCTGATCAGTATCGTGACTTTTTCAAATAGGAATTTCTAAGTCGCAATTACTGGCGTCTGTATTTGGAGGAGCTCGTAGCTAAATAAAAACAGCCACTCGGGTCAATCTTTAGGTTAAGCCGTGCTTGCCTAGGTTGGTCTATGGATGGGTTGACCACCCATTAGATACCGAGTTTCCTCCGTGCCTCGGAAAGCACGTTAAGCCGTTGGTCTTGGCTGTCATTTGCAGATCTTTGACAGTCGTTACAGGTAGTCAGTGCCCAAAAAGTGTGACAACCAGTCTTACCAAGGGGTATCGTGTTACCCAGTAACTGGGTTGTGGTGGTCAGATAGGCAGTCGCTGCATGTAAAATACTGGTATTCAGCTGCATTCGGTTAGACCGGAAGCCGTTTTATGTTACTTGTATGCTGTACGTAATAAGGAATATTCTATTCTACAGGTGATTGATTCTACAGGTGTACCATACCCCTCTGCTCAACTTTTAGGGGAAATCAAATCTGATGATATACGAGGTGTTTCATCATACTCTTATCCTAGTCTCAATTTATTTGGTGAAGTCAGTATTGACCCTCGTTCTAGCCATAATAATCTTATACAGAGACCATCCATCAATTCTTCGGTCCTCCCCTAATTTTTGTTACTTTGTTTATCGGGCACCAACCTAATAGGAATTCCTTGTTTTATTTTGAAGCATAATTATTCACTTTTACCCACGAACGCATGATATTCGTGAAAGTATGTGCTTCCCCACGAGACGGTTAATTAATAGAGTGTCCGTAATATGAAGAGACTGGTCATAATTCTAGCTTGACAGGCCACAGTCCCCAGGGTATGGTACATTCATTAAAAATTCTATAATTTCGGTTCTATGAACTTGCATTTTAGTATGAGAATAATTAAAAATAGAATGATATTAATTGGCTTTCTGCTTTTTTAAAGGTTTATTAAAGGTGCTCTGTGAAATACAATACCCAACGGATATCGCTATGATATTAAATCGCATCTAAAAGATAGGAAAAGAAAAAAGTCGAAACATGCCTAGATGATTATTCTTTATTAAGCTTTCATGGTTTACAACTAAACTTATACTGTCACTTACGGGATATATTCCGTGATTGTTCATTATTTAGAACGCCCGATATTTCGATGCTGTTGCAAGCGCCATGATCGCGGGTTGAATCACGGAAGATATCCCGTAAGTGACAGTATAAGTTTATGATTATTCTTATAAAACTAACACAAGCTTAAAGAGATATTTATTGAGGGAATGGTATGACCGTAAGTTTGCTAAACCTCAGAGGAACAGTAGGTCTTAAAGTATACTCTAGCTATAAATCAAAATATTATAGTTAGACAAACGAAAACACGCTTTACAGTGACGTAATTTTACACCGCCATACTGAATTTAGAATGACGTCACTTATTTAACCATGCATTGTCATCCAAACTTAACATGTATGCATAATTTCAGCTCAATTGAAAACCGTGAAGTAGATCAAATTTAACTTCTAAGATTTTATAATTTATTTATTAAAACTTTATGCACTTAATGTACAAAGGCGGACTTAATGCCTTGGGCATTTTCTACCAGTCTACTTTTTTACATAGTTAGTTACTGGTGAAGATAATAAAAAAGTGTTAAAAATAAGAACTTTTGTTGTAAATCACTCTCTACTGTTTTGAAAAATATTTTACGCATCAATAAACTATCACGCAGGTACACACTAAATACAGTTAACACGTTAAGCAGATTTAATTAATACCGAAATTATATTTGGTGGTAAATGTGGTTAATGGCAGATTAATTATTGAGAACATTATTTCAATTATTGGTCAAATGAAATTTTAATAAGCTAGAAAATCCATCATGTCATGATTATCATTATCTAAACAAAATGTGGTCGCGGAATCAGAGAGCTAGCCTATTTTTTGGTCAAACAATCAACATTGCCATTTAACGTGGCAATGCTGCCAGCTTTCTGGGCACTATTTCTGCTGACGCCCTTAAATGCTTCTCTTCTTTTCCAAATATACATATTTTTATTGTTTTTTAAGAAGGTTACAGAAAATTATGTGATTTGGGAAAACATAATAAAAATGAGGTTGTATGTAGCACATATTAGTTCTATGGAAATGAGTGAGAACTTCTAATTGTCTCTGGTCGGGTGTCACTTGTGACGGTAAAGGCGCAAACCCACCGCGGTGCATGCTTTCCACGGGCACGCGGCGCATTATAGCGGCGTGGATTCATTTGTTTGGCAACGTGGGTCTAAGTTTCCACTTCAGTATACACTACACACCCACAACTATATACAACTGTAGCGTATGTGGCCCACCGCGGCATAGTCGTGGGTTAATATTTGTGTATAGTGGGTAGTGAGCTGTGTGAGCGCCTATCTGACCGACATATTTACTATGGAATACGGAACCCCTTTAGATCTGTTAAAATCAAAACCTTTACGTAGAAGCAGGTATCTCCTGCATGAATGGTTTTCCTAAGGCGCGAATTACACAGAAACGGCGTAAGGCGTAAGGTGCGGCGCAGGCGTGGAATTTATAAGGAAACGAAAGAACGGCGTGCCTGCGCCGCGCCGCTTGAGTGTAATTTACGACATGTCGCCTACGTACATTTTGTATGAAAATGTTTTGAAGCGGCATCATGCCTGCACCGCGCCTTCACCTTACGCCGTTTCTGTGTAATTCGCGCCTAAAAGAGTTGTATAAATGACATAGACATCCTCTTTTTTCCTTGGGGGTTGCAAAAGCTACAGAACTCCACCTGCAACGAAGTCACAATTATGTATGTCGGATTTTCAGGATTTATTCCATTAGGCTCGTGGTTACTGTACTGTACTGTACTCTCTGCTCATCATGTGGGCAGACGATGGGATTCGTGCTATGAAAACATACTGGGTGCGACACAGTTTCTAGCAAAACTAACGAATTACTTGAGATTACAACTTAACACAATAACACGGGGCACAATAAATCGGCTACAGTTCCGAGACGTCTCAACTCCGCCGCGATCATACATTGACTGTCGCCCTCGCCTCGAGCTGGACATCAGGGCTCTGTAGAAGCACGCTGTGGTCACAGACTGGTAAGCAGGTTGCGTGATGTCACCATCGGTGCACTTCCGATCAATTCATGTTCATAGTAACGACCGGATCCGACATGTATAATATTCAATTGAAGTTTTTTTTTAAGTTCAGGCCAATTTCAACCTTACTAAAACCTGAAGCCAACCTAATCCAAACCATAGTTCTGTGAATGACGACCCAATATCATAAGGCTAGCATTAATTTGTCAATAGCTATTCAACGGCATTGGCTAATTCCGTGCACATGAATAGACTTGTTCTATTGTACTCATCAGAGAATGGAGATTAATACTGTAGCCTTTGAATCCAAACCAGTATCAATCGATCTCTTTGACTAAGATATGTTGGACAGATACATTGATCGTTATTCTGCAATGATTACTTAGTTTATCTGCATACATAATCACCTGATATTGTTTCCAAATCAATTCCCAAGGGCAAGACAGAGTTGTCTTTATAGTCCACCTCACATTTTACCAGTCATTTTGAAGTCCAATATAATAGGGACGAGCCTATTGCCATCAACCGGGCATAAGTCCAGGCTCTACGCTTACGTCTTATGACGACAGGCCGTGTCGACGGCGCGTTTGTGTTCCACGCGCGCCTCAAAGAGATGTCAGCAAAAAGGAAAGGGCCCGCAAGGGCCGATACCTGATGGGGCTGCGGGACTGTTCGAAAGAGATACCGCGGCCCTGGAACACAAAGGGCAAAAAAAGAACATGGATAGGTTTTAGTCAGCACGAGTCTGACACTCCCTTCCACTCCGCCCAGTGCAGGAGGGGACATTTGATGAATTTCAAACCGAAAAAAAAAAAGACTGGGCTGTTACATAAAAATAACATTACATAACATCACGCCTGTAAACCCCGAAAGGTTAGGCAGAGGTGAACCTAAGAATACGCCCACGGGTCGACTCGTGAGACACAGAAAGTTCAGCGGCTATCTCTCTCAAACTTGAATGAGCATTTTCAGTCACTATTTCCTTCACTTTTGCGATGTTAACTTCAGTTGAAGACTTTGATGGCCTACCAGAGCGAGGCAAATCTTCCGTCACATCTCGAATGCTTTGTTTTACTCATAAGCACGTGTTTTTGTCATAAAGTCGATTCACCGTAAGCCTTTTGTAACATTTCAGGGACTCTGAACACGAAATTCCATTGGCGATACAAAATTTAAGACAAACTCTTTGTTCGATGTTTTTGTCCATTATGAAATTCGCAATACACCCTAGATATGATCTAACTAAAACAACACTGTATTTAATCTAAATAACAGATGCAACTCAAACTCCGCGCCAAAATGGCAAACAGTTGTTCCAATCTAACAGCAAAAAAAAAAACAAAAAAAATGAATTTGGAACACGAATCAAAATCACCCTGTTACGAATAGCCAACATAAATTTAAAAAAATAACATTTTCATTATTTTTCCGTCATGAATCGTTTGTGCATCGTTTGTGAACGTTTGTGTGACTAATGATTTTTTTTGTGACTAATTAGTTAATTAGTAATTAATTTTTTAATTTTCAGCTTACGATTAGCCAACATTTTTTTTAATTAATCGGAAAATAGACTTCCGGGTACTTAATCGATCGGAAATCGTTTGTGAATTCCGAATATGCCAACAAAAATGTTTGTGAATAATTATTTATCGAGAAAATAGGAAAAATAAAAGTTTTTTTTTCATCATATCGCGTTGTCTTTTCTCGTCACTCCTTGTAATTGTAATTGTCTGCTTTAATACCACCTAGTGTAATACATAATAGCTAACCTTAGAGGAAAATGACAGCACAACAGCTGTATATTATTTTTATTTATAACCTAAAAAAAGAGTGAGATCGAAAGAGAAATGTCATTTCGCATAGAAAATGGTAATTGGATTATTATAAACTAATTGTTGAGTCTCCAAGCTGGACTGATGGCATCAAAAAAAAATGGAATGACACTCATTCTCAATATTCTAGTGAGATAAACGCACAGAGAACTTATAATTTATTTTCGGAAATTTTTGCTGGATTTTTATATCATAAAGCTAAAGCATTTAATCTTTTTAATCCTCCAGAATGCTGAGATGTAAGTTAACAATATTTTAATTATTTTTTTTATTAAAGATGAAAAAGAATTTATCTAAATTATTTTAGAAAGAACGTGGATATGGATTGACAACAGTAACTAGTTGCGAAGGCTTAGCAGTTCCATCATATTTTTATATTCAATTTGTCTGGTGTTTTGCATCTTTGACTGGAATATTATTATTTCTTTATGCAACTCATCTCAGGGAATCTATTTATGGAGGTTTTATAGCCAGTTTAAGTTATTTTTTTAATTTCACCGAACGTACAAGAGTACAGTGGACATCTCCTTTACGTGAGAGTTTTGCTTATCCAATATTGTTGTGGCAAATGTTCTCTGTGACTACAGTTTTTGACAAGAATAAAACTAAAGAGAAGAAGCAATTTCAATGAAAAGATATTTTTGATAATTTTCCTTTTTGGGTGAGAATTTTTGATAATTTATCAATGTATTAAGGAATATTTATAATTTTTATGCTGAAAGGTTAAGATAATTATTTTTATTTCAGAAAATTTTTACTTCTACTACATTAAGTCTAGCATGCTGGCAGTTTTTTCAATTTGTTTTAACAACTCTACTCCTTTGTTAACTTATTCTACATTGGATAAAGATAATTCCATGTGAATTATTATTGAAAATAACGGCAACTCATGGATTATCAATAATCATCAATAGCTTATTAGGAAATCATTGTGCTTTTTCAATTTATGCAGCTTCGGCTGTTGGAATTTTTGTAGTGATAATTTGAATACACAATTAGAGAATACTTTAAGTCCAAAATGGCTTATTTTGATAAATATACTCAGTACAACTATTTTCACTTACTTCCAAAAGTTTACACTTGATATTGCTTACGTGGACTACAGCCATGTTTTTGATATTTTAAAAGCCAAACTCACCAAATACAAAGACTTTCATACTTTGCTTTACACTTGCTCAGCAGAATTTAATTTTCTGCCATACGAAAATTATGAAGTGATCATTAAAACGTTTCTGCTTTCGACAGCAATTCTAGCAGGATTTTTAGCAGTATATTTTTGGTATAGAAATTATAATACCCTAGGTTATTCAGATTGTATTGAACCTGGAATGACTTACAATGGTCTACAAACAGGAGCTTTTCAGCAGTATCTCAAGAAACATGAAGAATAAATAAGAAGAAACTTCTGAAGATCAGTGTTATTATTTACTCCAGTCTCCACCACCGCTCACTCTCCAGTCAACATCCCGCCAAAGAAAAAATATCTTTTCATTGAAATTGCTTTTTCTCTTTAGTTTTATTCTTGTCAAAAACTGTAGTCACAGAGAACATTTGCCATATAAAAATCCAGCAAAAATTTCCGAAAATAAATTATAAGTTCTCTGTGCGTTTATCTCACTAGAATATTGAGAATGAGTGTCATTCCATTTTTTTTTGATGCCATCAGTCCAGCTTGGAGACTCAACAATTAGTTTATAATAATCCAATTACCATTTTCTATGCGAAATGACATTTCTCTTTCGATCTCACTCTTTTTTTAGGTTATAAATAAAAATAATATACAGCTGTTGTGCTGTCATTTTCCTCTAAGGTTAGCTATTATGTATTACACTAGGTGGTATTAAACCAGACAATTACAATTACAAGGAGTGACGAGAAAAGACAACGCGATATGATGAAAAAAAAACTTTTATTTTTCCTATTTTCTCGATAAATAATTATTCACAAACATTTTTGTTGGCATATTCGCAATTCACAAACGATTTCCGATCGATTAAGTACCCGGAAGTCTATTTTCCGATTAATTAAAAAAAATGTTGGCTAATCGTAAGCTGAAAATTAAAAAATTAATTACTAATTAACTAATTAGTCACAAAAAAAATCATTAGTCACACAAACGTTCACAAACGATGCACAAACGATTCATGACGGAAAAATAATGAAAATGTTATTTTTTTAAATTTATGTTGGCTATTCGTAACAGGGTATCAAAATCATCAATTCCCGATACTTTTTTGACTGAATCTATACAGGGGAAAGTATTTTATTTGTGGGAGACTGGCGTCTAAACTAAGTCGAGGCCTGTATTTTAAGACATCAGAAAAAATATCGAACTCCACGCGGGCGAGACTGCGGGAATAAGCTAGTTATAAAATACACCACAAATAAAAAACACAGCAACCGGCCAATGTATGACAATATTAAAACCGTCGCGGTATTTACCTTAACATCCATATTTACATATTACAGCGACTCGTGAAATCCGAACCGGCTAACATTCACACATCTGCGCGACGCGACGCGATCGAGGCCGCACTTTGGACCTGTAATAACCTAGTATGGTTTATTAATGTTCCTTGTTGAAGCAGTTTTGTTACATTTTAATGAGTTTTATGATTTAAATCAGCATGACAATTCTCTTCTTTTCCGTGTGGTTAGTGCCTAACCTGATGTCATAGTTTTTATGCCGCCCCTGGGCCTCTGACTTGGCTTTACATGCCGTCGAGAAATATCTCTCATACGTGCTGGTTTCTTCACAATGTTTTCTTTCACCGAAGCAAGTGATAATTATACAATACGCACATGAATCCGAAAAGGCTATCACTGCTACTTTGTATTTTCTTTTCTTTGTGTCTTCTTTTTCCATACTTTTAAATTACTCTTCATCTCATCAGACACTTTTCTAACCATATCATCCTTCACACAATCCATTCATCCTTTGTTAAGTCTTCCTCTACTCTTATAGCTATCAACATTCATACTCAAAACTTTCCTTACGATGAATTAGACAGTGTCTGTGAATATGTAATAAAAGTATTCAATCAATCAATTGCAAATCCGCAAATTAAAAGTATGATTTCGTCAAGCTAAGTGTAGCGTCATACATATCTTATACGGACACAAGTTCTCTGTTTGAAGATTGTCGCTCCGCTGAGTTACTATCAACGATGAAAGGGGCGTTGAAGATATCTGTCGTTCTTCAGAAAGGTCAGGTGAGTAGTACTTACAACAGACTGGTGTACGTGTTTGACAAGCTGTATTACCGTGGACGAAGCAACAAGGAGTAAGTAGTAGGTGGGATTCTGTAGCTATTGCTTACCCCCCCCGGAATTAGGCGTGAGTAAGATGTCGATGTAAGTACACCGACACCACACTTTTATTCGAGCGCATTGAACCAGAGAACTAGTTTACTCGCGTTAACAAACTGCGTTCAATTGACGTTGAAGATATTGGTTGTTCTTTGGAAAGACCACGCAATTAGCGTACTTATATGAACGTGAATGGAGCAAAAAGGAGAAAGTAAGGATCATATCAGGTGTAATTCTGTAGCAGGTGTAGTTCTGCCTGCCTTCTTGGGTTTCAGGCGTCAGTATATGTATGAATGTAAGATGATATTGTAAGTACGCCAACACCACACTTTTATTCAGTCGGAGAACAAGTTTACTCGCGTTAACAAGCTGCGTTAGATCGGACGTGATTTCGCGCACGCCAACTGATTTATTTGTGCTCCACTTGGGCTTCATTTCGTTACCGCCCGACCTCTTGTTTCCAGGTTATGTTATTGCTTACATTTCGTTTTTTAGTGTATGTTAGTTTTCATTTTTGTTTGATTGAGTAGGGAAGTTATTTCGGTGTTTATGTTTTAACAATGGCTGCTTTATTGTGTTCATTCCTATTCAAATATCTAAATTAGTTAACATAATTTCTACTTGTTCTGTGTCATCGTTTTTCTCCAGCCCTTCTCCCAATTTATTTGAGATCGGTCATACTTCTGTATGAGTAGTCACAAGCTTTTTAGCCATATCATCTTTCACATAATCCCTCCATCTATTATTTGGTCTCCTCTTACTCTTATTGTCATACATATTCTCACATAACTGGTGAAATGTGGGTGTAGTATTAGGTACATCTTTGCTTAACCCTTTGGGGATTACAGGCGTGATGTTATGTTATGTTACATTCATACTTCTCCTAAGCATGTCGATGACAATTTAAATTGAGTCAGTCCAAAATTTGGCGACGAGTTTGGCACTCTCAGTAGCGTCCAACAACTCCTATGATGTGCAAACAACAGGACATACCTACTCAAAAAATTACACACACCCATCATCATCTGCCTAGTCTTTTCCCAGGTCGGCTTCCAATCTAACCGGATGCAGCTACCAGTATTTTAAATGGAGCGACTGCCTATCTGACCTCCACAACCCAGTTAGCACTGGGTAATACGATACCCCTATGTAAGACTGGTTGTCAGACTTTTTGGGCCACTGACTACTTAACGACTGTCAAAGATCTACAAATGCCGCCGGGACCAACGGCTTAACGTGCTTTCCGAGGCACGGAGGAAACTCGGTATGTAATGGGTGGTCACCCATCCACAGATCAACCTAGGCGAGCACGGCTTAACCTAAAGATCGACCCGAGCGGCTGTTATTACTAAGCCACGAGCTCCTCATTCTCAACATCCTTGTGATCCTAGAAATCTAGCTGGTCACACAGCAACAAAATATTCGCGAGACACTCCAGTACAATTTTACCAAACGTGGTAACGGTACCTTATCCACGTAATTACAAATACATTTAAGCTTAATACCCGTCTTCCCAATTTATTCGTCTCATTTTATTGTTCGGTTTATCGTTTTCGATCTCCTGTAATTCCGCTCTGAACATTGTAATAGGTCACTGACCTTATTTTCTAAGGTGGAAATGTGGAACATTATCGTTGATTCTCAGTCCTTTGGAAAATTTCATTTCTTCCACATCGATGTTCAAACGTAGGTAGGTTTCTGCTATCCTTGATATTTATGATAAAAAGAATATAAATATTCCATTATATAGTAATTTCCTTTTATCTATGTACATAATGTCTAGTACCAACTAACCCAATATCTTCTAGAAGAATAAACAATAATTTTTCGTCGTTATGTACTTAAGTACCTATTTGGAAAATTGTAGGCTTTTGGACTTCTTGAATTTCTTTCTTTTATTGCCTTCTAAAAGTTGTTTACGTTCTCTATTCGACTTAGGTATTTCTGTTATACCTACATACCTGTGTACCTACATTCTTGGCACAGCCTTTACTAACTGTTTTTGTACGGGGTCTACCGGGACCAACTTTATTCACCACTTGTATACCTAGTTATAGATACTGTATGTGATGTAACATTTGTTTTAAACTAGCTTTTGCCCGCGGCTTTTAATCGCGTTAATTTTGAATTTGACAAACAATTCGGGTTGTACTCTGCTTGTAATAATATAATTCAATAGTGATTTAAAAAACTCGTGGCGCCATCTACTATCATAAGAACGTTGTTGTTGTTGTTTTCCTCGGGAACAGTACTTTTTTCGGGATGAAAGAAATTATGTCCGTTTCTGTACACCTGACAACGTACATTCATGCAAAATTTCAGTATGGTCGGTTCAGTGGTTTAGGCGTGAAAGGGTAACAAACAAACTTACTTTCGCATTTATAATATTATATTATAAGGAAGTAAGGACAGGCGTTTTCCCATTTCAAAAGAAAATATTTTTTCAACTCTGGAATTTCAATTAATACAAAACTCGCATCCTCGTTAACCAAAAAAGTGTCCCAAAATACCCTCAAAATATTCATAATGCTCTTTCAAACCAGTTATGTCCAAACGACCATCATAAAAACCATACGAAGGATATGTGAGATTTCATAAATCGCTACCACCATTGTGGTCTGTTTCAACTGAATCACTTATGATAAATGTATTGCGATCCTCTAGGACAATAGATGCTTTGTGGTTATGATTAATGACAGTTTTAAAATGCCCGATTTTGGCCCACCCCTAAACGGCAATAAAAAAATGTGTCTCCAGCAGATTTCATTCTGCCGGACTGATAACAGATTGTGCTTGTGGACTGATTAATTGATATAAATTGTGTGGCTTTAAAATATGTGGGGAATGGTCGGTGTTTCGAAAGACTGGCTTTTACGGTACTTATTTGTTTTACGTGGTGATGCTGTGTTATGTACTCGTGTTATTCATGTTTCACTGGTATTCAGTGTCGCTTTATTGCTACAGCAAGACTTCTCAATTATTTTTTTTTTAACTGCTACTAAATGTATAAAATAAATCTTGATTGATTTACACATTGTTGTTTTTTATACTTGTAACGCCAAGTCAGAGCCCCATGCTCGGCACAAAAACTCTGACACTAGGTTAGGCACTAACCGCAATCACGATAAAGAAGAAAGAATACTTTGATAAATGTACCGCTTACTTTTGAATGAATTACGTTGTAGGAGCGCTTCCGCAGCATTTGGTATTCGTCGTATGCGCAACGCTCGGCGACTCAAGTTCGCCCGTGACCGCCAATAGCTATAGACGCGCTCGCAACCGTCTGGTAAATGAGTGCTCAAAAGGGGTATGTGGTTGGAAAAGTCGAAAGCAGAAAATCTGTCTTATGAACTTTGTTTGGACTAGTTAGAAGATAAACATATTAAAAGTCCTGATCCCTCCGAGGTGAGCCCGAGGGATGGGGGGGCAAAGAAGGTCCCGTTTTTTGTTTTTTTGCTTATATCTCGAAAACGATGCGTCGTATAAAATTTTGTTGTACTACATAATAAAACCTCATAAAATTTTCTACAACTTTGTTTCTCACACTTTTTATCTATCTCCAATATTTGCATAGCTGTGAGCTCCGAAAAATGACCGATTTTCAAAAATGTGTTAAATTTTCTGTCTCGTTCTTTGTTTTCTTGTTTATATCTTGAAAACGGTGCGTTGCATGAAATTTAGTTGTACTAAAGAATGGAACCTGATAAAGTTTTCTACATTTTTGCTTTAGACATTTTTTATCTATCTTCAATCGCCTAGCTATGAGCCTCGAAAAAAGTGGATTTTTTAAAATATGTTTTTCACTCTTACGTTTCTTATCACACATTGCTCTTTTATAATTTTTTTTCTTAAAAACTAGACAACCGGACTATTTAACACTCGCCGCCTCTTTGGGCATGACGGGCCTGGTTGTGGTTCGTCAGGGTTCGCCTTTTCTTCTTTCTCATCATCTGTTGAATCATTATCAGAAGATGGAACGCAGGCTGCTACTTCTGCTACATCATCTTCGCCGTCGTCGTCATCGTCGTTGTGTTGCAACGAATGAATGCCATTTGTGCAACTTCCATTGCAATTGTGACAAATAGTAGAGCATAGCATGGAGGCTTTCCTACACCCACATCTAGCACTACTACAATCAGTGGTGCATCGGCAAAATATTAACTTTAGTATTTCTTCCGGTGCAGCTGGTCCTTTGGTTTGAACAGGAAACAAAAGGTTGCTTTCAGTCCGTTTCCATCCCCATAGTTCAGGAGAAAGGTCTTGTCCAAGCCAAGCCTGGACCTGATGGTAAGTACGGAAAGAATGCTCCATCGCTGCTCCCTCAGTTGGTGGTAGGGAGGAAATGTCTGGTTTGACATTTGATACTGACTGGAGGAAACGCTGGTAGCGATAGTTATTAAGAGAAGTCTCCTTCTGTTTTGCTCCATACCACCTTAAAAAGCATAAGTTTCCATTTTTTCTTATGATATCATGCGATGAAGAGGGGTTTGAAAACACTTCTGCGGCTTGACGGATCTCGGGACTTTTTGAGTAAAGTTTACAGAAACCAACTTAACTTCTCCGAACTGCAGCAGAAGTGGTGTCGCAGCCCGTGAAGGCATGAAGAAACAATATGTCTTTCAGGCCTAGTTGTTGCAGTTCCTGACTTGAATAACAGGCAGTAGGTACTTTACCTCTACTAGGTTTAACAAATATAACATCCCGATCAGGAGGGGTCCTTGCATAAGTAGAACTACCAAATCAACATCTTCCCCAATCACTGCAACTTGAAATTCCTTTGACTTTTCAATGGCAGTAGTGACCACCACTAAGTCAGCATCGTCTGGTGCTTGTAAGCGTAAGTGAGAAATCATAAATAATTTTGGCATTCAAATTGTTACAATGTGCTATAGAGATAGAATACATTTTAAAAATCGCTCGTTTTTCGGAGCTCACAGCTATGCAACTATTGAAGATAGATAAAAAGTAGGAAAGACAAAATTGTAGAAAGTTTTGCCAGCTTTTATTATACAGTACAATATTATTCCATGCGGTGCATCGTTTTCGAGATGTAATAAAAAAACTTAAAAACCGGTACATACAATTGGACACATTTTTGAAAAATCTATTTTTTTTCACAGGTCATAGCTTCGCAATGATAAGAGATAAATAAAAAAAAACATAGCAAAGTTGTAGAGAATTTTATCAGATTTCATTGTCTAGTACAACAAGTATTCGTGCGACACACCGTTTTCGAGATGCAAACCAAAAACAACGAACGGGACAGAGAATTGGACAAATTTTTAAAAATTGTTCGTTTTTCGGAGCTCATACCAATTCAACGATAAGAGATAGATAAAAAATTAGAAAAGCAAAGTTGAAGAGAATTTTATGATGTTTTATTATTTAGTACAACAAAATTTCATACGATGCATCGTTTTGGAGATATAAGCAAAAAACCAAAAAACAGGACCTTCTTTGCCCCCCCATCCCCCGGGCTCACCTCGGAGGGGTCAGGACTTTTAATATGTTTATCTTCTAACTAGTCCAAACAAAGTTCATAAGTCAGATTTTCTGCTTTCAACTTTTCCAACCAAAATCATTCATTGCCCAGGCTATATAAGGAAGTAAGGACAGGCGTTTTCCCATTTCAAAAGAAAATATTTTTTCAACTCTGGAATTTCAATTAATACAAAACTCGCATCCTCGTTAACCAAAAAAGTGTCCCAAAATACCCTCAAAATATTCATAATGCTCTTTCAAACCAGTTATGTCCAAACGACCATCATAAAAACCATACGAAGGATATGTGAGATTTCATAAATCGCTACCACCATTGTGGTCTGTTTCAACTGAATCACTTATGATAAATGTATTGCGATCCTCTAGGACAATAGATGCTTTGTGGTTATGATTAATGACAGTTTTAAAATGCCCGATTTTGGCCCACCCCTAAACGGCAATAAAAAAATGTGTCTCCAGCAGATTTCATTCTGCCGGACTGATAACAGATTGTGCTTGTGGACTGATTAATTGATATAAATTGTGTGGCTTTAAAATATGTGGGGAATGGTCGGTGTTTCGAAAGACTGGCTTTTACGGTACTTATTTGTTTTACGTGGTGATGCTGTGTTATGTACTCGTGTTATTCATGTTTCACTGGTATTCAGTGTCGCTTTATTGCTACAGCAAGACTTCTCAATTATTTTTTTTTTAACTGCTACTAAATGTATAAAATAAATCTTGATTGATTTACACATTGTTGTTTTTTATACTTGTAACGCCAAGTCAGAGCCCCATGCTCGGCACAAAAACTCTGACACTAGGTTAGGCACTAACCGCAATCACGATAAAGAAGAAAGAATACTTTGATAAATGTACCGCTTACTTTTGAATGAATTACGTTGTAGGAGCGCTTCCGCAGCATTTGGTATTCGTCGTATGCGCAACGCTCGGCGACTCAAGTTCGCCCGTGACCGCCAATAGCTATAGACGCGCTCGCAACCTAAGTAACCTCTCCATTGTAATATTTGTAACACGTTATCTAAGTAAAGAAATATTCAAGTTCCGTCGCATTTCATTTCTCTCCGTACACACACACACTTAAATACAGTATACACACGCACACTTAAACGTCACATGCTTACGATACGATAAGTCATGGTAATTTACACAAAAAAAGCATCAGAAAACAATTTAAATTGTTCAATGTGCCCTAACCGGATTTAGGCTATGCGAAAAAGTGGAAACTCACAAATTCCTCATATCACGATATAATACGATTTTCACTATGAATGAGTGAAACAATATCTACTATTGACAATTAAATAGAATCGCGATAATTTTTTGAAGCGATACAGCCTCCCTTATTATTATTATACTCTTTGGATACAGCGATCTCACGATTTAAAAAATTAACTCCAATATTTTATAAATTATTGTAGTTTGTAGGTCTAAACTTGCATGGTTTGTAATAGCTTGTATTTTTTGTATGTATTCCGTGGAAAATGTTGTTGGTAACACATTTGCTCATATTTGTTTTTTATATTAATGTAATGTAAAGAGATTTAAAAGAATTATAGAGCGGTCATTGGGAATATTTTCATACAACAATTTTGATCCCGAACATTTTCGATTTTGACACACGAATGCTATACCTGACAAGTATATGTCACTATACACTATATATGACACTAGACAGACCGACTTCTTACTAAGTAGTAACAAGTTTTGGATTACAATTTTCTTCGTCTTGTCCCGTCTATCGCTCGTTAATAATTCAATGTCTTTGATGTAATGTGTCGCTATTTATTTTCCCCAATAAAAAACAAAAACACAAACAAAATAAAAAAAACAAAAATGAACAGCTGCTAAAATATAATTGCGTCAGCCCCGCATGCACTACAATAAAGCAGGATATCCAAAAGTAACTACAAAGCCAACCCGTTTAAATTCTCTGACAGAAGTAGTTAATGTCTGACACGGTACAATTAAGTCATTGTGAGTCGTTCTACTTTAACTGCACAAGGGAAACGACCTTGACCTTATAACCGTGACCTTCAATGATGCTAAGTTGAATACAACCCTAATATTTATAACGCAAGGTACGAATTTGATTGCAAATGGATTTTTCTTTTTCTGTAAGTATTGTCATCTATGTTTGCATGTTAATGTTGTAAGAAAACTTATGATAAAACCAACCCTAGATCTCATTTTGATAGTTGTTGAAGTTTGTCTTTTGAACGTCTTTTTTTTAGGGTTCCGTACCTCAAAAGGAAAAAACGGAACCCTCATAGGGTGGGTCGCGAGTCTGCCCATCTGCCTGTCACAGCCAATTTACTCCGAAACTACTGGACCGATTAAGTTGAAATTTGGCTTTTTGTAACATTTGTAAGCCAAATTTCAACGTAAATTAATGAATTTTAAACATGGGGGCAACTTTTTTGGGGTAAATTAAAAAATGAAAAGAAAAAAAAAATCTAACTATATTGTGTTACATATTATTAAATCAAAGAGCTTATTGTGGGCATCTCAAACATTTTTTTTTATAATTTTAAGAAAAACAGTTTTGAAGTAACTTAACAAAATAGGCGAAAATTTACCATTCCCCCCACCTTAACTCCGAAAATACAGCGCCGAAAAAATAAGCAAAAAATAGTTCTTTGTTATAGATTACAGGAAAACCTATAAGAAAGCTATAACAACAATTAGTATTAAAGGGGGCTTGCTAACTACGATGGTACGGAACCCTTCATGCGCGAGTCCGACTCGCACTTGGCCGGTTTTCTTTTCTTTAGTAGCTTGTAGAAGCACTCAGTTTAGTGGCACCTACTCACGCTACAGTTTGTGAAAATATACAAACTCGTAGGTCCAATGTGGATTTCTTACATATTTTTTTATAAGAACGCAGATTTTAGCACTTGGAATCTTTTTATGAATGTTGAGGAGCTTGTGGCTAAATAATAACAGCCGCTCGGGTCGATCTTTAGGTTAAGCCGTGCTTGCCTAGGTTGGTATGTGGATGGGTGACCACCCATTATATACCGAGTTTCCTCCGTGCCTCGGAAAGCATCTTAAGCCGTTGGGGCTTAACATGCTTTCCGAGGCACGGAAAACTCCCGGGTGTCATTTGTAGATCTTTGACAGTCGTTAGGTAGTCAGTGGCCCAAAAAGTCTGACAACCAGTCTTAGCAAGGGGTATCGTGTTACCCAGTACTAACTGGGTTGTGGAGGTCAGATAGGCAGTCACTCCATGTAAAATACTGGTATTCAGCTGCTTCCGTTAGACTGGAAGCCGACCCCACTATAGTTGGGAAAAGGCTAGGCAAATGATGAATCTTTTTATGAATGTTGTCAAATGATCAGTGTGGATTATGAGCAGATTTCATCAAAAAAAGTAAACGTGGCCAGCACATTCAAACGGAGTTTAAGAGCTTTCAGAGTCAATATTTCACAGAAATCATGTCACTAACAAGTTTTGATCGTTTGCCCGAGATTATTATAAAAGTAAGTGAGACTGCCTCGTTGGTCTAGTGGTCGCAATTGCGACTACTGAGTAAGGGTTCCTGGGTTTGATTCCTGGGTCGGGAGTGGTGTTATTGAGTTTTGCCATCAGGAATTTCTCAGTAGCAGCCACGAGTCTGGATTTGTGGCCGATTGATGGCAATAGGTTCGCCTCCTACATGAGACTTAAACATAACTGGCGAAATGTGGGAGTACTATTAGATACACCTCTGCCTTACCCTTCGGGGATTACAGGTGTGATGTTATGATCGTATGGTTTTTTTAAAGTGACAACATTTCTGGTAATAATATTTTACCAAACAACAAGGAAAAAATTATCACAGCGGTATCAAGAATTTGGAATGAAACTGTATTCTCTAAGTAAGAACATATGATGAGGAGGGACGAATCGCATGTGACTAAAAAAGTGATGAATATAAACGTTGATGGATGGAGAGCGACAGGAAGACCAAAGAAACGATGGATGATTTGTTCGAGGAATCAAACTCAAACTGAAACTCAAAGCATTTATTTCAATTAGACCATAACAGGCACTTTTGAAAGTCACAAAGAAAAAAAACAAAGAGCGAAGCTACAGTCACAGACACAAGGCATAATAACTTGTGAAAGTACTGTAGTTGCCCATTCCAAGGCGTAGATCTCTATGGAGAAGAATGGGCAAGAAACTCCATGGACACTCTTTTCAATCAAAATATTGTTACAAAATCTTGGTTACATCATTCATGTGGATACTATACATTTATGTGAGAACGATGTATAAAGAAGTGCAAGCTACAAGCGTCCAGAGTAAAAAGATCATTTACTGAATGATATGAAAGATAAAGGAGTAAATGATAGCTTGACGGTTGACAGAGGAGAATGGAAGAAAAAAACGTATTGCGTCGACACCAAGTAACATGTGACAAGGGCTGGAAGATGAATCTCTAAGTAAGAACAATCATTCCCCTAAAACAGTATTTATTTTAATTTAAATTAACTAACAAACCACTCAGAGCTCAAGTATCATCATTCTTCAATTCAAACAAAGCCCAGTCACATCATCTTTCTATCATTGCTAAAAGAAAAAAAATTGTTACACTGTTTATCCTAATAATACAAGCAATATGATACAAGCATAGTACAATATGATGCAATAGACACAGCATGCAATTTAAAAAAAAAAACTTTATTGGCCAACCAACAATTGTTTACACTGTAAATATTTTAAGTAATTATCTACCATTATTTCAGCTTAGTGTAACAATTTCTTACAGGTTAGCACCGCGTGCCCCATATTATTAGATATGCCACACGACTGTTCTATCTAATTAAATAAAATTAACAATTTAAATTAATGTTTTGTGATGGAATATGAAACTAACATTATCAGTTAAATTAAAATTCAATAGAACAAAACAAACAGGGACACAACAAAACAGAAAAATATTAACATTAAAATCGAAATAAAATTAAAATCAGAAATTTTCTCAAACTCAAACTCAAAGCATTTATTTCAAATAGACCCGTGACAGGCACTTTTGCATAGTCAAAAATAAGCTACCTACAGTCCCGCCACAGGCATAATAACTGTGAATGGACTGTAGTTGCCCATTCGAAAATAGTAGATCTCATGGAGAAGAATGGGCAAGAAACTCCATTATCTAACTCCATAAATTTTTTTTCAACAACAGTGGGTAGCTTTAGAAATACAGAAACTAAAAACTGCTCTGAAACTACCACTAAAAACACCAGTCAGTCCATTGATTGAACGGCCCATAGAAAAACTTCCCGAAGAGCGACAGGACAAAGTTTTTAGATGGCCCAACGACTCAGCGAGGAGACGGAAAATTAACGGTAGGAAATTTTATTATTTACTTACCAACTTTGAAAGTAAGCTAAAATGCTTTTAGCTATAGTGGAGACTCTGACAAGGATTTTATTGTGTTTATTGTTTCTGGACTTTCTTTTGCGAGGATGTTCTATTTTTGGAGATTTTCGGCTCTGATGGCGGAATTTTTCCACTCACTGTGAGAACTATAAAAATATTATGCAGCTATAAAATTTCCCTCAAGTTTTTAACTTCTTCTTTCGTGTCGGTTAGTGCCTAACCTGGTGGCAGAGTTTTTATGCCACCCATGGGCCTCTGCCCCTACACTAGCACACACACTAGCCCCTTCCATCTGCGACACTGGTCCAGTACAGACGTACATTTTATAACTTGCCGTATTTTATTGAATGTTCCCTGGCACCAACGTACCAGCACCTCACCAGCTACCCAACATCTAATACAAGCTACACAATGCCGTCGCGAAATATCTCTCAGTCATGCTGGTTTCTTCACGATGTTTTCCTTCAGTGATAAATATACAATAAGCACATGAATCCGAAAAATTAGAGGTGCTTGTCTTTGGTTCAAATTTGAGACCTATGGCTGAGCTGTCCGATGGTCACACCACTAGGCTATCACTGCTTTCGACTACTGTGAGTACTGTAAAAATATTATGTAGCTTGGAAACTTTCCTTCGAATTTTTTAATGTAACTACGCTACTTCCTTTGTTCCATTTACAAAAGGTCTAGAGTCTAAAAGGTTATAAATAAAAAAAAAACTCTCTATTTATCATCACAAAAAGGATATTTCCAAGCTAGGAAGACATCGTGTACACGATATTTTCTTCGTGCATAATTAAATAGTATTACATATATCGATTCTTTTATATTGAAGTGTTTTTCTTCTTACCCTTTTTATACTTACAACAGTCTTAAAAACGTTCCCAGAATAATAGGAACACGTTGCATTAAATATTCAAATAAATCTCTCAGAAAGAGTTAAATGTATGCCATTGTGCCGGAGTACCAAAGTCACTTCCCGAAGGACAGAGTTTCAAAGTTGGATTCGCACTTTCGATAATCCGTTCGTAGTTCGTGTAATAGCCGCTGTGAAATCGACTTAGTTCCACCAGAAATCTTGAAGACAGATATCATAATTATTCCTCTCTTGACACTAGTTCGAACAATTAGGACAATTGGGACTTTAATAAAATTTTCTTCACTGAAAGAACATTTTCTTTTCATCATTCTCAAGCAAGAAAATCTTTCACAAAGTTTATCTGTCATATTATCTATGTTAAATCTCACTGTTTATTTACTCCCATTCCATCCAACGAAATGAAACATTTTAACTTTACAAGCAAAAAACATTTCTCTGACATATTAAGGTTAAAAAATTCTTAAAAGCAGACACCGAATAATATTTGCTAAAAGAATTACGCAGAAAAGCTTACCTCGATTTACGAAAATGAGCTCAGAATTTTAAAACCCACGATACATATAACTACTGAGATTTTCTTGTTCATTTACATAAGCTTGCGTTATAATCGTATCGCAACGTAAACGATAAAATATCTAAATCCACTCCCAGAAATCCAGCTTCACGTTTATCCGACTGACGGAACCCATAAAAAGAGGGTTCTGAACAATTATTTTTACATCAGCACCGGAACCATTCCGGACACGATAAAGAATCTCCCGGAAAAAGATATTTATTCGACCAAGCTAACGTGTTCCTCAGCAGATTTTTCGGGGATCTATTTTGGACTTTAGCTGTCTAAAAATAAGGTTTTGTATCTTTGAATATGCTAAGGTCCACATTAAATGTAACATTGTTGTGGAATGTTAGGAACTTTCGGGTGTGAGCGCAATAAAACACCTTAAATCGAAGCGCGAAATCACTGACTAATTGTTAGTCTTGTTCCGATAAAATTAACTACTTTCGTGCAAAAGGTTAGCGAAGTTTCGAACTAGGTGTCGAGTTTTAGTGGTGTTTACGTCAGCTAACATTTAGCGGTCAGGTGGAATGGAAGTTTTTTGAGGCCAGCTCTTGTTTCTGGGCCCCTCAGTTGTTAAACAAGTTAGATTGAATTATTGGACACCGGAGCAGTAATATTAAGTTTTGTCGTAACCATTTTCGTGAAAGACGACTCTAAATTTAGATTCTATTCAGTGAACCGATTTAGAGATAACTTGACTAGAAAATAGCACTAGGTACTATTGACATTGATAATGAAGTCAGAGGTACTAAATGAAAGGATTGAACTTCCAATCCAAATACCTGTGATCATGACGGTCATTCAGGACCATTTCGCAGACAAATAAATTCTGAAAAGCAAACATGTACACATTGACATAAAGCGAAGCCCACAAAAGACATGAAACGCCTACATACATATTCAAAGCCAGTACTATCGCGCAAACAGCTTTCAACGAAGACACGGCTGCCATACTTGCCATTGATTTATGAAATTGTGTGGCAATGTCCGTCAGTCACTCCAATTATGAGAGAGTGTACCGTCGGCAATACATCAATCTTATAGACAAGCGAACAAACACTGCTCACGGTGATATTGCATGCATTAATGCGCTTGGAGATAGTGGTGTTATGCGAAAAGTTAAATGACTATAGTTTATTGGTTGGGGAACTCTTCGGTGCATCGTTAACATAATGCTTGTTTATGTTGTCGATCCTGCAGTTCTGTTGAGTGTTAGTCTTTTGTTGTTGTGGATGGATTTTGAGCGCTGTTCTAATCTGGGTTTCTTGTTGGGTGTGGGAGTTTTTGTGTTTAACATTTTTTTACTTTATAAGTACTAATGTTTTGAATTTCTGAGTTTTATTTTAGCTTTTGAGACGTAATTTTGCTGCTGAGCTTGAATTGCTTGTAAAAAATTAAAAAAAAAACACCTTATATTAAATTATATTATAGCTAGCCCATATTGTCCCACTGCTGGGCAAAGGCCTTAAAAAAACACCTGTGATATCGAAAATTTATGTGGATATCACAGGTGTGTTTTTTTTTTGTGAAATCAGCTTACTTAATATTCTGACCGGATGCCGATCTCAATATATTTGGGCAAATGTTGATCTGTCTTTGTTTTTATCCGGATAAGATTCTTATTGCCTTGTTGTCTGGTAATCGCGGCTGCTGAGCATGAGGCCCTTCCTGGGTTCGATTCCCGAATCGAGCAAATCGTTATTGGGTTTTTCCTTCAGGATTTTCTCAGTATGCCTGGTTGATGGCAATAGGCTCGTCCCCTATTACATGGGACTTAAATATAACTGGTGAAATGTGGGTGTACTACTATGTCAACTTCTGCCTAACCCTTCGGAGATAACGGGCGTAATGTTATGCTGTGTTAAGATTCTTATTGCAGGACTGACTACATGCTTGACACATGCTGAGCTGGACTCTCATTTGGTGCAACCTTAAGACGCACACCGCACCTTGTATACTCGTTATTTGATTTGAAGTATGTCATGGTGTTACTATACTTTTTTCGTAATATGTTTATTTTTTTGTATATTGGCACCTTGTTTTTATATGGTTATATAGTCGTGTAATTTGTATTACATAATTGTGCTTCTGTGTGTTGTGCTATGTCTTTCAGGTGCACTAAATAAATGATTTATCTATCTATCTATCTACTCAATACTCAATACAATATTTGGATTTTATGATCTGATGAAAATAAATGATTTGATTTGATTTGAATACTCAATTCTTTATTGCATTCCACAATGTAGGCTTAGGTGGTAGACATTTTTTTAAAGAAACAATCGTGGACCCTGTCGGGCACAGCAAAAGGAATATTTGGAGATGAGGACTTATCATTTAAGTATCTTATAATCTAACTTATTCTAAAACCATTTATGTTAAATCTATATTTTTCAAGGATTTATCATTTAAATATTCGTTGGCATTGTAGTAACATTTGCTTATTAATAGCTTTTTTAATTTGTTCGTGAATAGATGGAGTTTTTTTTCTTCTCTTATTGATTCGGGTCTACAGCCTATCAAGTGCAACGATTCTAACATAATATTTTTATAACTTCCTCCACGTCTTCTGGCATTTTATTTCAGTCCCAATAACAATCTAAAACCGTTTCTAAATCCGGCTCACCTGCAGTGACTTCTGCAGTGAAAATCGAACAAAATAATGAGAACAATATTTTCTAGAGCGTTTGCTGCA
Source organism: Noctua pronuba (assembly GCA_905220335.1). NCBI lineage: Eukaryota > Metazoa > Arthropoda > Insecta > Lepidoptera > Noctuidae > Noctua > Noctua pronuba. Next base: position 15,994,823 of record LR999904.1, on the reverse strand, counting down.
AAATTATCGGGCACAGTTCGCGGGCGAAGTGTGATATTACCAGTTAGGGGCGGTCCGAACCGATTACAGCGACAAGTGCACGCGCACCCAACCGTATCACGCTACTATGAAATATTGTGATTATTGTGTACCAGTGACTTGTTTTGTTTTTTTCTGGAGCTTCTAATTGTTGAGGCGTCATTTTGAAATGTAGGTTTGCGGAAAAATTGCAAGGTTTCTTTTCATACTGTTGTTTTTTATAACATTAAATAATAAAAAGAATTTTTTTTTAGATTCATCCTTAGATTACATCCAGTGTTATTTTGTTTTTCCATCAGGAATTTCTCAGTAGCAACCACGGAGTCTGGATTTGTGCCCGGTTTATGACAATAAGCTCGCCCTCTGTTACATGGGACTTAATGATAACTTGCGAAATGTGGATGTGTGTGACGAACACTTCTGTTTAACCTTTCAGGAATTACAAACGTAATGTTATTATGTTTATTTTTCCTAGCCTACTCTGCCCCACTACTGGGCGAAGGCCTCCCTCCACTCTTTCCACTTCTCGCGAACCCGCGCGTCCTCCTTCCAGTTCGGACGGAACTTGTCCAGTTGGTAATATTATAGTTATTATGTAATACATTATTTTTTTCTTGAGCCTTCTTCTCTCTCTCCAACCAACAAAATTCTTATTCACTATATTTCATTCTCTAAACATATATTATACTTTTTCCTGTTTTTTTTTTCAGTTACTATACCTTTATTTCAATGTTTAATTACATTCCCTGTACACAGCACTCCATTTATGTAAATATTACGGCTAAAATCAAAAATCCAACAATGGATGTTGAAGTACCCTAACGAACAACGCGTGAAATCAGCTGTTCACTTCCTGCCTAAGAACAGAGTTCATGTAACTGGTCGTCGCGCTTGCCGTTCGCTACGTGCGTTTTGCCACGGTTAAATAAAACAAATCAAATTTATTGGAGTCCCATAACTTTCCTGAAATAACTTCTTGTACTGGTCATCTTAGTATGATATACTGAATTCATCCCATCATCAGTTTATGGAGGGCTGAACCTTACACCCTGTATCAACGCTTTTACCTCCCTTTTCCTCAAACCCAAGTGCACCTCAATTCCTCTTTATTATTTGTGAAATCCATTATTGGATTTCATACCGTTGATTACCTACCTTTTAATATTTAATTGCATAAAGAGGAAACTGACGAAAACCGACGAAATATTCAATGTAATCCTCATTGCAATATTTTAAGCTTGTTTTAACACAAAGCACGGAACATCCGATGTCCCCAGGTACGTTTAATTAAATTAATGCCATTACGTGTGAAACTTCATTTAAATTATGAAAATACAGTTTCGCAGAAATATATTTAAAATTATGGTTTTGTTAAAATTTGAATGGGGAGAGAGGGTGTGGTTATTCTTTTGTTTAAGAGTGAAATCGATTGTGAGTACAGGCCGCATATCAGTAGTTACAAAACTAGTACAAGCTGGCATCTTGTTTTTTTTAATCACCCGTACTCTTTTATCCACTAGAGGAGCTCGTGGCTAAATAATAACAGCCGCTCGGGTCAATCTTCAGATTAAGTCTACCTTGGCTAGGTTGGTCTGTGGATGGGTGACCACCCATTTCATACCGAGTTTCCTCCGTGCCTCGGAAAGCACGTTAAGCCGTTGGTCCCGGGTGTCATTTGTAGATCTTTGACAGTCCTTAGGTAGTCAGTGGCTCTATTACCCAGTAGTAACTGAACCCAGTTAGGTACTACGGGGTAATAGAGCCACACACACACACTTGTGGAGGTCAGATAGGCAGTCGGTCCTTGTAAAATACTGGTATTCAGCTGCATCCGGTTAGACTGGAAGCCGACCCCAACATAGTTGGGAAAAGGCTAGGCTGATGATGATGTTTAGCTTAACCACAAGAGCTTAAACGCACCACGCCAAGCCACAATTTTACCTACAATTTTGTCATATATTTGTGTCGTTTTGCGTACAAGCGCTTGTTTGTCATGTCTGTGTGACTATGGCGGTTAAAAGGTTACAGTGATATAAGAAATTAAGAGCTAACAAGAAAAAAAATGGCCGCAACTAGATCTGTTGTTGACACCCATTTGTGCCTAGTCTGTTAATTCTAGGCTCAAAGGATTTGGTAGACATGTAGTAAAACATGTTTTTTTGTGATAAAATTCATGACAAAGCTATTCCTTTGCTTTGATATATTCCTAGAAAGGATTTTTAACATATTATGTTTTTTCTATCCTAAACGATATTTTGAATGTTATTCTACGTTCCCCCAATGAATCCTATTCCAAGATGAATCCTATATTTTCTCGATCTAAAAGCTGTTTTTTACATCGACTGTGCCATCATATTATACAGAGGTGATTGGATCAGACATATAACGGTAATGTATGAAAATATTCAATGTAATGTTCCGTAGTTTTTGTTTGTTTAGGACCTTATAGGCGATGTTCCAGAATATAATTGTTTACGTACCCCTAATACAATTTGTTAGGAAAACATCGTGTTTTTATTCCGTGATTAATTTTGGTACAATTTGTTTTTTTGACAACTTTGCATAAAAACTGACATCGATTTATAAAAAAAAATATAATACTAGCTGTTGCCCGCGACTTCGTTCGTGTGGTAATTTTGATGAGTACAAGTGAGGGAAAAAAAAGAGCCTTTGTCCTACCCCAGGATATAATGTATCTCCTCGCCAAAGGAGATGTTTGATTTTGGGCCACCACTATGTACACTACATAGATAAATAGGAAAAAATAGGGGAATTTCATAAAAATACTAACTAATTGGTTTGAAGAAGGGTACATGCGTAAAAAATCATCATTTGAAAAGTTTTTTAATAAGATAACCATATTTTTAGGGCAGCCATGACAGTTGTGTTTGACATGACGTTTGACGACTGACGACTGATGACAATTTTAAGAAGTGGAAGATCTTTGAGTCTTTCTTTGCTTTGAGTTTGAATTGGATGAATTCGGAGTTTTTAGTGATTGTTTTTGTTTTGCGACCCAGTTAACTACTACGGATATTGATTGATTGCTTCTCTGTTGACCCCGGATTTTGTTTTATGGTGTCTGTTATTTTTTATCGCAGATATTACATTTTGTGCATACGGCTGATCTGGTGCACCATGTTCAATTTTATGTTGTGTTGCTCTCCTTGACCAAGTTAATTTAAATTTACCGTGAAACGAAGTGAAATTAAAGAAAATTAACAATAAAAAACGGTTTCTGTATTATATATCAATATTTAGTTACATATAGTGTACATAGTGCTGGCCCAGGCTCCATACTTTTCTGGAACATCTCTTTTCATTACGATCCGATCAGCTGTTTAGTCGTGAAAAGGTAGCAAACAAACAAACAAACAGAGTTACTTTCGCATTTATAATATTAGTAAGCATTTTTATTTCGATTTTAACATTAATCAATTCAAATAATCCTTAAATTGGAATACGAACTTTTGCAATCCCATCATTGAACACCATAATGATTATTCAGATTTCAAATTCTTCAAGGAAATGCCACAAAAAAAAACAACAAAAATAATTGGTTACCCGATACCGTTTGTACTTGATAGGCTTGCGAAATGGTCTCTAATTGTGCATAATTGTGATCTGTAAACCCGATACATTAACAACACAACTTCGCTACATGTGTCTACCTTTAGCAACAGTGTTTCGCTAGCCGCTTGGACACAACCTACACGTGTAGCGACAGCGGCTACAGGGAAAACAAATGAAAAAAATTGCTTGAGCATGCTTCGAGTCACCGCGACTTACAAAGCAAAGTTACCCATGTATTTCAGAATACGTTATGATAAGGTTGCTTTTGGTGCACCGATCAGTAGTTAAATGACTGTGAAAAAGCTGTATTGACACGCACCTGTCACTTGATGCAAGTCGCAAGTCGCCCGAGGTCGTGAACTAAATGTGCCTGCCTGGCTGTGGCAACACTTCATGATATCATATCGTAGTTTGTATTAATCTTTCATCGCTCCTGTATCACGGACATTGTGTCTGAGTGTCGCAGAACATACCACGAGTCACCTCAACATGACTTGTGACGTGATGATAATGACACGAAGGAAACAAGCGCGTGTCGCATCGCCCGAAGTCATGAACGAGGCCTGGCCGTAGCAACACTTCATGACGTCATATCTTAGTTGGTATTAATGTCGTCATCCTTCAAAGCTCCTGTGGCACGGACATTGTGTCCGAGTGTCACTTCTGACTACAGATAGCAGCTGTTGTAATACTGTTCTGTTTGCACGTGTCTTGTTACTGGATTATTTGTTTTATTAATTAAATGGCCTCTTTAGGTGAAATTGGTTGATTAAGAAAAACAGTTATGTAGCTTTATCAGCTTTTTGCTATTACTGAAGGCAAAAGTCTCCTCGATATAAGAGAGAGTGGGCCAAAATCTACCACGTGAGCCCAGTTTAAGTTGGTGGATGTAACAAGTCTTCATTTATGTTGATTCGATTCGAGATGAGCTACGTAAACATTCGTTATGTATAACTTTGTGGGAATTAAAAATATCTAAAACAGTATTTAAGAGTATCAAACGTTAAACAATTTTGTTACAAAATTCTGAGTCTCGGAGTGGGTCATATTAGATGGAAATTACGTACCTAAGTAGCACGTCACGATCAGAATTCATGCCCCATTAAACCTGTTCAATGCACAAAAGAAAACATCAAACACGAACAACATTTTTGTTTTAGAAGTTTAAAACAAACTCCGAGTACTCTTGAACCCTCGAGCAACCCAGAAATCGGATACTTGGAAGTTAGGGCCCCAATTCACCCGCAAGGCACCTCAAACTAATAAAGGAAACATTTAATTAATGTAATTCAAAGTTTGGTCAGTCGTAAAGTTATTAAATCAAAAGGTCAGGACTTGAAGAACATGAGATTAGCCTTCTGCACATGTTAACTAGTTACACACATATATTGGGTAGGGTCACCATATTTTCCTATTCAAGAGACAGGTAGGGTACTATGACGTCTTAGTACTGTTTTAATGTCACTCCAGGGTGGGAAAGGGACTGAGCTATACAAGGTGCAGTTTTGCATCCTGGTCAAATTCAAGGAGGTATTTATAGTAATGATTCCCGACCTGAATCAATAATAAAATGGGTACCTACGTTTTTTTTTTTCACAGTGGTGGCGGCGCGGCGCCTCGCACATCCTCGACACTCACGCACACAGCGATATATCGCGCGATGGGTGATTCTGTTTGTTTTGTTGAAATGTAAACACGAAAGTATTCGTGTTATTCTGAAACACTGACAAAATTAAACAATTTAAAATAGCAGCTTTATTGACCAGGTACCATAATTTAAAGTGATTATTTATGTCTTTTGTGACAACCTCCTGAATTTTGACGAGGATGCAAAACTGCACCTTGTATCTTCTACAAGCGCCATTTTTTGCCTTTCCCACTTTTTTTCTTTTTTTTTTTACGGATGGGAAATCATAAAATGACTTCTCCCGCTCTGGGTGGAGTGGGAGGGAGTGTCAGACTCTTACTGACTAAAACCCATCCATGTTCCTTCATTAGCCTCGGCCACGGTATCTCTTTCGAACAGTCCCGCAGCCCCGGCAGGCATCGGCCCTTGCGGGCCCCTTCCTAGTTGCTGACATCTCTTTGGGGCGCGCGTGGGACACGAACGCACCGTCGACACGGCCTGTCGTCATAAGACAGACGGACGGTGAGCTAACCCATTACTCACCGTCCACAGGCCCGCGCCTACGGTGGCCGGGAGCCACCACGTGGCCCCCGACGCCCGGTGCGTCGCCCGCGGCGGCTGGGACGAGAGATTCTCTCCCTCTCACGTCCCGCCACCTCCTTCGCTAGCATGACTGCTTCGCAGAAGGAGGTGACGGCTTCCCATTCCCTCTCGCTCCGGACCATGGCCTGAACCAGGGTCGGGCGCGAGAGGTCTCCGCCGCCGATCGCCGCTACGAGGACACGGCGGAGCTCCGCCTTCCCACTTTGGAATAAGATTAAAGCAATACTGCTACTTTAAGACGGTATGGTAGGCCACCTGTTTAGTTCTGACAATACAGTACAGTGGTATGCTGGGTCTTCAGAAAAAAAAATGGTAAATGGGAATTACCTAGGCAGACGATTAATCTACCTAGCTCTTTTCCAATTACGTTGCAGCCAGCATCCAGTCCTTTCTGGATAATATGATTTTGGCTGACTTATTTACCTAATTGCCTTTACCTGCTGAAGTTAGTGTTTTTTTAAATAGTTCATTCACATACGAGACCCGCATATCGAGGGAACAGGTTCTCTTCCTTCACCACACGTCAAACGTGTTGAAGGAAACCTTCGTGAGAAACTGGTGTCCTGTTTAACTGATCTCCTGTCATTTCCTGGGATCAAAAATTGAAGATATGTGACATATCCGACCCGCTCTAGACCCCTGTGGTAGAATACGGCCAACTCTCTCTCTCTCATAAAAAGGAGGATGTGTTCCGGGAGTGTTTGAGTTGAGTATAAACGTTAAACGTTACCTAGAATAAAAAATATTACTGCCTCGTCGGTCGAGTGGCCGCAAGCAAGACTGCTGAGCATGAGGTCCTAGGTTCGATTCCCTTGTCGGCAAAGTGTTTAACTGTTTATTTTAATTACATGGGACTTGGATGGCGAAATGTGAGTGTACTATTAGGAACACCTCTGACTAACCCTTCGAGGATTACAGGCCTGATGTTATGTTCTGTATGTTTATGGTAAAAAAAATATCACTCAAAATCATTCTTCACTGAAGACTGAAGTTTTACCTATTATTTTACGCGCACCACCTAAAATAAAAGAAAACCATAAATCATCCACAGCCAGCCATTTTCATGGACGCAGTAACAAAACAGCAAGTCACACGTAGGGTCTACATGAAGGAGTATTAAATTCGGTTAATGCCCGGACAAATCGCGTAAGTTTACAAGTGGGGTCCAAGAGACCCTGGCAATAGCACAAATTGTTACCGACTCACGACACTAGAGGGTTGAAATGGACTCCGTGCTTTGATTCGGATGATTTATGGGGTTGTAAGACTTGTAGTATATTAAATTATATTAATTTTCGATGCAAATTAACTATCTAAACTATCAGCAATTAAGTTTAAAGATTAATACACCAGATTGGCATCACATCACCTATTTTTATTAGCTGATCCCGATCCAAGATTATGCAGTTAATAATCTGCCTAGCCTTTTCCCAACTATGTTAGGGTTGGCTTCCAGTCTAAACGTCTGCAGCTGAATACCTGGATAGTACTAGGTAATACGATACTCCTTGGTAAGACTGGTTACGGTTGCCACAGACTACTTAACGACTACCAAAGATCTACAATTGACAGCCAGGACCAACGGCTTAACGTACTTTCCGATGCACGGAGGAAAGTCGGCACACAATGTGATGCATTACGGTACTTATTAATAGTGTGCGTTGCATTATAAATGGTCATAGAAAGAATGCTAAACGTCTCGAGATGGGGCGATGTTGATCCCGGGTAGCAGTAGCGAAGGGTCAATTTTGTGAGAGGTAAGCCGGAGTACATATCTTTAATGTGATTATATTATTTGTCTATAGAATACTGACTGTGCCATTTTTCAAAGGGAAGTCGGTAAGAATCGAGTTTTATTGAACCTTCGCCTCTGTACTTATAATAATATTTTATAACCTTATTAAACACCTTTAACACTTGTCCTTACTAAAATTGTGTTAATTAAATAATTATTTATTTTATTATTTATGATAAGTCAATTAAATCAGGCATTACTTTGCGGAACTGGACGCTCTTAGCTTGCACTTCTTTATACATCGTTCTCACATAAATGTATAGTATCCACGTGAATAATGGAACCAAGTTTTTGTAACAATATTTTGATTGAAAAGTGTGTCCATGGAGTTTCTTGGCCATTCTTCTCTATAGAGATCTACGCCTTGGAATGGGCGTGGAATGGCAATATTATTAATTATATTTACGTAATATTAGACACGGTACCTATACGTATAAAATTTCCTTTGAACTCTTGGTGCTCATCCTGACATAAAATTAACAAATGATTTTATAATATTTCCTTACTCCGTGCAATTTTCCGTCTATTTTCGTCGTGATATGAGAGCCAATATTTTATTAAATGTTTGATAGAATAGGTTTCAAAGAAGCAGTACAATATTCTAAAATGTTATAAAATTAACAAAGAATTTCGCCTCATCCAACACGGAAGTAAATGGAGCGATGTTCTCTGAGAACTTACCGTACATAAGCATTTACATAACATCCCGCCTATAATCCGCGAAGGGTGAGGCAGAGGTGTACCTGATACTACACCCACCTTTCGCCAGTTATGTGTGCCTTTTGCCATCAACCGGGCACAAATCCAGACTCCGTTGCAGCTACTGTGAAATTCCTGATGTAAAAATCCAATAACAGTTTGCCCGACCTGGTAATCGAACCCAGGACCTCATGCTCAGCAATCTGAGCTACGGGGCAGTTGCATACAACACATACATAAGTATTTGTTAAGTTATTATATCATGCCACAGTTATCACACTCTACCGAATTCTATAAAATTTTCTTTTGTCACGGAAAATTTAAAACGATATAAGTTTTCGATAAGATAATCCAAGTCTGGGATTACTTCGCTTATACATAAACTGTAATATTCCAACAATTAATATGTACTTTTTGTAAGGTGTACGAAAAGAATAAGTTTTTTAGTAGTCTTTTGCTAAAATAAAGAACTCTTCATGATTTTTTTTTATATAATTTCTTTTTATTGTTTAATATAATATGTACATTGTACGGTGTACTTTTATAGTGTGTTTGTGTATGTCTTTAATAGTCTTTATTATTTTCTTTAGTGAATATGGTTTCAGTGAATATTTAGATGTGTTTATGGTGTAGGTGTTTCAGTATTATAGTTTTGTTTAATGATGGTCTGCTTAGTATCTTTAAATTTTTCAAAGATTATATTAGAGAAGAGATTTATGTATAGATATCTATGTTAGATAGGTACGACCTATGTTGTTCAATTTAATATACAAAAAAATGATTTTGCATGCAATTATTATGGCGGTACGTGTCCTACATTTTATGCAAATAAATGTACTTACTTACTTACTACTTAAATTACAATATTTACTAGTAAAATTAATGGAAATAATTTGCGGTAGCTTTTGCATGTTGAATTTATGAGCATAGCAATTTTCAAACACCACAGTTTCCTTTAAAAAGGACCGTTAAAAATCCTCGTTTTTTCGTGCAAAAAAGCGCTCAATAGTGGGATTTAATTTCAGAGCTTCTCCATAATACAGTAGACTCGAAAAACCATTTTCTGGGCCGTCAGTCAGCCCACATCAATGCAGCGGCCGTTCAATTATTCAACTGGAACTACATCGATATTATGTATACCTATGTTTTGAATTGACACAAATTTAAATATTTTGATGGGTGAATAGAAATATTTTGATGAATGGAAAACATTGGAATATTTTAGCCAGGAAGCTATTTTGTTTGTGTTATTCGTTTATTCATTTTTTTTATTCATTTTTCTTACTTACTAATTACATTTTTGAATATTTTTGTCAACAAAAATTATATAAGGTAATATATTTTTATAGATGTTAAATTTTGCTGTAATAGTATTGTGTTATGTGATTTGTCTTTGATTATTTAATAACTAACATTGTTTTAAGTGTACCTACTAACAAAATTATGGATCGATGTGTCTGAAATAAATAAACTGAATTGAATATATATTGTTTGTATTTCCTTTATTCATTTCTATACAAATAATATAATAATAATAGAATTGTTTGTATAATTATTAGATCTAAAAATTACTGCCTCGCTGCTAATTGACTGCCTCGATGGTCTAGTGGTCGCAAGCGCAACTGCTGAACATGAGGTTCTGGGTTCGATTATCGGGTCGGACAAATTGATATTGGGTTTTTCCATAAGGCATTTCTCAGTAGCAGTCAAGGAGTCTGGATTTGTGCCTGGTTGATGACAATATGCTTGCCCCCTGTTACATGTAACTTAAACAAAACTGGCGAAATGTGGTTGTACTATTAGGTACACCTCTGCCTAACCCTTCGGGTATTACAGGCGTGATGTTATGTATTATTAAATCTAAAATTTAAATCTTGCCATAAAGGGATTCTACTTCCAAAGAGTTTCAAAGAGTTAGTCTTCAATTAACTTCTCAAAGACTTTGAAACTGAAAGAAAGAAAGAAAACATATTTATTTGGCGCATACCTCAAGTGCACACAACAAAAAATAAAATAAAAAACTGAAATCTACACAATATAAAATTGGAAAAAAAAAGACGGACTGTTAAAATGAAAATCTCAGGTCGTTACATTTCCTATGTATTTTCTGTGTCTATCCACAAAATCTCACTCAACTCAACCTCGTAGCATATGTCTGTAGGCCAAAATACAAATATTTGTTTCAAGCTTGTGATCCAAACTCGGCCAGCACAAAGTCAAGCACTTACCCACTTCGCCAATAGGCTCGACAAATATTGTGTCCAACATAGCTTTTGTGGGACCGTACGAATCTGTAGGATGTAGTGTCCATAGGAAACTGGTAATCAAATCAATGGGGATCAAGGTGCAGCTAGTGCAAAATGCCTTGTGAATTGCAGCAGGACGGAAGATATACACCGTGACTTTTTAGTCGTCTTACAACGGCAGCCCACTTCATGTATCCAATGACAACAAAGCATTCATAAAAAAAAAAATTGGTATTTATTTATTTATTAAAACTTTATGCACATAATGTACAAAGGCGGACTTAATGCCTTAGGCATTTTCTACCAGTCTACCTTAGGGTGATGCAGAGACAAAAACAGTAGGTGCAATAGTACTGAACATTTCTAAAAATAAAATATAATAATAAATACATACATACAATATATATATATATATACAAAGTAAAGAGATATAATAATACATAGATGAAGAAAAACAACAAATTAATTGTGAGACGAGTCTGCCAACTTCTGACATTTTAATAATTTTAAAATAAAAATATTATTTAATATTATGACCAGTGATCGGAGTAGGTAGATTGATTTTTGGTACTTGTATCATAAATGCACACAGAAAGAATAACATGGATAAGCCATTTTTCCGGAAAGTAATTCGGGTATTTCCGGATTCAATTAAATATTGTTAATGTTGGTAGTGATAATTATTACTACTCAATTCAAAATTTAAAGGAAGGTATCAAAACTAAATTAATTCATTATTTATCTGTTGAATAATAAAAACAAACACACCAATAATCCACCAATTCCGGAGGAATGTCCATAGTAATATATACGTTTCGGATCAATGACCCCAGTTCAATCTACCTACTCCGATCACTGATTATGACGCATGACGAAGTTTAAGCATCCTGTTGTGAGCGATGCTCTACTGGACTCGCGCGCCGGCATTAACGGGATGTTTCATAATTTTTTCTAATGTTTATTTATTTTTCTTTGTACCTATTAAGGCAGGTAAAAAAAAAATCGCGCCTAGAACTATTTTATGTCGGGCACATTGAGTGGACCACCTTTGCAAGACGACTAAAAAGTCACGGTGTATATTCTGATTAACACTATGCTAAAAGGGGTTTTGCCATTAAACAGGCACACATATAGGGTGACTGGTAATTAGTGACCGATACTTAAACACGTGATTGTACAAATGATAACTAACAACTTTCCCAAAGATTTTGTTTTATACTCATCACCTTTATCACAATAACACAACAGCCCTATGAAACTCGCGCGCGCGCCTTTGACCTATCAGCTGTTAGCTGCGTGATGTCGTTCTATCTCGTTACTATCAAACCGTGCAACAGTGGGTAGGCAGAGCACCCGCGCGGCTCGCAAGCCAGTTTCGTAAGTTTTATTGTGATAAAAGTGAATGAGTGTAAAAAAATGTTTCTTTGGGAAAGTTGTTTTGTTATCATGAGCACAATCATGTGTTCAAGTATCGGTCACTAATTACCAGTCACCCTATATGATAATATCATGTTACTGTTATTGAGAAAGAACCAAATGATATTTGGTTGACCCTAGGTTCGAAGCCTAGTCTCAGCTCAGCAGTAACGCATGCGACCAATTGACGAACGAGGCATCATGTAATTTGAACAATAATGCAACGTTCCAAATTACCTAATTTAAAAATCAATCTAAAACAAAACACATTCGCGCAACATGCAATAATACTGCATTTTCTTTTCCTTTTCTGAACCCAGTATAACAAAAAATTACTTCGGACTAGTGTTTATTACGATAAGCATATCGCATGGCGTCATTACCCCATAACACCATCGATTACACCGCAGAAAACTATTAAGGACCGTGCAAATTACATAGGCAACGGTTTGACGTGTACTGGCCATATTACGTTCTGGTACGGATAGATGGCGCTATACTAAAGTATGGTTAAAGGAACAAGCTGAATCGCGCTAACGTTGCAATTTAATTTTTTTGCGTATCACTGTTTTCTTTATTGGCTGAGGATAGAGCGACAGTTTTTAGATTACAGGTGTTTAGAATCTCTCATGCAACTTACTTAGTTATCAGTGCAGAGGTCCTTATACTATACTTACGTGCTTTGCAAAGTTTTAAGCGCCCGCGAAGCCCCTAAGTTATAGCCCTGCTCAAACTTAATGGCGGCTCGGAAGTTAGCTGCGATTGACGGTCTGAGTCTAAACAGCTATGACGATGCGTCCTCTGCGTCCCGCTGATGCCTAAAATAGTATTCTGCGCAGCTTTGCGTTGAATGTTCCGAACCGCGATAAAGTTTGAACCGTTACACCTGCGCAGACCGTCACTCGCTGCTAACTTCGGAGTCGCCATAAAGTTTGAACAGAGCAGGCTATACATCTGCATCAATTTAGTATGAGCGAAACTGTCAAAACAATTATTTGTCTATGGCGTGACGAGGACTGGTGAGTTTATGGCCAGTAATAAACGAACTTCAAAGTTTAGTAGCTTTAACGAATGGAATGAAGCTTTTCATTCTCATTGAGTAAAAAGAGTTTCAACATTAACAGATCCTCAATTTCTAAACTTATCACCACTGACCCAGACTTTTCTCGCTCACTAATCTAAAACGATCCAAACGTGACTTTAAATCCACTTTCAGAATTAAATCCTCCTCTTACGAGACGAAAAATATTGCTACGATAACGCTAACTTTGCATTGCAAGAAGTGCAAGCGTTGCCAATTACGAGCCGTCGTCTACAAGCCTTGAAACCGTCTTTAGCTTAACCACAGAAAAGCATAGAAGGGCAACTGCATACATCATCATCTGCCTAGCCTTTTCTCAACTATATTGGGGTCGGCTCTAGTCTAAACGGATGCAGCTGAATACCAGTATTTTACATGAAGCGACTGCCTATCTGACCTAAACAACCAAGTTAGTACTGGGTTATACGATATCCCTTGGTAAGACTGGTTGTCAGACTTTTTGGACCACTGACTACCTAACGACTGTCAAAGATCTAAATGACACCCGGGACCAACGGCTTAACGTGCTTTCTGAGGCACGGAGGAAACTCGGTATGTAATGGGTGGTCACCCATCCACATATCAATCTAGGCAAGCACGGCTTAACCTAAAGATCGACCCGAGCGCCTGTTATTATTTAGCCACGAGCTCCACTGAAGGTCAACTGCATACAACGCACAAATGTCAATGTGTGCGTGTGTTTTCACGCAACGCTTCATGAACAGAAGTGCAAGCGCACTTGCGACTCTCATTTGTTTAAAGATAGCCGTACGTACGCAGCTATGTGAGCATGCGCCTGTTTTTGTTCGTTGAAGAGTGGGTTTTCTGTATCTATCTTTTCCGTGTAAGTCCTTCCGACTAGAAGCCAGTTAATGGCCAAAGTGATTTATCGATTAAACGCCACACAAGTTTACTGTTAGCCAAACAAATAGATCTTCGTTGATCCTGGATGTATGTATTATGGTTTAGTAACAGGAGTTATGATGGAGTAGAATTTGAAATTGAAAATTGATTGATAGATTATTTTAGTTTAATTTCATGCTGAAAAGTATATCTCCATAAAGGTAGCACTTATATGTTGTTCTGGCAAAAGTTGATCCGTTGTTTAAATAATTTCAGGTTCAATGAATACTCTTTTAAATGAATGATGTTTCTTTTGTTTATTAAAACACTTTTACAGGTCAAAATTATTAAAACTCGATGAGGCCGGTGTTTCTTATCTAACTACTCTGAGCATAAACATCCGAAACAAACACAAAAAGTCTAGACATATTCTTGGTAAAGTCACATGAGGACTACGCAGATTAGTATCTAAGATGGTCTTTTGAAAAAAGACTGATCCGTGTGATCAGTTATCGTGTAGCTCAACGACAGTGAAGAAACTGCTCTGTAGTTATACCTTTGCCAGTCTGTAGGTTATCGTATTTCAGCCACATTATTTGATCATAACATTATCATTTTTTTTAATACCCTCGTGTCGTAAAGGCTGAAAAGCCGAAACAGCTTCTTGAACAGTGTCACCCCACTCACTGGCGAGGGTTCTACGGAAAGACTAAAGCTGTGGCGAAGTTGTGCATCCTTACCCATTCGTTCTATCTGCTGAAAATCTCCCACCTGGTTATGAGTTGCCATGGCTGACCTCTTCAAATAGACTTCGGACCCAGGTTGGTCGCAGCAATGAAAACCTGCTCAGGTAGAGAATCATTAATGACTCTGCCCTGGAGTGTAAATGTGGTGCTGCTCTACAAACGATGGGGCACTTAATATCGTGTCCTGCGTGTCCTGTTGTTTGTTCACTACAGGAACTGATGGACGCTACCGAAAGCGCAAAACCACTAGCTCAGTTCTGGGCTGATACAATTTAGATTGCCATCGACACGCTAAGAAGAGGATTATCTATTTTCACAACGAATATCCTAACACAGGCGGATCTAAACCAAGTCCATTAGACTTTCGCATCGACCTAGAAATATGAGAACATAAGACGGACTTAGTCCTTTTTTTTCCTGAACATGTCAGATTACAGATTACCATAGCGACCTAAAAATATACCTAAGAGGTGAGGTAAAGATGTTTTCTATTCTAGGCTGGGTCTGTACTAAAAAGGCTCCAAGCATATAAATTGAGAGGAGGTATACTATCGGGTGGGCTGTGACGATAAAGGGAATATTAGTGACAAATATATTGAACTCTTCTTGAGAGCCTAAGTGTTTTATTTTTAGTTGGAATTTCGATGGAACAATATTCATTTGTTTTTATGCATTTTTTAGGTATTATTCGTTGCTCAATTTTGAGGACGACAAATTTTGAGGAGCTCGTGGCTAAATAATAACAGCCGCTCGGGTCGATCTTTAGGTTAAGCCATGCTTGCCTAGGTTGGTCTGTTGATGGGTGACCACCCATTACATACCGAGTTTCCTTCGTGCCTCGGAAAGCACGTTAAGCCGTTGGTCCCGGCTGTCATTTGTAGATCGTTGACAGTCGTTAGGTAGTCAGTGGCCCAAAAAGTCTGACAAGCAGTCTTACCAGGGCGTATCGTATTACCCTGTACTAACTGGGTTGTGGAGGTCAGATAGGCAGTCGCTCCATGTAAAATACTAGTATTCAGCTGCATCCGGTTAGACTGGAAGCCGACCCCAATATAGTTTGGAAAAGGCTAAGCAGATGATGATTCGTTGCTCAATTTTGCTCTTGCGACTGCTGTTTATAGGCAGTACTGTTGTATAAGATTTCGTGTGATCCTCAGTATAAAGTTACATGAAATTAGCTAGCGTGACTCCGCAGTCATGTCGGGTATCGATATTTCTTTCAGATCTATCTATGTATCTTATCCCTTAGCTGCCATGGTTGGTTTAGTTTATTTTTGAATTGTTCATTATATCTTTTTACACTGGACGCTCTTAACTTGCACGTCTTTCTACATTGTTCTCACATATATGTATGTATAACCTCTACATGAATGATGTAACCAAGATTTTATAACAATGTTTTGATTTAAAAGAGTGTCCATGGAGTTTCTTGCCCATTCTTCTCCATAGAGATCTACGCTTTAGAATGGGCAACTACAATACTTTCACAAGTTTTTTTGTTTTTTTTTTTAACATTCAAAAGTGCCTGTAATGGTTTAACTGAAATAAATGCTTTGAGTTTTGCGATCGAAACTACCTGTTACTGGATATATTTTTCGAACCAGACTTTTAAATATAAAACAAGTGTGCATTAAATTAAATGTTTACATGGGAGGAGATAGCAATAAATTGATAAGTCCACACTTACAGGATATTTATAATTAAATTGGCTCCAACAACATCTTCAGGAACATCTTGAAACATCTCAATAACAACGGTCATAATTATTATGAGTTCCCCGCAGAGCAATGAATTACGCGGTAATTATGTAACAAATTAGATTACCTATAACATTCACGTACTTTCAGATGTTTTATCTGCCTATTCCGTGGAAGTGGTACGATGTTGAAAGGAGAATGAAACGTTAGGATAAAATTGATTCTTATTAACCTCCTTACTTGGAGCAGCGGCGCAGCGGCCCACGACTTACGAGCACTACGTCGGTCCGAACCCAGGCAGGAGCATTACTTTGTATAATTTATTTCATCACCACTGCTCTCAAAACGGTGAAAGAAAACATCGTGTGAAAACCGGCATGTCCTAGAATCAAAAATTCGAAGACAGTAACATACTGACTACCAACGCACGCTGGGCCCGCGTGGTGGATTATAGCCCATTCCCTCGCATAGAGAGGAGGCCTGTGTCCCGGCAGTGGGGACATTATAGGCTGATTATGCTAATCTCCTTTTTTATCAGTGTTGTACATATCACAGTCAGAATCACGAAATAGAAGTTTTTTTTTCTATTTTATATGCAGAATGGTTTTATTTCACTGATTGAATGTTTGTCTGTTTTGCTGTTTCATTTTTCATTACGTACATAACGGGAGCGAAGCCGCGAGCAAAACATAGTTACCAATAAACTAGTATCATCCATCGATCGTTCACAGAATACGCCCTCCAGTAATAGCTTCGGCTTTCCGTTCTGAATAATTTATCAGGAGGCAATTAATTATGAAAGTGGAGAACATAAGTAGCTCATTACGCGAGTTCAAGTGGCGCGAGAATTTATCACATACCTTATAATTACGAACACAACTTCTATTTGAAAGATGTAAGGTATTTATATCGGGGATTGGCTATTTTGAGGTCTTTGATTAATGGTTTGAGTGTGTGTTTTGGGTAAATATAGAAGGTGCTTTCATTAAATAACGGATACAATCGTCCTACGCATTTTGGGCGCTTACCTGCGGTTTCAACATTATGTCAATTTGTTTTTTTCTTCTCTAACATAGGCTTGCGTTTGGCCGCTACTCGCCTGATGTAAAGCCATGATGCGGCCTAGGATGGAGCACGCTTGCCTAGAAGAAATCAATTTACTCGAACTCGAAGCGATCCAGATGATAGTGATCGGGAAACAGAGAACCCGGTAGTGAATTCCACAGACTAGCGAATCGTTCAATAAATGTGGAGGCAAAGCGCTTTGGGTCCGACATCAACCATCGCTTCGCCGTACACAGGCCCAGGGGCGCAAAAGGGTTAGTAGACCACGAAAATGAGATGGGAGAACAACCCGAACAGATTCTGCCAAAGCTGGAAGTCGGGAGCGTGGCGTCACAAAAGATAGAATACATGGAAGGAGGCCTTTGCCCAGGAGTGGAATAGAACAGGCTAACAAAAAGAAGAAGAGCTTGTTTGTTGGTTTGGTTGAACTCGCTAATCTGGGGAACTAGTGGTTCGAATTGAAAAATTCTTTAAGTGTTTAATAGCCCTTTTATTGAGGAAGGATATACAATGTCGCCCATGCGCATGTGACCGCCCGTAATTTTCTGAATATTCATGTAGAAATGTCGAAAATAAACTTCAAAAGGGGGGGTCTTTCTATAATATTTTTCATGTTATTCAAATTTTAATTTTTGAAGTAGAGTTTGTAGATTTGCTTTCTATTTTTTGACACATCTCCGAAGTTAATGGGTCGATTTCGATTCTGTTTATTATTTATAAAAGCTTATGAGTTATTTTAACAGGTTAATTAACATTTTTACTAAAAATTATCGATAACGAAAAAAAAAACGGAATTGAAGTTATTTTTTCGGTAAAAAATTGTGTATTTATTTAAAAAAAACTAGTGTAAGTCCATAAATTGTCCCCATAGGAACACTTTTTTAATCATTACTTGTAATCTACTACATAACAGCTACAAATTCACAGAACATTGTTGATACCTATCTCTAAAAAAAAACAAGGGCGGGTATAACAAATCATCGCAATCTTCATGTGTGGGCCACTGAAAATCCACACGTCATTAGGGAAACAACTTTCCAGACTCCATTTTCCATAAATGTATGGGCTGGAATGATTGACGATGAACTTATTGGCCCTTCCGTGTTACCAAACAGGCTAGATCAACACGCGTTTTTAGATTTTATAGTCAATACGTTGCCGTTTCTTTTGGAGGAAGAACCGCTGGAAACAAGAAGGCGGATGTATCTGCAATTAGATGGAGCTCCACGACACTTCGCACGACTAGTTCGTGATTATTTAAATCAAAATTATCCGTGGTGGATTGGCAGAGGAGGTGCCATTGCTTGGCCGCCGCGATCTCCCTACCTTACACCCTTAGATTTTTATCTTTGGGGCTACATGAAACAAAAAGTGTGTGCTGTGCCCATCAAAAGCCGCGAGCAATTAACGGCTAGGATTTTTGCTGCTGCTGCGGAAATAAAAGAAAACCGTGAAAAATTACGTCGTACAATCAAAAGTGTTGCCATGAGGGCTTTGGTTTGTTTACAGGAGGGTGGGGGCCATTTCGAAAATCTAATTAATTAAAATTCTTGTATTTTTTATTTTTTGGTAAAAATCTGGCTATTGCTTGTTTGTTTTTAATTCCATTATCATCCTCATTATTAGTTTAACCTTTTAGTACTCACTGCTAAGAGCAACATTCAATTGACTTTCATTTTACATTCATTACATTTTCTTTTCCTAAATTTGACTCTTAAAGTTTTAGAGTTTTACCTTGGATTTAGTTACAGTTATGTATAAACAATGTTCTGTGAATTTGTAGCTGTTATGTAGTAGATTACAAGTAATGATTAAAAAAGTCTTCCTATGGGGACAATTTATGGACTTACACTAGTTTTTTTGAAATAAATACACAATTTTTTACCGAAAAAATGACTTCAATTCCGTTTTTTTTTTCGTTATCGACAATTTTTAGTAAAAATGTTAATTAATCTGTTAAAATAACTCATAAGCTTTTATAAATAATAAACAGAATCGAAATCGACCCATTAACTTCGGAGATGTGTCAAAAAATAGAAAGCAAATCTACAAACTCTACTTCAAAAATTAAAAATTGAATAACATGAAAAATATTATAGATAGACCCCCCCTTTTGAAGTTTATTTTCGACATTTCTACATGAATATTCAGAAAATTACGGGCGGTCACATGCGCATGGGCGACATTGTATATAACATCACGCTACGACCAGTAGGAGCGGAGCATCAATGAAAAATGTTACAAAAACGGCGAAAAAAATAAAAACCCTTGAAATTGTTAACAAAATCCGAAGAGGGAAGTAATATTTTTATAATCATGTCACGCGGACGAAGGTCGCCGGTAACAGCTAGTAACTAATAAAAATAAAACCTTTTAAAAATAAATCTCATTATCTTCAAGCTTAACGGAAACACGAATTAATTCCAGTGTCTATATTTTTTCTTGGCTTTATTATCTTAGAGCGTTGTGCCTAGAATTCCCACCTGGGACTTAGCCTATCTACGTAATGAGCACAAAACAGATAGGTACAGAAGTTGCACTCCATACCACGAAGGAAAATAGGCACGCGGTGTGCGTGGGCCTATTTTCATAATTTCATAGATAGATACATCATACGTGAGGCGTGAGGCGATCTCAAACAAATGACAATCGGGAGTGCGCCTGCACTCGCAGTACGTGAAGCGTATACATCGTGTAATAGAAAGGATATGCTGCAGACCATCAAACTGAACAACTTCCTCCATGGGTCCAACATCATAAATACGGAAAAATATCAGCTATCCCATACATTTGGGCCAAGTAGGTATTGAAATTTTATATGGGACAGCTGATAATTTGTTAAACGTTGTATAAAGGGTGTAAAAAGACCCTTCACGAAGCCGAAAGGCACTTATTCTCCCCGTCATGGCGATCATTTTTTTGTTCTAGACTATACCTGGGAACCTTCTAGTTACGGAGATATTGGGGGTCAAAGTTCCAACTTCTTCACAAGTTTTTTTTTAAATACAAGGTTTTAATGTTGGAACTTTACTTTAAACACCTCCATGACCCCGTACTATTCAATCCATCCATCAGCACAATGTTTTGAGTGCATTACTTTGAGTTTTACCGTAAAACGTGATTTTTCACCCAAAAAAAAAATCGTTTCCCAGCAAAATTTTTTGCGTAAGGTTACTTAGTTTGATGTACAGAATGTTTGGTTGACGGCTTCGTGAAGGGTCTGTTTACACCTTGTATGTGTGCGTGCTTTATCATTTGTGTAAGGAGCTGACCGTCTTTACCGATATATTTTGTGGAAATGAGCTTGGAAGGTATTCTGTCCCGTTGGCGTACGGACGGCTATGTATATTATAGGTTTATAAGTCTAGATTCTAGGAACTCGTCGTGGACGAAGCTTTGTTCGTATTAATCATAAAGAAAGGTTTCATCGACTAGGTTGGATTCGATGACAGTTGAAACTTTGTTTGTGTTTTATCAGTGATAAGAGGAAAAGCTTAGACGCAATACTAATGACATTTTTCTGTTGGATATAAATCTACTGTTTCTATAAAATTCGCTGTTTCCATTTATCGAAACAGATAATCACAATATGCAATTATACGAGGTGTAAACGGACCCTTCACGAAGCCGTCAAACTTCTGCATATCAAACTAAGTAACTCTAAGCAAAAGCTATTGTTGGGAAACGACTTTTTTTTTGGGGTGAAAAATTATGTTTTTGTAGAACACAATGTAACTCACGCAAAACATTGTGTGTTGACGGATGCATTGAATAGCACGGGGGTCGTGAATGTATTTTAAGCAAAGTGATAATATTAAAAACTGGAACTAAAAAAAATTGTGAAAAATCCGCAACTTTGGCCCCCAATATCTTCGTAACTAGAAGGTTCCCAAATAAGGTCTAGAACAAAAATATGATCACTTATTAGATATTAGCTTTAGAAGTCGGTGACAGAAAAACTGAATCAAACTAACAAAAGTCACTGACTTCAGAAGCTAAAGTTATTTTTCACTTTTTTGTGTTTTTGAAGTAGGTTTTATTTGTTGAAAAAAAGTTTTTTGCTGTTTTCTAACTTCTAACTTCAATATTCTGTTTCCTTCAACGGTATCAAAGTCAAAATGTGAATCCAGTATTATCATTTCTAACTGAAAATCCGAATAGGTAGTTGCTGTGTTTACCGTCATCCTCAGTATGCTTTAGTTAATAAAGCATTATATTAGAATTGTTTAGGTTTTGTCTCCAAGCTAAGCGGGCGGCTTGTCCTCGTTAGTTACTTTATAAATAAGGTTAGCCTTTAGTTCGTTATTTGCGGCTGTGTTTTTCTCCAGGAAACACGCTTTGGTCTATTGTTTGCGTAACAATAGAGTTCATCATCATCTGCCTAGCCTTTTCCCAACTATATTGGGGTCGGCTTCCACTGTAACCGGATGCAGCTGAATACCAGTATTTTATATGGAGCGACTGCCTATCTGACCTCCACAACCCAGTCAGTTAGTACTGGGTAATACGATACTCCTTGGTAAGACTGGTTGGCAGACTTTATGGGCCACTGACTACCTAACGACTGTCAAAGATCTACAAATAACAGCCGTGACCAACGGCTTAGTGTGCTTGCCGAGGCACGGAGGAAACTCGGTATGTAATGGGCGGTCACCCATCCACAGACCAACCTAGGCAAGCACGGCTGTACCTAATGATCGACCTTAGCGGCTGTTATTATTAAGCTACGAGCTCCAATAGAGTTATGTCGTATTAATTTTTAATTAAATCTTAGAATCTGTGCTTCAAAATTTTTTATTTTTTTATTTTGAGTTAACGGTTACCTAATGGATAATGTCTTAGTAGAAACATTGCCCTACCCGGTAATCGAACGCAAGACAGTTTGTAGTCGTATTTATGACGACACAATATAAGAGGAACTTTGAAAGTGGCACCGGTGACTGAAAAGTTGTGTGGTAATCGGTTATCGTGGCATGGACATATTGTGATGCAGAGGAATGAGGAAATTTTGAGTATGAATGTGGATGGCTACAAGAGTAGAGGAAGACCAAAGAAACTATGGATGGACTGTGTGGAGGAGGATATGGCTAGAAAGGAGGTGTCTGATGAGATGACTAGTAATAGAGAAGTATGGAAGAAGAAGACAAGCTGCACCGACCCCAAATAAATTGGGATAAGGGCAGGGGAGAATCCTAACTAATATTATAAATGCGAAAGTGAGTTTATTTGTTACCTTTTCTCGCCTAAACCATTAAACCGATAATCAAGAAATTTTGCATATACCTTGTCAGGTATACAGAAACGGTCATAGGGTACCCTTCATCCCGAAAAAAAGTACTGTTCCCGAGGAAAACAACAATAACGTTCTTATGGTTTGAGTTGGCGCCACATGTTTTTCGAATCATGATTGAGTTATATTATTGCAAGCAGAGTACAACTCGAATTGATTGTCAAATTCTAAATTAACGCGAGTAAAAGTTAGTAATGAATAATGACCACACAAAAACGAAGCATACATATTTGTCATCATTGTAACCTAGCCTATTCCTAACTATGTTGGGGTTGGCTTCTTGCCGGGTACTGATGAATACTAGTACTACATCGAGTGACCTCCCATCTGGTGTCCAGAACCAAGTTACTAGGTCACACGATGCTCTTTGTTAAATTTAATTGAGCTTTGTCGAGCTATTTTTACATTAAATTAATTGTAACATTGCTTTGTAATATTTCGAAATTACTGTACGCCGCGTGACGTCGATTGACAAAGGTATTTCTCATATTACACATACCAGTATCCGATTTTTCCACATAATACATATTATTATGTTATTGTCCAAAAATGAGGTAAATATAAAACTTAATTATTATAAAATGAATGATATTTAATTACACAGGGATTAAATAGATACATTCTGGAATTTGTATTCCAATTAATAGAAATATATTATTACTTTGTTTATTAAATTAATGCTAAAAACAAAATTAAATTCAAAACCATCATTACATTGAACAATCCTACTAATATTATAAATGCGAAAATTTGTGAGGATGTATGGATGTCTGGATGTTTGTTATGTTTGTTTCTTTCATGCAAAAACCGCAGACCGGATTTGGATGTAATTTGACACACAGATACTTCATAACCTAGATATACACATAGGATACTTTTTATCCCGGTAGTATGATTCGATCACAAGACCGTGGAGCTTGGCACAAACAAAGAGAGGCCTATACCCAGCAGTGGGTGAAGTCGGACTGTGGATGATGATGATGATGATGATGACGATGGTGAGTATGATCCGTAGGATAATTACGCGGGCGAAGCCGCGGGCATAAACTAGTAATATATGAAAATATGTTTCAGCCATAGATATGAATAAACCCTTAAAAACAAGTTAATGTCATATGGTAAACGAGTACTTTCATATTAAACACGTTCGAATTTACGTTACGTTTACTCCTCGTTTTAGTACTCAGACCACTGCTGTCACTGTTATATAGACCCACCAAGTGCGAGTTGGACTATCATAGTAGTAGGAGAACCCCCTTAAATTTTTAATTTATTACTTGTTGTTACAGCGGCAACAGAAATACACATTCTGTGAAAATTTCAACTGTCTACCCATTACGGATCATGAAATACAGCCCGCTGACAGACGGACTGAGGACGGACGGACAGCGGAGGCTTAGTAATGGGGTTCCGATGGTTACCTTTCGGCTACGGAACCCTAAAAAATCCCATTTCATGCTAGATTAATAATAACACTTGTAAAATCTTCTATCACTTACCAGCTTGCTTACTTAGACTTCCAGAGTGTATCTACACAGTTTCCGAAAACTAAGCTGTAGGCTTTCCAAGTTTAGAACAGGAGTTTGACTAAGTGAACTAAGTCAACTTACAAAGTGACTTAATTTTAATTAGAAATAGCTTCCGACCATTTTACAGACGCCAGCATATCAAGCTACCCGAAAATGTCAAATTTTCCCAATCAACCTTGAACCTAATGCTTTAGTGATAAAGTTGAAAATCTATTAAGGAAATTTTACAGTTTCTTTTTTTTATTCACATAAACAGGACATTTAAAAAATTAATATTAATTAACTTTAAAAACTAAACTAATCTGTGATTAGCACAGATTAATATAAATGTTACGTCTAAAAGCCGAAGTAAGGTTACACCTAGTTCTAGCCGGCTATACCTAGATGCGGCCGGTAACTATGCTTTTTATTGCTAGGACACACACATGGATTAGGTTAGGTTAGGTTAGAACTGCGACCAAACGCGACTACTACACATGCACTACATCTAAATTGGTTGCATTATAACAAACTGTTACCGGCCACACCTAGGTATAGCCGGCTAGAACTAGGTGTAACCTTACTTTGGCTTTTAGCCGTAACATAAAGGGTGTAAAAAGACCCTTAACGAAGCCGAAAGGCACTTATTCTCCCCGTCAATGCGATCATTTTTTTGTTCTAGACGATACCTGGGAACCTTCTAGTTACGGAGATATGGGGGGTCAAAGTTCCGACTTTTTCACAAGTTTTTTTTTTTAAATACATGTTTTTAAAGTAAGATTTTTACTTTAAACACCTCCACTACCCTCGTACTATTCAATCCATCCATCAGCACAATGTTCTGAGTGCGTTACATTGAGTCCTACCGTAAAACGTGATGTTTCACCCCAAAAAAAAAAATCGTTTCCCAGCAATAATTTTTGTGTAGGGTTACTTAGTTTGATGTACAGAATGCTTGGTTGACGGCTTCGTGAAGGGTCCGTTTACACCCTGTATACAATATATTACATTACATTATACAGGGTGGAACGGACACCGACACGAAAACGGTTACTACGTATTCAGTACATCATTTTTCATCGGTTATTTAAAAAAATCTGCCGTTTCCTGTAAAAGTGCAATACCTACACGGTCGAAACGTATGGAACAGCTGTTTTTTTTTTTAAATTACCGTTGAAAAATGTCTCTGTTGTGTGGCTCAGAATGATGTACTACTATTACTTTTTACTGTTTTATTTTTATATTTTTTTCTTATTTATTTTCTCTGTAATAATTTAAAAAAAAAACAAGTTTGTTAATGTTAATAAGGTATGGAAGAGTGGAGTCTCCTAACACAGGCTTTAGACGCCTAAAAGGAAACTCCAATCACTAGTTTGTAAGTTTCATTTTCATTTTATTTTCAACTAGCTGTTGCCCGCGACTTCGTTCGCGTGGAAATTTTGGTATGTATGTGTAAGACTGCCTCGAGTGGTCGCAAGCGTGACTACTAAGTATGAGGTCCTGGGATCGATTCCCGGGTCGGGCAAAGTGTTAAAAAAAAGAATGTTTATTTCAATTAGATACATAAAGTTATGACACACATGGTTTGGAGATCACCTTTTAAGCAAGGAGATGCTTGGGTTAGGGGGCGTCCATTAATTACGTGAGGCAATTTTGGCGATTTTTCAACCCCCCCCCCTCTCCCCTAGGTGAGATGTCGTGAGATTTTGCCTTTAATTTACAACATTAAGAGACTTTTTGCGAGAGCCCTTAGACCTCCTTAATCCAGCCCTGCCGCAAAATCCGTTCTTAGCAGACTTTTACTGACTATTTATTACCTCCCTGCCAAATTTCAAGTTTGTAGCACAAAAAATGAAGGACTTTCATACAAACTTGCGAGCGCCCTTAGACCCCCTTTATCTGGCCCTGTCGCAAAATCCGTTCTTAGCGGATGTCTACTAACTATAAACTACCACCCTGCCTAATTTCATCTTTTTACGTCAATCGGTTTCGATATTTCGTGATGAGTGAGTGACCTTACGCTTTTATATATTTTTGCTTTTATTTTTTAAATATTTTGCTCTGAAGTTAAAATGCTAGTGCAGCCACATCTAAACGTTAAAGACGTGCCGCGAGTGAAACAGTTATAATCTCAGTTATTAGTTATTTTCGTTATTTCTCTTCACTCCACAATTGTAAATAAAGCCTGCTTATTATATAAAAAATGCCTAATACAGCCCCCCCCCCCAACGGTTCACCGAATGAAAAATATGTTGAATATACATAAAAAAAAACAAAAGTCATCACCAATAGCGTAAAAAGTAGGGTTGAGGTAGATGGGCAAGAAATTCACTATAAAGTCGATGAGTACATTTGAGTTTGAGAGTTGCCGAGTCGAGAACGCCTGGAAGAGCTACCGGTCCATGAAGTCGTTGATGAAGGGTGACCTACCTTTATCCCTGAAGCACAATCTCATCGACATGTGCATTCTGCCCATCCTAACCAAAAAGTCCAAAAGCGCAAAAGTCCAAACTCAAGGTTGGCCAAAGGGCGATGGAACGTAGCGTATTGGGAGGAAGAAGAGGAAGAAGCCCCCTAGTCGGAACCAGTGCGGGACCGCGCTGGCAGGACCCAATGTCTGCTGCATGCTGCGTCCGGCAATACCAACGACGCAGCTTTATGTGTCCCGGCTACATCACACCACGAACGTTGAGGAGATCGTGGAGTATGTCCGTGCGAAGACCAGCTGGACCTTGAGGGTTGAGAAGTTGGAGTCGCGCCACAACACGAATTTCAAGTCGTTTGTGGTACGAGTTCCGACTCATCATATTGAGACCTTCCTCAAGGAAGAGTTTTGGCCGAAGGGTGTCATGTATCGGCGTTTCCGCGGTAGGCTACGCGACACCACGCAGCGCAACACGACGCCGTCACTTCGTGTACAATAGTCTATATTTTCTGGTTTTTATAATTATGTATGTTAGTCTATAAGGTATACATGTTATGGGTCTTTGTTACCTGAAATAAATGATATATATTATATATATATACATATTAAGCTCAGCGACAGAATTTGCAATACCACAATACGCTCAAAAACTGGAATCGCTGATGTGGGCGATAAGATTGCTAGTTTGGAGTGGGATTGGACGGGCCACGTCTGTAGAATGCATCAGGACCGGTGGGCCAGAGTCGTCTCGCAGTGGGTGCCAGAAGACGGGCGTCGTCGCCGATGGAGGTCTAGAAAACGCTGGTGTGACGACTTAGAAGCGTTTGTGACAGATTGGACGAAGAAAACCGCACGGAGAGAAGAATGGAAGGCAATGAGGGAGGTTTTTGCCCAGCAGTGGGACAATAAAGGCTAAAAAAAAAGATTACATAAAAATGATAACGAATGGGTTGCCTAATCATTAAGTCAAGAATATTTAAAACTGCGACAGACGCTAGGCTTGACCGCTTTTACTTAGACAACGTTATACTTTCCAATCACATTTAAGCGTAAACTTGTCGACCTGTGTATCCTGCCTAACCTAACCTATGGTATCCAGACATGATCTTTGACGGAGGCTGAAAAGTCCAAACTCAAGGTTTACCAAAGAGCGATGGATTTTAAACATCAAAATCACCGATTGAACACGCAACACCACAATGCGCTCCAAGACAGGCATCGCCGATGTTGGCGATAAGTGTAAGAGGTTCAAATGGGACTGAGCGGGTCACATTTCCAGAATGGGTCAGGACAGATGGGCCAGAATGGTCATACAGTAGGTACCTGAAGATTGTCATCGTCACCGAGGCAGACCCAACAAACGCTGATGTGACGATTTGGACTCGTTCCTGACTGATTGGCCAGGGAAGCCAAAACACCGGGAGAGTTGGAAAGGAAATGGGGAAAGCCTTTGTCCAGCAGTGGGACAGAATAGGCTAATTAAAAAAACAAAACGTTATACCATCGTGTTTGTTATAAAATTACCTATCTGTTTTTTAATACATATTTTAATGAGAAAACAGATGAGTGTATATAGTACCTAGTAGTACACCCACATTTTGTCAGTTATGTTTAACTCCCATGAAATATTTAGCGAGCCTATTGCCATTTTGTTTAAAGAACAGGTTGTAAGGTTCTTCATCCCCCATAGAAAAGGGAGGATAGTCCGACCAGACGGGTGTAATGTCTGGTGGGCTATAACTGCCCAACAGTTGTTGTCGGGTACTTCTATATAGTCTTAAGTCTTGGATAACTTTATTTGGGCGATTTATTTGACCCAAGCAGAATTTAGACGTATTTCGATGTTTAGTTCATCACCTGCGTCATAGATGGCGCTGTAGTACTTTTTGTTATATGTTGCTGTAGTACTTTTTATAGTGCCGATACACCATCAACCGGGCACAAAACCAGACTTCGTAGTTGCTACTGAGAATTTGCTGGTGGAAAAACTCAATAACACATTGCCCGACCGGGAATCTAACCCAGGACCTCATGCTCGCTTCTGAACACTATACCAATCTATAAAAGAACAATAAAATTCCAAAATAAAATTTCAAACTGCGATTGATTATTGATATTTTGCAAATCGAGAAGGAAACAGACTTCTAGTAAAGCAAGAACTTTTTGTAGAAATCATCATCATCATTCTCCTGCCGTTATCCCAATTTTTTCGGGGTCGGCGCAGCATGTCATCTTCTTCCATACTTCTCTATTACTTTTTGGAGAAACGTTTCAAGAAAAAAGGAGAAAAACGGAAATGCAAACGATGTCAATACAAAAAAAAAATGGAAATCTAAAAACATCAAAAAAATATTCAAACAAATTACAAAAAAGTGAAAGTAATAGTGGGGTTTGAACTTGCGACCAGTAGCTTACAGAACGTTCAAGAACCCGCTAGGCTGTTTTCTCTGTTGACATAAGCTTTAAATAGCCATTCTGGTGCTTGTCATGACGGAAACGTCAAACAAATGAAGGATACTGACATAATGCATTATTGCTCACCCCCTTAAGCGAGTAGCGTGATAATATATAGCCTAACATGTGAAGAAGCCTGTAAGGAATATTTGTGCAAAATTTGAACAGGATCTATGCAGTAGTTTTTGAGCCAAGTCGGAACATAAAATTGGATTTTTACGATTTTATTATCTGTATAGATACGTGGTAACCGTTTTCGCGTCGGTGTACCTTCCACCCTGTATTATCTAGTTCACTGCT
Organism: Noctua pronuba; assembly: GCA_905220335.1. Lineage (NCBI taxonomy): Eukaryota > Metazoa > Arthropoda > Insecta > Lepidoptera > Noctuidae > Noctua > Noctua pronuba. The sequence goes on along the minus strand of LR999904.1, from coordinate 15,965,437 downwards.
AGACGCCTCCGAATGACAGTTAAGAAAAACATGGCGCTCCAATAAGTTTGAAATACCACGAAGCATGGTGATCATTAAAATTGTATCAATGCTCCTTCCTTTTTGCTTGGGAAAATGAAACCCGTTGCCATTGAATTGGACAATTACAGCGTCGTTATGAATGACAACATACAATAGATGATCATGTTTTGTATAGAATTTTTGAATGCGATTGAATTGAATGATTTTGTCCTTGCATCATTCGTATTTGTATGGGAATGTTAATGGAGTATCGTTTCTCAACTGATAATATCGACACTTGCAAGAAATAATATCGTAACTCAGTTTTAGGCAATTTTGATTTACAATCATATTCTTGCTGTACAAAAAATGCAGATTTTTTTTGCACTCACCCCTGCTTCTAAATATCTTTACGTAAAGGAAATAAAGAAATTTAGCAGCAGGGGTGTGTAAAAAAATCGGCATTTCTTGTACAGCAAGAATATTATTATGATTGTAACTCAAAATTGCCTAAAACTGAGTTAAGATGCTATTCCTTGCAGGTGTCGATTTGTCAATTTTTATACATCACCTGATGAAGTCAATCGTGTAGCTAATACTTACCTACAAAGAAATTACCCCAAACTGCCTCAGTGGAGTGGTCGCAAGCGCGACTGCTGAGCATGACGTCCTGGGTTCGTTTCCCGGGTCGGGCAAAGTGTTTTGTTGTTTTTCCATATTTGTGAATTTCACAATAGCAGCCATGGAGTCTTGATTTGTGCTCGATTGGTGGCAATAGGCTTGCCCCCAATTACATGGCATAAACATAACTGGCAAAATCTGGGGGTACTGTTTAGGTACACATCTGCCTTACCCTTCGGGGATACAGCGTGATGCAGTGGGATGGGACCTGCTTCCTGACTACTCTGAGAAGTAACAACCGAAGTCAGAGGTCACCTGTAAGGTCCAGACATAATCTTGCTCAACTCACTTGAGGTCTGTGATGTGGAAGTCTGTGGTCTTTTGAACAAAGAAATTTTCTTTTACTAAGGTATTCCAAAATCATACATTTTTCTATCCAATCGCCGTATCGTTAGTACCTTAAACTATAGATAGAAAAAAAAAACGATCACACTGACAGCTAACAAATCGGTACAAACGGTACTGCTTTGTTGTGGCAGCTCGACGTGTTAACAATGAGGACTTTAATTAATCACTATAATAATAGCTAACTGGTTTAGGTACTGTCACTTGGCATAGTGTACGATTTTTTGGAATTAATTTTCTGCTAAGTATGTTTTGGTGAAATGTTGGGAGTTCTTTTTTAACAATATATACTAAAGAAATGTTTTGGTAAGTGATTTTGCTAGTAAAATATTCTTACAGTCCATTCTTAGATACGTTATAAACCTCTAAATTTACTTCACTGTCAAAGTAACAATGATTTTTACTGTCGCTACAGTGTGGTTCAAAATAACAATGATCTTTATTTTCTTAAAAGCAATGTTGATGTTATCAGAGGTAAATTAGCTGTGTAAGAACTGCTTGTGTCAAGTGTCACTGTCATTAGAAATGTCTAAAATCATACATAACATCACGTTTGTAATCCCCAAAGGGTAATTAAAGGTAAGTACCTAATAGTACAACTACATTTCGGCAGTTATCTTTATGTCCCATGTAATAGGGGGTGAGCCTATTGCCAACAACCGGGCTCCGTGACTGCTACTGAGAAATTTTTGATGTAAAAACACAATAACCCTTTGCCCGAGTCCGGAATCGAACCCAGCACCTCGTGATCAGCAGTCGCGCTTGTGATCACTGGGCCGACGAGGCAGTCAGAAAATCATTACAATTTTATATTGATTTCAATCGCCTTAAGAAAACAACAATTCAGTTGACAGCGAGAACGTGTGATACAATCGGGATTATGTCACAATAGCCGCTCAAAAGCGAAAAAAACGTGAAAGCTAAAGTAAAAAAAATATGCGTGTCAGCTCCGATGCGTGACTGGAGTTTCTTAAATACAACTTTAAATCATTAAAACTCCACAAATCGACGTTTGATATTTTACATGTATACTGAATACTATTGTCAAATTATAAAACCAGTGGCCACGCTAGCGCCATGCTGCTATGGTGTAGCCCCAACATGCTTTCCACGTTTTTATAAAGAGAGAGAGAAACGAATAAAAGAGGGTAAGTCGTCTTATGACGTCAGGCCGTGTCGACGGCGCGTTCGTGTTCTACGCGCGCCTCAAAGAGATATCAGCAAACAGGAAGGGGTCCGCAAGGGCCGATGCGTGCCCGTGCTGCGGGACTGTTCGAAAGAGATACCGCGGCCCTAGAACACTAAGGGCAAAGAAGGAACATGTAAGGGTTTTAGTCAGTACAAGTCTGACACTTCCTTCCGTTCCGCCCAGAGCGGGATGGGAACTCATCAAATGAGCCCCATTTGATGAGTTCCCATCCGAAAAAAAAACTGGGTGAATGAATAATGTTTGAAACCTAGTTCAGTTTCTTGCAAGCCTTAACTGAATATTATTTCTTCGCTACTTTCCGTTCCGCGGGATTACAAACAGCTGACGCCCCAACACTTCAACTCCACCTTTATTCCAAAATCAGGACAAGACCCTATTAAAAATTAATAAAGCATTTTAATCACGCGTCCCAATTAAAAACTCTCAACTCAAAACTTGTAGGAAGAAAATTGAAAACCGGTTTAAAACCCGGTTTTAAAAAGTCCTCGCCGATTTGAGTAGTGATAGTTAGTCGGTAAAACTTGCCAACTTTCTACTAAATCACGTCGTTAATCAACCGTTTAAGCTCGGCTTAAACTATAGTTTCAAATTACACAAAGTTTGATCCACTCTACTATGGAGAAGGATTTTAGTTCCAATGTCGTTTTTTATGACGGTAAAAGTATTAAAATTATGAACTTCCCTCTTGCAATTTTATTCTTTTCTCGTTTGCTCCGGCTTTGAATACGAAACTCTGGTTTATAGCCACTTGGGGATGTATCAAGTTTTAGTGTGAAATTTTAAATGTTTGCAACGTGTGTGTCGTAATAAAAATGAGAATACTGAATGCAGTACTCATTTTGAAAATGAGAAACTAAAAAATGAAAATGTGCTTGAATTAAATTGTTCTGCATAGACTTGTTTTTTTCCTATTCGTAGTTTTCAAATTCGTCGTTTTTTTTTTTGTAATTAGCTACTGTTGCTCACGTAGTGAACATTCCAACTCATTTTATATTAAAAACCTTGTTTCTCTTGGGTGCAGATATTTCTTTTCTCGTGAAAGTTTATAATTAACAATAATTTAGTACTTTGAATTGAGCAACCAAATGTAATTAAGTCCTTCTGGATCAAAGTTATCGATAACCAAAACTCGGTAACCAATGTCCTACTGTATCGATTAAACTTTTTTAATTGTCTGTGCTCGTTCATTACAAAGTTTATAGATTTTAATATCCAATACAGCTTTAGATAGAAACACGTATATCATTATCAAAATAACTATAAATATCTTGACCTAATCTCCAAAATAAACATCTTAAAAAAAAAAATCCTTGTCGTCTACCTATGTGGGTACGAACCCTGTCAAAAATGACGCAGTCTTTTCACAACATTATTTCCAGCTCATAGAAAAATAATGCATGTTAAATTTATAAGCACAAAAGTGCGGAACCGTGAAAGCGAAGTGAAGTTTTCAGAAATAAAAAAAGTTGACACCAATACAAAAGTTAGTCCTGACACTTCACAATATGGGTTGTTGCCTCCGACCTACCTGTGGCAGTATTCTGGAGAGATATCGACGATCAAGTTAATGAAAATAGGCTGCTTTTGCAGTGACAAAGTATTTGGCTCGTTCTTGACGATTCAACGAGTGAACTTTGGTTTTCTATGTCTCCTATTTTACATTACCATTTCGAAAATTAGCTCTTTGCTTATTACTTGTGTAATACTTCCACACTTCATCAACCCAGTAGAACACCTTCCTTGTAGACAGGAACTGCAGTGGTCAATCTGGAAATATCTTAACCGTTTGCGGGCTCAGGTTGGCATCGCAGAAATAATCTGGCCAAATGGGGTATCATCGACCCGTACTAAATACAATGCTAGTGTGGAACAGGTCTGCAGGATTTGCCCCACCTCCTTTCTTGCCCATCCTGCACAGCCACCTGCACCTTCCAAGATTAAAAGGAAGTCAACGAAAGGGTTCTCTATTGTGTTTTTTTTCCATAATCTAAAGTGCCATAATTGATTTTGTCCTAATCATCATTTGTGCGAATGATAACTTACCCGAACTTAATATCACATTCCATGAAAACATTGCAATCCCTAAAAACAATATGCCCTAAATCCGTTTGTCATAAATATCATTTTACATTACACACAAACTTTCTGTCAAAAATATAGTCTTCGCTCCGCCGGCCCTCGGCATACACTCCTCACGCCAGCTAGCAAGACTTTTAGGATTTTTTTCAGAAAAAATGATGATTACCCATGCGTTGCTGTAGTAATACATATAATAATATAATACAATACTTAGGTTATAATCACCTTATTTCAAAAATACAAAAAAAATACATAAATAATGATTTTCGGACAAAAAATTTTAGGAGGCGAAAGGGAGTACCCCACGGAAGAGCTGTGCAGGTGGCTATATACTGGTCGGGTATTGTTTGAGAACCAAGGAGAGTCAGGACAGAAGTATTGTCAATTTAGACAATGCTAAAAATAATCAAACCTACTGTATAAATATAATCAATCCCATTTTTTCAAACTGAAAAAATCCATTAAAAATCACATTTCTGCTTTCTAAATAAAACAAAAACTACAAAGCCAGCACACAACAAGCAATCATTCATAAAGATAAACTGTTGTTCGCATCGCGTCGACATTCAGATCGATACATTTTTACCACATCAGCGCCTTTGACGGGCACTCGCTCAACAGAATAGGGACGCTAGTTCGGCCGGGAATAAATTGCAAGTTATTTTCCACTCCGTCGGCGACCATATTGACGTTGACACTTAACGGCACATAAATCTCCCGTAGAAATAATTAAACAAAATCGCCGGATAGACAGTTTTGATCGAGGCGTTGTTCGAGATTTTTTTTTTAATGTCATGTTTACGTAATTTGGGAGTTCGTTCGGTAGACGTCATCATCTGCCGAGCTCTTTCCTAACCGGCACAGTCGGCTTCCAGTCTAACCGGATGCAGCTGAATACCAGTATTTTACATGGCGCGACTGCCTATCTGACCTCCACAACCCAGTTAGTACTGGTTAATACGATAACACAGAGGAAACTAGGTATGTAATGGGTGGTCACCCATCCACGGACCAACTTAGGCAAGCACGGCTTAACATGAAGATGGACCCGAGCGGGTATTATTATTTAGTCACGAGTTCGTGAGATAGGCATTTGCTTTAAAATATGAAGGTAGGTACTTCTTTCTGTGACGTCGTAAATTTGGTGCCATATCGACTTTAGTTCTAAAATGTTGTCTTTGTTAGTAAGAGATATTTCTCAAAAAATATTAAACATAATGATAATAATTTCCCACATTTATAAGGATTCCGATTTTTCTCATTTCGAATTGAAGTAGAAACTACCTATAACATTTAATTTGGCATTATTACTGAAATAATAGCTACTAACCATGGAGTTGCCGGTTTTTCTCCATAGGAAACGACCAACCCGAATCGTGCACCTTTTTGTCGACGTTTTATAAGTGCCCATTTTGTCAAATGTGAAATAAAATATTTTGATTTTGATTTTTTTGACTGCTTATAGTAATTATTCACCTTATTATTTAATACAACGTTAGTGCTAGGTACGTTCGTGTGAGTAAATCTCCATGGAAAGAATCCTTTGTTATACTAATAATTCGCCAGACTTTTCTTTAGTATCATGAGTTAAAATTTACGATGCCCTACGGAGTTGTAGCGTGATGCGACGGCGAGACGATTAAACCACATACTCGAGAAAAAAGACTAACGTGAAGTTAATTTTCAGCAGAAATATAACCCTCCAGCTGTTGCCCGCGACTTCGTCTGCGATCTAGGATAAAAGTAGCCTATATCCTTCTCCAGGTCCTAGATTATGTAAATATCTATCTGTCAAGCATAAAGAGGTTAAGGTGTGAAAAGCTAACCGGCTGACAGAGAGTACAGTACAGTAGATATAAAGGGTGTAAAAAGACCCTTAACGAAGCTGCAAGGCATTTGTTCTCCCCGACATTTCAATCATTTTTTTGTTCTAGACCATACCTGGGAACTTTCTAGTAACGGGGATATTGGGGGTCAAAGTTCGAACTTTTACACAAGTTTTTTTTTAATACATGTTTTTAATGTAAGATTTTTACTTTAAACCTCCACGACCCCGTACTATTCAATACACTCGTCAGCACAATGTTTTGAGTGCGTTACATTGAGTCCTACCGTAAAACGTGATTTTTCACCCAAAAAAAAGTCGTTTCCCAGCAATAATTTTTGCGTGAAGTTACTTAGTTTGATGAAAATAATGCTTGGTTGACGGCTTCGTGAAGGGTCCGTTTACACCCTGTATTGACAGAAATACTATAGCACATTTTTTATAATTATATTAATATAGAATTATTATGCAGTTTTTCCCTCTTCTTCTTCTTCGTATCGCTGGCACAACAAATTTTATATTTTGTTAGCCCAAAACATCGCCACTTCCACTGCGACGTCGATCACTTCGGCTGCATGTTTTTGGGCTAAGAGGGCAGGATAGGAGGTGGAGCATAGTTTGCGTCACAGCCCCACATACACCCCGCTGCTGTTTCAGTGAGATAACCCCACTTAACGTGGTTGGATTGGAACATCATCCTACTTGAGTCCGGAGACGATTCAAGGACTTCCAGGTGGACCACGGAAGGTTAGATCCTGCAGGAAGATGCTCACTTGGTGGTAAGTAGTGAGTGGGAGGGGGATAGCTATTTTCCCACAGGTCACATCGGAAGCCAGCTGGGTTTCCTCATAAAGACGCTGCGCTGTTTATCCTTTATTTCAATACAGGTAACCTGAATAATAAAGTCGGTGTAGGATAGAAAAGAAAATTTCATGAAAAAAAAAATTCCTCCAATTACCTATTTTAATAGATCATTATATTTTATATAGGGTGACTGGTGTTTGTGATAATAAACAGCTTTCCCAAAGACACATTTTTTTATCCTAATAACACAGCCATATGAAATTCGTGCGCGCTCCTGTTACCTATCAGCTGTTAGCCGTGTGACGCCGTTCTTAACGAGTATTTAAAAAAAATCTTTGGGAAAGTTGTTTGTTATCATGAGTACAATCACGTGTTCAAACTACGGTCGCTAATTAACAGTGTGCAGTGATTCAACAAGACCGGAGGACCTAAATAAAATCGTTTTCAAAGCGTTTTGTATTTCAGCAAAGACAGTATATTTTTACTTTTCATCATTGTTATTGCTGCTAGAATATCCGTTATTCTAAAGTATAGAGCCACGGATTACTTCGAGTTGTAAAAAAATGAAATTTTTCCTTCGTCCCGGTAAAAACTAACCTCAAAGTATACCGCATAACTTCATACCAAATATTATCGACCAACACCAAACCATGAGCGTCACTATGCATATATATTGATCCGGCTAGAGTTAAGAGCAATACACACGTACATAATTAATTATTTATACGGCAAAGTGGCACGAAATGACGGGAGCCGGTCAAAAGGGTTCACTTGCCCCAAAATTTTCGGTATGACAAATATGTCTAGTGCGTGACGAATTCAATATGAAGGGATCGTTTCGGGTTCCGTACCTAAATTGATACGAAATATTTATGGAATTGCCCCGTCCGGCGGCTGTCTGTTTTGAATGTAGGTATTTCTAGTTCAAACATTTTTAGTAGATGCTGATATAGATATGTAGAAGATAATTCATATTTTTTATATTATGTACACAACTTTTAAAAGTGTTTTTCTCCTACTGTTCCTATTAAAATGTCATGTTGTTACGAACATAGCATTCTGAAACTCATATTTTTATGGAAAAGATCCTACCTCCAAGTTACAATCGTTATTTCTCGCGAAAATTGTTTTTAAATTTAGGGATGTGTATACATATTGGTGTTTGTGACTGTACATCATTTATCCCTTTGTATTTTTTTTTTTTTTTTTTTTTAGTATTACAATACCTATCCAATTCAATACAACTTTTTCGAATATTTGCTTTACCTATTGAAACTTAAAACTAATAAAGAATCCAATGTATAACACATTCATGTATAAATTACCCGAAGTTTATTTTAACATGACCATTTAATGAATACTAAAATAAAAAACCAAAATTTCCTTTGATGACATCAAAGGGCCACATATCAGCAAAAGAACAAACTTGAACTTTGTTCTATTATCATTACGTCGAAGTTAAATTGAGTTCTTTAAAAATAACAAATTGAAAAGAACATCTTCACAAAAATCAATTCACAAAGTCATTGAACCGGCACCGACATAGCGACATAACAAAAACATCCTCCGAAATTGAGACAAAAATTGTTGAAAGGAATCTTTCGTTTTTAGAAAGAAAACATAGAAAATTTAAGCAAACAATAAGCGAATAGCTAAAGAATTCTCACGTCTTATATCAGGGATGGTGAACCTTTGATACGTGACAGAAAATTCTGGAAAAGGCATTGATTTAAACAAGTATGATTTCTTTTTATTGCCTTAAGTTTTTTTTTCTGATGTTACTGTTTTTTATTTATATTAAGATCCTTTTTATCAATATAATGATAACCAGTAACTGGATTGTGAAGGTCAGTTAGACAGTCTCTTTATATTTATAAAATACTGACATTCAGCTGCATTTTATTAGACTGAAAGCCCACCTCAACATATTTGGGAAAAAGTTAGGCAAATGATAATGATCCATAGTTAATTAAATTTCAATTTTCTGGTTTTTATTTCACCTTTCATTTTTGCTTGTTTATACATAACATACATGCAAAGTCGCAAATACACATTGCCAGTAACTTGCACAAAAGCCAAATAATGACACTGTACCATAACAACTTTTGATTGGTGAATGACACAATAAATAAAATCGTAAATAGTGTTTTATTGCGGGCCAAATACCCATACCCCTGAAGAATTAGGCAAAAACAAAAATAAACGAAAAAAATGATGACACACTGTACCATAACAACTTTCGATTGGTGAATGACACAATAAATAAAATAGTAAATAGTGTTTTATTCCAGGCCAAATACCCATACCCCTGAAGAATTAGGCAAAAACAAAAATAAACGAAAAAAATGATGACGATGATGATGATGAATTGAATTGAATTGAACATATTATGAACCTAATTGAACGTATATACCTGATAGTAAACTCACCTTTCGCCAGCTATGTTTAAGTCCCATGTAATAGAGGGCGAGCCTATTGCCCATCAACCGGGTACAAATCCAGGTTTAATGGCCGCTACTGAGAAATTTCTGAACGAAAAACCAAATAACACTTTGCCGGACTTGGAAATCGAACCCACGAGTTCGGGCTCAGCAGTCGCGCTTGCGACCACTAGACCAAAAAATATAAATGCAAGCTGCTTGGATACTTTCGTGTGAGTAACTTGCAAGTACATTACGCGTTTTAATATAGCAAGTAGCAAGTGTACGTGAAAAGGTTCACCAACCCTGTCGTATAGTGTAACTATTCCAGATTGGGCGCTCCGTGCGTGACAACGCGTGTCAAGTGTGTATCGCTCCTTAAATATCATCCTTTACACCGTGCCGTAATGTTCTATGTTTATTTCGGTTAGACATGCGAGGCTTAGTTCGGATTTGGGCTTAGATTATATGGAAAAAGCGTGTATGAAAGCATTTAAAATAAACAAAATATTGGCTCTTGAATGTAAATCATTCGATATAATGCGAAACTTAATATTTTTAACGTTTCATTATTAAAATATTTTGGTTTATTTTTAAAACTTGAGATAATTGAATCTAATCCTGACATGTTATAATTTTAAACTTGCTTTTCGAGTGTGTCTGAAGTCTTCTAAACTATACAATGCAAAGCGAGTCGCTAAATTACAAACTTATTATTTCAGGTGCTGCTGATTAAAATGTTTCAGTTTATTTCTAAAACTAAAATAGGTTTTAAAACAATTATTAGATCTAAAAACAGAGACAATGACAGAACACAACTATTAAAAACTTTTTACTGAAAATCCAAATCTACACAATATTGCACTTCAAACTTATGAACTTTAAACACGTATTCGAAAACATCGATTCTAATAATCATTAAAACTTTATCTACGTGTACTTAACCCCCCACATACAAACGAGCGTTTTTTTTAACGCGTCGTTTTTTAACCGCGCACTTTTATTTTTCAATCCTACGATACGAGTCCCTCTTTCCCCTGAAACCATAAAAAATCTCCCGTCCTCCGTAACTCCATCTAAAACTAGTTGAAGTCATAAGTAATAACGTTTTCTTGCACCATTTCAAAACTTATCTCTTCTGCTCAACCCACCGGAAATTTATAGTACCAGCATAGATTGCTTGCTTATTTTCTCAGCCGTTGCTCGCGTTTCTTAACAGAATTACTTATAAAGTTTATAGAAAATGTTTCAAGTTATACAGTACAGTAGCCGTGTTCTGCACGCTCTGTTTTTATTATTATATACTAAAGTTTAATATGCTCAAAAGTTTTGACGAGTACGCTTGTTAGGGCAGACTTTGGCAAATGTGTGTGAGGTTGTGTTGTAATAGGTATTTTCGGTGTAACGTTTTTTTAATGTCTAATTAAAAGAGAAAGTGTTCAGACGGGTCTTGTTACTACAGCTTCTCTCTGACTAATCAAAAACGTACAGTCGTACCAAATAAACTCTGCGCTTCTGTAAAATTCTTAAAAGTTCAGAAAAAAAATGTTCGTTTCTTTTCTTTTTCTGAATCATTAAGTTTATTAGTTGTACTTTAGAGGTTTACTGACATTTAAATGACTAAACATCATATTATTTGGGCTAGTTATTAAACTCACTAAACATGTTTTGTTAGGTTATTTTTACCATCGTGAAAAAGCCAAGATAACCGAAGTATATATCATCATCTGTCTAGCCTTTTCCTAACTATATTGGGGTCGACTTCCAGTCTAAGCGGATCCAGCTGAATACCAGTATTTTACATGGAGCGACTGCCTATCTGACCTCCACAAACCAGTCAGTACTGGGTAATACGATACACCTTGGTAAGACTGGTTGTCAGACTTTTAGGGCCACTGACTACCTAACGACTGTCAAAGATCTACAAATGACACCCGGGCCCAACAGCTTAACGTGCTTTCCGAGGCACGAAGGAAACTCGGTATGTAATGGGTGGTCACCCATCCACAGACCAACCTAGGCAAGCACGGCTTAACCTAAAGATCGACCCGAGTGACTGTTATTATTTAGCCACGAGCTCCTTCTAAGATTACCGAAGTGTATAGCTGCATAATAATAATTAAATGATTTTAAACCGAAAAGATTTAAGACAAAAAAATACTGAAAAGAACAATAAATTCCTTTCCATAAAGCCCTAAAGCAATTCGATCAAAATTCCGGTGTAAATGCAGAACAAAATCAGAGAAGCTGCGATGTCGGGACCATCTTTACGCACGTACGGTGACAAAAATGTCCTCTCTCAGAGATTCGGCAGACCGAGAGTAAGGAACGCACACCACATACTGATAGTGATCAGTTATTGGGGGCAGGTATTTGGTGCACTGTGTTTTTGTCTCGTTTCAGATATGTGAAGAAAGTTCTTGTTGAAAAATAAGGGCGATATTTTGTGTGTTTTTTTACATAACATCACGCCTAGTAATCCCAGAAGGGTTAGGCAAGGGTGTACCTAACACACCCACATTTCGCCCGTTATAGAATAGAATTTTTTATTTCAGACCGGAGTCCATATAGGGTGTATACAATGTCGCCCATGCGCATGTGACCGCCCGTAATTTTCTGAATATTCATGAAGAAATGTCGAAAATAAACTTTAAAAGGGGGGGGGGGTCTATCTACAACATTTTTCATGTTATTCAATTTTTAATTTTTTAAGTATAGTTTGTAGATTTGCTTTCTATTTTTTGACACATCTCCGAAGTTTATGGGTCGATTTGGATTCTGTTTATTATTTCTAAAAGCTTATGAGTTATTTTAACAGGTTAAATTAACATTTTTACTAAAAATTATCGACGTCGAAAAAAAAACGGAATCGAAGTCATTTTTTCGGTGAAAAATTGTGTATTTATTTTAAAAAAACTAGTGTAAGTCCATAAATTGTCCCGATAAGATGACTTTTTTAATCATTACATGAAATCTACTACATAACAGCTACAAATTCACAGAACATTATTGATACCTAACTGTAACTAAATCCAAGGTAAAACTCTTAAAACTCTGATGAGTCAAATTTTGGAAAAGATAATGTGAAAGTAAATTGAATGTTGCTCTTAGCAGTGAGTACTAAAAGGTTAAACTAATAATGAGGATGATAATGGAATTAAAAACAAACAAGCAATAGCCAGATTTTTACTAAAAAAAGAAAAAATACAAGAATTTTAATTGACTCATCAGAGTTTTAAGAGTTTTACCTTGGATTTAGTTACAGTTAGGTATCAATAATGTTCTGTGAATTTGTAGCTGTTATGTAGTAGATTTCATGTAATGATTAAAAAAGTCATCTTATCGGGACAATTTATGGACTTACACTAGTTTTTTTAAAATAAATACACAATTTTTCACCGAAAAAATGACTTCGATTCCGTTTTTTTTTCGACTTCGATAATTTTTAGTAAAAATGTTAATTTAACCTGTTAAAATAACTCATAAGCTTTTAGAAATAATAAACAGAATCCAAATCGACCCATAAACTTCGGAGATGTGTCAAAAAATAGAAAGCAAATCTACAAACTATACTTAAAAAATTAAAAATTGAATAACATGAAAAATGTTGTAGATAGACCCCCCCTTTTAAAGTTTATTTTCGACATTTCTTCATGAATATTCAGAAAATTACGGGCGGTCACATGCGCATGGGCGACATTGTATATAATAGGGTTAGTAACAATTTTACTTAACTTCTAGTGTTAGTAGGTTTCAGACACAGATAAAATATACAATTAAAATTCAGCGTGGAGCCGCATCCACCACCGCAGCATCGGGGAATCTCATCGATCTGCAAATACACTGAGAATGTTCAAGTCCCATGTAATAGGGGGAGAGCCTATTGCCATCAACCGAGCACAAATCAAGACTCCGTGGCTGCTACTTAATAATGAAATTCCTGATGGATAAACCCAAAGCACTTTGCCCAAACCAGGAATTGAATCCAGGACCTCATTCTGAGCAATCGCACTTGCGACCACTAGTCCAACTAGGCAGTGTTTCTTTACAGTAGACTAACCGTGGAGTTTCTTGCCGGTTCTTCTCCATAGGAAGTGACCAACCCGAACCGTGCACCTTTTTGTCGACGTTTTATAAGTGCCCATCTAGGCCTATGTGAAATAAAATATTTTGATTTTGATTTAATAGAATCTAAACTGGTAGTGTTTATGGTAAAGTAGGCCCTCCATACGTTTGTTAACACTTCGACTTTGAGCTGGCGTAGTATAGTACGGAGTTTCAATGGAATAATAGACCAGCTTACTGGATTTGGTACCATTAATGTGCTGTCTATCGTACAATATCATTTCATTTGTTTTATTTTGCATTTGCTAAGCAAAAGTTTTGTCAACAATGATACCGAAAATGTTTTAAAAAAAAAACGAAAAACATTGCGAAAATCCTTCTACACGACTTTCGTTCATTTTGTATGAACTACCGCACATAGCAGTCGACTTTTTTTTTTCGTATGGGAAATCATCAAATGACCCCCTCCGCTCTGGGCGGAGTGGAACGGAGTGTCAGACTTTTACTGAATAAAACCCATCCATGTTCCTTCTTTGCCCTTTGTGTTCTAGGGCCGCGGCGGTATCTCTTTAGAACAGTATTGACGTATTACGGCTTAAATGTGCTAGTTTTAGTCATCCTAAAACCAAAATATACATAGTTGATGTTCATTTCAAAATATTCTCAAAGTTCTGACAACAGATCTGCCTACTAATTGGGTCATTGAACGACGGTAAAATACTGATCAAGTCTCTTCAAAATTCATTTATGGAAAGTGGACTTAAGTGAGTGCCGTGGTAACAAAAGACTGTCACCAAAATCGACTTCATCGCTTCCTTGTATCTTCACAGTCTAAAGAGAAAAGGTACACGCAAAATATGCAAGTTTCTTTCTCAATAAATGCAACATTTAGCTAAGCGAATGCGAGTGCAAATGTATGTTTTTTTAAACCTTTATTTTGGCTGGTAGATAACACCTTATGATATTTTAGGCAATATGTTGTGGGTAATACCATTGCCCATTACAGGGTAACTAGCTTATGCCCGCGGCTTCGCCCTCGAGGACTTCCGTAATTGTCCGACGGCATCTTACTACCGGGATAAAAAAGTCCTATGATCTATTATGATCCTGTGTTATTCAAGGTTATAAACTATCTGTGTGTCAAATTTAATCCAAATCCGGCCAGTAGTTTTTGCGAGAAAGAGTAACAAATCTCCATTCATCCATCCTCACAAACTTGAGCATTTACAATATTTGTAGGATTCATTAAGTATTTATTGGCTCGATAGATTTTGTGATTTAGCCTCTGTTACCTAGGAAGGAGTGCGGAAATAGAACTCGGACTTGCGTTGGGCACAAGACACCTCTTTTCAACGCCAAGTACGACTTTTATAAACTTAAAATTAAAATACGTAGTTATTAAGCATATAACCAATATTATGGTGCACTAAAAATAATTGCAATTCTTTTATAACTTTACTCAAAAAAAAATTATAAACCCTCGCGAATATTTCGATGGGGTGTCAATGTTACTGGACTGGGCCCTTAAGGGTTAAAAAAGGGTATATAGGATAAATACCCTTTTGTTTTAATCTAGGTCATGGTTTATATGTACGCCGAATTTAATCGAAATTCTTTCAGCCGTTAAGGATAGCAGACGGACAGCGTTATTTTCACATTTATACGTAATATTAGACCGGATGTTCAACAGTAGGTACAATTTAATGACCTGGCCGAGTTATCCGTAAACAAAACCCAAACAGATACAAAAGAATTAATGGATTCACGACTTTCTATTTACCTAAATAAGGCCCACAAACGCACAATATTGATTCTGATACCCAATCAGGAAGGAAAACGCACGCAATGTCGGATGTCACTATCTGACACAGAAATTGCATGTTTATTGATACCATGTGGCCTTTGGTATGATTTAAGTAGGTGGATGGTTTTTATATTTCCTGTAAGAATGTATTGTTTAGGATGAGTATGAATTTAATATGATTTTACGTCATTGAGGAAGGTATTTGGAGATACTTTTTATCGGCGATGAGTGACATTTCAAAATAAATGTATAGGTGTAACATGAATGCCTTGCCACATATAACATAAGTACTGTGGCGGTTGCGTCTAGATAGCTTTTGACTTCTACTATTATTTACCAATTACTAACATATGAAGTGATGAACACTATGTTGTATTTATAATAGGAGATTATCGAGAATCATCAGGGAAAGCCGTTTTGATGTAAAAAAAATATTCTAAACGCAAATAACTCTATAATAAATACCTGAAGCTTCATGGACGCTTCTACAGGGCACTTTGAAAAAGAGAAAGATAAACAAATAAAATATATCGACTTGGCACACGAGGTTGTCGACATGTGGAATGTGAACTCGGCTATCATTGTGCCGATTCGTGACGGCCAATGGCCTTATGGCCAAAAGCCTCGACGAACATCTCTCGAGTCTCTCCTTAGGCGGTTAGATCAAGGGCCTGATTCAGAAGGCAGTACTCCTCGATACGGCTCGCATTGTGAGGTGGTTCCTGTCTCTGCAGCCCTAACCACCGGTAGCTTGGACCCTGCTGACATCGGCGGAAACCAATATTTTATACATATTTTTAAATGTTTTTTTTTTAGTATATAAAAAATGTGGATATAAATGAATAAACGAGAATACCTGAAAAGCATACCGTTGCAGAAGGAAAATAAAAAAGGCTTATATAGCTACTTCACGACTGCCTCGTTTATGTGTCTATTGACCGCAAGTGCGACGGCTGAGCATGAGGTTCTAGGTTCGAATCCTAGGCCGGGCAAAGTGTTATTGGGTTTTTCCATCAGGAATTTCTCATTCAGAACTCTGGATTTGGGCCCGGTTGCCGGCAATAGACTCGCCCCCTACTACATGGGACATAACCACTACACCAACGCGGCAGTACTCATAGAATAGAATATCATTTATTTGCTAAAATGTATACGTATATGTATTTGTTATTTAAATACTCAATAGGCTTACTTGGAACAGACTGCCGATGCCATACAAAAAATATGACGAATAAAAAAGTGCCTATCCATTGATCAAATAAAGAACTCAGTATTTACACTATGAGTCAATACGACGATGTTCAAACTCAAACACAGCTCAAAACGAACCAAAGTTAAAGTGTTGCACATATTTGCGTTTCACGTAGCGCGAAAAAAAAAGAACTTAAACAATAAATGCACTTTTGTCATTAGTAGTGTATAAAAAATTCGTGCATTGAATATCCATGAATTTTTGAATTCAAAGTAATAATTGTACGCCAAAAATATGTTGCTTTTGATATACATGTACAATGTATTTTTTACCTTTGCAATGTATTTTAACATCAATTTTGTATTTCATATTCGTACAATGGTTCTTATGGAGAAATGATTAAACAAATATCAGACTTCTGGATTATTTATTTGTTAAACTTATACTGTCACTTACGGGATATCTTCCGTGATTGTTCATTATTTCGAGCTCCCGATATTTCGACGCTGTTGCAAGCGCCATGATCGCGGGTTCAATCATGGAAGATATCCCGTAAGTGACATTATAAGTTTAGTTGTAAACCGTGAAAGCTTAAAACAGTCTTTATTTGTTACTTCAATATCATCCACCAATCCTGTTTTTGTCTATGTAAGGATTAGCACTTAGTGTAACTATGCCTTAAGGTGGAAGAAATATGAGAACAAATATGGTTTTACTGAGTTCTAATCAATGATATTATAAATAAAAAGAGATCGATATCGCACTAGCGCGCGCAAATTGTTGCAGACAAATTTAGACAATTATCGTAATTGATGTACTTCAAGCGCAATACCTATCTCTTTCTGTGTCATACGTTCCGTATTATCTATCGCAGTCGTAACTACGCAACGATATTTGAACGCCGCTCAGTATGAACGTAGCGTATCTTTCTTATAATATCATTAGTTCTAATCATTACTATCATCAATACAACCCTCTAAGTTCATTTAATCCCATTTCATGAAAAAGTCATACAATAGGATTAAATGAACTTAGAGAGTTGTATTGATGATTTTAATTATTATCTTTCAGTAAATACGAACACATTTTACGGTGGCGACTCATATTTTGTTTAACATACAGTCTGACTCTGATCAGCAAATTGCCAAAAAGTAAGAAAATTTGAATTTCACGGGCTACCATGGCACATCACTATTGTTAGTAGTTTTATCGCCATAAAATCTTCATCATTTTGTTTTACAGCCTTTTTCAATCACTACTGAGCTCAGACTTCATTTGTTTTGTGATCCACAATCTCCTTCACCATTAACTATTTTATTTTTGGTCTACCATTAATAATTATGCATCTTCTCTCTTGAGCAGACAGGGCTAAACCTTATTGTATTTCTTCAATCGTTTCATCGATTCAAGATCGCAGCATATAACAATAGCACCACACTAGTAGCACAATAAAATCGATTTTTTACAAAAAGCAATCGATAACATCATGAACTTGTTGAACTACCGGTAAACAGCTAACAATAAAAAAATATCGAGCACGTCAAATTAAGAACTTCTCGTTAACTGTGAGCAGTCGAGCGGAAAATTGTATTAGTATCGAAGGAGACGTTATTTTTAGGGTACCGTTACAAAACACGAGGGGAAAGAAACCCTTGGAACTACTTACGAAAGTATGAAACAGGAAAACATTCAAATTAAAAATTTCTAAAGTAGACCGCAGGACAAACGAGTTTTTAGGTAAGTACTTCGCACCCCTATTTTGTTGCGAAATCTTGGGATCAACTTCTTTCCTGTAATTTAAGACGTAATCGGTGTTATTGTGAAACAAGGGCATTGCGTAATGCCTAAAAAACGTTACAAAATTGCCTGTAACGTGAATAATTTTACAATAATTATTTTATTTTATTTTTTCCTTTATTCTTTTAAACACATATTATTTACATTTTTAAATATTCTAATATAAAACAACATAAAAAAAAATATAAAAAAATACTAGGCCACCAGCACTGGGAACAGGGTCATAATAATTTTACTATTTCCTTTATTTATTTATTTACAACTAACTACAGCAACATTACAGATCAAGTCCAATACGATGCTATAAGACATAAAATAAAACAATATAAAAAAAGTAAAATCACATCCAGTAAAAATACTAAGAGCCATAGTTAAACATGACCAAGTTTATAGTTGCATACCTTTTTCAATTTTCATTTGTAATAATAATGCTCGAATCGTTTTTACACTGACCAATAACATCACAGGAGTAGTTGTGGATCGATGTCCTCACAGTGTGTCCTAAGAAACTGCTGCAAAGCAAAACTGCTGTAAATTTCCAGGAATCATTAATGCAACACAAGGAGGTACTGGGTACTATAATATTTCTTAGAAGAAGTCCCCATCTCCGTAGTGAAGACGTTTGAGGCATAGCTCGGAGACGTCTTCAACATTTATAAAATTAGTTATTATTGTATTTGTGTGGAGTACATTTCCCATTAAACGTTTATTGATAATCACCATCATTATCAGCTTAAAGCAGTGCACTGCTGTTCATAGATCTCTTCAAACGTACGTCTTTCAACACAATTCTCTGCAACTGTCATCGAACTGCTACCAGCTATCTACCGAAGATCATTTCTCCAGTAAACTTGAGGGCGCCCTACCTTACGATGACGATAATAATAATAGTCCTCCTGACCGTTTGACCGAGGTCACGGTGGTCAATCTCAGCGAAGATTAGCCATCGGCGCAGGAGATGTTTAGTGTGAGCGAGTGTGAGTGTGAGTGAGTGCGAGCAGTGGAATGCCAATCCGAGACGACCGGAGAGCAATCAGGCGCAGGACGGTTTTGCACGGTAATCGAACTCAGCTCACAACTATTTTGTTTTTGTTTCTGTCCTATTGTATTTATAATATTTGTTATGCTTTGTATGATTATTGTTAACTAATTTAGTTTGTATGCACGGCATGTCCTTGCGACAAATAAATATTTTTACTTTCTTTTCTTTCTTTCAAAGCCATATTTGTTACGACCGCTAATCACATTTTAATAAACGCATAACCTGACACTGACCTGCTAATTGCAAAAAATCTGAAGAAAATTTGAATGTCGCGGCTGCCCTGGCGCTTCCCCGTAACGTTGAGGACAGTACAGTATACCTACACCGTATATAGTAACTAATCCACTTTCTAAAATCTAGAAACTACCTCCATTGTTAACCGCAAACATGACAAGACAACCATAAATAAATCAAGACCCGATACATAATCAAATATTAAGGAGCTTTCCCCAAATAGTGCCTTCATGGGTAAATAGTACTGTAACAGGCCAAACAATCTACCTGAATATTATACACGCACCTTAATTAACATTTGACGTACATATTCGGAACGTGAGTAGGGTAATATTAATGAATATCATACAAATTATTCAAATAGACACTTCCAAAGAAGGCTGATTAATGAATATCTGTAGAAAGTCTGAGAAAGGAAGAGTAATATAGAATAGGTAACGCAATAAAATAAATAAAATTGCAAGGAGCGTTCTCGCGGAACACATAGATTTTATCCGTACAATGTTTTATAATAAGGCAAGTGCAGGGTTTTATAACATTTTGCTCAGATGTTGTAACAAAACTAATAGGGAAGTATCTGGAAGTAGCTGGTATATCAAGTTCCTCACGTCAAAATCCGAAGACGTACAAAGGTTTGCGATATTGGAAATCGTGTTACGGAACTCAAATGGAGTTGGGCAGGACCCCTATCAAGGCTGGCACAGGATCGAGGAAAATAGCACAAGAAAAGAGAGGCCTATACCCAGCAGTAGGCCATTCAGGCTGTAGATGATGACGATGAATAGGAAAATCGTTTTTAATAGCCCTAAAGTCTGACAACCAGTCTTACCTACATCGACTATCGTGTTATCCAGTAACTGATTTATGGAGGTAAGATAAGCAGTCACTCCATGTACTGGTTTTCAGCTTCATCCGGTTAGACTGCGGTTCGACGGCGCGGTTGGCGCAGTGGCTGAGCGATTGACTGCTACGTTGCGTGTCGTCGTGTTCGAATCCCGCACGGAACAAATATTTGTTTGGTTTATAGGTAGTTGTTCCGGGTCTGACTGCTTGTGTATGTGAGTTTAAATGTTTGTAAACGCACCCACGATACAGGAGAAAATTCTAGTGTGGGGCAACGTTTTATTAAAAAAGAAAGAAAAAAAAGACTAACATACTTGAGAAAAGGCTAAGCAGATGATGTTACCTCAATTAATGCTATGTACGTAACACTATAGTACATTACTCATTAAAAACCTTTACGTAGCTCAGTTTGCCGAGCCTAGCTAATTATGTGGTCTCCCACTGCGCCTGCGGCTACCTCACTTGCAATTTAAAAGTAACAACTACCCTCCGTCAAATTACATCAAGGTTGACGAACGATTTGTTTCTTCGTTTTCTGTTAATAAACATAATAATGATGGTAAACAGAGAAGCTAAGTAGATAACAAATTTTAAGATAGTGCGCGATAAGTTTCAATGCGCTGAATGAGCGTTCTGTTGAGTTCACAAAGCTGGTGCCTTACCATGACGTCTTCTAATGTGGGAAAGAGATGGCGCTAGATGACCTGTATAGCTCCGTCTCTTTACCACAGTGGAATTACTCCTGCTTTAAGACGTCATAGTAAACTTCCTGTTCTAAACACATAGAGTTGAAAACCCAATGCACGATAAAAAAACGTGGGCTTTTTTTCGTAAAGCAATTTACTTCTTTTCCTAAACAAAAAAAAACTTAAAACAAAAAAAAAAAACAACCTAGTAGACAGAACCCTTCCAAATTCGTACTGTTCGTTTCATCGCACTTTCCGTATCATTGGCGATGCGAAAGCCTTTACAAGCGATATGCTCCCCCGTTACAGATACTTGCTACTTAACGTTAGCAAGAATTTGTTTTGAGTTAAATAGGTATCTCTTCTTAAACAAGTTATGGCAAGAAAAGTGTCCACCACCCCAAGAATACCTGGCTCCTGGCAGTGAACTGCAGTGGCCTATTTGGAAAGCTCTGAATCGATTGCGTACCTAAGTAGGCCGCTGCAAACATAATCTGGCAAAATGGGGTATTTATTGGTTCCTGCAACACCGAGTGTGAGTGCGGCGCTCCGGGTCAAACTATGCCCCACCTGCTGAAAGGTCCCAGGTGTCCTTTTACCTGCACTCTTGACGACCTGAATAGCCCCTCTGCCGCTGCAATAAACGTGGCCAGCTACTAGGCCCAAACCGTGTAACCTGGAAGGAACATCGATACGACAAGAAGATCTCTTCTTTTAAATTATAAATCCTTTTTTTAAGAGCTCCTGGTTAAATAATAACAGCCACACAGGTCGACTCAAAGATTAAGTAATGCTTGCCAAGATTGGTCCGAAGATGGGTGATGGGTGATCCATTACAGATCGAGTTTCTTCCATGCCTCGGAAACCTCCGGCCCAGTCCGGACTGTTATTTACAGATCTTTGGCAGCCGTTACTGGTAGTCAGTCTATGATGATGGTTATGCCCGCAATCAATCGCACTAACATCTTGTTATAGACCGACCGCTTTAATGAGGTCCTCCGCCTAGCCCCATCAAAGGCACATTAAGCGTCCACAAATTAAAATCGCACAGGTTATTTGCTTTAAAATAACCATAATCCACGTAGGTATTACGATATTTGGTCAAACTTCAGAATATTCCATTTAAATTTATATCTTCACAAGGACTCATTAAAGCAGTCGGTCTATAGATGGCTTATTTTTTAACATAGCATGTGTTATTCCCGCTAAAGATAAATAATAGATGAGCCAATCAAAATCCTCATGTAGCATCTCTTTAGAAGACGTCATTGTTTTATTTATCTCAGCTGTCTGAAAATACGACAAAAACGGTCCTCACCAAGAAGCATTCCAAGCAAACGCCTTCCGGTTACTGTTTCCGTTAAATAACTCGTCCCGAAGCAATATGGCTCAGTTACAAACTAAGTTTGCGCAGATCGGTTCAAGCTGGAACAAGCACAGTGAATCTGAGAAGTCAAGTTATTTGAAGTCAGTTAGTAACTCAATTGATGGCAAATCAATTGTCATAATTATTAATTTGTGATATATTATGTAATTTGTGTTTAAATAATTACAGCCGCTCGTACTCGTGGCTAAATAATAACAGCCGCGCGGGTCGATCTTTAGGCTAAGCTGTGCTTGCCTAGGTTGGCCTGTGGATGGGTGACCACCCATTACATAGGTACCGAGTTTCCTCCGTGCCTCGGAAAGTACGTTAAACCGTTGATCCCGGGTGCTATTTTCAATCTTTGACAGTCGTTAGGTAGTCAGTGGCCCAAAAAGTCTGACAACCCGTCTTACCAAGGAGTATCGTATTACCCAGTACTAACTGGGTTGTGGAGGTCTGATAGGAAGTCGCTCCATGTAAAATACTGGTATTCAGCTGCATCCAGTTAGACTGGGAGCCGACCCCAATATAGTTGGGAAAAGGCTAGGCAGATGATAATGTCATCATTCTGGGGGCTGTGCAGCATGTCCTCTTCTTCCAAACTTCTCTATTACTCGCCATCTCATCAGACATATTATGTCAACACATTGACTTTTAATTTGTTCATCTTCGTTATCTTTGACAGAATGTAAACTTGTATACAACGTATAACAGAAAGGGTATAGTCATATGAAAGGATATGCTGCAGACCATCAAACTGAATTACTTCCTCCATGGGTCCAATATCGTAAATGCGAAAAAATTATCAGCTGTCCCATACAAAATTTCAATACCTACCAGACTCAAATGTATGGGACATCTGACAATTTTACAGTCGGACAACAGTTAGGTACTATTACAACGTACCTTAATATATGAAATGTTTAAAATAAAAATAATTAATAAATGTTTAATGTATTTTTGTTTTTTCTTTTTTAAATTGAATGTTTTAAAAAATTTGAAAGAACCAATCACATTCGCCTTTTTAATGTTTGTGTTTGCGTAGGCTTACAAAGTATTCAGGCATTGATTCATTCGCCATCAAACAAGAACAAATTCCCATCACTTCCGTAGTTTTCGACCACAGCTTCCTGCAAATGTCCAAGCCCTGATATCGTTGAAGCGTTTAGCCAACAAGCTCCTATACAATGTAGGTTACCAAGCTGGAAGGCAAGGCTTAAGGCCTGTCACCGGCTGAGATTTAACACAATGTAGGCTGCACTCAGCTGCATGTTACTGCGTATAAGTGTTACAAAATTGGATGTAGTTTTGAGAGTTTTCTGTTCTATGACTTACGTAGTGTGACCGACGTACAAATTAAGCCCACATAATTATCGTTACATCGCACCAATAAAGCTTCGATGGAATAAAACATCTTACAACTGAAGTATCGACACACCGTGCTCGATATAATAAAAATCGAATCATCAAGTTTCGAAATCAAGTAGGGAACCCTATACTAATATCTGTCTCGATTTGTCAAAAAAAAGTTTTTGACATTGATTCTCGCTGAAATGAGATTACGATTTGAATTTTATTAGGGCGTCCTACGAGAGTTGTCTGTCTTTTTAAAAATGTTGACTCCAACACAATATTGAGGTCGTGAACTGCTACAAAAAGTAACTTCGATTATGGAATAATTGGCAAACTTCTTAACTTTTGTTAGCAACGTCTCTATCGAGATTACACACAAGGCTGGTTTTGTTAGTAGACAGTTTGGCCCTGAGAAAAGCCGGTTAGAACTCATATTTGCTATCGTGGTGAAAGGATTAGCTAATCGACTACAGTCGATTGCCCAGGGTGCGACGGACGTAACAAGAGGTCGTAGTGCACGTCTTGATAAAAACCTCGACACTTCGTTAATACGAAGTGTCAGCGATGTGATATCAAAACTAATGGAAGTTATTAAATTCCGGTGGAAAAAAAAAACTATAGACTACCATATAAAGGGTGTAAACGGACCTTTCACGAAGCCATCAACTAAGCATACTGTACATAAAACTAAGTAACTCTACGCAAAAAAATTTGCTAGAAAACGACTTTATATTTTGGGGTGAAAAATCACGTTTGACGGTAGGACTCAATATAACGCACTCAGAATATTGTGCTGATGGATGGATTGAATAGTACGGTGGTCGTGGAGGTGTTGAAAGTAAAAAGCTTACTTTAAAAACATGTATTTCAAAAAAAACTTGTGAAAAAGTTGGAACTTTGACCCCCAATATCTCCATAACTATAGGTTCCCAGGTATGGTCTAGAATAAAAAATGATCGCATTTTCAGGGAGAACAAGTGCCTTTCGGCTTCATAAGGGTCTTTTTGCACCCTTTATATCAGAATGATAATCTTGTAAGTACAGTCAGTTAGACATTTGGAACCGGGTGTTAGTCTCCTTTGTATATAATCATAAACAAACCTTCGAAAACTTACAAACTACACGATACAATACATCTACATAATAATACACAAGCTAGCGATATAAACTATCCATGTCTAGTTATTATAATATCTTATAGCAAAGTTATGGAACGATCTTATTCTTGGCTTACACTTAAACTAAGTTTACATTTTGAAGTTGAACTCGTTGTTGGCTAGAAATACCGCGCTCGGATCTTCTTACATTATCTTTACTCGAGCATGTTCTGCCCAACTGCGGCGAAGCTTAAAGGAGGGTGATGTGTTTAGCGTGAGGGTATGTATGATACTGCCGACAGCTTAAGCAATGAGAATTCTGAGTAGATTTTTACACTCTTTTATATAACTTGCACTGTTCTTATGCATGTATATAAGTTGTCTTCTTGAAAATTTGCAAACCATTTTTCTACCACTTGTATCGGATATCTTGGTATCCGATTGAGCTGAAATTTTGCACGCACCTTAAATTCTGGTGAAAAAGTCGCAAGCACGGCTGCTGAGCTTGAGGTCCTGGGTTCGATTCTCCGGTCGGGCAAAGTGAAATTGGGACTTTTCATTTTAGAATTTCTCAGTAGCAGTCACGGAGTTTGGATTTGCGCCCGGTTGATGGCAATAGGCTCGTCCCCTATTACATGGGATAGTCACATAACTGGCAAAATGTGGGTGTACTATTATGTACACCTCTACCTAACCCTTCGGGAATTACAGGCGTGATGTTATTATATTCTCATAACATCTTTATTTCGCAGAAAACATTCAATTGCTGCTATTAGAAAATTTCTAGAAAAAAGTTTGAGAGCGTAGATTCCATTGTTGTACGTATATCTATGAAATTTTTCTACCTAGAAAACTTTCAGGGTGACTAAACTCGTTTTAACAAACAAACTTTTGCACTACGACTTCTGAAAAATGAGAAAAAATGCGTTTCTATAGAAAGTTACAAGAGCACTGGAGTTTGTTATGTAAGTATGCTCTTTATTTTTCATTTTAAAGTTAATAATTTTATTTCGAAACATTGTCGACATTGGGTCTTTTGTTGAACTTTTCAACATCATAATTATGTTTTGTTTAATAGGATGCGATTCTATTGCCGTCAACTGGGCACAAATAGCCTGTATTTGATTGACACGCTAGTATCATGAAATTAAATAATTAATTACATTCGCAAGAGAACCAAGGTTACCGACGTAGCCCGAAGAAATGCCAAACTGAAGTGGTAGTGGGCAGGGCACATTGCTCGCAGAACGGATGGCCGATGGGGCTGAAAGTTCTGGGGTGGCGACCACGAACTGGAAGACCTTGCGTTGGACTGATGACCTGGAGAATGTTGCGGGGATCCACTGGATGCGAGACGCACGGGACCGGTCAATGTGGCGACACTTGGGGGAGGTCTATGTCCAGCAGTGGATGTTTTTCGGTTGAAATGATGATGAACTAATTTTATAATCATAATAATTCAAAATTTAACAATGAATGTAATTGATAACCCAATAACAAATAATAGGAACTTAACCCTTTCGCGGACGGTACTCGATCACGTGGTATATGTAGAATGACACATCAATTCTTCGTACAAAATGGTTATACGTTTATTGACGTCGAGTCGTATTTTTTTCAATACATTTGGCCAATAGCGGCACTATCGTTATCTAACGTCAACGTTTATAGACGCTCAGTCATTGCCTGTACAGCAGGTCATTCTCATTGGTCTACAACGTTTATTGACGTCGAACGTCTGCAAACGCGGGGGCGTATCATGGCGTCGTGCGTATTCTACGTACCACCAGCGCACGAGCAGGACGTCTTCTTTTTGGAGCACCAAAAATCATATGTAATGTGACAGAACAACTTTGAAATTTTCATGCGTTGTGGCGGAAAGACGTAGCTAGTACAATTTTGTATGGCGAGTCAACGTGAGTATACGGTCTGCTTAAAACAAGTAAATTAAAATAGACGTGGTAGTACGTTCTGTCACCACTCGTAGCTGTCTTGGAACGTATAAACACGCCACCGCCCATGAAAGGGCTAATATTCAAATAAAGTACTCTAGGAGTTCGGAGATATTTACAAAATTCGCAGTAAAAAGTTGATATGAATTTATGGTTATATGCCTCTGAAACGAAACACCAACCGCCATTTTAAAACAATTCACAAAACATCACCCCACCACATTGTTTCTTTGTCCCCATTTTAACAGATTAAAACCTTTGAACCTAAAATCTAATTATCTCCGATAAGAAATTATAAAGTCATTCAATTTCGTAAATCGTTTAAACTTTCTTCTAGAGATGTAACACCATTGAAAATTAAATGTTTTATTCATAAGTGTTTAAAAATTTTAGCTCGACGATAAAAAATGTATCATGATTTATTACCATGGTGTTTCGCCATGGGGTATTTTATGTCGCCGTGATGTGGGGCTTATGGTAATGAGTGTGTCATTAATTCAGTCTATGGGGTGGTAAAAACTTTTAAGTTTTAGTGTGAGAGGTGCTTTTGTACTTACCATAAAAGTGTGAGTAGTTTTAAATACTCGGTCGAAACGACATTCAGTAATTTATCAAATTTCGCAACTTACTGTCCACTACACAAGTGTTTCTATTATGTTCAGAGCAACTCCTGAATAGGGTATTTGCCTGAAAAAATCTATTTAATCCGTCAGTTAGATTATCAAATATTTTTTCTTTTGTCATGTATATGAAAAATTACCACGATACAGCGCGATGAAATCTCGCGTGACGTCACAATCTCTGTTACTTTTTACTGTACAGTGACGTCACAAGTCCCTCTCTTGAACTTTGATATGCAGTATGGTCATAATTTTTTGATTATGTGACAAAAGGAAAAATACGGTTTAAAGGTGGCCAAAGACTTAAATCAGGTTAGCTAATCAATTTACATCTTAATCACTTCCTTAATTATACACAGTTAGGTATTAAGGTTAAGATACATAGTGACATTTCAATATACTATTGAATTCTAAAGCCATACACAGACACACCCTCTTCCACTCACACAAATATACCCAACAACAAAGAGCTCCCCGACTGTTTTCATATTTCAATCCAGCCATATAAATAGATATAAGTGCCTATAAAATAGTGTGCCTATAAAATGCATGCCCAAATCCCGGGCAGAATCACAACGGTTTAATATCGGAGTCATTGTGCACATTTGGCTCGAGCGGTATTAGGGCCTTCGCCCACGGCGACTTTTTGTAGCGATGCCATCGCGCGTTTCGTAAACGCGCGTCAGCATCACTACAGTACTGTATGGTATAAACGCGCGACTGCCTCTTACGATATCGGGGAAACTAAGTTTGGAGAACGGAAGGACACAAGTTTGCATCTCGACAGCAACACATTAGCATCGAGACTGATGCGCCACAGCATTGCAATACATAATTGTGGTTACGTTGGCGAGGGTATACAAGGCGACACATCAAACTATACATTTACAGTATAACATGGGCTCGCTTTGTATAGATTTCTCGTACAATGAGAGATACGCTTATACTGGTTTTGTACAGCTTGATTGATCGTCCTACATACAACCAGCGACAGCATTGCGTCTTTATCGCGGCAGATTTGCGTTTGAATCGCTACTGTATCGCTGCAGAAAGTCGCGGTGGGCGAGAATCTTTACGCGTTGCCATTCCCTGTGGTACTGTAATAGCGGCCCATACTTTAATTCATTGGCATCTAATCTCATTTGATTTGTAGCTGTTTAAAACGTTTGATTGTAATTATTATGATATTTTAACTTATGGTGTCTGTGTGTAGGCGCGGACAAAACAACTGGCAGTTTAATTTAGGATTTAGTTTTCAATGAAATAACTGAACTTAGATCGAAAACTTATTGTGACACACTTGACTAACAAACAACTTTCCCAAAGAAACTTTTTTTTATATTCGTTCAGTTTTATCCCAACAACACAACAGCCGTATGAAATTCGCGCCCGTGCACGGCTGTGACCTATCAGCTGTTAGCCGCGTGACGCCGTTCTAGGAGGTATAAAAAAATGGTTGTTTATTATCATGAGTATAATCATGTGTTTAAGTATCGGTCACTAATTACCATTCTCCCTATATATTACTCAAAGTATTTCTACTACTAGAAACAATCATCTAAATAACAGAAAAATTCCAAAAACTTCGTAATTAAACTTTAACACAGCAGCCCTTCAATCTAACAAAAGATAATTAACGAAACTTTAGAAAATACTATTTAATAAAAGTTAATTCCATTAGAAATACAATTAGTGAAGTTAGTTCTAACATTCCAACTTTCGAGTTTAGACAAGTTTTTGTTGGTAAATGCAATTGGTAGTGTTGTGCCATTTATGATTCAGAAGCTAACATAGCAAGTCACATAGTAGATAAATACAGAAAGTCCAAACAACAAGCCTAAACGCACGCATACATAGACACGCTTCAAGTACAGCGAGTACTAGCGCACTCGCGACTGTCATTTGTTTGAGGTGGAAGCGTCGAAATTCAAATTTTGCAGGCCAGTCAGGTCATTGAATGATTTTTTTTTAAATGAAATAATCATTCATAGGAATTAAATGAACTTAGAGGACTATATTGATGATTTTAATGATTATAATTCTGTAAATACATACATTCATATTACGGTCGAGAATCATATTTTGTTCAATACAACCTGACACTGACCTGCAAATTACAAAAAAAAAGTAAGAAAATATGCATTTCGTGGGCTACCATAGCGCGTTCTCTCTAAGATTGCCGTGCGTACTTGTGCGTATGTGTGCGTGTACCTGTTTTCATTCGTTATATAGAGCTTACATTGGGGGGTTCATGGTTCAATGATACCAGCCGCACGCGTCGACCTACAATGTTAAGCAACGCTTGCCAAGGTCGCGCCGTGGGTGGGTGACCATCCATTAAACACCGAGTTTCATTCGTGCACATTAAGCCGTTAGTCTCGGATATTATTCGTGATTTTACAGTCGCTGCGGGTTTTCTGGAGTCCGAAAGTCGGACTTCCAGTTTTGCCTAAAGATGTCGTATTGTCCAGCAGCGGGCGTGGAGGTCAGATAGACAGTCATTACAATACATGTGAAATACTGGTTTACAGCTTACAGATTGAGAGTTGATCCCGATTTCGTTAGGAAAAGCTATGAAGCTGTCCTTCTGTACATATTAATTGTATGCGAACGAGATAATGTTTAAATGAATTATCCAATTAGTTTAGAATCCGCGTCGCATTGCGTTGGGCTTAGCTCTAGTGTGTGCTCGGCTGAAAGCGCGCTCTTCGCTACTGGAAATCTATTGGTATTTGTTATCGAAGTATTATATTGTTGAGATGGATTGGTTTTCAAGGGAAATGGTAGGGAACGATGAAGCGGTTGATAGATTTAATCTTATTTTGTGATTTTCATTATTAGAAGGGATTGTTTACAGACTACAAATCTATAATAGTAAAAAAATATGTAAAAGTATCAAAACGGTTACAGGGCCTCAAAAAATTCCATATCGCTGTCAACAGGAAAAGTGCCCAGAAGACTGGCAGCATTCTTTGGCCAAAAAATAGGCCCGCACTCTGGTCTCGTGAAGAGTCGACCAACCGCTTAGCCATTATCTGTTCCCGAAATATATAATTTAACCTCAACATGAATTCTTCAAAGTATTCATGTTGAGGTAAAAAAAAAGTAACGACACAAACACAGTACCAATTTATCCACATCTAATATTAACGAAAGTTGTAAGCATTATTAATTCAGAAGTCGGTAGGGTACAGTTTAAATGAATTAACCAATTAGTTTAGAATCCGCGCGGCATTATGTAGGCTCAGAATACACCAGTGTCCTTTGCCGCTGAATTTGTGAGAGTGTTTATGAAAGTTGCTGCTCATTGCTTCTTTAGTTAGTCTTTTTTGGGTCCTTTCGTAAGAAGCTTCATGTTTTGTATAACATCATAGTTTTCATGCAATACGGAAAGCAATGAGGGTATTTAGTCCGAACGGCCCGAATCGAATAGCCCACGAGCCGTTCGACCGTAACGAAAAATTGTCTACGTTCCAAAGAACCGGTGATAAAATGATGTCAAAATAAGTGTAAAGGGACAGTCACATACATTGTGATAGTCGCATAGTCTATGAATTTTTGTGGGTCGCTTAGTCTTCAATATAAAAATAAAAAGCTTTTCGTAAGTCCAGCAAGCGTCAGCATAGAATACGTCTCGGAGCTCGTGGCTAATAATAACAGCCGATCGGGTCAATCTTTTGGTTGAGCCACGCTTGTCTAAGTTGGTCCGTGGATGGGTGACCACCCATTACATACCGAGTCTCCTCCATGCCTCGGAAAGCAAATTAAGCTGTTGGTCCCGGCTGTCATTTGTAGATCTCTCTTGTCAGATAGGCAGTCGCTCCATGTAAAATACAGATATTCAGCTGCATCCGGTTGGATTGGAAGCCGTCCTTAACATACTTGGGTTTTCCCAAGTATGTTCAGGCTAATATGGCTCAGGCTATAATCCATATAGATTCCTCCGTTTTAAAGACCGCAATGTGTTCGAGAATTTTTGCCTGTTAAAGTCATTTTGGTTCAGACCCCGTAAGTTGCTGAACGGGCTGTTCTTAGTTTTTCGTCCTTTTAAAAAACTGAAAGTGAGCCCCTCCCCGAAGGGCTACTGTCTGAAACTTTTCAAACATAGATTTAGCGTTCTCTCATCATCTACTCAGCTATCAAGTTTTCATGCTAAATATGCTTTCTGAAAAACCCTCTGGGCTCCCCAACTATAGACCGACCGCTTTAATGAGTTCTCCGCTTTGCCCCATCAAATGCACATTAAGCGTCCACAAAGTCCTAACAATATCCCACAGGTTATTAACTTTGAAATAACCATAATCCACGTAGGTATTACGATACGTGATCAACCATCAGAATATTCCATTTAAATTGTTACATTCTCGAGGACTCATTAAAGTGGTCGGTCTATAGTCGCCAACATTTTCCGCCAAAATTGATGACGCTAAACAAATCACTATCCACACTAAATAACCCATTCGGAATAGCTGTCGAAATGAAGCAATATAATCTAGTTCAAACAATGCGACGGCTCCAACAAAGCAGAACGTAAAACAATGATAGGTTCGTAGAAAACTGACATGTCGCCGGGATATAATAGACGGCGTAAATCGAAAGCCGCCACACTAACGGCTCTATTAATAATTTAACGGGCCACTGACGTTTGCTTACTGTGAAGTGTTACACGTGTGGGGCTTTTGGATTTGATAATAGGCTATTTGACAACATCGAAAAAATATATAAATATATTTAGTCCGTCAGTTAGATCACCAAAAAATGTTGGACTCGTATTTTTTCTTTTGTTACATAATCTAAAAATGACGACGATACAGCAGCAGGGTATCAAAGTTCAAGAGAGGGGTCACTGGACAGTAAAAAGTAACAGAAATTGTAAAGTCACGCGAGATTTTAACGCGCTGTATCGTGGTCATTTTTCGTTTATATGACAAAAGAAAAAATACGTGTCCAATAGTTTTTGATAATCTAACTGACGGACTAAATAGATTTTTTCAGGCAAATATCTTATTACTTCGATGTACCCCTTTATTGTAAGCAAACGTTATAATTGATTTACGAAGATCAGGGTGTGAAATTCTTCATCCCCCATAGAAAAGGATGGATGAATGAGGATCCACCGACCAGACTGGTGTTGTCGGGTTTTTCTATAATATGGTCGTAATTCGCGGATAACTTAAATAGCGCGATTCTGAATTTTAATGTTAGCAATTTTTCAGGTCAAGCAAAGTGTTATTTTGGTTCGGAAGTGCGACTGCTGATCATGAGTCTTTGGAGCAAGGAGTTATTTAGTTTTTTCTAAAGGGAATTTTAAACTAGCACCCCAGACTCTAGATTTGTGTCCAGTTGATGACAACAGGTTCGCTTCCTATTTCATAAGAGTTCAAGTTAGCTAACTACATCTCTGTTTGTTTTTTAAGAGGAAACGGTGCCTTCTCCTATGTGCAGATTGTGACCACCGGGGTGGTATTAGTGTGGTAGAAATCCCACACTCCGCGGTCTTATCCCGAAAGACCGGTCGCCTTTTGGAGGCTTCCCCCCGTGAACAAAAAAAAAGGTACACCTCTGCTAAGCCTTTCCGGGAACACAGGCGAGATGTTAAGTGGGAAGTAAAAAAATAGAATAATAGTAAACCAACGGTCGAATCTCTTTATTATCATCACAGTAGTCCCACATAATGTTCTAGTCACAGCACCCATCACAATTTCAATAAACTCCACAATGATTTGACCCCACCCCATATACATACTTAGTTGTGAGCGAATAAACAATGACCCCTATAAGTGAATATGTAATATGTTTACTTCGCATAGGTAAAGTAAATACGTTGGGGTTTCAATATTAATTATTCAGTTGTGTGTTTATTGATTAGAATCTTGATACGGTGCATATCTTGGCTTGTTTAGGTCTCACGTGGTGGGGTCTGAGCCTGTGTAAATACGTTTATGTTTGGCCTATTTCTAGGTCAACTTTGATTAAAGATACTATCATCATTCTCTTGCCCGTATCCCATTTGGGGTCGGCGCAGCATGTCTTCGTTTTCTTTGATTAAAGACACCCATTGCAAATGTTTTGTTTTCTTTGATTATTGATGTGACTGTGTAGAAAAGCATGGTAGAACATCGTAGCAATTATAATTCTTTGTGATTTATGTCAAATTAAAAATTAATTTTAAATTATTTCGGCATGTCCTAGAACCAAAAATTCGAAGACTTGGGACATCTACCAACCCGCACTGGGCCCGCTTGGTGAATTATAGCCCATTCCTTCTCATAGAGAGGAGGCCTTGGTCCCAGCAGTGGGAACATTATAGGCTGATTAGGCTGTGCTATGTGATTTATAACTACTCTTAACGTTTCAAAATAAAATAAATAACACCACTATTAGTTTCAAGTTTTGTGAGTCAACTTGCTCTTAGATACAGCCTTGTAGAATTGGAAGTGCCGTACTATAGGTATGTGCCCGATCCAGTTCTCGAAAATGTCAAAATCATATTGTTCTGGGATAAATCCATCATCACTGAAAGGACTATTGTAGCCAATAAGCCTGATATAGTTGTGGTGGATCGATTAGAGCGGCGCGCAATGATTGTTGACATAATGTATTTGGATGAAGGCAGAGGGTATATTATGTTGGCAAGTTTGTTTGTTTGATTCTATAGTAAAGCCGGGCGCTTCTTATTTATTCAGTTATATTCGTCAAACTAATCCAACATTCTAAATGTGGTATTTTATTATAATTTAAAATCAATCTCAAACGTCCAAAACGAATGCTTAAACCTGATTTAAAATTAATTAGCGTTTACCTTCCAAAATCATTACAATTAAATTTTGAAATTTTACTTTGTCCCATTTTCGGACCCAACCGACTGATTTTGAGGTTGGTACATTTTGACAGAACTACGATCAGTTATGGTTTAGTTTCATTGAATAGAAAAACTCGAAGAAATTTAAAAAAAAAGTAGTATTATGGTACCTAAACCACTTGTTATACAGTTCACCGATAACAATTCGAGCATACAATAAATTAACACAAGAAATTGACTGAAGCTCATAAATTCTAATTCTAATTACATAATTACAGCGAACGCGATAAAAGCATAAACTTCACGTGTTCCCATTCACAATATAATTGCCTACATTAGCGATACACATATATTTAAAAACATTTGCTAGTATTAGTAGGGTTTTTAGGGTTCCGTAGCCGAATGGCAAAAAACGGAACCCTTAAAGATTCGTCATGTCTGTCTCTCTGTCCGTCTCAGCCATTTTATTCCGAAAATATTAGGCCTACATAATTGTAACTTGGTAGGTAGATGTATTCTGTAAACCGCTTTTTTTTTTTTTTTTTTTTTTACCGATGGGAAATCATCAAATGACTTCTCCCGCTCTGGGTGGAGTGGGAGGGAGTGTCAGACTCTTACTGACTAAAACCCATCCATGTTCCTTCATTGCCCTTTGTGTTCCAGGGCCACGGTATCTCTTTCGAACAGTCCCGCAGCCCCGGCAGGCATCGGCCCTTGCGGGCCCCTTCCTGGTTGCTGATGTTACAGTACAATACTGTAACAGCTGACATCTCTTTGAGGCGCGCGTGGAACACGAACGCGCCGTCGACACGGCCTGTCGTCATAAGACGGACGGACGGTGAGCTAACCCATAACTCACCGTCCACAGGCCCGCGCCTACGGTGGCCGGGAGCCACCACGTGGCCCCCGACGCCCGGTGCGTCGCCCGCGGCGGCTGGGACGAGAGATTCTCTCCCTCTCACGTCCCGCCACCTCCTTCGCTAGCATGACTGCTTCGCAGAAGGAGGTGACGGCTTCCCATTCCCTCTCGCTCCGGACCATGGCCTGAACCAGGGCCGGGCGCGAGAGGTCGCCGCCGCCTATCGCCGTTACGAGGACACGGCGGAGCTCCGCCCAAGCGGGGCAGACCTCCACGGTGTGCGCCACCGTGTCCTCCGGACGATCCTCGCAATGATAGCGCCCGGGCGTTTCCTCCCGCCCGATTAGGTGCAGGAACCTCCCGAAACAACCGTGTCCGGTGAGGACCTGCGTCAGGCGGAAGGTGAGGGCGCCGTGGCGCCTCTCTAGCCACTCCTCAAAGAGGGGACTTATCGCCACTATTGTGGCGTGCCCTGCACTGGGTTGCGACAGTCGCTGTCTCCATGTCGCCATGAGATCGCGTCGGAGGTCTGTCCGCTGAGCGGTGATTTGCCGCGGCAGCGGAGTTTCCCCCCGACGTAGTGCCCCCGCGCGCCATTCATGCAGGCGCGCGAGGACTATCGCCTCCAGATCCCATGGCGGCAATCCGGCTAGGAGGCTCGCCGCCTCGCGGGAGATCGTGCGGTACCCCCGGATCAGCCTTACGGCTACGACCTTTTGGGGCGCGTTCAGGTAGTGCGCGGCACGCCGCTTAATTGAACGCGCCCACACCGGGGCCCCGTAAAGGGCCATGGACCGCACGACCCCCGCGTAGAGCCTACGGCAGGAGGCGTTTGGACCCCTCAGGTTCTGTAAACCGCTTTACAATTTTTTTATTCCCTATACATGGAAATGAAACTAAAAAAAAAACATCAAATCTATAAGTACAGGGTGTATAGAAGTCTTTAAAAATTATATAGAACTTTTTAAAACCATTTATTCTCAAAGTCAATCGTTTAAAAGATAGACACTTCTAAAATGGTAAAATGTGTGTGTCTCCTCTAATTTCTAAAATAAGAGGAGAAAAATTCTGAAAAAAATTAAGATTGTAAAACTGTCAACGAAAATTGGTTTGAATAAGATTTGATGTTCAGAACTTGTGATATGGGACTTTTTCATCAAACTGCAGCAGTAACTTTGTTTTCCATTAACATACTATGAAAAACAAACGTAGTTTTGCTGTTGAATGTAATCGAATATAATACAAATCAACATATGAATGAGCCTTTAAAATATTTTTATTATATTGTTTGATGAAACAAGTGAGTACAACTCGCACTTGGCCGGTTTTTCTAGTTATTGTAGTAATTGATCGAAAGCATTCGCTTGCATGTGCACGAGTACGACTTGCATTTGTAACTAGTTTTACAGTTGTAAAATTCATTGTAAATTGTTCAGGTTCTAAAGGTTTTTTTCTACGAATTTAAAGGCAACAATTATATTATCCGGTTATCGTGACGGAAAATTATTTTATTACCCACTGTTAGGTTGTTAATTTATTTATACTTATTTTTATGTATGGCCCGTGGCCCGAGGCTTTCCATAGAAAGAAACTAAGAGGTTTATACTAGATGATAGGCGACAGAACTCGTCTTTTCTCGTAACACCATGAACTTCATGGGCCTCAGTTCGAGCTCACGGTGTAAACGAAACGTAAATACGTCGATTTTTTAATCGAAAATAAAATTATCTTATAGCATTTTAGTTAAATTGTTTAGCTAACGGCTAGTTGGGAGAGAAGCGGTATTGAAATCGGTGGGACGCGGTTAACAAAACTTTGCTTCGCTGACGACATTGTCGTATTCTCTCCCACGGCGGCAGAACTAGAGCTATGCTAAACCAACTCAGTAATGCAAGCCTTGAGGTTGGACTGGCGATGAATATGTCGAAGACCAAACTGATGTCAAACACCATTAAGCATAGGATCAGAGTGAATGGTGAAGAATTGCAATATGTCCATGAATACATCTACTTGGGCCAGTTAGTCTCTTTCCAGTCCAGGCAAGACAAGGAAGTCACGAGACGAACCGAAAATGCCTGGAAGAGCTACTGGTCCATGAAGGAGCTTATGAAGGGAAACCTTCCTTTGTCACTAAAGCGAAAAATCATGGACATGTGCATTTTTCCCATTTTGACCTATGGATCCCAGACTTGGTCTTTGACAAATATTCAAAAGTCCAAACTCAAGGTCTGCCAACGTGCAATGGAGCGCAGCATTCTAGGCGTCAAACTAACCGACCAGGTACGCAACACTACACTGCGCTCCAAAACAAAAATTGCTGACGTTGCTCAAAAAGCCGCTAAGCTGAAGTAGGACTGGACTGGCCACGTCTGCCGCATGCCCAATGAGCTGTGGGCCAAAATAACCACTTTCTGGAGCCCTGACACAGCCAGAAGGCGTCGTGGCAGACCTCGTAGAAGATGGCGGGACGAGCTGGACAGAACCAACGACCAGTGGCCCACATTAGCCCTGGATCGAAACAACTGGAAGTCATGGGGAGAGGCCTTTGCCCAGCAGTGAGATGACGCAGGCTAGCAGTATCAGTATCAGTTTGCGACAGGCATAATCAGTAACATTCATAGATATGAATATGTTACGGCTAAAAGCCGAAGTAAGGTTACACCTAGTTCTAGCCGGCTATACCTAGGTGCGGCCGGTAAAAGTCTGTGGTTAAAATATTGTCGCTAATTAGCGTAAAACTTGCAGTAATTTTCATTAGGCCTTGTGACAATCGACGCCCCCGTAAAATTAGTGAAGCATTTTGACATTTACATTTAAAGAATAGTAAATACACATGCATTGAAGCTATTTTTACACATCAAAATACAAATAACGGTCAGGCTTTCGATGTTAGTATTTAAAAATTGCTTTAAGTAATACCCGTAAGAACACGATATAAAAGAATTGTCAACGCTTTTTGAACCTTGGTGTTTTGTTTAATTTACCAAGGCTATCTTAATCTATAATCTGACCTGGCTTTATTAAATAAAACGAATTTAATTTAAGTAACAATATTATGGCAGCTATCCATATCATGACCGAGGTCATTGCCCTCTCAATGTCACACAACAGATCAATATAGCAGATAATTTCTACCAAAAAATAAACAGAAGGATGATTCCCGAAAACAGGCGCACCCGCATATAGACGCGTACGTACGGCGATTTGAAATGAATGCTAGTCGCGAGTGCGCTTGCACTCACTGTACGTGTAGCGTGTCTATGTGTGCGAGCGTTTTTACTCGTTTTATGGACCAAACCTTCTGTAATATTCAGTGACAATACTTTAGAAATGAAATACATTACTTATTGATATATTTTTTATTTTCTATACGACTGGTCTGGGAGCGACAATGACGTTCCATCGAGATTTTTTATTTATTTATCTTATTTATTACAAATAAAATTTAATGGACTGGTAGGTGGACAAGCTTTTTGTCCATCTGGGTTAAAATAAATGGTCTCTGTTGGACTAAAAATAACCTTTTTTTAGAGATTCTTTTATTTTATTCCAGATGAAAATATATGGGCCACCGACACCGACGAAAGCTCTGAAAATTATATCTGGGTTAGCGTGCCATTTTTAACCGAAATTGAAACCTTTAAGCACGTTCTAAAAATACAAAACATCCTTACCTAAGAGTATATTAAACATATATAAATACGTGCTTATTTAAGTATGATATCTTTCACATTTGCTTGACCTTCACCCCTATTATACTCACCCCTCCATTTATAGGTTGACCAAGTAATATTTTGGGGTATTTAACACCTATAACTTTCATGAAAGATTTTCTCACTGACTTTGACTCGACTTTGCTGAAAGAAATGTTTCAGTATAAATTCGCACTTTATCATGATAATAAATAAGAGTGCTTGCATGACATTCTGTCGTGGAAACCGAAAAACATTATTTCATTTATTTATTTCACTTTTTCAAACTTATGTTGCGTTCATTTGTTTTTTTAAATGACTCATAAATCTTCAGTGCATTACGCTCGTATATATTTTCTTTCTGCACTGAGTGGAATTATTGGCTCTTCATGAAAAACTTTGTAGCTTTCGTATCAATTTATAATGAGTGAAATAAATTGATTACAAGTGACTATGTGCGGTGTTTGAGATAAAATGGTCCTCGCAATATGCTAACTATTGACAGTAAGAGTCCCCGCAGACTGCAGACTTTCTATCGGCCGATAGTTTAGTGGGGTTGGGCTGCTAGACCAAATAAACGGTGGGGTTGGTGACGAATTCGCAAAAGAAACCAATAGTCGGTCGACCGCGCTCGAAAAATTTGTTAGTTGGTTAAAGTTTTTTGAAGAAGCCGCCCGCAGTGTCGGCCGATTAAACAATCGGCAAGTGTGCATGCGCGACTTGAGCCCCATACTAATGTAGCAGTTGGCCGATACTTTTTCGATAGTATAGTTTGAAGGCTATCGTGGAGCCAATTAAACTGATTTATCGGCCGATACCGAAACACTGTAATATGTGCACTAGCATATCATATCATACTGATAAAGAACCCGACTAAACTATCGGCCTACAGGAAGTCTATAGTCTGCGGGGAGTCTTAAGGTTGTCAAATCCAGTACTGAAATAAAATGGGCTGGCTGAGGACACCGGACATTGACAGATTTCAGTTTAAGCGATACGGTATTCTAAGATGCCTCCCTTGATAAGATAGAAAATTTCCAAGAAACTTTGTAATAAAAGGTCTCAAGCACCCTGACTTTTAATAAAAAATACTAACTTCAACGAACATTATTCACCAAAAAGATTTCCGAGTACCGAAAATAAAACCTAGACATTTCCTGTCTGACAATCAGCAAAGATAAACATATGGAAAATGGAAAAATATTTTATCAGAAATATCTCAAAGATGTTGACTTGAATTTCATATTTCGATTCTTTGAGATCCACCGCTGCCAGTAGTTCCTATGGGATGACAGAATATCTTTATTCTATCATTCCGGAACAAAACTGGGGACTAAGGATAATATTTATACTCTTAAAAGTATTTTTTCGTTTATATTCCCTTGCGGTCATGAAATAACATACGAGTAACGTTTTACTTATTGGATGTGGGTGTTTGATACATTAAGATATTATTTAATGTGGGTGGTAGTGTGTGAAACTGATAATATTATTATGGCTAAGTTTTTAGCCCATAATCCAAAATTTCTTGAGATAAAAAGCGTAGTTCATGTGCTACGCGTTCCGTAGCATCTCGCTACGAGCGTGCTACGAAGCATTCGTAGCATCGTAGCACTTTTACGAAATCTGTTTTCGGAGACAGACGGATGAAATCTTTTTAATATATTAAACTTTCCTCGTCTTTCCTATCAGCCCACAAACATGCTGAACATAACAACTTTAATAATATTACTATGTTTTCGCCCTTTTCCTTCTCGTCCCATTATGGACGATGAAGTTAACTAGATAATGAATTTATGTATAACTACGAGTATGTTATCTTTTCGTTTGATATAGGTGTAATCTACTACGTGACGTGTCAAACCTATAAAGGGAACCTATAAACATATTACATAAATAGATTAAAGTAAATAATTTGCACGATTGCTTGAAGGCAGAAAACAGTGACTTTAAGGACATAAGATCTTTCCTTGTAAAGTATATGTATTTTCTTGCAAAAAAAACAATTTTGATTTGATTTGATTTAAGTTTAGTGAAAGGCTAACAGGAAATCACGCCTGTGATCCCCGAATTTTTAGGCAGAGGTGTATCTAATAATACACCCACATTTTGCCAATTATATTTAAGTCCTATGTAAAAAGGGGTGAGCCTGGGCACAAATCCAGACTGCGGTGGCTTCTACTGAGAAATTCCCGATGGAAAAACCCAATATCACTTTGCCCGACCTGCGAATCGAATCCAGGACCTCGCGCTCGGCAGTTGCGCTTGCGACCAGTAAACGAACGGGGCAGTCCAGAATTGAAAGAAATAATTTATTTATTTATTTAAACTTCATATACAAAAGTGGTACATAGGCGGACTTAATGCCACAAGGCATTTTCTACCAGAGAATGCCTTGTGGCATTCAACCTTTGGGTCAAATAGGACAGCATTGTGATAGAATACAAAAAAAGAAATAAGAAAAATACCATTTTGTTAACATAAATTGATATACATAAATAGGTACATACTAATACACATAATTAATTTATTTCATTTTATTTGTATATATATTATATATACAAATAAAATGAAATAAATTAATATATATGGATTATAATACACACAAATAGTCCAAAATACGAGAAACCTTATAATAATACTATGACTACTAATGACTTGCTTGTGAGCAATTTAGTCTGATTTCAAATAGTACTTCCAAACTGTTCTTTTGAAAGCTATTTTAATAATGACTTGAAGTACAAAATAGTCTAAACACCAAACCAAGTCAACTAAAATTACAAATTCCTCGAACATCAAAACCTCGTGCAGATAAACGCAGGCAACACCAAAGGACAACACTAGTTAAACAATAAGTTTGCAGCTAATACCAGTAACAAGTCAGACTAATTGTCGGTTAGCGTGCGAACTCCTTAGTTAAGTGTACGTCGTACAAGTTGCTTTGCTTTTTTGCTCTTGTCACGTCGTAATGTATCGCTCGGGTTTCGTTTTAAATATGGTACACGATATAGAGTAATGAATTTTTGTTTAGAGCTACGTTTTTTGTAGTTGTCGATACTTCCACTTGATCTACTTTCACGGCCTTTGATGGTGTACGTTTTCTTCTTCCTTTTCTTCTCCTGTCCTGGAGAGAAGATAAAATAGATAATTTAATATAATGAGACTCAACACTATTGAGTGTATTACAATGGGACAGTGTTTGGGCTGTTATTTTGAAGAAGAGATTAGTTAAACAACAAGACTGGGAGTAGAGAAGAACTAATTTGTGAAGATTTTAGACATGTGCTATACTTGTTTTTTTGTTTTCTTGCTTAGGTTGGTCCGTGGATGGGTGACTACACATTGCATACCGACTTTTCTCCGTGCCTCGGAAAGCACGTTAAGCCGTTGGTCTCGGCTGTCAATTTCAGATCTTTGGCATTAATTGCAGGCATTCAGTGGCCCGAAAGTCTGACAACTAATCTGCCAAGGGGTATCGTATTACCCAGTAATAACTGGGTAATACCTATTCTCACTCAGGTACCTTGGCCATAGAAAGATAAGATACACGAATTAGCTGCTGCGCAGAACTTTCCTAAGAACAAAATTCTGAGTAATTAATCTAATTAAAAGCAGATACAACTGTTATGTGAGTTTTCGAACGTCTTGTTTTCGACTTTGGATTGCTGTACTTGTTAAATGTTTTGTCGACGTACGAGTTTCGGTATGTCGAACTTTTAAGCACGAAAAGTCACATGGTATTCAGCTGCTTCCGGTTACACTGGAAACCGACCCCAACATAGTTGAGAAAAGACTAGGCAGATGATGATGATGACGTCTGCTGCTGCTTATAATTTTTTTTTGTGGCCTACTCTGTCCCACTCCTGGGCGAAGGCCTCCCTACACTCCTTCCACTTCTCGCGAACCCGCACGTCCTTCGTGGCCTGCTGCGACCCCGTGTCGCTGTGGCATGGCGTCAGTTTCCTGCTATTTTGGCGACAGTTTGTCGGCAGACATGACCCGACCAGTCCCATTTCAGTTGGGCAGCCTTTTGAGCCACGACGGCTTTATTTGTTTTGGAGCGCATTATTGTGTTTGGAACACGATCCGTTAATTTAACACCTATTATACTGCGCTACATTGCTCGTTGGCAAACCTTGAGTTTGGACTTCTGGATGTTAGTCAAAGACCAAGCACCATAAGTTAAGACGCTTATAATTATGAAGTTAAATATTTTTGGCTTTTCTATCTTCGTTATCGCTGGTTACCGATAGACTGTCACTCTATCTAGGCCCTCGGTAACCTCGGGTTGAGGTACAGCTACTTGGGTTAATGTTTAATTTTAAGGCTACTTTGATCGGACTGTACTTGTATTAGTTCAGTTAATTCTAGTATTATAGAATGCACATACGTTACCGTTCCTAGGAATTTGGGGCACATAAAATGGCGCTGTTTGTGAAATTATCTTTATTATTTTAGATAAAAACATTTTATTTTGTTTTCATTTGAAGATTGCTTCTGTTGTTTAAGGTAAATGACAACTGCTTCGACATTTTACTTCAAATTATGTTTTTTTGGCCTTTTGGTGGTCATGTTGACTTTTAATACACACAAGAATATTCTTCTTCTATTCCTCAACCACACAATCTTCTTCTTCTTAGCGTATCAATAATAACTTCAATCGAGTCAGCCAGAAATGTGGCGATGAGTTTGGCACTTTCATTAGCGTCCATTTGGTCCTGTGATGTGCAAGCAACAGGACAGACAGGACACGATATCAAGTATCCCATCGTTTATGGGGCAACACCACATAAACACTCCAGGGCAGAGTCATCTATGAATCTCCATAACAATAAGAAATAGACTGTCTTGAAAAAACTCGAAAAGCTATTTAAACCTAAGAAAAAACGTCTTAAAAATAATATTCCTATTGGGAATCAAAAAATGTAAATCCCATTTCGCGTTAATGTAATTTTAGCTTCGATTACT
Organism: Noctua pronuba; assembly: GCA_905220335.1. Taxonomy (NCBI): domain Eukaryota; kingdom Metazoa; phylum Arthropoda; class Insecta; order Lepidoptera; family Noctuidae; genus Noctua; species Noctua pronuba. Next base: position 15,921,701 of record LR999904.1, on the reverse strand, counting down.
TTCTATTCTAAAGAAGTTTCACCAAAGTAGGTACTCTCAATACGTAGGTACACTCTGCTCCGTTAAAAAGTTGTCAATTTGAATACAGAGCCTTTTAGCATAACTACTTCGTTTCATTTTTTTTAATCTTTACCATAATCACAGATCCCATCCCACATTCTTGGATAAATTTCTGTAAGCCATAGACAACATTTCTCCGTACAGTAAAACAAGCCCATCACAATGATCAGATTTGCTACAATCGAGAGTCGAAACCCTTAAAATACTACCATGTTCTTATCACCGTGTATAATCTTTTAAAACAGCGTGAGGGAACCAACATGCCTGAGAGATATTTCTCAATGGCATGTTAACTTAACATGCCGTCGAGAAATATCTCTAAATATCTCGCTTAACATTGTTAAGCCACGTCAGAGGCCCATGGGCGACATAAAAACTCTGACACCAGGTTAAGCACTAACCACACGATATTTATGAAAACCTATAACTTAATTGACGTCTTTCTAAATGATAATTCACTGACTGATAGATATACTCGTACTTACTGTTATTGACTAATTTTTAATATACGGTCTACTGTTACTCTAATTGACATATTGTTATTCTAGTTGGCCTAATATTATTCCGTTTGACATTATTGATAATATTTTAAATTTTTTTATTAGTTTGAGCATGTTTTTTTTTATTGTATAAAACTCCATTGACATGCCACCTATTTTAAATTTATAATTGTAAACAAACTATTTGCATGCCCTTGTGACGGCAAAATGTGGAGAACCTTATTAAAAAAGAACATCTATGTACCTATTACCCATATTTGCAAAGAAATAAATGATTTGATTTGGAAAGAAAATTTTATAAATATTTCTCCTTTATAGTGTCTTGTTACACAAAATTGTTTCTTATAAAAAATTCATTTCCGCACCTTCTTTTCCATGCAAAACGTAACAATTTCCATCCAAATAGCACGGTAAGCACCTCACTAAACTGCGCGTCTGACGAATTCAGTTCCTAAAGTGCATTGCCAAGCAAAATGCATGCAACTATCAGAAAGGCGACACCGAGAAATATGGCCCCCACTTTGGCAGTTTGCGTGGAAAAGCTGCTCTTGAATTTATGTCTATCTGCCCAGATATTGTAGATCAAGGAATTATTGCTAACTGAATGGGTTAAAGGATCTAGGGAGACTGGTTATCGCTAGAATATACTAGGTACATTTTTCAGAAGTCTTCTGCTTGTACAGGTTATGTTTTGTCCCAGCGAGATTCTTTGATTTCCAAGATTTAGAGACAAGGTTGGCGCAGTGGCTGAGCGATTGGCTGCTGAGCTCCATGTCGCGGGTTCGATCTCCGCACGGAACAAATATTTGTATGATCTACAGGTAGTTGCTCCAGGTCCGGCAGTTTGTGTATGTGAGTTTTACATGTTTATAAATGCACCCACAATACAGGAGAAATTCCTAGTGTGGGGCAACGTTAAAAAAAAAAACATCATATCATATCAGCCCGGAATCACCCACTGCTAGTTTTAGGCCCCCACTTTCTTCTGCCATACTTCCCGGTTCTGTGCGTCCCTTATCCAGATGATTCCCGCGGTTTTGACGATATTGTTGATTGATCCAACAAGCTTTAGGATGGCTATTTTAGGTATAATAGGGACACAATACCAATTAAATAAATAACTCTTTTCTGTGAATTCACTTCTATACCCAGCATCGAATTAGTTTGGCGAAGATATCAGAAAAATAAGAGTGAGATGTCTTTAAAAAATAGTTCTAAGTTTTTGCCCGTTAATAAAAAAAAAAAATTGTCACCAGCCCGATATACTAAGTATACAAGACGATACTCCGATTGTCTTAAGTAAAAGTGTATTACTACCCTATATTATTTTAATCACTACAAAACTTCTCTGCTTAAAATATATTTCAATATGTCACAACACAAACACAATAAATTATATACTAGCTATTGCCCGCGACCTTCGTCTGCGTGAAATTATTATATAAATATTACTTCCCTACTTGAATCGGATTTTGTTAACAATTTCTAGGGTTTTAACTGTTTTTGCACGGTACCCTAATTCTTAAAAATAGCCTTCTTGTAACATCAGCTATCTGCCAGTAAAAGTCTCGTCAAAATCGGTCCAGCCGTTTCGGAGACTGGCCGGAACAAAAAAACAGACAGACAGACAAAATTTAAAAAAAAGTTTTTCTTTATAAGTACCGTTTATACGTTCAAATGCAATCCATAAAAAACTGTTATTTTGAATTACAAACAGACACCTTAATTTATTTTTTAATTATTCAACACTCAATCACTATATTATTTTCTAAACAAACAAGTGCTGACCCACTTGGCCAGCCATTTTAGGTAGTTTAACAAGATTTACGAACTGAATTTGAGCTTTACATGTGATTAATAGCTGCTAACACTCTGTTCGAAACCATTAGAGGTCCGTATGCTTGCCCTAAGTACATTAACAATGTTTGGAGCTGATTGGAAATATAAATACAATATTTCTCTTTACCGGTCAAATACAGGGTGTAAACAGACCCTTCACGAAGCCGTTTTTTTTTTTTTTTTTTTTTTTTTTCGGATGGGAAATCATCAAATGACTTCTCCCGCTCTGGGTGGTTTAATTATCTATCTATATACGGGGTGTAAACAGACCCTTCACCAAGCCGTCAACCAAGCATTCTGTACATTAAACTAAGTAACTTTACGCAAAAAATTTTGCTGGGAAACGACTTTTTTTTTGGGGTGAAAGATCACGTTTTAGGGTAGGACTCAATGTAACGCACTCAGAACATTGTGCTGATGGATGGATTGAATAGTATGGGGTTCGTCGAGGTGTTTAAAGTAAAAATATTACTTTAAAAACATGTATTTTAAAAAAAACTTGTGAAAAAGTCGGAACTTTGACCCCCAATATCTCCGTAACTAGAAGGTTCCCAGGTATGGTCTAGAACAAAAAAATGATCGCATTGACGGGCAGAATAAGTGCCTTTCGTTTTCGTTAAGGGTCTTTTTACACCCTTTATAACATAACATGGGTTCGATTCCCGGGTAGGGCAAAGTGTTATTGAGTTTTTCCATCAGGAACTTCTTAGTAGATGCCAGGGACTCTGGATTTGTGCCGGTTGATGGCAATAGGCTCGCCTCCTATTACCTGGCACTAAAACATAACTGCGAAATGTGGGTGTACTATTGGTACCTACATCTCTGCCCAACCCTTCGGGGATTACTAGCGTGATGTTATTATTGCGTATGATTTATTATGTTATGATTGCGTTAAAATCATGCAAACAAAACCATTCTTATCAACCTACTAAGTAATAACGATTTTGACAATTAATAATTTATTTATCTAAAAATCTGTCTTTTATAATAATTTCGGCAATCTAAAAATAGCTAGTAATATAATGAGTCAACAGTACAACAAGCTTGGTTCGAACTTCTGACCTTTCGCTGGTCAGTACGATGCCCTACCCACAAAGCCACTCTGATTAAATTGTTAATATTTCATAAAAATATTTAATACCATCTCGTTTCGTCTCCAATTATTTATCCCTTTAATTCTTTTTCTTTTCTAGAAGATATTTTTGTAATTCTTTTGTATGTTTTCTTTTGCGTTATCTTTCTAATCTCTTTCAGTATGACTATACAACTTAAGGACATCGCCGCCCACGCACTTAATCTCGTTTCATTTGTATTTACTGACTTAGTAAATAATTTGTATGGAGGTTTAAGATTTAAAAAATGATAATACAGAAAATCTTTAAAAAGTCTATAATAAAGTGAGAAGAATCTTGTTTGATCAGATGGTTTTATTTTTATTTTGTTCTGGCTTTAGTAATGTTTTGTTCATGTAAAGAAAATTATTTCCTTGTTCCTGTGCTAAAGAAGAAACGTGTAAAGGATAATATCGTGAAAATATCGATTTTTCGTGACATTTGGCCACGGTGACGGTTTCATAAAAATAGATATCGGGAGTGGAAATTTTAAGAACATAAGCATCATTTAAAATGTGAAGTAATTATTATTCTGAACAATCTTTTGCGTTTAAGTCGGAAATCATCCCAAAGGAACGTCATACCAGTATAAGAAGTTAAGATATTTTTACTCAGGTCATGGTCTATCCGTATACCAAATTCAAACGATCGAAATAAGCTAATTTCATATTTTTAAAATTATATACATAAGAGCTTAAAAAACTCTGTTTAAACATCGACTTGTATTTTTTTAATGTCAAGAGACTTGCTCATTTTTTTTCGACTTATTTGAACTAAAGAGGCAAAATGTAGAGTAAAAATTATAATCTAGGTAGGTATCCATTAGCCAGCGCCATTTTAAGCGCCCCACTAAGTTGAAGCACACTTCGGTAAGTAATTTGGGTGTATTAACCAAGTACTGTCTAATGAGGCTAGCGGTACCGAAGCTAATTTGTGCCGCAACTTGATTTGTTAATATTACATATTCTTAACTTGGCGACTGGTTAAAGGCGGATTATTTATCCTTATACTAATATTATAAATGCGAAAGTAAGTTTGTTTGTGTGTTTATTACCTTTTCACGCCTAAACCATTGAACCGATCATCCTAAAATTTTGCATACAGGTTGTCAGGTGTACAGAAAGGGACATAGGGTACCTTTCATCCCGAAAAAAGGTACTGTTCCCCAGGAAATCAAGAATAACGTTATTAAGATAATAGATAGTGCCACGTGTCTTTCGAATCATGATTGAATTGTATTATTTCAAGCAGAGTACAACCCGAATTGATTGTCAAATTCTAAATTAACGAGAGCGAAGCCACGGGCAAAAGCTAGTTGTGTATAAAGTATGGAAGGATTGTGACGAAAAACTCGTATACTCTATTTGATTATGATTACATAGAGTACAGAATTTCAGATCAAACGCCTTTTACAATGCGTAATGCGCCTGTTCTTCCCATGTGGGTGGAAAGCAGTGTCTAATTTGTACACCACACAAGAAAAGTATCTAACAGAAGAAACACAATGTATGCATTACATATTGCATTATCCATACTATTATTATAAATGCAAAAGTAACTCTGTTTGTTTGTTTGTTTGTTTGCTACCTTTTCACAACTAAAGAGCTGATCAGATCGTGATGAAATTTGGCGAGGAGATAGATTATATCCTGGGGAAGGACATAGGCTATCTTGATTTTTCCTCACGAGTGAGTATGACTCATCAAAATTACTACGCGAACGAAGTCGCGGGCAACTGCTAGTTTCAAATAAATCTAAGCAGAATAGGGCATTTCAAGATCTTATTCGTCTTTGTGTTGCTGGCATGACATTATTGTTTATATTTCATTTTTTATTGTTTTATATTTTGTTGATCTAAAACTTTGCCACCTTCGCGGCACGGTAGGATGAATGGTCCTCTTATTGCTACTATGTACAGTGTGAAGTGAGTCCCGACACTTGCACTTTAGACGACCTAAAAGACGCCCCAGACGCCACGATTAACGTGGCCACGTACTGGACCAAAGAAATGTAAACAAGTCGTTCCATCGACACGAAACAAGATTGCTACTATATACATTTTCGTGTTTTATGTCGAGGATTTTATCATAATTATTTAAGATAATCCTTACTAATATTATAAATGCAAAGGAAGTTTGTTGTTTGTTTGTTACCTTTTCACTCCAAAAACACTGAACCGATAATCCTGAAATTTTGTATATACGTTGTCAGGTGTACAGAAACGGACATAGGGTACCTTTCATACCGAAAAAAGTACTGTTCCCGAGGAAAACAACAATAACGTTCTTATGATAACAGATGGCGCCACGTGTCTTTTGAATCATGATTGAATTATATTATTATAAGCAGAGTACAACCCAAATTGATTGTCAAATTCTAAATGAACACGAGCGAAGCTGCGGGCAAAAGCTAGTAATTATTATATATCTTTCAATAACAAACCTAACACACAAATCACAGTTATTACGACACATAAATATCAGATGCAAGCTGATGCGCTATGCGATGAGGCTACACAACAGCATCTGAATGAGCAGTAAATATGTATTTTTCAATTTCAAACGTAATGGGAGCTTGGAGCAATACCAGCATATAACGTTGTAATAGAATAGTTTGGCTTGCCATCGGCTAGTGTAGACCAGGCATGGCAATCATAAGTACAGACGTGTGCCAATTTTTTTTAATATTGTTTGTTCGACCGTTTCAATTATGATTTTTAGTTATTCCGGCGAATAAAAAGAAATTTTAAATAATATCAGCCACTCGGGTCGATCTTTAATCAAGGTTAAGCCGTGCTTGCCTAGGTTGGTCTGTAGATGGGTGACCACCCATTACATAACGAGTTTCCTCCGTGCCTCGGAAAGCACTTTCAGCCGTTGGTCCCGGGTGTCATTTGTAGATCTTTGACAGTCGTTAGGTAGTCAGTGACCCAAAAAGTGTGACAACTGTCTTATCAAGGGGTATCGTATTACCTAGTACTAACTGGATTGTGGAGGTCAGATAGGCAGTCGCTCCATGTAAAATACTGGTATTCAGCTGCATCTGGTTAGACTGGAAGCTGACCCTAACATAGTTGGGAAAAGGCTAGGCAGATGATGACATCATTCGTATGGATAATACTTGTTGCGCTTGTTCCAAGAATTTTGAATCAAAATGTTAATAGTACACGCACATTTCGCTAGTTATGTTTAAGACCCATGTAGTAGGGGGCGAGGCTATTGCCATCAACCGGGCATAGATCCAGACTCCGTGGCTGCTACTGAAAAATTCCTGATGAAAAAACCCAATAACGCTTTGCACGACCCGGGACGCGAACCCACGACCTCTTGTGCTGCCTCGTGCTTGCGACCACTAGACCAAAGAGGCAGTCAAACACTTCATAATAATCTGCCGGGGCTGCGGGACTGTTCAAAAGAGATACCGCGGCCCGGGAACACAAAGGGCAAAGAAGGAACATGGATGGGTTTTAGTCAGTAAAAGTCTGACACTTCTTTCCACTCCACCCAGAGCGGAGGGGGTCATGTGATTATTTACCATCCGAAAAAAAAAAAAAACTTCTTAATAAACAAATTAATATTCCCGTCTCATTCTCACATTTATCATCAGCCCCTCATTTCTTCCTCTAAATACTGTCATTTAGTTACAAATCTCTTAACACCGCTGCTTAAGTCAGAGCCAATATCGGTGTTAATGTGTAGAACATCTGGCACCCCTTATCCGTCGCTAGCGTGATGATAATCGAGCGAGACTAACGCGAGCCATTCTTTGCCCTTTAAATAATGTGTCTTGTTAAGGGGAAGCGGTTTTAATAGTCAAATAGAAAAGAAAATCTGTTGCGTTTTTTTTTAAAGTTAATTATTAAAAAAAAATTGGAGCTGTATATTTTTTTCTGTTTATAAAATTATGTTAAAAACGTTGGTTTTACAACTAGATCGTTCTTTATAGTTATATAAAGATAAGTAAAGTTAAAACTAAGCTGTTAGTTTTTTTTTTAAGTTATAATCTTACAAATACAAAAAAGATTTTCTTTTCTATTCGACTATTAAAACCGCTTCCCATTAACAAGACACGTCCTAACTAATATTATAATTGCGCAATTAAGTTTGTTTGTTACCTTTTCACGCCTAAACCACTAAACCGATCATCCTGAAATTTTGCATATACGTTGTCAGGTGTACAAAAACGGACATAAGATATCTTTTATCCCGAAAAAAAGTACTGTTCCCGAAGAAAACATCAATAACGTTCTTATGATAATAGATGGCACTACGTATCTTTCGAGTGATGATTGAATTAATATATATAATTATTGTAGAAACTTTATTAGTGTGTTAAGAGTTTAATTGTCGAATTCTAAATTAACCCGAGCGAAGCTGCGGGCAAAAGCTAGTTATTTATAATACAAAACCACGACGAATTAAACTGACCACACATCCTGATTGACATTAATTAAACATCACTAAATTAAATAATTAGTAGAACATAAAATAATTACTATCATGGCGGTAACACTGTCCTGATGGTCATATTACAAAGTGCACACAACAGTCGGTCGATTTGACCGTAAACAGTTGATATCAGAACATATGTAATTGAAATTCCCCAAAACAAGTAAATAAAGCTTTTAATAAAACATTACCGAATCGAAATTATTGTGGCTATTTAATTCGATACCGGTACATTATTTCCGTCAATTGAACGAGAACGATATTCATTGGAAAATTAATTTATATAGTGAACACAATTAAACAATACTTTATTTGGGAAATAATGTTTTATTGTATTTATTTGTGTGGCATAAACAATGTGTCCGGGCATGGACTAGCCATATTCTAGGTACTTATATAACAACGGTTTTAATACACAAATTTCTTGGTTTTCAAAGAATTTGTTGACAAAAAATTAGTTTGTTTGTTCACAAAAAAAAAAGTTTGTTTGTTGCAAAATTTTTGGAAATGTTTTGGAGTTTAATATTTTTTCTGAAAGTTACAAAAATGTGAACCCACTATTTCGAAATGTCAACGATAAACAATATTGTTGCCCTCCGAATAAATCTATTTTTGTCTCAATAAGGCCAAAACTTTGACAGATATGATTTTTTTTCTACGCTCGTAGAGTTTATCACAACAAAAAAAAAATGGCTGCCAAATAGCGGGGAAGTGGATTAGACCCAAGTATGTAGTGTATTTTTGTATTAAAATAGTTGCTACATAAGTACCTAAAATGTCGCTAGTCCATGACCGGACACATTGTATAGGTATTCTATCTTTTGTTACATACATCTGCATAGTTTTTTTGCTTCTTCATAATTACGGTGCTTATGTGACCTCTCAAATGCAGTTGATGGGTAACACGATACGAAACCCTGCTTGTCATAATGTCGGGCTCGTGAATCGTTACAACTGTCAAAGATCTACGAACTATAGCCAGAACCAACTCTCTTTTTTTCTCTTCTCTTCTTCTGCAAGGGTTTTATTTTAGTGAATTTAACAACTGAAGCAATCTTTTTTTCTCGTATGGTTAGTGCCAAACTGGGTGTAAGGGTTTCTTGCCGCCCAAAGACTTGGTTTTACATGCTGTCGAGAAATATCTCTCAGGCATGCTCGTTTCCTTCACCGAAGCAAGTGATAATTATACAATTCGCACCTGAATCGATACCTAGGACTTGGCTGTCGGACGGTCACACCACTAAACTATCACTGCTTAAACAATAAAACACAAACACATATCACATAAAAACTATCACAAGAACAATACGAGCTCTTTCTACGTAACATTTTCACATTCTAATCTCACTGTCTATTAGAATAAAACCATTTACAATCCTTTATTTCCACTTACCTTCTTTTCCCGAGATGAAAGTCAAAATATTTTCCCAGCGCAGTATAGCGCTTCTCCTTAAACTATACATTTGTAGTAACAATATTCGTTGCACGTCGTTTGCAGCCCGCTTGCCTGGAGAAATAGTGTGTCACACCTACAAATATAATATTTTGCAACTGTCGCTATTATAGGGGAATAGTCTAAACGTCCAATTTCACTGTCAAAGTGACTCTATAAATTAAATGATATTAAATTTTCTAAGAAGGGGTGCATAAACGTCTCAAGTAGTATGAGTTTTGAGCTGTTAATTGTAATTGCTATGCACACAATTTATTTATTTTACTATTTATTTACACACAGTAGACAACACAGGAAAATAACGTTAAAATATATGAGAACATAGGTACTGCTTATTTCTTAAGAATTTTCTGCCAGCCTACCTGCAAAAGGAGAAATGAAAAAGAAATGTAGACAATAAGTGTGTGAGAAAAGGAAGAGAATTATGTGTTCATGTGCTTTACTTAAATATGTGTTTATGTGCATAATAATTACTATAGTTTGACACAAACAATCACAAAACCTTGTAAATTAAAATACAACTATTTGCAAACAATTGTTATTTTTTGTGATATTAAATACATAATTTTGGTTTAAACACCACGACTACTTAAGAAGTCTTCTTCTTGCTAATCGGAACCTTTAGAAGAAGTTGAGGTAAGTGCATAACCATGCATAGTATTCAGATTCTGATATAAATGCGACCCCAATTACATGTGTATCGTTCAATATGTATAGATAGAATCTCGACGTTTTTGTTAAGCCATTAAATTCATACGCAGCAATAGTGGGTCGCTTGTTTTAAATTCGGTTTAAAGACATTTATTTCTCAAACAACAAATTACAATTCACTTAAAGAGAAACTTAACCAAATTAACAATAGGTTGTAGTTTACATAACGACGAAGAGGTGAAAAGGCAGGCTGATTTAAACGAATAAAGGAAACATTTGCTTGTAAAATTTGATTGAAATGGTATAATTATTCCTCAATTCATAAATAAAACACCATTTAACGACAGACTAAAACCTTACCTCATTGACAAAGTACCCTGTTTCCGCACAAACAACACCACCGTTCACCGTGCACGGTACCGGTGCATACCCATGCATCTTATTCAGATTCTGATATTAATGCGAGCCCAGGTGTTCGTGCAAGCTGCACTAAAATACTTTAAGACTTAATGAGGAATTTATACCGGTGTAGTACGTGGAAGTTTGGAATCCTCTATCTACTTGTTACCTTGAATATGTTGTTGTATATATTGACAACAAGTGAATATTTACATTATATACAAACTACAAATCTATAATAGTAAGAAAAAAAATATGTACAGGTATCAAAACGGTTACAGGGCGTCAAAAAATTCATCCACATCGCTGTCAACAGGAAAAGTGCCCAGAAGGCTCGCAGCATTGCCACGTTGGATGGCAATGCTGATTCTTTGGCCAAAAAATAGGACCGCCCTCTGGTCGTGTGCAGAGTTGTTGTATGAGAGATTTTTGGAGACCGGTGTGATCGATCTCAAGATCTCAGTGATGAACAGAATAGGTCTAGTTTTTGTCCAATCTTTATTACCAAGTAAATAGTTGGAAACATATCTTTACCTAACAGATACTTTTTAGTGTCTGATAAGTAAGTAAGTAAGTAAGTAAGTAAGTATCTGTTTTTTCTTTATCTGATAATGTTCGCAGGGCAAACGTGGCTAGAAATTACAGAGAACAGAAAGGTTTGGAGGGAGAAAGGGGAGGCCTTTGCCCAGCAGTGGGACACAATGTATTTTTATAATAAACATATCTCTGGAAAAAAGGCCATGGTTCCTCCTCCCGTCATCATGGTGTCAATCCATGGAGTCCGGATTTGTGTCTGGTTGATAGCATTAGGCTCTCCCATACCCTACGGGGATTACGGGTCTGATGTTACTTATGTAGGCCACGTCATATGTGGAGATAAATATTACTATTACATACCACTTTGTTATTAAAAAACAATTTGTATTTAACTACGAATTTTAACACCATTAAGCACAGTTTATGCTTAAATAACAATAAGATTGAACTTACCTTAAAGATTCCTCTTTGATTTTAATCCTGAAATTAATTTTGTACTGATAACATACCGGGATTTTAATTAATATCAATAATTTAACTGAATAATTAACTTTACGACTGCGCACCTCGATCGTCCCTTTGTTCGTATTAAACTTCTAATTATAAATCAGTGATATTGACGAATTTTAATTAAATGAAATAAATATTTTTGATTGTAGGACAGGTTGTTATGATTTATTTTTTTGTTAAATAATATAATTTCAACATTTCGGTCTCAAGGTAGTCTATGAAATTACAATCACGTGAGGTGTAGATACCTACTTGTTTCAACATGTCAAGGACAAAAATCATAAATACAGCGCGGACCCACCGGCGCTAAAAAGGTTTCCACGTATTCAGTACATAATTCTAAAGTCCTCCACATAGATATTTTTCAACGGTTATAAAAAAAACCAGCTGATTCCTACAAAACTGCAATACCCACACGGTCAAAATGTATGGAAAAGCTGATGTACTGAATACGTGATAACCGTTTTAGCGTCGCTGTCCTTTCCACCCTGTAAAAACTCTGAATAACCCTGCCTTTTGGGTTTTTATAATTATTTATTTATTAAAACTTTATGCACATAATGTACAAAGGCGGACTTAATTCCTTGGACATTTTCTACCAGTCTACCTTAGGGTGATGCAGAGACAAAACAGTACGTGCAATAGTACAGAAAATTTCCAAGAATAAAATATAATAATAAATACATACATACAAAGAAAATATACAAAGTAAAGAGAGATAAAAATGCATAGATGAAGAAAATCAACAAATTAATTGTGAGACGAGTCTGCCAACTTCTTATGTAAGTGTTCGCGAGCTTTTATCTTTTATCTTTCAGGAGTTCAAAGCAAAGTGCAAAATGTGCAAGGATTTGTACCAAAACCAAAGCGAAACAAATGTTTAATTCTCTTCCGGAATTTCTCAGGTTAAATTAAACTCTCTAGAATAAACAATCGTGTTTTTAATTTATTCGTCGCCACACCGTGCAATATTAAACTTTTTCCTTCTACGGATAGAATTCAAAATATTTCTGAACAAAAATAGAATACAAGGTTCAAATTGTCCCTCGTTAGGATTTTCATCAATTATCTTGGACTCTCTAAATCGGACGACTGGGAATTCGGTACGTTAAAAAGAGGTTCCGTGCTGTTTTTTTTTTACGTACCTTAACGATTTCAAAAAACAAGTTTAATTATTTTTTTCTAATAAATCTATAAGTTTTATTTTGAGCTAAAAAAGACTACCTCATATTTATCTTTTCATTAAAATAAAAGAACAACGAAGCCAAAAGGCACTTATTCTCTCCGTCATTGCGATCGTTTTTGCTCTAGACCATACCTGGGAACCTTCTAGTAACTGAGATACTGGGGGTCAAAATTCCTACTTTTTTAAAAGTGTTTTTTTTAATACTTGCATTGAATGTAAGATTTTTACTTTAAACCTCCATGATCCCCGTACTATTCAATTCAATCCATCATTTGAGTGCGTTACCGCGTGACCGCGTGATTTGTACCGTAAAACGTGATTTTTCACCCAAAAAAAAAACAGTCCTTTCCCAGCAATAATATAATGCTTGTTTTTGTCGGCTTCGTGAAAGGTCCGTTTACACCCTGTATATACTTTGCTTAAATCTTTTAACTTTAACATTAAGTTAAGTCGCTTTCTATTCGCATTGTGACCAAACTACACCGCCATTCTTACTGCATAAAAAGTCGTGCTGCTTCCAAAGCTGCAGTTGCAGCGAGTCTTTCATATGATAAAGTTTTCACGTCCTTATATTCATAAATTGTTTGCTATTGTGCAGTTTCGAGCAAAACCAGTATACAACACTTGCGGTACCCTAGTACCGTACCTTACTAAGGATGTCGAGAGTGGCTTTTACAAAATATAACCGGTGTATATCATCGTTATCCTGGACCAATTTGCCAGGCGGAACGTGCCACGGATTAAATCAAACTGTACGAAAGTTACTCAACAAATTCTACCTTTTTTTTTATCAATCCCTTGGATTTCAGAATTGGTCAGCGTTGTGGATGTGAATTATACTCGTTCTAAATTGGAAAACGGAATTTGTTGCCGGTTTTCAGTTTTGACTCGCCAATCTTCGGTGGGGTTGGATGCGGCAATTTGGATGTAAAAGAGAGCCTGTGTGATCGTTTAGCTGATGGAATAGAAGCCAGAATTTTCTAAAAGGTCAGGCAGTACAATTGTAGGGTAGCTTTCCTAATTCCAACAACAGTAATAGTTCTGTGCAGAGCTACAGTGACACAAATTACGACCTAATGCCTAAACTATAAATCTCATTATTATTATGACTAGCTGACCACTGTTCTACAGTAAAGCAAAAATTTTGAGGAATCCTTCAGCATAATAATAAATTTCCATAATGTCCTCACGGCTGGGAAACAGGCCTCCTCGGTTTGAGAAGAAAAGTTGAATTCCTCACGATATTATTGTATCACCATTTTGACAGCGATTATTTTGAAACAATTCACATAAAGCCGCTTGGATTCAAATCAACCCACAACTCATAAATAAGGATCATTGTAACTGTGCCACCAATATTCCTAAACCCATATGAAAAGACTTAATTCACACTGCCCAAAACATCTAACACAAATGTCTTGCAGTCAAATAATTCACAGGGTGATACAATTACAAATTGTTTATTCACCACCACAAATACCTACCAATATATCTGCAGTAGTAATTCCGAGGTGATCCCATCGACACGGCAACACTGGATCATGACAAACTGGATCCGAGCCAAGTCAAACCGTTAGCGTTCGGCCACGAACTATATGCTCGAGCGACGCGCGTGTTGCTACAGCGCGGAGTAAAAAAAATATGAAAGAATTGGCTTACTATCCTCTAGTGGTAGTGACCACCAGACTTTCACTAGAGGATAGTAAAGGGCGTTAATGCTGAGTAACAGGTCCTGGATAAGATTCCCAGGTTGAGCAAAGTGTTTATTATGATTTCCATCTGGAATTTCCATGTCTGGATTTGTACCCGGTTGATGGCAATTGGCTTGCCCTTTATTATATCGGACTCCTACATACCAGCAAAAGGGTAGCTCTTATTGTACACCTCCGCTTTACCCTTCGGGGAATACAGTTGTTGGTATGCAAAGAATGCCACGAGTCACCTCGACGCGTTGCAACAAATTACCCGCGAGTCGTATCACCTGAGGGTGTGAACAGGGCGTTAGTGTTAATGGCGAATCCACCTGTATATATTATGTGGTGGTACTTGAAATTGAAATGGAGGTAGTTATTCGGAGTTATGGAGGGACTTGACACTAGATTTTGGTAAACTTTTTGTTGTTAACTGTTTTTATTTTGGGATATAGTGTGTCTAGTCGTGCGAGGCAATTTAGCGGTGTTTTTAAAACCTTGGAACTGAAACTTTTTTTGTTTCTGGCATTAATTTGTCTTTTACTACTTTAGTTTTAATTTAAAACCTATAAAAATACCTTACACCTGGTTCGAAGTGTCGCGTGAAAAGAGTGCCTGGTAAGATATGGGGGAGGCCCTTGTCCAGCATTGGGGCATTAAAGGCTAATAAAAAATATGAAAAACCAATGTGACCTGCCGAAAATACACCTGTCTTACTTTCTGGTGTCCAGTTACATTTGGGTCTTTTATTTCTGGATGGCTAGCAAGACTTTATTCCGCCATGTTAAGTGCTCACTGCCACCTATGGACGTTATTTGGGGTTGGCGCAGCAGGTCCTCTTCTTCTATACTTCTCTATTACTCGTCATCTCAGCAGTCACCTCCTTTCTCGTCATATCATCCTTCAAACAGTCCATCCATCGTTTTGAGTTATACCAGTAGACCCAAATTTTGCCAGTTACGTTTTTAACGGTGAACGGTGGTTTTTTACGGTGTGTTTTGTAATAAGAAGCGAGCCTATAGCCATCAAATCCAGACTCCGTGGCTGCTACTGAGAAATTCCTTATGTAAAAACCCAATATTACTTTGCCCGACCCGGGAATCGAACCCAAGATCTCATGCTAAGCAGTCGCGACCATTAGATAAACGAGGCAGGCACTTTAATTTAATGATCGGTTTTAGAGGTAAGTTTTCTAAAATGGAAATAAGCCTTAAATTACATAGGTACGTTAGTAACTTCCCTAGGAGATGAATATCCTATTTATTATTAAAATAATAACAGGTAATAAACTCCTCGTAAGTTAGTTTATAACAACACGATTCACAATTTTATAAGGGGTTGTTATAAGTTTGAATGAACAAGACTAAGTTAGCTAACTTCCAATCTATGCGAGTAGGCGTATTTAAGCAGAAGTTATACAGAAAGCTGGTAGAGGAAACATACAGCCCAATTATATTGGTTCTAAACAATAGGGTATTTGCCTGAAATAATCTATTTAGTCCGTCAGTTAGATTATCAAAAAATATTGGACACGTATTTTTTCTTTTGTCATGTAAACAAAAAATCACCACGATACAGCGGGTTGAAATCTCGCGTGACGTCACAACTTCTGTTACTTTTACTATCCAGTGACATCACAAGCTCCCTCTCTTGGACTTTGATGAGGTGTATCGTCATTTTTTGATTATGTGACAAAAGGAAAAATACGTGTCCAACATTTTTTGGTGATCTATCTGACAGACTAAATAATATTTTCGATATTGTCAAATAGCCTATTGTGAACACCCACAGCTTAAAATATGAAGAAGAGTTCAGACAAAAAACTTAAGTACAAAACTTTATACTTTTTTTACTACCATTTATCGCGGTTAAACCCGCGTGCTGATACTATAATTTTCATGGAAAAAAAATACTTAATATATGCTAACTTTTATGATCGGCCAAACAGTTTTAAAGTCTCAGTCGGTTCTTAGTCTCAGTTTATATACACGTATACAAACATTCAGCTTTATGTATGCATACAGTCATCATGTAGATAGATATAATAACATAGGTACTCAGAAACACTGATCAGGGTCCTAAAGATAGAATTCACGTAATTCTAACTGGTTAGGAGATACTGATACTGTTAGCCTGTGTCATCCCACTGCTGGGCAAAGGCTTCTCTCCATGACTTTCAAATTCTTCGATCCAGAGCCAATGTGGATAACTGGTCGTTAGTTTTGTCCAGCTCGTCCCGCCGTCTCTTGCGAGGTCTACCGCGTCGCCTTCTGGCTGCGTCAGGGGTCCACATCGTGGTTATTTTGGCCCACTGCTCATCGGGCCTGCGACAGACATGGCCAGCCCAGTCCCACTTTAGCTTAGCGGCTTTTTGAGCAACGTCAGTCATTTGTTTTTTGGAGCGCAGTGTGGTGTTGCTTACATGGTCGGTAAGTTTGACTCCTAGGATACTCCGCTCCATTGCACGTTGGCAATCCTTGAGCTTGGACTTTTGAAAGTTTGTCAAAGACCAAATCTGGGATACATATGTCAAAATGGGAAGAATGCACATGTCCATGATTTTTCGCTTGAGTGACAAAGGAAGATTTCCTTTCATAAGCTCTTTATTAGGAGATATAATAAGTTAATCTTTAATAATCATAATATTTATTTATGTACACACAAATACTCAAAAGGAAATTACATTAAGATAGAAGAGGACAACGGTAGCGCTTTATTATTGTTACAAACAAAATTTAAATTTCGACCTTTCTAATATATTATAAACCTTTCTTTTCTGTATTTCTTTGTTCTTCTTTAATTCTTTCTGTACTCATAATAATTATTGTTTGTATATTAGTGCTGCAAGATGTTTTTCATTGATCCTAAATTTTTGCACAAACTAGGCACAGTTAGATTGGCTATAATAACGAGGGAGGCTGCTGATACCTATAATTACAAGATATTAATTTATGTTAGCTTAGGTATTGACTGCTTCTTTAACATACAACTTAAAGTGCAGGCCACACAGAAAAGACGTAAAACGCGGACGGGGCGCAGACATATGTCTCTTCCGCGTCGTTTTCATACAAAATGTATAGAAGCGTCGTGACGCAAAACATATAGAAAAGACAGGGCGCGGACACGACGCCGCGACGCTTCTATACATTTGACATATGTCTGCGCCCCGTCCGTGTCTTACGTCTTTTCTGTGTGGCTTGCGGTTTAATTACAGTAACGCCTATTTGTATTGTAAACCATATTTTTTTCTTGAAGGTGCAAATAAACTATTTTTTTTATAATTCTGTCTACCTTATAAAACAGGTCTATTGCACCATAATCTAAGGTCAGGCCTAGCCGCTGCAGTGCGTGACCGAACGCGATCCGATTTCTGCTTTCAATCTAACCTAGCCGTCTCATCAGTCCAACTACCAGTGGGCGTTTCTCACTACCTACACCTATTCAAGATTTTAATGTAGATAGAGTATAACCTTTAAGAGGGAACAAGGCCTGCGAGGAATTTGAAAAATAGGTATTTAAAGAAACTATTGCCGTCGCACTGCGTTAAGCCTGCCCCCGTAGAGTGCGATAGGGACAGCTGCAGCTGCAGCAGAAATTTTGACGAGATACGTTTCGTATTCCCTTTTTTTCTCCACGAAAACTGAGCCGATTCAATTCTTTTTGACATCAACATTTTAGGAAAGAGTATGTTTAGGTTTCTATAAATTTCTTATGTTAAAAACTTTTCAAATTTGTCTGGAATTCTCTAATCACGGCCGTAAAAATGGGAATTTCGTAATTTTTGGAGGGTCATATTTTCTTTACTTATTGTTTGCTGAAAAACGGAAATGACAGGGATGTGTCTACAGTAGACCTTGATTCTAAGAAAAAAAGTGATTGCACTAGAGGAATTATTTAGGAACACAATACAGGACATTTGTATGGAAAATCGCAGCCCGTATTCCCTCTTGACTACTTCTATTTGTAACAAACACTTTTTGTAAATAAAATAAATTCAAAACCGTTTCCGGAAAGAAACTTTCTATTATCATAATCAACAGTTCATCTGTTTTAACAATATTTATATCTATTAAAAACAGTTGAACACAGTCGATAAACAAACTGTTATTGTTGTTGGTTAGTATTGTGCGGCTCGTTTATTAAAGAGGCACCCTCGAGTGAACGAAATTGTTGGTTAAGTAAAGCAACAAACTTACATTGTCATTGAAAGTTTTGTGTTCCGTGTATGGCTTTGAATGTATCAGGGTTCCATTAAGGGTCAGTTTACACAGAGACGCGACGCGACGCGAAAATGCTTGAAGAGGCCAATGGTTTCGCGCAGCGCATCGCACCGCCTCACCGCGAGACGCGTTGCGACGTCGCGTGGCGTAGCATGAAGTCGCTAGTAGCGCGACGTTTCTCTGCGCAACAAGACACCGCGCGGATGTTTTTTACTCAAGTACACGGCTGACCTGCATCAACTCTACATGAAATCTGGACGGAAAATAGGAGAGACAAGTCGCCACGACTGCGACTGCTTCAGGCTGCACCTCGCGGCGTCGCGCTGCTTCACGACTTCGCTAGGCGCAGTGCCGCTCTCGCGCCGCACCCACCGGTGAAGCACCGCTGCGCGCTGCGTCGTTATGCGTTGCGCTACGCTACGAGGCATCTCAAAGAACAGCGCGGCGTAGCGCGATGCCGCGGGGGCATTTCCAAATGATCTTAATAAAAATGTGTATGTTTTTGTGTTATAAATAAAGTTATATTTTGTATCACTAGGTATCTTAAAAAATATGCCGTGTCGAGTCACGTCTCGGTGTGAACTGATCCTAAGTTACTTTGAGTTGCAACAATGTATATGTCACTTAAAAAACATTTTCTTCCTTCAAGTTTCTGTACCTTGTATTCTTTTATATTTATTCAATTCTAAATCCTGGTTTTTTAGAACGAAAATTATCGATACTTTATAATGTAATATGAAAGTCAAGTGAAGCGTTTGGCTATTGATAATAATTGGTTCAATGAATCACAGCATGTTACGAGCACTTGGCAATTTGTTAAATTAACTTTTGTGTTGATTTTCGTTCCTGAAACGTTCTTATTACAAGCTTTGTTGAGTCCTACAAGCGAGTACCCTCTTTTTTTTAAATTTTGCTGGTGTTTATATCGTATCCATCTACTTAACCCAGATTATCACGCAATGACAGCAGTACTTACGTCATTTCACCTCAGAACCTCGGAACAATACGATCTACGTTTGTGACATCCTATTTCTTTCACAACCTGGATACTCAACAAAAATAATTTATATTTTAATTTTAGGTTTAATTCAAGTTTCCCTATCATAAATTGTATGATATTGAGAGTCTACCTGTAGTTCCATTACTAACCATAACCATATATCAGCTACATGAACCAGCAAGAATCAATACAAATCTCCTTTTCATTGCATCCATTTTCCCCATCCCATCAGATGACGTTTTCTTACTTAAGGCCGAAACACACCGGATCCGTACACGTGGACGTACATGTACCACGTAACACTACGCATGTAGTCTACGTCACGTGAGCGGTGTGCCATGTCTCTATAAAGTTCTATATATTACAACGTCATGGTACGTGCCCGTCTACGTGTACGGATCCGGTGTGTTTCGGCCTTTATCGCTTGATTAAGCGTCAACTGTAAACGCGCTATAACAAGACACCCAAGTAAGAACTACATACTTACCACTTACTTTAAGAGTCAACAGAATACATTGTTCTATAGGACACTTAAGTACAAGTAAATATCAGGCTACTAATGCAGTCCACAAGACACGTTTTACCATGTCAGCCAGATATCAAAGCAATCTGGCCAGACCACCCAGACCTACTTTAGCATCTGTCAAAACCATACACACGACAAAGGTAAGACCTGATTTCACGTTCTGTTTTTTTCTCCATTTTTTTTTCTTTGATGGCCACGGATATTAATTATGTATTCCGGCCACAATTCATTTCGTACGTTTTTACCTTTTTGGTTTATTCTGAAGACAATTATATGAAAAAAGATTGTACCCGTTCCTTTCGGTGTGGCTACCTGTATTTTTGTATCAAAATTATAAATAGGATGGAAATGAATGTTCTTGTTCCTTTTAAGATTTTTCACAATTTTCTTTTAAACTTATCACTTACTTTCTGTCACTTAAGGGATATCTTCCGTGATTGTTCATTACAATCCCGTAAGTGCAGTATCAGTTTAGTTGTAAACCGTGGAAGTTTAAAACAGAATTTCCTTTTAATTTCGTTCCGTGAAATTTTAAAGAATGCTTTTAAAATATATTTTGTACTGTGAAATAAATTACGTTATCAAAGTTATTTTAGTAACGTCCATACTTGCTTTGTGTAAAAGTAGTGCAAGGTTTTCTTGTACCCATTTAGGTCGTAGGAATCTAGTACGGAACATGAAACTTCTTCATAGCTATTGAGAGAGTACGCTTCAACGGGGGCAATGTACTAACGGCTATATCGAACAAAGGGATATTGTTTTCTACCTACGGTATGGGCACTGCAGATACAATCGAAATTTGTTTTTTTTGTGCTTTAAAATTGGCTATTCAATTTTGACAGTAAAGATGACACGTCCAAATTTACCAGTGCTGCAGGCATCAGGCATCTTCTGGCGCTTAAATAACATTGAATATAATTATTAAATTCTATTTCAAAAAACAAGATAGGTGGCGCGAGAAAAGTAGTTGTTTGTCGCGCTAAGTCGTGGTATAATAGTGATTCTATCAGTTTCAAATAATCCACTTACCTACAGATATTATAGATAGACATTTAGTCGTCAGCCACAAGGCCGAGTAATAAAGTGTTTAGCCCAGTCATTAAAGACAAGGCCTATACAAACATTAAATGATTTATTATTTATCAAAACAGGTGTAAAGTTAAAACAATAAAATAAATTAAACAACCAAATTGGAAAAGTATCAATTTATTGTTTCCACACTCTGAATAGAATAGATAGATAGTTTTTAATTGTGATGTGTTTATTTACAATGTGAAGAAGAAAACTTCTGAGAACAAAGCTAAATTATAAACTCGTGATAAGAAAATCTTTGGTTTTTAAATCACTATAAACAGTAATGAGATTTGTTGCAAAATATCCACTTTACTTCTTCAAAATCTAAGACCGAGATGAATAAACGTTACTCAGCATTAGCTTTGGTTAGGCATGAGTTTTGTCTGTCACAACTATCAAACTACAAGTGCAAGACAGAGACAAGAACATGTCTAGCACGTGCTATGTTAAGTTTACAAATCTCGGCCTAGGTCACATTGACAACAAAAGAGCATTCGATATGAGGACACATACACAAGTGACATAGCAAAGGTATCAACCGTGATGAAACGTTTGAGAACATTGTTGACTTCAACTTCAAATGTAATGACTTTAACTTTTAATAAAGAAGAGAAACTTACTAACTGTTATCATCGTAATTACCATGCCTTCAATTGTGTAAGAAACGTAACAGATTTGTTTCGTTCAGCATAAGAGTTCATAAAATTCAATAGGTGTTCCACAGGGAAGACTAATGGGGTCTATATTGTGTACGTTGAGTTTCTATCAGTGGACCTTCTGCTAGTCTCTGTTCTGTGTATTACTTTATAAATAAATATTATCTTAACTTAACTATATATAAAGCAGTCAATAAACGAAAACATTAGTACTAATACAGTCTTGTAAATAAAACATGAATTACTTAACAAAACTATTGAACATTTGACAAAATTCAAGCTAAAGTAAAAGAGACATACTTATATCTTTCAAACGTTATGACAAATTGAAACTTATTTAGTATTTTCAAGGATTTCCCATAGTTCTGAGAGTGAGGAAGCATATTAGAATACAAATGTTCTATTAATATGTATTAAAAACATGTATTTGGTTCACTAGATTGCAACAATAAAACAGGATTAAGTATCAAGCACTTTTAACCAAGTTGCTTAAATAAAGCCAAAGAAGGTTTTGAGGCAAACAACATAATAAAAAAAATCGTGTTAGTAAAACTTGAATAACTTAGCTACCAGTAAATAATTCGCTACAATGAAACAAAATATGTAAGGGTTATAAAGTTGTCTTGAGCATCATTTAGAAAACCATCACAATCTCAAGATCGCTTTCCAATAAAAGTCAACGCACACGTATAAGAACTACATGGAATCAGCAACGGCTCAACTCGAGCCGTTTGATTTTGGTGAAACTCCATACTGCAACGCACACAATAAGGATCATAGGATAATGGCATCATCTTCACCTTTTTTGCCACCTTGACATATCAGTGAGCGAGTGGTCGGACCGCTATGAGCAGAGCAATGGGTCGCTGCTAGCGGAGCGTCGCCTGTGTGAAGATGTTGAAGGAGATGCTGAGCTGATCCGGTTACGTGCGTACGAGCCGATGAGTTATGGTGATGCTGAATTCCTGCGTACATCTTTTTATACACAGTACATTTATTCGTGTGTTTTAAGCTTTAATCGTTATCATTAATGACGTTAGTGATATTGAAATGTTAGAACCTGTAACACAATATTTATATACTCGACATGTTCAAAGGAATATGCATGACTATGACCAACAAGAAATACAAACAACGAGAAGTGAATATATACGAACAATTTTGTTTGCATGTTTGTTTGCATAAACTCGGCGAGTATCTGAACATTGCATAAAGGTCGATCCAGAAACGTACACAGAAGCAGGGCGCATAGATACAGTGACATAGAAAAATGTATGGGACTTACTTAAGCTACCAAAAAGCTAATATCAATTCTGTTGAAAATCGCATAAAACACTCTGTCTCTAAAGATCACAATAACATATCCCATTCCTTAATTAATTGAAATATAATCAACGTTCTTATGCAAAACTTACTAAAATGTTATTTACAAAGGAGTAATGGTGACTTACATGAGTGTAGAATATTTACAGCATTAGCTCTTTGGGTCCAAATTCACCTAAATCTATCAATTCCTAAAAATAACCTAAAATCTAAGAATGAAAGCAGTGACAAGGATGATTATAATAATTTAGTCAAAAAGTATTCTTATATTTAAGAAAATAAGCTTGTAATTAATATCTACTACCCTTAAACTCAGGTCTCGTTAACAATGTACTTATATTAATAAATATAGGTAAATAAAAAGTAATTTGATGATGATTCCATAAATTTCAATTAAATCAAATTTGTAAATCTATCTAACGTAACTGAACAAATAGGCAATAATACTAAAAATATCATAAAAGATACTTCCGAGAATGCAAATTTTAAGTCAAAACAATCTAAAGCTGAACGATAAATGCATAATGAAATCACAGAATTATTTACAGCTCAATTCATACGCTACAACGTTGTTATGACGACTAGTAACAAATTCGCCGTTGTAGCTACCAGCATCCGACTTGATGAAGTCTTGTAATATTTGACCTCGTCCTGCGTGGGTGGTGAATACGACGCTTCGTAAATTAAACGGTTCGGACATGGGAGCATCTCCGTTGGTATTTCGAGCAGTTTCCTCTTATATTCAATTTTAGTATTAGCATCTTCATTTTCTGTTTCCTGGTCTTGCATTGCATCATCGTAGTGTTTCTCTTCAAATTCTTCTTCTTCGTAGTCAATATCCTTTTTGTATGAACCTTGAATATTTTGGATGGCTTTCTGTGGTTTTTCAATTTTAACAGTATTTATGGTCGTTTTAGTATCCATGATGCAGTTGAGTCGGGAAAGTGAGGCTTTGACGCGTTTGCTTTTTGTTTCATTTCGGAGTTTGTGCAACCAGGATAGGCGGCAGTCACAGGTCAGCTTGTTGCCTGTGGAATAAAGGACAAAGTTATAAATATTTTAACATGTAATAAATACCTACTACCTACCCTAGCCATAATAAAAAATATCAAAATAAATACCCTAACCGTATTATATTAAATACTTTGATATAAAGCTATATTTTCTTTTGTGGCCATTTCTTAAATATATCTGACCATAGGAGCCAATTTTCCATTTCAAAATGTAGCTTATTATAACGAACAGAAAGTAATATTTTAAAATGACACAAATGCAGCACTTTTACAACACAAACAAAAGTCCTGCCACACAGAACTAGGATCATCTCTACAATAAACAAGCCAGGAAACCAAATTAACAGCGGACAAAGAGTATTAAATCATAGCTAACAGCAATGCTCGACCAGTGCGGAAAATATAACATTCTAGCCAACAAAATATAGACGCTATTAAATTGTCACAGAGCACTTAAACACAGTATTTCAAGGCCTGATTCATTGTAGTTGGGGTAGTAATGTCCCCGGATGGTTTAAGTGTGCAGTAGACTACGGTCTGCGTTTTTTTGGGTGGTTAGTTAGTAGTAAGTAGATTTTGTAGGAAGATTGATGGCATTTAGTAGTGGTTTATGAGATTATGCACTGGTGAGAATGTTCGGTAAGTAGATTACTTTTGCATAAAGAATGTCTTTTACAAAAGAAACATAGCCTTCGAGACATTTTTATTGGAAAAATTGAGGGGTTTGACGCAGAGTGTGCACTTCGCAAAATGTTCACTCTGCAAAATGGTCACTTCTTAAAATGTGCACTTCGCAAAATGTGCAAAATGAGCAATTATCAAAATGAGTGTGAATTTTATCACAATGGGTCAAAATAAAAACCATTTGCTTACTATTTTTTTTTTGCACGATTTTTGGCACGATAATGGTAGTTTCTTTGTTAAAAGTAATCACGTTCAGGAAATGTTTGATTATGTATTTTCAGTACAATGTTGGTACACAAATTAAAAAAAGAAAGCATGTATTGGGACCATCATATATTTGATAGTTAGGCAAAACCGTAAACAAAAAGATATCCAATTTGATAAAAAATTAAACAAAATTTTAGTTAAATAGGAAATATTAATGTTACAGTAAAAATGGACAAGTAGATTCATATATGACTCCTCTTTAGAGAGTAAAGTCCACAAAGGACGGGGCATTTAATAATGTGGCCTGCGTGTCCTGTTGTTTGCTCATTACAGGGACAGATGTACGCTACCAAAGGCGTCATACTCGTGTCAAGTTCTGGCCCTACTTAATTAAAATGCTATCGATACACAAGGTTAAAATATAAGAAAAACAAAAGCCTTTCAAGCAACAAGAACAGCATTATTCTTTTCCTGACACAAGCCAGCTCCTACATAACACTAATAATCCATCATGATAACCAAAGAACCGTGACGTAATAGCCACGGCAGCTAATCGGGCGGTTAATTGACCAATTCCGGTTAATTTTCAACACGGATATATTACCCAACGGGTTACTGAAGGAGCATACATCACTGCGGTCTGGTAATTAACCGGGCACACAGATGTTATTAATGATAGTTTTTTTACCGCTTTATGGGTTCTCATAATGGTAGTTTGCATTTTTAATTGAATCCTTGGTCATATAGCAGTGTGTAAATTATTCTGTTCATGTTTTTATCTGGTGCTGAATTCGTATAGTTTTGTAAGACTTCTTCGTTATTGTTTCATTGCATATTAGACTTAATTGTTTCAGATTCTTGCTTACTAACTTTTGTGCAAAAATGTGTGAAACAGCGGCGGTAATTGCGTAACACAGTTAAAATGGCAATGCTTTTAATTTGGACAAAACCACAACGTTCACTGGGTAATTAAAAGTGATGTGATGTAGATTGTGCATTCACTAGATTTATATTGTCGAGCAGCTAAATTTTTCAAATGTGGATTAGGAATTTCTTTCTTATTTTAGATTGTGATTGAAACTGTGTTACGCAACTGGTGTATAGGTCAAGTTATTACGACATCCTCATTTGTCCAATTCGTTTCCTACATTTCCAAAGTGTGGGCGGAAACAAAGAACAAAATTCGTATTTATCTTAACAAACGTCAGCAGTTACGAAGTAATATCGACATTTGTTAGGGATTACACAAAATTGTAAGAACAGAGATAAATCGCGAACAAAGTTGTCAAAATTCAACTCACCGTCTAGAGAGATTAATGCATAATTGGACTTCATGTTTTCCAAAACGTTTTGTACTGCCTCTTGTTTCAACGTTTCTAAGTTATTGTTCCTCAGATCCAAAACATTCAACTTTTGAATATCATCGAGCACGCCGTCGTCTAATGTCCCCAACTTATTATCGGCCAAGGAAAGTTTTCGCAGCTGAGTCAATCCACCGAAACCCCTCTCGGATATAAATTCTATTTCGTTGCCATCCAGGTAAAGTTCTTGAAGGCTCCAAAGTTCCGCGAACGCAAGGTCCCCTATCATCGTTAATTTATTGTTTCTCATATCCAACGTGATCAGATTAGACAGTCCTTGGAAGTTCTCCCTAATGACAACTGTCAACTGATTGTTGTCGAGGTCCAATTTTATAAGATTGTTCAGATGTTTGAAACATCCTTCGTGAAGTACGCTAATTATGTTCTTCGACAGATACAGCCTCTGCAGATTGGGGAGGACGTAGAACACGTCCCGCTTCAATTCCGATATCTGATTTTCTACTAAGCTGACGTTTGACAGCATTATTAGATGGGCGAATGACATCTTTTCCAGTTTCCCTATCTTGTTCTTGGGCAGTGTGATTTCCCGGAGCGTAGTCGAGTTGGTGAACGCGAACGATGGTATACTATAGATGTTGGCGTACTGTATGTTGAGGTATTGTAATCGTTCCAGTCTAACGATCACTTTTGCGGGTATATACGTCAGTCCGCCGTCGGCCCTGACGTTGAATGTTAGCTTTTCTATTTTTGGTTGTGAATAAAAATTGGACCAGAACGGATCGTCTTCGGCTATGCCCCCGTTGAATACCCAACAATCGGCCTTTGTGGCGGTTTTTATCTTTATACTCTCGCAGTAACAATGAACTTTGGACCCTCGGTCCTGTATATCACAAATATTAACGTAGTGTGAGTAAATCTTGTCGTTCTTCCATCGCCTTTTGTCGTTCTGTCTGCTCTCAGTTACGTTTATTTCGACCGTCGCGAAGGCAATCATTAGGATCAGATATTTAAGGTCCATCTTTGTTCCTTTTCACATCAGAGCGATTTTTATCTGTAACAAAAGAGAGGGCGATTAGTGAGTTCCTTTTGTTTTATCTTAGCCGTATTTTGTACATTAGTGAAGTCGCTGATTCGATTGTATGGAAGTCGGATAACGTGTTATTACGACGAAGTTAATTGGCACTCAGCAGCTACATTTATTTCAAGAACTTAAGCTCTAATAACAGGACTCAATTTTTATTATTATTTGTAATGCGTGGGTAGTTTATATAGTAGCAATCAAATTGAGCACTTTAATAAATGTGTTTCTGCTATTTACTTATTTTATCAGTGTGTGGCTCTTATTGGATTGCTACTTTGTTGAGCACTTTTAATTTGGGTAGCAACTTATAAATAACTTTTGGCAAACAAAAATCAAAAAAGTTTTCTATTTTATATTTGAAAACACTTATTTGTTTGATACTTTGCATTATGAAAAAAGGTACTGTGTGTAAATAAACAGCTTTAAATGTCAACCCTGAGCAGTCAACGACCTTTTTGAAAGTTGAACTTTATTTGAAGACCCACATGTCATCAAATTGAAGATGTTATTAAGTGTAACTGTTAATTCCTATTAATAATCCTTTTGTCCCGCCTGCATCCTAGCACGGAACTCATCAAGCTCAATTAGTCAATTATTAAGACATTTTGTTTTATTAACAGTTGTCAGTTTTTTGTTCTATTTTAGTGCATGTTTTGTTTCATAATTGCTTTGAAAGTATGAAATATTTTTGTAATTCTTCGAGATCATTCGATAAACATGTCTAGGTGAATTGGAAAATGGCGTTTTATGACAAATGTAAAAAAAAACAAATAATATTAAGCCTGTTTTGTCAATAATAAATAATACCTAGGGCTTACAACTATGAAATAGATTAGAATCTTCTGTTGCTTGCCACTAATCAGTTATCACTATTCCATCGGCGAACAATACTGAGTATGCCAATTTTGCTCATTGACGATACTTATTGGCTACCCTAAAGATAGACCTCATTCATGAAGTAATTTAAAAAATGATGATGCCAAACTGCATCTTATAGTCATTATCTGCCTTGCCTTTTCCCAAATATATTGGGGTCGGCTTCCAGTCTAACCGGATGCAGCTGAATACAAGTATTTTACATGGAACGACTGCCTGTCTGACGTCCACAACCCAGTTAGAACTGGGTATACCCCTTGGTAAGAGACTTTTTGGGCCACTGACTACCTAACGACTATCAAAGATCTACAAATGACACCCGGGACCAACGGCTTAACGTGCTTTCCGAGGCACGGAAGAAACTCGGTATGTAATGGGTGGTCACCCATCCACAGACCAACCTAGACAAGCACGGCTTAACCTAAAGATCGACCCGAGCGGCTGTTATTATTTAGCATTATTCATGAGGTAATTTAAAAAAATTATGATGCCAAACTGCATCTTATAATATGCCCTAGATATTCTGTCAAAGCAGCTCTCACAAATTGCAAACAATCATCGCCCCCTCCCCCCCTCTACCATTTTATAAGCCAACTATGCGACACAGAGCAAGCAAGGGGAAACGTGTAACATATCCTGTGATCACTCAAAGCCTTTCCTTTGAGCTCTTGAGCCAGTTCCCCCTAAGCAGGGTGCCCTCGATACAAACCCTTTAGGCCCCAATCCGAAACGGTCATATGGAGTGTTCCCATATTGTTTCCCTTTGAAGTAACATTCATAATGGTATTTGAAACTATGCTGATGTCGCTGGAGTATTGTTTGGTATCTTCGGTATTAGTTTATTGAATTAGTTCCGGTTAATTGAGTGTGTTCTTCTGATGATGATCCGCTTAGGATGTGAGAAGGCTCAACCCAGTGCGGTGAGTGTGTGTGCTATAGTTTAAACTTGTTAATTAATTCTTATTAAACACTCAGACTCAATATCTGTTAGCTGTTGGCGTATGCGAGTTTCAATGTTTGTAAACGCACCCTCGATACAGGAGAAATTCCTAGTGTGGGGCAACGATATTTTTAATAAAAAATTAAAATTAAAAAAATGAACTACGCAAGCTCAGCATGCGTTTTTATGTTCGAGTCTTAAGTCGGGCAAATAATTATTGGGTTTTTTCAGGAACTTCTCTCAGCAGCTTTGAGTCGAGATAGTTCTTCTTAGTTCTTGCCAACAATAACCTCACCCTGTGTTAAATGGTACTGAAACATGTCTACCTCGTTGATCGAGTGGTCGCAAGCGCGACAGCTGAGCATGAGATTCTGGGTTCGATTCCCGGTTCGGGCAAAGTGTTATTGAGTTTCCCATTAGGAATTTCTCAGTGCCACGGAGTCTGAATTCATGCCTTGTTGATGGCAATAGGCTTGCTCCCTACTACATGGGACTTAAACATAACTGGCAAAATGTGGGTGTACTATAATTAGGTACACCTCTGCGCAACCTTACGTGGATTGCAAGCGTGATGTTATATAACTGGCAAAATGTAGATGTGCTTTAAGTCACCTCTGCTTTACTGTTTGAGGATAACAGGCGTGATGTTATAAGACCTCTATTTATCGTCCAAGCATAATATTTTCCTATCAAATATTATTGAAAAGGAGCGTGACTGCCACACATTATACTTCCAGCGAAACAATCGAAAAACGCGGTAAATCGATATTTCGCCGCGTAACCTTGAGAATATTATAATAATAATTAATTGGCGGCCAGTTTGTGTGACAGTGTTTCTGTGTAGTAATTATTAGAATATTTCGACGGGTCAGTTTGGTGATTATATTCTTATTCTTTATTGCACACAAAAAACAAAGAATATACATACAAATTGCAATAACATAGCTTATGTACAATGGCGAGCTTAACCCAGAATTGGGTTTATATGAACGGTATACTATCTTAACTACAGGGTGTAAACAGACCCTTCACCAAGCCGTTAACCAAGCATTCTGAACATCAAACTAATTAACTCTACACAAAAATTATTACTGGGACACGACTTTTTTTTTGGGGTGAAAAATAACCTTTTACGGTAAAACTCAATGTAACGCATTCAAAACATTGGGCTTATGGATGCATTGAATAGTAAACTGGTCATGGAGGTATTTAAAGCAAAGTTATAACCTTAAAAACTTGTATTTAAAAAAAACTTTTGAAAAAGTTGTAGCTTTGACCCCCAAAAACACCGTAACTGGAAGGTTCCCAGGTATGGTCTAGAACAAAAAAAATATCGCAACGGGAGAACAAGTGTCTTTCGACTTCGTTAAGGGTCTATTTACACCCTTTGTACAGTTTCTTAAAGAATCATACAATGCCAAAAAAGTAAATGTATCCGTTTCCAATGCCTAATAATATTCACAACTCAAAAATAATTTTGCTGAAAATGGTAGAGTGAACACAAATGAACTTCAGCTTGGATTACAAAAATATTAAAATAAGTCACTTAACTTTAAGTTCTTAAAATAAGTAACTTAACTTTAAGTTACTTATTTCATTCAATCTACAAAACAAAAATATTAAAAAAATACCAGAAAAAAATATAAATTATTATATAAATTTAATACCGAATTGTTAGATTGTCGATACAAACTAGACCAAATATAATTATACATGAGGAAGAAACAATAATAAATACGTGACAAACACGCGTCATTTAAAAATATACTGTTCCGTTGGAAACAAAGAAAGCTTGCAATGAGGTGATTATGTAAAAAGGTTGGTGACCTCTGGCTTTTGCCTTTTATGTAACATCTGTTCGAAATTGATTTTCAAGAAATGCAAATCAAACTCAACGTAGTATAATCAAGCGCAAGCCAAATGGCAACACTTGAAAATGATAATATCGCTCTTAATGCTTTATTTATTTATTTATTTATTTAAACTTCATGTACAAAAGTGGTACATAGGCGTAAAGTGGTGCTTTGACTTAGCGGCGGTGCTGTCAACGTCAAATTGTTTTTGGTGAAAAATCACGTTTTACGGTAGGACTCAATGTAACGCACTCAAACATTATGCTGATGGATGAATTGAATAGTACGGGCGTTGTATTTAAAGTAAAGTTATAACATGAAAAAATTGTATTAAAAAAAAAGTGAAAAAGTTAGAAGTTTGACCCCTAATATCTCCGTAACTAGTAGGTAGGAGGTATGGTCTAGAACAAAAAAAAACAGAATGACGGGGAAAACAAATGACTTTAGACTTCATGGGCACTTTTACACCAATGAGTTCGAAAAATCTAAGCAGATGATGAACTTTGGTATCTTTCAGAGTTGTAAGAACTACCATCATATGTAATCCTTCACTAAAAAATTAATTTTGATGGCTCATGGCAAACAAATTTAATGACCCACATTCACGACGATTCTATTATTCCGTCAGCTATGCGCATAGTAAAATAACTATAAACATTCAGGCCAGACTGCACCCTCACTAAACACAATAGCGTTAAATATTCATAATTAATGATTAGTATGTTTTGACATACTGGCGTTATAATCATGTTTATAAACCCGTTTATAATGTGAAGTCATGCGACCGGACTTTACGGCTCAAACTCAAACTCAAACATTTATTTAGATTAAACCATTTAGAGACACTTTTGAACTGTCAAGGAGTCGGTCAGCTGCGGGACTGTTCGAAAGAGATACCGCGGCCCTGGAACTCAAAAGGCAAAGAAGGAACATGGATGGGTTTTAGTCAGTACGAGTCTGACACTCCTTTCCACTCCGCCTAGAGCGGGGGGGGGGGGGTCATTTGATGATTTCCTATCCGAAAAAAAAAGGAGTTGGTCAGGTCGTCAGATAGTTGAAACTAGATCTCAGTAAATAGGGTTTGCTAAAAAGTCTTGATCTGAAGACAATAGTCAAGTCGAAATCAATTATTTTAGGCTTATTGTTTATTGCACATAATTAAAACCTATACATACAAATTGCAATAATACAGCTTAATTATGTACAAAGTCGAGCTACCCTATAGGATGTGATCATGTGAGTGAAACTGGAGAACTGACTGTATATTAGGAATAATAAATAGTTCTTCGGCTTCGGCTTTCAGTCCTTCGGTCTTCGGGCCGGATCATTTTTCGGTCATGGCAGCCAATCTTATTGGAGACTAGCCACGTCCCGACACTAGAGATATTATATTTCACAAGTTTCTCTACGTTCTATGGTCACTTGGTATGGCACTTGGTCCTTAAAGATTACCATTGTGAGTGAGCCATGGTGGCCGTTACTCCAACCAGCCCATCTCCCTCCAGAAGCAGATTAAACTTCCCGGTCTTCTCAGGACATCTGCAAGGGATTTTGGTGTTCCAAGAGTCTCCTTGCGGATCTGGGTGACGCCGGTGCACTTTAGGAGCACCACTACCGCTTCCTCCGCCCCCATGCACGCTCTGCACAGGGGACTATCAGTGATACTTAGGGTGTGGAAGTGTTTGTTCAAGTACACTCTCTTCCTTAACTCTCATAGTCTGATGGAGCGAGGTCAGGGGAAACAAGACATTAACTACTAAAGAATAGAACTCATCAACTAAAAACTTCACTCCTCCAACTGCAGTACAGTCACTAACAGAACTCCTGCTAAACGTCAATTAAGCGTAACGCGAGCAAAGTTTACGCCTGAACGTTGACCATTAAATTTCATTTAGTGAGCTAACGACCTCTGTTATAAAGCATACAGGACTGGTTTATGAGTAAGTGTCGACACAAAACCGGGGGACGTAGTAATGTTTATAATTAACATGTGGGAACAATTGCGGAAGATGCTGGATGCGACTGGGTCGTGGTGCAAATGTGCGCAGTCTACGTGTAGAATTTAAACTGCTGTCTATTCAATAGGGAACAAATATTTCGCGACAAGTTTAGCTGACTGCCTCGTTGAGCATGAGGCCCTGGGTTCGATTCCCAGGCCAGGCAAAGTGTTATTGGGTTTTTTCCATCAGAAATTTCTCAGTAGGAGCCACGGATTTTGGATTTGTGCCCGATTGAAGGCAATAGGCTCGCCCCCTGTTACATGGGACTTAACATAACTGACTTATTATGTGTTATTAACTGCCGAGTCATAAAACTTCGAACTGTAACAATATTACGAAATAATGGAAGTAAAAATACCCATAAAGAAGCCAAAAAGCACTTGTTCTCCCCGTCATTGCGATGTGTTTTTTGTTCTAGACCATACATGGCAACCGAGTTACGGAGATTGGAGGTCAAAGTTCCAACTTTTTCACAAGTTTCTTTAAAAATACATGTGTTTAATATTATAACTTTACTTTCAATACCTCACGACCCCCGTACTATTCAATGCATCCATCAGCACAATGTCTTGAGGGCGTAACATTGACTCCTACCTTAAAACGTGATTTTTCACCTAAAAAAGTTGCTTAGTTTTATGTACAGAATGCTTGACTGACGGCTTCGTGAAGGGTCCGATTACACTTTGTTTAGTAATACAACTTAATCAGCGCCAAATATTCGCCTAAACTCAGTTCAGTTCCGTCCACTAATATTTGTATAGCATGGCTCTTCCAGATCGTTAAACTCCAGTTACAAACATAATTAAGCTAGTGCATTGTGCATACGAGCACCTACGGGTGTAAACAGCCTTTTGACTAACAGACTGTGTAACTGGGACCCCGGCCCCTAGGATCATCGTCTAATAAATTTATAGCACTACTTATCACAGACAAACGAGGTAATAACAACCTTTACAAAGGAAGATAGAGTTGCTATTCCCGTGTAGGTTGTTCGTAATATTTTATAAGTTGCAGGTACAGAGATAAAGTAGTCGGATTAGTGTGTGTATGACCATCTTTATTATTTAGCGATGGATTTTTCGTGGCTCTGGAAAAATGGCGGAGATAATACTGTTTGCAGGGAATTAGGGGTTCATTGCACCGTGGCTTAGAGTTACGACCTCTTGTAGTATGAAATTGTGTAATTTTATGACTTTCGAGCGGTCCTCCAAGCAATATGAGCGTATATTAAACTTTAAACCGCGTGATATGAAGCTGTGAGGGGTTGGAATTACGTCGTCTGTAATAAACTATGTTATAGATGTACTGATTTTAACTAGAGATGAACTGGAACTTTGGAGGAGCTCGTGGCTAAATAATAACAGCCGCTCGGGTCAATCTGTAGGTTAAGCCGTGCTTGCCTAGGTTGGTCTGTGGATGGGTGACCACCCATTACATACCGAGTTTCCTCCTCGCCGCGGAAAGCACGTTAAGCCGTTAGTCCCGGGTGTCATTTATAGATCTTTGACAGTCGTTAAGTAATCAGTGGCCCAAAAAAGTCTGACATCCAATCGTACCAAGGGGTATCATATGACCCAGTACTAACTGGGTTGTGGAGATCAGATAGGCAGTCGCTCCATGTAAATTACTGGTATTCAGCTAAATCCGGTTAGACTGGATGCTGACCCCAATATAGTTGGGAAAAGGCTAGGCAGATGATGACGAACTGGAACTTATAGAGCGGTACATAGTGCATTATTATGTATATTTTAGGTATTTTATTGGACCGCTCGTGGATTCTTGTTACTTTTCTCTTACCCCAAAAATATTTTTAACACACATTGGGAACCAAACATTTAAAAAAACCTCGCTTTGCGCCATCTTGATTTTTAATGTAGTGCGGTTTTATTTTACATAACATAGAGTCTGTAAACCCTGAAGGATTAGGCGGAGCTGGTGTCTATAGTACACCCGCATTTTGCCAGTTATTTTGAGGTCATATGTAATAGGGGGCGAGCCGATAACCAAAAACCGGGCACAAATTCAGACTTCGGGCTGTTCCAGAGAAATTATTTAAAGAAAAACTAAGTATCACTGACCAACCTGGAAATTGAACACAGGACCTGACTTTTAAAAGTAGCGCTTATGACCACTAGACCAACTTCCTTACATCGGTTTAATTATTTCTCCTTCTTATTCTTATTCATATTATTTATTGCGCACAAAATCAAAAAAATAAACTTATATACAATGGCGAGCTTAAACCAAAATTCTCCATGAAAATTTGCCACCAACATTTTAAATTCTTGTTGTGTGCACTTGTGGCATGTGCCAAATAAAAATGTTTTCATTCTTTCTTTCAACATAGACACAAACAACAAAACCCGTCAAATTAACATTTGAATTGATGACGACTCCCGCGAGTTTTCTAAGTGGATACATAATCTACTCACATTCTAGACAAAGAGCTTTATACTGTCTGAGAGTCTGTTACTCAAATATGTAGTAAACACAAGATAGTGGTCTGTGTAGACGCACTAACTTTTAGGGTTCCGTGTTCAAACTGTACCAACGGATCCGTGTTAGGCAGGTAGACTGTCTGCCTGTCTAACACAGAGCTGTATCTTTGGGTGACTAGATCATAATACGTGTTGCTATGCCATCTACAATTTAAGTTATTTTCAATCTTGTGACACTGATAGTATTTATTGATGAATGGAAGGATTTTTGTTACTTTTTTTGTTACTCTTTCACGCAAAAACTACTGAATGGATTTTAATTAAATTAGGCACAGAGATCGTTTATAACCGGTTTTTTTGTCCTCCGTGAGGAGAGCGGAGGGGTCTGTCAGACTCGTACCGCTTAACCATACCGGTTTTCTCTTGCACACTTGAGTCGGGGAGCAGCGGTAGTTTTTGACCTGTAGTAACAATATAGGATACTATTATAATCCCGGTAAACAAGTGCACACAGAAAAATTCGCGAGCATAAGCTAGTGATCTCCATCATCTCAAAAAATATAAAAAAGTTATGCCAAACTTATAGCTACCTGTATAAATACACAGTTAATCTGTTGGTCTACTTGAAACTACAAAAGCCGTCAAATTAACATCTGAATTGAAGACGAGTCGCGAGTTTGCTAAGTGGCTACATGTCTACTCCCACTAGACAAAGAGCTTTATACTGTCTGAGTGTATGTTGGGCAAAACGTTGTTACGCACACAGTAAACAAAAGATAGTCTGTGTAGAGGCCTAACTAACGAGTTTATAGGGTTCCGCATTCAAATGCTGTCTTCTGACAACGAAACTGTTGAGCAGGTTACCCGTCTGTCTAACTCAGGGTTTTTCCTTTAACTGTAGTGGGTATCCAGTGATGTAGCTATGGACTGACAATGTCAGAAAGACAAAGTATTAAAAAAAAGTAAAGGGAAAAAGTTGTAAAAGTATTATTTGGCACGCAGAGGACAAAACAATAAAACAAAATTAAATAAAAAGAAAACAACCTAAAAAAAAACGTACATTAAACTAAATTGGTCCTGTACGAGGCCAACAGAACCCAGCATGGTGCTGTGCATACATTAAAAAAAATGTCGCAGCGCTGGTTTCCTGATATGTTTATCAAAATAAAGAAATAAATTATATTATAATAAAATCCCCTTCGTGTATACTTACCATCTTTTTATTATTTTTAAATGAAACGCGAAGTAAAGAACTACCAATCAATATATGTTCAATAAAATTGAAAGTTGCATTGATTGTAACATTGTTTTGAGTTTATTAAAAAAGGGTAAAAGTTTTGGTAGTACAGAACCTAAGAACGCGAGTCAGTTTCACACTTAGCCGTTTTTTATAGCCACCAATGTGTGTCTATGCAAATAATCCAGACAGCTTTCGAACCACCACATGTAACTGTTCCATAGTATGATAGGTACCAAAACGAGCGACACCCGAAGCTTTCCGGAAACAGCCGAAAAAATTCGTCGTTTTTAAAAACTTCGCTTCAATTTAACACTGCAGTGCTAACTGCTTTGCGGCTTTAAACTGAGTGGAGTTTCTTTTTGGCCAGTAATGCGAGGTACTCATGCGATATTCGTTTATTTTTCTGCAAAATATGTTGCTTTTGAAAGTAAATCTTCTGCTTTTAGCGGAGAGAATGAAAAAGGTTTTATTGGCCGTGTTTACATAGAGAGAATAGTTTAAAACTCAGTAAATTTGTTCAGTTGGTAGAATTAATAGGCTATCTGACAACATCGAAAAAGAAAAAAAAAATTAGTCCGTCAGTTAGATCACAAAAAAATTTTGGACACGTATTTTTTCTTTTGTCACATACTCAAAAAATTACGACGATACAGCGCACAAAGGAAAAAATATTCTTATTCTTTATTGCACACAAAACAACAAAAAAAAATACACATACAAATTGTAATAATATAGCTTATATACAATGGCGAGCTTAACCCAGAATTGGGTTTTCTTACAGCAAACTAAATTTTGATTGCGAAATTTTGGGTTGGATTCCCGGGTCGAGCAAAGTGTTATTGGGTTTTTCCATCAGGAATTTCTTAGTAGCAGCCACGGAGTCTGAACTTGTGCCCAGTTGCCAATAGTCTCGCCCCCTATTACAACTTAAAACATAACTGGCGAAATGTGTGTGTATTAGGTACACTTCTGCCTTACCCTTCGGGGATTACAGGCGTGATGTTATGTTAATTTCCCTGGACGGTATTACTAAAAATACCTTCATTTTCATTGCGAGTTAAGGCCTTAGTTTATTATTATTTTTGATCATTAGGTTGTTAAGGGTCTTATGTGTAAAGCCCTACCGGTTCCATGTCTAAGTACCAATTCATCTTTTTTTAACTTTAACATTCTAGTTAAACTTCTCCCTTATAAAAACATGAACATCGCAATTTTCTGAACTAACCAACAGAATAATGTTTGTACGCATTGAGCTACGTCCCAGTTTAAACTATGCTTGCCATAAAATACTGTTTTTAGTAACTCGCTCGTAGTACAAACTTCGTTGAACACGGAACGCATCAGGCCGGCAAAAAGTTGGGCTGCATGAAATGTGGGCGCCGAGTTTTTTTTTTTATTATGCTAGTTGGACTTGCAAAATCACAGTATGACGTCTTTTTTGTTTAATTTTGGAAAGTGGCAATGTAAGAAAAAATTAAAATTAGATAAGTAATTTTAGGCATGACATCGAACCTTTTTATGTAAAGACCATTAATCTAAGAAGAATTTCTTATTTATGGTATGGTGATTCTTATTTAAGGAGCTCGTGGCTTAATAATAACAGCCGTTCGGGAAAAGTGCCTCGGAAAGCACGTTAAGCCGTTGGTCCCGGGTGTCATTTGTAGATCTTTGACAGTCGTTAGGTAGTCAGTGGCCCAAAAAGTTTGACAACCAGTCTTACCAAGGGGTATCGTATTACCCAGTACTAAATGGGTTGTGGAGGTCAGATAGGCAGTCGCTCCATGTAAAATACTGGTATTCAGCTGCATCCGGTTAGACTGGAAGCCGACCCCAATATAGTCGGGAAAAGGCTAGGCAGATGATGATGATCCTTATTTAAAGAATAATTGACAGCATAATGCTTTAGCGGTTACTATACTACTACATCACCAACACGTTTGTCTAGCTTGGGTTTGAAAGAAAGATAAAAGTAAACAAATGTTCTCTGTCTTGCTTTCAACAGAGATATCTCGACGATATGGGGTTCACTCTTATTGTACACATATTGTTGTATTATTTATCTATTTTTTCTTACTTGAATATCAACTATTAATAACTTTTACAATTTATCAATTTAACTTAAAGAAAATTCCAGAATTCCCTCTCTGCGGCATCTGTGTTCCCTCCCACATTTAACCCGTCTGCCTTCAAAGCAAGAGTGAACAAGCATCTTCTGGGCACGCTTGTTCGATCATAGACCTCATCTACCGCTTTGCATCAGGTGTGATCGAGGTCCATTTTGTAAAAAAAAAAAAACAATCAGAACAAGCCAATTGTAATTCCTCCTTAATTTTTCAACCTTATCTACTTAAAAAGAAGCCAACATTCTTCGCTCATTCAAAAGATTTATTTCCGACACAAAAGTCCAGCTTCACCTTGAACCTATTCTCGATTAATTAAAGCTTAAATATATTCTCATCTTACACCAATTTATTATGTAAATAAACAGTAGATCACATTGATTGTGGGCCAAAGGTCGTCCCCTAATTAAGGCCAGCTACACACGCAAAACGGGGGAACCGGCGCTGACCACAAATCGCAAAATCCGAACGTCAATTGATGACTAGCTGGCTTTAGTTAAATGTTTGATTTCCACATTTTAAGTTTGGATTTCTAGTTCGGTTAAAACGTTAATCCTTATGTGGAATGAGGGGTTATTATTTTCATCCCTTTTTGGAGTCATTATGTTTTAGCTGAGGTAATTATGATGGTTTATACAGTGAGGTTTTGGTTGAATTATGTTGGTTTGTCGGTGAGTTTAATTATTTCGGTTCGTGCCCAGTTATTGAGAGGTTATTTATTACTAGTAGCCTGGGCAATGAATGATTGTGGTTGGAAAAGTTGAAAGCAGAAAATCTGACAAAAAGTCTGATAAAAAGTGTGACAAACAAAGTTGTAGAGAATTTTATGAGGTTTTATTATGTAGTACAACAAAATTTTATGCGACGCATCGTTTTCGAGATATAAGCAAAAAACCAAAAAACGGGACCTTCTTTGCCCCCCCATCCCTCGGGCTCACCTCGGATGGGTCATGACTTTTAATATGTTTATCTTCTAACTAGTCCAAACAAAGTTCATAAGTCAGATTTTCTGCTTTCGACTTTTCCAACCACATACCCCTTTTGAGCACTCATTTACCAGACTATAGCTTTTGCCCGCGGCTTCGCTCACGTAAATTTGGAATTTGACAATCAATGCGGGCTGTAATCTGCTTGTAATAATATAATTCAATCATGATTCGTGGCACCATCTACTATCATAAGGACGTTATTGCTGTTTTCCTAGGGAACAGTACTTTGTCCGTTTCTGCACACCTGACAACATGTATGCAAAATTCCAGTTTGACCGGTTCAGTGGTTAGTCGTGAAAAGGTAACAAACAAAGAAACAAACTTACTTTCGCATTTATAATATTAGTTAGGATGAGGCTAAAACGGTTCAAACTTTTTCACGATAATTTGTAGTTTAGTCATAAATAGCTTTACAATGCAACGATCCAATTCATAAAATTCTTGATACTTCTTCTTAGCTCTATTAGTGTGGGGTTCATACTTTTTCAGGAGCCCATTAAAAGTTTATCTAGTTTAGCTTAACATGTAAATAATATTAGTACCGTCGCATGCACACACCCACACGCCCACATACACACACTCACATGCACACACACACTCACACACACACAATTTTAGGTTATATCTTTAAGTTTATTTCTTTCATTTTTTATTTTTTATTTAGTATAGTTCAAGTCTCATCGTGTTTAGTTTTAGTTTTTACTTGTAATTTTTTTTTTGCATTATATTTTCTATTTGTACAACACTTTTTTCGCGGGATCTCCTAGCACAGATATATCTTATACTTAAAAAGAGGTCCCTATGTAAGATTTACTGTAAAAGTTGTACAAGTTTCTGCAATAAACCTCTTATTATTATTTTTAAAATCGCGTTACTGTGAATCTACTTGTTAATAGAGTTACAGGCACTTTTAGAACTAAAAGGGTTGAAAAAATGAATTTTCTCTTTCAAATAAAATTTTCCAAAAATTCGAAAACCCACATCCACTAAACCATTTCTATTAAAGCACGCCGAACATTTTTCACTCGAAAACAAAAGGCTAGTGAAACAAAACACTATTCCCTTGCTATCGAACAAACAATTTTTCAAAAACGATTCGTGGCCCAAAATCATAGGTGACCAAGTAAACACATAAAATCACGCCTATCGCCCATGGGACTGTGCACAAACTACAGAAATCCACTTGCTACAATTCTTACATACTCATTTTGCTTCGTCCACTTCATATATCTGGTTTTTTTTTATTACAAAATGGGCCTGCTCTTGACCTCGATCACGCCTGATGGAAAGCGGTAGATGAGGTCTATGATGGAACGAGCGTGCCCAGAATATGCCTGTTCAGTCTTGTTTTGAAGGCAGACGGGTTAAATGTGGGAGGGAACACAGATGCCGGCAGAGAGTTCCACATCTGGTCATACAAGGCGTTTGTTTGCCTCAGCTATATTTTTCTGATTAATTTCGCTTCGGGATCTAAGACAGTTAAATGGTTTCTCTGGGACTTCGTCGAGCTTCATTGTCTCGGTGTTTTTCTGGTGGTCGCCACTGCTGATTCTGGCTTTCAGAAGTTACAGTGGTTTGGGAATAGTGTGGGGGCCTTGTCTCAAAAAAAAGACACGCCATTTGCACCTACGTACTTGCAAGATGATTATTATATGTATAGATACATGTCACCGCACGTTGGGGAGCTAATGACTTCTAAGACATAGGCTTGTTGCCTAGTTTAGAAGTCAAACGTTCGTTCTTAAACTGTCTCTGTTGTACAACTTTATCCTTGTCATTAAATTGTATTGTTTGGTTTTTGTGTACAAAACAAAAAAAAACTTTATTTCCTGACAAACATCACCATTAGGTCAGTGTATGTCCTTCAATTGCATCCCTTCCCACTCACATCGGCATTGTAAGTACCATCTACGATCAAGTGTCAGCATTCAATCCCGATTAAGACCTAAAAAGAGGTTATAAATTTGGGTCCACTGCTTGCACTCTAATCGCGATCCTCCTCCTTGCACAACCATTATTATGAAATAAGGTGCAAACAAAACTCCTGGGCAAACTTTTGCAAAACACAGTTCTCATGAATATGAACAACTTTACAGTAGTACCAACACTGAAATTTAAATAACGGTTGTTATATACAAGTTTAATAGCAAGGGAATTAAAAATGTGTCTATTCAATTATTCATGATTACTCAGACTATAATTACCAACTGAATAATATTTTAGTTACACCGATTGTGGGCAAATTATTTTTAATAATCCAAGATTTATCAAAAAAATACTTCATCCATTTTTCAACAAAATGAAACCCTCACTATCGAAATAACACTTTTTCTGCTAAAACGATTCGTAGGCCAAAATCATAGGTCGAACTTGAAAGTAGAGGACGTTCAGCCTTCAATCCTGATTAGGACTACCTGAAAAGTGATTTTGAATGCGTATCGGGCCAACTGATTGCACTATAACGAAGACCCTTCTTATTCTATTGTTTTGAATACTAAAAAAAGGGCTAGAAAAATCCCTGGTATACTTAATGGGACACAATTTTAGTAGGTACCATTTTGTGATCAGCTCGACGTTGAATACCAACTGAAAAATATTTTGGTTTCCACACACACAACTCTTCCCAAAATCGCTTATTAACCACAAGTCTGTATAAAATCCCTTGGTTTTAAACTAAACAAATAACACCACTTAGATTATACGAGCTTTACAGCGTCTGGCAGAAATTTAAGCCAACGTGGAGCATCAGGCAGGTTGATTATTAATTT
The DNA here is from genome assembly GCA_905220335.1 of Noctua pronuba. Taxonomy (NCBI): domain Eukaryota; kingdom Metazoa; phylum Arthropoda; class Insecta; order Lepidoptera; family Noctuidae; genus Noctua; species Noctua pronuba. The sequence continues at coordinate 15,878,985 of LR999904.1, read as the reverse complement.
CGAACAATGTTCTCTGTTACTTATACACCATTCCTATTAAAAACATACGCCACATATTTTTTCACCGAAACAAAACGCTATTCATTCGCTATCGAACTAACAATTTTCCCTACAAATACGATTCGTAGCCCAAAATCATAGGTAACCCTCCACGCTCAAGTGTCAGCGTTCAGTCCTGATTAAGCCAACCGCACCGGGCCGGATTGTCGAGTTAATTGCACGGTAAAAACCGGTACGGTGGAACTACAATGGCTTCATTAGTGGACGCCGAACCGGATTTCAATTTGTACGGCACGCTAAAATTGGGTTTCATAATTGACAAATATGGGGTTATCAGTGGATGACTTTAATTTGTTGATGATTGGGTGGTTTCTGGGTATCGCTCTTGAAATTTGCCGTCAGGTACTGGAAATTGAATTGAGATAAGTTAACTGATTGTGGCATGGGACCGGGCAAATGTTAACGTGATATTAACATAATTTAAATTAGGCAACCTCTGTGACATTTTTTGCAGACAGATAGAATATCCTTTATTGTTGGTACACCAAAATTTTAACTACTTACTACTGCTCATTTGCAAAGCTATTATTCTTCTGGGTAAAATGCCGGTTTTATCACTAATACCGATGTCTACTAAACAACCTTTGGATGGACAGGGAGACAAAAGATTGAGCCTCAAAAGTTTTTTAAACTAGCCTAAACATATCTTAATACCCCTTGAGATTGTATTTGTTTAGCTCTTTGTATAAAATAAAGTTTTCTTTGGGTAAAATGGAATTCAAATTCTACTAGAATAATTGAGATGTGCTACGTTTTGCAACAACAGTGAAATCCGCGTAGCAGCGTAGCACTGCTACGAAAATCTGTAGCACCAACTCGTAGCAATGCATCACTACAGTGAAGACTGCCAGCGATTCGGCACTAAAACAATTAATTAGCAAGTATTCCAAATACTTGATGAACCAAGCAGCACTGGAACGTACGTCTTTTGTTCTCCGGATTACAGTTTCGAATGCATTTGAGAGCAAACACTAGTATGACTTCAAGCCTCTCTAGTGCATACAAATGTGTGCCGAAATTCAGATATATTTCATTGAATAGTCGCGTAGACTGATGCTGTGGTGCTGATATTAATATTTACGCAGGGGTTTCGACTAACGAATATCAACATTTTGTAAATACGACAAATATTTGCGTTGCAGTGAATAAAATCATAGAGGCCTGAACCCAGCAATGAGTGAAGTTTTTACTGTGAACGTATGCATACCTGTTAACTTGTGCCGACGGAGAATTTTTAAATATCAGGTACGAGAGTTAAAATAATACTTACTTTCCTTAAAGCCCGAATCCTGATTTTTTATATGTTATATAGAACATTGTTAATGGAGGAGGTCGTGGCTAAATAAAAGCAGCCGCTCCGGTCGATCTTTAGGTTAAGCCGTGCTTGCCTAGGTTGGTCTGTGGATGGGTGACCAACCATTATATACCAAGTTTCCTCCGTGCCTCGGAAAGCACGTAAAGCCGTTGGTCCCGGCTGTCATTTGTAGATCTTTGACAGTCGTTACAGAAAGTCAATGGCCCAAGTCTGACAATCAGTCTTACCAAGGGGTATATATTACCCAGTACTAACTGGGTTATGGAGTTCAGATAGGCAGTCGCTCCATGTAAAACTGGTATTCAGCTGCATCCAGTTAGACTGGAAGCCGACCCCAACATAGTTGGGCAAAGGCTAGGCAGATGATGATGATTGAAGATTGTTAATAACGCTGCTAGATTTTGCGAGGTTTAAGGCGTCTGGCGGCAATTTCCGTCAACGGACCTGCCGTTGTCAGTGTTGAATATTAAATCTCAAGGGATTTACAATGAGCTTTTCGCTTTAGTCTAATGTGCGTTGTATTCGTGACGAATAAACTATTTTCTTTCTTTTTCTTTCGTTGCTCCTTTTTTTCAAACTGACCTAACACAAGATAAGATAAGATAAGATTCTTTGATAAGATTTTTCGACAATGAAACAATACGACTTAACACATTTTTTTCTAAAGTTATAACAATTGTCACGTTAATTCATTTTCAATTGACTAAGCTGCGGAGCATGTCGAGCAGTTAAATACTTTTTCTCTTTTATACCTCGATTGGTGGCGAAACAATGGTTCTTTTATTCAATTAAACTCGTGCAGAACAAAATGCTACAATCAGCATTTAGGCTAGTCCAGCCAGACGTTGTTTTTTCAAATGAAGACCATATTATTAGAAAAAAACATCGTATACATATTTTCTACTAAATTTTTTTTATATAACATAACATTACGCCTGCAATCCCCGAAGGGTTAAGCACAGGTGTACCTAAAAATAGTGAACCCAAATTTCGCCAATTATGTTTTAAGTTCCTTGTAATAAGGGGCGAGCCTATTCTCATCAACCGGGCACAAATCCAGACTTCGTGGCTGCTACTGAGAAATTTCTGATGGAAAAACCCAATAACACTTCCTAACTCGGGAATCGAATCCAGGACCTCATACGCAGCAGTCACGCTTGCGACCATTCGATCAACATGGAACTTAAACTTAAATGGCGAAATGTGGGTCGACTGTTAGGTACACCTCTGCCTAATCCTACAGGGATTATAGGCGTGATTTTATATTATCTATATATATAAAAGGAGAACTGACTGACTGACATATCAACGTACAGCCGAAACTACTGGGGCTAGGATTGTGAAATTTTATACACGGCTTCCTATTATAATGTAGGGGAGCACTAAGAAGGGGTTTTTGGAAATTTAACCTTTAAGGGGGTGAAAAGGGGGAATTTTGTTTGTATGGAAAATGTACGTAACCCACGCGGACGAAGTCGCGGGCAAAGTGCTAGTGTGTTAATATATGTAGTAGTTATTATTGTAGTTATTATTTAGTTTATGTAATAATTTGCACGCCGTAAAGAAGACTGTAGCAGATCTCATTAATTATGTACAACATCTTATACCTATACCTACATTCAAAGTAAATAAAGTTCTGATTCTGATTCTAACTTTACACATATATTAGCAAAACAATAGTTCTTCCACCCAATTACTAATACACGTGCATAAAATAAAATACACACAAATTCCCCAGCTTTCAGGTCAATGGTCAACATTTCATCGAGAAAGAGCCTCTCAAGGGGCGAACAGACAAACTTTCCTATGCCATTATCTACTGTTATACATTTTATTTGCTTTTCATTTACCTTTATAATCCCTAAGGACAAAGTCATGCCTTTTGTTCACTGAATATTTGTTTGGAAATCTTTTTTGACATGTATTTTAATTAAGAGACTAAGTTTAATTAAATAGTATTGCCATCCAATGTGGCAGTGCTGCCAGCCTTTTGGGCACTTTTCCTATTGACACCGAATTATTTGACGCCGCATATTTTTTTTCTCATTTTGATACTTGTACATATTTTTATTGTTAATTTTGATTTTTTTGTAGTTTGTAAATATTTTACATAGTAATGAATAAAAATAAGAAAGTTCAAAATTAACCCACGTGCTACAGCAAAGAGAAGTATCTCAATAAAATGATAAAAATGGGTATAAAATGATGGCATATTTAGAAATTCCATCCTTACAGTCTAACATAAAAAAAATTGCTAAGAAAATTCGTTCAGGGGCAGTAATATCGTGATCTAAATTCAGTTGGTCCAGAAGTCAGCTACGGGTTTGGCGTCTTTAGTAGCGTTCATCAGCTCCTGTAACGTCCTGACAACTGAACACGCATGACACGATATAAGGTCTTCCAAACAACAATTTTGATTTATTTAGACAGTATACATATTAATCTAATAAATCTAAACATATTCAACTCGTGGACAGAAAACTATTCCTTCGGGAGCAAATGTTGGTTAGTGTTACAAAACAAAACTAGAAATCTTTCTCTCCTACAAAAATACTCATGTTACAAGTTTCAAACTAGGCTCATACAAAAAATATATGACGTAACATATGGGCTTAGTGAGCTGATTCCAGCCTGAATTCGTTATGAGAGATGTAAAGGGCTACAGGGCCGCCCCTTTATAATATACTAGCCGTTGCCCGCGAGTTCGTTCGCGTGGTAATTTTGATGAGTATGAGTAAGGAAAAAAAAGACCAGGACATAATCGATCTCCTCGCCAAATTTCATTACCATCCGATCAGCTGTTTAGTTGTGAAGAGGTAGCAAAGAAACAAACAAACGGAGTAACTTTCGCATTTATAATATTAGTATGGATATATTACTTTACCAAATAACTAGAGATATGTGGCTGTAAAAAACACCTCTGTTTGCCGACCTCTTTGGGGAATTCAAGCGTGATGTTATGTTACATTACATGTCATAAAATAAAACAGACTGTATGAAAAATCTAGGTTGAAAGTACGAGTGTCAACGACCTACAGTCGTCATAATAATGATGTAATATGTGAGAGTTAGGTGTGAGCGAAGAGTTATAAAAAATGTCTGTAAAGTTTACCTAGAAATTGTATCTAAATAAAAAAAGTTATTTTTGATAAATAAAAGTATGTTTTCTTAGAATTTGCGGCCAGTGACAAAGAATATATACTCGTACATATCTTGAGTGGAATGTGTGTTGAGAAAAGTAAAGTAGCGGTCAAACCGTGCGGACAGATTGCGGACTGAACTCAGAACACCTCTCTATGACAGATAATATACTGAAATAGCTGTCAAAGTAAAAGTAAAGTGTCTGTAAAGTGTTTGTGTATGGTAGTTTAAATGTTTGTAAACGCACCCACGATACAGGAGAATTTCCAAGTGAGGGGTAATGTTTTTTTTTTTAATGTCCAGACCGCAATCTGTCCGCACCAGTTTGACCACACGTTTACAAGATTGAAAATATGATCTTATCAGGCAGGAAATACATTCTCTTTTTCAAGCAATCCACACCATAAAACCTACCAGCATCCAGAACTCAGAACATTATCTCATCATTAGCTTAACAATCGGCCAATTAACTCATTTATAACGATATTCCCATTATGACTCCTAAATCTGTAGTAATCTACCAGCTTATTCGATTAAAATCTCCATAGGTAGCGAGCGATTTAACAAATTTCACGAGGAGAAACTTTGTAGTAAATTAGGCGGAGTTTTAGCGCACTCTAGTCTAGGGATGTGAAATTAAACACTAACTTTTATACGAGTACCTTATTTATCAGAATCTGGAACTTTTGCGCTGATTACGAATTTGGTTTGTGTGAATTTATGAGTTTTGAGCAAAGGGTGGGGGCTTGAAAAGGGTGAAAAAAGTTGAAGTACGGTTTAATTGGTCGGTAGGATAACAGTCGGCAAAAACTAAGTAAATCTAGCTACTAATTCGTTTGTAGCTTCTGTCGGATCGATAATTAGCTTTAATAATGAGCCACGCAATAACATTTGTTTAAACTGTCGACATAACATTTTCGACGGCATAAAAGCAACAACGGGCAACAAGGCAAAGACCGTTTTTATCGTGAAAGTCATAATATATATTTTTTAACTCTAGAGACGGGATATTTACCATGTTTACTGTTTGGTTTGAGTTCTCGATATTTCGGCGCTGTTGTAAGCACCATGATCATGGATAAACTGAAGTTATTGCCGGTGGGTGTTTATGAGCAGACAAATTGGTCGACCCTCTTTCTGGTTCGTTTTTTTCACTCAGTACCACTACCACTGTCACTCGCAACTCGATCCTGTTCCCGAGACACGAAACTTCCAGTGTCCGCTCGCAAACTTTTTTCGGCACTCAAACCACAGTAAACATGCTAAATATCCCGTCTCTAGAGTTAATGATTATATATAATTTGCCAAACAGACAGATTTACGCAGAACTGTAGTGGTTTTAGTCAACGCAGAGCACAATTACTGAAAATTCCTGCAATAACGAAATAAATAGCATTCGTGATTCTACGAATCTTCATTAATTTCTCTATATAGTGGCACTCTGTTTTCACTTTGATGACAAAATAGTTATAGCAAGAGCCTTTGACAAACTAACCAACATCGATACACACATGTATTTCCATCGGTTAATCATGCCACTTATTTTAATGTAAGCACACACAGATGTTAAAATTCGGGGAACGGGATGTTAAACGTTAGTTACAATACAGAGTAAAACTAACGTCTAGCGTTCCAGTCCTCATGCGATGCGGCGTGCATCAAGGTAGACGTGCGTGCTTCATTTGTTTCTTTGGCAGGAGTACTGTCTCGTCGCCGTAGAGCGAGGAGCTCGTGGCTAAATAAGAACACCCATTCGGATGGATCTTTAGATTAAACCGCGCTTACCTAGGTTGGTCCCTGAATGGGTGACAAAGCACGTTAGGCCATGGGTTCCGGCTGTCATTTGCAGATCTTTGACAGTTCTTACACGTAGTCAGTGGCCCGAAAGTCTGACAACCAGTCTTACCAAGGGGTTTCGTATTACCCAGTAGTAACTGGGTTTTGAAGGTCCGATAGGCAGTCGCTCCATGTAAAATACTGGTATTCAGCTGCATCCGGTTAGATTGGAAGCCGAACCCAACATAAGCTGTTCCTTTCATTTGTTTTTTCTGCTGCTGCTGCCGCAATACGGCCAAGTGATAGGACGCGGTTGGCAAACAACAGAGGCACCGACAACACAGACAACAGAGGACAGAGGCAACGATGCAGAGGCGCTTTTTTTAATCAAAAATACAATTATCCTGTAGCATTTAAGTAATTTTTTTTGTAACAAGCACAATCAGTATCATCCATAGATATGAATAAATTCTTAAAATTATGTTAATATGATATGTCGAACGGGTATTTTCAATTTTAAAATCGACGTATTTACTTTACGTTTACACCGCGTACTCGTGCTAGGGGCTCAGATCGTGAGCTGGATTCCCACTTGTAGCACAATTGACAAGAATTAATTAGGTATTTCAAGTTTAATAACAATGGAACATGCAAATAGGTATGTAAAAACGTAATTTTCCAGAATAATAGTTTAATCATTCTATTTTACCTTGACTTATTCATACAGTTTAAATAGTGGAATTGTGATTACTAAGGTACCGTTCCTATTCTCAGAAAGTTACGGCATTTAAATTACTACGAATTAGTGGGTGTTTCCATGTTACGAAGAAATCAGTCTTTAGAATGAATCATTATAATAACTTTAATTAAATATGACCTTATCATTTGTTTCACAATTATTTGTTTTGTTTCAGTAATAGGTGTGGGAATCATTCTTAAATAACTAGACAGGCCAACATTGTGTGCGAGTGAATTCCGCGCTCCCAGTGAATGGTAGTCACAAGTACACATACATAGACATAGTCAGTCTCATAATTGCCGTATCACTTTTGACTACAATTATGTATAGTGAATTGAAACTTTACTAAGGTTGAATCTGTCGAACTGACATATACAAAATATTTTGATTTTATGACGTGCTAGTGTCATACGTGACACCATAGGGATGGTTGGTAAGAAGGTCGGTATCATACAAGAAGGGCGAAAATGCCCGTACACAGATACGCCTCGCGTAGAGGCAGGTGCACTCACGTTGGTGTCTCTATCTTTGTGCTTCTGTCTGGTTTCTCTCGCTGTATGGACCCGACTTTCGGTACGTAATTACCGACTTGTAACTCTAAAATTTAAGTCAATTGCAGACAAAGGATATCACTAGGTTTTTAAGATAAAGAATTTTCAGAAGAAAAATAAAAAAGAGTTAATTAAATATCATGTCCTGAAAAACAAAAGACTGAAAAGAAAACAACTACTTACTGTTTCAAATAATTCCTTTGTTGAAAAGTCAATGAGATGAAAAACAATAGCTTCAATTATTGTGAAGTGGGTTTTATTTTGTTCAGTGGGTGGCCGTTATTTCCATGAGTAAGGGCCGGACTCCACTTAAGCGGAGACGAGACAAGAGGAGAGATGTGTCGTAAATCACCAATAGAATTTTGTTATTTACATTTCTCGTCTCCGCTTAGCTTTAGTGGAAACTGTTGAGCAGAGAGAAGAGGAGAGATGTCTCGTAATTTTTTAGGCCAGTGGAAGTGAGACGAGACGTCAACGGCGTGCGGTGTTCTGAGTGGGTCGAGAGGTGAGATGTGTGCTGTGTGCGGCGTATGGTGAGCGGTGAGACGTGTGCGGCGTGGCGCTTTGCATATCTCCTTTCCTCTCCACTTTGCACATCTTCGCACAGCTTCGGTGGATATACCAAGCTAGCTTTTACGCATCTCCTCTCCACTCCGCTTCACATATCTCCGCTAGTCTCCGCTTTGGTAGAGTCCGGGCCTAAGACACGGCTTACCTAGACGTGGGTATGTAATGTTTTTGTTTTAATACGTGAAAATTAAATCTTGTATAACATATTATTCATAAAGAGATCATACACGCAAAATAACTAATTACTGCCCACATAGAAAATAACAGAGTTTTAGTCTGTTTTTCTCTTTTTTTTTTAAACAGAAAAAATAGTATGTGAGTACATTTAGTAGCTATGGACAGAGTAATTTTCACATTTGTAAATTATAATTAAAGTATGTCGGATTTGTTCGGATTTATTCCGTTAGGCTCGTACATCATGTGGGCCGACAATGGGTTTCGTGAAACGAAAATACATTGGGTGCGGTACACTGTTTCTATTAAACTAACAAATTACAATTTAACACAATAACACGGGGCACAATGATTCGAGTACAATTATTCTAAGACGTCTCAACTCCGCCGTAATCAGATATTGAATATCGCCCTCGCCTCGAGCTGAACATCAGGGCACTGTAGAAACACGCTGTGTTGTGGGTAGACTGGTAAGTAGGTCGCGTTATGCCCACTTGCGTGTTTACCGATTCATTTTATGACCGTACTAACGACCGGATCCGACAAGTATGCATTTTCTTTTAATGAAGTGTGTTCACATTTACCTACTGATTAAATATTTATTGACTGCCACGTTTGTTCTACTGGTCGCAAGAGCGACTGCTGAGCATAAGGTGCTGTTGACATTGGGGTTTTGTGCCCTGTTGATTGGAATAGGCTCGCCCCCTATTGCATGTGACTTAAACATAATAGGCGAAATGTGGGTGTACTATTAGGTGCAACTCTGCCTTACCCATCAAGATTACATCGTAGAGATCGTAGCACGAGGCGTTATGTAGTTTCTGTCTTACCTCGTGAGAAAAATTCCTAATTTTAAACAATAACAGCCGCTCGGGTCGATCTTTAGGTTAAGCCGTGCTTGCCTAGGTTGGTCTATGGGTGGATGACCACCCATTACATACCGAGTTTCCTCCGTTCCTCGGAAAGCACGTTAAGCCATTGGTCCCGGGTGTCATTTGTAGAGCTTTCACAGTCGTTAGGTAGTCAGTGGCCCAAAAACTCTGACAACCAGTCTTACCAAGGGGTTGTGGAAGTCAGATAGGCAGTCGCTCCATATAAAATACTGGTATTCAGCTGCATACGGTTAGACTGGAAGCCGAACCCAATATAGTTGGGAAAAGGTTAGGCAAATGATGATTGTATGCATGGATTGATAAGTTAATCCACTATGCCAGACTGACCGCGGTGTAGTCAACTAGACATCGAGATTATCAAGAATTAACCTCCTTGATCCCTCAATTCTAAATAAAATCGGCTATTCATACTAAATTAATCTCTCAAAACCCGCCCGTTTTAAAACCAATTAATTATTCCAACCGCATTCATTCGAAACATAATTAATTAAAAAATAATTAATAGTCAGTGCGATTATTACTTATTACCCAATTTTAATAACGCATATGGCAACCCCAACTATCAGTATTAATTAACTCGATAACCGAATGGCTAATTAATATAAATGTGCTTTTTATAACGGGGATATGTCCGTCACGGGTTGGGGGCTACTAGGGGTGTTATTTTTTGAAGCTAGTTTTGGGTGAGTTCGAGTTCTCTTGAGCACGAAAGAGAGTGAGTTAGGTATTTTGTTTGAACTACATTTTTGTTTGGAAAATAAATCCGTTAAGAGCGTTTACGACTTACGGCATTTCATACAAACTTTCAAGTCTTTTTTTTTTCTAAATGACTGAACCGATTTAAATGAAACTTCATACGCATAAGCAGGATACATAGGTCTAAAAAGTTATCAGAGAACATTTTCGAAATGTCTTTTAAAAAAAAGAAAGAAGATAATTCCCGTGTATGGCCCAGTAATCTTCTAGTTACGGATATATTAGGGGCAAAGTCCCAACATTTTCACTTTTTTTTTATACTTTTTTTAATGTAACATTTTTACTTTAAAAACCTCCACGACCCCCGTACTATTCAATCCATCCTTCAGCACAATGTTTTGAGTCCGTTACATTGACCTACTGTAAAACGTGATAATTCTCCACAAAAAAAAAGTCGTTTCCCAGCAATAATTTTTGCGTAAAGATACTTAGTTTGATGTACATAATACTTGGTTGACGGCTTCGTGAAGGGTCTCGTTACACTCTGTATAACACAAAAAGACTTGATTTATTTAACATTTTATGCAGGGAATTTTAACGTTTATTTTAAGCAGGCTGTTAAACTGTTTGTGGTATTTTTATTTGATAGGTAATATTGTATTTTTCTCAAAGAGATTTAAAAGACTTATAGAGCAGACATTGTAAATATGTGAAAATTTAGATCCCGAACATTTTTGATTTTGACACACGAATGCTACCTGACAAGCGAGCTTATGACACTAGATAGAACGATTTATTACTAAGTAGTAACAAGTATTGGATCATGGTTTTCTTCATTTTTTCCCGTCTATCGCTTGTCAATATTTTAACGTCTTTGATTTTTGTCAATATCAAGTTCCGGGTCTCCATAGCAACAAGAATCCAAGCAATTGAATTAAAATAACGCCAATTATGACCAATGTGTCGTAATTTGGCAAGAGCACGGGTCCAACTTGCCAATATTTGGTTAGCAATCGTTATTGGAGTTTACACAGCAATGAAAATTACTTTCTGTAAACGGTTTTAAATATAATTTCATTTGAGAACGTTGATAAGCAAATGTTTATCGCAAATATTTATTCGTTGATCGATCTTTTTCAGTTGTTGTTATTTTCTTTTTGAGATTATTTGGATAATTTAATTTTGTTTTTATTACCTAGCAATGAGTAAAAACCATCATCTGCCTAGCCTTTTCCCAACTATATTGGTGTCGGGTTCCAGTCTAACCGGATGCAGCTGATTACCAGTATTTTTCATGGAGCGCCTGCCTAGCTGACCTCCACAACCCAGCTAGTTCTGGGTAATACGATACTCCTTGGTAAGACTGGTTATCAGACTTTTGGGGCCACTGACCAACTGACAACAAAGATCTACAAATAACAGCCGGGACCAACGGCTTGGCGAGCTTTCCCAGGCAATCATTGCTAGTAGTTATTGGCCCACAGCTCATTGGGCATGCGGCAGACGTGGCCAGCCCAGTCCCACTTCAGCTTAAAAGCTTTTTGAGCTCAGTAATTTGTGTTTTTGACGCCTAAATAACATATTTCTGGAGCCCTGACACAGCTAGAAGGCGTCGTGGCAGACCTCGTAGAAGATGGCGGGACGAGCTGCACAAATCCAACGACCAGTGGCCCACATTAGCCCTGGCCTTTGCCCAACAGTGGGATGATGCAGGCTAACAGTATCTGTATCATTGCTAGTATCGTTCAAATTGTAAAGTTAGATATTTGGTAACATACGTCAGGTGCTTGTAGTAATTTCTTCTTTTTTTCGAATCATAGACAATATTTTTTATCAATTGAAACTTTATAAATAAGATACCGATAGATTCTGTTCCTCGTTCAAATAATACATTCTAAAACTTCAATACGGACAGAAATCTGAACGTAGATTGCGTAAAACGTAGAACGTTGTGATTTATTATTTAACAACGTACCATTTGACCGCTATGTTTTATTTAAAACAAGCCCCGCGACCTTCGTCCACGTGATATTATTATAAAAATATTACTTCCCTATTTGAATCGGATTTTGTTAACAATTTCAAGGGTTTTAATGTTTTACACGGACCCCTAATTCGTTTTCTAATCTATAAATAAAATAATCTAAAATACTCTTTATAACATTAGCTATCTGCCAGTAAAAATTTGGTTCAAATTGGTCCAACCGTTTCGGACATAAGCCGGAACAAACAGACAGACAAAAAAAAAATTAATGTTTTTTTTTGTCATAGGTACCGTGTATACTTTCATATTCGGAAAAAAGCTGTTATTTTCAAATTACAAACAGACACTTCAATTTAATTTATTTGTATAGATGTATAGATTCAATTGGAAAATGTAGTGGGGAAAATGTTGAGTATGAAACCAAAGAAACGATGGATGGGCTGTGTGAAGGTTGATATGGCAAGAAAGGAGGTGACTGCTGAGATAACGAGAGAAATATGGAAGAAGAAGACATGCCACACCGACCCTAAATAAATTGGGATAAGGGCAGGAGAATGATGATGTATAGATTCAATTGTACAGTTCGTTTTTATATCAAGATTGGTCATATAGTTAGCGGGAAGCGATTTCACGGTACGCCTTACTGAATGAAGCACATAAAGGAACATAAGAAGGGTTTAGGATATTACATAAAGCGCGTTTCTAAATTCATGAGATTTACAAAGTCTTTTTATTGTGGTTGCTTCGTAGTATATTGCGACTACCATATAATGAAGATGGTGATATCAGACGTTTTACTCAAGTGAACTGTTTTTCCTGTTAATTTTGGTTCATATTTCCCCAATTATTATGTTTAAATCCCGTGTAATATTGCGACGGCCTATTGCCATCAACCGGGCACAAATCCAGTGGCTGCACTGAGAAATTCCTGATGGAAAAACCTAATAACACTCTGCCCGACCCAGGAATCGAACCCTGGACCTCATGCTCAGCAGTCGCACTTGCGACCACTAGACCAACGCGGCAATAGAGGCAGGTGAAGTATGACGAGTGCCGAAATTGGATCACAAATTATTTATTTTTGGTTTATTTTGTGATCAAACGATTCAGTCTGAGTGAATGATATACCTACGTAATAAAAGGCAAAAGTCAAGTATTTGAAATCGGTGTTTAAAATATTAAGTAGAGAGTAACAATTGAAATCTTTGCGAGTGAAATGAACTGCGACTAAAGGCCGAAACACACCGGATCCGTACACGTAGACTTCTCCACTAGTCTAGTCTACGCACACGTGTACGTCACGTGAGCGGTGTGCCACGTCTCTATAAAGTTTCATATATTACAACGTCTACGTGTACTGATCCGGTGTGTTTCGGCCTTTAGTCGCAACAAAGCCTTATGACGTAGAATATTAAAGATTTCATTCAAAAAACTATTTGATATTTGATCGGTAAGCAAGACGAAATACCGAGTTCATTTCGGATCATCTTCGATTGAATATTAATCTTTTGATTTTCGACTTTCATATTTCATTTCGTTTTTAATCTAATAATGAAACTGATAAGTAAGATTGATTGGTTTTGTTTTGTTAAGTTGATATTTTGTTACAATATTGGTTTTAATAGAAGTCGAAATTAAAAATGCAATTTTAACTTTGTCTTTGTCAACACAAATAAATAAAATGGAAGTATATGTTTATAATTTCAAAATAACAGCTTTTTACTAAATGCATATGAAAGTGTAAACGGTAATTACAACTTTTTTTAAAATTTTTGTCTGTCTGTCTGTTTGTTCCGGCCTAATCTCCGAAACGGTTGGACCGATTTTGATAAGACTTTTACTGGCAGATACTTGATAAGGAGTAACTTAGTCTACTTTTATTTTACAAAAAGCATTAAGGTTCCGTGTAACCTTGAAATAATTAACAAAATCCGATTCAAATAGTGAACTAATCCTACTTAATATTATAAATGCGAAAGTTTGTGAGGATAGATGGATGTTTGTTACTCTTTCACGCAATGACAAATCATTACCACTGCTGTCAGAAGAAAACATCGTGAGGAAACCGCCATGTCCTAGAACCAAAAATTCGAAGTCATGTGACATCTACCAACCCGCACTGGGCCCGCGTGGTGGATTATAGCAGACACCCCCCCCACCCCTCTCGTAGAGAGGAGGCCTTTGTCCCAGCAGTACATTACAGGATGATTATGCTAGTAATCGTATAGTGATTATGGAAGTAATAAAGACTTAGGTTATCCGGTGACAACGCCAATTCGAATAATCAATAGCTAAATGATTTACTTTTATTTTATTAAGGCCAATGACAGACCATGAACCATAGAGTTAGCCTCAAAGGCGGTAACAAACAAGGCGACAGAAACAGATTCAGAGAGAAGAAAGTGACTTTTAGTTCCAGTATTTTTGATAAAGTTAATAATAATTATACACTCGGTGGCACGGAATGTGGCCCAAGCGCGTTCATGTTTATTCGAATCTTAATATAATAAAATCGAATAATTTAAATTAATTTTAAAAAAAGAAGTTAACTTCTTAAAATTTCCAAAAAAAAGACAAGCTCCAAGTTGAAAAAAAATTTTTTTTCATCAAATTTACAAAATAAAGTCATGGAACTTAAAATTAATAGCTAGTATTTCCACGGGTATTTTTAATGTCTTTGATCAGGAATCATTTACTAAAATCTCTAATACTTCAATCAAAATTAAATAACCAAACTATCATGATATGTAAAAGTAAATTATTCGGAATCAGCATTTAAAAACCAGAAGTGAAGCCTAAATCAAACAGCCCTTAATTATAATAATTATAAGTGTTAGTAGTAATTTTATTATCAACAAACACGCTAGTAACGGACAGCTACGAGTAGTACATTATAAACAATATTTTGTCACGCGTCCGATGTGTAAGCGGTTACTGAGGTCATACGTTAGACAGGAGGGTCGTCATGTCGTAATGGGAGGAATTAACAGAAGGTATACTTCACACAAATGTAATCTAGATCACTTCAGAGCTCGAGTGAAGCAGTTTCTTCTAGGCAAGCGTTCAGAGAGCAGAGGTGGCCCAGTGGTGGCGGCTCCGACTTATAAATAGTAAGTCGCGGGTTCGAACCCAGGCAGGCGCATTACTTTGTGTAATTTATTTCATCACCACTGCTCTCAATACGGTAAATAAAAACATCGTGAGGAAACCGGCATGACCTAGAACTAAAAATTCGAAGACATGTGAGATCTACCAACCCGCACTGGGCCTGCTTGGTGGATTATAGCCCAATCCCTCTCATAGAGAGGAGGCCGTGGGTCCCAGCAGTGGGAAGCAGTGGGATTATAGGCTGATTATGCTATTCGTTCACATCAGCTGAGTTGCGGCCATACGCAAGCCTAATTAGCATTAAAAAACATGGGATACTCAGTCACTCCTTGTAAGTAAAAACGGAACGGTTCATAGCTACTTCATAAGGCTGTTTTACTACTCAATGTCTACGTGACATTAACATGCATGAGAAACAAAGTGGTATGATGGAAAATTAGAATTATGTTGCAATTTATGTCTGCTAGTGGCGTGTGGTATTGCTATGTCTAAATTAAAGCCCACCAAAGACATAATGCGTCTTCTCCTGATATCAATGTTAATATGCAAAATGCAATACGTACTGAGTCAAAATATTTTTTTGATAACCGATATTTTTACTAGTACTTACTATTGATATATTCGAGTATTAGTATTACAGCCAATTACAGGGGTCCACTAATATAAACTTATCGCTTATAGCTCGATAAAAAATCAAAATGGTATGAAGCTATATTTGTCGACTAGTGCTATTGGACGCCCTAGTATCCAAAGTGTACAGTCACGAGCACCGGTGTGTTGCACCGGGTTGTTAAGTGTTTACCAATATGTAAACACTTAACAACATTTGAAAGTGTTTTTCTCTTACTGTCGTGATAAAAATTTCATGTTGTTACGAACATAGTATTTTGGAACTCATATTATTTTGAAAATGATCCTATCTCCAAGTTACAGACGTAATTTGTCACGAAATTTGCTTTCAAATTTAGGAAAGTGTAAACATATTGGTGTTCGTGACTGAACCAATGTCCAACGGTCCAAATGCCCTGGATACCATAGCATCCAAAGTGTTATGGCAAACTTAGCAACGTAGCAACCTTTTAGAAATGAAATAAAAAAAACATCAATATTACCTTATCATCCCCAAATAAATGCCAAATATTTGTTTGTGCCCAATGCTTACAAACTTTCAAGTCACAGTAACTTAACAATCCATGCTCAGAAAAAAATACATAGTGTTTATTTATAAACTTTCCTTAGAGCAACATCTATAAATAGTTAACCCCCAAAATAAACACGTGACAAGTTAACCTACTGACTCTATAAGCTTTGCTGACACCCCCGACAGGTGCGTCGTAATAATATATGAGCTGTGTCGAGGTCAGCCCTGCACTATATCAAATCTTTTGTGAAAAATTGCGTGTTGGGAAAAACAGTACATAAATATAAATTAGTGCCTTCATTGGCTTAGTGGTGGCTGGGCTTGAATACAGAAAGTAGGGTATATTGATACCGTGTGGTTCAACGAGATTATTTAGGTAAAAAAAGTTTAACTTGGTTTACTGGCCTGATAAAGGCTACATGGTTATACTGCCAATAACTGTTAATGAAATGTACTTAACCACCAACTGTCATCACCAACCTCCTGTGCTAATAAAGAGTAATAAATAAAATATCTCGACTTAGCACACGAGGTTGTCGACATGTGCAATGTGAACTCGGCTATCATTGTGCCGATTGTCGTGACGGCCAATGGCCTTATGGCCAAGAGCCTCGACAACCATCTTTCGAGGCTCTCCTTAGGCGGTTGGGTTAAGGGCCTGATTCAGAGGGCAGTCCTCCTCAATACAGCTCGCATTGTGAGGAGGTTCCTGTCTCTTGAACCCTAACCACCGGTAGCTTGGACCTTGCTCCCGACACCGGCGAACCACTATTTTTTGTATTTTTAAATGTTTTTTTATATGGTTTCTTTTAAGAAATATTTAAAAATGTGTAGATAAATAAATAAAGGAAGTAATAAATACTTTTTCTATCTTTCTTTTACCAAAGATCTCAAAACGATGAAAGGAACCAGCATGTCATATACCAGATCCAAGAGCTCGAGGACATGTGGCTTTCATCAACGTGCACTATATGGCGCATTCTCTTACAAAGAGTTGGTCTTTGTCCCAGCATTGGGACAGTGATTATCCTTTTTTTATGCTTGCATTGCTAGTAATGCGTATGTTTGGTCATCAAACAAATATGGGCGTCATGAATAAATGTTTCGGTTTTCAAAGAACATTGTTGATCCCTAAAAGAAACAAATAGCACCTATTGAAAATGTCACCAAGGTTTTTACATATCGATGCGTGGGTGAGAGAATTTTTATGATACAATGAATTTTACAATATTTCTTGACGGATCCCTTCTGGAGATCTCGACAAGATTGAAATGATTTATTTTTGCTTAGAACAGGTTTAAATAATCATGTGGAACTAGTGGCTCAATAAACTAAATAATAACAGCTGCTCGGTCCGATCTTTAGGTTAAGCCGTGCTTGCCTAGGTTGGTCTGTGGATGGGTGACCACCTATTACATACCGAGTTTCCTCCGTGCCTCGGAAAGCACGTTAAGCCGTTGGTCTCGGGTGTCATTTGTAGATCTTTGACAGTCGTTAGGTAGTCCGTGGCCCAAAAAGTCTGACAACCCGTCTTACCAAGGGGTATCGTATTACCCAGTACTAACTGGGTTGTGGATGATGCTAATAAGATGCATGTTCGGTTGAAAATCAGATTTATGTTATACACAGTACTAGTATTAACCGAAGAGGTTATTTACAAGTACCAAAAAGTAGCCATAAATATCAAATTAAAGGCAAAAACACAAAAGCAATAAGATGTCATGGAATAATACATTTTCTTACTGTACAAAAATAATGTATCTTATTATTACATTCTTGAAGAAAATTACGAGGTAATTTTCGAAAATAAACAGTAAAACAAGATATTTCTTTCTAACACCAAAGAAAAAAGGTTCGTTTTTAAAAAACACATAATTTATAAAGAACTGTAGGTAATAATGTCATTGTAACTGTCTACTCGTTTGGTTAAAAATAAATGGGTGTTGAGGTACTAAGGGATTACAATCCAATACAGGATGGAAGGAACACCGACGCTACAACGATTAGATACTGCAATACCTACACGGTAAAAATGTATGCAACAGATGCTTTTTTTTTAAATTACCGACTTGGCACTCTTCTCACGTATATCCATTCAAAATATATGGGTTAAGTTGTCAATAACGCGCGGTACAAGCATTTAAAATATCGCCTCTTCTGTTGGCAATTTATTGACAATCAATCAAACGCACGCCCTCGCTTTTTGATTGATAACTTTATTTTCCGCCAGACGTGTGACACACGTTATACAAGTATCAAATTCCAAAACAGTTTCATTTTGATTCCCATTCAACATGAGTGATTACATATAAATATGAACCAAAAAAACGAGATTACGGTCACGAGCCGACGAAAAAAAAATACAACATTTTACTGATGTAAAACTCGGCAAAAACAGAGAAAAAACCGTAAAATTGTCAAAACAGGCGTCAGAACTTTAAATTGCGGACAAAAAATGTTCGTTTGGAACATTTGTGTGGAATGACGTAATATCGTGTAAAATATGGGCACACGTGGCGTTGTGTGCGTGACGCCCCTTGTTCTGCTTTATTAGCTTTAGAAACGCTTCGGGCGTTATGTAGTCCTAGTACCTTAGTTAAACAAATAGAACATTTTATATTCGTAGATTTTTTATTATGTTAATTTAATTAATTAAAAACATTCTTTCTACCTTTGAAAGGGTGCATTTTTTAGCTCCGGATAAATATAAAAAACAACAAAGTATTTTTGTTTTTCCATGAGCTTTAGCTTAGCTCTAAGGAAATAGGAAAACGTATTTCTTGGAAAAGGAGCATTTATTATTAACCGTTACTTTTAACATCTACGACTTGTAACTATTCAAACAGCCAGATTTCGTATGACTTTCGTGGAGTTTTCTGATTTCCGATATTCTTTCGTACTTACATATTTTTCAGTTACTTGAAAACCTCGCAGAAGTTGGCAGGACGAGCTGGGCAGAACCAGCGGCCAGTGGTCCACATTAGCACTAGATCGAAAGATTTGGAAGTCATGGGGAGAGGCCTTTGCCCAGCAGTGGGATGGCACAGGCTAACAGTAACACTAACAGTAACCTGAGAGTTGGAAACCATCATGTCTACGCTAAGTAGGTGCTTTGGACGTGGAGTTGAGGTCACCAACCCGATATAACCATCGTGTGAAAATTAGTATGCCGTAGTTGAAAAAAACTAAAAATTTAATACCAACGCGTGTTGGGCTCGTACTGAGAGAGAAAAAGGCCCTCAATCCGAACAGTCCTACATTTTACGCTGGATATATTCTTGACTGTAGGTAAGCAATCGAACTCATCATCTGCCTAGCCTTTTTCCCAACTATGTTGGGGTCGGCTTCCAGTCTTACTGGATGCAGCTGAATACCAGTATTTTACATGGAGCGACTGCCTATCTGCCCTCCAAAACCCAGTTAGTACTAGGTAATACTTTTTGGGCCACTGTCTACCTGTAACGACTGTCAAACATCTACAAATGACACCCGGGACCAACGGCTTAACGTGCTTTCCGAGGCACGGAGGAAACTCGGTATGTAATGGGCGGTCACCCATCCACGGACCAACCTAGGCAAGCAAGGCTTAACCTTAAGATCGTCCCAAGCGGCTGTTATTATTTAGCCACGAGCGCCTCATTCAGGTAAGCAACCGAACTATAGTTGCTGCCAGTTAAGATGGCAATGGCGGCCATTGACCCACCTACATTTATTAAAGTTCTTAACTTTGCAATCCACGAATAAGCCTGTTCATGTCTTGAATCGTCATCTATCGTGATCTTCAACATCTTTTCTAATGAAAAACGATACATGGTTCATTTGTTTTGGTTCGTACGAAGAGATATTATGGAAAGAGCAATGACCGCTATTGCCATCTTAACTGGCAGCAACTATAGTACTATTAAACTCTCTTTCCTGGAACCATAAGCGTGTCAAAATCCTTCGTCACACCACAACTGCGAAACAGCTCAAAAACTTAAATTACAACAAAAAAAACTCGTGAATTATGTGTCACGTGTCGTACGGTGCGTGACAGGCCCTTTGTCCCGCTTTATTATAACATACACGGTTAATTGTCCCGACAACTGACGCATAATGTGTCGCGGTTTTGTCGGGATTTTCAACTAGGTATGCGAGAAATATTTCAAGGCTCTTGCAGAATTGCATTGTTTGATCAGAAATACTTTGTGATAAACTAAAGAAAGAGAAAGCGTTCAAACATAAAAAATAGATAAGGTGTTTCAATTCTAAAGATAAATGATATTCAGTTTCGCTTATAGAAGCGCGGAAAATTAGATATTAGATAACAGGACCTAGACTAGTAGTATACGCTTAAAAAAACGGTTCATTTTTCTACAAAGACTTTAGTTTTTCGGTAGCGTATGTCCGGAAACTTATATAACCTCGTACTTTTCCTTAACCCTTGTTTGAGGAGTTCGTGACTAAATAATAACAGCCGTTTGGGTCGATCTTTAGGTTAAGCCGCGTTTGCCCAGGTTCATCCGTGGATAAGTGACTACCCACTACATACCGAGTTTCCTCCGTGCCTCAGAAAGCCCATTAAGCCGGTGGTCCCGGCTGTCATTTGTAGATCTTTGACAGTCGTTACAGGTAGTCAGTGGCCCGAAATCTCGTCAACCAGACTTACCAAGGGGTATCATATTACCCAGTACCAACTAGGTTATGGAGGTCAGATAGGCAGTCGCTCCATGCAAAATACTGGTATTCATTTGTATCCGCTTAGACTGGAAGCTGTCCCCAACATAGTTGGGCAAAGGCTAGGCAGATGATGACTGTAACCGTAAATATTACCTCATTTTTATCCTCAAGTACCAGCTAGCTATCTACGCAGTATTATATCCTTAATCATCTTATAATATCTTCCGAAATTCCCAAGAAAAAAATTGTCGTCAAAAAATCCGAGATGTAATTTCATCCGCCTAATATATCGGGCATGATCCTCTTACGTTTGACAAACGACACGATGTGTGTAATTAAAACCGATTTTGTGTAATCAATCACCAAAGTGATCGACCGTGACTTGTGTAATGACGTCACAGGGTAGTAGAGGGAATGGGGTAATGTTTTGTCTGTTTCAGTGTGGGTCATTCAACTGTTGGAAGTGAATTTAAGATGGTCAAGGTGAAATGAATTTACTACCGAGTTCATTGAAGAACTGCCACTTTTTACTCTTATGCCTTTTTTTTCTTATGGGAAATCATCAAATGACCCCTCCCGCTCTGGGCGGAGTGGAAGGGAGTGTCAGACTCGTACCTGTCGTCATAAGACGGACAGACGGCGAACTAGCCCATTGCTCACCGTCCACAGGCCCGCACCGACGGTGGCCGGGAGCCACCACGTGGCCCCCGACGCCCGGGGAGCCTACCGCGGCGGCTGGGACGTGAGATCTGTTCTTTCACGTTCCGCCACCTCCTTCGCTAGAATGACTGCTTCGCAGAAGGAGGTGACGGTTTCCCATTCCCTCTCGCTCCGGATCATGGAACCTTGAACCAGGGCCGAACGCGAGAGGTCGCCGCCGCCAATCGCCACCCTTATACCTTAAGTAATAAGGTTGAAAGTGCTCGAAAGTCAGTGAACTCGGCAGTTAATTCTGTTATTTACAGGCGTTGTATATTTACACCTTAATATGGAAGAGGAAGGTCTTCTGTCATATGTTACAGGCGTCCCATGCTTCAAACAAGGCCTCTACAATTTGTATGTTAAAACCTGTTATATACGAAATAAACTTTATTTAGTTTGAGTCCTTTTAGGAGTAAATTATTACTAGCCACCCAAGTTTAAGCCTCTTTATATGTCTTGAAAAATATCAACAAAAACTTGTCATTCACGCAAACTTTGACCATGAATTCAGTTCGTGATACTAGACCCCTCAGCGATAAATAATATAAATAATGGGTCTTGAATATTGTACTGTAAATAAAAGTTTGTAGCACGTTATCCCCCTTTCATCGTATATATAAAAAAGATGTAGGTACTTTTCTTTGTTACCCGTTTACCTTATACTACTCGTATTAAGGTAATTGATACTTTTCCTGCATCCACGTTGATACATCTTGTCTTACACGTGTACCGTTAATGGGGACAATCTAACGTTTTTGAAGGTCATATTCATTATGAGTAGTTGCTGTGCTGTCGGCCCCCCATAGCACAGCATCATGCTGAGTGGTAACCTGCTTGTCGCAGTCACGACGTGCGAGCTGTTAACGTTTTTTTTTTATTTTTTGTTTCGTTCTGTTAAATTTGTTAATATTTGTTATGCGTTGTATGTTTATCGTTGTATTTTATTTTATTTTATTTTTGTCATTTTGTATGATGCACGAATAAATAAAAAAATAAAACAATAAAGAAAAAAAATTTTTTTCACAGGGACAACCCTGTGAAAAAAATTTTTTTTCTTTATTTGTTCTTATATTTAAGTAACTTAATAATTGAAAAATTGAAATCGTTTTTTACAGCTTTATTATCATCACCCTCTTGCCCTTATCTCATTCATTTGGGGTCGGCGCAGCATGTCTTCTTCTTCCATACTTCTCTATTACTTGTCATTACAGCTTATCTGTGGTAAATTGCAAATAACAAAGATCGGATACGCTTATTGGCTGACATGAACGTTGTGCACTAACGGATGCGCTCATTGGTTTACAAGTTCCATCAGTCTTGTTCTAACCAACCAGAATAAACACTTTTTATGTATTGATTGACAACCAATGAGTAATCTATCGTCCTAAACAAAATGGGTTTTTTGAAGACATCGAAGACTTTTCACCCGACAGTAATTTTACCTTTTATTCTGCGACAACATATTATATTTCGACGCTGTTGCGAGCGCCATGATCGCGGGTTGACTGGAGAATGCGGGTGGATGGAAAATAAAATTTAAAAAATAATAAAAAAAATATCGGGTGCTCAAAATAATGAACAATCACGGAAAATATCCCGTAAGTGACAGTATAAGTTTATTTGTAAACCGCGAAAGCTTAAAACAGTGTTTGAATATATTCCTAGTTTTGTAAATCGCTTTAATTTATTCAATTAACATTTCGAATTTCGATCCAATTACCACCGTTTTACATTACGACACCCCTGTCCCAAATACCCAGAAACCCCAACCATCCCAAAAATGCCGAACTAAAATCTATTTCAACCCGAAGGAATACCTTTTCCAATTATCAAAAACTTAATTAGCCGTCGGGGAAGTGAACGCTACATACGTTTCAATTTGGCCTAACCGTTCGAAGTTAGGTATAACCGTAAAGTTTTATTGTTCCTCGTTAGATCCTATTATACGGTGCTACGGGCATTGCAGTTTGAGTTTAGAAATTGTTACGGTTTTACAGGATATGCTGAGTTTTTGGATTTTAGAATCGATTGTGGTTTTAAATGAGGTGTTTAGAGTTCAAAAGCGTTTAAATGTCTTGTCTATTGTACAGAAGTTAGACAATTCTAGACTATTCAGTTTAGAGGTTTAACTAGTAACAATTGCTTTCATCATCTGCCTAGCCTTTTCCCAACTATATTGAGGTCGGCTTCTGAATACCAGTACATGGAGCGACTGCCTGTCTTACCTCCACAACCCAGTTAGTACTGGGTAATACGATACCCCTTGGTAAGACTGGTTGTCAGACTCTCGGGCTGTGCGACTACCTAACGACTGTCAAAGATCTACAAATGACAGCCGGGACCAACGGCATAACGTGCTTTCCGAGGCACGGACGAAACTCGGTGTGTAATGGGTGGTCACCCATCCACGGACCAACCTAGGCAAGCACGGCTTAACCTTAAGATCGTCCCAAGTGGCTGTTATTATTTAGCCACGAGCTCCTCTAGCTTTCAAAGCCTTTCATATTTCGGGACCGACTTTCAACAAGATTGACTTATGTGTTTTGACAGCTTATGTCAAGTTTCGACTTTTATTTCGTATTAGTGCCAAATAAGATCTTTAACTCTTGAACCACAAGATGATCATCATTCGCCTGGCCTTATCCATGTCGGGATCGGCTTCCAGTCTAACCGGATTAAGCTGAATACCAGTATTTTACATGACGCGACTTCCTATTTAACTTACAAAAACTAGTGACTACAAAATTCACGTAAAAATATTAAGTTATGTAAACTTAAGATTTTAAAATACCAACACTGCGCAAACAAAATGAAACCTAAACCCGTCACATTCAAGACCATTCTAGACTAAAATATTTCTCCAAATAGGAGCACCAAGTCGCCATTTACTTAATCATCAAAAATTAAAGAAGTTAAAAAAATAAATTCTCTAATAAACGCCAAGCAAGCTGGCAAGAAACTGTAGCCGTTCCACTTAAACATTTTAACTTGTGAAAAGTGGACGAAAATGAGGTGCGACCTAATTTTCTCCGTTTTTGGTTGACGCTAGTGGAGTTTCCTAATGCGCGGTTTCTATGTTCGAAAAGGAATCGTTGAAAATTCAAATAGTACATAAGAGTCCGTAATGAACCCTTTTTTTGATGTCCGTAAATGCTTGACAGTTCTTGGAACTCGCAAAAAAATATTTGTACTTTTGTATAGGAATTGAAGCAATCAGTAGATCAACGTGCATGGTAAAACTAAAAAAAGTTATGCGCCGCCGAGGCCGACCCAGAAAGTGGTGGCGAGACGATCTGGACACGTACCGCGAGGGCTGGGCACGGGAAAATGTCACATGGAAGGAATTAAGGGAGGCCTTTGCCCAGCAGTGGCACCGTACAGGCTACAAAAAAAAATGCACTAGGGGGTATGACTAAGCAGGAAGTTACCTATATGAAAATTCATATTATACCTTCATACCAAACGAGACCAAGTCATATTTTACATGGCAAAACTCATGAATAAACTGAGTGTCATAACTTGGCAGCGAACATAATGTGAATTTACGATGCTTCCAATGTGTATTAACACATAAACCAGGTTGTTATGCCCGCCCCCTGCGTCGTATGGGCACTTACAACAATTTGGAGAAGCGATCAATCTGGACCCCAACTGAAAACGGTTCGATTGTCTGTTCATTGTTTTTGTGATATATTTTGTACTAGCTTTTGCCCGCGGATTCGCTCGCGTTAATTTAGAATTTGACAATCAATTCGGGTTGTACTCTGCTTGTAATAATATAACTCAATCACGATTCGAAAGACACGTGGCGCCGTCTATTATCATAAGAACGTTATTGTTGTTTTCATCGGGAACAGTTCTTTTTTTCGAGATAAAAGGTACCCTATGTCCGTTTCTGTACACCAGACAACGTATATGCAAAATTTCAGGATGATCGGTTTAGTGGTTTGAGCGTGAAAAGGTAACAAAGAAACAAACTTACTTTCGCATTTATAATATTAGTAAGGATTCCGTGTCTCGGAAAGCACGTTAAGCTATTGGTCACGGCTGTTTATAGATCCTTGACAGTCGTTACAGGAAATCAGTGGCCACAAAAGTCTGACAGCCAGTCTTACCAAGGGGTATCGTGTTACCCAGACTACTTACCGGGCTCCATGTAAGTTTATGTGCCTATGAACCTTTCACTACATCTGAGGAACTTGGCAATGGAAATAGATATAAGCACGATTGCCTTAATATTAAATTAGCGATTCTAAACGCATTGCGACAATGGTGACCCGAAACAGACCGTCGCGTCTTTAAATTATACGTATTGTCTTGCCCTACTTTTGAGGTGATCATTGCAAATTCCTGAAAGAATTTTGTTTAGCCAAGTATCAAGAAAAAATATCGTGATGGCCAAGTGGTCGAAAACCTCACCTCTCATGCATGAGGTCGTCGTGTTCAAATCCTGGCAATTCCTGATTTTTTCAATCTATTTGTAATGTTGTACTTACTTAGTTTACCGTGGCATTACTGACGTCACGTTGGGTAAGGAAACATGTTTCATTAATCATCTGCCTAGCCTTTTCACAACTACATGGGGTCGGCTTCCAGTCTAACCGGATGCAGCTGAATACCAGTATTTTACATGGAGCGACTGCCTATTTGACCTCCACAACCCATTTAGTACTGGGTAATACGATACCCCTTGGTAAGACTGGTTGTCAAACTTTTTGGGCCACGACTACCTAACGACTGTTGAAGATCTACGGAGGAAACGGTATGAAATGGGTGGTCACCCATCCACAGACCAACCTAGGCAAGCACGGCTTAAACTAAAGATCGACCCGAGCGGCTGTTATTATTTAGCCACGAGCTCCTCCAGTGAAACATGTTTCATTAATAAAAGTCTGAAATCGACAATCCACCTGGAATAAGCGTGTCATGCCTTCTATTTATGTATGAGAAATGGCTTTTGTCGGTTTTTCTTTACTGTGAGTTTTTTTTTACCCTTTTTAGTTGTGGTATCTCACACAAATCCTTGTCATTGTAACTAGAAATTATAAGCCCATCATCCACATATAAAAAAAGAAAAAATCCGTATTAAAGAGGATCATATAGTCAAAAACATAAAGTATTGAAGCAAAGTTAATAATAATGGTATGGAACCACCGCGTGAGTTTCTTCTACCATATGAAAAAAAGAATCACTTAAATCCGTCCAGTAATCACGGAGAAATCGGTGCACAGACGAAGGAAAAAGAAACTGGTGCAATACATACATAACCACCTCCTTTTTTAGAAGTCGGTTAGAAAGTAACAACTACAGTACAAATTGTACAGACGAAAACGGGACGCGAAAGCATGTAACATAGAATCTATACAACATACTTTCGCGTTCCGTTGTCGATTTCCCCCGACACATTTTCGCGATCCCGCTGCATTTTGTATCGAATATGTTACGCTAGTGAATCGATTTAAAAACAAAGGCACGACGGTATCGATACTGTATTGCTCCTGACACGTGTTAGTGAAAGCACTCAACAACTTTTAGTACAGCGTGATGCTTTCACCGATTATTTTATTAAAAAGTTATCGTATTTTAACCGACTTCTAAAGAAGGGAAAGATTATGCTTTTTCCTATCGGCTTTCGAATGTAAAGTTATTTTCCTCATTTTAGTGTTTTTTTTTTTTGAAATCGACTATTTTTTTTGCAAAAACGTTTTTGTTCTTGTCTAAAAAATGTTGCTCCACTCAAAATTTCTCCTGTACCGTGGGTGCGTTTACAAAGACGTAATCTCACTAACAGCGAGACCTGGAACAACTACCT
Organism: Noctua pronuba; assembly: GCA_905220335.1. NCBI lineage: Eukaryota > Metazoa > Arthropoda > Insecta > Lepidoptera > Noctuidae > Noctua > Noctua pronuba. The sequence continues at coordinate 15,851,664 of LR999904.1, read as the reverse complement.
CTAGGCCATACAATCCCGAACGGCTCGAATTGAAGCGATGCTGGTCCCATGCAGAGCTTTATAGGTGTGCGATGATTTTAACTTATAAGACAAAAGCAACGATGGATGGAGTGTGTGCAGGATGATATGTCACAAGAGGTGTCTGATGAGATGACGACTAATAGAGAAGTATGGAAGAAGAAGACATGCTGCGCTGATCCCAAATGAATTGGGATCTGGGCAAGAGAATGATGATGATGATTTTAACTTATACAAAGGGAACCTACCTGAGTTGTCCCATGTAGGCTGTGTTCCGAAATACTGTGAAGTGCTTTTGTACGCCCACAGTTAGGTGACAGTAATGTGTCCCTCGTCATAGTGAAGGCCTATTTTTAGCAGAAAATGGACCCGCTGCTGAATGGCGAAAGGAGCATAACTGAGTTTGTGAGCTAATAATAGCGAGCATCGCTATAATTTACCAAATGGGTTTCTAAGCCTAGTTTAGGTTCAGAACCGTGTATCTGATCTTTCGACACTTTATGTGTGTGATGACTTTAGGTTTGAGTGTCTGTTCGTTTGGTTATGCAGTTTTTTCGTGTTGTGTAAGATCTGTTTTTATTTCTGGTTTTGACAAAGTTATAGTGAGATTAATTCAGTAAATTCAAAAATGAATGAATACCTCTTCTCTACCGAAAAGTTTATACACCGTGACTTTTTAGTCATCTTACAATGGCAGCCCACTTCATGTATCCAATGACTACTAAACTTTAATAAAAAAAATAGGTATTTGTGAGATTTTATTAATTTAAAAATAAAAATATTATTCAGTATTATGACGCATGACGTAGTTTAGAACACCCTGTTGTGAGCGATGATCAACTGGACTCAGCGCTGGGTAGGTATGTTCTCCCGTTTGACACGTAAAAATCATTCAACAGGATATTTCATATTTTTTTCTAATGTTTTATTTATTTTTATTTGTACCTATTATGGTGGGTAAAAAAATAAAAATCTAAAAAAAATCGCGCGCAGAGCTATTTTATGTCGGGCACATTAAGTGGACCACCTTTGTAAGACGACTAAAAAATCACGGTGTATAATCCTGTTGCAAATCGTTGTAATATGAAACGGTTTGAAACCGATAACCACCTGCCTAGGACCTCAGGTGAACCAATAACGACATTCTTACTTTTTTATTATAGTCTAAAAACCGAGTGATACAAACATCAACGAAACCGATAAACATTCCATCATTTTCATAAATAATGAAGCCGAAAATTTCCTCACTCCATAACCCCCAAAATTACACCTTACCTCAAGTACAGTTCAACTTCTCACCTCTGACACGCGGCGTCGTTTGCGAAACGTTTACAGAACGGTTTGGTTACATTAACAGCAGATAATATCGCGCACGAAATTATTGTGTGAGCGATTAAACAAGCCGAGCCATACGCGTAAAACACAGATGAAACAATGAATGGATGATTAAGTTACGAAAGGTTTTTGATACGGTTTTTTTGTTGGCTTGTGTCAACTAAGAACTGTTTTATGGAACAGCTTGGAAGTCTTTGAATAGACTTCGAACACAGGTTGGCCGAAGCAAGGTAAACGTGTTCAGTTGGAGATTCATAGATGACTCTGCCCTGGAGTGTAAATGTGGTGTTGCCCCACAAACGATGGGACACTTGATATCGTGCCCTACATGTCGTGTTGCTTGCACATCACAGGAGCTGATGGACGCTACTGGAATTCTCCAAATTTTGGATTGACTCAATTTAAATTGTCATCGACACGATAAGAAGATAGAACTGCTTAGGCGTGCTAGGCAAATGTTCAGGGAATCATGTACATTAATGGGCACAGCCGGGCGGTAAAATCGAGTATTTTACAATGTAATTGCTTCGGGTCGGTTTTTTTGTTGGCAAATGCGCCCAAATTGATTGTGCCGACATATCGCACTCCTTAAAGTACAATCACATCATCTACCTATCTTTTTCCCCAATCAATTATGTTACGGTCAGCTTTTTTTTTTTGATGTGAAATCATCATATGACCCCCTGGGCGGAGTGGAAGGGAGTGCCAGACTCGTACTGACTAAAACCCACCCATGTTCCTTCTTTGCTCCCGCAGCCCATTGTTACGGTAAGTTTCCAGTCTCACGGATCACGAAACTGTCAAATGCTTATTCATCATACTGCGAAAGTGCTGAAGGTATCAAAAATTATTCTAACTAAGCCCACAAAAACTTATACGATCCTGGCGCTTTTTCATAGTAAAACTGCTTTACATAACCTCGAGAAGCGTGGGTAAATAATAAAAACCGCACGGGTCAAGCAGCACTTAACAAGATTTTCAAGGTTAAGTTGCACTTACCAAGATCGGTCCGTGGATGGGTGACCTCCCGTTACATACCGAGTTACAACCGTGCCTCGGAAAGCACGTTAAGCTGTTGGTCCCGGCTGTCATTTGTAGATCTTTGGTAGTCGGTACAGGAAGTCATTGTATCGTATTACGTAGTACTAACTGAGTTGTGAGTGAAGGTCAGATAGGCAGTCGCTCCATGTAAAATGCTGGTATTTAACTGCGTCCAGTTAAACTGGAAGTCAACCCCAACATATTTGGGAAAAGGCTAGACAGATGATTGCTTTTATATAACCTAAAACTGTTCGTGAATTTAGTCTCTACGTATTTTAGTAAAGAACTAAGTACTTTTATCAGTAAAACCGTTTATGTTAGGCTCTTAAGACTCCTTTGAGACAAGAAGTAGCTTATAACTTTTTATATTACTTATAGTTTACAAAAAAAAAATGGTCTACCCGTTTTGGGACCTATTTTAATATAATTTAGTTCGAAACTTTGTATTTAAACCTCTGTGGTTTTCCAGAAATTATCAGCAAAAATGTCTACCTACGCTTTAAACGCACTTATATTATATAAGTACTCATATTATTACATAGAAACTCAACTTAAATAGAATACCTCTCAGACTCTGGTCGGTATAGTAACACGATTAGTATCTAAACTTAGGTTACAATGTTCTTGAGCGCTTTCAATATGATTATTGTTCGTGTATCAGAAGCTTTTAGGTTTTAAGTGGTAGTTCTAGGTACAATATACCCTTGTAGTGATTTATTTGGAGCACTAGTTCAATTACTTATAGTATGATAACAATATTGTTTGTTTACTTTAAATATTTGTGAGCAAATTATGCTGAGTAAGCATAAATTGCCGATTGCTCATAAATTGTTATTGTGTTAACATATAATCTAGTGTTTACATCTTATGTACTGATTTAGTTATCGAAACTTATAGGAAATATGTAACCTCACTCTTTTGTGAGCACACTTTTTTATCGTTCTGTCATCATCATCTGCCTAGCCTTTTCCCAACTATATTGGGGTCGGCTTCCAGTCTAACCGGATACAGCTGAATACCAGTATTTTACATGGAGCGACTGCCTATCTGACCTCCACAACCCAGTTAGTACTGGGTAATACGATACCCCTTGGTAAGACTGATTGTCAGACTTTTTGGGCCACTGACTACCTAACGACTGTCAAAGAAATGACACCCGGGACCAACGGTTTAACGTACCAATACGTTACATTGATAACCAAATAAAAACACACTGCCTGGAAACGAGCTCGGAAACCCACGTTTACTCTGAACACAAGCTTTGTGTCAAGCTAAACAAATCGCACTTAATGATGGTGCGGTCAACAAAAAAGGGGTCTGTTGTATGTTAGCGCCATTTTTCCACGAATTCCACATATTTCTCAACATGTCTGCATAATAAACAATTTTGGAGTTTCTTTTTTATTTCCGTTTGTAAAGAAAAGAAAGAAAGGAAACTATATTTTTAAACTGTGATGGTCACTAACATTATCATTAACTTTATCATGGTAAATACCCCGTTTTTAAAGTAGATAATGAAAAAATATAAATTTGTTGCAGGTTTTTTTTCTGTTGCGAAGGTTTTATCCTGAAGACCCGGTCTTGTGTAGGTGTAGAGCCTGTCCCAATAAGGATTATATACGGTGACTGGTAATTAGTGACCGATACTTAAACACGTGATTATTCTCATGATAAAAAACAACTTTCCCAAAGAAACATTTTTTTTAAACGGCTAACAGTTGATAGGTCAAAGGCGCGCGCGTGCGAATTTGAAACAGCTTTTGTGTTATTGTGTTAAAAGTGTCTGTATAAAAAAAATGTTTCTTTGGGAAAGTTGTTTGTTATCATGAGTACAATCACGTGTTTAAGTATCGGGTCACTAACAGTCACCCTCTATGTCCGCGGGTCTAAGAGTCACCTAATTCATCATTCACCTAGCTTTTTTGCAACTATGAATGTCGATACTTAACATGAAGAGACTGTCTATCTGACCTCCAAATCATGTGATATGTGATGTGAGAAAGACGTAGCAGAAAAGTACTCGAGTAACTGTACAACAAAAATAAGTTCAAATTCAAGAAATCATAACATAACATCACGCTTGTAATCTCAGAAGCGTTAGACAGACGTGTACCTAATAGTACCTACACCCAAATTTCGCCAGTTACGTTTAAGTCCCATGTAATAGAGGGCGAGCCTATTACCATCAATCGGGCATAAATCCAGACTCCGTGGCTGCTACTGAGAAATTCCTGATAGCTAAATACTTTGCCCGATCGAAAGCAGGGCCTCATGCTTAGCAGTCGCGCTTGCGATCACTCGACCAACGAGGCAGTCAATAAAATAAAATCTTTATTAACAAGTGATTGTTCAAACATCATTGTAGCCCAGGAAATCCTAGTACAAGAGGTACTAGGATTTCCTGTATCACAAGAGCCAGAAATCAATGTTAAAAGTATTACTTAATTAAATTCAAGACGGTCTTAAAACAATAAAATAAGAGATGAACAAGGACAAGCCGTCATTTTGTGTCTATCAAATTGAAAAGACTGACTTTTTAATTAAGTCACCAACAATCGTATTTCCTCGTCGTGCAAACGGCCCTCCGATCTAAACCGCGATAAATTTTCCATATTCCATACCAACAATTATTTCTACACACACCTGCCTGATAAAACCACCATTACAAATTAAAAATCAAATAAAAATGGTCTAATTACGGTGATATTGTAGCGCGGCGTGGTACTAATTCTATGTAAATCACTGTATAGCAATCACAAGCGATCAATAATTAAAATATTCGAGCCAACAGCGTGACGCTCATGAATATTCACTTAATTACCGACTGTCACGAATAATTTGCAATGCGAACAACAGTTTTTGAGGAAATAGGAGTGTTGGCATGAATATTAAAGCCTTCGAAGGCTGTCGTACGGCCTCCAAAAATAGAAAACCAATGAATGAAGAGACATAAACCTTATACACCGTGACTTTTTAGTCGTCTTACAAAGGTGGTCCACTTAATGTACCCGACATAAGTAGCTTTAGGTGCGTTTTTTTTTACCTATCATAGGTACAAAGAAAAATAAATAATACATTAGAATAAAATTATGAAACATACTGTTAATGATGTTTACGTGTCAAACGAGAGAACATACCTACCCAGCGCTCGAGACCTGTAGATCATCGCTCGCAACAGGGTGTTTTAACTACGTCATGCGACATAATACTGAATAATATTTTTATTTTCAAATTATTAAAATCTCATAAATACCTATTTTTTTTGTGAATGTTTAGTAGTCATTGGATACATGAAGTGGGCTGCCGTTGTAAGACGACTAAAAAGTCACGGTGTATAGGGTGACTGGTAATTAGTGAACGATACTTAAACTCGTGATTGGGCTCATGATAACAAACAACTTTCCCAAAGATTTTTTTTTATACTCATTCACTTTTATTACAATAAAACAACAGCCTTATGAGACTGACACGCGCGCCTTTGACCTATCAGCTGTCAGCCGCGTGACGTCATTCCGTCTCATTACTGTCGTACCGTGTAACAGTGGGTAGGCAGAGCACCCGCGCGGGTCGCAAGCCCGCTCCTTAAGTTTTATTGTGATAAAAGTAAATGAGTATAAAAATGTTTCTTTGGGAAAGTTGTTTGTTATCATGAGTACAGTCAAGTTTTTAAGTATCGGTCACTAATTACCAGTCACCCTATACAAGGTGTAAACAGACCCTTCACGAAGCAGTCAACCAAGCATTCTGTACATCAAACCAAATAATTTACGCAAAAATAATGGCTGGGAAATGACTTTTTTTCGGTGAAAAATCACGTTTTACGGTTAGACTCGATGTAACGCACTCAAAACATTGTGCTGTTATGGATTAAATAGTACGGGGGTCGTCGAGGTGTTTAAAGTAAAAATCTTACATTAAAAACGTGTATTTTAAAAAAAAACTTGTGAAAGAGTTGGAACTTTGACCCCCAATGTCTCCGTTACTAGAAGGTTCCCAGGTATGGTCTAGATCAATAAAATGATCACAATGACGAGGAGAACAAGTGCCTTTCTGCTTCGTTAAGGGTTTTGTTACACCCTTTATACTCATAATTACATATTTGGTTCTTCATTCACTGAATTCCTGAATACCCATTTTCAACAAAGACGTTTAGTTTACTTCCTGTAGGTACTCTGGCGTTCGTAGATATGATAGATTGAGTTTTAGAAAGTGACTGACACAGAGGCGTGAGTCGGTGTGACCGACTTACAGACGCACTACTTGATTTGATTTGTTGGTTGAAGGCAAAGGCCCCTACACAGGACTTGAATATATCTAACGAAATGTGGGCTCTAGATACTCAGGGTAATGGATGACTCTAGGTACATCTGTGACTCTTTGAGGAATTATAGATGTGATGTTATTTCATGTCATGATGTACCATAAAACATAAATAACATAAAATCACGCCTGTAATCCGCCTGTAATGTAAGGCGGCAGAGGTGTATCTAATAGTAGGTACACCCATATTTCGCCAGTTATGTTGAAGTTCCATGTCATAGGGGGTGACCTATTGCCATCAACCGGGCACAAATCCAGACTTCGTGGCAGCTCCTGACAAATTCCTCTGATGGAAAACCCAATAACAATTTGCCCGACTCGGGAATCGAGCCAAGGACCTCAAGCTCAGCAGTCACGATTGCAACCAAAGAGGCATTGTCATATACTGCAGGAAATATTATGATTACTGAGCATTGTTTGAATAAAGATACCTGTATAAAATGTCTGCTACAACAAAATATAATAACAATCCCAGGTCATCGATACTGATAAATTATAAAGAGGTAAAATTTGTTTGTAAGTTTGTAAGTAGGCAGTAATCTTCGGAACTACTGATCCGATTCCGAAAATTCTTCCACTTACTGTAACCTACAGTACCCCCGAGTTATAGGCTACATTTAAAACGTTCCCGTGGGTGAATTTCCATATATAAGGGGAGCGAAGCCGCGAGAAAAAGTTAGTTACTAATAATATTGTTACCCAGACATGCAGCGATCAAATACGAGTACCCTAGCTACTCCACTATCGTTAAGTGTGGTCCTAAAAATAAAAGGAACAATTAAGTACGAGCACCCAAAGAAACGACTGACAAAGAGGCTTGATAGGCTTGCCATCTGAGAGAACTAAAGACCATCCTGATTCGTGATATAAGCCTAGCTGTCAGTAACAAACGTCTTTGTAATTACGCTATCGACGCAGATAGCGCTGAGATTAAAGTGGAAGATTATTCCTTGTAATGTAATCGAGATAATTTGCTTTCAAGTGGTGAATTATGTGGGTGTCGATGCTGAATATTGGTTGGTAACAGCCGCAGGGATCGATATCTTAGGATAAGCAACGCTTGTCAGGGTCGGTTCGTGGATGGGTGACCATCCGTTATATAGCGAAATTCCTTTTTGCCTCGGAAATCACAGTTAGCAGTTGGTCTCGGCCGTCTTTTATAGATTTTTACAGTTAACACGGGTAGTCAGAATTTGAACTTACCCAGGGGTATCGTGTTACCCAATATACAGGGTGTAAGAGACGGTCCTCCACAAACTGATGGGGTGAATTCAGTATATCATACTAAGTTATTTACAAGAAATTATTTCAGGAATGTTATGGGAATCCAATAAATTTGATTTGTTTTATTTCCTCATACGCAATGTATCGTTACCGTGGCAAAACGCACGTAGTGAACAGCAAGCGCTACGACAAGTTCGATGAACTCTGTAGCTTGGCAGGAAGTGAATAGCTGATTTCACGCGTCGTTCGTTAGAGTATTTTAAAATCCATTGTTGGATTTAGCCGTATTATTTACATTGATGAAGTGCTGGGTACAGGAAATGTAATTTTACATTGAAATAAAGGAATAGTAACTGAAAAAAAAAACGGAGAAAAATTCCAGTGGAAAATGATTCAAAATAAGGAGCTGAATGCACACTGTCAGTTTGTGGAGAGCTATCCCTTACACCCTGTATAATTGTGTTCTGGAGGTCAGATAGGCAGTCACTTCATGTAAAATATTGTAGCGTGCAGGCATCAGGGCAGGCAAGATACGATATCAGGTGTCCCATCGTTTGTGGAACAGTACCACATTTACCCTTTAGGCTGAAATCATAAATCTCCACCTGAGAAGATTTTCCTAGCTCACTCTACCCTACACAACAACCTACTCGATTTTTTCTAAATCTAAAAAAAAACTATGTAAAAAAATAATTAATCCTTATCACAGAGCAGTTTCAGACTAGCTTATTAAGCTCGTACGCGCGCAGCACATTTTGCGCTTCAAAATATCGAACGCGCGTTCTCTCTGACGTGAACGCTCGAAGCGGTGGGTTATGTGAGTAGCAATATGGTCATTATCTAGCATATAATCGTATCAACGCTTGTAAAAGTTGCGCGTGTGGCAAAAGGCGCGCCAACACGCGCCTACACGCGCTACAATAAACGAGCGTCTACGCGCCGAAAATACGCTAATCTGAAACCGCTCTAAATTACAACTGGAATGTGTAGATATTTGTAAAACCTTAGGACATTCATTGTATGTCAATGAAAGAATGAAATATTGAAAGCCTATTTACTATACAAAAAACGTGTAACCAGCCCACAAAACCTTACGTTTCTACGAGTATTCTATAAAGAAACATATTTGACAAAAGGTAAATAATGCGACATCCGTAAATGTATTCCTCAGGCGATGCCGTAGCTACCTACGTGTCCTAGTGAAATATTTATATCCCAGTCACACCTACGCGTGGCGACAAAGAGCTTAGTGTCGCAGCATTTGAAAATATGGCATCACGCCTCTACTTCCTCCGAAAGGTTAGACAGAAGTGTACCCAGGTCTAGTACCCCCACATTTCACCAGTTCTGTTTGAGTCTCATGTAATAGGATGCGAGCTTATTGCCATCAATTGGGCACCTGTCTAAAATCCAAATTGCTGATGAAAAACCCAACACTTTGCGAACGGGACAATTTTTTTATTACCAACAATAATTGAGGAAGTCGTTAGACTATCATATAAAACACCGTATGCATGGTAACTTCATATAAAGGGTGTAACAAGACCCTAAACGAAGCCGAAAGGCACTTGTTCTCCCCGTCATTGTGATCATTCTTTTGTTCTAGATCATATCTGGCAATCTTCTAGTTACGGAGATATTGGGGGTCAAAGTTCAACTTTATCATAATTTTTTATTAAATACATGTTTTTAATGCTTTTTAATGAACCGATTATCCTGAAATTGTGCATCTACGTTATCAGGTGTACAGAAACCTTTCATCCCGAAAAAAGTACTGTTCCCAAGGAAAACAACAATAACGTTCTTAATTATGATAATAGATGGCGCCACGTGTCTTTCGAATCAAGATTGAATTATAAATATTACTAGCGTCCCGCCCCGGCTTCGCACGGCTGCAATATGGGTGCGCCAAAGTTCACCTAAATTTTCAACTCCGATAATTGGAAATCCGAAAATGTTCTTCCTAACATTTTTCATCCTAACAATCACAATTCCTAACTACTCTGTCTCTAATTTTATAATTCCGAAGCATTCAACTTCATAATGTCAGTAGCAATAAACATCTGTTATACTTTTATTTGTTTTCCTATATTTTCTCAACATAACCATCTTTTACACTATTATTCAAAGTCATATATTTTTTGTTTAGACTTAGAAAAATTTAGCCAAAAAAGTGTTATTTTTGCAAACCGTTTATTTTCTCGATTCTATCGTATAAAACACCTAAATGTAAGAATAAAAGTTTCTTGGTGTTTTTTGTCTCCGACTAACCGTTTGTCGTAAAAACGATGTGGAAGGGATCCATAGGTTAGGTTAGGTTAGAACTGTGACCAACTACTTCGAAATTGGTTGCGAAATTTTTCTAAGTTTTTTTTTCATAGGTATGTATATGTTTAGGGATAAAAGCGTTATGATAACAAACAGTAGGAGTTTAAATATATTTACATTAATGATATTATTCATTACAATTTTCGGAAACATGAGTGTTATGAACATCGCCGGTAGCACTACAAATAGTATGAATGAAAATTTTAGGATGAAAAATTTTAGGAAGAGTGATCATTCGGATTACAAATCGTTAGGAAGAACAATTTCGGGAAAAGAACTTTAGGTGAGCCAATATGGACCCCTGCAATATACATATAAACCTTCCTCTTGAATCACTCTATCTATTAAAAAAAACCGCATCAAAATCCGTTGCGTAGTTTTAAAGATCTAAGCATACATAGGGACAGACAGACAGACAGCGGGAAGCGACTTTACTTTATACTATGTAGTGATAGTGATTATAGAAACTTTAGTAATGTGTTATGAGTTTAATTGTCAAATTCTAACTTAACGAGAGCGAAGCCGCGGGCAAAAGCTAGTAGGTTATCGAAGTGGCACGAGAAAAGTGCACATGGAAGGAATTGGGGGTGGCCTTTGCCCAGCAGTGGGACAGTAGAGGCAATTAAAAAAAAAAAGCTTTCACGTTTGTATGAAAGCACTGTCACTACTTATGCTCCCTCTATGAGATGATCGTATTGCCATCACTTAACAAAAGCCAAGAATTAAGCCATGAATCCTTAATAATTTATCACAAAGTAACAGCTTTCAATAACCCAGTTTCTCTCCTCAGTTGAGAAACTGCCAAACAAACACCACGTTCCGTCATCGCCAGCCGTGACGGGCGATCCAATATTTTCTTTATACCCTCCCTACTACCTACCTACATTACAATATCTTTGTCCGACTTCCAGTACCGGTCGGCTGCATTCAAGTCGCGTCTATTTGATGTCCACCCTAACAGGTGGTTACACCTGTCGACAGTTTCCAGATATTACACATAGGAACTTTAATAAAAACGTACAGGATTCTTGGGTCACTTTAGTTTCTTTAACAATTTTCTTCAACGTGAATGGTTTGGGTTATAAGTCTGGGGAATTTTGTGGTGTCGGACGTGTCACTTGAGTGATTTTTGGATATATCGGTGTTTAAGTGTTGGTGTTGGCTAGAGAAAAGTAGGGTTAAGATGGTGGACTGGTTAAGATTTCAGCTTAGTTAGAATTCTTTATTATCACTATCACTACATAGTATAAAGCAAAGTCGCTTCCCGCTGTCTGTCCCTATGTATGCTTAGATCTTTAAAACTGCGCAACGGATTTTGATGCGGTTTTTTTTAATAGATAGAGTGATTCAAGAGGAAGGTTTATATTATGTATATCGCAGCCGTGCGAAGCCGGGGCGGGACGTTATTAATGTATGTAGTTATGTTACGGCTAAAAGCCGAAGTAAGATTACACTTAGTTCTAACCGGTTATACATGGGTGCGGCCGGTAACAGCGTGTTATAATGCAACCAATTTGGATGCAGCGCTCGCCGGCCGCTGCCACGGCCCCGCTCACTGCGCTCGCTCGGCTCGCGCGCGTTTTGTCACAGTTCTAACTTAACTTAATCCATTTGGTCGGTGTGTCCTAGCAATAAAAAGGATAGTTACCGGCCGCACCTAGGTATAGCCGTCTAAAGCTAGGTGTAACCTTACTTCGGCTTTTAGCCGTAACAGTTATACCAAATAAATTTGGATCTACTTATTCATTATTTTAATACAATTTATAACTCCATAAATAAGCATTGAACGTGAACATGCCATGATACCACCACGTTGACATCTCATTTATTTTAACCACACTATTGTAAACCTCAAAGAGGTTACCAACCAAAGGCATTTACATATACCTACTTATGATAGATGGGACAAAGCAAGTCATTTCTTCTGATAGCCTCTCTATGGTCATTGATCATTAATCCATTTGATAACAACGAACCTTACAATCCGCTTTGACAGTGTTAAACTATTAAAACAACCTTCATGTAATCTTCGGAAAAAATCAACGACGTTGGAGCAACTAGAATTTTTTTAAGTTAATAAAACCCACTTCGGTTTCCAAATAAGTTCCATATAAATATTTAACGACTATATTCGTGTGTCCCCAAAGACCAATTTTCAAAACATTTTCCTTTTCGCGTGAAACTTAATTTCCTAGCCCCATGGGCATCATAAGTGTTTTCCTCAGTTGAAATACGTAAAAGTAAAATTTAAACCAAATCCATTAGGTGTTTGCACGTTCAAACAAACTTGTGGCTTGAACCACTTTTGTGTCTCTCTCTCCTGGGGTACTGAGGTACGGACAGTTCTTTTTTTGTGAGCACACTCAAGATATTTTTGGGAATAAAAAAGTAGATAAAATTCTGCAGAAATATTCGAAAATGGTATTAATTGTGTACGCTGGGAGGAATCAAATTAAGCACGTGTATGACATTTACTGAAATAACATTCCTCATTATAATTTTTTTTCCTCATTTTTATTTTGGAAGAAGTGCGATAGCGACAAGAATAACGCCAAAATGCGCACTAAGTTAACAGTATGCTAATATGTGATATAATTTAATTTTAATTATTTATTTAATCTATTTGATGTAATAATTTTATACAATATTACTATGGGTATATTTTAGTATATTTTGTAATATTACTATGGGTTATGTCTGAAAATAAACGATAATAATAATAGTGCCTGATCCAGAGACCGAACTCTTTGATACGGCTCGCATTGAGAGGAGGTTCCTGTCTCTGGAACCCTAACCGACCTACCGAACCTGGGACCGGTAGCTTGGATCCTGCTCCCAAACCCGGTGGACCACATTTTTTTATACTTTCAAATGTTTTTTTTTCTGTAGTTTTAAGAAAATACTTTTAAATTTTATAATTGTGTATGAAAGATGAATAAAGGAATAATACAGTTTATTAGGTTCGAAGAAACTCTGAAACAAACTAAAAGGTTTGTTAGTAACCTTTAATTAAAAGGTTCTCTATTAATGTTGAACTGATCGAACTAATGAAACTGTTTAAATTTTGTGGTCATTCGTTTTAACCTGCATTAAAGTTTCGAGGCGAGTACAGTCACGATCACCAATATGTATACACTTTCCCAAGCTTAAAAGTAATTTTCGCGAGAAATAACGATTAAAACTTGGAGAAAGGATCTTTTTCATAAAAATATGAGTTCCAAAATACAATGTTCGTAGCAACATGAAATTTTAATCAAAACAGTAGGAAAAAAACACTTTTTAAAGATGTTATGTGTTTACATATTGGTGCTCGTGACTGTACACAACTAACTTTGTAAATTGAAAAGGTGTTAAAGGTCGACCCTTTTACCGACAATTTTGCAGAACCCTAAGCGTTTGGTCCACGTAGGTGTTATCCATCTGAATGTGATGTACGTGTCATTGTCCAAACACCAATTTTGTTTTCAGTTTAAAATGTTTTTCCGTTTTTTCGCAGTTTTTGTTTTTGTGTCATAAATCCGTGGGCTATTTTACTTCAAATTCCAAAAACATCAACCTTTATAAGTTAACTAGATTGCGTGATAAAATATCAACACACGCATAAGTTTTTAATTTGCTTCGATAGTAATAAGTGTTCTATAACATTTTTATTTTATTATGCATCCCTATTTCAAGAAAATGGGCTGGTCATGTCCAAAGATCACCAGGGAACAAATGGTCCAAAATTGTCACGAATTGGTACCCTATGCACAAGAAAAGGAAAAAGGTAGGCCATTCAAAAGATGGAGCGATGACATAGTTCCCACGACTGGAACTATCAGGAACGGACTGGCAAGAGATAGAGCGAAATGGAGAGAAATGGAGGAGGCTTTCACCGCCTGAGCAGTCCTTACAAAACACACAATAACCAAATAAGATGTAATACTAACAAACTAGAATAAGCATAAATACTAACATAACAAATGTACAGTAAAAACTGTGTAAGTAATAAATAAAGCTATAATTATTTCAAGGCACAGATTAACATTCAACTTATGATTAAACACAGTAACTCGGGTCAATGACTTACGACTTCTATAACGACCAGACAAAATACATAATGTTCATCCAATTTCCTGTCACACTTACTATCCATATTAAATCTAACGCAGTTCCCCTTAATTAACCTATATACCTCCCCTCCCCTCCCATTCTCGTTCCCCTACTTGAAGATAAGAAATTAATTGCCCCCTTCAAATTAACAGGAAAACTAGTTAGATTTAAACTAGCTGTTACGCTAGGGTGCTGCAGACGAGCGAGTTGCAAAAGTTGTCGAGAGTGGCTAGGTGTGTTCAGAAACTGCTGACAATTTTTGTAGATGGTAGCCTTCTTTCATCCACACTTAGACAAAAGTCGTCGCACTTTTTTATGATTTCTTGTACCTGTTACTATTATTGCCAGAGATCTACTGATGAGGACTGGGACCAATGGCTTAATCAACTTTACGAGGCACGGTGGTATCTCGATATGTAACTAATGGATGATCATCATTCCACGGACCGACCTGAGCAACCGTAACTTATCTATCGATCGACCCGTGCAACTAATATTTTTTGTAAGACAAAATGTGACAATCGGCAACAATTGCCTAACAAAGTGTTGCTCGTCTGACACCTTCGAGCTTACATGGGTAAAAGTTCAGGCGCCCTAATTAGGAACACTTTATTGACAACACTTGAACATACTAGGATTTAATTAACCTTTCTAGGTTTACGTTAAATTAGTGGTTGTGGAGCGTTTTTAAATTACTACGAACGTAACTGTTTTTTAACTAAATAAGTCCTTGGTTGGAAAGCAGTTTATTTAGTACGTGCTAGTTTGTGTTGTTACTACGTTATTACTTGTTATTTATGCTTTTACGAGTATAATACCTACGGTTTATTTAGCTACAAGAATAACTAATGATTCTCTTGTTTTTAGTGGTAGGTTAGTATTTTTAAATGTTCAATATGAATAATAATTAACAGACAATGTAGGTGATAGTATATGATAAATTGTATCCCTCAATGTTCAAAAATCTATAGATTTACTAAAAAGTCAAAAGCGAACAAAAGAATGAACAAGTGAACAATTAAAACGAATGAACACAAAAAAAAATTATCTCCACCATTTGCAGAAAACACAATACGAATTAGATCGTTGCCTATTAAAGTTATTTACTTATCTAGTAGAGAGCCACCTGTCTGCTTATACCAGAAATATAATAAAATGACATTGACTTCGGTAATCTTTTAGGATGTTATTAGTTTCACCTCCTAACTATGTAAAAAATCTTAGAAGTTTAATTTGACCCAGTTTCCGGTTTCCAATTGTTCTGAAATTTTGCAAACATGTTTAGTTTGAATGACAATGCATGGTTCATTAAGTGACGTCATTTTAAATCCAATATTTTGGACTCCCAAAGATGGCGGAGTAGTTATTTTTTTATGCGTTCCCATGACATGGGTCATCATCTGCCTAGCCTTTTCCCAACTATGTTAGGGTCGGCTTCCAGTCTTACCAGATGCAGCTGAATACCATTACTTTACATGGAGCGACTGCCTATCTGACCTCCACAAACCAGTTAGTACTAGGTAATACGATATCCCTTGGTAAGACTGGTTGTCAAACTTTTTGGGTGATGACATGGGTATGCATAAAAAATAACTAGAAAGGTTTTGCTGAGAAGACCAAAATAAGAATATTAAAGCATGTTTTTTAGTTTATTTAACAATATTCTGAAACAAGATTGCACGGCTGTTTACTAACTTATTCAACCTACTGTAATTTCAAAGAGCTTTTCCTTGCTTGGTATTACTGGAATACCCAGACTAATATCAAGAATTCTCTCATATTTTCTTAGTTATACATAATAAAGTTTGTTATTACTCGATCTGAAAAGGTATCTATCGAAAGGAAAAATTCCAACTATTCCCAACTAAGAAATTGTTTCCTAGAACTCAGAGGTAAATAAAAAAAGTAGTGACTTACGGGAATCGCTGTCAACTATCGACCTCACTCAATTACCAAGAAAAACTTTTATTAACTTTTCTTATAAGATAATTTGACAGAAAACAGACAATAAGGACATTTTACTTCTTCATGAAGCGTTAAAGCGAGAAATAAATAACGCTTTTGTATTAATCTCTCGGCGTAGCGCTACGCTGCTACGCGTTCGTAGACCGGGCGTAGGCAAGCTACGATCTTTGTGATTTTTCGCTACGCTTCGGTTTTCCCAAAGTAGATTAACCTTACTAAACTCTATTATCCCTTCATAACTAAAGCAACGAATTTACAAAAGGTAAGCATTTTCAGTCTAAAATTAAACAGTAAATATTTAATTTCATATTTACACTTTCATTTCATTTAGTTCACTAGAAACAGTGAAAGAAATAAATTCATAACTTCATGGAACTGGGTTAAACTCGCTAGTTTTAATTTCAGAGTTATTTACTCCAAGTTTTCTTAAAGTAAACAAGTCCGAGTAACGAAAGTGTGATATAAATAAAATAAATACTCGATGAAAGCTTGCTGACCTTTCCAGAAGTTAGTGTGTATTGGTCAAATCTTGCAATTGAATTTTAAACCAGTTCACCCCAACCGATTGAGCTGTAATTTTGCACACACCTTTGGTTCTGGTGACACTACATTTTTATGATAGCCATGACTTGATCCTGCAGCCAGGATCGCCTCCTCCCAAGAGAACTCCTCAACAGTTGGTAGCACGGACACGAAACTTTGTATACACGTTCAATGTTGATAGGTAAACCAAATTTTCACCACTAAAACCTATATTCGTTTGAAATTACGATCGCGCGTATATATAGTACATATGTGACTCTAATGTTACTAACATGAAGGTTTAAATTCCAATGATACACAGATGCTAGTAAAATATAACAAGACACATCTAGTCTTGCACAAAGGCTATATTGATTCAGTGGTTGCCTAAGTGATTGACTTCCGTGTAACCAGTCGCAGGTTCGATAGCAAACGAATAAATACTTAGGCAGACAGACGTTTGCTTGTAAACACACTTCCACCTTTGTAGGCAAGGTTCGCAATCAGTGGTGAGTGATCAGCCAACCATGACCAACCACTGTAGTCGAAGTCTAAAATTCAAAGTCAAAACATTTGTTTTAGTTAAATGACTATCTGGTTGTTCTTGTGCCGTGGTTATTAGGCACGAGGCCTTGGGTTCGAATCTTAGGTCGGAAAGTGTTATTGGGTTTTTCAATCAGGAATCTTTCTCAGTAGCCGGAGCCAAGATTTCTGCCCGGTTGAATAGGCAATAGAATCGCCCCCTATTACATCATCATCTGCCTAGCCTTTTCCCAACTATATTTGGGTCAGCTTCCAGTCTAACCGGATGCAGCTGAATACCAGTATTT
This sequence comes from Noctua pronuba, assembly GCA_905220335.1. Classification (NCBI taxonomy): domain Eukaryota; kingdom Metazoa; phylum Arthropoda; class Insecta; order Lepidoptera; family Noctuidae; genus Noctua; species Noctua pronuba. The sequence continues at coordinate 15,833,989 of LR999904.1, read as the reverse complement.
TACATGGAGCGACTGCCTATCTGACCTCCACAACCTAGTTAGTACTGGGTAATACGAAACCCCTTGGTAAGACTGGTTGTCAGACTTTTTGGGCCACTGACTACCTAACGACTTTCAAAGATCTATAAATGACACCCGGGACCAACGGCTTAACGTGCTTTCCGAGGCACGCAGGAAACTCAGTATGTAATGGGTGGTCACGACCACCATCCACGGACCAACCTAGGCAAGCACGGCTTAACCTAAAGATCGACCCGAGCGGCTGTTATTATTTAGCCACGAGCTCCTCTAATCGCCCCATATTACATGAGACTCAAATGTTAAAGACGAAACTAGGCTGCTCTAAAGGTACACCTCCGCCTACTCCTTTGGGGATTACAGGCGAGATGATATTATGGACAGTAAAAAAATACCTTCAAAATTATTTCCCGTTAATTTTTATCTATAACTACGTACAAAACTCAGCATAGCAACACAACTAGCGCCCCGCGGCGCTGCGGCCTGATTATTTATTACACCGAACATCATTCGGCACCGGGCCCATTTGTTTTAATGACCTATTTCAACCCAAATAACTATAACGCACGCATATTCTGTGTACCCTACACGTGAAATGAGGAATTTTTAATTTTTTACTGAGGCACAAGTACAAATATAATGCGTGTTTGTCGTTTTTTTGGGGCATTCTTTGTTTTGTGAACGAAACTGGGGCTTTGTAGAAAATGGTAATAAAAATATGTGAGTGTGAGTGGAAAAATCAATGTTAAACCTTTAGCTTGCACTTGCGTCTTAAAAACGACTTACCTACCCCTATAAAAGTGCTTTATGAACTCGAAAATAAACGAAACTCGTCAAAAGCTGTATTATTTTCAATTATTTGTTTAATGCTCGACAGCAGTTCTGGCCTGGTCGGAGGATTTTCCTTTTTCCATGGGATATGAAGAAATTTATACCCTGTTTTTCATACTCCAATAAAATGGTGTATGCAGATGAACTATTAAAAAAATACAAATATTAAAATACATACTGGATACCTATTAAAAACAACGATAAAAAAATTAGTGTTCGAATAAACGAGGGAGCATCGGTCAAATTGGACCAGTTCCAATTCTGAAATATTTTTATTAAAAATATCCATATTTTATACTTATATCAAGTTGAAAGCTTCGTTATGTAGTCAAAAAGTATGATGGTAAAAAATAAAAAGGATCATGAAAATATGCAAAAATACTTTTCAGCTTGCTATTAAATTAAGGCAAAATTCGTATTTTAAAATAAAAATATATACATAATTGTAAAAGGTGTAAAAATACCCTTAACGAAGCCGAAAGGCGCTTGTTCTCCTCGTCATTGCGATATTTTTTTTGTTTTGGACCATACGTGGTAACCTTCTAGTTACGGAGATATTGGAGTTCAAAGTTCCAATTTTTTCACAAGTTTTTTTCTTAAAACCACTTTTTAAGACAACTTTACTTTAATGAACTCCATGACCCGTTTACTATTCAAAACATCCATCAGCACTAAGTTTTGAGTGCGTAACATTGAGTTTTACCGTAAAACGTGATTTTTCACCCCAAAAAAAAGTCGTTTCCCAGCAATAATTTTTGTGTAGAGTTACTTAGTTTGATATACAGAATGCTTGGTTGACGGCTTCGTGAAGGGTCCGTTTATACCCTGTATTTGATATGACGAAATGCCTGTTTACAAATATTTTTTATGCAGACAAAATCTAGGCCTATACAACCCCTAGAAAGTAGACTATCATAAAACCACACGCTTGTGTCATATTACAGTTTGAATAATTAATTAGCTACGGCTGCCATTTGTAATTATAAAGCCTAATTAAACAGAAGTAACGCCTTAATTACAAGGTAATTACTTGATAATAGCTGCAATGATTATACTGTGTATTGTACAGATTGACAGGTGACATACAAACTTGATTTTGCTTCATAATTTCATGTCGACGATTTTCGTAACATACATAGGTATTGATAATAAAATAAATCACTGTGTTATGTCTGTAATAATTATTCCCCTACATTGTAATAAACAGTATTTTCAAACAGGTATTTTTTTTACAAATAATTTGGAAGGTTTCCAATCAATTTACAGAACACATATAACACCCATCTACGGACCGACCTAGGCAAGCGCAGCTTAACCTTAAATATTGATCCATATGGCGGTTATTATTTAGTCACGAGCCCTTATGATTGTAATATAGAATTAAACTGTAATACGAACCAGCTGCCGCAATTGTTGGCAATAGGCCATTTGTAATGAATGCATATTTTGATATTTATGACGAGTGTGTACACAATGGGCAATGTTGTCCGTAATTCGTGTTGTTTGACTGAATAATATACCTTAATTTCTCGACTGGACTTCTTTACTTATAACTAAGCAGCATATCAATTTAATCTAATAACTAAACGGTAAAAAATCTTAAATGAACGTCGAATCTAAACGATAACAAATTAAAAATGAATAAGATACAATTTTAGTTCTTACCGACATAATTCATAACATCAAGCCTGTTACCCCTGAAGGGTTAGGCAGAGGTGTAAAAGTAAACCCACATTTTGCCAATTATGTTTTAGTCCTGTCGGGAAGGGGCGAGCCTATTGTCATCAACCGGGTACAAATCCAAATTCCGTGGCTGCTACTGAGAAATGCCTGATGGAAAAACCCAATAACACTTTGCCCGACCTGGGAATCGAACCCAGGACCTCATGCCGACATACGAAATAATTCACTATTGATTTAGTTACAAGCTGGAACTCTAATTTCAATACAAGAAAAAACATTACTGTTCAAAAACCTATAATAAAACAATGCCATCATCATCATCTTCCTGCCCTTGTCTCATGTTACTCTTCCATTCTGCCCTGTCAACCGTCACGCTATCATTTACTCCTTTATCTTACATATCCATTCCTCACACAATCCATCCATCGTTTCTTTGGTCTTCCTCTCCCTCTCCATCCATCAACGTTTATATTCATCACTCTTTTAGTCACATGCGATTCGTCCCTCCTCATCACATGTCCATACCAAGACAGTCGATCCCCTTTCAACTTTTCTGTAACTGGCGCAACTTTTAAACTTCCTCTAATATACTCGTACAAAACAAAGTGAGAGAGTTAATTACTACCGGTTCACAGAAGTCAAAATATGTGCCCAACTATGTTGGGGTCGGCTTCCAGTCTAACCGGATGCAGCTGAATAAGAGTATTAAAAAAAATACCTTTTAATTTCTAATACTCATGTAAATAACAATGAAATGATAGGAAGTACCTTTTAAGCAAAAAAATGCTTGAATTAGGTACTTCCGCTCTTCTGGTTTACATTAAAAATACATAAGTGAGCAATTTAACAATAAAATCAAATTCTAAATCAATAAGTACCAAAATTAACATGCAGCGACTGCGTATCTGATCTCCACAACCCAGTTAATACGTAACGATACCCTTTGGTAAGACTGGTTGTCAGACTTTCGGGCCACTAACTACTTAACGGCTGTCAAAGATCTACAATTGACAGCCTTGACCAGAGGTATGGAGGAAACTCGATATGTTATAGATGGTCACCCATCCACGGACCAACCTAGGCAAGCGCGGCTTAACCTGAAAATCAACCCGAGCTGCTGTTAATAATTTAGCCACGAGCTCCTCCTACTTAAATAAAAACTACCGTTAAAAACATAAAACATAGATCACTTTACTCGACATATAATATTCTATTGTAAATTCCTCAATGTCTTTGACAAATAGTCGGGTTGAACGCACTTTAAAAATATTGAAACAGACTTTACTTTCTTATTTGCAATCGTCCATAATCAATTACGGGCTAAACAAAGACTAGTGACTAGTTCTATAATCAACTAAAGCGCGGGAATATTAACAGATGGTTTTGTGTAGGTGTGTGTGTGTGATTGTCTTTACATTGTGGCATCAAAGTGAAAACTGTATTGCAAACTGCTAATCAAAAACAAATGATTCCTTCACTATTTTAAGCTGTCATGGTTTACAACTAAACTTATACTGTCACTTACTCATCGGCAGCTCAAAATAATGAACAATCACGGAAGATATCCTGAAGTGACAGTATAAGTTTAAATGATTCCTTTTTTTGCTTTTTTTATTCCATAAACGTCGACTTGTGAATTCAAATTCCAAAAATCTCACAAAGAGTCAAATATTTTCTTAAAGATACATGACTTATCAAGGATGAGCAAAATTACTTTATTAATTAAAAACGCAGCCGTATTTCGTTTTCATTGTGACTTCTGCGACAGCCATGTCGCGGCGAAACAAAAGACAATGAATCAAAACCAAGATAAATCACGATTCGACGTAACGGGATTCGAATTATGATTATGATTATTATTGACATGTATGATTATTATTTTTTATTATGTGTTCATTAATATTTTGACATTTATTTGATTCAATAATACAATTTTGATGGGATTATCTGTATAATGATTGCATGATTATGATCAATAATTAATTCAAATAAAATAATAATATGTTACTTAATTTTACATTTGCACGCCGAAATTAAAGGCAGAATAAGAGAAAAATTCTATATATTTTACCAACCTTGTATACCTTATTTATGCAAGTAAATGATTTTGATTTGAAAAAGCGGGAATGATTTCTTTTTTTCATATTTAATAGCTATATCGCCACCTACATAAATAACATAAGTTACTCGAAAAAACGGCCCGAAAAACTTCCATCAAATGAATGAAACAACACTTTTTAAAACATAATTTTATTATTAACCAGCTTATGCCCTCGTCTTCACCCGGAGTTCAGTTATTGTCCCACGGGCCCGTACTACCGGGTCAAAAAGTACCCCATTTGTTAATCTAGATTATAAATTACTTGTGTGTCAAATTTCATCCAAATCCGTTTAGTCGTTTTTGCGTGAAATAGTAACAAAGGTACATCCATCCATCCTCACAAGCTTTTGCATTTATCCTTATCCTTACTAATATTATAAAAGCGAAAGTAAGTTTGTTTGTTACCTTTTCACGCCTAAACCACTGAACCGATCATCCTAAAATTTTGCATATCCATTTTAAGGTGTACAGAAACGGACATAGGGTAGCTTTCATCCCGAAAAAAAGTACTGTTCCCGAGGAAAATAATGGTATTATGATTATAGATGGCGTCACGTGTCTTTCGAATCATGATTGAATGATATTATTACAAGCAGAGTACAACCCGAATTGATTGTCAAATTCTAAATTAACGCGAGCGAAGCGGCGGGCAAAAGCTAGTAATAATATAAGTAAGAAGATTTACTCTCGATGTTAACTGTTGTGCCATGACAAGCAATAAATTGGCCATCAAAATGTTCAGAAACAAGTCATCAAAACAGAGTTAACAGCGCACGTTACCGTAACAATGAACACAACAATATAATTTGTAACAACATTGTAATCCACCACACAATGTAATGTTGCCATTTGACATTCTAATACAAAATGTTTCATCGAGTGTTACCTCACTTCAAGCGTTTCATTAGTAGTTAAGTACTGAAACTGTTAGATGGGGCTCGTGGCTAAATAATAACAGCCACTCGGGTCGAGCTTTAGGTTAAGCCGTGCTTGCCTAGGTTGGTCTGTGGATGGGTGACCACCCATTACATACCGAGTTTCCTCCGTGCCTCGGAAAGCACGTTAAACCGTTGGTCCCGGGTGTCATTTGTAGATCTTTGACAGTCGTTAGGTAGTCAGTGGCCCAAAAAGTCTGACAAACAGTCTTACCAAGGGGTATCGTATTACCCAGTACTAACTGGGTTGTGAAAGTCAGATAGGCAGTCGCTCCATATAAAATACTGGGATTCAGCTGCATCCGGTTAGATTGGAAGCCGACCCCAATATAGTTGGGAAAAGGCTAGGCCGATGATGATACTGAATCTGTTAATGGGAAAATGCTCACCCCCTAGTGCACAAGGATTCATAATATCCTACTAATATTATAAATGCAAAGTTTGTGAAGATATATGGATGGATGTATGTTTGTTATTCTTTCACGCGAAAACTACTGACCGAAACAGTTAAGTTTTCACAGAACGATCTAACTCCCCGGTAGACTCTTTTAAAAGTATGTCAACCTAATTTTATTTTCAAAATATTTCACTCCACGAACATCCTACTAATCCTACTAATATTATAAATGCGAAAGTTTGTTAGGACGGATGAATGGATGGATTTACGGATTTTTACTCTTTCACACAAAAACTACTGACCGGATTTGGATGAAATTTGACACACAGATGGTTTATAACCTGGGCCTGCAGTCTCGACATTAGATAGCGACAAAAATCGGTCGCTAAGTCGTATCGTTGTGAAATTCCTTTAATAGATTTTCTACTTTATTTCGAAAGCATAAGCTTGAAAATCTATTAAAGAAATTTGACATCGATTACACTTAACGACCGATTTTTGTCGTTATCTAATGTCGAGACTGCAGGGCCTGGATTAACACTTATTATCCCGGTAGTATAATCCCGTGGGACAATAACCGGACACCACGCTGTCCAGCAATTTCCTCGTCCTCTATTACGTGGGATTCAAAACATTGCTGTCGAAATGTGAGCGAAGCCTACCTCTGTCTATCCCTTAGGGAATGTAGGCGTGATGTTAAGAAATCGCTGATTGCTATGAGACTTGCCATTGTTCCACCCTTTTATTGCAGTTGGTGTCCCCTTTATACCTGGTGTGATATAAAGAGTACCCCATCTGTATACCTACATGTATATCAAAATTTGTGTGTACTTATATTTTTATTTCTGTCTTATATTTTGTTTATTTTCTTGTTATAATTATTTTACAATCTAAAAACCAAGGGGTATATTAATATGTTGTAGAGATGTTTTTTTTATGTTATATTTATTTATTTTATATTATTTTAATAATATAATATTTATTTATTTTATTTCATATTATTTTATTTACCACGTTATGTTACCAGCATAAACAATTGTTTAAGGTTTTTTTTTTTAATCTACGTAACAGCAAAATATAGGTAGTAAAAATTTCAGCCTTTGTCCTGCTAGCATAGTTTTCTTGAACGCCAGTTTAAAAAAGTTACGTTCTTGCAAACTATCTCCCGTGTGAAAAGTTTGTCCAATTTCTAAGAAAAATATATTTTAAAAATGTAACACTTAATAATCTAAGCGTTCTCAATTTTTTGGGGTCGGGCTTCCAGTCTTACCAGATGCAGCTAAATACCATATTTTACATGGAGCAACTGCCTATATGACCTCCACTACCCAGTTAGTTCTGGGTAATACGGTACCCCATGGTGAGACTGGACTATTTCATTGCCATATATTACAAATTACTCTTGATTACTCTTGGTGCGTTTATAAAGAACAATCTCACATAATGAAATTATTAAATTAAATTATGAAATTTCTTAAGAAATAACCAGTACCTTTGTACTCATATATTATAATGTTATTTTCCTGGGTTGTCTACTGTGTGTAAATAAATATTTAAATAAATAAATAAGTACATAAACAACCAAACCTCGAAAAAACACCTAGTTATGCCAGTTATTCACCAACGCGTTTCAAATAAATAGCAGCGCATACCAGAAGTAAATACACGAAAACTTGCAGCACAAAGGTAGCGATGTCAGTCTTTGTCCGACAACTGCAGTTTCCTTCAACTCCAGTTAAGTTTTCACAGAATGATCTGACTCCTCGGTAGACTCTTGTAACAGTATGTCAACCTAATTTTTTCTTGAAAATATTTCACTCCACGAACATCCTACTTCCTACTAACATTTTAAATTTGGATGGATTGATGGGTGTTTGTTACTCTCTCACGCAAAAACTCCTGAACGGATTTGGATAAAATTTTGCACACAGATAGTCTATAACTTAGATTAACACATAGGATACTTTTTATCCCGGAAGTATGATACCGTGGGACAATTATAGTATCGAAAGTCACGAGGGCGAAGCCGCGGGCATAAGCTAGTTCTTAAATAAAATAGTAGTTTTATTTAAAGTCTAGTCTCTCATTTAAAATATTCAACACTGCTTATTATTTAGATGAATCCACTATAAAATGCATAGAGGGACTAAACGGATTAGAACCCACTGCTACATACAACCGAAGGAAAATTTTCATAAAATCAATTTAGGATCTTATTGTTCCAAGCAGAAACCTTTTTCTATCATCAAATAATTTTTGTTTCAGTTCAAGTAACTACCTAGGCAATATTATAATTATTTCCTTTATTTATTTTTAAACATATTTAATACATTTTCAAATATTCTGATATAAATAAATATAAAAAAAACATTTAAAAAAAATAGTAGTAGGTCTAATAATTATTATTTTATTATTAGTTTATTAATTAATATTTAACGTGTTTATTTATCAATCCATAATGATGTGTGTTCCACTGTAGGTTTAAATTGTCATCTTGTTTGTCTCCTTTATCATCAAATGATTTACACCGGATCATAATGTTATGAATACAAAAGCCAGTCACAATCAAACAATGATCAACACCAATGACGTTTAAAAGCAATATCGGTGATGTCAACAACGTTAATTTAATTTTAATCGTAATTCAAGTACACCCTTTTTATTTCACATCTCAATTTTCGCCCTCAATGAGTCAAAAGCTCGTTAAGAGATTAATAACACATTATCCGAATAAAAAACTCATACACATAAAATGACACTTAAATACTAACTGCAAGCAAACTTAATTCTAAACACATACTTGTCCAAATTACCCGACTTCACCTCCCACAAAGCTTTTTGACACAAACTTATTTTTATTACTTTTTCATAACAAAACAAAACAAAAAAAAAAACACTTTTCTCAAAATCACTGAAGGTGAAATCGGGGTCACAAAAAAAATAAATAGAAAAAAAAATACTATACCGATTATATCGTAACTAGTGGCACACAACGTACGCGTAACTCACAGGTATCGAGTATCGGTACACGCGACCGTCGACCGCCGCGGTCTGATATGTACTGAGCTTTTGTGAGCACGGAAGAAAGTTGACGACGCACCGATAAAGATGCTTTATTAATGGATGTGGTATGAGCGCGGTGAAACAGCTTTATCATTGGAGGGCCGATTGATCGTCTCTGTAACTCATAAAGGTAACGCCGACATACATAAGAACACAGTATCTAAGTTCTTGAAGATGCAATTTTAAGTTTAATCACGAGATAAAATCGGTTTTGGTAGGGCTTTAAATGGTCGTACTTTTCAATCTTGGTTGGATTAAAAACACAGTTTCGGGCAGAATTTATAATGGAATTTGTTTTTTCCTCTATTTTACTATTGTTGGTTTCATTTGCATTTACCATTTTATCCTGTTTCTTCTTACTACATCAAACATCATACACAATTAGAATATACCAAGACTTATTTAAAATCTAGTCTTATGCTGACGACAGCACAACCACACTTTTTCACCCCACTGCAGCGAAGCCCAAAAGGTGGGTTATTATTTAAACGAAACACAGCACAGTCTCTTCTAGCAAAAAATAACCTAACATCCGTGTAAAAATATCAACGGTATGAATGTATCGTATTGCGGTAACGGAGCGGCTACTTCGCGTATTATTCAGAGCTCTCATTACTGGCGATATCGACTTCATTCATTATAGCCACACCGTGAAACTTCTGTACTACACCTTTTCATATTTTCATCGAAGATTATCTTGCTTCTATTTCTTGGGTAGTCGAAGTTGTATTGAAGTGTTAGACTTTATTTACCTAGTTGTAATATCGTTAGGACTGCCTCGTGGTTGCAAGCGTGACTGCTGAGCATGAGGTCCTGGGTTCGATTCCCAGGTCGGGCAAAGTGTTATTGGGTTTTCCATCAGGATTTTCTCAGTAGCAGCCATGGAGTCTCGATTTGTGCCCGGTTGATAGCAATAAGCTTGTTTCCTATTACATGGGACTTAAACATACATAACTGGCGAAATGTGGGTATACTAATGGGTACACCTCTGCCTAACCCTTCGGGCATTACAGGCGTGATGTTATGTTATGTTAGTTCTGTTTACTTGAAATGTATAAATGTTTTTAATGTCGTAATTTCTTTGTTATTGATCGGCAAATTCTTGATAAACAAGCAGACTACACTAATATTAATCAAAGTTACTACGCCTGTCTTTAGTTCCATAAATTGGTGAATTTAGGAGTTTGTCATAAAGTTTAGATTTGTGGCGGAACGTATTATATTAATAACAGTTTATTACTACACCCTAAAAGGAAATTAACAGTCTATTGTCAATGGTTGGAGAAGAATCTTAATCACCGCAATAAACGGACGAGTAAAAACAACATAATATACATATAGAAAAAGAAAGAAAGAAAGAAAAAATATTTATTTGTCGCAGGGACGTGACGTGCATCGTACAAAATGACAAAAAAAAATACAATAAACATACAACGCATAACAAATATTTATAATATTTTTTTGTGTTTTTATTATTCTTTCTTTCTCGTGTGGTTAGTGCCTAACCTGGTGGCAGAGTTTATTTGCCGCCCATGGGCCTCTGACTTGGCTTTACATGCCGTCGAGAAATATCTCTAAGGCATGCTGGTTTCCTCACGATGTTTTCCTTCACCGAAGCTAGTGATAATTATACAATACGCAATTTTATTTTTTTTAAACGTTGCGCCCACTATGTATTTCGCTTGTATCGTGGGTGCGTTCACAAACATTTAAACTCACAAACACAAACAGCCCGACCCGGAACAACTACCTGTAAGCCATACAAATATTTGTTCCGTGTGGGAATCGAACCCGCGACAAGCAGCGCAGCAGTCAATCACTCAGCCACTGCGCCAACCGCGCATTTAATCCGAAAAATCAGAGATGCATGATTTGTTCTCTCTCTCATACAAATCCGACCTTTGCAAAAAAGACTAAAGTTATTCATCGAAACATATCAATGATACTACCAAAATATGTAAGTTAAAACTTTCAAAGTATTTTCGCAGACCATCAGAGATTTGTGATGTTTTCACTCTCTCATACAAATCCGACCGGCAAAAAAGACTAAAGTTATTCATCGAAACATATCAATAATACTACCAAAATAAGTAAGTTAAAACTTCCAAAGTATTTTCTCAGACCACCTTATGCATTTAAATCTCCAAGCAAAAACTCGAAGGAAATATAACCATCAAGCGAATAGTTCATTCACTCGTTCAATGCGGTAGCTGCGGTCCGTTCAAGTGATACCTGAAGCATTCATTATGCTCAATATTCCTCATTCAATCCTACTTATCCTGTGGAACCCAATTAATGAGTTGCCTTTACTTCATATGGAAGAAAAATATCGAATGTTTAGTTTGCATCTTATATCCGCAGACTAAATGAGTTTTGTCAAATGCCTTTGGGTCCTCATAACGTTTTTGTACGAGTAAGTAATCTAAATTCATCATTGTTTTTCTACCTTTTATTTCTTCTTGTTTTTTCCTGATCAAATGGGGCAATTTGGTAATTATTTTCTTTATTTTTCGTCCTTAGGCATATTTTTCAGCGCCCCTTAGTATACCTGTTTACTTTAAATTTCAAAATATTAATCATACTTGTTGTTTTCGCTTTTCATAAATAAAAAATAATGCTATTGCATTTACCTTGGGTTTTAAGTTTAATGGGTTATTGGATATTAATTATTATGCAGGAAATTTGAGTATCAGATTCTAACGATTTAAAACGAGCACTATTAACTAACTATACATCTTGTTTGAGTAGATAACTCAAACTTTCGCTCCTGCAATATTATACTACTCTATCAAGAAAGTACCGGGAAACTATCAATAATACACAAAATGTTAGTTATTCATCCAAAGTTATTTTATCGCCATCAACGTGTGCTCCTTCAGAAATGATTTACTTACGCCAACGAATAATCCAAACATCAAAACATTTTTAAACGCTTTTTCCAGAATTATGTTCAGCTCTCGAATATAATTATTACCGACCAAATTTCATAACATCACACCAGTAATTCTCGAAGAGTTAGGCAGAGGTGTACCTTATAGCACACCCACGTTTCGCCAGTCAAGTTTAAGTAATAGGGGGCGAGCGTATTGCCATCAACGGCACGAAACCTGACTCCGTGGCTGCTGCTGAGAATTTCTTGATGAAAAATCCCAATAGCACTTTGCCCGACCTGGGAATCGAACCTGGGACTTCATGCTCAACACTCGACAAATGAGGCAGTCCATTTATATGTACCTATTTATATTGATAAAGTAATCTCACACAATCACCTCGGCGAGAACCAAGAAAACTTCTTCATGAAGTCCTTAAATCCCTAAAGCCCCTCACACAGTGCCGGCAACTAGTTTATCTTTTATAACAGTTAACCACTCGTTGTGTTGCTACAAGCAACGGTTTATGACTCGTGAAACTTTGTTCAGATTTACGTTGTATTAAGTGACAATTATAGTATTTATTATTTTCCTTTATTCATTTCTGTACATAAGATTTACATTTTTAAACATTCCTTTATAAAATAATATTTAAAAAAAAATATATATAAAAAATAGTAGGCCACCGGTATCGGGAACAGGGTCCAAGCTACCGGCAGTCAGGGATCCAGAGAGAGGAACCTCCTAACAATACGAGCCGTGTCCAGGAGTACCGCTTTCTTGTATTTATTATTACATTTTTATTTATTGTTCGTTTCAGCAGACCAAGTTACCATGAAATCCAATATCAACTAGGGTAATAAAATCTTTTACAAGGAGTTATTTTTCTCGTCACTTCTAACTTTAAAAAGCTTCTTCTCTAGCGAGGTAATGAAATTAAACTGTAACTCAATAAAATAATAATTATAACGAAATTATACTCAACGAAGATAACTAACTAACTATCGAGAATTTTCTCGTTACAATTTTTCGTGAGAGAACTTTAGAGGTTCCATTTGGATGGCTTTGCCAACAGACGTGTAGGAATATTTTATGAGTAACTGGCTAATAACGAAATAAAACACTAGTGGTCAACACTCAAAGTTAATTCGATACTGTACTTCCATAACTACAAAACGTACCACTATTCAATACAATTGCCGAAGATAGTTTACGACAATGGTTTAGGAATACGTGACGAGCTCGACTCAATTTTTATAGACAAATAAAATACTCACTACTTTTCAGAAGCTGATACAAAAAAACATCACATAGAATATAATAATATCCGAATAAATAAAAAAAATTAACAGCTTATCGAATGAAAATAAGCGCCACTTTTTGTGGCATCCCAAAAGTAGTGATTTGTCGACCAACCCAATTCCAAGACAATTAAACCGAGTTATATTTACACCCAAATAAATAAAGAGCACATAAAATACTCCCATTAACTCACAAAACACATACGAACCGCCTGTTCCATTGAAATCGTTTAACAATTTCCTAATTGATATACAACTCTCGTGTAATATGAATCGCGTACAACAAAGCCACAATCAACGAAACGTACATTATAGGAATTTGTTTTAAAATAAAGCTGAATTCGCTTTTGTTCACCGACTAGTTCGTTTCCATATTTCATTGGGCCGTGAAGCTCCATATTGAATTTATGCTGCAAACTAAAAGCAATTACGTGCGAACTCATTTCGATGTAATGATTTTAATTAAAATAGACTAAATTATTGGAAATCAATCGGAGGCATTGGCTTCACGCAAAGATAAAAAGCCGCAGCGGTGAACGCTGATTGGTTAATGGTTGTGCAACTCGCTGCACACCTCACTACATGTACGTACGTGTGAGTGCAACTTGTGGGTATGTTTTTGTTTGATCGGAAACTGTTTAATTGAATAATTCATTGATCGAATGAGAAATACACCACTTTGAATAACGTACCAAAACAATGCAATTGAAATTAAATTAATTGATTGCGGAATCAGTTGAGCGTTCATTTGTTAATTTTTCTTCACTAAGCTGTTTGTATTAATGAAATTAAATCCTATGCTATTCACCCTAATACCTAATCGTCAACTTACCTTAGAAAGAATCATGATACAAGTATCAAAAACATCAACATTACGTGAAAAATCGTAAAAACAATAAAATACCCTTCGTTTTTCTTAATAACAGTTTACAATTTAGTCTCCTGGTTCTATTCAATAAATATTGGTAATCTAATAATTTAACCAAGCAATAATAAACTCGACGGAAGTATTCTCTTCCTGAATCAGCTCCCGACGTTCTGAACATAAGTGCCTTTAATAGTTTCGAAGAAAATTTTCATTGGAAAGGTTCGTTGGTCCGACTGATGAGAATTGGTTGCTTACTTTAGGGGTTAAATTAAATCTTTTGTGCATACAATTTTACCAGCACGCCGGTGCTGGTCAAAGTAACTGTGTCTAAAGTCTATCTGTTACTTTTAACTGTGACTACAAGTCTCTCTGTCTATCTTTCTGTTAACTTAAATTGTGTCTACAAGTCAAAAACATTGTAGCGAAACGACTTTTTTTTTTTGGGTGAAAAATCAGGCTTTCGGTAGAACTCAATGTAATGCACTCAAAACATTGTGCTGGTGGATGAATTGAATAGTACGGGCATTGTGGAGGTGTGTAAAAACCTTAAATTAGAAACATGTATTAAAAAAAAAAACTAGTGAAAAAGTTGGAATTTTGGCCCCCAATATCTCCGTAACCAGAAGTTTCCCAGGTATGGTTTTGTTTAAGTCCCATGTAATAGGGGGCATACCTATTGCCATTAACCGGGCACAAATCCAGACTCCGTGGCTACTACTGAGAAATTCCTAACGAAAAAACCTTATAACACCTTGCTCGACCTGGGAATCGAACCAGGCACTCATGCTCAGCAGTTGCGCTTGCGACGATTAGACCAACGAGACAGTGCTTTATACCTAAAAACTTGTCTACGTACTTAATAGCCCGCGTAAAGTAGTTTAGGGTGTTCTACCAATGCCCTTGAGGTTGACAACCTGTAATGGCTCATGTATAATTAAAATAATACATTTATGAACTCATCCATCATTGAACATTATCAGATTTCATTGTAAACTTGTATTGTATTGTTTTTTCCACACGCATTTGTCATTGTAATGGTAATTGGGTAATTAGGTTCACGAAAGATTTGTGTATACAGTATGGAATTGGTTAATATTGGCTTTGATTTATCTTTTTCTTTTTTTTATCAGCCATTTGAGTCCCACTGCAGGGCAAAGGCCTCCCTTCCCTCTTTCCACTTATCCCTATCCAGTGTTTTTGTTTGCTAATCCATTTGAAAAGAGTCGAGTTCGTCCCGCCATCTCCTTCTGGGCCTGTCGCGTTGCCGTTTGCTGCTGTTTGGGACCTATTATGTGGTTACTTTAGCCCATAGCTCCTCCGGCATGCGTCAGATTTGGCCAGTCCAGTTCCATTTAAGCTTGGCAGCCGTGTGACCTACATCGGTAATTTAAGTTTTGGAAAGATTTGATTTAAGTACGGTATATAATGAGTGTAAAAATACCTACCCTTAACAAAGCCGTAAGGCACTTGTTCTCCAAGTTATTGTGAATTTTTTTTTGTTCTAGATCATACCTGGGAACCTCCTAGTTACGGAGATATTGGGTGTCAAAGTTCTAACTTTTTCCCATTTTTTTTTAATACAAGGTTTTAATATTATTACTTTAGTTTAAATACCTCCACGACCTCCGTACTATTCAATGCATCCATCAGCACAATATTTTGAGTGATTACATTGATAAGTCCTACCGTAAAACGTGAATTTTCATCCCAAAAAAAAGTCGAACCCCATCGATAATTTTGGCGTAGAGTTACTTCAGCTTCGTGAAGGGTCCGTTTACACCTTGTATATGATGGTGTAGCATGTGCGCCCTCTGTTTGTTACGAAGTTCCTATGAACTACCGATGAAGGTCGGATAAGAGTGACACTGGCTGATGACCGTCACTCTATCGGAGCGTTGTATCATGGTTGACGTGGCGGCTGCCTTCCGATAACAAATCATAAAGGGGCGCCGCTGTTGTTACTACGTCCATGACGAACTGCTGTATTCCGGCCTTTTCCTGATGCTACTTATGTAGCTGGAGTCCACTTATACGATATTTGTTACAGTGTTTTGTCTCCGCATCACATATTGTCTGGTAGAAAATGCCTCTGGCATTTAGTCCACATCTTTAAAGTATTCTTTTACTTGTTCAATAAATATTATAATAAAATAACAATAAATAAATTCATTTAACCCTTAACACCACTCGCGGGGGAGCTGGGTCCCCCAACACACACATTTGTGTGAATATTTTTATTATTTTGGCGGTCACGCGGTCGCGACTCCGTGTATTCCTAGTGCAACTCGACGCGCTCGCTCGACGCAAGTCCGCCAATCACGAGCTCTCCAGCTCGTGATTGGCGGACTTGCGTCGAGCTACTGCATACAGTTCAGCAGGTACGTGCTTTTGCGGGACCTAGCTCCCCCACGAGTGTAGTTACGTAAGTAATATTTTTTAACTAATTTCTTATTTATTTGTGTTTTTGTAGATTTTTGGCATACTACATACAATAATATTAATCCTCAACAGCTTGAAGAACTGGTAAATAATCCAGAGTTGGATGATAGTGAAAATGTGGATTTTTTTTGGAGTCCTTATCCGACTTGAGTGACGCAGAATAAGAGGTTAGCAACTACAATTCAGAAAGCGAGGCAGAGCTTGAAAGTGACCTGGAAAATGAAGAATCAGAGAACACAGAAGAACAGGGTGATGGATCTAATGCTTTTTATGGAAAAAAACCAGTATAAATGGGCAAAAACACCGCCATCACGATCACGAGTTCGATGATAATTTGATAAGTGAACAAAGCTTTACGTTACCCCTGTGATTTTGCATGTTATATGAGAATTATATAATTTTATGATGGTTTTGTATTTTAGATTATAAGACTGTTGCGAGAAAAGACTAAGTTTGTTTTTAGTTACTAAGTTTATTTAGTATTTGACCTTTGAACTGGGCACTGAAAATGTGATAGTGTATTTAGGCAATGTTTTGGTTGGACGTTGGGAATGACGGTTCTATGTTTCTAATTTTAATAAAACTTTTTTCCTACACTTGTAATAAGTCTTTAATTTATTTTTAGAAAAGAAATCCAATTTTTATTTTGCAATCAAGCTCTTAATAATCGTTATATGAACGGGGGAGTTAGCTCCCCCACGAATGTAATTGTGAGGCTAGAAATAGCGAGTGGTGCTAAGGGTTAATTCAGATATCACAAGATCCATATAAGTACATTCATAATTATTTACGTTCACAAAATTAATTCACAACGTTAGTAAAAATACAGAACTTACTTATCTACGTTAGTATATGTAGGTTGCTCCAAAACTTTTGTAACCGACTGTCCAGTGTCACTAAACATCGCCAGAATACTGCTAGGGGAGGCGTGAAATTAAAAAAGAATAAACAGGATGAATGATTGATGTGGAGGAGGAATGATAAAGGGAATGATGTTTCATCTAGTGGTCAGAAACAAGACGAAGCTGGGTTAGATTCCCAGAAAAAAGGCAAATAATTTCGAGTTTTTCCATTAGAAAAATTTTCAGTTGCGGCCAAAGTAACCAACAAAGTACGACGCATACGTATGAGCGCTGCACCGAACCACCACATCGCCTCAATTACCCGTTTACCATTCTTTCTATGCAACTCGATACTGTATGGAAAACGCGCATCACCTCGTATCGGGATCTAGGTAAAATGTGTTGAGGAGACACCGACTCAGTACAATACTGCTTATTCCTTCGGTCAACACAGCCATAATATTTTACTGTAACATGACGAGCGATGAAAATAGATTAATCTGTAGAAGCGTCACCCAAAATGTGCCCTTTAATAATAGAGTCAACAAGCCTTAAGGCCCTCAAAAACACTTCAAGTGAATTTCTTGGAAAATGTTCTAATAGGTCACGTGTGTACGATAACGAAGGACCTCAACCCAAGATCATAGAAGTGAGGCAGATGCGGTACATTAACAAGTTAATAATGAATTTAGGACCTGTCTTAAGGTGAGTATAGACTACGATGAAAATAGATTAATCTGTAGAAGCGTCACCCAAAATGTGCCCTTTAATAATAGAGTCAACAAGCCTTAAGGCCCTCAAAAACACTTCAAGTGAATTTCTTGGAAAATGTTCTAATAGGTCACGTGTGTACGATAACGAAGGACCTCAACCCAAGATAGAAAGAAAGAAAGAAGAAAGAAAACATATTTATTTGGCACACGGCCACAAGTGCACACAACAAACAAATAAAAAAAATTAAAATAAGAAACTTAAATCTATACAATATAAAACGTAAATTAAACAGAAAAAAGAGACAATATTGTGTGTCTCACGGCTGCGCCAAATAGGCCCAGTTCAGCAAACTGCCGAGCAGCTAGTGCCCGACGCTGGTTTTCAACTGGACCCGAGATGGTGAGGTGACGGACATAAAACAGTTTTGCTTCTAATTAGGTATGTGTATGAATAGGTACTTAAATAGAACAATCTTGTGTTTAGTTTTAACAAATAAAAATACGTAGGTACTTATTAATATAAAAAACGAGAAAAGTGCAAGACAAAACAAAAAAACTCAAGGTACATAAATAGATAAACGGACGCATAGAAACATAAACCTGTTTTGCACGTTCCCAACTTGTAAACGCTTAATATGTCATGAATCCGTGCACTTCGTCGCTCAATACGCTGCAAGCAACCGAGCGCGATGGACTAATTATAAATATTTGTAAGAAGTGAACGGAAAAATTTGCAGATGCGATGGCAATTGTGTGGGTACATAAGAACGAAGATCATAGAAGTGAGGCAGATGCGGTACATTAACAAGTTAATAATGAATTTAGGACCTGTCTTAAGGTGAGTATAGACTACAACATTTACTTGTAACAGAACAACGAGCCGCTCTATGATATGTTCTAGTATATCATCCTTTTACGAACTAAACGTCGAGCATGCTCGCCTCTTTGTTACAAACCAACGAGCGTATTGGTGTAACATTTCGTCGAGCCACGAGTGCGGGCGATGCGCGGTTGCGGGGTGACGCGGAGGGAGAGGGACAAAAGACGCACGCGGTCCGCGCGGTCGTTTAGTTGTTCAAAGGTACAACGAAGTGTTGGTAAATGCACACTCGCTGTGAGCATTTACCCGTAACAAAACGCCGAGCATTCGCAGGAACGTTACATTACATGGAAATGCTTTGGAAACTGAGCTTTTGCCTGTATCGTACCATTCGTAAGAACGTTACATTACACAGAAATGCTCCAGAAAATGTTGTAGTCTATACTCACTTTTAGACTTCACGTAATAAAAAAAGAGAAATGACTTTCAAATCCCATGATGGCGTAGACAACGATGGTCACGATGTAAACCCCCTTGGTAAGACTGGTTGTCAGACTTTCGGGCCACTGACTGCCTGAAACGACTGTCAAAGATCTACCAATGACAGCCGGGACCAATGGCGTAACGTGGTTTCCGAGGCACGGAAGAAACTCGGTATGTAATAGGTGGTCACCCCTCCACGGAGCAACCTAGGCAAGCGCGGCTTAACCCAAAGATCGACCCGAGCGGCTGTTATTATTTAGCCAGGAATTGGCTACAACACAACAGAAAACCCGTATTCAATCACATTTGGCATATCTCCATTAAAATCTACGATCCGTAACACTACAGAGATATTGGCCCACGTATGTCGCGGGCTTGACCGAGTCCCCTTTTGGCCCAGTTGATGGATTTAGGCACTTCTGTCTGTTGAGAGCGTCGATTTAAAACGTTTTTAGTACGCGTTACTTTGTGAGTTACGGTTGATCGCTCCGTTCAGTGTAGAGCCGTATTTGGCATAGATTCATCAATCAATCTGGTCGTTTTTATTTGTGAAAGAATACGTTTTGTGGTTGGTAAACAGGTTGTTTTTAAAGCGATGACAATTGGAAAATGTTAGATGTGTGTCTGTGTGTCTTGGCTGCAGGTCTTGGTCAGGGAATGGTCTTCTGTTTCTTCGTCGTGCCCTCACTACTGAGGATCACGACCCAAATGACACGTCTCCAAGCCTTGTGGTTTCCTACTTTCCGAGGCACGGAGGAAGCTCGGTATGTAATGGGTGGTCAAAACTTTTCACAAAATATCATGATTGTAATCCCCGAAGAGTTAGGCAGAGGTGTACATAATAGTACACCCACATTTCGAAAGTTATTTTTAAGTCCCAGTAATAGGGGGCGAGCCTATTGCCATCAACCGGGCATAAATCTAAACTCCGCGGCTGCTACTAAGAAATTCCTGACGGAATATCGTAATGACACTTTGCCCGACCCGGGAATCAAACCCAGGACCTAAAGCCCAACAGTCATGCTTGTACTTGTAAAATAATTTAAATGTATTGAAATACCGAGTACACTTAGCGAGAAATTTGACCTTCATTACTCACAACAATAATAATGGTTTCTCTCAATCAAAACACGGAATCATTTCACACTAAACGTGGTGGTAGTACTGAAAGGCGGTATTCCGTGTGACGTAACAAATACCAGTCAAGACGACCATTAGTCATTACTAATGATTATACGTCTCTTCTATACTATACAAATAAATCAAATTGAAGTGTCTGTTTGTCCTGCCGGGGCTGCGGGACTGTTCGAAAGAGATACCGCGGCCCTGGAACACAAAGGGCAAAGAAAAAACATGGGTGGGTTTTAGTCAGTAAAATTCTGACACTCCCTCCCACTCCACCCAGAGCTTTCCAATCCTATTTGATGATCTCAAATCCCAAAAAAAAAACAGTATCTGTTTGTAATTTCAAAATAACAGCTTTTTACTGAATGCATATGAAAGTATAATACGGTACTTATAACAAAAAAACTTTTTTTAAATATTTGTTTGTCTGTCTGTTTGTTTTGGGTACTCTCAGAAACGGCTGGACCAATTTTACGAGACTTTTACTGGCAGATAGTTAATTTTATACGTAGTAACTTACTTATTTTTGAAGAAAATTAGGGTTCCGTGCAAAGAAATAAAAACCCTTGAAATTGTTAACAAAATTCGATTAAAATAGGGAAGTTATATTTTATAATAATTTCACGCGGACGAAGGTCGCAGGGCACAGCTAGTATACAATATAGGGTGGCTCGTAATTAGTGACCGATACTTATACACGTGATTGTACTCATGATAACAAACAACTTTCCCAAAGAAACATTTTTTTTATACACAGACTTTTATCACAATAACACAACAGCCGTATG
Organism: Noctua pronuba; assembly: GCA_905220335.1. Classification (NCBI taxonomy): domain Eukaryota; kingdom Metazoa; phylum Arthropoda; class Insecta; order Lepidoptera; family Noctuidae; genus Noctua; species Noctua pronuba. The sequence continues at coordinate 15,812,712 of LR999904.1, read as the reverse complement.
AAATTCGCACGCGCGCGCCTGTGACATATCAGATGTTAGCCGTTTAAAAAAAATGTTTATTTGGGAAAGTTGTTTGTTATCATGAGTACAATCACGTGTTTAAGTTTCGGTCACTAAATACCAGTCACCCTATATATTAGTGTAGTGATACGACTGTTGGATAGGTAAGAGGGCCTGAATTTGGTGACTATTATACACAAAATTAGAATAACATAACGCCTATTTTCCCCGAAGGGTTAAGCAGGGCTGCTTCGAGACCATTCTAGAAGTTAAATCGAAATCTTAATGTGGTTGTAAGTTCGACTCCTGAGTATGAGGTCCTGAGAACAATTCCTGGGTCGGGCAAAGTGTTATTGGATGTTTTGACCAGGAATTTCTCAGAAGCAGCCACGGAATTCAGATTTGTACCCGTTTGATGGCGGCAATAGGCTCGCCCCCTATTTCATGGGACTTAAACATAACCGGCAAAACGTGGCTGTACTATTAGGTACTCCTATGCCTAACCTTTCAGAGATTACAGCGGGCGAAGCCGCGGGCTTAAGCTAGTTATAAGTAATTCTACCGTTAGACCAGTGGGTAGAACTATTGCACATTCAACCGCACTTCCAAGGCAACCATTTCACTGTGACGGCTCCATTATTTCCTAGCTTTAAGGGTGGTTTTCTTAGTTCTGGCGTGCGGTAGACCGTGTTGGGTTATTAAGCTCGGTATTATGTGCATCTTCGTGTACCTCCAGGCTGTTTACGTACCGATTTTCCTACGTGCCCCGGAAAGCACGTAAAGCCGTTGGTCCCGGCTGTCAATTGTAGATCTTTGACAGTCGATACTAGCAGTTAGTGTCCTGAAAGTCTGACAACCTGTCTTACCAATGGCTATCGTATTACTCAGTACTAACTGGGTTGTGGAGGTCAGATAGGCAGTCATTCCATGTACAATAATGGTATTCAGCTGCATCTGCTAAGACTGACTATAAGACCAACAGAGTGAAGAAAAACATTTCAAGGATTACCTAAGGGGTCAAACAGAGTGATCAACGGTTAATATGATGGAAAATAATAAAATATTTAGTTTAAAGCAACCGATTCAGGAACTCGAAATGCTTCGAAAACGTTTGCCACTTATTCTGGCACTAATTACCAACTCCCAATGAGCAACCATATTACTAAACAATGCTCACCCCTCAGCATTAAGAGGCCCTGGTTCACAAAAGGGACAATTTAGTCTATATTACATAACATTACCACGCTACCGTTAGTCAGAATCACTCGCATAGTTAACACTGAACAGACAAACACAAAGGAGTGCCCCGTACGTGGTAACTAGGAGTAACAAGCAGTCAAAAGTAACATTAATCATACCTAACGATTACTCGTTTGTAACAACTTAGTAAGTATCACAGAGGAATGGGCGAAGAACTTTCGTGTGTTAGTGGATGACGGATTATGTTGGTCTGTTATTCTGGTTTTTATGTGTTATGAAGATTGAAAATTACGCCAGTTACAGAAAAGTTGAAAGGGAACCGACTGTCTTGGTACGGGCATGTGACGAGGAGGGACGAATCGCGTGACTAAATGATGAATATAAATGTTGATGGATGGAGAAGGAGAGGAAGATCAAGGAAACGATGGATGAATTGTGTGAGGAATGATGTAAAAGAAAACGGAGTAAATGATAGCGTTAAGAAAAAAACGTGTTGGAAAAGGGGGGACAAGGGCAGAAAGATGATGATTACTATAATATTTCTTCATGTGACCACTAGGGCCAGTGTTTTAAGCTCTGGACTGACTGCACCAAGTAACTTTATCATGTTCAAACTGGAGTGAATTGTTGGGGGACTTCCTAGAATGATTTGCCTCAGCATGGTCAGAGCCTACCGTGTATTTTCAATATCGTGGTCTAGATTTCAGAATAAATGTTTTTTTTTTAATAAATTGTAAAATATAAAGAAGCCATATAAAGGGTGTAAAAATAACCTTAACGAAACCGAAAAGGCACTTGTTCTCCCCGTCATTGCGATCATTTTTTTCTTGTGGACCATACCTGCGAACCTTCTAGTTACGGAGCTATTGGGAGTCAAACTTCCAACTTTTTCACATTTTTTTTATTGAATACTTGTTTTTAAGGTTATAACTCTACTTTAAATACCTACATGATCCTTTTACTTTTCAATGCATCCATAAGCACAATGTTTTGAGTGCGTTACATTGAGTTTAAACTCGTTTCCCAGCGATAATTTTTGTGTAGGGTTATTTAGTTTGATGTACATAATGCTTGGTTAACGGCTTCGTGAAGTGCCCGTTTACACTTTGTATATCAACGATCATTGGCTATCAAATAGCCACTTAATATTATCTGTGCCTCCAATTACTTTTTATCAAATTCATAAGATACGCTAGCTTTGCAGACTAAAGGAAAGCATCTCTATTCGAGACGGGCAATCTTTCATAGTGTGCTCTGTCCACCAGTTGTTGCTAAAAATACACTAAATAAATAAAGAAAGAGAGAATGAATGATTACAATGGTATCACGGTGCTTTCCTCCACTCAATGTGTTCAAGCTGGCAATATCTTAACATTTCATATCTGATCCCTGACGTTATATAAAAATTGTATATAGAAGGTTCAGTTTCCTCGACCATTTCAGCATAAAAATGTTTTTTATCAAAAATAACTCATGACTGCTCGGCTATTTACGGCTGGCAGCCGCACGGGTCAAGGTCGAACTGTGATGGGTGACCATCCATTACACACTGAGTTTCCTCCGTGCCTCGGAAAGCACGTTAAACCGATGATCCCGGCTGTCAGTTGTAGATCTTTGACAGTCCTTACAGGTAGTCATTTGGCCCGAAAGTCTGACAACCAGTCTTACCAAAAAGGTAACGTATTGTATTACCCAGTACTACGAGTAACTGGGTTGTGGAGGTCAGATAGGCAGTCGCTCCATGTACAATAATGGTATTCAGCTGCATCTGCTAAGACTGGAAGCCGACCCAAATAAAGTTGGGTAAAGGCTAGGGAGATGATTTCAAAAATAACTCAAATTTTCCTAATTGAGTAGATGCTTAGCTTGTGGATAGAATGATGTCGAGGGAAATATAAAAAACTTGCCTTGTTTCATGATGCCATTAGCCACAACTGCAGTGGCCAATCTGGAAATCACTTAACCGTTTGCGGGCCCAGGTTGGCCGCTGTAGAAATAATCTGGCCGAATGGGATATCATCGACCCCGTCCCAAACACAATGTCAGTGTGGAGCTCCTCTACAGGATACGCCCCACCTCCTTTCCTGCTCATCCTGCACAGCCACCTGTACCTTCCAGGATTTAAACGAAGCAAACGACAGAGCTGTGCAGGTGGCAATAATACTGGTTGGGTATTATTTGAGTCTATCGACACGAAAAGAAGAAGAAGAAGCCACAACGACTGCAATCGATGGCTTTCTAGGGTGTTTATTTAGAGCTTTGGTGTCCTGCTCGCCCGTGACTAGCATATCCAACTTTGACCGGGAAACTCCAAGCATGTTTAGATGATAGTATTTTATATGATATTTTGTGCTGCTACGCTGACCCCAAATAAATTGGAATAAAAATTAAAAACGTTATTAAAAGTTGAATGCAATCTTTTGACCATGTGCTTTCGGGATTAAAGGTAAGTAAACAAAACACGAGATTTTTTTGTGGAACCAAAAATTAAATGTACATGGATGTTATTTTTTACTCCAAAAAATAGAAAAACATGTTAATATTATTGCAGAAATCGTATTATTTTTACGTTTTCTGCCAAAGCAAGCAAAAAGCAGTCAATTTAATTACCCTAGCACGACCTTATCCCGAAATATTATTTATTTATTTAACCATTTATGTACACACTTAATACAGAAAAGAAGAAAGGAACAGAAAATAGTACAAAGGTGATGCTTATTTCTAAAGAAATCTCTTCCAGCATACCTGCGAAAGAAGATAATAAAAAAAGAGATGTAGATATAGTGTGTAAAAGAAGAAGAGGAAATTGAATACATAAAACCTAAATATCTTACATTTACAAAATTAGACGTTCGTGTGAAGTAGTAACACACGCTGTACCTAGGTACGAAAGCATTTGTACGCTTCCTATTGTTTGCGTAGGTGTTAAAACTTCTGTTCGTCTATTTTTCGGTTACTTTGTGAGACGAAAAACGTTTAGTTTTTGAATTTCAACAGTGCTGTTCTGTATTCTTGCAACAATCTCTTTGCGAGGTTGGCATTCATCGTGCGACTGTTTTACTGCGCCTGCATTCTTTATGCGTTTTGTTGTATTAAAGTCTGGTTACTTATTGGATACATGCAGTGTAGGTATGATGAATTATGTGTGGTGAGACCTTTTTTTTTTCAAGGGGGAAACCTTCAAAAGGCGACTGGTCTTTGGGGATAAGACCGGGGAGTGAGGGATTTCTACTTCGCTAAAACCACCCCGGTGGTCACCATCCGCACATGGGAGGAGGCACCGTTTCCTCTTAAAAGACCTGTCCGGAGCTCCCGTCTCACAACACCTCCATTGCACAGAAATGGGGGTGTTGTGAGACCTACTCTTCAACCTGCTTAGTAGTCGGGTGTTTTTCTTGTGTAATAAACGAAGCAAGAGTTTTTAAACCTGCATGATGCGTAACGATTCAAGTACTTATGTAAAGTTATTATTGTATTTTCTGGAACCTCTGCCTTGCCCCTCGGAGATTACAGTCGTGATGTTACATATGTATTTAAATAAGTAGGTAAACTACCCGTTTAACCAGTTACATCTGAATTTTAGTACTACAAATAAAGACTAAATAAATCTTCAGATACCTAAGCTGTTTCGCTTCTAACCACATGTTATTCAATATTTTCTATTATCTAACAAAATACAGAACAAAAGCCTTAGATCCAAGCCTATCCTGAGTGTTATAATGGCAATTCAATAATGTATTAGATTTACATAGCTACCAAAGAGCTTCTTAAGCCTGTTCAAAGTCGTTGGAGACATATGAAACGCTTAAAAGCGAACAACCAACTTAACAGCAAGGCATATTATATAGATGGTTTTGCGGCCATCATACGTAAGAGAAGCGCTTCTCTGCTTGCTCGTCTTCGTGGCAGTACCAACAGTATCTTGAGTTTATTCGCAGATAGATGGGAGTCTCCAATGCTGCGACATTGGATGAAACTCCACACTAAATAAAACATGTCTACTAACACTAGTACTTAAGACCATTGTTACTAACACTGGGCGTAGCCCGAAATAAATGCTATTATTATTATTAACTCCCTCAATACGCAATACTAAGAAAACCATCTTATAACATCTGCACATCTTGTTTAACATCTACACAAACCACCGACCGCTTAGTCTTACCACGAATAGGCAGCTTTAAGCCATCTTAGTTCCGTCTTGGAATAATGAAGGCGCTCCATACAAAACGTTTTCTTATAAACACTGGGACAGACATTGTTGTGGTGTAATGGTTTTTTTTTCCAACTACCCCACTCTCTTAGCTGTTGTCCTAAGATACTTATGAAATGAAAGCTGGAGGCTGAAACTAGATAGGTACTCGGAAAATGAGGAGGGCAACTGTCCCTACAAATATAATTGAAGAGTTGAGGAACGAGGCTGGTGTTTCTTTTTATGAGGACTCATTAAAAGAGTGGCTCAACAAAAGATTGTGACGAACGGGAGACAATGCTATGGTAATTTTGGCAGACCATTTTCTAGTGTAATAATTCTAAAACATTTCTTTAGTTTTGACGTAATTAAACGGAAATTAAACACGTTTATATAAATAGTAGGTACCTTATATAAACAAATTAAGATGTCTTCAGTACCAAAGCCGTCTCATCTGAAAACAAATTAGATTCTGCCATCTGATCTCCGCTGAATACATTTGTGCTAGAATCGTTTAAGCAATCAATCAAATAGAAGGAAAATATTAGTACAATTATATTACTTGTAATACTTTTTCGTACTAACTGTCCCCCAGTTGCTACGAAGCGATCAAATTATTTTAGATTTTGATCGACTAAGAGAAATGGACCTAGTAACATTCTTCATTATATTGAAGCCAAATAAGGCTTCAATATAATGAAGAATGTTACTAGGTATGCCAAATCGCTTGAAATTTTGTCTCAGTAAAGCCTGTATGTATACAAATACACTAGTTTTTGTTGTAGTCAAAAATACCTAGAAGTTTTGATTTTAAAGGCATTCAAAGTTAAAATGTCGAAAATATTGAGTCCCGCTAACAGTCACGTGACCGCTTGTGACGTCATGTCACAACTTTTCCGGCTAATTGGTAGTTGTATTTTTACATTTAGGCACAACACATGATTTCCTAGTATTTGGATTGGACATTTTTAAAAGTATTTAGGTATAATTTCGACGGCACGGGCGCGCGACCGCGAGCGGACTGAGTTAGCCAGACTGAGCGTGTTGTGCGATGACGTCACACCGTCACCGGCAGCCCGCGTCGTGCGGTTACAACTTGTTTTACTTATAAATTGGAAACTAATTGACGTATCGAAGTAATTCTTTCACTAGTATTTTTTATTTTTGACAGAGAATATGGAGTGCTACTCGTAATAATCAAAATTAGTTAACATTCTCCATTATTATAGTATCTAAATACAGTTTTCTGAGAATGTTATAGATCAATTAAATTATAAGCTGACAACTAAAACAATTTAATTTGTTAATTTGATAAATTAATTCAATAAAGAAGAAAATGAAGATCATAGATTCAGGAGCTCGTAAGCCGCCCTTGCTTAGGTTGTTCCGTGGATGGATTACCCATTACATACCGAGCTTCCTCCGTGCCTCAGAAAGCACGTTAAGCCGTTTTCCTGGCTGTACTTTGTAGATCATTGACAGTCGTTACAGGTAGTCAATGGCCCGAAAGTCTGACTACCAGTTTTACCAAGGGGTATCGTATTACCCAGTTCTAACTGGATTGTGGAGGTCAGATAGAATACTGGTATTCAGTTGTATCCAGTTAGACTAGAAGCCGACCACTGAAAGAAGAAATGAAGTTGAGCTGGACTCATTTCCAACGGATAGGACTACACTCGCATTAGAGAAAAGTGAAAAAATCTCATTTTATTATATTGTCATCCCACTACAGGGTAGCACCTGTAGTGGGATGACAATATAATAAAATGAGAAAGGTGAATAATACTTAAATCTTGTTTTGCTTCAATACATATACAGGGTGTAAGGGACAGCCCTCCACGAACTGATGGGGTGAATTCAGTATATCATACTAAGATGACCAGTATAAGAAATTATGTCAGGAATGTTATGGGAATCCAATAAATTTGATTTGTTTTATTTCCTCATACGCAATGTATCGTTACCGTGTCAAAACGCACGTAGCGAAGGGCAAGCACGACGACGAGTTCGATGAACTCTGTAGTTAAGCAGGAAGTGAACAGTTGATTTCACGCTTCGTTCTTTAGAGTATTTGAACATCCATTGTTGGATTTTTTATTTTAGCCGTATTATTTACAGGGAATATTATTACACATTGAAATAAAGGAATAGTAACTGAAAAAAAAACCGGAGAAAAATTCCGGTGGAATATGATTCAAAATAAGGAGCTGAATGCACCCTGTCAGTTTGTGGAGGGCTGTCCCTTACACCCTGTAATGTCTAAAAACCAAACAATACATCTTTTGAACACTGTCTCCACTTACCAAAGGATTAGATACCGTCGAAATAATACGCACATTTTTTTCATACATCACATCCATATACTCTCCACATCTCATGTAAACAAAGCACTACTGTTCCAAAGCTGCAATAACCCAACAGCTAGACAGATGACAGGCGAAGACGTCATAAGCACACACCCTACCCAATGGTTGCACTAATATCATGAACCTACGACAAGCACAAGCGTATTCGGTTTAGTTGGCGAGGTTTACGGGAGCACTAGGAATTCGCAAAGCATATTACTAGTACTGAGGGTACTGGGAAACAAAGAGATTTGTGTACAGGCTACGGGCAACTAAGTTATTTAAATTTTCTTTTAGTACGCTTTCAGTTGCGGATGTAACTTGAACTATTATACTAAACCTAACTTTGCATGTAGCATATTTTTTCTACTTTCTTTTCTCTGTAATAATTGTAAAAAAAAAACAAGCTTGTTAATTAACCCTTTAGTTCGCATGTGAAGAAATGATGGAAGAGTGGAGTCTCCTAACACAGGCTTTAGACGCCTAAAAGGAAACTCCAATCACTAGTTTGTAAGAAAAACTTGGCAAAAACAGTAAATAATTATAAAAGGATATTAAAGAAGTAAGGTAGGTGTGGTGTGGTGGTGTGATCGTGTGTGGTGGTGGTGTGGTGTGGGGGGTGTGTCCTAACTTATATATTTATTAATATATAAGTTAACCGTCGGACTGCCAAGTCATAGGTCTCGAGTTCGAACCCAAGGCACGCACCTCTGATTTTTCGGATTCATGTGCGTATTGTATAATTATCACTTGCTTTTCGGTGAAGGAAAACATCGTGAGGAAACCAGCATGCCTGAGAGATATTTCTTGACGGCATGTAAAGCCAAGTCAGAGGCCCATGGGCGGCATAAAAACTCTGACACCAGTTTACGAACTAACCACACGATAAAAGAAAGAAATATAATAAATGCGAAAATAAGTTTGTTTGTTACCTTTTCACGCCTAAACCACTGAATCCATCATCCCGAAATTTAGCATATACATTGTCAGGTGTGCAGAAACGGACACAGGGCACCTTTCATCCGAAAAAAAGTACTGTTCCCGAAGAAAATAACAATAACGTTCTTACGATAAAATAGATGGCGCCACGTGTCTTTCGAATCATGATTGAATTATATTAATACAAGCAGAGGACAACCCGAATTGATTGTCAAATTCTAAATTAACGCGAGCGAAGCTGCGGGCATAATGCAGTTTTAACTTCTTTGAGTATTTTTCGCTGTTCCTCATAGTTTCGCATTTGGCAATCCACACCCACTTGAAAAATTAACCTTGTATACAGATTATACCTGTTTTTTTCCATATTTTCTTAAATTAATAAATGTTATTAACTAGATAGCTAGTTATCTACGACCAATTCAGTTCCAATAAAGTTATATTTTATTAGTATTCTTGTAAATATATTCAAACTATCCCAAAAAAGGCAACGGCTGAAAAAACATTCTTGCAAACTCACGTTCGGGTGTTGCTACTAAAAAATACACAATATCCCATTGCGGAACCCTTTTACCACAAAATAATGTGACGACGATACAAATCTTTGATCAGTACCTATTATAACAATGCCATTTTATTTAGGACTGCCATCCTCCTCTCTATTCTTGAAAAAGGGAGGTCAAGTTATAACGGCAAGGTATAAAAGCCAGATTTTCTTTTTCAGGGGGGCAGTAGATTGGGAACGAAATGTCCGGAACCAGATTTGACACTCTCCCTACATCGTCACATTACACCCTTTCTATTTTTGAGGCTTAGGAGTATGAAGTAAGCTTTTGTTTGGGAATATTTGGAATAGAAAAAGTTCAGTTACATGGAATGTAGGCGAATATAGAAGAATTGTTACGTACCTTTCGAGGATCATTCTATCGTAGCCTGTGCATCAAGCTACCCGAAACTGTCAAATTTTCCCAATCAATTTTGAACCTAGTGCTTTAGCGATAAAGTTCAAAATCAAAAGTCTCTATTAAAAAAGTGTTTTAGGCATGGCGCCTATAATCTATAATAAGGTTGCAAACAGCGTCAAAGAGCAACCTTTGAGATTTTTTTAAAAACAGCTTACATCGTTATTAATTCAAAAATGTTATTATTCTGTATCAGATTTCCTAACAGATAAAATGTAGCTGTATTATTTTGTTACTTTATTTTGATTAGATATTTTTTTTTAATTTGTTGAATTGTTGTGAAAGTTTTTAAATTGAAGTTGTATATTTAATTGTTTATAAGTATACATTTTTGCATGCCTAATGGTAGAATGTACCAGGAACAAATAATTACTACTGTAACAACTCATGTATGCAAACAAATTATTTCTATTCTATTAATAAAGTAAACTTTCACGTCAATACTTAATAATTCCATGCTTTCACCAGAGTGATTTCGCGGCAAAATAAAAACTAGTTTAAACAAAATTATGTCAAGCAAGAATTGGTAATTACTGAAAATTGGTAAAGTTTCAAACAATTACATAAAGTAAAATCAGCATTTACCTTTTAATAACTTCTTTTATGTAACTTCTACTATTTAGGTACTACGTTTTCGTTACTTTACAAATTAATACCGGTTTTAAGTTCGAAAACAAATCCTTTTGCTCATTTGGAAATGCCTTAATGGTCCTTTCAAAATACTCTCTAAAGACATAATCCTTGAAAGGGTATCTTATTGCTTAGTTATAAACACTGCGTAAAAGCTGAATATTCCATTTTATAAGAAGCGGTTTATAATCAGGTCCTTTTAGAGATTTGGTTATTTCTTGTTGGGATTTTCAAACTAATTTTAGTATATTTGTCATTTTCATCACACACTTAAGAAGGTGATTAATATTCCTTTATTTGCATCTTTACAAATCAATTACATTTTAAAATATTCCTTAGAAAAAAAAAAAACATTTAAAAATATTAAAAAAGGTGATTTATTATTACAGCACCTATTATTTAGTTTTTGGATGGCATCTCGCAGGTCATCATAGGAGGTTGTCGTCTAGTTAACCAGACTATCCTGTGGGTACCTTGAGTGTAAGGCCGCCAGCTTAAAAACGAATTAGAAGACACGCTGAGGGCACCCCCTGTTGGACGCAAACCTCATCTCAGGGCATCGCTGGGGGAGGAAAGCAAGGCACAGGCTGGATCGGTACAAGATTATTATTTAGGAAGACAGTACCTGTGCACTATGCAGCAACCTCTTCTTATGATATGTAGGCGCAGCGTGCATATTCCTCCTATCGCCACACAACAATAGACCTGTGAATCCGCAGAAATACGCTGGTTGTAAGCACAGTCGAGGAGCAGATTATGCAGTTCACTGCATAAACTACTCCCGATCTCAGTCATAGCCTTGGGTGAGGCTTGTAAACTTAAATAATACATTTATTGTAGTTGTAGTGGTCTTCTTTCGGCCGAATGATGATTAACCTCCTCTTCATGGAATGCTATCAATCCTTTTGATTTTATCAATAAAGACCAGATTATATGCAAATGTATATTTTTATCTTATATAGGGTGACTGGTAATTATGACCGATACTTAAAGACGTGATTGTATTCATTATAACAAACAACTTTCCCAAAGAAACATTTTTTTATCATACAGACACTTATCACAATAACACAACAGCCGTGTGAAATTCGCACGCGCGTGCCTGTGACCTATCAGCTGTTAGTCGTCTAAAAAAAATGTTTCTGTGGGAAAGTTGTTTGGTATCATAAGTACAATCAAGTGTTTAAGTATCGGTCACTAATTACCAGTTACCCTATATGGTATTTGGGCACTGGACAAAGGCCTCTCCCAAGCTGCGCCACAACATCTAGTCCTCCATCATCCGCATTCAGTCCATCCCAGCCATCTTCAGCCCATCAAGCAGCGATACGTCTCACGCTCCACGCTTGAGACTATACAAGTGGCAATCGTTTTTAAAGCGATTTCTATTTCTGCGGCTATTATTATTAGGCACGAACTCCTCAAGGGACCGTTTGATCCTCTTGATATTTAATTATAATTCTTCACTCACCTTTTCCGACCTTTCCCGCTAGTGAAGATTCTGTGCCCTATTTTAGACTCACTACTTGACATTAACACGAATATTTATGACGAAGTTCTCATCAGCGAGGTCAAGTTCACGACCTAGAGCCTTGAGCTTGACCTTAGAAAATGTCCGAAATAGAATAAATCATAAAGTGTTTGGTCTATTTTATTCACCAGACATTTTTAATAACTGTTGTTTCGATAACTTGATAATGAGCAATAATTGAATAGAGACTGTGATGGTAATAGGCTCGCCCCTTATTACATGGAACTGGCAAAATGAAGGTGTACTATTAGGCTCACCTCTACATAACCCTTCGGGGATTACAGGCGTGATGTTATGTTATGATCATTGTTGTATTCATTGTTATATCCATCTGTTGAACGACTACCATCTAAGTTCTGATATCCTCAGGGAAATCATTTGTTATACAATGTTTGTAGTGCGACGTGATTGGTTGCTTTCGTGCTCATTCAACTGCATCAATAACTATTTCATCTTTTGTGGGTAGACTAGGAGAGGTCTTCGAGAAGATGTCTAGCTAAAGAAGTACTTACTACTGCCATACTTATTTCTCCAAGTCTGTTGCTGTGTCATATCCTGCGGGGTATGAATAGTTCGAATATAACCAGCCAGTTACATTCTCATTGGTTGATAAAGGTATCCTCCCTAGTCCCTAGTCGGCCGTCGTAGTGCAGGTTGGTGTATGACACAATCATATCTTCTCTTCTGCACCATTTTGGGAGCAGTAATCACAATGAACAACTTAAAATTCGGTTATGAATGCCGATGGAACTACTGGAACTTGAGGTATTTCAGTTTTCTGTTAAGAATAATGAATGCCTCTGATTGTGCAGATATTTTCACTTGGTAGTGAAGACTTACTTAGCTCGTGGCTATATAATAACAGCCACTCGGGTCAATCTTCAGATTAAGCCGCGCTTGGCTAGCTTGTCCGTGGATAGGTGACCACCCATTCCTCCGTGCCTCGGAAAACATGTTAAGCCGTTGGTCACGGCTGTGATTTGTATATCTTTGAAAGTCGTAACAGCTAGTCAGTGGCCCGAAAATCTGACAACCAGTCCTTCCAAGGTGTATCGTATTACTCAGTACTAACTGGGTTATGGAGGGCAGATAGGCAGTCTCTCCATATAAAATACTAGTATTCAGCTGCATTCGGTGAGACTGGAAGCCGACCCCAATAGTTGGGAAAGGGCTAGACGGGTGATAAGTGAAGATTTACCCCAAATGACCTGCATAATTATTAGCCACACTTATACCTAACAAGCTGTATAATTTCCAATTCAAATTAAAAAAGTAGATTAAAATAGTAGATTTTGATTCGATAAATAAAACAGAAAAACATATTTCCAACACATTACCATCTATCATTGGCGGGGCATTAACTGTCTAACACTTCGACTTTCCTATTCGTCCATCACTCATTATCGACCCGACAATTTGTTATCTACCATCTTTGTTCTTGGTCCCGTTCGTATCACAACAAACATCAATATTATTGTATCGAACGCGGTTTGTCACGTGACTAAAATCAAAATTCTATGTTGCTTTTCCTAAGGTTTTGGCTCAACATACATTCTTACTATCAAACACTGTTTTATGCTTTAACGGTTTATAACTACACTTATACCGTCACTTACGTGATATCTTCTGTGATAATCCATTATTCTGAGCTCCCGATATTTCGACGCTGTTGAAAGAGCCATGATCACGGGATGACTGGAGAATGCGGATTGGGGGTAAATATGTTATTAAGAGCCGACAATCCCCCCTTTCTTAGTTATGGCAAAACAAACTCGAACAGCCTTCTGAACGTGTTCGTGGGCCCCAGGGACTCGCCGTTATGGTGGCACTGGATGCAACTACACACTGCGGGTGGTCGCGTCCAGGGCTTGGCATAAACTGGCGCTCCTTTTTTCTGTGGGTTTGTTTTTTTATTTACAAACAATAGCTTGTGTTACTAACCGTATATGGACTACGTCTGAAATAAATGTCTTATTCTTATGTTACTGAAAGCCTCTTTGCAGAATAGAGCACATCTAAATGTTATTCAAATAAGATTAACAAGTAGTGAAGCACCACAAAACACAGTATATCAAGAGAGCTAGCGCTAGCGTGCACAAACGAAAAGTAAAGGCTATTTAATTAACAAACAAGCGACGCTGTTAGCAAGAACTCTTTGTGTGTATAATGGAACGAAGCAAACTATTGTCCGGTGCCCGACATGATTTATTTAGTTTAGTACATGTCCTGGCATATAATAAAATGAGGCGTTTTTTTTTGCAATTTTTTTTATACAAGACATTCAAAGGAGAATGGGCTTCGATGTATAAGCATCTGCCTCAAAGTCCAGCCATAAGAAATGCATAATTAAAAAGTGCTTTTTAAGGAGAACCTTTGCTACTAACACGATTTATGGCAATTCGCAGTACGTCTCCGAAGTTAACATTTTCTGGGTAACCAATAGCTATAAGACATACACCATTCGAAAGAGCTTTCAATTAGGATATTTGCTACTATACAACTGTTGCTAATTTGATGTCTGTTCGGTTTTATTCTAACTAGGTAGTTGATTAGGCACCGAACTGCAGCTCCTCTCTGTCAAAAGTCAAAAGTGGATTGACATATCGCTCATTTGGTGCAACAATGACGTAATTACACTTTTAGAAATTTTACAGGAGATGCAATCAAAGATTCAGATTAAAGGTATGGCATTTTGGCGAGACTTATTATGATTCTAGTGGTTTCTAAAGTAAGTTTAATATGTGTAGTTTCTATTATAGTCCAAATGTACACTGTACATTGTAGGTAACCTAGGTTACAGGCAAAAATAAGACAAGGTACCTGTAAATATGCCACTGTTGCTTCAGAATTCAATATAAAAATAACGCATTCGTTAGGAAATTTTGCATTTGTGACATAATGAAACTAAATAATTGAATATAATCAACATAAACATTTATTTATGCATGTTTAACAAAATAAACTTAAGAAAAAACAACCATGTTTTCACTAGGCATGAATTTAATTAAGATTAAAAGTGAAAACATCTCAATACTACCATCTTAAAATCATCTAGGTAATATTTTTAAAGTTTTAATTGGCACAAATAGTCACAGATTAATTATCTACTTTTAATTAAGTTATATGCGCCAGTATGCAACCGAGACAAAGTATACAAGAGAAAAAGTGAGAAAAATACTAAAGCAATTGCAAAACCTTTACAAAATACTTTCATAAGAAGCAGAGTAATATCGTGGAATAATGTTTTTTTGTAACAGTTCCCTTAAATATTTTTTCTCGTTTGCGGAAATTTCTCTTTTTGAAGTATACGCTGGAACCAAATTGATATCTTCAATTGCCTTACTTATTCGTTAACTAGTAGATCTTTGTTTCTTTATTTTTTATTTCAGCTTCACTCCAGTCATCGTCGAATTTAAGTTTGTACTTGTATACTGACAAGCATTGACGTAATTACGAAATTCTGTCATAGTTTTACGATTACGATTTTTTGACGAAATTTCATAAACACCTTTACGTCGTTGTTGCTCCTAAACACAACCACACTTAGCGGGGCGCCCTGCGCAACTGGCTATACAGACGTTATAGCACCAGAAATGGCGCCATTTTACTCAATTCTACAACGACACTCGCGCCATCTCGCGGCAAATCACCACAAATTCAATTCTGTCGATGTTTCTCCCGATGTAAATAGTCTTTCCGCACATTTTGACGTTATAAAACTTGTTTTGAAAAAAGTGTAATTACGCCATTGTTGCACCAAATGAGCGATATTATTATTTAAGAAAAAACAATAATAAGCAATAATTATGTGTTTGTATTTTTATCTATTTTTGTTTAATAACAGACGTGAAATAAATGTTTTTTTTTTTCATTTAAAAATTTCCGAAAAACTCATAGGTCGCCTGTCGGAAGTATTTGCAGAAATACAATTCGCTTTCTAAGCGATTGCCACTTGTATAGGAACTCAGGATATGTTCATCTAGAAACAAAGAATTACGAAAGTCTATAATTTTACCGAAAGCCCTCTCCACACTCATAAACAACGGCTCTCGTTGAAAAATCGACAGGTGCATGTGATAGCATTCTACCATCGCCATTCGCTTATTTATCGGGCTCCCTCCGTCGAAGGCGGAAAAAGACAAGCACATATCGAAGAGACCTTTTCACACCAATTATACCTCGGATTCTGTTGGATCCCGTTTACAATTTAGTGTGATATAGGTCGAAGCTCAATCGGCTATAACTGGATGTACTTATCGTTTCAAGAAACGAAATATGAAGGGTAGTTTTATTTTTTGTTCGAATTTCAAATAGATGAAAATTGGTTTTGGACATTTTGTTTTTAAAATATTGTTTTGGCTATTTCTTGATTGTGTTCAGTGTTTCTTTGATTATTATTGATTGGAATCTATTATGAATCTTGTAAACGTATTCTTTAATCACACAAATGTTCGGAGGCGGATAAAACAGAAATTACCTACCGGAATGACTAATTAGATGCGTCTTATCGGGCTATAAATTTCTGAGAGCTCCCACTCTTCGGCCATATATATCGGCCGTCTCAACATTGTCTCTGGAATAGCAAAGCAGCTGAAATGACTCTAATATTGCACATAGCCATAGACGCAATGACCTCTAAATAAGCTAAACAGACTTGTTTTGCCTCTCGCACACAGCTATTCCGATATTAAAAAAAAAAACGATCGGATTTACCTTAGCATGTAAAACGAAAAAAAAAATACAGGCCAATAATATAAGAAAAATTTTAATTCTATTTCTGTACAGATGATTTATAACAGCTTCCGAAAATATTCGTACCGGTATTTTCTGCAGTACCCTTATCAATATTGCCCTACATACACAAATTGGGGAGCAAATACAAAATTGAGATTGACGCTCAGCATTTCTGCCATTTTTAATTAGTCCCGTCAATGAAGTGACGTGCGAAATCCGAATCGTGTTGCCTTCGAAAATAAATTTATTTTGCTACTAAAAACACCCGGTGACTGACTGGCTGGCTAGGCTGGGCTAATGAGGTTCGAAAATAGGCTACGAAAAAAAACATAAGCTTAAAAATAAAATTAAAAAGGCTGAATATTCTTTTCTCTTCTTTTTGTTATCTACACTAATATTATAAAGAGGAAAGATTTCTATTTTTGTGTTTGTAATGAATAAACTCAAAAACTACTGTGCCGATTTCAAAAATGTTTTCACCATTAGAAAGCTACATTTACCCTGAGTAACATAGGCTATATTTATTACTAGAAAAACAAATGGGGGGGGGGAATTAGGGGAAAATAAATGTATTCCCGTGCGAAGCCGGGACGGGCCGCTAGTATTATTTAAAGTGATAACGTATTTCTTCTCATGCTTTTAAGATTATCTTTTCTTAAAATACGAAGAGACTGGAGACCGGGTTCAAAATTGGCCAAAAACTTGCTAAAAGGTACTTGTATTTTTGGTCATGAATCTTTAGTATTTACGTTACATTTACATCGCTCATTCCTTCTAGGGATCTTTTCGGGGTATCTGATGTATCACGCCAACAACTGACCTTCACTTGTTTTAGACTCACTTTTGTTTTATTTACTCTATTGGTCTCATCTTGGTGTCTGCATTGACATCATCAATTTATCTGTCTAAAATTTGGCGGCACGGTGGCTGAGCGATTGGTTGCTACGCCGCGTGTCCCGGGTTCGATACCCGCACGGATCAAATATTTGTATGACATACAGGCTCCGGGCCTGGCTGTTTGTTTATGTGAGTTTAAATCTTTGTAAACACACCCACGGTAAAGGAGAAATTCTCATTGCAGCAATGTTAAAAAAATATAATGACGGTGAGACACCCAATATCATATTTTGCGGGCCCTGTTCCACGGTTCACAAATTGACGGACGCTAGTGAAAGCGCCAACCTCGTAGCTCAGTTCTACGCCGCCTTGATATAGATTGGCAGTAACACGCTAAAAAGAACTAATCTAAACATACTTTTTCAACTAACAATTCTTCGCGAAGCAAATCAAACGTCAACATGTACGTTTTACAATTAGCCCTTTCCCTCACCCACCATATTTCGGTTTCACTAGGACCAAATTCCAAATTCATTTCCACTTATTCAAGCGAGAAACATTCGTTAATCAAGTGAATTGTTAAAATTGTAGCCGTAAAGCTTATTTGGCGATAAATTAACGGCTCAGACGTGTAGCCGTCAGTCTCTTGTCTTGTCAAGCCTGAAATGCTTGAAATAGGAGGCCATTGTGCACTGTTGTGTAAGTAGGTGTATAGCACCATCAATTATACGGAGTTGGCATTGCGTTCTTTCGCTTCAGAGTAGAATCATTTGGAAATTCTTCGGAAGTTTGAGATTTTAACGACGTTGCTAGCACGATTGCCAAGCTCTGGGTCGTGTGTTCGATACACGGGTCAGAAAAAGTGTTAGCTAGTTTTTATTTTGACAATGACATATTATGTTACTGTTCTGAAATATTTTTTTTTTTTTTTTTCGTTTTGTTTGACATATTTATCATTCCTTTTGATATTATTATTAAATGTTTACTACTGTTAGTCTGACATTTTTATTTTTTATAATTCTGATGATTTGACATTTCTTATTTGGTATCAATACAATTTCTCTTTTATTTTAGAATTGAATATTATTTGCATGCCCATGCGACGGTAGAATATGGAGGACTATATCATATAAGACAACAATGTACCAATTACCCATGTTTGCAAAGAAATAAATGATTTGATTTGATATTCTTACAATTTCCTGTAGTCCAGATGTGCACTCAGGTATCTGCAATAAGTACCTATGACCAACATTGAACGTAAAACAAAACTCAATTTTTACCTGCAATTTTGTGTCAATAAGTTCCGAGTTCAATATTCAATGGACAATCAACAGATACATCACATACACATCTTCATCTCAAAACCAAAATAGAGGTATCAGAGGCCTTTGTGTCATTGTAAGCACAAAAACAGATATCGATAGCGGGTACACCCGTCTAGACAATCTAATCCACCTTTAAAAAACCCAAAATAAGAAAAAGAAAGCAAAACTAAACGAATAGAATCCTAAAGGTAACCCCAAATTGACAACAAGGAGCCTTTTCGGCTTCACTGAGGACCCTAAACGTTTGCCCTACTCGGTTCTACTCAATAAGGGTCAAGCCATCTTTACGTCCCTATAATGTGTAAACATTGGTTTTCAAATACCTATTATTCTTGGTGTTTTTCTGCTCGTTCCTTTTATTTTTTAAGAAGAGCTATGTTTTTAATGGTACTGTGTCTACAAATTGTTGTTTGCTCATTAATATTTATTTTAACGCTCTTTTTAGCTTCACCTGTAACTAACTAACTATGACTAACTACAACTAAATTAACTATGTAAAAAATCTTAGAAGTTTGACCTTCTTCCCGGTTTTCGATTGATTGAGCTGAAATTTTGCATACATATTTAGTTTGGATGACAATACACGGTTAGCTAAGTGACGTCATTCTAAATCCAATATGGTGGACTTTAAAAGATAGCGGACTAGTTATTTTATGTATTCTCATGATATGGGTATCAAATGAAAGAAGCGAAGAATAAAATTAAAAACTTTTGTTTGTATGATATAGTTGTTTTGTCACCGACTTCTGAAGCTATTTTTAGAAACGGGTTTCTAAAAATAAAACCCGTTTCTACGGTGGTCATGCTACGCGTGCAGGTCAGGAATGCACTCTCAGAAAGTCCACAATTACAAGTAATGATATTATAAATGTCAAAAATAATAAACGTCTCGCCAATCGATAGAGCTTTGAAAGACCTCTCAAAAACTTCAATACATCTCACTTTTAGACTCTACAAAACCCTACACCATAAGCAAAACATTTTTCCCTTTATCATATCTCAACATCTACCATAAAACATAAGTATTACCTCGCTGCGCATCAATTTGAGAATATATTACACTAACCCCTGTTCCTTGCCTGTCCCTAACGGGCTTTATGTTTCCTGATGCTTCAAACTCTAAGTAGATGACAAAAAAAGAGTCCAGTATAACTTGACATACGGTGGAAAAACGAACTAAACAAAAATGTCACTGAATTTGACATATTTTTGACAGCTGCCTTAGCGCATAGCGCCTCTACGACATGTCTAGATATTTTGGTGTATAAAATATTTAAATAAATACACGTTTTAAATGAGCTGTTTTATTTGTAAAATGTATGAATTTAAAAACGATAAAATGGGTGGAATTGCTTTAAGAAAGAATCTATTAGCAGTTAGGGTAGCTCGTCGCCGCTACAGTATGGGTTGCCCTAGTTAGGGTGTCCACATTAAATGGGTATCATTACATCGACTACCGACACCAACTGCAATATTAT
Organism: Noctua pronuba; assembly: GCA_905220335.1. Taxonomy (NCBI): domain Eukaryota; kingdom Metazoa; phylum Arthropoda; class Insecta; order Lepidoptera; family Noctuidae; genus Noctua; species Noctua pronuba. Next base: position 15,792,539 of record LR999904.1, on the reverse strand, counting down.
GTTTTCACTATTCGCTCTTGTTTTGAGTGTAATATGCTTGCTATGCTGCTATTTAAATGGATACACAAGAACAAAGTGACTTCGCCTTAACAGACACTAAGTTAATGCAATGGACGTGCTCTTAGATATAACTTTACTTTAAAAAAATTAAGTTAGATTAAAATTGCTTATTAGCCTTATTAGGCTAGATTGTCATATAATAAACAAATATAAAATAATAAAAATTCGCTCTTTAAAATTTATGAAATAAAAGAAATAAAAACATGGGGTCTTTAATGTATCTACAGTATTATCAGAAATGTATAAAAAGTCAATAATATTTGTGGGTATAATGCTCTGAAAAAAAATAACCAATTCGTCAAGGTATCGGTTAAAGGCCACTAAAGGGTAACATCAAGCAGATTAACGGGAACCGATATTTTCCTCGGTCCTTCATTTTCCAAACGTAGTTTCAGAAATATTTTTTCTCAATTGTTTTGAAGGTTTTTATAAGCAGAATTTATTCAGCTTTAAGATAAAAGCGTGTTGTGCCGACCCTCAATAACCTGGGACAGGGGCAGGAACATGATGGTTCAGCTTTTAACGTTGTAAGGCGTATTTTTGATATCATAAGACGTTTCGTGGCTAAATACTAACAGCCGCTTGGGACGATATTGAGGTAAAGCCGTGCTTGCATAGGTTGGTCCGTAGATGGGTGACCACCTATTACATACCGAGTTTCCTCCGTGCCTCGGAAAGCATGTTAAACCGTTGGTCCCGGCTGCCATTTGTAGATCTTTGACAGTCGTTACAGGTATTCAGTGGCCTGAAAATCTGAAACCAGTCTTACCAAGGAGTATCGTTTATCGTATCACCCAGTACTAACTGGGTTGTGCAGGTCAGATAGGCAGTCGCTCCATATAAACTACTGGTATTTAGCTGCATCCGTTAAGACTGAAAGCCGACCCCAACAAAGTTGGGAAAACGCTAGGCAGATGATGATGATACTTTAATGACCATTCCTTCATTTCTCTCACAGAGACAATAGGGTATTTGCCTTAAAAAAGTCTATTTAGTCCGTCAGTTACATTATCAAAAAATATTGGACACGTATTTTTTCTTTTGTCATGTAAACGAAAAATGACCACGATACAGCGTGTTGAAATCTCGCGTAACGTCACATTTTTGATTATGTGAGAAAAGTAAAAATACGTGTCCAACATTTTTTGGTGATCTAACTGACGGACTAAATAGATTTTTTCATGCAAATACCCTATTCCAGCAGTGGGAACAATACAGGCTGATTACGCAATACTAATGCAAAAGCCACTGAAACTAGTTCATAAAAAAACATAAATTGCAACTGCATTAACTGTAACTACATTCTAGATCACAATCAGAATATGCATGTACGACGCGACGTACGGCTCCAAAAGCTGCGCTCGCTTCTAAAATGTCCCGGCCGGCGGCGCGCGCATGGAACCCCCACGTTGGCAAGATAAGCGTTATTTAATGAAGATTTATCTCGCTCACTGCACACTGGATTTACTTCTCCAATGAATATTCTACCCCCTCTGATATCTCCCTGATAACATTGGCAGTTTAAACCGAATGCAATAAAATAAAACATTCTTGAATGATAAGGATTTATTTATTAAAAAGGGGTAATGTACGCGTTTTACATATTTTCCGAAATTAAGTGGGGAAAGATAAGTTTGACGGGTTTGCTGGTCGTGCGTACAGAGTAGATTGTAACTGTCCACTGGACATGGGTCTCTGTTGAACGTTTATTGAATTACAATCCGTATGGAATGGGATTTTTCATCGCCACAAATTACGAAGTTCCAAACAAACTTTCCATCTCTATTTTAGGGGATCAGTAGAGAGATACCACGGCCCTGGAACACAAAGGGCAAAGAAGGAACATGGATGGGTTTTAGTCAGTACAAATCTGACACTCCCTTCCACTCCGCCCACAGCGGGAGGAGTCATTTGATGATTTCCCACCCGAAAAAAAAAGAAAAAAAAAGGGATCAATAGAAGTTTTCTTTTGGGGAAAATCATTCCTTAGCGCTCACAGTCGTTATACAGGGTGTAACATAATAAACGCAAGACCTCTCGTGTTTTATGACTTTCGGAAATTCATAAGTTTTTTGTAGTTTTACCATCCATGTTGATCAGCTGATCGCGTCAGTTGCAAAGTCCTTTTTTGCGAATCAAGAGCTCGTGGAACAAGAATTGTTTAGTTTTAAACTCAAACTCAAACTCAAAGCATTTATTTCAAATAGACCCATGACAGGCACTTTTGCATAGTCAAAAACAGATCTTTCGGTTTAGATCAACAAGATCAATCTGTATTCTTCCTCCTTTTACAAATTGACCTGGCACATTTTCTAGATCATCATCATCATCATCATCCTCAGCCCAACTTCACCCACTGCTGGATACAGGCTTGTCTTTACTTCTGTCAATCTCCATGTTCTTGTGCCAGTCCTATCCAGGGTATACTCGCGATGGCAACTGGTTACTCCTTTATTCCTTTAATGCAACTCATAAGTCAAAAAACTATGCTCTTTTTTATTCCGAATCACAGGCAAACTCCTGCAAAATGAGAATGCAAAGAAACTTTCGCTAGTTTACTTTTCAAAAACAAAAATTCGAATTGAGTAAAACTCACTGCGCCTTACACCCAAAATCAGGTGCCTAAAAACTTCAGGTTTGGGAGTAAAAAGGGGGTAAAAGCGGGTAAAAAAGTGGTAAAACAAGGACCGAGTAATAAGGTTACCTGTGAGCTCAAACTATGTTACTGGCATCAACGTAACGAGCACTGAGTTATGTCTACATGCATACAATCTGACACTAGTTTAGTAGTTTCAAAAATAGTTTGTGCTTTCAGGAATTCTGTGAGGGCTTTTTTTAATCGTGCTGTAAGTAATAAGTTGGATGTGAAAGAGCGCACATTCAGGAGTAATGTTTTACTCAAATGTTGACTCTGATAAAAGAAAAATATGTTACACGTTTACAATATTTACCTGTGATACAGGATGGGTCTTTCCGCACGCAAAAATCCCGTTTTGACGTGGAGTTGCGGAAACCAGCCCAGTATACAATACAATACAATACAGGATGGGTCACATTTCTAGGATGAAGCCGGACCGATCGGCGAAGATAGCTACACAATTGCTGCTCGAAGACGGCCATAAAGGCCCGTGACGATCTGGACTCATTCTTAACGGATTGGTAGTAGAAGGTAAATTTTAAAGAAAACCACGAGGTAGTCCTTTGCCCAGTAGTGGGAAAGAGTAGGCTGATATAAAAAAAAAACTGGATGCTGGTATTAGAGAAGTATGGAAGACATGCTGCACCGACCCCAAATAAATTGTGATAAGGGCAGGAGAATTGATGAATACTGCCGCAGTAAGCAAAAAAGATGCGCCCTTTTGTCTTACGATGGCAGGATATAGGCTTTTTCGGATGGGAAATCATCAAATGACCCCTTCCGCTTTGGGAGGAGTGGAAGGGGCCACGTAGGTTTTGTGTAACATGTTTTTCAGGCATATTATGGCTGGTCGATTGACATTCTATCAATGAATCTTTCAAAAGACAAAATATTTCTTTGACTTGCTGGCAGTTCAGAGCCTAATTCTAAGAATAACTTGTACCAATAATGAGTAATGAAACCTTTATATTATTTAATGAATTACTGAGATTAATCCAAGACACAAGACACTCAATGCACACACACAGGCCACTTCGATCCTACATTTCTGTTCAAACATGTACGTACGACGCAACATGGAAAATCAATCAGCCGGGGATGCATCTCTGAATTTACGTCACCAATAGAAAGAGATACTAACTAGACTCTACGGGAATAAAGGATAAGAGCTATTCTGTGGAGAGATTATTTCCGATTGAAATATTTAAATGAATTGTTACACGTTGGTGTGGAAATTGTTCCCCAAAGAAAAGGGGTGATCTAGTAGATTTTAGCACCGTATTTAGTTTTGGTAATAGGTACTGACACAAGAGTGGTTTATTTATTTAAAAAAAACTACACACACACAAATCAAAAAGAGAACACGAGCATTGAACATTGAAAAGATTTTTTTTTTACTTTTTCTGCGACGACCATACTGGCTTGACATAAACTTATCGGTATCTTATGTCAGTATAAAACCACTGATAAATAATACATGTTTTACGTTCCCATTATCTTTATTGTTTATAGAATGTCACTTGGTCTAGAATAGAAAGCGACAAAAACATATTTGGGAAAAAGAGCTAGTAGATGAATTTATATAGAAACTTTTTTATAAAGGACATGGTTCGGCGTCCATACATCGTTTGCTTAAGAACCAACAGAGACGTGAATTTACTTTCTGTGTTCTAAATCATGTATTAATTCGATTGAAACTAAATTAAAATCACACACACTTCTGGGAATTGTAAAAAATCCAGTTTCGGTATTTGATATTATAATTAGGCCAATACAAACGTAATAATTCCGGGGTGACAAAATTACGCGACTGTCATTCTGTCAAAGTGTCATCTGTCAATTCATCGACTGTCAGTGTCGATGTTGCTCGTTTCACTTAGCGCTTTAAATCGCTTTATTCTGTTTGTAACTAAAAACCTTATTCAATTCAATTTAAAAAAATAATGGCACCCGCACCGGGGAATAAGACAGAAGCAAGTGAATTACTTTTTTAAATATTTTCGAAATTATCAAAGACATTCAAATATGACTAGCTATAGACGGGACAAGACCAAGAAACTGACAATTCCAAAACCTGTTACAAATTAGTAACAAGTCGATCAGTCCAGTGCGATACGTCGCCTTGTCAGGTCGTATTCATATGACACAAAGACATTTCAATATTTCCAAGCTATAGACGGGTCACGACGAAGAAAATCGTAATCCAAAACTTGTTACTACTTAGTAACAATTCGTTCTGTCTAGTGTCATCTGTGTCATACGCCCGCTTGTCAGGTAGCATTCGTGTGTCAAAATCGAAAATATTCAGGATGAAAATTATTGTATGACAATATTCCCAATGTCCTCTCTATATGTGTTTTAAATCTCTTTGGAAATTATGAAGTATCCGTTCTATTGTAATAATTGTAAAGTAAATTATAAAAAGAACTAGTAGGTAATTATTGTAAAGGTTTCATACGTGTTGATGCATAGGCCATTTTTTACAATGTCCTTTCAGATTTTGTTACAAAAAAAAATGGTAAGTTAATACCTAAGTGTAAATAACAACAGTGTGGTTTTTAGCCAAGCCGATGACAACAAACGCGTGTACTTAATGACGTAGTAGACAGCATGGATCTTTTTACTTGTTTTCTGAGTGAGTTCACAAAAATCACAATGTACAGAATATGCTATGGTAAATAATAAAACTGTTATTATGGCCACACTATTGAATTAGGAAATACCTGTAATTTTTTTATTTTCCTTTATTGGCCAACCAACAATTGTTTACACTGTAAATATTTTAAGTTATTATCTACCATTATTACAGGTCCGCATGCCCCATAAACATATTAGATAAGCACTTTACTATCTTATTAACCAAAATTAAAAATTTAAAATAAAGTTCTGTGATGGAATTTGAAACTTACATTATCAGTTAATGTTAAAAATTAACAATTTAAAATAAAGTTCTATGATGGAATTTGAAACAAACATTATCAGTAATGATAGTAATGATGAGTTAATAAATAAATAAATCCCACGTTTTACAATAACTACAACAGACAGAATGGACATTCTGTGGAATCCTATTCAGCTCTAATAAGGTCTAATTCTATCTGACAGCAGGAAAATACAATCTAGCGTGCGGGTGTCAGCCGAAATTAACTAAGTAGGGGTGATCTATATTTGTGTGAATAGATAAGCTGATTTCGATGTTAGATGGAAAGGTAATTTGGAACTTCGAAATGTAATTAGAATGGACTACTTCTGTATCCTGGTTGCAGAGGTGGCGTAATGGAAATGCACAACTGTTTAGCATCATCTGCCTTTCCCAAATATTTATTTATTTATTATTTATTAAACTTTATGCACATAATGTACAAAGGCGGACTTAATGCCTTAGGCATTTTCTACCAGTCTACCAGTTTAGGGTGAAGCAGAGACACAAATATGTTTGGGACTGCTTTCATTCTAACCGGATGCAGCTAAATATCAGTATTTTACATGGAGTGACTGCCTATATGACCTCCACAAACTAGTTAGAACAGGGCAATGCAATACCAATTGGTAAGACTGGTTATCAGACTTTCGGGCTACTGAATTACTGTAATGACTGTCAAAGATTTACTAATGACATCCGAAACAAACGGCTTAACGTCCTTTCCGAGACACGGAGGAAACTCGGTATGTAATGGATGGTAAGACGTCCACAGACCAACCTAGGCAAGTGCGTCTTAACCTGAAGATCGATCCGAGCGACTGTCATTATCTAGCCACGAGGTCCTCAACTAAAAATGCAAGCCGGATTAAATTATCTTTAATCTGATTATATTATTTGATTGTAGAATACTGACTGTCATTTTTCAAAGGGAATCCGGTAGGAATCGAATTGTATGGAACCTTCGCCACTGGTGGCCAGCCCACTCCCACTACAAAACGAAAGTAATAAAATTTTATACTTGTGAAAAAGTTGGAACTTATTAACCTTAGGTATATAAATATCCTTATGTTTTGACATACCACCTCATTAATAGATTTCATCCGTAAATTCGATCTATTATAGACTAGCTGTGACCACGGTACCAAATGTTTGGATAATAATGAGGTTTTCGAGATATACATAGATGGAATACCAGTTAAATGGAAGTCGCATTTATTAAACGTGAACCTGTCTATCAGGTTTCAACGATAAAACTAAACCATCTGTTTAAAGTAATTAAAAACTTCACGTGTCGTAGTAAAACCATAAAGATTCCAACACAACACTACATGTCCATTCACTAATCAATTAAAAACTGCAGACGCGATAAATCTGACTCTCACTGCGAGTTTCAGACCAAAATATTGAGCTGCTATCCTATTTATACACCCAACTGACCAATACGTGCGATGGGCGGTATAGACAGCTGGGCAGACACACTCAATGCAAATCCGTACGACGATGTGATGCTTTTAGAAACTCAGTAGAACTTCAGTTGTACATTTGGAGTGTCATCATGTATGTGAATTTTATTGGTAGGTTTATGGAATTTGCAGATTGTGCATTACTAGCATTCAAAGAATGAAAGTATGTTCTATGAATTGTAGAACGGAAACATTTTAGTAACCAGGTTAAAATTGTTTCAAGTCAGATTAAAAAAGAAATAATCCATCTTATTCCCATCAAATCTGAACAAAATAACCGACTTAAAAACAAAACACTATAAAGTAGAAAATAACTTTCAGAAGTTGGTGACTTTTGTTTTTTTGTTTGAATTTTTTCTCACCGACTTCCAGAAGTAAAGTTGTTTTCCACTTTTTAGTGTTTTTTTTAATCGGTTATTTTTTTTCTGCAATGAAGTTTTAATTTTACCCTTTCTAGTTGTAGTATCTCACATAATCCTTGTCAAGTATCAATTTTACATCTATACTAATAATATTATAAAGCTGCAGAGTTTGTTTGTTTGTTTGTTTGTTTGAACGCGCTAATCTCTGGAACTACTGGTCCGATTTGAATGATTCTTTCAGTGTTGGGTAGTCCATTTATCGAGGAAGGCTATAGGCTATACAACATCACGCTACGACTAATAGGAGCGGAGCAGCAAAGAAAAATGTTGCAAAAACGGGACGGGATTTTACGCGGACGAAGGTCGCGGGGAACAGCTAGTTGTAAATAAAAGTTATTATATATCATATTATAACTCATAAAGTTCCGAAGCTAAGTTCATAAAATTAATATCGGACTACCGTGCAAGCTTTATCTACTAATATAAATAAGAAAGAATCATTTAAATCGGATTAGTAATCACGGAGAGATCGATGTGATAAATGAAAAAAAAATGCTGGTACAATACACAGTACACGTTTTTTAGGAGTCGGTTAAAAAAGGACTTACGCCTTTGAATTATTTAAATGACCTCTCTAGAAAACAATAACGTTCATTTTATACCAACCACTTGAAAAAATACAGCCATCCCGGCAAAAAAACTACACTGACGCCTAGAATAAACACCATGTTAAAAATTAACAACATCCATAAAAAAAAATACAAAACTTTTTTTCCTCAACAAAACATGTGACGACTATTAGGCCGACGACACACGTAATTATGTATCTAGGACACTCCTTATCAATATATCACATCACCAGAATACATCACACACGCTTCGTAAAGACCTTCATAACTAAAACATACTATTAAAACATTAGCCGATAAAAATGTTAAAGAAGTTAAATATAATGTTAAAAATACAGAAGGCTCGTTGGTTAAGGCATATCATATAAAAATTCAAATCAAATCAAAATATTTATTTGCTAGAATATGGTACATAAGGTGTTACAGAACATTTTGTTTCAGCATATCCTGCCATAACATGGCGTGCAAATAGATTCACAATAGCGATGTCAATTAATCTTACTTACAAATTACAGATTCTATTGACTTGTCTTCTAAATAGTCCTTAACGGTATAATATCTTTTAAATAATAAGAGTTTCAAAAGTATTTTTTAAACATTGTCAGCGGTAAGTCTTGAAAACTATTTGGTAAATGAATAAAAATAATAATCGACATGCAGTATACATTTTTCTTAAATAATGTTAGTTTTATTGGTGGCAGCCGAAGTCATATTCAGCCAACGTCCCTGGTTGCGCGGATACATATATATACGCAATTCCTCCATCTTTTAGCTGTGCCAATTTATAATTGTTTAAATTATTAGCAAAAAACCAGCGCAAACATCCCACTTCTGGGGCACATCACACAGGACACCTCTCTGTGAAAAGGAATCGGCCACGCAGGGCCAGTGAGGGTCGGTGTACATCACATAGCTTCGAGTTTTTAGGTTATAAGGTATTTCGGTTTCCTCGTTACGTTACCTGATTGGATGAAGCTTACTGTAGTGACACTACAAAAAGTACTACAGCAACATAGAACAAAAAGCACTACAGCGATATCTATGACCCAGATGATGAACTGACATCGAATCCTACATCGCACAGTTAAAGTTATCAGTGACTTAAGAATATGTAGAAGAAGCCGACAACAACTGTCGGGCAATAGCCCACCAGACATAACACCCGCCTGTACGGAGGATCCTCCCTCTTCTATGGCATAATATGAAGAACTTTACACCCTGTTATTCATACCACCAAAGAACTGACAAAATTGCGATGAAAAAGCAAATATATTATCCTGAACCCGAAAATTTAAAAAACAAATGAGACACGACTTTTTTCGGGGTATTCCTCAAAGCGCAACTATTTTTAAGTGCAACCAACTAAGCCCAACTAAATTATTCCTCGAAGCGCAACCATTAGTTGCGCTCACAAATTCAAATTAAAAATATTACATGTTTATTCCTCAAAGCGCAACCATGATGAAAAATGTTGTTAATGAATCCATCATACCCATCTCTATTTTTAATCGCGAAATGCACGTTGAGGAATAAACATACAATATTTTTAATTTGAATTTGTGATCGCAACTAATGGTTGCGTTCGAGGAATAATTTACTTGCGCATTTGTTGGTTGCGCTTAAAAATAGTTGCGCTTTGAGGAATACCCCTTTTTTTCTGCCTGAAATCATAGACGTGGTCTGACTAAATTAATTAAGCCTACTAACGGAGCATATATTATGTTTATATTTGCTAAGGTAGAATATGGACGAAGCAAGTATGTAAGAATTGTAAAAGATGAAGTTCTGTAATTTTTCATGAAGTATGTATGGAATAAACCTTCTGCTTTCATTGTTTCGTGTCCTTATGCCTCATGTCGCATGAAACGACTCTCGGTCCGCACTCCTTTGATTTATTCCATACATTTGTCAGTGTTGATGTAGATATACATCATAATGTATGCATGTGGCTACTACATTTATTTTTTGCCAAAGAAAAATGTGATGGACTGTTTTATGGCGCTTCGGTAATAGAGGTCAAGTTGAAATGATTGGGCTGAAAGATTTATTGAGGATATTATTTTTGTTTGCTAGCCAATTACTGGAATATGCAAGGAGACAGCCGTTCAGTCTAGTTTGGAATTTGCATATCGGTGATTTATATGTGTCGGATATGCCAGGATTTACTCCGTTAGGCTTGTACATCATGTGGGCAGACGATGGGTTAGATATAAATGTGGCCAAGCTGGGGAGACTCTCTCCAGATAGGCCACCTATAAACCCTTATATCCTTTGAACCAGTGAGCGACAAATTTTGATATTTGGCAAATTTTGATATTTGATAATTTCGACTAATTAGCGACAATTTTTTTGTGTTATGAAAATTGAAATCCCTGATGGTGGCCAAGCCAGTGTCAGTCACACTGAGATTACAACTCAACACAATAACACTGGGCACAATGAATCGGGTACAGTTCCAAGACGTCTCAACTCCACCGCGATTTGACATTGACTGTCGCCCTTGCCTCGAGCTGGACATCAGGGCCCTGTAGAAGCACGCTGTGGTGACAAACTCGTAAGTAGGTTGCGTGATGTCACCATCGGCGCACTTCCAATTCATTTCATGTCCATACTAACGACCGGATCCAATATATGAATAGAGCATTTATTTTTTGTATTTTGGGTGAAATTTCAAGGAGCACATTCACCACGTCCGTGATCTGTATAGTTCTTTATTTATTTTAGATCCACCAACGGTCTTGTCATTTCAACATTCTTCAATTCTCCATAATAAGTAAAACGCTCATACAAAATTCATTCTTCCACTTTCACTTCCTACTTATACAATTCCACTCCCCAGCTCAATGAAACAAACAACAAAATAATGTCGTAAAACTCTCAAGCTGCCATAAAAAAAAACATAACAACGTAAGTATACCTTATTGACCTTACTATAAAAAACAATTTACTATACTACCATCTAATTAAGTAGATGTTAAAAACTTTGGCGAAGCTCAGGCGCTGCCGGCTTCCATAGTAGTTGTCATAGATCATGGAATCATTGGCGTTTAGAGAAGGCAGTACCAACGCCCTGTTCACAACCTGACGTGAGGCGATGCGACTTGAGTAAAAGGAAACAAGCGACATGTGCGCGAATCAATTGTTTCATTCGTGTGAGTGCCGTCGATCCACAAGACGTGTTGCGAGTATTCCTGGTATCCAATGGGTGTAAAAGTACTCTAAACGCAGCCGGAAGGCACTTATTCTCTCCGTCATTGTGATTTTTTTTTTTGATCAAACCTGGGATGCTTCTAGTTACGGAGATATTGGGGGACCAAAGTTCCAACTTTTCACAAGTTAAAAAAAAATAAGTTTTTAATTTTATAACTTTAGTTTGAAATTTTCCACGTTGACGGCTTCGTGAAGGGTCCGTTTCCACCTTGTAAAGACAAGTTTAAGTAATTACTTATGCAACCATTTTTATGCAATTTACAAGAATTTGAACGAATTAAGAACCGTCAAAGAAACCAAAGTTAAGAATTCTAACTTTTGACAGTTTTAACTTCACTACAGAATAAAAATCGTATCTTAAGTTGTTACTTTTACTCAAGTAATCACTTTGACTTGTTTATAGATACGGGTTTATGCTACTTCTTTCATTTGTTTTGTCCGCAGGCGCTGTCAAAACGCATGACGGTTATGCGTGTAGCATCAAGGCGAAATGGAGGGACAGTACCAAAGAATTTTGAGGGACCAACTTCAATTACCGACCGCTTTCAAAGACATCAGTTTCTATGAGTCATCTATATCGTAGTGTGAGTCAACGAACATCTATTTGGTTTGGATTCTACTTATTCTTCAAGTCACTAGCCAGCGTACTTTAAATTGTATTGGCCCAAAACTTTCCCGCTTCCAAGGGGTCATCGGTGACGGCAGTCGTTGGTGTGTTTGGGAAGTTTACGGTTAACACGTTAACTGCCAAGGTATATTTCCTGTATCCTCCAAATTTAATTTCTTGCGTATTGATTCGAATAATTATGTATAAAAGCTTTTTCTTTATTTCGATAAAAAAAATGCTGAATAATATTGTAATAAAAACCATGTTGAATATGTCTTGCTTGGGGCCATGTCAGTCATTTCTAATAGAAAAGAATACCGTAAACGTGCCAGGTGGCACACTGCGGTAATTTGAATTGGATGCTTCGGTGTCAGTCACCAGTGACTGACATGGCCTGAACAGATAGTGAGTCTGTCAGGCACCGGTGCCTGACATGGCAGTTAACGTGTTAACAGTCCCACCTCTAGGCTGCCGAGGGGTCTCCGTGCTCTATGGCAGTGAGTCACGACTCTCGGGAAAGCCGAGCTGTGTGTCGTGAGAAGCGTACATTAACCGAAAACAGCCTGTTTCCAACATTTTACACGCTAACTATATTCAATACGGAATAGCGTAGCGATTACTCATCCAATGTTTATGGAAGTGGCTGTTGTAAAACTTTTTTGGTTTGAAGTTATTTTTTTGGCGACATTTGGTTTGATTTCATGCTCACCTGAAAAATTTAACAGGAACTGAATGGAATAAAAGTCAATTCCATTTAATTCTAAGGGGTCTTAAACTAGGGCTGCGGGACTGTTCGAAAGAGATGCCGCGGCCCTGGAACACAAAGGGCAAAGAAGGAACATGGGTGGGTTTTAGTCCGTACGAGTCTGACACTCCCTTCCACTCCGCCCAGAGCGGGAGGGGTCATTTGATGATTTCCCATCCGAAAAAAAAAGGAGTCTTAATCTATACGCGGTAATGATTCTAAGTTGGACACGTCATACCTATACCCATGTTGGTACGCTTCAGGGAATATTGTCACCTGTTTCTATTGTGTTAATATATTAATTATACGTTGTATCTATTATAACAGTCGTTATAATTATGAAGTAGGTCTTAGTATACCTATCAAGACCTACTTCATATAACGACGCCTTCGTAAACGAGCCGTAATCGTCGAAATTTAGCATTACCTACCTAGGTAACCGACCTTTAGAAGACACGTATATCTTTATGTTCACGCATTAGCCATCAGCATTTAGCCGTATAAATATGATCAATTAGAATCGGACCAAACCGGCAGAAGTACAAAGCACCCTGATAACACAAGAAATCTTATTTCTAACTAGCGACCCGCCCTTGCTTCGCACAGCGCCCCCTATCGGGTCAAAACTATATCTAATGTAGCCTATATTTTAATTTAAGCTTCTAGCAGTAGAGCGGTGAAAACTGCATTCAAATCCATGGAGTAGTTTTTGCGTGATGCGCGTACAAACATACAGACAGAAAGACAGACAGACTGACAGACAAAAATTATAAAAACTGTTTTTTGGTGCTCTAATAAAGACCCCGCATATTTTTATTTTTTTAATATCTTCAATGTACAGACATCGGCTTGTTACAATTTTATTATATGAATATTACCCAATAGCACTTCCAGTAAAACTTTAACTCTCCAATCCACATTCATATGTGAACCCCAAATTCTTTCCACAATGAAGTCACATATAAATGCTGATTCACGAATGCAGAATCATGTTAGTAATTGGCCGCCATTTTCTCTTTTAATTGCCCAAAGAACCATTATAAGGAACGGAATAGGAAATGAAGCATTAGGAGCTATTTTACTTGAAAATGCTGAATTATTGTAGCGAATGGAACCGTGTGGTGGGTTCCTTAATTGACATGCATGAATTGTATGTTCCTTCGAGTGAGTTTTTTAAATTCGATATGTCATCAGTGCATTTGAGGAGCTCGTAGTTAAATAATAACAACCGCTCGGATCGATCTTCAGATTAAGCCGCGCTTGCCTAGGTTGGTCTGTAGATGGGTGACCAACCATTACATACCGACTTCCTCAGTTAGCACATCGTTGTCGTAGTCGGAAAGCACGTTAAGCTGTTGGTCCCGGCTGTCTTTTGTAGATCTTTGACAGTCGTTACAGGTAGTCAGTGGCCTGAAAAACTGACAACCAGTCTTCCTAAGGGGTTTCGTATTACTCAGTACTGATTGAGTTGTGGAGGACAGATAGGCAGTCGCCCTCTGTAAAATTCTGGTATTTAGCTACATCTGGTTAGGTTCAATAGAACCAAAAGTGTGTGCAAAATTTTTAGCTTAATCGGTTGGGCAAAATGTTTTGAAATTCAGTTGCAAGGTTTGACCAACACCATATATAACTAACCAAAAAACTAACTAACAAGTTGAGTTAATAAATACCTATTATTAAAATATTATAAATACAAGAAGGAGGTGTTCATTTCGCGCCAAAAAAAAACATGCAACACTGAAGAACGTCACGTGACCCAAGAAAGGTGAAAAAGTTTATAGGTAACGTAAATCTAAAGGATGTTTAAAAACTAGGGCATAGTGTATTGAATTATCTAAAAGCATGTAAGTGAGGTGTTGCAACATTTTGGCGCGGGACCACTAAAAGCCGGGCTTTTAAAGCCTACAGCTGGGCTTGAAAACATGGCCTATCTAAAAATGTGTTATTGTTTATGATTGTTTTATTTTTCGTTTTCCGTAGCATTTTCGCATATGAGTTCGTGCTAGCAGCAATGGCATTCTGGCGGTTTCTGCGGACAAATCTGACTGCCCTATTTTGAGTCATCACATTAGGGTGCTGACTAAAACTAGGAACATAATATATATATAAGTCTTATACTTAAGGAGCTTTCTTGAATATTTATACACCATTTTACACAGATTTTTTTCCCATACACATTTTTTTATTTTGTATTTGTTACCTAGCGATTATTTTCACTGTTACGTATCCTATTGTTAAGCTGTGAACTGCGTTGTGGGCTGCAATATTGTCTATAAGTTTTGTGTATTTCTTATTTCTATGTTTTATATTGCAACTGTTTGTTGTTCCTTTTTGGATAAAATAAAAATAAAAAATTGATGACATGATGGAATTATTAATTTATTGTTTGAGGAATGAATTTTAATTAATGTTGCTTAATGACTAAATTCTTACCACTAACATAGTTCTTAAGTACTTATTCACTAACCCATATGGACCTTGTTGTTCGAAATAAATAATTAGTTATTGTTGTTTTTTTTTATTTTATTTTATTTTGTGTCTGCTGGATAATATTATGTGAGAACCATCATCATCTTTCTTTCTGCCCTTGTCCCATGTTACTTGGGGTCGGCACAACCCGTTTTTTTCTTCTATTCTCCGCTGTCAATCGTTACGCTATCATTTACTCCTTTTTCCTTCATATCATTCCTCACACAATCCATCCATCTTTTCTTTGGTCTTCCTCTCCCTCTCCGTCCATCAACATTATATTCATCACTTTTTTAATCACATGCGATTCGTCTCTCCTCATCACATGCCCATACACGACAGTCGATTCCCTTTCAACTTTTCTGTAACTGGCGCAGCTTTCAAACTTCCTCTTATATACTCATTCTTTACTTTATCCATTCTTGTCACATATTATTATATGAAAATATATGTACCTAATCTATTGCTTCTCGCCATCAAACTAAAAAGTTTGGTGAGTAAATTTTGTTTGTAGATTTAAAAAAAAAATATGTTTGTGAACAATAAATTAAAAAATTAAAATTTTCTCCACAATAAATAAAAGCTAGACTTCATTTAAATACAACTGACATCCTATTCGAAGTACTTCAAGTTTTAGTTATTTCATATTTAGTCATTAAAAGGATTATTTTCCCAGTACCCTTTGACAGAATTATTTAGGTATTATTTTTAGGCATGTCACTTTTTAGTTGTATTGTAATTTCAATTTTGCAACATCGTTTTGTGTCTCATCCACAGGTAGCAAGATAGTTATCAAAAGGTTTTTACTTTAGTTATATAACCTTTGAAAAGTACTTTTTTTATGTAAAATGAAATATCTGTTTGAGCTACTTAATATACAGCCAGCAACTTGACAATTTTATCAACTTAATACCTACCCACGCTTACCGCTTTTGCAAATACGGCGAGATTAGCCGCGCAAACTACGTATTTTTATCCAAATGCCTCCGAAATACTAAAAAGACTTTTATATTCTGTGCAAACTGTTCTTACAAACACAAAATCTAATATCCAGACAAACCAGTTTCAAAGATTTCCCCTCAAATATTAGAAAAACACACAAAAAAGAAGTAAAAGAAACCGCAACGCCTAGTTTTTATATCGTGTGCAAACAAAATGGCTGACTACGGTTCATATTCGACACTATTTCCCTTAGGATCGTATTAGCTTCGTAAATATTGGCTCTCTGCCATCACAAGAAATGTTTACCTGTTTTTCTTGTATATTTTACGCACTTTTACCTCGGTTATTCCTTGCGGTATACGGTAATCGTATCGACTTGCATTATTGCAGTTGAATTAAATATCGAGGAGAGTGAACTGGGAGGGGAAGGAGGGAATATATGGATGTGAGGCGTTTAGTGGGTTGGTATTAGGCATTGCTCATGTTAGGCTTCGTTATTTATTCATAGGTATCGCACTAGCCTAGATGTTATGTTACGTTATAGAAGACACATGAACCGTATTTAGCGTTCATGTTAATAATTTACAATAGCACACGCTTACTCACCCCTTTTTTTTTCTTATGTGAAATCATAAAATGACCCCGAAACCCCCCCCCCCCCCCCCCTTGGCGGAGTTGAAGGGAGTGTCAGACTTTTACTGACTAAAAACCCATCCATGTTCCTTCTTTACCTTTTGTGTTCCAGGGCCGCAGTATCTCTTTCGAACAGTCCCGCAGCTCCGACAGGACCCCCTGAGCTATCCTCCTGCGTACTTCAAATATTTTACCTACTCTTTGTTTTGTTTGTAACAACGACAGGAGTTACTTAGTTTGATGTAAAGAATGCTTGGTTGCCGGCTTCGTGTATACGTGACGTCGAAATAGGTAGTAGGAAGACTAGATAGCTACAAGGCTCTTAACCATCTTCGCAAACAGCTCAGCTGCTTGCTAGCAGCTTAGTACTTGTTCCTACACACGTAGATATATACCTATATGTTCAATACATAATGTACAAGTACCTACACGTGTGTTATCTAATGTGCTGTTAGTGCTTCCTGAATTTTTGATGATGTGTGGGAGTATTTTTGTGAAAAGAGGTAAGATTTTGTGCGTTTCCTTTTACCGCAGTTTTTCTGAGGCTTAGGCGTACATACCGAGAAAGATTGTTGCTGTACAGAAAATTCGCGAGAGTGACAACAGAGAACCAGACGTATGAGATGGTTTTTTTTTTAATCAAGAGCTTTGACAATCCTGTGTTCTTTTCTTCACAAACCCACTTCTCCTTCTTATCTCACAATCTCAATCTTCGTTCCTCCAATAATTGTCTTTTCTGTAATTGCATCTACCGTGTATTGTCTCTGCATCACCCTAAGGTAGACTGGTAGAAAATGCCCAAGGCATCAAGTCCGCCTTTGTACAGTTTTACTTATGCATAAAGTTTTTAAAAAAATGACAAAAGACAGTCGCTCAGATGCAGATGACATGCAAATAAAGTGATGAAGACTAATTTAACCAAATCCAAAATATTTGAAATCAAAGCATTTATTTCAGGAAGGCCGAATTGTCGAAACAAAGGGTACAATAAAAAGAAGCTACAGTCCCAGCCACAAGGCATAATAACTATGAAAGTACTGTAGTTGCCCATTCCAAGCGTAGATCTCTATGGAGAAGAACGGGCAAGAAACTCCACGGACACTCTTTAAAATCAGAATATTGTTACAAAACCTTGGTCTCAACTCACACAAACTTATAATAAGCTCACAAAAAAGCGTAACGCGATAAATTAATCTGGTCTCCTAAACAAGCACTTAAAGCCGTAACACATAAAGAGACATTTATAAATAGGTACCTCTTAATGAATACGTATGCACAGCGCTCAAAACATTGGATGTAAAATACTTAATTACACATAAAAAAGGTTGGGGCTATAAGAATAATTAATTTATAGATGTGAAACTCTTGTTTATGGTTCCCAAAATGGTACAGTTTTGTCTTGTACAGTCGACCTCGTAACTGCTTTATCTCACTAAGGTTGAATCGTTCTTTTGTACGTCATAATATAACGGCTCTAAACTAAGTGGCAGTCTATAATGTTCATGTTTTTCCAACATCATGAAGGAATTGGGGGAGGCCTTTGCCCAGCAGTGGGACAGTACAACTATTAAAAAAAAACAGCATAAATTCATAAGCAGTTAATTAACAGGAATTTACTAGCTCCTTCCTACAGAATAGTAAAATACGGTTTAATAAAGTAAGTACCCTTATCTTAGTCTAGTACCTAGTACCTAGTCTTAGTCTTTTCCCTACTATATTGGTGATGGCTTCCAGTCTCACTGGATGCAGCTGAATACCAGTATTTTACATGGAGCGACTGCCTATCTGACCTCCACAATCCAGTTAGTACTGGGTAATACGATACCCTTTGGTAAGACCGGTTGCTAGACTTTCGGGCAATTGATTAGCCGTGACGACTGTCAAAGTTCTGCAATTGACAGCCGAGCCAAGGGCTTAACGTGCATTCCGAGGCACGGAGGAAACTCGGTATGTGATGGGTAGTCACCCATCCGCAGACAAACCTAGGCAAAGGCGGCTTAACCTGAAGATTGATCCGAATGGCTGTTATTATTTAGCCACAAAGTCCTTGCCGTTTTGAGAGTAATATTGATGGAATAAATTACAAAGTAACGCCCCTGACTGCTTATACAAATTATTTAGTCTTTCCAGTACCCTATTTAATATAATAAGATTAGATGTTAATGTAACGATGACCTACGAGACTTTAAAGCACATATTAAGAGATTATTGTTCGTAATTACAATGTGCGAAGGATTAGGATAATGCGTTTGAATTTAACGCGAATTTTATGAGCTGTGGTCGAGAAATTTTATTTATTTTTGTGAATGAATGTCGTGATGGCCCAGAGGTTAAGGCCTCGCCTCTCATGCATGAGGTTGTGGGTTCAAATCCGGGCAAGTACCAATGTGACTTTTTCAATTCATATGTACTTTTCTAAGTTTATCTTGGACATCACAGACACCGGTGAAGGAAACATCGTGAGGAAACCTGGACTTATAATTAATATAAGTCTGAAATCGCCAACCCGTCTTGAGCAAGCGTGGTGATCAATGCTCGTGCCTTCTCTGTATGAGAAGAGGCCTTTGCCCAGCAGTGGGACAGTAACAGGCTGGTATTATTATATATTATTATTTGTGAATGAATGAAATGAAATGAATTAAACTCAACTTTCAGCAAAGTTGAGTTTAATTAATTTCAGTTTAAACCTCGTTAATGAAGGCTTTAAGAAGTCAAACATTGTATAAATTTATCATCACTTATCATCACGCCTGTAATCCTCAAAGGACAGTAGTACGCATGGCGACCACTCAAGCTTGAAAAACCAGTTTATAAGGATCTCTCATTGTTCGGGAAAGTGTAAAGTTCTACAAGGTGTAAATAGACCCTTCACAAAGCCGACAACCAAGCATTCTGTACATGAAACTACTAAACTTTACGCAAAAATTATTGCTGGGAAACGACTTTTTTTTTGGGGTGATAAATCACGTTTTACGGTTAATATCAATGTAACGCACTCAAAACTTAGTGCTGATGGATGTTTTGAATAGGAAACGGGTCAAGGTTAATGAAAGTAAAGTTAAAAGTGGTATTTAAAAAAAACTCATAAAAATTGAACTTTGACCTCCAATATCTCCGTAACTAGAAGATTTCCAGGTACGGTTCAGAACAAAATGCAACGACGGGGAGAACAAGTGCCTTTCAGCTTGGTTAAGGGTCTTTTTACACCCTTTATACGAAGCGGAGCCATGTTATACTGGGAATGTATAGCTTGATGTCTCCGTGTGTACTAGTCTCCTATATTACTCCCACATTTCATCAGTTTTGCTTACGGTTCCGAGAAAGGGCAAACCTATAGCCGTCAAACGGGCGCAAACCCAGACTCTGGTATCCGCAATCCAGCCATCCATTACTTAATTACATAACATAACATCACACCTGTAATCCCTGAAGGGTTAGGCAGAGGTGTACCTAATAGTACACCCACATTTCGCCAGTTATCTTAAAGCCCCATAGTTATAGAGGGCGAGCTTATTCCCATCAACCGGGCACAGATCTAGACCCCGTGGCTGCTACTGAGAAATTCCTGATGGAAAAATCCAATAAAACTTTGAACTATTAGTTAACTTGCTTTTGCCCGCGGCTTCACTCACGTTAATTTAGAATTTGACAATCAATTTGGGTTGTACTCTACTTGTAATAATATAATTCAATCATGATTCGAAAGACACGTGGCGCCATCTATTATCATCAGAACGTTATTGTTGTTTTCCTCGGGAATAGTACTTTTTTTCGGGATGAAAGATACCCTATATCCGTTTCTGTGCACCTGATAATGTATATGCTAAATTTCAGGATGATCGCTTCAGTGGTTTAGGCGTGATAAGGTAACAAACAAACTTACTTTCGCATTTATAATATTAGAAAGGATTTGCGATAGAATCCAACCATTCCGTAATACCACAACGTAATGCAAAAAAGAAATTAGCACCACAATCATACTTTCAAAGTTACGGATCCATTTCATTAGCTTTTTCTTCGGTACTAAAGTCACGGAAATAAACAATCTTAATTACTGACCTAAAACGATATAAACAAAAACATACATAAGTACCTACACACCCATAAAAACCTTCTGCAAATAAATAATACATTATCGCAAACAATTACATGTTTGTTGCGTGCAAATACAAATTGCGCCATGCTATTCAAATAAGGACCTTACGCCTTGTGTAGGGTTACCAGATCCATAAATAAGTTTTCTGGAGAAAATTTCGGATATTTGAAGAAAACTCCAGTGCTTTCTTTTCTTTGAATCATGGTTTTTTAATAATTCATGACAAAAATACTTATTTTATTTCTCCTAAAGTGTATTACAAAACGTCGTTTGATATTCGTTGGCATTTGTTACTGCAGTTGTCGAATGTGCAGTATAATTTTATTTTGCGATTGTTTTATAACGGTATCCTACACTATTAAATGGGCAATGTTTGTAATCACGTTCTCGAAAACAGCTCTAAAAATTTCGATGAAAGTTGCAATGTCGGGGATTACAAGGGTGAAAAATCAATCTAGCTAGGTCTCATATTTGGGAAATTGTTTTCTCTATTTTGAAATTTCAGACGAATTTGAATTTCCCGGACACTGAACTAACATTCCGGACTAGTCCGGATTTTCCGGACGTATACGTATACAACCCTAGCCTTATGGACCGTAAAATATACGCCATCAGAATATGTACATAATACGTATGCGTAAGTGAGTATATAATGTACTGACTTAATTTTACGCTACTTTTGTACGGTGCGTTGTAAAGATGAGGTTTCATTGACTGGTTTTCAAGCATGACCATCATCATCTGCCTAGCCTTTTCCCAAATATAGTGGGGTCGGCTTCCTGGCTAACCGGATGCAGCTGAATACCAGTATTCTACATGGAGCGACTGCATATCGGACCTCCACAACCCAGTCAGTACTGGTAATACGATACCCCTTGGTTAGACTGATTGTCAGACTTTTTGGGCCACTGACTACCTAACGACTGTTTTCAAGCATGACCGACTGCCTTTAAAACCGGTGACTGGTTCAATTTCTATGTCAGGATGTGTAATCGCCAAATTGATTACCGGTTCATAAGAATTGAGGTTGATGATGTAGTATTAGGGAAACAAATTGCTAAGCAAATGTGCTGCCTGCTCTTTCGTTATTTTTGTGAGGTCAGTACCTAGCCTGGTCTCAGAGTTTTTATGCCGTGTATGGGCCTCTGACTTGGCTTTACATACCGTCGAGAAATATCTCTCAGGCATGCTGGTTTCCTGACTATATTTTCCTTGAGACCTATGACTTGGCAGTCTGACGGTCACACCACTAGATTACCACTGCCTAGCTTAAAATGTCCGTTTATTCAAACGTCATTGGCAACTTTCAGTCTTTGACAGTCGTAGCAAAGGGCTCCAACACGGCCAATCAACATCGAGTGTCAATTGCTTGACAATTTTTTTCTGACGTTGTCAATACAGGATAGTCTTTTTCATAGCCAAAAGCTCTGAGGAGCTCGTGGCTAAATAATGACAGCCGCTCAGATCGATCTTCAAGTTAAGCCGCGCTTGCCTAGGCTGGTACATCGAAGGTTGACAACCCATTACATACCGAGTTTGCTCCGTGTCTCGGAAAGCACGTTAAGCCGTTGGTTCTTGCTGTCATTTGTAGATCTTTGTCAGTCGTAACAGGGCAGTCAGTCAGTAGCCCAAAAAGTCTGACAACCAGTCTTACCAAAGGGTATCGTATTCCCCAGTACTAACTGGGTTGTCGAGGTCAGATAGGCAGTCGCTCCATGTAAAATAATCCGGTAATACTGGAAACCGATCCCAACATATTTGGAAAAACGCTAGGCAGATGATAATAGAATATACCATAATTACCTATACAAGATGTTTGAAGTCGAACTGTCACAATGTATACCTAATTATTCGTACCACATTCTTACTAATTTAATTCTACTTTCTTTAATTTATGTCTCCCTTGTTCTTAAGTAGCAGACGATAAACACATTCATTTTCGAAGAAAACCCTCTTTGTTTAGGTTCAACAAATTAAGCCTATTTAGGTCTACTTAATAAATTCCATCCTGAAAGAGAAGATTGACGCCTCCAACTCGTATATTCAAAGCGAGTAGCTGTGAGATGTTAATATGTGCAGTCAGGCACAAAACGTATCCGCCATATTTGTTTTTGTGAGGCTTTTTTGCGTAACGTAAAATATTAGGACTATGTTGTGCACATTTCTCTTGTTTAATTCTGACAACAGGAAAAACGGTTTTAGGTTATTTTTTTCCAGAGGAATATTGTCCTGCGGGGTAATTAAGTAAGACACTACTACCCCTAAGACACTTGCAATGGCAATGCTTATCATTGTGGCAGTTCAATTACATTCAATCTGTTGTTTACGATATCGAGCAGACGAGTTTTTCAAACATTTCATGCCTAAGAATTTCTTTGATAATCTTTCGAAGCATCAGTTGTAATGTATTCAGGTTAACAATTAACTGCACCCGATTTTCTCACTTTTTTTTACGTATTGAGACGAAATACAAATGACATTACAATAACTTAAACGAGCCCAACTATAGTCACTTGAGCTGACCATCTAAAGGGTGTAACAAGACCCTTAACGGACCAGATAGGCACTTGTTCTCCCCGTCACTGCGATCATTTTGTTGTTCTAGACCATGCCTGGGAACCTTCTAGTTACGCAGATATTGGGGGTCAAAGTTCCAACTTTTTCATAAGTTTTTTTTTTAAATACATGTTTTTAATATCCGATTTTTACTTTAAACATCTCCTTGACCCCCGTACTCTTCAATTCATCCATCAACACAATGTTTTGAGTGCGTTACATTGAGTTCTACCGTAAAATGTGATTTTTCACCCCAAAAAAAAAGTATTTTCTCAGCAATAATTTTTGCGTAAAGTTACTTAGTTTGATGGACATAATGCTTGGTTGACGGCTTCGTGAAGGGTCCGTTTACACCCTGTATATAACCAATAGTATTGGCCGCATTACACATTCAAAAATACAGGAACAGCGGTCATCAGTCTCGTCAATTCGACTCTAAATCATGATGCTTAATGCAGGTACCCCTTGGGAAGCCTCAATTTGAGCAAAACATTTACCAAGCCTGGTTTACGATAGACATTGTCCATAACACAGCCAAAGCTAGCACAAAGCACCCAAAATTAGAAACTTCGCTTAAATATTAACAAAGCCTGCTCAGAGTCTCGAGGTAATTGATAATTATTGCATTGGTGAATAATGGGTGAAGGGGGGGGTGGTTTACCCCAGGAGAAGGCTTGACGAGGTTTATTGTGATGTGATTAGGGGGATTGTATCACCTTGATGACGTAATAATGACTGTGTTTTGTTTCTTTGACTTGGACTGTTGTATCTTAGTTAAATGGTATAAAGAGATAGATGTTAATTTGTGCAGTTTTTGAGACAAATATCAGGTTCTCTTCAAAATATAAAGAAATTATATTTTTTGGCACATGCCACAAGATAACATAAAAATAACAAAAAAACTTCAATATTGAAGTAAAATTTAAAAAAAATCCTGCTTAAAACCCAACTTATATAATATAAACTATACACATATACTTATTACAAACCTTAGTTACAATAAACTAACTTATAATAATAAATATAAACTGAATAGTTTATTCAAACAAGATTACAAAACATTAGTCACACTGCATGTTTAATCCAAGCTTACACAAATCAAAAAACTAACTTCAAAAAACTAAACAAAAACCAAACTACTATAACACAAACACCAGGAAAGCATAACAAACGAATATGAATCTAATAATCGCTCATATGAAAACGCCATCAACGATTTGTCGCTGCGACTGTACGACTGTACGACCGTACGGTCGCAAGGATTTATAACCCCCCGCCCTCCGTCCGCAGTAACATTTTCATTTTATGTTTTTGCTGAGTAAAATAATGCTGGTTATACGTGTTAACCGTTAATGTTCCATTGACACGAGAGCCGTAGTATGGTAGTGAGGCTTTTTGTTTTTTGTTGGTTTACATAGGTACCTCTTTGTCTTCAATAGAGTATTTTTAGTAATTTAAAATTATTTTATATTACGTATTGTAGACGAAAGGGTACGCAATAGTATTCCAGCATTTTATTTTGTTTTTTTTTGGTAGAAGTTACATTACTGACTGCTATTTAGAACCTGTGTTTCTTGTGAGTAATGGAAAAGTAGTTCTGGGAAATGAAGAACAGGGTGTAAAGTTCTTCATCCCGCATAGAAAAGGGAAGATCCTCAGACCAGACGGGTGTTGTCGGGTTTTCTATATTATAATCTTAAGTCGCGGATAACTTTAATATCGCGATTCAGAATTTTGATGTTATTTCTTCAACTGTGGCATAGATGGCGCTGTAGTACTTTTTGAACTATGTTAATGTAGTACTTTTTGTACAAAACACACAGCACTGAGCACAGTTACTACAGCAGTAAGCGATTTTCTCATTTTTAGGGTTCCCTACCCGGAGGTTAATCAACGGGACCCTATTACTAAGCCTCCGCTGTCCGTCCGACCTGCCGTCCATTCATCCGTCCGACTGTCTGCCTATCAGCGGGCTGTATCTCATGACCCGTAATAGGTAGACAGTTGAAATTTTCACAGAATGTGTATTTCTGTTGCCACTATAACAACAAATAATGAAAATAAATTAAAAATTAAAGGGGACTCCCCTATTACGATTACTACACAGTAAAATAGGCACCATAAAGTGGAGGAGCTAAACAATTTTCAAGTTTTTGGAAGGAGCCTATCTAAAATATGACATCAATTTTTAGGAAGGTCTCTTTGCCTATTTACAAAAGCGTTTTATAGCCCTTTTTAGCCCTTAAAGTTAAAACCAGCCTCTTATTTTTTTAATGTCAAATAGAGACAAATAGTGGAACCCCTTTTTGTCTGATGTAGATAATTACTTTTGGGGGTTGAATTTAACTTTCTTGAACTCGGGGGCGGGTTTTATATTAAGTGGATATCGTATTTATTCTTTGTTACAAAATAATGTGTCTATCTGTCAGTTTGGTTGCTTCTTCACTTTTCGCATCGATGATATTCGTCTCGTTGACTAGACGATTTTGGCAAAAAAAATGTGGCCATGTTAATTGCAGCTTCAATAGCGTTTTTTAACTAAGCCTCCAAATTTGTAGGAGTAGGGTACACTTTGGACAGTGGCTGTATACTAGTATTCAGCTGCATCCGGTTAGACCAGAAGCCGACCCCAACATAGTTGGGAAAAGGCTATGCAGATGATGATGACACTTTGGACATTCCAACAAGTAGGCAGTATTTGGCTATTTACAACTTGAGTTCCTGTTATTTCATCACAATTTTTTTTTAGTTAAAAGTTGTAAAGTAGTTTTGGTTTTTGTTAGTAATTTTGTTACGTTACGTAATATCAAAGTCAATATTTTTTTGTTTGACCCCAGAAAACGTGGGATCTATTAGTATATTTTAACCAGCAGTGCTGTTCGTGTGGAATTAAATAAAATGCAGCCTATATTTTATGGCGGGTCGTAAATATCTGTGCTGTTCGTAAAAATCTGTGCAGCTAGCCAGCTACTATTACGGGCACGGTAGCAAATGGGTCTCACTGAAATATGTTTTTAAAATAATTTACCTACACGATATTATAGTACCTTTATAATAGGCTATTTGACAACATCGAAAAAGTAAAAAATATTTAGTCCGTCAGTTAGGTCACCAAAAAATACTGGACACGTATTTTTCCTTTGTCACATAATCAAAAAAAAAAATGACGACGATTCAGCGCATCAAAGTTCAAAAGATGGACAGTAAAAAGTAACAGAAATTGTGACGTCACGCGAGATTGCAACGCGCTGTATCGTGGTCATTTTTCGTTTACATGACAAAAGAAAAAATGCGTGTCCAATATTTTTTGATAATCTAACTGACGGACTAAATAGATTTTTTTCATGTAAATACCATATTGTTATAACTTTATTACACCGTATTCTTTTACAACCAATCCACCTTCTACTCTTGCGTGTTCCACATTACTGACGGGCGTGATGACCCCGACGTGAAGTCATCTTCTTTTTGCCGATATTACCCCATCTATCCCTGGCATTGTGAAGCACGTCGTGGCGTTTTGAGTCTAGCGATATGCGATTTTGGTCCGTCCATATAAGTGGACTACGACCCCTCCGACGCTTGCTATCGAACAATATAAATTGTTAACCAACCCCTGAGAATGGCTGATGACCAGCTCCTGAGGATGCCTTGGGTAGGGGCAAAACACGTGTCGAGTATAGATACAGGTTCGGGTGCATGGCATGTTAATTTTCTTATTGTTTTTACTACAAATGTTCGTGCATATTCTGCATCCAAGTCTTGATCTTTTTCGCGGTATAAACACTAATTATTTTACAAAACATTTAAAAAAATAACAGGTGCATATATATAGTTGAAAATTCTTACAAACTTTACCCCTTCAGCCGATTTTTCTTAAACAGACCTCGTTACCACTCTCTTTAGACTCCAAATTTCCTTGAAAATATTCTAAAAACAGCTCTGAGCCCCTTATCTACGTGTTAAATGTACGAGACTGTAGGAAACTAGGTTAGTAGCGTAGTCGTAGACTTGCTACCTATTAACGTGGTGCTCTGGCGGTATATTTATTGGCTTTAGTACTTAATGGTTAGTACGGCCTTTGTCCTCTCTTTTTGGGATAGCTTTACGTCTTCGCCGATAGGCTGATTAGTTATTTAATAACGTTACGTACGTAACGTTGTATGAATTCGTAGTTCCTAGTCTAGATAAGGACACGATTGTACATAAGTTGTAACGTAATACTTTTTGTCTTCATTGCAGTCTTATAATACCCACGAACTTCTACCTTGACCACGACTGCCCACGACTTACATGCACAAGTGAGAAACGCCTTGCGACAGTGACTGCTGAGGAAACAACAGGACAAAAGTATAAAATTTATAAAACAATAATTATAAAAATTCAATCCTGTATTAACTTACTTAAGAAAATGTATCACAATAAACAGCCAGTGTTCTTCCTCCTCTCTCCTACTTTATCTATGCTGTGCCCGACAGGGTCCATAATTGTGACTAATATAATATTATGATTAATTTCCATACCAACTACATACATTATGGTACGCAATAAAGAATTAAGAATTGAATTGAAGTTTTTTACATAATTACGAGACTACAGGAAGTCACAATCGCCACTGTCGATTCGTGGTTTAGTATGAAGTCGCACAGGTTTGACGCATATCTCGTCGCAAGTCGAATCAGCAGGTTGTGATTGTGAATGATACCTTAAGATTTGGTTTGTAAATTCAGTGTTTTAAGGATTGTTAAATTTGAATATGAATTATCAATTGTATTTGTGACGAAAGCACTGCTATTTAGAATCATTTTTTAATTGGCTGTTTTATCCGTAAGGGAAGGTAACTGAGACAAGGACACCTAAGTAAGACCCAATTTTCTCTTCTTTTACACACTATGTCTACATCTCTTTTTTTAGTACCTCCTGTCGCAGGTATGCCGGAAGAGATTTCTTTAGAAATAAGCATCACCTTTGTTCTATTTTCTGTTCCTTTCCTCTTTTCTGGATATAGTGTGTTTATAAATTGTTTAATAAATAAATAAATAACCAAAAAAGTGAGACGCCTTTTCTCAAAACTGTACTTCAACAAGTCATCGCTCACAAAATTTGCAACAAGACAAGCACCGTTCCCGTGTCATGTAAACTTAGTAACTCGTCCCATCACGTGTACAACCGGTAATGAACAAAGCGCGGTAATGAGATCTTTGCACGTTAAACTTTATCACGCTTTACGCCCCAGGACAGGACCGGAATGAAAACTTAGCCTGTTATAAAGATAAACCATGTTTAAACCAGACTTTCGAATTCCGAAATTGTTTTGGAAATGCGCGCCCTCTTAGATCTCCGTCTTTTTTGAATAATATTAATTTTTACCAAGGAGTATCATGTTACTCAGTATCTGAATCGAACTTTTTCCATGAAAACTCGCGTAGTCATCCAATTACTAATTTTATTTTTTCTTCAAAATTGCATTGTAAAGATATTTTTGCGTCACTTTAGCAACCATTCAAACTCAAAGCATTTATTTCAATTAGACCGTTACAGGCACTTTTGAATGTCACATAAAACAAAGAAAGCGAAGCTACAGTCACAGACACAAGGCATAGTAACTTGTGAAAGTACTGTAGTTGCCCATTCCAAGGCGTAGATCTCTATGGAGAATAATGGGCAAGAAACTCCATGGACACTCTTTTCAATCAAAATATTGTTACCATATCCATATGGGTATGGTTGCCTGGTTAAGTGACGCGGTATCGTGTTACTAAGCGGCCAAGATTGTTATACGATTGATATGAAAACTTTTACCCAATGGTCGGTTGTCTACAATGCATGAAGTCCTGGGTTTGATTTCCAGGCCGGGCAAAGTGGTAGGCTTTTCTATGATTTTCTCAGTAGCAGCCCAGACTTTGCACTTGTCCTCGATTGAGGACAATAGGCTCGCCCCTTATTACTTACATGAGACTAACTGGCAAAATATAGGTATCATTAAAGTAGGTACACCTCTGCCTTACCCTTCGAGGATTACAGGTGTGATGATCTAGTATGTCTGCTCCTAGGACAGTGAACCTATCAAATTGCGTGGAACTAAATTTCGAGTAGGCGTTAACAAACTGCCGAGTAATCTCCTTTAGCGCTAGAATTAACACTTAAGTCGAGATGACATTTTAAGCTCGACTCATCATAGAACTCTATTAATAAATTATTAGGGATTTCTCGGCGGTGAAAAGCGACGTACCTACCTCCTTTATTATATTATGGAAAGTCTACATTCTACTAGACTGGTCGACTGCCTCGTTGGTCTTGTGGTGGCAAGCGCGACTGCTGAGCAAGAGAATTGAAGCCAGGACGGTTCGATTCCCGGGTCGGGCAAAGAGTTATTGAGTTTTTCTATCAGAAATTTCTCAGTAGCAAATACGGAGTAGCTCCATTTAAAATATTGATGAGCCGACCCCAACATAGTTGGGAAAAGGCTAGGCAGATGATGAGTTGATATCTATTTTAACGGTTTTTTTCCTTTTAAAATATTGTCTACAGAAAACTTCGATTTTATCATAGATGGAAAGTACATGGTAGTTTTCCGAAGAAAAGTTAACCGGAATCTTGAAAATCAAATCCTACCATTTCCTGCATTTCTCCATCGACTACTTAAGTTTAGTTCCGTAACTCCTGAACTCGTTTCGTTCAAAATCTCAAGGACTCTAGAAAATCGATAGGATTGGTGACTTAATTTTCTTTTCCCGTAACGGTTAAACGAAACGTTTATCTTGAGAATTCTATTTTATGAGATCACGTAAGTAATCACTACGGAAAGATTATACTCGGGTTATAGTAACTTATTTATAGAACCTGACTTGACGTCAGCGTTTAGGACAAAAATGGGCACGGAACAAGACATTATGGCGAAGATGTGATTCCGGTGGATATGGACAAAAAAAAGCTTGAAATAACAGGTATAAATATAGGGTGACTGGTAATTAGTGACCGTAGAAACAAACAACTTTTCCAAAGAAACATTTTTTTTTATACTTATTCCGAGCGAGCGGTGCCGCGGCAGCGACCGGCGAGCGCTACATCCAAATTTGTTGCATGTTCTAACCGAAGATAAGTAGAATACATTTAAGTTTAACCGGCTGCACCTAGTTGTACCCGTCTAAAACTAGGTGTAGCCGCACTTCGGCTATTAGGCGTAACATAATTATAGATAAACGCAAACCCGACAAAGATGCTTAGACATAACATATCTGCATTTCTCGGAACTGGCTGCCTAAAACGCGAAAGGGTCGACATCCAATCAATATCCCTAAACAGGACCCCGTGTCTCCGACCCAAAGTGGACGATTACCGAAAAATACTAAACATTTCTTAGTAGTTCCTTTGTGAGTCCAACGAAAACATATAAAAGGCGTCCACGGCTTAATCTGAACGAATTTATTCCCGGCTCTTCGGGGATAAATCACTGTGGTTCTGGTCAAAGAAGTCTATGAGACGTAAAAGTGTGAAAGGCGAAGGGTGCCTCATTCTTTCGTCAGAAAGGGCCGGCCTCAAACCGGAAAATTAACGTAGCATTTACTTTGTTCCTTTATCGGCACCTAGAGTTTCATTTATACGCTTCTCTTTATTATTTTATCTTGAAAAATAGAGATAAACAGCCCCTCTGAATGGAGGTCGGCTCTGTTCGTAATATTTGAATGGGAATTTTTGAGATTTACAATTGCGCTTTTCAGAAAGATTATTTCGAAAATATTGCGTTGTAATTTTGCTTTCTTGGCTTTAATTTTGGCTTTTGAAAATGGTTTGCTTTTAGCCTTTGATAACAGACGGCGAGAAAGGATTTGCGATAAAGAGCTACAAAGAGTTTAATCCCCGCGTTTCGAAATAATAAAAAATAAATGTCTACTGGCCGTAGACATAAGATATTTCTCATACATCAATTTGCGAGCTCACTTTAATTCTCTCCCTCAAAGAGAACTCAACATCAGTTGACAAATCTAACCGAAAAATCATGAAGAATCAACTCCACTTATTCCATCTTACAAAATGAACTCACAATGGAAACTAAACCAGATCGATCCCTGATTCCCTGAACGCGCTCACAGTAACCGCATGTTACAGCAGAGCACCTTACCAAGTTAGTACGATAGAAAGGCAAACCGCTATGAAAATTTAATTACTGAACTGATCTTGAACTGACTATTTGTTGGGAAGCTTTTTCTTTACTTATTTATTGCATAACTAAACACTACTTAACTATATAATCAAGTATTGACACAAATATCGACATAAGTTCAGTAAAAAAATTGTTATATAATACTTAAGTGAACATTCGGCGCCGTTTTTACCCGAAATCAGCATCGGCGGCGGCGATCAAAAATCATAGATATTTTATATTTAAACTAAGTACTTTTTGTTGAAAAACAAATAAAATACCCTTTACGAAGTCCTCATACATCAAATTCAAAGATTTACCATTATAAATGAACAAGACGATAACTCGAGACCTTAGCAACGAAAAACATAATTTCTAAACAGCATAACAACATCATATAATCCCTTTCTAGCAATTGCTAAGTATTACGAATAAACTCCTTACCTCACATTCTACCTCATCGAATTACATACATATTAAAATCATACGTATCACATTATCAATAACAAAATCCTCGACAAGCCTCCAGCATTTCATTAAAGCAATCCCGAACCCCGATACCAGTTCATAATCTCACACGCTCAAAACAAAAAAAAAGAAGATGGCAGCCCTTTAATTTTTTTTTTTAATACTGCAAAGTTCCGACGCAAAGGGGATCCTATTCGAAAATCTCCTTATTCGAGTAAGGAGCTTACAGCTTACGGGTAAGTCTTTGACAATCGAATGCGACAGAGGTTCGGTCCCACCCGCTGGAGCTTCGCAGTAAATTTAAATTTTCGCCGAAAATACTCGAGTAAGAGGTGGCCGAATTAAAATGAAGCTATGTAAATCTGACACCTTCGGATCTTGCTTCGCCAGTTGTTGTCGGCTAATTGTATTAACGATATTCTGTAGGCTTTTTGTTGTGATGATGTTGCTGTATTAAGGTGTAATGGGTGGAGCAAAAGAGCCTTTAATGGTGACAAAAGCCCTGGAACATAAAGGGCAAAGAAAGAACATGGATGGGTTTTAGTCAATAAAAGTCTGACACTACCTTCCACTCCGCCCAGAGCGGGGGGGGGGGGTCATTTGATGATTTACCATCCGAAAAAAAAAGGGTGACATAAGTGGCTAGTCTTTGAGATAGTTTATTACTCGAAAATGTCATACACACACTCAGTAGAATCTAGAAAGCTTTTGCACATACTGGCACAATATCCCCGGTATATAACACTTCAGAAACAGTTCAGAAAAAATCAGCAACTGGGTAAGAATATATTATTTTCTGGCAAAGTAGGCTTAGGCTTAAAACTGGCCGAAAATAGCTGAGGCATGGCCCATTTTGCATTTAAACTGTAAGTAGTCGATACACTAGACCACTTCAACTTGCCCAGAGCGTTAGTATTTGCCTAGAAATTGTATTTTCATTACTCTGCCGCCCGAACATGGCCACTAAGAACAGACCATTGTAGTTTAAACCGGAATATTCTTGACTCGACTTCAATGGTTATTAGCTTGGTGAATATAAGCTCTGTTTCTGTTTTAATAGAATTATTAATTGTTTGTACATTTTTGTGGCTTAATTAAATATTTTTTTTAAACGAGCTTTACGTTTTTTTTTTGTGGGAAAACTTACAAATACGGATATATTTTATATTAATAATACGGGCTTGGAATATTTTTGTGTGAAGCCTGGCCGGCCTAACTACCGCCATTTTTTGCGGCCACGCATAACAACTATAATATGTCGAATATGTCAGGATTATTCGTTAGGCTCGTACATCATGTAGGCAGACGATAGGTTTCGTGCTATGAAAACACACTGGGTGCGATACACTGTTTCTAGCAAAACTAACGAATTACTTGAGATTACAACCTTAACACAATAACACGGGGCACATTGAATCGGCTACAGTTCCAAGACGTCTCAACCGCGATCAGACATTGACTGTCGCCCTCGCCTCGAGTTGAACATCAGGGCTCTGTAGAAGCACGCTGTGTTGTGGCTAGACTGGTCGTGTGATGTCACCACTGCACACAGGCACGCTTTCCAATTCATTTTATGCCCGTACCAAACCGAAGATTACCCCCTACATACAAACTTCCAAAAAAATATTACCTTTTATATGTTAGTGGAGTTACACACTACATTGAGTAATGTCTCTATTCCAAACACAACAGTTTGTATCAAACGGTGATTCATCAAAAGACAATAAAAAAAAACAGACACGCCACTTCGTTCACATTCCAACTAATAATACCCTCATACGAGTACACTGATTGTCTAGTTCGTAGAATCTACTTGCTACTTCAAAAGCAACAAGTTAGCTTTGTACAATAACAATGGGGGCATGTTCTGAATCCTAAATTCGGACAAAGGGACACAGGGCACGCATTTCCTCTTGCTCTGTGAAATATAACGAGTTGATGGTCTTGTAAAATTTGGGCTATTTGAGACTTCAATAAGGCTATGGTAGCTAATCAAGAAAGTGTTTTTAATAAAGGCTGTTTTGAACTTTGCCTCGTTTGGTCTAGTGATCGCATGCGCGACTGCTGAGCATGAGGTCCTGGGTTCGATTCCCGGATCGGGCGAAGTGTTATTGGGTGTTTCCAGCAATAATTTCTCAGTAGCAACCACGGAGTCTCGATTCGTGCCCAGTTGATGGCAATAGGCTCGTCCCCTATGACATGGGATTCAAATATAACTGGCAAAATGTGGGTGCACTATTAGGTACACCTCTGCCTGGTTCTTCGGGAATTACAGGCATGATGTTTATATATGTTTTGAACTTTCACGGTTTATTAACTACAAATATAATATTGGAACTGCCTCTTTGGTCTAGTTGTCGCTAGAATTACTGTTGAGTATGAGATCTTGGGTTCGATTCACAAGTCGGGCAATGCGAATTTCGATTTTTGCAATAGTCCCGCCCCCTATTACCAGTGACTTAAACATAACAACAAATAATAAATTAAAGGGGGCCCTACTACCATAGTACGGAACCCTTCATGCGCAAGTCCGACTCGCACTTTACCGGTTTTTTTTGCGTTAGGTTATATATACCCCTAGTATTCCCACTGTGTCTCAAAACGATTGTTTCCAAAAATCCCTGACCTAACGTAACGAAATGCGGAAAGTTTCACCTTTGCAATCCAATTATTGGGGGAAACAGCTATCAGGTAGTTACTTTTTCAGTTTTTTCGCGCAGAGGAAGTTTCTGAATTGGCTTCAGGCTACGGAAGTACCGATCATTGCTTTTGGGTTTTCCGTGTTTGTGCATCTACGCGAAGTCCAAAGGAAGGCAATAGCTTCAAAGTAAATGAATAAGTATTTAATTTAGTAGTTATAGGGAATCATTATTTTTGTCCAGCTCGTCCCGCAAAAAAAAAAAAAAACTAACGGCCAGTGGTCCACATTGACTCTGGATCGAAGAATTTGGAAGTCATGGAGAGAGGCCTTTGCCCAGCAGTGGGATGACACAGGCTAACAGTATCAGTATCAGGGAATCATTCGCCGTATGCAGATTCCCGCTATATCGACTCGTGAAACAAATGACATCTGTTTTAAAAAGTTTAAGCTTGACCTCGAGGTTGGTTAACCCTTTAAGCGCCGACGCCGTAATATTACGGGCTCTGAAAACAGTGCCCGAATCGCCACACACGTATATTTACGTTATTTCATTGAAAAAGTTCTCATACTGCACAAACTCCATATAAAATGTGTCAATTTTAAGATGTAGGGTATAATCTTTATTGTTATGGACATTTTTCAATGTTTTGAATGATAAATACCGTGAATTTTGAGGTTCAAATACTTTGTCATCACTGTCTCCCTACCTGTATCGCCAATCACGTAATTTTACGAGTACTAGGGATGGGGCGAATTCGGAAAATACTTAATAGGTTGTCTAAGAATAAACAAGGCACTATATAAATTACTGTCACTATTTGCAATGAAAGTGGGTACTTTCATTACAAAATATCCATAGTATTACTCTGATACAAGTATCTGTACACAATAAAATGTATTTAAGTTTAAAAATTATTTAATTTTTACGACAAAAATATAGAAATCTCATAACGCAGAACCTCACTAGTGCAGACAGTCGCCGGTCGCCGTCACCGTAATATTACGTGCTGCCAAGGAGATTCAAGGTTAAATCGCGCGGTATTGTCGGTGCCTCAGCGCCGTCACCGTGAAATCACGGGAAAGCTTTATCGCTAAGTGCAACTAGTGTTGTAGGCCTTTTTGATCAGAGACCAAGTGATCCACGAAATGAATACGTCGCGTCTTTAATAGCTTTTGAGCTGGAAACTGTGCGGTCGGAAATCCAAGAAATCCAGAAGTTTACATGAAGATATTAAATTTAATACGACATGCTCGTGGAGAATCCTCACAAACAGAAGAACGAACAACGTGCCCATCTCCCGAGTACTGATTTTGTAACTACAGAAGCACGTTTAATTTTATTTTTTTAATTGATTGAAAACTGAATAATGTTAAATTATTAAGTAAGTAAATAAAACATTGATTTAATTTCCGGCTTTTAGTTTTGTTAATAAATAAAGAATTTATGCATCGATATTAAGTATTCCCAACACTATTCCAACTTATACCTAAAGTGACGTGGCGCTGGAGGTAAGTCAAAGGTATTAAATCGTGGCGGTTAAAGGGTTAAGTACACTTGGATACTTTAGGTAGAGGGTGTGAGGAACAGGATGTAAAGTTTCACATCCCCGATTGAAAAGGGAGGATCTTTCGACCGGACAGGTGATGTGTCTGGTGGGCTACTCACGGCTACTGCCCGACAGTTGTTATCGGACTGTTTGCGCGGATAACTCTGATTCGATGAAAGATTTCTTAGTTCCAATCTAGTAATCTAGATGTTGCTTTATTGTATATTTTTCTATGGCGCTGCAATACTATACGGTCTCGACCTCAGGCGAAACAAATTGTGACATGAGATGCATCAAGCAGTACGTGCATGAGTGACTAGTATCTATTCTATCCTTCGCGTGTGTACTGTAGCGTCGCATACTCGCAATGCGCTAAAACGCATAGCTTGTGGTCATGCGGTTAGATCAGAACTAATCGGAAGTCACATTCCATCTTTAATTATCTCTGAGTTTGTATCGGATGTTTCTTCTCAGAGGATAGGAGACACTGACCCCATCTCGTTTTAGAACATAAGTTAGTGTACAACCATCATCTGCCTAGCCTTTTCTCAACTATATTGGGGTCGTCTTCCAGTCTAACCAGATGCAGCTGAATACCAGTATTTTACATGAAGTGACTCCCTATTTGACCTCCACAACCCAGTCAGTACTGGGTAATACGATACCCCTTGGGAAGACTAGCAGTCAAACTTTAGGGCCACTGACTACCTGTAACGACTGTCAAAGATCTACAAATGACAGTCGGAATACTGCAACCAATTTACATGAATAAATATCATATCATCAATCTGTTTTACCTACTAACGCCTACACCTGAATTCTGACAGTGAATGAAAGATACCTACATGCTTAAAAAAAGGTAGATCTTGTTGGTAACAGAGCCTCTCTTATAGGATTTCGTCCCCTCCTATTCACATAATGTGAGCATTGAGCACAATATAGACGAAAATAATCCGATATTGAGTAAGATTTTTCCTGAATACAGTGCAGGCACTAAATAGGTACCTACAGAAGGTCAGCTCCTTACAAGAGCGAAAGCGCACATAAACCCGGCTCACGTAAGAGGAGTCTGAACGCACTCGCGACTGTCATTAATCTGACGTAATATAACATGACGCCTATTCCCCGAAAGGTTAGGTCGGGGTGTGCCTATAATATGTCCACCCACATTTCGCCAGCTATGTTTAATGTCCCATGTACCTTAGAGAGAGCCTATTGCTATCTGCCGGGCACAGATCCAAACTGCAGGTTGTTCTGGGAAATTCCTGATTGGATAACCCAAGAAACTTTGCTCGACCTGTGAGTGTCTCGACCTCGGCGTGTGAGTGTTGTGGAGCGGTAGTGACCCAATGATGACAGCCCCGACTTACCGAGTTGTAGGCCGTAGGCTGGTGGTATTCACATTCCCCCAGGTATTCACATTACTCTCCGTGATTTATTTCATCACCACTGCTCTCAAAACGGTGAAAGAAAACATCGTGAGGAAACCGGCATGTCCTAGAACCAAAACTTCGAAGACACGTAACATCTACCAAGCCGCACCGG
Source organism: Noctua pronuba (assembly GCA_905220335.1). Classification (NCBI taxonomy): domain Eukaryota; kingdom Metazoa; phylum Arthropoda; class Insecta; order Lepidoptera; family Noctuidae; genus Noctua; species Noctua pronuba. The sequence continues at coordinate 15,754,862 of LR999904.1, read as the reverse complement.
GCAAGCGTGGTGGATTTATCATATCCCATTTTCTCTCATAGAGAGGAAGCTTGCGTCCCAACAGTGGGGACATTATAGGCTGATTACGCAATGGGTTTGTAAACATGTTTCAGCTCGTAATATGGAGTTGAACTTCTGATCCTATGTCTATTGTGTACAGCGTGGGAGTGGTACCTATGATCTCTCTTTTATATTGTTTAATTATTACGAGAATGTAGACGCGTGAGTGAATCTCACGAGATTGTAGGATGTCTTCTTAAAGGTTATGTGTAAACGGACCCTTCACGAAGCCGTCAACCAAGCTTTCTGTACTACTACTGTACTCAGTTATTCTACGCAAAATATATTGTTGGGGAACGATATTTTTTTTGGGTGAAAAATCACGTTTTATTCAATGTAACGCACTCAAAACATTATGCTGATTAATGCATTGAATAGAATGGGGGTCGTGGAGGTATTCAAAGTAAAGTTAAGTCAGACTCAGATTTGATTGATTTGTCCGACTAGTACGTAACGGTAGCGACCTGGTCAGCTCTGTCGTTTGCCTCATCTAAGTCCTGGAGGCTGAAATTATTTGTGCGTGACGGGCAGGAGAGAAGGTGTCGCATAATATCCTGTGTTGGAGCTCCACACTCGCGTTGTGTCCGAGAAGGGTCGATTATATCCCATTTAGCCAAGTTGGGGATCTGCAGCGGCCAGCTTGAGCCCCCAGTCGCTAGTCGGTTCAAAGATTTCCATATCGGCCACTGAAGTCCGTGTCCTGCACGCGTAGCATGACCACCGTAGAAACGGGTTTCTTTGTCGGAAGAATCGACAAAATGACAGATTTCTTTTCACAATCTGTGGTGCATTTTTATTCTTACAATATTAACTACTAATGGAGGGTTATTACATAACACTTATTCCAAAACGTATATACGTACAAATATTCATTCATGTTACATTAACAACATAATATAAGTATGTATTTTCGCCCTTACATCTCCTCTTAGTCTAATCTACGATACTTACGAGTAATTGAGTGTCTCTAAATCCGTTGACTCGGCTCAACGGCTTACACGCTTTTATATGATATATTCGTACAAAATAATCATTATTTACGTGTTCTTAATTAATATAATAATAATCAGTGCCCTTAGAAGGATTAGAAACCTACCTAAAATAATTTATTATTTTGGGTTGGTTCGTTTAAATACGCTGATTCCACCTATTATGTAGAAAACCTGTTAGAATAGTTTGTAGTTAATCCTGATTCTAAATCCTACCCGTCTGTAGTCTAAATTCAGGTGAGAAACCTTATTAATTAAGGTATGTATACTAAGTTGATTTTCACAATTATAGACTCGTATACGTTCAGAGGTTTTCACAATTATAGGTTCGTGGAGAGGAGCTCGTGGCTAAATAATAATAGCTGCTCGAGTCGATCTTTAGGTTAAGCCGTGCTTGTCTAAGTTGGTCTGTGGATAGGTGACCACCCAATACAAACCGAGTTTCCTCCATGCCTCGGAATGCACGTTAAGCCGTTGGTCCCGGGTTTTGACAGTCGTTAGGTAGTCAGTGGCCCAAAAAGTCTGACAACCAGTCTTACCAAGGGGTATCGTATTACCCAGTACTAACTGGTTTGTGGAGGTCAGATAGGCAGTCGCTCCATGTAAAATACTGGTATTCAGCTGCATCCGGTTAGACTGGAAGCCTACCCCAATATAGTTGGGAAAAGGCTAGGCAGATGATGATGAGACTCGTGTATGTTCAAACAAAACATCGTCTTTGTGCAATTCTATCATTTTACACTCTTACCTCATCACCATTCTCCGGCCCGTATCCCAATACAATTGGAATCGGCGCAGCATATCTTCTATCGTGATACAGGATTTTGATTTTTATTTATTTATTTATTTAAACTTCATGTACAAAAGTGGTACATAGGCGGACTTAATGCCACAAGGCATTCTCTACCAGTCAACCTTGGGGTCAAATTGGACAGCATAGTGATAGAGTACAAAAAAATAAATAAGAAAAATATCATTTTGTTAACATAAAATTGAAATACATAAATAGGCACATACTAATACATATATACAAATAAAATGAAATAAACTAATATATATTATACTACATACAAATAGTCCAAAATACGAGAAACATTATAATAATTACTATGACTACTAAAGACAAACATATGAGCAATTTAGTCTGATTTCAAATAGTACTTTCGTACTGATTTTTAGTTCTTCATTTGCGTCATAGATGTCGCTATCGCGTTTTTTGTAGACTTGATTATGCCCGCAACAGCACCTTAAATCTCTTTGTTCAGGTTCAACTAAAAATACATCATGATATTATATTATTATATTATAGCAACCCCATATTGTCCCACTGCTGGGCAAAGGCCTCCCTCCATTCCATCCAAAGGTCACGATTCTATGCTACTTCTTTCCAATTCTCAAGAAAGACATCCAGTACGTCCCAAATAGACATAGAGTTATAAAATTCTGCAAGCAACTTTGTCTTACATCACATTGCCTACCTCTAAAGCCCTCATTATTGCAGAAGTAGGCATCTTTTAGCTCTCAACGTAAAGAGAATAGTCGATGGAAAGTTATTAGGACATCAAAGCCCTGGGAGACCTATGGCTCTGCAGCTAATCTCCTATAGGAATTTTCTATCTACGCATTGGAGGAACTAGATGCGGTAACGGTGGTGTAGCAAATTTATACATAATTATAGGTGTTTCAGTACCTATAACTTTTGTTACTTACCGACGGTTAAAAGTAGAAAGGCATAACCTGAAAATTATCACATTTCAAAACACAAAAAAAATTTCAGTGTAGCCTAATTATTTTTGCTATATACAAGGTGTAACATAATAAACGCAAGACCTCTCGTGTGGTCTTTCAGACCATGAAAATGAACAACTTTTGTTCTATGACTTTTGGAAATTCGTAACTTATTTTTTTGTTTTACCATACGTACATACATGTTGATCAGCTGATCGCGTCAATTCCTATAGAAAGTACTTTTTTTTTTCGAATTTCGAAGAACTCGTAGAACAAAAGTTGTTCAGTTTCATGGTCCGAGAGACCACACGGGAGGTCTTGCGTTTATTATGTTACACCTTGTATCTTTGGATATTTTGGGACTTAGCTGGTGTTATCGTATTTACCGTCACTGGGCTAAGCTGGACAACTCTTCTTTAATTTTCTTTTGATAGCATATTTCACAGAAAATACTTAATAAACGTAATATCAATAAGTTGTTGGCATTTCTCCCTCAGTCAATCCCAGTTACTCACGTCGAAATCAATGTAAAGTTGTTTCTACATGGCATGTCTACTTGTTCACTTATCTCAACAAATTATACTTTTTTTACTTTGGATTTATATTCTTTTTTTAAATGGGTGGATGACATTTGGAAGATTGCGGGTTGGACTTGTTGGTTTGAAGACCTGGTTGAGGCTTGAGCACGCCTAACGTACCTATTTACGTGGTATTTTTAATCGAAAATACAATTATCCTATAGCATTTTATTTAAATTGTTTGCAACAAGCACAATCAGTATTCATATTTATGGATGAGATGTGAATACATTCTTAAAATTATGAAAATATTATACGTGAAAAGGGTTTTTTTAATTTTAATATCGACGTATTTACGTTGCGTTTACACCGCGTGCTAGCGCTAGGGCCTCTGATTTAGGCTCGCGCAGACCAGGGAAGAATGGATCAAGAGGAATGATGCCTGTATTCTGCAGTGCATGGTTGGAACAAGCGACATCCGGCTCGAAGGACCAAAAGATGTTGGGGGTATTCTCGTCGTTGACTGATATCCCGGTAGTTGTTGTAGGGAGGTAGTTAATTCACACCAAACCACTGTTAGATTCAATAGTTTAATCACGTTATGTTTGTTTAGTTATCTGAGCCGCACTTGATACAATGTTATTATTGATCGACCTGCTCGTGGCTAAGTTTTAGTGACGACTGAATTTATGTTAAAATATAATTAATAAAGTACGTTTAGCGTAATTTATTACGTGCGCAGAAACGTAGTTTTGCTGTATGAGCATTATTGGCTCATCATCTGCCTAGCCTTTTCCTAACTATTTTAGGGTCGTCTTCCAGTCTAACCGGATGCAGCTGAATACCAGTATTTTACATGAAGCGACTGCCTATCTAACCTCCACAACCCGTTAGTACTGGGTAATACGATACGCCTTGGTAAGACTGGTTGTCAGACTTTTTGGGCCACTGACTACCTAACGACTGTCAAAGATCTACAAATGATATCCCGGACCAACGGCTTAACGTGCTTTCCGAGGCGCGGAGGAAACTCGGTATGCAATGGGTGGTTACCCGTCCACAGACCAACCTAGGCAAGCACGGCTTAACCTAAAGATCGACCCGAGTGGCTGTTATTATTAAGCTACGAGCTCGTACAATGATATTTCAGTCAAGCGACATTCTCATCCAGCAAACTTTACTTCAACGTTTTTCAACATACGTTTCACAAAGATTTTTCAATCGTCGTCGGATTTCCTCAGACTCTGAAGCATGAGGAATCTATTTTACCTTTTGCCTAGCTTTAGATGGAAATTGAGATTTCTATGAAATGAAAGGGTTGACTGAACATCTTGGTCTGTATTACAGATAGATACCCTTTGTGTTTTTTGTTTGAGAGGAAATCTCCTTGCTTTGTGTTAAAGATAACGTGTGTTAGTTCCGTTTCATGTTTGCTGGTAAATAAATATTTTTCGCTGAAAATGATCCGTTGATAAGGGGTGTCCCTTTCATTTTTCTGATGGTAGCTAAGTTATGGGATTGGAAAGTTACCCAAAACAATTAATAAAAATAATTAGATACTTAATCAACTATAGGACACGCAAGACCAAACATGCTATTATCTTGCATCACTTTGAGACCTCGTGAAAAAGTTTGATGGTGTCAGCCTTCCAATAAGTACACACTATGTTGCAAAAGAGTGCCTCGTTGGTCTACTAGCAATCGCGACTGCTGAGCATGAGGTCCTGGGTTCCATTTCCGGCTCGGGCAAATTATTATTGGGTTTTTCCATCAGTAGCAGCAACGGAGTCTGGATATGTGCCCGGTTGATAGTTATAGGCTCGTCCCCTTTGCGTGGGACTTAAACATAACTGGCTTAATGTTGGTGTTCTATTAGGGTAAACCTCTGCCTAACCCTTCGGGGATTACAAGCGTGATGTTAAGTTGCAAAAAACAACAAGATGGCGTTAATTCCGATTTTTTTTTTCGCAATGATTTTTGTCTTTCAACTCATCTGTCACCATTTCGTCTATTAACCAATTACCAAAAAGACGATTTCGTACATCTTTTTCGGCATAAGAAGCTTAAGGTCACCCTGAACGTCAGAGCTTAAAAACATTTATGTAAATCTACGTTCATTAAACCTAACGAACGTAACAGTTGGGGGATTACTGCGGACTCATATACAGCTTCATCCCTTTGCCTCTGAGTTCTATTTTTTGTATATTTACCTATATACAAAGAGGCGCCGGTGACTGAAAAATTGTGCGGTAATCGGTTATCGTGGTATGGACATGTGATACGGAGGAGTGACGAAAACGTAGTGAGGAAAATTGAGTATGAATGTAGATGGCTATAAGAGTAGAAGAAGACCGAGAAGAGGATGAATTAATTTATTTTTATTTTCTTCCCCATTAAATAATGTTTTTCTATTATTATACCTGTTTCTTAGTAGGTACCTGCAGCCAGCTATTGAGAGTAGGTACGCTGAAGGTGTCTGCCCTCTACACCGTATCACACCATGACCGTGCTATGAACGTATCAGGCACGGAAAGAAACATGACACGGACTACTAAGCCCACCAGTACCTATCAGTGGCGAAGGTTCCATACAACTCGATTCCTACCGGATTCCCTTTGAAAAATGGCACAGTCAGTGTTCTATAGACAAATAATATAATCACATAAAGATATATAGGTACACCGGCTTACTTCTTACAAAAATTGAACCTCCGCTACTGGTACCTATCATACCCGTTTATTACATGTTTAGAACGGTTATCATACGCGGTTATAACGAGTTCAGAAAGGTCATCATAATATGAGGTTATAGCACAATATTCTTTGTATTAATATGATAAAAGTATGAGACTGTGCCCACCATACCAAGGCAGCTCAACCCAAAGCCTACGAGCCACTGTGTGGTCCACCAACGCATTTAAATTGGCCCGCGAATAACAGTTATCTGTCGACAGTCTTTTGAGAACAAATTTTAGAATTTCAAAGCCGATCTAAGCAATGTTTTATTTGTTATGAATATATTTTTAACAAGCCAATGTCCAGCTAGAAATGGTCGAAATCCGAGAACCTCACTTCATTGATACAATTCTTGCTGAATATTTCTTCACAATCAATGAGTGATAGTGGCGTACTTTTACCCTTAGGCTGGGGCCATGGCCCCGGGCGGCACTCTGAGAGAAGCACACGCAGCTGCTTTTATTTTCTAGCCTGTCACCCAGCATTTACTTGATACAAGCAATATTTAGCCTGGCGCTCTGTAGCTTAATTGGTCAAAAAGAAAATACAACATTTAGCTCTTTCTTAATCTGGAACGTTGGAATGCAAAATTCGACAAGTCAAGACAAATATTGATATATTTTCGCATTTTTTTTTTTTTTTTTTTTTTACGGATGGGAAATCATCAAATGACTTCTCCCGCTCTGGGTGGAGTGGGAGGGAGTGTCAGACTCTTACTGACTAAAACTCCATCCATGTTCCTTCATTGCCCTTTGTGTTCCAGGGCCACGGTATCTCTTTCGAACAGTCCCGCAGCCCCGGCAGGCATCGGCCCTTGCGGGCCCCTTCTTGGTTGCTGACATCTCTTTGAGGCGCGCGTGGAACACGAACGCGCCGTCGACACGGCCTGTCGTCATAAGACGGACGGACGGTGAGCTAACCCATTACTCACTGTCCACAGGTCCATATTTTCGCATTACAAAAACCTTTTCAAAGTGCGTGATTGTGTGTTTTATAAGATTATTATTAAACTGTAAAAAAAAGAAAGTAACTTTAAGATTTGTTAAATAGGTAAGTTTTATTTTCTAGATGGCCTACCGGTTGATCCGGAATCAAAATTCAATCAATCGTTCATTTTGTTAAACACAGGTATGGTTACAGATAGTATATTATCTAAAATATGCGCACTATGTTTTAACATAAACAAGCAATTACAATTAAAGTGACATGTGAATTTTGGTCCACCTTCAAAAAAGGTGGAGGAGTGTTCCACTAGACCGTTTCGTCACCGACCAACACCGTCGCGTGCCATGCACGTAGCGTATCGGCACCGGCAAAATATTCTCGCCGACAGTAAATTGTTGATGCTGGGTATAGTCTCGAATTATTCAATAAAACTTTTTTTTTTGTCACGGTCATGGTATGATACGGTGTAGTGGGCAAAGTCCTTAAAAGCTAAAAATTCGTAATTGAGGATCTCGTCGACAGGTTGACCTCAACTCATAAACATCGTAAATTCGTAACAACTTATTTCCGTTTGGTTAACTCTTTCAAATTGGCAAGACGGACAGCTGATACATTGAATGTTTTCTCTTTTTTTTCTTAAGATCAACGATTGATTAATTAACCCTCATTATCGTTTATGAGGAAATGATTAAATCATTGCAGTCACTAAATCCGACTGAAGACGTATTTTAAGATTAGATGACTCATATTAAGTAAAGATAAATAAAAAATGTCTTAGCTGTGTGATCAAAATGCGTGATATTAAACAAAAAAAAGAAAAAATTTGCTTCCTAGAAAAACATGTATCTATTTTCATCACAACAAGGAGATACGGATCTAGCATCATTCCGCTGCTGGGCCAAGGCCTACCCCCATGATTTCCAGTTGAACCAATGTGGCCCACTGGTCGCTGGATTTGTCCAGCTCGTCCCGCCATCTTCTAAGAGTTCTGCCGCGACGCCTTCTGGCTGTGTCAGGGCTCCAGAAAGTGGTTATACTGTTACACAGCTCATTGGGCATGCGGCAGGCGTCTAGTCCAGTTCCACTTCTTCTAGCGGCTTTTTGAGCAAAAGCAGACGTTGAAAGACCTATCGAATTATTAGATTAAAAAATAGACGTTCCAACCGTCAATCAAAAAAAAAACTACGACCTAAAAAGCCTCAAATAATTCCATCCACGAACATCACTTAAACAAAAGACTGGAGTAGCTGAAATTAAAATGTTCAAAGCAATTCCGTACTAATGGAGCGCAGTGATTAATGTTACCGCCGACATTATTTTAATGAGGATAAATTGCATATTTGAGTGTCCCCACTAATAGCTTCCTTAATTCTTTCCCGCCTTTCTTAAGCTTGGATTAACTATCGGACCCATTGAGGTCCTCGTTTAAATTTTCGTTCGATTCAGCTGACTGCACGGGTGATAATAAATCTTTTAAAATATGCACGAAAGTATGTATCGAGATTTCGACATGTATTTTTCGTCTTATCAAAGAAGGAAGGGAATGGTTTTATTTTTAGTTTAGTTTGCTGATCTCGGTGATGTATTTAAATTAACGCACAGCGTTTACACGTTGTTTGTTAATTTTATTTAAAAAGATAGAACTAATATGCGATTTTAACTCCAACATCAGCTACTTGAGTTATGGAGCGCAGGGCGGAATTCGGTTACAAGGACCAAATTCATTTTTCCGTTAATTCACCACACACCCCCATATTTTCATAACCCATCAAAAAAACAGAATAGCCCACTTACAAAAATATGACACACCTACAAGATATTTCAAAAACAAACTTCCTACAAAGGCCTGAAAGTTGGGGCGTAAAAAGTGACAAATTACAAGTTATTTAAAAAGAAAGTTCTCGAAGAATGTTGGAACTTAATCACGGGGTCGATTAAAACTTCGTGATGTTGTTCAAACACCATGGGGATACTTTAAAAGTTTTTATTACTTATTGATTAACAAGAATTTGCTAAGGTTCTGCATGGTTCTAGGTAATTTTTGAGCTGGATTACGGCATCTGTGTTCCCTCCCACATTTAACCCGTCTGCCTTCAAATTAAGAGTGAACAGGCATCTTCTGGGTACGCTCGTTCCATCATAGACCTCATCTACCGCTTTCCATCAAGCGTAATCGAGGTCAAGAGCACCCCCATTTTGTAACAAAAAAAAAAATGTAGTTGCTTTGATGGTTTCTTTATGCAGATCAAGCCGATTGTTATTGCGTTTTATCATGAGTAATTTTCTCAGTAACAGCTTGCAGTCTAATTTGTGTCCGGTTGATGGCAATAGGCTCGCGCTCTATTTTGTGGAACTTGGAAATGGAATCGATGGCGGAATGTGGATAATTATTGTTGCTATAGGTAGGGCGGTATACCTCTGCCTAACCCTTCGAAGAATACGGGCCTGATATTATGTATAAGGGTGGAAGGGATACCGACGCGCAAACGGTTACCATCGAAATTTTTCCTCGTTAATTTAAAAAAAAACTGCTTTTCCATACATTTTGAACGTGTAGGTTACACTTTTGTAGGAAACTTCCCTCTATTCGGCAGTGTCCTTTACACCCTGCGTACTTATCTGATGTTACGGCTCCGTCTGGTTCTAGGCAATTTTCGAGCAGGTTTATACAAGGTGTAAACGGACCCTTCACGAAGCCGTCAACCAAGCGTTAGGTAAATCAAACTCTTACCTTACGCAAAAATAATTGCTGGGAAACGACTTTTTTTTTGGGATGAAAAATCACGTTTTACGGTAAAACTCAATGTGGGGTAGGTACATTGAGTTTTACCGTAAAACGTGAATTTTCAAAATATTGTGCTGATCGATGCATTGAATAGTACGGGGGTTATGGAGGTATTTAAAGTAAAGTTATAACCTTAAAAACTAGTGTTTAAAAAAAATTGTGAAAAAGTTGGAAGGTTCTGAAGACATAAACGATCGCAATGACGGAGAGAATAAGTGCCTTTCAGCTTCGTTAAGGATCTATTTACACCCTTTATTATTCAATGTTGTAGTTGCCTTGTTGGTCTAGTTGTCGTGAGCAGCTGCGCATGGGCTCCTTGGTTAGATCACCAAGCCGGATGGTGTTATCGGCTGTTGTTTTGTTAGTAGCAAGTAGCAACCCTGGGTGTGGATTTGTGCCTAAAAAATGTTACTAATACTTGGGCATACATCCAGTAAATAGACTTTAAAAGTGTGGGTTCACTTGACATCTCTGCATCCGTCTGTGAACACAATCTACTATGTTTGTAGTTTAAAGGTCACAGCACACATAACAACTCGGAAAGGGATCGGCACCGTATCGCCTTTCGCTTCGCCGTCAAACAGGCGTCAGCCTAACGTAAGCAAGCGGATCAGCAGCTCCGATACGTCGACTCGGTTACGGCTAGGCGACGCCGCGCTTACGGCCCGCCGAGCGCACAGCAACAGTAGTGTGCATAAGGGTGGACGAAGAGACGTAAGCTCGGGTACGGAGAGACGTAAGCGCGGGGACGATGAGCCGTAAGCGAGTTGACCACGCACCGCACCGCGGTTCGTGAGCTTGTACCGAGGCGAGGCGATTACGTTACGATTCCGATTAGTGTGCGTTGCAGTAAGAAGTTTCATACAAAGAATACTGAGCGGCTCGAGTTGATACGGTGCCGATCCCTTTCCGAGTTGATATGTGTGCTCTGACCTTTAATTGTATTTGGCGTTATAATCCGGTTCGGTCTGTGTGATTTCTATCTGTATGTGGCTAACATTATAAATTATAATGCATCTGCCTATCTCATTCGTATGCAAATTGTTCTATCTGACATTTGAATAGATTTTGGAAATGACAATAGGTGCCAAAAATCGTTTTAAATCAAAATCATGACATAACACCTGTAATCCCCGAAGAGTAAGGCAGAGGTGTTAAGGAGCTGCGAACCTGTTCGAAAGAGATACCGCGGCCCTGGAACACAAAGGGCAAACAAGGAACATGGATGGGTTTTATTCAGTAAAAGTCTGATTTCCCATTCGAAAAAAAAAGGAGGAAACTCATATTTCACCAGTTATATTCAAGTCTCTTATAATAGAGGGCAAAACGTAGACTCCAGGCTGCTACTGAGAATGTCGTGATGGAAAAACCCAATAACATTTTCTCCGACCTCGTAATCGAACCCAAGACCTCACGCTTACCACTAGCGCCTGCGACCACTAGATCAACGTCAACAATCTTTTTTCTTTTCAATTTCCTTGTATGTCCCACTGCTGGGCAAAAGCCACCTCCATATCCTTCCAGGTACTCTTCTCCTACGCACAAGCCTTCGTGATGCGCGTCTAGATCATCTCGCCACATCTTTCTAGGCCGGGCTCGGCGGCGCCGTCCATCCTCAGATACCCATCGTGTTCATCACCTTTGCGCAGCGGATGTTAAGTATACATGCGGCTCACGTGACCCACCCAATTCCATTTGTGACAATCTAAACAATGTAAAATCAATGCATCGATTGTAAGACAGATTACGAACAAAACATTGTTGTAATTAATTTAAGTTTCAAAGTACGAAATACAAAATCATCTGATGCAGTTTTCGTTTAATTTATTTACAGAACATCTGTACTAATCCCCGTGTTCAAAACGTACCGTTTTGCAAACACGGAGGATTTTAAATATTGTTTTATAATTTTAATACCGGACGTAGCAAACGAAAATCCGTCCGGCAATATTGAGTTCGGACCGAAATATGCGTCTGAGTCTGCATTTGCATATTTTATGGTTACACCCGAATGCGGTGTGTAATCTCTTAATCCAATTGAACTAAGTGGATTTTTAGTATTTGTTTTCATACAGGTAAAGGTACGAAAATGTTGATTTCGACGATCAAGTTTTAAATCTTTCTTAACGTATTTCCGATTTGTTTGCCAAAAACACTTTGAAAGGCACACGGTCACTTCAAGGAACTTTTAAAATTTACTCATTTCTTCAAACCTCGATAAGCCAAAACATTACCTAATCAATCTATTGCTAATCGATCTGACCTAATCCCTGACACCTGCAAGGATCAGTACTGTAGCACTTTCGAGACAGGTGATATAAGACTTAACTGATTCATTTTGTCTAACGCTGTACCTAAATAAAAGCATATATTGTTGGTTTTCCGACACTAGGACAAGTACTAAAAATTGGCATTCTAAAAATGCAAAAATATTTACGCATTAACTTAGGTGTCCCGTAGTGTTAGTGAAAACGTTCATTGGGGTGAGTGTCCGGTTGAAGTTGATCCTATGAACCCTTTCAATGCAAAAGGACCAGCAACCAAGCCTGCATACGCTACATAATTAAAATCAATGAGTTGAAATCGTTTTGTAATGGCGTGAAAGGAGTCTATTAGAACTAAAATCATGTACAAGTGGCGGTTGATTACAGCACGTTCATTCAATTAGTGGGCGTCCATTATTAGAGCTATTATTTTAAAAGCATCGCCTGTTACTGCTAAAAACAATCGGGCATTAAATCGCTTTTTTTCTCTATGAATACGTCATTCGCGTGAGGTTTTTAGTAGGTTTTACATATGGTATGTCACGTCATGGTAGTTTTGGTGATGCATGGCATTACCACGGAAACTTTTGGCCCCGAAAGGAGTATCAAGGGGGTAATTATAAACTGAGTGCTTCTTGCAAAACTACGATCAATTCTAGCTTAGCACTGCCACTGAAAGTGAGGGAAAGTCTACTGGATTATTTCTGAAGTAGTTCTAATTTGTTGTGATCAACACAACATTCAGAAAGAGATTTTTTTAATCTTCTTTCTTTATTTCCTAAGGTTCAACATGTATATTGAAATAAATTACTCGATTAATTAACTCATCGAATTGTTCCACAGAATAGCTGAAACATTCGCAGTAATTTTGCCAAAAACGCTATACGTACAAAAAACCGTTTTTTCGTCATATTATCCAATCAAAGACCGCTCCTGAACTCGCCGAATTAACAATGTCCCGTCATAGTGAGCGCGCGCGCATCTTCCACAGTACACTCAAAACTATCGTGTCATGCGCACCCAAATTATGTTCTATTATACACTCGTGGTTTTATAACAATAGTTGCTTTTTGGTGTTTTGTAATAGTGCTTTTAGTGGTCGTTGTATTTTTTATGTGAGTGGTCTAACGGGTGCACGCACAAAATGGGATGTAAAGTGACTGTTTTGACTTTTTGCTTGGTTTTTGGTAAGTTGATTTAAATGTTTTATTTTTGAAAAATCACTTTTGTTTCAATCAATTAGTTCAACCCAGAAAATACAGTTCATTTTTTCTTGCAAAAAAAAAATCCCTATAAATGCTAAGAAAAATACCTAATTTTAACCGATTTCTTAAGAAAACAAATGGTTATATTCCAACATTTTAAAACTTTATACCTTACCCAGGTTTATTAACTAATTATTTTATTTTTTATAACGTTGTAATTACAATTAATATTAACATATGAGTTGGTGAACATAATTATGAAAGAAACATGACAAAAGGCGTCTGGATGCAATCTCTAATTAAACTTTTCAATAAGAAGCCAAAGCAAAGCATGATTCGTATTCATCATACCGAAACAATATAAAAGGACCACAAACTCATGTCTGGCCAAGCTAATTAAAAGTAATCCTGCACGCCTAGCATGACCACCGTAGAAACGGGTTTTGTCGACGTAAGAATCGACAAAATGACAGATCAACAAAAGAAATCTGTCATTTTGTCGATTCTTACGTCGACAAAATCCGTTTATCCCGTAAAATTATAAATATTCTCAATATCAAATAAAACCGCGAAGATAAGGATCAAAAGCAAATTGGTACATCTATTCACGTCCTCCTGCAAAAAATCGTCACTTGAAATAAAAGAAACTATAACAGGGTCGTCTTAGAACAATGAATTTCAAATAGAAAAACTTATGAAGTTTTGGATGGCCGTAGGTATCCAAATAACGGCTAGATACGGATATGTGGTCACAAAAAATATTCTTCTTTCTTTATTTCAAAGACAAAAGACTTTGGACATAAGCATTATCCCTGTATCTAGATGCGGATTCGTAGCAGATACCTACAGTTCTCGTTGGTCTAGTGTTCGCAAGCGCGACTGCTAACATGAGGTCCTGGGTTCGAAATTCCCAAATTAGGCAAAGTGCCATTAAGTTTTTCTATCAGGAATTTTTCAGTTACAGCCACTGAGTCTGGATTTGCGCCGATTGATGGCAATACGATCGCCCCTTACATGGGACTTAAACATAATTGGAGGAATGTGTGTGTGATGTAGAGGCCACCTCTGTCTAGCCCTTCGGGGATTACAGGCGTATAATCTTACAGGGGAACAGTCGTACGGCAAATCACTAACCCACACTGGACCCCAGAGGTGAATATATCCCCAGTCGGTGACCGGTTACCACAGGACCAGAGCAAAACCTTCATGATGCTGCGTCAATCCATTCTAGCACCGAGATTCTAGTTTATAACCATCGCCACCTGTTTGGCAAATCATTAAAACTTGACACGGGAAGATTAAGTACTGAGTGGTAGTTTCTGCAAAAACAGAAAAGGGTTGCCCGGAATGGTTTTCATAAATAACGCCTAAGAAAACTGTCACCGGTGTACTATAAATCTTTTCTATGTATTTTCCAATTGGGACGGTATTGATTATGGAGCTACAACGGTTTTGAACTATGAATAGATAGATAAATCATTTATTTAGTGCACACAAAAGACATAGCACAACACACAGAAGCACAATTAAATAATACAAATTACACGACTATATAACTAAGTAAAAACAAGGTGCCAGTATACAAAAAGAAAAACGTATTTAAGAAAGAAGTATAGTAACACGACATGACATACTTCAAATCAAATAACGACTATACAAGGTGCGGTGTGCGTCTCAACGTTGCACCAAATGGGAGTCCAGCTCAGCATGTGTCAGCTGTCGCTGATATATAGACTGCCTCGTTCATTTGGTGGTCACAAGTTCGACTGCTAAGCATGAGGTTCTGGGTTTGATACCTTGATCGGGCAAAGTTTTTCCATCAGGAATTTCTCAGTAGCAGTCATGAAGTCTGGATTTGTGCTCGGTTGGTGACAACAGGTACTTAGACATAACTGGCGAAATGTGGGTGTTCTAGTAGGTGCATCTCTGCCTTACCCTTCGGGGAATACAGACGTAATGTTATGTTATTATATAGACTGGTAGAAGATAGAATCTTCTTAAGTGTGTACCTACACCATACATTTTTCTTTTTTCAGTTTTCAATCCTTATTATATATTTTTGTTGGATGAATGTTTCCAGTGTAGAAGCGTAGGTGTAGTAATGACACTGCCACATTCAGGCTCTAAAAGTCTCAATCTCTCTCTCTCTCATGTTTCTGTAAAATATTAACTTCTTCTTTCGCATCGATGCGCGATGGTAGAGGTCTTTTCATGTTATTTGAGCCAACTGGATATGCTATGCGTGGTGGCTAGTATTCACCTGTTTTCCTCAAGTTTCAATAATTGCTGGGATAACCAAAAATTATATAGTGGTAAAATCGAATCCCTGAGGAAGTAGGATCATAATATATAGAATAGGTAATTAAGTATATCATCCGATTGAGTCATTATCTGCCTCGCCTTTTCCCAACTATTTTGCGGTCTGCGGCTGAATACCAGTATTTGACATGAAGCGACTACCTATCTCACCCCCACAACCCAGTTAGTACTGGGTAATACTAGTTCTTTGGTAAGACTGGTCCCTTGGTAAGACTGGTTGTTAGACAGTTGAGCCACTGACTGTCAAAGATCTACAATTGACTGCCGGGACCAACAACTTAACGTGTTTTCCGAGGCACGGAGGAAACTCGTTATGTAATGAGAGGTCAACTTGAATAATAATGTTTTTGAGATAAATCTGACCCAGGGGTGAACGTGGAGATTGGCACAATCAAAGAAAGGGTTATACCTAGTAGTGGGTGAAGTCACGCGGTGGTTGATGATAATGAGGTTATCGATATTAGATGTCACCAACAAAATAACTAAAAAGCGAGCACGTGATCACCGCGACTCAATTTCATCAGATTGAACTGAACCTTTTTTATGTCTAACACGAAAACGTTGCATGCCTAACATTGTCCATGAGATAGATAATGTCTCAATTCTGATTGGCTCGCGGCTTTATTTCGTCTTGCTGTTCTATTTGCGCGGTAAAGTCAATGTAAAGCGTACCTATAAGAAATTTAACCCAGTAGACTTATGCATTCTTTAAAAATATCTAGAAACTTTTACGTTTTGAAAATATCGAGTTTCGATGAATCTACAGGCCATCAGTTAAATCAGTCAACATTCAAGCAAAAATCTGGTCTTTTCATCCGCATGAAACAGAAATTATTTTTCTCGGATTGTCAGCGATTACGAAATGGTTTCCTACACAGTTCAAAAACAGGAGACTGTTAAAATAATATCCTCGTTATTAAAACCCATAAAAAGTCCGCATAGCTAATGGACTGTTGCACATTTTTTCCCATTGCTTGTCGTCGCACGCACATGTTTAATAAGCGTCAATTAAAATCAATTATTTAATATCATACCAAGCAATGGAGGGACGTAATGTCCGCTTTAGGGCAAACCTTAATAAATACTGATGGGAGGATAAATAGAGGGTATTTAACTAAATGACGAGAAAAAATAAAATACTTTTTTTCGTCGAAGTATTTTTTTGGTCCTATTGTCGAGGTCCGTTTTGTTAAAAGAAAAGTGGTCCTCTACTCATTAGACGTTTCCTTTTTTTCTAAGTGACTAATTCTGTTATCCATAATGAGACAAGTTTTTGGTCCTACTAAGGACAACTTGATGTGTAACTTTTGTGTACTATTAGAGATTGGCTACAATAGTGTGATGAAGGGATGTATCAGTGGAGGTGAATACCAAGGTTCCAGTTGCAGTAGGTAGGTAGGTATTTGTTTTAGTTCTCCAGGTAAAATTGTTAAGTGCCTATAATATCATTCAGTTGGTCTCTTTACAGCTTAAAAATCAAACCATAAATACTTACATACCATATTGTCTGCAAATCAGGCACCGGTTACACACCTAGTCACCTACTAATCCATTAAAAACCAAAAAATATCATCTTAATCTGAAGTAACTGTTAAATGCTGTTACATTTACAATACAATGAGGAGCAGGTTCAGCAACTATTCCAAAATCTGGCCTAATCTTACCATCGCAAAGACCACTCGAAAAACAAGCTTCATTTCATCCAAAAACTGTCCGAAAACTTAAATTTCTCCTCATCCACGCGCATCATATTCCGTGTCCCAAATATGGTACATTACGCATTAGGGAGCTCGCAACCGGCCAATTGAGCGAATTAAGAATCTCTTAAGACTAAGCGTTGGGATAGTGTCGTGTTTGTCCCTTTGTTTGTGTCTGCTTGTTTCAATTAGATGTTATGTATTTTTAAACGATTTGGATCCTCCCTAACTGATTCTGATGAGACTTTAAAATGTAGATAAGTAATTAATATGGACTCGCTTAGAAACTGCAATTCTTTACCTACTCATCAAAATATTTCCCGGGTCGGGCAAAATTTTATTGGGGTTTACATTAGGCATTTCTCAGTAGCAGCCACAGAGTCTGGATTTGTGCCCCCTAATATCCTTATTCTTACTATTAATATTATAAATGCGAAAGTAAGTTTCTTTGTTACCTTTTCACTGAACCGATCATCCTGAATTTTGCATATGCGTTGTCAGGTGTACAAAAATGGACATAGGATACCTTTCATCCCGAAAAAAGTACTGTTCCCGAGGAAAACAACAATAAGGTTCTTATGATAATAGATGGCGCCACGTGTCTTTCGGATCATGATTGCATCAACCCAAATTGATTGTCCAATTCTATCTTAACGCGAGCGAAGCCGCGGGCAAAAGCTATTATGACTTAAATATGACTGGCGAAATGTGGGTGAGCTTATTAGGTACACCTCAGCCTAACCTTTCGGAGATTACTAGCGTGATTTTATGTTTATGTCATCAAAATTCCTCGATGTTTTGGAGGTTTGTATTTGAGACCACGTCAACAGCGGTCGGTTTCAGTTATAGGTAGGTTGTCACAAGAAATTCGGAAAATAATTCAATTTATTCACTTGAAAACAATAACAATCTATACTGAGTCGGCCTAGAACTTAGCCATTAGTTTGGCGCTATCACTAGCGTCCATCAATTTCAGTAGTATGCTGGCATCAGGGTGCGCTGGACACGTTATAATGTGTCTCACTTTTGTTTCCAATATTGCACATTATTTGACTCTAGAAGAGCTCGTAGCTAAATAATAACAGCCGCACTGGTCGCTGTTCAGCCGCACTTGCCAAGGCCGGTCCGTAGATGGACTATCCAGGACTCCACGGAGGAAACTCCGTACCTCAGAAAGCACGTTAAGCCGTTGGTCCCGGTTGTCATTTGTAAAAGTTTGACTGTCGTTACAGGTCCGTGGCCTGAAAGTCTGATACCAGTTCTGCCAAAGAGTAGCGTAGGTATTTATTAGGAGCCAGTACTAACTGGGTAGTAGAGGTCAGATAGGCAGTCGCTCTATATAAAATACTGGTATTCAGCTGCATTCGGTTAGACTGGAAGCCGACAATAACATGTTAGGAAAAGACTAGTCAGATGATGATTTGACGCTAGGTAAGTAGGTAGATACTGACTTCAGTTTTTGGTCCATTGACATAAAAGAAAAAAATGACGAAGAAAGAGGAACCTATTTATCAAGAGTACTAACTGGGTAATGGAGGTCAGTCGCTCTATGTAAAATACTGGTATTCAGCTGCATTCGGTTAGACTGGAAGCCGACAAAACATGTTGGAAAAAGGCTAGGCAGATGATGATTGGACTCCAGGTAAGTAGGTAGATACTGACTTCGGTTTTTGGTCCATTGATAAAAGAAAAAAATGACGAAGAAACAGGAACCTATTCTTCAAGTAACACCCAATTTAATGTAATAAACCAACAGTCGAAACTAATGAGAAAGGTCCCCCCCTCATCTCACATAATTTGTTTAATTTAAAAACACAAAAACATAACAAGAAATCTGTTGATGGACGGCGCTCATAGAATGGGGTGGTAAATTGTACTTTTTGTGTGTTCAATAGTTACATAATCGTTATACGGGCTAGATCGATTATGTTTATTATTAAAAGTGACAGCAACTCAGCACATCATTAAGCCCAGAGGCGCTAGCACGAGCTTGCGGTGTAAGTAACGTAAATACGAGTGATTTTAGAATTGAAAGTACTCATTTCACATGTGATATTTTCTTAATTTTAAGAATTTATTCATATCTATGGATGTTACTAATTGTGCTTGTTGCAAACAAATTAACTGAAATGCTATTCATCCAGTCGACATGTCGAAAAAGGTGAGGGTAGCTGGAAAGTATTCCGAAGTTAATGGAACAGGTTGTTTGGGGGTACACTAGGAAGACTATACTAAGTTTTCGACCCCGAGGTAACTGTGCTAACTTGGGGGGCACAAATTCTCAAAATTTAATCATATTTCATATTTTCAGATCCAATATTAACGGAGATACATCCGCTCAAAATTAGACAAAGTTTCTGAAAATGTAAAAAATATCATAACTATTTGTTACCATCATTTCTATGTTAATTATCTTGATCACTCATCAATATCAATGTGTTGGAAAACCTATGATCTCCCCCTTCCTGCCCCCCACAAACGTGACGATGTCCTACTTTAATGTAAGAAATGTATTATAATATAAGGCACCCTATCCCACACCAAAAGCCCTAACGTTGTAAATACCGTTAGATTATAATCTATCTCGCGAGATTGTATACTGTCGAAAGATTGTGAAGCGCGGACGCGGGGCTCATGAGGTTCAACCAATCCGCGCGCGAGTTGCGTTCCATCGCATGCCATTTTTTCACTTCGATGAATTATAATCTACCGAAAAATAGTGCTTTAAATTGTAAGCAGTATGTTACCTACGGTTCACAATCTTTCGACAGATTACAATCTCGCGAGATAGATTATAATCTAACGGGTTTTACAATTTTACGGTGACATACACACAATATGATGTCACCGGGGGAATAGGACGATCAAAATTGCTCCGTGCCCGTCCACGTAGCGCATACGTCCATAACTGGTCATATGACTTCCCGGTGAAAGTCATTCGCTTATGACTAAGACAATGTTATGCATTTGTGGAATAAGACGGATTAGGCACCTAATAACTGTAGGTACTTGCCATTAAAATTCATAAGCTGTCTGGCAATTTCCCGGCGATGACTGAGTGACTAAATTTGAATTGGTCTGGATTAAGAACAGTAAAAAACTGAACAAAATTAGTTTGTTCAGTTTTTTACTGTGAAATGTTTTATTATTATGAACTTTGATCTCTTTTAATGCCCCACTGCCTTCTTCTAAAGAAAGAAATAAAATTTAAGTGTCTGTATGTAATATCAAAATAACAGCTTTTTACTGAATGCATCTGAAAATATTTACGGCACATAAAACAAAAACACATTTTTTTTTAGTTTTTGTCTGTCTGTTTGTCCTGGCTAATCTCCGTAACGGCTGGACCGATTTTGGCGAGACTTTTACTGGCTGATAGCTGACGTTATCTATAAGCAAAGGCTACTTTAATTTAAAAAAAAAATAAGGGTTCCGTGCAAAAAATTAAAACCCTTGAAATTGGTAACAAAATTCTATTCAAAACGGGAAGGTCGCGGGCAATAGCTAGTACTTAATAATGCTCATAAATCTGTGCTAATGAATGATAAGACTCTTGATGGAATTGAATATTCCTGAAAGTGCAAACAAGTTCAAAGCTTTAAAATATAAGGTTTC
Organism: Noctua pronuba; assembly: GCA_905220335.1. Lineage (NCBI taxonomy): Eukaryota > Metazoa > Arthropoda > Insecta > Lepidoptera > Noctuidae > Noctua > Noctua pronuba. The sequence goes on along the minus strand of LR999904.1, from coordinate 15,734,002 downwards.
GAAAGTGAAAAAAATGCGCGATAAAAATCTAATACCTGCAGCTAAAGGCATTTACTAGACTTTGAGCGACGCGGGGGATATATCACTTTATACCTATCCTATCACAAACGAATTTCAAAGTTAAACCTGCAATATTAGAACGCGCCCTTCACATTTTTACGCAAATGAAAGTTTCGTAGAATTCCTAACAAAGTAAAATATGTATTTATTTGGTTCACGAACTGAATTTAGTCACAGTACCTAACGTTATTATCATGTGTTTGATCGTGCATTTAAATGGCTAGTCTGCGTGACTTTACACTTTAAAGTGGTAGGCCATGCATTCAACTGATTAATTGTTTAATTTACTCGGGAATATGGAATAATTTACGCTTTTGCAACTTCATAGAAAGGTTGGAAAAGGTGAAACGTTTTTAAAGAATATAAATGCTTCTACTTGAATACCAGCTTGCCCTTAGATTTTCAATTTAGAGTTTTTTACCCGTCTGCTAAGGTTATGTTTTAGCAAGTAGGTGTGAATGAGCTTTTTTTTACCAGGTCGTTCAATCCTCCTTTAGAAACATTACTATGATCATAAAGTATTTCTACTTATTGAATTTCAAATTATTTACGCGCAAACGATGAATCTTTCAAGAGCTGATGTCCACTATGCGCATGGTAGACATGAGAACCTGGATGCGGTAGATAAGAACTGAACTACCAGCCTGTGACTGCACTGTAATGACAGTTGATAAACTAGCAAAAACCACGCCTGCATATGTCCAAAAGATTCGAGGTGTAACCCATGTAACAGTAGATAGGTAGGGTACTACAGGCTGTTTTTTTAGAGGCGGAGAACTTTACATTGAAATAACAGCGGTGACCACATACCCGAAATCATATTCCAACATAAATGGCATAAAATTATCAATCAAAACATTTCTCTGCTTTTTTATCTCAATTTGAAGTTCTCCGCCTCCAAAAAAACACCCGTTACATCCACATTTCGCCAAACTCAGTAACAGCCCGGAGATTGCATTTGTTGCCCGGTTGTTGGGCAATAAGACTGCCCCTGCTGGGGCTTAAAAAAACTGACGAAATACGGGTGGAAAAAGATTTTTGCAACACCGAAATTCAAAGACCACCACGTTGTTTCTAGAGTTCACCCCCAACAAAGTTGCTTTCTCGTTTAAAATGTTGTATTTTTTGCAGCCACCGTTCAGGCCGTCGAGGTGAGCCTGACAAACGTTTGGAAGCCAGACTTGGGCTGGCAGATCAATTGTTCTTGGGTGATACCCACCGACGACTCCTTACAGTCAGTGAGACTGTTCGAAAATAACCAGCAGTTCCTGATTTTTAGGCCTGAGGTAAGTTGGATTGTATTGAAACTCCTGAAGAGACTTGCAAGCAAGAAAATATAGTAGGTTTAGGGGCTTTTCACTGAGCTATAAATAAAATGGAACGAAGACTAATCGTAGCTCTAATGCTGCCATAGGTAACTAGCTGAGCCTATCGAAAAAAATACTTGAAAATGTTTTGTTGCAATTTTCCCCGAGACGAGCTTTTATGGTGTAAGGCGCCGTTGTATTCCATAGAGCCATCAAGGAGCCTCTCTGCATAATATGCCAAAAACGGTCACCATAGCCCATAGACTATATAGGTTTAACTATATACAACGATTTCACCCGGCAAAACTGTTAGAATCCTTTGTCTACCCCTAGCAAAGGACATGAGATTATAATAGTAAATACGAAATAAGAAATACCCAACACAATATCTATCTTTTAGACCAGCAACCGTTGAACGAGATCGTAACCAACTAGATGTTACAAATTAATTAAAAAATGTGACTACAAAACGAATTTACAAAGTACTATACCTAAATAAGTACCTACAGGTAGCGTATTATCTCATCCTTCCGGTCCTAAACGGATCAAAATGATTAAATTTTTGTTTACAAAAGGTCAGCCACCAAACATCCTGTTACTCAGTGCTCTAAATTCGGCAGTCCTCTCCTTTGTTAGATGTTTTTCAATTACAGAGGATTAAAATGTTTTGTGGTTCTCGGGGATAATCTTCGTGAATAAAACGTACGAAAGGCAGGTATTAGGGACCTGGAAATATCTTGTTACGACTGTATTTTTTAGGGTTTTAGGTTTGGGTCTTTTAGCAAAGGTATTTGCTGTTAACGTGACTTTACTGTTATACCTATATTTTCTGCAGGCCTGGCCCCGTATTCACAAACGCTTCGATTCGATTTCGCTTCGACAAGTCGTCGTAGGTCTATCTTTTTTTGGCATTACCAAAGCGAGCGAGATAGACAAGACTTTAACCCCTCATTTTCGATATTCCCCTGAAAATCCATTAAATATATCTGGTCAATAGACTTGTAATTTTATTAGACCCAAATGATACCTACACAACCAAACTGTACCATTAATCCTTATTATCTTCACACTCCTAATTCCCGTTTTTCTCTACAGGCAGATGGTACCAGCAGCAACTTAGTTTACAGACGTGTGGAAGACTCGATTTCCACAAACTGTGCTGTACAGGACGACGATAGACAAAACGGCACCTGTGTCATAACCCTGGAACTGTACCAACCACAGAGGGATGACATCGCGATATCCTGTGAAGTGTCTGGTGAAGGACCCTATTTCAGGATAAAAAGAAAGAATCTTGTTGTTGAGAAATTTGGTAAGGCTTTTAGCAATTTTATCATTTATTTTGCACTTTCCCTATCCATGGTATCCAAATGAATACGAAAAATTAATTACCCTTTTTTCGGTTGGGAAATCATCAAATGAACCCCCCCCCCCCCCACTCTGGGCGAGTGAAAGGGAGCGTCAGACTTTTACTGACTAAAACCCATCCATGTTCTTTCTTTGCCCTTTGTGTTCCAAGGCCGCAGTATCTCTTTCGAACAGTCCCGCAGCAAAATGAATTAAAGTGGAGTCCATATTGTTTTTAACAAGATACATTAAAATCAATGCAATTTATTATAGAAGTGGAATTGAAGAGTAGATTTTGCCTTTTGTATCATCAGGATAACTATACCTCACCTTACATGCGAGACCGAGACACCAAGAAGTTTAAAAAAAAATGGAAAAACCGATCCTATTGGTTTCCTAATTTTTACATAATTATTTTTTTTAAATAATACCTACTTAAAATTGTGTAATTACAGTGCCACCTACCGCCGCTGTAGTAACCGTTGGACCAGTGAACGAAGAAACAGGTCGGGTGACACTCAACTGCAGTGCCGGCGGCGTACCACTTCCTAACTTGTCGTGGACTATTGGTGATCAGAAGGTACGCATTCATTGCTAGCTTTTGGAATATGGGCCATATATTTGTACTAAAACTGTTCGTCTTTTTTTATGCACGGGTTTAAAATAGGAACCAGATGGGTAATGATCACTGTTTGTGGGTATTAGAGGCATGGCAAGGACCAAGTCCAAATGGTATGACCACGGAATTACTTCAACATCCATAGCATAGTATTCACATTAGCTATTGTATTTTATGTAAACTACATTTAATTCGAGGTGAGAGATCCTGGGGATCCGTCACACAGGGTATCCTGGTATGGACGCCAGTCTCTCACAAAGGAACATATATTATGCATTTTGTTAAAAGGTTATTATTCTTACAATTATATTTATTATAACATGTAAACCTTTGTGAAGAGAGAAAATAAAGATATTGTATTGTGTATATGTTACAGTCAAAACTATTAATCGGTCAAAACCCCTTTTGACTGGTGTCAGTCTAAATCCTTATTATGTTAAAATGCGTTTTCTCCATTTAAAATATGTTGTTTCAGAACGTTGTAATAACCTAGTCCTAGAATTACTACAACATAATGTTTTGCAAAGGGTCTCAAAAAAAACCTAACAACCTAATAAGTTTCTAAGTAAAAGTAGTTTTGACTGTGACACATACACTCCAAACTGGAACACAACTACCCTACTTTTAGACGGAAGCGGGAAGGGATACCTGAATGTGCTTTTCACAAAATTAGTGTTACTATCAGTTACTATTTACTGATCGTATTGAAAACAATTCAGTTGAAAGTTACTGGTCTATCTGTAATCTCGTGTGTGAAACAGTCGAAGACAGTTTAGTCAAGTCTCACTTCCTAACCTCATTTCAGGAGTCCATTACTTATACAAATAAAAAGTTAAATATAGTTATTATATAGTTTATTTTTCTTTCACAGGGTTTGTACTACATACCTAGTGATAGAAGTGTCCTTTTAAGCAAGTAAATGCCTGTATTAGGACACCCCACTCTTCCATAACTTAGATTTACGTAATGTACATAAAAGACTTATGTTAACTACTACTTGAAATTGATTTGATTTTTAAATTCTTCCACCAGATACCCCGTGACTTCTCGGGCGGCGCTTGGAACGCAACGTCAAAGCTGTGGCACGCTTGGTCAGCTCTCTCCTACACGCCATTTAGTGGCGATGCGGCTGTTTGTACGCCAGAGATCAGTAGAGCAGGCCAGCTAGTGAAGGGACATGCAGCCGAGTATAACGCGGCGAAAAATATTAGGGGTATGATTTGTTTTTTCATTGTTATGGAGTTTTAGACGCCTGTAGTACATTAGGGATGCACGACACTTCCTTTTGGATCGATCTGGATTCTGGGATCGAATTTCAGTACCCACATTTCGCCAGTGATGTTTATGTCACATGGGGGCAAGCCTATTGCCATAAGCTGGGCACAAATCCAGAATCCGTGGCTACTACTAAGAAATTTCTTTACTTACCTATTTTTTTTTTGGTATCATCCTGAGTTGTCCCACTCCTGGGCAAAGGCATCCCCCCATTCCTTCCACTTTTTACCTATATTAAAGAAAAATCCAATAACACTTTGCCCGACCTGGGAATCGAACCCAGGTTTCCAAGCTCAGGTTTGAAAATACATAATTGAATAATGCATCTGCATATAGCATGCCCTTTTGAACGCAAAGTTATATCAATAAAACTTAATAATACTCTTTTTGAGGTTTAAGTTAACTAATACGCTCAATCAGTACCCACAATATTTTGCCCATAAAATATGGTTTTCGGTAGGGGTTTGGTTTTTGGTAGGGGAATGGTGAAAGTCTTATTTTAAAGAATTACCTGCTAAATAAAACCCATTTTGTTTCAGGACACCTTTTCAACACGATTATCACAGTAATATCCCTGTTACTAGTGAGATGATTGAAACTGGACTCCAGGGCGAATACTTAAATAAAACCAAATAGTGATTTGTTCAATTTTATTTCGGCTGAATATCGTTGTGAACGATTGATTATATTTTAAAACTGAAGTTACAATAAGCTGGTCTCTTCAGGATCATTTATTTGAGATTATTATTGTTTTTTTTTTTTAAGTCTGGATATCATCTTTTTTCTTCATGAATATTTCACCCGGGGTATTGTTTTAAGTTTATGTAAAATTAATAAAAATACAAGGAAAAGACTGTATTATGTACTGCTCAATTTATGCGAAATACCAACTTATTGTAACTTCAACAAACTTTTTACAATTATGTTTGGCTCTTTTTAGAGATTCTTAATCGTTTTACATTTTATAATGTAGGTTACCATTTATATTATTTTTCTATTGTAATAATTGAAATTCATAGTTATTATGCACTTAAAAAACCTACTTATTAAATGAGAGGAAGACCTTTGCCATTTACGTTATATTATAATTAGAATATGACAAAGAAAAACAAAATGGTAAAAGTCCCCCGCAATGAATGTGCACTTCAAAATATTTATATGAATAAAATTCGTGACTATACAATTGTAAATAAATTTTGGACGTAATGTTTTTAAATAGAAGAAAATATTAATAAAATAAAAATCAAGCACCTTACAGGCACTGGAAGAATACATATAAAAAATATTGTGACTAGGTCAAAAACTTGCAACTTGCTTGCAAAAAAACTGCACCAATTTTTTTAAATTTATTAATTTAACATTTTGTTACTACATTATTCTAAACTGGCTTTCAACGGCATTTGGCATAAATAGTGAGTGGAGAATTTTGCAAGCAAGTGTAGATACTGAAAATATATTTTTAAGCGAAAATCTGTATGGTTTGTTAGGAACATAATTGAAGTTTTCGAGACGTTTTGAATGATAGTTGAGTTTCATAGAACAGATTTATAAGTGTTTTTTTTTTCTTAAAATTACTTGTTCTTAAGTAATGTGAAAAAGCCAGTTGTTACCCGCCCACCTATTTTAATTTAAATGAGATAACTATAAGATATTTTCCAACATTCCTTTAGATTTTCGGAATTATCTAATCTAACTACTCGCTGTCAGGTACGCGATCAACATGAGGGAGCGGGACAGCACATATTGTGTGTTGCACTTGCTCCTATGGACTAATATGGCTTAGGGCTGATTTCACCACTAAAACTAAACGCGATTCACACGTCCTAACCGCGTTCTAAAGCTGTAAGTATCAATATTCCAAAACAATGATGGCAACGACAGCTCGTGTTGATTGAAATTCGTCCTTAATGTAAAGTGCAATCCTGTTTTCGATCATTTTCATTTAGAAATTTGACTATTCAGCGACAACAGCGCACCCGAGCATTATTTAAAGCGCGTGCAGCGAGTTTTCAACCGAAAGACTTGATGCTATATTGTTTTGTTTCGGGCCAACGGCCTACGTGAAATATTTCGGAGTTTACCGAAGTTATGTTTGTATCTACATTTTAAGTGGAAATAAACGATTTAAGTATAATTAAAAGTTTATTTTTCCCTTTGTCAGTGACCTAAGAAGATATTGTCTTGTCAGCAGAGGTAGCAGATTTGGCAATGTGCAAGTATTTTTTACTTTTATTATAAAGAAAGATTTTTTTTGTAGGTTTAAGGTCAACAACTTGAATTTCCACCGAATGACGAATTAATACAACAATGGAATTATGAATGACTGATAAATCACGACCATAATGTTCTAACAATGATAATTATCACAGTGCCTTCATACTTTGCCGTAGAAATTCACTGAAGTCAAAGATGTATTGTCATTTTTCGAGACAAAATCAATCGATTTGTCATCTGGGTGAAATATTAGGGTTTCAGGTTCAATTGAATCAAGTATGGTTATTATTCAAATTTTTTTCTTCGTGTCACGACAGTATTTTACATTTAGCTGGATCAAAACGTCAAATTGAAGTAGCTAGCGAAACCTAACAGACGTGATAGGTGTCGATATCTAAAGACGGTAAAATAGAAAAAGATTTGATCATATTTGAGGCTAATGACCGCTTCTTGTGTAGTTACTTTAAGTATGTAAGTTTTTTTTAAGATGAAACGGATATCCGGTAACTGTCCGTTATCCGGCCTATTTTTACTATCCGGCCGGATAGCGAATAAAAAAAAATTATAAATCATGTCACAGTAGCTTGTAAACACCATGTATGTTACACATATTTAAAAATGCAAAATTTTGTTACTGACTATTATTACTTGCCAAAAGTATTATTACTGACAATAATTTTGTACTCAAAATTACCAAGTGGAAAATTATATTAAATAAATACTAAATTTTCACCATTTGACGTAAACAGCGCACTTGTGCGGCAGCGTTGACTCAAATTAAACTCGTCACAACATGTAACGCGACAAAGCGACCCGCCCTCGAAGCTTGCCGAATATCCGATATCAAAATGATTATCCGTTGCATCTCTATTTGTTTTATTTCAATTTGTATAGATATCGATAGCCACCACGTCTGTTGAGTTCCGCTAGCTAATTAAATTTAACCCTGTATATGCCTCCTCAAAATAATTTCACCCTTTTTTCACTGTGTGATATAAATGGTAAGAGGTTCTCAACAAAACGATCTTATTTTGTTTTGTTTTGTTTTCGATGACCATTTTACATTACCGCCTCTTCCAAAGGTTAACTATAGTGAACTTTCTACGGCATACAAACACAACGGTGTTTCTCAGTCGCCCCGCCTAGCGAGGGAATACAATAGTACCTACCTACGTACGAAGTTACAATGGAGGCCAAGATAAGACACTACATACAATTTATTAATTTTATTTATTTGCTCAAATGATATGCGAAAAACGCTAGTATTTGAGTCTGGTAGTGCGCAATGTTTTGGGTATAATTTCGACAGAAATAAACAGACTAACCGATGGCCATTACAGCAAAACGTACACTTTGTTAACTAATAAATAAAACAGCCTGCTATTCTAAAAAGCTTAGGCCATTTTTTGTAACGTACATTGAATTGCGGTACCAAATATAGTTGGAAAAGGTAGAAAAATGCTCCTATTATGAAACTATACACAAAACATTGAGCACTAATAAAATAGAGCCTTGTATTAATTAGGTATAGGAAAAATTATATCTGGAATGTATACATTTCAACAGGTACATAAATATACACAATACATAATTATACATATTTATAAAACAACAGATTATTCTACAATAAATGCACTATACATCTGGCACAGAATTTAATATTAAATGCATTAAAACTCTTATGTTTAATATAATAAGTAAATATAATAAATATAATTAAACTACTCTCACTTGGCCTGGAATGTTTTGTGCGAAAGAACTCGAATTAATACCGATCATTATTTTAAAGAGTAGTTTCGGTCGATACACTACATTATTTATATTTTTTTTAAGTATTTAAATTTCGACACGTTCGCTGCAAAAAGCACGATAAAAAAAAATTGTATTACGGCAGAAACGGCACTGCTATTAAGGATTTATTTTTAAAACCGCTTGGGGTTTCTTTTTTTGTAACAGAGTCTAGATCTGTATTTAAAACAGTTATATTGATCGGGTAAAGATCAAGAAGAGTAAGGCATACTAACACACATTTTCAAGTCGGCTAGATTCGGCACCACCGTACGGTAAAATACCGCCCACTCACATAGAAATTTTTCATCGGTACTAACTGGGTTGTGGAGTTCAGAAAGGCAGTCGCTCCATGTAAAATACTGGTACTCAGCTGCATCCGGTTAGACTGGAAGCCGACCCCAACATAGTTAGGAAAAAAGGATATGCAGATGACGATGAATTTAAAAAAAAAAACTGTTTCTGAAGCTGATTTTGTATTAATAACCGATTAAAATTTTCGTGCCGGTTAAATGCCGGTTTAATAAGATGTACTGAATACGTGGGAACCGTTTGTGCGTCGCTGTCCTTCCCACTCTGTATAGATTCGATTTTGCCGCGCTGCCTCAGCCGAGCCAAAGCAGCTGACCCAAACGTGTGTAGCGACCCTTGAATCGAATTGAATTTGACAACCATCACTCGGGTTCTTGATTTCCAGGAAATACAACTATTTGATCATGTCTTTTGCAGCCAACGAGTAACTAATAATCTTCTTTTTACATACACAAAGATATTGATACCTCTTTACTTTTACAGCAGAGTAACACCTCCTTGATAAATATTATTACATTTTTGTCCCATTATTTACTTGGGGACAATATATTCCAATATTATCCATTTTACATTCCCTGACCGGTAATTAAATTTTTTGATTAATACACTGACGTTTAAGTCATAACTAGCACATTTCAACACATCTATGAGTGATATTGACTAGAAGTAACTACTTATTATCTAAAAATTTATTATTTGGCTAATTATATAAGATTTATTCATCAAGTCACACTACCGTTATTCAGATCACACATATCTTGAATTTGATAGAAAGTGTTTTTTTTTTCGAGAAAAAATCTTATTTTTATTATTGTATACCTTTTCATGGCCGAATGTGTTTTCATTCGATATACTAAAAGCTATACGTTTAGAAAACATTTTATTGTTTTTAATTAGGTATTAATAGAACAATTAAATATTTTTAAGTAATATAAGGGCTAGCACTGACTTGCCGAATTGCATTGACAATAAAAAAAAATGCTTAATGCAAGATACATGGATTATATTCCAAGGGCATTCCTGCCCCTGTCGCACCAAATTACATTTGATTGTTTTACTTCGTCAAGTCTGTACCTACCCTAAGCCGAATGCATTTTCTCAAATATAATGTATCATACAATAAAAATACTAAGTATTCCACACATCTACCTCAGTTATTGTATGGAAAAGTAATAAACCACATAAATGCCGAATTATTTAAATGCAAAAATTTGTGCGAACACGTTTGAGCTAAGTTGTTAGAATCCCGAATTAGAATCGCGATTTATGGATCTTGAAGTAACTTACGAAGTTTTAAATAGATCTTAAAATCATTTGAATACTTTGTTTTAGTAAGTAGATATGATAAGGTGCGTCCAGATTAGGTAACATTTACAAAGCTTGTGTTATATAACACGTCTACATTACGTAACATAGCAAATTTTTCTTTTGAACAATGTTCAATAACAATGTTTTATAACATGTTATGTTTCAAGTGTGGATCCACCTTTAGAGCCAAAACAAATAAACACGATACAACGCCCCGTCGTGGCACGTTAAGACGGCGTCTACGGATGCGATGTCGTGACGTGGTAATCTACGAAAAGTATCTTAAATATCGCGCCACAACGACTTCCTTTTAAATGGCAGATCAGGGAAGGTCTCTCATTGATACGCTCGTTAAGGTACTAAAGAATATTAACCGAATATTATAGCTGAATGATATGAAGGAAAAAGGTGTAAATGATTGCGTGACGGTTGACAGGGGAGAATGGAAGAAAAAAATGTGTTGCGCCGACCCCAAGTAACATGGGTCCAGGCCATGATGATGATTTTAGCGCTTTTTAGGAGATTTATATAAGATCTAAAGGGTGTAAAAAGACCCTTAACGAAAACGAAAACCACATATTCTGCCCATCATTGGGATCATTTTTTTGTTCTGGACCATACCTGGGAACCTTCTAGTTACGGAGATATTGGGGGTCAAAGTTCCAATTTTTTCACAAGTTTTTTTTTTTAAATACTACTTTTTAAGGTTCTAACTTTACTCCAATTACCTCCATGGTCCGTTTACTATTCAAAGCATCCATCAGCAATAAGTTTTGAGCGCATTATATTGAGTTTTACCGTAAAATGTGATTTTTGACCCCAAAAAAAAATCGTTTCCCAGCAAAAATTTTTGCGTAAAGTTACTTAGTTTGATGTACAGAATGCTTGGTTGACGGCTTGGTGAAGGGTCTGTTTACACCCCGTATTTCCACTGTAATTACTTCAAAATCCACAAAGAACTTTCCAGAATAATGTCAATACTTGTATTACAACCTCATAAGATGGTACCTCTACTTAAGGTGCTGTCTGCAGCCAAGCCCTGAGCCCGCGAGCTCTTTCAGCCACTCCGCCGTCTGAGTTGTCTTGCATTACTGGTTCCGGCTAAAAAGGTAATACGTATCTGTTTAAAATGGCTACATAGGGTTACTAAAAACCTAATACTATCGAAATAGATTACAGGTGCGCTCAGTCAAACTCGCCCAAAAATGCTTGCTATTTCACTAAACGCCGTGTGAGAAAGTGAGATGCAAATATTATTTCAACCGAAAATATGATTGCAGTCCTTCGACAAAAAAGTAATTGAAAGAAAACTATCAAATATATCTTTGAAAATATATTCATTTTAACTTATTGATAAATAAACTATGCCTATAGGTAAATTATTTTGGTGTTTTCATAATCCGTATGCCATTTATTTACATTACAACCAAAGTTGCGTAAAATTAGTGTTAAAATATGGAAATTTAGAGGTTCATAATTTCCATACCATTTTTTTTAGTGTTCTGATTGGCCATAATACTAAGTAATAGCCGCGTATTCACTGAGCGAGCAGCCTCGCGAGGCAGCCGCGCGAGGCAAATCCTCGGTCGGTCAGGACGTGCCTCGCCCGAGGCAAACCCACGCGCTGCCTCGCCCGAGCGTGCCTCGGCCCGAGCCGAGCGTTGTCGGTTTTTGTCGATGCTCAAAAGCGCCTCGGTAAGTTTGCCGCGCGCACTCAAGACGGTTGTGTTTTGCCTCGCTTGTTCGACGAAGACGACTTTTACTCATTCTAGTAAAATTGCTTTCTGCATCATCAAAGCACAACTCTTCAAATAATCTGTTCCCAGCTTGTAATCTGTTTTTGTAAATCGTTTTATCCAAAAACGTTTAGGTTTTTTTCTTTTCTTTTTTTGTACAAGTTGATGTATTAGTATAAAGGCAGTGGTGGCGATAGCCTTCCGAACGCACGGCCTCATGATAATCTTGAACAGAACTGAATATGCGCTACGCACGCGTGGCCTCTGTTCGACTTGTGAGTCATCACTGAGCGTTCGAGTCGTTGGCTCAGCCTCGCTCCGGCTCGGTTTTCCGCGCGCGGCAGCCTCATGTATTTTAAATACAGACCGAGGCTGCCTCGCGCGGCAAACGTTGCGAAGCAAACGTCCGAGGCTGCCTCGCGAGGCTGCTCGCTCAGTGAATACGCGGCTAATGACGAAATAAATCGATATCGAACGAAAGAACGAACTGCCATTATTCTACCATAAAAACGAAGAAAACGAATAACTTAACTATTAGTAGTTCAGCAGTTATCAGCTTTCTCCATTTATGTGGGAGAATAATGGCAGAATTATCCCTTTTACTTTAAAAATTAGAGGGTTCCGGTTTTTGCCCTTCGTTTTGGCAACGGAACCCTAAACCCAACTATGATAGGATCCAAACACAAAATAGAAAATAAAACATAATAAAGTGAATATGACAATACTTACAGCTGATAATGTCATGCGCGTTTGTGATGTTGTGGGAGCATTGCACGAACTCGTTTCTGGAGAACCTGAGAACAAAACCATCATTTTCTTAAACTTATAAAATGAAATACCAATATGACACCGTTCTATGTATTCCCAAAGGTATTCCCTTTCTTCTCCTAAAATTGTTTGTCCGAAATTCATTTTCCATAACACGTTTGCTATAAACTTTAGTAATCAAAAAGTTCAAAAATTCGAAATGACCTAATTAATTCATGTAAAAAAACAGACCATCAATAATTTGGATTTGCCACTTCGGTTATTCTATTCTCCTAGCACCTACCATGGAAGTAACGAAGTTTTGGGCCTTCTAAATTTAAAAATATTGTCGTGACAGCGATACAAAGGAGAAAGAAACTTACCTTATTGAAGAATCTACAAAAATTGAACACGTATATACCGTAAATAAATTACCAGTATGAGGTCGCCTAGCATCCAAGGCTCGCCATATATCCCTGACATCTGCATGAAGAGCCCTCAGTGACCGTAGTACGGCTCCTCCTGCTTCCGCCGGCGGTGCTTCGCTGCCCGATGACGCCTCGCTAGTCGTGCCCTCCTGGTATTCAAATCGGATAATCAGTGTTTAATGTTCCCACTGCACTCAGGCCTCCTCTCGGAATTGGAGTTAGTGGGCCGTATTCCAGCACGTGAGCCTGTGCGGGCTGGTGATTTGGATTGGATTGTTATTAAAGATTTATTGAATGATCGCCCGAAGGTTTAAATAGGTATTTCAAAATCAACATTAACCTAACCAATGACAAAGATGTTTAGTCTTCATTGTAAACCAGACTAGGACTGTTTGAACTTATGCCAGTATAGTTTGTACTAACCCTTTTTAAGGTAGAGGCAACCAACAAAATTATTTTTTATACAGAAATATCAGCACTTTAGTATGGACAGTGGCACATATACTGTTATCAAATTTTCTACAAATTTTACGGCGACTTTAAAAAAAAAATGAAGTAGGTAAGTATTTATTTAATCTTTTCAGAAATTAAAAAAAAAAAAAAATCTTAAAAATCATATAAAAATATCCTTATTAACATACTTAAACGTTTCGTTTTCCTATCACTTCCGGTTTTTTCTGCCTATAAAGGGTTAAGTATTATAAAGCAAGCTTTACAAAATAAGCCTATAACATTTCTACTGCTGGTGCACTGGCTTCCTCTCTGTGGGAAGGAGTGGGCCATTAATCCACCACGAGGGCCCAGCAAGCAAGCTTTTGCTACAAAGAAACTACGAATGCACCGCAATATTATTTTTGCAATCATTGGGAAGACAAAATTAAAAGATGATGGGGAAAAAACAGGTCTGCAGCGAAAACAGCGAATTAAATAAAACGACCAATAAATAATCTCTAAAAATACAAAATACGATCTACAGCAAATAATATAACAACATCAAATGAGATAACCAAAAAATGACCACTGACGAAATAAAGCTGAAAAATGCTTGAAACAAAAATCAAAATATACAACAGGAAAAATAAAAAGCAGAAGACACAACCAAAAATAAGTCTACCGCTGACGAAACAAACCTGGAAATTGCTTGAAACGAAACCAAAATGGAGGCAACAGATTCCAAATAAAATCCAATGATAAAAAGCACTTTAAAAAGAACAGAATAAGGATGAAGATAGTTCGTCAGCAGAACCTGTAAAAGTGGTGGAGGGTGTTCGGCCAGGCGACGAAGTGCTCGTTCGATGTGCCGGAGCCTTATTTCCTTTTCGCCTAGAAGCGCCCGCGCCCGGTGAAGTGCCACCTCTAGCTCTGTTACCTCGCGTTCCTCCTGTTTTCATACAGGCATAGCATCAACGCACAATACCGACGACATACAACGCAACCACTTGTCTCGAAGCGGCAGCCCCAACTTATTCACAAACGTACATAAACTCACGCCTTTTTTCGTATGGGGGTAGCCAGATACCACAGAACGCCACCTGCTACGATCCTTACATACTCCTTTCGCGTCGTCCACGTTCGTACATCTGGTCGTACACGCACGCCGTTTGCGTGAACAACGCACCTGACCTTTTTAAAGAACCTCACCAATAAGGTTAGTGTACGTCCTTCTAGGCCGTCCCCTTCGGGGGCTACCAGTCACATCTTATGTTCTTATTCATAAGTATAACCTGGCACCTGACCTGAAGAATGCTTACAATTCGTGATTACACTTTGCATGTGTGTAATCGATCGGCTGTTTCTTATTGAAATACCGTATGTTATTATTGTAACATTGTAGGCTGCTGCAGTTTTCGTAAAACCAGCAGTCGTGAAGGTGCCGTCTGTAATAGCGATTGGGCGGTTTTGCTACTGCCCTTTGTGGTGGAGGCCATTTTAATCTCGATTTAACAACCCCTTAATAAATAAATATGACTAAGTTCAAACACTGAGTTTCCTTCAAGTTGACATTTGCCCGGAGGATTTGGAGGTCAGTTAGGCAGTCGCCCCATGAAAAATACTGGTAATCAGCTACATCCGGTTAGACTGGACAAGACCCCAACATATGTAGTTGAGAAAAGGCTAGGCAGATGATGAATGCGTGCACTTGTGTCATGTGCCAATAAAACGTATTCTCTTTCTTCATTTTTACATATCTCGTTGATGTTGTAAATATTTAGAAATCGCTAGATATTGGCCTTTAGAACCAGCCGGTTTGATATCTTTTCAAAGAAACACGGAACTCAACATCGGGTTGTAACCGCGAGACGGACACTAGTCTTACAGACACACACACTCTTGGACATCCTTACAGTCTATCGACGACTACAGCCTACGGGCGATGTAATGTTGTCGAACTAATATTATAAATTCAAAAATGTGTTTGGTCTTTCACAATTTTTTGCACAGTTTATGCGCCTGATAGTATCATAAACGAATTTTAGAAAAAATGCAAGGTTCCAGTGAAGCTAGTACTTTGATCTAACTTACCGAAGGAGCTCTATGCGGAGACATGGACGCCCTGGTCTCCTGCAGGGCCACCTTCCTGCGTTTGAGCGCGGCGCGTGCGCGTCGCATGCCCTCTCGCTCTACAAGCGCACGATGTCGCACGAACTCTAGTTCGGGTGTGTCCGCTGTTGCTACTGGACCTAGTTTGAAGAAAGGTTTCAAGCTTATTATTAAATGATTTTCTAGTAACGAGTTAATTTGTTCATTGAAAGTCAGTTATAAAGTCTAAAGGATTGTTATCAAATTCGCGCTTTGCGAGCGAAGTATGCTGTTTAAGTGATTTTTAACAGTTTATGTTGCTATCTATTTGTGTATAGCTTGGTCAGTCCCACTCCCAAAAACGGGAGTGGGACTGTGCAAGCTAAGAAAAAAAATACAATTTTACAAAGCCTTGTAAAATTGACAAAAAATTCTACTAATATTATAAATGCGAGAGTTTGTGAAGATGGCTAGATATTTACTCATTCACGCAAAAACTTCTGAAAGGATTAAGATCAAATTTAGCACACAGATAGTTTAAAGCCTGGATTAACATATAGGATACTTTTTATCCCGTTACTACGATCCCGTGGGACAGTACCGAACACCGGGCATAAGCTAGTTATACTGAAGTCCTCAATCTGGATTTTCTTCAGGTTACTTTGTAATATAATTAGAAAACTCAAATTGGTTGCTTTCGAGTTTCAAACGAGATCCCTATGAAATGGGGTAGCATTTACTTACGATTTTTATTGTATTCCTCATCTAGAAAATAAGTAACGAAAACAAATCTTACCTAATTCAGCAAACGGGTACCGTAGACTGTACGAAGGTTGCAATGCTAAATCTGGGAACTGATCTTCTAAATCATCTAACTTTCTCAACTGCTGCCGAAGAGATTCTAATGGACTCGACCATCCCTCGCCACGTCTACAAAACAAAAATCAACAATTATTATAATAGAGATATAGATACAAAGCCAAAAGCACAATTAGTACATAATGTAAACTTTAGAAACGGGATATTTACCATGTTTACTTTTTGATTTGAGTTAACATAGTAACTAACAAACTCAAACTCAAAGCATTTATTTCAATTAGACCATAACAGGCACTTTTGAACGTCACAAAAACAAAGAAGGCGAAGCTACAGTCACAGACACAAGGCATAATAACTTGTGAAAGTTCTGTAATTGCCCATTCCAAAGCGTAGATCTCTATGTAGAAGAATGGGCAAGAAACTCCATGGACACTCTTTTCAATCAAAATATTTTTACAAGATCTTGGTTACATCATTCATGTTGAGATAATACATCTATCTATACATATAATAAGACAGTAAAAAAACTGTGTCTGTACATTGAAAATATTTAAAAAAAAAAAATTGAGGGGGGTTTAGAAACAGTAACAGAGCACGAATCCAAAAAAAAAATTCTGTCTGTTTGTCTGTTTGTCTGTTTGTCTGTTTGTCTGTTTGTTTGTACACGCTAATCTTCGGAACTACTGGACGGATTTGAAAGATTTTTTTTTTGTTGTATAGGTATTAAGTCTGGGCAACATATAGGCTATAATTTATCTTGGAAACTTGAACACCTGATGCAGAACCGCAATAGAATAGCTAAACTATAAGAGATACAAAAATGGTACCATAGCAAAAATTGTTCCACGTGATGAGCATTTTCTGCTGAGAGAATAAATTTGAAGATCTGGAACACCCGATGTGGAACTCCAAGAGTCCAGCTACACTATAACATATATAGGAATGACGTCTTAGCAAAAATTGTTCAATCTGATGACCACTCTCTGTTGATTTATAAAAATCGAAGATCTGGAACACCTGTTGTGGAACTCCAAGAGCCCAGCTACACCATAACACATATAGGAATGACGTCTTAGCAAACATTGTTCAATCTGATGAGCACTCTCTGTTGACTTATAAAATGGAAGATCTGGAACACCTATTAGCAAAAATTGTTCAATCTGATGAGCACTCTCTGTTGAGTTATAAAAATCGAAGATGTGGAACACCTGTTGTGGAACTCCAAGAGCCCAGCTACACCATAACACATATAGGAATGACGTCTTAGCAAAAGTTGTTCGGTCTGATGGGCATTTCCTGTTGACTTATAAAAATCGAAGATCAGAAACATCTGATGTGGAAATCAAAGCTATCACTAATTTTACTGTATAATTATAAAATAACATAAGCTGGGAGTACCTCCACGCGGTGAAGGCGGTAACAGTTTAGAACTGATATTCGATGACGACGGTATATCATTGAAAATTTGACTCTACTGGACAAAACTCCTATTTATTTTTTATTTTATCGAATAAATATGCCTTCGGGCTTATGTTATTTGAGTGTTTTAGACTTTTCCACTTATCTTCGTGACACGGTAGCCTACCCGGTAACGCAGGGGAGCAGTCACTTAGATTTTAATTGAGCAGGTATCTTCACAATAAAACTATAACCATGCCTAGAAAGAGGTCAAATCTTTCCCAATGTTTCAAAGGAGCTAAAAGATTGAGGATCATAAGATCCCAAGAATCTACCGAAGAACGTCAGGAGAGACTTGATGCTGTTCGAGAACATCAGGCTGCAACTCGCTCTGTGGAAACCTCTTCCTCTCTTCTCTTCTCTTCCTCTTGGATAACGAAGCACGCCTGCGTTCTCAGCGTATTTATGCATCTACATCCAGGTCTCTAGAGAACTGTGAAGAATATGATGCGCGACTGACCGCTGATCGTGAACGTCATGCGTTGTCTCGCAAATCGGAGACGTTCACGGATAGAGAATTACGCTTCAGTTCCAAGCGTATCTACGCATCGACTTCTAGGTCTCTAGAGACAAGTGGGGAACGTGATGCGCGACTGACCGCTGATTGTGAACGTCACGCATTGTCTCGCGAGTCGGAGACGTTCACGGATAGAGAATTACGCTTCAGTTCCAAGCGTATCTACGCATCGACTTCTGACTTACAAAAATGAAAGATATGGAACGTCTCGAATCGTCTCGCGCATCCCGTTGTTTTCCCGTCCCCGGGCTCTTAGAATTCGACATCAGACGTTTCAGATCTTCGATTTTGACGACCCCGTTGTCGCTGGCATAAGCAACAGGATCCGCGTACGAAGTCGCGGGCAGAAGCTAGTATAATAATATGTGAGAACGATGTAGAAAGACGTGCACATTAAGAGCGTCACATAACATTATCATTAGCTTCAGAAACGGGATATTTACTATGTTTCCTCAAATCAAAAAGAAAACATGGCAAGTATCCAGTTTCTAAAGTTAATAAAGTTAGTGACCATGACACTTTAAAAACTTGTAGTACATAATGTTCCAACAGGTGGGACAGGCGAACTCTCTGCGAGAGTAAATGGACCGCAATCGGATAATCCATAGCGGTTTCCCGACGATGACTTCGAATTCTTCACCGATTTGAGTACTACCGAACTCACTGACGGTCTACCAGTTTTCAACCTTATTCCCTAGAGCACAAGCACGCGGGTCTAGTGCGGATTGGTGCATGTCACAAGTCTTTGATTGGTTCTCGGTCATGACCGCTCTCTCTATGATTTACTTCACAATTATGAGAGCAGCACGCGTAGCATGACCACCGCAGAAACGGGTTTCTTTGACGGAAGAATCGACAAAATGACGGATTGTGAAAAGAAATCTGTCATTTTGTTGACACAATCTGCCATTTTGTCAATTCTTCCGTCATCAAAAAACGTTTCTACGGTGCAGCAAATTAAAAAATAAATGCGTGATGATAAAAAAGATAGATAAAAAAATGTTAGTAAAACTCAATCTTA
Organism: Noctua pronuba; assembly: GCA_905220335.1. NCBI lineage: Eukaryota > Metazoa > Arthropoda > Insecta > Lepidoptera > Noctuidae > Noctua > Noctua pronuba. The sequence continues at coordinate 15,714,526 of LR999904.1, read as the reverse complement.
CTTTGGCGAATAATTTAGACGCGACGTGGAGGCTGATTTTAATCTTGTAAAACACCTACGTCGGCCATGTCCTGAAATAAATAAAAATTTGGTGTTACCTCATTGAATAGCTGAAGTAAATAATAACAATAAATCAATGGCTCTTGCCCGCAGTGGTAAATCATAGGCAATATTATTATTATTTTATGGTCTGATAACTTTCATTAAGCGTAGAACAAGAACGTTATAAAATACTTAAATTTATTTATTCGCACACTGTCAACGCAAACTTTAACCACTAGATTTTAAAAGCATGAAAGCTGAAGAGTTTCTTGTAAAACATAAAAATGGGGTCGTGTCCCAGTCTAACCGGATGCAGCTGAATACCAGTATTTTATATGGAGCGACTGCCTTTCTGACGTCCACAACCCAGTTAGTATAGGTCCCGTCTCGTAAAAAGAAAGCTGACCGCTCAAATAAACTTTCCCCATTTTTTTTTATTCCAGCCTTTTCAAAGTACTAAGTAGCTAGTAAATTACCTATTACGATTCTACATTGAACAATTATACTTATATTATAGAACAACAGCTTAGTATTTTTGGACACGACTGTATAACATGCGCAAACACATCCCCGCCACTGTCGCTCAGCGTTCTTTTTACATGACGGGACTTATACCGGGTACTACGATGAGTCACACAGCATGAGTAACAACTACGTACCATTGACAGTTTCCTTGGGTTTTTCGTCGGCGGTTGTTGTGGCATCAGATGAATCTTGGCAGTCAGTTGTAGCACCTACGAATAAAATTTAATTACAACATGAAAATAAAAGGACATTATTAGCACATTTTCGTTTAAAAAAACTTCAATGTTCTAAAATAGAAAATATTTGAAAAAAAAAATATAAAAGTCTTTTTTGTGGGCATTTTATTTGAGACAAAATTAAGAAACTTTTTGAAATGAGTATTTTTTTCTCTTGGTTTAATTGAAAAAAATAATAACCATTGTACGGAGAAATCTATATCATAGAACCCATTATTTGCCATCCACTAACTGACCAAGGCCAGTGTCGCTTAACCTAGAAGATCACCCCGGCTGTTCTTATACAAAGTGTAAACAGACACTTCACGAAGCCGTCGACCAAGCATTCTGTACACCAAAAAAAGTAACTCTACTCAAAAATTATTGCTGGGAAACTACTTTTTTTTTTGGGTGAAAAATCACGTTTTACCGTAGGACTCAATTTAACACAGTAACAAATTGTGCTGATGAAGGTTAACAGGTATGGTTCAGAACAAAAAATGATCGCAATGACGGGAAGAACAAGAGCCTTTCGGCTTCGTTAAGGGTCTTTTTACACCTTTTAAAGCCACGAGCCCCAATATCAAAGAAGAAATTTGAAAAAGGAAAGAATTTGAAAACTGACAGTACAAAAGACTAAAATGTGCCTACTAAAATTAAAAAAAATAGAAAAGTAAAAGTAACGCCCGTACTTATAGCATGTTGTCACCTGTATCTCTGTCGCGACGCCGGCGGGGAGGCTCGCGGAAGGCCACGGCCGTGCGCCGGTGTGGCCGGGGCTTTACTGCTGACGTTTGTGAAGTGTCTGCTGACGGAAGCGTCTGGAACAACCGTTATAAACGTTCAAGTGAATACTTTTATATTTGGTTACCTGTTCTAACATTTCTATTTGTTACCATTTAATAAACTACCTAGTTTTATGTAGACAAAGTTGATTTTCGTTTGGTTATAAAAAGGTCCTACGACACCGGTACTGAGCAGTCACAGGAAGCCTTCTATGCAATGGCATTGTATCACCCTGTTTATAAACGAGGCCTGTGTAGATCAAGCGCATTTGCGAGGTGTGGGCATCACGTGGCAAGCGGTCTGACATATTCCATAGAATTTCAGACATCATCACCGGTGCGTACACACGCTCAGGGCTTTACTATGTAATAATAGCGTATTTGCATGAAAAAATCTTTTTAGTCCGTTAGTTAGATTATCAAAAAATTTTGGACATGTATTTTTTCTTTTGTCATGTAAACGAAAAATGACCACAATACAGCGCGTTGAAATTTTGCATGACGATAATTTCTGTTACTTTTTACTGTCCAGTGACGTCACAAGCCGCCTGTCTTGAACTTTGATGCGCTGTACCGTCGTCATTTTTTGATTATGTGACGAAAGAAAATATACGTGTCCAATATTTTTTGATAATCTAACTGACGGACCTTAATAGATTTTTTTCATACCAATACCCTATTCTACAACAAGATTTAATTTGGGGAACAATTTTTTTTTTTTCACCTTGCATTGGTTCTGTAAAAAACATTCAATCCGTAACATAGCGGTATTATACTCACATTGTCCCTCCTAAGTTTCCAGTCTACATTATTATTGTCTAAAGGCTTGTGCGCGTTGCTATCGGAGTACGAGGTCTCGTTGTCATTGTACTTGACGCTCGGGTTGTTGTTGACCCGAGCTCGGGGCGGGACGGGCTCCACGACTGCGCTTACCGATGTTTCGTTGAGTTCTTTACATCTGTGAAATATTCTTTTTTAAGTAAATGTTGATGTATATGTTACGGGCAATTTGATAAGTCCGGGCACTATTAATAATGGCCGGTCTGTATTCATAATACCCGACTCAATTGGGCAATGTGATTAAAACAGCATGATTAATCACTTTTCCAGGCCATTATGAATAATGCCCACCCTATCTTGGTCAAAGTAATAAAATAGGTGAACTGTAGTGTTTTTGTTTATTAAATGTAACCTAACCGGTTCACTAAAGGTTCGCAAAACTCCATTGACAAATTTTCATTTTACAACCAACGTTTCGTATACTATTTATTTCGAAAACCGCAAATGTATTATTTTATAAACACTCGTTTTACATACATTTATTTGGCAATCAATTCTTTTTACAAATGCATCAGATGATATTTAATCATCTATACATTTTTCATTTGTCGTTTAGATTCATTAGGATAAATCACGTTTCTACTAAATATCATATAATTACAATACAGTCGACGGAGCCCCGCTGCGCGGAGCTCCTATTTCTGTCTGCAGGGTTTAAAGGAACCTAACTAACCGAACCTCGGGGTGCCCCTGACGTCGACCGTCTAGGGTTAGGCTAACCTAACCTAACCAATTTATCACATTGCCCGGCTACAAGTAGGGAATTATTCATACTGCCCGGTCCAAGTGATAAATTCAAACTATCTCAAACACTGACTTATTACATGGGCCACGGTCGGTCGGGCATTATTAATAATGGCCGGTCAAAGTGATAAATTAATCACTTTGCCCGACGCTCTTGGGCATTATTAATAATTGCTGGTCCTTATTAATAATGCCCAGTTAATCACGTTGCCCGTAACATATACATAGATACTGCTTTAAGCTTTCACGGTTTACAACTAAACTTATACTGACTTACGGGATACCTTCCGTGATTGTTTATTATTTTGAGCTCCCGATATTTCGACGCTGCCGCTGTTGCTAGCGCCATGATCGCGGGTTGACTCATTGCAATCACGGAAGATATTCCGTAAGTGACAGTATAAGTGACACAAATATATAGTTTACTGAGGGCTCATGGGACACATGAGAACATGCATAAAAACGTAATTTTTAATATCAAGAAAAACCATCGTAACTTCTGTAGTAGGTATAGATGAATAATTATTAATTATACACATACACGTTTCGTAACAATAAATGATGGTTAAAAACTAAGCGATCCCACAGAAAAAACACGAAAAGCAACGTTTTTTTACATACTCTTAAAAGATTACGTTGCCATAGAGAATTATAGCAATGCTTTTTTTCGAGTCTTTCAATTGAAGTAAACTCATTCAAAATAAAAAAGGTTTCATCGTTTGTTCAGATTTTTCTTATACCTTTCTAGAGATTGGTTTGCTTTGTGCGAATTTGATTTTTCAGTTTCCGATCCTGTGGTCATGCTCATTTCCCGTCTTTTGTTCCGCCGTTCTATTGACATCTGAAACAATAAGGAAACATTGGACAAAAGAACCATATGCAGCTCTGTAGTAGTATTCGCTGTTAGCGGCCTTATGAGATAATGAAAGTCTTTTATAGTAATTTGTAAACTGGTACGATATTCTATTGTATGGGTTCTGTCACGTAAAAAGAAGGCTGACCGCTCAAATAAACTTTCTCATTTTTTTTATTCCAGTTTTTTCCAAAGTACTAAGTAGCTAGTTAAGTACTTATTACGATTCTACAATGAAACAATTATACTTATATTATAAAACAATAGCTTAGTACTTTAGGACGCGACTGTATAACGTGCGCAAACACATCCCCTCCACTGTCGCTCAACGTTCTTTTTACGTGACGAGACTTATAGTCGGGTAATACTTTCCCAAGGCGTGACTACATTTATCACCGAGGAATCGGCTTAAGCCGGTCAGCACGTGTTTTATGTCCATCGCGACCGTCGCATATTCGCGCGACTTATTTGGTAAATGTTGCAGCGTTTAAAGATCTTCATACAGAAACCAACATCATTCGTCTCTAAGTCTTTGTTACGACGTCTCACCTTAACGTCGTGCTTGAGCCGCACGTACTTCTCCTTGAGGCACTTGTACTTGTCCTGCGCTGCGCGTGCGTCGTGCAGGTGCGGCGCGCGCGCGGCCCGCTCGCTGGCCAGGCGCGCGCGCACCTCCTGCACGTGGCACGCGTGCTGCGTGCGGAGCCGCTCGATCTGCACACCCAAATATTGTTCTAATTATTGACATAACATCAGCCTGTATTTTCCCGAAGGATTCACGACCGTTTTCTGCAAATGATGTATGAAACACTATGGGGGTTCGTTCACGGCCACCCGTGCTGGCTCCGGTTCATCTTCGCGCCGGGTTCGGTGTGCGCTGCGGGTAGGCCCAGCGTAAGGTCAAATATGACGGTTTATGAGCGCTGACGAGACCGAACACACGCAAAGCGTAGGCCATCAAAATGGCACCTCTATCATATAATAAATTGGGCTCGAGTACAAACTTACTCGGCGTCGTATCTAGTCGAAATGGGTCGTGAACAAGAACCCTAAAAGTCCAATACAAAAATGAGAAAACTTATTGCCTGAGGGCAATATTTATTTTTGCACCGGGCACAAATCCTGATTTCAGGCTTCTACAAAAAATCCTAATGAAAAAATCAATTGCCCGACAAGGCATTCTAACCCAAGCCCTCATGCTTAGTAGTTGTACTTGCGACCGACAAAACTTATTGAAATAGAACATAAAATATCACTATAAGTACACCTGTAGCTAATTGTTCGTGGTTTACAAGCGTGACGTAATATGTGTGTAAAATATCAACATTTTGTTTTACAACAAACCTCAGCTCTATAATCGTGCCTAAGATCCGTGACTCTAGTAGTATGTTCTTCTCTCAGGGACTCTATGGTAGCTCTGTTTTCTTCTATCATATGGCCACGTTCTTTGCTCAAGTTTACTTGCAGTTGGTCCCGTAGTTCAGATAAGGTGCGTTCGTTTTCTAGATAAAAGAAATATTCATTTTTATTAGTATTCGATTTCAATTCGGTCACCGCGGATCATCCGCGACGGATTGTCCATGCGCCTTATTCACTTTTCATGACATCCAAAAAAATAAAAAGACTTTTTAAACTCAATATTAGCCAAAATCATTATTCAAAGTTAAAGCATTTATTACAAATACACCATTCATAGCTCAGTTACTTAGAATCGTATAAGAGTTGGTCAGCTAGTTAGCTGAAACGTTAATTTGAAACTTCATGACCCTTCCAAACGCGTGAAGATTTTGTTTTAGCATACATAAAACATATAGCACTCGGCAATACTTTGACTTATGTCTGTGAAATATGTTTTGCAATCGGATGAGCAGTTTCGGAAATTAGCTCCTGCATCCATACTAACAAACTACACCTCTAATAATATGTATGTATAGGGTGACTGGTAATTAGTAAACGATACTTAAAACACGAGATTGTACCCATGATAACAAACAACTTTCCCAAAGTTTCTTTTTTTATTCTCATTCAATTTTATCACAATAACAAAACAGCCGCTAGCCGTATGACGCGCGCGTTTGACCTATCAGCTGTTAGCCGCGTGACGTCGTTCTGTCTCATTACTACCGTACCGTGCAACAGTGGGTAGGCAGAATGCACCCGCGCAGCTCGCAAGCCCGCTTCCTAAGTTTTATTGTGATAAAAGTGAATGAGTATAAAAAAAAATGTTTCTTTGGGAAAGTTGTTTGTTATCATGAGCACAATCACGTATTTAAGTATCGGTCATTAATTACCAGTAACCCCATAATATTAGAGTTCATTTTCGTTACCTATTTCCAATTGTCGTTGTTGTTCGATCAGTTTGTCCCGGTACTGTAGGTGAACTTTGTTCATATTGTCTAAATGTTGCCTCTCTGCTAGTTCGATGTCCTGTTGGTTTCGTTCCTCTAGTTCTAATATCGTCTGTTCTAAGGTTTGTCTGTGTGTTTGTTCTGCTAATGCTAACGCCTGAAAAGAGAACAAGGAATAAAAAACACTGCTTCGAATGTATAGACTAGGTAAATCATTGTGTTTAAGCTTTTGACCGCCATAGTCACATACAGGGCCCTTTACGAAGCCGTCAACCAAGCATTCTGTATATCAAACTAAGTAACTTTACGCAAAAATTATTGCAGCACGTTTTATGGTAGGGCTTAATGTAACGCACTCAATACATTCTGCTGATGGATGGATTGAATAGAACGGGGGTTGTGGAGGTGTTTAAAGTAAACATCTTACATTAAAAACAAATATTTAAAAAAAACTTGTGTAAAAGTTGGAACTTTGACCCCCAATATCTCCGTAACTAGAAGGTTACCAGGTATGGTCCAGTACAAAAAAATGATCGTAATGACGGGGAGAACAAGTGCCTTTCGGCTTCGTTAAGGGTCTTTTTACACCTTTTATACGTGACAAACAAGGGCGTGCCCTGTACGCCAAACGACACAAATATGTGACTAAATGGTAGGTGAAATTGTGGTTACCGAAATCTTACCTCTTCCATTTCCCTCCGTTGCCTGTCAGCCTGTTCAGTCAATCTCATTCTCTTCTCCGCTAAAAATCTCTCCTCCGCTTCTCTCAACTCCTCCTGCAACTCAGCCCTTAACTTCCTCTCCCTAACCGACCACTCTACTCTAATACTCTCCAACTCCTTCTGTAAAGCTAACTCCAGTCTTCTCCTCTCATCTGCTTTGTTCCTCTCTATCATATCTCTCGTCCCCATATCAGGAATCATGGGGGACTTTATAGGCTTTTGAAAAGACTCCTCTTGGGTCTCAAATTGGTACACTACAACTACATTGTCTGAGCTAGATTTGCCTTGGGATAGTATGACTCCGTCTAATCTAGGACTTGCTAGGCCTTTTCCTAGACTTGAGGCGGAATCTGACGACTTTATTTGATTTGGTGATATTGACTTGTTCAATGGTTTGAAGGTGGATAAAGGACTCCAAGGCTTAGCGTAGTCGAGACGTGGTGACCTCATTTCTGAACCAAGACTAGGTGTAGGCGAGACTTTAACTTGAGGAGACTTTATATTAGAAAGTTCGTAAGATTTCGACTTCGTCTCGTCATCTCGAGTGGAAGTTTTCTTCGAGTCATCAGAATCAGATGGTGCCGTCTTCGAAAAGTCTAATATAGGAACTTTAATTTGAGGTATTTGTATATTTTCACTTGAACGAATTTTCTCTGAACTAATCGATTTTTTATCTGAATTCTCTTCAGATTTTGGATTGTCTTTTTCTACTTCTTTTTCGATACTAACTTTGTCCTTATCGTTAGATTCGTCGAGGTCATTAAGGTCTAGATTAGCGAACTCTCTGTCGGGGGAATCTATTGATGTTTCAGATTCTATGCTCTCCATTAGGTTTATTGATATTTTGCTCTTTTGAGGTATCATTGGTGACCTGTAAAAATACCGACGGTATAATTGTACATATCACACGTCAAACACTGGCACAGAAGGTAGTACCATAAAAAGTATTCAGCATAATAAAGTTTCTCTGTCATGAGAAAAGTAAGTGAAAATCTTCCCTGCGATTCTTTTTTGGAAATTTAGGTTATTTACATAAACAGAGAAATCGCAAGCATAGCCATCCCAAACAAAGCTGAAATGCCTTACCAGACAAATTCGAAAAGTTTTTAACATAAAAGAAATTGATAGGAACCTAGACATATTCTTTCTTAAAATTTTAATGTCAAAAATAATTGAATCGGCTCAGTGTTCGAGGAGAAACAAGGGGAATAAGAACCGTCGATCTCGTAAAATTGTTTGTGATCTAATCGGTCTGAGCTGCAGCTCCGTCCCTATCGCTCTCTACGGGGGCAGGCTTGACGCAGCGCGGCTATAGTTTCTTCAAATACCTATTTTTCAAATTCCTCGCCAGCCCGGTACCCTCTTAAACCAGGTTTATGGTACGCTTGCTGGTTAAACCAGAACACAAAACGCTTCATGGCGGTGAAAACAGATATAATGGTATTTTCCCGGGAGATCTCTTTGATAAAGGGTCTATTACTACTTAAAATAAGGCAAACATACCTCGGCCTGGTCTCCTTTTCAGACAGCCCTGGTTCCTCCAGACTAACAGGCAAGGTATCAATGTCGCCTGGCCTAACTAAGTCGGATATCTTTTGGAAGTTCTTCTGGAACAGATCGGGTTTGATATAGTCCCCGGGCGGTGGTCTTAGGACGCGACGACGGGGAGAAGTACCGCGGGCATGACTCTCGCTTTCTGAAATGAAATGTAAGAATTAGTATTGGAGCGTATATTCCGTTAGATATTAGTAGGGAATCAGATCATATGGCCAAAGAAACCAGGGTCGCGCGTTGGGTCGACGATATCGTCAAAGTCGCGGGAAACACCTGGATGAGGGACGCACAGAACCGGGAAGTGTCGTAGAAAAAGGGGAGACCTATACCCAGCAGTTGGTGGTTCCGGGCTGATATGATGATGATGATGTGATGATATGGCTGGAAAGGGAGTGAGTCATGAGATGACGAGTAATAGAGAAGCATGGAAGAAAACACCCTCTCTCTGTCTTCTTCAACCTTTGGCCACCCAATGCTGAGTGTAGGTCTCTTCCAAATCTCTCAACTTTTGGCGGTTTTGTGTAATGGCTATATAGTTTCTTCCGGCCAATTTAATGCGGTCGTCTGTCCGTTTAGTTGGTTGTATTGGCACTCATGCTGCGACTCCCAAATAAACTGGGTTAAGGGCAGGGGAATGATGATGATTACAGTTAATGTACGTATTCAGGTCTAAATTAGGATCTTTAAAAAAAATAGGAATTGGTACCGGACAGAGCGTTCCTTCTACGCTACATACAGGGTTCAAAAAGGCCCATTACTTACAGTTCGTTACATTAGTTACATAAAGGGTGTAAAAAGATCCTTAACAGAGCCGAAAGGCACTTGTTCTCCCCTTATTGCGATCAGTTTTTTGTTCTGGACCATACCTGGCCCTGCAGTCTCGACATTAGATAGCTACAAAAATCGGTCGCTAAGTCGTATCGTTGTCAAATTCCTTTAATAGATTTTCGACTTTATTTCGAAAGCATAAGGTTGAAAATGTATTAAAGAAATTTGACATCGATTACACTTATCGACCGATTTTTGTCGTTATCTAATGTCGAGACTGCAGGGCCAGGGGACCTTCTAGTTACGGAGATATTGCAGGTCAAAGTTCCAACTTTTCCACAAGTATTTTTATTTTTAATACTAGTTTTTAATGTTAAAACTTTACTTTTAATATATTCATGACCCCTGAACTATTCAATGCATCCATCAGCACAATGTTTTGAATGCGTTCTATGGAGTTCAAACGTAGACACCGATTTTCCACCCCCAAAAACCAAAGTTGTTTCCCAGTAATAATCTTTGCGTAATATGCAACTCTTACTTAGTTTGATGTAAAGAATGCTTGGTGGCTTCGTGAAGGGTCCGTTTACACATTGTATAGTCAAAATCAACATAGAATACACAACTAAAGTGGATAGGTATCCTATTGCTCTACTTCTGCAGCTAAAGCCAAATCAAAGATATACCGTCTGGATCAAAATCTCCTGAATCTTGCTTCTTATTAAATATCGGCAGAAGACTGGGTCTTGGTACCAAAGGGGTTAGGAACCTTGGGTTCTTGGGCATTGCAGGGGGCGAAACGGGTGACAACGGGATGTCGGGAGGGGATGGGAGAGCCGGCGGCGAATCAGGATCTAGGAATAATAGTGGTAATAGGGTTATTCATAAAGATGATACTTCAGTCTTTCAGGATCTTCATTTAAAGTACAGCGTAACATATGAGACGTATAACAGAACTGGCAAAATTATGGGTGTAGCATGCTTGCGCTGCATATCTCTATGTAGAAAAAGCGTGATGTTATGCTATGCTTTAAAGTAGTTTACGAAAACATTGATTCTCATGGAGACAGTGAACTTTAATGTCAGTACCGTTAAATGCGCAAAGCATTTTGTAGCATGTCATCAATGAATAACGGTTTAAATCGCAGTTAATCACGAAATACGCAATGTCAAGGATAAAATCGAAAGACATCACAAATCTCTACTAAATTACAAGATAACATAACATCATAACACCACGCCTGTAATCCCCGAAGGGTTGGCCAGAGTTGTAACTAATAGTACTCCCACTTTTCGCCAGTTATGTTTTAAGTCTCATGTAGTACGGGGCGAGCCTATTGCCATCAACCGGGTCTAATCCAGAGTCTGTGGATACTTTGAAATTTATAATCGCAAAACCCAATAACATTTTGCCCAACCCGGCAATCGAACCCGGACCTCATTCTGCGACCACTCGACCAACGAGGCAGTCAAGCTTATGCTATTCATTTCACTTGGAGTTTCTAATTCGGTCTACACAATCAAATCTTGATTAAAAATGAGAATTAAGGCAGTACATTATTTATCAGAAAATTTATTAAACTTCCGGAAACCGGGAATAAGTAAGACTAAGGTAATACAAAAACATAATATAAGAAAGCCACTTACCAACAGAATCCCTTTCAGAGCTAGACAAGCTCTTCAAATCCCTTGGACTTTCACTAGGCCTCGGCGGCAACGGTGGTCTTGCAGCCAAAGGGGTCAACACAATCTGGTTCATGTTCATAGGCGGAGATATCACCGGTGATGACGGCACGAACGGTGATGAATGAACCACTGGTGATGACGGGATGACCGGTGATGGTATGGAAGGGTGTGGATTGGCCGATATGATTGAGCTTTGACCGTCGTTTTGTTCTGAGGAACTGTTTGAACCAGGACTGACAGTTGGTTCCGGTAGGTTCTCGAGTTTAAACCTGTGAAAGAGAGCAGTTTTACTTATAATGCATGAAAATAACACCCGTGACGATAAGTCTGCGAGGTTAAAATGGGACTGGGCGAGCGGTGAGTCTAGGAGTGGGCGGGTCACATTTCCAGGATGGGTCAGAACAGCTGGGCCAGAATCGTCACACAGTGGGTGCCTGAAGACGGTCGTCGTCACCGAGGCAGGCCCAAGAAACGCTGGCGTGACGATTTGGACTCGTTCCTGACTGATTATCCAGAGGCAAAACACCGGGAGAGTTGGAAAGGAACGGGGGAAGCCTTTGCCCAGCAGTGGGACAGAGTAGGCTAATAAAAAAATTTAAAAAACGCCCAAGTCGCTGATAGTAAATGGATGCCTAAATAAAAGTACGCTGTTGGATTATCTGCAGAACCCAGCGTAGAAATTCAACAGTTCACTTTTCGCCTAGTCCACATATACAACATTATTTTTAGTATATGCGAAACCTGAATATAGTTTGTTCAGAATAAGCAACTGAATCGGTTCCATTGTTTTTTTTTTTTTTTTTTTTGTCCCAATAATATTTTAAATAGTTTGCAAGTTGGATACCGAGCGACACTAAGTACCGTATCCGCAATCATACGGCGCGGGCGCACCGCCTGTGGGCCCGCGCATGCAGTGAGTATGTTTTTGTAAGAACAACTAGGTAACAGAACAAGCTTATAACTTTGTGATTGTTCATGATACGGTTTTGAAATTTTGTACATAGATTCTTTATATAAAAATACTAGACACGTGTTTCGGGTTTCGCATATAGGTACTAAAACTAATGTTGTATAGGATATTTACCATGTTTTCTTTTTGTTTTGAGGATATTTCAGCGCTGTTGCAAGCACCATGATCACGGATAAACCCAAATATCCCGTTTTTAAGGCGCGATTCCATCGGGCAAGTCGTGCATGCCAGAATGACGTCACATTTGCGTACTAGTTACTTGGATTGAAAACATGTTTTTAAGAGTGTGCAAATTGCATGTAGGTTTTACTTGAATACAAGTGGAGATCTTCAACAATTGAGTAGAACAGGTCACTCTTTCGCAATTCGAGACGTGCAACTAACATTTGCACGTTCAATTTGCACGTCACTAGAATAAAAATGTACAAGTTCAAACTACGCCATACAAGTTTTAGCTTGTATGCAAGTTTGTTCAAGTTGTATGCAATTTGCAACTTGCATACAAGTAACTTGCCTAATGGAATCACGCCTTTAGTGTTAGTGATAGTGTTAGAGACCATGTCAGTTAAAATACTTTTTCACCTAGAGTTAGTGAAAACGGGCATAAGACTCCTACATAAACCTAATACTAGTAATATTATAGATAATAATTATATTTGTTTAACAAACTTACAATCCAGTGTACAGTCACGAGCACCAATATGTAAACACTTAACAACTTTTAAAAGTGTTTTTCTCCTACTGTTCTGATTAAAATTTCATATTGTTACGACCATAGTATTCTGGAACTCATATTTTTACGAAAAAGATCCTATCTCCAATTTACAGTCGTTATTTTTCGGGAAAATTGCTTTTAAATTTAGGAAAGTGTATACATATTGGTGCTCGTGACTGTACCGGCTCACTGGATGCTTGTTTTGTCCAATATTATGTTGCCGTGCCCTAACTTACTGAAATATATGTAACAACTAAATGTACACATGAATGCAATAAACACTTTGAGTTTGAGTTTAGTATGGTAGGGTAATTATCATCAAATTTTCATATAATTTTGTTGACTAAACCATTTTGATTCCTATAGATTATCGTTATAAAGATTACAATTGCTTACCTAACGCTTTTCCGATCCTCTTCAAAACTAACTGGCTGTTTCTGCCTCCCTATGAACATACTATCGACCTTCTTATGGTATGTATCTGTCATCTTCTCCCTCAATATCCCTTTAGGAGGATCACTCTTTGTGACAGAGTCGATTGGCAAAGATTTGTCAGTGTCGGGACTTGGGAGATCAGATTTTGATACTTTTAGGAACATGCTGCCTTTTCCTGAAAAATAAAGTAGGTATTATATTTGAGTTGGCCATGTCTGTCGAAGGACCGACAGCTGATGACGTCCTGGGGGATTACCATGACGACTTAAAGCAGCATTGTTTAACCTTTTGAACGCCATTGTCACATATACGTGACTAGCAAGCGCGTGCCCTGTACGCCCAACGACCCAAATATGCGACACAATGGTAGGTGAAATTGTGGCTTGGCGGAGGGCACGCGTGTGCGCGTGTACGCGTGTATATACTCTGGCGTTCAAAAGGTTAAATGTCATTATAGTGTCGGAAAGAGACGGCTATACAAGGTGTAAACACACCACACGTATAACTCGACGCAAAACTTATTGCTGGGAAATTACTTTTTATTTCTGGGTGAAAAATCGCGTTTTACGGTAGGACTCAATGAAATAATGCATTCAAAACACTGTGCTGATAGATGCATCTAATAGTATGGGGGTCGTGAAGGTATTTCAAGTAAAGTCATTATAAACTTGTGAAAGAGTTGGAACTTCGACCCCTAAATATCTCCGTAACTAGAAGGTTCCCAGGTATGGTCTAGAATTATACGAAGTCGGTTAAAAAGATCGCAATGCCGGTGACAAAACAAGTACGGCTTCGTTAATTGTTTTTTTATACCCATTAGAGGACGTCTAGCGCCATCTCTTTCACACTCTGGAAGTCTACGCGGTGTGGAAGGGGTGTGGCTTAGCTTAGTCATGCACCCGCTGACGGTCGCCAATAGATAGTCTGTGTGGTGTGACCCCCTTCAGCACTACACAGTTACCTCAAAAATCGTCTCAGTTAAAACGTAGGTCTGTAAATGCTATATATTTTACTTGCATAAACAAGTACAATAGGAACGATGCGACATTATGACAACCGATCATCGTTTGTTTACGAACATCAGTTTTAGTACAGACAGACAAATGAACAATGGATGACTTTTCATTGTGTGAACGAATTTTGAAAACTATGTTCGCATTGTCAAAACATTCACACAAAACTTTGTGAACTGTTTATCTCGCTCCCGTCTCTTATTGGAAGCCTTTCCCTTATAAGACTTATATGGGAATGTATACTGAACATACGAACCGCATCAGAAACTCCATACTTCGCTCGGACACCCAAATACTGGCCTTACAGCTGCTAGATTGAAATGCAACTGGGCTGGTTACATTAGCCGAATGTCGGGGGAGCAATGGGCAAAACTAACCACTCAGAGGATACCAAATAGCAAGAAACGACAACGCGGCAGGCCCAGAAGGAGATGGCGGGATGAGCTGGACTCTTTTTCAAAGGATTGGCCTACAATCGCACTAGATCGCGAAAAGTGGAAGGAGGGAAGCCTTTGCCCTGCAGTGGGACAATATAGGCTTATAATCCCAACTAATATTATAAGTCGAAAATAAGTTTGTTTGTTTGTTACCTTTTCACGCCTAAACCACTGAACCGATCATTCTGAAATTTTGCATACGCGTTGTCAGGTGTACAGAAACGGATATACCTTTCATCCCAAAAAAAAGCAGTGTTTCCGAGGAAAACAACAATAACGTTCTTATGATAATAGATGGCGCCACGTGTCTTTCGAATTATGATTGAATTACATTATTATAGAAACTTTAGTAGTGCGAATTAATTGTCAAATTCCAAATTAACGCGAGCGAAGCCGCGGGCAAAAGCTATTAAAATATTAAAAAAATAAGTTTCACGAGTGCAAAAGCACAGTATTATCAAAGCAACTATTTGATTGCTATCAAATCTTACCTGTCAATGGCAATCCCCGATCAATTTTCGTAGACATCAACAACGGACTGAAATTATCTTCCTCAGGACTATTCAAAACATGCATTTTCAAATCAATAATCTCCGACTGCTGTTTGAATAATAACTTCGGTCTTTCAGCTCCAAACGCGGGTCGACTGAGCAAATCCCGATCTGACGTATTCCTCATGAGACTCGGCTTGCCCGAAAGTGAGCCATCTACGCTGCGTCTTAAGGGTGATATTCGTGTTTCGGATAATTTCTTGTCGAGTCTACTAAGGGGTGATGGTGGTGGTCTACCTAATGGTGTGAGTCGTCGTGGACCAGTAAGTGTTGGGTTCTCTCTAACGTCAGACGCATGGTTTTCGCTGTCCGTACTCAGCTCCTCATCGCTTTCGACTTTAGTTTCTACGCGCTCTAAGTTTTTTGTGTTCTCTTCTGATGTTAAGAGCTCCTGTGTTAAGAGAAAACATAATTAAGTTAATAAAAATGCAAAACGTTTACATGTTGGAATCCACTTTTTCTCTCTCTCTCTCTTTCTCTCCTCGCACGCGTAGCATGACCACCGTAGAAACGGGTTTTGTTGACGTAAGAATCGACAAAATGACAAATTGTGAAAAGAATTCTATCATTTCGTCGACACAATCAGTCATCTTGTCGATTGTTACTTAAAATCTTTTATCTCATTAGACAACATGGTTTTATGAGATATCTCATCAGTGGGAACGCACACCGCACAGTAAGAAATGTTCATTTTACCACCTAGTTTACTCCACCTCACTAAGTAAACTTTTTATTGATGAGATCAATAGTGAAAACTTCGTCTCACCCAAGTATTGAAGACAAATCATTCATTTCATTGACTGAACACAAGAAAATCAATAAAAACGTCAACACACAAGAATCGACAACATAGTACCAGAACGCAAAAAATCACATAACAGACACACGAACAAACACAAAAGTAAATATTAAAGTAACAGGCGTGTCCAATTAGCTCAATTAAAGGTTAATAGGGTTACAGCCAAGTTATCGCGCCGTAAAGACATCATAGAGCTGTAGGTGTGAACTGAGGACAGCCTTGGACATGCAACGACCCGACGTCAATTCTTAATGTACAAATCGATAATTCTGATATCTATGGTATAGGACATTTCTGTATGATTGAGAGTTGGAATAGAAGACTAGAATTAATAATTGTTTTCGAAATCATATAGCTGGCGTGACGATTTGGGCTTGTTCCTGACTGATTGGCCAGAGGAGGCAAAACACCGGGAGAGTTGGAAAGGAATGGGGGAGTATTTCGCCAGCAGTGGGACAGAATAGACAGAGTGGAATCCCACAAACGCTTACACTTGGTAAGCGAACCCCTTACATAGAAATTTTTCATATGTCATTTTTGATTTAAATCAGCTGTTCCATACTATGTCGACCGTGTAGAAAGCGCAAGCGGAACCCAGTTTCGGTCTCATAGAAAATCCCGGAAAACCCCGTGTTTTACTACTTTATTGGACCTACAAGTTCCGCGTGCGCTACGCGTAGATATTGCACTTTTGTAGGAAACGGCAGATTTTTTTTTCAAATTACCGATGAAAAATTTCTATGGGGAGTTCGGAATGATGTACTGAATACGTGGTATAAGTTTGTGCGTCGGTGTCCCTCCACCCTTTATAATAAGTAACCATGAACTTGTGAAAATGTCGTGAGGAAAGTTTTAATTATGAATACGACTAGAGAAAGACCAATTTTTATGGTCTCTCCAGTTACAAATAGGGTTTGTGAAAGATGATAAATTATGGCTAGAAAGGGATCGAGTACTGATACTAATAGAGTAGTATACAAGGACATGACATGCTGCGCCAACCACAACTTAATTGTGGTAAAGCTAGAAATATATTTGTGATGATGGTATATGATGATTATGAACTATGAATGTGCGCCCGTCCAAAATAGATTTCAGATTCCATTTTGACGTAAAAGTACCAAATAAAGCCTTTCGTAAGAAAATTTAAAGAAAATGATTTGTCATTTTTTTTTCCAAGTAGGTGACTTGCTTGTACAAAAATGTCACAGCCTCGTTATATTGCGTGACAATCGAGTCTACGACCCGTAGCAGTAAAAAAAGTCAAGAATTTAAAGTACTAATCAGGGTCATTAATCACTTTTACTACAAGTCAGCCTAGAGTGTTACTACATGCGTGCCTCGCTCGCGTATCGCAGGCGTGTGCACCCATATGATCCACAATCTTCTTTCAATTTTTGATATTTTTTTACCTTCAAACTTATGCACTTCTAGTACCGTTTCTACACAATCATTATCACTTCTAACTTCACCAATGGTGAAAACATTCGTAACGTTTTTGTTATAGTTTGATTTGGTTACTCATAATTATGTTCCAGTAACTAGAGGAGCTTGAGGCCAAATAATAACAGCCGCTCGGTTCATTCTTCCGGTTCAGTCAGGTTGGTCCGTGATCCGTGGGTGACCACCCATTACATACCAAGTTTCTTCCGCGCCTCGGAAAACACGTTAAGACGTTGGTTCTTGCTGTCATTTGAGGATCTTTGACAGTCGTTACATGTAGCCAGTGGCCCGAAATTCTGAGTCTGTATTACCAAGGGGTATCGTATTACCCAACTGGGTTGTGGAGGTCAGATAGGCAGTCGCTCCAGTAAAATACTGGCATTCACCTGCATTCGGTTAGACTGGGAGCCGACCCCAATATAAAGGGAAAAAGGCTATGCAGGTGATAATGATGAATGGTGTTCGAGTAACTACGAAAGGGTAAGGCACTAACAATGCCATCGTAAGCAAAAGGGGTAGAGTATTTTTCTTTACATTTTCTGTGTGAGATGAATGTAAATGTTGATGGATGGAGAGGGAGAAGGATTCCAAAGAAAAGATGGATGGATTCTGTGAGGAATACTATGAAAGAGGAGTGGAATTACGGAAGAAGAAAACGTATTGCGCCGACCCCAAGAAACATGGGATAAGGAAGGCAGAACGACGAGTATGATCTTTCTTTACACTACTTCTACGTTTGGCGTCTCTTTTATTCACGGAGGCAGAAAAACTGAGGATTATTGATCAAAATCTAAGAGAAAAGCCGCTCAAATATGAATTTAAAGTCTCACCTGTACAGAAGCGCAGGTATCATCTTGCATGGATGCATCCCGCGCCTTTTTCACCAGCTCTCTGTACACGTTGTCGAGTGGGTGCTCCCATTGTGTGCTCTTCGTGTCTTCGTTATAGTAGTAATGTGATTGTATCTTGTCGTCGTAACTATGTAGAGAGGGAATCAATTAGAGATTAATTATTTTCTGCTTTGGAGGATCTTGTGTCTAAATAATAACAGTCGAAGTAGCGTTATTCGAGGTTGGTTCGTAGATGCGTGATCAATAATTACATGGCCCTTTGTGCCACTGAAAGAATGTTAGGCAGTAATAGATCTTTTACAGTCGTCACAAGTACTGAGGCACGAAAGACGAAAATCCAGTCTTACCAAGAGGATTGCATTGATGCTACTACCTAGCAAATTGGTTGTGGAGTTCAGATAGGCAGTCGTTCTGTGTTAAAAAACTGGCATCTGAATAGATTGGAAACTATTAAAATATTTGGGAAAAGCTAGGCAGATGAGATGGTTTTATTTCTATTGCCTGGAGAATCCCTGGCCCTTTTTAGATTACATTTTGAGTACCACTTTACCACTGTGGATGGCTATAAGAGTAGAGGAAGACCAAAGAAACGATAGATGGACTGTGAGAAAAAATATATGGCCAGAAAGGAGGTGACTGCTGAGATGACGAGTAATAGAGAAGTATGGAAGAAGACATGCTGCGCCGACCCCAAATCAACTGGGATAAAATGATGATGATTTTGAGTACCACTTTATCCATAAATAGAACTGAGTATTGCCTTGCTTTTCGTTATATTGTGTGATATTTGTAAGGTATATAAAAGGGTCTCATTGTGTAATTGTTCCCTCACAAGAAAAGCAACACAACTATAAAACATGAACCTAAATGAACTTAGTGTAGAACAGGCTGATTAGAATCTTGAATAAGGTGTTAATTAAGTTCTGTATGAGAGCTCTAAAGTATGAATCAGCACAACTCATTTAAAAATGTTGGCTGTATTTTTACACATTGCATCGATTTTTTAGTGTCTATCTGTGAAAACAGCCAGGCAAGGGTCCCCTTCCCTCCAGCCTATAATTTGAATGCTGTTAGGGGCTAATGTTGTGGTAAAAGGGCTTTTAGACCCCAGTAAAGTATTTACTAGTCTTCTGTGTAAGTACAATCCAGCCCAATCTTTCAGTTTTGAGGAGTGAGTAACATTGGAAAAAAAACGTAATGTACTTACTAAGCTTTCCATGGTGCTGGTAGTGCTTGCATGAGTCCATCTTTAGCCAACGGCAGCAGATGGCTCTCGCTTTCAGGATCAATGCCCAGTTGTGCAGCATAGTCAGAGATTTCTACAATTACAACAAAAAACATGAATGGTCTATATATTTTTTATTTTTATTTATTCTGGTCACTATGAATATAGTGATAGAAAATTGACAGTTACAAAAGATGTTATAGTGGCTTAAAATATTTCCTAAAACTAGTTTACAATTATAAAGTTGTTGCTACTGAGCTTCGGAGACAGTTAATCTCAAAAATCAAAAAACAAGCAAATCAGTTAATCTTGAGATGACAAATAAAATGAAAGACAAATTCAAATTCTTTATTGCAAACTAAGTTTTTTTTTTTTTTTTTTCCTTATTAGTAAGAACCAAGTTCTTACTAGTTAATAGCAATCTAGCCTAAGAAGACTAATAAACAATTTAAATCTAACTTATTATGCTACGTTATAAATTATGTTAATGCTAAGAATAGTGTCCATAATTAGGTATGCACTTTTACACACGTTCGTAACACTTCCTTAGAGTCTGGTAAAACTAAGTGTACAGTATTTTGAAGATATTAACAATAGGTAGCAGTAGCGAAGGGTCAATTTTTGTAAGAGGTAAACCGGAGTACATATATTTAATGTAATTATATTATTTGTCCATAGAATACAGACTGTGCCGTTTTTCAAAGGGAAGCCTGTAGGAATCGAGTTGTATGGAACCTTCGCCACTGATAGGTAGGTTCTTAGAACTTAGTTGCTTGTTAAGGCAGTGCAATTTAAATGGTTTTCAAACATATGCATACTTATTACAGACATGCTGCACTTATCTATATATCACTGCAATTTATTTAGGGTCACCTAAATAAATTAAGGTAAAAACAGGAGAATCAAGATGATTAAATTATGAGACATCTTTTGATAAGGCTTTCTAAAAGAAGTTGGTTCCAATATAAACAAGTCTTTGCTCTCTAACTTTCAGGCAAATTTTAGATATCTTATAGGTAAGTACCAGTGGCGAAGGTTCCATACAACTCTATTCCTACCAGATTCCCTTTGAAAAATGACACAGTCAGTATTCTATAGACAAATAATACAATCACATTAAAGATAAGTTCTCTGGCTTACCTCTTACAAAAATTGACCCTTTCCTACTGGTAAGTACATTAAACAACACTAAATCCAACAAATACAAATACTGTTGGACTGCACACGGAAGTGGCTACATTCGGAAGAAAGAAGGCAACCCTGCCTTCCGCATAAATAAATAAGGAAAGTGTAGCACCTCTGCTAAAACAGACTGACTGATTCCAGTTCTGCCAAGATATTATTTCATTCCTAGAAATAAGTACCTATTATTGCAACTTAATTTTGTAACTCTGGATGCTTCTTCAAGTAAGCACTATCTACGCATTCTTTATATATCCGTCAAACACTTTGTAATGATATCTCACATAACCCACCCATACCCATACTACAGAACTCACCACACAATCCATACTATACCATAAACCCTTCACTTGTTCAAAAAAATCGAGGAGTACTGCCTTCTGAATCAGGCCCTTGGTCCAACCGCCTAAGGAGAGCCTCGTTAGATGGCCGTCGAGGCTCTTAGCCGTAAGGCCATTGGCCGTCACGACAATCGGCACAATGATATCCGAGTTCACATTTCACATGTCGAGAATCTTGTGTGCCAAGTCGAGATATTTTATTTTTCTCTTTTTCAGCTTTCACGAGGTTCTCGTCATGCGGGATGGTAACATCGACTATCATTACGCGGCGCGTAAATATTATTATTAAAACTTTCTATAAGTTTTCCACATTACTTTTTAAAGTGGACGCAAATTAAATCAATAATCATGTAAGAGTACAGAGACATAACGAAGCAAAGGAATTCTCAGAGAACCACTGTTACTTTGTTCATCGTACCCTCCCTCATAATTTAGAATCAAATTCACGTAGAAATTGGTTCCAATAAAAATTTCGAAACTTGCGATCTGATCATATTATTGATCAATACAAATAGAAGAGGTTTTACAGCTCTTAATTCCTCGTTTACGGAAATTTAATTAATTTATCTAAATACAGTAATATAAAGCCAGCTTAAACACAATATTTACGTTGAATACATAATAAATTTTAATGAACAAACCCTCTGCCGATGGTTGACTGTTTTCGTCGAATATTTCTCGGCACACCACAGGCGAAGACATCGTGCCACCATATCATTATTTCATTCTAAATACACATAGCCTGCCGTAGTACACCAACAAACTGTTTCCTTTTATATAATTCATAATTAAAATTCGATAAAAGCTCGGCAAAAAATTTCACCTTCCGCACACAAAATGCTGTCAAATTATCTTTTTTTGACAAACTCAATATTTTATTGCCATGCCAAATGCCATGATATCAAAGGAGTCTATCATTGCCATTTGAAAACCATCCGTAGTTTAGTCTGTGAATAGGAAGCTTTACACTGTGATTTCTTTGAATTTGTTGGTTCCAAATTGAAATTCCAAATGGCAACATTCGTGAACATTCAAATGACATTCAAATTCGACTTTGACATGTCATGATGGTGCGTTCAAAACCTATAATAACAGAGAACGGTTGTAAATTACTTTTGAAGGTCAGAAGCTACAAAATCAATTAGTTTAAAAAAAAAAACAGATCGCTGACTTAGTTTTCATATTAAAAATTTAATGAACTATTTAGTGAGATTACGATGAAAAAAATTCAAAGTTTTCTCATCGAAATCTAGCATTCATAATTTTGTATTATATGGTTCTGAATTTCTGAACGCAAGTTAACAAAACAACCTCATTTGGAGAAGATAGATTTTGTTGTATCATTAGCAAAATAATCTAAAAAAATGGCATCAGTGAAAGACGTCGCGACTTTATATCAAAGCTTAAAAACTGAGTGGGCAAAGAAGCCACGTAAACTCGACAAATGTGGTGAATTATTGAATAAAATCAAGGTAAGTCCTGACGATGACTGGACACTAATCTTTGTTTCATCTGAACATTTCCCTAAATTATTACTTTCTTTACAGATTGCATTAACGCAGTTAACGTTCCTTCCGAGTAATAATACTGCAGCTAACCAGAAAGAGTTGATTTTGGCCCGGGATGTATTGGAAATCGGAGCTCAATGGGCAGTTGCTGCGAAGGATGTCAAAGCCTTTGAGAGATTCATGTCTCAACTGAAATGCTACTACTTTGACTACAAGTAAGTATAAGCAATTCCTAGCACTATATACATGCTTAAACTTATGTCTTCTTTCTCCCACGGCGGTAGGCAGAAACCACCTGCTATTCTTACAATCCTTTAGCTTCATCTATGTTCATACATCATCATCGTGTCTTGAACTGGTTGCATTTTGTTTGTATAAAATCATTTAATTGTTTTTCAGGCAAGGTTATTCTTTGATTATTGTTCTTAGTCTGATATTTTGTTTTATAAGGCATAGTAGAAGTGACTAATAATTTGATTCTTTCATTTATTTTACCATGCTTGGTTTAAAATATGCAAACCTTTGTCTACAATTTAGTGTATTGTAATACTAGCATTATTACTCTTAACTGTGGATTCACAATGGTGAAATACATTGTTAATTATTTCAGTTTTTTCTATGTGTTACACATGTTTTTATGACAAAACTTTGCCAGTAGCAAATTACATTAAAACAATTCCTCATTTAACTTTCAGAGACCACCTCCCAGAGTCTGCATTCATGTACCAGCTCCTCGGCCTGAACTTACTGTTCCTGCTCTCACAAAACCGTGTTGCGGAGTTCCACACTGAATTAGAACGTCTATCAGTAGACGTGATCAGGGCAGACCCATACATCAGGCATCCATTGGCTTTGGAACAGTATTTGATGGAGGGCAGCTATAATAAAATCTTTTTGGCTAAGGTATGTTAATAGAACTTGCAGGTTATACTAAAGAACAGTCTAGATATTAACCATAGGTAGATGTTTCACCAGTGAATTTTAATTTTTAATATCACTTAAAAAATTTAAATATGTTTGGATGTGTGGTCATTATTAAGGCAATGCAGAAATAGTACATTTTGATATAAGTGGGGAAACCTTGTTATTGCATTTGAGGCGGAATTAACACCCAAGCTGCAAGTGAGGGTGTTATGGAGCCGAGAACTGTAGTAACAAATCCCCATGTATATCAAACAAAGTTTTTCAATACACTTTCGAAGAAATAAAATAATAGAATGAAAAGTATTTTGTCATGAATTATTAGGTTATTATTATTCTATTTATAAACCTAATTTAAATTCTCTTGCTGAGATTAAAAAAAAAAAAAAAACACTGCTGACAATAGTCGTTTAACTCATTTGGACTTACGTATAGTTATCTGTGGTTTTTTTTTATATATTAAAAATCCACATGTGTGAAATACATTGCATGTTGAACGTAATCGTAGTGCAATAAGAACCAGTTTTCGAAAAAGTGTATTGAAAAAGCAATTGTTAGCAAATTGACTACCAACTAAAATGATCGCAATATTCAAATTACAAGTCCTTCTATGAAACTTGTATGAAATGCCTCATGGCAAATGGATGTAGGGTGTCGATTTGCCTAGTACTTAATTTCCGTAGCTAAACATCTTTCACAAAGATGCTTGGTTCTGTCCACTTGAATGGTTGCTTGCAATGGAGTGCTGGAGGGATAGTGAAAGTGCGGTGGCACCTACTCAGTTCACATCACATGTTGGCACACTTATTATACACACACCCAAACTGCTCACACACTCGCTCAAATATTGGATGTTTATCTAAAAATACTTGATATGGAAGAGTGGAGTCTCCAAATACAGGCATTACTTGCTTAAAGGGAGGCTCCAATCACTAATTCTATTTTTCGTAACCACTTACGTTGAAGAAATTTATAAATGTTTTTTTTTTTTTGTAAAAATGATTATTTCTCACTCTCCTTACAGGACAATGTCCCAGCAGAAAGTTACACCCTCTTCATGGATACACTCCTAGACACGGTCCGAGGAGAGATTGCTGCATGCATTGAAAAGGCTTACCTATGCATCTCATGCGCTGAGGCTGCGAGACGACTGAACCTGCCTTCCCAACAAGCTGTCCATGAATATGGCAAGAAGGTGTGTTAGCTCTTTTCTGGGTCTGATTTTCCTATTTTTCTTTTATCGTAAGACAATTTTGCCTGTACCCTTCATATACAGGGTAAATTTTTCAAGAGGGTGTGGACGGCCAAATCTGATAGGTACTATGAGGATTAGCGAAAAATACTCGAAAGGAGTTTGGAGCCCGATTTCGACGAAAACTAAAACCGCATCATTAGATTTTTGAAAAATCAATATTCCTAGCCAGGAATCGAACCCATTGATTTTGGGAAAAAAATACATACTATTTTATTACACCATTCGATAGTGTCGCTAATAAGGATCAAATTCTGGGAAATAATGACATACTTACGGCAAACTTAAGAAAACTAGTTAAAATTGGTTTCGGAATTGGCCATCCCACACCCACTTGGAAAATTCAGCCTGTATAGAAAGACTTTTAAAATGTCAAAATTGCATAAAGACTACTCCCGAAAGCATCAAAAATCTTGTTTCATAAATTGGTAACTAAAAATTTTCTAGCCAATCCAGGCATCTATTTGAATGTTTCCATTTCAATTTGACTTCAATAAAAGACACTTTTTATGCAAAACTGTTTTATTACCACTTCGTCGTTCCTTTAATGCTGAAGCGCATATTGCAGCATGGACCGCTTGATACATGCTATGCTGCCTACAAACACATGTTTTAAAATATTATTTTCTTTGTACTTTTCCAGCGTAACTGGGTTCTTGGCGCAGACAATTGCTACCACTTCAATGCTGCTGAGGAGACTTGTGCAGCTGCCGCTGGTACACTGCCCTCTGCCGAACTCGCCGGCCAAATCATCGAATACGCCGGACATCTTGAGATGATTGTGTAGTTTAACTTAGATTTTTATGCAAACGTCGTAATTAAATTTCATTTGTAATAATTAATAAACTTTTTATTTTTGTTGCTTTCCTGGCCATTTGTTCCCTTGCAAGATAAAGCCTCTTATTCACTAGGGGGGAAATGTGCCGCAGCATTGTCGCTGGAGATGTCGGCTCTGAAGTCGAAAACCTCACCTGTCTAGCTTTTTCCCTACTATGTTGGGATCAGCTTCCAGTCTAACCAGATGCAGCTGAACACCAGTATTTCAGAAGTTGAACTATGTCGACTAAACGTCACCGAACATGATGTGTCGCTGGACATTTAACCCAAGTGAATACGTCTTGAAAAGCTCACGATAAAAACAAAAGTCACTTCTGAAGCTAAAGCTATTTTTCCCTTTTTTTTGAAGTCGGTTTTATGTTTTGCAAAAAAGTTTTTCATTTTTTTGTTGTTGGTAATTCCTATACAAATATTTGCTATGCATTTATTTTACATTGTTAACAATAGGTACACGTCATGGTAATAGGCTTATCCCCAATAAAATGGAACTTAACATATAACTAACTGTCGAAATGTGGGTGTACTGTACACATCTACGTACCCCCTCAGTGCATACAGGCATGATGTTATGCTATGGTGTTGTGTAAACAATAAACATCCAAGCGATTGCAGCAATCACGACAGATTTGCTGTCTATTATTGAAGAGTTCCGTTCCATATCTCCGAAGCCCATTATTAGATCATGACAATATCGATCCATAAATGACCGAGAAATCGGTGAGCACACATAAAAAATATACAGCCGAACATAGAACGTCCTCCTTTTTGAAGTCGGTTAAAAACTAACTCATCATGTTTTCAACTTTTCATTTATTCAGTTTCTGTAATATTGGAGATCTTCTATATTTCAGTAATAGTATCTGACTGTAAAACATTTTTACACGTTTACAACAGATTCAGTACACCATTCTGAACCCCCAACATTCATAAAATTTTTCGTAAGTTATTAAAAAAAAACAGCTGTTTCTTAGAAAACTGCAAAACTTACAAGGTCAAAATGTTTGGAACACCTGATTTTATTTAAATTAATGTCTGTTTTTTAATCCCTGAGACTAAATTGACAAGTGAAAATGTCAAAACTGACATAAATCCTATTGAAATCTATGTCAGTTTGCCATTTTTACTTGTCAATTTAGTCTCAGGGATTAAAAAACAACTATACCTATGAAAAATTTCTATTATGGAAATTCCATCGATTCAAAATGATTTACTGAAAACGTAGTTACGTGCCGTTTTAGCGTCGGTTTCCCTTCCACCTTGTATTTACACTTGTGTAACATCAAGGTAATTTCACACTATAGTCTGTTTTTTAATTTACTCTACTGATGAGTACAGGTTTGAAAAGTAAGGAAGCGATGAGTGGCGCCACTGTCGCTAACTTAGCAAGGTAGAAATATGTAACCTCCAAGACAAGACAAGAGATTTCTATATTCCAATTACCTGTAATGGTTTCGTTGAATAGACAGTTTCAGAAAAAAAGGCAGAGTTTATTCATTATAATAGCTATTTAATCACGACCATAATCTTACATAAAATCCTTCACGCTTGACCCAGCCAGCATAGAATGAAATGGAATAGTTCTTAGCTAGTGGTTTGGACTGGGATCTCTTGGGTTAATGAGTCTAAATTGTTCAGCTTTAATAGCTTGGTAAAATGCTCTAGAGCAAGTTTGAAGTTCCAATTATTAAGTTCCAAGCACCTGAAACAAAACATGGATTATTTTTTTAATTCATAAATATCTAAGTAAGTATAATAACTTTATTGAGAGAATGTAGAAAATTTAATTATTATTAAATTAAATTACCGCACATACATATATATGTTACGGGCAATTTGATAATTCCGGGCACTATTCATAATGACCGGTCTGTATTCATAATGCCCGACTCAATTGGGCAATGTGATTAAAACAGCATGATTAATCACTTTTCCCGGCCATTATGAATAATGCCCACCCTATCTAGGGCAAAGTAATAAAATAGGTGAACTATTAGGATAAATCACGTTTCTACTAAATATCATTTATTTACAATACAGTCGACGAAGCCCCGCTGCGCGGGGCTCCTATTTCTGTCTGCAGGGTTTAATGGAACCTAACTAACCGAACCTCGGGGTGCCACTGACGTCGACCGTCTAGGGTTAGGGTTTCTGTCAGCATCTGTGTTTGTTTGGGGGGTTTATGCTTATAGAAAACAAAATCCATTTATTTTCTCTTTTTTTAGCAATTAACGTTATTAAATAAAAGTTTATCGGATAATTATTTTGCTAAGTGAAATATTTGGTAAACTTGTTGTTGTAGAATGATGAAATGACAAATAATGTTTTTGCCAATCGTTGCTTGTAAAGTAAAAAAAAAATGAATTAATGTTTGGTGAACTGACTGGTCACCAGGGAATTATTCATACTGCCCGGTCCAAGTAATAAATTCAAGCTATCTCAAACACTGACTTATTACAGGCCGGTCTATGTGATAAATTAATCACTTTGCCCGACGTTCTTGGGCATTATTAATAATGGCCGGTCCTTATTAATAATGCCCAGTTAATCACGTTGCCCGTATCATATATATATATATAAAATTAAATAAGGAAAATGAAACGGCTTTATAATTATACCTTTCACAGATTTTTTTATCCATTGTTGTGAGTTTCATGAAAATTTTAAGAAACTTGTCGCGAAGATCCTCATCCGTCGTTGCTTCTATTTTTAGATTAAAATTCTTCTGTGAAATCTGAAAAGAAATAAAAATTGAATGAGTACATAATGTTTATTCTGTTGGTTTTTATATTCTATTAAACCGATATCGTTCTAAATGATGCGTGAATAGGCAGCCTTATAACCATGTGCAGGTTAGAAAATATTTTTTTAAGTATGGCAATAATTCCATCGATTCAACGACGCCGCTGTCAAACATTGCGTTTTACGAAGAAGTAGTAGTATAAAAATTCACTTTACAAACGAAAATTATTTTAATACTTAATTCCATACAAAATGAAGAAACACCAAACAAGACAAAAGACTATAAACGACCCAGTTATTGTGTCGCGTGTGAAGAATTACCTTGCCGAGAATGTGGACAAGACATTCGTCGATGTTAGCCAAATGGCGCGTTCATTGAAAGAGCGCTACCGCGAGTACAACAACAGGAGCGACAACGCCTTCTGTCAGATGGTGGAGAGTGCCTATAAAGTCGTATTACAGAGCTACGGACTTGACGGAGCTTCTACATCAGACGGATCGGAAGAAGAGTCTGATTTGGAGCTATTAGACGAGAATAGTAGTGCATTGAACGACCGCCTGCTCGCCATGTACAAGATGCAGGATAAAAAGCGGCCGGCAACAAACAGGCGTAATACAGACAAGTCGGGAGAGCCTATAGATATATTGAGCAGTGATGACGACGGCAGTGCGGCGCCGAAACTACCGAAAATCAATGACCAAATTACCATAACCCCCCACATACCGATCAGAAACGCAAATAGTACGGCGACCGAGAGTACGCCCGCGAAGTCGCAACAGAATCAACACACAACTGAGAAAAAGAGGAAAGTTGATTCAAACAAAATTGTACCAGGAAAGAAAAGGGTTGATATTGGCAATGTCAAAAGTGTTACGGTTAGTTTTGAGGACATTGGTGGTATATCTGAAATCATCACACAGATCTGCGATTTAATATTACATATGAAACATCCAGAGGTATACAGTCAGTTAGGTATAAAAGCTCCTAGAGGGGCATTGTTACATGGTCCACCAGGGACAGGAAAAACATTGCTGGCACATGCTATTGCTGGAAAACTTCAACTGCCTATGATTGCTATTACCGGCACGGAATTAGTTGGTGGAATGTCGGGAGAATCTGAAGAAAGAATTAGGGAGCTCTTTGAGAGGGCGGTGTCAGTTGCCCCTAGTGTGTTGTTTATTGATGAGATTGATGCGGTTTGTGGCAACAGAGTTCATGCACAAAAAGACATGGAAAAGAGAATGGTTGCCCAGCTACTGGCATCCCTAGATTCATTGACTGATAATAATGCTTCTGTTTTGATACTTGCTGCCACAAATAATCCAGATGCCTTAGATCCTGCCCTAAGAAGGGCCGGACGACTCGAACAGGAAATCACATTAGGTATACCTTCATTGCATGCTAGGAAAGAGATAATTTCTATTCTTTGTAAAAATATTACTTTAGGTGACGATGTGAACATGAACGTCTTAGCTCAAATAACTCCTGGGTTTGTTGGAGCTGACTTACAAGCACTTGTAAATAAGGCTAGCACTTATGCTGTTAAGAGAATTTTTACAGAAATACAAGCATCCAAAGCTAAACAAGAAGTCAAACCTGCTGAAATAACACCACCTAACGATGAAATAACAGTTACACAAAATGGGGACCAAGAATCTGAAGAAGCTACACCAAATGCAGGAGATGCTCCTGAAAATGTCCCAGAGGCTGAAATCCCACCAGTTATCCCTGAAGAACCAATAGAAGAAATAAGTGAAACAATTGTAAATACAGAAGAAAATCACATAATTGAACCGATCCCGAAACAAGTCGACCCTGTTGATGAGGTATTAAAACTTCTTGAGGCCATGCCTTACTCTCAGGAAGAGCTGAAAGGGCTTGCCATCACACATGAAGACTTTGTTAAAGCTCTTAAAACTACTAAGCCTTGTGCTGTAAGAGAAGGTATTGTAACCGTCCCTGATGTAACATGGGATGATGTTGGATCTTTGAACCAAGTTCGTAAAGAGTTGCAGTTGGCTGTGTTGGCCCCAGTGAAGTATCCAGAACAACTTGCCAAGCTTGGATTATCAGCTCCTAGTGGAGTATTACTTTGTGGCCCTCCTGGTTGTGGTAAAACTTTATTGGCAAAGGCTGTTGCAAATGAGGCGGGAGTGAACTTTATTTCAGTGAAGGGTCCTGAGTTGTTGAACATGTATGTTGGTGAAAGCGAAAGGGCTGTCCGTACGTGTTTTAGACGTGCGCGCAACTCGGCTCCTTGTGTTATATTCTTCGACGAATTTGATGCCCTATGTCCGCGGCGTACATCTCAAGACCACAACGGTGCCGCCCGTGTTGTAAATCAGTTGCTCACTGAAATGGACGGTATAGAAACACGTGAAGGAGTTTTCGTGTTGGCAGCTTCGAATAGACCAGACATCATTGACCCTGCGGTGTTGAGACCAGGCCGTTTGGACCGCGTTATGTATGTCGGAATGCCGGCTACAGAGGATCGATTCGATATACTGCAAAAGCTTACCAAAGGTGGCACAAAGCCTCATCTGGGACCTGACGTAGATTTACAAGTTATTGCTGGCCTTTCGGACGGATACACTGGTGCCGATCTGGCTGGCTTGGTGCGAGCGGCCGCAACGAATGCACTGACAAATCACATCGCAAATGGCACCCTTGAGGGTGAGATTTTTGTCAATTTCGAAGACTTTAGAACTGCGCTCGCGAAATGCAAGCCATCTGTTTCGTCGAAAGAGCAGTTACATTACGAGAAGCTTAGATTGAAGTACGCGTCGGGAGCCGACGACAGAGATATGGAAATGGAAACTGAGCCGCTTAACGAAGAATCTATGGACACAGTATGAGAGTCATTTAGCTGTTTAAAGACTTAACATTTTCATTAGATTACCACGGCCCTTATGTTAAGTGTATTTCATACCAATAGTGCCAAGTTGTTCCTTTTAAGCAAATTGTTATGTCTATATTTAAGACCATTTCGTTAATAGGAGAAGTAATATTATGGAAATGGCCAATAAGCTAACAATCAATGTGGAATACAATTTTCTGTGAATAATCAGAGTGATACAGGTAGATATCTCATAATGCTCTTTGTAAACAGCACATTTTAAATTCAAGGATATGAATAAAGATAATTATTTTTTCCTATAGTTGTGTTTTATTATCCTCTTTAGCCACTAATAATAGTAAAGGTCAAGTGACATTGCACATAGTGATGCATAGCTAACAACCACACTTCAGTGCATTCAAAAATATTACATAGGTAAGTACATACTTTCAGGTAGGTATTATGTACTGGAAATGGTTTGTTTATTTAGTTAAGTACTGTTTCTGCTTGTTATTTTTTTAATCTCAACTTCCATCTACCATAGCAAAATACACAAAGACCAAATACATTATTATTTATTTTCTCTAATTTATATTTTGCGTCCAACATGAAAGTAGCCATAGAAACATCGAGCGGCAATTGTTTCATATTCGAACCCGCATCGCAACATGCAAATCAACACGCCGCATTGAATGGCAGAAAAATTCAAAACAAATTAATGTTTTGATAATTTTTCATTTTGTGCGCGCTGGTGACGTCACAGTGAGTTCGGCACACCGCAAACCGAGTTTAACAGCATATTTTAGTGATTTTAGGTAAATAATGCTGCAAATATAAGGATTTATGGGAGATCCCCGAACTATGTCAACAGAGTAATCCATATGTAAATTATAATTAATGCGAATGTAACTTTTGTCATCTTCACAATAAACAGATTTCGATGAAATTTGGTTTATGGATTGGGTTGCTGGTATCCTGATAGGTTTAATTTAAATATAACCAAATTTGCTTGAAAAAATCAGAGAGAATGTAGCCGTTGCGCTATAATCAATTTGTTTTCTTTACATCCAACATCTGTGTTTATAAAATAGCTCAATCTAGCATGTTTCTCTGCGGTGGTCATATCAGTGTGACCAGCAGCGCTGAGACTTGAAATTCTAATAGTTAAAATACCGCTTCATGTGTCTATCAAATATATACAATCACACAGCATCAGCTGTTCCATACATTTTGACGAATTATGCGAACATAAATATAGGGAGCAGCTGTTTTTTTTTTCGCGATTTCAGGTTTGATCCCATAGTAAAAGTTGTTTATAATGATGAGTACAATGACCCCTTATGAGGGTGTGCGTTAATTATGTTACATGTTGTATAAGTACATTAAGTACGTAAGTAAGCCAAGGTTTGACTTAAGAACCCAGGGCCGTCCGTACGTTGGGTTGCGATATGTCAAAATCGCGGGAAACGAGTGAATGAGGGACGCACAGAACAGAAGAAAGGAGGCCTATACCCAACCGTGGGTGATTCTGGGCTGAAATGTTGATGATGGTACGTATAACGACTGACATTCCGACGGCCAATATGCTAAGGATAGACTTTACTAACTTGACGTTGGACATTCGACTGTATAAGATATTCCTATGAACTTGGCCTGATAAAGTCAAGTAAGTAAGTTTGTCTAATGAAGTTTAAATGATTCAAAGGGGTTTAAAACAGAATTATTTTTACAACATAAACATAACATCACGCCTGTAATCCCCGAATGGTTAGGCAGAGGTGTATCTACCTAATAGTACGCCCACATTTCGGCAGTTATGCTTAAGTCTCATTTTATAGGGGGCGAGCCTATTGACATCAACCGGGCACAAATCAACGTGGCTGCTACTGAGAAGTCTAGATGGCACATCTCAATAACACTTTGCCCGTCCTGGGAATCGAACCCCTCAAGCTGAAAAGTCGCGCTTGCAACCACTAACCAACGAGGCAGCCAAATTGATTTTTAATGGTCTTCAAACGTAACAATTACTGACGACCATCACACCAAACTTCGTCCATTATACAATCTTCTTTAATCACACAGTTACACGTGAAACTTTACTGATTTTAAAGTATGAATAGAAAGTGAAACAAACAAAAAATCCTTTTTAAATACCGGGCAAAATGGGGTGGATAGGATCGCAGGGTGAATAGAGACAAAACTTTGAAAGGGATTTTAACGTTGAATAAATATATTATGTTTAAAACAAGGTTTCTAAATAATTAAATATAACTAAGTAAATAAAATAAGAGTACTTTTTGGTAACATATCATATCAATTCAACGTTAAAATCCCTTTCAAAGATTTGTATCTATTCACCCCTGCGTTCCTATTCACCCCGTTTGACGGTAATGTCCTAATTGCGTGATCCACGCCCTATTCAAATCACGTTAAGTTTCGCTAAGTAACTTAACACGTTGAACGCCAGACTAAAAACCAAGTGCAGCCCAGTGGGCCGCGGCAGACACCTTGTGCCCGCCAGCACATCGGGTCCAGGGAGCCACGTCGGACACCGTGTATATCTATTGTCGGACACATGGTGTTTGTCATGGCGTTCAACGTGTCAAAAAGCCTTTTGTATGTTTGTAGGTATCAGTAGCGAAGGATCAATTTTTGCAAGAGATAACTCGGAGTTGATATCTTTAATGTGATTTGTCCATAGAATACTGACTGTACCATTTTTCAAAAGGAAGCCGGTAGGAATCGAGTTGTATGGCTAGTTGTATACCTTCACTACTGGTAGGTACTGTAGGTAGATAAAGTCTTACCGTATTAACCCTGAAGGCCGACCTCGCAGCCGCAGCCGTGGGTTCGTCCCAGTACACCATTTCGTTGTGGATCTTGTACTCCACCCCATCATCAGTATGAAGTACTATGGTCCTAGTGAACGACAGGAGGTGCTCATCATCGGCTAACGTTTCTGCTGTCAGCTTTAGTACGCCGCCGATTCGAAGGATTGTTGTGTGTTCCTGGTAGAAAAATATTATTTTTATATTTTTATGTTATAGTATTCCTCGGAGAGGCAGGCAGAGGTGTTCTTAAGTCGAGGTATACTTATAGTACAAACACTTTTGGCCAGTTAAGTTTAGATCCCATGTAATAAGGGACAAGCCTATTGCTAGCAACCGCGCAGAAATCCAGACACTGGGAAAATATAAAAAGAATTTCCTAATGGTGAAACGAGAAATGTTCGAGGTGGCACGAGAAAAGAGCACATGGACGGAATTGGGGGAGGCCTTTGCCCAGCAGTGGGACAGTACAGGGTATTAAAAAAAATGGCGAAACTTAATAACACTTTGCTCGACCTGGGAATCGAGCCCAGTACCTCATCCTTAGTAGTAATGCTTGGGACTAATAGCCCAATGAGGTACTTTTCTTAGACAAACAAAAAAGGAAGGCCCATATTTCGGAAACGGTGCGTCGGAGGACTATGCGTCTCAGAACCTAAATAGTTTATATGGTTTAGATCAATCCGATACTGCAATAAAAATGGGAAATTAAAAAAAAAAAGTTTCTAAGTCCGATTTTTTTCTAAATCCTCGGTCCATAGCGCCCCTAAGGCTATACTCCAATCCCGACCCCAAATAAATTGGGATAAGGGTAGGAGAATGATGACGCTAAGAAGATACTAAAATAATGGTTAAAATCTCCAGTTTACACTCACAGAATGATACAAGGCATCCACGGTAAAAGTAAACGGATCATGTTCAGTATGCGGCCATCTATTTATAAGCTTGGTGATAGCCATCGCTCCTACAACGGAATCGGTCTCTCCTTCGTCTAGAAACCGCGCGTATAAGAAGAGGTTTCTGAAGTTCCTGTATATTTGACCATAGCCTGTAACAAAAAGGGTTATGGATATTGCATATCTATACAAATAAATAAAATTGAAGTGTCAGTTTTGTGCTGAATGCATGTGAAAGTAAATACAGTACTTCAAAAAAAAAAAAATGTTTCTGTCTGTTTTTCCCGGCTGATCTCCGAAACGGCTGGTCCGATTTTGACGTGAGTTTTACTAGCAGATAGCTGATGTTATAAGGAGTAACATAGGCTTTGTATAATTTCAATCCAAATTGATTGTCAAATTCTAAATTAAGGCCAGCGAAGCCACGGGCAAAGGCTAGTTTGATATAAATTTCAACTTGATATCTCTACGCAATCCTGAGAAAAAGGTTCTTGACAGACAGACGGACAACAAAGTGATCCTCTAAGGGTTCCGTTTTCCTTGAGGTACGGAACCCTAAAAACATAGATCATGTCAATTATGCCAAATTTCATCGAACTCCAAACAATCACGCAAACAAGCTCACTTTCACATTGAGAATATTAGTAAGGATACTCACGTAATTTATAACAATATGTCACAGTCAAACTGGCGTCTTCATCATACATCCCTTGTATCATAGACCTATGGTCCGGTCCAGAGTCGAGCAACGGGAAGAATATTTCTAGAAACTTCTCCGATACTTCTTGTGCGTCTTCTGGGCAGTAGTTCTGTTTGTGATTGGGTAGTTCACCCTTTCGGTGAATTGGGACGCCGTCCTGCAAAGAAATTTTAGTCAGATAGGAGATGTGGACCACAGTTAGCAGGTTGGGGAGCCCAAAGGGTTTTTCAGCATGCATTAGCATGACATCTTGATAGCTGAGTAGATGTGACCCTTTTTTTTTTTTGGATGGGACATCATAAAATAGCCCCCCCCCCGCTCTGGGCGGAGTGGGAGGGAATGTCAGACTTTTACTGACTAAAACCCATCCATGTTCCTTCTTTGCCCTTTTTGTTCCAGGGCCGCGGTATCTCTTTCGAACAGTCCCGCAGCCTAGGTGTGACCCTCTGTTTTTTTTTTGCGTTTACAAACATTGAAAATCACATACACAAACAGCCAGACTCGGAACCACTACCTGAAGGCCATACAAATATTTGTTCCGTGTGGGAATCGAACTTGCGACACATAGCGCAGCAGCCAACAGCTCAACCACTGCGCCAACCGTGCGGTCATGCCGGTTATGAAGTGGACGAGTGCAATTAGTTGAAAAATACTCAAAAAGTGAAAGCTTTAGTGGCTGGATTTTCTTGGGACTTTTTTAGGGTTCCTAGAGGTGTGGAGTACACCTATCTATCTATTATTATGGATAACAGATAGATAGGTGGACTCCGAAAAAAAATAATTAAAAGGAAATGCTCCACACCTAATATTCACTCTCTATCAAAAAGTCCCATGAAATTCGGACCACTATTAACTTCGTTCCATCTTTTTGTCTAATTGCAAACCCCTACACATAATATGTGTATTGTTTTTGTCCATCGGTTTCATGAATGGTAAGTGCCTGCCCTCATTTTTGTTTGTAATTTCACTACCTTATTTGTTAAGCGGGACAAAACAGCGGGACTTACCTGTTAAGAATACATATTCTCGTCAATTTTCATTGACATCATCTACCTAGCTTTTTCCCAACTATATGGGGTCGGCTTCCAGTCTAACCGGATGCAGCTGAATACAAGTATTTTATATGGACCGACTTTTATTGACATGGTACCGATATTCTCTGAGTAAAAATGTTTATGTGTAATTTGCACATACGGGCAAACGTATAGACGGGCATGACGAAACTATAAGGGTGTTACGTGAGGCCATTCACGGAAGTCGCTAGCATAAGCGATGACCCAAAACAACATCTTTACACGAACTGCATCTCTTGCGGAAGTTGTCTTGAACGTGCAGATCAACGTGTGACCGTGAACGTGTTACACTGATGCATCTCTTGCGGAAGTTGTCTTGAACGTGCAGATCAACGTGTGACCGTGAACGTGTTACCAACGTCGTCTTAAGTCCAAACTGAGACAAACGTTATAATCTCCTGTATGATAGAATTTTAAGACATTATTGTTTCACACTTCGAGCAGTAATCACCTTAGTGTAAATTAGCTTATAGTTTTGGTTTAAATTAAATTTATTAACTACAGTTTCGTTTCTTTTACAATCCCCGACTGGAGTCTACGTAATTGGCGCAGTCGGTAGGATACTCGCGGGCCGGTTCGCGAATATTAGGGACATCTTAAATAGACATCCGCGCTCGCGTGCCGCCCGGGTGGCTATCAAGCTCCGCAGTCGAGTATCCTGAATCTACAGTGGCTGCAGTCCAGGGGTGAATCCAGACATCGATTCAGTAAAAGAAATCATGTTGATGTTCCTGATCCTTCTTCCTCTGATACAACCAAATCTAATGCAAGAAATAAAACTTGAAAGTCTTCACAATAGCCCTGGTGTCCTTCCTTTTAAACTAGGCTCCGCTAGAATTATATCCAATTACCACTCATTCCTACAATACGTCAACTTAGAGGATTTACAACGTAAAATTGATTCAGTTGCCACCCAATTAGATAATGTCGCACCTAAATTTCACCTAGGAACTAGCTCTTTGTTCGAACCTCATACGGTTCATCTTAAGAATAAACTCAACAGCTTATTGGAACATTTGCAAACATTTGAATCAATCCGTGTTAAAAGAGGACTCTTGGACGGTTTCGGGTCGGTAATAAAAAGCATAACAGGTAATCTCGATTACACTGATGCAATCCGTTATGATCAAGCTCTTAAATCCCTCCAGAATAATGAGAACAAACTAATTACAGAATTAAACATGCATATCAGTCTATCTAAGAACTGAACTTCTGAATACACTAAAGTATTAGATAACATCGTAGAAAATCAGAATCGAATGGCAACCTTAATTAATAAAATTAATGGAACTGAAACCGGCAGGGATCAAGAACTTGTCAAATACGCACATTTAGCTCAAGTCCTTATGATATTAGGTGACAATGTAGACTCTATCTCCCAAAAATTAAGTACCTTACAGAATATTTTAGCTTTTATTAAAACATCCACTATGCACCACGCCGTTCTAAATTTGCCTACCTTACGCACTATGATTAGCAGCCTTAAGTCACTTTATGGGAGTGATAAAATCGTAGATTTAAACTATAGGGAATACTTTGATGTAATTAAGCTAGGTTCCTATTACACAGGGAATGAAATAGTCATAGTATATAAATTCCCCATTGTCCTACCTACTATATATGATATGTATAAACTTTCTATAGTCCCAAATAAAAACCATGAGATCCTATCACCACCCTATCCGTTCCTAGCAACCTTTGAGAAAGACTTCAGGTACATAGAGGCTGAATGCCCGAAGACCACCAAGTGGTATTTATGTGAAGAGACATCGAGCCCGCAACGCCGAACACCAGATGATTGTATCCAGCAACTTATTACCACGCAGCAGATGAACAACCACTGCAACCCGATAAAAATATCACTGGACAGAGCAGCCTATGAAAAACTGGACGAGAGACATTACACGGTCAGCTTTCCCTTCGCGACGAAAATTCACCTACATTGCACTCAGGACTCCTACGAGACTTTACAGGGCAGCTTCCTCGCTGTCATCCCGCATCAATGCTATATAGAAACACCGCAATTCACTATAATCAACCAGAACGATCGTGTACAAGGACAAGCGCTCAAATTGCTCGACTTAGTAAATGACACCGCAATTACTCCAACATCAGCACCAGAACTAAAATTGCAATCAATTCATCTTAATAACCTACATGCAGTCAACGCGAAGTTATCTCTGCAACAGCCTGTGCACACGGATAACGAGATCAACTACAGTCTCTATCATACCACTATACCTATGTACGTGGTAATATTAAGTGCATGCGTACTGGGTAGCGGTCTGTACTATTACATACGGCGCACGAAAAGTTCCTCAAAAACTCAAAAGGAGGAACCGCGTGAACAAGAAGCTATCTATGCCCTTCCAGACTCCAACCAAGCTGATCCCAAACAACCGCCAGCTCAATTTACGACTTCCGTCTTCAATTAATCGCTGTTCTTCGGGGGGAGGTGTTACGTGAGGCCATTCACGGAAGTCGCTAGCATAAGCGATGACCCAAAACAACATCTTTACACGAACTGCATCTCTTGCGGAAGTTGTCTTGAACGTGCAGATCAACGTGTGACCGTGAACGTGTTACACTGATGCATCTCTTGCGGAAGTTGTCTTGAACGTGCAGATCAACGTGTGACCGTGAACGTGTTAGCAACGTCGTCCTAAGTCCAAACTGAGACAAACGTTATAATCTCCTGTATGATAGAATTTTAAGACATTATTGTTTCACACTTCGAGCAGTAATCACCTTAGTGTAAATTAGCTTATAGTTTTGGTTTAAATTAAATTTATTAACTACAGTTTCGTTTCTTTTACAATCCCCGACTGGAGTCTACGTAATTAGGGTTCCGTTTTGCCATTTGATTGTTATTTGTTTTTATTATGTTACAATTGTTTCTATTATTTTAGTCATATAATTGCATACCAAGTATTTATATTCTTCTTACTTTGATTAAAGCGGTGTGTTTTCTGTTTTTGTGCTCACACCATATTTTTTTTCTATTATAAGTCTATACGTGAGGATTTGTAATTGGCTTTCTGGTGATTATGGTTTCCTTTTTTGTTTGTTTTTATTAGCTGTAAGTCCTCCATGTACTAAAATAAATAAATAAATTTGTTTTGGTGGATGTTTATTGTGACCAGAGACCCTCGAAGGGTCCACACTGGTCTGAGCTGGCTCTGTTTCTGGACGAATTTGAAGG
Source organism: Noctua pronuba (assembly GCA_905220335.1). NCBI lineage: Eukaryota > Metazoa > Arthropoda > Insecta > Lepidoptera > Noctuidae > Noctua > Noctua pronuba. Next base: position 15,674,689 of record LR999904.1, on the reverse strand, counting down.
AACCGTTTGCCCAGTAGCGAGACATTACGGGCAACAAAAAACTACTCACAATTTCCACAATAGCTGGAAACATCATCCTAATGACTTTAACATAGTGATCGGGATCAATGTAGTCGTGGCACAGAGGGTTTCCTTCCAAACGTATCGTCTTTAAAGGCAGCTTTCGATCATTTAACAAAACTGTGATCTTCTCCAAACAATTGTGCGATAGGTCCAGATGCTTCAATTTTGGTGTCAGATTCGCTAAGTCGAAACCAGAAATGGTTCTGAAAACAAAAAAGAAACATATAAAACTCACTGACTGAATCATTAACCCCCAACTCAATCCCTTGAAACATCACGCCCTGTATTCGCCAAAGAGTTCAGCAGAGGTGTACTGATGTACTGGTGTACTGAGTAATGGAGAAGTATGGAAGAAGAAGACATGCTGCGCTGACCCCAAATAAATTGGCATAAGGGCAGGAGAATGATGCTGACCACGGCTTAACATTTGAATTTATATTTTTTAAATTCGTAACGCTCGGGCGTTTGTTCCACCACTTCTTAAACCAGGTAAAACAATAGATTGTGGTGAAGAGCGGGCGTTTTTTTTCATGTAATTTTGGCGTTCGAAAAGTGCTAATGATCAGCCTAATTTGAAAAATAATGGTATGATTACGTACGTAAGCCTATTGTGCGAGAGGTTGAGCTCAACGAGTTTCTCCCAGTCGTTGGCCGTCTGCATTTGAATACAGTCGCTCTGATTGGTCAAACGATTCAGAGGGAAGTATATGAAGTGGCTTATATCTGGAAATGAAGTTTAATTATTAATAAATTGGTAAAAGAGAGCAAAGTGGAGCTCGTGGCTAAATAATAACAGCCGCTAGGATCGATCTTTAGGTTAAGCCGTGCTTGCCTAGGTTGGTCTGTGGATGGGTGAGCACCCATAATACAGAGTTTTCTCCGTGCCTCGGAAAGCACGTTAAGCCGTTGGTCCCGGCTGTCATTTGTAGATCTTTGACAGTCGTTAGGTAGTCTGTGGCCCAAAAAGTCTGACAACCCGTCTTACCAAGGGGTATCGTACTAACTGGGCTGTGGAGGTCAGATAGGCAGTCGCTCCAAGTAAAATACTGGTATTCAGGCGATTAGACTGGATGCCGACTCCAATATATTTGCGAAAAGCCTAGGCAGATGATGATGATTTCAAGTAGCAAGTTAGGGTCTAATTTGTTAGTACTTGGAGGAAGAACGATTTTTAAATGTTTCAGGATTGCTAATTTCAGGGACAATATTGTAAATATGTATCTGAAGTTTACACTATGTTTTTATGCGTAATAAAATAAGCTTTGTATGAAGTGATTGGTTCATACTTTAAAGTATAAAATAGAATTAATGCCAGGACCTTACTCGCCAGTGGCGCGATCTGGTAAACTCAAAAACGATAGCCCTCATTTTCCTTAAATAATTATCATAATCATAATATTATTATCCTTCATTTATTTTTATACATATTAAATACATTTTTAAATATTCTAATATAAAACTAATAAAAAATATGAAAAATAGTAGCCCACCGGCATCGGGAACAGGGTCCAAGCTACCGGTGGTCAGGGCTCTTGAGAGAGGAACCTCCTAACAATACGCGCCGTGTCCAGAAGTATTTTCTGAATCAAGCTCTTGATCCAGCTGCCAAGCGAGAGCCTCCTCAGATGTTGGTCGAGGCCATTGGCTATTAAGCCATTGGCCGACACAACTATCGGCACAATGACTGTTGTACTCACGTCCCACATGTCGACAACCTCGCGAGCCAGATCTAGATATTTGAATATAATAATATTACTATTAAACTCACCATTTTGCATTGTAAAAGCACTCAAATTCAGCTTCTTATCCATTTGAGCCATGATCATTCTCTTCCTCAGTATAATTCTGGGTATAAAATGTAGTTGATCGGGTATCATTGGTATAGATATTGTGAGGGCCAATTCGACCCCGTCCTTGTGGATATAGAAACCAGTCTTGTGTAGCACTATGAGCGCTGAACGGCTGCGGAGCACTAGGAACTTGCATTCGTGTTGGTAGAACTGAAATGAAGAGAAAAATGTAGCAGACGTAAAAATTATGGATAATATTTTTGTGTTCACCAAAAATCTTAAGGTACATCTATGTATGCATTTCTAAAATATTGATCTTAAACCCGTTTAATTGTTTTACTATAATTAAACTACTCGGCCAACAAAATATGTTACATCAAACAAATTCCAAATTAACACCAAGATATATAACACTTTTTTATTGTAGTGCGCTGCAAATATTCTATTGTAACAATAACTATTTTATTCTTCCCCGAAAAATACTGATCGTGCACCAAATATTCCTGAATGTTACACAAAATTTTTAGTATGCATCCTAGTACCGTATACCCATTTAAAACGGTTTTGTACAACTTTTATGTACTGGTTGTTGGTTGGACTGTACGTAACGGGGCATTGGGGAAACGTCCTCCCTCCCCCCCCCCCTTGGGGCACCCCGACGTTAGGTTACGTTAGGTTACTTTAAACCCTGCAGGCAGAAATAGGAGCCCCGCGTAGCGGAGCTACGTCGACTTCTTCACAGTGCCCCGTTTCGTATCCACTGACCAAATTTTTTAAGTCCCAAAAATATTTTTATAAATGCTTGTTTTTAAAATTAGGTGTTACTATTTTTACAAATTTGCAACAGTTGTTAAATAGATGCTCGTTATGACATATTTTAATTAAAATATTTTGGTGCACATTCAGTATATTTGGTGGAACACAGGCAAAATTAGGTAAATGAAATGGGAATAAATTGAAGTACTTTTAAATACCATCCATATATTATTGTCTTCGTACTATACCCCTGGCCCTGCAGTCTCGACATTAGATAGCGACAAAAATCGGTCGCTAAGTCATATCGTTGTCAAATTCCTTTAAGAGGAGTATTACAAAAAAAACGCGTAATTGCTAGGTTTCCTCGTTGAAATTGTATGTTTTTCCTTCGTTGCTTGAAATAACAATTACTTAGTAAAAATAGTTCGTTTTCTCTACTACAATAAGCTCAAAGTGAATTTTAGATAACTTATTTAATTATTTAGTAATAATCATTCTCCCGAAGCATGTTTAGGCAAAAACTCACGGGGACATCATTTGGGAGCTCTAATTTGTAGATTCTATTGAATATCGACTATCAAAAAAAATATTTTTGTCTCCCAATTATCCTATACTTCAATAATTACAGAATAGATTTTCGTTATATGCCTTTCACGTAATTAAAAAAAAAACGACGTAATTCAATTATCGACCGAAAAGGCTTCGAAACAAACCTCAATATATCCGAAGTTCTACATCATTTTGACGTAAAATGTATACCAAAATAATCATCAACATTTGCATAAATTATATTATTAATTTTACTTTTTAAATCGCTACTATTATTTTTTAATTAATTAAATAAAAGTACTATATATTCCACTGCGCCGGCCATCTGCGATCAGTATCGCGCGAGCGCATGTCGAGGTTGGACCTATGTCAGTTGATTTCGCGCGCTGCGTCGTTTCGATACTATCGTGGTGTGCGTCGATTGCCCTATAGACGCTGCCATAGTGTGAGTGCTAGAGCATCGTCAACTACAACCGCAGTTTTTGATCGTTGTATTTATTTTCGTGCAGTATATTTCAATTAGTATAAAGTTCGCACATTATTATTATACCAGATAGTTTACTCATTATAATTATTTGATTCTAGCTGACTTTTTGCCTGAAATTATCGACTCGAGAAAAGCTCGATCAATGCCGTTGCGACAGATATTTTTCTAGTAAAAAGATATGTAATTAACTGTACCGAATAAAAAATATTAGTTACATCTGGTTGTTTAATTTATTAACACAGGTTCCAACCTATGCTACCGGTAGTAGATCATCATCATCTGCCTAAGCTTTTCCCAACCATGTTGGGGTCGGCTTCCAGTCGAACCGGTAGTAGATATAATCGATTAAAACCAACATCGGCTAACAAACGATTACTACGTAACAATTATAATATTTACGTGTATTTCAACACTAATGTTCTTAAATAATGAAAAATATCAAAATAAATTAATTAAATAACATAAAAAACGACACATCAAAGAATTTTCCATCCACTGAACTCCATCCTAAGAAAACTTGTATTACGAAAGATCAAGATCGTTTAGTCGCCATACTCACAGTATAGTGTGCGAGCGAGTGAATAGATATGAAAGAAAGTATCGCTCGCGTAGCTCGCCGCCCGCGGTGCGTAAAATACCTAAATTTGCGTAGCACCGAAATGTAAAAGGGCTCTTAATGGATTTTCTACTTTATTTCGAAAGGATAAGGTTGAAAATCTATAAAAGAAATTTGACATCGATTACACTTAACGACTGATTTTTGTCGTTATCTAATGTCGAGACTGCAGGGCCTGGGCGCCCATCGTCAACTTGCGTTGTTATGAGATATGTTTAAGATGTTTCTATTTCTTTTATTTAGTTTCTTATTTTCGACAATTTATCATCATTCTCTTGCCCTTATCCCAATTTATTTGGAGTCGGCGCAGCATGTCTTCTTCTTCCATACTTCTCTATTACTCGTCTTCTCATCAGACACCTCCTTTCTTGCCATATCATCCTTCACACAGACCATCCATAATTTTTTTTGTGTTCCTCTACTCTTATACCCCTAATCACGGACTGCCTCGTTGATCTAGTGGTTCGCAAACGGGACTGCTAAACATGAGGTCTTGGGTTCGATTCCCAGGTCAGGCAAAGTGTTTTTGGGTTTTTCTACTACGAATTTCTCAGTAGGAGCCAGGGAGCCTGGATTTGTGCCCGGTTGATGGCAATATGCTCGCCCCCTATTGCATGGGCCTTGAACATAACTGCCTAAATGTGGGTGTACTATTAGATACGCCTCTGCCTAACCTTTGGGGGATTATAGACGTGATGTTATGTTAATTTTAATCAATAAATTCTACTTCGCACCAGGTTTACTTTACGAGAAATGTGTCTTGTCCAAAGATTTACATCGTACTGTTTCCTCACCGTACTTAGCTCACGCGAAAAAGTCTTTACATTGAAAAGATTGACCTCACACCTCCCGTAAAAATACCAAAGGGAATGCCATAAAGCCGGTTGTAGTTGCGTATTTCAATTTTAACGGGCTGCTACTGAGAAATTCATACTAATATTATAAATGCGAAAGTAACTCTGTTTGTTTGTTTGTTTGCTACCTTTTCACGACTAAACAGCTGATCGGAATCGTAATGAAATTTGGCACGGAGATACATTATATCTTGGGGAAGGACATCGGCTATCTTTTTTTTTCTCACTCATACTCATCAAAATTACCACGCGAACGAAGTCGCGGGCAACAGCTAGTTCTTAATGAAAGTGTCGGGGAAAATATGGCTTTGCACGACCTGTGAATGGAACCCAGAATCTCGCTCGCTCATCAGTTCCGCTTGCAACCACGAGAGCAACGGGGCATTTTTTAAAGTTAATTTGGAAATAAATTTTACAAGTATGAAAAATGACAGTGTAATCTTACCTCAGTAAAACAGGGTATGAGACTGTATCCCCTAACACTATCAAGTACGGCGTCCAGTACTTGCTCCTTAGTCCAAGTGGACGGGTAACCTTTCACCTGAAATGGTCAAGATTAATTTTTATCTTTTTTTTTTTAAGTATTACCTGTTTTCAGTCTACCAATGAGATGGCCAAACGACCTGGACGAATTTCTAGGGAATTAGAGAGTAGTTGCTCGGTGATGACCGTTGAAAGGAATGGAGGAAGTGAGGTCTTTGCCCAGCACTGGGATAGTACGGGCTAGTAATAATAATAACTAAGTTTTGTGCAGTAGGTCACACATCTGAATAAATAAACCGTATCGGCTGGCCTCTTATTCCATTCATCTCCTTCCCACGCACGGTGACCAATCAAGCTGTACAAAACTAGTTTATGCCGGTCTCTCATTGTATTGGAAATCTATACCAAACGAGGCCATGTTATACTAGAAATGCATCGGTTGATTGATTGGTTGGTTGATTGTATGCAAGTATTGAAATACTCACCGTTATCTGAATGAATATGTTATCTTTTTCATACGCTTCCTCCATTTTCTCTTGCTCCAGAATCATTACGGACTGAAATAAGATTAAGAAAACGTATTACACAATGTTCAAAGCTATTAATTAGGTTGACCAAGAACAATAGCTAATATTAGTTTTAGGGTTGGCCCAATGGGTATCAAACAGGGCCAGTTTATTCGTAGTGAACTGGGGGTCCATGTCAGAAATGCGATTAACATAATTTGACTTTACATTGCGACCTTTATATTTATTTATTCAAAATTTTGTTCACCAGTAAAAATAACTACATATTTCGAAATGTGTAATAGATGGCGGGACAGGAGTAGTACTATCGTATTAGGCATATGAGCCCAAACGGAAAAGTACCGGATACGCAACATTGACGCCCGTAGGCGTGGCCTAGCAGCGTCCCGAGAAATTCCCTTTTGGGGCAATGCCTTTTTTTAAATTCATAATTATGTGTAAGACCGCCTCTTTGGTCTAGTGGTCGCAAGCGCGACTGCTGAGCACGAAGCCCTGGGTTCGATTCCCAGGTCGGGCAGTGATATTGGGGTTTTCCATCGGGAATTTCAGTAGCAGTCACAGAGTCTGGATTTGCGCCCAGTTGATGGCAATTTTTTGTTATTGGCACATAAACATAACTGGCGAAATGTGGGTGTACTATTAGGTATAGGTACCTCTGCCTACCCCTTCGGGGATTACAGGCGTGAAGTTATGTTATGTAGTTTAATTTAAAGTCTGAATCGCCAATCCCCTCTATTCAAGCGTGTATAAAAGTACTAGCACTTTGCCCGCGACTTCGTCCGCGTGGGTTACGTACTTTCCTCTAAAAAATTCGAAGGCTGATTTTTCAATCGATAGATTCGTATTCGTTAGTACCATTCTGGCCCAATAGATGTCGTTGCATGTATCTAAATTCTTCTATACAAATTTTCACACCCCCTCAAACCCTCTCAGGAGGTAATTTAGAAAAACAAAAAATGCCAAACTTCATAATTTACTTAGATAGATGTTCGTGCCAAGTTTCATGTTTATTAACACAAGTAATAAGATTTTCCATACAAACAAAATTCCCCCTTTTCACCCCCTTAAAGGTTAAATTTCCAAAAACCCCTTCTTAGTGCTCCCCTACATTATAATAGGAAGCCGTGTATAAAATTTCACATTCCTAGCCCCAGTAGTTTCGGCTGTACGTTGATATGTCAGTCAGTCAGTTCTCCTTTTATATATATAGATAGAAGAAGATAGCATAACATTACCCTAGAATTCCTTGCCGTAGCACTTCTTTTTACGCTAATATTCTTCCTCCAAGGCCAGGTCGGCAGGAATTTCACGACGGTCTCGTCTGTACTCATCACAATGTCCTGACGCAGGTGGACCGGAGTGTACTTGTCCGGGTCATCGTCTGTTTCGTTTACCACTTCCCTGCAAGTTTGTTTGACGTTAGAAAGAGAAGGCGATATTTTCTTATGACCGCACAGCAGCAAACAATCAAGTGATTGTAACACACACATCAAACTTCGTTTGTAATTAATCAAATTGTAATTTAGTGGAACAACATTTTATTTCATACTAGCTGTTCCCCGCGACCTTCGTCCGCGTCAAGTTATTAAAAATACAATTTTCCCCGTTTTTGCAACATTTTTCATTGCTGCTACGCTCCTATTGATATGCTATGATATATAGCCTATAGCCTTCCTCGATAAATGGACTACCCAACACTGAAAGAATCATTCAAATCGGACCAGTAGTTCCAGAGATTAGCGCGTTCAAACAAACAAACAAACAAACAAACAAACAAACACTGCAGCTTTATAATATTATATAATATATAATAATATAATATATAGTATAGACTAGCTGTTGGCCGCGACCGTTGTTGGCGTGAAATTATTATAATTATAACTGGTAAGTCTAAGAGTAAAACCTATGTATAATTCTGATATGTTGTACACACAAGCTGTTGGTGAACCTATATTAATAAATAAAATAAAATAAAACTGGTGTACTGGTCTGCTTTGAATTTGATGATGACCTTCTTCTTAGCGATGATGATGAGGATCATCCAAATCATTTAAATAAACCCACCCAATGTCATACCTTACAGGTTGTTCCTTCTTCAAGTTCAGGTTGATAGTGAGCTTGGGTTTCTTCGGCTGAGATACGGGACCCAGTCTTTGGAAGGCGCTCAAACGTTTCTGCCCCGATTGATTCTGATCGGAGGATTCCATGTCCAGTTCATGTGGCTCTGAAATATAAATGCAAATGTGTGTGAAAAATAAACGTTTTCGTCTTGGTAAGAAACCATTGATTGCTCAGTCTCATTTCATTTCAAGCTTTGCCACTGAGCTTATAATTAAAAATCTAACAGTGGGCTTTTTTTCAAGCATTCATTTATTAGTGAAACGGTTACAGGAGATAGGAATATAAAGTTTTTGTCTTAACCTTTGACCAAAACATACAATCATCGGCCTAGCCTTTTCCCAACTATATTGGGGTCGACTTCCAGTCTAACCGGATGCAGCTGAATACCAGTACTTTACATGGAGCGATTGCCTATCTGACCTTCACAAAACAGGTAGTACTGGGTAATACGACACCCCTTGGTAAGACTGGTTGTCAGACTTTTTGGGCCACTGACTACCTAACGACTGTCAAAGATCTATAAATGACAGTCGGGACCAACGGCTTACCGTGCTTTCCGAGGCACGGAGGAAACTCGGTATGTAATGGGTGGTCACCCATCCACAGATCAACCTCGTAAGGGCTTAGGCCTATGTGAAATCAAATATTTTGTTTTTTTTTTGTGCACAACAAACAATAAGAATAATAAATCTCTTACCAGGTTTGCCTCCTTGTTCGGAATAAACATCGGAAGGCGAATACGGCTGTTGGACATCGACCGGGATCTCTGTTTGAACAAATATTGGCGGTGCGGCCGGGGTCATGCTGTTGTCTCCCATGTCCGGCTGCGGATGGGCCAACGTTGGTGCATTCATCTGGTAGGCGGCAGGGTTGGGGTTACTCGGCCATATTGGCGAATCGGCGCTGACTGAAATAGATAAATGGTATTGTTATTCATTTTATAAATTGGTTCAAAATAACACTTTTACACGTCATTTTTAACCCCCGATGCAAAAAGCGGGGTTTTATAAATTTGACCGTAATGTGTGTGTGTGTCTGTCTCTGGCACTGTCGCTCTTAAACGAGTGAACCGATTTGGATGCAGTTTTTTTATTTGAAAGCTAGTTTTATATGTTTTAGCAGACTTCTCTGAAAAGAAACACTGAACAAATCTCAGACGACAAAGTCTCTTTTAAAGTACATACTGGTCAAATCAAAAGGACCACGAAGCTGTTTGAGGTTGGTATCTAGAGGAAATGAACACACAAATTTAAGTGGACCTGCCCAGACAGTGCACGCATGTTTCAGTTATCGTGAAGTTCAACTCTTCATCTTTATCGTGAAAAGAACTTCTTCTTTATCGTGTGGTTAATGTCTAATCTGGTGTCAGAGTTTTTATGCCGCCCATGCGCCTCAGACTTGGCTTACCATGGCGAAAAAAAAACACACTACACTTTGTGCTTTTTTTTAGAAAAATAATAAAGCAAAGACATTTGGGTAGGCAAAAAAATACCTAAGACAGTAAGTTTTTCATTTCCGACTTTCTCGCTCAACTTTTGGAGTAAACATTAATGTTAAAACTTACTTGGTGCACCACCGGCTTCTAGCGACTTTTCTTGTTGTAAAAGAAAACTCCTTGGTACTCCTACAGAAATAAAAATAAATTAAATCAAAAGAATCCTTATCAATAAAAAAGCATACACCGTGACTTTTTAGTCATCTTACAAAGGTGGTCCACTCAATGAATCCGACATAAAATTGCGCTAGGTTATTTTTTTTTTACCTCTCATAATAGGTACAAAGAAAAATAAATAATACATTAGAATAAAATTATGAAACATCCTGTTAATGATGTTTACGTGTCAAACGTGTCATACCTACCCAGCACTCGAGTCCAGTAGATCATCACTCGAAACAGGATGTTTTAACTACGTCACGCGTCATAACACTGAATATTTTTATTTAAAATTATTAAAATCTCATAAATACCTATTTATTTATTTTTGTAAATGTTTAGTAGTCATAGGATACATGACATGAAGTGGGCTGCCGTTGTAAGACGACTAAAAAGTCACGGTGTATACAGAGTGGGTAAAAAATCTTGGATCAAACGAAACAGGGCGATAGTTGGGGTTATCAAGGTAATTTGTTCAGTGATTTTATGAAGTTATAAATAATTTTTCGTGAGACTTAAAAGATATTGAATAAAGTGCCAATACTCATAAATCACACACTGTCAAAAAAGCATTTTTGCAGTGATGATCATTTCCTAGAAGAAACTAAATAACCATTTAGTAAAAACTTCGGTATTTTCTTAAAAAATACTCAAGTAGTCATAACTTTTAAAGAGATCAAGTTTGGACACTGCCACACAGATATTTTTGACTGCAAAAAACCTCAACTATCGCTCTGTTTCGTTTGATTCACGATTTTTTAGAAACCCTGTATTATTAAGTGCGAGTCGGACTCGTGCAATAGAGTTGTTTTTTCTTTTGTTATTTGCCATGACAAAAGCCACTTCATTCCGCTTATTAAGTGGCTTTTATCATGGCAAAAGTCTGAAAGTGGCACCGGTGCCCGAAATGATGTGTGGTAATCGGTTCTCATAGTACGGGCATGCATGAAGATGGCTATAAGCGCAGGGGATCACCAAACAAATGAAGGTGGACTGTGTGAAAGATGTCACGTATAGAAAGATGGTGACTCCTGAGATGACGAGTAATAGATAAGTATGGACGAAGAAGACATGCTGCTGCGACCACAAATAAATAGGGATTAGGTCAGGAGATTGATGAGCCATGATTGAAGCCACATCAACAGACTATTTCTTTGATTCTAAACTTTTGAACGCCATTGTGACATACGTGACAAGCAAGCGCGTGCCCTGTACGCTAAACGACACATATATGTGACAAAAAGGTAGGTGACATTGTGGCTTGGCGTGGAGGGCACGTGCGTACTTTTATGCTCTGGCGATAAAAAGGTTAAAATCTAAAGATTCAGTTTTGTGACTTCGAATAGAACCCTAAAAGCAAATAAATTTATTATATTTCAAAAACATACCTTTCGGATATCTATAAGCTGAAACAAAAATTTTTACATTGATGTTAAACAATATTTATTAAGGAAGGTAGGTTCACACCGCATGCATTCGCTTTGCTATAAGTACGTGAATCCAAACGCAAAAAAAAAAACAAATTCTAATAGATATGCTCGCGAATGAATGTTCGTTGCGTAACAAAAGTTCGGGTAACGAATGTTTGTAAAACAAATTTGCGATGCAAATGCTCGTGTTAAGTACCATCTATTGAGTACATTAAAACTTCTCAAGCTGAGCTCCGTACTCATTCATTTGGATTGTCTTAACTGTGATATATCAAAAGATAATAAAGAACGGGAATACTGTTGGGCATAGGCCTCTCCATTTGCACGAATCTTTTATCGGAACACAATTTCTCATTATTTTACGAACTTGTCTTTCTCCATATGTCTGGCAAAATGTACGTACTGTATGGGTCAACTTTGAGGACTTTTTGTTGCGGTGGCGGTTGAGCTGGTGGTGCTTTCTTGAAGAAGCTGCCAGCGTTGCTTCTGGGAACTGGTTCCACAATGCGATTCTCCAATATCGGTATGGCTGTGGAAATATTTAAACAATATTATTTTACTATTTTCTACCCAGGAGTTTTTTGGATGCCCTTAAATATAAGGTGAAAAAAACAACACTCAAATATAACAAGAGAAATGTGGGTACCACACAAAATTGGTGGTTTTCGAAAGCCAACCGGCAGTTTTCGAAATATAGGCAGTCGCTCCATGTTAAATACTGGTATTCAGCTGCATTCGGTTAAGACTGGAGGCCAACCCCAACATAGTTGGGAAAAGAGAATAATATGATATGTAGATCAGTCCGTGGATTGGTGACCATCCGTTACCGAGTTTCCTCACTACCACGTTAAGGCGTTGGTCCCGGCTGTCATTTGTAGATCTTTGACAGTCGTTACAGGTAGTCAGTGGCCCGAAAGTCGGACTGGTTTTTCGGGACTTTCCGGCAAGTATTGCCCACTTATTCAGAACTAACCGGGTTGTGGATGTGGGTGTGGCTAGGCTGATGATGTAACAAAATCTAAAAATGTTAGTCTGGCAGATGATTGTACAGAAGACTGTTCGTCAATGGTACGTCATAGCAGTATGGACGGTTTTCGTAGTGCAAGAGTTACTATTGTCGTATGACAGTACTGTACCTCGAAAAAATAAATACTTACTTGATCCCGGCGGCACAGGTCCGGACGATATCGGGGCTTGAGGAGTTTCCACAACTTGTGATAAATCTTGTGGTGCGGCACTAGTACCTGTAATAAATATAATTATCCTTTATTTATGTCCATACGCATTTTATACATTTTAAATATCCCGTTAAAATGCAATCTACAAAAACACCAGCCAAGTTCGAGTCGGACTCGCGCATGAAGGGTTCCGTACGATCGCAGTAGATAAAATGGGTAGGTATATATTTTTTTCTTATTTACGGAAATCGGTAAGTGTGGACAGCGGAGGCGGCGCGGCGCCTCGCACAGATCGTCGACACTCACGCACACAGCGACATATTGCGCGATGGGTGATTTTGTTTGTTTTGTTAAATTATAAACTCGAAAGTATTCGTGTTATTCTGAAATACTGTCAAATTTAAACAATTTAAAATAGCAGCTTTATCAATTATTGACCAGGTACTGTAATTTAAATTGATTATATATGTCTTTTGTGAAAACCTCCTGAATTTGACGAGGTTTCAAAACTGCACCTTGTATTTGTAATCACTTTCTCGAAAACGACTCTAAGGATTTCGATGGCAATAGAAGCGTTTAAGGGGGGTAAAAATGGATCTAGCTAAGTCTCATATCTGGGAAAACTCGTTTTCTCTATTTTCACCCGAGCAGATCGCAGAGGTATGTACTATACACTAAACAACATATCTCGATAACTGACCGTGTATGGTATTCTTAAGTCCATCAGAGGGTTGTGAAAGGTAGAGTTGATTAATGTAGGGTCAAATAACCAGTTCTTACCAGGAACATTAGCAGCTGTATTCGCGTCGGGTTTGATCCAATTAAGCCGCTGCATCGCCGTTTCTTGATGAAGATTCTTTTTCGTTTTCAGAGTAATGTTTGGTTTTTGTATAATTGGCATGGCTGTAAACGTTCATCAATTTGGGTTACCATGCACTCAATAGATTCGACAGACAAAAGACCAAAGTGTTAAGGAATTCGGAACCATGTGCAATGCAACTATTGTTTTCAATTTGGCTTGCTTAGCTGATGTCTCCTATTGTTAAAAAAATGTGTATCAGAAAAATGTGGTTTTAATTTAGACTAAACTACTTTCTCCAAAGGACCAACATCTTAATAACGAAATCGAAATCAGTTGTCCCATACAACATTTCAATACCTACTCGTCCCAAACGTCTAGCTTAGCAAAATTTTCTGTTCGATGGTCTATACCACTTCCTTCCTCGAAAAAATATATTGCTATACTTTTCTTCTCTAAATACGAGCACACTTACTTGATCCCTGATTGGCCCCATACATAGATACAGCAGGGGGAGGTTCGTTGGCTTGTGCGATAACATTTGGTGATCCATCTTGACTCATTTCTGGCAGTGGAGGCTCTTCAGGAATAACTGCAAAAAGTTAGCAACCACCTGATTAAATCCGGAAAGGACAAGAAAGATTGATGACAATGCATAAACTACAACCTAGTCGGTTCGATCTTCGAGGACAACCAACTCTTGCCGAGGTTGGTGGATTAGAAGCCATCTACGGGGTGTAAACAGACCCTTCACGAAGCCGTCAACCAAGCATTATGTACATCAATCTAAGTAACTTTACGCAAAAATTTTTGCTGGGAAACGACTTTTTTTTTTTGGGGTGAAAAATCACGTTTTACGGTAAAACTCAATATAACGCACTCAAAACGTAGTGCTGATGGATGCTTTGAATAGTAAACGGGTCATCGAGTTAATTAAAGTAAAATTAAAACCTTTAAAAGTGGTATATAAAAAAAATGTGTGAAAAAATTGGAACTTTGACCTCCAATATCTCTGAAACTAGAAGGTTCCCAGGTATGGTCTAGAACAAAAAAATGATCGCAATGATAGGGAGAACAAGTACCTTTCGGCTTCGTTAAGGGTCTTTTTACACCCTTTATACCATACCATGACCCCCCGTGCCTCGAAAAGCACGTTAAGTAGTTGGTCCTGGTTACCGTTCGTAGATCTCTTTCAAAGGGATATCGTGTTACCAAGGGGTTTGACGCAGAATGTGCACTTCGCAAAATGTGCACTTGACGCAAAATAGACGCAGTGCACAGCATATTACAAATTTACAATATATGGCTGGAGTATTTATATTATGTGTATAGCTGACGTGAACTGAAAATATGTAATCAAACACTTCCTGAACGTGATCACTTTTAACAAAGAAACTACTGTTATCGTGCTAAAAATCGGGCAAAAAAAAAATTGTAAGCAAACGGTTTTTATTTTGACCCATTGTGATAAAATTCACACTCATTTTGAGTAGCGCTTATTTTGAGAAATGCTCATTTTGATAAGTGCTCATTTTGAGAAGTGCTGATTTTGATAAGTGCTCATTTTGAGAAGTGCTATTTTGAGAAGTGAACATTTTGCGAAGTGCACATTTTGCGAAGTGCACGTTTTGTGAGGTGCACATTTTGCGTCAAGTGCACATTTTGCGAAGTGCACAATCTGCGTCAAACCCTTACCAAGAAATTGGGTTGTGAAGGTCAGATTGGCAGTCGCTCTATGTAAAATACTGGTATTCGGCTGCACCCGGTAAGACTCGAAACCGACCCCAACATAGTTGGAAAAGGGCTAGGCAGTAGTTACGAGGGCACCTAATGACCCGATTCCAGCCGGTTTCCCTTTGGAAAAACAACTCAACGTAGTGTCTAGGCAGATGATGATGAACTGCTTACCTGCAGGAGGTACATTTCGGATTACCCATGCCTTTTTCTGCTTAAGCTTGTTCTGAAATTTAAGCCATTTCTTTTTTTGTTGATTGTTGAATCTGAAATCACGTTTTTTAAATTGTAAGTGCTAAAACAAGTGAGTAAGTAATTAAAACTTTTATGAAGTTGTATTGTATGGGTTCCCTCTATCTGGCAGAATCTTGATGCTCCGATATTTATTTGGCATAACACACTTGGCATAAACTTTTTTAAACGAATATTTTTAAGGCATAAAACCTTTTAATATAATTGTTTCGCCAAACGTTAATATGTCCGAATTTACAATGGCTTGCTTTTAAGATGGCAGAATTTTATTTCGCATAATTTCGTTTAGCATAACGTTGATTTAGAGCGACGATTACTTGGTAGAATTTCAATTAAATTTTTAACCTTAAATTAAAATTAAAATATTGTCTTAAAAAGTCAATATGTTGTGCTACAAAAGATATTGACAGAAACGAATCGCTGCGAAACCGACCCCTAGAGTGTAATTTAAACCCGCGTAGGCACGGAGGGGCGAGGCGGCCAGAAAGCCGAAGCTGCGATGGTGAGCGTTAAACACATCTGCGACGATAAACTCGCATGGGACCGCCGGAGCCCAGCAGCGCGGGAGCCGTGACAGAAACCATGCCTGCTGCATGTTGTATGCTCGCTTGCATGCTGCATGCTTGCTTGCATGCTGCATGATTGTTTGCATGCTGCATGTTTGCTTGCATGCTGCATGCTTGCTTGCATGCTGCATGTTTGCTTGCATGTTGCATGTTTGCTTGTATGCTGCATGTTTGCTTACTAGCTGCATGCTAAAAATCAACTGTTTTATAATGATTGATGCTTTGATTGATTGATTGATTGATTTCCTGCCTAATGACTATCGATATGAAATGTATGCCAAAACACAATTCTGACTGTGAACTATGGATATGAAATTTATGCCTAAAGATGTTTCTGACTAACAAAATTATGAGTTTTGAATATATGATAAATGAGATGAGAGTGAAGTTTATGCTATCCGCTGTTATGCAAAATAATATTATGACATAAAAAGTTCTGCTATAAAGGGTAGACCCGTATTATATAATGGGCTGGCACCCGCAACTCCACTCCCAAAGCGCATAGTTTGCATAATTGTGGACTGGTAGCAAGAAAAGAAAGGAAAACTATTTTGTGGTGGTGAAATGTTAATTTATAATTATGCAATCTTGTTATTGGACTAATGCCCGTTTTCACTAAAAGTAAGCAACACCTGAATAAAAGTCTGAATAGCCTGGACCGGTGGGTCAACAGTCTGAACTATAGACTGTAGTCAGTCTGCGCTGTTGGAATTTCAATTATTGGAGCGAGCCAAGCATAGAAATTTTAACAGTGCGGTTGATAAAGGCATTCGGGTAACGGGCATTAGGAATTTTGTAAAAAAGTAGTTATAAACTTTTTTTATTGTTTTTTAAACCGCTTTTTTAATTCCAGCTTTTTAGTTTAGTAACGTTAACTGAAAGATTTCGCAGACGATTTGACTTTTTTCATTGGACGATTTTTTCAATTTTTATACGATTTTGTGGTATCGAATAACTTTTAAACGTTTTTTTTAAACTTTTTTTTTCAATTTGTATGTATAGTGCTCTTCAAATATGTATAGGAAAGTCAATGATCTAAACCTGTCAACTGTCACTTGAAAATGACAGATTAAGTCATAAAAAAGGATATATCCAAGGAACTTATATACTAACTGGAATGATTACGTGCAACGCAAAGCCGTTCCGAGTGAGAGAACATCGAGAGTGGATGTCATCCCTTTCTAATAGAGTGTCCATTAATTGTACTTACATTTGGGACAGTTATTCTGTTATAACTTATATCCCGCTCCCCGCTTTGCATGGGCGATGCCGAAACCTACGCATACTGTTCATCTAAGGCAGAGCCATTTGTAAAAAAAAACTACTTTATTTTAAGGTATAATAATACTAAAAAACCTCATCCGACTGCTGCCGGCATGTACCAGCGGTAACGTATCTCCATAAATTTTAGTTTTCCAAGGGTGCCACAGTTAAAAAAAACTCTGTAGTGGGATAGGTTGATGGTTGATGATGTGAAGAATACGTACACTTATTTTCGTTCACGGTGGTCTAAATGTTAGGTTATATCCTTCATTTGTAAATAGAGATTTTAAAGCGTACAGGGCTGCAATGCTCACATAGATTAAGCATGAGCATGTAGCATATTCAAACAACTTAATAGTATTTGATAAATTTATTAATCACACTATACGTTATTAAACATATGGTTTTATGTAATTGTAAGTGCGAAGATGCTGATGATGGATGACGGTTGCAAAGTAGGCAATAGGTTGAATACTTTTTCTTTAAAGGGACATCTTCAAGCCACCGTTGCTGAAGATTCTCATTGTTGCG
This sequence comes from Noctua pronuba, assembly GCA_905220335.1. Taxonomy (NCBI): domain Eukaryota; kingdom Metazoa; phylum Arthropoda; class Insecta; order Lepidoptera; family Noctuidae; genus Noctua; species Noctua pronuba. The sequence continues at coordinate 15,657,036 of LR999904.1, read as the reverse complement.
GAGTCTGCATGGAAACAGAACAGTATTATTAATATGTTACAGCAAACTACTGCGCGCAACAAGTGTGATCTCCGAAGAGTGATTTTTCTCATTTATGAAAAAAAATATGAACTTAACTATTTTGTAATGCTTAAAAGTGATTTATATTGCCATGATTTCCATAACTCGCGAAATGAGAGTAACGAGAGTATTACGCGACGTACATTACTGTTATTTTTTCAAATAAATTAATAGTATTTTACTTGACCAAGGAGTTTATTTAGACTTTTTGGATTTGACTCGAGACTTTTGTGTCGAATGAAAAAAAATCGGTTGAATCGACAGTTGCCGCCAAAATGGAAAGGTTTAAAAAGTAAATATTAAATTCAAATGTTTATTTTCAAGAAGTTACTTTTGCTAATATTAAATTGAGTAAATGATTAAGTTTTGCTACTGCATTATAAATAACAATGTTTTGTATTTTATACGCATGCGCACAAGATTATAAATACCGATATGGATAATAGAAAAGGCGTATTCTTTACAATATTTTCATAATCCCCGTTTACAAATGTAAAACATTGTCACCCTAGTCGTAATTTGTAAACAAAGTTAAACGAACGTACCTGAAAAAAGAAATTGCATATCCATCAACCCCTCACACTATTACACCCCTTCAAACAACACGATTTCACCATATTTATAGTGGAAGATTTCACTTAAATACAATAAAAAGCACCTGAGAAAGCAAAAATACGACTGCAACGCGAAACCGTTTCGGCCATTTTTTTTTTTTTTTTTTAAATCGTTCATTAATTTTGGCATTCATAAAATGAAAGTAACTGCTAAATAATTCAATTTCGCAAGAAATTATTATTTTAATATTTGGTATTTAAATATCAAATAATTCCCGTTACGATTTATGTGCTAGTTTAGCTATCAACGTGATTTCCGATTGCTATATAAAAAAAAAAGGAAAAATATTTGTTTATTTTTTGATTACTGGCAATTATTAGACAGGGACACAATCCACTCTAGTCGCTTTCTCGCTCTGAAGTTTTCTTCCCCCTTTGAATTAATCAAAGTAATACGAACTCTATGACTTTGAAATAAAGTTCATTTTCGAACGGTTTTTTGATATGTAAATATTGTTCGTGCTCATTCCAGTTAGTATATAAGTTCCTTGGTCGGTGCAAAGCCGGGACGGACCGCTAGTATAAGATAAAGATAACATTAAGAAGATATTACTAAAGTTTTTTGCGCATTGTTGCAAACCATACTTTTCATGTGATATTTGACAGATAGAGGTCATTGACGTTTGGTCTTCTTATTTGAAACGCATTATAACCAGTTTCCCTTGCGCCACCAAGACGAATCTAACTTATAACTATTTCCAAATCTGTTAATCGGTTCAGTTTCTTAAAGTTACGACGGAACAAAGAAACGGACATTCATACATACAGGTCAAACACAAAACCCTCCTTTTGAGCGCAGCAGGATAGAAAGCACAAAGTGGCAGCTATCATAGACAACTTACGATTTCATTGGATCAAATCCATTGATTTGTTGGTTGGTATTAGGGTGACCAGAAGGATTTCCAGCTTCAATTGGAGTAGAATTAGTTGCGTTTCCAGCTACCGGCATGGCAGCTTGTATGGTAGTTTGAGCAATACCCGGTGCGGTAGCTTGCATGGTAGCCTGAGGGGCCTGAGTAACGCCTTGCTTGACTGCGTTTAGCATTGCCGCCCGTCTCTTTGCTGCTTTACTTTTCTTAGTCATTTCTTCAGAGCTGTAGCCAACAGTACTGGGATTATTGGGTAGATTTGTATTAGAAACCTCTGTCTCAATCCAGGGAATATGGGGTGAACGGCTGTCATGTGGTGAATCCACTAAATGTACTACAGTTGGTTTGGGTGGTAAAGCAGTTACCACTTTACATTCGGATGGTGTTGATAGCGGAATGGTTTTCAAATTGGGGATTGGTTTATCAAGTAGTAGTGGTATTAATGTAGCATGAAATGGTGAAACCAATCTGGGAATATTCTGATTTGTATTTATCTGTGTCCCAATTATTATTGTTTTATTTTGTTTCTTGTTATTTCTTCTACTGTAAGAAAAAATAAATAGTTTTAACATTGCATATTGAATGATGAGCCACGACCAGCCAGGACCGTAGTCCTGGATTCATCAATACCTAGGTTAAATAGTATTTATTATTGAACTCATCTGCCTAGCCTTTTCCCAACTATGTTGGGGTTGTTGTTCCAGTTCAACCGGATACATCTGACTACCAGTATTTTACATGGAGCTACTGCCTATCTGACCTTCACAGCCCAGTTAGTACTGGATAATAAGATACCGCTTGGTAAGACTAGTTGTCAGATTTTCAGACCTGTAACGTCTGTTAAAGATCTACAAATAACAACTGGGACCAATGGCTTAGCATGCTTTCCAAGGCACAGAGAAAGCTCTCTATGTAATGGATGGTCAATCAACTATGGACCAACCTGGGCAATCAATTGATTGACAACACCAATCTCCGCACAAATTTTTGATTGGTTTAGGATGTTTTCTGTTTATTAAAGTGACTTTTGTTGTTTATTTGATAATAAATATGATCTAAAAAACTTAGAACACAATGTAAATAGACAAAGGGTGGTAAGTTACTATAACTTACCTTGCTTCAAGGATACTAACTAAATTATGATTATTTTATACTTACAATCATGTTCTTTTATACTGGAATATTCTAAAGATGATGCCCGTACAAAACTACTAAGAAACACTGTAGAAACTATGAAATAAAAAGCATTGTTATGAGAAAATAGCGCTTGGCTACACTATTGATACCGGTCCTACGATGAGTTTTAGCTTGATTAATGGATAAATAAATACTCACGATGGAGCCATGGCACTCTTATTTTATTACCTATTACTTACTTGTATTAATTAAATGAAATATCGACCAAATATCGCATTTGTTTTCTCAACAGAAAACACAAAGTTGTTATGTGTAAACGTTTCAGTGTTTACATTGAGTAGAAAATAGCATGAGCATGCTAGAAAAAGACCGAACACAGTGTATTTCTTTCGAGGAAGAAAGAGATAGCTATAGTTTCGATGCTTTCAATCTTGAAATTTCGATCAGTTAAAAATTTGACATTGACAGTGACATTATGACAAGTTTTTGTTTAATTTTTTGACTATTAATAGTCGGGCAAAAGTCTAAAACCATAAAGCTTAATTTAATTAATAAAAGGCTAGTAATAAAAGATCTAAAAAAGAGTACACTGAAAATATAAAATGTACTGCTTTAAATACTTATCTTGCGACAACTGAAAGGACAAAGAAACGACTGAATAAAATACTGAAAATTACGAAAATCAATCAATCAGCATTTTGCTGACGTAATATTTTTCCACCTATATTGCGTTTTAACCTATAAAATAAATAAACCAGGAATAAAATCAACGTCAAGATGATATCAAAATGTAATAAGGTCGTAGCCGGCTCCTATTTCTGTCTGCAGGGTTTAAAGTAACCTACCAAGAGGAGTATTATTTTAGAAAATGTATGTTGGCCCAAAATGCCTCTTTAGTTATTTTTTGAGAAAGGCATAATGGTTCAACTGCCTACCATTTTAATAAAATAGCTGATAATAAACTGGCTCAAGCATCGACTTAGAATAAAATAATACGAGAAAAAATGAATTTAGCGCCAAGTCAACTGACCGTTGAATATGCCCAATGAGCCTAAGCAACATGATGGTGTTGCGCCAGAGTGAAGTAGTTTGATGCCCATTAGACATTAGAGGGGCTGTAGGAAGAAACAAATGAACTAAACATGTAAAAAAATGCTAATTTTACAAATACTGAATTTAATCAAAATGTTTTGTTTTTTTGTTTGTTTTATGACACTAATGAGTATAGTTGTAAATAAACTGTTTTAAACCAAAATCCGTGGTTTAAAACCGGTTTTAAATTGGTTTAAAACCACGACCACGTGGGCCGTACATTGATTATAAATTATTTTAAAAGGCTAATTGAAATCATGTAGCATTTTTATAAATATAATATGTGAAGTCATATATCATACTTATACTACTTTTTAGGATTAGACAGACTGAAAACAATCATGAAATGCGTGTTTATTAAAATATAACGGCAATGCCGTATTTTTATTTTGCAATTTGCTACCAAAATCGTAACGTAGGGTATGAGGAGAGAGAAGAAAAAAGAAGAAGAAAATACATTTATTTGGCACATGCCACAAGTGCACATAATAAAAACAAAACAAAAACGTTTTAAACCATTATTAAACCGCTAATTGTGGTTTTAAATCGTTTTAAACCAAAAAGACGGTTTAAAACCAAATGGTTTAAAACGTTTAAAACCCGTTTTGCATCTATACTAATGGGATAGGTCAAAATAGCCGAAGTGACTCATTATTCTTAATAGAGGCTAAACGGGTCAAGAGACATAGTTAATTAATATAACTTAATACAAAATGGTTCAAGCGACACGGTTTTATAATGAAGTTGAATGCAAAATGGGCCAAAAGACATAACCTATTGTTTTGGTTTAATGCAAAATAGGCCTTATAACAAAACCACAACCATGGCGAAAAAGCCAAATGCCTTAATCGAAACCGTCCTAGAGCCAATAACTCCAAGATTTATGTGACATCTACCAACCCACACTAGGCCCGCGTGGTGGCTAATAGGTTATTCCCTTTCATAGAGAGGAGGCTTGTGTCCCATCAGTAGTAAAATCTTGGAACTGAATTTTAAAATTACAGTTATCCCTAACCGTTTGCGCCGAAATTTTGCAAATGCGTTTTATTTTGATGACAATGCATGGTTAGCTAAGTGACGTCTTTCTAAATCCAATTTATGGCGGACACACTAAGGCGGTTTAGTTATTTTTTATGCACAACCATGATATGGGTATCAATTAAAAGGGTTTTCTGAGAAGAGTACGAAAAAAATAATTACGTCACATAGGACCTATTTTTAGGAACTCGTTTTTAAAAACATATTTTTACCATAAAAGCTTTGTTTAGTACTTTGAGACATCTGTGACTGCGTGCGCAGTACTCGCAATCAGCGTGCGAGTATGAACGTGGACGAGGTGAAAGGAGTGTCTTAAGATCGTAGCAGGTGCGTCCTGCCTACCCCCATGGGTCAAAGGTGTGAGTTTATGGATGTTGGAGATATCCATGGCGTGTGTGGACGAACCAAAAGGACGGCGGTCCTGTATGTTAGGGATTGTGACAAGTGACGTTTTGTAATTTCTGTCTGCCCTCTTGGGGAAAAGGAGCAAGGGGTCTAAAACACCCCGGGGGCCTTGAACACAAAGGGCAAAGAAGGAACATGGATGGGTTTTAGTTAGTAAAAGTCTGACACTCCCTTCCACTCCGCCCAGAGCGGGGAAATCATCAAATGACCGCATTTGATGATTTCCCTTCCAAAAAAAAGGGGGTCTAAAATGGCCGCTTTAGCGGAACCATAATAAGATAATAATATGAATTCCGTTTCAATTCGTAAATGGTCACAAAGTGACAATTCATTATGTAATATTTACTGCGTCTATGTCCATTTTAATTTTTTTATCGTGATTCATATTGTTATTCTATTATGATTCTTCTAAAGCGGCTATTTTAGACCCCCAGATTACAAACCTACAAGGTAAACTATGTAACCTATCAATGTAAGTACTTCGATCGAAGCATATTTAAAAAAATACCATTATCATCTGCCTAGCCTTTTCCCAACTATATTGGAGTCGGCTTCCAGTCTAACCGGATGCAGCTGAATACCAGTATTTTACATGGAGTGACTGCCTATCTGACCTCCACAACCCAGTTAGTACTGAGTAATGTACGATATCCCTTGGTAAGACTGGTTGTCAGACATTTGGGCCAGGGACTAACTACCTGTAACGACTGTCAAAGATCTACAAATGACACTCGAGACCAACGGCTTGACGTGCTTTCCGAGGCACGGAGGAAACTCGATATGTAATGGGTAAACCTAGGCAAGCACGGCTTAACATAAAGATCGAACCGAGCGGCTGTTATTATTTAGCCAGGAGCTGTTCCGAGATTTAAAAAAAGAACAGCTTCTACCTAAAAGATTTCTACTACCCAGGCATTGTTATCTAATTTTATTTTTAACAAGATTTATTCTCGCAATAAAGCACACGTAAGTAGGTACCTACGTCAAGCAATATCATAGTGCATGCACCCGGCCTGAACGTTACAAAATGCAATATTGCTCGTTAAACCCACTTGACCTGTTGGTCCCCGCACACAGGGCGTTTCATTACTCCAACCTCTGTTATGAACGACGACTTGGAAAAATGTTGAGTTGAAAAAAAAAACAGAATTGTTGAGCGGCGTTGATTAATTTTCTGGTTCCGTGGGTGTCAAGTCGCGCCGTCGTCGTAATATCTGACGTCAATCTGTCCGTCCGTCTGTCACAGTGCTGTACCTTGAGAACTGTAATAAATAGGAACCCAATTGTGTCACAAATTACGTTTTAGGTGATTCGTAATAGCCTCTGTTGTAAATACGAAATAAACTATAATCAACGGGTTAGTGATCGTTCCACAAACTGCTAAAGGGCATTTTAGCCTAACCTATATTATTATGTGAACGTGTTCATAAAATGCATGCTGAGCGGTATTGTTGTGTTACATAATATTATTTGCTATGTGCTATAAATACAGGGTCGAAGGGACAACTCTCCACAAACTGATGGGTTAAATTCAGTATGTCATACTAAGATGACCGGTACAAGAAATCATTTCAAGAACGTTATGGGAACCCGATAAATTTTATTTGTTTTATTTCCTCTTAAGCAATGTATCGTTACCGTGGCGAAGCAAACGTAGCGATCGGCAAGCGCGACGACGAGTTCGATGAACTCTGTTGCCAGGCAGGAAGTGAACAGCTGATTTCACGAGTCGTTCTTTAGATTATTTCAACATCCATTGTTGGATTTTTATTTTAGCCGTATTATTTACATAAATGGAGTGTTGCGTACAGGCAATGTAATTTTACATTAATATAAAGGAATAGTAACTGAAAAAAAATAAGAAAATAAAAATTCCGGTGGAATATGATTCAAATTAAGGTGCTGAATGCACCCTATCAGTTTCCTATAGTTCAGAACCTTAACTGTGTGAGCCCGAATCGCACTTAGACGGCTTTTATAAATTGTTTTTAATTAGCGGGAATGAGTTTCAGATTGTATGGTTAAGGTTTCGTGGAGCTTTGATTTGACCGAAAGGATTGTTTGATATGGATGGCAAGATTTTTCCCGAAGCCGAAGGTTTGGCCGAAGCAGAAGCCGAAGTTTCGGTCGGACTCTAAGAACGAATGCAAATTAAAGTGCTCTAAAACTAGGTGTTACCTAAATAAAAGCGCACTGTTGAATTTTCAATGCTCAGCTTAGTACCTAAACCTACCCAGGTGACGCTCAGGAAAACGCACCTACTTAAATATTTAATGAGAAGATAAGTTTTCCAATAAAACATATACTTAGTAGTCATTCCTAAAAGTAGTTTGAATTTCGAATCAATCCTTCAAACTCACAGAATAATACAATAACACAAGAACAAAATCTGAAACAGCGTCTATTTGACCTCCGAACAAAATTTGAAAGAACAAATTCCGAAAATAAACCACCCTGTATACACCTGACCTCTGCTGAGGTCGTGATCAAATAAGTACATTATATTACCTCCCATCGAAATCATCGCCGCAATAATTATTAGACAATTTGTTAACAATTCAAAATTATAATACGACGGGTCCAGTCGTGGCCTACGCGTCATTAAAACCAGACTTTATCTCGGGGACATATTTTCCTTATTTTTAATACTGTTGAATAATACCTAGTTTTGCATACTTTGAGCATAGTTGCCAGTGTCGTTGAACTATATAATTGTGTTGAACCAGGAGTGCAGGTGTTCAGTAGTGAAAACTAAACTAATTTATGTAGAATAGTGCATGTATCTGTCATAATCAGGTACTAATTAATCAATGTATGTATTTCATTTAATTCGGTTCGATCCTGTGAAATTAGTGATGAATCTATTTTATGGTTTGCGATTTGTAATTGAAGCATGTCGATGTGGGATTGTGGGATGTTATTTGAAATGTAGTGAATGGACGGTGAATAGTAATAATTAGGTTGTTGATTGTGGGTGCTAATTATCTCTCAATAATATTGAATATTGAATTAATTAGAAAATAATAACATTTATGTACCTACCTTACTTTAATCTGTGTACTTAGTTAATTCATAATCATCATTCTCCTGCCCTTATCCCAATTTATTTGGGGTCGGCGCAGCATGTCTTCTTCTTCCATACTTCTTCTCTATTACTTGTCTTTTCGGCAGTCACATCCTTCCTAGCCATATTATCATCCTTCACACAGTCTTCCCCTACTCTTATAGCCATCCACACTCATACTCAAGGTACCATTTAAAATTTTGTTTTTATATTTTTACAATTATTTCTGCTTAGAGTTTTGGTAGACTTTTTTGCAGCACGTTCACAAGATTTTATTTCAAACTAGCTGTTGCCCGCGACCTTCGTCCTCGTGAAGTTATTTTCCCCGCTCCTATTGGTAGTAGCGTGATGTAATATAGCCTATAGCCTTCCTCGATAAATGGGCTATCCAACTTTGAAAGCATTTTTGAATTCGGACCAGTAGTTCCTGAGATTAGCGCGTTCAACCAAACAAACTCTTCAGCTTTGTAATATTATAAAAAGTATAGAAGTATAGATTAATTCGGTGATTCATTAAATCCTTATTGCATATGATCCATCATAGGAAAGTAAACGTAATTCATTCTGTTACCTCTTAGTCTAGACTAACACATACCAAGAAGGTTTTGAACAGATTGATTTGACCTGAGATATTAATTTAATCTAGAAGTTAGGTACTGACTATTGACTTCTCAGCCGCGTCCATGCAGTCTCTACGCTAACAGCATTGTTGGAAAGTCATATGACTCACTGCTCCTGGCAACGGTGCCTTTGTACAATAAATTGCACGTCTTGGACATCGGATAATATGATACTGGCAACATAAACAGCATGACCAGTAACATTTAAAAAGTATTTAAGTGATCGTGTCAATTTTGCAAAAACAGCATGCAAAAAAATCTAAACGGTCATCTTTTTTAATGATTGATCCTCTTTCTTTGAGACATAAAATAAATCAAATCAATCGATATTTTAATCTGTTTAGAACTACGTCAAAATGTTTGAGATGTAGAAATTACCCAAAACTAAGAGATGTAGTTGGGCCCCAAAACTAAGAGAAAAGAACATACAATTCGATTTATCTAAATTACTTTTTTGTCTATTTACATTTCAATAAATTTCAATTTCACCTGGAAGATGGTCGAACACAATATAAAAATAAAAATAAAAACAAAAAAAGTCGAAAAGGGTGAAAGGGGGAAAGGGTGGGAAAGGGTCGAGAAGGGGTTTAAAGTACTTAATCTAACACGGAGGGGATGGCAGGGTCTTAGTTCGCTCGCTTCGCTCGCTCTCTAGTCGGGGTGCCCCAAGTCCCGAGCTCGCCTCGCTCGCTCTTGCCAAAAAGACCACTAACTAAAAAAGAGGATCAAATATTATTTTTGGATATCAAACATTAATTGAGTATATCAAAACATAATTATCATGTTACCTTGAATGCATTTAAAATTTATCCGTAGATCAACAAATATAGACGCAATAATTAATATAACGGTTTGTGGATGGGTGGTCACTAGGGAATGCAATCCGGACTATCCGTAATCCGAAAAATCCGGATATCCGCAAATTTTTACTCGACTTCCAAATCCGGATTCAAAAATTGAATCCGGATTTTTTGAATAATAAAAAAATGTGATTCGGAGGCTACATTATCGCGCGAATATTCGTGTCGCGTCTGGGGAGTGCGAGGTGCAGGATACGGGTCGGCGGATTGGATGAAATTCGAGGATAGTGAGTCACATGCGATTCGTCCTTCCTCATCAAATTATGTCCATACCAAGACAGTCGATTCCCTTTCAATTTTTCTGTAACTGGCGCAACTTTTAAACTTCCTCTAATATACTCGTTCCTTACCATACCTTACCATTTACCTTATCCATTCTTGTCACACCACACACCCACCTCAACATTCTCCTCTCCGCTACATGCAATCTTTTTTCATCCATCTTCTTCACAGCCCAGCATTCCGATCCATACAGTACGAAAGTTCTAATCACTAACTTGTATATTTTCCCCTTTAACTTGAGGGGCATCCGTGGGTCACAAATTGTTCCAGTGACCTATAGCCATTTCATCCATCCTGAGTTGATCCGGTGCGTTACGTTACGTCTCGGTCTACTTCGCCATCCCCTTGGACAAGCGACCCGAGGTACCGAAAATCGAAACAGATCGGTATGGGCGTTCCGGCAAGAGTTATGGCCGTTAAGGGCACATGACTGGAGAGACCGCCGAAATCACAGAATAAATATTCGGTTTTGGTCCTACTGACTTTCAGGCCAACATTCTCCAGTCTTTCCCACCACACCTCTGATCTGCTCTGGACCTCTAGGCCACTCTCGGCAACCAACACAATGTCGTCGGCAAACAGCATACACCAGGGAGCTTCTTCCTGGATGTCCGACGTAATAGCGTCCATTATCATCAGGAAGAGGTAAGGGCTTAGAGCCGACCCTTGGTGCAAGCCGACAGCTACATTGAAGCTGCCGGTAGTGCCAGCTGTAGACCGGGCTTGGGTACTACATCGACTGTACATCGCTCGGATCAACTGCACATACTTCCCAGGCATACCTTTCTCTTTCAGGACCCACCACAAAATCTCACGAGGTACCTGGTCGTATGCCTTTTCGAGGTCGATGAACACCATGTGCAAGTTTTTGTGCACACTTCTGTATTTCTCGCACAGCTGGCGGGTGGCAAAAATAGCATCCGTCGTTCTCCGACCGGGCATAAAATCGAATTGATTTTGAGAAACACTCTCTTCTCTCAGTCGTCTTTCAATAACTTTCTCCCAAACTTTCATACTATGCGCCATTAGCTTTATTCCTCTATAGTTATTGCACTCCAGCACATCACCTTTATTTTTAAAGATGGGCACCAGCGAACTGTTGCACTACTCGTCAGGTGTGGCTTCTTCCAGCAACAAATTATTGATAAATAAAGCTAACCACGTCCATCCATCCACCCGTAATAACTTCCAAACTTCAACTGGTATACCGTCAGGTCCTAAAGCTTTACCATTCTTCATTCCATTTACTGCTATTCTCACTTCATCCATACTAATCTTTCTCACTAACCCCTCACTCACTGGTTTATTGTCCAGCACACCGTTCCAGTCATTCTCCTCATTCATCAGTTTTTCAAAGTACCCCATCCACCTATTCTTAATTTTCTCATCATCCGAAAGAACCATTCCAGCTTCATCTTTTACGCATTTAATCTGACATACATCCCTCGCCTTTTTCTCTCTAGCTCTAGCAAGCCGGTATAGTTGTTTTTGGCCTGAAAGTGTCATAAAGCTTGTCTTGGGCCTTTGCTCTAGCTATGGCCACAGCTTCCTTGGCTTTTTTCTTGAGAGCATCATACTCACTCTTTCTTTCAGCTTTCAGACTAACACTTGCAACTTCAACACTCTGCCATTCCTTGAATTTCCTCTTTTTCATTTTAATTCATGAAAAATCCGTAAAATCCGGATAATCCGGATTGGACAAAAAATCCGTTCTTAAAAATCCGGATTTTAAAACAGAACGGATTTGCATTCCCTAGTGGTCACCCATCGGCTGATTTTATTTAGCCAGAAGTGTTATCGAACAATAATAATCGAAAAAATAATGGTAGCTGACTTCGTAGTTGACCGTACAAGCTTATTTAGATATCAGGAACATCTTGTTATGGTATTTAATTGAGTTATTTGCAATAATAGATAGATCGTAGTGCGTTAGTGTTGCGTTCTGTGACTTGTGTGTGACGGGGCCTTTCGTTTTGTTTTCTATTTTGCATTAGATAATTATGGAGTTGTTTGGGTGCAATGTGCGGTGAGCTAAGTGTAAATAATGCTAACGAGATAACTATGGCGGTTAAGGGGATAAAAGATACAACAAACTAGCTTTTGCCCGCGGCTTCGCTCGAGGTAATTTAGAATTTGACAATCAATTCGGGTTGTACTCTACTTGTAATAATAAGGGGTGGAAGGGACACCGACGCGAAAACGGTTACCACGTACTCAGTACATCATTCATAATTATTAAAAAAAAAAAGCTGTTCCATAGGTATTGCACTTTTGTAGGAAACAGCTGATTGAAAGATACGTGGCGCCATCTATTTATCATAAGAACGTTAGTGTTGTTTTCCTCGGGAACAGCACTTTTTTTCGGGATGAAAGGTAGGTACCCTATATCCGTTTCTGTACACCTGACAACGTTTAATGCAAAATTTCAGGATGATCGGTTGAGTGGTTTAGGCGTGAAAAGGTGACAAACAAACAAACTTACATTAGAATTTCTAATAATTTTATAAGTAAGGATAGTATGGATGTGGTTAGATTAAGAATTTCCTTAAAAAATCCTTCGGAATGGGTTAGCAAGAAACTACTGAACGCATTATTTGTTTTTCATTTTCATCGTGTACTACAATAAAATTGAGTAATTTTCATGAGTAGTGTAGGTATTGTTTTCCTGATTGACAGTTATCCCACCTATTTGTGGACACAGGCCCCCGTCGCTTCGTCATTTAGTCCTGACTCATCGATTGATGTTTATTGGGTCCTTGAACCTTAATAATATAATGTACTTTAGGATATCTTACTTAATTTGATTGATGAAGAATAAACTATTGTTAAAGCTTCTAGTTTTACTTCTTCTTATTAATTCTGATGTAACATATTTTTGATTTAGATAGTCACACAATATTTTTATGGAAAATTTGGGATAAATTTCAGTCTGTAAATAAAAAATATTCATCTGAAATATAAATAAAGTACACACGGCGGCACATCAAGCTGTACATTTCCAGTATAACTTGGCCTCGCTTTGTATAGATTTCCTATACAATGAGAGATCCGCATAAACTGGTTTTGAATAGCTTGATTGGCCGTCGTGCGTACGACTGAAAGGTGATAATAATGTTTTTTTTACAAAAGCACGTACAGACGCTAGTACATCCTGCTACTACAATCTGTCAAATTTCCTTAATAGATTTTCAACTTTATCGCTAAAACATTAGGTTCAAGGTTGTTTAGGAAAATTTGACAGTTTCGGGTAGCTTGATATGCCAGCTGGCTTCTGTACCTAAGGGGTCGTCCATTAATCACGTGAGGCTTGAAAGGGGGGGAGGGGGTTCGGAAAAAATCACGGGAGGGGGGAGTGTGGTGAGATATCACATGTGTTTATTTTTTCTTTGAACGCGCGATTTCTATGCCGAAAAGCGCTGCGTCACCTTGACATTTTTATCACGGTGCTTAATTTTCCAGAATTAAATTAGATTATACCTAATAACCTGTATTTAAAGATAATATTCTGGTTTTTTTAAGATACTTTGTACCAAAAAAATACACGTGATTTTGGGTAGGGGGGGAGGGATAGTCTAAAACCTCACCACGTGTCACCGTAGGGGACGTAGGGGTTAAAAAGTTGCTAAAAAACATCACGTGATTAATGGACGACCCCTAAATATTTGTTTAATCTACACTAATATTAAAAAGAGGAAGATTTGTATTTTTGGGTGTATGTTTGTAATGAATAAACTCAAAAACTACTGTGCCGATTTCAAAAATTTTTTCACCATTAGAAAGCTACATTCACCCTGAGTAACATAGGCTATATTTATTGCTAGAAAAAAATAGGGGGGCGGGAATTAGGGGAAAATAAATGTCCACCCGTGCGAAGCCGGGACGGGCCGCTAGTTTTTAATATAATAAGTAGCAAATGTAAGATATATTATGAACTAGTCAATTTTCAATCACTTCAGTCAAAACAAAATACAATGTGTTTTGTTATTAGGCAAGCGTTGTTACGTTAAAATATCCAATATTCTAGACTTAGCAACAGCATTACAGTGTGAACAATTCAGAAAATAACTCTTTAAATTCAATAACCCAGCTAGTTACAAAATTGCTCTATATAAACTGTCAAAGCCAGAAATTAGAAAGCATAGCAGTATTGTGTGAGTTTATTTGAAATAGTTAAAACAAAAGCTTTAAGTATAGTGACACGGTACAGTAACCACATTTACCTACATCGCATTTGTTTAAGTCAAATTTAATTTTGTAGGTAGGTACCAGTGGCGAAGGTTCCATACAACACTATGTTTTTAGGGTTCCGTATCTCAAAAGGAAAACGGAACCCTTAAAGGATCACTTTGTTGTCCGTCTGTCTGTCTGTCTGTCAAGAACCTTTTTCTCAGGAATTTGTAGAGATATCAAGTTGAAATTTATATGAAATACTCGGGTTTACGGTCTCTTTGAGCAGTGAACAAACTTGTAAGTCAACGCGATCAAAAAATATGACCGTTTATGTCGCATATTTTGCGATTTCACAAGTGAATCAAAACCTATAACCTAGAGTAGGTACTTCCCGCTGACCTAGACTCGCACTTGTTATCCTGCTAGGACATCCTCGAGAGATAATTTCCGACGAAGTTATGGGCATACTATTTAATTAGGTACCAGTGGCGCAGGTTCCATACAACACGATTCCTAACGGCTTCCCTTTGAAAACGGGCACAATGCGTATTCCGTAGACAATTAATAATAAAATCACATTAAAGATATGTACTCCAGCTTACCTCTTAAAAAAAATAACCCTTCGCTACTGGGAGGTACCTTCGCATGTAAAACAGAGGCTACACCGCGAGCTAAACTAACTTAAAATACTAATCATAGTCAGTTTTACCTTTACAATGCATAATGGTCTGAATTTCAAACCGTGTGTGGTTGTTTGTTACTGCGGCTTTAAGATCTGCGGAGTAGGACGAAAGTAAGTTTGTTTGTTTGTTACCTTTTCACGCTTAAACCACTGAACCCGTCATCCTGAAATTTTGCATGTACGTTGTTAGGTGTACAGAAACGGACATAGGGTACCTTTCATCCCGAACAAAAGTACTGTTCCCGAGGAAAACAACAATAACGTTCTTATGATAATAGATGGCGCCACCTGTCTTTCGAATCATGATTGAATAATATTATTACAAGCAGAGTCAAAATCTAAATTAAGCCGAGCGTAATTCTCGTACCACTAAAGTAATTTAGTTTAGCGTGCGGTGTGACTTGCGCTTGATCATGAAGTGAACTCGTTGCATCAAGGGTCAAGGACTTGCAATCAATTATCGATTTACATGTGTATCGATTTACACTACATCATTAATAATAAAAAATACCTATAATATTAATAACCATACGTTGACACTATATTTTAATTATGTAGCCACACTGAGTATTAGGTATTACTTTCACAGTAAAGTCTGTTTTTTAATCCCTGAGACTAAATTGACAAGTAAAAATGGCAAACTGACATAGATTTCAATAGGATTTATGTCAGTTTTGACATTTTCACTTGTCAATTTAGTCTCAGGGATTAAAAAACAGACATTAGGTACTTCTGACTTTGACTGTACATCTCTGTCAAAATCACAGTGTAGTTCGTTGGTCGTTTGCCGCCATTGCATTGACAAGTTTGTCAAAATTAAAATGAGTTTTATTATTTTGGCTACAAAGTTGCTGATGGATTGCGGCTGGACTCCGTCGTGGACATTTAAATTTGATACCTAAGTAGATATAAACTAAAAAAAAGAAAGTCAAGTCAAGTCAATACAAAGACTGCAGAACAGATGGGTACCTACTCTAAGACCACAAGTGACGCAATGGAATGACGAGTACCGTAGATATCGACAGTCCGATAGATTTGTAAACAGGATCAGCCTTTATCTAAATCGTTTCAATTACGTTTCACGATCACAAGATTAAAGTAAATACCTAATTATTTAACTGCTACAGTCAACAAACTTCACCTATTCCAACTATTACACCGTCCTTATCTCACATTACAATTAACATCAGGTTGAAAAGAGACAACGATATGTTTCATCGTCCTTCCATTTACTTGTTTCCAATAGATTTCTTTGTTGTTAATACTTTAGAAATTGATCCAGACAATAGCTAAAATCCCATGATCAATATAGGACCATGGGAAACGCAACACAATGTGTTTTCCCATAAATGTAAGGTACTTGCACTGGAGGCTACTCAGTCGATTCGTATTGAGGAAGCGGTTGGCTGCGCGGACGCAGAAAAAGTATAAAAAGTTCGGCGGTAAACTCAAGGTGTCATGGCGAAAACGCTGATATGGTAATTCAAGTTTTTACTTTTAGTTTTATTTTTATAAGTAATTTAAATTCTTTACTTAATTTTATTATTTTTATATTGCATGATTATGTGTCTTTGCGAGTATCAGAAGTTGTTTGGCTTTACAAAGCATATGTTTTTCTCTATATATCTTAAATAGGATGCCCTTAGCGCGCTTTTTGATATCCAACTTTCGATGCTAAGGCCAAAGTTCAAAATCCAGCAACGCGCGTCAGAATTCATAATCCTTTTTTAATTCTTGGATAACTGACGATGATTTTAGCTCCCCGGCCCCGTAGTAATCTACTAGGCTGTGATTGTCTCTGGGCTATGGGATCTTGCTCAAATTGGCCATAATGGGTAACTGATTGCCTTTAATCGATAGTAATGGATACTATTTAACTAACTAATAATCCAGATCTTTAAATAACCGTTTATCTCTTTACAAAATCAGTCCAGCAATAGCTATTCACAATCGCTTCGATTCGAGAAGTCATATGTCTATCTTTTTTTGGCATTACGAAAGCGAGCGAGATAGACATACGACTTTCCGAATCGAATTCGAATCGAAGCGTTTATGCTGATTGTGGTACAGCTTAAATCTTCAGACCTTCTTTTTCTTCTGATTATAAATCTCGAATCGATAACAATCCGTAGGTCGGTAGTATAAATTCAAATATTCAAATATGTTTATTTGTGACACATAGGTATGGTGTTATAAAAAGTTATGTCGCACTATGTGCTGCCTTGCAAGGCGTACAAATAATGTTTATACATTAATTAATGCAGGTTGTAGCTTTAATGACTAAAAAATACTGTTATTACAGCTAATTACATAATAATCTTTGATAAAATATATAATAAACAAAATACACGGGAACATTGTCACATGTAGACATAGAAGAATATTCAATTACTAGAGATTGCTACTTGATAATAATTGGATATCCCACGCGTGTAGAGTAAAAACTTGTTTGGCGTTCCTACAGTGCATGATACTTATCTACAAAAAATAAACTCACTTACTTTAGTAACTTACTAACCGTGTCTGTATGATAGTTATTAGTAGCTGTTGATCATTGTCCGCGTGAAATTATTATTATAATAAAAATATAATTTCTCTATTTGAATCGGATTTTGTTAGCAATTTCATGGGTTATCATTAACTCTAGAGACGGGATATTGACCATGTTTACTGCACTGCACTGTTTTTTGCATGTTTACAGCGCCGTAATATCGGGAACTCAAACCAAACAGTCTTCTTCTTCGTCGTGTCGATGATTTCCCCTTTAAAAAATAAATAAATTTGTTTTATCCAAAACTCTGCCACTTCGATGGCGTTGGTGGTGTCCTCGCACAGGTCTCTCAAAGTGCACGTGGAACCACACATAGTGCAGGATAGGAGGTGGGCCATGGTTTGCTTTGAGGCACCGCAGTCACACATGGCTTCATCGGAATACCCCAGGTTGTATCTGCAGCGCCCCACTTGGCTTCGCAATCGGTTTAGGGTCTTCCAGGTGGGCCATAGCAGCAGGTGTCCCGGTGGGAGTCTTTTCGCCACCAAACAGTAAACATGGTAAATATCCCGTCTCTAGAGTTAATGATAATGTTAGTGACTATGACAGTTTAAGAATTTCATGGGGTTTTTTGCACGGAACCCTAATCCTTTTTCTAAAATAAAAATAGCCTAAGTTACTCCTTATAACATCAGCTATCTGCCAGTAGAAGTCCCGTCCCGTCAAAATGGTCCAGCCGTTTCGGAGATTAGCCGGAACAAACAGTTAGCCAAAAAATAAAAAATAAAGTTTTTTTGTTTCAATTACAGCATATACTTTCATATGCATTCAGTAAAAAGCTGTTATTTTGAAATTACAAACAGACATTTCAATTTTATTTTTTTGTTAGAATAGATACACGGCAAACCGGTACGTATAGATTGCTGACTCGCTGCGGACAACGGACACTGACCGATACTTCAGTACATTATCGACCAGATTCTGGTGTCTGAAGCCGTGTCCTCAATTTTACTTTGACTGGATCTTAAGGGATAACGTGACACGAACCTTTTCTGAGGATTCAGTTCATGTTTTTAGACCCTACGCAGTTTTCCCCATATTTTTCGCGGGCGATTAAAAAAAAAACTGTTCCGTTCAAAAGTTTTTTTCGTAATTCTTCAACAGATTCCTACCTTCCTTGAACTTAAGTTATTAAAGGTAACGATACATTGATCAACAATGTTCGAAGCATCGACGTAACGAATGTGCTCTCATGATTCTCGCTTTGAATGGTCAAACCGTCGAACGCCGTCGATCAATTAGCCGTGCTCATGATCACCCTAAACCACGTAAATTGGATGAGCAGACGAATATTGGCTAGAACTTTGTAATGGTCTACATTATTTTTATTAAGATATTTATATTGATTTATTTATTATTTCCTTTATTTTATTTTATTATAATTCACATTTATAAAGATTCCTATGCAAAGTAAAATAAAAACATAAAAAAATAAGTAGTGTCCCACCGGCATCGGAAACAGGGTCCGAGCTACCGGTGGTCAGGGCTCTTGAGAGAGGAACCTCCTAACGATACGCGCCGTGTCCAAAAGTACTTATGGCTTTAAATAAGCTCACAATCAGTGTTGAGTGGAAATGTCTTAATTAATTCTCTTTACAGAATAGTAAAGCGCTCTCCACATTGTTAAGTAACGAAAAAAAGAGATCTTTTTGACGCGTGAATTTTTAATTCAGTAACATAAAAAATACAGGAAGTATTATTATAATGTTTTATTTAGTTAATAAGTGCTATCAACGACCCTTCGACTCAGTAATGACCCATAGGAAATAATAAGTAAAGTTTATAATCATGTTATATATTATTCCATTCATCTAATTAGTGTTATCGAGTGTACTATAGCAGCTTAGTATTATAATTGATATTGGTTAGCCTAGAGTTTTGTTTTCCTTATTAATGTTTATTATTTCACGTTGGTTGTACGGTCCAACTTTCGAAATTAAATTATGATGATAAAAAGCGAAAAATTACATGTCCGGGTTTTCTTTGAAAAATAATAATTGTTTATTATTTTAATATTAATCATGGTAGATAAGTATCTATACAAATAAATACAATTGAATTGTCTATTTGCAATTTCAAAATAACAGCTTTTTCTGAATGCATATTATGAAAGTATAATAAGTATACGGTACGTATAACAAAAAACTTTTAATTTATTTTTTTCTGTCTGTCCGTCTGTCTGTTGTTCCGGCTAATGTCCGAAACGGCTGGACAACAGTCACTGCAGGACAAGCCCGAAAGACTAGCAACCAGCTTGCAAAGGAATATCTTTTTACCCAGTAAGTGGGCTGTGGAGGCAAGGCAGACGGTCCATGTAAATTACTGGGGTCTGCTGCATCTGTTTAAACTGGAAGCCAACCCCAACATAGTTTGGAAAAGGCTAAGTAGATGAGGATGATTACGGCACGTTTGGCGCAATGGCTAAGCGATTGGCTGCTGCGCTGCGTATCGCGGGTCCGATCCCCGCACGGAACAAATATTTGTATGGCCTACAGATAGTTGTTCCGGGTCTGGCTGATTGTGTATGAAACTCACCCACGATTCAGGAGGAATTCCTAATGTGGGGAAACGACAAAGAAAAATGAATAAATAATGATGAAGCTTCATATTTTGCAGGTTACTGATCCATTCCCTTCTCTTGGGCGGAATATCACCACAAAGGTTGGATCTCACGACTACAAACGCAAGGATATGCAAAGGGCAGCTCATCAGAAGCGTCGTAGCTCTGAAGAACTTACAAGGATGTGTCGTGGTGCTGGGAAGCCTAGAGATATTCATAGAGAAAGCGGGCAGAGAGAACTTTGTCAATACGACATTTTACGATCTCAGAGAGGTACGAAAATAATTTGTTTCTACACACGTCCATACATAACCTCACTCCTGTAATCCCCGAAGGATTAGGCATAGGTGTCTCCGATACCAACATTTTGCTTCGGTCCCTTTCAACCAAGCCTATTGCCATCAATCGTCCAGTGGTCGCAAGCTCTAATGCTGAGCTTGGTTCCATTCCAGAGACGGGCAAAGTGCTAAATGGGTTTTTCTAGCAGGGTTTTTTCAGCAGTAGCCTGGAGTTCAAATTGTATCCAGTTGATGGCAATAGGCTCGTCCCTGGGCTACTTTGCCAGTGTTACTAGGCAAAGTGGCCAGGGGCTATGTTTGTACCTCCTCCTGTAGGAAGCTACTTCTTAATACTTTATTTATTATTTTATGTTTTTTTTCAGATAACAGAATACCTAGTAATTTATCGAGTAAGGGAACTGGAATCCGTCGGGCTGCTGTTCCCAAACCTGACGAGAATACGAGGCCTGAGGCTGTTGAACAATTTCGCCTTAATTGTGTATGACAACTCGTACCTTAGAGAGGTAAATACAAGGTGTAAACGAACCCTTCCAAGCATTCTGTACATCAAACTAAGTAACTCTACGCAAAAAAATTGCTAGGAAACGATTTTTTGTTTGGGGTGAAAAATTACGTTTTACGGTTAGACTCAATGTGACGTACTAATAACATTGTGCTGATGGATGCATTGAATAGTACGGGGTTCGTGGAGGTATTTAAAGTAAAGCTAGAACATTTAAAACTTGTATTTAAAAAAAACTTGTGGAAAATTTGAAACTTTGACCCCCAATATCTCCGTAACCAGAAGGTTCTCCCAGGTATGGTCCAGAATGGAATGAAAAAAATGGTCACAGTGACGGGGAGAACAGGTGCCTTTCGGCTTCGTTAATGGTATTGTTACACCCACTATGTAACAGCTAGCTTTTGCCCACGGCTTGCCCGTGACCAGGTGGGAAATTATCCCACAGATAGTATACTACTGGAATAAAAAGTACCTAATCTCCTAAGCGACGCCATGGTCCACAATCACACGATAATCTTGGATATAACGGATTTAGCAAAGGAATCCGCTGCGCTCAGAAGAATCGACAGACATATATTTTTTTTTAAAGTTCGTTATTCAGAGAGTACTGAAGTCTGTCACCCATTATTATTCCTCCAACTTTAAAAACTGTCAAATGAACTCATCAACTAGAATTTGATACTAAATTTTTCGCCACAGGGCGACAAAAAAACTATTTGCATTTAGATAGCTCAAACGGTATTTCATATTAAATCTTGCAAACAATGGTAGTGCGAAAATTCGTTTATTTTTGAAAATATTCAAATACGGGACGTTTCACTTTTTGTACAATAAAGTATTGGAACAGAACTATTTTGAAACTGCAAGCTAAAAGCTAAAAGCGTTTGTAAATTTTTCTTCCATTTTCCTAGGATTGCAATTGAATCAGGCCTTTGAATCATGGTATTGTAATATTCAATTACTTCTCTATTTAATCTTGCAAAGTCACCACGCGTTGAAAATAAATATAGATTAGGTACCAATAACTACTTCAAAATAATCCTATGCTTATTTTTTTAATAATATTATGATAAAAGTTCGCCATGAAGGCAGGGTTTATCATCGTATTTATTTACCGACTGCTCATAGCTCTTCGTAAATTGTATTAGGACTAGAGAATACAATCCCGGGATCCCAAATCTCGGGATCCCGGGATCCCGACCGTTTCCTGGCCCCGAAAATCCCGGGACTGTACTTGGCTAATCTCGGGATTTTCGGGATTGCTACAAACAAGTCTAGTTTGTATTCCGTAGTCCGTTGCGTCTTGAAAATAACCTTGCCTAGATTATTTTAATACATTACGACAAAAAGCAACTCGTACAATACGTAGGTACCCACTATTTACTACACAGGTACAGTCCTAATAATATGTTTGTCGTAGAACTTAGAAGGGACTTCCCCACTCGGAATACTTTAATACAATACTCTTAAGGTAATTCCCCAACGGACCAACAGGGGAATCACCCGATCATCTCATATCATAATATTGTTGCGGGTATTTCCCGTCGGGGATTCCCTGTACGAAAGTATAAATATGCAAATCAGGTTTTATTTTTTTCATTTATTGTTCTGTCAGTGACGGGTTACGTAGGCTACGTCATTAAAATTTAAAAGTCAATTATCTGAAATTAAGTATTTCAAATGGCGGGAGACTTTGTTAAACATAAAAAAGACAGTGATAGGACGTCAGTGTGGAGTTATTATTTAGTTGCGAAGGACGGGAATAGTGCTAAATGTAAGCGATGCCCAGCCATCCTCAAGACTTTGGGTGGATCAACTAAGGGATTACATACACATTTGTTATCAAAACATAACATCAAGTTTATATCAGCTTCAACAAGTCAAGATTCTGAAAATCTGAACACAGCACCGCCGCCAGCCAAGCGAAAGTTAGATGATTATTTTACTAAAAGTGCCGACGATAGCCTGGATGATATCTTGGCAAGAATGATTGCATTAGATGGATTTCCATTCAGTGTATTCATAACCTCAGATGATTTGAGAAAATTGCTCTTAGCAAAATACACAGATTTACCAAAGTCAGCCGTCACTGTTCGAAAACGTGTTATGAATTACAGTGAAAAAATCAGAAAGCAAGTAACTGCAGAATTACAACATTTGAAAAGTGCAGGTGAAAGATTTAGTCTTTCTTTCGACGAGTGGACTTCAACTTCCAATAAACGATACATGGCGGTCAACGTTCATTCATATAAAAAATTTTGGAACTTAGGACTTGTTCCTATTTACGGAAGTATGACAGCTGAAAATTGTCTTCGTATATTGCAAGAGCGTCTAAGTAAATTTGACATTTCCCTAGAAACTGACATCGTGGCTATTGTAACCGATGGACCGAATGTTATGATAAAGGTGGGGCGGCTTGTTTGCACTGAACAACAACTGTGTCTCGCACATGGTATCAATTTGGCGGTCTGTGATGTGCTTTATGAAAAACATAATAATTTGCAAGATAGCCCTACCTCAGATGATAGTATAAATGAACCAGCTGTGAATGTTGATTATATGGACGACAGCGATGATGAACACCATTTAGAAGACTTAGACTGTCCAGAATCGGGTTTAATTGTAATGTCACAAAATGATCTTGCGCCAGAACACGTACCAGAGTTAACACAATATGAAAATATTAATGAGCTGATAAAGAAAATCCGCAAAGTTGTAGTGTATTTCAAAAGATCTCCATTGAAAAATGAAACAGTACTTCAAAAATATGTGAAAATTGAACATGGAAAAGAGCTGTCACTTCTTTTGGACTGTAAAACCAGGTGGAATAGTCTTTTAACAATGCTGGAGCGATTTTATCTTTTAAAAGCATGCATTCAAAAAGCTCTTATAGATCTCAATCATCCAATTCGTTTAGAAGATGTTGATTTTGAATTGGTAAATAAAATTGTTGATGTGCTGACCCCAATTAAATTGACAGTAGAAGCAATCTGTCGGCGAGATGCTAATTTATGCACAGCTGATGCCGCTCTGAAATTTCTTATAAAACAACTGTCTAGCAAAAACTCAGCACTTGCCAAAAAAATTAAAACATCCTTAGTGGAACGTATAAAGCAACGACGAAGTGATGATTTAACTGGCGTGTTAAATTATTTACAAAATCCACGAATGGATGATGAAAATCAGTTATTATCGGATTTGGAATGGCACGACTTATTTCCAGTTCCGACACAGGCTTTAGTGAGGAAGCAAATAAAGAGTATTGTTAAAAGACTTAATAGTCGAGATAACACGGAAGAAGAAGCAAGGTCAGGATCACAAACAGATGATGAGCTAAGGTCAGAAACCTCCCAACCCCAATTGACATTAAAGGAAAAGTTACAGCTGGAAATTAACAAGAGTATGAAATCCCCAGATCCTGAAGTACAAGTACAAAATGAATTGGGGTTGGCAAATAGTATTAGACGTGAAATGAGCCTGTTCGAAAATGGAGGAGTTCGTGGATATCACTTAGAAACAGCATATAAGTATCTATTGTCTATTCCTCCAACCAGCGTAGAACCTGAACGAGCGTTTTCAGCTGCTGCTTATGTTGGCAATAAACTACGAAGCAGGCTCGGAAGTCAAACATTGGATGCTTTGATATTTCTGCGACTATATTTTCGAAATTCTAAATAGTTATTTTGTGCTGTTTTTTAATTTCTTGCAAAAGTATTGTATTTTTTGGTTTGTGTTTTTTCTTTTCTTATTATTGTTCTGATTTGTGTTGTGCAAAGACATTAAAGACATTTTTTTTATTACTCGTTTTTCAAATTTTAGCTCAATTAGCAACCACATAGTCTAATCCCGGGATAGGCCCGGGATCCCGGGAAAAGGCTTCAAAAATCCCGTAAGCCCGGGATTGAAAAACATGCTCGGGATTGTATTCTCTAATTAGGACCCAATTAATAGGGCGGACCTAACCTGTCAGAACCCCTAGGATTACCTAAGCAACGGATTACACAAAACCGCCAAAAGTGGAGAGATTTGTAAGAGACCTACACTCAGCTTTTTGTGGCCAAAAGTTGAAGAAGAAGAAGAAACGGATTGAACTGAATAGGCTTTAATCACTTATTTAATTA
This sequence comes from Noctua pronuba, assembly GCA_905220335.1. Lineage (NCBI taxonomy): Eukaryota > Metazoa > Arthropoda > Insecta > Lepidoptera > Noctuidae > Noctua > Noctua pronuba. Next base: position 15,632,110 of record LR999904.1, on the reverse strand, counting down.
ATCATATATTTAAAGAATCTAATCTTTTATTTCCAGATTGGTCTCTACAGCCTACTTAAAATCGATAGAGGAGGGGTGACAATGTGGGTTTTGCCTCAAGCCTGCTTCGTGGACACCATTGACTGGAAGGTGCTGGCTCCGAAGGCTCGACATGTGATCAGTCCACCAGACATCCAGGTCCGGGTCCAGTGCAGCGTACCCTGCTCTTGTTCCAGAAATGCTTCGTTGAATCGCTGTTGGAATAACAGGTATTTTTTAAATGGTTCTCAATCTGCCCCGTTGATCTAAGACTGTTGAATCTGGGCTGGTGTATTCGATTCCCGGGGCAAGAAGGTGGGGTTTTTCTACACAAAATTTCTCAGTACTAGCATGGTCTGTAAATTAATCAGGTCTTCCTTACATTTTCTTGAATTGTGCGAAGATATTGTATGGAGAAACAGATCTTCCTTTGGCGGTCTTCTTCTTTCTTTCTTTATCGTGTGGTTAATGCCTAACCTGGTGCCAGAGTTTTAATGCCGCCCATGGGCCTTTGACTTGGCTTTACATGCCGTCGAGAAATATCTCTCAGGTATACTGGTTGCCTCACGATGTTTTTCCTTCATCGAAGCAAGCTGAAATTAAACATAATGCACATGAATCTGAAAGGTGTGTCTTGGGTTCGAACTTGAGACCTACGAATTGGCAATCCGACGGTAGATAGATAGATAGATAAATCATTTATTTAGTGCACACAAAATACATAGCACAACACACAGAAGCACAATTAATTACAAGATACACGACTATATAACTATATGAAAACAAGGCGCGGATATACAAAAAGACAAACATATTTACGAAAAAAGTATAGTCTTCTTCTTCTTCAAAAGTATAGTAACACCATGACATACTTCAAATCAAATAACGAGCATTATACAAGGTGCGGTGTGCATCTCAAGGTTGCACCAAATGGGAGTCCAGCTCAGCATGTGTCAGGCATGCACCTGACACAGGTCACGGTCACACTACTAGGCTATCACTACATAAAGCGCATTTCGCGGTCATAACGAATAATGTTTCTATTGATGGGTGCAACGGCTTCGTTTCATGTTATCTGTTATTTCAGTAATACACCCTGAAAATGGAAAACTAATCACAATTACAATAAGGTTCTCTCTTGTATAATTTAGTTTTTTTTATTCCAGAAAGTGCCAGTTGTTCCTGGACGGGCCTGAAGCTGACCAATGCAATGAACAGTGCCTCGGGTGCCGTAAGACTAATAAGAACATCTGTTTTGTGTGCCGCCATTTCACGCATCAAAGGAAGTGTGTGACGCAGTGTCCGTCAGATTCGTAAGTTTTTCATGAGTGCTTTTTGCCACGCTCGGGCTCGGACTCCAACAAAGCGGAGGCGAGTGGAGTTGTGTAAAGGAAAGGAGAGCAGATGCGTAAAAGCTAATGTGTATCCAGCGAATCTGTGCAGAGATGTGCAAAGCGGCACGCCGCTCTCTCACTCTCTTTCAGTCACGTGTCTTCTCGTCTCCGCTGGTCTAAACAATTGCGAGACATCTCCTCTCTGCTCAACCGTTTCCACTAAAGCTTCTATTGGTGGCTTACAACGCATCTCCTCTCCTCTCGTCTCGTCTTTGCTTCGGTGGAGTTCGGCCCTCAAGCATCACGAGTCTTGCAACCGAAAACAGTTGTTTGAAGCATGCAACGAGTGCCACTTGGGAAAACCAGGAACGCTCGTGCATGTCGCTTCATGCAAGTCAGCCCAAGACCGTGAACGAGATCTCCATTGTCTTGTTATGAATCCAAATGCCTGTTTCTCTTTCCGGAATGTTTGCTTAACTCACCTATAATTAGCTGATAGCCGATAGCCAAAATTTTGATGATTATTGTTTGTGGACCAAAAGTGATTCATGAATGATGGTAACTAAAGTAAACGATAAAATCATCCATTTATTTACTTTGAATTAGAAACAGTGTGAAAAGTGAAAAAGCTTCTTAGTCCCTTTTAGATACTTTAAAAATATAATAATCTTTTGCAGAATCCTTCTTCCTGATAACCAATATTGCGTCACAGAGGATGAATGTCACAAGCTGGACCGCTGGGTGTTCAATAATACTTGCGTCGCCGAATGTCCAATAGACTATAGGGTGAACAATGACACACACCCAATCACGTGTGAACCTTGCGTTCATTGTGAAATTGTAAGTATCTAAATGCAATTTTTTAGCGGTATATGCACAAGATGGCCAGTAAGATTAGTTCCTTCAAGCATTTGAAGAGAGCCATCTGCAGTCGTGTAGTCTTTTAATTTAGATTGTAGGTGGCCCTTTCTTATTTCAACAAAGTAAAAGAAGTACAAGTGTTCGCGGGATTTTAAAGAAGTTAAGTAAAATTACTTGCTTTTTGATCCATTAAAAATCTCTCGTTCAGCACCGATATGTAAAAACTTAACAAATTTTAACAGTGTTTTTCTCCTAATGTTCTGATTAAAATTTCATGTTGTTACGAACATAGTATTCTGAAACTCATGTTGTTAAAAAAAAAAGATCCTATCTCCAAGTTACAATCGTTATTTCTCGCGAAAATTGCGTATACATACGCTGCTCGTGACTGTAAACGTAACGCCATGTTACTTATAGGACACGTCGAAATTTTTCATACCTCTAGTGTACCTACATTTTTTGTTTTTTACTTCCAGACATGCGGTGACATAAAAATTCAGTCTCTGAGCTCTATTCAAGACGCAGAAAGATGTGTTTACGTAAATGGATCTTTGACTATACACGTTAGAGCAATCCCGGGAGCAATGGCAGATCTTAGATCATATTTAGGTCATATCCAAGAAGTCTCTCACTACATATCCATTGAAGGCTCCGATATAACATCACTAGATTTTCTGTCGTCACTACGAGTAATCAAAGGCGAGAAGTTAAAAGACGATAAGTACGTTATCAATATCGAACACAATAACAATCTTCAAACATTATTTACTTCGGCTGTCACAAAGAATCTCAAAATCAAGAATGGTACAGCAAGATTTGATCATAATCCAGTACTGTGTATGTCTACAATTGATGAAGTGAAAAGCAGACTTCAGGTTAAACCAACTTCGATAGAGATCCCTGAAGGGTCCAATGGTTATAGCGGAGCATGTCAAGAGGTCTCTTTCGACTTTAAAATAACACTAGCTAATGAATCCTCAGTTTTGATCAAGTTTTCACCTGTTCGAAATCACGATAGACACTACTCTGCTCTGTATGTGCGTTTACCACCTGGAGTTCATACGACGGTAGTTCCAGAAACATGTAGCGAGTTCGAATGGCACGCTACGGATGTCCCCGCAGTTTTCGATAAGGGATTTGGAGTGGCTGAATTAAATGCACTGCAACCAGCATCATCTTACGCTCTCTGCATCGAAATATACGATCCTAAGAACAAGCGATTGTTTAGGAGCAATATATTCAACTTTACAACGCCTGTTGGAATTCCTGAGCCGCCTTTCATAGTCGAGTTGGTTGCGTCTGCATCCGACCTCGTTGTCGTACGATGGGTTGACCATAAAGATTATACTCTGCACATCGATTACTACGAACTGGATGTGGCCTTGATTGAAAGGAATTCAAGGAGCTTGTCTGCGGTAGATTATTGTAAACTGAAAGAAGATTTATTTGACGTCGACTACACCCGTCATGCTTTAGTGAGGAGGCCTCCACCAGGATACAACAGAGGCTGTGAATCAATGTGTGGCATACTAGCATCTGTAACTCCTGGAGCGATGGTAGAGGAGTACTTCGACGTTTGTGATGACATACAGTTCGGATGTGATAACCATGAGAGCATAATTTCAAGCAATTCAAGTTTTGGCAACTATGTGCAAACTCTAATTTTGTTAAATATTAGCAGCCCGAGAAGTGACTTCCAAGTTGGTGGGCTGGCACCCTTTAGTGACTATAAGTTTAGGTTAAGAGCTTGTTCAGGCGGTCATTGTAGCAGATCAGCCAAAGGTGTTGTCAGAACATTCCGTTTAAAAAATGCTGACATACCTTCTATCACTTACGTGTACGCGAACCAATTCGGTCATATTTTTGTAAAGTGGAACCCTCCAAATGTAACTAATGGTCCAATATTATCGTATTCTGTCGAAGTATTGCCTAGAGTAAATATAAATAATCTTATGCCTCAATCTTGGTGCGTGTCGGCGGATGAGACAAAGTTGTTCGTTCAATCTGTGATAGTACCCAAATATTTAGTTAGGGTGTGTGTTAAGACTCTCGCTTCCAGTAAATCATGTAGTGATTGGACAAAAATTACCAGCGTTACTGAGTCGAAGATGATTTTGTTGTGGGTTGGCATGACTTGTGGTATTTTGATATATATTGCTTCTTGCGTAGTAGGTTGGTTTAAGAGGAGGTTAAGGTATCGCAGCGATGTAGTGCCATTAGTCGATAGTTCATCTTCATCACGTGTCGAGAGCGAGCCTCCTGGCCTGATGCTATCAGATTTCGTGCCATTTCATACGATACCCTTAGATTAATGCTGTATTGTGATACTACTGCAACAGTTAATAAAAAAAGTGTTTGATTGCTTGTTATCATTTCGTGGAAACTTCTGTTGTTTAGGAGATTTGACTGAAAGAAAAATGTACAAATTATTTGCTACCATTTAAGGTCGAGTATTCGCGAAGTTAATAGGACGTAACGACGAGTTAATATTCGCTAAAACGCCCATTTTGTTTTTAGGATGATGGTCATAATAAAATTGGTTTCACGTTATGTACGGGACATTCGTGTTTGACACTTTAACAGAGCTTTAATGTACTCGTAATCTATTGTTGTAGAAGCATACCCTAATAATTTCCTTATTTTTATAAAGTAAATATGTAACTTTTAAAACAGCAGTTTTGTACAAGTGTTGTTATTATTTAAAAAAAAAGAGATTAAACACGTGTCAGCGTTTTGCTTGTATTTTGTCAACAGTGATCAATAGTTGTAAACATTAAAATATCAATTCAATACACTTTTGACTCTTCCGTGATTGTTATGTATTTATTTATTACATTTGGGAATACAAAGAAGTATATCAAGCGTCTGCTCGTTCGCGTTCCACGCGCGCCTCAAAGAGACGTCAGCAAAAAGGAAGGGCCGATGCCTGCCGGGGCTGCGGGACTGTTCGAAAAAAAAAAAGTATAAATATTACATGTACAATAAAACAAACTGTTAGCAAACATCAACTGTAGCAGGGCAAAATTAATGGAAAAGAAGTTAAAACAAAAAAGATACCTGAACATTATTATTCTTTAAAAGAGGTAACAACCAATACTTCCAAAACACGCATTGTATGTGTCGACTAAACGGTATAGCGGTGAGCGCACACCAGCATTGGATCTGCAAAAGCTGGTGACGAACAGTCGCCTGATGGACTGGTGCGTACCTCCCGTCCATTCACTGTTCGAGGGACTTGATTTTCCGCGGCAGCGGAGTTTCGCCCAAACGTAGTGCCTCCGCGCGCCATTCATGCAGGCGCGCGAGGACTATCGCCTCCAGATCCCGTGGCTGCAATCCGGCTAGGAGGCTCGCACTTTATCACAATAACAAAGCCGTATGGCGCGCGCGTGCATTTGACCTATCGGCTGTTAGCCGCATGACACCATTCTGTCTCATTACTAGCGTACCGTGCAACAGTGGGTAGGCAGAGCACCCGCGCGGCTTGCAAGCCCGCGCCGTAAGCGCGAATTTCATATGGCTGTTGTGTTATTGTAATAAAAGTGATGAGTATAAAAAAAATGTTTCTTTGGGAAAGTTGTTTGTTATCATGAGTACAATCACGTGTATAAGTATCGGTCACCATATGTACATCATTTATCATTTAAATATTCTAGGCCTCTAAAGTAAATGATAGCTTATTTTAAAAATCCTACGTTTACATAAGTAACTTTCAACCATTTCAGAACTTAAAAGGAAAATACTTCGATTCTTCGAAATTATCTAACGTTATCTGAACTTTTTCACTTACAAACTTTCTTTCCTATTTTCTTTTATAATTGAATTTGTTGCCAGTTATAACTTAGTATTTTGTGATAACCTGAGTTTTGGGGACAGCAGCTGCTGTAAAGCTTGTTTGGATAGCGACAGAGATATGATGATTGTCAGAGTATAACTTGAAATATACATAGGTAGCAGTAGCGAAGGGTTAATTTTTGTAAGAGGTAAGCCGGAGTACATATCTTTAATTTGATGATTTTATTTGTCTATAGAATACTCATGACTGTGCCATTTTTCAAAGGGAAGCCGGTAGGAATCGAGTTGTATAGAACCTTCGCCACAATCATACGATTTATGCCTGAAAAGTTGTGATGGTAATCGGTTTTTGAGGAACGAGGAAAATATCGCGAGGAAATGGTCAGTGAGTCGTCTTAGGGACTGATTTGTAGGACTTGGAACTAAGGCTCGTAGTTCGTAAACTGTTCGTCGTGCCATGCTTCTCAGGACCAATAAGGTTTCTATGTACCAGTATTTCACATGGAGCGACAGCCTATCTGACCTCCACAACCCGGTTAGTACTGAGTAAGTGGGTAATACGGTACCTCTTGCCAAAGGGTATCGTATTACCCACTTGCCCGAAAGTCTGACAACCAGTCCGACTTCCGGGCCACTGACTACCTGTAACGATTGTCAAAGATCTACAAATGATAGCCAGGACCAACGATACAACTAACAACGTACGTAGGTACTTACACTCGCCCCGCCACAAAGATTTCCATATTGTAATCCGTTGAGGTCATGAGCCACGGTAAATGTTATTTAGCACTATTACGCAAACGATCCAACCGAATATTGGCACCAAGCCCGCTCTATGTATGGATTTCGTACCAACAGGAAAAATCGGGAAAGGTTATCGGTTCAATGCTGTTATAAGGCACTTTATTTTTTTACGGATTCTGCCTGAAAGACGCACCAACCACGAAACGTTGGTTGGATAGTAAGAAAGATGAAAGATGTGCTGATGAGACAGTTGGGCCGATAATAATGAGTTAAAATTAGGAATCATTTTTTATTAGATCAATGTTTTGTCGTTATTGCCAGGCTACAATATAATTTAGTTAACTAATTCATAAAGTGATTGAAACGCCTGTTATAGTATTAATAGCAAACGTGAGCGTGAACGTGTTGCTCGAAGCTAAACGGTAGGTAATGTTGCGTTACAACCGAAGATGTGCGAGGCTGTGCAGCGAGGCATATGCGTAAACTAACCAATCACATAGCCAACTTAACTCAAGCTGTAAAAATGAAGCGATATTATTGGTTAATCCGAAGACGCACAAAGGTGTTCGATATTGCAAATCTCGTTAAAGACCAAGCTTAAGGTTGGCGCTCGCAACAACTTATTACGTCGGCTAACATCCACCGCATGGGGCGCCTCCGCACATCTTCGGACTTCTGGCTTAGCTCTCTGCTTCTCGGCTGGCGAATTTGCATGCCCAATGTGGCATCGATCCGCTCATGCCCGAGAAGTAGATGTAGCCCTAAACGAAACATGCCGAATAATCACTGGCTGCCTCAAACCAACACCATTAGCTGTACTTTATCCGCTTGCAAGACTGCTCGTTATAGAATTCAAATAGAGTTGGGCAGGACACCTAGCAAGGCGCGGTGATGACAGCTCGTGTAGCAAAGCTGTGACTGAGTGGAGTCCAAGAACTGAGAAAAGAAATGTAGATCGTCTGGCGGCGAAATGGACAGATGTCATTGTTGCCAGCGGGGGAAAACCCTGGATGAATTTGGTGCAGGAACGGGACCCCCCTTCTGTTTCTCTAATCTCTGTTAATTTTGTCACTGCTGGGTCTATACTCAGGAAGAGATCAGGCTTCGGATGGTGATGGATGATCATCACATATATCCCTCGCTATGCATTTTTGGTGGAAACTCAGCCAAAAGGGCTACCTTACCAGTCATTTTGCAATCGCTCAATAAACAGCAAACACATGCATAAATGACATACATAAACCCCAAAACAAAAACATCATTGTATGATTGTAATTAATTAATGTAAAGTAGGTCTTAATGAGTAAGTAAAACACCCATTATCGTTAGTGTTTGGAGTGGAAAATCATTATCGAATCGAATGCAATGCGGTTTCTGTAAATTAGGGTCGGACTGAAATTCATTTTCCATTCAGTTATTGGAAGTTGTATTTCTGGATTTTTGGAGGAGGTCGTGGCTAAATAATAACAGACGCTCGGGTCGATCTTTAGGTTAAGCCGTGCTTGCCTAGATTGATCTGTGGATGGGTGACCACCCATTACATACCGAGTTTCTGCCGTTGGTCCCGGGTGTCTTTCGTATCATGATTGAATTATTACAAGCAGAGTACAACCCGAATTGATTGTCAACTTCTTATTTAACGCGAGCGAAGCCGTGGGCTAAAGCTAGTAAATAAATAAATAAAAGCTACCAAAATTAAGTTTAGGTACTAATGAAGTAATTAATCCTATTCCTGAGAATTAGGTTTCCAAAATAATGCAAACTGAACCGGTTTTTTTCTCACTAGGTAAAGCACCCTCATACCTAGTTTCACATAATATCGGAACCGTGCTCATTTTTCAAGATTATTTTGTTCAATTTTCCTGTAATTCGCGTGGTCGCTGAAATTGCTGAACAAAACCTGTTTTAAAATTGCGTTAAGGTTATCTGGGGCACTATTATAGTAGATAGGTACCGCTCCCATCGAATCGAGCATTCTTTATCGAAGTAATTTATATTTATTGTAGAAATCATTACATATATCGTCGACGTTCTCTGCTATTCATTACATGCATGCATGCTATGCATTACTAGTCTATTCAAATAGACTGGTAATAATAATAATAACCGTTTGGGGTTAAAACTCTAGGACCGTGGGGTCCGAGTGCTCACAGTCTTTTCAAGGAAATTTCAAATCGCTTAGTTGACCCTTCCCGTGACCCAAGGGCTAGTTGGCCAAAGGCTTAGCGTTGCCATACAACGTGGCAACGCCGCCAGTCTCTTGGGTACATTACCAGTTGACAGCGTTGAGGTGGAGTCTTTTGACGTCATTTTTTAAGTTAGTTACTTTAGGTTATTTTAATTTATTAATGTTTTTATAATTAAACTAAACTTAATTTTTTCGAAAAAGTAATCATCTGATAAACGTTGTCAACTTTCATATATTATTTGGTACTCTCGTAAACAAATATACATATGGTTCACTATCTTCAAATAGTTTGTTTCCCGATTATGTAATTCCACATGAACCGATCAATCAATCTCGTCTAAGAATAATTGATTTTAATAAATTGCTAGTAGGAACTAATAAAAATATCATAAACAATAATTTTTCTAGCACAAAAACTTAAGGTGGAAGCGTAGACTTAACCCGCGAAATTCAAATTTCCTTAGGTTTTATGCAATTTGCAGGCCAGTGTCAGGTTGTATGTTGATTAAGATAATAATATATGATTCCCGACCGTAACAAATATGGCTTTACAGAGGTATAATCATTAAACTCATCAATACAACCCTCTTAGTTCATATCGTCACCGGAAAGGCAAAAGTACTAAAGCGCCATTTTAGCTAAAATGAGTTTTAAACATGGTGACATAAGGTTTTTTTTTCTCTACACATTGGTCTTGGTCTCGTAGCAATTTGAGCATTATTTAAGAAGTTACTGGCGCTTTGTGACCTTTTTCTTATTTCTCGATACGTCTCTTTTACTTACCTGAAGGAATTTACTTGATTTTTATTGTTATTGTCGGTTAGTTTTTTCCCTTACTGGCATTTGCCTGTCGACTCTTAATTTGAAACCTAAAATGCATAATTCGGTTAATTGATGTCGTTTAAGTATTTATTTACTTTCAGCAAATTGTAACGAGTAGGTCGCTTAGTAAATTTGCCTAACGTGAAAATTGATGGACTTAACGCTTATTATTAGGTACTACAGTTGATAGAAGTATAATAAAAAGGGGTATATTTAGTAAACATATGACTACAAGGCAATAAGTCAAATTGTTTTAGATCTTTACATTTAATTATTACGTATAAGTAATGATGACTAAGACTGTATTAATCTGTAATGCATGTTAGTAATTTTTGCGTTCCTAAATTACAATGGATGTAAGTGAATTGTGTTTATGCTTTTGTACCTGAATATTTTATGAAGATAAGTATTTTTGTCTTACGAAGTGGTTAGAGAATTTATACTCAAGCGACACTATCTTCGCAAATACAGTAATAATTGGCAATATGTCAACTTTAAAACATAGATAATAATATAACAATGTTTTTTTTCATTCAGCGTATTTAAATTGGAATACTACAAAAAAAATGACAGATTTGGTAGATGAAGAGAAAAAGTTTAAATCGCTCTCCTGTAAAATACACTTTTTGCGCTTTAGTATTTTTGCCTTTTCAGTGACGTTATAATCCCATTGAATGACTTTTTCATGAAATAGTCCTCAAAGGGGATTAAATGAACTTAGAGGGATGTATTGATGATTTTAATGATTATAATTCTGTAATTAATATGATACAATTCTGTAACTACATACGTGTTACGGTTGCGAATCATATTTTGTAGCCTAAAACTGAAACTGACCTGCAAAAAAAAAACTTAAGAAAATATAAACGCGGGCTACCCTGGCGCTTCCACCTTAATGGGTTGGAGTTTGTTAACTACTTTTTTCCAAATACCGATATTATTTTACAGATAGCTTTTATATAAAAAACTTTTTTGCAAAAAATAAAACCGATTGCAACAATCACGACAGATTTGCTGTCTATTATTGAAGAGTTCCATTGTATATCTTCGAAGATCAGCATCAGATCTTGATCAAATTGAAATGGGACCACCGTGAAACAATATCCGTCCAAACAAAAACGAATCATCAAAATCGGTTCACATTTGGCGAAGAAATCGCTGAACATACACAAAAAAAAAACACATTCAGACGATTCGATAACCTCCTCTTTTTGGAAGTCGGTTAAAAATAGTTAGGAGACTAGGAGGCCAATGACATCATTCTTCCAAACCAGGGAAGAGGTCACATTTCTTCCGAAATTGTGGTAGGAACACCAAAAGCAGGTACCTAATCGAATAAGAATGTCGTCTTTGATCTACCTTAGTCACGCGTCCCAAGTTAAAATGATTAAAGGAATTTATAATTCAATTTTGCAGCCATTACAAATTCTTGTTCCGAAAAGGTTTTTGATGAGTTCGAGCGGAAATATTTTCATAGAAAATTATTCCAAGGTCCATAGTTACAACTGAAAATATTTTGGACTAATTGAGTTGTTAGAAATATTTGGTAACAACTAATTAAGTTTCGAAGGACATCATTTTGTCCTTTTGTTAGATGAGACTCCACAGATGCCCTTAGGCTAGGGTAGACGAATGATTTTCGCGACGATATGATGATGATTGAAGAGGCCTATGTCCAGAAGTGGACTGCTGTAGGCCGATGATGATAATGAAATTGGATGACATATCAGCTTTTTTATCTACTTAGTAGCCACAAAAATAGGTAGGATATTATTTTACTGTGCCCCTACGGGGTTAAAAGCGAGACTTTCATGGTAAGATAAATCGTAGAGGGCACAATAAATGATTCAAATTTATCTTTTAAGTCAAAATCAAAATGTTTTATTTCACATAGGCCCAGATGAGCACTTATAAAACGTCGACAAACAGGTGCACGGTTCGGGTTGGTCGTTTCCTATAGAGAAGAACTGGCAAGAAACTCCATGGTTACTCTTTTCAAATCATTTGGTGTTACAATATTATCATGGTTACAGCGTTTGTACTTAAGTATGCGGAGACAGCGTAGGCCCGACAATAAGTCGTTGTTTACTACAAAAGATGTAAAAAAAAGATACAAAGTTAACACGCAGCTGGAAATCTACAAAGCCAAACAGTGTTCCCACATTCACAAAAAAATCGATAAAAAATAATCTATACAAAGGTAAGAAAATATTGTAAAATACTAAATTAAACAAGTGACACAAATATTGTCCCCCATAATACTGTTTGTTTCCATCTTAATATGTTTCCATAGATGTCGTGCCTGAGGACAAAGAATAGGTAACTCTCAGTCTAGAATTACAGCAATTGTTATTCCAACACCTTCTAAAATCATCTCATAAACGAATTCTCGATCTCTAAATACACGTAACTAAGTATTGTAAACAACAATACGTCTAACAAGATAATTATTCAGTTAAAAGCAATGAACTCGCCTCAAAACATATTAATGCCGAATCTGATTGAAAGGGATCGGTGTGAAATACTTAATTAACATAGTTGTTCGAAGATCGTATTTAGACCTAACGATACGATTGCGAGACGATGTAACTATATTCTGAAACGTGGCTGATAATAAAAATAATCTGAAGTGAAACACGTGAAGGATGATATGCTGAGATGATGAGTAATAGAGTAGTATGAAAAAGACAGCACCCTGTCCTCCACTTTCCGCGCTTTTGTTTAAGTGTTGTTCGTAAAAGTACCACCAAATACTTTATTAATGACAAGCGACCCGTTTCGGCTTCGCACGGGTGAACATTTATTTTCCCCTCCCCCCCCATTTTTTTCAAGTAATAAATATAGCCTATGTTATTCATAGTAGCTTTCTAATGGTGCAAAAATTTTTGAAATCGGCACAGTTGTTTTTGAGTTTATTCATTACAAACATACACACACACACACACAAAAATACAAATCTTTCCTTTTTATAATATTAGTGTAGATTGAAGGCAAAAAGAAAATTCAAACAGACGAAATCGCGAACGCTTACCCTATGCAAACAAAGAGCAGACCAAATCAGCAAATAATCTGGGCAAATGACATCTTTATCACGCCCATATAGCATTTTGGACAACAATAATAAACAATACAAAAAAGGGAAAAGCGGAAAGAGCCTGCAAAATAAGGGATCTTTAAGGGACCGGAACAAATCAATCAGGAATCGTTGAGTTTTCTTTAGTCGATAGAAGGTGGAAAGACTTTGTCCTTGATGAATTTTGGAGTTTAACAACTAACAATCAACAACAACAATAATACAACAACAACAGTCCAACAATTTTATTATTTTTTATTGAGTTAATTGACTGGCCATGTCCTAACAAAAGCGATCGTCGAGCGAATACGCAATCGTGGCGTTCAATTATGTCACTCATTTGCACGGAAAACGGAAGGAGACACGAAGTGAAGCTAATTATATTGCTAATTAATGAGACATGGAAAATCGTATCGTCAGGACTAAAAGGCGTCTTTAACACACGAACAGATAATTTAATAGTACTAATCTTAAAATACACATTATATTGGAGTTTTGGATGTTTGCACTGTCATTTGGCGTGATTAAATTATGTCGTAATTATCTTTTGGAGGTCATGTATAATGTATATTTACAACGGTATCATTATATACCGCTTAGCTGAGATATTTAAATATCAGGTACAGAGATTTTAAATTATGTAATGTTTGGAATCTCTTCTCGCTATTACGGTAATCTTTTATGAGACTAACTAACTAGCTGTTGCCAGCGACCTTCGCCCGCGTGACATCCTTCATTTATTTTTTAACAAATGTATTACATTTTTCAAGAATATTAAAAAAAAGAAATTGAAATGAAAAATGTTGCAAAAACAAGGAAAATAGTTTTTTTTAAAATAAAATATATTAAAAAAAAACAATTTTCCCCGTTTTTGCAACATTTGAAAAATACAATGAAAAATGTTGCAAAAACAAGGAAAATAGTTTTTTTTTTTAAATAAAATATATTTAAAAAAAACAATTTTCCCCGTTTTTGCAACATTTTTCATTGATGCTCCGCTCCTATTGGTTGTAGCGTGAAGTTAATTAGCCTGGAGCCTTTCTCGATAAATGGGCTATCCAACACTAAAATAATTTTTCAATTCGAATTCGTAGTTCCTGAGATAAGCGCGTTCAACCAAACAAACGCTTCAGCTTTATAGTATTATTAGTATAGAAGTATAGATTTGATAAAATAAAACAATTTGTTTTCTTCTTCAAAGGTACTGCAGCAGTTATGTAAGATATAGGTAACACAAGGCAGTTTTATTCACTTTGTCATGCCTAACATAGACAAAAATCCATACAAACGCGAATTGATGTGGACTACTACAAAGTGTGGTAGTACAGACTGAGTCGTGTTCATTCTTTGCGATTCAAAAACCGAAGATTACCGAAGCGCTTACTTTTTCTAGTTTATCTGTACCAACTTATAAAAAAAACTATTTATTGACAACAACAATCAGAAGGCGTCGCGGCAGACCTCGTAGAAGATGAGAGCTGGACAAAACCAACGACCAGTGTGTCCATATTGGCCCTGAATCGAACATATTTGAAGTCATGGTTCTGGTGGTCATGGTCTTTGCCGACTTTTGGCATGATGTAGGCTAATAATAACAGTAACTGAGGAGGCTCTCGTTAGGCAGCTGGATTAAGGGCTTGATTCAGAAACCGGTACTCCTGGACACAGCTCGTATCGTTAGGAGGTTCCTCTCTCTGGAGCCCTGACCGTCGTCGGTAGCCTGTTCCCGATACCGGTGGGCTACTATTTTTTTTATATTTTAAAATGTTTTTTTATATATTTTTTGTTGTATGTAATTAGTAAGTAAGAAATATGAATAAACGTCAGGAACAAAATAAACAGAAACTGGTTTTAAAGTCTGACTGAACTTCCAAACTGGTAGCAGATGGGGGCCGGAAGCGGAGGCGGGTGTTTTTTTCCGCGGTGGATTTTCAATCGCGCTGATTCCGTCCCGATGTAATCCTGCGGCAGCGCTAACATCCGCCGAACTAACGTAGTTCGGTTAGTTCTACGGAAAATCTGTTCAAAGAAATAGTATATTTTTTACACGACTGAGCAGCAGGTAGGCAGGTTTATGATTTCAACGCATATCTTCGTATTTTATCATCATATTCGCTGGTTAGATTTTTATACATAACTGACTCATCTGAGTCGTGTAATGACGATAGCTTACATATATAGTATACGCATTAGGTACAAATTCATGATGCAGGCTGTTGCAGAAAAGATCCTTATTGAAACCCAATAATTCATAACATGAGGCCTGTAATCCCCGAAGGGTTAGGCCGAAGTGTGCCTAACAGTACACCCACATTTTGCCAGTTATGTTTTAAATAATCAACACTTAATGCTGATGGATGCTTTGAATAGAAAACGGGTCATGAAGTTAACTAAAGTAAAGTTAAAACCTTTAAAATGGTATTTAAAAAAAAAACTTGTGAAAAAATTGGAACTTTGAGCTCCAATATCTCCGTAACTAGAAGTTTCCCAGGTATGGTTCAGAACAAAAAAAATATCGCAATGACGGGGAGAACAAGTGCCTTTCGGTTTCGTTAAGAGTCTTTTTACACCCTGTATTTAACCATCAAAAGAACCAAACCATTAAAAAAACTAATCAAAACAACAATTCAATGCTTATAAACAACCCTACTCTTATGTTGTCCTACAAAAATGAATCTCTGTATAGTATTTTCGACGCATTCTCACTTATCCTCTCTGACAAAACTCTGCAGTCCAAAGAACCCATTCCTTTTCTAGGATAGGACTTCCTGCTAAGCGCTTTTCACTTAACTACTTTCAAGTTTTGGCACCTGGTATTAAGTCGTGGCTTTTTACTTTGGTAACAGGATTAACCACTGTAACTTGGTTGTAGCAGGTTACTAGGTAGGTTGCTTGGTTATCTTCGTAAGAAACCTTTATAGCAGCAGTGTTGACTTATTGGCCGAAACTGTTGTCATAAAATAACATCACGGCTGTAATACCTGAAGCGTTTAGGGCCCAGTTATGTTTAAGTCAATTGGGGGCGAGCCTATTGCCATTAACCGGGTACAAATCCATTCTGCGTGGCTGCTACTGAGAAATTCGTGAATGAACCCAGGACCACTTGCAGCAGTCACGTTTTCGACCACTAGACTAATGAGGCAAAATTACGATATTTGATGTCATTGTCTATTATAATGACTCACTGTCTATTATTGTGACTAATTGTCCATTGTGATGACTCATAATACTACTATTAGTTTTACATGACAAAGTGAAATGCAAGCAAAATAAATAAACACGAACATTCAAAAACACAATCATCAATTTAAAAATTTCACGCCACAAGCACATAAACCCTATTACTCTAAAACCACCAGCCAAATCATTTCCCAAAGGTACACAAAAAACGCTTACTTAAGTACCTACTTTGCCAAACAAAAAATTACGTCTTCAGTTTATGTATAACTAGCTTCTGCCCGCGACTTCGTACGCGGAACCTGTTGCTTATGCCAGCGACAACGGGGTCGTCAAAATCGAAGATCTGAAACGGCTGATGTCGAATTCTAAGAGCCCGGGGACGGGAAAACAACGGGATGCACGAGACGATTCGAGACGTTCCACATCTTTCATTTTTGTAAGTCAGAAGTTGATGCGTAGATAGGCTTGGACCTCAAGCGCAATTCCTTATCCGTGAACGTCTCCGACTCGCGAGACAATGCGTGACGTTCACAATCAGCGGTCAGTCGCGCATCACGTTCCCCACTTGTGTCTAGAGACCTAGAAGTCGATGCGTAGATACGCTTGGAACTCAAGCGCAATTCTCTATCCGTGAACGTCTCCGACTCGCGATACAATGCGTGACGTTCACGATCAGCGGTCAGTCGCGCATCATATTCTTCACTGGTCTCTAGAGACCTGGATGTAGATGCGTAAATACGCTGAGAACGCAGTCGTGCTTTGCGATCCGAAGAGGTTTCCACGGAGCGAGTTGCAGCCTGATGTTCTTGAACAGCATCAGTCTCTCCTGACGTTCTTCGGTAGATTCTTGGGATCTTATGATCCTCAATCTTTTAGCTCCTTTGGAACATTGGGAAAGATTTGACCTCTTTCTAGGCATGGTTATAGTTTTATTGTGAAGATAGCTGATCAATTAAAATCTAAGTGTCTGCTACCCGGTAACGCAGGGGGCGTTACCGGGTAGGCTACTGTGTCACGAATATAAATGGAAAGGGAAATTAAACACTCAAATAACATAAGCCCGAAGGCATATTTATTCGATAAAATAAAAAAAATAATGGAAGTTTTGTCCAGTAAAGTCAAATTTTCAATGATATACCGTCGTCATCGAAAATCAGTCCTAAACTGTTACCGCCTTCACCGCGTGTAGGTACTCCCAGCTTATGTTATTTTATAATTATACAGTGAAATTAGTGATAGCTTTGATTTCCACATCAGATGTTTCTGATCTTCGATTTTTATAAATCAACAGGAAAGCCCATCAGACCGAACAACTTTTGCTAAGACGTCATTCCTATATGTGTTATGGTGTAGCTGGGCTCTTGGAATTCCATAACAGGTGTTCCAGATCTTCAATTTTTATACGTCAACAGAGAGTGCACATCAGGCTGAACAACTCTTGCTAAGACGTCATTCCTATATATGTTATAGTGTAGCTGGGCTCTTGGAGTTCCACAACAAGTGCTCCAGATCTTCAAATTTATTCTCTCAGCAGATAATGCTCATCACGTGGAACAATTTTTGCTTCGGTATCATTTTTGTATCTCTTATAGTTTAGCTGGTCTGTTGCAGTTCTGCATCAGGTGTTCAAGTTTCCAAGATAAATTATAGCCTATATGTTGCCCATACTTCATACCTACACAATACAAAAAAACATTCAAATCCGTCCAGTAGTTCCGAAGATTAGCGTATACAAACAAACAGACGGTTTTTTTTTTGAATTCGTGCTCCATTACTGTTTCTAAACCCCCCTCAATTTTTTTTTTAATATATTCAATGTACAGACACAGTTTTTTACTATCTTAATATATGTATAGATAAGTGCGGTTTAAAATTTAACCTTAATACCGACTAAAGTACAAACATACAATTCCTAAAAAATTGTCGCGCTGAAAAGCACATTTTGTCTTAAAGAAGAATTCACTTTAGTATTTAAATACAATTTCGAATATATATTTTTTTAATTTATCGTAAAGAACTTATAAGCACGGATTACGTTGTCAGGTTGAAAAGCTCGTTTTTATTAAGTAACTAGCTTCTGCCCGCGACTTCGTACGCGGAACCTGTTGCTTATGCCAGCGACAACGGGGTCGTCAAAATCGAAGATCTGAAACGGCTGATGTCGAATTCTAAGAGCCCGGGGACGGGAAAACAACGGGATGCACGAGACGATTCGAGACGTTCCACATCTTTCATTTTTGTAAGTCAGAAGTCGATGCGTAGATAGGCTTGGACCTCAAGCGCAATTCCTTATCCGTGAACGTCTCCGACTCGCGAGACAATGCGTGACGTTCACAATCAGCGGTCAGTCGCGCATCACGTTCCCCACTTGTGTCTAGAGACCTAGAAGTCGATGCGTAGATACGCTTGGAACTCAAGCGCAATTCTCTATCCGTGAACGTCTCCGACTCGCGATACAATGCGTGACGTTCACGATCAGCGGTCAGTCGCGCATCATATTCTTCACTGGTCTCTAGAGACCTGGATGTAGATGCGTAAATACGCTGAGAACGCAGGCGTGCTTTGCGATCCGAAGAGGTTTCCACGGAGCGAGTTGCAGCCTGATGTTCTTGAACAGCATCAGTCTCTCCTGACGTTCTTCGGTAGATTCTTGGGATCTTATGATCCTCAATCTTTTAGCTCCTTTGGAACATTGGGAAAGATTTGACCTCTTTCTAGGCATGGTTATAGTTTTATTGTGAAGATAGCTGATCAATTAAAATCTAAGTGTCTGCTACCCGGTAACGCAGGGGGCGTTACCGGGTAGGCTACTGTGTCACGAATATAAATGGAAAGGGAAATTAAACACTCAAATAACATAAGCCCGAAGGCATATTTATTCGATAAAATAAAAAAAATAATGGAAGTTTTGTCCAGTAAAGTCAAATTTTCAATGATATACCGTCGTCATCGAAAATCAGTCCTAAACTGTTACCGCCTTCACCGCGTGTAGGTACTCCCAGCTTATGTTATTTTATAATTATACAGTGAAATTAGTGATAGCTTTGATTTCCACATCAGATGTTTCTGATCTTCGATTTTTATAAATCAACAGGAAAGCCCATCAGACCGAACAACTTTTGCTAAGACGTCATTCCTATATGTGTTATGGTGTAGCTGGGCTCTTGGAATTCCATAACAGGTGTTCCAGATCTTCAATTTTTATACGTCAACAGAGAGTGCACATCAGGCTGAACAACTCTTGCTAAGACGTCATTCCTATATATGTTATAGTGTAGCTGGGCTCTTGGAGTTCCACATCAAGTGCTCCAGATCTTCAAATTTATTCTCTCAGCAGATAATGCTCATCACGTGGAACAATTTTTGCTTCGGTATCATTTTTGTATCTCTTATAGTTTAGCTGGTCTGTTGCAGTTCTGCATCAGGTGTTCAAGTTTCCAAGATAAATTATAGCCTATATGTTGCCCATACTTCATACCTACACAATACAAAAAAACATTCAAATCCGTCCAGTAGTTCCGAAGATTAGCGTATACAAACAAACAGACGGTTTTTTTTTTGAATTCGTGCTCCATTACTGTTTCTAAACCCCCCTCAATTTTTTTTTTAATATATTCAATGTACAGACACAGTTTTTTACTATCTTAATATATGTATAGATAAGTGCGGTTTAAAATTTAACCTTAATACCGACTAAAGTACAAACATACAATTCCTAAAAAATTGTCGCGCTGAAAAGCACATTTTGTCTTAAAGAAGAATTCACTTTAGTATTTAAATACAATTTCGAATATATATTTTTTTAATTTATCGTAAAGAACTTATAAGCACGGATTACGTTGTCAGGTTGAAAAGCTCGTTTTTATTAAGTAATAATTGTTATTTTCCTCGCTAGAGAGCTCCGATAAACGCGTGCGATCGCTGCTAATCATAAAGTGCTATAGGGCGAAGCGCGGCCTTCGACGCACTATTTATAGGAACGCGCCATGCATTTTAAATCTGTAATATCTTCGAAAATATTCATTTAAATTAGATGCTGTAAAGGGCCATATTGATCTATATTTCATGCACAAAGTATTTAAGGTACTTAATTGGATAAGGATTAATGCTGTATTGCTTAAAATCGCTTTTTCGTAAATAAGCCATTATTTTCTCGTAAGTAAAGGATAAAAAATGGTTATTGTGGGTTATCCCTAAGAGATAGACATATACCATCGCGGACTTTTTTGTAGACCTTTTTAAGGTGTACAATACTGTAGTACATTATTTTGATATAGCTCGTAGGGTTCAGCCAGCGTTTGCAATGTAAGCGCAAAAAAATGTGTTTATTTACGACCTTACATTAAAAACCTCTAAAATTATCAGTGTTTCTCTACTATATTATGCATTTATTATACATATAAACCTTCCTCTTGAATGACTCTATCTATTAAAAAAAACCGCATCAAAATCCGTTTCGTAGTTTTAAAGATCTAAGCATACATAGGGACAGACAGACAGCGGGAAGCGACTTTGCTTTATACTATGTAGTGATATTCACCGAAGTACGAAACACTCCTTGAGTTGTGAGGGGCTTCTTGAAAAGTCAATTTACAGCCACTCAATAAAGATTACAAAAGAGCACCTAAAACTTAAGTGTTGTGTGATAAGCATGCTGTCTCTTTCTCGCCTGTTCAGGAGCGGGAGATCAGATGTACGGTCAATGGATGGGGTGGGAGCGTAGTATTCATGGGCATCTGAGCGTAGTTTCAATCTTAATGGGCCTGCAATTGGCCTAGTGTAGGCTTTTGCAAAGGCCTTTTGATATACAGAGAAGGAAATATGTGTGGGGATTTCAGACTATTGTCTCCAGGTCTATTTGCAGTGTGTCTCAGACTATTGTCTCCAGGTCTATTTGCACTGTGTCTCAGACTATTGTCTCCAGGTCTATTTGCACTGTGTCTGTCTATTTGCACTGTGTCTCAGACTATTGTCTCCAGGTCTATTTGCACTGTGTCTCAGACTATTGTCTCCAGGTCTATTTGCACTGTGTCTCAGACTATTGTCTCCAGGTCTATTTGCACTGTGTCTCAGACTATTGTCTCCAGGTCTATTTGCACTGTGTCTCAGACTATTGTCTCCAGGTCTATTTGCACTGTGTCTCAGACTATTGTCTCCAGGTCTATTTGCACTGTGTCTCAGACTATTGTCTCCAGGTCTATTTGCACTGTGTCTCAGACTATTGTCTCCAGGTCTATTTGCACTGTTTCTCGATGGAGAAGGTAGCTTGTAACGTTCCCACCGTTGAGACACAAACACCTCTGTGAGTAGTAGTTTGCCATAAACCAACACGCAGGTCTGCTACATGTTGGTAGATGTCAATAGTTGCATCTAAAACACAAAGTACCGCTATCAGAGTGGAGATGAACGGAGCAGAGTGGAGACGTGCGGGAATCGACCAATCACATTGGTTGAAATCGACTTCGCGACTTTCGTTTCTTGTATGTCTCCTGTTTGCTCTCCTTTGGTGGAAACTGGACCTTACCATTTTTCTCTCTAGACCCCATCCATTAACCCAACATCTTTGTAAACCGACGAGTAATCGACATTCTGTGTTCTTCACGCATAAATATTGTATGAGATGGAAACAGATAAGATGTGGCCGGCTCTGGAATATTCTATTTTAAGATAAAGCTTCAATGGACCTGGGTGGGACGTTACAGCTGGGTGACTGGCTAATAATGCTAATGTTGGGTTAAAAATGGATCGCTCTTGCGGATTAAGTTTGGTGAACTTTGGGCGTCGTCGTTTTGGCACTTGGGTTAGTTACTTTTAGGGGTTATTTTGGGCGTTTGTTAGGTAAATATTTTCATGGATTAAAGTTTGGTAACTACAGCAGAGGACATAATAATATTATTCTTCTTCTTCTTTACGTGTCGACGAACTCTTGTGTTGGACCAGTATGTAGTCACCTGCACAGCTCAATTAAATCTTGGCAGGTGCAAGTGGTTGTGCAGGATGGGCAGGACAAGAGGTGGAGCATATCCTGCAGAGAGGCTCCACACTGGCAATCTGTTTGGGATGAATCGAGGATACCCTATTTTGCCAGATTATATCTACAGCATAATCTATACATATAATAAAATCGTAAAAATCCAATTTTATGTTCCGACTTGGCTCAAAAACTACTGCATAGATCCTGTTCAAATTTTGCACAAATATTCCTTACAGGCTTCTTCACATGTTAGGCTATATATTATCACGCTACTCGCTTAAGGGGGTGAGCAATAATGCATTATGTCACTATCCTTCATTTGTTTGACGTTTCAGTCATGACAAGCACCAGAATGACTATTTAAAGCTTATGTCAACAGAGAAAACAGCCTAGCGGGTTCTTGAACGTTCTGTAAGCTACTGGTCGCAAGTTCAAACCCCACTATTACTTTCACTTTTTTGTAATTTGTTTGAATATTTTTTGATGCTTTTAGATTTCCATTTTTTTTTTTTGTATTGACATCGTTTGCATTTCCGTTTCATTGACATGCTGCGCCGACCCCGAAAAAATTGGGATAACGGCAGGAGAATGATGATGATGATTTCTACAAAAAGTTCTTGCTTTACTAGAAGTCTGTTTCCTTCTCGATTTGCAAAATATCAATAATCAATCGCAGTTTGGAATTTTATTTTGGAATTTTATTGTTCTTTTATAGATTGGTATAGTATTCAGAAGCGAGCATGAGTTCCTGGGTTAGATTCCCGGTCGGGCAATGTGTTATTGAGTTTTTCCACCAGCAAATTCTCAGTAGCAACTACGAAGTCTGGTTTTGTGCCCGGTTGATGGTGTATCGGCACTATAAAAAGTACTACAGCAACATATAACAAAAAGTACTATAGCGCCATCTATGACGCAGGTGATGAACTAAACATCGAAATACGTCTAAATTCTGCCTGGGTCAAATAAATCGCCCAAAATAAGTTATCCGCGACTTAAGACTATATAGAAGTACCCGACAACAACTGTTGGGCAGTTATAGCCTACCAGACATTACACCCGTCTGGTCGGACTATCCTCCCTTTTCTATGGGGGATGAAGAACCTTACAACCTGTTCTTTAAACAAAATGGCAATAGGCTCGCTAAATATTTCACGGGAGTTAAACATAACTGACAAAATGTGGGTGTACTACTAGGTATTATATACACTCATCTGTTTTCTCATTAAAATATGTATTAAAAAACAGATAGGTAATCTTATAACAAACACGATGGTATAACGTTTTGTTTTTTTAATTAGCCTACTGCCATTGTCCCACTGCTGGACAAAGGCTTTCCCCATTTCCTTTCCAACTCTCCCGGTGTTTTGCCTTCTCTCATCTGGCCAATCAGTCAGGAACGAGTACAAATCGTCACACCAGCGTTTGTTGGGTCTGCCTCGGTGACGATGACAGTCTTCAGGTACCTACTGTATGACCATTCTGGCCCATCTGTCCTGACCCATTCTGGAAATGTGACCCGCTCAGTCCCATTTGAACCTCTTACACTTATCGCCAACATCGGCGATGCCTGTCTTGGAGCGCATTGCGATTTTGATGTTTAAAATCCATCGCTCCTTGGCAAACCTTGAGTTTGGACTTTTCAGCCTCCGTCAAAGATCATGTCTGGGTACCATAAGTTAGGATAGGCAGGATACACAGGTCGACAAGTTTACGCTTAAATGTGATTGGAAAGTATAACGTTGTCTAAGTAAAAGCGGTCAAGCCTAGCGTCTGTCGCAGTTTTAAATATTCTTGACTTAAACCTTGTCCCACTGCTGGGCAAAAACCTCCCCCATTGCCTTCCATTCTTCTCTCCGTGCGGTTTTCTTCATCCAATCTGTCACAAACGCTTCTAAGTCGTCACACCAGCGTTTTCTAGACCTCCCTCGGCGACGACGCCCGTCTTCTGGCACCCACTGCGTGAAGACTCTGGCCCACCGGTCCTGATGCATTCTACAGACGTGGCCCGCCCAATCCCACTCCAAACTAGCAATCTTATCGCCCACAACAGCGATTCCAGTTTTTGAGCGTATTGTGGTATTGCGAATTCTGTCGCTGAGCTTAATACCCAATACGCTACGTTCCATCGCCCTTTGGCCAACCTTGAGTTTGGACTTTTGCGACTCGGACAGGGACCAAGTTTGAGCATTAGGGTGCTCAAACTTGGTCCCAGACCGGTAAGGATGGGCAGAATACACATGTCGATGAGATTGTGCTTCAGGGATAAAGGTAGGTCACCCTTCATCAGCGACTTCATGGACCAGTAGCTCTTCCAGGTGTTCTCGACTCGGCAACTCTCAAACTCAAATGTACTCATCGACGTTATAGTGAATTTCTTGCCCATCTACCTCAACCCTACTTTTTACGCTATTGGTCATGACTTTAGTTTTTTTTATGTATATTCAACATATTTTTCATTCGGTGAACAGTTGGGGGGGGGGGGGCTGTATTAGGCATTTTTTCTATACTAAGCAGGCTTTATTTACAATTGTGGAGTGAAGAGAAATAACGAAAATAACTAATAACTGAGATTATAACTGTTTCACTCGCGGCACGTCTTTAACGTTTAGATGTGGCTGCACTAGCATTTTAACTTCAGAGCAAAATATTAAAAAAATAAAAGAAAAATATATAAAAGCGAAAGGTCACTCACTCATCACGAAATATCGAAACCGCTTGACGTAAAAAGATGAAATTAGGCAGGGAGGTAGTTTATAGTTAGTAGACGTCCGCTAAGAACGGATTTTGCGACAGGGCCGGATTACGGGGGTCTAAGGGCTCTCGCAAGTTTGTATGAAAGTCCTTCATTTTTTGTGCTACAAACTTGAAATTTGGCAGGGAGGTAATAAATAGTCAGTAAAAGTCCGCTAAGAACAGATTTTGCAGCAGGGCTGGATTAAGGAGGTCTAAGGGCTCTCGCAAAAAGTCTCTTAATGTTGTAAATTAAAAGCAAAATCTCACGACATCTCACCAAGGGGAGAGGGGGGGGGGTTGAAAAATCACCAAAATTGCCTCACGTAATTAATGGACGCCCCCTAACCCAAGCATCTCCTTGCTTAAAAGGTGATCTCCAAATCATGTGTGTCATAACACTATGTATCAAATTGAAATAAACATTCTTTTTTTTAACAATTTTCCTGACCCGGGAATCGATCCCAGGACCTCATACTTAGTAGTCACGCTTGCAACCACTCGAGGCAGTCTTACACATTACATACCAAAATTTCCACGCGAACGAAGTCGCGGGCAACAGCTAGTATTATTATAAAAATTGGAATCGAGATCCATACAAAAAGCGAACCTCAGTCATGTTTCGCAGCGGAATCGTTTAGCGGTTTTGCATCACTATTTTTGCGTCGGAGGTTTGCTAAGGCCCTCAACTACCCATTAATAACTGCCTCTATCATCTTGACAAAAGAATCCATTCAAACCCTACTATTCATTCTTATTATGCTATTGAGAGTCGTATACCTACCTACTGCACTGATGGGAACTGCTAGTCATTTTTTGACGTTTTTGAGACTTAATTTTTTTTGGCTGATGTGTACCACTACTCTTGGGTTGCGTCCAGCTCGTCCCATTATCTTCTACAAAAACTGCCACGACGCCTCCCGGCTGTATCAGGGCTTGTGGCTATTGAGCATCTTGTAAAAATTTTAGAAACCCCGGCGATGACGATCTTAAGGAAACCTGAACATAAAGAGCATACAACTCCCCATTTCCCGACCTGTTACACGAGTTACAATATAATGACGTCGTAAGGCAAGTAACGACAGTGCATGCGCATAAAATATGCACAGGTGCGCCGACAAAGAACAATAACTGTCTAACGGCAGGTCTTTAGGTAACAAGAGATGAGATGCAACTTTGACTACTTATAGAGGGGAAACTTACCGTTTGGCCACGAGCTACTTACTCAAGCGACATGTTTTTGCGTCAGTGACTATGGAGAAAAACATTACAATAAGTTGATTAGTGCCTTTCACGAGTAAAGGACCTCGCGCATTACACGGCCGTGACTTTTGGCCACAGAACCTTTGACTAGGAAACAAGGACATTGTAAAAAATGGCCTATGCATCAACACATATGAAACCTTTTCAATAATTACTAGTTGTTTTTATAATTTACATTACAATTATTACACTTCATAATTTCGAAAACATTTTAAAAAGTAATTCACTTCCTTCTGTCTTATTCCCCTCCCCCCATTATTTTTTTAAATTGAATAAGCTTTTTAGTTACAAACAGAACGATTGAAATCGCTAAGTGAAAGGAGCAACATCGACACTGACAGGCGATTAATTGGCAGATGACACTTTGTCATTTGATAGTAATGACAGAATGACAGTCTCGTCATTTTGTCACTCGCAATTATCACGTTTGTTTTGGCCTAATTATAACCTCAAATACCGAAAGTGTTTCGTTTTTTTTTTACAATTCTCAGAAGTGTCTGTGATTTTAATTTAGTTTCAATCGAATTAATGCATTATTTAGAACACAGAAAGTAAATTAAAGTCTTTGTTCTTGTGGTTCTTATGCGAACGATGTAGGACGTCCTTTGGTCGCACAACCGAGCATCCGAACAGTTTTGTTCAAAATAGGGGTCGGTCATGCGAGAAGTCGGGCGGCCGCGTAATGCCGGGATTTGTGGTACTCATTTGAAGGAAACCAGTGACGCACGCGCGTGTCGCTTGACGTAAAACACGTCCCAAGTTGCTTCACCGGAGGTTGTGAACAGGGCTTAAGGTTACAAGAGGTAGGCAACTTAGGTACCTATTGTATAGTAGACTATACAATCTTATAATATCGCCGCGTGTCAGGTCTTGCCTTGTGTTCATAATTCTCCTTTTATTATTAACTAGCTGCCCGCGACCTTCCTCCGCGTGAAATTATTATTAAAATAGGTACTATTTTCCCCGTTTTTGCAACATTTTTCATTGATGCTCCGCTCCTTTTGGTCGTAGCATGATGTTATAAAGGGTGTAAAAAGACCCTTAACGAAGCCGAAATGCACTTGTTCTCCTCGTCATCGTGATCATTTTTTTGTTCTGGACCATACCTGGGAACCTCCTAGTTACGGAGATATTGGGGGTCAAAGTTCCAATTTTTTCATAAGGCTTTTTTTAAATACTACTTTTTAAGGTTCTAACTTTACTCCAATTACCTCCATGGTCCGTTTACTATTCAAAGCATCCATCAGCAATAAGTTTTGAGCGCATTATATTGAGTTTTAACGTAAAATGTGATTTCTGACCCCAAAAAAAAATTTCGTTTCCCAGCAAAAATTTTTGCGTAAAGTTACTTAGTTTGATGTACAGAATGCTTGGTTGACGGCTTGGTGAAGGGTCTGTTTACACCCCGTATAGCCTAAAGCCTTCCTCGATAAATGGGCTATCCAATAATAGTGGGCAACTACAGTCCATTCACAGTTATTATGCCTGTGGCGGGACTGTAGGTAGCTTATTTTTGACTATGCAAAAGTGCCTGTCATGGGTCTATTTGAAATAAATGCTTTGAGTTTGAGTTTGAGTTTGAGTACATAATTTTTCAATTCGAACCAGTAGGTAGTAGATTAGCGCGTTCAACCAAACAAACTCTTCAGCTTTATAATATTAAGTATAGGTTTTGATTAGTTAGAACAAGAATCAGTTTTGTCGTCAACAAAAAGGACAGTTGATAAAAGTTGAAAGTCTTCGTAGCTTCTAATTTGATAAGATTTGTCTTTTTAATGAAACTGTTTTAATCGGAATTGTTTCTAGCTGTGTACGAGTATGACATTCATTTATCACGAAGCTTCTATAATATCATTTTAGATCAGATCTGAGATCATCAGCTGGTTCATAACATTTATCGTTCAATTCCTCGTCTGCAACTAAACAGTCATCTAAATATATAAAAGCGAAAGGTCTCTCACTCACTCATCAGTCATCATGAAATATCGGAAACCGCTTGACGTATGAAGATGAAATTTGGCAGAGAGGTAGTTTATAGTAGTGACGGGGCTGGATTAAGTAGGTCTAAGGGCTCTCACAAATTTGTATGAAAGTCCTTAATTTTTTGTGGTTCAAACTTGGAATTTGGTAGGTAGGTAGTAGGTAGGCAAAAAAAGCTGCATTGCAACGCATGCCGGGTACAGCTAGTCAAAAATATAATTATTGCTAATAAAATAAAATAAAACCAAAATTTTTCCTTACATAACACCTTTAAACGACATACCCGCTTCAATTTTCACCTAGCTTCTAAATAAACTGCTAACTAACAAGTCATGAAACACAGTTACGACGATATCCTCGAACGCCGTCGTGTGCTTGCTTTTGCTGTCGTGCAGCTCGAATTCTGATGAATATGATTATGTTGATAATCGGTATTTCCTATAACGTGGCTCATATATTATTGTAAGTAACTCACCCATTTTAGGCGCGAATTAAACAGAAAAGTCGTACGGTGAAGGCGCGGCGCAGGCATGATGCCGCTTCAAAACGTTTTCATACAAAATGTACGTAGGCGACGTTTCGTGAATAACCTGAATTTCATTCAAGCGGCGCGGCGCAGGCACGCCGTTCTTTCGTTTCCTTATAACTTCCACGCCTGCGCCGCACCTTACGCCTTGCGCCTCTTCTGTGTAATTCGCGCCTTACACGCATTTATTGTAGGTACGGAACAGGTGTACACAGAACGCCATACAGTTCTGGTGAAACTTATTTAACTCTAAAGAAATATCGACAATGAAGAAGAATTGAATAGAGGAATTCAGGAGGTTTTTGGCGCCTTACTTAACGCGTCTGTACCCAAATTAGAACTCACATCCAAATGAAATTCCGCCAATACAAAACCGTATTTCAGAAATCGCTCATTAATTAGCGTTGTGATTAGAGTCGATCTTCATTGATTTGGTAAACGTGATTCATTAATCCTGTACAAAACGATGATATAAGACATATACTAGGTAGACGTAAATAGAAGATCGGCTCATCAACAGACACTACCGTGCACCTTTTTGTCGACTTTTTATAAGTGCCCATCTGGCCCTGCAGTCTCGACATTAGATAGCGACAAAAATCGGTCGCTAAGTCGTATCGTTGTCAAATTCCTTTAATAGATTTTCGACTTTATTTCGAAAGTGTAAGTTTGAAAATGTATTAAAGAAATTTGACATCGATTACACTTAACGACCGATTTTTGTCGTTATCTAATGTCGAGACTGCAGGGCCTGGGCCTAAGTGAAATAAAATATTTTGATTTTGATTTTGATTTTGACTAACAAGAGTAACAAGGCAACGTTCTCATTGTAGTCGTTTGAACTGCTCCGTTGGTTTCGCGGTCGCAAGCGCGACTGCTGAGCGAAGTCCTGGGTTCGATACCCGGGTCGGGCTAAAAAGGATATTGGGTTTTTCCATTTGGAATTTGGAAGCCGGGGTTTGGAACTTGGCAGTATGATACCACCGTGCCTCGGAAAACACGTAAAGCCGTCGGTCCTGCGCCTGATCTCTCTCCGGTCGTGTCGGATTGCCGTCCCATCGGACTATGAGGGTGAGGGAAGAGAAAGTGCATCTGTGCCTGCGCACACACTTGTGCACTATAATATCCCGCGACGATGGCTAATCTTCACTTATTCAGGGTGAAACAAGACCGTTAAAGAAGCCGTCAACCAAGCATTCTGTACATCAAACTAAGTAACTTCGACTTTTTTTTGGGATGAAATATCACGTTTTACGGTAGGACTCAATGTAACTCACTCAAAACATTGTGCTGAACGATGCATTGGATAGTACGGGGGTCGTGCAGGTGTTTAAAATAAAAATCTAACATGAAAAACATGTAGGTAAGTACTTATTTAAAAAAAACTTGTGAAAAAAGTTGTAACTTTGACCCCGAATATCTCCGTAACTAGAAGGTTCCCAGGTATAGTCTACAACAAAAAAATGATCGTATTGACGGGGAGAACAAGTGCCTTTCGGCTTCGTTAAGGGTCTTGTTACACCCTTTATTTGCCACCGTGACCGAAAACGGTCAGGAGGACTATTAATATTAATCGTTTGAAAACTGTCCTTTCTAGGTGGTTGATAGTGACTCGTGTCCTATTGTAAAAGAATGATGTTGATGATGAAAAATTAAACCTTGTTCATTCTTTGGTCAATATTTTAAAACAAGGAGCCCGCGGCTATTTAATAACATCGGGCCGATCTTGAAAGTAAAGCCACGTTTGCCTAGCTCGGTCTGTAGGTGACCATCCATTGCATACCTAGTTTCCTCCATAGCTCGGAAAGCACGTTAAACCGTTGGTCCCGTCGTTCAGATAGTCAGCGGCCCGAAACTTACTAATACAGAAAAGCTAAGAATTAAGAAAACGTAGCGAGCTCGAAAATTTTAGCACTCACCTCGAATTTGATGAGTTTTCTTTAATCTATTAAAAATACAAAAATAGAACGAATTCTGCCAATTTATAAAAAAGAATCTTGTGAATGCAAAGAACGAATATAAATCATGACACAATAGGAACCACCTTAAATACCAACCGTCACTCAATGACATAAGAACCACAATTTGCACTAAAAACCTACATTAATAAAACGCTATCAGCTCAATCATGAAACACGTTGACAAACGTTCGATAAACGCAGTTATGTAACGTAAATAGTTTTGTTTACACAAACGCTCCTATAGATGTGTTAATGCTCGCGTTGAGAATGGGGATTTGTATCAATCGATATGAGTGCAACTGTGCAAGTATCGAATCGTTAATAAACAACTCCACGAATACGTGAGTAACGATACGATTTTTACTCTGTAGTTTAGTTACTGCTTGGAGTTAGAACTGTCAAAACTCAAGTTACTTATTACTTTAACTTGACTATAAAGACGGGTGTGAATCTAGCCAAAATTTCTGTATTTTTAATGTCATTTTTTTCTTGTGAATTGACTGATCGATCATGCAATTAAGGACATAGTGGCACGATACGATCCATTCATTCCGATATCGGTATTTTAGTATTATAATTATATGTCATACTGTTGCAGTTTTCAAAAGAAGAGTGAAAGAACATTATCTTTCCATTTCATCATAGTTGCATAGTTATTTCTTTCTATATGTATATTATACTAACTGTGCCTACCTACCTTCTCTATCTACCTATCTACCCTACCCTACCTAACTGCCTACCTACCTACTTACTTACTTTCTTACATTCTACCTGCGTGACATGAACTATCAATTGCGGAAGATGTCAAACCTATTTTATTTAAAAACTCTTTTTTTTCCGTGAAGTTTTCAGATATTTTAATAGTTATTCTGTTATTCGTGGCGGAGACGAATCCAAAAAAATAGAGATCATTAAAATCGGTCCAGCCGTTCTTGAGTTATAAATGGTTGAACCAACCCGATCTTGTTTTATATAATACTTACTAGCTTTTGCCCGCGAATTCGCTCGAGCTAATTTAGAATGTGACAAACAATTTGGGTTGTAGTTGTAATCTGCTTGTAATTCAATTATGATTCGAAAGACACGTGGCGCCACCTATGAGCATAATAACGTTATTGTTGTTTTCCTCGGGAACAGTACTTTTTTTCGGGATGAAAGGTACCCTATGTCCGTTTCTGTACACCTAAAAACCGATATGCTAAATTTCAGGATGATCGGTTCAGTGGTTTAGGCATGAAAAGGAAACAAACAAACAGACTTACTTTCGCATTTATAATATAAGTAAGGAAGTAAGGAAAACTATATAAAATTATATTTATATTTGTGTAATACATTTTGTCTGTGCATTGATATGTATGTTATTTGCTATGATATGGTACGAAAGGAGGTATCTGATGAGATGACGAGTAATAGAGAAGTATGGAAGAAGAAGACATGCTGCGCCGACCCCCAATGAATTGGGTTAAGGGCAGAGAATGATGATGATGTATATAAAAACAATAAAAACTTAAAGCAAATACTTTAAGTTTTTATGTATTTATTTTCTCTTCTTCTCTTACACATTGTGCCTTCATCACTTTTTTATATTGTCTCTCTTTCGCAGGTATGTTGGAAAAGACTTCTTTAGAAATAAGCATCACCTATGTACCTATCTTTCTGTTCCTTCCTTTTTTCTGTATTTAGTGTGTACATAAATTTCTCGTTGAGGTCCTGGGTTCGATGCGGGTCGGGCTAAGTGATATTGGGATTTTCAATCAGGAATTTCTCAGTAGCAGTCTGGATTTGTGCCCAGTTGATGGCAATAATGGCTTGCCCCCTATTACATGGGATTTAAACATAACTGGCAAAATGTGGGTGTACTATCAGGTACACCTCTGCCTGTCCCTTCGGGGATTACAGGCGTGACGGTAGGTTATTAATTGTTAAATAAATAAAAAGATCCAAAATATCGGAGTATCGCATCCTGTCATATCGATACTGTAAACTATCGAATCGGATCGGATCATGCATCACTAGTTCAGAATAGTTGTTTTGGCGCACATTCACACACAATTTCTATTTTCGGTCGAGATGGAATTAGATTGCGAGGTGTATTATTGTGTATACGCTTCATTGCACATGGGGGGAAAACTGTTGTTATCTGTTCATCTTGTTGGCAACAATAGTATAGTAATCGTGGCTGTAAATCCATTTATGAATGAACCACTTTACTATTTTTTTTTGGGAAGGAGAAATCATCAAATGACCCTCTCCCGCTCTGGGCGGAGTGGAAGCGAGTGTCAGACTTTTACTGACTAAAACCCATCCATGTTCCTTCTTTGCCCTTTGTGTTCCAGGGCCGCGGTATCTCTTTCGAACAGTACCGCAGCCCAAGACACTTTACTTGGGGTAGCTGTTAATTTAATGACGGACATAGCATAATCAGTCTATAACATTCCTACTGTTGGGACCCAGGCCTCCTCTTTATGAGAGGGAGTGGGCTATAATCCACCTCTCGGCTCAGTGCGGGTTGGTAGATGCCACATGTCTTTGAATTTTTGGTTCTAGGACATGCCGGTTTCCTTACGATGTTTTCCTTCACCGTTTTGAGTGCAGTGGTGATGACATAAATTACATAAAGTAATGCGCCTGTGCGGGTTCCAACCCACGACTTACTGCTCGTAAGTCGAGGCCGCCACCACTAGGCCACCGCTGTTCTGGTATGACTGGATATACATAGGTCTCTTATACATTAATGAGAAGGTGAGATGGTTGATAGGCCTGTCCAATTGCACTACACTGCAGTTTGAGTCTTGGCCTTTTTCAGCCATCTTGCATCAGCCACCTTGTATTAATCTTATGAGAGCGTCAGGCATCCTTCATGATGTTTGTTTGCGATTGGTTTCTAGAACAATCACATTTGCTCTTATAGTCACACGGCGGCGGTTTCATCCAAAACATTCATTATACAAGGTTTAAACAGACCCTTCACGAAGCCATCAACCAAGCATTCTGTACATCAAAATAAGTAACTCCACGCAAAAATTGTTGCTGGGAAATGACTTTTTTTTTGGGGTGAAATATCACGTTTTACGGTAAAACTCAATGTAACGCACTCAAAATTTAGAGCTGATGGATGCTTTGAATAGTTAACGGGTCATGGAGTTAATTAAAGTAAAGTTTAAATCTTTAAAAGTGGTATTTAAAAAAAACTTATGAAAACATTGGAACTTTGTCCTCCAATATCTCCGTAACTAGAAGGTTCCCATGTATGGTACAGAACAAAAAAAATATCGCAATAACGGGGAGAACAAGTGCCCTTCGGCTTCGTTAAGGGTCTTTTTACACCATTTATTAGACACCATTACTAACACGACTTCTTCCTGCTTCTAAAAGCAGGC
This sequence comes from Noctua pronuba, assembly GCA_905220335.1. NCBI lineage: Eukaryota > Metazoa > Arthropoda > Insecta > Lepidoptera > Noctuidae > Noctua > Noctua pronuba. Next base: position 15,598,281 of record LR999904.1, on the reverse strand, counting down.
TAAGTAGTTGTTCCCGGCTGACTTTCGTAGATCTTTGGCAGTTGATATAGGTACTCGGAAGACGAAAAACTTTACCAGTCTTGCCAAAAAATATCATGTTACTGAGTATCTGGGTTCGATATTTAATCGTTCCATGTAAAGTACCTACTAGTATTCAACTGCATAAGGTAAGACTGGAGGCCGACTCCACCATATTTGGAAAAAAGATAGGCAGGTGACTGACACAAAGCCGCCTACTATTTTCATCAAACCAATGCATAATAACTTTAACATTCACAATTTTAAAAGCTTTTACGAGTACTTCTCTAAATTAAAAGCTCCCACAAAAATAGCCGAATTAATTTTAATTCCTAACTTTAGTTAGTCCATGCATTAAAGTGAGTGATGACGTGTCTAAACGGACTAAAACAAAGTCCATTTGAGCAAGTCAGAATAGGCTTTTAAACTGGAATCGGGCGGAATGAACCGGATGATACCGGTATTAGTTGGACGGCGCCGGTTAAGGCAATGCTTCCATTTGGTGAGGTTGCATCTTAACGGATTTGAATTTGCTTTGGATGTCTGTAGGGCATACTTTTGTTAAGTTTAACGAGATTTATGAACTAACAATATCACGCCTGTAATTCTTAAAGGGTTTGGTAGATGATTGTGTACCTAATGGTACACACACATTTCGCCAGGGGTTCTTATGGGGAGTGACCGCCAAAAGTCGTTTTTAATACGATGATGATCGTAGCTAAATATCGTTAAATGAAAACAGCCTATCGGGTCAATTTTCAGGTTAAGCGGCGCTTGCCTAGGTTGGTCCGTTGATGGATGACTAACATACCAAGTTTTCTTCGTGCCTTGGACAGCACATTAAGCTTGAGTCTGACACCCCGTCTTACCAAGGGGTATCATTTACCCAGTAGTGACTGTGTTTTGGAGGTCAGATAGGCAGTCGCTCCATGTAAAATAATGGTATTCAGCTGCATGTAAGAGTTTTGCTTACTTTTGCTGACGAGGGGGGGTTAATAATTGCAAAAAAATTTGCTTATGCAATACTTAAACGGCCCCTAAGCAATCAGCGAATAGATACTAACCTTACCATGCACGGTACGGATGTGCGCAGCTGCTCTCTAGTTCGCGCGGTTAAGACATCCATTAGCCAGTTGATTGTTTTGTTTTCTGCACTTAGTACTCTAGTTATTTGTACACGTTTATTTTAATGTTTATTGTTTAGATTGGTGTTGGTTCCTGACCTCTCAAGCTCATCCAGCTGGTTCACTGCTTGGTTATACTTTTTGTTCCTTCTTCCATACACTACTGTCGTCTCAATACTTCCCTGAAATACATGTTTTTGCTTCAAAGTAGTTCCTTTTCTCTGAACAATTTGTATGTACAGACGCCAGCACATCAAGCTACTACAATCTGTTAAATTTCTTTAATAGATTTTCAACTTTATTGCTAAAGCATTAGGTTCAAGGTTGTTTGGGAAAATTTGACATCGTTTTGACAAAATTACGGCATCTAAAATTTTACCGACACCATATTATGATCTAATTATAAGTTTACCACCTAAGAATAAGAAGTGGAATGTAATAAAAGTATTGAGTACAAGAATAAGCTTGTAGAATATTTATTTTCCTGAAGGAGATTGCTAACTTCTCAGCTTAACAGCATCATCTGCCTAGCCTTTTCCCAACTATATTGGGGTCGGCTTCCAGTCTAACCGGATGCAGCTGAATACCAGTATTTTACATGGAGCGACTGCCTATCTGACCTCCACAACCCAGTTAGTTCTGGGTAATACGATACCTTTGGTAAGACTAGTTGTCAGACTTTTCGGGCCACTGACTACCTAACGACTGTCAAAGACTACAAATGACACCCGGGACCAACGGCTTAAAGTGCTTCCCGAGTGCTTTCTGAGGCACGGAGGAAACTCGTTATGTAATGGGTGGTCACCCATCCACAGACCAACCTAGGTAAGCACGGCTTAACCTAAAGATCGACCCGAGCGGCTGTTATTAATACGCCACGAGCTCCTCCTTCTCAGCTTAACAGCAAGGTATGAAAATACACCACCTATTTTTAATTAAAAGAAGAACTTTTCACAAAACATTGCAAAACGTAAACAAAAACAAAAGAATCAATCACGAATCACGTTCATTTCGTTTGAAATAAACAAACAAACAAATTGTTTCTCGTAACCGCGCATAAATAAAACAAGTGCAAGGGCGCTCGATTCGCTAAATAGATGATAAGTACCGGCAGCCGATGTTGACGCGGGTAAGGCTTCTGTCCCTCTGCAGGCGAGACAGCGATTTGCTATCTACTTTTTTAGCTCTCAAAAATCATAAAAAAATATGTAGGTACCTTGTAAGTAAAAGAGATCATCATCTGCCAAGCCTTTCCCAACTATGTTGGGACTGGCTTCCAGTCTAACTGTATGCAGCTATTTATAGATGATCGCTGACTGTTCACACCACCAGGGAGTACCTTCTCTCGATCGCAGCGACAAGAGCTATCAAAGAGAGTACTGACTCAGTGAAGTTCAGTTGTAGAACACTCTCTAAGGGACTCTCACTAGGCACAAAAGCATCATCATCATCATTCTCTTGCCATTATCCCAATTCATTTGGGATTGGCGCAGCATGTCTTCTTCCATACTTCTCTATTACTCGTCATCTCATCATACACCTCCTTTCTTGACATATCATCCTTTACACAGTCCATCCATCGTTTCTTTAGTCTTCCTCTACTCTTATTTATACCCATCCACATTAATACTCAGTACTTTTGTCACGACATTTTCCAAAAAAAAGGAGGAGTAGGTAAAAAAGCATATCAGCGAGTAATCGCCAGACTTCGGCCACTCGCTCGTAGATCCTCGTGCTCGATGTTCAAACTCGCTGCTCGTTGCTCGCCAACTCGTTTCTAATTGCTACCGCTTCTTGCTTATCGCTAATCGCCGGCGGAGGGACTGGTGCTTTTTATAATATGCATCTTTTTCTAAATCATAGTGGGGGAAAAAGATAGAGTGTTGTCGCGAAATCGGGATGTTACAGCAATTTCTGGGCTGCGTTTGATTTTACTTTATTTACGTCTGTGTTCGAGTGGCACTAAACATTGGTCGGTTGGTTTGTGCCCTTTGCTGGTAAGGCTTCTGTTTTACCCGTTCGGCTATGGTACGCGTGAAAATACGATATAAACAGGTCCTAAAATGGTAAGTGAGATTCAGGATTGAGGATTGACTCCCTGTTCCCTTCCTGTTATTGCGTAACTCAATTATAATGCCTTGACCGATTTTATTGAATTTTGTAAGTAATGGCAATTTTCAATCAATTAAATTATTACATAACCTGTGTAAATGTTTACGTCATAGGTACTGTTGATTCTATAATAGAATAAATACTACACAATAATACTTAGGTAATAAAATATTAGTATTGTAGTGTTTCTTGAAATGAATACAATACTTCTTATTGACCGACGACCGCTTAAAATTTTATGAGAAATGTATTTGCGTAGTATTTGTGGCTTAGAACTGGCAACGTGTGCACATAAAAATGTTGTTATATAAATATTTGTATTATTTTTAAACGCACGAAAAAAATATTTCGGGAGTAAAGAATAGATAGATAATTAGGTACAGATTGTAGTCAGTGCTCGATATTCCATGTGTTTGCATGGCGAATCGGATAAAGTGGAAACGTAGACGAAAAATCCGTGTTTAAAAATACGGTATCTCTTCTCAAGTTGGTATCTTTGTCGATGGACGCGGGTAAAGCTGAGAATTCTATAAATGATTGTTGTGATTTTGTGAAACTGGAAGTCGGTTCGAAAAGAGTGATATTTGTGTTAGTGAACGTATATTGTATACCTTTACATCGTTTATACGAGTATTTCGAATACTGCAGATAACAAAGCGCATGAGCGTTTCATGAAGCGTAGTAAAACAATTTAAATGTAAACAAAAATCGTTTTATAATTCTCCAAACAGTGCATTACGTAACTACGATGTCACACAACAATATTTATAATTCGTGATCCCAACAAATTAGTAGGAAGTATGAAAACATACGTTTGTGCACACTACTCGCGACATAATACATAGTTGGTAATAGTTGATTGATGTTTGACAAACGGGGGCTCGACTGAAGCGGGTGTGTCGGACGACAGCTGCCGGGGACTTCGCACGTACTGAAGGTATGCGGTGTTTTTTATATTGTGATTAGGATCATCATTAGTTTTTATGAACGTGGGAAACGGGAGAGTGATAATCAGACCACGAGTGCGCGGTGTAAAAGTAACGTAAATAGCTCGATTATTTATTCGAAAATAGAATTGTCCTCTAGCATTTTTATTGTTTGCAACAAGCAATCAGTATCGTCCATAGTTATGAATAATTTTTTTTAAATTATGAAAATTTTACGTGTGAAAGGAGTATTTTAATTTTTAAATCGACGCGACGTATTTACGTAACGTTTACACCGCGCGCTCGCGCAAGGCTTGGGATAGGAAGAGTATATTTTATTTACCTGATACCCAAGAAGTGTGGATAATAAATTTTAAAGTTTCATACCGGAACTTAACAATCATTTAGGAGTATTGTACTTGTAGAGGACAAGAGGGACGGATTCTCTTCGTGTTACTTACTTCCCTGAAGCTAAGTGTAACTCTGTACTCTACCGATTGCGATCTTTGGCGATGATATACCTACTTGTATGGTGAAGAGATTTAGAGATTATTAAAAAACAAAATCGCTTCAAGTTATTTTTACTATTAGAAGGACAGATTTTCTGTTTTTGTGTCCACTAAATATAATATGCGCAAGATTTTGACTGAAAACCGAAGACACGGTTATACTACAGTTTTAGTTTCCTGTAATTTGTACATATTGCGAAATAAGTGTAAAAACTGGGAAATGTTTAAATGATTTTCCTGATGGTTTTTTGTTTAAATTTTATTTGCAAACTATTTTTATGGCATTAGTGGAAAATGTATTCTGAAGACTGGTACTTACTTAGAGTTTTTTTTCAAGGAATCAACAGTCTGTATTGAATTTTAAGTGCTTTAGCTGAGCAGTAGTGTAACGTTTATACATCATAACAACACGCCTGTAATCCCCGAAGGGTTACGCAGAGGTGTGCCTAATAGTATACCCCACACTTCGCCAGTTATATAAGTTTAAGTCTCATGTAATAGGGGGCGATCCTATTGCCATCAACTGGGCACAAATCTAGACTCCGTGGTTGCTACTGAGAATGGACCCCAGAATAACACTTTGCCCGACCCGGGAATCGAACCCAGGAGCTCCAGGGCCACGAAGTCAACGAGGCAGGCCAAGTCAACTTCTTTAGTCACTTCATAAATATTAAATCCATTTAACATCAGAAAATTCCAAGACCCAACCATAAAAAGCACCCTGTAACCTAATCACCGATCAATACATAACGACCAAGAATAAACTTTTCATCCATTTTCCAATAGAAGACCAATCAACGATAGTCCTTTTCAAATATTTAACCCCCCAAGAATAAAGCGTTGGGGCATGAAATGTAAAATTTTCATCAAGTTAACGTGCATTCAATTGCATAATGGCGCCTCGATCGTTTGGTCCACACCGTTTAAATGGAAATCGCGTCTAAAACTGTCTTTAAACGCTTATAACTTTGATTTCCTTTTGACTATGTATTAGTAATAGTTTTCCTTCCTTTTATGACTTTTATGGTCGTGACTTTATAGAGTTGGAGTAATTTTCCGTGGATTTTTCTCTATGGTTATGTTTTATGAGTTCAGGGTTCACGTTTGGATTTCAAAAGGGAAATACGTTTATATATAATCTAGCTGTTGCCCGCGTTCTTCGTCCGCGTGAAATTATAATTTTAAATACTATTTTCCCCGTTTTTGCAACTTTTGTCATTGATGCTCCGCTCCTATTGGTCGTAATGTTATATAGCCTATAGCCTTCCTCGGTAAATAGGCTATCCACACTAAAATATTTTTTCAATTCGAACCAGTAGTTCCTGAGATTAGCGCGTTCAACCAAAGTATGGATTCAAGCATTTTATCCAAGGGACAAAAGAACTAAAGAATGCCATCTGCTACGATCTTATGATACTCCTTTTTCTTCGTCTTCGTTCATACTTCTAGCCCTTCTGTAGAACATTGCCAATGTGGTCAGTGTAGGATTGTAGGTCCTTCCAGAGCGATCCCTCCCGGCGTTTCCACTCCCATCTGCCATGTGTCAGGTTAGTCGCATTTAATTATTCATCCTCAAAACATCATCATCATCATCATCAGCATCATCAGCCTATAGCAGTCCACTGCTGGACATAGTCCTCCTCAATCGCACGCCACTCAACTCGATTCTCAGCAACTCTCATCCAGTCGCTACCAGCCACATGACTATAGTCAATTACATACAGCATTAATACAATAAATTGTAGCACCATTTGTAATATGAATAGTTTCTACTTAAGTAATAATTGATGAGCACCTTAAATATTTACGAAAATTTTTATAGTTACTTATTACGTGGGTAAATTAAATTACCGCAATCAATAAACTGCAATGTTATTACTTACTGTCCTTTATTACAAGCAGTATTCCCGGTATCACAGAATAAGGTGTATGGGTATTGTGGTATGGTATTGTCATGACGATACTCAAAAGTAACGAATTACAAACCCAAATCACCAATGAGTAGGTAGTAGATGTCTCAGCAATCATCATCATCTGCCTAGCCTTTTCCCAATTATCTTGGGGTCGGCTTCCAGTCTAACCGAATCCAGCTGAATACCAGTACTTTACATGGAGCAACTGCCTATCTGACCTCCACAACTCAGTAACACGGTATCCCTCGGTAAGACTGGGTGTCAGATTTTCAGGCCACTGACTACCTGTAACGACTGTCAAAGATCTACAAATGACAGCCAGGACCAACGACTTAACGTGTTTTCTGAGGCACGGAGGAAACTCGGTATGCAGTGATGGTCACTCATCTACAGACCGACTTTGGCAAGCGCGGCTTAACCTTGAACATGCGGCGCTGCGGCTGTTGTTATTTAGCCACGAGCTCATCAAATTATTTAGTGCTTGTCGATTATAAAACAGGGACCTTTTAATTACCGTTATACTAGATGACGATGTTGTTTACACGCTGTTGAGGTTCTGGTGTTACTTTAAAAAAAATCTAATTAAGTGATTGATAAACCATGAGGTGCATGTAAGGCTCCTGGCGTTCTGTAGTTTCTGGTTATAAGGTGTGACTTTCAAAACGTCTTTACGTCGTTAAAATGTTTTAAGGTTCTTAGGAATATATTAGCGTTTCTGCTGAGTTTCCGTTCCTGGTTTAGAATCCCTTATCGAGCAAAACTTTGCTGGGTTTTGCCATCAAGAATTTCAGTGTCAGCTCGGAGCCTGGATCTGAGCCCAGTTGATGGCAATAGGTTTGCCCTGATTCCACTTAACTGGTGAAATGTGGAGGCAACCAACCGGAGAATAAATCCTACTAATATTATAAATGTGAAAGTTATTGAGGATGTATGGATGTCTGGATGTATGGATGTTTGTTACTCTTTCACGTAAAAACTGCAGAACGGATTTGGATGTAATTAAACACACAGATAGTTTATAACTTGGATTAACACATAGGATACTTTTTATCTCAGTAGTATGATCCAGAGGGACAATTATTGAACTTCACGCGGTAGAAGCCGCGGGCATAAGCTAGTGAATTATTATTTTAGAACCCACGGGCAAGACACTGACATAAATGGTATGTTTTGTTAACAAAACATCCTAACTTTCTGTAACATGATTGTTTTAATGAAACACGAACTATCCAAGAAATATAACAGTTGGTGGAAGTGACACAATGATTGTTATGGTTGTTACAGTGATGTACTAATTACCTCGGTTTAGATCACGGGTTAGCAGAACGAGGTCGTTTGTGTTCATTCCAGAGTGATATTATATCATCACGCGTATTCTCCCCAAAGGTGTAGGTAAAGATTCACTGAAAGTAAACCCGTATTCTAATTTAGAAGATGTATTAGGGACTGATGCATAAAAGGTGTAAAAAGACCCTTAACGAAGCCGAAAAGCACTTGTTCTCCCTGTCACTGAGATCATTTTTTTGTTCTGGACCATACCTGGGAAACTTCTAGTTACGGAGATATTGGAGGACAAAGTTCCAATTTTTTCATAAGTTTTTTTTTTAAAACCACTTTTTAAAGTTTTAACTTTACTTTAATAAACTCCATGACCCGTTTACTATTCAAAGCATCCATCAGCACTAAGTTTTGAGTGCGTAACATTGAGTTTTACCGTAAAATGTGATTTGCCACCCCAAAAAAAAACGTCGTTTCCCAGCAATAATTTTTGCGTAGAGTTACTTAGTTTGATGTACAGAAAGCTTGGTTGACGGCTTCGTGAAGTGTCCATTTACATCTTGTATGTTAAATTGTTTTTAGCCAAGTTATAACCGCTAAGCTAATGCATTGCTGGTATGTTTTCATAGATGTGTTGTACTATAGCAGGGATGTTGTGGATATGGCATCCGCATCCACAAATGTGGAGGCTCCGCATCGGTTTGCACATCCGCATCTGCAATAATCAATGCGGATGTTCATGCGGATGCAGTTGTAACGCAGGTCACGACAAGAAAAAAATTTCAGTGACAAGATCCGACGCGTTATTATTTATCATAGTTTGTATCTCGTATTGTAATAATAACGTGTTTACTTGCGCTTATCGTATGAACATTGCAGTTTTTGAGTGTTATACTGAGTATACAGTGAGTGATGTTTATCGAGTTTTCTACAGTTAATAGTTTATTGGACAAGTGAATTCACAATGTCACCACCGACATCTAAAGTGAAATTTGGACTTATTTTAAACAAGATGAACATGACCCGGATAGGGCTCATTATAAAATAATAATATGCAATAACTGCAGTAAAACGAAGATTCTTAAAAAAAAATAAGATCCGCATCCGCATCTGCGGATGTAAAAAAAACTGCATCGCAACATCCCTGTAGTAAAGTAGGATAGCGCATACATTTTCTGGTTCAACTCCAAGAAGCTACTAAGTTTATTTTTCTCTATGCGAATGACAGGGTCAACGGGTCTGGCTGTTTGTATAAGTATGTGAATTAAAATGCAATAAAATAGAAGCAACAATATTGTACCCAGGACTATGTAATAAATGTTGATTTGAAAAGAGTGTCCATGGAGTTTCTTGCCCATTCTTCTCCATGAGATCTACTATTTTCGAATGGGCAACTACAGTTCATTCACAGTTATTATGCCTGTGGCGGGACTGTAGGTAGCTTATTTTTGACTATGCAAAAGTGCCTGTCACGGGTCTATTTGAAATAAATGCTTTGAGTTTGAGTTTGAATGTTTGTAAACGCACCCAAAATACAGGAGAAATTCCTAGCGTGGGGCAACCCACGCTAGGAATTTCTCCTGTATTTCTCCTGTTTAAAAAAAAAGGGCTATTTACTTAACAGACTATTTGCATGAAATGTGAGTTGATCCACTTTTCAACCTAAATACATAAATAGGAACAACGACAATAATAGTATTACAACTATGGCATTCAGTGGCGATTAAAGGGTCATGAGTTCATATCCTACTCGTGATCCCTTTCTATTCATTTAGCTCAGTTGGGATAGCAGGAACATGTAGTAGGTATCTACAGGCTGTAAACGGATCCTTCACGAAGCCGTCAACCAAGCATTCTGTACATCAAACTAAGTAACTGTACGCAAAAATTATTGCTGGGAAACGACTTTTTTTGGGGGTGAAAAAACACGTTTTACGGAAAACTCAAAGTAACACACTCAAAACATTGTGGTGATGGATGCTTTGAATAGTACGGGAGTCATGGAGGAATTTAAAGTAAAGTTATAATCTTAAAAACTAGTATTTAAAAAAAAAACTTGTGAAAAAGTTGGAACTTTGACCACCAATATCTCCCTAACTAGAAGGTTCCCAAGTATGGTCCAGAAGAAAATTTTTATCGCAATGACGGGGAGAACAAGTGCCTTTCGGCTGCGTTAAGGGTCTATTTATACCCTTTATATTCATTATAAATGCAAAAATAAATATAGATTAGTTTAGGTTGGAGGAGCTTGTGGCTAATTAATAACAACCACTCGGATCTACCTTCAGGTTAAGCCACGCTTGCCTAGGTTAGTCTGTGGATGGGTAACCCTTTATATACCGAGTTACCTCTGGCTCAGAAAGCATGTTAAACCATTGGTCCCGGCTGGCATGTGTAGATCTTTGACAGTCATTACAAGTAGTTGTGGGCCGAAAGTCTGACAACCAAGCAGTCTTACCAAGGGTAACGAATCAAGTGGGGAACGGTAGGATACAGGCACCTATCGGTTGTCTCAACTGCTTTCCTGGTAATAAATCTACACTAATATTATAAAGAGGAAAGATTTATATTTTTGTGTGTATGTTTGTTATGAATAAAGTCAAAAACTACTGTGCCGATTTCAAAAAAATTTTCACCATTAGAAAGCTACATTATCCCTGAGTAAATTAGGCTATATTTATAAAAAGAAAAAATAGGGGGGGGAGGGATTTAGGAGAAAATAAATGTCCTCCCGTGCGAAGCCAGGACGGGCCGCTAGTTATAAATAAATAAATTCCATATCGTTTGAAATGGGACTCGAAATTTAATTTCAAACATAAAACACGCATCACATGGTGATGAAGTGAATTCAAAATATAACCAAAACTAAAACCAGATATTTGCTGCCCACAATCTAAACCCACTGTTAAAGTAACAGAATTAAATCATAAAAAAAGTAATTAGTTGTTATCAAAATTTAGGAATCTGCAATGTTGACAAGAGCTAATCTTGTTATGTAATTTATTTTGTGTGATGAGTGTAAACATCATACATCACATACATATACAACAAACACAGATACAGGTGTTTATTGTACACTCTTATCACTCTATACAGGACGTAACGCAAAAAGGTGCTGGTTTAGACCGTCAAATTAGACAACTTTCCTTGAATTAAACTTCCCATATAAAAGTTAATGTTATCCAACCAGTCATTATCTGCCTAGCCTTTTCCCAACTTTATTGGGGCCGGCTTCTAGTCTAACTGGATGCAGCTAAATACTAGTATTTTACATGGAGCGACTGCCTATGTGACCTCCACAACCCAGTTAGTACTGGGTAATACAATACCCCTTGGTAAGACTGGTTGTCAGACTTTTTGTGCCACTGACTTACCTAATGACTGTCATAGATTTACAAATGACACCCGGGACCAATTGCTTAACGTGCTTTCCGAGGCACAAAGGAAACTTGTAATGGGTGGTCACCCATCCACAGACCAACCTAGGCAAGCACAGCTTAACCTAAAGATCGACCTGAGCGGCGGTTATTATTAAGCCACAAGCACGTTATCCAACCAAATGAGTTCATAAAGAAAAGCATTTATGTCTGCAACCGATTGGGATCTTCACAAGGGAAAGCTAGAACTATCCTGGTGAGACTTTAAACCACTGAGCACCTTCACTTGATTTGGGAGAGCAAAAAGTCACTGAAAGGTACTGGCATCACAATCTCTGAATTCTCTACCCATACAAGACACCGTGCTTTCATGGACGCACGCATTTTGGGCTACCGAACTGCTGGTCGATGGAGGGCAGAATAGTGATCGTCACTTCAGATGGTCACGTCACAAGATTGAAACTCCAGGTGAACTTCGGGCACTGGTTTCGCGGTTTCTCAAGGCCACAGGCGAGTCTGGTGATGCTGCGCTATCGGAGGTACATACTTCTCCTATGCGTGCGACCACCGAAGTTACCGCTACACCTTCAAAGGCCAAAAAAAGGCGCGCCGGCATAACTAATGTTAGTAGTTATCATTGGATTGTTTGTTTACCAAGTTACTTTGTTCTGCACTTTTAACCGTCACCGGTACTTTCAAAGTTTTGTGTTCTATGTATCACCTTCACAGAAAATTTTGTGCAGCATTATTTTTTAACAATAAAGTCTTGTCTACCGTCAAGACTTTATCTCTCTTGTTTACAAACTTTTAATGTCACTCTTCAGTCTTCTGATTGTCACTGTCAATATGACATTATAAACTTGACGTTTAGCGTTCCATTCTAGTTTCATGTAATGCATATTTGTGTGCATTGCGGTTATTCGTGTTACTTATATTTTAGGTTTCAAAATATTGTTACTTTGTTTTTTTTTTACCCGACTGCGCGACGCAAAGGAGGGTAATATGTTTATTTATTTTTTGTTGCCTTTGATTTGTACAATTTCTTCCAATAAACTAGTGAGTTAGGGTGTATAATAAACTAGTATTTGAAAATAATCAGCCGTTTAAGTATTTAATTGTAGTCTTTTATTCATCATTCTTCATATCTAATACATTTTTAAATATTTTAAAAAACAAAAGTAAACAAAACATTTAAAAATATAAAAAATAGTAGCCCACCGGCATCGGGAACAGGGTCCAGGCTGCCGGTGGTCAGGGCTCCAGAGAGAGGAACCGCCTCACTATGCGTGCCGTGTCTAGGAGTACTGCTTTCTGAATCAAGCCCTTGACCCAGCCGCGCAATGAGAGCAATTAATTGTAGTAGTTATTATTGTTTTCAGATTTTTGTTATTAACGAATGAAAGAAAAAAACGTGTTGCACCGACCCCAAGTAACATGGGACAAGGGCAGGAAGATGATATGATGAATATTTGTATTTATCTATGAATATTCCAGCTGATTTATATGGCAGTTCTTCTCTTGTTTTTCCTCGAGTTGTAGCTTCGTAAGTGCGGACAGTGAGCCTCCGCTTCGTACTTTGCGTGACAATATTTCCTCTTTTTTTCTAACAATCTGCATAAAGCCCATATTATTAATGCTCAGAGTGTTCCTGGTCACTGTTCCGATTTCCTGGCATCCTTTAGCAATGTTCGTCTCCTAATATCTGAGTCTTTTCTTGCCCTCACTCCTTTCTACGCTCTGCGGTTTTGTTCTGGTCAGAAATGACAGGATTGGCAAGGGTGCTGGTGGTGTCGCCATTTACCTACGCGCCGATATACCGCACACAATTGTAAGTTCGTCTCAATCTCAGTACTCTGGGTCAGCTGAATCATTGTTTCTGGAGATATCCTTAACCCTTAAATTGGCAGTGTACTCCGACAAAGACATAAACTTTGAAAAAATCGATTGTAGTAGTAATCTAAAAAAATACTCTTGATTATTATTTTTAGCTTGCAACAATTGTGCATTTTGAATTTAGTAGACAAAATAATAGGATGTGGTAACATCGAAAAGTATCAGTCAAATTCAAAATGTCTTCGAAGCGGTTTGGTACACAGACACAGAGCATCATATTATTCTGGTGCACAGAGCATCACATATAATTCTGGGTCTGATCGCGGGTAAGCTTTTTAAGTTTTTCTGTGTTTTTTTGGGTGGGCTTTGTGTTCATTAGGCTTTACATTATAAAGCGCCAAGCTGGTTGCTCAGTTTTGGGCTGACACTATATAGATTGCCACCGACACGCTAAGAAGAAGAGGCTTTACATCGCATATGGATATTATAAACAATATCAATTTATCGTAATTTTTTGAGTAAATAAAGTAATCGTAATTTTATGAGTTCGAAACTTTGTGTGTAATCAGTGAATACCATTGCCAAGTACCTACATAGTAAAGAACGCATAATAGACTTCAGTATACACGTAGTACATTGCCTAGTACACAAAGAAATGCAAACGGGCTTTTCTTATATAAAATTACATCGGTTGAGGTGTGGATAGTTTGTGCCTATAGCATGTTCTTTTTTCTTTTTCTGCAGTGCTTGAACCTGACACGATCGCATAAGATTTGGGCTTTGATCCCGAAACAAAATGCATGTTCCGATGACAGTTCTAGTTTGGATGACGAATCACACTTCATTCCATCATCTTCACCTAAGCTCAGCTCTGACCCACCTTCATTAGACTCCTCATTTGAAAGACTGAACATTCTAGAAGACGACCACAACGACTCTGATAACGCATTTGACTGTAACATTGATGATCTACCACTAACACCAAAGCTTCAAGAGTTTTTTCCGTTTCCGTCCACTAATAATTATAATGCCATACCAACATTGAATTCAATTCAACCATTACCCACTCCATCTGTAGAACTTCTGCAGTCACCAGTTCCTAGCGCGTCAAAAGCTTCACCTGTGCCGATCACGAGATCTAAACGCAAGAGGCCTTTAGTAGTAGTAAAAAAAGTTAAGAAAACTAAATTTTCACACACACAAAACGAAACAGTATTAGAATACTTTCGCTGTTTCACTGGACATCATTTCAGATATCGTTCACAACACGAACTTATATTCGGTTCAACAACATGGCAAATGTATACAGTTGACCAATTAAGAGTTAGAAAGTTTTCTTGATATTGAAATGTTAATGGTTGGCAGTTCACATGCCAGCATACACTGATTACTGGGCAAGAACACCCAATATCCTCTAATAGCTGATGAAATGCCCCTAAAACGTTACCAATAAATACGCTGCAACATTCACTTTGTGGATAATAGCATGGAGATTCGTATCATAGCAGATTGCTATGACCCTGTTATGAAGAAGATCAGACAAAACTGCTTGAAGATAGAGGAAGAAGGGCAGTCAATAGATGAGATGATGATCCCATATAAAGGCACGAAAGCTGGGAAAACGAAGCAGTATGTAATGGGGTTTGTACGCGCCGGGGTGTCAGGAATTATTTATGATTTCATCATGTACGGCGGAGATGACACGTTTCGTGAACACACTTTCACAGCTAAAGAAGCTTCACTTGGGGTTGGTGGCATGGTGGTAATAGCATTAGGGAAAACAATAAAAAAGAAGCCATCTATCATATACTCTGACAACTTCTTTACTTCTCCAAAGCTTACTTGGTGCAGGAAGAATATGGAATATTTAGCCTGGGAACAATAAGGACAAACCGGCTCAGGGTTTGTCAAGACCCACTGAAAAAGATAAAAAAGAGATGGAGAGGATACCCAAGAGGTTGCCAAAGTCGTGTGCTATAGCAACAAGTTAGCTGTCGTGAAGTGGAACGATAACAAGGTGGTAACGCTTATAAGTTCCTACGTGGATTCTCATCCTATTGAAAAGATAAGGAGATACTCGAAGGAAGATAAACGCAAGGTCGATGTTGACTGCCCTCAACTTGCTGTACAATAAGCATATGGGGGGTGTGGATTTAGCAGATTTGCTTATATCTTTGTACCGGACCGCGTTCTAGAGCCGACGCGAAGGTGGTATTTGGGTATATTTTCAAATTTCTGGATATATGCATAAAAAACGGCTGGCTTCTTTACAGGTGAGATGGGAGACTCAAAAAGTCGCTAAAACAGTTTAAGCTTGATTTATTTGAAGGACTCTGTCGGGCTGGAAACTTCGCCAAGTCAACTGGAAGTATAGAGAAGATGAAGAGGAGAATGATTCAGAAACCTGCTGCTGAACGGCCGGTGGACAGTTTCAGTTACGATGCTTTCGGACATTTACCAGAATCGGCAAATAAACAATCACGCTAGGTTTTGCAAAGAGAGAAGAACCAAAGTCTTTTGCATGAAGTGTAATATGGCACTTTGTTTTGTGGTAGGAGAAAGTAACAAAAGAAATTGCTTCCGCCAATTTCACACCCAATAAATATTGTTTAGGAGGAATTATGATTAATAAAGCAAATAATTAACTAAGATGTGTTTAATTGATATCTTGGCACCGTGCTCCATGTAGTACAAACACAAGACGACATCATCTCTCTAACAACCATAATAAATTAAATGAAAGGAAAACCATGAAATCTAAACTTATAAATTCAATGGGATAAGTTAAAAAACAAAAAAAAGCACAAAGCAAAAATCACTAAAGCAAAAAGCACTTTTACTCAAAGTTCCATCCGATTAGTTATACCTAAATAATATAATAATAATAATACCAGCCTGTTACTGTCCCACTGCTGGGCAAAGGCCTCTTCTCATACAGAGAAGGCACGAGCATTGATCACCACGCTTGCTCAAGACGGTTTGGCGATTTCAGACTTATATTAATTATAAGTCCAGGTTTTCTCACGATGTTTTCCTTCACCGATGTCTGAGTTATACCTAATTAACAATTATCTTTGACGTCAATTATTTATTAAAATGACGAAGAACTATTTAGATACGAAGATTGCAATTTGTACAAACAAACACATGCAAATTGCAATCTTCTCAATTGTTAATTAATACAATAAATAAAATAAAAAATATCGAATCGGCTGTGACGCAATTAGTATGAAGAGTCCGTAGTATACGGATTTAGGAACATCGACGCACATACTCTTACAGTTAAATGTTTTCAGCATATGAGTCAAGACACCCTGGAGCAAAAATCGTGTAAATCGCGTGGTAGAAAAAAAAACGATTGAGCAAAAATGAAACAGCTACTTTCGTAGAATGTGTAGAAAAGTGCTACAAAACCTAGTTTGATTAAGTACAGGATGGATTAAATTACCGGATTTAAAGTAGAATCCCAATAGTCCTGCACGCGTAGCATGACCACCGTAGAAACGGGTTTTGTCGACGGAAGAATCGACAAAATGACAGATCAACAAAATAAATCTGTCATTTTGTCGATTCTTCCGTCGACAAAACCCGTTTCTACAGTGGTCATGCTACGCGTGCTGCTTGATTGAGGTTAAGCTGACTTAGTACAGCACAAAGTTTCAATAGAATAAGAGCGTACACTAGTTTTGTTTGTTGTTACTTACATGCGGCCGATTTTGTAGTTTCTACAAATATTTAGCCTGTCGTCCCCGAAAGGGTTACAACTTATTACTTATTATCCGCGACTTTCGTCAGCATGAATATTATTGTAAAAATATTAATTACCTAATTTAATCGTTTTTTTTTTGCACGAAACCCTGTCTTTTTCTAAAATAAAAGGAGCCTAAGTTACTCTTTTTAACATCACTATCTTCCAGCAAAAATCTCATCAAAATCGGTCCTGCCGTTTCGGAGATTAGCTGGAACAAACAGTTTTAAAAATGTTTTTTTTTTTGTTCTAAGTACCGTTTATACTTTCATATGCATTCAATAAAAAGCTATTATTTTTAAATTACAAACGGACACTTCAATTTTATTTATTTGTATTGATTATATTGATTAGTGCACCCACATTTCGCCGGTTATGTAGTCAATTTTTCCCTAACAAATGATAATTCTCTAAATTGTGTATTTTCTTTGTTCCAGATTTAAACTATCATCATGGTGAAGAAATTCACAATGACGCAACTCAAGTATGCACCCTTGTTGGTGTTCGAGATCGTTCTTGTGGTCTTGTACATAGTCTTCACCGATTATGGGGGAGATCGTGATTCTTCAATTAAAGGTAAACTGTTTTTTATGATTTTAATGGATCTTTACTTTACGTTTCTGATTTTTCCGTAATTTATACATATGAGACCTTCTTCTTCTTCTTCAACCTTTGGCCTTCCAATGCTGGGTGTAGTTCTTTGCCAAATCTCTCCACTTTTGGCGATTTTGTATCATGGCTATCCAGTTAGAGGCACGGAGGAAACTCGGTAGGTTCACCCATCCACGGACCAACCAAGCAATCACTGCTTGACCTTGAAGACCGACCCGAGCGGCTGTTATTATTTAGCCACTAACTCCTTAACTCCTTGAACGAAAGTTTATTAATAGTGTAAAATAAAATTCCTACGACTAATAAAATGGATGACGCTGCATACATAACCGTACGGGACGTGTCCTAGGCGCCGATGACATTAACTTTTTCAATTGCATATAAGTGCAGTCTCAACGAGTGGCCCAATTAGTATATTCCATCTTTATCTTAATAATAATCCTCGACGTGTTTCAATTAATTTATTCACGCTTCCTCTGCTGCAAATCCATATGCGTTGCTCCAATTAATTATTAAAACAAGGATCTACTGTCATAATGAACTGGACTAAAATTCCCGAGTATTATGCAAATTTTATTAGTAGAATGTAGTTTTGTTATTACTAGCTCTTGCAGAAGATTAATTATTAATTTAAGTTTGTTATTTTGTTCAATATTTGCACAAATTACAACATTTATGAAGCAGAACATTAACTAATTTTAAATCAGCCTCGTTTTTGTTGAAAGTGATTTTGTTGCGCCTCTCTTTCTTCTCACCAAAAATACAAGGTTTTATGTATTTTTTTACGTTTAACACGTGCTGCATCTCAGCCTAAGAAAAAATAATTTATTAGTTAAATACACAATTTACACACAGATTTTGTTTAAATATTAATACATTTTGACCGTGTGGGTATGACACTTTTGTAGGAAACACCAGTTTTTGTTTTTAAATTACCGATGAATAATTCCTATGTGTGATATTCCTTCCAACCAGTACAAATTAAACAAAAAAAAAAAATATATTAAGTAAACAAAAAAGTTTTATAATAATATATTTTTGTATATTATAATTCTAATTTAACATAATTAATTAGCTAGTGAAACTACAGAGACGTCGCGTTTGTTTAAAACGTCAAAACTTAATCATCATAATTATTTTTGTTTTATCAAGTTCACACATTGAGACCCATCACGACTGGGGAGTATAACAAGTTCAACTAGCTACTTCTATTTGACCTTGTAGAGTCATTAGGCTGTCTACCTAACCATGATTCAAATTGGAATATCAAATATCACCAATTCTATGCAGAGATGAACACAAAGCACCACGGCATCGCGTTACACATTAAATTGTTAATATCATCGCGAGTGTTGTCAATTAAAATAACGTTCTCCGTGTAAGAACGAACTGGCGTACAATTAATTTGCTTGAAATTCCACATTAATCCAGCGTGTAGTCGAGGCCGGTAAGGGTCAATGCAGACAGAGCTGCGCTGCGAGAAACTAGAGCGATTTTCATTGATTAATTGGATATAAACTTTGAATCAACGGTTACAGAAGCGGAGAGAACAGGTACCTTAAATAGCGTTTTTAAATGATTAATAATTGAGCATTCTGCATTATTACTATTCGTTGACGATAGTGCACATGAACATCTGCGACACTGTTCGAGAGCGCTTGCGGATTCTTGATCATCAGATGAGTTCGTGGTGGATGTTCACGGAAAGGCGCGTGCGCACGGCTGTCATATTTCATAGAGTTGAAATAACAAGTGCACCATAACAAAAACCTTGACTACCGTATGTAAATTCTAACGGTTGAAAAATAATATTCTTAGGAAGGCATTGTCATACGAGTGCTGTATAATTTTACTAGCTATTGTTTCATAAATTATTATTCTTTCATTTAATAAACACGCTTAGTGGCGCCACTAACTCCTGAAAATAAACTAGATTATACCCAAATTCCGAGAAGAGTACAAAACCAATATGCTATCCTTTTTGTTTGTTAAGGATTCAACGACTTCCAGGAATGAACTTCGTTTTACATGGAATTAAATAAATCTGCACTTAGGAAAACGCTGATTCAAGGGGTTTTAGTTTTTCTATGGAAGCTGGAATATTCACCCCCTAGCCATTTTGATTTGCGAAGTCACATGAAATATGGCGACTATGTGGTCTATTAGAACGAATGTTCCCTCTATTTCTTTTTAGTCTTTCTTGAGCATGGCTGCGTCAAAAATCGCCGTACAAAAATGTGTGGTCATATTTGGGTCGACATCGGGTCCCATGAAAAAAACATGGTCGGTATGATGGTGGGCCAACACCCTCAAATATGATCACGCCCTTACGCTACACGCTGTATAGCACCGCATTCTTATATTATCATATAACTGGAGTGTATGGGACACCAGTTTTATCACGCGCCTTCGGGCTATGCCACTTCGGTTCTTAGGCCTTTATTAGTCACCTTTTTGATTCTCTCTGCCATCATCACCGTTGACGACTACTTGTTCCTCGCACTCTGCAAAAAATGGGGATCTTCTCTATTCTGATTTATGCTTTTTGGACTACTACTATTGTTATCCAGATTTTCATTCAATTTAGTCCGGCTTCATCGTTTCCGACGCCAGTTTTCAAATCGAATTTAAAATAATGTCCAATATACAAGGTGAAACGGACCCTTCACGAAGCCGTCAACCAAGCATTCTGTACATCAAACTAAGTAACTCTACGCAAAAAATATTGCTGGGAAACGATTTTTTTTCTGGGGTAAAAAATCACGCACTCAAAACATTGGGCTGATGGATGGATTGTATAGTACGGGGGTCGTAGAGGTGTTTAAAAATCTTACATTACAACATTTGTGTATTTTAAAAAAAACTTGTGGAAAATTTGTATTTTTGACCCCCAATAGCTCCGTAACCAGAAAGTTCCCAGGTATGGTCTAGAACAAAAAAAATGATCGCAGTGGCGGGGAAAACAAGTGCCTTTCGGCTTTGTTAAGGGTCTTGTTACATCCTTTATGTATGACGAAGGTCCTAGATTCGTCTGTTTTACCGACCGACATCTGACTAGCTGTTTCAAGCGGCTTTATGGCAGGCTACTTAATTTATCAATTTTGATGAAAAAATGTATTTGGTCCTGCACTGACGCTTTGTTGAAACGTGTCTGATATTACCTTTAAAAAATAGAAACATCCAAATTGAGAACCTCCTCTTGTTTGAAGTCGGTTAAAAATACTTATAATTCGAAGAAAAGTCACTCTGATACATTTGCTAGCAAGTTTGACGGACGACCATCTTTCAACCTTATTACCTAGGGCATAAAGGTGAAAAATACAGACCGTCAGTGAACTCGGTGGTGGATATTGAAACTGCATTAAAAATACTTGGAAAACGGCTGGAGGATAACGACCACAGGACCCTATTACTGGTTTCCAGGCATAGCACAATTTCCAGAAACCTATTTTAAAATAGTTTATACTCCATACTCATATTATAAATGTGAAAATAAGTCTGTCCGTTGTTACCTTTTTTGATGGACTGATTTGGATTAAAATTTTGACACGGATACACCAGGGCTGAAGAGCTCGTGGCTAAATAATAACAGCCACTCGGATCGTTCTTCAGGTTAAGCCGCGCTTGTCTAGGTTGTTCCGTGGATTGGTGACAACCCATTACATACCGAATTTCCTCCGTGCCTCGGGCGTTAAGCCGTTGGTCCCGACTGTCATTTGTAGATCTTTGACAGTCGTTACAGGTAGTTGTGACCCGAAAGTCTGACAGCCAGAATTACCAAGGGGTATCGTATTACCCAGTAATAACAGAGTTGTGGAGGTCAGGTAGGCAGTCGCTTCATGTAAAATACTGGTATTCAGCTGCATCCGGTTAGACTGGAAGCCGGCCCCAACATAGTTGGGAAAAGGCTAGGCAGATGATGATAGACCAGGATCAGGACATAGAGTACTTTTTATCTCGCTACGATCCCATGGTATAATATCCGACTTTCACACGGGTTAAGCTGCGGGCAAAGCCTAGTCTTTACTTATATAGAGGTGCACTTTGTAAGGTTGAATGTAGGAGGTAATTTCTGAAACTACTCATCCGATATCAAAAAAAAAAATAACAGACTTTTGAGCTAGGCTATACTACGCAATTGCAGAGTGCCAAATGTGCTTTTCACGCGGGCAAAGTCGCGAATGTCCTTTCTTCTTTATCGTGTGTTAGTGCCTAACTTGGTGTCAGTTTTTATGCTGACCATGGGCCCTCAGACTTGGGTTTACATGCCATCGAGAAATATCTCTCAAGCATGCTGGTTTCCTCATCATGTTTTCCTTCACCGAACCCAGTGATAATTATTGAAAACGCACATGAATTCTCAAGAAAATCAGAAGTGCGTCTCGTGGGTTCGAACTCGAGACCTTTAAAAACAAAGCGCGAGTAACAGCGAACTATGTAAACAAATTGGTAATAAACAAAGGTAGTAGGGAACAAAGACACTCGTCAATGTAGACAGATTTCTCATTGAATTGATATTGTCTCGTCTTGAAATTGAAGATACGGAATCAATAAGTACGTGTTTGTATGTCAAGTATGAGTTGTGATCGTTAACTGAAAAGAATCCACTTATAAGTACTTTGTCAAATAAGTAAACTAGGCAGATGGCTTTGAAAAAAACATAATAATAATATACCTACTGGGTGGAAGGGACACCGACCCGAAAACGGTTACCACGAATTCATCATTCTGAGAATAAAAGTTTTTAATCGGTTATTTAAAAAAAAAACTTCTGTTTCCTACAAAAGTACAATCTCATCTGCCTAGCCTTTTCACAACTATATTGGGGTCGGCTTCCGGTCTAACCGGTTGCAGCTGAATACCAGTATTTTATATGGAGCGACTGCCTATCTGACCTCCACAACCTATTTAGTACTGGGTAATACGATACCCCGTGTTAAGACTGGTTGTCAGACTTTTTTGTGCCACTGAGTACCTAACGACTGTCAAAGATCTACAAATGACACCCGGGACCAACGGCTTAACGTGCTTTCCGAGGCACGGAGGAAACTCGGTATGTAATGGGTGGTCACCCAACCACAGACCAACCTAGGTAAGCACGGCTTAACCTAAAGATCGATCCGAGCGGCTGTTATTATTTAGCCACGAGCTCCTCGGAAAAAGTGCAAGACCTACACAGTCGAAATGTATGATATAGCTGATTTTATAATTATTACCAGCTCCAAATGGTGTACTGAATACGTGGCAACCGCTTTTGCGTCGGTGTCTCTCCCACCCGGTATAACCATCACGCCTATGATCTCCGAAGGGGCAGAGGTGTGCCTGATACACTGATTCCCATGTAATGGAGACTAGTTTATTGTCATCTACCGGTATGTAAGAATCCAGCTTCCCAGTGGGGTCTTAAATGGCTGCTTTAGCAAAATCGTTAAAGGATAATAATGTTAATTAGTTAAAATTCTTAAAAGGGTGCCAGACGGAGTTGAAATGATGGATTGTCACTTTGTGACCATTTTAGGTACATTATAGGAATAGGGTATTTGCCTGAAAAAATCTATTAGATTATGAAAAAATATTGGACACGTATTTTTTCTTTTGTCATGAAAACGAAAAAACACGATACAACGCGTTGAAATGTCGCGTGACGTCATAATTTCTGTTACTTTTTACTGTCCAGTGACGTCGCAAGGCCGTCTCTTGAACTATGATGCGCTGTATCGTCATTTTTTGATTATGTGACAAAAGGAAAAATACGTGTCCAACATGATGATCTGACTGACGGGCTAAATAAGTATGTTATTTTTTTCGATGTTGTCAAATAGCTTATTGTAAAGTAATTCATATTATTTTTCTATTATGATCCTGCTAAAGCGGTAATTTTAGACCTTTGGCTGCAACTGAAAAATTCTCCATTATGTAAAAGATAAAGTTAAAATACAAGAACCCTTGATACATTCATATGACTTGCTTCACATATCATAGAAATAGATGGAATCGACCAAATTGGTTTACTTTAACGTAGGTCAGGGCTATAGAGGAGCAATTTTCTACAATTTGTCTTCTACTGAATTCTTTACTAGTGTTTACCATGTCATAGCAGTAGCTGGAAAACTGTTACTGAAACCCTTAGGTACTCCCCGATTTCTGATAAACATTAAACATTTGGCTAATGATGTTTTTCAACATTCGCCAACTATCTGCTAATTCTTTTGAATTCAGCCTATTAAATCATCATCTGCCTAGACTTTTCCTAACTATATTGGGGTTGGCTCCAAGTCTAACCGGTTGCAGATGAATACCAGTATTTTACATGGAGCGACTGCCTATCTGACCTCCACAACCCGTTAGTACGGGGTAATACGATACCCCTTGGTAAGACTGGTTGTCAGACTTTTTGGGACACTGACTACCTAACGACTGTCAAAGATCTACAAATGACACCCGGGACCACGTGATTTCTGAGGCACGGAGGAAACTCGGTATGTAATGGGTGGTCAACCATCCACAGACCAGCCTAGGCAAGCGCGGCTTAGCCTAAAGATCGACCCGAGCGGCTGTTATTATTAAGCCACAAGCTCCTCAGCCTATTAAATCCAACCAATAAAAATATCATAGTTGAAAAAGCATGCTTTACAGTAATTTTAATTCTCGTATTCTTCAGCAAACCCCTTTCATTTGATATCCATATCATGGGAATGCATAAAAAAATAACGAGTCCGCCATCTTTATGAGTCCACCATATTGGATTTAGAATGACGTCACTTAGCTTTCCATGTATTGACATTCAAAGTAGAACTCGGTAACCGGGAAGTGGGTCAAAAACTTCTGAGACTTTTTTAAATAGTGGGTTAGTTAGTAACAGGTGAAGCTAGCTATTTTATTACTTTACTTTTAACTAGCTTCTGCCCGCGACTTCGTACGCGGATCCTGTTGCTTATGCCAGCGACAACGGGGTCGTCAAAATCGAAGATCTGAAACGTCTCATGTCGAATTCTAAGAGCCCGGGGGCGAGACGATTCGAGACGTTCCATATCTTTCATTTTTGTAAGTCAGAAGTCTATGCGTAGATACGCTTGGAACTCAAGCGTAATTCTCTATCCGTGAACGTCTCCGACTCGCGAGACAATGCGTGACGTTCACGATCAGTGGTCAGTCGCGCATCACGTTCCCCACTTGTCTCTAGAGACCTAGAAGTCGATGCGTAGATACGCTTGGAACTCAAGCGTAATTCTCTATCCGTGAACGTCTCCGATTCGCGAGACAATGCATGACGTTCACGATCAGCGGTCAGTCGCGCATCATATTCTTCCCAGTTCTCTAGAGATCTGGATGAAAATACGCTGAGAACGCAGGCGTGCTTCGTTATCCAAGAGGAAGAGAAGAGAAGAGAGGAAGAGGTTTCCACCGAGCGAGTTGCAGCCTGATGTTCTCGAACAGCATCAAGTCTCTCCTGACGTTCTTCGGTAGATTCTTGGGATCTTATGATCCTGAATCTTTTAGCTCCTTTGGAACATTGGGAAAGATTTGACCTCTTTTTAGGCATGGTTATAGTTTTATTGTGAAGATACCTGATCAATTAAAATCTAAGTGACTGCTCCCCTGCGTTATCGGGTAGGCTACCGTGTCACGAAGATAAGTGGAAAAAGTCTAAAACACTCAAATAACATAAGCCCGAAGGCATATTTATTCGATAAAATAAAAAAATAAATCGGAGTTTTGTCCAGTAGAGTCAAATTTTGAATGATATACCGTCGTCATCGAATATCAGTCCTAAACTGTTACCGCCTTCACCGCGTGGAGATACTCCCAGCTTATGTTATTTTATAATTATACAGTGAAATTAGTGATAGCTTTGATTTCCACATCAGATGTTTCTGATCTTCGATTTTTATAAGTCAACAGGAAATGCCCATCAGACCGAACAACTTTTGCTAAGACGTCATTCCTATATATGTTATGGTGTAGCTGGGCTCTTGGAGTTCCACAACAGGTGTTCCAGATCTTCGATTTTTATAAGTCAACAGAGAGTGCTCGTCAGATTGAACAATTTTTGCTAAGACGTCATTCCTATATGTGTTATGGTGTAGCTGGGCTCTTGGAGTTCCACAATAGGTGTTCCAGAACTTGGATTTTTATAAATCAACAGAGAGTGCTCATCAGATTGAACAATTTTTGCTAAGACGTCATTCCTATATGTGTTATGGTGTAGCTGGGCTCTTGGAGTTCCACAACAGGTGTTCCAGATCTTCGATTTTATAAGTCAACAGAGAGTGCTCATCAGATTGAACAATGTTTGCTAAGACGTCATTCCTATATATGTTATAGTGTAGCTGGACTCTTGGAGTTCCACATCAGGTGTTCCAGATCTTCAAATTTATTCACTCAGCAGAAAATGCTCACCACGTGGAACAATTTTTGCTATGGTACCATTTTTGTATCTCTTATAGTTTAGCTATTCTATTGCGGTTCTGCATCAGGTGTTCAAGTTTCCAAGATAAATTATAGCCTATATGTTGCCCAGACTTAATACCTATACAACAAAAAAAAAAACTTTCAAATCCGTCTAGTAGTTCCGAAGATTAGCGTGTACAAACAAACAGACAAACAGACAAACAGACAAACAGACAGAATTTTTTTTTTGGATTCGTGCTCTATTACTGTTTCTAAACCCCCCTCAATTTTTTTTTTTTAAATATATTCAATGTACAGACACAGTTTTTTTACTGTCTTATTATATGTATAGATGATGATGATGCCATCTAGCCGATTTCGGCCACAGCGACTGCTTTCGATGACTTTCTAGGGAGGTTGTCGAGAGCTTTGGTGTGCTGCTCTATCATATGCTCTAAACTGGCTAGCACACCCAACTTTGGCAGAAAAACTCCGAGCACAAAGCGGACATGTCAGAACACCATTGACGAAATTGTAGGGTATAGCTGCAGGTGGCCTAGTTTTAAGGTTATCACGCTTTAAGTCTAGCTGCAACCTTCTTCTCACTTCGAAGGCGTTGACCTGCCGATGCACACGACGTCTCCACTCCTCTTTACTTTTAATGCTGTTACTAAAGAAGTAAACATAACACTATTTATCCGTAGTTCAAGTAACTTGGGCTGTTTGTCTATTCCCATTTAATGCCGAAACGGCTGAACAGATTTCGATGTTGAAACACAGTCCATAGGTAGACTATGAGGTTAAGATAATAGGATAGTTTTTATCCCAGCAGTGGGATAATTTCCGACCTAAACCTAGACAAAGCCATGAGCAAAAGCTCGTTTCCTATAAACATATTCAGACTCATCCGCCATGTTTCCCCGTGACGTATGCACGTTCGTTGGGAATTATAAAATAACAAAGTGATTTGTCTTTGTTTATTCTTTTACTATGTTGATGGTGATCTACGATGCGGGTGTCAATGTGGGTCTCAATTTCTGTATTGGTGTTTTACGGACAGAGTGCGAAGAGAATCTGCCTTTTTTCGGTTGGGAAATCATCAAATGACCCCTCCCGCTCTGGGCGGAGTGGAAGGGAGTGTCAGACTTTTACTGACTTAAACCCATCCATGCTCCTTCTTTGCCCTTTGTGTTCCAGGGCCGCGGTATCTCTTTCGAACAGTCCCGCAGCCCAGGCAGAAGAGAATCTGCCTGACCTAGTGTGTAGGTTATACCTATCAAGGCAGGTTGATAGACTTTCAGGTGTCAGACTACAGACTGTCTGTAAAAAATCTACGAATGACTGCGGCCTAACGTACTTTCCAAGACAAGGAGGATCTCGGTATGCAAGGATGGTCACCGATCCACGGACCGACCTCGACCAGCATATCCTGACTTTCCATCACCCACGAGTTTCTTGAAGAGAATTGGTAGGGATCATATGAGTTCATGTAACACTTTTGATTGTGACTGATTACCCATTAAACCCATTTAATATTAGGTTTCAACACAAACACTTTCGCTGAAACCAAACCAATCGACTGTAATCATCATGCGTGACCTTTCACGATTATTTTTGGGAATTCTATGAGAAACCAATGAACTCCCGATAATCTGTTCCTTCACCTTCACCTTCCCACACGTAGGAATCTAATTCTATAAGCTCTGATTGGCTGAGGGTCGATGATCGTAGATTTATTGCCTCACCGCAGGAGGTTGCCCAATTTACAGGATATTATTTTCCTTTCATGTGTTGTGGTATTTCAGAGGTTA
The DNA here is from genome assembly GCA_905220335.1 of Noctua pronuba. Taxonomy (NCBI): domain Eukaryota; kingdom Metazoa; phylum Arthropoda; class Insecta; order Lepidoptera; family Noctuidae; genus Noctua; species Noctua pronuba. Next base: position 15,570,629 of record LR999904.1, on the reverse strand, counting down.
AAGTTCTTTAGTATATTTTTGTCTAAATCACAAAAAAATATTTCTAAGTCATTTTCGCCACTTCATGGTGAAAAAACGTGATCTGTGAGTCTGTCTGTTCTTTATTATTATTATTAACTATTTATTTCGGCCAAAAAACCATAGTGTTAGTAACAAAACAACTTAAAAACTATGTTAGTACATACATTTTATTTTGCATATTTTGGTGGTTTTAGGCAACGTCTCGATATGTGTAAATCTACCCAGTGCCTTACAAATGGATTTTCAAATGTATCAACTAAGATCTTCAGGATGTCATTAGAGCTCCCACGCAATCTACCTAGCATTGACCCAACTCTTTTCCTAATAACACCGTAGAAATCATCAACGTGGGTTTCTGCGAACATTAACACGCCTAAACTACTGAACCGATTGTAATGAAAAATGGTTATGTAACCTGGAGAAATATATGTATAGGTCACTTTTCATCCTGGAAATGATGAAACACGAAATACCCTCCCACATACTTATAAAAGAGGTTAATATTATGTGAAATAAAAACAAGATTGATACTTTTTTCTCAAGTAATTAATCCCGGCAATGTTTCCGACCCGGGTAAACAGATATATCCGTAGCCGTGACGTAAGCAGTCCCCCATTGACCCGGTTTGAGTTCAGAACCGGTTATCAATAAGCGTGTCGACGAACAACGTTCTTAGTGCATTCCAATTAATCGGATTATTTGTTCGTGACTGGTAGTTGTTGTGTTATCCGGGTGGATAAAATTATTATGATGCTGAATGGAGAGGTAGAGGAAGGCTAAAGAAATTATGGACGACTGTGTGAGGAATGATATAAAAGAAAAAGGAGTTGATGGTAGTGAGACGGCTGACAGGGGAGAATGGAAGAAAAAAAACCTATTGCGCCGACTCGAAGAAATGTGGGGCAAGGATAGGAAAAGGATGATGAGGCCCTCATATCGAACAGCTCTTGACTAAAAAATAATAGAGGCACGATACTGATACTGATACTGCTAGCCTGCGTCATCCCACTGCTGGGCAAAGGCCTCTCCCCATGACTTCCAGTTATTTCGATCCAGGGCTAATGTGGGCCACTGGTCGTTGGTTCTGTCCAGCTCGTCCCGCCATCTTCTACGAGGTCTGCCGCGACGCCTTCTGGCAGTGTCAGAGGCACGAGTCGATCTTCAAAGTTTAGCAACGTTTTCCGAGGTCTATCCCTGGATGGGTGCATTACATAAATTTCACCTTTCTTCGGAAATCACGTCAAGCAGTCTGTTAGTTCCGGCTGTCATCCGTGTCATCTGTCAGTCGTAACGGGTAGACAGACGTTCAATATTCTGACAACCAGTCTTATCAAGGGGTATTTTGTTGGGTTGTATTCTGGTTAGTAAATTCCTTTGCTATTAGTTTAATCCTCACTAATATTATAAATGCGAAAGTAAGTTTATTTGTTACCTTTTCACGCCTAAACCGCTGCACCGATTATCCTGATATTTTGTATATACGTTGTCAGGTGTACAGAAACGGACTTAGGGTACCTTGCATCCCGAAAAAAAAGTACTGTTCCTGGGGAAAACAACAATAACGTTCTTATGATAATAGATGGCGCTACGTGTCTTTCGAATCATGATTGAATTAAATTATTACAAGCAGATTACAACTCGAATTGATTGTTAAATTCTAAATTAACGCGAGCGAAGCCGCGGGCAACAGCTAGTATTTTTTTTTTTAATTGTATTCTCAAACCTGTTTTATTGCCAAGATTTTGTATGCCGATTTAACATTCCTTTTAGTAAAAGATTTTTACCATCATAGTGTCAGCAGAACACGGTCTTCAAAATCACAGGATCTGCTAGTTTGGGAGTCAGGGTTTACTCTATGACTTTTAATTAATTAAAATTCATGCGACTTAAGCGACATTGAAGATTTTTGTATGAATAAAGATTCTTAGTATTTCCTTTATTCATAACTATACTTATAAATTACATTTTTAAATATTTCAAACTCAAAAAAAAAAAACAAAATGACAATGTTTTTTCATTCTTTCCTTTATTATTATTATTCAGCTGCATCTGGCTAGCTAGACTGGAAGCTGACTTCAACATAGTGGGAAAAGGAGTTTGGGGACACGTCTGTATATCACGAAACTCTATGTATAAATTCACTACTGAAATAATTTGAGGATCCCAAAGACCGATTCAGAGGAAGTTGACACTCATAATCAACATGCTGTTAGTAGTCGACAGGGGGGACTTTGCTGGGTATTTGTTAGGTATTTTAGTTCCACCTATACAGAGTGTTTCAGAAAAGTGTGGACATATTTAAATGTTTTATTCAGAACATTAAATTGAAGAACTTTCAACATGGAACCAACATCGTAATAGCGTAAAAATAATCTGAGGCCCTAGCACGAGCGCGCGGTGTAAACGAAACATAAATATGTATGTCGATTTTAAAATTAAAAGTACTCGTTTCACATAATTATTATATTTTCATAATTTTAAAAATAATGAAAATATAATATAATGTAATTTAAATAAAATAGTGCATGTAGCCTGTAAGTAATTGTTGCACTTATAAATGTTTATCGTGTACTTTTAAATGAAATGTAACGCGTAAACAATAATTGTAGACTAACCTAAATCTTTCATTTGCCTAGCCTTTTCCCAACTATATTAGGGTCGGCTTCCAGTCTTAACCGGATACAGCTGAATACCAGTATTTTACATAGAGCGACTGCCTATCAGACCTCCACAACCCAGTTAGTACTGGGTAATACGATACCTCTTGGTAAGACTGGTTGTCAGACTTTTTTGGGGCACTGACTACCTAACGACTGTCAAAGATCTACAAATGACACCCGGGACCAACGGCTTTACGTGCTTCATCGAGGAAACTCGGTATGTAATGGGTGGTCACCCATCCACAGGCCAACCTAGGCAAGCACGGCTTAACCTAAAGATCGACCCGAGCGGCTGTTATTATTAAGCCACGAGCTAAAAAAGCAGAAGAGCACAAGCAGAGCAGAACCGCGAGTTAAAAAAGTGATAAAAAATAAATTGATAATGGCATTCAGTCACCAGCCTGCAACATTGAAATATTTAGCAGCAATTTATCGGGGAACTGGCATTATTTAAATTATTTATCTCGGAACACGGGATGTTTGTGCAAAAAGCACATTATTATTTAAACTTTATTAAATAAAACAGTGGTTCAATGAGCATTTAATTGAAAATTTCCAATATTTAACACTTATTTACTCATGAAAATTAGCACGTTGTTTTAAATTTGGCAAGAATTACTAATTTAACATCGGCAGATATGCTTAGGACTTATTTAGTGATGTTAGCGTCGGCTACTAGTCTAATAAGATGCAGCTGAATATAAGTACTTTACATGGACAGACAGCCTAACTAACCTCGACACCAAGTTACTGGGTAATACGATACCCCTTGTACTACCAACTTACTTGTGTTAACTCCTAATCATCCTAACTAATATTATAAACTAACTATTGCCCGCGACCATCGTTTGCGTGAAATGATTCAAACAAATATATTTCTTCCCTTTTTGAATCAGATTTGATTGCCAATTTCAAGGGTTTTAATTTTTTTGCACGGAACCCTAATTATTTTTCTAAAATAAAAGAAGCCTAAGTTAGACCTTATAACATCAGCTATCTGCCAGTATAAGTGCCGTCAAATCGGTCCAGCAGTTTCGGAGACTAGCCGGAACAAACAGACAGACAGACAAATTTAAAAAAAATGTGTTTATGTTCGTATATATTCCGTTATATGTACCGTATATATTTTTATATGCATTCAGTAAAAAGCTGTTATTTTGATATTACTAACAGACACTTCAATTTTATTTATTTGTATATGGTATGTATGTATGTATTGTATAGATGCGAGTGTGTCAGGTGTACCGAAACGGACATAGAGTACCTATCATCCCGAAAAAAAGAACAATAACTTTCTTATAAAAATATATGTAGATGGCGTCACGTGTCTTTCGAATCATGTTTGAATTATATTATTACACAAGCAGAGTACAACCCTCAAAGAGATGTCAGCAACCAGGAAGGGGCCCGCAAGGGCCGATGCCTGCCGGGGCTGCGGGACTGTTCGAAAGAGATACCGTGGCCCTGGAACACAAAGGGCAATGAAGGAACATGGATGGGTTTTAGTCAGTAAGAGTCTGACACTCACAGAGTACAACCCGAATTGATTGTCAAATTCTAAATTAACGCGAGCGAAGCCGAGGGTAAAAGCTAGTCGATAATAAAGACATCCCGGTCATAGATACCCCGATACCATCATTTTGTTATTTCGCCCTCTTAATACCGTCTGCCTTGATAGAATTACATTGTGTGCTACCAAATGCTATCTATACAGAAATAATAAGGCATGATTGTTCTCGTAACAAAGGAGAGATAAAATTTGTCATTGTATAAAAAATATGCCAACGTAAACGGAAAAAAAATTGGGGTTGTAATAAAGATATTTTTAAATGACTTATTTAATAGGAGGACTAAGCTGTTAGCTTAAGATCGTTTACGACTTATGGCATTTCATCCAAACTTTTTCAGCGCTTATTTTTCGAAATGACTGAACCGATTTTAATAAAACTTCATATGCAGGATACATAGTTCTAAAAAGTTTATAGAAAACATTCCCCCCCCCCCAAAGAGTTCAGATTTTCTTCGGCTGTTTTTTGTTATTAAAAAGAAAATTTCTGTTCCTAACATTTTTACCAAGTAAATATTGCACTTTCGTAGGTTTTTTAAAATTTAGTAATAAACAACGTTTTTTTATATTTTTAATTGCCTTTTTATTAAAAAAAAATATTTAAAAATGTTTTTAATTTCTTAAAAAATGAATAAAGGAAATAATAATAACAACGAAAACTTTCACTGCTGAAGGGTCTAATAATCATGCCCAAAATTACACTGAATTTTCTGGTAGTTGGTTTATAATTGCCTGTTTAGATCTGAAAACTAATTAACACATTTAAAGTTCGGCGTGCTTTAAGCGGTACCCTCTGAGGTGTCATTTAAGTTGCACAGAAGTTTAGGTTCTATCTTTAAATAGGTTTAAGAGTTTCCGTATCCTTCTTGTTTTATCTTTTCGACTGTCCTTTAAAAAGTAACTCAGGAATTAAACTAGGAGGATTTTCGATAGAAATTCAGTTAAAAAGTCAATAATATAAGATTGCAGCTGCACGCGTTTGTGGGTCAAATAAATAAAGGTCTAGTATAAAGAAAGGTCGCAAGCGCTACCCCGGCGCATGAGGACCTGGTTCTATGTTCTATGTTAGGGATTTGGTTTCCGCACTTAGTCCTTAAAGTGGACCATTGTGCGTGAGCCATGGTGGCCGTTACTCCAGCCAGCCCACCTCCCTCCAGAAGCAAATCAAACCTCCCGGTCTTCTCAGGACATCCGCAAGGGACCTTGGTGTTCCAAGAGTCTCCTCGCGGATCTGGGTGACGCCGGTGCACTCGAGGAGCACATGCGCCACCGTTTCCTCCGCCTCCATGCAGGCTCTGCACAGGGGGCTATCAGTGATACCTAGGGTGTGAAAGTGTTTGTTTAGTGAGCAGTGTCCAGTGATGGTCCCCGTCACCAGTCGCAGGCTGTCTCTGTCCAGGCGCAGAAGGCGCTTTGTCAGCTTTCTATCCAGGGATGGCATGGCCTCCTTGGATTGCCTACACCCTGGTGTCGAGGACCACCATTTCTCCGCTTGTGTTTGGGTATGATCCTTTAACCAAGTTCTTAGCTGCTTGAAAGGAATGGGTACAATAGGTTCGGGTCCGAAGACTTTTGTGCTGGATCCCCTTCTTGCGAGTTCATCAGCTGCATCGTTTCCAAGCGATCCACTGTGTCCTTTGATCCATTGTAGTGTCACGGTGTTACGGTTTAGTACCGTAACTCGTTCTAGGGCATTATGACATTCCAGTATTAATCTCGACGTGATCTGGTTCCTCTTTAAGGATTGAAGAACCGAGGCACTGTCGGAAAGTATACGGATATAGGTATCCGTAACTTCCCTGGCCTCTATGGCGTGTGCAGCTTGGATGATGCCCACACACTCTGCTTGATAGACAGAGTTGAGCATTCCTAGGGGTCTGGATATTTTAATGTTTAGGTCGTCGGAGAAGACTCCGACACCTGTCCCATCGTCAGTTTTTGATCCATCAGTGTAGATCCTTAGCTCCTTTGGGCCTGAGTAGTCACACATTTCCGCTGTGAGCTCTATGTTGTAGTGTTTTTGAAAGCAGTGGGTCTTCAGGGTTCTGTCGCTGGGTGATGCCATCATAGGTTGCTGTTTGATTGCATCCTCCTTCAAGCGTGTATGTTTGATTCTGGAATCTTTACTTAGGGTGCCGGATACTTCAAGACTGAAAGTCGCTAGGGCCGCCTCCTCTCTTACGATGAGATGTAGAGGTGGTAACCCCAGCATCACCTGTAAAGCGGCGGTGGGTGATGTTCTCATGCCGCCGGTGATTGCTACGCTGGCAAATCTTTGTAGCTTCTCGAGATCCTTCTGGGCTGTGCTCAGGTTGGTCCTGGGCCACCAAACTAAAGAGCCGTATGTGATAATTGGTCGGATGACTGTGGTGTATAGCCAGTAGGTGATTTTGGGGCTTAGGCCCCAATTCTTACCAAGCAATCTTTTGCATTGCCATAGGGCTATGCTGGCTTTTGTGGTAACGTAATCGGTATGTTTTGCCCAGTTCAGCTGTTTATCCAAATAGATGCCCAGGTATTTGGTTTCAGTCGATAGGCTTAGGGTGGTCCCGAAGAAGCGGGGTAATAGTAGGGCTGCCAACTTCCTTTTCTTTGTGAAAAGGACGAGTTCGGTTTTGGTAGGGTTCACCGCTAGTTTGTATTCCTTGCACCAGTCCTCTACCATCTTCAAGGCTTGGCGCATGAGGTTGCATAGTGTGTTTTCATGTGTGCCGTTTATTATTATGGTTATATCGTCAGCATAGCCCACCGTATAGTAGCCTCTGTCATTTAGACGCTTGATGAGGCTGTCTACTACGAGGTTCCATAGGAGTGGCGAGAGGACGCCCCCTTGGGGGCAGCCCTTCGCCACGATGGCTCTAGTGGTGTCGTTCACCGTAACCTGTACGGCTCTCAGTCTGAGCATGTTTGTAATCCATCCTCGCAGGGTCGAGTCCACACCGTGTTCCTCGAGGGCTGCGTTGATACTATGGAAAATGGTTTTGTCAAAGGCGCCTTCTATGTCAATAAAGACAGCTAGTGAGGAGCACTTGTGGTCTACTGCACATTCGATCTTGGAGATCACACTATGTAGTGCGGATTCTGTTGATTTTCCTGTGGAGTAGGCGTGCTGTTGTTTGTGTAGCGGCAGCTCCCGAAGAGGTCCGTCCCGAATATGTCGGTCGCAGAGTCTCTCAAGAGTTTTCAGTAGGAACGATGTCAGACTTATTGGTCTGTACGCTTTAGGTTGTGTGTAATCGGGTTTTCCTGGAGGATTTTACTTGTCTCGTAGTCCGACTTTGTGTAGGTGCTGTCTGGGTTTTTCAGCGACCCGAGGGTACGATCCTGATCAGTGGATAGGATCTTCCTTACCCGTGCGGCTTCGCTGTTTGATTCAATGTCCTCACAGAATTTTCGCCAAGATGCTCTGCTGGCATTCCTGACTTGTTTTTTGAAGGTGTATTGTGTTTTCTTGTATATATCCCAGTCTTCTGGGAGTCTGGAGTTTTTGGCTCTGTTAAATTGCTTACGCATGGTTTGCCTGAGCTTGCTGAGTTCTGCATTCCACCAGGAGCTTCCCTTGCTCTTGGTGTTGGGTTCTTTTAGTTTGCAGCAGGCGTGGTAGGCTTCAGTGATATATTCTGAGAGTCTGATTACAGTGTCCTCGAGTTGTTTGGGATCCGTTAGAGTTATGGGTATTTGGTGCTGTGTTAGCAAGGAGGCTAGAAGCCGTTTGTAGCCGGGTATGTTGGTGCGGCGTGGATTGCGCCTAGGTTCGGGTTTTTTTGTGGTAGCTACTAGTGAGAAACGAATCCTTCTGTGATCAGAGCAAGAAGGTTCGTCAGACACGTGCCAGTCAGAGATAAGTTTTGTCGCGCTTTCCGAAGCCAGCGTTAGATCAATGATTGTTTGTCCGCGTGCTGTGACCCAAGTGGGTTCCGAGCCACGGTTTACTATGTTAAGGTTAGTGGAGAACAGATATGTGCATAATACCTCACCTCTAGTGTTGGCTTTGTTGCAACCCCAAAGCGGGTGATGGGCGTTCGAGTCTGTGCAGATGACCAGGTCCAGGTTGGCGTCTTCACAGTATCTTACCAGGTCGGCCATCTCTTTTGGTGGGCAGTCTTCGTCCTCGCCTGGCATATATACCGAGGCTAAGACGATGTCAGGAGCGTCGCCGTCAGTTTTGAGCCTGACGGCTGTTAGATCTCTGGAACATAATTGTGTAAGTGTTGTGGTAGGTACATCTTTGGGTATATAGGCGCAGGTTCGTGGTTTGTCCCTGCTCTGTGTGTCGAGAATAAGCTTACCTCCAATATTACCGAGGCCGCATATTCTGTTATTTCGGATCCACGGTTCTTGGATCAGGGCAATGGTTCGGGGTTGCATCTCCAGCGCCCTGCGCAGACAAGCCGTAGCAGTCTGGCTGTGCTGAAGGTTGGTCTGGATGATGCTCATGGGTCTGGATGTGGGTGCCGGCAGTGGGGTGGAGTGAGGACCTGGTTTGATTCCAGTGTCGAGTAAAGTGTTATTGAGTTTTCCATCAGGAATTTTTCAATAGCGGCCCAGAGTCTATAATTGGGCCCGGTTGATGGCAATAAGCTCGCCTCCTATACATATACATGTGACTTAAGAACATAACCAGCCCAAGAACAAAACTGGCGTGGTGTGTATGTTACGTATCGTGTAGGGTATAAATATATCTTTTTTTAAATGACGGTCGTCCAGTTTTCAACCTTATGTCCTGAAGAATAAGTTTGAAAAGTGGTCGACTATCAGTGAACGCAGGAGTCCCTAGATTTCGCTTTGTGCCCAGATAAATTTGCATGCCAGCACGCATAGCATGACCACCGTAGAAACGGGTTTTGTCGACGGAAGAATCGACAAAATGACAGATCAACAAAAGTAATCTGTCATTTACGTGTGCAGGCCCTGCAGTCTCGACAAATATAACGACAAAAATAGGTCGTTAAGTGTTATCAATGTCAAATATCTTGAATAGATTTTCAACCTTACGCTTTCGAAATAAAGTAGAAAATCTATTAAAGGAATTTGACAACGATACGACTTAGCGACCGATTGTTGTCGCTATCTAATGTCGAGACTGCAGGGCCTGGTAAGAATACCTTTACGAAATGAAAGTTCGTTGTGACCTGATAATATCTTTATCTTCTTTCACACATAAGAAAAGTGATTCAACGCTGACACGAAATTCGTTATAACTTTTTCATATATTTATGTAAATTCACAGAAAAGGCTGAAATTGGATATTTTCATATTTTTCTTCTATAAGGGATTAGTTCTCGGGGTTTGCAGTTGGTAGGTTGGTATTTGTAAAGACATTAAATGGTGGCTTTGTATAGAGGATTCTTAGCTAAGCTGCATACAGTCTATTACTGCTCTCAAGGGATTAAATACCATTGGTTTAAATCTGGTGAAAGGGGCCTCGGGTAGGTACCTCGTCTTTCAACCACTTCTAGTTTGAGTCGAGCTTTGTTTCCAAAGTCCGTTCCAAAATGGCGTCTAAAAGCGAAATTCTTGGAAGAGCTGTCAATGTGTACTGAAAATTTTAGATTCATAGAAAAGTGGATATTTTTGTTTTTGTAGTTTCGTGGAGCTAGGTAGGAATTTAGCAGTAGTAAAATTTCTTATTCATATTCTTTATTGCACACAAAATTAAAAGATATACTCACAAAATTACAACATATAGCTTATGTACAACGGCGAGCGTAATCCAGAATTGGATATTGGGTATTTCTTGTGTATCACTTGTGGCTAATGAGGAACTTATGGTTAAATAATAACCGCACAGGTCGATCTTCAAGGTAAAGCAGCGCTAGCCAAGGTCGCTCCGTGGATGAGCGACCATCCGTAACATAGCGAATTTTCTCCCTGCCTCACGATAAGCACGATTTGACAGTCGTTAAAGGTACGCCCGAAAGTCTGTTAGCAAGTCATACCAAGGCGTATTCCCAGTACTAACTGTGTTGTGGTTGTCAGATAGGCAATCGCCCTGTGTAAAATACTGGTATTCAGCTGCACCATGTTAGACTGGAAGCTGACCGCAACCTAATCGTAGTCGGGAAAAGGCTAGGCAGATGATGAGACAGGAGTAGTAGAATTTCGTATTAACAATTATTCCAATTCCTTTAATTAATTGTGTCCGTAGATCCCTGAAGGAAGTAATATTTTCGACAAATGGACGCAAAACATTTATTGTAGACTAGCTTTTGCCCGCGGCTTCGCTCGCGTTAATTTAGAATTTGCCAATCAATTCGGGTTGTACTCTGCTTGTAATACTATAATTCAATCATAATTCGAAAGACACGTGGCGCCACCGTTTATCAAAAGAACGTTTTTGTTGTTTTCCTTGGGAATAGTGCTTTTTTTCGGGATGAAAGATACCCTATGTCCGTTTCTGTACACCTGCTATCGTATATGCAAAATTTCAGGATTATCTGTTCAGTGGTTTATTCGTGAAAAGGTAACAAACGAACAAACAAACTTATTTTCGCATCTATAATATTAGTTAGGATTATAATTTATAGCACTCAAATTCAATAACGAACAATTTTAGTGCTTTCAGAGCCATTGGCTATTTGTTAGTTAATGCAGTTTGGCTAATTGGTTTTAATCGTTTATTTATTTTATTGGCAGTGTTGTTTTATTTAATTTGTAAATGTAACAGAGGTAGAATATTTAGGGTGAAAATTAAATTGAGCTATTAAATTTGCTTCCAAAAATCGGCCAAGTGCGAGTCACACGCACACAGGGTTACGTAGCACCAAACAATATAATAAGAATATTTTGAAGGCTCATTCATATTTTGTATTGTATTACATTAAACAGCAAAACTCAATTTGTTATTCATAGTATGTTAATGAAAAACAAAGTTACTGCTGCAGTTTGATGAAAAAGTCCCATATCTCAAAAACTAAACATCCAATCTTAATCAAACCAATTTTCATTGAAAGTTTTTTTTTTGGTTCTACATTCCTACATTTTTTTTTCAGAATTTTCCTCCTCTTACTTTAGAAATTAGAGAGACACACACACACACATTTTACCACTTTAGAAGTGTCTTTCTTTCAAACGACTGACTGACAAAAAATGGGATTAGGAACTTATAATTATCATATTTTTAAAGACCTATCTATAGACATCCCACACGTATAGGTTTGATGTTTATTTTTTTTTAGTTTCATTTCCATGTATGAACCCCCTTAATCTTTTATTTTTAATTTTTGTTTAAAAATCTTAAAGCGGTTCATGGAATACACCTACCAAGTTTCAACTCTGTAGTCCTATAGTTTCGGAATAAAGTGGCTGTGACATACAGACGCACAGACAGACAGACATGACGAATCTATAAGGGTTCCGTTTTTTGCCATCCGGCTACGGAACCATAAAAACAAAAGCATTATTATTTATTAATTTTGATATTCGATAATTCAAATGAAAAATTAAAGTTGATTTTATAGTATCGATACTCAAGTTCATTATTCAATGAAGTATATTAATGTGGGGATGACAGTATTGAGAAAGTGAGAGCGAAACTGTTTGAGAGATAAGAGGGAGTAATAAGATGGTGAGGTATGATTTGACGTTAAGACGATATCAAATTGAATTAAAACAGTTCAAGTTATTTAAAGTGTTTTGATTTCCATCCATTTAAAAAAATAAATAAAATGAGGTCGATTTTTTCATGAACTTTACTTATTTCAATAAATTAACTAATCAAACCTCACCACAGTCAAATAAATTGATCGATTCGGTAGGTACTTATTATTTAAGGGACGATTGAACTAACATTCTAAAAACAGACAAAAGCTTCTCCTTTATAAGTTTTCTGATTAAAGTCATCGACCTCTCATTACTCTACCGTTTGAAGATTTCTTTTTGTGACTAATACTTTTATGTCAACGAACTTGCCAATTTTCTTCTAATAAAATTATAACGGCTAAAACTTAAGCTTAAATGAACCGACTGCTTTTAATTAGTGGTCCATTCAAATAAGGACAAGTCTGGAAACTAGACAATATTGCCTGAGACTTCGTCTAAGGGGTGAAATATGATTGTTCGGGTCGGTACTTTCGACTCGGCAATATTTGTTGAACAAAAATGCCGACCCGAAGTTTTTCTCGTATGAATATTAGAGTTTTTTGCCTGGCTGCCCGTCTAATTCCTAAGGCTACTCCTAAATAGGTGCCTTTCTTAGCGCCTACCATCCTAGTGACTCAATATTTGGTTACTTGCTAGAGAAGGCGCCAAGCGCGCGGGTGCGGCCGGATGCGAAAATTCTAGAATGACACTTCACTAGTTGCCAGGCGACTCACTTGGCTCTAGCCGCTGAGCAAGCCATCTGTTAGTAGGTACCCTAAGTTTTTAACACTCGTCAGCGGGCAAATGATAAATCTCTTATAAAATGATCACACCCCCGCCGCACCGCGCAGCTTCCCCCAGATCCGTCTCCGTTAAGCAGTAGGCCTGTAGTAGATTATGGTAATCTGTCTTGATTAAATTAAAAAATATACGTTCTTTAAAAAAAAAACTGTCGACAACAAAATATTGACTGAAAACTTTGAGCATTTTTAGTTTTGGTATCCACTTCCTATATTTTGAGTATAATTTCATGTAATTTTTTCTCTAAAAGATCATGATTATATAATCAGTAATTTCTCTTTAATTTCCAACATAGCTGGGTATACCACACCAGCATAAAAGACTAAGGCCATAAAAGAAAAAATAACACAAGTATTATAATACAAACGTTTCACGTTCTATACATTCATTTTAAGTCCCATTATCCTAAAGGGGTCCATTCCGAACCAAAAAACAATGAATTATGTAATTTCATTTGCAATTTTTCATTTGACATTCTAACAATTACTGTTGGAGTAAAAAATAAACAGATATAAAAGAGAAATAAAGGGTCTATGTATTGTTCTCTTCATGCGTGATGAAGTTCGTAATGGGTGTATTTGGAGTGTTTAAAACATAAATAATAAAAAGTTCAATAGGTGAGGGTTGTAAATTTTATTTATTAGCCATTTTATTTTTAGTGTTGAGTGTTTTTTTAAATTAAAAGTGAAAAGTTGCTTGTCGATTTATCACGTCATAAAATGACAAGGGGTTAGTATAGGCTTGACTTGAATTTGACCCTTAATAAGTTTACCAACACAACTATAGACCGACCGCTTTAATGAGTCCTCCGCCTTGCCCCATCAAAAGCAGCGTCCACAAAGTCCTTACATTATCCCACAGGTTATTTGCTTTAAAATAACCATAATCCACGTAGGTATTACGACACTAATTGAACCAATACGTTTTATCACGTATTGGTTCAGAATATTCCATTTAAATTGATAACTTCGCGAGGACTCATTAAAGCGGTCGGTCTATAATAATAATTGAAATCAACTGTCTTTAGTATACTTATGTACCTATGAGTATTTTATGCCTAATCTCGTCGCCACGGGGTCTTGAACCGATTGCCTGAGCCTGATTTAACTTTTTCCTGAATTGGTCGCAGGAACTAAGCTAGGAAACCTCGACCAAATGTCTTAGGTTATAACAGTGACCAATCATGCGTGATTCGAGCAAGCCAAGCGAGCTATGCTATGGCAACGGCCGACGAGTACTACATCCAAGATGGTTGCACTACACTAAGTAAGGCACACCACAGATGAAACGAAACTATTTGTTCATTTCTGTAGATAGATCTTTAAAAAATATGTATTCCTTGTTTCAGGCTTCGGAGAAACACATGTTATGATATTCATCGGCTTCGCTTACTTGATGACCTTTCTGAAGAAGTACTCCTACAGTGCCTTGGGATACAACTGGCTGTTGGCTGCCTTGGCCATACAATGGGCCCTCCTCTGCCAGAACTTCTTTCACATGAAGGACGGCACAATATATATCACGAAGAAAACCCTGATAGGTAAGTCAAAGAACGTCAACTAAAACAGTGTTTTTCATAGGATTTTAAAGAGGCAAAATGATTCTGGAGAACTTATGAGGGTATATACACGTGTTTGTTCGATTCGTCAGTAGTTCTTGAACTAGAAAGCCCACCTGAAGCAACCACTTCAGAAATAGGAGTTTCTATCGGCTCGTGCCGATCGGATGAAACTGTTCGACATCTACCATTGATGATTCATGTTCGGGTCGGCTCGGCACAACTCAAAATCCAAGCGGCTGTTTCCCGAACGCTGTGCCGAATCATACCGAACCGAACATTCGTCGTTAGTACCTCTAAAAGCAAAATCTAGGGCAGAAACCGTTGAATAGGTCTAATTATCCACGGAATCGCCCAAACAAAACAATAAACTCTTCAAGTGCTTTCTAAGACTTGGTCCTTCATTCAATCTCCAAAGTTTATTCGTCAGGAACAAACAATAATTATTATTGTACAGTAGACTAAAAATCAGTGGTACCACTTTGACTTTTGGCTGACCTAGCGTTACTACGGAGTTTCAGTAGAGTAAGAGATTAGGGTCATCATTCTCCTACCCTTATCCCAATTATTTGGTGTCGGTGCAGCTTGTCTTCTTCTTCTACAGGGTGACTGGTAATTAGTGACCGATACTTAAACACATGATTGTACTCATGATAACAAACAACTTTACCAAATAAACATTTTTTTTAAACGGCTAACAGCTGATAGGTCAGAGGCGCGCGCGTGCGAATTTCATACGGTTGTTGTGTTATTGTGATAAAACTCTGTGTTAAAAAAAAAATGTTTCTTTGGGAAAGTTGTTTGTTATCATGAGTACAATCACGTGTTTAAGTATCGGTCACTAATTACCAGTCATCCTATATATATAATTCCCTATTAGTCGTCATCTCACGTCGTCGTCACTTCCTTTCTAGCCATATCATTTTCACACAGTCTACCCGATGTCTGTTTGGTTTTCTAGTGCACTCTTTCTTTATCGTGTGGTTAGTGCCTAACCTGGCGTCAGAGTTTATATGCCGCCCATGGGCCTCCGACTTGGCTTAGTAGTTCTAGTGCACTTATAGCTACATTCATACTCTAAACTTTCCTGATGACATTTTCCTCATAATTAACAGATACAGCTTTTCATCCCCATTTCTAGTTATATCATTTTTCAAACTGTCCATCTATTGTCTGTTTGGTCTTCTGCTACGCTTATCCACATTCATACTCAAAACATTCCTTACTGTATTTTCGTCATTCCTTTGCATTACATGCCCGCCCATACATACAACTCAGTACCACACAACTTTTCATCCCCATTTCTAGTCAATATCATCTTTCATACAGTCCACCCACCATTTCTGTGATCTTTTCTTAAGAGGTCAGTTTTTACTGGTTTTTTTCCACAAACATTTGTCCTACTGTACTTATCTAACGATAACGTGGGACTCTCTTCAATTTTAATAAAGGCTAAATTTTAAATGCCCAATTTCCTCTGTATTCTCTTTCACAAAAGAAAGCTTTTAAAGCATCGTCGAAAATGTTTTGATATTGTTTAAAATTCAATTACCATTTTGTGTATTACTGGATTTTCTTTCGGTAGAAAGCGTAATTGAATTAGGCAGATGATGATTTTCAGTAGCTTGACCTTTAGGATTTTACAAGATTATTGTTTAAATTAATTACCCTGAATGTTATTACTGAACATTGAGTTTGTTTTTGAGCTGAGTATCCAGCACCCTAATTGCGTACCAAACATCCAATCACAAATTGAAGGATTTTGAAAGAAGGACAATTTGTTTGATCGACAAGGTGAATGAACGGCACGATGGTGTGTAACTCGATCACGCCGCAGGCTCTAGATAGAAAGTAAAGTAGGTAATCTGTATTATCTAGTTAATTCATCCGGACATCGATTTGTACTTGAGCTGGGCTAGCGTAGTAGTAGGTGCTGAACTTAAATTGATTCATAATATGGGGGCCAGATTTTAGTGGACTTGTTGCCAGATTGCGAAGGATGGTTTTATGAGTCATTATGATAGATGGCCAGAGTATGTGCCTAAGTATGTGATTATTTTTAATTATGTATTTTATTTCACAGAGGCTGATATAATGGCCGCGACCGTCCTCATCACGTTTGGCGCTTTATTGGGGCTCGCGAGTGGCATACAGTTGCTGTTCATATCTATCGTAGAAGTAGCAGTCGGCTGTGTCAATATTTACATCAATGAAGAAATATACGAGGTTTGTCTGCTCTTCTATACACTGTTAAATTAAATTAGCTAGCGAAACCCTGTGAGAAATGTATGGGGAAAGTTTTGTTTGCGATTGTACCATTTTTCAAAAATCTTTATATGTTTTTAGAAATTTGTTGTACGTATTTTTTTTTTTTTTTTTTGTCAGCCTGAACCGTCCCACTCCTGGGCAAAGGCCTCCCCCCATTCCTTCCACTTTTCTCGATGTTGCGCCTCTTCTTGCCAATTAACGAGAAAGTCATCCAAGGCGTCCCGCCATCTTCTCCTCGGTCTGCCGCGACCCCGTCTAACTGTCTCAGGGCTCCAGTTTTGTGATATGCGGGCCCACAGCTTTGCCGGCATCCGGCAGACATGGCCTGCCCAGTCCCATTTCAGTTTAGCAGCTTTTTGAGCCACGTCGGCAATTTGAGTTCTGGAGCGCAGTGTGGTATTCCTTATTCGATCGGTAAGTTTAACGTTAAGTATGCTGCGCTCCATTGCCCGTTGGAAAAACCTTGAGTTTGGACTTCTGGATGTTAGTCAAAGACCAAGTCTGTGCACCATATGTCAGTATGGGGAGAATACACATGTCCTTTAGCTTACGTTTTAAGGGGATGGGTAAATCGCCCTTGAATAGCTCTTTCATTGACCAGTAGCTCTTCCAGGCGTTTCCCGTGCGTCTTGCAACTTCTTTGTCTTGTTTCTCCTGGAGGCGAAGACCCTCGCGACACTGCACCAGTGGCGCGAGGAGGCCAAGGATCGGGGCGAGAGGCTGGTGCAGCGACAGATCACGCTGTACCGGTCTCAGCTCCGACAGGTCATGGTGGCGGAATGGCGGGGCAGGCTAGAGCTGCCTACCGCCGGCCTCGACACAATCGAGGCGATCCGGCCAGTACTCGACGACTGGCTCGGGAGGAAGCACGGCTCCCTGTCGTTTCGGGCGACGCAGGTGCTCTCGGGGCACGGCTGCTTCGGGAAGTACCTGTGTCGCATAAGCAGGGAGCCGGACGCCCGGTGTCATCACTGCGTCCACTGTCTGGAGGACACGGTGCGGCATACGCTGGCCGAGTGCGGCGCGTGGGATGAGCCGCGCCGTGCGCTCGTAACAGAGGTTGGAGGAGACCTGTCGCTGCCGGCCGTCGTTCGCTCGATGGTCGGCAGCGCAGAGTCCTGGGACGCAGTGATGTCCTTCTGCGAAACCGTCATGTCGCAGAAGGAAGTTGCGGAAAGGGAGAGGGAGATAACGACCTCTCGCCCATCCCGCAGCAGACGCACCGGGCGTCGGCAGAGGGCGGACAACGCCCTCTTCCGGCCCCCCTAAATAGGTCCAGGGGCGGCGGATTCGGGGACATCCGTCGCCCCCATCACACTGGACCCGAGACGGCGGCGCGTAGTGTTCCACGCGCGCCACTCCTAGACGTAGCGGGGGGAGTTTTACACCTCACTCCCCCCCGGGACGTGGCCCGCAGGTCAAGCGGGCCGGCACTAGTCCGGGGCAGCGGAAGTCGCATTAGATCCCGCTGCCCCCCGACGCAAGTGTGCGAGGGAGCACCGGTGTGGTTTTAGTCAGTAAGAGTCTGACAGACCCCTCTGCTCTCCCCGGGGCGGAGGAAATCCATGAGGATTTCCACATCGAGAACAAAAAAAAAAAAAGGTAAATATATTCTTGGACATAGTGTATTCTCTCTCCGTCTATGTGCACGTTGATCGGTGAGCTGTTAGTCATGAGCTTAGTCTTCGACATGTTCATCTTTAGTCCAACCTCAAGGCTTGCATTGCTTAGCTCTTGAAGCATCTCTTCCAGTTCCGCAGCTGATGAGGAGAAGAGGACAATGTCATCAGCGAAACGCAGATACGTAATTAAAGGAAAAAATAATTGGAACGTTTTCCTATATACACCTTGCTTATTACAGCAGCCTTTATTTCCCCGACTCAAAAAAACACCCTGTATAAAATTATAATAAAAAAATGCTTTTCATTTCCTGAGCGAAGCCGGGGTAAGCCGCTAGCTATAGATAAAATAAATCAAAAGCTTTTGGTTTCAGATCGCAGACATAGGTGGCTCCATCAGTATTCACACGTATGGTGCCTACTTCGGCTTAGGAGTAAGCGCTGCTTTAAGAATGAAGAAACCTAAACCATCATCAAGTCATGAATCCAGAGACTCTCCCCCCCGTCTTGATGGACCCTCTTATATCTCTGATATTACTGCTACGCTTGGTAAGTAAGCTATATAGAGTGTAAATGCACTCTTCATGAAACCGTCAACAAAGCATTCTGTACATCAAACTAAGTACGTAACTCTAAGCAAAAAATATTGCTGGAAATGACTTTTTTTTGGGGTGAAAAATAACGTTTTACGGTAGGACTCAATGTAACGCACTCAAAACATTGTGCTGATGGATGCATTGATTATTACGGGGATCTTAGAGGTATTTATAACATTAAAAACTTGTATTAAAAAAAAAGAGAGAGACTAAGACGGAACTTTAACCACCATTATCTCCGTAAATAGAAGGTTCCGTAAATAGAAGGTCTAGAACAAAAAAAATATCGCAATGACCAGGAGAACAAGTGCCTTTACGCCCTTTATAGTTCCATTTCATATTATAAATTAAAACACCTTTTAATCTTTTAGCCCTGCCAAGATTTTTGAAAATTTTTGTAGCCTGTTGTAGTTTGTGGTGAGGCTCAGCGGGCACACAATGTTTCATCAGAATACCATCATTATCATCTGCCTAGCCTTTTCCCAACTATATTGGGGTCGGCTTCCAGTCTAACCGGATGCAGCTGCTTACCAGTATTTTACATGGAGCGACTGCCTGTCAGACCTCCACAACTCAGTTAGTACTGGGTAATATGATATCGCTTGATAAGACTGGTTGTCAGACTTTCTTTCATCATAATATCATCATGAGACTAATTTATACTTGCAGCGGCCCACCTAGCTTGGTAGTCGTTTTAGAGTTTTCCAAGCGACAGTAGGTGGCCCGCTGGAAATCTTTCTGCAGGCTCAACATAGTCAACAGGAGGGTGATATGTGAGGAGCCTCAGCTTTGATCTTGCTTTACTAGGAATACTCTCTAATGAAGCTGTACGACGCTGCGGGACTGTTCGAAAGAGATACCGCGGCCCTGGAACACAAAGGGCAAAGAAGGAACGTGGATGGGTTTTAGTCAGTAAAAGTCTGAAACTCCCTTCCACTCCGCCCAGAGCGGGGGGGAGGGGGGCATTTGATGATTTCCCATCCAAAAAAAAAGGAAGCTGTACGATTACGACTCTTCAGCTTGTCACTAAGTGCCACCGGGCGCTTAGTGCTAACGAAAAAATGTAGAATTATATATTTCCAAATCGTTTTCGGTGAATTATCACCGAAATGCGCGAAAACTATGCTCGATTTATTCATGTCAACTTTCTAAACTGCCATTAATGCAGCTCGCTATCCCGCTCAGCTTACGTAAAAGTGTCTTTTAATATTATTGAAAATGTGCGCCCCTCGCTACGCTCCATTATCCTAGAAGTGACGGAATGACCTAGATTCGTCTCGATTGCTTCTGGAGCTTTGCTTGCAGACCTTCCCGAGTACTTTACTACTTCGCTTTTTGTTTTGATTTTATTTTTATATACAGAGTTTTTATGAATTGATTGTTTTTATGAAGGATTCATCTTCGTTTCGTTGTGTTTTGAATAACAAAAGATGTTAAAATAGTTTTTTTAATGATTGATAGTAGAATTTTTACAAATAAAAAAAAGGAAACCTTTTAAACACCGTTTTAAGCTTTCACGGTTTACAACTAAACTTATACTGTCACTCACACGGGATATTTATTTATTTATTTAACAATTTATGTACACACTAAATACAGAAAAGAAGAAAGGAACAGAAAATAGTACAAAGGTGATGCTTATTTCTAAAGAAATCTCATCCAGCATACCTGCGAAAGGAGATAATAAAAAAGAGATGTAGACATAGTGTGTAAAAGAAGAAGAGAAAATTGAATACATAAAACAAAACTTTTAAAAATAATATACCTTATTAAATAACATATTCTTAAAACAATAAACTAACAAACTTATAAATACAAAGACAAAACATATCACAAAATAAATAATAATCTATAAATACAGTAAAATAAATAATGATAAATACTTATGCAACTATGACGAAATGGAAAGATAATGTTCTTTCACTCTTCTTCTTCCGTGATTGTTCATTATTTTGACTAACGACCCTCCCCGATTTCGGACGGTGGTACTTGAGTAAATATCTACAAAGGGGTAAATGCGCCTTACACATTCGTGTAGGTTGTATTGACCAATGTACATCAAGTCAAAAATATCCTGCCACCTGAGTGCTTTTCTTGCGCGCGTTTAACGAGAGTTAGCAGAATCTTTTACATACCTCAAACACAATCATCTAGAGTCGTATGGGTCATTTTCAAATACCTGTGGGTCGCTACTCAAAGATATAATTATCGATATCATCGTAGATACATCCAAACGCCTAGGTAAAAGTTTATAGCAATGTCATTTGTTTGCAGTATTTTATACCTATTGGCGTAGGAGTCACGCGATTTTATTTTCAGGATTGTAGAAAAGTACCAGAAACTTTTTTATATGAAATACTAATATTCAGCTATTCAGCGTTACATATTGCTATGTACCAAGTTTATACTATGTATTATTTCCCCTTGACCTTGTAATGACAATCAAAAAAAGCTTAAAAAGCAATTAAGATACTTTTTTATGTTTAACAGTTCACGAAAGTTCTAGGAAATTATTAAACCATAAATAATTCACGAATCAATACTTAAAAATACGAGTTAATGTGAGATTTTTCTACATGCTTGGGGCAGTCATTTAGCCATCTCCTTTTTACAAAGTATTTCAATTACAAAACATTTTGTATAACATAACAATACATAACATCACGCCTGTAATCCCCGAAGGGTTTGGCAGAGGTCTACATAATAGTACAACCAAATTTTGCCAGTTTATGTTTAAGTCTCATGTAATAGCGAGTCTTTTGCTATCAACCGCCACAAACTGAGACTTCGTGGCTGCTACTGAGAAATTCCTGATGGAAAAATCGAATACGTTTTTGCCCGACCTGAGAATCAAACCCAGGACCTCAGCAGTCGCACTTGCGGTCACTGGACGAACCACAGAACATATGTAAATCCCTAATTACACATTTTTAACCACAGGTTCAATATTCCTATGGATCTACTGGCCATTCTTCAACTCTGCGCTGAGCTCAAGTGAGGCTGAGTACCAAAGGGCGACCATCAATACCTACTTAGCTCTAGCTTCGTGTACGGTAAGATTGTGATTCCAACATTGCTTTTAAAAGTTTAACATTATGGCTGTAATAAAATGTAAATAATAATAAAAAAAAATAAAAAAAAATGTAAATGTATTATTAGGGAGTCACCACATTAGACTATTTATAATTATTATCTAAGTGCAATATGAGTAAAGCTGTGACCGAGTGGCGGCGAGATGGGCAGACGACATTTTTGCCATCAAAGATGATCCTGGATGAGACTGGCATAATATCTTGGAGCTTGGCACAAGCAAAGAGAGCCCTATACCCAGCTGTGGGTGAAGTCAGGCTGTGGACGATGATGATAAAGTGGAATCGAGTTGAGCCTGAACCAAATAGGGGCAAATTACGTCATTGGATAGACATAAGCTCTTTTTGATCAGCTCAAGCTGATTACGCGTTAATAAAACAGCGTAGTCTTACTCTAATAAGACCCAGGTTAAACCATCAAGCCACTGCACACTGTTGAGTTTTGTACTTTATTCCAACAAAGTTAAAAAATGTATTATTTGGGCAGTATTGTTTTTGTAAATATGGTTAGACTTGGTCGCGAGGCCTAAGTCAGCAGAAATGATGACAATGACGATTGTAACAACCGTTCTATTTCTTCCATCAGGTGACAACCTTCGTACTCTCCGCAGCACTTAGCCACCAACCTGGCAAGTTGGACATGGTCCACATACAGAACTCGACTTTGGCTGGCGGTGTCGGTGTGGGTGCTGTGGCGAACATGCTCATTGGTCCTGGCGCAGCGGTAGCCATTGGCATGGGCGCTGCTTTGATTAGTGTTGTTGGGTACAGGTTCCTAACTGTGAGTATCATGACTACAGTGTCTTTAAATACAGGGTGTAAACGAACCCTTCACCAAGCCGTCAACCAAGCATTATGTTCATCAAACTAAGTCACCCTACGCAAAAATTATTACCGGGAAACGACTTTTTTTTTCGGGTGAAAAATCATGTTTTACGGTAAAACTCAATATAACGCCCTCAAAACTTGGTGCTGATGGATGCTTTGAATAGTAAACGGGTCTTGGAGGTAATTAAAGTATAGTTAAAACCTTAAAAAGTAGTATTTAAAAAAAAACTTGTGAAAAAATTGGAACTTTGACCTCCAATATCTCCGTAACTAGAAGGTTCCCAAGCATGGTCCAGAACAAAAAAAAATCGCAATGACGGGGAGGACAAGTACCTTTCGGCTTCGTTAAGGGTCTTTTTACACCCTTTATCTATGATCGGAAAGATCTGCCGACTTACGTCGACCCTATCGGTCCCTCTGACTGGAAGAAACATCACGGGGAGGTTCGGTTCAGAAGGCGTTGGTGGGATGAGCCGGACTCCTTCGCTAAAAATGGGTTTAGACACTTTAGAGAGAAGTGGCAAGAGGGTAAGGAGGCTTTTATCCGCCCGTGGGACACCACCGGCTTTTACTAAGTTGGAAATGTTCCACATTCAGAACTCGACGCTAGCTGGTGGTATGCGTCTGGATGCTGTGGCTAACATTTTACATGTAGTGATTGCTATTGTCATGGGTTTTTGAGTACGAGTATCAGTACAACAATGTCCTTACATAATGTGCGGTAAAAAACACTTAACAAGACTCGTGTTTTTCCCAGCAAAAAAAATGTTTCGTACTGTGCATTCCTGGGAATCGCTGAATTACGGAGTTATTGATGGAGGTCAAAGTTCCAAAGTTTTGTTATCAAAAGCAATTCGATTTAACCTTCGTATTACGCTGGGCCAGCCCAAGACCACCGACATGTGGTCGTCTTTACCGTACATTCAGTGACTAACAAAGTGATGGGCAATGTGCCTTTGTCCTACATGATATTGTTATTCGAATTACGCTAAAAACCTATATTGTAACATACAAAAAACTGGCCAAGTGAGAGTCGTACTCACACAATATAAAATATAAATAGTTCGTAGCACCAAACAATATAATAAAAATATTTTGAAGGCTCATTCATATGTTGTGTTGTATTACATTTAAAAGCAAAACTAAATTTGTTTTTCATAGTATGTTAATGAAAAACAAAGTTACAGCTGCAGTTTGATGAAAAAGTCGCAATCACAAAAACTGAATATCAAATCTTATTCAAACATAAAGTTAAAAGATTAAAGGGGGCCCCCTTATTTTTTAATTTTTTTTTAAATTTTTGTATAAAATTCGTAAAGCAGTTCATAGAATACATCTACCTACCAAGTTTCAACTGTGTAGTCCTAATAGTTTCGGCATAAAGTCGCTGTGACATACGGACAGACATATATACAGACATGACGAATCTATAAGGGCTCCATTTTATGGCATTCGGCTACGGAACCCTAAAAAAGAAACCCTACTCACTTAATGTCCTACAGACCAAGTTTCTCAACAAAATATTCTGTCTGGTCCAAAATAATCTGGTAATTTTACCCAATATTACGCCTACATTCCCACGAAATATCTTAAAGACTATAAAAGAACAAAGTTCTGACTATCAAGAGACGAAATTAGAGAGAACTTTCGCGAAAATGTCCAAGTGTTCGAGTAGATAATATTTTTGTACCAAACTTCGTTTGAAATCTGAAAGTCCCTCAGGAGAGCCGATATCTATGGACAGTAACTAGTTTAAGTATTTAGAAAGTTTTGTTGAGCTATTGGACAGTTTATTTTAGTTTTACCTGTATTTTATATATTTTGGCAGGTTGCCTTCTTGCGATTTCACTTACTAAATATATGTGTTTCCAAGAAATGTATTTAGTTTGGGGTTTTGTTGGATGTGGGTCTACATAAGTCCAATTCTGCCTAACCCTTCGGGGATTACAGTCGTGACATTATTACGTATAATATGTATGTTATGAATGTACACACACACACTGTTTTAAGCTTTCACGGTTTACAACTAAACTTATACTGTCACTTACGGGATATCTTCCGTGATTGTTCATTATTTTGAGATCCCGATATTTCAACGCTGTTGCAAGCGCCATGATCGCGGGTTGACTGTAGAATGCGGGTGGATGGAAAATAAATTGTTAAGAGCAGACAAATCTGTCAAAAGACAAAAATAAAGAAGGTAGACAGATTCTCCAGTCAACCCGCGATCATGGCGCTTTGCAACAGCGTCGAAATATCGAGAGCTCAAAATAACGAACAATCACGGAAGATATCCCGTAAGTGACAGTTTAAGTTTATGTATGTGTTATGTTAAGTTATTGTCCGATTGATAATAGAATAAGGCCGCCCTTATTACATGAGACGTAATCATAATTATCGAATTAATGTGGGTGTGCTATAGGTACACCTCTGCCTAACCCTTCGGTGAATGCAGGAGCGACGGTATGTTATGTACCTACATGATAAAATTATTATTTTAATATCATTTATTTTATTTTGCAGCCAGCGATGGAAAAACTCGGTGTCCAGGACACGTGTGGTGTACACAATCTCCACGGCATGCCTGGAGTTTACTCCGGTCTACTCTCCGTGTTGTTCGCAGCTATGGCTACATCTGAAAAGTACGGCACTGAGATGGGAGCCATATTTCCTGCTTCCGTTGCCGATGTAAGTATACAACAACTTACTGTTATATTTTGTTTTATTTGGATTCCATTTTTTTTACATATAATCTAAGTATGGAGGATGATATGGCTAGAAAGGATGTAACTAAGGAGATGTCGAGTAAAAGAAAAATATGGAAGTAGAAGACATCATGTTGACCCCAGATAAACCGAGATAAGGGCAAGACTGAGAATGGGCTGCGGGACTGTTCGAAAGAGATACCGCGGCCCTGGAACACAAAGGGCAAAGAAGAAACATGGACGGGTTTTGGTCAGTAAAACTCTGACACTCCCTTCCACTCCGCCCAGAGCGCGGGGGAGGGGGGGGGGCTCATTTGATGATATCCCATCCGAAAAAAAAAAGAAAAGGGCAAGAGAATAACGATAATCCTAGTCTTGTTAAGTTAAAAAATACATGACGCACATTTACAAGTTAGTGTCGTAACGACATCGCCTCGGCTCGGAATTAATAGTAAACGGTAATAATCTAGTTAAAGGTTTAATTAACGTTCCTAGCAGTGCTTGTCCTGTCATAAGCAGGGCATCAAACTATCATACCACCACATACATATCTTGGTTTTATGTCCAATTCTTATGCTGTCTCAACTATAAAGCACTGGAACGCGCTACTCCTTGGCATTAAAAAAGCTGAAAGCAAAATGGCTTTCAAAAGAACTATTACAAAGAACACTTATTAGGAAGTACTATTTGAAATCAGACTAAATTGCTCATAAGCTAGTCATAAGTAGTAATAATAATTATTATAATGTTTCTCGGATTTTGGACTATTTGTATGTATTATAATATATATTAGTTTATTTCATTTTATTTGTATATATGTGTATTAGTATGTACCTATTTATGTATAACAATTTATGTTAACAAACTGGTATTTTTCTTATTTATTTTTTGTACTCTGTCACTATGCTGTCCTATTTGACCCTAAGGTTGACTGGTAGAGAATGCCTTGTGGCATTAAGTCGGCCTATGTACCACTTTTGTACATGAAGTTTAAATAAATAAATAAGCAGGATGTCCACCCGGCGTCGTTCGGCCTTGCTGAGCCGTTCTGGTTGAGTGCTTTCGTTGTGCAGGCACCTGGTTGATGCGCTGAGGTGATGCAGGTCCTGTGTAGTGACTTTTATGTATTATTTTTGTACAGGGACTGCCAGGGAGAACCATGGAGACGCAGGCGTTGTTCCAGCTGTTAGCTCTAGTTACTACATTGGCTGTGGGGCTTGGATTCGGCGTCCTAACTGGTATGTACCCTGCAATCCATCTAAAGGTTTTTCAAACAAGAATTTGTGGGGTTTGCTACTACTTAAAAAAACCCAACTACTGAAAAATCACGCTCTAATTAAATTCGGGGTTTACAAGGTAAAATCGACTTCTTCTATTGTTGGAGACGGTTAAAATGCAGCCTATATTACCCGGGCCATAATAAAGAATCGATTGACACCTTATTCATCAAAATCGGATGAATAGTTTAGGCACTACGGAGGAACAATGTTAATACAAACAAACATAGACTGCTAAAATCATAACCCTTCTTTTTGGCTTCGCCGTAGTCGGGTAAATATCGCTTTTACTACATTTTATGTCTGTATTCATTATGGTGTACAAAATAATGAGAAATCTACCGTGTCCAATCTAGGTGCTTGAGTTATTCGTTGTTATAGTGTTTTTAGCCGACTGCGGCGAAGCCAAAAGAAAGGGTTATGATTTTAGCAGTCTATGCATGTATGTATGTTTATACTTACGTATGTTCCTCTGTAGTGCCTAAACTATTCATCCGATTTTGATGAATAAGGTGTCATCTTTTCGTTATTATGGCCCCGGTAATATAGGCTACATTCTATTCAGTAGTCGGGTTTTTTAGTTGTAATATATTCTTGTTAATGTCTAAGGTAGGTACAGTCACAAGCATGTATTTCCATAATATATACGCTTAGCAAAATTCAAAAGCAAACGTTTCGTGGAACAAAGATTACAACTTTAGCATAAGGCTTATTTCATCTTAGTAAAGGTTCAAAATTTATTTATTATTTATTTATTTACAACTAATTATAGCAACATTACAGACCAAGTCCAATGCGATGCTATAAGATATAAAATAAAACAATATAAAAAAAAGTAAAATCACACAGTAAAAATATTAGAATAGAAAATTGAATATTTTTATTTTAGACCGGAATCCATAGGGTTAGTAACAATTTTACTTAACTTCTAGTTTTATTAGGTTTCAGACACAGATGAAAATATACAATTAAAATAATAAATATTAATAGCTATAGTTAAACATGACCAAGTTTATATATTTTCAAAATAGTATGTTCGGAACAAAATTCAATGTAGGGTTTTCCAATTCCTCTTAAAACCGAAACACGAGAGGTGAATACTTTCCTGAGAGAGCAAAGGCATAAGAAGATGTAAGGCTTATCTTAACTTTTCGACGAAATATGATTTTAATGTGAACCGTGGTGGAAAAGTACAAAAGTACTTAACTTTAAACCTTTATCCTCTTATGTTTAAAACGTAATCGATTTAAGCCGTGTTCTGCCGGTCGACGAAGTAATTTATTGTAATTTTATTAAAGGTACAAACAAACCATTTTGTAAATTTTACTTTAAATATTAATTTTACGTATTCGCATCAGTGTGTTTTCGTACAGAAGATTACTTTACAATCTACATAAATATTCTTAAAATTTTGTACGTTTTCGGATCATCCATACTTATATTATAAATGCGAAAATAGCTCTGCCCGTCTGTCAGTTACATTTTAACGCTTTAATAGACGAATAGATTTGGATGAAAATTGGCACACGTAGCCATATATAGCCAGCGTAGCTATTCACAAACGTTTCTATTCGACAAGTCGTATATATTATGTCTATCTTTTTTTGGCAGTACGAAAACGAGCGAGATAGACATTCCTAATCGAAGCGTTTGTGAATAGTCATGTAGTACCTCAGTTAAGACATAGGATAGCGCTCCCCTGGGATATTTTCCGACCTACATGCGGGTAAAGCTGCGGTCTAAAGCTAGCAATAAATTAATCCAATATGTTTATGTGAAAAGGCGATTACCTGCTAGACTGAAAAAGGTCTACCCTAGAAAATGGTTCAACACACCTATTCATTGTACAACAAACCCTAATTTAACAATTTCCCATAACTGGACCGAATAAAGGCTTGTTAAAATTTAATACAATTCGTACACGGCCGTCCGTGGAACGGATTTATTTTATTCCGACGAATCGTTTGATTAACAAATCAGTTTGATTAAAACTCGAACGCTGAAATATCATGGATGCATCTGGTGTCTGTACGGATTATCGGAGTTTTATATGAGTCTTTGTTCATGGGGCTATCATTCTATGCAGGTATTGATTAAAATAATGCAAGTTGCAATGATAATACAATATTTGAATCTGACACACTACTCAAGATCGTGGGAAACGGATGATAGAAGTACAGGGTATTATTTTTTCGGACTTTAGCCGGTTCGATTCCCGAGTGTGTCCCGAATTTTCGGATATATTTGAATGCAGATTTGTTTCTTTAAAAAAATAACGGAATGTTTCCGTTGAGTAAAATTGCTATCTCCAGTATTTAGAGTACTTTCCATCCTGGTGAGGTTGAAAAATTCCACCATGTATTTGTATAAGTTCAATTTTAATTAGCTAGCGAAACTTCGCATACCTATATCAGAATCAACATTAAAACACAAAAAGTGGAATTTTGCGGATGAAGCACGCACGACGACCAGTCAAGCTATACAAAACCAAATTAAGCTGATCTCTCATTATACGGGGAGGTCATACAAAGCGAGGTTGGGTTATACTGCATATGTATAACTTGATGAGTCGTGTGTACGAGAGATAAACTGCTCTTTGTCATGTTTAAATATCCATCATGTTAGTGAAGTTAAAAAAAAAAAAAAAAAAACTGATTCAAATAATTTATTAAACTACATGCCGTCGTTGATCCCAAAACTATAATTCAATTTTATTATCGTTTAAACATGATTAGATAATAATATGGATACACAACACGTCTGTGGAATTCCTCTAGTTTATTTATTTTAACCTTAAAGAGTGTGAATGTAGAACTATCGTAATACCATCAGTGGAAGAGGTCCCTAATAACCGTATGGATCTGTTATATACAAGCGTTTTCCTAAACCCTCGATATTGGCTCGGGTTTTATTCATGGGATGAATTAGAAAATCCACTCCACGGATTTACCCTTCATTCAATTTGTTCATTTATTAATTGTAGGTTACCCCATTTATACTCTTTTCTGGGAGAGTTGGGTTTTAGCTATTGTGATATGGAAAACAAGTAACATTTAATTAAAAGTATCAAAAAACCCACTACAAATTGTATTTTGTACCTGTACAGGGTGACTGGTAATTAGTGACCGATACTTAAACACTTGATTGTACTAATGATAACAAACAACTTTCCCAAAGAAACATTTTTTTTAATACTCATTCACGCCTGTAAGCCCCGAAAGGTTAGACAAAGGTGTACCTAATAACCTTCGTTTCTCCAGTTATGTTTTAAGTCACATGAAATAGGGGGCGAGCTGATTGCCATCAACCGGTTACAAATCCACTCCAAACCGGGCACAGATTAAAAGATTTCGTATTATCTGCGCCTTTAGGTACTTTTGTTCACATTACCAAATTCCAGCATAATGCTGCAATATGAAATAGCTTGGATGACAATTTCAATATTAAATTATTCCTTTTGCAGGGTTGATCGCCAGACTTTCATTCTTCAAGCCTCTGAAAGTGGAGCAACGATACAACGATGAAATGAATTGGGAGCTGCCCTAACTTCACATAATGATGAAGTCTTTATTCTCAAAGCTTGCAATTGTATAGTGCTACACGGATCTTTTGGCGCTTGAGTGACAGTGCTGTGAACTTGTTTTGTAAAATTGTATAGAAAAAAAAAACAAGATGGCCGCTTTATATCGGGTTTTCACCGGGTGCTAGAATATCTTAGTTCAACACAAAAAACTTCATGATATTCAAAAGAAAATGAATGGAACACGAAAGTTTTTAATATTAAGACGATAGAAGGTATTAAGGAACAAATTAATTATTCAGGCTAAGAATTGTTGATGATCCTGTTTACTAGTAAGTCTTGTATGCTTAATTGAGGATCAACGCGTCGCTGAAATAATAAGAAAATTGATAAACATGACTTATTATTTATTAATTTGTATTTAATTTACGTCCATGTATGACATAGATGTTAATTTGTAGATTTGTAAAAACACCTTTAAAAACTAATATTTATAGTTCAGTCTCCCCCCCCCACCCCCCCCCCACAGCCTACAAAGAAATAATTTAATTTAACCACTTTTTTGGTAAAATGGTCTTAAAACGATAGAAAACAATAGTAGTTATGTAAGTATTCAATAATAAAATAGTTACTCTAAAATAATCGGGATAAAGGCGTTACTAAATTAAGATTTTCCCAAAAAGTTGGAGACGATGAAACAACAATAAAAATTAAAAAAATATATACAATTGCTCTCTACCACAGAAATAAATAAAAACTGTTATTTTATTTACAATCTGTTGTATCTGGTATCGCTGTAATTATAAACGTAAAACCAACTTAATTATCTTTTATTAACAGTGTAACAGGATGTTTTCTTTATTATGTATATTGTTGTTAAACGTTATTAATAAAGAATTTGTATAATAAACTTTTTATCTTTCATTTTAGATACACTATCCTGGCATAAATTATGACTAGAAAACGAATTAATGCTAAAGTCGTCGAAATATACAAGCAAATAATATGCATCACAAATGCTCTAAATATGAAATAAAAGTGCCAAAAAAATGCAGCGTAAAATTGAAAGCACTACAAAATATGTTTATATTTTTTAATTTGCACATATTCGACCGGACGGACCGGATTTCAAGTTATCAGTAGTGCGATTGAGGCTTCTGTTAATTAAAATAATTTTATAACTTAAAATTGAAAACGGACGTTCTACTTCCACTTAGGTCAATGGGAGCACAATTACATTTAGGTATTTTATTGTGGCTATCACCTCTGGTACATTTTTGAATTTGTCTAATTAGATACAGTAAAAAATGAACGGAAGCCGATTTCAGCTAAAATATGCATTATCTTCATAAAAATCACAATATGCAAATGCATATAATAACATCCAGTCTCATAACAAGCCGGTCTCTAATTAGGGCAAAGAAAAGATGTATGGATGTGTGAGGAATGATATGAAGGAGAAAGGAGTAAATGATGCCGTGAGGTATGACAGGGGAGAATGGAAGAAGAAAACGTGTTGCGCTGGTCCCAAATAGAATGGGACAAGGGCAGGAAGATGATGAGAGCCTATTGCCAGCAACCGGGCACAAATCCAGACTCCGTGACTGCCGCTTAGAAATTCCTGATGGAAAAACTCGATAACCCAAAAAACGACGGAATGGTTGGCGCAGTGGCTAAGCGATTGGCTACTACGCCGTGTATTGCGGGTTTGATCCCCGCACGGAACTAATATGTGTATGACCTACGGGTAGTTTTTCCGGGTCTGGCTGTTTTGTATGTGTGTTTGTGTGTTTGTTAATGCACCTACGGCACAGGAGAAATTACTAGTGAGAGGCAATGTTTAAAAAAAAAACATTTTTTTTTTAAATTTTTTAATCGCTGCCTCACACTATGAATTTCTCCTGTATCGTGTGTGCGTTTACACACATTTAAACGCACATACACAAACAGCCAATCTTCTTCAAAAATCTCGATGACCCATAGTTACTGCCCAGTACCTACTGTACCTGTTTTTAACTATTGAGTACATAATCTCAAATTAAGTATAAATTGTAAAAGGAAGGACTTTCAAGTGCACCTTTTTAAAGATTCCTCTCCAGAAGCTTTTGAAGATTTATTTCACAAAACAAGCTTGAGTGTCGGACAAGTGTGTAAGAACATGTAAAATTGATACTTCGACACTTCATTTTCTAATTAATGCTCGCTTGGAATTAAATCTTAAGAGCGTTACTCTAGAGCGGCCCGCGTCCGAAAGGCCTCGACCGGCACTTAGCGCTGGTGCGATTCCGCGCCGAATATACGGTAGTACTAAAAAATCATAGTAAAATAAACATATACGTTATTAAAAAAAAATTAGAATGTAAATGTCTTCATTTACTAAGTTAAAAAAAAAAACAAAAATACATAAGATTTCATCGTTTCGTTTATACTTTTCTTGTATAAAAACTTGCAGTAATTATGTTTTTTTTTTCAGCCATGCACTAGTGAATGTAATTGTTTTTTAGTAGTAAGATTTAAAAAACAATCCATAATCCGAGCGCACTCGGATGGGTTGGTATGGGTTGCTAAAATACGAGTTGCGTTCTAGTAGGTCTCCGAGTCCACTCGGTCCGAGCATACTCTGATCGTGTCAATGCGGCTTTAGGCCCAGCGCACACCGCTGGAGGCGCGGCGGAGAGCAATTGAAGACAACAATTTAATATAAACCTTAACCACCTTGACATACGGTTAATATAAGAATAAATTCACACGAGGTGCTCAGAGCGACATCAAGCTGCTACAAGAGCATGAGCGCGACTACTCCACTCGCCGCCGCGCTGCTCTGCGCTCCGCCGCACTACCCCGTGCGCGGCTGGCTGGCGGTCAGATGCCTGGAGAGTTTTAACTAGGCTGGTTTTTTAGTTTTCCATTTTTCTTCTTCTTCTTCTGCAAGCGCAGTAATAATCATGTCCCAGTCCACATCCATTACGAACGAGAGCGATTTGTCTGTACAAAGTATCGATCAGCACTAAACGACGTGGGCGCGCTCGGAGTAGCTGCGCGCCGCTGCGCGTCTCTCCATCGAGGGCTCTTAAGGGCTCTTGGCGCCGCTTGGGGCTCGCGGAATCCGCCCGCGCGTTTCAAGGAAATGCGCTCCGCCGCGCCTCCAGCGGTGTGCGCTGGGCCTTACTGACACCGGCAAAAGATAAACCTGATAAATTTTGATTTAAATCGTTCTTTATTCCAATGAGTTCATCAAACATGGATCTATTGTAAGTTAATCATCACCCTATCACAAAGAAACTCACACTAAAAAACCGTTTATTAAATAAAATACGTTTCTGTATTCGAAAAAGGTGTTCAGAAATAATTCTTCAAGTCTTGCTTGGGGCAAACACCTGAGACTGTGCCAAGTGAATTGTGTGAGACTTTTATTACAGTGACATAAGTTTCAAATTCGTTTGGCAAGTATCCAAGTGTTCCTCACTAGCTGTCATGAGGAGTGTAACAATGGAATTTCAAGGGGAAATGTTATTTGTATTTTTGTTCCTTGCATTTAAATATTTCGGGATTTCCTTTGTATTGTTGGACAGTAATCATGCTTGTTACTTCGTGCTTTATATTTTTCATTATTTGTTGGGAAATGTTTGTGGAGAAATGATTTTGAAGTGATCGTGATAGATTGGCCTGAAAAGACGGCTTAATAGAGGGTTATGGGACGCTATTGGGGTGAGATATGCCTAACCATAAATTTATGATAGATAGAAATAGTATGATGGTACGAAATATATTGAAAGGGACACTTTTAAACGAAAAAGTTAACTTACCTTATTTTTGTTTTTCAAAAGTGGCTTGTTCATATCCGGCTCGAAGGACCGGAATGTTTAGTCATGTTGAAATCAAAATATTGGAGTAAATTATTAAAAGCTTACTCATTAAATTATCATTCAAATTGGAACCAAAGAACAGTAAAAAATAGAAAAGTTAATCTTTGTGCCCACAGAAAACCAACTGACCAAATATTTACATGTTCAAATAGTTTGAATTGAACGGTGTATAATAAAAATATCTATACTAGGGAAATATCTATCTCAGCCCTTTTCATTGATTAATATCTTGAACAATACCGGTATCCATTAATTGAACTTCAGACAGCACACAACGTCTTAGACAAGCAAGGAGCCCACCTATCAACAGTGTTTGCTATGACAGCAACACTATTTGGTATTCCATTTCGAGCGCCGAAGCTCTCAGGGCGAGCCTTGGTAATAAATTGTAACAGAATATCGGTGGTAACTAAAATGTAAAGGAGGAAGGCTTTTGAAATGGATGGGCAGTTCTCTTGCATGTAGGTAAATCTGTTTTTTTTTTGGTGCTTTGAAAAATGAAGTAAAAAGGAGTAGATGAACTTAAATCCTACATAATTATCATCATTTGCCTTGCCTTTTCCCAATTATATTGGGGTCGGCTTCCAGTCTAACCGGATGCACCTGTCTAACTGAATACCAGTATTTTACATGGAGCGACTGCCTATCTGACCTGCACAACCCAGTTGGTACTGGGTAATACCATACCCCTTGGTAAGACTGTTTGTCAGTCTTTTTGGGCCACTGACTGCCTAACGACTGTCAAAGATCTACAAATGACACCCGGGACCAACGGCTTAGCGTGCTTTCCGAGGCACGGAAGAAACTCGGTATGTAATGGGTGGTCATCCATCCACAGACCAACCTAGGCAAGCACGGCTTGACCTAAAGATCGACCCGAGCAGCTGTTATTATTTAGCCACAAGCTCCTCCATATATATATTTTTTTTTTTTTTTTTTTTTTTTATGGACAACCAACTAAGCATACACCAAAAAATACATGTTTAAGAACTCCTTTTACATTTAACATATTATAGTGTGGCCTTAATTAAAGGCTGCCACGGCATGCATTTAACATTAGAAAATTGGCATGCAGTGTACCTGCATGCCAATTTTAACAGATTATACCTATTTACAGATCCAAATTAGTAAAAATTTTCTGTACAATTTTTTAGAAATAATAATCTAATAATCTAAATAATATAAGTGATGAATATTTCATTAAGATGCAGTAATTCTACATAACTCTCATTGGTTATTAAAAAACTTCTATTTCATACAAGTGAATGATCAGTGTATGGAGCAGCAGATTTTATTTCAACAACCAATTATTTTATACACCAGAGGTGGGAAAAATAAGGGAGACGTACTAAATACAAGGTAAGTTTGCGTTACGATGGCCACGTCGCCTAAATTCATTTTCTATGAAAACGTTTTGAAGCGGCATCATGCCTGCGCCGCGCCTTCACCTTACGCCGTTTCTGTATAATTTGCGCCTTACACAGTTTTTAATGTGTAGTTGCTGTAGAGTAGTCGATTCTGAGTACTATGTTGATCAGATGATGATGGATAGTAAAGCCATTTTTTGTTTAGACGACGATATTCATAATTAGAGAGCGGATTATTTGCAAATGCTTTATGCATTTGCATATAATGGCTGTTTTTTGAAGATAATGCTTGTTTCAGCTAGAAACGGCTGATAGTGCATAATTATTTTAGGATTGTTTCCTTTAATTTTAACTGTATCTAACGGGGAAAATGCAAAAATGTGCCAGAGGTGATTCCAGAAAATTAAGCGCGGAAACTCAAATAGTGCTTACTGATCTTAGTAGATGTATGACGATCGTTTTCAAGTTATAAAAATATTTTAAGTAATAGAAGACTCAATCGTAATACTTATAATTTGGATCAGTACTCGGTTAGTTTTCAAGAACAAAAATTAAAAAAAATCTCGTCGAAAATTCAGCAAATAAAAAAAAACCTACATTATTTTGTAGTACTTATTTCAATTTTAAGTTGCTTATTTCGAGCATTTAAGATGCATATTTGCTTGCGTATGTCGTGGGTTTAAAGTTACATATAATCCTTTCTCTATTCATAACAGACTGTTCATCTGAAAACTGAATTCAACCCAATTAGCTGGTGTGAAGGTTGAAGTTTCTGTAACCTTTGAGGCAGATCGGATTAATTAAGCTTGACATCTAGTCTAACCCGCTCAGACGTGTGGAGACAAAGCTTGATTCTAAGAAGGGAATACCTTTGTACCACGTAGTTCCATGTAGTACATAATGTCACAGTTCAAACTGTAAATCAGTCAATTTTACTTTTACCGGTCACTAACATTTCCAGAGTTCGAAGCTTATTAGGTTGGTAGGGTTTTTTTTTTAATCATCGTTTTTAAAAGCATTTTTGCTATAGTGATACCAAATGGCTAAATTAAAGTGATCCGTAAAAACGGATTTTAAAAAAGAAACGCTTTTTATTTTAGTTAAGGTTATGACTGAAACCAGTCAAAACTGCTTTTGATCGATTTACTTATTTAGTTTTAACTATAACACATATAAAGATATAACTAACTAGCGGCCCATCCCGGCTTTGCACGGGTGGACATTTATTTTTTAAATATTTTTGGATAAAATATTGCCTATGTTACTCAGGGATAATGTAGCTTTCTAATGGTGAAAAAATTTTTGAAATCGGCACAGTAGTTTTTGAGTTTATTCATTACAAACACACACACACACACACACACACAAAAATACAAATGTTTCCTCTTTATAATATTAGTAAGATATCACAGACATGAGAATTTATCAGAAAAATGGAATGCTAGTCTAACGAGTAAATAATATTTCCCCCAGCCGCATCAGGTTAGCTTATTATTATAAAAATCATATTGAATTTGTATAAATTTCGTCAAATTGCCTGCTACGTAGGGAAATCAAGTTTATGAAATAAATTTCATTTCGGCCGTCTAGCCCAGCCCTGTTAATTTTTTATGTGAAAATATAATATTTTTCGATGTAAATAGTATATGGTTCTAAAAGTATGAATTAGGAACTGATAGTTGTATGCACTATTGCTCTTATGTATCTACCACATGTTTTAGGTAAAAGTATGTATCTGTACAGGGTGATTGGTAATTAGTGACCGATACTTAAACACGGGATGAGCACACTCATGATAATAAACAACTTTCCCATTGAAACATTTTTTATACTCATTCACTTTTATCACAATAAAACTTACGAAGCGGGCTTGCGAGCCACGCGGGTGCAGTCTGCCTACCCACTGTTGCACGGTACTATAGTAATGAGACAGAACGACGTCACCCGGCTAACAGCTGATAGGTCAAAGGCACGCGCGCGAGTTTCATACAGCTAGCGGCAGGCTGTTGTGTTATTGTGATAAAAATGAATGAGTATAAAAAAAAAATCTTTGGGAAAGTTGTTTGTTATCATGAGTACAATCACGTGTTTAAGTATCAGTCATTAATTACCAGTCACCCTATATACTTTTACTAGGTAATTAAAATCGAGCCTTCTCTACTCGCCCTGCATTGGGCAAAGTTTTTTTTCTGTTGGTAATCGTATAAGGCTGGTATTATTAGTATGTTGTCACATTATTACTTCTTCTGATAGTCATTACAACAATTACATTCACGTAGGTCAGTTTTGTGTCACGGATCCGTATTTTCTTGGGAATGGCATCAAAGTCATTCACATAATTACGAGCAATAGACAGGACAAGACGAAGAAAGTCGTAATTCAATTCTTGTTACTACTTACCTATCTAGTGGCATACGCATGTCAGGTAGCATTCGTGTGTCAAAATCGAAAATGTTCGGGACCAACATTTTTGTATGACTGTATTCGTAATGTTCTCTCTATATTTGTCTATAGATGTCTCTGAAATTATAGTTGTCCGGACTCGGCGGCGGTGAGATTTTTTTTAGGGACACCTGTTTTCTTTTTTTTTGTTCACGGAGGAAACCTTCAAAGGGCGACAGGTCTTTGGAGAGAAGACCGGGGAGTGTGGGATTTCTACCTCACTAAAACCACCCCGGTGGTCACCATCCGCACATGAGAGGAGGCACCGTTTCCTCTTAAAAGACCTATCCGGAGCCCCCTCTGTGCAACGCCTGTTAAGGCACATCCCTGGGAAGATTGTAAAGAGGTCTCCCCTGAGCCTCGCTGGACTTTGAAATGAACAACTGCAAACATTATTTCTCTAAGCAAATGGTGTGGGTACACCATTTACATCATAATCTTAAAACATAAATTAAACGTTACATATAATCTTCAGGCAACAAAGACAGAGTAATTTATAAAGCTTATTGTAGGCTAAGGATTTTAGGCTTTAAAGCTATAGATACTTTAATACTAGGCTTTGGGTGATGGGTACTTAACGGGCCAACGGAGCTTTGTTTAGCAAACGGATAAACTTGCTTTACAATGATACCGTTTGTTAAGGGATTTTGATGACGAATTTATAACTTTGTCTTGGAATTTGAAGCTTTGTTAAGTATTGAGTTCAGAGAGAATGATGACTAAATTTTCTCCTTTATTTTATTGTAGTCGAAATTGTTACTCAGCTGTTTTACAATTTTCTTCTACGGGTACAATGGAGGTCTTATTGCTGTGTGTGTTAATGAGTTCTGTTAGAATTTGTAAGCTTGAGCTTACTATGGCATTGTCCTGTCCAAAGCGATCGACGCGTGAACATGTCAACGTCGCAATCATTTGTTTCGTGAACCTGAACGCGAGGTTACACTCACAGAAAGTGCCTTTTGGTTTTTCGACCGATTGTGTAATATTTGATGTTGACGATCGCAAATTCGCAGGACCAATAGCTTTGGCTAGGACGTGAGGTTCAATAATCAATTCATACTTTTGTTAAAAATTTGAAATTCTATACAATCTATCAAAAATACAAAACTGCAAAATGTACACGGTGAAAATGTATGGAACAACAGACGTTTTTTAAATTACCGATGAAAAATTATACGTGGGGGAGTTCAGAATGATGTACTGAATACGTGGTAACTGTTTTAGCGTCGATGTCGCTTCCACCTTTTATAATACTCGAAACTATAAGTTTCTCTTCATATTATATGCAGAGGTCATCATCATCTGCCTAGCCTTTTCCCAACTATATTGGGGTCGGCTTCCAGTCTAATCGGATGCACCTGAATACCAATATTTTACATGGAGCGACTGCCTACCTGACCTCCACCAACCCAGTTAGTACTGGATAAAACGATACCCTTTGGTAAGACTGGTTGTCAGGCTTTTATATGTGCAAGGGTAAGGGAAAAACATTCAATCCATTTTGCAAATCCATATTAATAAGAGAGTGCACGCATGCAAAGGTAATCCATTTAGGGCTCACTTTGGCGTCCATCAATCAATTAGTACCGACATGAAAGAGGATCGTTAAAGTGGTTTGCTATCCATCACTGAACTCTGAAGAGTGAACAACACTGGCTTGTTTGGAAAAGCGTAAAAGCATACACACACAGGCCCTAGTACGAACGCGTAACGTAAACTGGAACGTTTTTTGCTAACACTAGCTAAATTTATATTCACACATTTCAATCACATCATCAGCTTTTCACAACCACGTTGGGGTCGGCTTCCAGTCTAATATTTTCAATGAAAAATTTAAAAGTAGCAGCCTGCATCTGCAGCCTGAGTGTACCACCTACTGCAGGTTCAAAATTCAGTACCTAGTCTTCATAATGTAATCCCCGATTGGTTAGGTAGAGTGTACCGTATGTATAGTATACCCACATTTCGCCAGTTATGTTTAAGTCCCATGTAATAAGAGGTGAGCCTAAGAAAAATGACGAGAAATTCATGATGGAAAATCTAATAGCACTTTGCCCGATCTGGGAATTGAACCCAGGATCTCATGCTCAGCAGTTCCGCTTGCGACCACTAGACCAACGAGGCAGTCTACTCTTCATTAGTGTCAATCTCCACGTTTCTTTGTGTGACCGACCAGGGGACCGAAGCAAGTGGCAAACACTACCAACAGGATTGACATTTGTAAGCTTTTCCATATCTCATGTCATTTCGGACTTTTCCATAATAGTTTTTTTTTTCCTAGCCTGCTCTGTCCCACTCCTGAGCGAAGGCCTCCCTCTACTCCTTCCACTTCTCGCGAACCCGAGCGTCCTCCTTCCAGTTCGGACGGAACTTGTCCAGTTCGTCCCGGCATCTCCTTGCCTCATTGTTTCAGGGCACTAGTTTCCTGCTATGTTGGCCATAGTAGTTATCGTTGTCTAAATTACTGTCTAGCCTTTTAGGTTCAACCTGCGATGTCACCAGTCATCATCATTTTCCTGCCCTTGTCCCATTCTACCAGGGGTCGGCGCAACACGTTTTCTTCTTCCATTGTCCCCTGTCAGACGTCACGGCATCATTTACCTCCTTTCTCTTTTATATCATTCCTCACACAATCCATCCATCTCTGCGATGTCACCGATAATACCTATTTACTACCATATTATGATGAGCGCAGGTCACTAGTTGTTCGATGTGGGATGTTGGACCGTAGGGATACACGTTGTACGGCTCAAGTTAAGGTGACGTTCAAAGCCTACTGCTGTTACTTGGGGCGGTGGATACGACTGCACGCAGTCAAGTAGACATTTATCGGCGTGCCTCGCGCAGCTTAGAATAAATGTTACTAACACTAGTTTATAAGTTTTCATTGTTACTAAAAAAACCTACCTACCTACTACCTACTGCCTACCTACTGCCTACCTACTGCCCACTTACTGCCTACCTACTGCCTACCTTCTGCCTACCTGCTGCCTACCTACTGCCTACCTACTGCGTACCTACTACCTTATAAACCATCCCTCATCAAAATCGGTCAAGCCGTTTCTGAGTTTTAACGAGACAAACGAACAGCAATTGATTTTATATATATAGATTCCACTTACCGTACAATTGACCTTCCCACTCCAATTCCTCCTACAGTATAATTATGTTTCGGTTCACAAGTACACTTAAACTGGTCAATATCCTCACACTATATCACTTGAGGCCTGGGCACGTAGCCAAGGCGTTGCATAAAATTAAGAGCCAATAGATTACATGGCTGGCTTGGCTCTAGATATGGGTACATTTTGTGTCCTGACCTATCTACTAATAGAGTTTAATTTAAAGAAGATTAACTAAAGAGTGAAACAAGACCTTTTACGAAGCCGAAAGGCACTTGTTCTGCCCGTCATTGTGATGATTCTTTTGTTCTAGACCATACCTGGGAACCTTCCAGTTACGGAGATATTGGGGGTAAAAGTTCCAATTTTTTTTAATACCAGTTTTTAAGATAATAACTTTACTTTGATTACCTTCATGACCCGTTTAGTATTCAAAGCATCCATCAGCATAATGTTTTGAGTGTGCTACATTGAGTTTTAGCGTAAAACGTGATTTTTCACCCAAAAAAAAAAAGTCGTTTCACAGCAATATTTTTTGCGTAGGGTTACTTAGTTTGATGTACAGAATGCTTGGTTGACGGCTTCGTGAAGGGTCCGTTTACACCTTGTATATATTTTGTTCGCACCAATATTTCTACTGCAAACGCAGTCATTTGCAGGAATAAATTATCGCTATCTTCTAGTCGCCTTTACACCATGACATGGAGAGCACGAGGCATTCCACATAATGCAACACAATTCTTGCTAAAAAAAAACACAAGACGATAAATCCAACATTTTACTGTTACAAAGAGATATACTGAACGATTACTTTAAAAAAAATACCGTGAATTACATTGCATAAAAATGGAAAAAAACAACATTACTGGGGCGTCGAGTAAAACGGGAAGGAAAAAACTAATGAACTACGAGCTATGCTTGCTCGAGGACTAAGGAATTCATTATTAAACTATCAATATGTAACTTGAATTAAAAAGAACATTGTTTACGTTTTTTTAATAGAAAATGCATAGCTGATGTAGTGGCAGGACTTGTGCAGGGCCGTGATATCACCGAAGTCGCGGGAAACACCTAAATGAGGGACGCACAGAACCGAGATCATCTAAAGGGTGTAAATAGACCCTTAACGAAGCCGAAAGGCACTTGTTCTCCCCGTCATTGCAATCATTTTTTTGTTCTAGACCATACCTGAGAACCTAGTCTAGTTACGGAGATATTGGGGATCAAAGTTCCAACTTTTTCACAAGTTTTTTTGGAATACATATTTTTATTGTAAGATTTTTACTTGAAACACCTCCACGGCCCCCGTACTATTCAATCCATCCATCAGCACAATGTTTTCAGTGCATTACTTGGAGTCCACGCGTAAAACGTGATTTTTCACCCCAAAAAATAAAGTCGTTTCCCAGCAATAATTTTTGCGTAAAGTTACTTAGTTTGATGTGCAAAATTCTTGGTTGACGGCTTCGTGAAGGGTCAGTTTGCACCCTGTATACCAAGAATTAGGTGATTTCAGGCTGTTATGTTGACGATTATGTGTGAACACTTTGTTGAGAAGAAAAATTGTTGTAAATTAACCCAACCTATTAAAGTCTACCTACTGCAGTACTGCAGGACAAAGGCCTTCCCTAACCCTAAGCTGCGTCACAATCATCCTACGCCCACCTGCACTTCAGAACAAGTCCAGAACTCTGACTCAAGAACTTATGGACCAATCGAACATCCGTAAAAAAATTTTTTTGAGTCAATCTTTTTTAATCTATTTATTTTATTTCATTCAGAGAATCTCCATATTAGTTACATTATTATATATCACAAAAACATAAAAATCATAAAATGTTAGTGTGTTAGTAACACAAAAATGTACCTAAAAATATGTTAATATTTTTAGTACCTATATCTAACTGATGCATATGGCTTTCCTGATCCACTGATTCTGGAAAGGACAATCAAAACAGAAGGAAATGCTCTTTACTTGAAAACTACCGAAGAACGAACATCTTCAATTGCCACTTCATTATAAGTTTTTCCCAATTTCTTTCGTTCCAATAGTCAGACAATCAAATCATCAACATTATTAACGTAAATTGATCAGAAAAGTTAGGAAATGGCTGCCTTGCCGAATTTCAGTTGATGAAGGCATTCAATGTTTCCGACGTAGATTTGAACACCTTTTCTTTCCATTGTTCACGGCTATTTCGGGATAATCTAAGGTGAAAATGCATTTATATAATAGGAAATGTAATCTCGCTATAAGTATATTTTGCTATTTTCTTTCGGCACAATCAGCAACAAAAGTCGATTACCTACCGAAAGTAATTTTTCATCATAGTCTACATTGTAGTCTATTTTTCCTCTGTTTTTGATAATGCATTCAACTATCCTCATAAATTCTCTGTAGACACAAAGTATACTTAAAAAAAAGAGTTAATAATTTAACGGTTTGTTCAGTAAACGGGGTTAAATAAAATAACTTAGCAAAACTCCACAGTCATGACCAGTATCGATATCTAAAAACTTTTCATTTATCGTATCTAAATACCAATCAATACCCATTATGTCAGCAGGTTTA
Source organism: Noctua pronuba (assembly GCA_905220335.1). Lineage (NCBI taxonomy): Eukaryota > Metazoa > Arthropoda > Insecta > Lepidoptera > Noctuidae > Noctua > Noctua pronuba. The sequence continues at coordinate 15,527,170 of LR999904.1, read as the reverse complement.
TTTCGCAAAGCTTTAAATCATTAGATCGGCGCAACCGCGTCAAAAAATGTTCGCGTTTCTGTTTCGTCAACAATGTCATACGAAAAGAATTCTCTCTCACTTATACTGAAAATCGTGTCTTTCCCTGCAATGTGCGATCTCTCCCTTCTTTGTGGTAACATTTTTCGCGCGACCTGTTTACGGTGAGGACTCATCAGACGATTCATATCTTGCAATTTCGGTAGTCAGTACCATTTTATAGGTAAACCTGAATTAGTACTAAAGTTAGATAAAAATCTTCCATATTCACTGACCACAGTAATGGTCATCACTTACCAATTACCTAATTTACGTTGGTAATGTAGGTAATTAAGTATTACGTCCGTTTTCTATTCATAAACATTATTTGGTCCTATCGCTCAATCTAAATCAGAGACAGTAATATACGTTTTCATTAGAATCTAGCGAGACCGAAACGAGTGTCTAAATAATGTTGGAATTTCAACTCTTTCCGCTGAACATAGCATTGAAACTCCAACAGTGAGCTTTTGTGCAATTGCTGACATTAATGGTCTAGTAGGTTTTTGTATAGATAATAATGATAGGATATAAATTACCTTGATGACATTGTGTCTTTCGTAGCTTGGCATAATGTTCAAGCGTACGTTTGTTTCGATTATTATTTTGTTGTTTTGTGGCGCATATTCCTATAATGTAAGTACTAAATATTATTAACTATTTATTTGACTTAATTACATAAAGTCGTTTTTTTATTGCGTTTTTAACGTCAGGTCTAGCAGTGTAAAAATATGACGGAATCCGTGATGTGTTATGCAATTTTTCAAAACTCGCAAGGTCAAACAGTCAACTTGAAAGAAAGAAAAGATACTTATTTGTCGCAGGGACATGACGTGCATACAAACAAAATAAGTTAACAAAATCATAAGCACAACAAATATTATAAATACAACAGGATAGAAACAAAAAAAAATAGTTAACAGCTTGCACGTCGTGACTGCGACAAGCAGGTTACCACTCAGCATGATGCTGTGCTATGGGGGACCGCTGGTTTTCAGTGGTCACCCGTCAAAAGAACGTACGGAGGTCAAGACAGCATAAATATTTGATTACATAAAATAAGAAAATAAAATAAACACTACTTGGATTTTATAATATAAAACAGCGAAAGGAACTGATATACTTGGACAATAGCTAGTTAACTAACACTTAACGTAACGTTTGTTTTCACAAAGAATTAGGTAGAGTTGTAACTATAGGAGGTACCTACACCCACATTTTGCCAATAATCTTTAAGGCCCATGTATTGTCATAACATGTTATTGTTAAAGTCCCATACAAGCCTATTGTTATCAACTGGATACCAAACCAAACTCTGAGCTGCTACTGAGAAATTCCATATAAATCATAATAATATCGTAAGAAAAACATTAATATTAAGTTATACAAATCTTGTCCTTGGACCTTGCTCAGTTAGTGGCGTACCACGTTTTTTAGAAATTATTTAAAGAAAAATGTGTAGAAAAGACAAATAAAGAAAACATTTATATAATACTGATATCTTTTTTCAAACAATTTTTCAGTGTCTCAACATAATACCTGACCGTGTAATACTAAAATACGTGAATGACAAGTACATCGCTAACGCTTCGTCAACAGTTCGCCGGTCAAGCAGGAGAGGGCAGTATGTCTTCAACTTCAAGCTTATTGCCAAAACAGTAATAGGAAATAACGTTACAGTAAGGATTTTTGATAAAATAACTAATTTTTATTTATTTATTTATTTAAAACTCTTATACTATCTTACAGGTTACAAACCTAATGCGATAGCTAAGACTACTTGTAATAATTAACTATTTAAAATAACCTTACATTACTAACAATTACACAACCTAACCTTATACAAATTAACTTAAATATGTTTTACAGTCAAAAATTAAAAAGTAAAACCATAAAAGAAACAATAAACATAAAATAAACAATAAACCTAAAATTACACTAAACCTAAAATTGCACTAATTAATGTTTTCGTAACATATTATATTTAAAGTTACTTTTGCAAGTTCACTAAAGTAACACGAAAAAATGTCCAACCTATTCTGAATTTCGTTAATAAGGGCATCGCCTTACCCAGTACTAACTGGGTTGTGGAGGTCAGATAGGCAGTCGCTCGATGTAAAATACTGATATTCAGCTGCATCCGGTTAGACTGGAAGCCGACCCCAATATAGTTGGGAAAAGGCTAGGCAGATGAAGATGATGAACTTATAAGGGCCTTCAGCAACGGTCATTATTGTAACAATGCTGTCGCACACTGATATCTAACGCATTTGAAACGTACGACTTATACGTTGCAAACGCACGACCAATGACCCCAGGGGAACGAAGAGTAAAGAACGTAGACATTTCTGTATCGTTACTGCATCGCTGTCTCTCAATAGTCGGAGAGTGCGAGTGTGGCTCTAAAGGCTACCGCAGATTAGGGCGCATTGAAAAATACTCAGAAATAAGAAAGCCAGTTCATTACACTGGTTTGGATAGAGCTAACTGACACCATTATTGCGTTGTGGTGCGGCCTGATGTGACTCCTAAATGTGCTTTGGCCCGATTTTGTCATGAAGCCGCAGCATGAAAAAAAAAGTATTATTATTAAAATTGCTTTCTTAAGAAAGCAATTTTTTCTTTCTTTTGCTTTCTTAAGAAAGTAATTTTTTGTTTCTTTTGCTTTCTTAAGAAAGCAATTTTTTGTTTCTTTTGCTTTCTTAAGAAAGCAATTTTTTCTTTCTTTTGCTTTCTTAAGAAAGTAATTTTTTGTTTGAATCTGCCGCAAGCTGTTCTTGAATATATCGTGACGTTTTTTAGCTCTAGTGGTTAAGTATACTCCGTACTTTTATCATAAGGCAAAAAACTCCTTCCATTTCTCACGAGTCCGTGCGTCTCCGTCCATAATTATGATTATCATCAATCAGCCAATATTTCTCATTAAAACTTCTGTTATTTTTCCAGTTCCACATAACTGTATATGAACTCAGTAGCAGATACAACCAGTATGTTCGCACCCTGATGGAGTTTCACTACAAGTGGTGCGATTTGGTCCTCCGCGACATTTGGTTTGGTCCTGTCATCCGAAAGAATGGTTTAACGAAATGTCCTACTCCTCCGGTAAACATAACTATTGTTAAACTAACCTCTTTTATTGATTTCAGATTTCATTTCAGTTTTTTATCGTATTTTTTTAAATTTGTTTTTGTGCATTTTGCACTCTCAGTTCCCACAGGAATTTCAAAATAATTTGTCTATGACAGCAACCCAATAAAAACCTTATGGAGCCTTAAGGAGAGTAAAAATTACTGTAATTTTGTGTGACTGCAATCCCAAAGCAACCTTATAATAAAATAGATAAAGATTACTTTCACATTGATGCCAAACGAGGCGGCCAAAAAACTGTGAAAGACTGTTTACACTCCAACCAACTTTTTTGTGCAGGCGGGAAAACAATGAACTAAAATAAATATACCAAGTTCGACATTTCGGTGCAAATTTTCATGACAAGCAACGCCATCTTGAACTGGTCCCCCACTGGACCACTTAAAGTGGTCATACTCTAAATATTTTGATCATCTTTTTACAGGGTCCCATTGAAATGACAAATATGACATTCAGTGGTAAGTTCCCTTTTGACGTCGTATTTGATAAAGGCAAGCTCGAAGGAACCTGGAATGTGGCATCAACTGGTGAACTTATGGGCTCTATCGACGTTTTTGTAAGTTTTACAAAATAAAAATAACAGCGATTCAGATGTATGAGAATAAAATATATATTCTTCACAACTATCATTTTATTTATTAACTCCTCAATGGTTTTAGACAGAGGTTATACAGGGTGTACAATTTATACAGGTTGTAGCACGGGGGTCGTGGAGGTGTTGAAAGTAAAAATCTTACTGCAAAAACATGTATTTAAAAAAAAAATTGTAAAAAAGTCGGAACTTTGACCCCCAATATCTCCGTAACTAGAAGGTTCCCAGGTATAATCTTGAACCAAAAAATGATTGCATTGACGGGGAAAATAAGTGCCTTTCGGCTTCGTTAAGGGTCTTTTTACACTCTTTATACTTTCAAAGCATACTTTATAACTTTATCTTGGACGCCATCAACATCGGCGAAGGATAACATCGTGAGGAAATCTGGAGTTACTTATGCTAATAATATAAGGCTGCCTGCCTGTGTCGAAGGAATAATACTGAAATTAAACGACATACTAGACAAAAATATTTTTATTTTGGTTTAAAAGTCAACACAATTTCCCCAACTGCCATGAGGTCCCCAGTTAAATTGTTCGAGGCAGTTATTTCCGCTTTACCTTTTTCAAAAGGCCAAACAGAAGGAATATTCATGTTCAAATTCACGTTCTTGAAAGACACTTTGCGTCCCTGCAAAACAAAAAAAAAATATCATTAACACTAGAAACGGGATATTTACCATGTTTACTGTATGTTTTGAGTTCCCGATATTTCGGCGCTGTTGCAAGCACCATGATCACGGATAAACTGAAGTTATTGCAGGTGGATGTTTATGAGCAGACAAATCGGTCTACCCTCTTTCTTGTACGCTTTTTGCACTTCCACTTCCACTGTCGCTCGCAACTCGATTCTGTTTCCAACACACAAAACTCACTGTACTCGCCAACTTTTTAAGGCACTTTTTCTGGAATCAGGATTGAACCACTGGATTGAGTTACATAACCCTCAGGTCATCTCGACAGAACGCCACTATATTCCTAGACTGGTGAGAGAAGCTGTTGAGATTACCAAATATAGGAACTTCAACCGGGAGGATGGGTTTCAACTGTCGATAGCCTGGAATCCAATGGTTCATTTTTGTAAAAACCGAAAAAGTGCCATAAAACTATTTCTTTCATTATGGTAAATATTACGTTTGCTGTGTTAATGATAAGGTTATAGCGTAGTTTGTTTATGAGTTAGAAAAAAATAACTTGACCCGCTAGTGTAGAAAGACTATTGTTGTTGACTAGCTGTAAACAATAAAAACCCTTACCGAAAAACCCGTTAGACTTACCGCAGGTAAAGGACACGTCGTCAAGCCAGCATTCCTTATAATCCAGCCAATGTACTGATCCTTAAGTATGAGGTCACATGCGTTGAAATGCATCTCCACGAACGAACGCTTGAACTCATTGTGGAGGTACTCATAGAAGATTATGTCGAGCTGTTGAAAATAAAATGGTTTGCTATTATTGATAAACACGGGTTTTAACGGACCCTTCAAGACGTCAACCAAGCAATCTGTACCTCAAACTAAGTAACACTAAGCTAAAAGTATTGCTGGGGAACGACTTTGTTTTTTGGTGTTAAAAATCACAGATTACGTGTATGCATTAAATAGTACAAGGGAGCTAGGAAGGTAGGTGTGAACAATGTGAATGACGGTCTGCGCATTATACAATCAAGACGATGCGTCCTCTGCGCCCCGGTGATGCCCAAAATCGTGTTCTGCGCAGCTTTACGTAAGGCGCGAATTACACAGATACGGCGTAAGGCGTAAGGTGCGGCGCAGGTGTGGAATTTATAAGGAAACGAAAGAACAGCGTGCCTGCGCCGCGCCACTTGAGTGTAATTTACGGCATGTCGCCTACGTCGTGTACATTTTGTATAAAAATGTTTTGAAGCGGCATCATGCCTGCGCCGCGCCTTCGCCTCACGCCGTTTCTGTGTAATTCGCGCCTTAGATGTTTCGAGCCGCAATAAAGTTTGAACCGCTATACCTGCGCTGACCGTCACTCGCAGCTAACTTCCGAGCCATCTGCTGTGGCCATAAAGATATGTAGTTTTTTTATAATCTCTTACCAAGACATTGTATCCGATACCCGATTTGGTAACGAACTCGAGATTGGCCACGTAGTCACCTCCCCTGCTAACACGTCTCACGGTTACAGAGACATTGGTGAGATATTTCTCATTTACATACTTTATTGAAGCACGCTCCGGTATTATTTTGAGGCACTGAAAATATGTTGTAAATAAGAAACCAATGAGCTTTCTGACTTTATGGTTCAAGGCCAACAGCAAGTCTCTAGGTAGTAGTGCCCAATACCTTTATAGGTTTTAAAATTTAAAGAAACATCAAAATTTCTCGATTGTGTTAACTGAAGCTTTACAACTGTTCACGGGACCGCAGAAAATTGAATTAGTTATATTAATAACTTCCAAATTCTTCGATCCAGAGCCAATGTGGACCACTGGTCGTTAGTTTTGTCCAGCTCGTCCCGCCATCTCTTGCGAGGTCTACCGCGTCGCCTTTGAGAGAGGCCTCTGCCCAGCAGTGGGATGAGACAGGCTAACAGTATCAGTATAAGGACCTCTTTGTTCGTCTTCAAAACCCACTGGGGGTTTGCAGATGAACAAAAAAGGTCCTTTTTTTCAGGAACGAGTTCAGGTATCACTACCCATTCCTGAGAAATTGGGGTCTTGCAGACGAACACAGAGCGTTTTCGCGATTAAGGTTCGGAACTGAGATGTGACAAGGATGAAGTAAGTAGGACACAATAAAATTATAATAATTTAAATACAGCTAGACTCAAATCGAAATGTAAAAAAAAACTCACATTAAATGCAAACGTAAGGTGCCATATAAATACTAAAACAGACTTTATAACCTTGTGCATTTTTACACGTGTTACACGAAAATGTTTTGGTTAAATTTTCTGTAAGTGTATTTATAAAGTTTCACACAATAGATACTCCAATTTAGAGATAACCAATCTCGTAATGATTGCAAATTCAATTAATTAATTTAATCAAGTAAATAGACATACATAAACATTTAAATTAGGTTGACGAATTTGTGGGATCACTTTTAACTCGATTTCAAATTCGACTTAATTTGGAACGCTTTCAACTCGGTATCGTGTGCGGCAGTCATTTTGTAAACAAATCGATTTTACTAGAAATTTGTATTGTTTAACACAAGAAAAAAGGCAAGTTCTTCTGTTGTAAGTCAATTTTAAGTCGTTTAGACAAGCGAAGACCAATGGGCCGATTTTGAAATTGAACATACTCGTTTCACTCATAATACCTACTGATTGCTTTCAAAGACTTTATACTTGAAGACTTTATTTGCGCTTAAATTTTTTTCGGGTTTATGCTAGGGCGGGCATCTATAGTTAATTTTAAAATGTCACCAAAATTTAACTCGACCTGAAATAAGAGTCGGTAAGGGTAAATCAGATCGTTAGAATTTATGTCAATCGCAGTAATTGGTCAGTACATTCTACATGGACCCAAGTGATTAGCCGTGCTTTCTCACAAGACGACATGCAAACCGCTAACTCAATCAAGCGTCGCCTAACTCGATTTAACTTGAATTAGGTTTAACTCGATACCTAAATCGATTAACTAGATCGCGTTGGTACATCTCTACCTTTGATAAGATCTAAAAAAACATTATTAAACTATTCAATTACTTACTGTTATGTTCCAGTGAGCACACAATTTGAAAATATAATTTATTGTAATAAGTGTTATCAGACGTTATTAAATAAATAAAATTGGCCTTTTACTTGTTTCCTGTCAAAAAAAGGTAGGTTGGTGTACTCGGGGTCATGTAAAGTACCTGTTATGCTTAATTTTAATTGTTATCGTCATCAGCCTTTAGCAGCTCAGCTCGGCGACGGTAATAGGTTGTACCTAAAATTATGCCAGATCGCGGGCCAGTGGATGGTGAGTAATGGGCTAGCTCTCCGTCCGTCCGTCTTATGACGACAGGCCGTTTCGACGGCGCGTTCATTCCACGCGCGCCTCAAAGAGATGTCAGCAAAAAGGAAGGGGCCCGCAAGGGCCGATGCCTGCCGGGGCTGCGGGACTATTCGAAAGTGATAACGCGGCCCTAGAACACAAAGGGCAAAGAAGAGCGGGCAAAGAAGGCAGGTTTTAGTAAGTAAAAGTCTGACACTCCCTTCCACTCAGCCCATCGGGAGGGGTCAATTGATGATTTCCCATCCCAAAAAAAAAAAATAGTTATGCCAGATACTTAATAATTAAGGGGTAGGCAACTAATTCTACTATCATTATCAATGCAATTGGGTACACCACTCCACTAAATTTAACGCAATAACCGCTTCATAGCTTCGAAATGGAATGTTGCAATTAGTTACTGCATGATTTCACAATGGTTCGGTCAAAATATGCGGACTCCGTACATATAGAACTGTAAGCCATCCCGATTTACGTTCGACGCCAAAATTAGGTTTAATTAGCATCAATCATTCGGGGATATAGCTTGATTTACGATTTTGTGAAGTATTTAGGTGAATGAGATTGAATGCAGGTCAAAGGTGAATTATCGAATTTGGGATATTTGGGATATTATTCTGGTGGTCGCTAGTGGTCGCAAGCACGACTGCTGAGTATGAGGTCCTGGCTTCGATTCGGGGGTCGGGCAAAATGTTCGTGGGTTTTTCCATCAGAAACTTCTGAATAGCAGCCACAGAGTTTGGAGTTGTGCCCGTTGATGGCAATGGGTTCGACCCCGATTACATGGGACTTAAACATAACTGGCGAAATGTGATTGTAATATTAGGTACACCTCTGAATAACCCTATGGTGATTACAGGCGTGATGTTATGTGAATATTTGGTAGTGATACCAGGAATGTACGTAGAACTGTTGTGTTTCTAAACGTGTGGAGAAATCTTTGTCCTGCATCTTCACGCTAATAGCTATATGGATACCGATTGCCTTTTACCTATACAGGGTGACTGGTAATTAGTGACCGATACTTAAAAACGTGATTGTACTCTTGACAACAAACAACTTTCCCAACGAATTTTCATTTTCTAATACAATTAAGTGAGGACATACATGGATTAATTATAATTATGGTGGCCCATCGTTCTTCCCTAACGAGGAAAGTGTCATGCAGATTTAAGCGGACAACTTGACAGTTTGCACACATGACAGTTACATTATAAACTACCCACATCAACCGGTTACGGATAAATTATACCGTGACGGACATACATACAAGTGAATTCATAAGTGTTTTATCATCCAAAAACCGGCAAAGTGCGAATCGAACTCGCACACAAAGGGGAATGGTTCCACCGTACCGTACAAAAAACGCCGAAAATAATATATTTATATTTTTCTTGTGTGGGGGTCCCCTTTTAATTATTTGTAGTTATAGTCAAACATACTCTGTGATATATCAAGTGTAAACCTATTACGGTTGAAAAGACCTATGACAGACGGACGGACAGACAGTAGAACTTTAGTAATAGAGTCCCATTGGCACCTTTTGGGTACGGAACCCTAAAAGATCAGATTTCCTAAACAGTGTTTAAGAGTGATGACAAATTTATGCATTATGGTCTTACACATAAGGTGTATTTTAGCACTTCGTTTAACGATGGTGCCTTATCCCTTTAGGGGTTCAGCAGAGCTTATGTAACCACGTTTTGATAGCTAATAAATATAAAACAAAGTGACACACTTTTATGTTTATAGACTGTGGCAGTAAATTCGTAAAGAGTGACAAATTGTGTAGGCATAATACAGTAGATATAAATATTTATCTCGCGATACATAAGTACGAGGGTTGTTTCATGAATTCATGAAGATAATATGTACTCGTATGGGTAAAACATAAACTTTGTGGAAAATTAATACAATCTGAATTTCTTCGTTCCAGAAGATCAGCACGCATAGCATGACCAACGTAGAAACGGGTTTCTTTGATGGAAGAATCGACAAAATGACAGATTGTGAAAAGAAATCTGTCATTTTGTTGTTTGGCAGGTTTTGTTTAAAAAAAAGCAATAGTAGCAACTGGGATACAGCCTAAAGGCTTGCAGGGAATGGATTGTAATACACCACGACGACGTCCGAGTGCTGGTTGGAGATGTCACATGTCTTCGAATTTTTAGCTCTAAGATATGCCGGTTGCCGGAAGGAGCTCGTGGCTAAATAATAACAGCCGCTCGGCTCGAGCTTTAGGTTAAGCCGTGCTTGGCTAGGTTGGTCTGTTGATGGAACCCATTACATACCGAGTTTCCTCCGTGCTTCGGAAAGCACGTTAAGCCGTTAGTCCCGGCTGTCATTTGTAGATCTTTGACAGTCGTTACAGGTAGTCAGTGGCCCAAAAAGTCTGACAATCAGTCATACCAAGGGGTATCGTATTCCCAGTACTAACTGGCTTGCGGAGATCAGATAAGCAGTCGCTCCATGTAAAATACTGGTATTCAGCTGCATCCGGTAACACTGGAAGCCGACCCCAATATAGTTGGGAGAAGGCTAGGCAGAAGAAGATGTGCCGGCCGGTTTCCGCTCGATGTTTTCCTTCACAGTATTGAGAGCCGTGGTAATAAAATAGTAATAAAAGGTTACGGTTAAATACAACAAAAAAACTCTTTTTAAAGTGACGTCATTTTATTTCTCGTATTCTCCTCAGCAAACCCTTTCATTTTATACTCATATCATGGGAATGCATAAAAAATAACTTATCCGCCATATACGGAAGTCCACCATGATTTAGAATGACGTCACCAAGCCAAACTTGCGTAGTCAACCAAACTAAACATGTATGCAATATTTCAACTTAGTCGGAAACAAGGAAGTTGGTCAAAAACTTCTAAGTAGCGATTAGCCCTTTTTTAAACTTCTGTGTCTTCTTGTGGACAGCGTCGTGGGTTACTTTATAACCAAATTTCTATTTTGTTAAACTAGTTGTAAGCTCTTATAATGTAACTGTTTGCTGTTCCATTATTATTTTTTTGCTAGCCTACATTGTGTCCCACTGCTGGGCAAAGGCCTCCCCTTTCTCCTTCCATATCTTCCATATCTTGTGCGATCTCCGGCCATGTTAGCCCCGCAAACACGATTAGATCGTCAAGCCACCTTCATCGCGGTCGACCTCGACGACGCTGTCCTTACTCAGGCGTCCAGTGTGTGACGGTCTTTCGGTCGGTCACGTGGCGTGCCCAAGTGCCCACTCCCACTTCAGCCTGGCTGTTTTTTCTCCAACATCAGCTACTTGAGTTATGGAGCGCAGGGTGGTGTTTCTTACGTAATCTGTTCGCTTAACTTCTATTACGCTGCGCTCCAAAAAAAAAGAGCCTACCTAGGTTGAATGACGTACGACACGTAAGTCCGGAGGAACCACTCGGCCACTGTATTCCACACCATGACTACTCCAATTAAGGTGCCGTAATAGCTATTCCAGCTGATTTTACGCGTGGTCCGTTTTGCGGTTATGTACTTACGAGTCGATTAGACGCTCGCGGCTAATACATCAACTTGCAACGTATGAATTTAGGTTAATAGGCACGTACCTATTTACGTTGATTCGCACGTATTTACAACATTGCTATATTAGAAACTGCATAATTATGTATCGGTAAGATGGGGTGGATAGGGACTCGGGGGTGAATCAGGAAGAACTTTGTTTTTAACGTTAATTAAATGTTATTGGTAGCCTGCAAGAACTGGGCTGCGGGACTGTTCGAAAGAGATATCGCGGCCCTGGAACACAAAGGGCAAAGAAGGCACATGGATGGGTTTTAGTCAGTACGAGTCTGACCCTTCCGCTCCGCCCAGAGAGGGGAGGTCATTTGATGATTTCCCATCCGAAAAAAAAGGGCGCAGGTTGGAAGGTTTTCCAAAAGGTGGACCGATAAACTGGTGGAAGTCATGGAAATCGCTAGATGAGATAAGCACGAGGTTAGACATAATGTCACAAAAATAAAGCTAAACCAGAAAAAAAAAGTGACGGAATGGATCAAAAACATTCATCGTGTTACTTTTAACCAAAAAAATCCGGACGATATTCGCCACACCACCTGCCATCGTTAGCCGAATTAATAGGAAAAGCTTTTGCAATTAAACGGACTGTTAGGCAAATGGAGAATTGAGTTTTCTACAGGACCCAGATTAGGAGCCTCAGATTAGTTTATCAGGAAGTGACAACTCTACAGGGTGTAAGGGACAGCCCTCCACAAATTGATGGGGTGAATTCAGTATAATATCATAAGATGATTTTTTGGATTCCCATAATATTCCTGAAATAATTTCTTGTAGCGGTACAAGAAGTTATTTGGTTATACAATTAGTTGGGAATCCAAAAAAATATTTGTTTTATTTCCTCATACGCAGTGTATCGTTACCGTGGCAAACGCACGTAGCGAACGGCAAGCGCGACGACGAATTCGATTAACTCTGTAGCTAGGCAGAAAGTGAACAGCTGATTTCACGCGTCGATCGTTAGAGTATTTCAACATCCATTGTTGGATTTTTGATTTTAGCCGTATTATTTACTTAAATGGAGTGCTGCGTACAGGGAATGTAATTTTACATTGAAATAAAGGAATAGAAACAGAATAAAAAATTGTAGAAAAATTCTGGTGGAATATGATTCAAAATAAGGAGCTGAATGCACCCTGTCAGTTTGTGGAGGGCAGTCCCTTACACCCTGTATAGGTATTCCAGTATTTCAGATGAACATAGATCGAAATAAAATACCGGAATGATTTTTAATTTCAGAAATAAAGGCGTTTAATTAGAGGGAGCTGTTAGCCAGGTGTTAAATAATTACTTTCTTGAAGTTTGAGCAAAAAAACTCAACCTATTGTGATATCTGCTGATGAAAAATCAGACAATAAGTATGATTTTATGAGAAGTTTGATTATTTTTTAGACCCGTGTCTGTACTTCAGACAAACATAAGATCGCGTCTTAACTGAAGCAATCGTCACACGAACATGCGACTTTCACGTTCTATTTATTCGGTGAACTCGAACGCGTGGTCGCGCTGAAAAAGGGCGCCTTCTGGTATGTGAACCCGACGATTGTGCATTCGCCCTACAGATCACGATTTCGTTCGGGAAATGAGGTAGTTAAAATACTTTTATTAGCATGATATTTGTACCATAAGTATCGATTGTATGACTGTTTCAAATGCTACAGCATCTATGTATGATTTTATACACTTTTAAAATAGGGTAATCAGCCTATAATGTACCCATAACTTCCCAGCCGCGAGTATATGTTACACAGGGTCATTGGACGCCAGCCTCCTCTCTACGAGATGAGATGATGATTTCTCAAACATGTATCTGTTACCGGAAATGTATGAAACCTAGGAATTGTACACAATTCCAAGGAAATATACACAATTCCGAGCCTACTTAGGAAACGTGTAAAATAATGTTTCAAAGATTCTTTATTACACACATTTCCTGTGAAATGTATGTATACGCTCTCGACTGTGTGTAGTTGCCCCGCGCACCACTATCCCCGCTGTACTTAAAACATCAAGAATGTAATACATTTCCGATCGCTATTTAGGAAATGCATAGATTTCCTAGGAAAAGTGCATATTACAAAATATATCATAGATTTCCTATCTAGTTTAGGAATTGTATACGATGACGGATTACACACTTTTCCGTTAACATATCTAACTCAAACCGTGTTGATTCTCTTCAAGCTCTTGTGTCCAATTCATATTACTTTAATATTCACGATACATTTACGACGAACTAAAAGTGGATAGACAACTTTATATTGATAAGCTTTTATGGTAATACTTGCGGAATATTGAAATAAGTTCGAAGCACTATCAGTAGCGTCAACAATGAACCAACTTTCGTCCATAAAGGCATCAGACTTTTTATGAATATATTCAATTTGATGCACGACTAAACTTCGATCTTAGTGATGGGACCCTAATATCGATAAAATATTATTGCTGAGTGCGACCGACGTCGATAAATTGGGCTGTAGAAAATATTTTTTGCTTGATGGAAGATTGAATTAATACTGTGGTTCTGTGATATGAATTTATTCCGAGTGTTGTGTCGATTTTCCAGTTACTTCATTAACATTATCAAAATTCTTGTGATAAAATGAAAAGTGCCAGTGTTCGTATTGTGGTTTAAAATGATTTAAGGAGATTTTCCGTCCTTGTAACATATTGACAATGATTTTCACTTCACTGTTTTTGTATCCTGTTGCCACTACTGGTAAATAACTAAGTTAAAGCCAACTGTAAGTAATGTTCTAATTCTTAATGTAAATAAGTTTCACTGGGAACTTCCCGAAGAAAAAATCGCCAATGTGGATGAATATTGTTTTGAAGGTTTGGATATCTTGTTATGCTAGTTAGAAACTTATTTTTGAGGTTATTCAGCCTATTTTTTTCTCAACTGTGTTGGGGTCAAATTCTATCTAACCAGATGCAGCTGGATTCCAGCATTTTACATGGAGCGACTGCCTATCTGACCTCCACAACTCAGTATGGTACTGGGTAATACGATACTTCTTGGTAAAACTGGTTGTTAGACTTTCTGGCCACTGACTACCTGTAACGACTGACAAAGATCTACAAATGACAGCCGGTGTCAACGGCTTAACGAGATTTCCGAGGCGCGGACGAAACTCGGTATGTAATGAATGGTCCACCGTCACATCACCTATCACCAACCCATTCACGGACCGACACCGGCAAGCGTGGCTTAACCTCGTAAATCGAACCGTGTGGTTGTTGTTATTTAGACACAAGCTCCTCACCTCCTCAATCACACATAGTTAGAGATAACAGAAATTACTGGTTCAATAAATATTATACAATGCAGATAAAAGCCAATAACACAAGTTTGCATATGCATGAAACTAAGCGTATGCTGAGTCGGACATTCGCTTTGCATATCATTTGCATGCCTAGCAAATGAAGACATAACTTACTTTTTCAGCTCGAATTACTTGCATGTAATGTCACTATGTGGCGTAATTACTATGATTGTCTGATGAAAAGCAAATTCTTTGCCTGGACAATGTGTTTGAGTTTCTTCGCGACTGGCGTTTGCGGTGTTTGTTTATACGTTTTTATGTAATTCTAGAAACACTATCACATTTTTGTAATCCACCGATATTTTTATGGCAATTTTCGATGTGGCAAAGACCGTAGTCGAGTGTTGTAGAAAGATGTAATACTCATTACATGGGGTGACTGCCTATCTATCTTCCACAACCCAGTTAGTACTGGGTAATACGTTACCCCTTGACGACTTGAAGACTCTTGAAGACTGGTTGTCAGACTTTCTGGCAACTGACTACGTGTAACGACTGTCAAAAATCTACAGATGACAGCCGGGACCAACGGCTTAGCGAGCTTTTTGAGGCACGGAGGAAACTTGGTATGTATTGAGTGGTCATCCATCCACGGACCAACCTAGGCAAGCGCGGCTTAACCTAAAGATCGACCGGAGTGGCTGTTATTATTTAGCCAGAAGCTCCTCCTATTGACCCGCATAAAGAAACTTATTACAAATCTTACCTCCATTCCTAAAGTCCATCTACTACATCGATATCGATAAAGATGCCCAATGAACATCACTAAACGCGTCGTAATTTTCATCTTTTAAGATGTGCACTGGGTGCCCCGCGTAATGGTATTGTTCTTGTTACGATATTTTTCTTTTTACTAGGAAATAAATACTTTACGACGTTTTACGTAATATGAGCTGTAAATTGTTGGAAGGAACAACTGGTATTACTCTTGTAACAAGTGAAAGATAAAACGGAATTGCTGATTGCAATGGTTTTAAGGATAGGAGATAATACTAAAAGGATTATTAAAGTCTGGAAACAAAAGTCTGCAATAACTAATTTATTTAACAAGCCTGCTCTTCCCAATGGGGATTGCTCATTTTTGGGGTTCCGTACCGGAAGGATAATCAACGGGACTCTATTACTAAGTCTCCGCTGTCCGTCCATCCGTCTGTCTGTCGGTCAGCGGGCTGTATCTCATGATCGGTAATAGGTTGACAGTTGAAATCTACACAGAATGTGTATTTCTGTTGCCGCTATAAAAACAAATAAAATTAAATGGGGCTCCCCTACTGTGGTGACACCCTTCATGCGCGAAAAAACTATTTTAAAATGTAGTTTTAGTAACATATTAAACATACATAACATAACACGCCTGTAACCCCCGCAGGGTGAACATAATAGTACACCCAAATTTCTCCTGTTATGTTTAAGTTCATGAAATAGGGGGCGAGCCTATTGCCATCGACCGGGCACGAATCCTGACTCCATGGCTGCTGCTGAGAAATTCTAGATAGAAAAACCCAATAGCACTTTGGCCGGGAATCGAACCCAGGCCCTCATGTCATGAAAAAAAATAATTTCCTTAAAAAAAAAGTGTTTGGTAATAACTACCCCCAATTATAAAATAAGACATTACCCTTTACCATTCAAATCTGACGGACAACTCTAAATATCTACGGACATGTTAACGAAAGTTACTCTCAAAAAAGTATTTCCAAAGCTAAAATTAATAAAACAATTAGACGACTTATGGAAAACTTTAGAGAAATTTTGACTTATTCGAAAAGTTTTCAAACTAATTTTCCTTGATTCAGATTGAAGAGATTGAAGCTTTCGCCGACAATTATTATAAAAAAAGGCAAAGGAAATTTACATGTTATTATGTGCCTTCTGAAACGAAAGTTTGGAAAGAAAGAAAGAAAACGGTTTACTTGACTTAACGTTGTCATAGTTCTTGATTGTTCTTTGATTACTTACATGTGGTTTTTTTTTGTACTTTAAGGGCCGATTTTGGGATCATTAGATAACTTTTACCTAAAGAGTAAATGTGACGTTTTGACGGAATGTCCATACAAAAACTGACAAAAAAACAAATTTATTCGTCGGATAAAAGTTAACTGGCGATTGAAAAACCGGCTCTTAGAGTATTTTTGTAGTATACTAGCTTCATCAAACACTACTTCTGATCTTGTGTTACAGGTTAGTTCTTCAAGAACAATTAATTCATCATTTACTTGCCCTTGTCCCATATTATTTGGGGTCGGCGCAACGGGTTTTTAATCCATTTTAACCTGTCATTTTTTAAAATTATGTTTAACTGTTCTTCACGCCTGTAATCCCCGAAGGATAAGGCAGAGATGCTAATTGAACACCCACATTGTGCCAGTTATGTTTAAGTCCCATGTAATAGAGGGCGAGCCTATTGCCATCAACAAATCCAGACTCCGTGACTGCAACTGACAAATTCCTGATGGAAAAACCCAATAACATTTTCCCGACTCAGGAATCGAACCCAGGACCTCATGCTCAGCATTCGCGCTTGTGACCACTAGACCAACGAGGCAGTCCACATTCATTTATTAAACAAATAGTCATCATAAAATAATGCAACAAAGCTCTCATAATACAAAAGGACGGACAGCATTCATCCAAAACACACAACAAAAAAATAAACAAATAACAAAGAGAAAAAATAAATAAATAACAAAACCACATCAGGGCCCAAACATAATATAACAGCACTAAAAATCCGAGTACACAAAGCAAAAGTGTTGCAACGGAACCATAACTGGGATAATGAAAATCACAGTGCGCACTTATTTGGTCGACTGTACGTGACGCGGGTCGCGAAATTTCGTCATTCAGAGCGTCCATTACGGGCCAATCGATTGGTCGATCCAGGTCAAATATGTCACCCATACACGAACGGTCATAAAATAGAACGATATTATTTCATGATACAGAAAACTAGGGGTTATTGATTCTTTATACAGTCTTATGAATTGCCTCGGTTGTTGTAGTGTATTGATATTACTTTTTGATCTTCTACTAATAACCGAAACTTTTTCGTTTAGTTTGATTTTGTTGGGGATTTTGTCTTTCATGTATATTTCCATAGTTTCTGCCTGAAAAGTGTGAATTTATGTATTTATGTTCAATAGTAATAATTAATATTTTTTAAACTACAGTTTTTTATATTTTTAAATAACTAATTTTTGTATAATTATAAATGTGTTTTGATTTGGTTTTGTTAAAAAAAAATATTAATTATTTTCAAAAAATAAATGAATGAGCAACAATGATAATCGGTTCATGTAAAATACTGTTATTCAGCTGCAGCGACTAGGCAGATAATGGTGATGAGTAATCCTTCGACCGAATTTCGGCCACAGCAGCGAATCTCAACTGAGTTGAGCAACTACGCAGGAGGTTTGTCAAACATTTGAGCAAAGCTCTTGCGAAAATTCTTACGAAAATTGTGTTACTGAATTGGGGTGCAACATCATCTGCCTAGCCTTTTCCCAACTATATTTGGGTCGGCTTCCAGTCTAACCGGATGCAGCTGAATACCAGTATTTTACATGGAGCGACTGCCTATCTGTTCTCTACAGCCCAGTTAGTACTGGGTAATACGATATCCTTGGTAAGATTTGGTGTCGGACTTTCGGGCCACCGACAACCTGAAACTGTCTGACTCCTGACTGTCGAAGATCTACAAGTGGCAGCCGGGATCACCGGCTTAACGTGCTTTCCAAGGCACGGAGGAAACTCGGTATGTAATGGGTGGTCACCCATCCACGGACGAATCTAGGCAAGCGCGACTTTTCATCCAAACTTTCAATCCGAGCGGCTGCTACTATTTAGCCACGAGCCTCACTTTAGCCACGAGCTCCACCACGCCATTTGAGCATGCAATATCTTAATAGACGAGGCAATATCATCAGTATGACGCAAGCCACATCCGTCGATATTATCGAATGATTCGGTCAACGGTACGGTTAACGATAACCAGTATCTGATCTTGCAGTGTGTGAGTGATTTTGATTGGATGGACTTCGATCAGAATCAGGTCGGTTAACAGACAGTTTGTTAGAGATTCAATCATGTTGCTAGCTCTAGCTGACCCGGCACACGTTGTCTTGTACTTTTCGGGATGTTGACAACAGCGCCATCTGTCGAGGACGACTATAGCTATATAGGGTGACTGGTAATTAGTGACCGATACTTAAGTCACGTGATTGTACTCATGATAACAAACAACTTTCCCAAAGATTTTTTTTTTAAACGGCTGACAGCTGATAGGTCATATAGGGCGGGCGCGTACGAATTTCATACGGCTGTTGTCTTATTGTGATAAAAGTCTGTGTATAAAAAATTTTTTTTTCTTTGGGAAAGTTGTTTGTTATCATGACTACAATCACGTGTTTAAGTATCGGTCACTAATGACCAGGGGTATGTAGAACAGGGTATAAAGTTCTTCATCCTCCGCAGACGGGTGTTGAGTCTGGTGGGCTACTGGCCGACAGTTATTGTAAGGTTTTTCTATTTAGTCGTAAATCCCGGATAACTTTAACTGTGCGAATTAGAATCTTGATGTTAGTTCTTTATTTGTGTCATAGATGCCTTTGTAGTACTTTTTGCCGTGGCACTACAGCTAAGAACCATCCAGGTTACTCCATATATGAAAAACATACGTGCATACATACATTAACTCACACACATGGGGGTATTATGCTGCCTGTCCATTGAAGCGGGGCGAGGCTGAGGAGTTGAGAAACAGAGAAATATTAAATCTCCGCTCCGCTCCAGTATGCAATCCTATTGCTTAATATTTCTCAGTTTCTCCGCTCCGCAGTCTCGCTCCGCAGTCTCGCTCCACTTCAACGGTCAGGCAGCTTCAAACTGCACAACGCCACCAAAAAATAAATTCATTCAAATCGGTCATGCCGTGTAGGTGGAGAAAAATTACGAACACACGCACACCGAAATTTTTAATAAAAAGATGTTCCAAAATTGTTTTACAAAAAATCATATTCTGGGTCTTATAATTAGTTGAGGCTAGCTGGTAGGTATGTTAAGTTCACAATCACCGCAGAACAATGAACGTTAATTAGAGCTTGGTTCGTAACATCTGTAATTCCCAACTAAGTTTTTGTTCAAACAATTTAGATTTCCTTTGAATTTACAACCGAGGATGGAATTCCTGCAACACAAAGATTTATTCATGTCCACTGACCGTACTTCAGATTACGCGAAAACCAGCACACACTGAAAAATATACGCTCACACATTCTTCAATGAACGATAGACCTGATTTTCAGTATGAGTCATCATAATCTGCCTAGCCTTTTCTCAATTATGTTGGGGTCGGCTTCCAGCCTAATCAGATACAGTTGAATATCAGTATTTTATTGACTGCCTATCTGATCTCTACAACCCAGTTGTTTTTTTTAGTTAGCCCTTGTTGTCCCTCTCCTCAGCAAAGCCCCCCCCCCCATTCCTTCCACTTCTCACGATGGTGTGCCTGCATCTTCTCGCCAACTCGCGAGGAAGCCATCCAAGACGTCCCGCCATCTTCTCTTCGGTCTACCGCGACCCCGTCTAGCCGTTCCAGGGCTCCAGTCTTGCGATATTCGGGCCGGCATCCGGCAGACAAATGGCCTGCCCAATCCCACTTTAGCCTGGCAGCTTTATAAGCTACGTCGGCAATTTGCGTTCTGGAGCGCAGTGTGATGGTGCACAACCCAGTTAGTACGAGGTAATACGATACCCCTTGGTAAGACTGGTTGTCGGACTTGGGCCACTGGCTGCCTGTTACAAATGTTAAGGATCTACAAATAAGAGCCGGGGCGTGTTTTCCAGTATGTGGAAATAAAACTATTCAAATGTCAGAGCGAACGTAATGATTTAAATCTTTAAAATATGAATCGCTCATTGAATTTTCATAACCCTGTCGAGTGTTAAATATTATAATAAAATGCTAAAATAGCTGATCCAAAATTTAAAAAAGAATGAATCCTTGCACACTTTGCTTAAAACTCACAATTGCTTTACTAGCAAAACTATTAAAGTTTTGCAAGTTAAGCAAGAAATAAAGTTAATCGTACCTTTTAAATGCTCAGCTGCACTTTCCTAAGTGTCAAATCACCCAGTAAAAACTTAACTGCAAGCTTTTATAGGAGCACTTATTTAACAAATAACGCTACGAAATTAACAAGACCAAAATAATTAACGGATGGATGAATGTTTGTTACTCTTTCGAGCAAAAATTACTGAATGGATGAAATTTGGCACACATAATGGTTTATAACTTGGATTAACACATAGGATACTTTTTATCCCGATAGTACGATCCCGTGGGACAGTTACCAAATCAATCAAATCAAATCAAAAATGTTTATTTGCAAGAAAATACAAACAAATTACAAGGAAAGATCTTATGTCCTAAAAGTCATTGTATTCTGCCTGCAAGCAAGCGTGCAAATTATTTACCTACCTTTATTTATTTATCTACACATTTTTTATATTTCTTTAAAAAACTCATATAAAAAACATTTAAAAATACAAAAAATAGTGGTCCGCCGGTGTCGGGAGTCGGTGACGGGTCCAAGCTACTGGTGGTTAGGGCTCCAGAGACAGGAACCTCCTCACAGTGCGAGCCGTACCGAGGAGTACTGCCTTCTGAATCAGGCCCTCAGTGCCCTCTGAATTTGGCGCCTAAGGAGTGCCAATTATTATTATCATGCAATTAATATTATTACACCCGAAACACACCCGGACAAAGCCGCGGTCTTGAGCTAGTGTAATATAAACCTCAGACCTTCTAGTTTTGTTATACTACAGGGCACGAAGGCCAAGAGACAGCAGGACTAATAAAATTCGTAGCCTCTAAAGTGCCCTGTGTAATACATACTCACAATATGTACCCAGGTTTTGTTTTACAAAAGGTCTCGGCTTCTTGTTTTTTTTGCTATTATTAGGTAAAGGGTTTGCTCAAAGACCTTACACGTGCCCGACGCCTCGTGGATATTGTGGTATTTCATTGCTACTTAATATGTATAAAGTTTTATAACGATCAAGTTCCAAACAAGACTGTGTCGTGAATGCTAATCTTTTATTTTGATAATTTTGTTATATAAAAGACATATTTACTTGAGGCTTGGTTAAACCTGGGCACGCAAGGGCCGATGCCTGCCGGGGCTGCGGGACTGTTCGAAAGAGATACCGCGGCCCTGGAACACAAAGGGCAAAGAAGGAACATGGATGGGTTTTAGTCAGTAAAAGTCTGACACTCCCTCCCACTCCACCCAGAGCGGGGGGGGGGGAGGGTTATTTGATGATTTTCCATCCAAAAAAAAAGGCTTGGTTAAACCTGACGCGGCTCCGGACAGCGAACTCTCACAGATACTGTACTGAAGTATTGGTCAGTGTCAAGTGTTCGCAGCTGGTCCACGGTCTGTCCATACTGGTTTGAACGAACCAATACTTGTAAAGTCTTAATATAGTGTTATTTAAAGAATCTTCACGATATTTTTAAAATTAGGTGAAGAAAAAAGGTAACATTTTAGTAAACTTATTATATTTTTTACCTTTTAAAGACGTGTCTTTCTACGTCTTGCCCGACTGAGTTTATTTTAAAAAGAAAGATAGCAAAACTTTTAATATTTTAAAAATTCTGCTGTTTCATAACATCAAAAACTATTCGATGTCTAGATTAACAGCAGCCTTTTTTTACGTTACGCGTACATATTTACATCGTACCGTCAATTTGCACCAAACGAGGTTCCAAGATAAGCTTTAGCCTTTAGGCTATTGCTACATAGTTTTATAACAAGACAACTTGAAATTTTCTAAGCTCCGTAGAACACATTTTCATCAGTAAATAAAGCTATCTTTTGTACAAGGTGTAAACGGACCCTTCACGAACAACCCGTCAACCAAGCATTCGGTACATCAAACTAAGTAACCCTACACCAAAATGATTGCTGGGAAACGACTTTTATATTTGGGGCCGACCGCAGATAGAAGGAAAAGGATAGGCAGATGATGATTCGATTTAACTGGAAGCCGATCACGACAAAAATATTCTGTACTTGGAAAAGCCTAGGCAGATGACCGCTCATGGTACATCGCCTGACACCTTACTTTGTCTGGATTTGTGCCCAATTGATGGCAATAGGCTCACCCTCTATGACATGGGACTTAAATACATAGGTATTACTGGGAAAATGTAGATATACTATTAAGTGCAAAACTCTGCCTAATCCTTCGGCGATTACAGCCGTGATGTCATGTAAGTTTATATTGTCTAGAATTGACCTTCTAAAAGAACGTCATCATTATCATCATCAGCCTATAGCAGTCCACTGCTGGACATAGGCCTCCTCAATCGAACGCCACTCAGCTCGATTCTTAGCAACTCTCATCCAGTTGCTACCAGCCACCCTGCAAAGATCGTCACTCCACCGAGCCTGAGGGCGTCCCACCTTATGTTTGCCGATTCGCGGTCTCCACTCAAGAACACGTTTACCCCAACGGTCATCGGTTCTACGGCTAATATGGCCGGCCCATTGCCACTTCAGCTTACTTATTCTGTGAGCTATGTCGACATATCTGGTTCTCTACCGGATCACCTCGTTTCGGATGCGATCCCTCGGAGAGACTCCAAGCATAGCGCGTTCCATATAATAAAAGAACGTATAAATATAACTACCCTGGTGTTCGGTAAGCCTAGTATCACATACTTCAAACATTACACTAAGGATATAACATACGTACTTAACCCTTCCGTTATATAGCAGAACCATGTAATAATTTCGAGTTACGACACCCATGGGTTATTATTTTGAGGCTACTGTTACAGAATATAATCTAATACTGCCTCGTTGTTTATATTAATACTTACAAGTGTACTTTGTTGAAGATGGTTTTGCGGCGAAAATGTTAACCCGCAAAACCATTTTAATCATAATCTTATCTCTTAGCCTTTTCCCGTATGTAGAAGTCGCCTTCCAGTCTAACCGGATGCAGCTGAATACCAGTATTAAATATGGAGCAACTAGATATCACTTATTAGACTTACACGCTACTGAATTCCCTTTTTTTCGGATGGGTAATCATCAAATGACCCCTCCCGCTCTGGGCGGAGTGGGAGGGAGTGTCAGACTCGTACTGACTAAAACCCATCCATGTTCCTTCTTTGCCCTCTGTGTTCCAGTGCCGCGGTATCTCTTTCGAACAGTTCCGCAGCCCTCAAGTCCCGCAGCCCGAGAATGAAGTCTTGGGTTCGATTCCCGGGTCGGGCAAATTGTCATTGAGTTTTTCCATCAGGAATTTCTCAGTGGCAGCCACGGAGTTTGGATTTGTGTTCGGTTGATGGTAATAGGCTTCCCTCTATTACACGAGGCTAAATATAACTGGGGAAACGTGGGCTTCCGCCTAACCCTTCGTGGATTACAGGCGTGATGTTATTATGTTATGTAATTAAAATATTGTGAATTACCCCATTAGTCTAGTGGTCGCAAGCACTACTGCTGAGCGTGAAGTCTTGGATTCAAGTCCCAAAATCGGGAAATGTGTTATTGAGTTTTTCCATCAGGAAAGTCCATCAGTAGCAGCCTCTCATGGCAACAGGGCCGCCCCCTATTATATGGGAATTAAACACAACAGGCGACATTTTGATGTTTAAAACGATACATCTCTTCGGGGTTACAGGTGCAAGGTTATGTATGTTAACACACATGTCTCACAACAGAAGCCTTTTGAAAAACCTTACGTCATGACGACAATGTAACGTAAAGATATTTTATTACATGCCTTAGTTCAAAAAGTAACGTCGCCTTGCCTCGCCTTTGAGCAGCGAATTCACATTCCTTCTTTAATAATTTCCTTTAACAGACTTACACAAAAAAATAATCAAAAGGAGTTATGTACTGACAAGAAGGAAGTGAACCTTCAAATTAAAATAAGTGGAATTTTTTATTAATATTTTCTTCAAAGCGACAAAGGTGTAGACTATGCTGCGCCCGGCTGCTACGCCACGCGCCGTAGTGTCTTGAAGACTTTATTTTACACTAGCGGCCCGTCCCGGCTTCGCACGGGTTTAACATGCACGACGCGACAGCGTTTATTTTTTCTATTTCTATGACTTATTAAATTCGTAATATCTATTGATTGGAATAGCCGATTTGAACAATTCAAAAAGTAATCTACATGAATTGAAACAGTCTTGAAAACAATATGATTGCATATGATTACGTTACTAAAGTTTTAGTAGGGATTCCTTATCTTTACTAGCAATAAATATAGCCTATATTACTCAAGGATAATGTAGCTTTCTAATGGTGAAAAATTTTTTGAAATCGGCACAGCAATTTTTGAGTTTACTCATTACAAACATACACACACACAAACTACAAATCATTCCTCGTTATAATATTAGTAAGATTGTTTTGGTAAAAAGTATTATATGAAGATTCACTTATTTTTTCCTGTGACTTCGCTTGCGTCGAGGTCGAATATTATCCCACAGGTACGCACTACCGATACAAAAAATATTCTATGTCCTAATCCACTTTATGGTCTAACTTTTTGCCAAATCATACGGCAATTCAACCCTTAAGGCAGGGATTTTACTATGCAGCGTAGGATTACATCTAGAGGAAACCGACATCTCTGAGCACCAAATAAGTGGAAATTTCGAAACGCAACAAAATTACCCCAAAAAGGCGGCGCTTTCCCCTCCACCTCGCGCGACGCGTCACAGTCCTCACTTGGCGTAATGCATTCTTTGATCTTTTAGCTATCCAACAGTGTAATTGAATTTCGGATGGAGATGAGAGATATGAAGCTGTAACCTCAAACTTTATCCCCCGATTTTGTTATCATTCGTTTTTTTGACTTGCCTCCCACTCATCATCATCGGCCTAGCCTTTTCCCAACTATGTTGGGGTCTTCTTCCAGTCTAAACGGATGCAGCTGAATACCAGTATTTAACATGCAGCGACTTGCCTCCCACTGAGGAAGCAATTTTAAAGACGTATTCACGTCAAAAGTTATGGTATTATTATTATTTCTTTTATTTATTTCTCTACACATTTCTTATATTTTTACATATTTTTTTAAAACATATAAAAAAAAAAAAAAAAGTTTCCCCTGGTGTCGGGAGCAGGGTCCAAGCTACCGGTGGTTAGAGCTTCAGAGACAGGAACCTCTTCAATATGCGAGCTGTATCGAATCAGGCCCTTGATCCAACCGCCTAAGGAGAGCCTCGAAAGGTGGTCGTCGAGGCTCTTGGCCATAAGGCCATTGGCCGTCACGACAATTGTCACAATGATAGCCGAGTTCACATTTCACATGTCGATAATCTCTTGTGCCAAGTCGAGATATTTTATTTGTTTCTCTTTCTCAGCCATCACGAGGTTCTGGTCATGCAGGATGGTAACATCGACTATCATTACGCGGCGCACTCATCGGTCTATCACCCCTATGTCAAGCTTATTGGCGACAATAGTCCTGTCAGTAATAATAGTAATATAGTAGATATTATTAGTATTATTATCACGAAGACGTTTGTCATCCACCATCCTGGCTGATTTTGCTATGCACGTTTGCATAGCAAAATCAGCCTATTACGCTCAAGATGCTGAATCAGTGGGCAAAACCGACGTGACGCCAAACAAAAAACTCGATAGCAGTAACATATCATTGACAATTTCACCGATGAAACGAGGTTTGGTTATCGCTTCAAAACCACCATGTTGCAGGAAACTTGTCCTTAGGGATACAAGTTGATAAATGAAGAGTCCCCGTACAATTTCACCGTCCAAACTCACTACTTCGACTTTCTCAAACTGAAACACAGTACTCTGGAAATAAGTTGTGTTATACCTCCCAGTAGCGAAGGGTCAGTTTTGTAAGAGGTAAGCCGGATTACATATCTTGAATGTGATTATTTTATTTGTCTATAGAATACTGACTGTTCCATTTTTCAAAGGGAAGCCGGTAGGAATCGAGTTGTATGGACCCTTCGCCACTGATACCTCCTAGTTTAATTCAACCACGGCCTCATTGGTCTAATGGTTGCAAGCGCGACTGTTGAGCGTGAGATCCTGGATTCGATTCCCCGGTTGGACAAAGTGTTTTGGGTTTTTCAATCAGGAATTTCTCAGTAGCAGCCCCGGAGTCTGGATTTGTGCCCAGTTGATGGCAATAGGCGCTCCACCTGTTGGGACTTAAGCATAACTGACCAAATGTGGGTGGTATACTATTGTGTACACTACTGCCTAACCTGTCGGGGATTAGAGGCGTGATGTTATGTGTATAATTCTACCCGACAAGTGTGCCAACAAGTGCGTATCGCTTTCATAACGTTTCTTTCCATAGACAACATTCAATAGTATGGCTTTTCAGTAGCTAATATCAAAACAACTCATTTTCGACTGTTTCATCATCTTTATCACGGTTAGTTTTACTTCGTCTTGGCACTTTGAAATGACTGTCTTACTAAATCGTTCTTTGCGACAGGGATGACAACTCAAAAACAGAGATTTTTCGTTTATGTTGCTTGCTTTCGTTAATTTTATACTCAACTTTTGTAGTTGAATATAAAATTAACAAAACATGTAATATAAAACCTTTCACTTTTTGATAAAAGTTTTCTATGCAAAAAAAAAATTGACAATCATAAAGAAAATATTTAACTACTCACTTAAAAAAACGCAGTCCTATATTCTTATTTTTTGAGTTATGCCATTATTGTCGCAAACAAGCAAAATATATCACCCAAATCTAAGTACCAATATAGTGGCACACTAGTAACTAAGGTAAAATCCCCATTCGTTGTCCAAAACCCGATTGACCGTCAAAACCGTTTGCCGTGAGGACAGCTCGCCTTTTATGGCACATTAGCGACAAAGAAGGACTATTACGTCGGCTGGATCCGCGTAACGACTCTCATAGTTCACGCTCAATCGTTGGATTAAGCCGCAATTTGTATCAGTCGGGAACTGTCGCGTTTACCCTATTTAACAGACGAGGAAAGGGATGAAAAATTCCATTGTTAACATAACATTCAATCTCTTTTCGTGTGCCCTTCTATATATGTCTTGAAGGCTATAGGTTATTTCGTTTTAGTTTGAACTAAAGCTTTTTGTAGTTTTTTTTCTAATTTACGGACAAAAAATTAATAAAATATGTAGATGTGGTATACACCATCAGCAGCTGCCTAGCCTTTTCCCAACTATGTTGGGATCGGCTTCCAGTCTAGCCGGATGCAGCTGAATAACAGTATTTTACATGGAGCGCTTGCCTATCTGACCTTCACAACCCAGTTAATACTGGGTAATACGATCCCATTGGTAAGACTGGTTGTCAGACTTTCGGGTCACTGGCTACCTGTAACGACTGTCAAAGATCTACAAAAAAAATGAGAGCCGGGCCGAGTCCCGGCTGTCATTTTTTTCCCCCCGCACCCCGCACCCCGCACATATAGGTTTGATGAAAACATTTTTTTAGCTGCTATTTTTTCAACTGTGTAGTCCTAATAGTGTCGGAATATACGACATACGGTCAGACAGACACGACGAATCTATTTAAGGGTTCCGTTTTTTGCCATTTGGCTACGGAACCCTAAAAAGGAGCAACAAATTCCTTCCTTATTTATACCCAAAAAACTTTCATTTAAATACATTTTATTACGAAACTTCCCGTTCGATGTTAACATGCATTTGCGAACCGTGGGCCATTTCGTGCGAGGCCGTGGCCAAGCTATGCAGGCCTGTTTATTCAATCGTACAAAAAGTACTAATGGGTGGTTTATTCAACTGTTTATACAAAACTTTTTCACATCACCGCACTCTCTGGATTAGGGTAAAAGTGGCCGTCAAATTAGCGAGACGAGGCCTATAGGGATGGGCTTAAGACAAGTTGAAGTTTATTTTGGAACTTTATGGACTTTTCCTTTGTTGTAGCGTGTTAAAAATACACGTGAATTTTTGGTCAGAAGTCCTCTTTGTCTATTATTATTAGTATGCGATCGAGCTCTGCACGGGCCTTTTTGAAGTCGGTTAAAAATAGAGAAAACTGATCTTCCCAGATATGAAATCTAGGTAGATAAATTTTTCGTCCTCGTTAATCCCTGCACTGCAACTTTCATCGAATTCGTTAGAGCCGTTTTCGAGAAAGTGGTTACAAATACATACCTGTATGCAAATATTGCTAATTTGATAGTATAGGATAGGATTTAACTAGATGTGATGATGATTTGTGACGTGAACGAGGCGAATGCAGTTATAAGGATCGTAGCAGGTGTCAGAACTAGACATGGGATTATGGTTGTATGTTTTACTTTAACAAGTGTAAATTCAATGGTAAATAAACAAAATAAAATCATTCACTGACTCGTTAAAATTATCCTGGATAGCGTTTTATTTATTTATTTATTTGGATCTCGAACAAAAGATACTCAGATAAAGTATAGGTCACAGCAATACAAATGTTCTTTTAAGTGTCTTCCTTCAATTACAGGAGACCACAACATGCACATAAAACTAGGTGTTAGCACAGAAATTAGAAAAAAAAAGTATTACAAAAAACAAAATATAAACCAAAGTAATAAAAAGCATTTGATGACAAGAATGTTTTTTTCATTTTTCTTCCTTTGTTAATGTAAATTGGGTCAAATAACCATACTGCAACGAAAACAGCCTGAATTACTATAATTAGAAGCATTTGATAATGTTTCTGTGGTAGATACTACTAGAATCTCCCATGTTCCAATTCAAAGCTCGCTTTGTTTCAAATACACTATAACAACATACTAATGCAAATCCATCTGTTTGTTGAATTGGTTAGGATTCAAACTCAAGTAGTTTGAAGTTCTGCCCATAGCTTTGGGATATTGTCGTTCCGAATCAAGCTGGAACGAGTGTGTTTACTCAAGGCCTTAGTCTAACCCCGCTTGTTGATTCCGTACAGAACTGGGCCATTGTGTGGACTTGGCTTTCGAATGAGGCCTGATGGTGTAAGTTCGGTACATTGAGTTTGATTATACAGGGTGTAAACGGGCCCTTCAGGAAGCCGTCAACCAAGCATTATGTACATCAAACTAAGTAACTTTACGCAAAAATTATTGCTGGGAAACGACTTTTTTTTTTGGGGTGAAAAATCACTTTTTACGGTAGGACTCAATGTAACGCACTCAAAATATTGTGCTGGTGGATGGATTGAATAGTACGGGGGTCGTGGAGGTGTTTAAAGTAAAAATATTACATTAAAACATGATTTAAAAAAAAACTTGTGAAAAACTTGGAATATTGACCCCCAACATCTCCGTAACTAGAAGATTCCCAGGTATGGTCTACAACAAAAAAATGATTGCAATGACGGAGAGAACAAGTGCCTTTCGGCTTCGTTAAGGGTCTGTTTACACCCTTTATGTACGAAGATATACCATTATCAGTGATGTTTAAGGTGGCTGGTAAAAACGGGCTTTATGCCCATGCAATACAAGCAAAAAAGACGTCATGGACGAGTTTCGGTTCGACTCGACTCATATATGTGACAAATGGTTATGTGAAACGTGATGGGCTCAAGCCGAATCCGAGTCAGTGTGTAGTCACTCCCAAAATTATAATTATACAATTTGGTTTCATTATATTTTCGAGTCGTACGCATCACTTCTCTTCTACGTTTACTATGCGCACAGCCAAAGTGTGGAACTCTCTGTCGGCATCTGTGTTCCCTCCCACATTTAACCCATCTGCCTTCAAAGCAAGAGTGAACAGGCATCTTCTGGGCACGCTCGTTCCGTCATAGACCTCATCTATCGCTTTCCATCAGGCGTGATCGAGGTCAAGAGCACGCCCATTTCGATAAAAAAAAATAGTGTTTTTTAAGGATCTCCCTTTGCTATTTACATTTTTGACTCACTATGATTACCAACCCTAACGATATTTCCAAAATTGAAAGCTGCTCAACTCTGATTAACGATACTGTTATTAAAATTAATCTTTATGCTAGTCTACTCAGAGTGCCTTTTTCTCGATTATAGGCAGAATCTCCCGGCACTAATCAGGGGTATCCTCCCTCCCCATTTTCCATTCGTTGATTAAAACTTTGCATTTATTTCAATTAGCATGAAAGGAGTAGCCTGAAATTGGGCTCATTCGTTTAATTAATGCTCGGACGCGGGCTGAAATAGGTGCACGGCAGAGTTAGACAAGTTTGACAAGAAATGACGGAATGCTCTATTTTTGACGGGGATGTTGGGCTCAAAATAAAATAATGTTACTTTTTAGTAACAATACTAGTTTTAATGAACATGAACGATAAAAATTTATGCAGGCTGGCAATCAGTTTATGGTGAGCGGTTTACTAAATATCGAATTATGAGCATTGGGCGGTCCTATATTATAGTTTTTCTGCTTGGGATGGATACGAAGAAGAAAGATAGAGAGGAAGGCGCTAAAGACAGTGTTAGTCTACTGATGTTCAGAAAGTTGCACATCAGTATACTAACACTTGCGTTATAAAAATCGCCCCATTATTACATTAAAAAAAGACGGAGTCATTGGAATTTTTTTACAAATTCACAGGATAGCAGCATCAAATAAAAAAATGACATGTTTTCGGCAAAGAACTTGGCTGTCACTCTACCGCCGTGTTTCAGTGAGTTATATTTTATTCAAGTCAAGCGGAAAGATGTTAAATTATTATAATACCCGACATCTCAGGTGTGAATTTTGTTTATGAATTCCTGTGTTTTCACTCTAGGGTGTTTCTTTGTTTACGGGATAAACCTCGCCTTTTTATAATTAATGTGATGATGTATTAGTTTGGGAGGGAGGCTTTGAAAAGGGTTATTTTGGGCTTTGAATATAATTTACAGTTACTTAAAAAAATAAAACACGAAAGAACATTATATTCCGTTTAAAAAAAACCTTTTGTGAACACGAGCCGTAATATCGTCGAAATAGGTCATTGACTTTTGTGACTTGAAAAGTGGGACTTAATTTAATTCAAACGGTGATTAGTGTCTATTTTCCTGAAGATTTTTTAGTCCGCCAATTCTGTACAAAATCTAATCTAACAAAAGAGTAAAAATAGAATTAAATTATAGTATAAGCACATTTTTTTCTTTTCTGACACACTATCGTCTACATTTGTTCTTTAATTTCTCCGTTCTGAGGTCTGCTGGCTGTTTCTTAAGAAATAAGGAGTACCTATGTACTCAAATATTAAATAAGTTATTTTTCTGTGTTGTCTTCTGTGTGTACCTAATTTACTACTAACCACTACTCACTTACTTTTTTTATTTATTTAATAAAAGTAGTTAATCTGCCTGTAAAATTGACAAAAGTGGTTGATTGTATCTAATATGGGTCAATGACCTGAAATAAATGTTTTTTTATTATACATAGTAAAATAAATAAATGTGATTCTAATTTAGAAATCTACTAATATTATAAAGAGGTCAAGTTTATATGTAGGTGGTAATCGGAACAACTGATCCGATTCCGAAAATTCTTCCACTAATGTTAAGCTACATTATCCCCGAGCGTCATAGGCTATATCGATACCTTTAGGCGCAAAGGGCGTATCCACCAAAACACGATTTTTCAGGAGAACAAGAAACAAAACAGTTCTCCGACATAACTTATTTTGTGCTTATAGCTATAAAAGAGAGAAAAAGCAAAAGACAAAACTTGTTAGAATTTTGAGATAAAGAACATCGTAGAATAATATATATAAAGTAAATTTAACAATTAAAGAAATAGACTTCGAATACACCAAATTTAAAGAAAATCAATGTTTAGCGATCCAAAAATGATGGCTGTATACACTACTTTTTTGCGAATATCGAAATTTTAAAAATACCAATTGAAAGAAGACGAAAAACTAAGTATGACTGCATTCAAATCTCATTTTGGCCAAAATGGCGGTAATAATGGTATTTAAAACCATCCGGTGAGATAATTTCCGACTATAACACGAGCAAAGCCGTGGGTAAAATAAGTACATAAATTCTGAATAAAAGAAACGCATAACAAAATTATATCCAGGCATTATACCTGGATATAATTTTATGGGATATAGTTAATATAATGTGGGACATTACATAGGGATAATTTGGATGACTATTACTGTCTTAATGACGTCATAACTTGGTGTTGGAATTACCGTAAGGGACTTATAGTATTGTGGATGATGTAAGATACTTAATCACACCTATTTAGGTATGAGTAAGAAAGTAAGAAGGTTCGATGATCTGGTGAAGGTCGAGGGAATCTGCTGGATGCGAGAAGGATAGGAACTGGTGATTAAGCGGCCCTCGGGGGAGGCTTCTGATATTATGACGATGACGATGCTTATTACATAGTGTAAATATCAGAGGGTGATTTACCCTTACAAGTTTATTTACAGACAGATTTTGAAATCACAACCAATTTTTCAGAGGGTGAAAGGTACTCATGATTAGACACAACTTTTAATTATAAGATAAACTAAGAAGTAAAACAAAGAAAAATATGACTATATTTTTTCATATCATTCTGATTAAGAATAATATATAGCATTCATATCTCTGGCTGGAACAATCCTTTTGGAGAAACGCAGAAACATAATGTCTTACCTGATCATCGAACCGAAGAAACAATTTCCAGTGACCACTTGCAATTACAAGACCTCCAACGAACCAGTCCCGAAGCCCAATAAATTAAAAGCTATGCAGCTATTTCGTAAAAAGCGAACTCATAACATCTCAAAGGGTTTTGACAGCGGGTCTAACTGGCATCGCATCGAGTTCTTGGTAGCAACCGAATGACAGTATAGGACAGAGATTTTGTTACCTCTAATAAGTGAAGCTGAGGGATCGAACATGTATTTACACGTCGGGCCTAACGGTCACTGTGAAGAAAGTTACAGAAGTTCATTAGACAATATTGTCTACATCAGAATCAGAATCAGAACTTTATTTGCTTTGAATGTAGGTACAGGTATAAGATGTTGTACATTAATTAACGAGATCGGCTACAGTCTACCTTACGGCGTGCAAATTATGCACCATCATCTGCTTAGCCTTTTCCCAACTATGTTTGAGTCGGCTTCCTGTCTAACCAGATGCAGCTGAATACCAGCATTTTACATGGAGCGACTGTCTATCTGAGTTCTGGCCTCCACAACCCAGCTAGCACTGGGTAATACTGGGTATATCCCTTGATAAGACTGGTTGTCAGAATTTCGGGCCATTGAACCTGTAAAGACTGTCAAAGATCTACAAATGACGGCGGGGACCAACGGCTTAACGTGCTTTCCGAGGCACGGAGGAAACTCGGTATGTAATAGTTTGGTGGACCAACCTGGACAAGCGCAGCTTAACCTAAAATCGACCCGAGCTTATTATTTAGCCACCTGTCTACTTATACACTCATTGAATACCTACAGATAGCACATGGACGCCTAAGGAAAGATTACTCTCGGTGAACTGGCTAGCTTGAAAACCAAATGGTTTTATTAACCAAGGTCACGGTCGGTTATTAACATAAAGGGTGTAAAAAGACCCTTAACGAAGCCGAAAGGGACCATACCTAGGAACCTTCTAGTTACGGAGATATTGGGGGTCAAAGTTCCAACTTTTTCACAAGTTTTTTTTTAAATACAAGGTTTTAATGTTGTAACTTTACTCTCAACACCTCCATGACCCCCGCACTATTCAATCCCTTCATCAGCACAATGTTTTGAGTGCGTTACTTTGAGTTTTACCATAAAACGTGATTTTTCACCCCAAAAAAAAAAATCGTTTCCCAGCAAAAATTTTTGCCTAAGGTTATTTACTTTGATGTACAGAACTCTTGGTTGACGGCTTCGTGAAGGGTCCGTTTACACCTTGTATGTAGTTCAGAGTGAAGCTACTGTCCAGTGTTTATACCTTGATGGCTCGTTTTACTTCAGATGTTGAACCGAGTTTCAGGTATCAGGGCCAGAGCCTTTGAGATATCGGTGTACTGGATACGGCAGAACACATACCTACCTTGGACCGTGTATTGATTCGTGGAGCCAATAAATCAACAGCTTCGTTCATACGGGGTCCTAGGCGGGATATGCGCAGTGCAATGTGGGTTAGAAGTCACGGTTTTAAGGGGTGATTGGTGATGTATTGGGCCTGACCCCTCTTACCATCTTCTTCTTTTTGAAAAGGGCCAGGTAGTGTGAACTAAGTTGTAAAATGCATGCTTGTTTTGTTTTATGTTATTGTGTTTGGGTGGCTACGCTAGCTAACAATACAAAAATGTATAGCGAGGCAAACAACGACAAGCCATTTACAAGCCTCCACCGTTAGCAATAAACTATTGTTGCACAAACTAATAACTAAGCACAATATTAATCCTGCCGGGGCTGCTGGGCAGTTCGAAAGAGATACCGCAGCCCTGGAACACAAAGGGCAAAGAAGGAACATGGATGGGTTTGAGGTAGTAAAAGTCTGACACTCCCTTCCACTCTGCCCAGAGCGGGGGGGGGGGGGGTCATTTGATGTGAAAAAAAAGCAATAACTAAGCATAATGTAGTAACAAAGAATAGGACTAAATTTAATTTCAAATTAAATACCTGCACAAGCAGGCGCGCAGGCATAACCACTATTAAAATTAACAACAAGCTGCCCTTAAACAAGGCAGTACTAATTGTTGCTAAGCTGCTTGCAAACAAATCGATTGAGGGGTGTTCGTACATTACAACTTGATTAAATGCTTTGATTTTGCTCACGATACACCGCAAGATTTACCCGCGAAATCAGACCAGGTCGGAGGACCCTTTTTGGAGGATGAGGAACTGTTCCATATATGTACCTCTATATCAACTATAACAAACCACTTCAATGTTCTGCCACATCGTAGGGCTATATTTAGGTGTGCCAAATGTCACCAAAGGTGTTTATGTTAATTTAACAGTTAGGTGCTCCGAGTGAATCACTAAAAAGGAAACGCGACGGAGCACATTTCAACCCAACAGGGCGGACAGTAAGCGGGTAACCCAGCGAAGAGCATACAGTATCACAAGGTCTTTGACGCTTGAATCATGTTGTCAGCGTTGTTAGTGAATGTAGTTTTTTATTTTGTATTGAAAAATAAAGATTTCGTGACAAAAGATCCTTGTGTAATTAGTCTAGTCGCCATCCTATGTCTATACTAGTGGATTGCCAAAAATTTGTTACTACAATTTTACAAAATTGATTTAAATAAAATTAAATAATTAATATAACATCCCTTGCCCAATATTACAATCTTCATGTAGGATGTTAACTTTTATTTGATTCATGGAAATAAGATATCCGAAACATTTGGATCAAATTTCATAAAATTGGGCATGTACGACATGCCCAAACTGAATTTATTACATATATAACTTCACGCCTGTAATTTCCAAGAGTTAGGCAGAGGTGAACCTAATAGGTGAATCCATATTTCGCCAGTAACATTTGAGTCCCATTGAGTCCTATTATCACCAACCGGGCACAAATCCACTAGCTACTAAGAAATTCCTGATGAATGCAATAACATTTTGCTCTCATGCTTGGCAGTTAATTGCGATCACTGTACCAATGAGGTAGTCAAACTA
Source organism: Noctua pronuba (assembly GCA_905220335.1). Taxonomy (NCBI): domain Eukaryota; kingdom Metazoa; phylum Arthropoda; class Insecta; order Lepidoptera; family Noctuidae; genus Noctua; species Noctua pronuba. The sequence goes on along the minus strand of LR999904.1, from coordinate 15,490,939 downwards.
ATTTAAATAAGGCATAATACTTAAAATACAAATTTTACGAGTCGGTAAGCAATACGAATATTCCATAAAGCATCCTTACCACGTTCCATCGACAAACTTAAAACCAACCCTATCGATTCAACTTTAAAACAACTCGAATTTTTCACTCGCAACTTCCACGATTCACAATTGTCAAAGTTTTACATCTGAAACTGAAGCAACGTTTCGTTTTACGGACAACTAGATAATAAAACATTTATAGGCTTAATAAAAAAAAAGTTAAATAAAAAAGAACAACAAAAGAGTCCTGTGTTAACTCTTTTTAAGGTTTTTCCTTTTGGACCTTTTTGAGTAAGACCTGTTTCTTTTTTACTTCGAGCTTAAGACGGGTTAAGCTGACCCTTGTGGCTTCTGTTAAGACAACAGTGATGTTTGATTCTGATCCCATATCCTTACTTCCTTACTATAATATTATTAATGTGAAAGTAAGTTTGTTTGTTTGTTACCCTTTCACGCCTAAACCACTGAACCGATCAACCTGAAAATTTGCATAAACAATGTCAGGTGTACAGAACATAGGGTACCTTTCATCCCGAAAAAAAGTACTGTTCCCGAGGAAAATCACAATAACGTTAAGAACGTTATTGTGATTTTCCTCGAGATAAAAGATGGCGCCACGTGTCTTTCGAATCATGACTGAATTATAAAGGGTGTAAAAAGACCCTTAACGAAGCCGAAAGGCACTTATTTTCCCCGTTTTTTTGTTCTAGACAATACCTGGGAACCAGGGATGTTATGGATATATAATTTCGGATCCGGATACGGATATGGATATTTGTAAAATATAATATCGGTTTCGGTTACGGTTATGGATATTAAATTATTTCGGATTATCCGATAGTTTCGGTTACGGATATTAATTTTTTAAGGAACTGTAAAATGAAATACAAATAAGATTATATTCGACTTTAATTGTACCTTGTAGGTTTCGCATTTTGTCATACAAGTAATTCTTTTTTACAGCTACTCGTTTTGAAGTGTTATATAGGTAACTAATTAAATGCAAAATCTAAATTAACGTTCGTAATTTATTATATATGAATCAACATGTTTATAAAAATATTATCTAAATTAAATGGCAAGTTTTGTAACGCGATCATTTCAGCCACTAATTGATCAATTTCTTTTTGTTTAGTATTATTGTCATCCCAAGCAGATCTATTTTTCAAAGAATCTGTTATTGATAACTGTTTTTTACACTCCTGTAAAGGTGTCAGCTGTTGGGGATTTGTCAGTTTTTGTGGGTTATCTTTTTGTAGCAACAACAATTCTTCATACTTATCACTGTGTTGAGATTTAAGGTGAAGTTTGAGTGAAGTAGTGCCACCTCCTTTGCGTGAAAATTGTTTCCCACACTGTTTACATTTTGCAAAATTTACATTCACTTTATCAAAAATGACCAAATTCAACTAGATTTAGGACGCATTTTTCCAGCTACTGACAATTTATTTACTAATTAACAATAAACCAAACCTTTAATAAGTAATCGTAAAATGAATTACATCGTACATAACGTAATCCCACAATAACCTCTAAAGTTACGACTAAATAAACGGGCGCGCGGTGGTCTGCCGGCCGGACAAAAACAAAAACTTGTCACGACGTGTCATTTTTACTATAAAGTATAAATAGTAAATATGACACGTCGTGACAAGTTTTTGGTTTGCCCGGCCGGCAGACCACCGCGCGCCGCCTAATAGCGCCCCCCACACGTAAAGTTCGGACCGCGGGAAACAGCACGCGCCGTTCCATCCCTCGCTCCGAACTGTACGTGTAGATGTGCGGGTCTAACAATCCGATCTGGCATATCGACGCTCTGGCATATTGTTCCGTGAACATCCACACGGATTTTCACGGAACAAACGAATGAACTCTGTGATAGCTTCGACGCTCCAAACCGCCATTTTTGTAATTTACGTTTATACGTGATGCGCGCGTAAAACTGTAAGTCATGCGTTCGCGTCGATGTGCCAGATCGGATTGTTAGACCCGCACATCTACACGTACAGTTCGGAGCGAGGGATGGAACGGCGCGTGCTGTTTCCCGCGGTCCGAACTTTACGTGTGGAGGCCGCTAATGACTCCGCCCTATCCGAAACTATCCGATACTTTTATTTCGGATTCGGTTACGGTTACGGATATTTTTTTATTTCGGATATCCGATAGTTTCGGTTACGGATATGGATATCCATAACAACACTGCTGGGAACCTTCTAGTTACGGAGATATTGGGGGTCAAAGTTCCGACTTTTTCACAAGTTTTTTTTAAATACATGTTTTTAAAGTAAGATTTTTACTTTAATCACCTCCACGACCCTCCTACTATTCAATCCATCTATCAGCACAATGTTCTGAGTGATATACATTGAGTCCTACCATAACACGTGATTTTTCACCCCAAAAAAAAAGTCGTTTCCCAGCAATTTTTTTTGCGTAAAGTTACTTAGTTTAATGTACAGAATGATTGGTTGACCGCTTCGTGAAGGGTCCGTTTACACCCCGTATTATTACAAGTAGAGTACAAAGTACAACCCGAATTGATTGTCAAATTCTAAATTAACGCGAGCAAAGCCGCGGGCAAAAGCGTCGCAAGGACGCAGCGATACCAATTTCTACATTTTTACAGACTGTTATAATTTACATACTTTTCCAGGTCAACAATTCAGAATTTTATATTTATTTTTACTCTTCTTGCCCGTGGTTTAGAGTAGAAATTAAAAAGGTTAAAGTGTTTTTGAAAATGTTTTGTGAGAAAAACAAACCTAACAAATTGTTCCTGAACTAATTGGTTTGTAATTTGACTACTGAAACATTTCACGTTTCTACGTAGGAAACTTTTTTTATCGTTATAACATAATACCGAGCCTGTAATGCCCGAAGGGCATATTTCGCCTGTTATTCCGCCGGTTAAGGTCCCACGTAATAGGGTGTGAGCCTAATGTCATCAACCGGGCACAAATCCAGACTCCGTGGCTGCTACTGAGAAATTCCTGATGGGAAAACCCAATAACACTTTGCCCGACCTGGGAATCGAACTCAGGACCTCGTAGCGAGCCTTTTCTCATCAACCAGGCAGAAATCCAAATAAAAACTACGAAGAAATGTCTGATAAAAAAAAAAAACTTTTTTGTCCAATCTGACAATCAGATCCAAGACCTCATTCTCAATCAAACAACGAAACAATCGCGGCGCCATTTTCTTAAAAAAAAAACTTTCATTTGAATAAAAGCTGAATAATGTACAGCAAGTAATTCGGAGATTAGCCAGTTAATATGCATAGTAGCCAGATCTCACGCTGTAAACTGCATAAAACGCAGCCGTTCCCTTATCAGCTGGTACCAGTGTGAAAGTGGCTTTATACTGGCCATTTAAAAAGTAATTATAGTTGTATGTAGGTACTTAAGACGAGAGTACTTGAGTATTTTCCAAATAAACGGTGCTATTAGTACAAGTACTATTCTTGAGTGTGTGTGCTTTAAAAGTCTGGCAAGTTTTGTTTTTGTTAACCATAAATAAAATGCTTCGGATTTTGTGCGAAACGAACGATACGATGAATTAGACAAGAATAAGGTATACCGTCAAATATTTCTTATTCTGTATTGCACACAAAATAACAAAAAATATACATACAAATTGCAATAATATAGCTTATATACAATGGCGAGCTTAACCCAGAATTGGGTTTTCTTACAGCAAACAAATTTCAATTGCGAAATTAGCATAAGAGGATAATAATATACCTGTGTGCATTACATTACATTTTATTACTTAAATTTATTAATTTTACTTCGGTGATTCATTATTTGAATTATGTTTATTATGTTCCTGAGTTTTAAGTATATGGTCACAAAAAAGCATACCCTTGTTTTTTATTTTACCCTTTTTAGTTGTAATATTCTACACAAATTGTTGCTATGCATAAAATTTACATTGTAACTGGAAGTTATTATGAGATCATCATATCATCGACATAAGCAAAGAACGAAAAATACGTATTAACGGAGCTTATTCATATACTACTCAAGCACCGTGAATAAAATTTGTATGAAACCACCGCGCCCGCTTCCTCTACTAAATGAAAAAAAATCACGTAAACCAGCCAAGTAATCAAGAAGAAGAAGATGTACATACATAAAAAAATCTGCTGGTGGAATACATAACCTTCTTCGTTTTTAGAAGTCGGATAAAAATGGACAGTTGCATCGCTTTGCATAAATCTTCCTACGTTACTTTCGCATATGTACCGTGAACCATCGCAACGTGACAATTGGTTTTGTTAGGATGTCGCCTAATACTTCCTTAATTGGAATATACAGCTTGTCACGCATCACTTTGTTAATTTACCACATTTCCTCATTAATGTCATTGTAGGTAAATTAACGACAACGTTAGATAGCGTCATGCATCAAAATTTCTTTAAAGGAGTCTGCTCACTACACCATACCAGACCGTGACCGTATTATGAACGTATCAGGTCGATACGCTACGTGCATAGCACCCGATGGTGTTGGTCGGTGACGGTACGCTCTAGTGGGCGGGCATAGTCTCAAACTTTTCAATACAAAGAATTATTTTTTTGCCTGATACGTTCATAGCACAGTCTTGGTATGGTACGGTGTAGAGGGCAGACTCCTTTACTAATATAAACATATTATAGTTGCTGCCAGTTAAGATGGCAATGGAGGTCATTGACCCACCTACATTTATTAAAGTTCTTAACTTTGAAATCCACAAATAAGCCAGTTCATGTCTTGAATCGTCATCTATCGTGATCTTCAACATCTTTTTTAATGAAAAACGATACATGGTTCATTTGTTTTGGTTCGTACGAAGAGATATTATGGAAAGAGCAATGACCGCTATTGCCATCTTAACTGGCAGCAACTATAGTAAAGGAGTCTGCCCTATGGTGAATTCAGATAAGAAATCCCTTCTAGCGTTACGACCTTACTTACATAGGTTTTCTACGATGTATGCATGATATATTATTATTTATGATCTATTTACTACATAATATCTAATATATGACTCTCGGGGTACCTCTAACATGTAAAATATTACGTTCCCATATAAGTTATTGTGACGTTTGCGAGGGTCAAAAGTGTTTAGTAAGCTCACATTTAGGACCCGTTAAACAGACTTAGAGGCAGGAAACATTCTAAGAATACGCGTGGCTCCATCTTCTTCTTCTTCAAAGTCTTTGATTTATTCATTTACTGTCAGAAATCGCGCAACCTCAAACGCTGGGTCCAGAAGCATGTCATTTTGCGCTAGAGTGCATGATCATGAAAGTGAGCTCTAAGGCTAAGGCTAAGAACCCCATCGGGTTTTCGATTCTATACGAAACTCATCATCATCATTATCTGCCGAGCCTTTTCCCAACTATGTTGGGGTCAGCTTTCAGTTTAACCGAAAGCAGCTAATACCATTACTTTAAATGGAGCGACTGCTTATCTGACCTCCACAACCCAATACTTGGTAATACGATACCCCTTGGTAAGACTGGTTGTCAGACTTTTGGGCCACTAGCTTGTAACTATGACAGCCGGGATCAATGTTTTAACGTGCTTTCCGAGGCAAGAAGGAAACTCGGTATGTAGTGGGGGACCAAAATAGGCAAGCGTGGCTTAACCTGAAGATCAATGCGAGCGGAAACTAAAGAGACAAAAACAAGCAAAACAATAAATACCAACACTTGATATAATACCTAACATACGCTTATGTTGACAAAATACTTTAATTATGAGAAAGTAAAACACATTTTTTTTTTTTTTCCAACATAAATAGATACTTTCGTTCATTGTTTTAAGCTTTCACGGTTTACAACTACACTTATCCTACTACTTATATCGGGAGCTCAACATAACGAACAATCACGGAAGATATCCCGTAAGTGACAGTATTAGTTTAGATACTTTCGTTGATAAATCAGACAATTTAAATGAAGCTTAGCTCCTATCGTGGTAAATTCCATTATCGTGACTCTAAATCTATTATTCCTACATACACATCCGATTCAAGTTGATAAGTCCACAAACAACAATCGGATCGCATGCGCTCTCTAATTAGGGCACAAGTGTTTACCCTAAACTAAGAACGGGAATCAATCAGTGCATTAATAAACAGTCCTTTGATATCGAGTGCTCTTTGACTGCAGACAAACAAATCAATGTTAGGTACCTATGTGTTACTGGTTAGTGATTATTGCATACAGGGTGTAAGGGATCGCAAACTGACAGCGTGCATTCAGCTCCTTATTTTGAATCATATTCCACCGGATTTTTCAGGAAAATTTTAATTTTTTAATCGTTTTATATTCTCTGTACGCAGCAATCTTTTTATGTAAATAATCTTAAAAGGCTAAAATCAAAAAACGAACAATGGATGTTGAAATACTCGAATTAATAACGAACGACGCGTGAACTCAACGGTTTACTTCCTGCCCAGCTACAGAGTTCATCGCACTCGTCGTCGCGCTTGCCGTTCACTACATTTTGCCACGGTAACGATAGATTGCGTATGAGGAAATAAAACAAATCTTTAATGAATTCCAATAATGTTCCTGAAACAATTTCATGCACCGGTCACTTTGGTATGATATACTGAATGCACTCCATCAGTCTGCAGAGGGCTGTCCCTTACACCCTGTATACTGCGTGTATCAGAAGGGTGTGGTCATATTTCAGGGTATGATTCAGACCATCAAACTGAACAACATTCTCTATGGGACCACAAGATACTGTATATGTGGTAACCGTTGTCCCTTCTACCCTGTTTAGTGCTGAATTGGTAAGTATCTTATGAAAAAAACACATTACGTATCATAACATACATTTCGTTTTCATATTTTCTCGTTTAGCAGGTCTGAAGTTTCTTAAGAAATAAGCAGTGCCTATGTACTGCTTCTTTTGTTCTGCTTATGTTATTTTTCTGTGTTGTCTACTGTGTGTGCATAAATAGTAAAATAAATAAAACACAAGAGGTTTCGTCATTGCGAATTGGTCGTTCTGAGAATTACTTACTCAGCGAACTGATCACTCTGGTCATTCTAGGAATTTAATTTGAAACTGAAAAACTAGCATGATAATATTTCCGAGTGGTTTTGCTAAAAGGATAAGCCGCGTTCATTCCGCGTATGGTAATTCGAGAAACTAGTTATTCTGGGAGTGTAGGTTATCCCAGGAATTGGATTCCTTGTGTGTGAATTCCAGTACAGACAAGCATAACAATAGTTACCAAATATCGTGAAATTGCCTTATATGATACTAGCTACGAAGTTCCCTGCTCAATGGACCGAATGAGTTGGTGCCATATCAATACATCAAAAACACAGTGAAATACGAATATATCTCAATTCATTTCATAATATTGAATTCTCTACATTATAGTTTCATTTTGATTGACATATTGGTATTGGTTAGATATCAAAGATACAAGTAAACATGTGTCTATCGAAATGATAATAAATTCAAATATTATTGCGGTATATCAAGATATTCGAATACTTTTTACGTAAGTATTCATAAAAGTCAAAGGAAAATTGAGTTTTCTTTCGATAAATATAATTTATTTGATAGTTTAACCTATAAAAAAATTATAGACTATTCAGTTTATGTGTGAGACGTGTGGTTGATGGGTAAAGATATGGCGTCCCCTTATTTTTCCCATGGGGGGTAAAATGCAAGTTCAGTTTTATGGTGTAGACGTAACAGTATAATTTAAGTGTGTCATTATGCTTGCAAACAGTAACTGGTCAGTTAAAGGTCGTTTGATAACAAGAGTGACCTCCGTGAACGTGAACACGCGACACTAAAACAAAAATAAAATAAAATAAAAACTAGCCCCGCGTTTACACCAATTCCATTCTACATGTTGTGTATCTTTTAGTTTCGTTTATCGTTTTTAACTAAAACAAGCTGTAAAAACTAGTTGTATACAAAACTTGTGGAAAATTACATAAATGTGGACAAAATAGTCATCAATACATGTCAGAAACAACGTTTCTTGTACACGACATCTTTTTTAACAGTTTTTGAAAATAAGATTCACAACTTGTACATGAGTGTAAACGTAGGAACATTTTCGATTCTAATCACATAATGACACCACAACACCATCTACTCATCATCGTCTAAGATTGTAGATGGATAATTATCCGTTAAGCCATTCCCCAACTACATGTTTTGGGGCCGACCCCAACATAGTTGGGAAAAGACTGCCGATAATCTAATCGGATGCAGCTGAATATTTTACATAAAACGACTACCTGTTTACATAACATCACGCCAGTAATCCCCGAAGGGTTAGGCAGAGGTATGCACCCACATTTTGGCAGTTATATTTAAGTCCCATGTAATAGGGTGCGAGCCTATTCCTATCAACCGGGGGCAAATCCAGACTCCGTGGCTGCTACTGAGAAATTCCCGATGGAAAACCCAATAAGACTTTGCCTGACCTGGGAGTCGAACCCAGGACCTCATTTTCAGCAGTTGCGCTTGCGACCACTAGACCAACGAGGCAGCTGTACAAGTCAGTTTAGGTAATGCGATACTACACAATCTCCCACTACTAACACCAAAAACAAAGGCTCAAACAACAAGATACAAAGCAGCACCAACCAATACAAGTGTTTCAAAGAAGGGGGTTTAACGAACCGGCATCAGTACCGACTGGGACACAAGTTTGTTTGCTATTGTTTCAGCAGCGGGAGGTGAATTAAGACAACTCCTAATGGCTGTGATTGCAGAAATACCTTTGATTTATTAAAAAGATTGAGGAATCTTGATTTGTTTTATTTGAAGTATGAGCGACCTCGTCATCTGCCTAGCCTTTTCCCAACTATGTCGGGTTATCTTGGTTAGCTTCCAGTCTAAACAAATGCAGCTGAATACTAGTATTTTACATGGAGCAACTGCCAAGCTCACCTTCACAACCCAGTTTGTATTGGGTAATACTCGTACGATACCTCTTGGTAAGACTGGTTGTCAGAGTTTCAGAAACGATTGTCATAGATCTACAAATGACAGCCGCGCCCAAAAGTAAAAACTCTATGAAGTTAGAGCGACCTGTGATACACAAATACAATGTTTTCGGGCTTTTTACAAAGGCTAGATGAAGGAACAATTAACCGTAAACCTCTAAGGCAGAGCTGCCCAATCGCAATGATGGACCGCCTAGTTTCTTGGCAAAAAAATTATCTATTAAAACCGCGAAAGTACGAGTCGGACTCGCGTGTGAGGGGTTTCGTACCATCGTAATAGGAGAGGGCGATACCCTAAAATTTTGCCTTTAGTTTTTAATTTATTTTTATTACTTATGTTATAGCGGCAACACAAATAAACATTCTGTCAAAATTTCAACTGTCTACCTATTACGGATAATGAGACAGCCCGCTGACAGACAGAATGACGGACGGACAGACGGACGGATTGACGGGCATACCGACGGACGGACGGACAGCGGAGGCTTAGTAATTGGGTCCCACTGGTTACCCTTCGGAACCCTAAAATGTCTCCATAGAAATCAATTTGCCTCTTTGAATCAATGTGCTTCGCGTAGCGGAGTTGCTACGGCGTAGCAGAGTTGCTACGGCGTAGCAAGTGTAGCCGGAGTACCTACCTACAGCAGAAAAGTTTCCTCGAGATTTCACTGTACAAAATGTAAAAGTAGAATTTTTACTCTCAATAAGTTCGCTAATTTGGATAATCACTCAACCGTGTCTAACGAGATTTCTATCCGTTTTAACTTTCAGTAATCTATTTCAAGAAAGATTTAGAACGGATTATTTTCGAGTCGAACACTTGATTTGTTTTTGTAATTCCAATTAAATCTCAGGTCAGAAACGTGTAATTACTATAAATGGTAGCATGGTGTACGTTTACTATTAAACTAAGATTTGGTTTATTTACTCGCCAACTATAGCTTCGATTAGCATACATAACATTAATTTATTTTCAGGGAAATTTGGCCCATAGATATACCATACATACTAACATACATAAGATAAAATACAATTTGTGTTAGTAAATAGAACCTTAAGACTGTGCTAGTCACTTCACAACACAACCCCAAACCAATCAGCCCAGGTTAGGTTCAGATTATGAAGGGGGGGGGGGGGGGTATGTCCTAATCAAAGTTATCGTCACACCAGCGTGTAACTAATTAAGACTGGTAATTAGTGGCCGAAACATAAACACGTGATAGTACTCATGATAACAAACAACTTTCCCAAAGATTTTTTTTTTAAACGGCTAACAGCTGATAGGTCACAGGCGCGCGCGTGCGAATTTCCTACTACAGATGTTGTGTTATTGTGATAAAAGTGTGTATAAAAAAAATGTTTCTTTGGCAAAATTGGTTTGTTATTATGAGTACAATCACGTGTTTAAGTATCGGTCACTAATTACCAGTCTATTTCAAAACAAAACTATTCAAATTGTCATTTATTCCAAATGAAATTCAAAAGGCAACGTGACTTTATTCCATTCTTCCCCATGACCAAGGCCTTGACAGTAAAACCCCACACTTTCAAGTTTCCTCCGAGCGATTACAGCTCAAGATAATACCATTTCCTGGCCAATTTTGGCAAGGAACATTTTAAGCTATCAAGATCTAAGTGCTAAGAGCGAACGCCACTTAAAACTTTCCGGCCGAGGTTACTCCTCACAATGATATTATTAACTGTTTTGAGAAGACTCCAGTCTTGAGAAACCGCATTGGTCTAAGTTAGAAATAGCTTAGAGTGACTGTGATTGTTGCTGAGTAATTTCTATAGCTTGGTGGAGCGATTGTGGACTGGAACTGGCAATCCGTCACTTTGCGCCTCAAAAGCAGTGATAGCCTAGTGCTGTGACCGTCAGACTGGCAAGTCATAGGTCTCAAGTTCGAACCTAAGATACGCTCCTCTGACTTTTCGGTTTTTGTGCGTATTTAATTTTTTTAAATTTTATAATGATCACTTGCTTCGGTAAAAGAAAACATCGTGAGGAAACCAGCATGCCTGAGAGATATTTCTCGACGGCATGTAAAGCCAAGTTAGAGTTCCATATGCGGCATTAAAAACTCTGACACCAGGTTAGGCACTAAGCACCCGATAAAGAAGAAGACCTTAGGCTTTTCGCCCACGGCAACTTTTTGCAGCGATCCTGTCACGCGTTTCATAATTGCGCTTCTGCATAGCTGCTATCGCGTGACTGTTTCTGACGATAACGGAAGAACGAAGAGGCATTTTTGTGGTCTGGTCATGTGATGCTGTGGAGGAATGAGGAAAATGTCGCAAGGAAAGTTTTGAGTATGAATGTGGATGGCTATAAGAGTAGAGGAAGACCAAAGTAATGGTGGATGGACTGTTTGAAGGATGATATACCTAGAAAGGAGGTGACTGCTGAGATGACGTGTAATAGAGAATGTATGGAAGTAGAAGACTGCGCCGACCCCAAAATAAGTTGGGATAAGGGCAAGAGAATGATGAAGAAGAATTTCTGTAACGATGCTGAATCGCGTTTGTATCGCGACAGCATCGCAACTAAAGCGCGACGGCATCGTGAAAGTAGCGATACAAAAAGCCATGAAAAATAAAATAAAATGTTCAAAAAAAAACATTGAAGCTTTTAGAATAATATTTTATAACAATATTGTATAAGTATTTGCTGTAGAGTTTCCCGCTAAAACAATCATCCTGAGTATTATTCTTGGAATTTATTATCCATCCGAACCCAGTATGCAATCTTCCACATTATTATAATTATACTATTCTCTATAGTAATGGATTCCTAGAAAAAGCGCAAAATTTATAAAAAAATCATACTCAAAAAAACCAAAACCGAGTTTGTCATAAAAACCAAGAACGCGACCGACCTTCATAAACAGACAATAAAATGCAAATAAAATGCCATTGTAACTCCTCTGTCCCCGAAAAGTCTTAACAAATTCAAATTATCGCCCTCAATATTCAGAAACAAACCGGCCAAACGTAGACATGAAAGAAACCCCGACTTACATTACAAAACTTGTCTTAAATGCTAATAAAAGAGATCGCAGCCCGCTCGGGGGAACATTCCAGAATGAATATTTCATGACGGGTCTATTGACGGCCAGGGGTGAAGACCTTCCTCCCCGCCCGCGTTCTAACTCAACTACACTGGATGGTGGTTCTTGTATACAATTGTAGAGGTCAGCAAAAATTGGTCGTGATACAGGAGCAGTGACGCAGATGTTGTGCGTTTATTTTCTCATTAATTTTTCATCTTTGTGTTCGGTTTCGTTTGTGTTAACTACAGTTTGACAGGACGTTGCGATTTTTTTTTCCTTTTGTTTTTATTTGATCACGGAAACGAAATTTCCTGGTGAATTAAGATTTGTGCATGGACTGTGAAACAATTTTATTTTTTTGTATGTATGTGTTTCAGGATTTTTTAGATATCGTATTAGAAAGCTTTCAGTTTATATTAAATCGTAGTAACAGTCTAACTAACTTGCCATAGATCGTGTATTTCCCACCCATTCGGGCACTTTGCTTCGTATATTTTTTTATTATTTCAGCACTACACACACAGTGATATCCACCAGCCCGCATTGGGCCTGCGTGATGTATTATTTCTTTATTTACCACCAATTATAACACCATTACAGACTCGTCCAATACGATGCTATAAGACATACATTATGTAAAAAACATACAATATAAACACACAAAATAAAATAAGTAAGATTACACCCAGTAAACATAATAATACCTAAATTAATTGAACATGACAATGTTTACAGTTGCACACCTCTTTCAATTATTATGAGTTATGTCGTGAGGAAAGTTTTGAGTATGAATGTGGATGTGTGGGTGGCGATCACAGTAAAAGAAGACCAAAGAAATGATGGGTGGACTTTGTGAAGGATGATATGGCTAGAAAGAAAGTGACTGCTGAGATTACGAGTAATAGAGAATTATGGAAAAAGAAGAAGTGGCAATGCTCGCCTCATATTACATGGGACTTAAACATAACTGGCGAAATGTGGTTGTACAATTAGGTACACTTCTGGCTAGCCCTTCGGGGATTGCAGGCGTTTGGGAATATGGAGAACAAGGTGTAAAGTTCTTCATCTCCCATAGAAAAGGGACGATCCTCCGACTAGACGGGTGTCATGTCTGGCGGGCTACTGCCCAACAGTTGATGTCGGGTTCTTGTATATGGTCTTAAGTCGCGGAGAACTTTACTTGCGCGATGTAGGATTAATGTATTTCGATATTTAGTTCATCGTCTATTTCATAGATGGCGCTGTAGCACTTTTTGTAGTGCCGCTCAGGCGTGGTGCTATGTTATGGAAGAAGAAGACATGCTGCAGTGATCCCAAATAAATTGGGATAAGGGCAGAAGAATGATGATGATGATGATGATATTTTGTAAGTTTGGATGTGGAGGATTATCTTCAGAACTGCTGATACTATCATTCCGAAAATTCTTCCCGAGAGATAATTTCCTCACATAAAGCGAGCGGGACCGCGGCAAAATCTCGTCAAACTTAAAATCGTCTGCAGCTGCGATTGTCACCAATAATTAAATTAGACATACCATCGTTTCACCTAGCGTCTAATTCACAAAGCACATATTGAACACTGAGTTACACACAGAATTCAAAATTAGCATATTCAATACCACATTTCTTGTAACAAAGTCATGTACCGAATTCTCAGTTTTAGTCTAGAAATTAATGAAAATTATGAAGGTACTGTTCCGAGTCACGAAGAGCTCGGTGCTAGATAATAACAGCCGCTCGGGTCGATCTTCGGTTAAGCCGCGCTTGCCTGGGTTGGTCCGTGGATGGGTTGACCCATTACATAGGTACCGAGTGTCCTCCGTGCCTCGGAAAACATATTAAGCCGTTGGCTGTTAATTGTAGAACTTTGGAAGTCATTACAAGTAGTTAGTGTCCCGAAAGCCTGACAACCAGACTTACCAAGGGGCATCGTATTACCTAGTGCCAGCAGCCCTGGCACACGTGGCCGCTACCTTCCATTGCCTCCACCACCTAGCCCTTAAAACAGCGAGCGCCACCTAAAGGACATAGCCTAGGGCAGTACCTATTTACCTAAAATACCAGTGACAGATCCAAGAGACTTTAAAAATCATACACACAATTTCGATAGGCCTAGAGACTTTAAAACCTACTCTTTCTTTTCCCAACTATATTGGGGTCGGCTTTCAGTCTAACCGGATGCAGCTAAATACCAGTATTTTACATGGAACGACTGCCTATCTGACCTCCACAACCCAGTTAGTACTGGGTAATACGATACCCTTGGTAGACTGGTTGTCAGAATTTTTGGTCCACTGACTACCTAACGACTGTCAAAGATCTACAACCCCCGAACCACACCCGAATGACACCCGGGACCAACGTCTTAACGTGCTTTCCGAGGCACGGAGGAAACTCGGTATTCGGTATGTAATGGGTGGTCCAGACAGACCAACCTAGGCAAGCACGGCTTAAGCTAAAGATCGACCCGAGCGGCTGTTATTATTAAGCCACAAGCTCCACCAAAGCGGATTTCTACCAAAAGCACACTATCTATGAAAACCATTGCCACTTATCTAGTTGCTCAAAACCCAAGTTCAGCAGGCACTCTCGCAACCACTCTGACACACGGGTAAATGACTCACATCAATGATATTTACATGCAACACATACACCATCAGCTACATAGAACCAATAGGATTACAACCTCAACATACATTCTCCACACCTATGTATATTATCCCCTGATCCACTTACGCTGAGGTACAGTCGTAAATACAAGTTGTTTACACCATTTGTCAATTTGTACCATTATCTGTAGCAAGTTCAGCGCTCAGGTAATGCGATATCGTGTTGTTAGTCGCTGTACTAATATTTGTTGAGTAAACTATCTCGAGACAGGGGCGAATTTTCGTAGGTATAAAATAAGATTATTTAAAAAAGAAATATTTTTACAGGTTTTACACTCTCCAAAATTCACAGGTGCAAACCTAATAGTTTGGGAGCCTCTGTGGGTCGTAATGTCTATATATTGTACTTTAAGATGTCTGTACCATGTTGTCATTGTATTGAAATAAAGAGTTTATTTAGTTGTGCAGAAAAATATTATAAAGGAGCTTATGTTTAAGCCGATAAGGTTTGTTGAAATGTATTTTCGTATTTATTTTTAACTGGTAGGTGCCTACTTACTAATCTGCCTTTAGAGAGTTTAATGCTCGATCAGAAACGGTCAAATAGAAGGTGAAGTTGTCACTTTCAGGCCTAAACATTATCATAGTCGAAAGACGTCCAATGCTGGATATTGGCCTTCTCCAAACGTCGCAACGTCGACTGGTCCTGTTCTACTTTGCTGATCGATCTTCCTTGTGGGAAACACGAAGGCCTTTTTTTTTTTTTTTTACGCCTGGGAAATCATCAAATGACTTCTCCCGCTCTGGGTCGAGTGGGACGGAGTATCAGACTCTTACTGACTAAAACCCATCCATGTTCCTTCATTGCCCTTTGTGTTCCAGGGCCACGGTATCTCTTTCGAACAGTCCCGCAGCCCAACACGAAGGCCTTAAGAGGGAACATGGGTTTTGATTTTCCATACAAATGTATTCTTCTTTTTTCTTTGCTGAATAATGCCTCTAGAGCAATCATATTTTTATTTCATAAAATCAAGGTCTACTATAGACACGTCCCTGTCATTTCTCTTTTTTCATCAACTAATAGTATAGAAAATATGACCCTCCAACAATGTCAAAAAATGCCCCATTTTAACGGCCGTGATTAGAGGACTACCAGACAAATTCGAAAAGTTTTTAACATAAAAGAAATTTGTAGAAACCTAAGCTCTCTTTCTTAAAATTTGAATGTCAAAATTAATTGAATCGGCTCAGTTTTCGAGGAGAAAAAGAGGAATACGATAAGTTGACCTCGTTAATTTTTTTGTGATATAATTGGTCTGAGCTGCAGCTGTCCCTACCTTACTCTACGGGGGCAGGTTTGACGCAACGCGACGGCTTTCTTCAAATACCTATTTTTCAAATTCTTCGCAGAATCTGTTTCCTCTTAACATCAATTATAACAATATCACTTATATGTGTATTTATATATAATATTGTAGGTTAAGTTAGGTAAGGCACATAAACACGTTATTCTCTTCCTTTTCTCACACACTATTGTCTACATTTCTTTTTCATTTCTCCTTTTGCAGGTCTGTTGGCAGAAATTTCTTAAGAAATAAGCAGTACCTATGTACTTATATATTATAATGTTATTTTCCTGTGTTATCTACTGTGTGTACATAAATTGTAAAATAAATAATAATATTTCAGCATTAATTCAAGTATTGCTGAGTGTTAGTGAAAACGGGAATAAATAAGGAATCATTAACAACTATTCCAATTCTTGCTTCAACACGTTTTATTCTCATCAAACGTAAATAACAACAAAGAGATCCGTTTAGTTTCAATTACAAATATTTAATTACAAATATTTAACAATCGATAAGTTTATTTTGTAAAACCGTTTCGTATGTAAATGTTCGGTGTTTCCACTAGCAACGAACTTTAGTTCTGTTTCAAACAGGAATTAAATGAAAACATTGGATGTATCAGTTGGATGTTATTGTTTTGGGTACATAAGAAGGGATGCAAAGGGATGTTATTTTGATACGTGATGGGATTTAGATAACATAACATCACGCTTGTAATCCCCGAAGGGTTTTAGGGCAGAGGTGTACCTAATAGTACACCCACATTTTGCCTGTTATGTTTAAGTCCCATGATATAAGGGGTGAGCTTATTGCCATCAACCGGGCACAAATCTAGATCTGGGGCTACTTCTGAAAAATTTCTGATGGAATGAAAAAAAACAATTTTTCGTAACGGTCGAACGGCCCGTGGGTCATTCAATTCGGGCCGTTCAGACTAAACACCCAACATTTTGCCCGACTTGGGAATTGAACCCAGGACCTCATTCTCAGCAGTCGCGCTTACGACTATGGAATTTATTTGTTTGATAACGAAAACAAAATTCTTCAAGATTGTTTCGCGTTTCACTGCTATGAGTAATTGTGAGTAAAGGTGCAACATGTGTTGCAGCCGTGTTACATAATCAGCATGCAACGGTTACACAGATGACAAATACGCCACCTCTTTTTGGGAGAGACTGGGCAATAATCCACCACGCGGGCGGGTTGATGGATATCGACTTCGAATTTTGGTTATTTTCTTTACCATTTGGGAGCAGTGGTGATGAAATAAACTACACAATGTAATGTGCCTGCTTGGGTATATACAATGTCGCCCATGCGCATGTGACCGCCCGTAATTTTCTGAATATTCATGAAGAAATGTCGAAAATAAACTTTAAAAGGGGGGTCTATCTACAACATTTTTCAAGTTATTCAATTTTTAATTTTTTAAGTATAGTTTGTAGATTTGCTTTCTATTTTTTGACACATCTCCGAAGTTTATGGGTCGATTTGGATTTTGTTTATTATTTCTAAAAGCTTATGAGTTATTTTAACAGGTTAATTAACATTTTTACTAAAAAATTATAGACGACGAAAAAAAAACGGAATCGAAGTCATTTTTTCGGTGAAAATTTGTGTATTTATTTTTAAAAAACTAGTGCTACTCCATAAATTATCCCGATAGGACGACTTTTTTAATCATTATTTGTAATCTACTACATAACAGCTACAAATTCACAGGTCATTATTGATACCTAACTGTAACTAAATCCAAGGTAAAACTCTTAAAACTCTGATGAGTCAAATTTAGGAAAAGATAATGTGTAAGTCAATTGAATGTTGCTCTTAGCAGTGAGTACTAAAAGGTCAAACTAATAATGAGGATGATAATGGAATTAAAAACAAACAAGAAATAGCCAGATTTTTACTAAAAAAATTAAAAATACAAGAATTTTAAGTAATTAGATTTTCGAAATGGCCCCCACCCTCCTGTAAACAAACCAAAGCCCTCATGGTAATACTTTTGATTGTACGACGTAATTCTTCACGGTTTTCTTTTATTTCCGCAGCAGCAGCAAAAATCCTAGCCGTTAATTGCTCGCGGCTTTCGAAGGGCACGGCATACACTTTTCGTTTCATGTAGCCCCAAAGATAAAAATCCTAGGGTGTAAGGTCGGGAGATCGCGGCGGCCAAGCAATGGCACCTCCTCTGCCAATCCGCCACGGATAATTTTGATTTAAATAATCACGAACTAGTCGTGTGAAGTGTGCTGGAGCGCCATCTAATTGCAGATACATCCGCCTTCTTGTTTCCAGCGGTACTTCCTCCAAAAGCAACGGCAACGTATTGACTATAAAATCTAAAAACACGTGTTGATCTAGTCTGTTTGGTAACACGAAAGGGCCAATAAGTTGACCGTCAATCATTCCAGCCCATACATTTATGGAAAATTGAGTCTGGAAAGTTGTTTCCCTAATGGCGTGTGGATTTTCAGTGGCCCACACATGAAGATTGCGATGATTTGTTATACCCGCCCTTGTTTTTTCTTTAGAGATAGGTATCAACAATGTTCTGTGAATTTGTAGCTGTTATGTAGTAGATTACAAATAATGATTAAAAAAGTCATCCTATCGGGATAATTTATGGAGTTACACTAGTTTTTTAAAAATAAATACACAAATTTTCACCGAAAAAATGGCTTCGATTCCGTTTTTTTTTTCGTCGTCGATAATTTTTAGTAAAAATGTTAATTAACCTGTTAAAATAACTCATAAGCTTTTAGAAATAATAAACAAAATCCAAATCGACCCATAAACTTCGGAGATGTGTCAAAAAATAGAAAGCAAATCTACAAACTATACTTAAAAAATTAAAAATTGAATAACTTGAAAAATGTTGTAGATAGACCCCCCTTTTAAAGTTTATTTTCGACATTTCTTCATGAAGATTCAGAAAATTACGGGCGGTCACATGCGCATGGGCGACATTGTATATGGGTGTATAATACGTAGTTGATGCAAAGCCCCCCTCTGCAGGATTTGCCCCACCTCCTTTCTTGCCCATCCTGCACAGCCACCTGCGCCTTCCAGGATTTAAACGAAACCAACGACAGAGCTGTGCAGGTGGCAATATACTGGTCGGGTATTATTTGATCCTATCGACACGCAAAGAAAAAGAAGAAGAGATGCAAAGATGAGTCATTTTTAATTTCATCATCATTTTCCTTTTTTTTTTCTCTTTATTTAAGGGGCTTGTTCATTTTGAAGATGTCGCCCATCATTTTCCTTTGCTCTTATCTCATTCTACTTGGGGTCGGCGCAACACGTTTTCTTCTTCCATTCTCCCCTGACAGACGTCACGGCATCATTTACTCCTTTCATATCATTCCTTACACAATCCGTCCGACATTTTTTATTACAATTGTGATCAGTTAAATGCATGTTTAGTTACCAGCGCCCTCTAGTCACACAGTTTGCTTGAGCCACAAATAAACGGTAAAAAGTGTTTCCTATTTTCTTAATTGCCATTCTACTCGACAATTGTAATAATCGTAATTCTTGCTTGTCGCAGTCACGACGTGCAAGCTGTTATTTTTTTTGTTTCTTTCCTTTTGTACTTATAATATTTGTTATGCTTTGTATGTGTTATTTTGTTTGTGTACACGTCATGTCACTGCGACAAATAAATAGTTTTTCTTTTTTCTAATAATATTGATAATGCAAGATTTTTCAATTAATTGTATTTGCTTTCATGAATTGGTCTTCAATTAGATTTATCTACTTTTTTGAGATCCAGTTACAAATAAGATAGGTTGTACATAATTCGTTGCACCTAGGCCAGTGAATTACCAACCTAAGCCGGCCCTGTTTCTCTTAGATGTAAGTCTAGTGTTGGCAGACAAAAGTTGTCTTGAAAGCAATACTGAGTAGGTACAACCTTCGTTTGTAATGTGATATCGAAATTTTGTTTAACAGTATCGTGGTTGTAGAGGTCAGATTGTCAGTCACTCTACAGGGTGTAACCAAACCCTTCACGAAGCCGTCAACCAAGCATTCTATACATCAAACTAAATAACTTTACGCAAAAATTAATGCTGGGAAACGACTTTTTTTTTTTGGGGTCAAAAATCACGTTTTACGGTAGGTCTCAATGATTGAATAGTACGGGGGTCGTGGAGGTGTTTAAAGTAAAGTTCTTCCATTAAGAACATGTATTAAAAAAAAAACTAGTGAAAAAGTTGTAACTTCGACCCCCAATATCTTCGCAACTAGAAGGTTCCTAGATATGGTCTACAACAAAAAAAATATCACAATGACGAGGAGAAGAAGTGCATTTCGGCTTCGTTCAGGGTCTTTTTAAAATATCTCAGACGTGTTGTTTATCCTTGCAGAATAACCCATGTAGTAGTAGCAGTTAACATTTCCTAGCCCATCACTCCACCCCCCCGTTCTACTATGATTAGTAGATATAACCTGCTACAGCTTGGTGCAATCGGTTACGCAGATGATGGCACAGTCGCAGAAAGATACTTGTTCAGTGGCCTATTGGCGACGAGACGTTGGTACTCGTAGCTACGCTTCACAGCCTGGCTCATCGGCGTAATGTTGCCTGCCTGTCGGTCTTCTATAGACTGTACTTCGGAGAGTGTGCGCAGGAGCTCCACGACCTGATCCCACCATCACCTTTTTACCACCAGACTAGCAGACGTACTGTATCCACACTTGGTTGATATCCCGACGAGTCGTACTCAGCGCTTCTCCTCCACGTTTGGGTGTTGCTGGCCCTGGGGAACTGGGGTGGATCGAATAATTTTCCTACCCGTACGTAAAATACACGTTTTGGAAGTGGAGTTGCGGACACCAGCCCGTTATACAATACAATCGACTTGACAACCATCATCTGCCTAGCCTTTACCCAACTATATTGGGGTCGGCTTCCAGTCTAACCGGATGCATCTGAATACCAACCAGTATTTTACATGGAGCGACTGCCTATCTGACCTCCACAACCCAGTTAGTACTGGGTAATACGAAATCCCTTGGTAAGACTGGTTGTTAGACTTTTTGGGCCACTGACTACCTAACGACTGTTCAAAATCTACAAATGACACCCGGGACCAACGGCTTAAAGTGCTTTTAGAGGCACGGAGGAAACTCGGTATGTAATGGGTGGTCACCCATCCACAGACCAACCTAGATAAGCACGGCTTAACCTAAAGATCGACCCGAGCGGCTTGACAACCAGCGACCCAAAATAGCTACTAATAAAAGTAACAGCTGGCAAAATTCTCACAGTATCAATATATTTTAAACTTAAACCCGTCAATAGCCCAGCGGCTATCGTGAACTCAAATTGGACCGGCCAACTATTCTTGAGCTCATTCTTAAAGCGAGCACGTTTAGCTGAGCTCGAGGATCCGAGGGTTAAAAGCAACATTTATTAAAACTGCACTAGGTACTACAAGTTGTTTGTATTTTTTCATTCATCTTGGCACCCCACAAAGAAGTTGGAACTATGGCTTGACTGTTAATTAGTTTTGTTATAGTAAATTAAATGAGGGGTTGAGTAAATAGTTCGTGTGCACTGAGAAGCAAGATTTTGTTCTGAATTTATGATTTGTGTATGAAAACTGTTGCCATTTTGTTCGCCTTATATTGGCAAAACATAGTGCACATATATTAGACAATATACTGTCTGTAACCATACCTGTGTTTAACAAAATAAATGATTGATTGATTGAAATTTTTCACTACTCGTCTAAAAGCGGTGAAGGAAAACATCATCCATAACTGGGTCCACGTGGTTGGATAATGACCTACCTCTTCTCTTAGAGAAATGGCATATGGCCCTGTGTTCCAGCATAAAGGTTGATTATTTCTTCTTACATTCTCTCCTGTCAGAGGTCTGTGATTGACGAAAGAAATTTATAATAACTGAAAACGTCAATTCAATATTCATCTAAGTTCTTTACAAGTTCATCACAGTTTGACATGTAGAAACTTATAAATAAGGTTGAACAGGGTGATTGATAAATCAGTGCATTCCGTGAAATGAAGCCAAAGTTATCGGTGCCAAAATTGTTTTGTAAATTGGTATTTACAAACATTTTTATCAAATCTAGATGAGGTCAGTGTTCTGTGAAGAAACAGCCAAAACGAACTCAGAGGTCACAGCCTGTTTTAAAGTCTAGACATAATCTTGGTAAAGCACTTGAGGATCATGCAGTGATTCCCAATCAACTTGTAGATATCTAATAATCCGAAACAACTAGATATCACGCCTGTAATCCCCGAAGGGTCAGGCAGAGGGGTACCTAAATAGTACACCCACATTTCGCCAGTTAGGTTTTAAGTCCCAGTTAGTTTTTAAAGTGCTGCTAGGAACTTTTTAATAGAAAAACCAAGATACGTTACCTGGGAATGGACCCCATGATCGAGTAAGGTTAATTAATAAATATTTTTTATTTTTTTTTGTAAAAATGAGGACTAACTAATAACAGCCGCTCGGGGTCGATATTTAGGTAAAGGCGCGCTTGCCTATTGGTCCCTCGATGGGTGACCACCCATTACATACCAAGTTTCCTCCGTGCCTCGGAAAGGTGTTAAGCCCCGGCGGTCAGTTGTAGTTCTTTGACAGTCGTTACAGCTACAAACAGTCTTACCAAGGGGTATCGTATAACCTTGTACTAACTGAGTTGTGGAGGTCAGATAGGCAGTCGCTCCATGTAAAATACTGGTAATTAGCTGCATTCGGTTAGACAAGAAGCCAACCTCAACATAATTGGGAAAAGTTTAGGCAGATAAATTTTGTAAAAATGTAAGCAAATCCTATTATTTAATCTTAAGTTTTCGACTATTTTCAGAATTGTTTATTCTGCAAAATAATTGAAAATTAAAAACTTAAAATTAAATAAAAGGATATTTTACAAAACTCTTAAATACTTTTGTACAGCGATATAAAGTTTCTGAGACAAGAACATTAACAAAAAGTGTAAAGCAGCCGTATCTGAAGAATTACTGTTTTATAACTAAAGCTTCTATATCTTAACAAAAACTTGGGTTTCTTATCGGTTGGACGTCGTACCTTGCTACTAACGAATGGCACTCATTTATTAAAATGTTCTAGTTTCAATTTAATTTTCTTTTCTAAGAAGAATTAGTTATCTAAAGAAGTTAAAAGAAAATTATTATCTGCGTAGTCGCGGAGTAAAATGAGGCTGCACGATTTTGGACATTTCACTTCATTTTCTTTTAATTTCTGTCAGGGAAGCATTGCTATATAACGTGGTATTGCTGCCAGTGCCTTGGGCACAATGGGCACATTACCGGTTTTTTTAAATCAATATTATTTTAGTTTTTTGTTAGTTAAGGTTTTTTTTTAATATTTGAATGTGTATCGTAAGACATTTTAAGGAGCTCGTGGCTTAATTATAACAGCCGCTCGGTTCGAACTTTAGGTTAAGCCGTGCTTGCCTAGGTTGGTTACCAACCGAGTTTGTAGAGTGAAAAAGCTAGTTAGATGATGAGTAAGATATTTAAGAGTGTACATAAATTAGCTATGCGATGGTTTAATTCCAATTTAGGGCCGTAACAAATAGTAAATTTGATACCTCAATCACTTGTATAAGTAACATAGGTACATGCAATCGACACTTTCTAGATTACTTTAAACGGGAAAAACATACTTCACCAATGTGCTTCCATGTTTTTTTGACATATTATTTGTTTATCGGCACTTCTACGTAGTGCCTTTATATATGTCGGATATGTCAAGATTTATGCCGTTAGGCTCGTACATCATGTGGGCAGACGATGTTTCTTGCCGTGAAATAACACTGGGTG
Organism: Noctua pronuba; assembly: GCA_905220335.1. NCBI lineage: Eukaryota > Metazoa > Arthropoda > Insecta > Lepidoptera > Noctuidae > Noctua > Noctua pronuba. The sequence continues at coordinate 15,467,088 of LR999904.1, read as the reverse complement.
CGATACACTGTTTCTAGCAAAACTAACGAATTACTTGAGATTACTTAACACAATAACACGGGGCACAATTAATCAGATACAGTTCCAAGACGTCTCAACTCCGCTGCCATCAGTCACTGACAGTCGCCCTCACCTCGAGTTGAACATCTCTGTAGAAACAAGCTGTAGTGTGGGCAGACTGGTAGGTCGCGTCATGTGACCAGTGCCCGCTCGCGCGTTTGCCGATTCATTTTATGTCCGTTCCAATGACCGGATCTGATATATATTTATTTTTTGCCTGCACTCTGCGGCGAGTATATTGCCATCAACCGAGCACAAATCCAGACTCCGTGGCTGATACTGATAAATTCCCAATGGAAAAACCTAATAACAATTTGCCCGACCCGGGAATCGAACCCAGGACCTCATTCTCTGCAGTCGCGATTGCGGCCACTATACCAAAGAGATAGATAAATCCTACATTTTTCATCCCACATTAAAAATGGCATAACATAAAGGGTGTAAAAAGACCCTTAACGAAACCGAAAGGCACTTGTTCTCCGCGTCATTGCCATAGTTTTTTTTGTTCTGGACCATACCTGGAAACCTTCTAGTTACGGAGATATTGGAGGTCAAAGTTCCGATTTTTTCACAAGTTTTTTTTTAATTCTACTTTTTAAGGTACGTAACTTTACTTTAATTACCTCCATGACAAAGCATCCATCAGCACCAAGTTTTGAGTGCGTTACATTGAGTTTTACCGTAAAACGTTTTTTATTTTTCATCCCAAAAAAAAAAAGTCGTTTCCCAGCAATAATTTTTGCGTAGGGTGACTTAGTTTGATGTACCTACAGAATGCTTGGTTGACGGCCTCGTGAAGGGTCTGTTTACACCCAGTAGATAAAAAAAAACGATTAGGTACTTAATTACCTACAACACCACTTAAACAGGTCATACAGGGTCGTAAGCATAAACAATCATGAATAAACTACCTCTCACGAATATCCAATATCTATTTTTAGTGTAGGTTCAGTGGCTATTGATCTACGGCTCCCACTAGTCATTACCGAGAATTATTTATTAGCGGGTTCGATTCCCGAGAGCGTCCCTGCGCTAAATGGGATATCGGGTTGCCGTGATAGCAAACACGGTCTGTGGATCTTTGAACAGCCTGTATACGTGTGTTTATGGTAGAGAGAATTGTGTTTGTGATTAAGTGGCTATGGTTTGGGATAATAATGTGACAGTTGAATGAAAATTTCAGTGATACTCTAACTAAGAAAAAAAAATTATACAGTCTGCACTCGCTAAACGGAATACGATTTAAAAACTTCTTAAAATTAGTAGACCGTAGTTTTAATCATATTCGTGCAAAACGGCGGGGTATTCCTCAAAGCGTAACTATTTTTAAGCGTAACCAACCAACCGCAACTAAATGTTTATTGTGTTTATTCCTCAAAGCGCAACCATGATGAAAAATATCGTTAATGAATCCATCATACCCATCTCTATTTTTCATCATGGTTGCGCTTTGAGGAATAAACATAATAATATAAAAAAAATGAATTTGTGAGCGCAACTAATGGTTGCGCTTCCAGGAGTAATTTAGTTGCGCTTAGTTGGTTGAGCTTAAAAATAGTTGCGCTTTGGGGAATACCCCGTCATTGCATTTAATTTTTGTCTGCCCAAAAAAGGAGGATATATTTTAAAGTTTGTTTTTCCATGATAACATGTTTTACTACAGACATTAAACAACACTATGGTGAATTTATGTGTCGATTATCTATGCAAGTAATGTGGTACGAAATTATAGCGTCAATTCTAATTGTTTGTAAGGTTTGAAGTTCAAAAGAGAGTTTTAATGACCAAATTGAATGATTATCATTATCATCATCTTCATGTCCATGTCTCATTCTATTTGGAGTCGTCGCAACACATTTTTTTCTTCCATTCTCCCCTGTCAGACGTCACAGCATCATTTACTCTTTTCACTTTCGTATCATTCTTCACATTTTTTTATTTAAAAAAAGAAACATCTAAATCGGGTCACAATTGGCGAAGATATCGCTGAACACACAAAAAAAAAATTCAGACGAATAGATAACCTCCTCTTTTTGAAAGTTGATTAAAAAAATGTTGCCCCACACTATTTACGGAATTTCTCCTGTATCGGGGGTGCGTTTATAAACATTTCAGCCTATATACACAAACAGCTAGAAACGGAACAACTAACAGTAGGCCTTAGAAATATTTGTTCCGTGCGGGAATCGAACCCGCGACACGCAGCACAGTAGCAAGTCAATCGCTCAGCCACTGCGATCACCATGCCGTCAAACATTGAAGGCACTACCCTGTTAAAATTTCGTCATTCGTGGAGTCTATGAACTTAAAATCTACGCATTGAAGGTATATTGAAGCCATCAAAGGAACTAGGTTGTGTTGGTGATTAATCTGATGTGGTATTAGACAAGCCACATAGAACCCAATGTCATTACAGATCATCATTTATTAGTGAACCCTGCACCGAGGGATGTCAATCCCGAACTAAATGGAATATCAAATAGCGTCACTAACACTAGGTAAAATCTAAAGCCGATATCAGACGTATATCGGCCGTAAGTTCGAGTGAATAGGTTTTTTCTAGGCAAGCGTGCTCCTCGCTAGGTAGCGCAACTTTTTGTCATCTTTGAACGTGAAATGTGTAAATCAAATCAAAAGTTATTTATACAAATTAGGCTGTCAATTAGCACTTTTTGAACGTCAAAGTTTATAAGAGACAGTGCCCCAAAATGTCTACCCTTCGACACCTCCTAGTGTTTTAGTTGGGAAGAAGAGAACACCTAGCTGGAGTATGACTGTCATCGAAGGTCTGACGATAGGGACGGAAGGCAGTCGCAAGAGGTCCGCAACAGTTTACAGCAGCTATATCGTGTCTCGGCTCATTTCATGCACCTTGATGAGACCTTTCGACCTAGCTGGAGTATGACTGTCATCGAGTGTCTAAGGATGAAACCGTAAGGCTGTCGAGGGAAGCCCTTATTTGGAAAAACATAAGTACAATATTTTAGCGATTAATGTAAATATTTCCAAGAAATTAAATTGTTATCTACTTCAATCTATACTATATTATTATAAAGATGAATTTTGTTTGTTTGGTTGGTTGAACATGCTAATTTCAGGAACTTCTGGTACGAATTGAAAAAATCTTTTAGTTTTGGATAGCCATTTATCGAGGAAGGCTATATGTTATACAAGGTGTAACATAATAAACGCAAGACCTCCCGTGTGGTCTCTCGGACCATGAAACTGAACAACTTTTGTTCTACGAGTTCTTCGAAATTCGAAAAAAAAAAGTACTTTCTATAGGAATTGACGCGATCAGCTGATCAACATGTATGGTAAAACAAAAAAATTAGTTACGAATTTCCAAAAGCCATAGAACAAAAGTTGTTCATTTTCATGGTCTGAAAGACCACACGAGAGGTCTTGCGTTTATTATGTTACACCTTGTATAACATCACGCCACAATTAATAGGAGCGGAGCATCAATGAAAATTATTGCAAAAACGGGGAATATTTATTCCTTTTGAGAGCTTCCGCTGCGCTCGCTGCGTAAACGGTTAAAGTTACGCAACAATCATGTATGATGGAATTGTTCCTCTTAAAAAGTTCTAAAAATAAGTACGCGATAGCATAACATGTCTATCTTTTAAGATTAACTCACACTCTCTCTTATGCGACGCAGACGAAGTTGCGCGGGTCAGCTAGTTAAAAATAAATATGAAGAAATATATACTCAAGCATAAATAAAGGCCTCAGGAATAAAGGACATACCCGCTTATACTTGCAATGTAGGGTTATACAAGTAGCAGTAACTTGAAGTCACACATGATAAACAAGGACCATAGTGAAAAAAAAACCAATGAATATTCGCATTCGTAGTGAACCGATGCTGATGTAACGAAGTTGAATTTAGGTAGTCGACATCTTTCAGTCGCCTACCAAATGGTCGAAAAATGAAATAAAAGGGGCTGTTGATCGTTCATTCCTATGCTTTGCCGATACGATACGTGTGAACGTAGAATGAAACAAAAAATAATTGTCACTTGAGTGAACCACTCACTCGACTAAACCGTCTGATATCAACTTTAACGAATGCCTAAATAAAAGTACACCGTTTGATTCCCAACGCTAGGCTTAGCGCCTAGAGTTGAAATTCCAACAGTGGAATAATACGTAGGTATTAATTTAAGTATCAGTTAGTGTTAGTGGAAGCGGGCATAACGCTTCGCTCTGACAAACATAGGCTCAAGTGCTTGCATTGGATCATGATTGTGATGTTTGTCCAATACACTGTGTTTGTTCCTAGTATCTATTTAGATTATTTGTATTGTGTTAGGCCCGTATTAGGTTTGTTTGAAAATAGCATTATTCCTCACTAGTAATTTCTCTTGTACGTAATCGGTTTCAAAAGATTCATTAATGATTTCTAGAGCATCGATTTTCACAAGGAGGCTGGTAGTACCTAGATGAGAGTTGCCAAAAATTGAGTTGAGTGTCAATTTTTTTTTTCTTGCTTGTCTCAATGTGACCCGTATTGTGGATATTTGATAAAATATTGTTGCCTGTACTATTACAATGTTTTAAGGATTCCGGAAAAGAGACAAAAAAGGGTTTTATTAATACATAATACCGAATGAAATTCAGTAGCTGAGATCTAAGACGAAATAGAAACTTACTTGAATGAATGTTTATGGAAAAATATCTGATCTTATTTGCTTTTAAAGGTCAGAGACTAAATGAAAGTGGATTCTTGGAAGGTGAATCTTAAGTTCTTGGAAAATTTTCTATTTCGTTTATTTTTGGTTATCTTTTATGACTTCTAAAGAGGAGCTCGTGGCTAAATAATAACAGCCGCTCGGGTCGATCTTTAGGTTAGGCCGTGCTTGCCTAGGTTGGCCTGTAGATGGGTGAGCACCCATTACAAACCGAGCTTCCTCCGTACCTCGGAAAACACGTAAAACCGTTGGAGGAATTATTCCCTATCTCCACGCGAAAAACTAGTGAAGCATTTATATTTAGAAGTCACAAAATCAGCATCTGCCTAGCTTTTTCCCAACTATGTTGGGGTTGGGTTCCAGTCTAACCGGATGCAGCTGAATACCAGTATTTTACATGGAGCGACTGCCTATCTGACCTCCACAACCCAGTTAGTACTGGGTAATACGATACCCCTTGGTAAGACTGGTTGTCAGACTTTTTGGGCTACTAACTACCTGTAAGGACTGTCAAAGATGTACAAATGACAACCGGGATCAACAGCTTAACGTGTTCCCGAGGCACGGAGGAAACTCGGTATGTTATGGTGGTCATCTATCCACGGACCAACCTAGGCAAGCGCGACTTAACCTGTTATTAATTTTGGAATATTTGTATGTATTATAATATATATTAGTTTATTTCATTTTATTTGTATATATATGTATAAGTATGTACCTATTTATGTATTTCAATTTATGTTAACAAAATGGTATTTTTCTTATTTATTTTTTTGTACTCTATCACTATGCTGTCCTATTTGACCCTAAGGTTGACTGGTAGAGAATGCCTTGTGGCATTAAGTCCGCCTATGTCCCACTTTTGTACATGAAGTTTAAATAAATAAATTAAAAATTTAATTGAAAAGAGTAACCAGTGGAGTTTCTTGCCGGTTCTTCTCCATAGGAAACGACCAACCCCAACCGTGCACTTTTTGTTGACGTTTTACAAGTGCCCATCTGGGCCTATGTGAAATAAAATATTTTGATTTTGATTTTTTAGCCACAACCTCCTCCACTAGTAGCTGGAAATCCTTTTCTTTGATTAAAAACACATATGAAATTGGAAGTTCTCACGCAACCTCACGAACTTCTAGAAATTCCCGAAGCGTATCGCTACGTACCCACCGCGAGCAGCTAAAGCCAACTTTGCAGCATAAATTGGTATAAACGGCTAATGTTACCTCTCTCAATGTAGGGTAAATGTGGTGAAGAAGGTTTAGGTTGTACAATTACTCATTGTGAGTTTCACTAGAAGGAAACAGGGTTATTAAGTTCGCAGACTTGTGAGCAAGAGTTAGTAAACCAAGTGCCCATTGCACCGCTTACATAACAAAATATGAGGCATGGGACGAGGGGCTGCGGGACTATTGGGATGCGGGACTGTTTGAAAGAGATACCGCGGCCGTAGAACACAAAGGGCAAAGAAGGAACATGGATGGGTTTTGGTCAGTACCTACGAGTCTGACACTCCCTTCCACTCCGCCCAGAGCGGAAGGGGTCATTTGATGACTTCCCATCTGAAAAAAAAAGGCATGGGACGATTCTTAGGTCTACTATGGTATGCTTTTTAGCACTCTTTTATTAGCTTCACCTGTACTTACTATGTAAAAAGATCTTAAATTTTAAAGGAAGATGGGCAAAAACGTATGGAAGCTTAACAATGAACTAAAAAATTGCGTCAAAAAACTAAGCGTCGCACTTGGGTCGCGGAAAGTATTTTATTTCGTTGTATTAAAATAAACGTCATTTATGCAATTCGGTACCTTTCATTTCATTATTTCCATAGTCAGTGTTTTTCTTTTCACCTGCTAATGGCCTTTATTAAACGTTTTTGTCTCGTTTCTGAAATAGTCACACCTACAGACTGCTCCCCTTGGAAATTTCGATGAATGCTGGCCATAAAATATCGCTAATGACTCGTCGCTGGACGTGCCCCTTAAGTTTTATATTGACTGAAACTTCTGTGTATTTTCTTTCTTTATCTACCAAAGTGAGCTGAGGCAACACGTAGAAAGCAAAAGGGTAATTAAAGCTTCAGATCGGCGCAGTTCGGTAACTTCAGTTAATTGTTCCTTCCCCACAGGTATTTTGCATTCCTTTGCTCGTAAGAAGAGCTTGTTCGTGGGGGAGGTATTGTCTTACACCACTTTGTTGCGTTGAGAGTGCGTGGTACATACGTTTTATAGGTCAGAATTGAATGAAAGCTTAGGTGTTTGTCTTAGAGACACTAGTGTCTAGACAAGAGCAACCAAAGAAACGATGGTTGGACTGTGTGAAGGATGATGATGATCTATTGTAGCTCGATCCACTTCTCCTATACCGCGTATGCTTATGATGCTCAACGCGCTCGTGGAGACCAACACTGGATTGGACATGTTTACTGATGAATGGAAGACGATAATGTTAGAATGTTTGTGGTTCTGTGAGAAGACCGAATAAAAGGATAACTTCATTTAGTATTAATGGCTTATGCTGTACCAAATATAATAAATAAATAAATGATATGGCTAGGAAGGAGGTCTCAACTAAATTGACGAGTAATAGAGAAGTATGTAAGAAGAAGTCATGCTACGCCGAGAATGATGATGATGTCTACGGTCAACTTATCTTAGATTTTATACTAGAACGTCTTATATTTTGCGGTAATTGTAAGTTGTTCTTTAAACTATGCTTTTATAACAAGAAACCTGTTATTGAGTGTGGTAAGGATATAGTGGGCTGGGTGATTGAGTCCTACTATACGATAATTATACAACAGAAGTTCAGTATTCCGAATACATTTTAATACTAATGTCACCCAATTAAAAATTCTGACCAGCAGACCGTTTCCGTTCCTCCTCATATTTGTTTGTCACCTATGAGTTTAAAAAATCGTGCTTGGAACTGCACTGTGAATCGCACAATCAAATATCAATTCACGTTCAATTTTCTTGTGATTGTTGACGTCACAGACGCCTCCCATTTCCATGTGAATGGTCACAAGGCGTATGTTCCGAACGAACTTGCTATTGTCACAAAATAGAATAGGTACAGAAGGACGGGTAGAACGATCCAGTATACCGGGTGTAAACAGACCCTTCACGAAGCCGTTAACCAAACATTCTGTGCATCAAACTAAGTAACTTTACGCAAAAAATATTGCTGTGAAACGACTTTTTTTTTGGGGGTAAAAAATCATGTTTTACGGTAGGACTCAATGTAACGTACTCAAAACATTGTACTGATGGATAGATTGAATAGTACGAGGGTCGTGGAGGTGTTTAAAGTAAAAATCTTGCATTAAAATCATGTATTAAAAAAAAACTTGTGAAAAAGTTGGAACTTTGACCCCTAATATCTCCATAACTAGAAGGTTCCCCCCAGGTATGGTCTAGAACAAAAAAATGATCGCTATGACGGGGAGAACAAATGCCTTTCGGCTTCGTTAAGGGTCTTTTTACACCCTTTAGTATGACCACTTTAAGTGTGCAGTTCAAGGTTGCGCTGCTTGTCAAGAAAACTTTCATTGATATGTCAAACTTGATACTTTTTTAATTATGGGTTTTCCCGCTTGCAGAGATAAGTTTGTTGAAGTGTATCAAGCAAGAAATGTAGGGAACGAGCAAAACCGGGCAAGTGCATATGAGAAATGAACTCGAGCTATAGTTTCTGAATATGTAAACAACTAGTGTTATTAGAAAGACAACTTTAATGCTCACAAACAAACTTAATTTTGCTCTGCAACTTATGACTTTTTAATTATGTTCATTCTGAACTCAACTCTACGTGAGCGTTTTCACTTGTATGAAGCTGTCTCATTGGTCTAGTGGTCGCAAGCGCAACTGCTGAGCAGGAGGTCCTGGATTCGAGTCCCAGGTTGGGCAGTGTTATTGGCAGTACCTATCAGCGTCAATATTTCCAGCAAAGAAAATTGAATATTTCAATCAGTAGCAGTCACATAGCAAGGCGTGGTGATGGCAGGTGGAGTAAAACTGTGACCGAGTGGCGTCCAAGAAATGGAAAGAGAAGTGTTGGTCGTCCGGCGGCGAGATGGGCAGACGACATTGTTGCCATGGCGGGAATATCCTGGAAGAGGCTGGCACAAGACCGTGGAGCTTGGCACAAACAAGGAGAGGCCAGCAGTGGGTGAAGTCGGGCTGTGGATGATGATGATGAGCAGACACGGAGTCTGGATTTGTGCCTGGTTGATAACAATAGTCTCGCCCCCTATTTCATGGGACTTAAACATAACTAGGCTGACACGATGTAGATGTACAGACACCAGCTCATCAAGGTACTACAATCTGACAAATTTCCGCCTTGGAATGGGCAACTACAGTACCTTCACAAGTTATTATGCCTTGTGTCTGTGACTGTCGCTTCGCTTTCTTGGTTTTTTCTGACATTCAAAAGTGCCTGTAATGGTCTAAATGAAATAAATGCTTTGAGTTTGAGTTTTCATCGGATATCACGCGTGATGTAATGTTGTGTAATGGAACTGACCTTCTGTAACTATCAATTTTGTCCCAGCATGTACCGATGTTATTTGATGCAGCTTTTTCCAAGTGCTGTGCTCTAATAAAATCTGGTACGAATATGAATTGGTGAATGCTGGTGTAGCTGTGAAACTTGAAATCAAGTGACTGAATTTAGAGTTTTGATATGTTAGCCGAAATTGGTATGCAGTATAATATTGGTACCGGTGAATTCTGAATTCCTGAATTCTGGTACAAATGCAATTTCCGTCTAATTGACCCCATTTTGTTTTGTTTCCTTGATTGTTTTTTTGATTATGGAGGAACTCGTGGCTAAATCTTTGTGATCGATCTTTAGTTTAAGCTGTGCTTGCCTAGGTTGGTATGTGGATGGGTGACCACCCATTACATAAAGAGTTTCCTCCGTGAGTCGAAAAGCACGTTAAGCCGTTGGTCTCGGGTGTCATTTGTAGATCTTTGACAGTCGTTAGGTAGTCAGTGGCCCAAAAAGTCTGACAACCAGTCTTACCAAGGGGTATCGTATTACCCACTAACTGGGTTGTGGAGGCCAGATAGGCAGTCGCTCCATGTAAAATACTGGTATTCAGCCGCATCCGGTTAGACTGGAAGCCGACCCCAATATACGAGTAGTTGGCAAAAGGCTAGGCAGATGATGTTTGTTTTTTTGATCATTTGGCTTGCCTAACTCCCGCCATTTTATTTTGTCTCATACAAAACTTTATTGTTTTGATACCAACTATTGATTAACATAGGGTTTGTGCGTCACTGCTATTTTGAAAATAAAATAAAATGGCGGAAGATAGTCTGGCCAAGCTTCATACAAAAATATTCCAACTCATTTTGCTGGATTGCCATTTACTTGTCGACTTTAATTACTAGATACGGCGGACGGGACATTATCTTTCCTTTCCTGTATGATTTTACTCACTCAAATTAACAATTAACATCACGCCTGTAATAGCCTATGGGTTAGACCAAAGTGTACCTCATAGTACACGGTTAAGTTCAAGTATCAAGTAATAGGGGTCGCGCATAATTGCCATCAACCGGGCACAAATCAAAACTCGGTGGCTGCTCCAAAGAAATACCTACTAGAAAATCTCAATAACACTTTGCTGGTTCAGGAATCGAACCCAGGACCTCATGCTCAGCTGTTGTGATTGCGACTAGACCAACGAGGGGCCTAGTAATGTAAGTTTATTCACGACCACGACATTATAGTATAATTTGTGAGCTATTAGTATTTTTACTGGGTGTATTTTTTTTTAATATTGTTTTATTTTATGTCTTATAGCATCATATTGGACTTGGTCTGTAATGTTGCTATAATTAGTAGTAAATAAATAAATTATAATTTGTGTCGTCCTATAATTATGAACTTTTACTCACTCAAATAACTTTCGTGTAATACCTTTTAGGAATATCTGTTAAACAGCTGTCATTAATTTAGCTAATTAGATGAGATTTCCACTTATGTCGTACATAAATATGAAGAAGCCTTTTCAAGGCAAACTAAGAAGTCTTTTATATGTCGTACGTATTCATACATCCTGCGAAGGAGTTTGCTTTGAGCATCATTTTGAATAGCTTGCCCACTTTGAATAAAATTGTGTCGTAATATGTATTATGTCATATTAATTTAATGCATTAACGAGTAACATTGAAGTCTATTCGCCTTAAGTAAAGTTAGAAGGTGAAGTGGAGTAAAGCTGGTTAGGATTTTCTCCGTAGTAGCCACGGAGTCTTTGTGCTTTATTGATGGCAATAGGCTAGCTCCCTATTACATCGTCCTATTACAAGGGACCTAAACATAACTGGCAAAATGTAGGTGTACTATTAAGTACACCTCTGCCTAACCCGTCGGAGATTGCAGGAGTGATGCAAGCAATCAAGAAAGACTCCTCCTGGGTTCGATCCCGGGTCGGGCAAAGTGTTGTTGGGTTTTTTCATCAGGAATTTCTCAGTAGCAGCCACGGAGTCTTGGTTTGTGCCCTGTCGATGGCAGTAGGCTCGCCCTCTATTACATGGGACCTAAACATAACTGGCGAAATGTGGGTGTACTGTTTTACGTACACTTACTTAAGGTACAATAAAGGGCAACATCATCATCTGCCGAGCCTTTTCCCAACTATGTTGGAGTCGCCTTCCACTCTAACTAGATGCAGCTGAATACCAGTTTTTTACACGAAACGACTGCCTATCTGACCTCCACCCATTTAGTACTGGGTAATACGTAGCCTTAGTAAGACTGGTTGTCAGACTTACAAACGACAATTGAAACACAAAAAAAACGCGCCTGCAACAGCGTCGAAATATCGGGAGCTCAAAATAATGAACAATCACGGAAGATATCCGGTAAGTGATAGTATAAGTTTAGTTGTAAACCGTGAAAGCTTAAAACAGTGTAATTGAAACACAAATCACAAAGCTCAAACATTTCCCAGCATTATCGAAATTCTAGGGCAAAGCAACAACTCGTTAAAATATTCCCCAGATAAAAAAAACATGTTTATTTCTATTTGTACTGCTCTATATCGTAAATTAAATTGGAACCCATAAACGCTCAGAGTATCGGAACGGAAAGCGAAATTGTGGTAAAAATATTATAGACCCGGAGTCAGGGAGTGTGCCATAAAAATAATCTTAGTGACTGAGATGTTTACGCCCGACATCAATGTGGGGTTGTTTTCGGTTTCGTTTTGGAAATGTTACTCAGATATAGGTGATTTGAGAGATAGATACTTGAATATATCTGTCGGTTGAAAGTTTTTCTGTAGGCTCCCAGAAATATCATGCGTAGAAGGTATTTTATTTCATGATGTACCATTATTTTTGCAAGGGGCTTACCAAGAGCTCTTACGGCAGTACTAGCGACCCGCCCCGGCTTCGCACGGCTACATTTTACTGACAACAGGACCTATGGGGTCCACAACTGTCCTATTTTTCAATCTAGAAAAAATCATACTTTACTCATTCACAAAATGTAATTAAAAATCTGCGCTAATAACCACCCACCGAACCAAATTTCGTATGAACATGGTGACACGTGATTTTTATAGTTCAATATTACTTTAGTACGAGAAAAATATGGCCCAAAGAGATGGAAGCTATACAGGACATACTATAAGATATACAAATAATACAATACTACTGATACTACTGATATATAATACTGCCATTAGAGTTGGTGGTACAGTCATAGATGGGATTACAGGCGGATATAGCAGCCCAATGATTTCTTTAAGCATGCCTCTTTTTCATATTCCTACTGGCTTATTGCGTAACACATTACTGTGACTTGTGACACGGACAGTTGTAAAGACGAATTTTTAAAACTTGTGAAACAGTAAAATTTAAATTTCCTTCAAAATCCTGCGGGTTGCGATTGAAATTGCTTCTCCTTTAAAATGTTCAAAGCGTTGCGAATAATATGATGTTGTTGAGGCGACAATTTTGTAAATAACTTTAATGACCATTTAATATTTGACGGCACGGTTGGCGCAGTGGCTGAGCGATTGACTGCTGCGCTGAGTGTCGCGGGTTCGATCCCCGCATGGAACAAATATTTGTATGGCCTACAGGTAATTTTTCCGGGTCTAGCTGTTTGTGTATGTGAGTTTAAATGTTTGTAAACGCATCCACGATTCAGGAGAAATGGGTCCATATTGGCTCACCTAAAGTTCTTTTCCCGAAATTGTTCTTCCTAACGATTTGTAATCCGAATGATCACTCTTCCTAAAATTTTTCATCCTAAAGTTTTCATTCATACTATTTGTAGTGCTACCGGCGATGTTCATAATACTCATGTTTCCGAAAATTGTAATTAATAATATCATTAATGTAAATATATTTAAACTCCTACTGTTTTTTTATCATAACGCTTTTATCCCTAAACATAAGTACAGGTCAGAGTGTCGTCTTGGGGGCACTATGAAAAAAAAACTTAGAAAAATTTCGCAACCAATTTCGAAGTAGCGCTCGCCGGCCGCTGCCGCGGCACCGCTCGCTACGCTCGCTCGGCTCGCGCGTAGTTGGTCACAGTTCTAACCTAACCTAACCTATGGATCCCTTCCACATCGTTTTTACAACAAACGGTTAGTCGGAGACAAAAAACACCAAAAAACTTTTATTCTTACATTTAAGTGTTTTATACGATAGAATCGAGAAAATAAACGGTTTGCAAAATAACACTTTTTTGGCTAAATTTTTCTAAGTCTAAACAAAGAAATCTAAACAAAAAATATATGACTTTGAATAATAGTGTAAAAGATGGTTATGTTGAGAAAATATAGGAAAACAAATAAAAGTATAACAGAATATGTTTATTGCTACTGACATTATGAAGTTAAATGCTTCGGAATTATAAAATTAGAGACAGAGTAGTTAGGAATTGTGATTGTTAGGATGAAAAATGTTAGGAAGAACATTTTCGGATTTCCAATTATCGGAGTTGAAAATTTAGGTGAACTTTGGCGCACCCGGAGAAATTCTGTGGGGCAACAATTTTATAATAAAATAAATAAAAATAAAAATTACTCCAGATCAGAATGGACAAAACTACAAGCTTTAATTTGCCAAATTATCTTCAGAATTTGATTAAAGACTCGTCCTCGACTCGTAAAATTGAAAGAGCAATAAAAGTACTATAATATTCTTTCTGTAGCACAGTCCAAAAAACTAGGTTGTGCTTCCATTTGCCGTTCAAATTGATTGACTGACGAGGGCCTTGTTAGTCGATCGGTTAATTACTGAAAATTACTTTGCAACGAAAACTGCATTCGATGGCAGAGTGCGTTATTAATTGAGTTGCTTCTTCTTTGACGTGTTAAAAATACATAATAGGATAATTTCGACGGTTAAGGTTATCTTTGAAGCGATAGAAGCTACTGTATTGTTTTATTGGCTAGGCACACTTTCAGATGAGAGTTTTTGACTTAAATAAAAGGAATGTTTTTTTTAATAATAGATTTTCTTGGCGTAGCTATTGAAAATAATTTCATCACAAGAACTACAAAAAGAAGGAGCGACCTCAGAAGAAAATGTCCTCGAACATATTAAATAAGTTGTATTTTTTTCCTCAAAGAACTTTTTAATATCGAAATAAAAAGATATTTATGATACGCAGTAACTTCACAGAGTTTTTTTTATAACTTCAAGTCGTCATTCGAATATGAAATTACTTTTTGTTGGGACATTATTTTGACATTGAATCGTTTTTCGCGAAATAATAATATTGGAAGAGAAAACTTATTTTTTCTTTGGACAGATTGTAGTGACGTTCGATTCCTACTTAATTTATTCTTGAAAATGGTTTTTCTATAAAACTCTCAAATTTTCATAAAATTTCTATTTATTGGAGAAAAAACATGTGTAACTCAGTAGTAACACTTCAATGATAAAAATCGTTGTTTGTGCTACGACTTGAGAGCGTTTATACAGAAAGTGGGCAACGTCACAAATAGCTGCCAGACATATCGCTGTTTTGATTAATTTGGCAATATTACTGTATGGAAATAAGAAATATGGCTAACTAGTGAACTAAAATATTGATTATAAATTGCAATGATTAATATCGTAACACCGAATATTTAGTTTTAGATGTAAAAAAAAGTATTTAGAAACTTTCGAAATGCCTTTTTTACACCTAAAACGGTTACAACGGTGGAAATTATGTTTTTCCTACTCCTCCGCTATTCTTTTCTGATTCATTTCGTTGCGAGATACAAGACAGTTAAGTTGTTTCTCTTCATTTCGTTTCGACTTTGTCTTCAACGTCTCACCGTTTTTCTGGTGGTCGCCACTGGTAATTCTGGCTTTCAGGAGTCGCAGTGGGTTAGGAATAGTGTGTAAGGCTGGTCCCAATTAAAAATGTCCTTGACACCTCGGGAGTTCGATGAGGTTTTTTGCGAAGAGAAACACATTTATTTTGATTGCTCATTTAGAAGATTCAATGGATGCTTCGACACGTGTGGCAGAATCTTGGACTTTCCAAAGCCACACATCAAAGTGACAGATCTTATTGAAGATTGGACTATAGTCCTTTCACAGTTTTTTGGTTCTGTCAAAGGTACAACAGAAAGAGATGTAGCAATATTATTGCAACGAGATTAACGATCTCCATTATTTGACAGACTTGTCAGTGGCATCAAACCAACAACTTTAAGGCTACGATAATGTGGAAATCACTGTGATTTGGACATTGACGTAAATTCAGCCGTAAAATAACTGTGAAAAGACTGTAGCGTCGTCACAGTCAACTGTTTCATGACTATGTATACAGGCAACCCAGAAAAGTTCTGCGCTTTGGTCTTTTTCGTACTTCCAATCGCATATGTTGTGCCATAGAGTAACTCCCCACAGAGGCTTCTGAGTTTGCACAGATGCGCTTTGTCATAAACCATTTAAAATTCCGTTGCATTTTTATGGCTTACTGTTGGGTAACTTACTGGTCGCACATTGTCGTCATTGAGTAAAAATTGTATTTTTTTTTTTTTTGTAATTGCTAGAGTTGTTATTAATTTGTTACCACGGTTATACAAGACTTTTATGGTTGCAACAGATGTAAAAGCTAAGATCTGCATTAACGAAGCGCGTAGTTTTACTGGTATATCTGTATCAAACAAGTCCAATTTTTGCTCTTTTTTTGGCAAGGTCGTTTGCGCTCTCAAAGCAATTTCTATTATAATAACGACATATAATACAGCTCCCAGCCCATAGAGACTATAATCACTATGTTGCCGGTCGTAAAAGAAATCGAACGAAAAGATAGACCTTTTTTATAGTCGCTGACTCGACTGTTGAAAGTTGAGAATTTCGTATAGTTTAGTTAAACTAACTTTAATTAGTTTCGCTGTTCAGGTGGCGAGTTTTAAAGCGATGCAAAGCGCTGACGTTATTGAAATTAGTACCCAATTAGTTTGTTTTTCATATAATATTGAACTTTTATAGGATTTTGTTTTTTTTTTCGCAGTTTCGACGATTCCGTTTATTAAACTTATACTGTCACTTACGGGATATCTTCCGTAAATGTTCATTATTTTGAACTCCCAATATTCGACGCTGTTGCAAGTGCCATGATCGCGGGGTGACTGGAGAACGCAGGTGGATGGAAAATAATTGTTAAGAGCAAACAAATCTGTCGTCAGAAGTCGGTAACAAAAAAATTAAATCAAACAAACAAAAGTCACCGACTTCTGAAGCTAAAGTTATTTTTCAGTTTTTTGTGTTTTTGAAGTCGGTTTTATTTTTTTCAAAAAAAAGTTTTTATTTTATTTTTTTAACAGATTGTGGAGTTTTGTGGCGTGGGATCGACATTGATGATCGATTGTTTTATAAGACAGCATGGGTGCAATGGGTTTGCGTGGTGGATGCCCCACTATCTTCGGCAGAGATGAAGCTTGTATTCCAGTGATGGGAACATTAAATGCTGGTTTTGCCAAATGCCTGTTTTTTTTTCAGTTGGTCGAATTCATCACCAGGATGTCCCCACATTCAACGCAATAGAGTAAACCGCAGCGCAATCCCGACTCACTCGGGTTCCATTGACTTTCTACCACGTTCCCCATACCGATAAGAAAATAATTTTGGCTGTTTCCCAGGAATGTAAGGTTTATGTTTGCACTCATCGATTTGGCTGAGTACCAATATTATAGACGGCTCTTATAGGCGATATCTGAAAAAGTGATCAGCGGTCTTAGCGTTTGGTATAAATGTTGTTTGAAGAAAACGAAAACTATTTATCTAATGTTGGGGAAATCATTTGTGAAGCAAATTGACTACTACTTAGGACCTTCGCCCACAGCGACTTTTAGTAGCTCGATACTCAATCGCGTTGGCATCGCAACTGAATAGCGACATTATCGCGAAAGTAGCGAAAAAGCATCAAGGATTTTTTGTCTTTTGGCCATTCGTGGTAAAAACAAGTTAATATGTTTGTGGAAATTGTATTAAAAACAAGATACGCAACAATAATATTTATTAAAGAAGCTTAGCAATAAATTACAGACAATTTGCAAATATAAGTGCTTCCAGATGTTGCCGTTAGTTCCAATTTTGTCCACGCGCCAAAACATCCCTGTACAGCCACAGTACTTAAATGTTCCATGTACCCAAGGATGCAGAAAAAAGAACTCAGTTAAACTCTGTGAAATGATATGCCTTATCAAACGATCAAACGTCTCAAAATGTCATAATAAAATCGAAACTTAACTAAATTCCAAAAAATGTGTGATCATTGTAAAATGAACGTTGCCACCACAACGCAACATAAGTATATATGTCCTGGGAATCTATGTCCCAAAGAGTTAGAGGAAAGGAGGCTTGCACTTCATGATGCTATTATTTGTATAGGGTGGCTGAAAATCGTGAGTACTTCTATTATATTGGCGTTACTAGCCCAGGACCATGCTAGGCATTTAGCTAGCTAGGTATTACAGGTCGAATTTCGGCCAATATCAGTGGAGACTAGTCATCGAAAGGAGATAATATAGTGCAGAAGTTTGAGCGCAGAAACAGGTACACTCTCCCTTACTCGCATGGTCCAATGGGATGGCAATTAGACACGACCGGAGACAGATCAAGCGCAAGATTTATTGAATATTATTAACGTTAATGTTGAACGTGGTTAAAAACATAAAAGATGGTGTACAGTGGTGTTAAATATAATTAAATGGTACAAACACATTAGCTAAGATAGTTAACATAGCATGCTATTTGAAGGTTTGACAAAATTTTGCAAGGCATCAACATTTTTTATCCATAAATTTTGAGGTGTAGGTAATAATGTGTGGTAATTTTGATTTTGAGGTGGCGCGAGAAAAGTGGCCCTGGAAGGAATTGGCCTTTGACCAGCATGGGACATAAACTACAGAAATTACATTAATTCAACTACTTGTGAAATTTTAGTATTTAATAATCTTTAATTTGATATTTTCTTGTTATAAATACGTACGCACATTGCTAGGCAGTTTTTGTTATATTTGGTAAGTCTTAGCAAATCATTCAGTACTAATTTATAAGGATCTCGTCTGTTCTGAGGATTTATTATATATCGTATGCTGTCTTAAAGTAAGTACCATTTATTTTCATGTATTAATAACAAGTGAATATTTACATTATATACAAACTACAAATCTATAATAGTAAGAAAAAATAAAAATGTACAAGTATCAAAACGGTCACAGGGCGTCAAAAAATTCATCCACATCGCTATCAACAGGAAAAGTGCCCAGAAGGCTGGCAGCATTGCCACGTTGGATGGCAATTCTTTGGCCAAAAAATAGGCCCGCCCTCTGGTCACGTGAAGAGTCGACCAACCGCTTGGCGATTTCCCGAAATACTAGGTGGGCACTCGGACCCCATGGCCCTAGTGTTTCAACCCCAAACGGCTCAAATAGATAACTACCAATTAAATTATTGTACTTGCGCCGTTTGAGGTTTTCAGCACCTGCAGCAGCCGCCCCAGCGCAGCTCACTGTACTAGGAAGATGGGATGGCACAAGGGTGTCGACACAAGTTGCATCCCACACCAAAGGCCTACCCAACTTCCATGGCATTATGGTCATACCATCTGGTCTCTTCCCACCGACGCGTGCCAAGCCATTGGGTTCTAAGACAGCTGGCACCCCGGCGGTGGCAAGAGCACGACGGATGAGAAGTAATAAAAGTAATAAAATAGTTCTTTATTCTTAACCACGAACATATATTTCACAAGAGTATGTGACAAGTGGCGTTCTGTGGTTTTAACTACCCCAAGAAAAAAGACGTGATTTTATATGTGTGTTGCAACTTGGCCGTAACCCATCTGCCAACGAGTATTATTCGGCTCGACGATCCAAAATCGAAACATAATTTTATTATCCTCTTTGGTAAGTACGTTGTAAAGATCTTTTGGCAATTCAATGACACTGTCAGAGGGGAACTGATGGCGGCGTTAAATAGATTTAAGTAAATAACTTGCACGCTTGCTTGCAGGCAGAATACAGTGACTTTTAGGACATATGATCTTTCTTTGTAATTTGTATGTATTTCTTGCAAATAAACATTTTTGATTTCATTTGATTTGGTTTAGTTCTGATTATGGCCACGTCCCATATCTTATGGGACGTGGCCATAATCAGAACGTACACTTCAACCAACTTATCTGTGCAGGCGGAAAAACAGTGAACTAAAATAAATGTACCAAGTTTGACATATTGATGAATTTTTGCTTGACAAGCAGCGCCACCTTGAGCTGCACACTTAAAGTGGACATACTGTACAACTTATACAATGATCTTTATTGGCGTTTGCATGACGTTGACAGAAATTCACTGTTGGTAAATATTTGTAAAATTGTTTTGTGAAATGTTTTGTAAAATTTTAAACGTGTCAAGAAACTTAAAAACACTTAAATTTAAACTTAAATTACCTAAAATATCGTAACAAAACATAAAGTCGTTACCATGGCTACAACTACTAGGCGTTTACTGATTTCATCTAGGGGTATGACTCCCGAAGAGCAGAACGATTTGAGAGAAGCACTTCGGGATGCCATTTTGTTTATGGCGGGGCTCAAAGTGGTAAGTATAGCCAATGTGTTGGCGTTTCTAGCCCTGGACTATACAAGGCACCTTAATAGCTCTCCAGACAGAATTTGAGATATACACATATGCACTCTCTTTTGCCTTACTTTCAAACTCTGATGGGACGGCCATCCGATAAGACCAGAGGGAGACCAAGGACTTAACATGCTCTCCGAGGGTATCACAAGGCCAACTTACAATCTCTGTGCTGCTACTGAGGAATTCCTAATGAAAAACCGCAATACCAATTTACCCAATTAGGGCATCGAACCACGATCAGCTGAAACTGACGGGGCATTTACCATCCAGACACGTTTTTGAAATGAGAAACACGGAACAGAAGAAACTGCGTCAGTTCGATCTGATCTTCGACTACAAACAATCTCATGTGACTGGAGACGTGTCCAGTGTATAACAGAGTAGCGGGAAACCAAAGAAAAGATTGATGTACTGTCATGTGTGAAAGGTGACTTGGCTACGGAGGGGTTGACCACTGAGACAACGAGTAATATGCTTTATGAGTCGCTATGGTATGAAGCAGTCATATTCAAACTGCAGCCCCTGGGGTGGACGGTGAGTAATGGGTTAGCTCACCGTCCGTCCATCTTATGACGACAGGCCGTGTCGACGACGGCGCGTTCGTGTTCCACGCGCGTCTCAAAGAGATGATTGTCAGCAACCAGGAGGGGGGGGGACTGTTCGAAAGAGTTACCGCGGCCCTGGAACACAAAGGGCAAAGAAGGAACATGGATGGGTTTTAGTCAGTAAAAGTCTGACACTCCCTCCCATTCCACCCAGAGCGGGAGGAGTTATTTGATGATTTCCAATCCCAAAAAAAAAGCCCCTGGGGTGGATGCAGCCCGCCGAGCTTTTGTGAGTCAATGGCCTGGCATTAGTTCCGGTAATACCGTAAGATACTTACCTAGAAGTCGTAAGAAAGTAAAAAAAAAGGGAATGCGTTGAATTTTAGAATATTGCCCAACCAAGGCGTGCTTTTAGGAACGACTTTCTGAAAATTCATTATTTACACATTACTACATTATTTTGATGTGTTTTTCAGTGCGCAGCATTGTGTTATCTAGCCCTCTATGTACTCGTGAAACTGTACAGTGAAGGGTTTTGGTCATCCTTTCTCAAAATAATGATGGCGGTACTCATACCATTGGAGATTATAAACGGATTACTTCTGTTTTTAGGTGCTTTGGAAGTAAGTATCTGTTTCAAATTAAGATGATCCTATTCTAAGCTATGATAGTTGAGCTTCGTACTGATGCATATGTGATTATCTGGTCAGGTCTCCTAATTGCGTATCACAATTGCAATGGCAATGACTTTCATTTTGATAAATCAACAAAATATTTAGTTTCTAAAGATAGATCCACTTTTTTTTAAATATCACTTGTTTTTGAGCTTGCTAGATAACTTGATATTGACGACTGTGTAAGTCCAAAACTACATAAATAGTACGTACCCATAGTTTTCCTTATTCTACTTTAAAAAAACACTTTTGGGAGGAAAGGTAATGCTTTTTCATTCCGTTTTTGAACTTTCAAATTGTTTTCAAATCTCTAACGCTAGGCGGAAGTAAGTTCCACAATCATATTAGTAATAACACTAATAACTGTTCATACAGTTTCTGTTTTCAAACCGTAATATCAGCAAGATGTATTCAATCGAATAGTATCGAACAATTCGGTCTCCTAAGCCACTCGTCTAACAATCCAAAACGATATTTCAACTGCGAAAATTTTTGCTCGTTTCATCGGTTTATTTCCCAAAGAATCTAAAAGGAAGCTTTGACAATAAAACCGAACGATTCTGTCATCGTACTCAAGATCAACAAAAGACATTTAAGGGATTCCGATTTTATCATAAACCCCACCTTTGGATCCCTCCGCTTCGGGCTCGCAGGTCTCACAAAAGAGAATATGTGCGCAAGTTTTCTTTGAGAAACTTCAATTTGCCTTCGGCACACGCTCGTTAACAATACAATGTCAACATCAGTGTTATCTTAAAATATTTTTGAGACTTTATCTATCCGGATTTGGGACCGAAAGTAGAATAAGGAATTTTCGATGACCCTACTTCGACAAATCTAACCCTTTGATTATTTTTCGAGCATGGGGACGCTTACTCAAATATGCCTGTGTAAAGGCATATTTTAATCTTCGACTTATAGACCTTTCTGTGATCCATAACTGAAGCTCAGTAGGTGCAACTTAACCTTACCTGATTTTGTCACCGATCTGGTAGCCAAAGACGTTGTTTAAGTATATAGCGAAACCACGGCGGGATCTAATATTAAGTCAATATTTGTCCAGAGTTGACATGTGAGCTCGATAGATGGCGTTGACGTCGAATTAGATCTCGCTATGGTTTCGTTCCCGCTGTTAGTATAAGTAGTCTAAGTCATATTTTTTTTTGTGTGAATAATGTCATAGAATATACGCTAAGGAGTACTAGTGGTATTAAAATCGTATTATTTCTTGCCTAATGGAGCCCTAGATTTGTTCAGACTTCAGACGTTATAGTTATCCTTCTGGAACATTATCTTCTGCAAAAATGTGTAGACGCGAGAGAATAATGACAATTTTTTTTTTCAGAGACAACCACTTGCCTTGAAATTTGCAGCAGCCATGTGTTTATTTGTGGCTGTATTAAATACAGTTATGGGCGTAATAGGAGCATTATTCTTTTTCCGCGTTGGAAACCGACCTATACACTTTTTAATTTCCTTAATTTTCGGCTTAATTGCCCTGTGTTTTTGTTGTAAGTTGTTTTCTGTTAGAATTATATTAGTTTAACTTATTTAAGCACAAACAATTTTCATCAGTCATCAGTTTAAGTGAATTACCAAGATAGATTGGTAAAACTAGTCATGTTAATACTGTTTTCTTTTGTTGATGTTTCATATCTATTACCTACAGGGTGTAAACTGACCCTTCACGAAGCCGTCTACCAAGCATTCTGTACATCGAACTAAGTAACTTTACGCAAAAATTATTGCTGGGAAACGACTTTTTTTTTTGGGGTGAAAAGTCACTTTTTATTGTAAAACTCAATGTTACGCACTCAAAACATTGTGCTGATGGATGGATTGAATAGAACGGGGGTCGTGAAGGTGTTTAAAGTAAAAATCTTACATTAGAAACACGTATTTAAAAAAAAACTTGTGAAAAAGTTGAAACTTTGACCCCCAATATCTCCGTAACTAGAAGGTTCCCAGGCATAGTCTAGAACAAAAAAATGATCCCAATGACGGGGAGAACAAGTGCCTTTCGGCTTCGTTAAGGGTCTTTATACACCCTTTATAAGTCACCTTGTACCTACTTTGTATGGTTCCACATATTTTGTCATCTCATGAGAACGAAGCAAACAAATTGCGTAGGAACATCATGAATCTTCTGCCCACATCTTAATTTATTTAGAGTCGGCGCACCCTGTCTTCTTTCCTACTTCTATAAAGAGTGTAAATAGACCCTTAACGAAGCCGAAAGGCATTTGTTCTCCCCGTCATTGCGATAACTTTTTTGTTCTGGACCATACCTCGGAACCTTCTAGTTACGGAGATATTATGGGTCAAAGTTCCAACTTTTTCAAAAGTTTTTAATGTTATAACTTTACTTTAAATACCTCCACGAATTCCGTCTATTCAATGCATCCATCAGCACGTGTTGAGTGCGTTACATTGAGTTTTACCGTAAAACGTGATTTATCACCCCAAAAATAAAAGTCGTTTTCCAGCAATATTTTTTGCGTAGAGTTATTTAGTTTGATGTACTGAATGCTTGGTTGCGGCTTCGTGAACGGTCTGTTTACACTTTGTATTACTTGTCACGTCAGCAGACACTTTTTTTCTCGCTATATCATCCTCCAAATAGTCCATCAATCGTTTCACTGGTCCTTCCGTCCTCTTATACCCATTCACATTCATACTCAAAACTTTCCTCATGACATGTTCCTCAATCCTCCGCATCACACGCCCATACCATTACAATCGATTACCACATAATTTTCCAGTCACCGGCGCCACTTTCAGAATTCCTCTTATACAAGGTAGAAGGTTCACCGTCAATAAAACGGTAACCGTGGTGTACTCTGGCTATATACTCTGTTTTCTCTGTGCAACCAGAGTATACAGAGTATACAAGGTGTAAACAGACCCTTCACGAAGCCGTCAACCAAGCATTCTGTACATCAAACTAAGTAACTTTACGCAAAAATTATTGCTGGGAAACGACTTTTTTTTTTGGGGTGAAAAACCACGTTTTACGGCAAAACTCAATGTAACGCACTCAAAACATTGTGTTGTTGAATGAATTGAATAGTACGGGGGTCGAGAAGGTGGTTAAAGTAAAATCTTACTACAAAAACATGTATATAAAAAAAAAACTTGTGAAAAAGTTGGAACTTTGACCCCCAATATCTCCGTAACTAGAACGTTCCCAGGTATAGTCTAGAACAAAAAAATTATCGCAATGACGGGGAGAACAAGTGCCTTTCGGCTTCGTTAAGGGTCTATTTACACCTAGTATTACTTGTCACGTCAGCAGAGACTTTTTTCTCGCTATATCATTCTCCAAAAAGTCCATCAATCCTTTCACTGGTCCTTCCGTCCTCTTATACCCATTCACATTCATACTCAAAACTTTTCTCACGACATATTCCTCAATCCTCCTCATCACACGCCCATACCATAACAATCGATTACCACATCATTTTCCAGTCACCGGCGCCACTTTCAGACTTCTTCTTATACAAGGTGGAAGGTACACCGTCAATAAAACGGTAACCACGTATTCAGTACATCATTCTGAACCCCCAGTTCAGAATGATGTACTGGATACGTGGTGTACTCTGGCTATATACTCTGTTTTCTCTGTACAACCAGAGTATACAGAGTATACAAGGTGTAAACAGACCCTTCACGAAGCCGTCAACCAAGCATTCTGTACATCAAACTAAGTAACTTTACGCAAAAATTATTGCTGGGAAACGACTTTTTTTTTGGGGTAAAAAATCACGTTTTACGGTAAAAGTCAATGTAACGCACTCAAAACATTGTGCTGATGGATTGAATAGTACGGGGGTCGAGAAGGTGTTTAAACTAACAATCTTACATTAGAAATATATATGTTTAAATAAAAACTTGTGAAAAAGTTGGAACTTTGACCACCAATATCTTCGTAACTAGAACGTTCTCAGGTATGGTCTAGAACAAAAAAAATATCACAATGACGGAGAGAACAAGCACCTTTCGGCTTTGTTAAGGGTCTTGTTACACCCTTTATAACCAGAGATCTTTCAAACTAATTTTGCTGTTGTTCGTTTCAGCTGTATTGTGTCACGACGTAATAGTACTCTTCATGTTCGTAAAACTGTTACAAAATCCGCCACCGTTACCACCGAACCCCGCTAACCCCGAAAACCCACCGGGACCATTAGCGATCACATACCCATCGCTCAATTAAATGTATTTTAAATAATATAGAAATCATGTATATAAAAGCATTTTTTTTATTTTAATACTTTATCCCAGTAGGTAGTTAATTCCCGGTGTGAAGGTTGAAATGGCAAGAAAGGAGGTGTCTGATGAGATGACGAGTAATAGGGAAGTATGGAAAAAGAAGACATGCTGCGCCGACCCCAAATAAATTGGTATAAGGGCAGAAGAGCGATGATGGTGATTACTGTGTACCAACTAATTATTCTGATAAAACGTTGGTTAAGGAAATTATTCTCGCATAAGTATACAATGTTCCCACTGCTGGGACCTTGTTGCAAGAGAGAGAGGACCTTGGTTCGCACCCGCGACCTGTACAGAACATGCCTGGCTCTCACATAATATTCATCTAGTTGTATATTTCTGAGATCCCGCCTAAGATCTACCTTCACCCATCTGTTAACCGAATGGAAAATACTTTTTAGAAATCTTAATACACGAATAGACATTATTGCGAATGGGTTGCCTGATGAAATTTAGTGAAATCTACTTTTTATTTAATAAAACTTTCTGCGAAAAAAAAACCGACTTCCAGAAAAACACTGAAAAAGTCTAAAATAACTTGACTTTCGAAAGTCGGTGACTTTATTTCCGTGAACGGCCCTAGCATAAGCGGCCACTTCACGCGATGTCGCGTGATGTGGCAATAGCGTGATAATAACGTGAGGAAAAAACTAAATTACTTAACCGATTTTGATAAAATTTCTATGGTTCCAATCGGGGAGTACATACAACATTAGTTTTAGTATATGCGAAACCCGAAACACGTGTCTAGTATTTTTATGTAAAGAATCGTATGTACAAAATTTCAAAACTGTGTCATGAAAAATCACAAAGTTATAAGCTTGTTCTAATACCTACTTGTCCCTACAAAAACATGGTCACCGCGCAGCGGGCGCACCCGCGCGCCTCCAGCGTCGACTTGCGCTCATTGATAATAACAGTACCTAACCGTACGGCGTTTGTATTGTAATTAACAGGTGATAACATTTTCCACCACACCTACAGACTTTGGACTGTCGTAATGGTCAAGTGCAGGTAGATATTATTATTTACTTTATTCGTAAATGCAGCCGTAAGTGATAAAATGTAGGCAATGCGATTTGTTGCACCTTATGCCAACCATTTAGAGTTCAAAGTGGATGAAAAGTGCTAAACATCACATAATCACATTACTACACCGTGGTGCAGGCTGTAAGTACAAATAGTAACTTTCTACAATCAACCATCTTGGCGTGTTTAAGAATTTTAGTCATCACACACATGGTTACACGATACTTTTTGCATGCGATAGGTACACGATCAACCGAAACACAATAGTAAAGCTCACGGCGCCAGCGCGCGTCGTGATCTGGGAGCGTGACACAAGCGAATTAACCTGTAGCATCCGGGCGCCTGAAGGGGTTGTATTACCCTCACGCGGGCGCACCTACAGGCTGTGCGCCCGCGCCGTATGATTGCGGATAGGTACTTCGTGTCGCTCGGTGTCCAACTTGCGACATTTTTATAAATATTTTTGGGACAAAATATAACATGGCTTAAAATTATTGGAATAGATTCAGTTACTTATTCTGAACAAAGTATATTCAGGTTTCGCATATACTAAAAATAATGTTGTATATACTCTTCACATAAAAAAAAATCAAATCGGTTTACAAATGACAGAGTTATGAGGTAAATACAACCGAATTGAGAACCTCCTCCTTCTTGAAGAAAGTCGGTTAAAAATGATTTTTAACTTTTTAACTTATTTTTTTACCCTAACTTACCTCTCCCTTTTTTCTCTTTTTTAAGTGCCTCATTGGTCCAGTGGTCGCAAGCACGACATCTGAACATGAGGTCCTGGGTTCGATTCCCTGGTCGGGCAAAGTGTTATTGGGTTTTTCTATCAGGAATTTCTCAGTAGTAGCCACGGATTCTGGACTTGTGCCCGGTTGATGGCAATAGGCATAACTGGCGAAATGTGGGTGGCTATCTACCTTTTCCCTTCTAGTCTTGTTGGTTTGGTTGTCAGGTATAAAATAGGTCAGCAGTTGATATTATGCATGTAAGTTAGGCTCAAAGACGCAAAAGTTCTGTGAGCATTCAGCCAAAGTGTGGAACTCTCTGTCAGTGTTCCCTCCTACATTTAACCCATCTGCCTTCAAAGCAAGAGTGTACATGCATCTCTGGGCATGCTCGTTCCATCATAGACCTCATCCATCGCTTTCCATCAGGCGTGATCGAGGTCATGAACAGGTCCATTTGGCAATAAAAAATTACCACTACGTGAAATTCACGTCGTTTATCATTAAAAACGACCACAACGCGTTCTGGCAAACACAAAACGACCATGAAGCGAAATTCGTGTCACGGCTGTCTTGATTTTTGACCACATCGCTTTCTGGGAGTGTGAATGGAACTTGTCAACGATGACGGATGTAGTAGAGGGTGATGATGCCTAAAGGTAAATCCAAGATGGCGGATGGGTGTAGTTTTCGGGGTTTTCAGGGGCGCTGATAACGATATTGAGGATTAATATCGGAAGTATAACCACCCCTGAAAACCCCGAAAACGACACTGGTGACGAATTTTCTCAGCCGTTATCTTGGATTTCATTTTGATCTTAGTATCGTCAGCAGCACCCCTGAAAACTCCTAAAACGCGCCCATGACGAAATTTTGAGAATTTTTACATACAAGATGGCGGTCTTGTATTTTAATTCTGACCTCAATATCATTATCATACCTACATAAATTCACGCCTTTTCCCCAAGGGGGTAAGCAGAAACCACAGAACGTCACTTTTTGCTTATTGAAATAAACATACATATATTAAAAAAATACAAATAATTTTACTACAAACACGATGGTAAGTAGGCTGCCTACAAAAAATCGGTCAAGACTCTCGAAAACAACAATATATTTATTTATTTGTCTTGACTTAAAATCATCAGAAAACCCATTCCCTAAATGTTTGCTTACGTCATGTATTAAGATTACTGTTATTGTTAGCCTGTGTCATCCCACTGCTGGGCAAAGGCCTCGCCCCATGACTTCCAAACCCTTCGATTCAGGGCAAATGTATTAAGATTGCTAAAAAATATTTTTTATTTGGTAAACAGATGAGTGAATGTCGCTCCTAGACGGAATCTTAGAGTTTAAGAACATTTCCAAACTCACCATCATGTTCCTGCCCTTGTCCCATTCTACTTGTGGTCGGCTCGACACGTTTTCTTCTTCTATTCTCCCCTGTTATCACGGCATCATTTACTCCGTTCTCTTTCATATCAGTCTTCACACAACCCATGCATCTTTTCTTTGGTCTCCCTCTCCATCCATCAACGTATATATTCATCACTCTTTCAGTCACATGCGATTCGTCCCTCCTCATCATATGTCCATACCAAGATAGCCGATTCCCTTTCAACTTTTCTGTAACTGGCGCAACTTTTAAACTTCCTCTAATATACTCATTCCTTACTTTATCCATTCTTGTCACACCACACATCCACCTCAACATTCTCATCTTTCCATTCATCAACAGACATGTCCATCACTCTTTTAGTCACATGCGATTCATACCTCCTCATTACATGTCCAATTTTTCTGTAACGGGGGCGTTCTCATTCCTTACTTTATCCATTTTTGTCACTCCACACATCCATTTCAACATTCTCATCTACTACATTTCTAAACTAATATTGCTATTTATTTGTTCCAGCTTCATTGTGTCACGATATTGTAGTGATCTACACGTTTCTAAAACTACAACCACAGGAAAACATAGGATGTACGGAAAGATAAACAATCACATCGATTTCCTAGCTCTTTTGTACGTTAAATGCCTAATAAAGAAGTCATGTACCTGAATGTTTTATTTTTATTTTTATTTATAACTGTTCCAATAAACAGGAGAATTTTCAATAAATTGAGTTGATGTAGATAATTTACGAAAAAAAAAAAGATTTATACACGCCTGTGTTTCGACCTCTCCCGCTCTCGAAGAGCTTTAAGTCTATGCAACTGCATGTTCGAGTTGGACTCGCACACAAAGGGTTCCGTAGCACCAAACAATTCATAGGTCAATTTACACTCAATTGCAAACCTAAATTTGTTTTTCATAGAATGTTAATGAAAATCAAAGTCTACAGTTTTAGTCCCATATCTCAAAGCTAAATATCGAATCTTATTCAAACCAATTTTTCGTTGAAAGTTCTTTTTACATTCTACAAACCTAGTATTCGAGGAACGTTGAGGAAACGACGATTATCTTCTAAGAGTTGTCGATAGACGCCCGACACAGTTAAATCCGTAGTATTTTTTTTCCCAAACTTCAGTTTTATTTCAAATCACTTTTGTGTAGCGGTTCACAGAAGAAATCTACTCTCCAAAAATTTTGTGTGTGGTGCCAACAGTCTCTGAGAAATAACTGTAACATACGGACGGACAGGGCGAATCTGTATTTTGCCATTCGGACCCAACCCTAAAGACGAAAAAGACGTCATTTACCTCGCTTCGATTTCGCGGGTCACAGAAAGGCGGTAATTAAAACGAATACAAAAATAACTCTTAAACTCCAGCATAATGGCAAGAAATATTATCAACCGCTTAAAAACTGCGGGTGGTACATTTTTAATAACTTTATGAAAAGTATAAACTTTTAAACCACTGTTATTGCTTCCCTTGCAAAGCCTGTAAACAGTTAAATTATGCTGGGCGGGCCAACTTCGTAAATTACTTTTATAAAGGGGAAAGTAACGTATTTTCGGGTACTCAGCTTAATAAACACCCTTTTAAAGCCTAAATAAAGATACAATGTATACAAAAATGTTATGGAAAGGAAGCAAAGGATAGATTCTAATTAAAGTCTGTTAAAACAACGCATTTTATCGCTGTATTTTTTTTAATTACTATTATTTTTATTTATTTATTTGCCTATCTACAATTGTTACACTGTTTATCCTAATAATACAAGCAATATGATACAATATGATGCGATAGACACAGCATGCAAGAAAACTAAATTATAATATTTAAAAAAATACAATAATAGTGCAGAAATAACACCTTCAACAACAGTGGGTTTAGCTTTAGAAATACAAAGATGACAGAAAAGAAAAAAGTCAATAATATGGTGGTTAATTTTGAAGGACTTGACGCTTGAATTTTTGAAGTGTATAACTCATTATACAGCGTTAAAATGCCAGCAGTACTTACAAACACAAACAGCTGCGCCTAACCAAAGCGATCATCGCGTGAACACGCGACTATGTTTTTTTAATTTTTTTACTTTGCCCTACTCTAGGAATGTCTCCTGTATCGTGGGAGCTTTTACAAACATTTAAACTCACTTGAAAGAGAAACATATTTGTTCCGAGCGGGAATCGAAACCGCGACGCTCAGCGCAGTGGTCAATCGCTCAGCCACTGCGCCAATAAGAGAAATTCCTATTGTTGGGCAGAGTTATTATTATTATACATTGAAGGCATCACAGATGTTTTACTAGAAACCTAATTAATTAATAGTTATTAAATAACTACTGTAATTAATTACTAGAAGTCTAGCTAATCTAAGTTAACGTTGCATAATTTAAGTCTGAATCAGCCAGTCTTTTTGAAAGCAGGCGTAGGCGAAAAACTTAAAGTCTACGTTTTCAAAGAATTCTACGAATAACACTCGTAGTCTGAATTAGATAAATCCATTAGACAAACCTTTTCAAAGAAATAATCATTAAAAGCAACTATTTTGAAAATGTCTCCTTTTAAAATATCTGAACCGAATATTTTAATTGATTGGTATAGGTCCAAAGTATGATTAAAATTACTGAAAATATTATGGGGTCATTGTGCTCATAATTGTGTCATTAAGTATCAAAACCATTATTTAACTCACTCAAAGCATTTATTTCAATTAGACCCTTACGAGCACTTTTGAATGTTAAAAAAAACGAAGCTACTAGTCACAGTCACAAGGCATAATACATTGAGAGAGTACTGTAGTTGCACATTCCAAAGCGTAGATCTCTATGGAGAAGAACGGGCGAGAAACTCAATGGACACTCTTTTAAATATTGTTACAAAATGTTGGTTACATCATTCATGTTGAGATTATACATATACGTGAGAACGATGTAGAAAGATGTGCACATTAAGAGCGTCCAGAGTAAAAGATTAAATCAACAATTTAAAAATAAATAAATTAAAATAAACCGTGGCAGCTAAGAGATGACCAGTCCCAACTGACAGCGCCCGTTCACGAACATGACGCATGGATCAGCGCCATTCAACTCAACAATATTGAAGGGAACTAAATGACCCGACACACTCGCCACCATCAGCGAGACATTTGAGTGAGCATGACATTCTCTCAGCCACCAGGGCACATTCAAGTCAATGAAAGATAAATAAATGTTAATGGTAGCTTTACAGTACATAGTACTCACACATGTGCTATGCAATTATATAATACTAAGAGATGAAATCTATACAATGCAAGGATATTTTACGATCTTCTGCAGCTTCCACAATAACTTAACATGGTTATCAATCAGATTGCCCCAATGGTTGTAGAGCAGGACCAGCATTGAGCCAAGTATTTTTATCATCAATGTAATCCCCCAACTTATAATATATTTACTACTACAAGATTTAAATTCCATCTCATTCAGTGCTATAATGTGGGGAGGTTTTTTATTATTTAGCAATTCAGGACTGATCTCACTGTAGAAGTTGATCATAATGATGAGCACCAAGGATCCTAAAGACCATTTCAAGCCCGACTGCTGCACTGAGAAAGAGATCCTGGGTTTGATTCCCTGGTCGGGCAAAGTGTTATTGGGTTTTTCACGAGCAATTTCTCAGTAGAAACCACGGAGTCTGGATTTGTGCTCGGTTGATGGCAAAAGGCTCGCCCTAAAATGTGACTTATATCGTTACTGGCAAATTGAAGATGTTAATATTAGTTACTCTTCTGCCTTACCCTTCGATGATTATAAGCGTGATGTTTTATGTATTTTGTTAGACTTATTAAACATTAGCTATAAATTGCTTTTCATTTATTTCAAACGTGATCATTATCTTTAACTTCAATTTCAATTAACGAATCTCTCATTGGTATTTCTTTTATAACTTGAAACGTAAATTGTATCAATTAATTGAAAATTAAAAGTTTCTTTAGCAAATTTTTTTGGACGTAGAACTTTGTTTTCAGTTGAGTTCTTTCTATTGTCTTGAATTAAACAAGTTCATTGTTAAAGTTTATGATGAATAAGTGATTCTGCCATCTTTTTATAGATTTGTGATAAAGGACCGAAAATCTTACAAAAACAATCTTGATACGTTTGGAATATTAACTCTTGACGTGGAAGTCAGCTAACTTACGGCCTTTTTAAATAACTTACTAACAGTGTACGGAACGTTGCTGTTTCAGATAAACAGATAAAGAATCATTAACTGTAAATGCTGTTTCTATAACTTATTGTCAAAGGTCTATCTGGCGTAAACGGTAGGTAGCACCTATAACCGCATAAGTAAGCACATCCCTCCGAAACGTTTCGTTTACAATTTACAATTTTCATCATATTTTCTAAACTAATTAATTTATCGACTTAAATCCTTTTGAGTTATTGTTTTTAAATATAAACCTATCGTTTGACACTATTTTCATTAAAATACTGCACTAAAATTCACATGTTCAAGTTACGTAATTATAAATTCGTAATTCGCCGAGGAAAATTTTTGGTTTTTCCGTCATGGTTGTTGTTTTCGTGGTTTTCGAAAATCCAAGTTGGCACCGTGGAAAATTTTCGCTTTTTCCGTCATCTTCTATCTTCATTTTTTTTTTTAATGAAGATTCAGAATTGAATTGCATACACTATAATGTAAAGTGGAAGAGCAGAATCACCTAACACAAGCATCTTCTTGCTTAAAAGGTGATCTCCAAATCATGTTTGTTAAGCATTATGTAATTGTAGCCTTAGGTAACTTTATTTATTATATCAACAAAGTCGTGAGAACAGGTAATAAGAAATAAATAAGCATACAAACCCAGTTTCCTTACACACAGTTAGCGCTAGTTAACGTAGTGGTTGTCGCACAATACTGCGCAACTTTTCTCATTATTCAAAGTGCAGTACTGAACAAGAAGCACACAACCCCGTTAAGAATTTACATCAAGACTTGACTAACATAAGTTCAAGTTGTAATTAAACATAACTTGTGGGATTTTAGAATGTTCTCACAACTGGGACTTGGTATCACATACCACTAATCTGTGAGAGTGGGGATTGGGGATTGGATGTCACAGTATCTTCCAAGTTTTGGTTCTAAGAACTCAAACTCAAACTCAAAGCATACGACGTAGGACGTATTATAGTGCGCTAACACAGGTGCTCTCTCTATCCAATCACTGTAGTCAGATAGGATCCGGCACGACCGGAGAGAGATCAGGCGCAGGACCAACGATGACAAGTGCTTTTCAAGTCGAAGGGTGAAGCGGGAGGAGAGGGGTGCTGCCCCACAAACCTACAAATTCCCGGCTGCTACTGAAAAAGTCCTTGTGGACAAAAATCTCAATAGAACAAACTTCGAGAACTTGAGAATCGAACCCAGTCTCATGCGCAGCAATAGTACTTTCCAATAGATGATAGTTAGTCCATAATGAGTTCCATAAGCAATTTAATTTGAGCAAAGGTAGCACCGGTCCTTCGGCCCAGCAATATTCTTGACCGTGCCACCACGTATATTAAAAAAAGACCATATTTTGGTCCGTTCAACGGAGGAGCTCGTGGTTTAATAATAACAGCCGCTCGGGTCAATCTTTAGGTTAAGCCGTGCTTACCTAGGTTGGTCTGTGGATGAGTGACCACCCATTACATACCTAGTTTCCCCCGTGCTTCGGAAAGCACGCTAAGCCGTTGTTCCCGGGTGGCATTTGTAGATCATTGACAGTCGTTAGGTAGTCAGTGGCCCAAAAAGTCTGACAACCAGTCTTAGCAAAGGGTATCGTATTACCCAGTACTAACTGGGTTGTGGAAGTCAGATAGGCAGTCACTCCATGTAAAATACTGGTATTCAGCTGCATCTGGTTAGACTGGAAGCCGACCCCATTCCAGTTGGGAAAACGCTAGGCAGATGATCACACATTTCAAGCATGTCTTGTTTTCTAATTCACAAAAAACTGATACGTATTTTCATCGACAGGTGATATAAGGTCAACCCTCAGATCATTGAACTACGCAGACAGGAAGCCACTACCTGTCGTCATGGTAACGCTCACGTACCGACGTAATCTGTCCCACCACACTCCATTTACCTTCGCTCAATAATTGCCTATAAGTCCTTCATATAATATAAACTAGGGTCACAATGTAAAGATCTAGACGCAGAAGTATTATTCTTGTGATAATTTTATTATTCGACCAAGTGGCCCAGCTTCCATTATTTTTCCATGGTAATCAATCTCATGGTAATAAGGAATAGGCCATTTGACAACATCGAAAATAAACATATGACAGATTTTACGCCGCCCATGGGCCTCTGACTTGGCTTTACATGCCGTTGAGAAATATCTTGCTGGTTTCCTCACGGTGTTTTCCTTCACCGAAGCAAGTGATAATTATACATTACGCACATGAATCCGAAAAATCAGAGGTACGTGTCTTGGGTTCGTACTTGAGACCTATGACTTGGTAGTCTGACGGTCACACCA
Organism: Noctua pronuba; assembly: GCA_905220335.1. NCBI lineage: Eukaryota > Metazoa > Arthropoda > Insecta > Lepidoptera > Noctuidae > Noctua > Noctua pronuba. The sequence continues at coordinate 15,432,060 of LR999904.1, read as the reverse complement.
ATAGTCTATCACTGCTATTTCACATTATGATAATGAGTGAAGGCAATCTTTCGCGAAATAATGGATTTTCTGTAGTCGCACTTTGTTGTTTTAGAATACCCTTTCGCTGTTGGCAAGCAAAACCACACCGCTTGTGGAGTTATGGAAATATAGTGCGGATCACACCAAACCAACTAAAGTAGGTACCTACTTAAAACAAATTAAAGGCAAAACTATTTCACTGTAAGAAACATCTTTCAGCTCCAAGTTGTAGGTCGCCTAACTTTTGAACCCGATAAAATCAAGATAAGAACTTATAAAGTTACATCTAATTAAAACGTTCACGCGATTGTAGCCTTTGCAGCACTTCATTACAAAGATAGAAATCGCTTACTTGGTTTTGGGAGATCTTACTGCGAGCTTGAAACAGACATGCGAAATTTCAATTTATAGTTTGAATTAGATACCTTGGTTGATGTCATTAGAGGTTCGTCTGTTGTAAACTAAAAGGCCGCAAGGGTACCTCTTAGGTATCATATTCATGAAGGTTAATTAGGTATAAGTCGCAAAGGGCTAGGTACTGAAGGATGCCATGGTATTAATTAGTCAGTGTTGAACTTGAAACTGTGTAGTGTATTAATTTCATAGTATGCCCGAGAGAGAAAAGAGAGGCCTTTTCATAGCTGCGGATGAAGTCGGGCTATGGTTTATGATGATGATACATTATGATGCTACTATAGAATATACAGGTTGTAAACGGACCCTTCATGAAGCCGTCAATCAAGTATTATGTACATCAAACTAAGTAACCCTACACAAAAATTATTGCTGGGAAACGACTTTTTTTTTGAGGTGAAAAATCACGTTTTACGGTAAAACTCAATGCACACTCAAAACATTGTGCTGATGGACGCTTTGAATAGTAAACGGGTCATGGAGGTAGTTCAATTAAGATTATTACCTTATAAACTATTATTTAAAAAAAACTTGTGAAAAATTTGGAACTTTTACCTATGGTCCAGTACAAATAAAAATATCGCAATGACGGAGACAACAAGTGCCTTTCGGCTTCGTTAAGGGTATTTTTACACCGTTTAGACGTGGGGGTTTTAATAATAAGTCTTTAATCCTGAACCATTCAGTTTGATGTTTACGTTATGGTGGTACTCAAATAATGTCTCTCAGTTCAGTGTGCCTCCTGGCATAGGCCTCCTCTAACGTCTTCCACTGAATCCTATCTCTACCAACCCTTCTCTAGTTGGGACCGGCTGTGAGTTTCAGCTCATCTTCCCATCTCCTCTCCAGCCTTCCTCTTTTCCGTTTACCATCTCTAGAATACCAGTCAGTGACAATCTTGCTCCACTTTTCTTGGGTACTACGCAATATGTGGCCCGTCTATCTCCACTTTAGTTGGTCTATCTTTAGAAGTACCTCAGTTACTCCAGTTTTCGGTCTAGTAAAAGTGTTCCTTATCCTGTCCTGTTTTTTGACGTCAACCATGCTCCGCTCCATAGCTCTTTGACAGTGTTCTAGACTGCCTCTGTGTTTTTTTCTGAGTGACCAGGTTTTACAACGTGGGGGTTTGTACCACTTTAAATAGCACTATCAGCGACTTAAACTATAATTATATTTTAAATAATTAACCACAGTTTTTCAAGGGAAATTGCTGCTTAATTTAAGATTGGCTGTGAGTTTTTTTTTTTCGGACCGGAAATCTTCAAATGACCGCTGACGCAATGACGCAATGACGCTCTGGGCGGAGTGGAAGGGAGTGTCAAACTTTTACTGACTAAAACCCATCCATGTTCCTTCTTTGCCCTTTGTGTTCCAGGGCCGCGGTATCTCTTTCGAACAGTCCCGCAGTCCCGGCAGGGGTTTTATAACCTTACACAATCATGAAGACAAATTGTCTATTTCTACTTAAGAAGGTCAAAAAAAATAACATATCTATCTACAAAAAAAAAAGGTTGATCCATTCCATGTCCTAAGGAGAAAACGAAACCTAAGTCTCCTGAACAAAAAGATAAATTTAAGAAATAGTTTCGACGTTAATAAAAATGTTTGTGAAGAGTGTAAACTACATAGAATTACGTCACCAAGAAAATTAGTTACAAGTAGTCGTTGTTGCGCCGTAATTTGTTTTATTTTTACTGGACACTTACCTGAAGCGTCATCTTACCAACATGGTATAAAATAAACATAAAACATGTTAGTTAATAATGTGCGCGGAGTTATAGTGTATGTAAGATGGTGACAATGTATAGGAATTTTACGATACAAGAGCAGCTTTTAGCGACATTAAGGCAAGGTGCTACCTTTAGAACTCCGAGTTGAATTGACAGCAACAAAGTATTTAGCTTATCGACCCATCTTTGAGCACTAGGTTTCAGATTGAAAAGCTGGTATGTACGAAGGTGACTTTCTTAATGTCATACCTTCTTAGAAATTAATCTTAAAGGTCACAACACACATATCAACTCGGAAAGGGATCGGCACCGTATCGCCTTTCGCCTCGCCGTCAAACATGCATCAATTTAACGTAAGCAAGCGGATCAGCAGCTCCGATAGGTCGAGTTTTCAGGCAGAATGTACATGGCTCACTCCTTTCTACTCCACCTGTATTATAATGTAACCTACATTCATTGCAAATAAATGATTTGATTTGATTTGATAGCCGCAAATCTCTTGTTTAACCCATAAATATTCAAAGCACTTTTTCACACAGATCTTCCTAAGATAAGACAGAGTTTTCTCCTCCAATCAAACTGCAAACACATTCAATATCCGTTTATGCCTCGATCATCAAACCACTCAAGTACATTTGACAGCCATTATGGGCCATTCACGCCCATTATATAAACAAAAGACACCATACTCCGTATAATAATGGAAGGAAGGAAGATAAAATTCTATTCGTTTCCGATAAGCAAATGTCTACGAGTTTTGTGAGCAATTCAGCATTCTTGTCGTTCTGGGAATATTTTACTTTCGATAAGTTGTGTGTACGTGTTTCATGGGGTATTGTTTACTAGCTTTTGACCACGGCTTCGCTCGCGTCGGATATTATTCCATCGTTCTACTGGGTCGCTCCATGTTAAAGACTGGTGTTAAGCTGCATCTGGTTGTACTGGAAGTCCCTGGTACCCCAACATAGTTGGAAAAAGGCTTGGCGGATGATAATGTTTCATCTAAATATTTAAAAGTGAAAGGTTCACTCATCACGAAATATCGAAAACAGCTTGACGTATTAAGATGAAATTTGGCAGGGAGGTAGTTTATAGTTAGTAGACGTCCGCTAAGAACGGGTTTTGCGACAGAGCCGGATTAAGGAGGTCTAAGGGCTCTCGCAGGTTTGTTTGAAAGGCCTTCATTTTTTTGTGCTACAAACTTGAACTTTGGCAGGGAGGTAGTTATCGCGGGCAACAGCTTATACATTCATAAACTCATGCCTTTTTCCCATGAGGGTAGGCAGAAACCGCAGAATGCCACCTGCTACTTTAGTCAAAGTCATTTATTACGGTCCTTACATACTCCACTGGCCTCGTCCACGTTCATAAATCTGGTGATACACGCCCGCCAATTGCGAGTACTACTCAGTATTTTGCTCACCTAATCTTTTTGCAGAATCTCACCAGAAAAGTCTCTATATGTCCTTCTAAGGAGTCCCCACCCGGCGTTGCCACTCATCACTGATGATGTCCTGCGGGGATAAAAAGTATCCTTTGTCCTAACATAAGTCATGGTGTATTAGTGTGCCATTTTGTATCCAACTTTAATGAGTGAAAAGATATCAGATGGGCAGGCAGAGTCTGTTCTGTCCCACTGCTGGGCAAAGGCCTCCCCCAATTCCTTCGATGAGCTCTTTTCCCGTGCCTCCTCGAACCAGCCCTCGCGGGACAGTCCAGATCGTCTCGCCACCTCTTTCTGGGCGGGCCTTGGCGGCGCCGTCCATGCAGCATTCATAATATTAGTATATTAATATTTCCTTTATTTAACTCCTTACAAATTTTGTAAATTTTTAAACATTCCTTAAAAAAACAACATAAAAACATATATACTTACGTATATATTATTGCAGATTGTTATCAATGTCAAAGAAGTAAGGACAATAGTTCCCTATGTTTAAAAATATATTAATTTAATTTAAATGTTGGTATACTTAACTTAGATAAATGAGAAAAGCCTAATTCAAATGTTATTCGGCAATTTGATTGACTACATTTTAACGAACTTCTGCGCTAGGATTAATAAGTGCTTTCTTTGGATAAAATTGAAAAAAATAATAATTTAAGTAACAACTAATTTGAGTGACTTGCGGTTTAATTGCAGAAGAAAAAAGCTTTTTAAAAAAGGCTCAACTCCAACACGACTGGTTTTAAAGGCGAGCCTTTCATCATCATCAGCCTTCACCAGTTCACAGCTGGACACGTCTTCGACGTCTTCTACAATTGCACGCCAATTCACTTGATTCTCAGCAACTCTCATCCAGTTGCTACCAGCCACCCTTTGGAGATCGTCGCTCCACCTAGCCTGATGCCTACCTTACGCTTACCGATTCGCAGTCTGCACTCAAGAACACGTCTACCCCAACGGTCATCGGTTCTATGGTCGGTCCATTGCCACTATAGCTTCCTTCTACAGTGAGCCATATCGACAACTTTGGCACTCTGTCGAACCTTTAATCAGGAGTTTATTTTTGGCCATTTCAGATGTACACACGTTGGTTTTGGATTTTCGTGTCTGTCGGTGTGACCGCGTCTTTGTTCTAAACTACGCAATTTGCGATCGCCACTGATTCAGTACATCATTCTGAACCCAAAATTACCAGTCAATAAAAAGAAAACCGGTAAAGTGCGAGTGTGACTCGGGCAGCGAGGGTTCCGTACAAACTTGTAGGTATCTTGTTATTAAACTACATATTTACGGTTTTCAGATTTTTTCTTTTACATGTTCTGTAAGACATGGCTTCTTGAAAATTTCAAGATTCTAGGTCAACGGGAAGTACCCAATATGTTTTGATTCTCTTGTGAAAATCGCAAATTTATGCGACATAAACGGTATGACCGTTTATGTCGCATAAATTTTCGATCGCGCAGACTAACAAGTTAGATTTTTTTCGCAGCTGAATAAAGCATTTGACATAAATTTCAACTTGATACCTTTACGCGTTCCTGAGAAAAGGCGTCTTGGCAGACAGACAGACGGACAACAAAGATCCCATAAGGATTTCTTTTTCCTTTTGAGGTACGGAAACCTTAAAACAGCTGTTCCCTACCAAAGTGCAATACCTACACGGTCAAAATGTATGCAACAGCAATTTTTTTTTTCAAGTTCCTTTGAAAGGGCTAGATTCAGAATGATATACTGAATGTGAGGTAACCTTTTGTGCGTCGGTGTCCTTTCCACCCTGTACAAGGATCATAGCAAGCGGCGTTCCTGCCTATGCTATTTAAAAAAAGGAGTTAATATCTGTGTAATAATGAGTTTATATCTGTTGTACCTACATATAATAAAATTGTAACGGGCCGATGTCTGTACATTGAAGATATTGAAAAAATAAATAAATGGGGGGTCTTTATTAGAGCAACAGAAGCCAAAACAGCAGTTTTTAGAAGTATTGTCTGTCTGTCTGTCTGTATGTTTGAACGCGTGGATTTGAACGCAGTTTTCACCGCTCTACTGCTAGATGCTTAACTTAAAATATAGGCTACATTACCATTGGAACCAAGTGGCGCTGTGCGGAGCAAGGGCGGGCCGCTAGTAATTATAATAAAAAAGGCTCGATGTTTTGTTCAGTCGTAAAAAACTAACTAATCGCTAGCTACCTACATATTGTACAACCTGTTTCATAATTTCATTTTTACGACTATTTTATTTACTACAAACAATGCCCAGCAACTGTAAAAATAACTGGCAGTTCTCCATAATGTGCACTCACCTTTAACGATCCGTTCAAGGAACTAATATAAAGTGGGGTTTACGAACCGTTGCGGTTAGGCCACATATTACAAACTTCTAAGAGGACACCCTGCCGGGTAACCGGGTTGAGACATCACTGTTTTTAAGTTTAAAATTTTAACCATTAGAACTCTTCTCTCTGATCTTAGATCTTGCGGAGGAAGAAAATACTATGTTTATTTGGACATGCCACAAAAAATATGAATTTAAATGTCTGGCAATGACTGGTAATTAGTGACCGATCCTTAAACATGTGATTGTACTCATGATAACAAACAACTTTCACAATTTTTTTTTTACTGTTGTGACATCCACCAACCCGCACTGGGCCCGGGTGGTGGATATAGCCCTTTTTTCTCATAAAGAGGAGGCCGTGAGGTCCAGCAGTGGGAACATTATAGGCTGATTATGCTAATGTTCGAATTTGAAATTATTCCTGATACCGATATCAACTGAGACACGTCACCGTTTTACCATACTTTTATTTAAATAAGTTGAGCAAATCATCTTAAATGGTTAAACTATAGATGTAACCACTTCAGAAATTTAAAAGCCTTAATCTTACCCTTTATTCAGCATATCTATCTCTGGCCTGTGGACAGTGAGTAATGGGCTAGCTCGCCGTCCGGCCGTCTTATGACGACAGGCCGTGTCGACGGCGCGTTTGTGTTACACGCGCGTCTCAAAGAGATGTCAGCAACCAAGAAGGGCGGACCCCTTCTTGGTTGCTGACATCTCTTTCAAGGGCCGATGCCTGCCGGGGCTGCGGGACTGTTCGAAAGAGATACCGCGGCCCTGGAACACAAAGGGCAAAGAAGGAACATGGATAGGTTTTAGTCAGTAAAAGTCTGACATTCCCTTCCACTCCGCCCAGAGTTTGATTATTCCGATCAGAAAAAAAAAGCATTTCCATCTCTTCTTCCATTCTGATTAAAGTATGAGAATAATCGTATCATTTCATAATTTAAGGTTTCAGGAAAAAGTAAAGAACAGTTAAACATGAATCAGGCTGTTTTATATTCAGTAGAGTGCTTTTCATTACTGCTGTGAGGCTCCCAGTAAGGATAGGATTATTGAGATTTTACGTTAAGGTCGCAATCACTGAACATGGAAAATTTTTCTAATAGGTAACATCTTTTAAATGTATCGTTAGAGATTGTAGACTAGGAGACCAAGTGTCGAAAGGAGATGGTTTTTGAATGGAAAATAATAATGCCGGATCCGTTCGTTAGTATGGACATAAAATGAATTGGAAAGCGCGCTTGTGGGCAGTGGTGACACCACAGCGTGCTTCTACAGAACCCTGATGTTCAGTGTGTTTTCATAGCACGAAACCCATCGACTGCCCACATGAAGTACAAGCCTAATGGAGTAAATCATGACATATCTGACATATCTGACAAATATATGTTCTTTAGGATTCTGAGCAAATGTAACGTATTTTTATAACAAACAAGCTATTGCTACAGCTTCGCCTGGTTGGAGGGTGGAAATTATCCCATGGAAACGAACTACCTGGCTGAAAAGCATCCCATGGTTCTGCCCCAGATTATAATCCGTTAACGCTAGAAAAGGTAACAGATAAAATTTGGGAAAGGAAGACCGCTGTAAACTATACAAATAATAACCACTTAATAAGTAAAAGTTGTCGAAGTCTTGTCGGACGCCAAAGTTGGCTATTTAACGCAAAAATCACGGTCATGTAACAGGCTTCTTCAGTGAAACGAGTATTTTCAATTGTAAAATCAAAGCATTAACACGGGCTGTGTTAATGGTTTTTATTATTTTAAAATTCGTTGCGATAAATTGAGTATCGTTTTTCGAGTATCTGGTTCCTAGAGGTAAACCTTGTCGCTCATCATCATCTCTTCTCCTTCGTTTCCCTGCCCAGTCCTCAAGTTGGTACGATGGTTCATTTTCTGTTCGTGCTGTGCGCCTTTGGAATTCGCTTCCACACTCCTTGCGCGATAGTCCCTCGTTAGATGTGTTCAAGAAAGGAATAAGAGAACATTCCCTGTCAACATGATGATAGTATGTTTATAGCATTTAATATGTATGGTTATCTAAATAAGTATTGTATGCATAACGTATATGTATGTATTAGTTTAGTTTGGTGGTACAACGGCGAGCTTAACCCAATTCTGGGTTAAGCGCGCCGTTGTACATAAGCTATATATTGTGATTTTCTGTGTGTGATCTTTTAACTTTGTGTGCAATAAAGAATGAGAATAAGAATCGTTTAACTTTCGTCGAAATAATCATCCCGTGAACATACCTATGTCCGCTACTCACTGACAAATGGGGCATAACTATATCACAGAATTGTAGCCGCTTTTAGCTAATCGCAGATTCCTCGAACCATCGGAAAATTTCACAGTACATTTCATGTTTTGAAATAACCACAGCGGAATACATGGAAATTGCACTAATTCCGCTTATTAGTAGTGTAGTTAATTGAGCCATTATCAAAGAGACGGATACTGGCAACTGCTTGCTAACTAATAACATAACGCATCGACCAGCGATCGGCTGCCAGTTCATGGTAATATGCACTGAAATTTGTTCATTTTGGCGGCGAATGTGGGCTAATGTTCTATCATCGATGTCTGGGGAATATGGTTATTTTATTTTTAAATTAGAATCGAAATACGAGCTATGGAGCGAATATACTGGGTGTCAATCTTACGGACCGCATCAGAAACTCCATACTTCGCTCCAAAACTCAAATAGCTGATGCTAGCCTTACAGCTGCTAAATTGAAGTGGAACTGGGCTGGTCACGTCTGCCGCATGTCGGAGGAGCAATGGGCAAAAATTACCACTCAGTGGATACCAAATGGCAGGAAACGACAATGCGGCAGGCCCAGTAGGAGATGGCCGGATGAGCTGGACACTTTCGCAAAGGATTGGCCTACAATCGCACTAGATCGCCAAGGCTTTTGCCCTGCAGTGGGACAATATAGGCTTATAATAATATAATAAATTAAAATCTGGACTAGTGTTTGTGAGTATTGTTGATATTATGGCGATAGTTACAACTGCAATGGCCGGAAATAATGGTATAATCAGCCTGTAATGTTCCGACTTCTGGAACACAAGGCCTCCTCCCTCTGTATGACAGGGAATAGGCTATAATCGACCACGCGGGCCCAGTGTGGGTTGGTGGATGTCACATGTCTTTGAATTTTTGGTTCTAGGGCATGACGGTTTCCTCACGTTTACCTTCACCGTTTTGAGAGCAGTGGTGATGAAATAAATTACACAAAATAATGCGTTCTCTAAAGGGTGTAAAAAGACCCTTAACGAAGCCGAAAGGCACTTGGTCTCCCCGTCATTGCGATAATTTTTTTGTTCTGGACCATACCTGGGAACCTTCTAGTTACGGAGATATTGGAGGTCAAAGTTCCAATTTTTTCACATTTTTTTTTAATACTACTTTTTAAGGTTTTATCTTTACTTTAATTACCTCCATGACCCGTTTACTATTCAAAGCATCCACCAGCACCAAGTTTTGAGTGCGTTACTTTGAGTTTTACCGTAAAACGTGATTTTTCACCCCAAAAAAAAAGTCGTTTCCCAGCAATAATTTTTGCGTAGGGTGACTGAGTTTGATGTACATAATGCTTGGTTGACGGCTTCGTGAAGGGTCCGTTTACACCCTGTATGAAAGGGAGTGGGCTATAATTCACCACACGGGTTGCGGGTCATGACACAATCATGTTTTCGAATTTTTCAGTTTCTATCTCATAACGGTGTCCTCACAATGTTTCTTTATCGTTTCGAACTTTACACATAGAATCTCTAGGTCAGGCTGTCAGGTCCCAGGTCCCGGTCGGGCAAAGTGTTATTGGGTTTTTCCATTAAGAATTTCTCAGTAGCAGCCCAGTAGTCTGGATTTGAGCCCGGTTGATGGCAATAGGCTCGCCCTTTGTCACATGGGACCTAAACATAACTGGCGAAATGTGGGTGTACAATTAGCTACACATCTGCCTAACCCTTCGGGGATTACAGGCCAGATGTTATGTTATGTGTAATTCATATATCACGGCCACTTCGACTGGGCCACTGCCAACTTAAATAAAACGTTAAATAACTTTAAAAAATTTCACACTCCATCATTTTTATCTATCTTCATTGAATAAAAATGTCAAGACCATTCGTCAAACTTCTACATTTAGACGGCCTAAAAGCACTAAATCTCCATTACCCAGGTATAACTGAGTAAGCTGAATAGTTAACACACTCAATCAGTCTTCGAGCACAAAGGGCACGTGTCCGGTGATATTGAAATCTAATATCAATGTATTACCCGTCATCATATCAATTTGATATTGATACATAGCCAATAATTTGATATTGTAATTTTACTCTGCATTAGCGCGGTAGCGGTGACGAACGGGTTGTAGGGAAGTAGGGAGCTTTGGGCTTTTCTTGAAATGTCTGGATATTCTAAATCCTATGCGGTAGCTAAAAAAAATTGTAAGAATTATCCAGAACCCGCATTTCTATACCCATATGTTTGCTGGAGAGTAGCCTTACCATGTGTATTAGAATTATATTCACATGGTAGGTACGTAAATAGATAGTGGATTATAATTGTGAAAAATGGTAAAAATGTTGATAGAGAGAGAGGAAGAGGAAGGCCAAAGAAAAGATGCATAGATTGTGTGAGGAATTATATGACAGAGAAAGGAGTAAATGATGCCGTGACGGTTAACAGAGGAGAATACAAGAAGAAAACGTGTTGCGAAGACCCCAAGTAGAATGGGACAAGAGCAGGTAGATGATGAATTGAGAAAAATAAATGGCAAAGACAGAAGTAAACATTGAGATGACTGCTGAGCTGAATAAAGTAAAGAAACTAGAGCAAGGACATGATGATGAGTGGTTAATAACTGACCGGTCTTCCGGTCTTCCGGACTTCCGGTCATGGCGAGAAAACCCAGCGGAGCACAGCAATTGAAACAAGAAATTGTATAGTTTACAAGCTCCTTACTTCCCTTCATTCGCTCATAGTCCGATGGGACAGCAATCCTATAAGATTGGAGAGAGATAAGACGCAAGAATAACTGCCCCTTTGGTCTCATGGACGCAAACGGGAATGCTGAACATGGAATCCTGGATTGGTTTTCCATTAGGAGTTTTGCAGTAGCCACCAAGTACCACCATAATAAATGCACAACCAGCCTATCTCATCTAGAAATAAATAAAATTTCATTTCCGACCAATCTTACTACAACACGAACGTCGAGGTTGATTGATGTTAACCGTTGCCAGAATATTAGGTTACCAACTTCAACCGAGTTACGTACTGATACCTCTCGATTATATAGAAGTTTCGCCTCCCTATTAACGCTTAGTAACACTAGAAGTAGCAAGTTCTTGATGAAAAGGTGCGGGTTGTTTAGGCCATGTATTGGGTATCTACTATTGAGCAAGTAATCATTGATGATAATGCGAGAAGGAGGGTGAATACTGTAATCTTCTTTTTTTGCGTGTGGTTAGAGCAGGGAGCCTAACCTGTCAGAGTTTTTACACCGCCTATGGGCCTCTGACTTGGCTTTACATGCCGTCGACAAAAATTTCTCAGGAATGCTGGTTTCCTCACGATGTTTTCCTTCACCGAAGCTATTGATAAATTATGCAACTGTAATTAATTTGTACTTATAAAGAAGCGTACGTGTGTGCGTCCTAATAAATCGGGATAAGACAGAAAAATGATGCTAAGATAAAGTAGCTACACATAAAATTGCAAACAGCAGACCAAAGATTTAAATAGTATTGGCTCTGGTTGGAGAACTATTAGTGAAGATTTTCTTTTGTTTCTGCTGCATGGTTTGAAATGAATTTGAAATTAGAGGAGCCTGTGGCGAAATAATAACAGCCGCTCGGGTCGAGCTTTAGGTTAAGCCGCGCTTGCCTAGGTTGGTCCGTGAATGAGTGACCACCCATTATATATCGAATTTCATCCGAACTTTGGTTAGCATGTTAAGCCGTTGGTCCCGGCTCCCATTTGTAGATCTTTGACAGTCGTTACAGGTAGTCAATGGCCCGAAAGTCTGACCTATTAACCAGTACTAACTGGGTTGTGGCGGTTAGATAGGCAGTCGCTTCATGTAAAATACTGGTATTCAGCTGCAACCGGTTAGACTGGAAGCCAACTTCAATATAGTTGGGGAAAGACTAGGCAGATGATGGCTTTAAATGAATTTAGCACTGAGCACCTAAGAGCTAATCATATAAGGGCAATGTGTTAATTGACTGAGAACTAATCGCGTTAGATATTTATCGCGTTTTTTTATTTTTTGACGGCGCGGTTGGCGCAGTGGCTGAGCGGTTCGATCCCCGCACGGAACAAATATTTGTATGACCTACAGGTAGTTGTTCCGGGTCTGGATGTTTGTGTATGTGAGTTTAAATGTTTGTAAACGCACCCACGATTCAGAAGAAATTCCTAGTGTGGGGCAACGTTTTATAAAAAAAGAAAGAAAGAAAAGAAAAGAATCCTAAAATTGCCTTTTACAACAAGAGCGGGATAACTTCCCTGTTCCGAGATTCATTCACAAAACAGCCAGTAGTTTGACACTTATCACTCACAACTCGGAATGAGACGAAAACTTCGGCAAAGGTCGAAGCACTAACAAATTACTTTTCTGACAATTTAATCATCCGTTACATTTTAAAGGGCACATTTAAGTCGCCTACGTGACCTATTTTGGCCAAAGGAACCAGAGCAAAGTTTAATTAAACATTTCCAAGTATTTCAGTTATCAGATCCATTGATGTTGTACACATTGGAAAGAATTTAATTTATATAAAAAAGCTATCATCAATGATAATTATTTAATATTTTTATATGAGTATGACTTTTAAGTATGTAACTACTAATTTTATGATTATTGCTAATTTTAATTTGTTGACTGTTCTAATTTAATTTGTCAGTAATAATGAAAGTATGTGTTGTGTTTTGTCTTATTTTTTAATTAATGTACCTAATGCTATTATATGATCCAACTGGTGGGTGAAATAAAGGAATTGAATTGAAAGTCCTTTCTGTACGTTTGCGATCACATAAGTCCTCGTGTTTACAAGTTTCGTCATCACGTTTTTCCTGTTTTCGTAACAATTGCATACCGATATTTGGAATTCTGTGGGTCTCTGAGGAATTCCTCCGTTTTCCTCTTTGTTCAGGAGGGACAGGACACTCGAAGTTAAAGGTATTGTAAAAGAAAAAAGATACGATCCGTCGTATTTTTTTTTGCGTATCATTTAATGCAGAATTATTGCTGAGATAGTTGGAGTGTTTGGTTGAAACAGATTCTGGGAAAATGCACGGGGAGCGCTCATTATAAATTCTTGAAATAATTGTGGGTAGCCATTCTTGTAACAATTTGTTATAATTAGTTCTGAGTATTCTGCAATCATTATTTAGCGGGAATTTAGTTTTAAGTATCTAAGTTTTATTTAAATAATTCAACATCTATTCGTGGTTGTAGGTACTACTAAAACAATTTTATTTTTCAATTGGTTACTCCTGAACCTATTTACATAGTCGGAGACCCTGAAAGTTTAGTTATAAAAGTACGTTAGGTCACGACGCCTGCATAAAAACGTTTAGCAAGCTATAGCTGTTTTGATACTTTGCAGTGACGTAAAACGACAAGGCACGGAGTCTGAGCTGACTTCGGTTTACTAAAAAGTAGTGTAATATGGTTCGACGGATTTTCGAGAATCTAAAAATATGTAATTCAAATTCAAACTCTTTATTTCAGACAAGTGTCCATAGTGTTAGTAACAACAAAATAACTTAATGAATAGGGTAAAGGGTAGGGTAATGTTTCAGTTTGTAATCAACACAAAAAATGAACTTAAACATCGTAACCAAACATGAGTACCGAACATTTAAAGGAAGCAAAATAAAGTTAAAAAACCGGTAAATTGCGTACGAGTAAAATGCCAAGTTGGCAAATAAAATATAATATCACAAAGAATTGTGATAAGAATCTTCTTCGAACCCAAAGGTTACCGGTTCAAATCGCGGGCAAAGGCTAATCATCCCGTTACGACCCCCCAGCCAACGTTCCTTAGGTTACATTATGGGGCACCCTGAATGGATGTCCGGCTTTCAAAAATATGCTTTTAATCTCACTGATGTTTACAGAAAATGTCTCATTCAAATGCGTGTGAATACAATGTTTACAACAATAAAGTTAGGTATTTTTCGTTGTTAATTCTATCGAGTCTCTGAGAATCTGGGTTATAAAAATGCTTTTAGTTTAGCAAATATGCGTTTAATACATAACATGATATCACGCCAGTTATGTTCAAGTCTCATGATTGTAATAGGGGGCGAGAGCCTATTGCCATCAACCGGGCACAAATCCAGACTCCTTAGCTGCTACTGAGACATCCACATAACGCGAGCGAAGCCGCCGGCAAAAGCTAGTAAGTTTATAAAAACTTATAGCATTTACAACAATAAAACCGCGCTCGCTGACGGTCGACCACTTTTCAACCATATAACTCAGGGCATAAGAGTGAAATGACGTAGTCGACTGTTACTAAAACCGCAGCATTTCCTACAATTCACAAAAGCAAGCCTTATAATTTCAACCTCGCCGCTGCCACTTCCCACTCCCTTCTATTTTCACTTGCAAGAACCACTTGCATTTTCTCAGCAAAACCTGCCTACTTTCCGCGGTCAATGTCTCCATCGATCGACAACTAAAGCATTTAAAGCCAAGAAACTTCAAATCCTTTATCCGAAGTCAAAGCCTCTCATACTGCTCTACCAAGATTTTTCCACTGTATAAAGATAACCAGTTAGCCAACTAGGTCCTTTTATAGGACATGATACCACCGATCACGTTATCAGAGAGTTTGCCATGGATCACGGCGAGTTGTAACCACTGATACCGTGATCCGTTTCCTTCAAAAAACACTGAACACAACAACAAGAAAAAAAAAAAAAGAAATTTGAAAAAAAAAAACTTAGCTACTTTTTAGGCACCCTTTGTGTGACAACGGGACCCTACAAAAGGACTTAGTTATAACTATATTCCTACCTATTAATAAGGTTTCGCTCTCTGTCTTTCCATCTGTCACAGCACAGGGCTGTATCTTTTCGAACCTTAATACGTAGACAAAGAATGTGTAATACTCAAGGTCGCTAAAATAACTAATTATAAAAATAAAATAAAACAAAACAAGTGCGAGTCGGACTCGCGCATGAAGGGTTCCATCGTAGTAAGTGAGCCCCGTTTAATTATTAATTTATTTTTATTATTATAGCGGCAACAGAAATACACATTCTGTGATTTCAACTGTTTAATTATTACGGATGATGAGATACAGCCCGCTGACAGACAGGTGGACGGATAGACGGACAGCGGAGGCTTAGTAATTGGTAACCTTTCGGGTACGGAACCCTAAAAATAAAGAAACGCTTTATTTTTAGGGTTCCGTTTTTAGTTAGGTTAACTTTTGTTATGTTGTAATACATACATGAAACGTTACCAGTTGTCTCTATGCCTCATCCACCGCTTTCCATCAGGCGTGATCGAGGTCAAGAGCAGGCTCATTTTGTAATAAAAAAAATGCGACAGTCTCGACTTACAAATAAGTAATCTGTTACCGGAAACCGAGCCGATTCTGACCGGTTGGTCTTAGTTGAATTACTGTATGTTAAAACTAATATATCTACTGTGACACCATGTCCTCACATGGCCCATTATCTATTCGAGCCACGTGACTGTGTTTCATGAGTTAATACCTTCAGCCGTGCCCCCTCTCAGAGGACTAGACGTGGACGATTAAGTTAATCGGGTCGCCTCTCTGTGGTCATCCTTTGCCTCTCCCTTGCTAATAGGTAATAAATCTGTTATGTTTCTAGTAAATTTGACTTTGCTTGTTCGGGGAGGTTCTAAAAATAGTTGATCTATGATTTATTCAGAGCATCCCTTTAGTTAGGATTTTCATGAATATTTTCGCTGGGGGCGCAGTTCTTGGGATGGATTTGAATGCCGTGATTGAAAAGTTGTGTTATACTGTTTGTGTTGGTTATGTTTTGATATTATAATCAACTTGAATAAAATGCTCGATTTTTTAAATGCTCTTCAATGAAATAAGTATTTGAAAATCAATAGGGATTTTACTATTGACCATTAGCAGTAATATCGCGCGCATCGAGCTGGCCTAGAGTTAGTCAGAGTTTTAATGGAAGAAGAGGCCACCTTACACTGGTTTTATTACCCGACACTAATTTGCCGTACCGGCCTTCAGTGTCAATACGACAACTTATTGCTCATCATACTCACTTCTCGCTCAGAAAAGTCATAAGGCAAGAGATAATTGGAATACGGAGAGGGAGACCTTTGTCCAGCCCTGAGGCATTACAGGCTCATTTCTGAGAAAGTATACCGCTGCACAAAAAAAGTACCAAAAAACTAGTCATCCCATTACCGCGTCACATTCCAAAATACCAATTACTTTATGACATAACATACGACATACCTAAGTCATACAAAGATGTGATTATCCACACTGCCCGATGCAACGTACACAGGTAGACGTAAGTTTCGTAATGATTACGCGAGCGCTTCCGTCCTCGTCGGCAGCGCTATTGACATTGTGACGGAACAACTTTCTCTGCAGGCTGTACACCGATATAGATTGTACGCGCTATATACAATTATATAAGGTTATTCACTTGTTAGTTTATAAGATGCAAACACATATTCTGAGTTTTGTTTGAAACAATCTTGATTTAAAACTGACTATATTATGATTTTATGGCCGGCCCAGAAAGAGGTGGCGAGACGATCTGGACGCTTACCACGAGGGCTGGATCGAGGTGGCACGAGAAAAGAGCACATGGAAGGAATTGGGGAGGCCTTTGCCCAGCAGTGGGACAGCAGAGGCAACTAAAAAAAAAAATGATTTCGTTAGTCCCCTTCATATGGCGTTCATCAATGCGATATTTTTTCGTGGCGTCATGGCGTGTTCTTGAGTGAAGACCAGTCGGCAAGCGTAAAGTGGGATGACGATCTTCGCAGGGTGACTAGGAGCAACTGGATGAGACTTGCCTAAAATTGAGTTAAGTGGCGTGCGATTGAAGAGGCCTATGTCCAGCAGTGGACTGTTGCAGGCTGATGATGAAGGCGTGTAATACTGCATTTGTTTGTAACCATAAATGACGTAGAAATGCTTTTGAATGGAGACTGCGAATCAACAGCCGTAAGGTAGGGCGTCCTCAGATTAGGTGGAGCGAGAATCTCCTCAGGGTGGCGGGAAGCAGCGGAATGAGGGTTACCGAGAATCGAGTTGAATGATTGCGGAGTCCTACGTCTAGCAGTGCTGTTACAAGCTCATGGTTGGAATTGTAAGAGGTTGACGTCTGATTTCAAGTTTTCACTGTAAAATATGGTACTGCTCATCGCCGTGTGAACAGGGCCTATCTGTTGGACAGACAAAGCAAATATTTGCAAGATTGATCGAAAGTGTGACTGCGAACATGCTATACATGGTTGCACCTGCACGTTGGGTCATCCATCGTTGCAATGTTTTACTTATCCGTATATTTTATCTTCTAAGTAAATTGCAATATTTCCTAAAGGCAATTAAATAGATATTCGAACAGTTCAGGTTTTAAGTCATTTCAGCAATCAACAAAAACTAGACATTTGCGTAATTTAAAGTGATTGACGCTGTTGCAAATTAAACATTTAGGTTGAAACTTTGCATTTGCAGTTTTTTCTTTACAGTAGTATTGCTGAAGATCTAAATATAGCCTATGTACTTTGTATTATCTTTTAATGTTGAAGTATTTAAGTAAAATTATGAGATTCTTCCAATAATAACCATACTTCGAAGAGCAGAGGAATAAAATATAATAATAATAAATTTTTATTTCAGAAAAAACATATTTAAGCTTCACAAATCAAATAAAAATGAGCACTTCAGACAAAAGTGAGTCTTTGGTGCCTGTACTAATGATTAAAAATCATTGTATCACAGACACCAGGAATACCAAAGAAGCGATGAATGGACTTGGTGATTATAATGGCTAGAACCCTAGTAACCCCCTGGTTTCTACTGAGATGACGACTAAAGAAGTATGGACGAAGAAGTCATGCTACGCCGACCCCAAATAAATTGGAATATATGCAGGACAGTCATGGTAATGCTGACTTCGAAGACAACCTTTAGATGCGTTAGATGCCTTTCAAAAGGCTTAGCTGTTGATTACCTACCAAGACTGCAAGAGATAATGAAGTCGTAAGAACTGGTTCTAAAGTGATATAATTCTGTCGGTCATCAGCTCAATGCACTCATTTACATAATAGATAAAAGAAAGAGCCCAAAATGTGTTTATATTTAACATACTAGCTGTTGGCCCGTCTTCGTCCGCGTGAAATTATTATAGAAATTTTACTTCCCTATTTGGATCGGATATTGTTAACAATTTCAAGAGTTTTAATTTTATTGCACGGAACTCTAATTCATTTTCTAAAATAAAATTAGATTGAATTCCTTCTTATAACAACTACCTGCCAGTAAAAGTCCCGACAGAATCGGTCCAGCCGTTTCGGAAATTAGCCTGAACAAACAGACGGACGGACAGACAGTCAAAAATTAAAGTTTTTTTGTTATAAGTACCGTAATACTTTCATATGCATTCAGTAAAAAGCTGTTGTTTTGAAATTACAAATAGACACTGCAATTTTATTTATTTGTATAGAAGATTAGATGCATTCAACTAATATTATGAGCGAGTAAGGCCGGACGTTACGCAACAATCCGGAAAAGAATGGCCTCCTTCTGACTGCATAATAATTTATTTTGTAGTGGCAATCTACTTTTAACCAGTGAAGGTAGCCATTAATACCATATTAAGCGATTATCTTGGAACCATTGGTTAATGTTTTTCCTCGAATTTAAATTTAACACTTCCAGTTTAAAAGTATTTTATAAATATTTGGAATTTTGACAGATTATAGCTTTGAAAGATAACTACGAGAAAGATGTGACGAGGTTGTAATTATGATTAGTCTATCTAATCTAGTCTACAATCCTATGAAAAGTTTAAAATAACGTTTTTTAAATATTTTTTAGATTGATTGGGTTTTCAAGTCAGGTTCTGGGAGGAGACAAGGTCAACTATTAACCGACCAAAAAAATTCCTGCTTTATCCCTTTCTAATAAGGTTACTAACTGCAACATTTTAAAAGGATTCTCCCAAGGACCTACAATAGGTCCTGCCTTCTCACATGTTTTGTAACATCAAGCATCATTCACATTACACACTGTATCTACTACCACCACGTTCGTCATTGTGACCATTGAAGCGAGTGGCGCAACCACTGGGTGGTGGCAACCAGCGTCCTCAGTACAGTGCCTGCCGTCGGACGGAACTAGTGAAGTGAAGTGAATGGTGTGCGCTGGATTTTAGTGCTGTGGTAGGTTTAAGATTTTTTTTTTCGTTTGTTTGTTCTATTTTTTTTTTGTGTGCAGCAGTGTTTTGTTTTGGGTATGACGAGTTTCGATTGCGTTTGAGGATTTTAAAAGATGACTGTGTTAGAATTTAGAGAGGACTGCAATGTGATATTGACGTGAGATTTAAATGATAGTGTCATTTTGAGAATAGGGTCAACTTCATGATACTTTTTGATGCAAAATAAATTTTGTCTTTGAAAAAGACAGTGAAAGACTTCAATAACTTCATAGTTTATAAGTAAAGATTTAATAAAATAAAAAAACTATTTATAAAGGATATAAAAAGACCCTTAACGAAGCCGAAAGAAACTTGTTTTCCCCGTCAATGCGTTCATTTTTTTGTTCTAGACCATACCTGGGAACCTTCTAGTTACGATGATATTGGGGGTCAGAGTTCCAACTTTTTCACAAGGTTTTTTTTAATAGAGGTTAAAACTTTACTTTAAATACCTCCATGACCCGTTAACTATTCAACGCATCCATAAGCACAATGTTTTGAATGCGTTACATTGAGTTTTACCGTAAAGGGTTATTTTTAACCCAAAAAAAAAAGTCTTTGTGACAAAAAAAAAATTGTGTAGGGTTACTTAGTTTGACGTACAGAATGCTTGGTTAACGGCTTCGTAAAGGGTCTGTTTACACCCTGTATAGTATTTAACATTATCAGGTCTGCTCTCTGTAGAAAGGAATATGCTACATCATTAGCATAAATAATAATCAAACCGCATTATTTAATTAAAAATTCTCTAGGGCACGATCATTAACAGAATACCGCCATAAATATATAAACGAATAAGTCTGAATCAGTGAACAAAACCGATATGTGAATCGATGTACCGCAAAATAATTAGCTAGTCGTAATTTACGTAGAGCCATTGCATTCAATTTAAAACCACAACATACACATTTCAGTGAATGGGACGAATTTATTAAACGTTTAAATGTCATTTTAATTAATGATGGTATTAGTGAAATGAGTTATGGTATTAATGGATAGAGGGTTGGAACTATTGGGAATTATGGGGGCTAATGAATGAGGGTCTTTGTTAAAATGATCGGTGTGGCAATAAGTACTGGTTCTACTATTTTGCTACTTCATCATTCTCTTGCCCTTATCCCAATTTATTTGGGGTGAAGCACGTCTTCTTCTTTCATACTTCTCTATTACTCGTCATCTCATCAGACATCTCCTTTACACAGTCCATCCATCGTTTCTTGGGTCTTCCTCTACTCTTATACCCATCCACATTCATGGTCAAAACTTTCCTCACGAAATTCTCTCATTTCTCTGCATCTCATGGCCATACCGAGCCAACTGTTTACCACATAACATATTTATTTTACTTTTTACTATAACTAAATAAGGATGTTTGTTAATCTTTCACGTAAAAACTACTGGACGCTTTTGGATGATTTTTCGCACATATATGATAGTTTATAACCTGGATTTACACATAACTTTTATTTTTTGTACCGAGGGACAATTACCGAATACCACGCGGGTGAAGCCACGGGAAAAAAAATGTAATATTGCTAAGATATTAAAAGGTTCCTTATTCAGTCATTACCTTCGTCCAGGCATTTCGGATGACGATCAGGTAGATATTATTAACCACATTTACATCAACAGTGACAGTAACATCAATCCTTTGCTAACTTCGATGGAACTGATATCATAACTCCTGTACCACGAAAAGTGCTTAGTCTAACTTATACATTCAACCATCCCACCCATCTAAAACGCAATACCACAGAATATGAAAATAAATAACTAGATACCCACATAAAAGAAAAAAAAAACCGATACATACTATAAGATCCTTGACCTAAAATGATTTGGACAGTATCCTTTTATCAAAAGGATTACGCCAAAGGATTCGCCTATATACGGTCAGTGAGCCACTGGATTATAGATTTGTCCGATTTGACAGACCTTTCTCGAAAATTCTATAAGATTTTCGGGATTGCCTGCTATCATTACTCGTCAGTTTAGCCTGGAATATTCTGGTCCCTTTGAAATAAATTTTGTTATACGCAATATCCAATTCTTTGTAGAAATTCTAGGCATTTTAATTTGAACGATCATCTAGATGTCTGCTTAAAATAGGCTACAATTTAGGCCTCGTTTAGAGTCAAAGAGAATAATAAGATATTTTGTAAAGGATATGGCGAAAAGTGACGTGAAGCATGAGAACCTCGAAAGTGTTCGGAAGAGATACCGCGGCCCTGGAACACAAAGGGCAAAGAAGGAACATGGATGGGTTTTAGTCGGGTATTATTGGGTTTTTCACCAGATATATCGTTAAACAGCCCGGAGTTGTTTTAAGTCCGGTTGATGGTAGTAGAATCGCCCTCTATTAATACGATCTTAAACATAACTGAAAAAGTGTGGGAGTAGCTATTATAGGAACACTTCTACCTAACCCTTGGGAAAAAACATCCGTGATATTATGACCAAGAGTCTGATCAAGCGTTAGCTTATTTTATTTAGTGTTGATTAGCTGTTGCCTGTGACCTTCGTTCGCGTGAAATTATTTTAAAATATTAGTGCTCTATTTAAAAAGGGATTTTGTTTACAATTTCAAGTGTAATATTGTTGCACGGAACGATAATTTTTGTTTTGGGTATGATCCTTTTTCTATTTTCAATAAAAGTAGCCTAGTTTCTTCTTATAATATCAGCTGTCTGCCATAAAAAGTCCCGTCAAAATCGGTCCTGCGGTTTTGGAGATTAGCTGGAACAAGCAGACAGACAAAACTTTAAAAAATGTTTTGTTTTTATAGTTATGTACCGTACATACTTTCAAATGCATTCAGTAAAAAAAAAAAAAAAAAATTACAAATACACATTTAACACCTGACACTTGTGTTGGTGTTAAAAACTTAACAATTTCGAACCGAAACATGCAAATGAGTACCGCTAACAGTTACAACATATCAGAGGTCAGACGATTGTGCACATGTTGAGCAATGTAGATGTGATGTGACCTCCGTCGAGAAAATAAGAAGGCTCTTAGACTTGTTAAAAATAAGAAATCCATACTTTTGAAGATTATTTACGTGTGTTACATTGAAATATTTTTTTTGTTTGTATCTTTCACAACATCGATACTTTGCTAGAAAAAACAACATTCACAAATTCCAGGCGTATTTTCTCCAGCATAAGACACATAATTCTTTGACGTAGAACCAAAACTTCAAAGACAACCATGAACTGGGCACGTGTGGTGGATTACGTGCCTCTTACAGAGAGGATTCGAGACCTTAGTCCCAGCAGTGGGAATATTATATGCTGATTATGCTAAGTTTCATGGAGGAGCTCGTGGCTAATAATAACAGCCGCCCGGGTCGATCTTCAGTTTATACTGTCCTTACCTAGATTGGACCGAGGATGGGTGACTACCCATAACATACCGAGTTTCATCCGTGCCTCGGCCAGCAGTTAAGCCATTGGTCCTGGCTGTCATTTGTTGTTTTTGACAGTCGTTACTGATAGTCAGAGGCCCGAAAGCCTGACAACCAGTCTTGCCAAGGGGTATCGTATTATCCAGTACTAACTGGGTTGTGGAGGTCAGAAAGCCAGTCGCTCCATGTAAAATACTGATATACAGCTGCATCCGACTCTAACATAGATAAAAAAAGCTAGGCAGATGATATGCTAAGTTTTACCGCATAACTCATACCCATACGAAAGACGAAGAACAACTCCAAGAACACTTTCATACATTTATAATTACGCATAATCCTATATAAATAATTCAAAGGCATTTCCTCGTGTTCGGGAAATATCTACGGTATTTCGGGGAGTATTTTTCGTGACAGACACAAGTTGAACCCGTCATCTTTAATAAGGGTGATGTCAAGCCGCGTTAGTTTTGTGTCAATTACTATTACGGCTTTTGCTGCTGCTAATATTTCAAGTCATAACGTGATTATGTCATGATAAAAAGTAAATAAAGTCTGACTAGTACTAAGTCGATCAGGCATGGAAATATTAAGTTTTGTCAGCATGAGGTTATTAATCTGATGAGATATTCATACTTGCGCGACGCAAGCACCTAAGGGGGGTACAATGCTGCGGGACTGTTCGAAAGAGATACCGCGGCCCTGGAACACAAAGGGCAAAGAAGGAACATGGATGAGTTTTAGTCAGTACCAGTCTGACACTCCCTTCCACTACGCCCAGAGCGGGAGGGGGAAAAAAAACAGGGGGCACAATAGACATGCAGATGTGCTGCGAATCCCCTTGGCGTAATAAAGGTGTAATGATAAATACCCAGCAATTTTCTCATTGGAGACTTCTTGTTAGTCTTACAATCCACGCTAAATAAAATATTAATTAAGAATTTTTTATTCTGTATTTTTTTATGGCCAGATATCGCACAGGATAGAGAGGTTTGAAGGAGAAATGATTGGCCTTTGCCAGTGGGACACTCAAACAGGCTAACAAAAAAAAATAAAAATAATTTGTAGACCTCAAAACAAAATCACATTTATGCAGATTGCTAATTCAGATTAATTGATATTTCTTCAGTCATTTTGATAACCTTGATTGCCGCTGCTTGAGAACACCTTCTTATAAATCGAAGCAATAGAAAAAAAAACATCTATTTGAATACTAGATTAAATTGCCAACACTTAGCACCCAATGCAAAACTGAAAGATTATGCAAAAGAAACTCAATTTTCTCGTCAACAATTGCACCAAAGAACAAATTGCTAAACGCAATGCAACTTCGTACTGTAGTTCTTTGATGATGTTTAACGTCCATTGATTGCTTAACACAGGATTGACGTTACGATATATGTGTGTCAATCCGCAATAGTTTCGTTACATGATTGATGGGTCACTACGTGGTTGAATGTGTGAGTAAATGTTTGTATTGGATTCTGAAAATTCCAGGCAGATATCAACGCTGAATCTTTGATCGGGTATCAAAAAAGTCACAAGGACAGAACGATAGTAGAAGGTTTTTATTAAGATTTTTGGCCTTAGCCTCGTTGAAGACCGACTGCTTTTTATGGACTAATGGATTAATTATCTTGGTAAATTATTTTAAGTACTTTCTTAAATCAGGATAGTGCAACAATGATGATTAATTTCATTCGGTACAAATGCAGTGCTTGTCGTGTAACCTAAGTATTTTATTATAAGCAGTTTTTTTCTCGCTCTTTATAATTTATATTTTCATTTATCTGCAAAATGCTATCCCTCTTCGTTTGCAATAAAAATTACTCAATTTCCAACTCTCATCTGTCTAATATTACGAAATTCATTCATAAT
Source organism: Noctua pronuba (assembly GCA_905220335.1). Taxonomy (NCBI): domain Eukaryota; kingdom Metazoa; phylum Arthropoda; class Insecta; order Lepidoptera; family Noctuidae; genus Noctua; species Noctua pronuba. The sequence continues at coordinate 15,407,348 of LR999904.1, read as the reverse complement.
TTACATTTGAATAAAAAACGCTATAAATAAAATTACCACTCAGATTGAGTGTCTACTTAGAATTTATGGCCATTAGACGCATCGCATATTAACCTCAAACCGAACCGTCTCCCGAATCTAAACCTTATTCCCTTGTGATAAGATGGCAATGAAACACATTTAGCACAGTTGTACATCACGTAATATAAATCCTCTTCGGCAATGCTGTGACATGGACACGTACTCATTGAGCTACTCACCTCGATACGCTCAGGTGACGACAATGGTTGTAGACACGCGAACCATTGACGCGTCTGTTTGAATTTGTCATAAAAACGCCTTTATAAGTGGGCAATGTATGATGTTTATGCTGATGTTGTTGTAAAAATATTCTCAGGCGATACGGCCGAGGCTACGCCTTTCACTTTCGATACAGAGATTACTTGTCACGTACTCGTTTTTATGTCAGCTGTGTAATGTTAGGTTTAAGACAATGGTTGTTAAGGTTCAAAGTTCAACGATTCTTTATTATGAGTATGGTAATGGTGTATGTTAATTATGTTTTGTTGTTTTCTCTGTTTATCGAGTAAATACTTAGAGAACGGGTCGGATAGGGTAACCAAACATCGTATTGGGATCGCACATATCTAGCGTGCTACAGCCAACAGAATCAATGGCGGCAATGGCAATTCACTCATTAAATCAAAATAAATGAGATATATCTAATTATACCAAAACTCAATATTAGCCGTTACTTTCATTAATCCCGGGATATGATTGAAGAATAACATACATACATTACATAACACGTATATATAGAGTAAATAAAGTCTGATTAGTACTAAGTCGATCATGCATGGAAATATTAAGTTTTGTCAGCATGAGGTTATTAATCTGATGAGATACTCATACTTGCGCAACGCAAGCACCTAAGGGGGGTACAATGCTGCGGGACTGTTCGAAAGAGATACCGCAGCCCTGGAACACAAAGGGCAAAGAAGGAACATGGATGGGTTTTAGTCAGTACGAGTCTGACACTCCCTTCCACTCCGCCCAGAGCGTCATTTGATGATTTCCCATCCGAAAAAAAAAAATAGTAATAGAATAGAATAGAATAGATTTTTTTTATTTCAGACCGGAGTCCATAAATAATAATAATAACAATGGTAGTGGTGGTAATTGTATAATTTAGCTTTAGAAGAAACTCGTGGCCCGTTGGTCCGTGGATGGGTGGTCAACCAATTACATACTGCGTTTCCTCCGAGCCTCGGAAAGCACGTTAAGCCGTTGGTATCGGCTGTCATAAGTAGATCTTTGACAGTCGTTACCTACAGGTGGCCCGAAAGTCAGATAACCAGTTTTATGAAGGGCTATCGTATTACCCGGTACTAACTGTGTTGTGGAAGTCGGATAGGCAGTCGCTCCATGTAAAATCCTCGTATTCAGCTGCATCCGGTTAGACTGGAAGCCGACCCCAACATAGTTGGAAGAAGGTTATAAAAACCTAAACATTTAAATTATGCAAATTATCTTTTGACCCAAGCAAGGCTTGCAATAACCTTGCATGTGTAAGCAGCACCTAGCAATCCGTCATCGATTTATCTCACTATGCGTAAGTATACGATTTATGCAATGGCCACAGGTAGGTAGGTACACGTTAGTTTCCCGTACGACTGGTCACGAAGAGTAGCTGACAAGAGATTAATATTGCAGATGTGTATGTATTTATAACTAGCTTTTGCCCGCGGCTTCGCTCGCGTTAATTTAGTATTTGACAATAATTTCGGGTTGTACTCTGCTTGTAATAATATAACTCAATCACGATTCCAAAGACACGTGGCGCCATCTATTATTATAAGAACGTTATTGTAGTTTTCCTCGGATTTTGTACTTTTTGTCCGTTTCTGTACACCTGACAATGTATATGCAAAATTTCAGGATGATCGTTTCAGTGGTTTAGGCATGAAAAGGTAACAAACAAACAAACTTATCATTTTTTTGTTCTACACCATACCTGGGAACCTTCTAGTTTCGGAGATATTGGGGGTCAAAGTTCCAACATTTTGACAAGTTTTTTTTTTAAATACATGTTTCTACTGTAATGTTTTTACTTTAATCATCTTCACGACCCCCGTACTATTCAATCCATCCATCAGCACAATGTTTTGAGTGCGTTATATTGAGTTTTACCGTAATAAGTGATTTTTCACCCCAAAAAATCGGTTCCCAGCAATAATTTTTGCGTAAAGTTACTTAGTTTGATGTACTGAATGCTTGGTTGACGGCTTCGTGAAGGGTCTGTTTACACCCTGTATTTGTTTGTTTGTAAGGTATTTATCTGTGGGGCAAAGTTGCCTGAAAATAAATGAAAGTTATGTTATGAGAAACTATAAGCCGACCCCAACATAATTGGGAAAGGGTCAAGCTAGAGGTGACAACAAAACGTGTGTATAACCAGTAACATACGTACATAAAATTGAACTACCTATGCCGTAACAAATGCCTCAGTGCGGACAAAGCTTTACACCCATAACTAAAAGAGCCGTTAGTTCGGTGTCATCGATTGACCGGCCCTCATCAATCAGCCGTTCAACTGACAACGGGTGTCGCTTCACTGGTTGCTAACAACCGTGAGAGGTTCTAATTAACGACGCGATAATTTGGTGCGGACTCAGCAGAATAGTTGGGGTCGAATTATAATTTGAATTGTTTTGATAAAGTTTGAATGAGTTTTTGGTGATAAATTCTTAAATTTTATTAGAAGTGGAGTTTGCCGTGAGTACGCATATAATTCGAAGAAAACTTAACCAATTAACCTACGCAGTTTTTATTTAAAATCATCAGTTATCACTATGTCTCCTGTATTGTATCGTAGGTTTTATAAATAATTAGATTACGTTACGTTGCTATGAATGTCTAATGTGAAGTACATCTTCAATATTTTAGGGTACATAATCTGGGCTGCGGGACTGCTCCAAAGAGATACCGCGGCCCTGGAACACAAAGAGCGTCGTGATATATTACTTAATGACGATACGGTTAATAAAAGTGATACCTCCCAGCGACTATCGTTACGACAATCGATCCAGTATTATTCGTTTTCAGTAGATAGATTTTCATGCAAAACGATTCTAACAAACAATGTTGAAAGGTAATACGGTGTTTAATACCTCGATCAATTAGTAACTCATTCGAATTTGTGTTCATTTTCTGTTTCAATATTTACTAAATAATAACAAAATTCTGCACCACGCCAACACAAAATAACTAGTTACTAAGGTGAATAAACGCAAATACTTAATTGGATATTAAATTACAGGCTGTATTTAATTTGAAACAGTATCCTTTTAAAACGCTACATCAGTTTGCCCTTATAAAAAAAGGAGAGATTAATATGCCTAAGTCCTAAAATAAATGATTTATTTTTAAATACAATACAATACACCCATGTCCCACACCTACAGTTTTGTAAGTATTAGGCCATTTGGTCCACCTTATGTCCAACTTTATTCAAACTAGGGTAGGAACGAGCACTTTTTGAACATCGAAATTACATTTAAACAATCCCCCAAAACGCCCAATTTGTCACCAATCCCATGGTGCATAAAAATTGCAGCAAAACATTCTGTCTGCTAATTTGTCTGTTGTTTTATAGGGAAAAACACAAAGGAGACCTACCTTTCCTAATGATATAACACCGGCATTATACTCTAATATATTAGCAGTATAACTCCTTATCCTCATAATAGAAAACTGGTAACGTACGGTGGTGCACCACGGTTCGCAAAACGTGCCAGTAAAAATAAATTGAATCCGTTTATAAGGCGGCCTCGAAACTGTTTTGGAGGCGCGAGACGCGAATGATCGTGAAATCGGAAAATGATGAGATACATAGCTTAGCGAGTAAATTCGCATATACGAAAAAGTTAAGAAAAAATAATTCAATTTCTTTTTCGCTGGAAGAGTTTTGGAAATTCTCTTACTGTTCCAGAAGTGGGACGAAAGGACCAAGTTTAAAAAAAAGGAACGCAAGTGGAACGAAAATAAAATGAATATGAAAATAAAGTAGAATGTAAATAAACAACTACTTTGTAGACTCAATTTTATGTGAATTATATTATTCAAGTTTATACTAAAAATAATAAAATTAAGTTTTGTAAGGCACGTGTGAAAATAACAATTTTACGGTCACTTTAACCGTGCATAATTTAATTTATATATTAGTTTTGTATAATGAATGATGAAAAACGAAAATGGTGATGATTATGTATTGAAAAGAAACCTGATAGTCAGTTAATTCTTGATAATAACAGTAGGAACAGTCCAACAAGATATCTTCGGGTTTTTTGAACTCATGACAGAGTTGTGTACAATCTTTTCAGACTTTCGTAGACTGTGGCCTCGACAGCTAAAAAGTAATTCACAAACGCATATATTTATCTTTCATCCACGTCCTCACTGCAGTCACTTAATTCAAGCTCTGCCATAAGCATACGACTTAAATATTAAAAACCTTTTCCCAGTCCAAGGCCGGTGTCATAATGTGGGGGCGACAAAATGTTATTTAAATATATGGAGACGCTGACTTAGGTGCTTGCATAAATTTGGTATGTACTTCTAATTAATGCATTTTCAAAGAGAGAGTGGTTAAAGCCCTTCGCCCACATCACCGCTGCTGGCGCGCGTTTGTCGAATTAGCTTCGAGCAACAGAAGCGATGCAGGGGCGTGTATGTTTCTGACTGCATCAGGGGCAACAAAGAGCAGGTGGAGAAAGGTGGAAGAGATAAATCATATTTATTTCCGTAAATTGGTTTTACAAAACACTTTTACATGTCATCATGTTGTTTTAAAACTAGATGGGGCCGGTGTTTCGTACCTGACTACTCTGAGAATAAACATCCGAAACAAACTCAGAGGTCACTGTCTCTTTTAAAGTCCAGAAATTGATCAAGACCTTTGAGGACCATGCAGATTAATGTCTGAGATGGTCTCTTGAAGAAATAACCACACACATTTGAGTGGCCCTGTCCAGTCAGTGCAAGCATTTGTCAGTGATCGTGTAGCTCGACTCATAACCCAAGGAGCTCAACGACACGACGAACAATACCAAAGAAAGGACATTTGGGTAGGCCGCATAAAGTATTCAAACTGCCAGACAATCGTGAAACTAACTAAACGAAAGGAAATCTATATATATAAAACAAAGACGGGTTTGTTACAACACTTATAACTCGAGATCTGCTGGATCAATTTTCATGGTTTTTGTTTCGTTGGATTTGTCTCCGCCCTGAATAGCAGAATACATTTTAAAAACAATGAAAACTTGACGAATACATAATTATAAAAATGAATCATTTTCCATTTAATTATGTTCCTTTGTTTCGTACCTGTCAAACATTTGTTTTCCTCCTGTCATCCTGTCAAATACTGTGATTGACATTTATGCATGCGTTCAGAAATGTATTTTGTGTAAACTATTTAAAAAGGGTGAATAAACTTTTGTCTGTATTTTTTTTTAATCAATCAAAAAGGTTGAAAAGTGTAATATAGGTTAGTTAGGTAGGGTAGGTACGTAGGGTAGGTAGGTAGGATAGGTAGGTAGGTAGGATAGGTAGGTAGGTAGGGTAGGTAGTTAGGATAGGTAGGTAGGTAGGATAGGTAGGTAGGTTGGATAGGTAGGTAGGTAGGGTAGGTAGGCAGGGTAGGTAGGGTAGGTAGGTAGGGTAGGTAGGTAGGATAGGTAGGTAGGTAGGAAAGGTAGGTAGGTAGGGTAGGTAGGCAGGGTAGGTAGGTAGGGTAGGTAGGTAGGGTAGGTAGGTAGGTAGGGTAGGTAGGGTAGGTAGGTAGGTAGGTAGGGTAGGTAGGGTAGGTAGGTAGGGTAGGTAGGTAGGATAGGTAGGTAGGGTAGGGTAGGTAGGTAGGATAGATAGGTAGGGTAGGGTAGGGTAGGTAGATAGGATAGATAGGAAGAGTCGATAAGAAGGGTACGGTAGGGTAGGAAAAGGTGCATTGCAACGCATGCCGGGACAGCTAGTAAATAATAAAATACTATTATGACCCAGAGAGTATGAGAGCATTGCAACAGCATCCCATTTGTATCACGACTAAAGCATTGCGATAGTAACGGCAAATAATCATGGTTCCATGGCCAGAGATACACAGCTAATGAATAATTCATAAAAATTGCAGTCGATTTGAGTTTCCGTCGCTACTGCATCGCTGCAAAAAGACGCGGTCTGCGAGGGCTCTAAGGCTCAGAGCCATGACCCCTAACTACTAAATGATATATGAAGCTGCGAGACTTATTATTAGTTTATTTTATGCGTTCCAACTTGTAGAGGTTAATTAATCAATTTGTTTTAAGCTTCGAAGTTAGCTTAAGTGACATACGAGGATTTTGGAATTTTGCGAGAACGTTTTTGTTTAATGAATTTTAGGAATTAATCATGTTTTATCTACATGTTTCGTTGAATAATTGAACTTTAAGTTATATTTATTAGAATAACCGTTTGAGATTCTATATAACAAATGCCTAAAGGTATTTGAAACATTGAATCTCAACAAAGTCAAGCTTATATTTTCACTTAACATTACGCATAATTTCCGCAATGAGTAAGACAGGAAGTTTGTCACAACTGGGAATCGAACCCAGGACCCAGTGATTACCATTAGCGCTAGCGAACGCTAGGCCAACACGACTCTTATTTCCATCTCATTCTAAAACATACAGTTAGAATCTACTTCATCTAAAGAGACCTTTTTTCTTGCAACACAAGGCAATATTACAACAAGCAAGTAATTTGACGATCCCTTCTTTATCAAAAAAGTTGTAAATTTTAATCTCATTGTTGGTCCTTAGAGGCGAAAAAATTTAGTTTGGTCCCTATCTGATTTTGGATAGCATTTTGGTAATAGGTCACCTTTTTAGACCCACGTGGGACCCACAAAACCAGTGAAACCACGTACGCCCACATTTACTTACATATGTATTGTTCTATTATGTGGGTCGAGATCCTTTTGTCTTCGGCCTAGGGTTCTATTTGTCATGTATAAGGTCACGTGAAATGCGTTCTTGTTTAACCACGTGAATTGAGGGGCGATGCTCTTTATGGGCTGACCACTTTGCTATTTACAGGGTTGAAATCTATTCATGCCAATGTAGACACAATTGGGTTATTCACCGTTTTCAGGTTTGGGTTTTTATTACGAGCGGTTGACTCCGCCACGTTTTAATTAAGAGTAATTAAAAAATACTGTTAAACAAAGTGAACAGACTGACAACTGCTGTTTAGTTTTTACAAAACGAACAAAACAAAACAATCTTTAGACTTAGAACGACATCTACAAACGTTACATAACACGCCTGTTGGCTTATGGGTTTATTTCTGTTACTGTACAACTACTAATCTACAAATGCAAGCAAGAGACAGGTACATGTGTAAGTCGATGAATAGTTTATAAAGGGTGTAAAAAGACCCTTAACGAAGCCGAAAGGCATTTGCTCTCCCCGTCAATGCGATATTTTTTTTGTTCTAGACCATACCTTCTAGTTACGGAGATATTGAGGGTTAAGGTTCCAACTTTTTCACAAGTTTTTTTTTAAATACATATTTATAATGCAAGATTTTTACTTTAAACAACTCCACGACCCCCGTACTATTCAGTCCAACCATCAGCACAATCGTTCGAGTGCGTTATATTGAGTCCTACCGTCAAACGTAATTTTTGATCCACAAAAAAAAAGGTCATTTCCCAGCAAAAATTTTTGCGTAAACTTACTTAGTTTAATGTACAGAATGCTTGGTTGACGGCTTCATGAAGGATCCATTTACACCCAGTATATCTCGGTCTTAGTTCGCCGACAAATGTTACGGTAAATGCGCAATCTGATAAAGTAAGCCAGCTACTAACCGACCAAATTCAGAGGACAATCAGCAAAACAGATGCGACCTACAAGTTCCGCCATTGCCCCAATTCCATGCATTAGAGCCAGATTCTTTTATTGCTTAACAAGATTATAAAGTGAAATTAAGATTATCCACTTACACAAGATATCCGGTCACCGGTTGTGTAATAAAGTTAGTGGCACACTAGTCGATGAATCATCCTGGTTTATAGCCGTACCGTCATAAACATAGCCTCCTTTATAGTGGGTCGAATATGGCCGGCTGGCTAATGTCCACCGTGTTTGGCAGTGCATCATATTTTAGTAGTATTATGATGTAAGATTAGAGGATGTAGATATTACACGTATGCTTACTCTTGGGATTTACGGGGTTGATTTTGCTTTGAGGACAGTACCTTGTTTTAATAAATGTTTAATCTCCAGTTACTAAGGGTTACGTAGAATGGTACTTATTATAGTAAACCCATATTATTTTGCCAGTTATGCAAAAAAAATCCTGGTGGACAAACTCAATAGCACAACAATGTAGCAACTAATAATCTAAAATATTCGATAAACTTACCTAGTCAGACGATCTGCTTACAAAATTGTCTTGTTTTTTTGCGCTCAGTAATATCGTTATTCAAGCTACCAACTGTTTCTCATCATACTTACAAAAATTCTTTTGAAGAGACTCTTTTTCTGATACCTACCTATTGATTATGTATTAAAATTTGGAAAATATCACTATGTTTATCCAATATGAATGCGAAAGTAACGCTGTTTAAGAATTACTTTTTAACAACTAAACCACAGACTGTTTATTATGCGACAAACATACACTAGGACTTGGAGGAAAACAAATATTACTTTATATTCCAGAAATGTTAACAAATTATGAAATTCAAGATACACGCAGACGAGACCTATTCTGGATTAGACAACAAAACCTGTTTATTATATTTCTTTGATTTTATTTCCATAATAAATAAAAAAGGCCGTGCATATGTACGGCTTTACTCCCAAATTAACATGTAAAAATGTCAATCGCCTACATTTTCGCCAATGTGGGTAACACAATTATGTTAGGATGTTACAACACAATATACATAATTTAAGTAAGTGAATGGACGGACAAACGGAAGCAATAAAACGAAAATATTGTGCTTCATACCTTACAACGTTCAGTGTCAAAAATAAATAAAAACGAACTCTAAACAGTGTGAAACAAGGTCCATATTCCAGTATAAATGTTTCCTTTCACGACATAAACTTTGATATTGCTGAATACAGTATATCCATATCAAAGGGCTATTCGTCAAAATTAACGTTTCCTTCAAATGAAACAGAAATGTAAGGGTGCTAAGAAAAATGTCTTACTAGCGCTAAGCCGTCAAAAAATATCAGCGATGCCGTCAAGAAATCCAACTTAAATTACATTGGATCCGGCTCGAAGGACTAGATTGAAAGGGTTTATCTCTACTGCCATATATTAGCTTTAGTCAGGCTTAGGTAATAGGATCGTACGTATTTTATTATGTGTCTATCTGCAGGCTATTTTGCGTCAAAGAGAGCTGAATTTGGAATAGTAGAATGAGAGATATTATAGCACTCGCCGACTTCTGTCTACGCAGCAATATTGTCACATAGTTTGTCTCAGTACAACAAAGGGATTGTATCGGGTGGGTGGGGTTTAGATAACGTCGTACGGCGAAAATTGGACATCTAGTTTCAAGCCAGTCACTATGTTGCTGTCAGCCTCAATTCCCCACATTGTAGGCAGATAAAGTAGTTATAGGTGCGTCTTGGATTGAAGGACCAGTTTCTACCAAATTCTTTTATAAGGACCAGAAAATGTTTTACATGATTTAACTGCAGGAACCCTAAAATCCCGGTTCTACTACCGTGGTCAATACCAAAACGTTGACTTGACAAATAAATAGTTTCTTAAATACATTTAATAGTATTTTCCCGCTTATAATCCTTTTTATTCTTACTATATCCTTTTATTCTTTATTTATTTGTCTACTTGTTGCTGGCATTCATTTATTTTCTTCCATTTATCAAGAAATATTTATTTTATGATAACAAAACGCTTCGACTTTCCTCATAACAACGCCGCTTGTAAACACACTATGCCAACAAAATGAACATCATATTTCAACGGATATTGTCTATGTCGATACCTGGTCTGTACTATTTATTATTGTTTGTGTACCAACGATTAAGGAAGAACCTGGTTGGTATTTTTGTCCGGAAGTAAATGGTATTATTTGGATTATTTCCTTTATTGTGACAGTTATTTTTATTTAGACGTTTGAAAGAAAAACTCATTTTATGTCTGGTTTCAGAATATATTATATATTTTAATCAAAACTAATCGGTTTTCTAATGATAAGAAGATCCAAAGAGTTGGAACAACCTCAACTTTGAAAAATACTAATATCCTCGCGACTGAATTTTAATCAAGGCGGCCAATCTTAACGGCGATTAGTCAAGTACGCACGAAGACCGATCAAGCTGTACAAAACCAGTTTATGCGGACCTCTCATTGTATGGGAAATTTATACAAAGCAAGGCCATGTTATACTGGTAATGTATGACTTGATGTGTCGTACTTGTGAAATATATTATGTTTCACAAGTGTATGTGCTAAAGCAGGTGCACACCTCCATCCTTAATCTCAGAAACCGATGAGACGGCATGCATAACAAAGTATACAATGGATAAATTGTGACTTGATACCGTGTTTTACGGATAAGGGTGAAAAGTGCGTACCAAAAGTGTTACAACCCAATCTCGATTCTCAACAGCCGATCCCGCCATCCGTGGTCCACACCCACCACTATTATTGTTATTACTATCACACATGAATCTCGCGCGAACTGTTTTCCATCTCATTGTTTCCATATGTAAATCTAGGGGCGGATCGAGCTCCCTCCAACATAATATATACTACTACTGAGCCCTCTGACTCCATCCCTTATTTCATTTGGTTGCCGTAGATGTAATAATATTATATTTGATGTTCATGAGAAAATCTGTTGGTTATCGTAGCATGCAAATTGTAAAAGAGTTGGGTAAGGGTTTCCTTATGTTGCTGTGGATGGGCGATAAATTAGATTTGTTTCTTATAGTAGGGTAAACAGGTCAGTGAATCACTTGATAGGGATTGGATATGGCCACTTGCAAACATCCGTAGAATTGCAGTTTTTCACCTGAGACAATGAACAAGTGACATTCGATTTTATCAGCTATGCTGATGATGAAAAGTTCTAATTTAATAAAAACATTAGATACTGAAAACATAACAGCAGCTCGGGTCGATCTTCAGGTTAAGCCGCGTTTGACTAGGTTGGTCCGTGGATGGATTCTATGAGTTACCTCCTTGCCTCGAAAAGTACATTAAGCCGTTGATCTCGGTTGCCATTTGTAGATCGTTGACAGTCAGTGGCCCTAAAGACTGCAACCCAGTCTTACCAAGGTGTAAAGTATAATACTTAATCAGTACTAACTGGGTTGTGGAGGTCAGATAGGCAGTCGATCCATGTAAAATACTGGTATTCAGGTGCATCCGGTTAGACTGGAAGCCGACCCTAACACAGTTGGTAAAGGCTAGGCAAATGATGAGATACTGAAAAGATTATATAATATATCTATCCTCAATAGGATAGATAAAGTGGATGTAGAGATACGAAATGCATTGAAAGCGATTGTCAGTTGTCTAGCCCTCTGAACGAAATAAAAATATCTCATGATTTTGTTCTAATGTGAAATTACTAATCAGATTTCACAGGTGGTCCTACGAATGTCGCAAAATATGGAAGTGAAACACATTTGCGGAATTTATTATTAATGTGTGCCCTTTCTCTCGGAGTGCTGAAATATGTAGATAATTTAGCAAATAATAAATTCTTGTTACTGTCTAAGTTCAGGCGACTTCTACTGGAGTTAGTTGTGTGAGGAGAGATAAATATATAATGAGGCGACGTCTCGCACGCATGGTAAAGAAACTCGTTTATATTATCATTCTTTATGCTCTAGTGTGACTACGAATCTTTTGTACTTATCTGGTGAAGTATTTACCACTTTTCTTGATTAATTGCTCATTTTCAGTTCTTTTATGTGACTTTTCTCGATCTGTGTCATTTAGCTTTGTTACCTTCTCTTTTAATTTTGTCCTCGTTTTTAATTTATATATTTCTCATATTTTTACGTCATTTATTTAGTCAAAGTAGTTAATCTGCCTGTCAAATTGACGAAAGTGTTTGATTGTATCTAATATGGGTCAATGACCTGAAATAAATGTTTTTTTTTAATTTCACTTGTCTATGACGGAAGTCTAAATTCGCACGCAGTATGGCAACAGGCTCGTCAACTAATACATAGAACTTCAATATTATAACTGAAAATTTGGTTATTCTAAACAAGGTGTAAACGGACCCTTCATGAAGCAATCTATAAAACATTCTGTACATCAAACTAAGTAACTCTATCCCAACATTTTTTGCTGCGATACGACTTTTTTTGGGTTGCGAATTCACGTTCTCCGGTAGGACTCAATGTAATGCATTCAAAACATTCTGCTGAGAGGTGCATTGCATATAACAGGGGTCATAGAGTTATTTTAAATTAAGTTATATCATTAAAATTGAAAATGTTGAGACTTTGAATTCCAATACCTCCGTAACTAGTAGATTCCCAGGTATGGTCCTTAACAAAAAATGTTTGCAATGACGGGGAGAGAGGTGCCTTTCGGCTTCATTAAGGGTCTTTTTTACACCCATTAGGCACATCTCTGCCTAACCCTTAGGAGACCACAGGCATGATGTTTATTTTATGACAAACCAGGATGGTTTAAGCCAGAAATTAGTATTCACTCGCTTACGGTAAATACTCATAACATAAGATTCGTCTCAACATTTGCGTGTACAAAATGAGCGTGCGGTAAATATTTGAAATCTTTGTAACTACTTCTTAATGTATTTCATGTTGTAACGCAATAAATCATTCGACATTTGCATAGTCATCAGTTAAGAAATTACTAGCTGTTGCTCATTTCTTCGTCTTGAAACACGTGGAAATATGTATTGGTACTGTACACTCTGGTATCGTCATCTGCCTAGCCTTATCGGTTTATAACAGCCGCTTGGGTCGATCTTTGGGTTAAGCCGTGCTTGCCTAGCTTGGTCTGTGGATGGGTGACCACCCATTACATACCGAATTTCCTCCGTGCCTCGGAGAGCACGTTAAGCCGTTGGTCTCTGGTGTCATTTGTAGATTTTTGACAGTGGCCCAAAAAGTCTGATAGCCAATCTTACCTAGGGGTATCGTATTACCCACTCGTATCGTATCGTATTAACCAGTAATAACTGGGTTGTGGATTTCAGATAGGCAGTCGCTCCATGTAAAATACTGGTATTCCACTGCATCCCGTTGGACTGAAAGCCGACCCCAATATAGTTCGGAAAGGGCTAGGCAGATGATGATGTTGGGATCGGTTTCCATTCTAACCTAATGCAACTGAATACCAGTACTTTACTTGTAGCGACTGCGTATTGGACCTCCACAACCCAGTTAGTACTGGTAAAGTATTTGGAAAGACTGGTTAACGACTGTCAAAGATCTACATCTAAATGACAGCAGGGACTGTGCTTCTCGAGGAATGGAGGAAACTCAGTATGTAATGGGTAGTTACTCATCAACGGACCAACATAGGCAAGCGCGGTTTAACCTAAAGATCGACCTGAACAGCTGTTTTTAGCCACGAGCTCCTCATTTAGCCACGAGCTCTACTGTATACTCTAGTATAAAATATACATAATATCTTTACTTATATTCCTCTTGTATATAAGTCCTTCTTAGGGAGCATATAAAGGTCAAAGAAATCACGCGTGCCCCAAATCATGTTTAGGAGCTTTCGTCAGTAGTGAGTTGTATTTGGTTTATATAAGCACAGATTTCTCTGGATGTCAAATCGTTTTATCCAAAAGAAATGTTTAGATACCTACAGACTTAAATCGAGCCTGTTCTTACGAGACGCCTCTTTGGCCTAGTGGTCACAACCGCGACTGCTGAGCATCAGGTCCTGGTTTTCGATTCCCAGATCGAGCAAATTGTTATTTGGTTTTCCAACAGAAATTTCTCAGTAGCAGCAACGGAGTCTGGATTTGTACCCGGTTGATGGCAATTTTGACGTCCCCTATTCCATGGGACTTAAAACATAACTGGCAAAATGTGGGTGTACTATTAGGTACACCTCTGCGTAACCCTTCGGGGATTGCATGCGTGATGGTATGTTATACGAGACGTCTAAATAAATAATATATTATGGCACTCATTCGTTTACTTAAACGAGTATATATAACCGGGAATCGGTCTCGTTTGAGACAACACTAAAAACACTGATAGAAAATATATTCCAACGCTAAGACCTAAAACCCTCCTTTGATATACAATAACAATACCTAGATCAAGCCCCGCCAGCACATAACCTGTCCCAGTTTTATTTATTTGTATCACAAACACAATTGCTTTCATAAGTCAAGGAAACAAGTGCTATTGACTCAGGTGATGTTTCCTACGAAGCGAACAAAGATTTTCATAGAAAAAATATTGAGACATCTATTATTTAGGTAAATATAGTGCAGACGTTTTTATGTGTTCTTGTTACGCGTATCGGTTATGTGTCGATGGTAAAATTGAGTTGACAATAATATTTGAAACATAACATAACATGACGGCTGTCATCCGCGAAGGGTAAGCAGAGATGTATCTAATTGTACGTGTACAAATATATTTCGTCAGTTCTGTTGATTATTATAGGTTACTAGCTGACCCGCGCAACTTCGTCTGCGTCACTTAGGGGTATGAAAAATAGATGTTGGCCGATTCTCATAGATACCGGATAAGCACAAAAAATTTCATCAAAATCGGTCAAGCCGTTTCGGAGGAGTATGGCAACGAAAACTGTGACACGAGAATTTGGAAGGAGGGATAAAACGCATGTTACTAAAAGAGTGATGGATATGAATTATGATGGTGAAGAGGGAAAGGAAGGCCAAAGAAAAGATGGATGGATTGTGTGAGGAATGATATGAAAGAGAAAGGAGTAAATGATGCCGCGACGTCTGACAGGGGTTAATGGAAGAAGAAAACGAGTTGCGCCGACCACAAGTAGAATGGGATAAGGGCAGGAAGATGATCAAGACATTTCTTTTTAGTCTGAAAACAAATGTGTCACCTTATTATGGCAGGATTCTTCAAGATTGTTTCAACTACCATAGGAGTCGAATCAATTCAGTCAGTCAATTTTTTTTTTACGTTGAAATGCAATCCCACTGTTGAGAAAAAAGCTCCTCGCTTCTGTAAGATGGAGTGGACTACCACAACGTGCGTCTATTGAGGGTTGGTGGGTGTCACAGACAATGATTAAACGGACCCTTCACGAGGCCGTCAACCAAGTATTCTGTACATCAAACTAAGTAGCTCAACCCAAAAAATATTGCTGAGAACGTCTTTTTTTTGAGTGAAAATCTCAGTTTACGGTAGGACTTAATGTAACGCACTCAAAACACTTTACTAATAGATGCTTTGAATAGTAGAGGACGTATTCAAAGTAAAGTAATAACGTTAAAAACTTGTATTTAGAAGTAATAGAGAGCTCTGATGATGAAGTAAACAACACAAAAAATAACTACGGTAGCCTTAAGAAGATTTGAAAGCAACTAGGATAAATCTGCTAAACTCTGGTCCTATTGTCTTACAGAAGGACCATTCTGATATCAATACCATATTTTGTTAGGAGCGTCTAAGTATTTACTCCCAAAAACATCAAAAACCTTGCTTAATATAAATAAAAACTGTTTACACAAAATACTAAGGAAATAATAACGAAGAAAATGAGAGCAAACCGTTGGATAGAAATCGGAACATATATGACTTTGTTTGTTTTAACCATTGTTGTCGCAAAAACAGAGTTTATCTTTGAGGTCACTAGTGCTGTTCCCATGTTTTGTTATTGACGATATCTTTCCGGTTTTCGGTTTTATTGAAAGTCGTGATTACATTTCGTATCTTTTCTTTCTGTTTAAGATCAGCTTTACAGTTGATGCTGAGGTAAAAGATGATTGCATGACAAATAATAAAACGAGTGATCCAGACGGACAGTATCTCTTTTATAGGCTATGGACATTTAAAAGAGATTGTGCGCGATTTTTAAAAAACGATGTCAATTTTCTTGCCTAGGTTGGTCTGTGGATGGGTGACCACCCATTACTTACCGAGTTTCCTCCATCTCTCGGAAAGCACGTTAAGCCGTTGGTCCCGGCTGTCATTTGAAGATCTTTGACAGTCGTTAGGTAGTCAGTGACCCAAAAAGTCTGACAACCAGTCTTACCAAGGGGTATCGTATAACCCAGTACTAACTGGGTTGTACGATAGGCAGTCGCTCCATGTAAAATACTAGTATTCAGCTGCATCCGGTTAGACTGGAAGCCGACCCCAATATAGTTGGGAAAAGGCTAGGCAGATGATGATGTGCGCGATTTTTAGTAGTACGCAAACGCCACCATATTAGTGAGAAAAAGTGTCAATGAAAAATAAGCCAACGACAGAGCTGTGCAGGTGGCAATATACTGGTCGAGTATTATTTGAGTCTATCGACACGCAAAGAAGAAGAAGTGTCAATACCCAGTTATATTTTGAAGACCTATGTCCTGTTTTAGGATGCAGCTGAGTGTCGTATTATTGATCTTAATATGCCGTTCGGTCAAACTCAAACTCAAAGCATTTATTTCAATAAAACCACAACAAGCACTTTTGAATGTCTCAAAAAACAAAGAAAGCAAAGCTACAGTCACAGACACAAGGCATAATAACTTGAGAAAGTAATGTAGTTGTCCATTCCAAGGCGTAGATTTCTATGGAGAAGAATGGGCAAGAAACTCCATGGACACTTTTCAATCAATCAATGGACAAACCTAAAAGAAAATTAGACGGAATGAAAACTGATGATGTCCTGTAAACTCTGTGAGGAATGCGTCAATTTCCATAGATGAAGAGCGACTACAAGACGTGCATCTAACATGCATAACAGATTCCGATTAGTTATGCATATTCGATGACTAACATAACTTACGCTAACTTAGCATAACGGAATTCAGTACAAACAAGATCTCAATTTTCCAGTCAATTATTAGTTGATATTTCCCTTAATACAAAGTCTGACAACTAGTCTTACCAAGGAGTATCGTATTATCCAGTTACCAGATTGTGGATGTCAGATAGTCAATGTCTCCATGTAAAATACTGGTATTCTTCTGCATCCGGTTAGACTGGAGCCGAGCCCGACATAGTTGGGAAAAGGCTAGGCAGATGATGGTTTCCCGTGACCCAAGAATGACGTTTACCTTGGCCAGAGGTTAAACATTGCCATAATATAACATGGTAATGTTTTCAGTCCCTTGTGTACATTACCAGTTGACGCTATATATTAGGTTAAGTAAAGTGTATGGTTAGGTTATTTTGGGTGTTCATTATTTTTATGTGTCTGCATATAACAGCAATCCACCAAGTCAGCCATCCAGTAAGAAGACTATGATAAAAAAAATCTCAATAATTCAATCAAATAGTATTTTTTGGGACGAACTTAGGAACTTTGAACTGCCTCGTTGGTCTAGAGGTCGCAAGCGAGACTGCTGAGCATGAGGTCCTGGGTTCGATTCCCGAGTCGGGCAAAATGTTATTGGGTTTTTCCATCAGGAATTTCGCAGTAACAGCCACGGAGTCTGGATTTGTGCCCGGTTGATGGCAACAGACTTGCCCCCTTATTACATGGGACTTAAACATAACTGGCGAAATATGGGTGTACTATTAGGTACACGTCTGCCTTACCCTTCGGAGATTACAGGCGTGATGGAAATTCGTCCCATAAAATACAGTAAATAAATAATTTTCAAGCGTAATGCTTAGTAATTAACAACTCACAGAGACATTGCATCACGATTGTTAACGAGGCAGCATAGAAAGTGTTTCGTGTTCCAACGTCACACTCCGTACACATGTCGTGAAGGGTTGTTCACACTTGTACGGTTACAGTCGACAAGATTTGTGTTGTGATATAAAAAGGAATGAGGAATTGTGATGTAGTATCATTTATTTATTTAGACTTCATGGACAAAAGTGGTACGTATGCGGACTTAATGCCACAAGGCATTCGCTAGCAGTTTACCTTTGAGTTAAATAGGACAACATTGTGATAGATAGGGTACAAAACAAAACCAATGGGTATCTGTGAGAGGAACTTATAAAACTAGTGTTAACTTTCTTTAATTTATGTTTTCACTTAAAATTTTGCTTTATTTTGTATATTTTAATATGTGTTATAATTGTCTCTTTTATTTTTATAATTTTAGTTACTGTAATTGGCTGTAAACACAACCGTTGTAATTAAATAAATCAAAAGCAATGGCGTTTTATCTATATTCGCGAAGAATATAATCGTGTTGGAACGTAAAGTGTGTCTCGTTTGAAAACGTCATACATCGTGGCACTTTGTTCTTACTTAGACTTAGATTAGCGTTGCGATAATATAAATAACAATGACATTTAACGTTAGCATTCTTACTTAATGTAGATAATTGCAGTGTAACCTAGAAAGTCTTTCGTAATATATGGTCATTGCACGGAACGTTTACAATAGGACTTACCTACATATTAACTCGTTTAGAACTGTTTGCATTTTTACAGAAGATTAATAAGACGTCAAGCTCTAATTTCAAAGAAATTATTGTTTCTTGTATTGCTATCCGATGAAGTATCATCACGTTCCATTGCAGCACAGAGCACAGTTTAAGAAAGTCTAAAAAATAAACTTTAACAATCATGCATACTTCAACACAAATTGTAACTTAAATCAAAGTCGATATCAAAACTCTAATGCACGAAAAACACGAAACAAAGTAAATCAAAACGAAAATGCCCAAAATAATGTGAAAATATTTCGCACACGTATCATGTAAGCTTAACGTACAAATGTGTTGAGACCTTAAATTAACGCGGTACGCGATACATGATGACATGCAATTAAAATTTCATTGTCACTGCAGAACAAGACAGGGGTATGTAATATTCATGTTTGTTCGTGGTATGTGGTTTAATAACCTACTTGACTTTATATAGATCGTCGATAAATAGCATTAATTCTACTTTATGTACCATCACGAGTTTAAACTATGTATATCATTTTGTATACACTATCCAATTCATAACCGTTTTCTTGTATAATAACGAAATTTTGAAATAAGACGTACGACCTACATACATAAATAACTTCACGCCTGTAATCCCCGAAGGGTTAGGCAGAGGTGTACAGCCACACTGACTACCTCGTTGGTCGAGCGGTCGTAAGCGCGAACGCCGAGCATGGGGTTCTGGGATCGATTCCTTCCTATGATTAGGATTGGGCAAAGTGCTATTGGGTTTTTTCATCAAGAATTTCTCAGTAGCAGCCACGACGTGCGGATTTATGCCCGTGGCATGGCAATAGTCTCGCCACCCATTACTTTGGGCTTTAAAACTTAACTAGCGAAATGTGGGTGAAATAAGACGCCCCCAAAATACGAGTACGTTTCATACGTCTTAAGGTTCCAAGATACAACGTTCTTGTGTTTTGTGGCGTAGCTTGGGAGGGGGCTAGGTCCAACAGTTTACTGCGAAAGGCTGACTTGATTGATTGTCCGTAACAAAATGCAATCTCAATCAATACAGGATGAGTGAAAAATTTCCAAGGTGTACTATAACTATTATGTACGGTTGCTCGTGACTGTACGAAACGTGACCGAAGATGGCTTATAAAAATATACATAGGATGTACGGATATTGAAAAACAGGCCTCAAATGTCACCAAGCATGGAAAGTGTAGGTAGAAGTATGGTGAGGTATTTGCCCCGTATTTAATAGGTTAACTTATTTTGTACGTTGTTACTTCTATCCCAGGCATTGGTGGATACGACAAACCTTGTTAGCTATTCTTTATTATTCGGGTCGGTATCGTTTTAATAATAAAACAAATGGTTCTGTAATTACGTTAACAGTACGAAACGAAAATTGTGGGTACGTGTATTATTTTTGGGATTTTCTAGTTGTATCTACCTACATTTTGCATAAAAAAAAACTGAAATCTAAGATTTCAACGCGTTTTCTTTTAACCATCAATCACAAATCCATTTTATAGGCACTCACTTAAACTCTTAACTATTTTAATAAAAACAGCGAACGCAAAACATTTTATTTGTGCAATTGCACGTAAAGCTCTTCATCCAGACAGGCTCTATGGCACTTGTCGCTAATTGCAGCCAAGCCAGTGGCCTACAAACCTTAAAGTAACCTATTTTTCCCTCCTGTTGACTTTAAAGGGGAGCAAAATAAAACATTTTATAATACTGAAAGTGTAGTAGCTATTAAGCCAGTCTGAGATACTGAGTTACTTTTTCAGGTGGGTAAAATGTTATTGGGTTTTTCGATAAGGATTATTTAAGCTAGCAGTGGAGCTCGTGGCTAAATAATTATAGCCACTCAGGTCGATCTTTCGGTTAAGCTGCGCTAGCCTAGGTTGGTCCGTGGATGGATGATTTCGCAATCGAAATTTGGTTTCCTGTAAGAAAACCCAATTCTGGGTTAAGCTCGCCATTGTACATATAAGCTATATTATTGCAATTTGTATGTATATTTTTTGTTGTTTTGTGTGCAATAAAGATAAAAATAAGGATGACCACCCATTACATATCGAGTTTCCTCCGTGCCTCGGATAGCACGTGAAGCCGTTAGTCCCGGCTGTCATTTGTAGATCTTTGACAGACGTTACAGGCAGCAAATGACCCGAAAGCAAGACAAACAGTCTTACCAAGGGGTATCGTATTATCCAGTACTAAATGGTTTGGGAGGTCAGATAGGCAGTCGCTACATGTAAAATACTGGCATTCAGCTGCATCCGTTTAGACTGGAAGCTGACCCCAAGATAGTTGGGTAAAGGCTAGGCAGTTGATGATATTTTAAGTTACCAGTCTGTAGTTCAGATTTGTGTGACTGTTGTAGCAACTATTACCAATAACCGATCTCTCTTAGAGCGGATTTCACCAAGTAAACTGAATATGATCAGCAGATTTAAACCACGTTCAAGACCTTGCAAGTGTCATAATTGCTATGGAATATTGGCACTGACAGCATGAACGCTGTTTAGATGTACTAGTCGCTGTCAATTTTACAGATCAAATCCAGCCGTAGAAAGACTTGACAAGGAACCTTAAAATAACAAGCGAAATGTGTGAGAAAATAAACAAAGGTAGTAAAAACAAAGAGGCTGACTCTGCCTACGTTACGACAAGTCGAGCAGCTGTAAACATGTAGAAAAGATTGGATTAACACAAAGTTTTACCTTATTGAAATGCAAATACCATGGAGTTCCCTTTCGAAATTCAGTAACTAAAATCCGATTCCTATCATCTTATCTTCCAAGGTATATAACGATAATACTTTACTATTACATACTTTAAGCCTATTAAGACTAGGTTCCGATTTGCACAATCGTGCTCCTGACGATCTTTTATCTCAGAGAGCAATCTTGAAATGTCATTTGGGACTCCGATTTAAACTTAAAGGGATTGTATCATTGGATCTAAACTTTGTTTGAAAACTTCTCTCCTAAAAAAACATTCAAAAGAATTGGTTGAATCTGAAGTTGAAGTGATTCAGTAGGGACATAAAACATTTTTCCGGACTGAGTCAGGGATGGCATTTTTGAAATAAACTTGACCCAAAAAAACTGAGCAAAACTAGACGCTTGAATAGCTTCTCTTGTTAAAAACGTCATCGTTAACAAAATGCAATAATAGACAGTAATGTCAGTAATGATCTAACCTAACGATGTAAAAGCAATTAAGAACAAGAACCAAATGGCAATAAAATTCCCCAAGACCCCACCCAAAGGCCAATTTTGCTACATAAACGCACAGTTTACTCCATCATTACTTATAAAAGATCATAACATTTTTCTCATACAACGCAGATGTGAGTGGAGCGTCTTATAAGTGATCCGGGAGCCGAAACTTTTGAAACGATAACAACTTCCCGATATCGTGGCCTGCTTCCTAACTTCGGGAATTACGATTATGGTACTGCTGTGTAACTCAAACTGTAATTACAGAGATAACTCGGCTACTGCTTATATAGTCCTAGTCGCCCGTATACTTTATTTACTTGTTGGGGATTGGTGGGAATTTAAATATGAATGTTTAGTTGATTAGCACGGTTTGGATAACAGTCTTCTTTGCTTTTGCAAACAAGTATTCATAATTATATTTTAATCTTGTCTCTTTTATTCTAGTTACCTTTTGTGTTGTGTCTAGTTGCTTCTTTTTTAGGTTTTGAAACAAAAGCCTGAGCATCAGCATAATCAATAGGACAGATGACCTCGGTCTTTAATGACCAATTAATTTACTAAACAAACAACAGGAAGCTCTTAAAAAAAACACTGATATTTGTTCCCTTAAAATGCTAATGCAATTTTTTTTTTTTTTTGTCGTCTTACATACAAAAATATTTTAAATGAGATGCTTTAATTTGTTTTTATTTTTGTTACAGAAAATGAAGCTTTTTTGGTGCTGCCTTTTTGCAGCCTTGGCGGCAGTCTCCGGGGCCGCACTGGATGTAGAGAAAACTGTCAAACAGGTCCAAAATATACTACAAACAAATCAGCTCTTACCTAGACTGAGTAGAGATGAAATTATGCAATTACTTAACGATATACGAGCTGAAGATTCGAAATCGTCAACTTCGGCATCCAAGGAATCTATAGAAAACAAGAAGGAAAAAACAACGACCCCATATAGTACAATCGAAAACGAGATAAATCGTCAAGAACCGAAAGTAAAAGATAAAGTTATTGATGAAAGCAAAAATGTAAAAGTATCATCATCAGCCCCTACAATTTTTGAATCGACTACCAAGAAGGGTGAACCTACATTGACGGTGGTTCTGCCCTACACCCCACGCGATGGATCCTCGCTACAGGAATTGTATACTAGGCCACCACGAACAGAAGTAGTTGCGTTACCGAGCACTACTCCACAACCTAAAACTGCAAAATCCAACCATAAAACGGTGAAACCAAGTTATGCTTTACCAGATAAGCTAATAGACAATTTCCCGGAAGAACTGCAAGCTTTTCTGGATGCTCACGGTCTGGAAGGAAAACCTGGACAAGATCATTTCCTTCTGCCTCTTGATGGTTTCAAACCTCTACCGCCTCCTAGAGTTATAGACGGCACAGTTCAACTTCCAGAAAATATATTACTTACCTACGACCTGATATCACCTAGCAGTGATTCGAAAACCAAAAAGGATGGAACATATTCTTTGTCTCCAAACAACTTCTTATATGAACCTCTTCGCCCAGAATTGCCCTTTGAATTGGATACATCATCATCGGAAACGAAAGAGGTCAGCCTTCCTTATGACATGCCAGTAAGAAAAGCTAAATCGGTGTCTAAAATAAACTATGACCCGATAGACTACGATTCTGTGAAAGTGATACCATTGAACAAAGGCATCAATCCTATCAATGAACAAGTGAATGTTAATAATGATCAAAGTAAAAGACAAGCAGAAGAGACTACCACTGCAGAAGCAGAAACAACTTCTACCACAACAACTACAACGACAACTGAAGAACCAAAGACTAACGCTGTCAGCGACTCTTCAGTATCAGCAGATGACTCAGGAGCTTCAATTGCTGATCTAGAAGATTCCTTCGGAGGAGCCGCCCCTGCAGTACCAGGGGACTCAGAACTACCACCTCCAAGGAAAAATGGCTTCTACTGGATGCTCGACTGGAATAGTTTCTTAGAAGTAGGTGATGGTGACACTAAAGTGAATATTCGTTTTGAACCAAAATTAGGTGATCCTCAAATGTTTTTACCCGTCACTGTACCGTGAGTGAATATTTGGGATCGAGTGTAATATTTATGAGTTCTAGTCTTTTGGTTAGTGTTAGAAAAAGCCAAGTGTCTTTGTAAAGTAATTTGAAACGGTGGGGTAATATTAAGTGATGATTGTAACACTTAATGGCACCTAGAATGATTAGACATATTCGGTGCGTAACGAGTGAAATTTTAAAGAACTCGAACATTAGCTAATTATACTATTAATAAATTGAGTCTCATGATGTAAGAACATTCCTTATGTGACCTGTGCTTCGATTATCCAAATAAGTGGCGTAAAAACGATCTAGTTAATATCGAACCGAACATATTCCAGTATTCACGGTACAACAATTTCCAATGCTTGTTTCGAACTCATCTTTGGAATGTTTCACGGTGAAATGGATCGATGGAATGTGAACAATTATAATGTGAATCGTCAAATGAAATTCGAAAGCGGCCTAGTACGTTATGTAGCGATATGAGATGGATGGGGTTTTAGATAAATTGTATTTTGTAAGGAGCCATTTTGTAGTTTTTATAAATAAATACTTATTTAAATGCGATCTGTTTTTTACTTGCTTTCTTTTTTGCCATAATTGATTACATGAGCACTTGAATTATTAGCATTTCTACTTCCGAATAATTACTTACATCACTATTATGAGTCAGTGAGTTACTTACATAGATGTAACTTAAAGTAATCAAAAGGAACATGCAATCACACTCCATGTTTCCACGTATTATAATCAAAAATATGGAAATTATGTTAGCTTAGTCTTTAAATTTTGAAGTAATCTCCTTAAAGACCTATACGAAGTTTGACACATTCAAATTCTCAATCCAGAAAACAATAAATAGACACGTAGATATCACCAAATGAAAATATTAAGTTTAGTCACTAATAATGTACACTATTACAAACATTGAGGCAATTTGACAACATCGAAAAAAAACAAAAATATTTAGTCCACCAAAAAAGTTAGAGCACCAAAAAATGTTGGACACGTATTTTTTTCTTTCGTCACATAATCGAAAAATGACGACGATAAAGCGCATCAAAGTTCAAGAGAGGGGACTTGTGATGTCACTGGACAGTAAAAAGTAACAGAAATTGTGACATCACGCGAGAGTTCAAAGCGCTGTATCGTGGTAATTTTTCGTTTATATTATTATGACAAAAGAAAAAATACGTGTCCAATATTTTTTGATAATGTTAGTCCTTCAGATTGTAATGAAAAAGTGTTATACAATTAAAATGCTTATACATGGGAAAGTAGGATATTTTAAAAGATGACGCTACCGAGGGATATTGCTTTACTAGTTACTAGATTGTGGAGGACAGATAAGCAGTCTCTTCATGTAAAATACTACTATTCAGCTGCATCAGGCAAAAATTGAAGTCGTCCCCAATATACGTATGTAGTTACGCAAAAACTTGGCATATGAAGCTAACTCTGAACATAAACCTACATTGTTAAACTGATAGTCAAAAAAACAGTTAAACCTAAGTAACATCCCCATAACACTGAAATGTCAAACCATTTGCAGAACAAGATGGCCGTGGACAATGATCAAACATAATTAGGTACGTACTAAACTCCCAATTACAGCTAGATCCTAAAACCTCAAGTCGTTTAATCCTTAAAGATCCTGTGAACGATCTACTAAATAAAGTAAATGGTTGAGTACCTAAATGAGTTTTCGTAACGTCTATGTGCACAGCAGGGTTTAATACAAGACTTGTTTAGATATAAGAGTAAAATGTGAACCAGTTTGTAAGCTAATCTTGAGCTTTAATTAAATACTGATGTAGTAAGTATGGAGGGGGGGGGGGGTAGGGGGAAGGTTTATCAGGGCGATTAATTATAATTTTCTTAAGTTTAGTGCTCAGTGTACTAGATTTTGCAGTTTAGCAGATATACAGGGTGTAAACGGACCTTTCACGAAGCCGTCAACCAAGCATTCTGTACATCAAACTAAGTAACTTTACGCAAAAATTTTTGCTGCAAAACGACTTTTTTTTGGGGTGAAAAATCAAGTTTTACGATAGGATTCAATGTAACGCAATCAGAACATTTTGCTGATGGATGGATTGAATAGTACGGGAGTAGTGGAGGTGTTTAAAGTAAAAATCTTACTTTAAAAACATGTATTTAAAAAAAACTTGTAAAAAGTTGGAACTTTGACCACCAATATCTCTGTAACTAGAAGATTCCCAGGTATGTTCTGGAACAAAAAAATTATCGCATTGACGGGGAGAATAAATAAGTAGCTTTCGGCTTCGTTAAGGGTCTTTTTACACCCTTTATATCTCAGCGGCTAAAACCATCTTCGAGAGAAGTGTGGAAGAAGACGTGCGGTACTCACCCTGAATAACTTGGGTAGAAGACCCTCAACAATTTTCAAAGGAAGAGTGAAAGAACATTATCTTTCCATTTCGTCATAGTTGCATAAGTATTTATCATTCGATATTTTATTGTATTAATAGTTTTGTTATATCTTTTGTCTTTACATTTATAAGTATGTAAGTATTTTCTTATAAGAATACCATATATGTTTTATGTATTACATTTTCTCTTCTTCTTTTACACACTATGTCTACATCTCTTTCATTAGTTCCTATCCTTTCGCAGATATGCTGGAAGACATTTCTTTAGAAATAAGCATCATCTTTGAACTATTTTCTGTTCCTTTCTTCTTTTCTGTATCTAGTGCGTACATATAATTTTAAATAAATAAATAAACAATTAACTTCAGTCTCAATAAACCATGAAGAATAAAAAAAAAACACCGTATTCAGCTTGATAGAGACAGCTCGAGTCTCTTGCTAGCTTAAAGATACTCGTTATAGCTGTTTTACTGGTCTTTATTCAAATAATAGCCTTTTGCTGTACATATGACTGAGTTGATTGAGGAGTGAGAGGAAAACGACATTAATACTAATCATCTACCTAGCCTTTTCCCAAGTATATTGGGGTCGGCTTCCAGTCTAACCCGATGCACCTGAATACCAGTATTTTACATGGAGTAGCTGCCTATCTGACCTCCACAACCCAGTGGGTAATAGGACACCCCTTGGTAAGACTGGTTGTCAGACTTTTTGGGCTGCTGACTACTTAACGACTGTCAAAGATCTACAAATGACAGCCGGGACCATCGGCTTAACGTACTTTCCGCGGCACGGAGGAAACTCGGTATGTATCACCCATCCACCCATGATTTAGGAAAAACGAAAATTTTATCAGCCTAGGGTAAATTAGGAACAGTCACGTGTGGTAAGCCGAGGTAAGAGTCATTTATGCAATTTTCCCTTTACAGAATATTCTAATATTGGAAGGCTGACCAAATATTTTCAATTAATAAAACCGACGCGCCTCACCAAACATCGTTAGAATGGTAGTGCGGGTGCGCCGAACATAGCCGATATGACCGCAGTGTTTAGCTGACGGCCTCAAAAACGAGCTCCGGACAGAATAGAAGCCTCCAGTGACGTCACATGACAAGCTTTTAATTTGCTCACACGCGGTGAATGTTTCAACTCAATCGTATACAGTTGAGACCTTTTCGAGCCAAAGAGACAATAAGTTAGAACAATTTTTTCTATTTTTTTTAATTCATAACAGCTGTCACTAATTTTGCAGTTAATTATGTCATCATCCACACTAATATTATAAATGCGAAAGTAACTCTGGTAGTTTGTTTGCTACCTTTCACGACTAAACAGCTGATTGGATCGAAATGAAATTTGGCGAGGAGATAGATTATATCCTGAGGAAGGGCATAGGCTATCTTTTTTTTTCGTCACTCATACTCATCAAAATTACCACGCGAAAGAAGTCGCGGGCATTGGCTAGTATAATATATGGGAATGAGAAAGTGAATCGATTTTTTAAATTTATTTATCTTGGTCAGGAAAAGAATACCCGAAAAAATATGGGGGATGCCTTTGCTCAGGAATGGGTAAGTTTCGGCCAAAAAAACTTTGATGTCCCATAATTTTGAGTAAATTATGTCATCCTTATTTCCTTACTATTATCATAAATGCGAAAGTAAGTTTGTTTGTTACCTTTTCACGCCTAAACCACTGAACCGATCATCCCAATTTTGATGATTGTAATTTTGACGGAGTTATATGATAAGCTGAGGTGAGATCCATGAAAGCATTTTGTTTTTTATTTAACTTGCTCAGCAAAAGGATACCTGCAACTATGGGGATTTTGTTTAGAAATGGACAGCTAAAAGGACCTGCAACAGAATTTACACTCATCGTCATCTACCTAGCCTATATCCAACATAAAGCGGCTACCGATCTGGCTTCCAAAACTTATTAGAAGATACACCAATGTCGGCTTAAAAAAACCTGCAACATGCAGAATATCTAAGCTCTGGAAAGCTAGCCAAATATTTTCAACAAATAAAACCGACTCCATGGACCAAACATCGTTGGAACGGTGCAGACAGGCAGAGTAGAAGCCTCCAGTACGTCATATGACAAGTATTTTATTTGCTCACACATGGTGAAGGTTTCAACTAAATGGCAGGTATATTATTAACGCTCTATTGTAATAGAGCGTTATACAAGGTGTAGTTTTGCATCCTAGTCAAATTCAAGGAGGTATCTATGCTAATCATTCTCGACCCGAATCAATAATAAAATGGGTAGGTATTTTTTTTCTTATTTATGGAAATCGGTAAGTTTGGACAACGGCGGTGGCGTGGCGCCTCGCACAGATCGTCGACACTCGTGATTCTGTTTGTTTTGTTGAAAATAATGTAAACACGAAAGTATTCGTGTTATTCTGAAATACTGTCAAATCTTCAGAGGGTCTAGACCAGTGGTAATCGCTATCAAAACATTTCGTATTTCTACAATAACTTTTCGATAACTTATTTCAGTTCCATAAAGATCATGAGCTCGTGGCTAAATAATAACAGTCACTCGGGTTGTTCTTCAGGTTAAGACACGCTTGCCTAGGCTGGTCCGTGGATGAGTGACTACCCTTCTCTTCCGTTCCTCGGAAAGCACGTTAAGCCTTTGGTCCCGGTTGTTATTCGTAGATCTTTGATAGTCGTTACATGTAGTCAGTGGCCCGAAAAACCAGAACACCAGTCTTACCAATGGGTATCGTATTACCTAGTACTAACTGGATTATGGAGGTCAGATAAGTAGTCGCTCCATGTAAAAAAACCAGAACATAGTGAGTAAAGGCTAGGCAGATGGTTATGATTTCAGTTTCATAATTTTTTGACTTTTCATATTTATCGCTGTAATAATGTCCATTTTTCTAGGCCCTCAGGTTAATGCGTGTGTGATTATACCGTCTAAATTCCTAGCAGTATTCTAACTTGCTTTCAGACATCAATAAGAGAGTAGGTATTTTAATTATTATTCCAAAACACAGTTTCTTAAAACTAATTTCTTTTGGTAAATGCTAGTTTCCCAGTACAAACAACTTGTAGTAATAAAGTTTTCACAGATTATTTTTATGGCTAAGTGCTATGATACCGTTGTCCCCAATTATTGGGTTCCAAAAATTCTCATTTAGTTTGTTAGGGCTACCGTCCACCACGATACTCAAAAGCAATATGTTAGAAACTCTAAGAACATTATTTTTTCTTTTTGTGTGGTTATTTGTCCGAGTTTTTATGCGGCTCATGGGTCTCTGACTAAGCTTTACATATGGTCAAGAAATATCTCTCAAGCATGCTTGTTAGGTTCCTCACGACGTTTTCCTTCACCGAGGCAAGTGAAAATTATAGAACACGCACATGAATCCGAAAAATCAGAGGTGCCTGTCTAAAATTCGAGCTCGAAACCTATGACTGCCACATTCCGCCGGTCACACCACTAGGCTATCACAACTAATGGGTAGCCAGAATGTCATAGCACTAGTATTTCAATGGCTGTCTATATTCGACTTAACCAATAATAACGCGTAAGTCGTCTAGACGATATCCCTAACTTGAATTTACATTGACTCCTAGTGAGACATCATTAACAAATCTATAATATCTAGAAATAATATCAAAACAACTTTATAAGCGCTGATAGCACCATGTAGTACAGAGTTTAACCAAAGCTGTCTACAGATAGCCACGTTAAAATCACGCTAATAGGACTTATTTGTTCGTGCAAATGCATTCGACGAACTCAACCAGACCATTACCGGTGGGCTGCGTAAGTCCGTACCCTCGTCCGTTCAAATCATGTCAAATGAATGTATTCCACGAACCGAACACAATCCTTTATCAATGTCCTGGAATCAATTTACCACACCAATTCGTTGCAATACATTGCTAATTGCTTCTGTGAAACTTATGCAGACTTACTAGACACAATCCGGTGCACTAATATGTATACGCTTTGCAAATATGTAGGTATGTGTTTGTAATGTTACCGGCCAAACCCGATTTCAGGCCAAACTAGTTTACCCTGTTACCGGCCAATCCGGTTTACTGGCGAAGTCGAGTATTACTCCTTTCAGGATCTACAGTAACCCATCACAAAGGAAGGAACTCGAACCTAACCCGTCCGAGTCGGAGTGCCCCGAGTCCCGAGCTCGCTTCGCTCGCTCATTGGCCTATGACAAACTAGTTAGAACTGACATCGGTTTTGACCGGTAACATATACTCGTTAGTGCTCGTGTCTGTGCACCATATTAATAATATTACTAAGCATCGACGACCATCTTTCGAGGCTCTCCTTAGGCGGTTGGATCAAGGGCCTGATTCAGAAGACAGTACTCCTCGATACGGCTCGCATTGTGAAGAGGTTCCTGTCTCTGGAGCCCTAACCACCTGTAGCTTGGACCCTGCTCCCGACACCGGCGGACTACTATTTTTTATATTTTTAAACTAGCTCACCCGCGCAACTTCGTCTGCGTCACATAAGAGAGGGTTAGAGAGGGTGGGTCGTAGGCACCTATTATACAATTCTAAAGGAGCACATCACACACATAATGAAAATGAATAAGATATTCATTAGAATCAAATGATGTTACTGCAGATTCGTTCAAAATTAAATACTTCTGATGAATAACGTATTTATTTGGATAAGGATAAATACCATGTTTACAAAAACACCTTTGCAAAAATAATGCATAATTTTTGAAGAAAATTGAGAACCATAAAAAAGATGAGTGTGTAAGTTAAAAGATATACATATAAAAGGAACAATTCCGTCATACATGATTGCTGCGTTACTTTAACCGTTAACGCAGCGGACGCAACGGAAGCTCTCAAAAGGAATAAATTTTCGGCGTTTTTTATTTTGTGTGCAATACAGAATAAGAATCACTAAACTATTCTCGACAGCCTCTACGTCTTCATTCTCAGACACTCGATGACAGCCAGAGCCCAGCTAGATCTACAGTTCTCATCAAGGTGCATGAAATGAGCCCGAACACGATATAGATGCTGTAAACTTTTGAGGTCCTATTGCAGCTGCCCTCCGCTCCATCGTCAGACCCTCGATGAAAGTCATACTCCAGCTAATTCTAAAGTTCTCATCAAGGTGTACGAAATGAGCCCAAACACGATTTTTAGGGTTCCGTAGCCGAATGGCAAAAAACGGAACCCTTATAGATTCGTCTTGTCTGTCTGTCCGTCTGAATGTCACAGCCACTTTATTCCGAAACTATTCGGACTAAACCGTTGAAACTTGGTAGGTAGATGTATTCTGTGAACCGCTTTACGATTTCTATACAATAATGAAAAAATAACAGATTAAGGGGGGCTCAACACAGTTCCGATAGTTGTTGAGAGGATCCGGCAATTGGGTCTCGAGGTGGCTTTGCACAAATCCGAGGCCATGTGCTTTCATGGGCCTCGGAATGCGCCACCGTCGGGATCCATGCTGACGGTAGGAGGGGTTCCCTTCGGCGTCGAGTCGACTTTGAAGTACCTAGGACTCGTCGCCGGTGGAACTTCGTTGTGCATTTCCGACGTTTGGCTCCCAAACTGAAACGGGCTGGGGCTGCCTTCAAGCGGCTCTTGCCCAACCTGAGGGGTCCAAACGCCTCCTGCCGTAGGCTCTACGCGAGGGTCGTGCGGTCCATGGCCCTTTACGGGGCCCCGGTGTGGGCGCGTTCAATTAAGCGGCGTGCCACCCACTACCTGAACGCGCCCCAAAAGGTGGTAGCCGTAAGGCTAATCCGGGGGTACCGCACGATCTCCCGCGAGGCGGCGAGCCTCCTAGCCGGATCTGGAGGCGATAGTCCTCGCGCGCCTGCATGAATGGCGCGCGGAGGCACTACGTCGGGGGGAAACTCCGCTGCCGCGGAAAATCACCGCTCAGCGAACAAACCTCCGACGCGATCTCATGGCGACATGGAGACAGCGACTGTCGCAACCCAGTGCAGGGCACGCCACAATAGTGGCGATAAGTCCCCTCTTTGAGGAATGGCTAGAGAGGCGCCACGTCGCCCTCACCTTCCGCCTGACGCAGGTCCTCACCGGACACGGTTGTTTCGCGAGGTTCCTGCACCGAATCGGGCGGGAGGAAACGCCCGGGTACTATCATTGTGAGGAGCGTTCGGAGGAGACGGTGGCGCTCACCTTGGAGGTCTGCCCCGCTTGGGCGGAGCTCCGCCGTGTCCGTAGCGGCGATCGGCGGCGGCGACCTCTCGCGCCCGGCCCTGGTTCAGGCCATGGTCCGGAGCGAGAGGGAATGGGAAGCCGTCACC
Source organism: Noctua pronuba (assembly GCA_905220335.1). Taxonomy (NCBI): domain Eukaryota; kingdom Metazoa; phylum Arthropoda; class Insecta; order Lepidoptera; family Noctuidae; genus Noctua; species Noctua pronuba. Next base: position 15,374,819 of record LR999904.1, on the reverse strand, counting down.
TCCTTCTGCGAAGCAGTCATGCTAGCGAAGGAGGAGGCGGGACGCGAGAGGGAGAGAATCTCTCGCCCCAGCCGCCGCGGGGGACGCACCGGGCGTTGGGGGCCACGTGGTGGCTACCGGCCACCGCAGGTGCGGGCCTTTGGACGGTGAGTAATGGGTTAGCGTCTGAGCCGCGCGGGTACCTTACTCATAGATCTAAACTCCCCTCCCGCACGCGCACCCCGCCTTGGTGACGCCCACTTCGCAACGGTCCGTGCAGCAGAAATCGTAATATTTTAATTTCGCCATAACTTCAAAACCAAACGTCCAATTTGAATCATTCAAAGACCAAATATTATCTACATAAACTGTACTTAGTGATGAAATAATTTATTTTGATAAGGATTATAGCATGAGTAAAATAAATGCGTTTAAATGTAGTCCAAAAAAAATTCAAGATAAAAAAATGGTTGTTGTGCCTCTCTCTCACTCGACATAGATAGGTATAGTGTGTCACGGACTTTTTTGTAGATATTTATAAGATCTACAATTAATTACAACATTTTGTGGTTCTATCTTTTATAGTTTAGGCAGCGTACGCAAAATAAGTAACTTTTCTGGTTGATTTTTTACACCTTGTGTCCGAAAAACCCAAATATCTTACGGAATTCTATTTTTTTCCAAAATAAAATTTAGCCTATGTTACTCGTGGATAATGTAGCTTTCGAATGGTGAAAGAATTTTTAAAATCGGTCCAGTAGTTTTTGAGCCTATTCATTACAACCAAACAAACAAACAAACAAAGTTTTCCTCTTTATAATATTAGTGTAGATGATTTAATGATTTAAGAAATATTTAAAAATATGTAAAATATCTATGAAAAATGAATAAAGGAGATAATATTACTAAAACTACTCCTCAAACAGTTTTGAGGATGTTGGAGGTAAAATATCATGAAAAAATGCCAACATCGACAGGTAACCATCGGTATTTTGCCTAACCATGTAGATAGAGTTACTTGTATTCAGCTGAATTCGATAAGTCGGAGCATTTAAGACGCAAATTCTTTCTAGCAACAATATTTCAAACTAATTAACACTTCATTAGGCACATTTTGTGCATATTCAGAACCTGTCATTCCATCCCTCCAGTTTCCACGATCTGCGGAGTCAGCCAAACAAAATTATGAACACTTGGCATAATTCGCAGCTGTTCCCACGAACTCGCTTACATGTTATTTCAAAGTGTATTTCACGCCCACAAGTACGTTCTCATGTCCTAGGATAGTGTGATACTAATGGAACTCACGGTTAGTTAAGAGATCACTTTGGTGTTTCAATTAAAAATGTCATGGAGTCATTTCCTAATTTATCCTAGCGACTTGTCCCAACCTCACACGGTTTTTATGACTTTACAAAATATAAAGATTTATTTATTTTATTTTTATTAGAACCCAATGGTTTGGTACGCGACGATGGCAAGAGACCGGACGACATGTCTTTGTTTCCATGGAAGATGGGTAAGCCCTTAGTGTGGGACGCAACATGTGTCGATACACTTGCGCCATCCCATCTTCCTAGCTCGTCGTGCTGTGCTGGGGCTGCCGCTGCGGCTGCAGAGAACCTCAAGCGGCGTAAATATAGTAACCTTATTGGTAACTATAATTTCGAGCCGTTTGGGGTTGAAACTCTAGGACCGTGGGGTCCAAGTGCTCACAGCCTTTTCAAGGAAATATCAAATCGCGTAGTTGACACTTCCCGTGACCCAAGGGCTGGCTTTTACTTTGGCCAAAGGCTTAGCGTTGCCATACAACGTGGCAACGCCGCCGGTCTCTTGGGTACATTACCAGTTGACAGCGTTGAGGAGGAGTTTTTTAACGCCATTTTTTAAGTTAGTTACTTTAGGTTATTTTAATTTATTTATGTATATATATAAAATTTTATATCTGTGTTAAATATTACAATAAAGGTTGTTCGATAAGAACGTTAACAAAGCCGAAAGGCACTTGTTCTTCCCGTTACTGCGACATTTTTTTGTTTTGGATCATACCTGGGAACCTTCTAGTTACGGAGATATTGAGATTATTAAAATATTGTTCAGAATTTCTCACTCATGTTTTTAATATTGGAACTTTACTTTAAATACCTCCATGTCGCCTGCACTATTCAATGCATCCATCAGCTGCAATGTTTATAGTGCGTTACATTGAGTGCTACCGTAAAACGTGATTATCACATCAAAAAATTTAAGTTTTCCAGCGAGTTTTTTTTGTGCAGTGCTACTTAGTTTGATGTACAGAATCCATTTTTAACGGCTTCTTGAAGGGTCCGTTTATAACGTGTATACTAATAACCCTTTTTTGAAAACATTTTTAATGATGTTGTAAACTGAATAAAAATTAGTTGTGTGGTTTAGAAGAACATCGCGTTCAAGCAAATAGACAAAACAGAAAAAGAGCGGCTTTAATTTATAAAATACTAGCTTTTGCCCGCGGCTTCACTCGCATTAATTTAGAATTTGACAATCAAATAGGGTTCTACCTACTTCTAATAACATAATTCAATCATGATTCAAAAGACACGTGGCACCATCTATTATCGTTGTATCGTCTGTTATTGTTGTTTTCCTCAGGAACAGTCTTTTTTATCGGGATGAAAGGTACACTGTGTCCGTATTTGTACACCTGACAACGTATACGCAAGATTTCAGGATGATCGGTTCAGTGATTTAGGCGTGAAAAGGTAACAAACAAGCAAACTTACTTACGCATTTATAATATTAGTAAGGATGGCGTAACACATAATATATAGATGTAGATATTATTTGTGAAAATGTCGGCCAAAATTGGAACGGATTATGAATTCCTACGAAACTTTTTACTGAATTAAAAGCTCCAACAGCAGCTTGTAGTTGTGACATTGAATCTTGATCCACTCTCCCATTAAAAATATTTCTAGGCGACCTATTTCTGTTTTTCTAGGAATTAAATAATTGCAAACGACTGCGAAAGGTTACAATTAAAAAACTCTACTCTTGTCGACATATTCTCAGTTTCAGTTCAAAATCTGTAGCAACCACAGCGAAAATCCGACCAATTGAACAACGCTCAGCACATGTATCTTGGAATATCACCAAAATTGTAACTGAATATGACTCTCTAGATTGGCTAAAATCGTCAAAGGCACGTTCAAGAAGATCCGTACCAGGCAGTGATTCTCGGCATTGTGGTTACCAAACAGTCCGAATATTCTCGAACGATTGCCACAATACAGAATCGTTCACCGTATGGTACTGAAAGCCGACAATTTAAATGTCGAAAATGATTCTGCGACACCTTTCTGTGGGTTCTGCAAGGTTTTTGATTTTCCCTGACTGTTCTCTTTTAACCGACTTCCAAAAGGAGAAGGTTATCAATTCGTCTGAATGTTTTTTTTGGTTATAACAATTGCATTCATCCATTTTAACAAATATCCTTTGCTGTATCTTTGTTTTTAAGATCAGCGTATGAATTTTATGAATTGCATAACCTAATTATTGGATAATTTCAAAGTCGAAACCAAACACCAGACCGATTTCACTTCTGTTTTCAACCATTTTTCTTTAAGTGATGAAATAAGATTAAAAAACGTATTTTCATAACACCTAACTACCATTATAAGGATAGTTAGAATTATTTCAAATCAAATAGAAGCAAATAACTGTTCATTCCTGAATGCTGTAGGCAAAAAAGAACGAAAAACCAAGCAAAACAAAGAAAACAAGCATATTTGTATGCAGAAACAATGTGAGACGACAGTATTTGTAGCCTTTGATAAACATCTTCGATTCTGAAATTGCATGTGCACGGATAATATAAAAATAAATGTGAGGTTCTGCTGCGAAACTTTGCAAACTAGCAACGAGGACAGAATACATTCAAAGAAAAATATCAAATCTAAATACAGCTATAGCACAACATTTAACTGGGTTAAACTAAGTGCAAATATTGTAATTTATGTTGTCTTTTCATTTAAGTGGGGGTACCGATGACCTGGTGAAGACCTCGCATTCAGCGAACTCCTGACAGTTGAGATGGCGAGGCTTGCAGTGGGGCAGTGGACGTGCTTCAGTAATTTTTTTTTTTAGTTAGTCCGTATTTTCCCACTCCTGAGCAAAGGCCTCCCCCCATTCCTTCCACTTTTCACGATGGTGTGCTTCTTCTCGCCAACTTGCGAGGAAGCCATCCAAGAACACAATAATTCAGCTTCAGCAATACGATAATTTATTTAAGGTGGTTATCATCATTAACCTTGAGCAGTAGATTGCGAATACATCATAACCCATAGCACTTGGTCCTGTTATCTCATAGGCTTGGACATCACCTCAGAAAAAAGGTTAACCTGCAACCCTTCATCATCTGCCTAGCCTTTTCCTAAACTATGCTGGGGTCGACTTCCAGTGTAACCGGATGCAGCTGAATACCAGTATTTTACATGGAGCGACTGCCTAATCTGACCCCCACAACCCAATTAGTATTCGGTAATATGATACCCCTTGGTAAGACTGGTTATCAGACTTTCAGGCTACTGACTACCTGCAACGAATGTCAAAGATCTTGAAATGACAGCCGGGATCAACGGCTTAACGTACTTTCCGAAGCACGGAGCAAACTCGGTTTGAATGCAGTCAGACAGTCTGAATGGGGTAGTCACCCATCTACGGACCAACCTAGGCAAGGACGGCTTAACTTGAAGGTCGACCCGAGCTGCTGTTATTATTTAGCTACCTAGATCATCGTTAACCCGAACCCTTAACTGCTAAACATTTCACCCATCTCTTCTTTGTTTTCCCTGCCAGAAAGAGACACCAATACTTATAGACAGTCGAGCCCTGTAAAGATTTGATATGGAACCTTGAAATACGATATTGGCGATCAGTTTGCTTTCCTCGCAACAACTACGTGCTGTGAATAGCGATGGGGCAACTCTCTCCGCCATATTGTTTACTCAACGAACGAGAATCAAAGCGAAACAAATTGAACGGGCTATAGAATTGGTGACTTAACATTTTCGTTTTATTGTTTAGGGTTTAACGGAGAAAATTGGCGGTGAAATGTGATACGGTTAAGTAAGTACGAAATGTTGTATTTGGAGTAAATTATGTGATCACTATGCAAGACTTTGATGATATTGATTGCTTGGCTGCCTAACGATCTATGAATGAAGTTACAATCACAGTTACTGGATGAGACAAAGTAGTTATGATATCTTTACATGAACAATGATTCCATTGGTTAAAAAAATATGAACCAACGTTCGTTTCATTTAATTTATTGACTTAATTATATTCCACTTATTTTTAACATATAACAACACTGACAATGACTGGTGTGTTGCCAGTGTTAACATACCGACCGGGACCGAAACGTGGTTGCAATGGATAGCCGATGGGGCCGAAAAGTTCTGGACGCCAGTCCAGAACTTTTCGGCCCCATCGGCGCGACATCGCGACCGCGAACCGTAAGACGTTGCGTTGTAAGGCCTCCCACTAGGTAGACCGATGACCTGGTGAAGGTTGCGGGGATTCGCTGGATGCGAGACGCACGGGACCGGTCAATGTGGCGACACTTGGGGGAGGCCTATGTTCAGCAGTGGACGTCTTTCGGCTGAAATGATGATGATGATGACTGACAATAACAACAATGACACACTGACACTTTGTTAATGTATCAAAATAATTCTTTATTATCTGGATATCGATACAAACTACTCATAGAGAGCAAGTAAAAACATGCTTGAATTGACTAAATCCACAAACGACAACGTAATTTTAAATATTCACCACTATTATTTCAACATAATTAGTACGAACACAAGAGAGATTTTAGCGTTCGGTCGATCTGGCGTGAATTCCCCCGGGACCGAGAGTATGAAATCCCAGGATTATGTAAATAATGTGACTATTCACCCGGAAATACTTCGACCTGCAAGCCTGTGGCTCGTGGCTCGTGGCCCGTTTTTGAGGTTAACTTGACCCTTAGTTACTGCGGTCCGTTTGAATAATGAATAGTGTCGTTCAAGTTTGTTTTTGGGTTTATTTGCTAAGAAACTAGGGTAATATGATAAGTAAAGATGGAGATAAGTTTGGTAGCTTACATTACGTATTTTAGATAAATCTACCTTTTAATAAGCTGAAGTTAAGAGACAAGTAGGCAGTTTCTCGTTAACCTCCTCGATATCAACCAAATCACATTATTAAAAAAAACAGCTCACACAAGGGTGTCGAGAGCGGTGGCTTAGACGGGGCATCACGGCATAACAGTCTTGCCGTGTGCTGTCACGGCATACGAGTCGGTTTTACTGCCAAGGCGCGCCAATAGAAGTTACACATCAAAATAGATCTATCATCTCTCGGAATAAGATCTCCTTTCAAAAGATCAATAAAAAAAAACTCAAAGCATTTATTTTAGACTATTCAGGCACTTCAGAATGTCAATTTCAGTCTATACAATTGTATGTCGATGAAGGAAAACGACATGAGAATACTGGCAAGAAATGTAACAATCACCAACCCGCACAAGACCCGCGTGTTGGATTACGGCCACCGCTGGGATACCGGCCTCATGTCTGCGAGATTTCTCTCAGAAGTGGGAACGTTATAGATGGATTTTACTGAAATGAAATGTCGCCTTCTACTGACAACCCAATGAACGAATTAGTGAACTCATCATCATCTACCTAGCCTTTTCCCAACTATATTGCGGTCGGCTTCCGGTCTAACAGGTTACAGCTGAATACCAGTATTTTACATGGAGCGACTGCCTATCTGCCCTCCACAACCCAGTTAGTACTGGGAAATACCCCCTTGGTAAGACTGGTTGTCGGACTTTTTGGGCCAATGACAACCTAACGACTGTCAAAAATCTACGAATCACCAACGCCTTAACGTGCTTTCCGAGGCATGGAATAATCTCGGTATGTAAAGGGTGGTTACCCATCCACAGACCAACCTAGGCAAGCACGGCTTAACCTAAAGATTGACCCGAGCAGCTGTTATTATTTAGCCACGAGCTCTTCGAAAGAATTAGTGAACTAATCACAAAACCCAATGAACACCGTCTCTGTATCTGTAAAACAAAACAGAGTAGCTAATACAGCTGTCCATTCGATTCAAAGTCACTCTCGCCCAAACCACACCCACTACCAGTAGTAGTGGCAAACTGTAACAAGTTCACAAGCTAATCAGATATAGCGACGTCTCACTGGTGGAATCTATCGGAACTTTGAACGCGCCTGTCACGTTGTAATCAAAGTTTAGGAAACTGCTGTCATACCATCTTGTGAGAGCCTTTCTATCTTGGATGTATTAATAGGGTTTTAGTTGGATGGTACACGTGGTTTGGAGTTGGTTGAAGTTGGCTGACGGTTCTATAGTGATGGGACGAGTGATCGGTTGGTATATCATGTGGTGGTTTGGAGTACGTCGCATGTATGAGTATGTGATTTGTGTAGCTTCTTCCTACTAACTCGGTATGAATAGATATTTGCTTGCATAAAGCCTGGACTCCAACCAAGCGAAGACGAGCGGGGATGTGCGAAGCGGAGAGGAGAGCAGATGCTTAAAAGCAAAGGTGTATCCACCGAAGCTGTGCAGAGATGTACAAAGCGGAGACGAGCGGAGATGCGCAAATCGGAGAGGAGAGGATCGCACGCCGCTCACAGCACACCGCTCACAGCACACCGCACACAGCACGCCACAAACAGTATACTGCTCACCGCTCGCGACACGCACATAAGCTAAGCGGAGACGAGAAATGTAAGCAACCAATATCTATTGTTGGTTTACAACACATCTCCTCTCCTCTCGTCTCGTGTCCGCTTCGGTGAAATCGTTAAACCAGTACAGCCTAAAGGCGGGTCTGGTTCCGGACACCTGACTCTCACAGATTATATTGCGTACTGAACATATCTTTAATTGTCCAGTTAGTGAAATTTTCCTAAACCCACTTAGGCTCTTCGTTCCAGTGTTTAGTTTTGAATTATTATATTGTTGGAAGAAACAATTAAGCCATTATACTCTATGTAAAATATCGTAATTTAGCGTGATTATGAGACCGTGAAATATCCTTTTTTTTTACGAAAATATATGAAAGTTCAAATGGCTGGGACTATGAAATGACGGTTGACAAACCAGATCCACAATTTCGGCGTTGCCAACGAAACCCGGAGCTAAGCAGTTCTCGGCTGTCTCAAACCGAGCAGTTAGTGTAATGTTAATGTGGTGTTGTTCCACAGACAATGGGACACTTAACATGGTCTGTTGTCTGCACGTTGCAGGAACTGATTGACGCTACTGAAAGTGTCAAACTCACAGCGACTCAATTTGGATAGTCATCAACACTATTAAGATAAGAAATAAGAAATAGATAGAATTACTCTACAGCACAAATTTTCCCAATTTGTTCGATTTTTCATCAAGGCCACTCTTAACGAAACCCAACCGAAATAGCCCCAAAAAATTAAAAAAAAGGGTTAACACAAAACAAATCCCTCTTCAAAAAGAAGGCTCAAAAGAAATAACGGCTGGAAGCCCTCTCAAACCTCCTCCAAGTTGGAAAGAGCGATCGGATTCTAGTTTCAAAGTCAATTGACCGTTGGAGGAGCAACGTGGCTCCGTACAAGGACTCTTGACCATATGCCCGTTCTATAGGCTCTGTATTAAACCGTAATGTCTGCTGAAATTCAATTCTATAGCCGAGTTTTTCATGGACTGTGGGATTGTATAACATAACACATTAAACATCACGCCTATAATCCCTGAAGGGTGTCGCAGATGTGTATTTATAATATAAGTGCCCATACATTTCGCCAGTTATGTTTAAGTCATATCTCATCATCTGTTGCCAAGAACCGAGAAATTCTTGACGAAAAACCCAATTACAGCTTGACCGATTCTGGATTCAAACCCAAGATCTTATATTTAGCAGTAGTCCTTGCGACGACTTTACCAACGAGGTGGTGACTAGGCAGTAGAATTTTAAACATTGTTACATCATAACGCCTGTATCTTCTAAGGGTTAGGCAGAAGAGTACCCATATTTCGCCAGTTATGTTTAAGTCCCCTGTAATAGGGGGCGAGCTTATTGCCATTTTAAACATTGACAGAAGAAAAACACTTCTAAGTGGTATGTAATGGGTGGTATGGCTTAATCTAAAGATCCACCCGAGCGGCTGTCATTAGTTAGCCACGAGCTCCTCATGGAAAGAATAACAATAAATATATAAATACTGCATCTTCTAATGTCCTAAAGGATTCAATAAACAAACAAATGAATGCAGTAACAAGTGCGCTGCAAATATCAGATACAGTCAACTCAAATGACAATGTATTATCAAAGTCCCTAGTGAACTAAGAAACAAGTGAATGTGCTGGATTTCTAGAACAATAACTATTTTTCAAAAGCTGGATTCCATACAAACAGTTCCATACAAACATTTCTGTATCAATGCACTTATGGGGCATCGCGACAGACTATGTGCAATTGAGTTTTCGGAGCAAACTTTCATATTTTTTAAAACTTTGGCTTACATTTTGCACTTAATTGTGTTACTTCGTTCATTTCTATTCTCATTGATGAATGCACGCAATTTTCAGTTTGCACAATGTGTCCATTTCCACAGAATGTGTGTGTAAATAATGTATTCATGTGAGCAGTGTGTCTTTCACACAAAAAATGAGCTTGGGTTCGTTAGACATAACATCACGCCTGTAATTCCCGAAGCTTACCCTGCAGAAGTGTACCTAATAGTACACCCACATTTAGCCAGTTATTTTTAAGTCCCATGTAATTAGGGGCTAGCCTGTTGCCATCAACTAGACACAAATCTACACTCCGTGACTGCTACTCAGAAATTCCTGATGGAAAACTCAATAACACTTTGCCCGACCCGGGAATCGAACCCACGACCTCATGCCCAGCAGTCATGCTTGCGACCACTCGACCAATAAGGCTGTCTGGGATCGTCAGACATCTATGTAATCATAACTTATATGCACAAAAAACCTACCTTCCTTTTGGACTTCTATTCAATGAAATTTCAATTCAATCATCAGATCAGATCAACAGATGGATCATAAGGTTAGCATAAAGTAAATTAAAAAAAAAATATATAAAAATTAATAAAAATAAGACAAAACACAACACACACTTTAATTATTTCGTACAAATCAAATTGGCAAAGTCAACAAAAATAATCGTAAATGTTACGTTTCGTATCGTCGCAGTCTAGTAGGCTCATTGGAATTACTGTCATCTTTGCGAGATCTAAAAAGCACATAAAATAACCAAAACGAATCTCCGAAAAAAACTATTTTGAGTAATACCAGCAAAAAAAGACCCTCCTTTACAAAGGTGTTGTGATCAAGTAATAAGTAGTTTAGTACTGCTTTATCGTCTGGCGAAGCTTGAAGTAATCCATTTACCACAGCTGAGCTGGCAACACCGTAATAGATTTACCTCGTTTACTAATAAATTGTGTGGGAGATTTGCGGGTGATGTTGCCTGTGTAAGGTACTTATTTTATTAGAGGTCCTTATAAGTTAAAGTGAGTAATTACTTTCACATTTACCTACTTTTAAACGAATTAGTTTGAAATAAAGTTTAAATAGTTTATCTTGATAGTAACAACGTGATTTTTGTTTTGCTGAGCGTCCTGCTTGCTTTCTACGCGCGTCGTCAGCGCATAAAAAAAAACGTAGTGTGCAAAGGCCCTAAACTGCTTTGAATAAAAATCGACTGTTCTTATGTAAACTATCGAGAGTCAAAACTGGCAGTTTACAGTACTGCGATTTGAAGTTAAAGACTACGTATATCTGTATAAAAATGGGTTCGCTACATAAATTCAAAATCATTTTTCATTAATTTATCATTCATGACAAAGTTACCCATAAAACAAAAGAAAAGTGCTCACTTTTGATAGTTTACCTTAGAACCTAGCAAAACTTAACGAACGGTTCCCTGGAAACCTAGGGACAATCGAAATATGAAATGGTTACCTAGATTATTGCACAATAAATGCATGTCGACATTACAAATGATCCACTAATCCGGGAACGTTTGCGTATAATTAAATTGATTGCCCAGTACGATTTCAGGTTTAAATATCTAAACGGTGTAAATAGACCCTTAACGAAGCCGAAAGGCACTTGTTCTCCCCGTCATTGCGATCATATTTTTCATAAAAAAGTCCCAGCAATAATTTTTGTGTAGGGTTACTTAGTCTGACGTACATACTGCTTGGTTGACGGCTTCGTGAAGGGTCCGTTTACACCCTGTATGTTTCACTGGCTAAAAGGACCGGGATTTATAAAGTGGGTAGAATTACTCTTTTTTTGTACCAAATCAGGAAACCTTAAAAACAAAACCCTGACGACAAATGTACACGTGTTGAGTAAAATTTACCAAAGTCCAGTATTTTCCCCATTAAAACTCACACATTACAAAATGATATTTGGTGTCGCAATATCCGAGTTCTGAACGGACATTTAGATATTTTCCAAAGGTTTTGTTGTTAGTACCCTCATCATGCAGGAGACAGCTTGTCACGTTAAATTAAATAAACATACATACGTACAAAGTTGGAATATTTTCCTCAAAAATTGTAGCGACAACATTTTGTTGTATTATTGTTCCGAAGTTTTTGTATAAACGTCATTAGGGACGAAATTGTCCTTCGTTTCTGTGAATTTTTAATTCGTTCGTCACTTTCTGGGTGGACATAACATGGATTTTCATGGAACGGTTGAAAGTTCAATTTAAATATATAAAAGCGAAAGGTGACTCACTCAAAAACTGCTTGACGTATTAAGATGAAATTTGGCGGGAAGGTAGTTTATAGTTAGTAGACGTCCGCTAAGAACGGATTTTGCTACAGGGCTGGATTAACGAGGTCTAAGGGCTCTCACAAGTTTGTATGAAAGGCCTTCATTTTTTTGTGAAAGGGACACCGACGCCCAAACGCTATATCTTTCTGAGCAACATTCTGAAAATTTGAAAATTCACATCATTCTGAAAATTTATATGTGGGCATATATATAGATTTTTTTCATAATAATATAATAATACCAGCCTGTTACTGTCCCACTGCTGGGCAAAGGCCTCTTTTCATACAGATTGCTCAAGACGGGTTGGAAAGAGAAATTTTTCATATGCAACTAAAAAAAACAGGTGTTCCATACATTTTGACGTGTCGGTATTGCACTTTCGTAGGAAACAGCAGTTTTTTTTTAAATTACCGGGTTCAGGATGTACTGAATACCTGTTGTTTCTTCCACCCTGTATTTAATCGGTCAAACTTTTAATGTAATTTTCTAGTCTAACCTGATTATTTACAGACAAACATGAATAATCAGCGTATAACGTTCCAATCAACTCACTATAAGGGCTCTTTTCTGCAAGCCATAACAAATAACCCAAACATAAGTTTGGGTTGGTGGTTCTCACATGTCTTCGATTCTGCAGAACTGGTTCTGCATGGTCTATTCCAGATATTTTCTTCCACGGTTTTTTTCGAACCCAATTGAATAATTTTTGTTGACATACCAAATATCCTGAAATATCAATTCCAGGGTATCAGCATTATGAATTATGTGTTTGATGGACAAAACTAACGACCAGTGGTCCACATTGGCTCTGGATCGAAGAATTTGGAAGTCATGGAGAGAGGCCTTTGCCCAGCAGTGGAATGAGACAGGCTAACAGTATCAGTTTGGTGGTTCCCAACCACATACAAACAAGCTCAATAAAATGAACGCTCTAGTCTAGACGAAAGTCAATTGGGACTTCACTCCAGTCATTACTACTTTACTATTTCACTAGTTTTACGTGTCTTCAGTTTAACTACATTTTCAGAGTACTGAGGGTTACTGACTGAGGGTTAGTTAGATAAGCTTTATAGATCCCATATAAAGTTTAGTTTGTACTAAAATATCAGATGGTTGAGATGATAAAATTAACGTAATTTAGTTTTACTCTTGTCTTGTGTAATCTTGATCTGTTTGGTCTTTGTATTTCATGATTATGACGCGACATCTATACCGCGACATATGAACTACACTGACGTATGATGATACATCGCGATATTAGTGTTATCCGGGCGATCTGCATAATATACAGTAACCCGATAACAGCAGTTGGTTTGTAGCCGACTGGACACAACACCCTTCTTGGTCAGGAAATCTTCCCTTTTCTATATAGAGTGACTGGTAATTAGTGACCGATACTTAAACACGTGATTGTCCTCATGATAACAAACAACTTTCTCAGAAGATTTTTTTTATATACTCATTCACTTTTATCACATTAACACAACAGCCGTATGAAACTCGCGCGCGCGCGCCTTTGAGCTATCAGCTGGTAGCCGCGTGACGCCGTTCTGTCTCATAACTATGGTACCGTGCAACAGTGGATAGACAGAGCGGCTCGTAAGCCCGCTCCGTAAGTTTTATTGTGATAAAAGTGAATAAGTATAAAAAATGTTTCTTGGGGAACGTTGTTTGTTATCATGATTACAATCACATGTTTAAGTATCGGTCACTAATTACCAGTGACCCTATATACTCGTAACATGAGGAATTTTTGTCAGTTTGAGTCAGCCCAAAATTTGGCATCGAGTTTGGCACTTTCAGCAGCGTCCACCAGCTCCTGTGAAGTGCAAACAACAGGACAAGCAGGACACGATATCAAGTGTCCCATCATTTGTGGGGTAGCACCACATTTACACTCCAGGGCAGAGTCATGGCCTGCGGGACTGTTCGAAAGAGATACCGCGGCCCTGGAACACAAAGGGCAAAGAAGGAACATGGATGGGTTTTAGTCAGTAAAAGTCTGACACTCCCTTCCACTCCATCTAGAGCGGGAGGGGTCATTTGATGATTTCCGATTCGAAAAAAAATGGCAGAGTCATCTATGAATCTCCACCTGAACAGGTTTTCCTTGCTTCGGGGAAAGTGTTTGGAGTCTATTTAAAGACTTCCAGGTCAGCCATGGCAACTCGTGTCCAGGTGGGAGATTTTCAGCATGTGGCATAAATGGGTTGGGTAGATAAGCACTTTCTAACCATAGCTTCAGTCTTTTCTTAGCGAGTTCGCCAGAGAGCGGGTTGACCAATGCCAATTCGGGGGATTTCTCTCACAAAAAACAATTATACAAATTGTGTTTTTATAACTGTTAATATGAATGAACAAAAACTGTAACAACTGCCTCTGGATTACTAGCTTAAAGCAGCGCATATTTTAATATTAATAGCGCCACTTTAATAGGAAAAAGGCTTTAAGTTTAAATTTATTAAGGCCATTAAGTATAATTTATAATGCTCAACCAATGAGTTTGAAATTATCCGTATTTTTTAATAAAAACGTAATAGTGACCCTGTCTAGATTGGCTAATAAACACTAAGCAATTGTTTTGTTTAACGTTATTGGGTGCCTAATTGCTTAATACTAATAAACGTGCCAACTCCTACAGTTAAGTTAAATAATTGTGTTGTAATAGGATTGGGTTAATAGTAAAGATTTTGCTCCACGGGTGATGGTATTAAGGTCGAAAGTTACTTAGCACGTACTTTGGCTAAGCTTTGCTCCCATCGTAGTCGCGCAAGTGCAAAATAGAGACGAGAACATGTTTTAGCCAAAGTGACCACGTGGTCAATATGTTGTGGCTCTTGGCCTTAGAGTCTATCCGTCACCTTAGGGCCTAGGAATGGACTCTAAGACCTGATTACCAAGGGCTTAGGTAATCAGCCGCGATCCTTATGACTTAAATCACAGCATGAGGTTACATTATCAAGGAGCTCGTGGCTATAATGACACGGGTCGCTCTCCAAGGTTAAGCACCGCTTGCCAAGGTTAGTCCTAAATGGGTGAACATCCATTACATAACAATATTCTCCGTGTCTCGGAAAGCACGTTAAGCCCACCCATTACCCACATTATTCTAACTGGGTTGTGGAGGTCAGATAGGCAGTCGCTTCATGTAAAATACTGGTATTCAGCTGCATCCGGTTAGACTGGAAACCGACCTCAACATAGTTGGCAAAAGATTAGGCAGTTGATCCAGCTCTAATTCGATTGTTTGTTCCATTTTCTGCGAACGAATCTTTCAAGATTTTTATACGTAAGAAAAAGGCTGTAAAAGTTTCATAATATACAAAACATCTTAAAAAAAAAGTGGGTGTAATCTCGTAATTTCGATAAACAACCTTT
Organism: Noctua pronuba; assembly: GCA_905220335.1. Classification (NCBI taxonomy): domain Eukaryota; kingdom Metazoa; phylum Arthropoda; class Insecta; order Lepidoptera; family Noctuidae; genus Noctua; species Noctua pronuba. The sequence goes on along the minus strand of LR999904.1, from coordinate 15,359,600 downwards.
TACCTGTACTAATCTGTATTCATAAACGAAACTTGAACCCGTAAGCCGATCAACTTCGTTACGTAACCTAATCTAAAGTCTGTTCAATTCTTTGTTTCCAAAATGAATTTTAATTTGACAGTGCAATTTAAGTTGATTTTAAAATGAACCATTGACAACACCAACACAACAGCCACTCAGGTCGGTCGGAGGTTCTTCAGGTTAAGCTGCGCTTGCCTAGGTTGTTACGTGGATGGGTGACCGCCCATTACATACCTAGTTTCCTTTGTGGCTCAGAAAGCACGTTAAGCCGTTGGTCCCGGCCGATATTTATAGATCTTTAACACGACTGTCGACTGTGGGTAGACTTTCAGGCCACCGACTACCTTGTAACGACTTACAAGGTAGTCAGTGGCCTGAAACTCTAACAACCAGATTTACCAAGAGGTATCGTATTAACTGGGTTGTGGAGGTCAGATAGGCAGTCGTTCCATTTAAAATACTAATATTCAGCTGCATCCGGTTAGACTGGAAGCCGACCCCAACATAGATGGGAAAAGGCTACGCAGATGATGATGAGAATTAATCATTGATACAACGACGAAGAAGAAGAAGAAGAATGACTATAGTACCTACTATTGATAAGTCATTCATAGCTGGAACACAAACTAAACTTTATTAAGTGGGTACTAAAGTTGTTTTTCCAAAAACCCATATTTGTTTACACGTTTGGAAGTTAAACTCGAGGATGCAGTACATATACGAACGTTTAACAAGATGGGATAGCTTGAAAGAAGTTTGTTATCACTCTAAGTTACCAAGTTTAGGGGTCCACTTATCGTGATCCTTATCTTGGTGATGCCACATCAATATGTTAGTGCGGGTTCTGTGAGTAAATAATGTGTTTGGATAACTAAATACATAGGTACACTTCAGTAGTGAAGTGTTCGAGAGGATAATAGTGTCGTTGGTTGTGTCATTGAGACTATAGACCGACAGCTTTAATGAGTCCTTTCGAAGGTATCAATTTAAATGGAATATTCTGAAGGTTGATCACGTATTAGTTCAATTAGTATCGTAATACCTACTTACCTGGATTATGGTTATTTTAAAGCAAATAACCCGTGGGATATTGTCAAGACTTTGTGGATGCTTAATGTGCCTTTGATGGGGCAAGGCGGAGGACTCATTAAAGCGGTCGGTCTATAGGACTGAAGGTTATCTGGAATAGATCACAAAACTGTGTATTATCAATTTAACACATAACAGCCTGTAATCTCCGAAGATTAGACAGAGGTGTACCTAATAGTACACCTACATTTCACCAGTTATGTTTTAAGTCCCGTATAATAGGGGGCGCGCCTATTACCATTAACCGGGCATAAGTCCAGACTCTGTGGCTGTTATTGAGATATTCCTGACGCAAAAACCCAATGACACTTTACCTGACTCGGGAATCGAACCCAGGACCTCACACTAGAAGATTCTCTACTAAAATATAATTTTGTGTGTTGCCAAAAGCATTTAATTCAGAATTATTTTTAAGTAGCAATTTATTACGAGTCTGAAATCTCCTATCCGCCTTATACAAGAGTGACGAACTGACGATCAATGCGCATTCTTAGTATGGGAAAGGGCTTTTGACCTACTCGTACATACGCTGGTATCATCATCATCTGCCCAGCCTTTTCCCAAATATATTGGGGTCGGCTTCCAGTCTAACCGGGTGCAGCTGAATACCAGTATTTTACATGGAGCGACTGCCTATATGACCTCCACAACCCAGTTAGTACTGGGTAATACGATACCCCCAGGTAAGACTGGTTGTCAGACTTTTCGAACCACTGACTACCTAACCACTGTCAAAGATCTACAAAGGAACAACGGCTTTCCGAGGCACGGAGGAAACTCGGTATGTAATGGATGGTCACCCATCCACAGAACAACCTAGGCAAGCACGGCGTAACCTAAAGATCGACCCGAGCGGCTGTTATTATTAAGCCACGAGCTCCTCAACATATGCTGGTATCACTATATTATTATTCAATTCAAATACTCTTCTATTTCGTTTGATAGTTACCTGACACTAAATCAATGAAACTTGTCCTTAAAAGGTTTAATTTAAAAGTCAGGTTCTGTCAAAGTCAGGCACAAAACAAAACCCTTGGCGATTAGGACTAATTTTTCACTTGACTTGATTTTCTGGACTTAAGGTTTTGGGGGTCGCAAATGTGATGGACAGAGAGGAGAGCAGCCGCTCGGATCGATCTTTAGGTTAAGCCGTGCTTGCCTAGTTTGGTCTGTTGATGGGTGACCTCCCATTACATACCGAGTCTCCTCCGTGCCTCGGTTAGCACGTTAAGCCGTTGGTCCAGGCTGTTATTTGTAGATGTTTGACAGTCGTTACAGGTAGTCAGTGCCCCAAAAAGTCTGACAACCAGTCTTACTAAGGGGTATGGTATTACCTAGTACTAACTGGGTTGTGGGGGTCACATAGGCAGTCTCTCCATGTAAAATACTGGTATTCAGCTGCATCCGGTTAGACTGGAAGCCGGAACAGATGAATATTTTGCACGATTACCAAGTTGATCCTAAGGAGAAAGTTGTTCAGTTTGATGGCTGAAAAACCCCCTATATATTATGATCAGACTTTTCTGAAAATTCGGCACATATGTACGTAAATATCGAATTTACTGGAAAAATAGAATTGTATGAAAACAAGTAACATTTAATTAAAAGTATCAAAAAACTCGACTACAAATTGTATTATGTACCTATATATTTTTAATCTCTTTTTAATACCCTATAGGATAGGTACGATAGGTTTGGTTGAAAAAAAATATTAACGACTTACAAATTGAGGTTTTGGAGACGAATCTAATGATACCATAATCGTCGAAATCAATCCAGCCATTTGGGAAATACGAGGTAATAAAGAAATTTACGAAGAAACAAACATACAAGATACGCGCGAAAAACGTAACCCTTCCTTGGCAGTCGGGTAAACTTAGGTCACGATGACATAAACTACCGTTACCGTACCGTTAGCGGAAAATCACAGAACTCAAATAAATGTACTATTTTGACATATCGCTTCTTGACAAGCAACGCCACCCTGAATTGCCCACTCAAAATGATAGAGAGATAGTATGCTATACGAGGAAATACGTTTGTAGAATAAATTGCCTATGGTTGTTTCGTAGCACACCGACATTGAATTATCTGAGTAACAAATTATCAATATCTTTTTGTATTGTGAATCAGTTTTGTTAACGTAAAAAAAAGAGAAAAACCCACTTAAAATATCATTCATCCATCCTGAACGTTATTTATTCCTTTTTGGAGTCGGATTTTATTTTATTGGAATTATTTTCAGTACAATAGACTTCTGAATCAGTATTTATAATCCGCAAAGACTTATGAACCATAACTCCGTCCCAATGCGCCATTGATGTGAAATCCAGGCATTGTTTTCCCTGCGCCATTTTGTTTGTGATGAGAAAATGTCAATAATAACTTTGGAAAGTTTTTGAATAGATGAAAAGTTTACCGTTTCCGTCTTAACTTCAGATCCTCGGTTAATTGTTTTGATTTGCTATTAATTTTGTTAATGTATTTAAAATCAAGGTATTTAGGCGATATGGGCCGTAATCCAAACCTCAGTAATTTTTATTATTATCGAAACTGACTGGCATCAGTTTTGGAGTACTAAGGCATGAGCATGAGCGCGCGATGTAAACGTATCGTAAATAAGTCGATTTTTGAATCGATATTAAGATTATCCTATGGCATTTTAGTTAAATTGTTTGCAATAAGGACAAACAGTATTATCCATGGATGTGAATAAATTCTTAAAAAGTATTTCTGTTTGATTTAAAATCGACGTATTTACGTTACTTTTAAACCGCGCAAACGTGCTGGCCTCTAGTTAAATTATTTAGTAGATCATTCCGTGTTCATTCTGTTGTTTTTTTTTTAAATTTGTCTTTACAAATGTCTTTTCAATATAGCGCCATTGAATACTCTCTTGACAGACATTGAGGCAGGAAACAAGCTCAGAGTAACATGCACCTGACCATAACACAAATGACGTAACTATTATTTACATTAATAATTATAAATTGGCACCGCCAGGACCAAAACTTGCGTAGAAACAGGGACCAGCTTTGTTGTTTGCCTGACTAATCGAAGCGGACGTCCGAGGTAGGGTCCCGTACTCAGAAACCATTATTTCCATAATGGATTTCGGCAACGTTACTCCAGGCCCAATAAATTACTCGTATTTTAGAAGCGAAATTTCTGAAGAATAGGTGTTAAATTCGAGAAGATGAATTGTTTTTGGACTGTGCACATAAATAAATGATTTATTTCGTAATGAATTTTGTAGTAAGGGACTCACTGCCATTTAAATAAACCATAGGATTTGAAAGGGAAATTAATTCTCTTTTAGTCAGGTTCTATGGAATGTGACTACTATTAGTAATTGGCTTCGAATATCATACTAATATTATAGAATTTGTTTGTAAGTTTGTATTTAGGGGGTAATCTGCGGAACGAATGATCCAATTCTAAAACTTATTTCACTAGCAGAAAGCTACATTATTCGTGGGTGGCTGACCCGCGCAATTTCATTTGCGTCACAAAAGAGAGAGAGAGGGTTAGAGAGAGTGGGTCTTAGGCACCTATAACACAATTCTAAAGGAGCACATCACACACATCATTCCGCATAATGAAATGCGCGCGCGGTACTTGATCATTATTTTGCTGCGGAGTTATTTTAAAACTGTTCATTGAAGTCAAATGTTGTAAGGGCAATTTTGTTCAAAATTGTGTTTATATCATGCATAAAAGCCGAGCTATCACAATTTTTGCGGTCTAAGTCGCGGGGGAAGTGCTAGTATAGAATAAAGGCAAATGAGCAGTGGTGGTTCAGTTCTTCTTCTTCTTCTTCTTCGTCGTGTCGATGATTTCCCCTTTAATTAAATTAATTTTATCCAAAACTCTGCCACCTCGACGGCGTTGGTGGTGGCCTCGGACAGGTCCCTCAAAGTGCACGTGGAACCACACATAGTGCATGATAGGAGGTGAGCCATAGTTTGCTCTGAGGCACCGCAGTCACACATGGCTTCATCGGAATACCCCCACCGAACCAGGTTGTATCTGCAGCGCCCCACCTGGCTTCAGTGGTATCGGTATATGAAGATCGGTGGAAAGTTCCTCAATAACCAAAAGAAAAGAAAGGATCCTCAAACCATACGGATGTTGTGTCATGGTAAATATCCCGTTTCTAGAGTTAATGAAAGTTTCTTTTTGTTCCTTCTTTCTTGTATAAGTACTAAAAACGTAACAACTATAAGTCATTGGCTTCGAATTTGCATTTGTAAATAAAGGTTACATTAAAATAGTATACACAAGCTGCCATAATCGGATCATAAAGGTCAGTGTGGTTCCAAATAGCATCAAGGAGCAACCTTTGAGAATTTTTAAAAAACAGCTTACATCGTTATTAATACAAAAATGTTATTATTCTGTATCAGACTTCCTAACAGATAAATTATAGCTGTATTATTATGTTACTCTATTTTGATCTGATTTTTTATTACAAGATAATTTGTTGAATTGTTGTGAAAGTTTTTAAATTGTAGTTATATGTTTTATTGTTTAAAAGTATAAATTTTTGCATGCCTAATGGTAGAATGTACCAGGAACAAATAATTACTACTGTAATAACTCATGTATGTACCTACATTCAATGCAAATAAATTATTTCTATTCTATTCTATTCTATTTTTGTGCCAGGGTCTTACTAATTAGTCAAGTTGATGCGTTTACCACAATAGTCGCCTGAGGGTTTAATACATAGATAGCCTGTGGGGTTTGGCAAGCCACAAACATTTGAATCACGACTAACAATAATTGAAGCTCTCTCTGATGGTGGACACTACACTTGGCAGATCTGGGCAAATATTCCCCTTCTATCATTAAAACAAAGTGAACTGTATCGCAATAGGCATAAAAAAAATTTTGTTTTGATCCAATATCGCAAAATTTTTGACAAATACGCCAAGTGAGGTGCCAGCATAAGACCTTACATCTTTGTGCATATGTTTTGGTTTTCTCTGGAGTAACTATACGCAAAGATCGTTCAATGCTTTAAGCGTCCAATACAATAACGCGTTTAGGGTGTTGTTACGGTTGCCGTGGGCATGCAGCGCATCAGGGATGTTTGCGGATGCGCAGGTGGATGGTTTCCATGCCATCTTGCGCAAGCGGTGCGCGCCCTAACAGCTTTCTGGCGATGTTTATTGACAGACTGTACAGTCGGTTGCATAAGTTTTGGAGCAACCTACATTTAAGTTTAAATACTAACGTAGATAAGTAAGTTCTGTATTTTTACTAACATTGAGAATTAATTTTGTGAACATGAATAATTATGAATATGGATTTTGTGATATCTGAATATGATCTCCGATCTCCAGCCAAAAATAAATAAGTAATAGATTTTCTCCTGTTTCATCATCTTCTTGCCAATATTACTTGGAGAAGGCACGGTCTGCCACTGCGTCAGTTCTGCTACAATATCATTTACTTCTTTTTCTTTCTTAATATTCTTCACACTATCCATTCATATTTTCTCTGGTCTTCTTCTCATTCTGCTTACATATTTTAAAACATAATGGCCAAAATATGAAGGTAACTGATGTTCAATTGTAAAAAAAAAGTCGAAAAATAACTACAAAAGTCCCGGTAATGCTTCAAAGTGAGCATTTGCCAGTGCCAATAGCGGATTCTCTACAATATTTCAACGAGGACTGATCTGGAATCATACATTTTGTATTGTAAATACATTGTTGCCGTTTGTCATGTTCGGAGCTCTCCGTTCATAGCTATTGGAAATAAACTGGTTTGAAGCTGAATTTTATTAAAAGAGTGAAAAAAATATGGTGTTTTTTATATGAAAGTAATATTTTTTGGGCCTAAAAACCTGTGCTATAGTAGATTCTCCTTCATAAGGGAATAAAAAATATCAAAACAAAAAAAGGTAACTACGCTAAAAACTGCTTCTAAAAATATATAAACAAGACACCGATGCGATGATGACACTGATGTTTTTTTACGGTTTTGATATAACCAGAGTCACACGTGATTATTAAAAATCTGTCATGTATTATTTTTTTTTATTTGCCTTTTCTGTCCCACTGCTGGGTGTTTTACCTCCTCTAGCCAATCAGTCAGGAACGAGTCCAAATCGTCAATCGTCATGAATTACAGAAACGAAAACGAAGGAAAAACTAATCACTGATTCACCCTTCAATAATTTGCTAAAACAGACGCAAGCAATGATTACAAAATCGCCGTTTACTTTAATTACAGTGTAGTGCAAAGAAAAACACACACAACAAAATAACTGAACATTTTACCTTCATAGTCTAGTGTTTATACGTAATTTCGCAGATTACACGTCCAGCAGAAATAATATGGCTAAGACACGAAGGTAATAGAAAGTAATGTTCACCCGCTGGGGGGCAAGTGAAATTATATGGTGTAAATTTTTCCACGACAACATTATACGCGAATGTGTATGAGACAGAGTCATTAAAATTTGTTCATGGTTCCGCGATGTAGATTGAAGTACATTTTCTTTTTCGTTTTAAATAATTAAAATGCATGTATTCGTTTTATCTTTGGGTTACATAAACCTGTCTACAGGGTGTAAACAGACCCTTCACGAAGCCGTTAACCAAGCATTCTGAACATCAAACTAAGTAACCCTACACAAAAATTGATGCTGGGAAACGACTTTTTTTTGGGGTTAAAAATAACCTTTTACGGTAAAAATCAATGTTACGCATTCAAAACAGTGTGCTTATAGATGCATTGAATAGTAAACGGGTCATGGAGGTATTTAATGTAAACCTTAAAAATTTGTATTTAAAAAAAAAAACTTGTGAAAAGGTTGGAAGTTTGACCCATAATAACTCCGTAACTAGAAGGTTCCCAGATATGGTCTAACAGAAAAAAATGATCGCAATAGCGGGGAGAACAAGTGCCTTTCGGCTTTGTTAAGTGTCTATTTGCACCCTTTATATGCCCGGTATATTTTTGTCCTTAGCTGATTTAACTCTTTATGTTATTGTGAAATTGGTTATTATCTCTAATTACTTATGTTTAAGATTTAGTTAGTGTACTAGCATCATGATCTGCCTAGCCTTTTCCCAACTATGTTGTGGTCGGCTTTCAGTCTAACCGGATGTAGCTGAATACCAATATTTTACATGGAGCGATTGCCTATCTGACCTCCACAGCCCAGTTAGTAACTCGTACTAACTACTTGAAAAATTAATTTATAAAAGTTGTTAAAATTTCTCCGTTTCTATCTTTTTAGTATTAAACAGAAACATAATTATTAAAACATTTAGGTTTACAAAATATTTTCTCAAGGAACTCTAAACATAATAACACAAATCATCTAAAGCTATCCAACAATTTGATTTGAAAGCAAACAAACGGATTGTCTAGGGAAAAATACATCATTTTCACGACAGCACTCGATCAAGTACTTATAGCCTTATAGAAAATGGAAGCTCTCACGGACTTCCCCGAAGATTTCACGAAAGCGTTTCAAACCAGTTTTAAGATGTTGAAGATTTTTAATGTCAGGTCTGTATTTCGACCAAAAAGTTTTTAATTTAATATGACGTCATGTCAAAGATGGAATTGTTGAAATGAAATTTTTATTTATTTGCTAGAATTGTAGTACATTACAGATGGTCGAGTATTATTAAAGTTGCTCACACAATTCGCTAAAACTAGCATGCAAAATAATTAAAGAATACATTAACACAAATTAGTTAGTGTGTAGTAGTGTTGTAGGAAAACAACTTTGAAAAGGGTCTGGAAATGGAGTAAGCTTGCTAATCAATGTTCGTGCCTCCACTTTATAAGAAAAGGTCTTTAATATCTGTGGATAAGACTTAAAATATGCGTGGTTTTTTTAATTTCATGTATCGCGATGGAGCCCCCAAAACCTTTTCTAAGTACAGTAAAGCACTTACATTTGTAGCAGTATTTGCGATTTTTGCAGTTCAAGTTGGTGTTACTAATAACGTGTAGTTGACCGTCCCGAGGTCTACGTTCAGATTTAATCTAAATCGGCAAGGTAGACAAAAATAATGATTGAGTCGCATCTGCTGAAATTACAAAAGTATATAATATAATTTTCTTTCGCTTTTTCGAAAAAAAAAGGTTTGCTGAGACAAAAATTTAATACCTTTGAAATTAGATCTTCTGAGGCCTTTGTTACGAAGTCTTTCTTATTCTGAAGCAATCAATAGTAGTAGGGGATGAAAAAAATACTTATAAGTAAAATTTTCGGCAGCCGTACTAATAGTTTTTGGTTAGTATTTTTACTTATTAGATTCATGAATGTCTTGATTGTTGTTAACTGGGAGATAACGCTCAGCCTACATACACCATACCCATCTCTTTTTTTTTTTTCGCCTTGGAAAATCATCAAATGACCACCCCTCCCGCTCTGGGCGGAGTGGAAGGGAGTGTCAGACTCGTACTGACTAAAACCCATCGATGTCCCTTCTTTGCCCTTTATGTTCCAGGGCCGCGGCATCTCTTTCGAACAGTCCCACAGCCCACCATACCCATCCTAAAAGATGAATTACGAGTATTCGATTTTTTCATAGTGCGTGCACTAAATCATTAAAAAAGCAACACTTTTCAAAATATAAATATTCTGTATGATTATTTAACGGAGGGTTGTAGTTTCTATGCGAAAAGAACCGCAAAAGTCGACAGAATAGGATATTTGCCTGAAAAAATCTATTTAGTCCGTCAGTTAGATTATCAAAAAATATTGGATACGTATTTTTTCTTTCGTCACATAATTAAAAAATGAAGACATCAGCGCGAAGAGATACAGCGCATCAAAGTCCAAGACAGGACAGTAAAAAGTAACAGAAGTTGTGGCGTCACGCGAGATTTCAACGCGCTGTATCGTGGTCATTTTTCGTTTACATGAAAAAAGAAAAAATACGTGTCCAATATTTTTTTGATAATCTAACTGACTGACTAAATAGATTTTTTCAGGAAAATATCCTATTATTTTTTTATCACCATAAGGTCGAATGCCACTTGCAGTAAAACGACAAGCTCTATCTGTCTGATGAGACAGTTACAAACAACAGTCAACTTAGTGTCGTTCTCAAAAGTGGATAAATGGTTACAACTGCCTCGTTGATCTAGTGGTCGCAAGCGCGACTGCTGACGTCCCGGGCTCGATTCCCAGGTTGGGCCAAGTCTTTTTGGGTTTATTCATCATGAATTTCTCAGTAGCAGCCACGAAGTCTGGCAATAGGCTTGCCCCTTATTACATGAGACTTAATAATAACTGGCGAAATGTGAGTGTACTATTAGGTACACCTCTGCCTAACCCTTCGGGGATTACAGGCTGTTATGTGTTAAATTGATAATACACAATTTTGTGATCAATTCCAGATAACCTTCAATTCTACAGACCGACCGCTTTAATGAGTCCTCCGCCTTATTATTTTATCTTATTTTAATTACGAGTTCGACATACCCACTTTACGTTTTATTCCCACTGACAGGTACCTAGAGGACGACAAGCCATGCCTCATGAAGTACTGGCACTTCTCCTACATAAGCGCTACTGTTTTTATCCACGTCTTCGGGCTGGCGTTCCACATGCCCGAGCTTTTGACAGACGAAGAGATGACACAATTCGCTTACTTGATACCTTCTGTTTTGGTTACCATCCATGGTATGGTATTTTACTTTATGACAATAGTTGTTTTTTTTTTATCGTGAAACTCTTTTTCGCATGTGTTACTCGTAGACGACAGGATTTCAAAAACCGACATGTTTGTCTATAATTTTTTAACCCCGCTCTCAGAAACGTTACCTAAAAAACTTATATTATCCTTCTTTAAATTATCATTATCATCATTTCATCCCGAAATCGCCCATTTTTGGGTAAAGGCCTTCTCTTTCTTCTACCATACTTCTCGGTTCGTGTGTCTCTAATCCAAGTCTCGCAACTTTGACAATATCGTCAAACGAAATTAAATAAACACGTTTATTTGGATCGCTGTTGGTCAAAAATTGAGAACCAGTTAACAATTATTTTTTTAAGTATCGTAACTCAGAGGAGTTCGTTGTGTAAAGAAAGTAAGGCGCACGGCACAGCGCACTTACATCTCTTTTCTGTTATTACCCTTTTTATTTTTTCGGCGACTATGTTCAGTGTACTAATTAATTATACTTTTTTCAGCCATCTTGAAATCTATAGTATTGATACCAAAGACAAGACCAGTCTCTGCGTTTATAAAGGAACTTGGTACTCTTTGGAGGGTAAAATTTACCCCAAGTCAGGAAAAAGAGAAGGATGCAATGCTTTGGCGAATCAACTTCATTAACAGAGGTGACCCTTTTATTAGGTGATGGACTATTTGTCCATCGGACAGACGAGGAAAATTGCCAACAACAATTGGACGTCAACCAATAGATGAAAAAACAATGCGGCAATCAATGGACAGGATTTATTTCCGTCCGGCGGACAAATATTCCATCTTTTGCTTCAAGCCATGATGCTACTCAAAAGTAACGTGCTATAAATATAAATCAACAGTGAGTAGCCAGAAAATCAGATCACTAGTACTACTGACATCGGTGATTTGAGATTGTGACATAACTTTTGAGCAGTAAGTAGTGGTGTGACGGTGGGACCGCTAAGTCATAGGTCTCAAGTTTGAACCGAAGGCACCTCGGATTTTAATTTTTTCGGATTTGTGTGCGCATTGTATAATTATCACTTGCTTCGGTGAAGGAAAACATCGTGAGGAAACCAGGATGCCTGAGAAATATTTCTTGGCTGGGTGTAAAACAAAGTCCTAGGCCCATGGGCGGCATAAAACCTATGACAACAGGTTAATCAGCAACCACACGAAAAGGAAAGAAGAAGGAGCAGTATCGTAGACAAAAACACTAACTTTATAGCCAAACGATTTTTTTATAAAAGTCAATGACCAAGATTGGTGCCTCTTTACTTTTTCGGCGGTCACTCATAAAACTTTATACATAATTATGAGAAAATAACATACCATAACGAAATTTCGTATGGAGAACGTACAAAACTGCGTATCAAAACTCCATACATTTTGGTTTTTGGCTTTTTCTTTGTACTTACAAAGAAGATTTTGTTATTGTTACAGAATATTTTACCAAACCATTGTAGGTATTTAAATGAACGATTACGACGATTTTTGTTATGTGTTGTATGTTTATTGTGATTTTTTGTCATTTTCTATGATGCACGTTATGTCCCTGTGACAAATAAATGTTTTTTCTTTCTTTATTACGTCTGTAACTATAAAATCTGTAATCTCACATTTAGATAAAAACGAAATACTCTTAATGATGTTAGTTCTACTAACGCAACAAAATTCAATCAAATAAATTGAAATGAGATTTGTTTGACGACAGATTTAATTGACAACAGTCTTTAAGATGCTGAGATTTTATCTAATTTTGATTAATGAAATTAACAGTTGCTGCAGATAATTACAAATGAGTTTTTTTTTATAGGGCCTAGAAAAATAAATGTGGAACCTTCTATTGTCTAAATAAAATAAATTAAAGCTTAGTTTAACAAATAATTAATTAAGGTAAAGCCTACTCACATTTCACTAGACAAGGTCTAATACTTAAAAAAAATTGGTATTTTGTTAATTAACTTGTTTGAATTTCTTTCTAATTTAGATCGAGTTAAGTTCTTTGTTAATTACTTGCTGTCAAGTTGAAGTATTTAAGTACTGTAGAATTCTCTTTATATTTTACTTGTAATAAATATTTTGGCTTCATCGTAAGTCCAGTTGTCTCAAGCACTTCTGTTGAGCATGAGGTCACTAGTACGATTCCCAATTCAGCTTCTGGCATTGCAGCCATAACGTGATTTATGTTATAGACCGACCGCTTTAATGAGTCCTCGTGAAGGTATCTATTTCAATGGAATATTTTGAAGGTAACGCCTACGTTGATTATGGTTATTTTAAAGCAAATAACCTGTGGGATATTGTTAGGACTTTGTGGACGCAATATGCCTTTGATGGAGCAAGGCGGAGGACTCATTAAAGCGGTCAATCTATTTTTTTTTGGTATTATTTAAGATTGTTTTTTCATAAAGTTTAAAAATACCTCTGTTTGGTCTCAAAACCCAACTATATTTCTGTATTTTTCCAGCCAGCTTCTGGGTTTCCGTGATCGGCTCGTTCCAATACTTGCTATCACCGTTATTTGAAACTTTGTTCCGGAAATTTATATTAAAACAGGACTGCGGGCTACTTCTACCCTTCGCTTCGAGCTACCCATTCAACCCAACTAAGAACTGGGCGATTTATGTCCTAGTATATATTTTCCAGCTGTATTCTAGTAAGTTGCTAGTTAATCAAGCTTAGCTTTATGAAATAGTGCATATTGCTTTCCTAAACTATTTGGAAGAAGTTATGCCAAGTGACACACTGTGTTTTGGGATTGTATGTTAAAAACTCCACTACAGTTAGTCAAGTTTGACTCAATTTATTTTTCTTTTACGACTTAAAAGTTATATGTTTTATAAGCATTTTTGTAATCTATGAATGGATTTTATGCGAAAAGTTTGTAATTTTCAAAATGTTATGCATTCCATCCCCTGGTTTTCTTACTTTATATTAAGGGGTATTTTTTTTTACTTTTGTCCTACATCTTTATCTTTCTTTTTTTATCATTTTGAGAAAACACTTCTGCGCCTAAATGTACACTTTTGTAACACTTTTTAAATAAATTATTCTCATTCTATTTTTAGTGACCCTCCTGGTCGGCATGTACATGGGAGCATCATTGATCATGACAACATCTTGTGCACTATTGGGAATAGAGTTTCTGATGCTAAGACATGACCTAGCACAGGTGAAGCCGAAACCGAATGGAAGAAGAATAAATGATGAAGATTCTGACGATGATGACGGACCCACCATTGAAAAATTTGTAGAAAGACACCAGAAACTGTTGAGGTAAGTTGTATGCATAGAAATGATTGTATCCATAATAATTCTAGGTAGAAAACTATATGTTATTATCATGCCAAAAACATGACTTGAAGACTTCATAAGTACGGGCTGCGGGACTGTTCGAAAGAGATACCGCGGCCCTGGAACCCAAAGGGCAAAGAAGGAACATGGATGGGTTTTAGGTCAGTAAAAGTCTGACACTCCCTCCCATTCCGCCCAGAGCGGGAGGGGGGGTTATTTGATGATTTCCCATAAAAAAAAAGTATAAGATGTGGTGATAGATCCAGTTTCTAAATCAATCCATTTTGTCATTTTCACTTGCAAAACAAAGTCACGCAGTTTACGTTAGCAATAGTGGCTGATGTGCACGCGTAGCATGACCACCGTATTAAGGGCTGGATATACGCCAATGACCTTGGTCTTGTGGGCGTTACGACAATAAACCCCCCGCGTGCGCTTTCCACCCCTAACAACAATTTCGTGCAGCTAGCGCCATCTACTTATTTCTTCCAGTAGCCGTCTCTAATGCAGAGGTGTAAAACCTTTTTTAATGTCCAAGACCGAAAACAAGGGAAATTTAATTATTATGTGTAATTCATAGGTATCTAATAATAACTATAATTTTGTAATTTTAATTATTTTATTTAAATAAAATTTATTTATTTAGGTATTACTACAGATACATATATTAATAAGTAGTATTTTTTGTTTTTCTGTAAGTGAACGAGCTTTAGGATTAGATATTTTAGTTTCTATGATTCGTATATATAATCTATGAAACATTTCTATGTACCTATTACGCGTAAATTTAGGTTTAACTATGATGATGAGACTTTTCAATTTTTCATTTGTATATCTCGATTTAATCGATAATTATTGCTACTTACATTTTTTTTAATCTGGGACTTGGTCCATAATGGACTTGGAAGGACCAAGTCAGATTTACCAATACTGTCCATCTGACTCCATCCTTCCGAGACCGGATTACCTATAACATCGCCCATTTGCGTGATTTTGAAGGGTTTTATTTTACAAAAAAATGTATATGATGTTGCTGTCCGTTTACCATGACAACAAAATTATACCATTATCGGACTACAGAACTCTAAAACTGTTATTTGAAAACATTCTATTAATTATTGTATTGTATTGTATTGTATAACGGGCTGGTTTCCACAACTCCACGTTACTCTATTAATTATATTAAGGTAAGACTTATTGCAGTAGAATTAAAGGAAAGAAAAAAATCACATTAGATAATATGTATATGAAAAATTTAATCTCAAAATTCTGTAAAGTTTAACTGCCTTAAACATACTCGCTTTGGTTCTGGTTCATAATATTTTTCATCGAAATCATTTTCAGTGTTCATTATTTCTTCTTCACTTTTACGTTGAATCGTGATGGTTGGTGATTTCCAGGCGGTTGGTGAGGACACAGAAGCTTGGCCAATTGCTATAACATTTTGCAAATTATTTACTGATATTTCTTCATCATTATCTTTTTGTTTGTTTTCTTTCCCATCTTTTTGTGTTATTTTTTGGTTTATAGCCTGGGTTATGTATTCAGGATCCCGTATATTCATTCTTCTTGGGAGTCGCGGATCAACTAATTCTGGCAATATGCAGTCTACGTAAAATCTTGTAAGTTTGGGTTTCATTTTAGTTTTCCAAAACGTGTCGTTTTTTTAGCTTTTTTTAAATTATATGTAGGTATCTGTATAGTTTTTATAGCTAATGTGATCCTTGGCTGGTATTTTTTTCTTTTTTGCTTGGGCACAAATGCAGCAAAATTTGTTTTTGACGGACATAAAGGGTGTAAAAAGACCCTTAACGAAGCCGAAAGCCACTTGTTCTTCCCGTCATTGCGATCATTTTTTTGTTCTAGACCATACCTTCCGACCGAACCTTCTAGTTACTGAGATATTAGGGGTCAAAGTTCCGACTTTTTCCACAAGTTTTTTTTTAAATACATGTTTTTAATGTAAGATTTTTACTTTAAACACCTCCACGACCCCTGAACTATTCAATCCATCCATCAGCACCAAGTTTTGACTGCGTTACATTGAGTTTTACCCTAAAACGTGATTTTTCACCCCAAAAAAAAGTCGTTTCCCAGCAATATTTTTTGCGTAAAGTTACTTAGTTTCGGGACGTGAGAGGGAGAGAATCTCACGTCCCAGCCGCCGCGGGCGACGCACCGGGCGTCGGGGGCCACGTGGTGGCTCCCGGCCACCGTAGGCGCGGGCCTGTGGACGGTGAGTAATGGGTTAGCTCACCGTCCGTCTGTCTTATGACGACAGGCCGTGTCGACGGCGCGTTCGTGTTCCACGCGCGCCTCAAAGAGATGTCAGCAACCGGGAGGGGGCCCGCAAGGACCGATGCCTGCCGGGGCTGCGGGACTGTTCGAAAGAGATACCGTGGCCCTGGAACACAAAGGGCAATGAAGGAACATGGATGGGTTTTTAGTCAGTAAGAGTCTGACACTCCCTCCCACTCCACCCAGAGCGGGAGAATTCATTTGATGATTTCCCATCCGTAAAAAAAAAAAAAAAAAGTACGGAACGCTTGGTTGACGGCTTCGTGAAGGCTCCGTTTGCACCCTGTATAGAGTATGTTCTTGGTACGTTTACCAAGTATGGCTGCCGCTCTTGACAGTGAAGTTTAGTTTTTCTGATATGAACTTTTTGCCCAGCATCCATCAGCTATGACATCAATAATTGGTATTCCTACTGTATTTACTCTACCCTCTGCAATTGCTGCACATCGCTCCTCTTCAGCAGCTTCGTTCATAGACTTAAGCAATTCGATCTCCCATTTTTTATTTACAATGTTTATATGATAGTTGTACATTTTAGGACAGATTTCAGGAAGTCCTAGAGAAGATATAATTTCTTGAAATTGATCGTGTCTACATCCTGCGACTATTGCGCCAGCCACTCACAGACAATAGTCTAGAAGAAATGAACCTAAATACATGTGTATTTAGGTTCATTTCTTCTAGACTATTGTCTCCATCGATTACAAAAATCATGTTGCATAAACGACATTTCGGCGTCAATTTAGTCATTAGGCCTGTCAGACGTATTTACAATACGTCTACCGATAGATTTTAGTCTGAAACAAAATTAATTTAAGTTAGTGGAACAAAACTTCAAAATGTGTTCTATCTATTTCACTCAAGATTGATAAGTTCAAGATTGGTAGTAAAACTGAAAAGTCGCGAAGATCATTGAAGCGTCAAAATAACTACATGTAGCTATTGTTATAACCCATTTTTAATAGAAATAAAATTGACAAAATGTTTAACATCCATGTTAGTTACTTTCACACTTTTGTTGACATATTTTCAAGGAATTGGGCAATTCAAAATGACGTGCGAAATGTTTACGTTTCATCTGTCAGACGTGTTCCAGTACCACAAAACATTAGACGACAATACTTTATATCGCTCAAATATAACCCGACCAAGTGAAATTGCTCGTTATTTTCGTATTACACGTATGTTACTTTGAGTGGATTGAATTTTGGATTATGTTGTTGATTGAATTGTCGCTACGTAACTTAGTAGAAGTTCAAAATTTTCAGCTTCTCGTGGCGAAGACTAAAGTTATTGCAATTTTAAAAGTGTGGTATCGACTAAGTTTTAAAGGCCAGTGTATTACCTAATAAGTACCTACATGAAATATTAAGTAAGTAGGTACTTACCATTTTATTCTTTGTAATCTCCTCTTGTATTTTATTTTCAAATTACGCTTCTTACATATTTTTTTGTCACCCATTTTGATATTATAACTGAACTTGTAATGCAATGAAACTAACGAATTAACGACAACTAGTAATTACTATGTACATTGCTATACCTAATTACACACTAAAATAACCTAATATTTACATACACTTAAATAAACCCTAAAATTTTCAAATTGGTTGGGTGACCGACAATAATATTGTTTGCGGAGAAAACTGTCACAGGTCCGTTCAGCACAGCGTCTCGGCCCGCACTGATTTATTGGGCGCGAGAGGGGTAGGCTACGCGATTTACGAGTAGCAATTACGTAAAAAAATCCATATAAATATTTAAGAAGGCTATTGGCAAAAATAAGCCAAAGGTCCCCTCGGCATTACTTAATATAATATATTGATGGCAATCAAAAGATCCTATGATTGATAGTTTAGGAGAAAAATGGTAGTAAGTTACAAAAACAGAGGCTACTTTGCATATTTATTTATGATGTTTAAATTATATTTTTAATATTTTTAAAGCGAAGAGGACATGCTCTACATTGTGTAGATTAATATATATTTTTTTGAAAAAAAATCCGGTGATGGTTACGGAAAAAAAAGGTTCTAATGTATCCCAAATGAAGCTCAATTCACGTATATGCACGCCTTAATGGGTTTTGTCGACAAAACCCTTTTCTATGGTGGTCATGTTACGCGTGCTGATATCTGAAGAATAGAGTTGATCTTGTCAAAAATTGTGTTTTTATCAAATTAAATAAGTAGGTTACCTACGTTCGCATAATCTTTACATAGTATAAAACAGTCGCTCCCGCTGTTTGTACGCTTAGATCTTTTAAACTATGCAACGGGTTTTAGTGCAGTTTTCAGCAATAGATAGAGTGATTCAAGAGGAAGGTTTATATATTGCAGTCGCTGGTATAGTATAATTAAAAAATGTAAGATATCATCTCTCAAATAGAAAATGGGGTGGGCTGATTTTTTTGCACGCAAGTGTATATTTCAAATATCAAAAAGTTTCATATTTCAAAAAGTTGACAGACAAAATTGCTGCGTTCATCTTTCAATATCTTTTTTTCAAATAACCATATATGTGATAAAGCGTCAAAGGCTGATTTGAGTTTTACTTAGAAAGGAATTATTCACGAAAAAAATGAAATAAGTACCTAGTACCGCAACTGATATCAATAATGCCGTCTTTTTCTTTACCACCAAGTTCTTAGAAGGAAACTTGTTTCTGTACTTATTGTTCAATGATTGTTTCTCCCTAACTTCGAATACATAAGTAGCCTTGTCTCGAGTTCTGGACCACAAGGAAGTTCTCGTGACATCTTCAACTTCAGCCAAACCCATCTAATCAATCTCTATTATGGCTGCCACTTTTTCTGGTCCTGTGCCAACATTATCGGAAGTTTTTCCGCCATAACGATGCCCTCACTCCGTGAGACCAATGGTCTATGTAATATTAGTGATCCTACTTTTTCGTATTTTATGGTGTGTGAGAAAATTTTGCCCCTCTTTTGGCTCTTTTCATGGAACACTGAAAATCCGTCGTGGTTTGGATGTTTATGGACCCACTTCAGAAGTCTGGTTTGATGTTTAAAATCCTACCTTGTGTACTTTTTTGATTGCTTGGGTCGACTAGAAAGGTGGTCAAGTTAAAAGCGGCGTTCATTAAACTTAGCTATGTCTTTTAATTAAAAAACAACGTGAATCAGAAATGTGTGGTCATGTTTTCATACCATCAGTCTGAACCACTTTTTCCATAGGACCAATATCGTAATCGCAAATAATAATAGTTCTTCCGACCGTTTTCGATCACGGCGGCCAATTCCAGCGGATATTAGTCATTTTTCGCAGGACATATTATAGAGCACAAGTGGGTGCGCAGGCACAGGTGCACTCCCACTTCCCTCACTCTCATAGTCCGATGGAGAGAGATCAGGCACAGGACCAACGGCTTTAAGTGCTTCGCACGCAACTTCCAAACTCCGGGCTATTACTGAGAAATTCGCAATAGAAAAAACCAGTAACACTTTTTGCCGCTCCGAGAATCGAACCCAGAACCCCACGCTCAGCAGTCACGTTTGCGAGACCAACGGAGCAGTCAATAATCAGTTGTGGGAAATATATTTGGATCAAGTAGGTTTTAACATTTCTGATATAATAAGTTGTACAAAACCTAAAATTCTTCTAAAAACAGAGAGGCTTATTCCGAAGCTTAGCTATCCATACTTATATTATAAATGCGAAAGTAACACTGTTTGTTTGTTTGCTACCTTTTCACGACTAAACAGCTGATCGGATCATAATTAAATTTGGCGAAGAGATAGATTATATCCTGGGGAAGGACATAGGCTATCTTTTTTTCCCTCACTCATACTCATCAAAATTACCACGCAAACGAAGTCGCGGGCAACAGCTAGTCTACAATAAGTTTAGGCTGGGCTGTTCCACAAACTCATATTTCATCAAAATACACCTGTCCCAAAAAAAAAATGTTTTGTTACCACCTAAACTGTTTCCCGTTCTAACCCCTTGTTCGCCATCAAAGCCGACATAGGGGTGGACATAAATAAAACATGTATTTTATTTGTTGACAGGTTATCGCGCCAGCTGGATAACGTGTTCAACGGGATGGTATTCATAGATCTATTGTTTGTTGGGATCACGACGTGTGCTTTTAGTTTCATGGGGCAGGTGGGTTATTGTATTTTGTAATTATTAGGAACTAGCTTTTGCCCGCGGCTTCGTTTGCGTTAATTTAGAATTTGATAATCAATTCGGGTTGTACTCTGCTTTTAATAATATAATTTAATCACGAATCTAAAGACACGTGGCGCCATCTATTTTTGTAAGAACGTTATTGGTGTATTTTCCTTGGGAAAATTACTTTTTTTCGGGATGAAGGCTTATGTCCGCTTCTGAACACCTGACAACATACATGCAAAATTTCAGAATGATCGTTTCAGTGGTTTAGGCGTGAAAAGGTAACAAACATACAAATAAACATACTTTCGCATTTATAATATTAGGAAGGATAAATCCTCGATAATTGATGTCTCTGGATGATCCTCGATGACTGTTTCGCTGGTTTAAAGGCCGTAAATGCTACTACCAAGAGTGAGGTCCCTAGGTTTCGCAGTCGGACAGTGTTACAGGGATTTTGCCATCAGGATTTTTTCAGTAGCTTCCTTTTTAACTTCAGGGATTACAGGCGTGATGCCATGTATGCATTTATAATAAACTCAAACTCAAAGCATTTATTTCAATAAGACCATTACAGGCACTTTTGAATGTCAGAAAAAATAAAGAAAGCGAGGCCACAAGGCATAGTAACTTGTGATAGTACTGTAGTTGCCCATTCTAGGGGTAGATCTCTATGGAGAAGAATGGGCAAGAAACTCCATGGACACTCTTTTCAAATATCTCTCTCACTCTTTTTAAAATATTGTTACAAAATCTTGGTTACATCATTCATGTTGAGGCTATAAATTTATATGAAAACGATGTATAGAGACGTGCAAGTTAAAAGCTTCCAGAGTAAAAAGATATAATCAACAGTTCAAAAATAAAAATAAACCAACTACTAAAAATAACCAACTTATAAATAAATCAGGCTTTTTAAATACTCTGGGTTGAAAAATCTGGGAAACGAACAACCAAATAAAAAAAAAGAAATACAAGCAATGAGCTATTTCCGTGGTCTTAATAAGCATTAATCTTTTTTTCTGATCGCGATCAGATTGCTTTCATCGTTTTCGATCTTGGCAATTTCATATTCCCATTATGAACTACCGGAAAACATTCCAAAATTTCGCAGGCCACCGCGAACAACGTAATTCAAATCGTTTGTATGTAAATTGGGATTCCACAATAATTTTATTAAAAAAGAGCCGCTCGAATTACAGAAAAGTTGAATTGGTTACCCGATTCGTGATGAAAGTCGGTAAAAAATGAGGGCGTCGGAAGAATCTGCACTTTATTAAAAAGTTCTCCACTTTATGTAGTACATCGTATTCAATTTGTGCTTCACGCTCAACGTTCTTTCTCAAAACAGTGAGAGAACGTACTCAAACAATTGAGCTCAAATAAAAATGTTTAACAAACTCCACAAAAGCTGGCCATCTTTACATTAAAATACGACGCAACACAGAAAATAGCAGCAGATTCACACCTTAATAATTGTTCAATTAATTTAGAAAAAAATCAGGGAAATACGTTTCCACGAAGTAACCACCTAGCTATGCCTAGATAATTGCCTTCATAATAATCTAGTTAGGAACTAATTTATCTCAGTTGCTAACTAGGACAGAAAACTTCATTTTAAGACCGTAATTATATTCTGTTGCCTACTTCATCAATTGGCTCATAAATTCCAAGTTGTACTTAAGTATTTTCCTTTAAAGTATTTTAATATTTAGTGGAATGAGAAATAGGTTGGAAAGCTCCTCATCCTCTAATGAACAGGGAGGATCCTCCGAACAGAAGGGTTTTGTTCCTGATGGGCTAATGCCCGACGGATGTTATAGGAACTCTGTAACAATCACTCGGGTAACTCTGATATCGTTTACCAACCCAACACGTTTATACCAACACTAAAATTGTTTTACAGCTTTTTGCTAATTGTATGGGTAAAATGGCGATCGCATCGATGACAGCACGATCTAGGATACGTCAATGTAGTTCTTATGTTGCAGTGTAGATGTCGCCACTTCTTCTTCTTAGCCTGTGGATGGCAAAAAGTTCAAATGTTATGTTTAGCCCAATACTCAGCCAAGCGAACCCCACTCACTGATGCAGTAAGCAGATCATCAAGTGCGCAGGTGATAGGGCATGCGGTGCAAGATGGAAGGTGGGCCATTGTCTGTGGGGAGACGCCGCATACGCACTTGAGGTCTGAGCCGTTCATGAACCCCCATCTGCAAACATTGTCGCCACTGATTTATGCCTATAATGTTACTGCATTTAGTAAGTCTTCTGCATTCCTCCTTTATTGGTTCCAGTTCGCCCGCGGTCCTGGCTACATGTTGGTCAGCTACATAGGGATCGCCTCCTCCATGTTGACCGTTTTGTATTTATGTTACTACGGAGAGCTACTTACAAGAGCGGTAAAACTTTTAATACTTATTAAGTAAAGTGTTATTAATTAACTAGAGTCCTTTATAGTGGTCGCTTTTAAAACTGGGGTTCAATGTAAAATAGGTAGGTATATAAAGTTTGGTTCGCCGTAGCAGCTAGGTAAAAGGCAAAACCTTGTGGTGTTTATAACTTAAAATGCATTGGAAATTGGGCAATACATGCTTTATTGTGTGGATGATGAGTAAACCGATGACCCGATGAAGGTTGCGAGGATCCACTCAATGTGGTGACATTTGGGGAAGGCCTATGTCCAGCAGTGGACGTCTTTGGGCTGAAATGATGATGATGATGATGATACTTTATTGTACAAGGTTTCGTGAGGAAAGTTTAAAGTACGAATATGTTTCTATATAATGGTATTAGAATAGGGGAAAACTAAAGAAACGATAGATGGACTGTGTGAAGGACGATGTGGTTAGAAAGGAGGTGACTGCTGATATGATGAGCAAGAGAATGAAAGAAGAAGACATGCTGCGCCGACAAGCACCTTGTACCTAAATGGATGGCAATACTCAACCATCAACATCTTTATTTTTGCAGCGCTTGTAGTGTTCCATTCTGAAAGTATATAGGGTGTCTGGTAATTAGTGACCGATACTTAAACACGTGATTGTGCTCATGATAACAAACAATTCTCCCAAAGAAACATTTTTCATACTCACTCACTTCTATCACAATAAAACTTACGGAGTGCCTCTGCCTACCCACTATTGCACGGTAGGATAATAATGAGACAGAACGGCGTCATACGGCTAACAGCTGATAGCTCAAAGGCGCGCGTGCGCAGATTTATACGGCTGTTGTGTTATTGTGATAAAAAAGAATGAGTATAAAAAAAAATATTTGGGAAAGTTGTTTGTTATCATGAGTACAATCACGTGTTTAAGTATCGGTCACTAATTACTATATAAAGGTGCTAGTAAAATGAGAATTACGAGCCATTTTTCTATCTACTCTGTTCTTGTTATCATGTTATCTATGAAAATCTAGATAGGAGTTATAATTATGTACAGAAGTTGGCCGTTTTCCCTTCACGTAAAGAAAGGGGAGCTAGTAAGGAAATTTGATTTCTATTACATTCAAGATACGGTGCTTTTTCAGAGTTCCAGTATTGGAGATACGGCGTATGATAACTTGTGGTACGAGGGTGGAAAACAATACAAAATGGCGATATTACTTATCATAATAATGTAAGTAATTATTATCTTGTTTCTATAATAACTGTCTCGTTGTTCGAGTGGTCACAAGCACTACTGCTGACCTTAAGGTCCCGGGTTCGATTCCTAGGTCGAACAAAGTGTTATTGGGTTTTTCCATCAGAGATTTCTGAGAAGCAGCCGTGGAATCTGGATTTCTGCCCGATTGATGACAATAGGCTCGCCCCATATTACATGGGACTTCAACATACCTGATGAAATGTGGGTCTACTATAGTTGCTGCCAGTTAAGATGGCAATGGCGGTCATTGACCCACCTACATTTATTAAAGTTCTTAACTTTGAAATCCACAAATAAGCCTGTTCATGTCTTGAATCGTCATCTATCGTGATCTTCAACATCTTTTCTAATGAAAAACGATACATGGTTCATTTGTTTTGGTTCGTACGAAGAGATATTATGGAAAGAGCAATGACCGCTATTGCCATCTTAACTGGCAGCAACTATATTAGGTACAACTCTGCGTCTGCCTTCAGGGATAACAGGCGTGAAGTTATGTTATTAAAGTAAACCTTGTAGTTCATTTTGGATAAAAACTTGTAAATATTATTGTGATGACAAGATTGATATCTGAAACGACGTTGAAATAGGAAATAATTTTCTTTATTGTATTTCAGAGCCCAAAAACCGTGTTACTTAACGTCCTCCAGATATGCTGTAGTGTCTTTGAATATGTTTACCAAGGTAAGGTATTTCTGCTTCATATACCTTACGGAAAATAGCAAAATTTTGGCAGTCGTTAAATAAATATGTTTTCTTGCTTTATTTTCATTCTTTTCTTTCTTTTCATTCTTTTCATTCTTTTCTTTCTTTTCTTTCTTTTCTTTCTTTTCTTTCTTTTCTTTCTTTTCTTTCTTTTCTTTCTTTTCTTTCTTTTCTTTCTTTTCTTTCTTTTCTTTCTTTTCTTTCTTTTCTTTCTTTTCTTTCTTTCTTTCTTTTCTTTCTTTCTTTGTTTCTTTGGTAGGGCCTTAACTTATTCAGTTTCGCTGTAAAAAATCTTAAAAGTGAAGAGCTCTAAGTTTACCAATATAATTGTTTAACATAAAAATGAGAAAGTAATTAATATAACATTGTGTTCGGCTTCCAGGTAATCAGCAGCACCTGGTCCTACTTCACATTGATGAATAGCGTCTATTCAGAAGAAGAACATTCATTTTAAAAATGCTTCACAGCAAACTATGTTCGCCTAGTCTAGTTGCGGTCACGCACGCACGTCACCATTGATGCAACGCCTGAGTAGAAAATAGGTAGAAAGTTCAAAGTATTTAGGTCTATCCTAGCGATGAAGTAAATACTATAAATTACTGCATAAATACGAATGTAACCCTATAAAACGCCATTAAAACATATATTTATTTATTTATTGGTTCACCAACTATAACTATTGTATACACATGTTGTATGCTAAAAGTGCAACAATCACTTACAGGTAAACTCCGCATGCATAAAGAAGTTGTAAAATTTTTGAGATTAATCTATCTATACATATAATAAGACAGTAAAAAAACTGTGTCTGTACATTGAATATATTTAAAAAAAAAAAATTGAGGGGTGTTTAGAAACAGTAATAGAGCACGAATCCAAAAAAAAAATTCTGTCTGTTTGTCTGTTTGTCTGTTTGTCTGTTTGTCTGTTTGTCTGTTTGTTTGTACACGCTAATCTTCGGAACTACTGGACGGATTTGAAAGATTTTTTTTTTGTTGTATAGATATTAAGTCTGGGCAACATATAGGCTATAATTTATCTTGGAAACTTGAACACCTGATGCAGAACCGCAATAGAATAGCTAAACTATAAGAGATACAAAAATGGTACCATAGCAAAAATTGTTCCACGTGATGAGCATTTTTTGCTGAGAGAATAAATTTGAAGATCTCGAACACCTGTTGTGGAACTCCAAGAGCCCAGCTACACCATAACACATATAGGAATGACGTCTTAGCAAACATTGTTCAATCTGATGAGCACTCTCTGTTGACTTATAAAATCGAAGATCAGGAACACCTGTTGTGGAACTCCAAGAGCCCAGCTACACCATAACACATATAGGAATGACGTCTTAGCAAAAATTTTTCAATCTGATGACCACTCTCTGTTGATTTGTAAAAATCGAAGATCTGGAACACCTGTTGTGGAACTCCAACAGCCCAGCTACACCATAACACATATAGGAATGACGTCTTAGCAAACATTGTTCAATCTGATGAGCACTCTCTGTTGATTTATAAAAATAGAAGTTCTGGAACACCTATTGTGGAACTCCAAGAGCCCAGCTACACCATAACACATATAGGAATGAAGTCTTAGCAAAAATTGTTCAATCTGATGAGCACTCTCTGTTGACTTATAAAAATCGAAGATCTGGAACACCTGTTGTGGAACTCCAAGAGCCCAGCTACACCATAACACATATAGGAATGACGTCTTAGCAAAAGTTGTTCGGTCTGATGGGCATTTCCTGTTGACTTATAAAAATCGAAGATCAGAAACATCTGATGTGGAAATCAAAGCTATCACTAATTTCACTGTATAATTATAAAATAACATAAGCTGGGAGTACCTCCACGCGGTGAAGGCGGTAACAGTTTAGGACTGATATTCGATGACGACGGTATATCATTGAAAATTTGACTCTACTGGACAAAACTCCTATTTTTTTCTTTTATCGAATAAATATGCCTTCGGGCTTATGTTATTTGAGTGTTTTAGACTTTTTCCACTTATCTTCGTGACACGGTAGCCTACCCGGTAACGCAGGGGAGCAGTCACTTAGATTTTAATTGATCATGTATCTTCACAATAAAACTATAACCATGCCTAGAAAGAGGTCAAATCTTTCTCAATGTTCCAAAGGAGCTAAAAGATTGAGGATCATAAGATCCCAAGAATCTACCGAAGAACGTCAGGAGAGACTTGATGCTGTTCGAGAACATCCGACTGCAACTCGCTCCGTGGAAACCTCTTCCTCTCTTCTCTTCTCTTCCTCTTGGATAACGAAGCACGCCTGCGTTCTCAGCGTTTTTACGCATCTACATCCAGGTCTCTAGAGGACTGTGAAGAATATGATGCGCGACTGACCGCTGATCGTGAACGTCATGCATTGTCTCGCGAATCGGAGACGTTCACGGATAGAGAATTACGCTTGAGTTCCAAGCGTATCTACGCATCCACTTCTCACTTACAAAAATGAAAGATATGGAACGTCTCGAATCGTCTCGCGCATCCCGTTGTTTTCCCGTCCCCGGGCTCTTAGAATTCGACATCAGACGTTTCAGATCTTCGATTTTGACGACCCCGTTGTCGCTGGCATAAGCAACAGGATCCGCGTACGAAGTCGCGGGCAGAAGCTAGTTTTAAATAATTATTACTAATCTAAAAGTCTAAAGGTCTAAATAATTAATTTATATAACAACATAAGGTACTTATTATACGTAAACACATTTCCTCTTAAGCGAAATAATGAAAATAAAAAACAATGCCTAATAGTAGAAACTAGGTCATAGGATTTAAGCGTATTCTAACAAATAAAGTTAATACTAGGCAATACTGCACAGTTACGGTTAAATATGTAGAAGAAAATAGAGATTTCCTGCTGCATTGCAAAATTGCGGTTAGATCACTCACTGTGGCTTCTGAATAAGACCGCGTACAGATGAAGCGGGTTATGCAAAACAAGCAAACTGCAAATATGCAGTAACATTATCTTTGAAATAAATAAAATAGCTTTTATTCTGTTCTTTGTTTTAATAACTGATGAAGAAATTGATATATTCTGCAAGAGTTTGAATGTGGAACTTTATAAAAATAGAAAGATGAAAAGTGATTATTAAGGCTGGTTCAAGAAGGTTCTTGTAAGAACTTGAAACTAGAAACGACGGACCTCGGAGTATATGGCATAATGAGCTGGACAAACAACTAGTGGCCCACATTGGTCCTGGATTGAAAACACTGGAAGTGACGGGGAGGGGCCTATGCCTAGCAATAGAATGATGGAGGCTAGCAATAACAGTAAGAGCAAAATGATGAACCGCAACAAATTGGAGCTTCGTAACAGAAATAGGTAAAAGTACTTAATAACAAGCTACTGCTACTTAACTTTCCTCTACTGCTGCTTCTAATTTTCCAAGATCTAAACAAACTGCAACGCATAATTCCAACCCGGATGATGTGTAAATAACCAAAACAAACATGCACACACTGCAACCCATGAGTTTAATATTTAAGTTCACATCCCATGAGGATTACCGCTTGATATCCCAGATTAATTGGTACAACTCAGAAGGATGACCATGAAAGTAGCACAAATTACTTCTCGGTAGCAGAAATACGTGACAATCAGTGGCGAAGATTCCATACAGCTCGATTCCTACCGGATACCCTTTGAAAAATGGCACAGTCAGTATGCTATAGACAATTAATAATATAATCATATTAAAGATATGTACTCCGGCTTACCTCTTATAAAAATTGACCCCTACTGGTGACAATACTTCACCAGATATCTGGCTAGATGCGGAAATAGCCGATGGAGGAATACTTTGACCGATTACTAGCCAAGGTTAGGCCAAGAAAACCAGGGCCGTTCAAAAAGTAGTTAGGTTTATGTTATCATCAAAGTTGAGGGAAACAGCGGGATCTTCCGCACGGAACTAGAAATTGTGGCAGAAGACATTGGAGGCCTTTACCCAGTCGTGGGTGAATCCGAGCTGAAATGATGACGACAACTTTCCCAGATTGAATCGCAAGGTAGGTGCTACAGGCACAGGCCCGTTTAGTTCAGTCACATACGGGTGAATACACATGCAGAATACCACAAACACATACAGAAAAATAACATATACCTATAAAAAGATTATTACATTTTTTTTACAATATATTATTAAACAATAAAGTGATAGTGATAAAATAAAAGTGAAAAAAATCAATGAAGTATGATTCTCATACAGTATAATATCTTCTATACTACATGGTTTAGGAGGCTGATTTTTTGAAAAAGTAATGGGTTTACTATAATAGTGAACCCATTTTTATACATTTCGTTGCTGGCGATTCTGGGTTTTTTAGCCATGTCCTTTTCTAATACCCAAATAAACAGCAACGCATAATTCCCAGCCGGATGACGTGCGAATATTCAGAACAAACGTGCACACACTACAACCCATGGGTTTAATATTCCAGTCCGTATCGCGCAGGATTACCGCTTGATACCAGTGCATACGCGCAGTTCTATTCTCGCGTAAAACCGTTTTATCTGGACGAGCACTATGTCACTCAAACTAGGGGTGACGTCATAGAATATATTGCTGTGTCAGTGAACAAAGGATGGTATTATGGAAATGACGTGTGTGTTGGACTGGAGTGATAATTGCTGTAGATGCAGGTGTCTTATTTAATGAATATTTCCGGTGTAAAAGGCATAGTAGTAGTAGTAGTAGTGCTATGGATTCAGTAAATGATTCTAGCCTTCTCCTGCCCTCATATTCCGTACAGAACAGAGTGTAATTCCTCCTCGGTCAAAATATAAAGGGTGTAAAAATACCCTTAAGGAAGCCGAAAAGCACTTGTTCTCCTCATCATTGCGATATTTTTTTTTTTGTTCTAGACCATACCGGGGAACATTCTAGTTACGCAGATATTGGGAGTCAAAGTTCCGACTTTTTCACAAGTTTTATTTTAATAAAAGTTTTTAATGTTATAAATTTACTTTAAATACCTCCAAGATCCCCGTACTATAAAATGCATCCATCAGCACAATGTTCTGAGTGCGTTACATTGAGTCCTACCGTAAAACGTGAGTTAAAACCCCAAAAAAAAGTCGTTTCCCAGCAATAATTTTTGCGTAGAGTTACTTAGTTTGATGTACAGAATGCTTGTTTGACGGCTTCGTGAAGGGTCCATTTACACCCCGTATAGAACAGCTATATATGCTTTAACGTAATCTTTCTAATTGCTGAACATATCTTGAATATGTACACGGGATGAAACAACAATGCGTAAAAGGCTTGACACTTAATTTGACTTGCAGGTCACCCACAAACCCACAAAAATTAGATGATATTATTTATGTTTTCGACAATTATTAATAAATGCTTTTGTTAACCATAGAATCAGTTTCTTCATTGTGTTTCTTTGTATAAATGTTTTTTTTTTTACGTATGGAAAATCATCAAAAAAAATCCCCTTCCGCTCTGGGCGGTGTGGAAGGGAGTGTCAGACTCGTAATGACTAAAACCCATACATGTTCCTTCTTTGCCTTTTGTGTTCCAGGGCCGCGGTATCTCTTTCGAACAGTCCCGCAGCCCCGGGGTAGTCCCGCAGTCCCGGAATAGTCCAACAGCCCCGGTTTGTATACATCTTGCCTAGGAATCTTGATTGGCACTTGGTCTGTCAATACTATGCTGATACTTTTGTAGATTTAAGAATGAAGCATTAACTGGTTGAAAACACTAGAAATCGACCATGAGCCCAGATATATTTTTGAACGAATTTGATGTTAACATATCAATAAGCACGAGGAAGGATCGAAGCTATAATCTTTCAATTCGGAAAGGCCCAAATCTTCTCGGACATAATTGAATGAAATGTAACACATTTTACGGATGTACCTACCATTCCATTCGTTCTTTTCGTTCGGGATAATCATATTTCCGAGGGGAATCGTACATGTTCAAATGTAAGACGAATCATATCATGAATGTATTCGATTAAAGTTGAATCATTTTTTACATGAGAAATCTTAAGCTCTCGGCAGATAGGACAGTCGCTCCATATGGAATGGTGTTCAGTTGCAACCGGTTATATAAAAACCTGACCTCAACATAATTCGAAAGGCTAGGCATATGACGAAAATACTCAGCATTATTAATCTTATTATAGCTAAAGTGCTTTCCGGGATGTTAAACTCGATCCCTCCAAAATTAATAAATTCGTGGAAAAGTTTAATGTTTTCGATAATATAACCGTAATTCTTTCCGTATTCAATTTATATAAAGGTGTACCGGAGCATGCGTAACTCAAGGTTTTTCCTGAAAACTTTGGATACAAATATGTAGCCCTTTGTAACCATCGAAAAAGAAGAAAAATACAGGCCTCAACACGCAAGAAAAAAACTTAAAAGCAAAAAACTTTTTGCAGGCATCAATGTTTAAAACTACTACTTTTCTACACACATGTCTTCAAACTATTCAAAACATATGAACTGTGAGCTATCAATATCTATTTCTAAACATTTCCTTAAAACCCCAACGATAAAAAATACGCTGAACTGTAATTTCATCCCAGAAAGCGAGCTGCAAACGTAAACTCCCAAGTCTATTTCCGTAGTGGGCTCACAAAAAGGTTCTACATAAAGATGTCCATTTCATTCGAAGCGTAACCAAATTGATATAGGTTACGTAAACGTTAGTTTCTCAGAAGGATATAGCGTTATTTACATATAATGCTAACAAAATTGAGTGACGTTAGAATGATGAATGGTCCGGGCCATTTGTGACCTTTCCCAGTACCCGAGCTATGTAAATACCCACGGCTTGAGAAGCCGCATCGCGGAGTTTTACATCGATTTCAGTAGACCCTTCCTAAACTGTAAGAGCTAGCCATTACAATAATATTCTTATATTTATTGGAGGATTTCGGCCTAGGGATTTCGTATTGCTTCGCTGATGATATGAAGATTTTATGGCACTTACCTTTTTTCTGGAGGCCCGCCCGGATGTTTGGGGTGTTGAGACAATTGTATAATAATCATTTGTAAACCAAATAAGCAACCATTTAGCCGAGTGGGTCGACGAAATTGTTTCAAGGCCGTCCCTAACCTTTTTGCAAAACGAGGGAAAGTTTAGTGTTTGTTAGCAACTGTTTTTTGGACGATGGGGGTACTAAGAGTTTAACGTAACTTAGGATATTCTAATCGACATTGGTGAAAACCAATTAAACACTTCAATATAAGTGAAGATATATGAGTAGGTCCGCATGAGTATGACTTCTTTGTTGGTTTAGTGGTTGCAGGTACCTGGGTTTGATTCCCAGGTCCGGCTTAGACCTTTTAAACTACGTGTGCAGCCGGGGCGGGTCGCTAGTTATAGTATAAAAACTAAAAACACGCTTTAGAGTGACGTCATTTTATTTTTCGCATTCATCTCGGCAAACCCTTCAATTTTATATCCATATAATGGAAATATAAATAAATAAATAATAACTAGTCCACCATCTTTATGAGTCCACCATATTGGATTTAGAATGACGTCACTTAGCTAACAATGCATCGTCATCCAAGCTAAACATGTATGCAAATTTCAGCTCAATTGGAAATAGGGAAGTGGGTCAAATTTAACTCCTAAGATTTTTGTACATACATAGTAAGTTAGTTACAGATGAAGTTAATAAAAGCATGTTCAAAATGGCGGCTAACAACGTCCGTCGAGGTACAGAAATCGGCCAACACACTGTTGTACACGACTCCCAAGTAAAACTTCTCAATATAGGGTACAGCAAAAATGTATAATGATGGCATACGAGCAAGTTTGTCGGTAGCGACGTTGCGCCTTGTCGTCAAACTTGTTCAAATTTGTTTAGAGCCGACAAGTTCTGCTGCATCCAGTGCATTATTATGAGACTTGGGTGATATACGAGTCGGGGTATCTGAAGTAGGAAGTTAATATTGTGTCTTTCAATGTGGTACATCATACATGGCTGTTGAGTATGGAGCGTTTTTTTGTGTAGCTTTCTATGATCTTGGTGTACATTAATTCGGAACACAGAATAAATAAATACAAACCCCCTGTATGTATCCCCCTGTGTGTATCTCCCGCCTGGACATGAGTTGCCATGGCTGACCTGGAAGTTTTTAAATAGACTCCGGACCCAGGTTGGTCGCAGCAAAGAAAACCTGCTCAGGTGGAGATTCATTAATGACTCTGCTCTGGAGTGTAAATGTGGTGCTGTTCTACAAACGATGGGGCATTTAATATCGTGTCTTGCGTGTCCTGTTGTTTGTTCGATAAGGAACTGATGGACGCTACCGAAAGCGCCAAACTAGTTGCTCAGTTTTGGGCTGACACTATTTAGATTGCCATCGGCACGCTAAGAAGAAGAAGAATACAAACACTGAAAGTAAATCAATTCTTGGGGTGTAATAACATGATTAGAGACCAGTGAGTGGTGACTCAGATGAATAGGTGTCGAAGGTCGTGGACTCGAACTCAGCAGTCAGTTTTCTTTATAAATCATCACCGCTCTCAAAATTAGGAAGAAAACATCTTAAGGCAACCGTCACGCTTTTTTTTTGAGCGGGTATGTCCTCCTGGATACCCTCCGTCCGGGGCGAGGGTGGGTTATGTCGGACTCTAACTGACTAAAAACCCACTGTCCCTACCACTATCATGTGTCGCGGACCCGGGAGATACAAGTACATAAGCATGCACCCCCAACTGGTATCAGCCCGACATTCTCGGCAGGCCCCATCACCCGCACGTTCTCCATGCAAGTGCGAAGGATCCACTGTGTGTCACCTCATTGAGCTTGGCTGGTCGGGCGACGACTCCACCCTAAGTTCACCGTAAGGTGCAGGTGCTCCTTATGGTGGCTGGAGATCGACAAGCTCGAGTGACATGTCCTAGAACAAAAATGGCCAGGGAATTAGATTCTTCGTTCGTTCGTTCCCAGCGTACATGCTTCGCATACCTTCGTACGTTAGGTGGTGCGATACGATTTAATTAAGTCACCATTATGTTCTAGACCTTGTTCCATATTGCTTGATGTCGGAGAAGTCACATTTTGTTCTTTCATTCTCCACTGTCAGCCGCCACACTACACTACACGCGTCATTTCATCATCATCATCATTACCATCCACCGCCCGACTTCACTCACTGCTGGGTATAGGCCTCTCTTTGCTTGTGTCAAGCTCCACGGTCTTGTGCCAGCCTCATCCAGGACATTCCCGTCATTTACTCCTCTGGAATTAAGTATTTAAACAAAATTGGCAATTAATTTGTTTTTCATGGAACCATTTAAATTCTCATGTGGAACATAATTTAACGACTACATCACTAATTAAAAGCAAACCAAATGTTTCCATTAAATGTTTCCGATACACTGGCATATGTTAGCACGAAATTTTCCAATTCGCTTCACTGAGCAAATGAATTTTCCGTTCGACTTAAATTCACATTTGTGCACCTTTTAGTTTTCATCAACGAGCACGAATATTGGTAACCGCAGATATTTTTGCCTTTATAAATATAATTGTGTATTATCTTTGTTGTTGCCAATGTGTGCTGGTTTTAATGGATCTATTTGTTGTAATATTTTAAGTGCATGACTGTCTTTTTTCATTTAATTGATGCTATTTGGTTTTTTTTCGAAAACTTTAGCACGAAACAAGAATCTGTCTAAAATTCAGCCGTCGTCAGTTGGAACCCAGGATAGATCATGAGTTGCATCTATATTTTTCGTTCTTTGACAATGACTAAAGAATACGCGGTCACGTGAACGAAGCCGCGGGCACAGCTAGTAAATAAATAAATTCATTTCTTTCACTAAAATGTACTGTATCCTAGGGATGTAAGTAGGTACATAATAATTAATACAAAAAAAACCATAGCCTTAAAGTTTCTGTCACAAACTTTAAAAATGTCCTTCAAATCAAAATAGTTTTGGGCTAAGATAGAGACATAGGTACCTCAAGTGAACTCATAACCTGCTTTTCCTTTCCTGTAGTCGGTTAAAAAAGTAGTCCCCAAACTTGCAACAGCTGCAGCTCGTTCGAGATCTCTAAACAGCTGACACAGCCATTTCACCGCAGATTTTTACCTTTAAAATTCTATGAACTACTGGAAACTGTTCGCGTCTGCCTACGAAAGACTTACAAATTGAATTTCCACACGCTATTGATTTGAATCCAGCATCCAACGTGGGAATTGGATTTGTTTTCACAAATTTCAAAAAACAAGAAAATGTTTACAGAAAAAATGTTGAGCGAAATTCCGATATTATTTCGTGAAATGGTTCAACAAAACTTTTTCGAAGTATTTTGATAAGTGTGTATTTTTGCTGGTTTATCTCTCAGCCTTCGAGGAAAAGGATACATGCACAGATATACCTAGATAACGCAAGTATCACAATCCGTATGAAAACCAAGCGTGGCATTTTTTGTTTACTATGACGCCATAAGCACTATTAAGTTACTATACAAAATAGACTACGAGTGAAAACCGAAATATTCCGATACAATCCGAACGCAAATATGTAAACAATAGAAAAAACTTAAACCTTAGAATAATTTTAAGACTTTCGTAATTTTCGCTGTTTACATTAGCATTAGCTTGCAAAATAACACGGGTAGGTACTGTGTCACGACAAGCCACAACAAGGGTTTTACATTATTTTTACAACGCCTGCTTGACTGAACAAATATAATTTACGACGTAAGGTAATTTATTAGAAATACCTACTTTATCATCTACCTAACCTTTTTCCAACTGTGTTGGGGTCGACTTCCAGTCTAACCGGATGCAGCAACATATGTACCCGTATTTTACATGGAGTGTCTGCCTATCTGACCTCCACAACACAGTTAATAT
The DNA here is from genome assembly GCA_905220335.1 of Noctua pronuba. Lineage (NCBI taxonomy): Eukaryota > Metazoa > Arthropoda > Insecta > Lepidoptera > Noctuidae > Noctua > Noctua pronuba. Next base: position 15,323,860 of record LR999904.1, on the reverse strand, counting down.
TGGGTATTACGATACCCCTTGGCCAACGGGAATACACCTTGTATTCCCGTTGGCCCCACCTCCTGTGTCCCCACCGGTGGGGCTAGTGGGAATTGATTAAAATAATTAAAATTGGTCCCTTTGCCCCACCACGCCGTAACCACTGGTGGGACCAGCGGAAATTGGTAAAATAATTAAAAATTGTTCCCGTTAGCCCCACCGTATTTAAAAAACAAAAAAAAACTGTTTATTGTATCTCAAAAGTTACATGTTATACATCAGTTGAGTCAGCGCCAGTAAGTAATTAAAAATACTTGTGTTGGGGTTGACTCGCTACTTTTCTTAGTTAATACAATATTGAGACTAAATTATTAGAAAAATATACAAAACAAAATAAATAAAACAAGACCCAGCCAAGAAGCAAAGCTGGTAAAAATATGTGATTCTCATAGTTTCCATGAGTATTATCTACCTGTAACGACTGTCAAAAATTTACAAATGACAAAATTCTTACACCAATGGGATGCTAAATTATCCTCAAGTGCCTGTCAATATTTAAAACGCTCCCGCGGAATCATTTCCGACCATAACCAATCAAATCAGAACAAAATATTTTATTTCACATAGGCCCATTATAAAACGCCGACAAAAAGGTGCATGGTTCGGATTGGTCGTTTCCTATAAAGAAGAACCGGCAGGAAACTCCATGGTTACTCAACGCAAGCGAAACCGCGGGCAAAGCTAGTGGAAAATAAATAACTTCGGACATCCAATACCAACTCAAACCGGCCCGTTTAATCAGGCCCACACTATACACAATCTAGCTACACCTAGGTTGTATATGCAGACTAATCTAGAAGCTAACGAGATGCTGTCAGCCCGCCCATTACTCTCGATACGAGTGATATTATTGAAACCTGATTAATTAATACTGGAGATATCTCATAATCTGCTTGTTGTGCCACGTTTGAAGATAAATTAATACTGCGATAGATAAATTGGACTGGAGATACAGCGTGTTTAGTAAAGGATTTCTAGAACTGAGACCCTAGCACGAGCTCGCGGTGTATACGTAACGTAAATACGTCGATTTTTCAATCAAAAATACAACAGCATTTTAGTTAAATTGTTTGCGTCTAGTAAAATCAGTATCATCCATAGATATGAATAAATCCTTGAAACTATAAGAAATATTAACTAATACTCTCACTTACGGGATATCTTCCGTGATTGTTCCGTGATTATTTTGCGCTCCCGATATAGTGACGCTTTTGTAAGCGACATGATCGCGGGTTGACAAAATAATGAACAATCACGGAAGATAAGGGGTAAATGTAATCATCGAAGGGGACAAAGCTGTACCTAGTAATAGTACAACCACATTTCGCCAGTTGTGTTTCAGTCTCACGTTATAGGAATCACCCCTACTGCCATAAACCGGTCGCAAATCCAGATACAGAGTTGCTTCTCAGAAATTCCTGATAGATAGCCACAGTAACATTTTGCCTGAGCTAGCAATCAAACTCAGAACCTCATGCTCAGCAGAGCGCTTTTGACCACCAATGAGGCCGTCACCTAAATGGCCACTTCTAGCAAATATTTGCTTTGGTATTCACTGGTCTGAACTTAGAGTAAAAAACCATTTCAATAAACACCACTGTAATTTATCATTATTATGGATAGCGTATAAAGACTAATGAAACGAGAACTAGAGGAGCTCGTGGCTTAATAATAACAGCCGCTCGGCTTGATCTTTAGGTTAAGCCGTGCTTGCCTAGGTTGGTCAGTGGGTGGGTGACCACCCATTACATACCGAGTTTCCTCCGTGCCTTGGAAAGCATGTTAAGCCGTTGTTCCCGGGTGTCATTTGTAGATCTTTGACAGTCGTTAGGTAGTCAGTGGCCCAAAAACTCTCAAAACCAGTCTTACCAAGGGGTAGCGTATTACGCAGCACTAACTGGGCTGTGGAGGTCAGGTAGGCAGTCGCTCCATATAAAATACTGGTATTCAGCTGCATCCGGTTAGACTGGAAGCCGACCCCAATATAGTTGGGAAAAGGCTAAGCAGATGATGGCAGATGTATAAAGACTAATAAAAAGCAAAAATAGTCATCATACGGATTAATGATTACATCCAAGTACTACTGATACTGATACTGTTAGCCTGTGTCATCCCACTGCTGGGCAAAGGCCTCTCTCCATGACTTCCAAATTCTTCGATCCAGAGCCAATGTGGACCACTGGTCGTTAGTTTTGTCCAGCTCATCCCGCCATCTCTTGCGAGGTCTACTGCGTCGCCTTCCGGCTGTGTCAGGGCTCCACATCGTGGTTATTTTGCACAGCTCGTCGGACATGCGGCAGATATGGCTAGCCCAGTCCCACTTTAGCTTAGCGGCACAATTATTCACATTTAATTATACATATCGGTCAATCGAATCATTTTCTCAGTTTCGCCGCTCCATGCCGCTCGGCTGGGCATCGCATGTGGAAACGAAGGTACTTTCAGTAACAATCATGCATGCGTTCATGATTAACTTTCTTCTGCTTTACTTGTGTAACGGTATGTGTTACATGCATACCTGTAATGGTTGTTAATTCTGGTTATGTTGCTGCATTAAAAACTAGTTATAATAGGCTCTTTGACAAAATTGAAAAAAAATAAAATTGCCAGTCAGTTAGATCACCAAAAAATGTTGGACACGTATTTTTTCTTTTGTCATATAATTACGATACAGCGCATCAAAGTTCAAGAAGGGGGCTTGTGACGTCACTGCACAGTAAAAAGTAACAGAAATTGTGACGTCACGCGAGATTTCAACGCGCTGTCGTGGTCATTTTTCATTTACATGACATACGAAAAAACACGTGTCTAATATTTTTTGATATTCTAACTGACGGACTAAATAGATTTTTTCAGGCAAATACCCTATTGAAAAGATAAATTATAATTTATTTTGGAAACTAAAACTTGTTGTTTTACTTACCTGTATCTAGTTGCGAAAATTAATGAGGTAGGTATTGTAATAGGGAACACATATATATGTATTTTACAAATATCTATGATACCACTGGACCAGCAGTGCAGAAGGGAAAAAAAAATACCCACGACACTACCAGTGGTGCGGCTTAGTAGTGTGGAAGGGAAGGAGGGAACAATTCGACTACTGTCAAAATAAAAGAAAAAAAAATATTACTCTGTATAGATTATTTTGTATATGACATGTATACTATAATATGGAAACTGGAAGAATATTATATCGACATAACAGTATTTTACATTTTATTCTTAGGGGAAAGTAATTCTTTCTAGAAGGTACACTATCAACTTTGCTTGGCAAACCGCAACTCATTTACTTACTAGTCGCGAACAATCCGTATCAATGGAACCATTAAGTACAAAATTGTGTGGAGACATCTAATAATGTTGACTTAACAATCGCTATTTATCTTCGAGTTTCTCACATTCTGATTTATAGCCAGTATGGACATCACATTAACCTGTCCTAAAATCAATTTTAGAGACTTATTCCGTTAACTAAGCCATTGAAAAACATGTTTATAAAACACCACTCATTTTATTCTTATAACTAACTTAGGTATATTTATTTTCCGCACAAGTGACTAACAATATCAATTTCCCTACATCAGCACCACATTATTAGACCAAAACAAACAGTGGATAAGCAAACAACATATCGATCTCGAAGTTACTAACTTGTCCGTAAGTGAGGCATGTCAGTTACAGCTAGTGATGCACGATACGATCCGATATTATTCATTTCAGTATCGATACAAAATGATGCGATGCTCCGATATTTTGAATCGATACTAACGCATACGATACAATGCTTGGATCGATACAAAATATTCGTACCAAATTGCTATAAATTACAAGACCGGTCAATTTAAAAGAAAAAGAGTGCACAATAACTCTTGGAATTTACCTCGATTTTTAAAGGGTATTTAAGTACGACTTTGGAGAAGGACAAGTATCTTGCTTCCTAGAGGATTATACAATACGATTCGATATTTAGAGAACCAGCTCGAAGCCATTCGATACGATCCTAGAATCGTATCGCATAGTTGTTAACCAAATCGATTTAAATTTTCGATACAAATCTAAATATTGTGCATCTCTACTACGGTCCGTTAGTGAAGCATGTCAGTTACAGCTACTAGTACCGAGATGTTGCGAACTTTGTGTTACTTATAATTTGTTTGTGGTGTCTCTGGACGAATTCTGGACTGGTCACCCTGTGTACTAACCCTCTATGTTGCGTTCAGGTGTGTGTGTACGCTTCACATCATCATTGAACACAAACTTTTAGTAATAATATAATATATAATGTAATATAATAATATTATAATACAGGGTGTAAACGGACCCTTCACGAAGCCGTCAACCAAGCATTATGTACATCAAACTAAGTAACGCTACGCAAAAATTATTGCTGGGAAACGACTTTTTTTTTTGGGGTGAAAAATCACGTTTTACGTTAAAACTCAATGTTACGCACTCAAAACTTAGTGCTGATGGATGCTTTGAAAATTAAATGGGTCATGGAGTTAATTAAAGTAAAGATAAAACCTTACAAAGTGGTTTAAAAAAAAAACTTGTGAAAAAATTGGAACTTTGACCTTCAATATCTCCAGAACCTGTGGTTTCCCAGGTATTGTCTAGAAGAAAAAAATGATCCCAATGATGGGCAGAATATGTGGTTTTCATTTTCGTTAAGGGTCTTTTTACACCCTTTATAATATTATAAATGCGAAAGTAGGTTTTTTGTTTGTTTGTTACCTTTTCACGCCTAAAACACTGTACCGATCATCCTAAAATTTTGCGTATACGTTATCAGGTGTACAGAAACGGATATAGGGTACCTTTCATCCCGAAAAAAAATACTATTCCCAAGGAAAACAACAATAATGTATTTATGATAATACATGGCACCGCGTGTTTTTCAAATCTTGATTGAATTATATTATTACAAGCAGAATACAACCCGAATTGATTGTCAAATTCTAAATTAACGCGAGCAAAGCCGCGGGCAAAAGCTAGTTTAGTAATATTCAGCGTTTCTTGAAGAACATTTACCGACTGGTAGACTGGTGTAGAAAATAAGTATGTGCGTCAAGTGTTTTTCCCTTTGTGTCTCAAAAACATGAATTATTTCGCACGGGTAACATTGAATTGATGTTGGAGGTCAGATAGGTAGTCGCTTCATGTAAAATCCAGATTTATCCCGGTTAGACTTGGGAGCAAACTTAACATTGTTGGAAAAAGACCATTCAGATATACAGGGTGTAAACGGACTCTTCACGAAGCCTTCAACCAAGCATGGATTTCAAATTAAGTAACTTTACGCAAAAATTATTGATGGGATACGACTTTTTTTTTGGGGTGAAAAATCACGTTTTACGGTAAGACTCAATGTAACGCACTCAAAACATTGTGATGATGGATGGATTGAATAGTACGAGGGTCGTGGAGGTGTTTAAAGTTTAAAAATCTTACATTAAAAACATGTACTCAAAAAAAAACTTGGGAAAAACTTGGAACTTTGACCCCCAATATCTCCGTAACTAGAAGGTTCCCAGGTATGGTCTAGAACAAAAAAAATATCGCAATGACAAGGAGAACAAGTGCCTTTGCGGTTTCGTTAAGGGTCTTGTACTTGTTGAGGTCAGTCTCCAAATCAAGACTTAACCTTTATTTTACGGTGACACTATTACGAGGAATTTCAGGAATTCCCGGATTTTCTGGAATTTCTTAGTAGCAGCCACGGAGTCTGGATTTGCGCCCGGTTGATGGCAATAGGCTCGCCGTCTATTACATGGGACTATTTTATTTTTATTTTTTTCGGATGGGAAATCATCAAATGACCACTCCCGCCCCGGGCGGAGTGGAAGGGAGTGTCAGACTTTTACTGACTAAAACCCATCTATGTTCCTTCTTTGCCCTTTGCGTTCCAGGGCTGCAGTATCTCTTTCGAACAGTCCCGCAGCATTACATGGGACTTAAACGTAATTGGCAAAATCTTCTTCTTCTTAGCGTGACGATGGCAATCTAACTGGCGAAATGTGGGTGCACTATTAGGTACACCTATGCCTAAACCTTCGAGGATTACAAGCGTGAAGTTATGTTATTACGAGGAAATTGTTCCTTTTGTAAACATTTTTTCCACAACTTTTATCTGTCATACTTAAACCCAAAATATGGTAAGTCCCAATGCTAAAATAGTCAGTAAATCCACATTTTACTGGTATAATAAACATAACATAAATAACGACGGATGTTGTTACTCACAGCTTAATACATATTTTCCATCATCGTCTGGGTTGCTTCCTAATGTGTTGAGTGGTGTCCCGCCCATAGTCACGCCCCGAGTTGGGGCAATCACTGTTGGGAATTCACAGAGTTGTAAATACGACTTTTTACTTAATTCAATTTATTCGCCCTTTTTAACAAACATATACTCTGTTTTAGGCTTTCACGGTTTATAACTAATCCATTCTTTTTTTTATTATTACAAAATAGGCCTGCTCTTGACCTCGATCACACCTGATGAAAAGCGGTAGATGAGGTCTATGATGGTACGAGCGTACCCAGAAGATGCCTGTTCACTTTTGCTTTGAAGGCAGACGGGTTAAATATGGGAGGGAACACAGATGCGGGCAGAGAGTTTCACACTTTAGCTGTGCGCATAATAAACGTGGAGGAGAAGCGTTCCTCCCGCGATCATGGCGCTTGCAACAGCGTCGAAATATCGGGAGCTCATAATAATTGAAAATCATGGAAGATATCCCGTAAGAGACAGTGTAAGTTCAACTTACTTTATTTACATTGTGTGCATTATTACATCAGTAATGAGTTTGTTTCGCTTTCCAACATGAGCCTCTCCCAGACTCTTCCACAGATCTGGAACACGAGCTTTCCTTCTCCATGTCGCACCTGCTGACGATCTCAAGGAATACACCCTACGCACAGCTCTTCCTCTTTTTCTCTTATACTCTCTAGGATACCATTTCTTTTGAAGGCAAGTATGTCCCATTAAACGCTAGTCGACATCGCGGCAGACTGTTATAAGGTGAAGGTGATGAGACGGTCTTGACTCCTACTGAAAAGACTGGCGGGTACTAAAAAAGTGAGGAGAAAAGAGAGAAAGAGATTTTTTCTCAGTACTGGCACTATACAGGCTAATTAGTTTATAAATTAGTAGTAGCAGGCAAGTTTAATTTTAATGATTTAACATTATAAATAAAAACTAAGCATTAACAAACATTCTCCGTGATCATGGTGCTTGCAAGCGCCGAAATTTCGGGAACTCAAACCCCGGCTCTAGAGTTAATGATAATGTTAGTGACCAAGACCATGACAGTTTAAAAACTTATGAAAACTAAGCAGTTCGAACCCAAGACATTGATGATTTTTCGGGTTCGTATAATAATTATCACTTGTTTCGGTGAAGAAAGACATCGTGAGGAAACTAGTCCTCCTGAGAGATATTTTTAATACCGTCTCGTAACGCTCCAATACTTTCGATCAGTTGCATTTTTCAGTCAGCGTGCGTATATTGAATTCGTACTAACACGAAATAAAACAATATACAGTATTTCGTTGCTGCCCCAATAATTCTACAAAAATCAATGAGTTGGTGCCTTCTTACTAATTTATTTGGTATTAGCTTTTGCTCGCAGCTTCACTCGCGATAATTAAGGATTTAACAATCAATTCAGGTTGTACTCTGCTTGTAATAATATAATTCAATCATGATTCGAAAGACACTGGCGCCATCTATTATCATAAGAACGTTTTTGTTGTTTTCCTCGGGAACAGTCCTTTTTTTCGGGATGAAAGGTACCTTATGTCCGTTTCTGTACACCTGACAAAGTATATGCAAAATTTCAGGATAATCGGTTCAGTGGTTTAGGCGTGAAAAGATAACAAACAAACAAACAAACTTACTGTCGCATTTATAATATTAGTAAGGATTCCGTTTGCTATTCGTTAGCCTTACAAATCCAGTTCGAATTAAAACATTGTAATCCAAAAATAACTCAACAGATTAACGTCACACTCATTCGAAAAAGACGATTAAGTTTTTAATTTGAAATCGAAATAATAAATACAAAATAAAATGTACTTTTCAGATGAAACAGTAATTAATTCCAGTGTCATTAAAACATCGTTCGGAGCTTTCAATGAGTATGTACATTGTACAGTAATGTACTGACAGCGCAAAAACCTTTCAATATTAATTACTAGGTAATTATGAAACTATTCAGCTCTGATGGTTATTGAAAGGTGGTAATGAAAATATGTCCGCCATTATAAAGGAGAGGTTGAAAAGGTTAATTGCATATTTTTTCATGAATAGGAGATTGCGGAGAAAATATTTCGGTAAGAATCTGCGAGAATCCATACTAATATTATAAATGCGAAAGTAACTTTGTTTGTTTGCTACCTTTTCACGACTAAAGAGCTGATCGGATCGTAATGAAATTTGGTGAGCAGATAGGTTATATCCTGAGGAAGGACATAAGCTATCTTTTTTTTTTCTCACTCATACTCATCAAAATTACCACGCGAACGAAGTCGCGGGCAACAGCTAGTAGTCTATGAATATTTTGTTTAGGTACGTAAATTACTATCAGCTACGCGAAGGTTCAGTGTTTCTTAAAATAGAAGGCCTGGTTTTCTTAAAATACCTGCTCAGAGCCCTTTACCCTTTAAGTGGTTAATTATAAAGCTGAGCCATATTTTAATAAGAATTCTTGTTACAGAAATTATGTTTTGATTTCTGTCTACAGAATAAGAAAGGTGAGCCTTTAATTGTTTTATTGGTAACTTAAAATAATAATTAAATAAATTATCAATGAAGCAAACTCATTCTGGGATTTTTTTTCAGCCTCTAAGATAGGAGTCTCCAATGCTGCGATTTTGGATGAAACTCCACACTTAATAAAACATGTATGTCTACTAACACTAGTATGTAAGACCATTGTTACTAACACTATGTAATGGGCGTAGCCCGAAATAAATGCTAAAACAATTTCCCACTGCTGGGCAAAGGCCTCCCCAATAGCATTCCGCGCTTATCCCAATTTATTTTTTTCTCAGCACAGCATGTTGACTACGATACACACGTGACACTGCTTAATTCATCGTAGTATCTTTCTAGCCTTATCATTTGCTACGCAATGAAACAGTCTCTTTCTTCGTCTTTGTGTCGCAAGCAGGACAGTTCCTATTTAATACCGCCAACAGACTGGATTGCCCCTATATCCGGCAATGCTGCAGCAGACATATTGTTACCTTGTGAGTGTTCGTTTTTGTCTGTGCTTGTTATTCTGTCTGTACCCTTTTATGTATCTGTTTGTATATGAGTCTTATTACTTGAATTAAACTAATTTAATTTGTTTTTTTATTTATTTAAAACTAGCTTTTGCCCGCGGTTTAGCTCGCGTTAATTTAGAATTTGACAATCAATTCGGGATGATAGGTATCCACCCTATTTCCGTTTCTGTACACCTGACAACGTATTTGCAAAATTTCAGGATGATCGGTTCAGTGGTTTAGGCGTGAAAATGTAATAAACAAACAAAAAAAAATACTTTCGCATTTATAATATTAGTAATGATTTTGCTGGCCAAAATCTTTGTCACTTCAATGACGTCATCGGTGACAAAGATACGGTAAACAACCTATGAAAAATCGAGGCCCATTTATACAAAAAAAATGTTTCACTAAATCTCTTCTGTTAAATACTTTCACAACTCTATAAATGTCCCAAGGATATACAACCTCCATCTGCAAGCCATCATCACCGTAAGCTGTGGTTCAATTATTTGAGGTACATCGTACTACCGGCTTGCAACAGGACAAACGCCAGACTGGGCGGTGCTGCGCAAAATCACATCATATTTCGACGACGAGACTGTCGAAGCAGGAAATTGAAAATCAAATATTATGTTTTAATTAAGAATATTTAGAAAAAAAACTGTGACTGTATTAAATAATGCTGTTTTATTCATCTTACATTCTGTCATATTTCGTTGATACGATAAAGGATGTAAAAAGCCCCTAAATGAAGCCGCAAGGCACGGCTGTCATTGCGATAATTTTTTTGTTCTGGACCGTAGCCGGGAACCTTCTAGTTACGGAGATATTGGAGGTCAAAGTTCCAATTTTTTCTCAAGTTTTTTTTTTTAAATACTACTTTTTAAGGTTTTAACTTTACTTTAATTACCTCCATCACACCCATTTACTATTCAAAGCATCCATCAGCGCCAAGTTTTGAGTGCGTTACATTGAGTTTTACCGTAAAACGTGATTTTTCACCCCAAAAACTTACATAATGCTTGATTGACGGCTTCGTGAAGGGTCTGTTTAAACCCTGTATTAAGAATCAAATGAAATAATGATTCAGGACAGTCAGTGGAGACTTAGTAATAGGGTCCCGTTGGTTACCCTTCAAGTACGGAATCCTAAAAAAGGCATGAAAATAGAAACAGGTTTACAATTAACTGACTCAATAGTTAATTATTACAAAACATATCAGATTAAATGGAACACAAAACCTCAACATTTCTAATTTGGTTCACGGTCAAATTACGTTCAAATATCAACATTTGGCGCTGATTCTACATTTCTATATTAATATAACTCAAACCGCAGCAAAGGCAGTAAAGCCATTACTCACAGCGGCCATACAACAATTTCATGCGCTGAAAACCACTGAAAACAACAATTACACTTGCAAAAGCTATACGGACACTGTTGCATTTAAATAACCATTTAATTGAGAGCTCTTTTATTTTTCACGTTTTCCCCCCATTCGTCGTTGGTGAGAGATTGTTGGAGGGAAGGGGAGGTCAATTTAAACTGGCTCAGGTGGCTCAATTCCGTGTAGTGGGTAGCCAATTAAACAAACTGTGCGAAGTTGTAATGAGATCGGCTGAGAATTGAACAGTCAAAATGTAGCGTCGGCATTATAATGTACCTACGTACGAAGTTAAATTATTTGCGAGGGAACTTCAAGTTTTTGGTGAACTATTTAGAATTGGTTGATAGTGTGACTGTTCCTAAATTACCCTAGGCTGATAAAATTTTCGTTTTTCCTAAATCATATTAATATTAGTATATAATATAACTCAAACTCAAACTCAAACTCAAGGCATTTATTTCAAATAGACCCATGACAGGCACTTTTGCATAGTCAAAAATAAGCTACCTACAGTCCCGCCACAGGCATAATAACTGTGAATGGACTGTAGTTGCCCATTCGAAAATAGTAGATCTCATGGAGAAGAATGGGCAAGAAACTCCATGGACACTCTTTTCAAATCAAGTTATATATTACATAGTCCTGGGTACAATATTGTTGCTTCTATATGTGAGCACAGTGTAGAGATAGGAAAATAAAACAAAGCTACAGTTAAAACCATAAAGATTAGGATAAGCCCTACTAACCATAATAGAAAGTCTACACACGTACTCACACTTACAAAACTCAAATAATGCTTCTAATTTATATAAAACAATGGTTATCAAAGTAACAAAGTTTCCAAACGAGAAAAACATATTATTGTTGTCGGTGGCGTGTTGCGCCCCTCCGTCCGCACGACACAGTAAAGCTCGGCCGTGACTGGTCGCTTTTCCGCCGACTAAGAGGACTCAATTCCCAATTTAGGGCAGCCCTGCCTCGACTTAGAAAGCTAGGAGGCAGGGAGGGAATGCAAGGTGAAGTTAATATTGGGAATTGACAGTTAAGACATATACATGAATAATATCAAAACTTATAAAACAAAGCTACAATAAGTGTTGAAGCTAATAAGACAAGAGGACGCAAAGATATGTTGAAATGTTTGGTAAAGGAAACGTTACGCTTGCGCTTAAGAACATCTTTATTTATTTGTTCGTTACGTTAATTTATTTGATTCCAAAATACTAGATGCCATTTCACAACCGCAAACGATTCCATGTTACAACATGGAACCGTTTTACAACGTTTGCCTGGCGTACGTGTACTGTTAGACCTAAGTGCATAGTCCTACTGAGGACACTGCTACGAACTCTAACAGGTCACGTTCCCTAAGCTGTATATACATGTCTTTCCCAATCCTAAGGCAGTGGGTTGTGAGGCCAGCCGCCATTGAAGAAGACAGGTTTCCAGTATCTCTACTTATACGCGTACTCACGTTAATAACACCCTTACGACCGTCTATCCCAATTATTATAGCATAACACAATTTGCACAAGCGCACCGCAGATTTAGTCTGTAGCAGAACATATTGCGATTGTTATTGGTGAACGCCGAAGTGGGAATTCTCTCGTCACTTCACATTTCTTTACTCTGCCCCATGTCGTAGTTGCGTGTCTCGCTAAATAATGTCGATTCAGAAATAGGCCTACCAGTGGCCGGGGTTAGTTTTAACGAGACACAGTCCCTAGCGTTCCTTAGAACGGAGTTATCCATTTAGTTTGGTTTGAGATACTTAGTGAAGCCTACCCCACTCCCGAAATGTGCGCCAACAATCCACACGCAATGTTTCTGAGCTAGACCTTTATAGGGAGCTATATTCATCAGCAACGTTTGGTTGATTTGTATTACAAGTACAGGTTGGCGTTATAGCCTGACTAATAATATAGTTTATTCTAACTATAATGCGAATATGACGGTTCTGCCTTCCTTTTGTGATGAGTCAGATACAAGTCAACATGCGTCAATAGTCGGGTGTGTTGGTGTACAGTGTACATGTCGTATGCATGAAATGTGTGTACAGTATGCGAAGGCGTTCGCCGTCTCCCTATAACCAAACGCAGATGACGAATATATGCCAAGGTTCGGATTAGGAGGTGGATTCGTAACACATGAGATAATAATATATATTGTGATAATAAAGCCGCTCCGTCATGCTGGAATAAATGATTATTATTAGCTCCTCTGCGTTACCCGCCAATCTGCTACTTAAGCTAGGAGTAATTATGAGGTGGAAACATAACACATGAAATAATAGTATACATTGTAATAATAAAGCGCTGCCGCTCCGTCATGCTGAAATAAATGATTATTAACATCTCCTATGCTCAGCCGCTAACTATTACCTATAAAAATACTATAAAAACAACAAATACAACTTATCCTACGAGAATTATATTATAAAGGGTCCACAACTATTTACATATTATTATTCCTACACATTAAAAGTTAATTAAAAGTAACGCTTACCACGTGTTCATTGTTCATTGGACACACATTACCAGTTTCGTCTCGCCACAGCCTCGCCTTCCGGGTCTCGTCACTCACTTTTCCTAGACTTATTACTACTACTTATATTTAACTTATAAAATACTAATCGCTATTTTGCGACAGTCCTCTGGGACATGTCGATCTTGGTACCAAGATTACGCTAACCTCACGAGCCTAGCCTAGCCTATCACGCCCTCGCACTTTTAACCGCTTTAGACCGACTCCTCGACTTGGGTCGACCAGACTTCCCGTGTGGACTCTTCCGCGCCTTAAAACCAACTGCCTCATGTTAACTCCCAGCTTTCTTCGCCAACCTTCCTAAAACCCCACGCTGGGCTCCCATACTTTTTACAGAATTGGTTTATTGCCCTTTTTTTGTGCAAACGTCTCAATTGTCTTAAGGGCCCTTCGAGCATCCAAAGTTCGAGTAAATTGCAAACACATGTCGTTCCGATATTCAGAAATGCGTTTAGAAATCAGATATTTCTTTATCTTCTTTAGAATTTGTTGAATGGCCTGTCAACTAGCTTTTATCTCTAGTGCGTCTCCCATTCAGTAAAGAATTTATGGGTTTTCAAGTGATGCAATATGGTTTTTACAATTCAAAAGGAATAAAGGACGCTCCATCGTTAATTACGGGAATTTGTCAAGCAATAAAGTAGAGGTTTTAATGTTTTGCACATGGCCGTACACCGTGTGATGAATTTGGAATAAGAATCAAGGCTAAGTTATTTGCTTAATAATTAGGAGTACGTGACAGACAGTCACAATAGGTACTTCGTTTTATGGGACTGTTTAATTGTGTTTCTAGTGGTTAAAATCTGCTTTCTTTGGTTAAATTACATGTATTCTCCGTTAGTTCAAGTTATCAGACTGAAATAAGTTTTCGCAGGTCTAGCGCAAACGCATAGACTAAAAGACTCGTTTCATACGCAACAATTTATTTCAGTTTTAAGACTCGCAATTGGGTATTTGCATGAAAAAATCTATTTAGTCCATCAGTTAGATTATCAAAAAATACTGGACACGTATTTTTTCTTTTGTTATGTAAACGAAAAATGACCACGATACAGCGCGTTGCAATCTCGCGTGACGTCACAATTTCTGTCACTTTTTACTGTCCAGTGACGTCACAAGCCCCCTCTTTTGAACTTTGATGCGCTGTGTCGTCGTCATTTTTAGATTATGTGACAAAAGAAAAAATACGTGTCCAATATTTTTTGGTGATCTAACTGACGGACTTAATATTTTTTTTATTTTTTCGATGTTGTCAAATAGCCTCTTTACACAAAAGTAAGATGGTAACGAGTACTTTCGGTTCAAAAATCGTTGAATTTATGTTACACGTTCATCCGTTCCGCAGAACTTCTTCTTCTTCTTCTAACAAACAACAATGCAGAACTACAATGCAGAAACGATTTTGTTCTTAAAATTCCTAAGTTACTTTATGATAACATAGAAATAGGCGCTCATTTAAAAGTTTCAGCGTCCCGATCTACCAATGATTAGCATAGAGTCTCCAGCTTATTAATAAGCCCAGCCCGCACATTAAAAAGTAAAAGTTGATAACTCCATTTTATGTTCAAAATTATCAATGGCCGCTGAGAAAACTCAATTCAATGGAGCTTTAGCAGATAAGACTTAGTTCTCCCTCTCGTTTCGTTCGGAGTTTGAAAACTGACCTCGTTTCATAGAACTCATTAGGTACAGGTAAAACAGTATTAGACAGTTAAAAGGTTTGAGCGAAAAAGAATTAAGCCTCCAATTACGTCTGTTTTTATTCATTTCGTGTGTTTCGTTTCGCGTTTTTATTTTTAGGATTAGTACGTAACTTTTTTCAGGTAGGACCAGCTTTTTCTTTTATCTTGTTAGTTAGAAGAATTATATATTATTCTCTTTTTCTCACAACTTTTTAATAAATGTTTTAGATTCGTACTTTTCCAGATTCAGATTCAGATTCATTTATTTGTCTGAAATATGGTATTTTACAGATTTTATAACACATACAATAGTTCTTCATATTCCGCCTACTACATTCGGCATGCAAATTCAAACAAAATAATTAAATTCCAATTGTCAAAAAAAAGTACTAAATCAAGAATTTTCTAAATACCACATAGCAAAAATGTCAAAGAAAAATAATTAAATTACAGATTTTCTAAATTTCAACTTTCAAATAATCAAATTACAAATGTCAATAGGTTAAAATAAAAATAAAAATGTCGAAAAAAAAGTACTAAATCAAGAAATGCCTACATATCCAAATGACGAATGTCCAAGAAAAACAATTACCAGCACATAGAACAAAAATTAACACAACAGAAACACTTTCAAATCTAAAACTAATAATTGCTCTCAATAGCTAATTCGTTTGACTAAACGTCCAAATCAATTTCAGAAGCTTCCCAAATTAAGGCACGTTTCGTCATAGCTTCAAAAACCTTCGTCAAATGAATGAACTGTACCGGCTATAATCCTTCCAGAGTCTCCTTCCAAATGATCCTTTACGAACAGAGGCTGCAGCTATCCAATGTGCAGTGCTAGTACCAGGATCACAGAAGTAACGAAGACATGCAAAGCAATATTTTGTTGAAGTAATCCTCTTCATAAATTCGATGCTTAGTCCATAACACGGATTTGAATAATTCTTGGAGTAATTTATTCACAAAATTAACTGTTCGAATTTCGTCAATCTAGAAATTCTGTCTCTTTTCAAATGATTCTATACCAAAGCAGCTTCTTCTTCTTAGCGTGTCGATGGCAAAAGTTCAGATGTTATGTTTACCCCAAAACTCAGCCACGCGGACCCCACTCACTGATGCAGTAAGCAGATCTTCGAGTGCGCAGGTGATAGGGCATGCGGTGCAAGATGGAAGGTGGGCCATTGTCTGTGGGGAGACGCCGCATACGCACTTGAGGTCTGAGCTGTCCATGAACCCCCATCTGCAGAGATTGTCTTTGGTCCGGCCGACTTGGGTTCGAAGTCTGTTTAAGGATTTCCAAGTCGGCCACGGCAACGCGTGGTGGAAGGTTTTCTGAAGGGTCGTTAAAGTTGTCCGGGGGTTTAAACCGCTCCCGCCAGAGATTGCACCTCGCTGTGGACGCGTTGAAATTGGCTGAGCTAGTTGGGCCCACGCATCCAAGCAAAGCAGCTATCCCATGTCCAGTGCTTGGTACCAATGAAAAGACATCCTCTACATGACCGACATTGATTTGGATAATAATATTGCTTACTTGGGTGCTGTTAGTTTGGGTATGCGTGAGGATAGTAAGCTTTCTAAAACATTATTGTACTGTTTGAATTTTGAGTTGATGATTTTTCATACAAAATGTAGCTCGTGGCTAAATAATAACAGCCGCTCGGGTCGATCTTTAGGTTAAACCGTGCTTGCCTAGGTTCGTCTGTGGATGGGTGACCGCCCATTACATACCGAGTTTCCTCCGTGCCTCTGAAAGCACGTAAAGCCGTTGGTCCCGGCTGTCATTTGTAGATCTTTGAGAGTTGTTACAAGTAGTCAGTGGCCCAAAAAGTCTGACAACAAATCTTACCAAGGGGTATCGTACAATCCAGTATTAACTGGGCTGTGCAGGTAAGATAATTAGTCGCTCCATGTAGAAAACTGGTATTCAGCTGCATCCGGTTACACTGGAAGCCGACCCTAACATAGTTGGGAAAAGGCTAGGCAGATGATGATTTTTCATACAAAAAATCCACTTACACTTTAAACTTATAAGTAGACTTCAGTGTTTAAAACTTCGTCCGGACCGGGCGCGGCGACTCCGATTCCGTTAATTTGTATAATAAACTTGGGTTGAAATTAAAAGTAGTAGCCATTTTTCTTGTTGATCTAAATACTACTTAGCGGTTTATTTTCTTATGTTTCTAGTAAACAGGACATGATTCTGAAAACCCGATTAAGTTAGAAGCTGTTTTCGGTTTGGGTTACTTAAATAGGGTATTTGACTGAAAAATTCAGTTAGATTTTCAAAAAATATTGGACATTATTTTTTCTTTTGTCTTGTAAACGAAAAATGACCACGATATAGCGCGTTGAAATCTCGCGTGACGCCACAATTTCTGTTACTTTTTACTGTCCAGTGACGTCAAAAGCCCCCTCTCTTGAACTTTGATGCGCTGCATCGTCGTCATTTTTTTGATTATGGAACAAAAGAAAAAATACATTTCCAACATTTTTTGATGATCCCACTGAGAGACCAATTTTTTTTTTTCGTTGTTGTCAAATAGCCTATTATAGCTTAGTATATTCTATATTTATGGGCCTGATAGCAGTTAATTAGTTCTTCCTACCCTCACCTATGGAGCGCAGACATGGTCACTAACCAACCGTCAAAATTCCGCATTCGAGGTCTGTCAGCGAGCAATTGAGCGCAGTACCTTTGGAATGAAACTTACTGATCGTATAAGACACTCGATACTGCGTTCCAAAACTCAAATTGCCGATGTAATTCACACGGCTGCCAAACTCAAATGGAACTGGGCTGGCCACATCTGTCGCATGCCGGAGGAGCTATGGGCTAAAGTTACAATACAATTTGTCCCAAAAAACAGCAAACGGCAACGCAGCTGGCCCAGAAGGAGATGGCGATGGATCCCTGCAGTGGGATAGAAATGGCTTATCTGCCTAGCCTTTTCCCAACTATGTCGGGGTTGGCTTCCAGTCTAACCAGATGCAGCTGAGTACCAATATTTTACATGGAGCGACTGCCTCTCTGACCTCCACAACCCAGTTAGTACTAGGTAATACGATACCCCTTGGTAAGACTGGTTGTCAGACTTTTTGGCCCACTGACTACCCAACGATTGTCAAAGATCTACAAATGACACCCGGGACCAACTGCTTTACGTGCTTTCTGAGGCACGGAGGAAACTCGGTATGTAATGGGTGGTCACCCATCCACAGACCAACTTAGGCAAGCACGGCTTAACCTAAAGATCGACCCGAGCGGCTGTTATTATTTAGCCACGAGCTCTTCCATAAGGCACTTCACACGGATGCCGTCTCCATTATTTTTATACTCCGTAATATTTAAGTATTCTGGTACAGTTGTACCGTAACGCCTTTGAAACAAGTTTGCTTTGCTTTAATGAAATACTATTTATCGTTCTGCTCAGTTAGCATAATATTTAAGATGGTGATGGCTTATCCTGAATACGGTCGACAGTTTCGTTTAATTTTAAATAAATAATTTTAGAATAGACTTAAACCGTTTTGGGATAAAAAAATAATATTTCCTGGTTTTTTTTTTACTTTTTTAGTACCGATAGAAAGCATGAATTCTTGGATTATTTTTATTCTAGTTGGCATAATATTATTTCGTTTGACATTATTGATAATATTTTTTTTATTACTTTGACCACGTTGACATTTTATATTATTATTTTTATTTTATTGTATAAAATTCCAATGACATGCCACTTATTTTAAATTTATAATTGTAGAAAAACTTTTTGCATGCCCATGTGACGGCAAAACCTTATTATAGAAGAACATCTATGTACCTATTACCCATGTTTTCAAAAAAATAAGTGATTGGATTTGATTTGATTTGGAAACAAATCTACATGAGCGCGGATAAAAAAATTTGCTCCAATACTCCGATATAATAATGTTTGGATTCCGATAAAAATAATGATGATTATTTTTCAAACTACGTTGCGGGTAGCTCGTAGAGTTTGCTTCTCTCTAACAAGATACAGCTGAATATCAATATTTTGAAGTGCATAAGGGGAAAACCTTTCAGATTCTAGTTCTTTGGAGTAAAAAAATATTATAATTATACAACAAATTAATAACAACTTCCTTAAAAGGTAAAGTTTTGAACATATTTTCATAGAATTTGTTACGGAATTATTTGAGGGCATTTTTGCCGAAAACTCGACTGACCAGAAACTACGAATATTAAAGTTCTTTGGTCACAGCACTAGGAATGAAAATCCGATGTAGAGACTGGTGGTTCAGGGCCAGGTGGAGGGCAAGAAATCACGCGGCCGATCACCAACCCGCTGGACTGACCTGATCAGGAAAGCTACTGAGTCCACCAAGGTCCAGTGTACTCGCAACGTCTCTAACCGGCAGAAGTCAACGACCCACCGAAAGAACATCTCTCCGTGTACCTCGTCTGCGCAACCACGACCACTCTGACATGAGTGTTTCGACTAAGAAGAAGAAACTCCTGAACATTTAATAAAAGAGTTTCTTGAAGGCCTAGCAATAACGAGCGGAGTAAACGTAACGCAAATCTGATCGATTTTAAAACTGAAAATACTCGATTCCTACATACATTTTACTTATTTTTAAAACTTTAGACGCATGATTCAAATTAAGATACTCTTTTTTATAACGAAATGGGCCTGCTCTTGACCTCGATCACGCCTGATGGAAAGCGGTAGATGAGGTCTATGATGGAACGAGCATGCCCAGAAGATGCCTGTTCACTCTTGCTTTGAAGGTAGACGGGACTCGCGAAAAAAACAAAAATTCAATAGAATAGTTGTATTTTTGATTTTAAAATGATTCTAATTTAAATACGTTCGAGCTACAGTCTCAGAAATTGTGTTGTTATCTTGGTAGCTGTCAAAACAAAAGACTGATGATAATGAATGCACAGTTCCAGGCTAAGCTTAAGCCTTCCCCGGCTTCCCTCGTGGAACTTGCAGGAAGCGACATTTTGTATTTCTCGGTACGGAAGTATTATTTCAAGACTGCTGTAAAACCACCGGGTTTTTTTTTGTAAGAAGGTTGTAAAGACTCTTGGAAACATTTTTATTTTCTTTAAATAATAAATGGTTGTGCTAATAGAAAATAGCGATTTGCGCTGACCTGCAGTTACATAGCAAGGCAGAAAAGATGATGATTATGTTTAAGTGTACAGATATGACATAATTGCATGGCAGGTATACACTATAAGCACATACATACATCGTGGATGCGGGACTGATCGAAAGCGATACCGCGGCCCTGGAACACAAAGGGCAAAGAAGGAACATGGATGGGTTTTAGTTAGTACGAGTCTGACACTCCCTTCCACTCCGCCCAGAGCGGAAGGGGTCATTTGATGATTTCCAATAAGAAAAAAAAAGAGCAAATATATACATTGGTTCTAACTATGATACAAATTATAACCTTTTTTCATTCTGGCTGATAGTTTCGATATTTAGCATCAGTTTGGTGCACTTAAGTAAGTTTTGGCCATGTTGAACCTTTTCACTTAATTACGTTCAATTATAACAACCACGACTCATGCGTTAGGTACTAATGTTGGAATCCAGATAGATACTTCTATTTTGTGCAATTTATTTCATCACTGCTCTCGGACCCTTATGGAAAAACATAGTGAAGAAACACGCATTTTATGGAATTTAAAAGTCATCTCCACCAACCCGCACGGGGCCCACGTGGTGGATTAAGGCCCACTCTCTCTCAAAAAGAGGAGGTCGGTTTCCCAGCACTAGGAACATTTTAGGCTGGCTGTGTGATTTATTATACAGATGTTTAATATTCCTTTCATAGATTAAAGGACCAAAGTGTCAGAACAAACTGAAATATACACGAGTAAGTCGCCTGATTTTGCTCCTTTACAACCAAAGGGAATTTAACCCAACCGCTGCTATATTATACGAAAGGTATTTGACCAGACCGTCCTGTTTGACAAATAAACGTAAAATTACTTATCGCGACCCAACAGATCTTCTGTGGGACTAATTAAACCCCAAAATATTAGCCTTGTTGCCCGACAAGAGTGGTAGGCATTCAGAATAACTCGAAGTTAGGAAATATTATAAGCCTTACTAGCTTATGTCCGCGGCTTCACCCGAGTTTGGTAATTGTCTGTATGGTATCATCATATTGCTGAGACAAAAAGTATTCGGTGTTAATCCAGGCTAAAAACTATATGTGTGTCCAATTTCATGCAAATCCATTCCGTAGCTTTTGCGTAAAAGAATAACAAACAATCCCATAAACTTTCGCTTTTATAATAATGGTAAGATTACAAACTTAAACATTTCTTTTTCTTTCAGAATAAAATAAAAAATTTACACATAATGATAGTTTAAAAAACGATAGGTTAAAAAAGAAAAAAAATAAAACAATCAATCTTTGCTCATCTATAGACCGACCGCTTTAATGAGTCCTCCGCCTTGCCCCATCAAAGGCACATTAAGCGTCCACTAAGTCCTAACAATATCCCACAGGTTATTTGCTTTGAAATAACCATAATCCATCTAGGTATTACGATACTAATTGAACCAATAAGTGATCAACCTTCAGAATATTCCATTTAAATTGATACCTTCGGGAGGACTCATTAAAGCGGCCGGTCTTTAGCTATAAAGGATAATGCCTATTATAATATTCCCAAACCGCAGCACGCGTAGCATGACCACCGTAGAGACGGGTTTCTTTGTTTTTTCGACACAATCTGTCATTTTGTTGATTCTTCCGTCAAAGAAACCCGTTTCTACGGTGGTCATGCTATGCGTGCAGGTAAGGATGGCTACGTTTTGCGCACGCGCGAACGGTCTAAATTTTGACGCTAAAAAAGGTGTTTTTTGTCTTACTCAATAAATGAATTTTGATTTTAATTGATTGCAATATACGAAACTCAGGAAATAAATGCCACAAGTATCACAGCTTTGAAAGAAATTTAAAATAAATTTAAATTGGAATAATTGTATCATTTGGGTTTTTTTTTAATACTTAATAGGCTTACGTTTGGCCGCAACTCATACACGCAGGTATTTGTGGGTATTATTGAAAATGAAGTAGAATTAATAATCCTATGTGACAAAGTTCGAAATGTTATAAATGATTATGCGGTGTGCCTTTATGGCCAGGGTTATAATTACAATAATAATTTATCATTTGTCTCCGTAGTTATAATAATGTGATACATTTAGTGGGTCACTGACAGGAATTAAATGTATTTGAATTTTCCGCAATCAATATAGAACGTGCTCATCATCATCTGCCTAGCCTTTTCCCAACTATATTGGGGTCGGCTTCCAGTCTAACCGGATGCAGCTGAATATTAGTATTTTACATGGAGCGACTGCCTATCTGACATCCACAACCCAGTTAGTACTGGGTAATACGATACCCCTTGGTAAGACTGGTTGTCAGACTTTTTGGGCCACTACCTAACGACTACCTAACGACTGTCAAAGATCTACAAATGACACCACGGAGGAAACTCGGTTTATGGGTGGTCACCCATCCACAGACCAACCAATATACCAATATAGGACGTGCTGTGAAATTAAAATAATTTCTGAAATCAAAAACGAATTTAACTACATAATATTTTGTCGTTGGTCTAGTAGTTACAAGAGCTAGTGCTGAGCATGAAGTCCTGGGTTCGATTCCAGGGTCGGGCAAAGTGTTATCGGATTTTTTCATGGAATATATCAGTAGCTACGGAGCCTGGATTTGTGACTAGTTGATGGCAATAGCCTCGCCTCCTATTACACGTGAATGTGATATACTATTAAGTACATACACCAATGCCTAACCCTTTAGGGATTACAGGTGTGATGTCATGCTAGTTTATCGTCTAATAATTCTGTTTTATCGTGTCTACCCAATAGATAGTTGAAGCCAGAGTCGCACAATGTTCAGTCACTAGCGCATCAAGTTACTACAAACTACCAAGTTACTACAAACTGACAAATTTTCTCATTCGATTTTGAACTTAACCATCAACATTTAATGGTTTAAAATCATTTGGAGAAATTTGACAGTTTATGGTGATTTGATGTGACGGTTAGACTGGAAGACGATTCTAACGTAGTTGGTAAAAAGCTGGGTAGAGTAATTGAAATTTCTCAAATACTGCAGTAATTTTTGTCAGACTATGTATTTTTCATATACCAGGTATCCATACGCCATCCATTTTCAATAATTCGATGGCAGCTAGGTAACTTGTCAGCAATTTTCTTTTTTTCGTCATAAATTATTTTCGTCACGATGCGTTGTACGCCCTGGCAGCCAAATTTCGTGAGACATAAAAAATTGATCACCCACCCAGCCTTATAAGTGCTGACTTAAGACAGAAGAAATGATTAAAATTTCATTATCCAAAATGTAAGAGAAAGATTCTTTGAATTATTGAAGGGGTGATGCGCAGCTGGTATCTTTTGAAGGGGAGAAACTGGTATCACTTTGTTTATTACTCTCTAAGACTTTTAAAAGAGTCGTAATAAATGAGTGTTTTAAAATGAAGTTCTTTTGTGGCTTGGCTAAAATATTTGTTCGAAGATTTTTTCTAGGATGATTTGTTAGAATTTTTATACCAATGCAAAATACTTGAAACTGACCCTAACATAGTTGGAAAAAGGCTAGGTAGATGATGAAGTATGTTGGGTTCGACTTCAAGTCCAACCGGATGCAGATAAATACCAGTATATTACATGCAGCGACTGCGGTAATGCGATACCACTTACTGAGACTGGTTCTCAGACTTACCTACCAGTAACGACTGTCAAAGATCTACAAATGACAGCTGGAACTGACGGTTAAACGACTTTCTGGGGAACGTACGGGTCTTGTTAGGTAATGGTCACCCATCCACGATCCGATCTCAACAAAAGTAGCTTGATCGTTGATGGACCCGTGTGGTTTTTATTATTATACCACTAATTATTTTATAATTGGGGCATTGGCAGCTATGTTTGGTTAATTATTCAGCTTTTATGTTCAAAACTATTTTGCAATAGTTTTTGTAGTAAAATTTAATCATATTAATTAGTTTTCCATCAGTTTTCAGGCGTAACACAATAATTAATTCAATTTTGCACAAATATTGATATAATTCTAAATATACTAGGTGTATTTTTAATGAAACGTGTAAAAGAGCAAATGTAGGGGCTATGAAGATAAGAGTGTTCTAACTAGTGTGATAGCATCTAGTTTGCCAAATTTACAATAAGACCATTTTGATTAATGAAGACGTCTTCTTAAGTAAGTCCAAAGTCGAATATAAAAAAACTAGAAGAGAAGAAAACATATAAATATTAAAACTTTTTAATTGAACTGCTCTAAATTTCCAATTAACTGACTTGACAATTAGAACTCGCTTCTATCAGAAGCATATTTGTAACTATACTGAAGTGATTTATTCTCATTTTGAATTATAGTTAAGACTAAGGCGCGTCGCTCACTGGTAAGTCGAGGCGACGTCGCGTCAGCGGCGGTGCGGCGTCGCACCACGGGCGAAGATAGGTCTCTGCGTAGAGTCGAGGCGCAGGCGGCTATGCTTGGCGGCTATATTTTAGCTACAAAATGGCGGTGGAGTCGTGGCTTGGGCACACTTGAGCGCCCCTCCTGCGCCTGCACCTCGCCTCCGCCCCGCCTTCACCTCGCCTCCGCCCCGCCTTCACCTCGCCCGCGCCGCAACTCTTGTATATGAGCGCACTGCCATTCATTTGTAAAGAAAACTTTGTTGCGGCGTGCCTCTTAACCGCCCGCGCCTCAACTGCACCTCGACTGTTAATCGTGTGAGCGACGCTCCTAAGTGGTCATTTACGGAGACGCGGCGCGTCGGGCGGCGCGTTGTGCGGCGCGGCCCGCTTTCAATTCAAACATATGGCGATGTATGAGAGCGTTTACGGAGAAGCGTTTTTACGCGCGTTCGCTTGAAGTTGCCGCGTCGCCCGCCGCGTCGCCCGCGGCGTTGCACGCGCAAACGCGCAAATACAACATATGGCAGATGATACGGCCGCATCGCCCGCCGCGTCGCCCGCTGCGTCGCCCGCGGCGTTTGCCGCGGCGGCGCACGCCCCGCGTCTCCGTAAACAACATCGTACATTGCCATATGTTTGTGTTTGGGCGTGTGATGACGCGGGCCGCTGCACGCGCCGCCTCTCCGTAAACGGAAAAAACGCGCACCGCGACGCGCGACGCCCCGCGCAACGCGCCGCCCGACGCGCCGCGTCTCCGTAAATGGGCACTAAGGCTCACTTGCACCACTAAACGCGTGTAGCGTTCAACATAATTCTGTCTCAATCTTTTGCAAGGGATTAACAGAAACAGAACGTTGTTTTAAGCACGTTTAGCTCTAAACGCATTAATTTAGTGATTTGTGGTGCTAACGAGCCTATTTTTCCACCCGGATTTAACACGTACTACATAAAGGGTGTAAAAGGACCCTTAATGAAGTTGAAAGGCATTTGTTGTCCCCGTTATTGCGGTCATTTTTTTGTTCTAACTTTAACTGGGAATCTTCCAGTTACGGAGATATTGGGGGTCAAAGTTCCAACTTTTTCACAAGTTTTTTTTTTTTAATTCATGTTTTTAATGTAAGTACCCCCGTACTATTCAATCCGTCTATCACCACAATGTTTTGAGTGCGTTACATTGCGCCCTAACGTAAAATGTGATTTTTCACCGCAAAAAAAAAAGTCGTTTCCCAGCAATAATTTTTGCGTAAAGTTACTTAGTTTGATGTACATAATGCTTGGTTGACGGCTTCGTGAAGTGTCCGTTTACACCCTGTATTTCATTTAACCACTAAAACGTGATTGTACCGCAAAAATCTCCTAAAGTAGTCGAACACCTATGAAATAAATAAAATCGTTTGTCCTACAAGTGAAGATCTTTACCAAAAACCCCAAACGAGACAGTATCCCAAATAAAATCGTTCCACAAATTCGGTCCCAAAAAGCCTTGTTTGTTCATATCATTGAAAAGCCTATCGAATCAGATATGGGCAGTCAGTTTGCTTCGCAAATACAAGTCCCGGGGTTTTGAGGAAAAAAAAATGTATAATTCGGAGTTTGAGACCGCAGTCACGTAGGCCACGTTAATTCTCTCGGTATCGCCACGCTGATAAGAGGGAAATTGTTCTTTATTTTTTAGTAACAAAGGGTTATAAATCTGTTGCTTGAATTGCGGGTTGAGTGGAGATTTTTGAAGTATGTGTGTTGTTATTTTGAGGGGAATGATTTTTATTGCGATTGCTTGTTTTATTTGATTACTAGCTTTTGCCAGCGGCTTCGCTCGCCTTAATTTAGAATGTGATGATCAATTCGGGTTGTACTCTGCTTGTAATAATATAATTCAATCATGATTCGAAAGACACGTGGCGTCATCTATTTATCATAAGAACGTTATTGTTGTTTTCCTTGGGAACAGTACTTTTTTTCGGGATAAAAGGTATCCGCTTCTGTACACCTGACAACGTATATGCAAAATTTCAGGATGATCGGTTCAGCGGTTTAGGTGTGAAAAGGTAACAAACAAATAAACAAACTTGCTTTCGCATTTATAATATTAGTAAGGAAGTAAGGATAACGAAGCCAGCAGGAAGAATATATGAGAAGGAATTTTTCGATGCCTTAATTTAGTTTTTCTTCATTGTGTGGTAAGTGCCTAACCAGGTGTCATAGTTTTTATGCCGCCCATGGGCATCTGACTTGGTTTTAATTTTCGTCAAGAAATTTGTATCTCTCAGGCATGCTGGTTTCCTCGGGATGATTTCCTTCACCGATGCAAGTGATATTTATTATTTCACAGTCAAATTGTTTCTCTGGGACTTCGTCGAGCTCCATTATCTCGGCGCTTTTCTGGTGGTCGCCACTGTTGATTCTGGCTTTCAGGAGTTACAGTGGTTTGGGAATAGTGTGGCGAGCTTGTCCCATAAAAAAAGTGATATTATACAATACGCATATGAATCCGAAAAATCAGAGGTGCGTGTCATGGGTTTGAACTCGAGTCGTATGACTAGGCAGTCCGACAGACACACCACTAGGCTACCAATGTTAAAAGTTTTTTTTTTAAGTTGGAGGAGGAGGAGGAGGAGAGGAGGAGCTCGTGGCTTAATAATAACAGCCGCTCGGGTCGTTCTTTAGATTAAGCCGTGCTTGCCTAGGTTGGTCTGTGGATGGGTGATCACCCATTACATACCGAGTTTCCTCCGTGCCTCCCGGCAGCCGTTGGTCCCGGGTGTCATTTGTAGATCTTTGACAGTCGTTAGGTAGTCAGTGGCCCAAAAAGTCTGACAACGAGTCTTACCAAGGGGTATTGTATTACCCAGTACTAACTGGGTTGTGGAGGTCAGGTGACTGGAAGCCGACCCCAATATAGCTGGTAAAAGTCTAAGCACTTGATGATTTGTAATAATATTTTGAATGTGTAGGTAAATTATGTATACAATATTGAGAATAGATTTTTATTTTAGTCAAAAACCATTCAGCCAAAAGGATGTGTGGCCTACACATTTCACGCGTGTAGAGGCAATAGTATGTAAAGGCTTTTTTGCTTACCTGGTTTTATCTTAAGAACATTATTATCTCTTTTCATCAGTTTCGTTCGTGCACAATAAATCCTTATATTAATCGACATAAATATGTATCGGTCAATGTACCGGCGGCCGTACATTGACCGCATATTAGACATAGTACGATAGACATAACATAACATACGTTCATTGACCGCATATCAGACATGGTACGATAAACATAACATACGTACATTGACCGCATATTAGACATAGTACGATAGACATAACATAACATACGTACATTGACAGCATATTAGACATAGTACGATAGACATAACATAACATACGTTCATTGACCGCGTATTAGACATAGTACGATAGACATAACATAACATACGTACATTGACCGCATATTAGACATAGTACGATAGACATAACATACGTACATTGACCGCATATTAGACATAGTACGATAAACATAACATACGTACATTGACCGCATATTAGACATAGTACGATAGACATAACATAACATACGTACATTGACAGCATATTAGACATAGTACGATAGACATAACATAACATACGTTCATTGACCGCGTATTAGACATAGTACGATAGACATAACATAACATACGTACATTGACCGCATATTAGACATAGTACGATAGACATAACATAACACCATATCTGTAATCTCTGAAAGGTTTGTCAGAGATGTTATACCTGTAAAGTGCCCACATATTGCTAGTAATGTTTACGTCCCAAATCCAGACTCCTAGCTTAACGTTATATTTCAGTCTTTACATAACTGTTTCAGTCGTTGAAGAAGTTTTAGTATTTAGTACTACATATAATAATTGTCATCATTATCATTTTTCTTCCCTTATCCTAATTTTAATTAGGGCCAAAAAAAAAAAATGTGTAACATAGGTAGTGAATACAGTTCTAAAAGAGATCTTCTTCTACTATCCTTCTCTATTAGTCGTCATCTCATGAGTCATATAATCTCATCTTCTTCCTGCCCTTGTCCCATTCCAATTAGGGTCGGCGCAACACGTTTTCATCATCCATTATCCCCTGTCAGACGTCACGGTATCATTTACTTACACAATCTATCCATCTTTTCTTTGGCCTTCCTCTCCCTCTCCATCCATCCACATTTACATCCATCACTCATTAATCACATGCGTGTCATCCCTCTTCATTACACGCCAAGACAAACGACTTCCCATCATTTTTTTTATAACAGGCGCCACATGCAAACTTCCTCCAACTTTCTATTCCATTCTCCATCGTTTTCTTTCCACACATCCATCTCAACCAAAGACATTCAAATATTTACGAGCAATAGACGGGACAAGACGAAGAAAATCGTAATCCAATACTTGTTACTACTTAGTAACAAATCGGTCTGTCTAGTGTCATACGCCCACTTGTCGGGTATCTTTCGTGTGTCAAAATCAAAAATGTTTGGGATCAAAACTTTTGTATGAAAATATTGCCAATGTCCGCTCTATAATTCTCTTAAAATCTCTTTGATCTCCACATTTTCAGCTCCACTGCATGCAAACGTTTTTCATCCATCTTCTTCACAGTTCAGCATTCTAATCCGTACAGTACGACAAGTCTAATCACGGTCATAAAGGGTGTAAAAAGACCCTTAACGAAGCCGAAAGGCACTTGTTCTCCTCGTCATTGCGATGATTTTTTTGTTCTGGACCATACCTGGGAACCTTCTAGTTACGGAGATATTGGGGGTCAAAGTTCCAATTTTTTCAGAAGTTTTTTTTAAAATACTACTTTTTAAGGTTCTAACTTTACTCCAATTACCTCCATGGTCCGTTTACTATTCAAAGCATCCATCAGAAATAATTTTTGAGCGCATTATATTGAGTTTTACCGTAAAATGTGATTTTTGACTCCAAAAAAAAATTTCATTTCCCAGCAAAAATTTTTGCGTAAAGTTACTTAGTTTGATGTACAGAATGCTTGGTTGACGGCTTCGTGAAGGGTCTGTTTACACCCCGTATAATACCTACTTACCTGAAAGCTAAGCAAGTAACACCATATTCTTCACTTCAAGATTCGTTCCGCTCATTCCTTGAAAAAAAACCTTTTACCTTAGACATGTCTAAAAGATCATAGATTAAAACGAAGATTTAATTAACTGAATCCATTTAGATTCTTATCGCTTTCATACCAATTTGCGAAAGTAAATGCTCTTTCAAAGTAAAAGTTGACCCGCGACGGTTTTAATAGAAATATTCACCTGAGTTCGCACAGTTTTTGAAAGAAATAAGTTTTGAACAATGTTACCGTATAGGTCAGAGGAGCTCGTGGCTAAATAATAACAGCCGCTCGGGTCGATCCTTAGGGCGCTTTCAATTTATGCGTTTCGTGTCGGACCGCTGCCGCACGCTTAACGTGCCGCTGGTTATATCTCGCTGTCGGGCCGCTGCGGTACGGTTGCAGTCCGACACCGAACGTCTAAATTGAAAGCGTAATTTACAGCCGTGCGTTTTTATCCCAGTGATGTGACATCAGTCAAGCCATGGACTCTGACGAAGAAACATTACTGTTAGTGCTCGTGTTGATCATCAAAGAGAAGCAAAAACGACGCCCCCGTAAAAGAGCAGCACCGATGTTTTCTTTAACATGTAAGGTTAAAACAAGATCCAAGCAAGTTTTTTAATTATCTAAGAATGTCTAGAGAATGTTTCTACGAACTACTTGAATTACTTAAAACTAGAATTCAGCGGCAAGAATCTGTTTTTAAGCATACTATATCAGCTGAAGAAAGACTGGTAATAACATTGAGGTAAGTAAAGTAAACAATTTGTATTTGGATATTGAGTTATTATTTATTACTACAATTATTTTTATGGTTATTTTTTTTTTTCATAAAATCTTTTAGTATCTAAATAAGATAATGATAAGAAGAATCAGTACGATCAATATATAATTAGTACAGAATTACAGTTCAAGTCACGAATTATGACGGGCGTGAAGTTAGCCGCTAGCAACTTTAGCGCTTGTGTACTCGTAAAAAAAAGGAAATGGTTTTAAAAAATAAATGCAAATAACCGTTGATAACAGCAATAACAACAGCTGGCATTTATTGGCATTTATTTTTTTAAACTTTTTTACGAGTATATAAGCGCTAAAGTTGCTAGCGGCTAACTTCACACCCGCCATAACTCGTGAATTGAACTGTACTTAATCAATCATTAAATACAAACAACTTTCAAATAGAAATCCCTGACAAACCGCGGAAAGAAAAATCAAAACAAAAATTATTATTTAGAAATATCATCTATAAAAAGGTCACTATATATGGAAGCATCAGAATCTCCACTTAAATTAGATACGGATGAGGTTGCTGCAAGTTCATCTGATGTGGACTGAAGCTGAGCATTTGTCAGTGTCTGAGATCCTGGAGATTGATTCGTAAAATAGCCGGGTTGTTCATACAATTCCGAACCTAAGTTATAATAATCTCGAGTATACGATTGTGGCATCGCGTATTTTCGGATAATTCCAATAATGTCATATTTGGCATCCATTTTA
Organism: Noctua pronuba; assembly: GCA_905220335.1. Taxonomy (NCBI): domain Eukaryota; kingdom Metazoa; phylum Arthropoda; class Insecta; order Lepidoptera; family Noctuidae; genus Noctua; species Noctua pronuba. Next base: position 15,292,821 of record LR999904.1, on the reverse strand, counting down.
CGACTTTCTGGGATTCTTTTAAAATCGTTTAACAAAGACAATAAAAAATATCTGTCCCCATCTTCGGAAACATCTTCTCTTGCATCTTTTTTGTTTTGTAGTCTTTCTGCGAGTATTTTTAAAAGCGTGTTAGTTTCATTTGTATCGTTAGCAGATGAACTTTTAGTTGTAGTTTTCGATGTCGACGCAGTAGGACCGTCACCAGACTGTTTATTTTTTTCATTTGAATCAGGTTTTGTTTCATATAGTTGCGACAAAAATTGCAGCCGATCAAAATAAACATAGGGTGTCTGTTTGCTGCAGATCCACTTTTTGACTGTCGCTGTTTTTTCAACTCTCTTGCAAATGCATCTCTTATGTGTCTCCATTTTTTTTGAAGAACAATTGCTGAAATAAAAATAAAAAATATTATTACAGATACTTAGCCGCTGGTTGCAGTATGACTGAATTGCACCATTCTTATCAACATGGTATTTCAACAATTTCTGGAATTGTGAAAGATACGTGTCAACAGATTTACCTAACCCTACGAGAAATTTGTTTACCTGAACTGAAAAAAGAGGATTGGTTAAGAATTGCACACGGTTTTGCAACCAATGCAAACTTCCCTAATTGTTTGGGCGCCATAGATGGTAAACATATAAGAATAATTAAGCCCCCTAAAAGCGGTTCGCTTTATTACAACTATAAAAACTTTTTTTTTATTGTATTGTTGGCCATTTGTGATTCAAATTACAAATTCATATTCATTGATGTCGGTTCATATGGAAAATCTTCTGATTCACAAATATTTAGAAACAGTGATTTTTTCGAGAAATTGCAAGAAAACGGTCTAAATATACCAAGTCCTACGGCAATAACAGAAAATGGTGCACCACTACCGTTTGTTTTTGTCGGTGATGAAGCATTCGGCATCAATAATTTCATACAACGCCCCTATAGTGGCAATTTTTTGAATAACCAACAAAAAAATTTTAACTACCGCTTGTCACGTGCTCGAAGATACATAGAGTGTACGTTCAGAATTATGACTAATAAATGGCGAATATTACATCGACCAATAAATGTAGACATATCGTTAGCGACAGATATTGTTCAAGCTATCTGTGTTTTACATAATTTCTTACAACGTGACGGTGAAGAACTTTCTAATAGTAATCTCTTAATTCAAGCCAATCAAATAAATGAGGAAGTTCAAAATGAACAGAATTTGTCAGCAACATCAATTCGCGATAAATTTGCAGAATACTTTGTTAACGAAGGACAATTATCATGGCAAAATAACAAAATTTGATTGAATAAATACCTGCTGAATTTTTTTCACCACTAGTTTTATTTTTAAAATCTTCCACAAATTTCTCACAGACGCCTTCCCAAGCATTTTTTGTTTCCGTGCGATTGCTGTATTTGTCACTTTTGGAGTTCCATATAGCAGGATGTATTTCAATTTCATTTATAAAATCTTCCACGTTTATATCATCCATTTTTAGCAAATACGTAAATGAAAATTTGATGCAATTAGCTCTAACGTCTATTCACTGCACTATTCAAACACGGAAATGAACACGTGATGCTTGCGACGTTGCCGTCCTGTTGTCGAGCGTTCGCGGTACCGGCGCCGCACTGTTGCCGCACCGAGCGTTTTGTATGAAAAAAGAGGATCGTCCGTGCGCAGTACGTCTAACGCACCGCTACGGCACCGCAGCGGTCCGACACGAAACGCTTAAATTGAAAGCGCCCTTAGTGATCTCTGTGCTGTCACCGACGACGCGGTGGAAGTGGCGAAGTACTGGGCTAACAAAATATAAAAATTGTCGTGCCAGCGACATGAAGAAGAAGATCTTTAGGTTAAGCCGTGCTTGCCTAGGTTGGTCTGTGTATCGGTGGACACCCATTACACACCGAGTTTCCTCCGTGCCTCGGAAAGAACGCTAAGCCGTTGGTACCGGGTGTCATATGTAGATCTTTGACATTCGTTAGGTAGTCAGTGGCCCAAAAGGTCTGACAACCAGTCTTACCAAGGGGTATCGTATTACCCAGTACTAACTGGGCTGTGGAGGTCAGATAGGTAGACGCTTCATGTAATATACTGGTATTCAGCTGCATCCAGTTAGACTGGAAGCCGACCCCAATATAGTTGGGAAAAGGCTAGGCAGATGATGAGGCTATTCCCATTTTCTTCATTCAAAAATTACGGGTCGCTAGTATGGTATTATCTGATTTGTTTTTTTTTGTAATAGTTTCTAAACATTCTAGCTAGGCTTTATAACCAGGAAGCGTTTTTCCCACTACAACTCCCTATTTTTTCTGATTCTTTTCGTTGCGGGATACAAAACAGTTAATTGTTTCTCTGGGACTTCGTCGAGTTTCATTGTCTCGACGTTTTTGTGGTTGTCGTTACTGTTGATTCTGGCTTACAGGAGTTGAAGTGGTTTGGGACTAGTGTGGCGGGTTTGTCATACCTTGGTAAACCTTGGTAAAACCATAACACGGCTGAGTCTCAGGCCTTTGAGAGGGAGTGAGAAGTAATCCACCACGTGGGCCCAGTGCGAGTTCGTAGACATCGCGATGTCTGCGTATTTTTGGATCTAGGACATGACTGTTTCTCGAAGATATTTTCCTCGTAACCTGGAAACGTACCTATCTGATATTGAAAATTGTTTATTTATGGAGAGGATTGAACACCCTATTCATACACAACCATAACAAAACTGTTTTATGTCCGTCACATCACCATCTCAGGTCCAGTTGAAAACCAGCGCTAGCACTAGCTGCTTGGCAGTTTGCTGAACTGCGACTTTTTGGCGCAGCCATGAGACACACAATAATTTATCTCTTTTTTTTGTTTAGATTTAGTTTTTTTTTTTTTTGTGTGCCCTTGTGGCATTCGCCAAATAATTTTTTTCTTTATTTTTTCTTCCTATTTGTATAGCAAATCCAACGCTACAGCTACCAGGTATCATTTATTAATAAAGCGTGTTAATAAGCATGTTTATACTCGTTGCGTTGCGGTCATCATTAGGGTTTTGCCATAATCGCCACGCTTTTCAGGCGGGTTGGCGAGGTGGACCGATGACCTGGTGAAGATTGCCGGGATCCGCTGGATGCAAGTCGCACGGGACCGTTCAATGTGTTGACACTTGGGTGAGACCCATGTCCAACAGTTGACGTCTTTCGGCTGAAATGATGATGATGAATGATGAGACTCGTTAATGGTTTTTTTGACTTAAACATCATTATTTTGTGGATCATTAATTTATTAACAAGCATAAAAAATTGTAATGTAACGTAAATATGTAATTAAATTAAAGCGTTTTAATAGGTATCGGATATCAGAACATAATTATGCATTTCATAATATAATTATTGACACAGTACCTTATTAAAGTATTTTTTAATATAATTAAGCTTTATTGTCGGGCATATTAAAAGGATGAATGGCAAGAAAGGAGGTGTCTGATGAGATGACGAATAATCGAGAAGTATGGAAGTAGAAGACATGCTGCGCCGACCCCAAATTAATTGGGATTGGGCAGCCGAATGATGATGTTGAGCATTATTATTTCCTTTATTTATATAGGAACTACACATTTTTTACATTTTAAAATATTTCTTAAGAAAACATATAAAAAACATTTAAAAATATAAAACATAGTGTCGGGAGTAGTGTCCAAGTTACCGGTGGTTAGGGCTCCAGAGACAGGAACCTCCTAACAATGCGAGCCGTATCGAGGAGTACTGCCTTCTGAATCACACACTTGATCCAACCGCCTAAGGAGAGCCTAAAAAAACGTTAAATATTACAGCATAAATTCAAAACAAAACTAGATAGTACTGTGCTCAATCATTAGTGCAAAAATGCAACCGAAATGTTAATCCGTTGTAACAGTCTAATACAATATATCTTTTGTCGGATGCTCATGTCTTGAAGTAAGTCAATTACATTCGTTTTTTTATGGTCCTTTCATTATACCTAGAGGATAGAACAGCTTCAGCACTGGGACTTCTGGCTATTCCCTGCCTTGGATACCTCGGTAACCGTTAGAAGTTAAGCAAAAATGTGTTTTCCGAGGCACAGTTTCCAATGTGTAAATAACAGCCTCATCCCGTGAGTGACCGCACCAAACGCAGCTTAACCTAACACATTGATCAACTCGTACAGTTTTAGCTCAAGCCTTCAGTGACCAATGAAAAAAGGAAATTCTAAAAACATTTATGGAGTAGAATGTTTCTGAATAAATAAAACATGTATTGCAGTCTGTGGATCCCGCTGCCATGTAGCGTAGAGATTTATCGCAGTGAGTATACAAAGACCAACAAATTGTCGATTCCAAACCACTTTCGCAATGATTTTTAAATGAATCTGGGTATTGGAGTTGTTTATGCATTTTGTTGGGAGCTGCTGAAAACCAAAGTCAGGTTTAAGTGCGTTTTTAGGGTTCCGTAGCCGAATGGCAATAAACGGAACACTTATAAATTCGCCATGTCTGTCTGTCTGTCCGTCCGTACGTCACAGCCACTTTATTCCGAAACTAGGACTACACAGCTAAAACTTGATAGGTATTCTGCGAACCGCTTTACGATTTGTATACAAAAAAAAAATTAAAGGCTAAACCGCACCCTTGTGTTGCCATGTAAGTTTCCTCATTTTAGTACATTCAATTTAATTATTATCGAGTTTTTTTACTTGTTATGCAAAAAGGATTACATATTTAGAATTTAATCTCGATGTCGATACCTAATATTACCCACACGGATCGGACAGGATTTTTTAAACGTATAAAATAATATAGGTAAAGTTAAACCTATGGATAAGCCTTTGGGGATTATAGTCAGTTAATGTATTTTTATTTTTGTGTGTTATGTATTTATGTGTGTGTTTAGTTTCATAATAATAATAAAATAACAAGATCATAATCCATCTTTCGAGGCTCTCCTTCCTTAGGCGGTTGGATCAAGGGCCTGATTCAGAAGGCAGTACTCCTCGATACGGCTCGCATTGTGAGGAGGTTTTTGTCTCTGGAACTCTAACCACCGGTAGCTTGGACCCTGCTCCCGATACCGGCGGACCACTATTTTTTATATTTTTTAATGTTTTTTTTAAATATGTAAAAATATAAAGAATAATAATAATTATGTATTTAAATGAATAAATGAAATAAAAATAATAAAACGTTTATTTCGGAAACAATCCATAAAGCATAATAGTAATAAAATAGTCAGCGTACAAATTTAAAAATTAACAAATTAAATAATTCAATTAATATCAAATACGATAGAAATGAAGAAGCAGAACAATTACTTAGATTAAATTATAATACAACCAAATAAAATAATATGTCAGTATTGTCCAGTATGTATACACCCATTTATGTTGGATCACGTTAATTGAAACTATCAGAATGTAATTTTCCCCATTACCACGTCTTCCCAATCCGTCCGCTTACACTTGACGAACCTTAACGAAGCCGAAAGGCACTTGTTCTCCTCGTCATTGTGATCATTTTTTTGTTCTGGACCATACCTGGGAACCTTCTAGTTACGGAGATATTGGGGGTCAAAGTTCCAATTTTTTCACAAGTTTTTTTTTAAGGTTCTAACTTTACTCCAATAAACTCCATGGTCCGTTTACTATTCAAAGCATCCATCAGCAATAAGTTTTGAGCGCATTATATTGAGTTTTACCGTAAAATATGATTTTTGACCCCAAAAAAAAATTTCGTTTCCCAGCAAATTTTTTTGCGTAAAGTTACTTAGTTTGATGTACAGAATGCTTGGTTGACGGCTTGGTGAAGGGTCTGTTTACACCCCGTAGAGTGCAGCGCCAAGTGAGGGGTAAAGAAAGCATTCACTGGTAATCTCTATAATTATTGAAACTCTGGTTAGTGACGTGATCTCGACCGTTACTGTTTTTTATTGTGTTATTTTTCTTTTGTATTTTTTAGCATTTATAATTTTATGATTGGATTTTGTTTTAGTTATTACATAATAATTATTGTCATTTGCGCATACTTATTGTAATTTTATTTTGTAATTCGTTATTTTGTAAGTTTTGTGCATTCCGATAATTGACAAGTTCAGTGTAATCTGAAAATTCTACTGTGTTCATTGTATGTGTATTAGTGGATAAGTTGTTGGAGAGCCATAAATAAATAAAAGTATTGTTCTTTTATTCTGGTTCAAATTTTAACCACCAAGGATAGGTTGGCAAATATCTTCAACATACCGTTTGCGCAATTTAGATGCCTGAAATATATACCAGGCAAATTACGTAATATAACACGACTCTGCCCGACTTAGTGCTTGGGAACCGCACAGGATTTAATTACAAGGTAAAATATTAGGAACGAAATACCCACTTCAACTTCTACATTAATTTTCTCTGTGTTACAAAATGGCGGCAGTCCTTGTGTAACTGTCGCTGTGCCTGCTAATTGTCCTGGTTTTGGATTGATTTTTGATGAAGTAATCAGGAAGGATATTTGTCTTGAGATACCGCGGCTCTGGAACACAAAGGGCAAAAGAGGAACATGGATGGGTTTTAGTCAGTAAAAGTCTGACATTATCTCACTCCGCCCAGAGCGGGGGGGGGGGGGGGCTTTTTTGATGATTTCAAATCCGAAAAAAAAAAATGTCTTTTGTATCATTTGAAGGAGGTAATGAAAACTCTTTCTCTCTACTTTCCCACTGCTGGGAAATACCTATGTACCTTTCTGTGAGAACGAAAGAGCCGTCGTCGACCACGCAGGCCTTGGTGATTTCTCTCTTATTCGAATCTCTGTTTTAGGTTTGGTTGATAAACCACAATGCTCAATCCTTACTTCCTTACTAATATTATAAATGTGAAAGTAAGTTTGTTTGTTTGTTACCTTTTCACGCCTAAACCACTGAACCAATCATACTGTTTGCATATACGTTGTCAGGTGTAAAAAAACGGACATAGGGTACCTTTCGTCGCGATAAAAAGGTCTGTTCCCAAGGACAAAAACGTTCTTATTATAATAGATGGCGCCACGTGTCTTTCGAATCATGATTGAATTAAATTATTACAAGCAGAGTACAACCCGAATTGATTGTCAAATTCCAAATTAGCGCGAGCGAAGCCGCGGGCAAAAGTTAGTTACTCATAAATGACCAAAAAAGTTCACCTAAAGAACCGAATTCCTAAGTGCCATTTTTGGTGTACATTGCAGCTTGTTCCTGTGTGGGTATCATCTGCTGTACGTACAAATGCAGCTAGAGTTATTGTTAAAACAAAATGATTGTAATCTTTCTTCTTTCTTTGTCGTATGGTTAGTGCCTAACCTGGTGTCAGTTTTTACGCCGCCCATGGGCCTCTGACTTGGCTTTACATGCCGTCAAGAAATATCTCTCAGGCATCCTGGTTTCCTCACGATGCTTTCCTTCACCGAACCAAGTGATAATTATACAATACTCACATGAATCCGAAAAATCAGAGGTGCGTGTCTAGGGTTAGAACTCGAGACCTATATCTTTATAGTCCGACGGTCACACCAATAGGTTATCACTGCTTGATTGTAATGCTAGGCAAAGTGGAATAAAGTGGTAGTAGGTACACAAAACGAAGCCTCATCTGTAATGCCCTCAAACCGTACTTATAATCATTTCTAAGAAAAACCGCAAATAGATATTGCTCAAGGAAAAAACTGCTCATTTCTAGCGGAGGTTAATGCAGCATCCATACAAAAGCCAAGTAATTAATTGCTTTGCATTAATACGTCATTCACTTCTCTATAAATAAAATTCCAATTGTAAAACGTACGTCGCCGCCATAATAAGACCTCCAAGTCCCGTTTTACGAATAATAAAATCCCCGCGAATCGTTTTTCGACAAATCTCCTATTCAATCTGAAATTATTCGCAATAGAAATTTGAATTGGAGCATTCAGTACATTTAGATGTCGTAATCACATCGTCCTAAGATTCAATTTACCCAATTTTGTACAGGACACGATTGGGCGAATTTCATGATCATTTTGTGAGAGACACAATGAGATTTTTTCGGAAGACCTAGATGAGATAATAATACAAAGAAAATACACCCGGGGTTTGAAATTGGCATTGTACAATATCGATACAGTCTTTGTTTAAATTACGTAGGTAGTATGTTTTTTTGTTTGGCAATATGTGGGTGTAGATAATTAGTCAACAGCTAACCCTTCGGATATTACTGGTGCTAAAGGTAAAGTTATGTGTAAACACACATTTTTCTCGATTAATTTGTAACTGATGTCATTTCAAGACTTTTAGCCATACATTGAAATTAAGTGCACACTACAGCCGCTTCGGGCTGCTACGCATCGCATTTTTGAGCAAAAAAGTGCGGTGCCGCGCCGCCAGCCTTTACTGTGCGATGGTTCATACAAAATACACGAAATTAATGTAATAGGAATTGATTAATGCGGTCAGCCTTGAAAGGTTCTATTTTATTTATGTTAAAAACCTCAAAATTAACAATCATTTCAAAAAATCACTCATTCAGTTCAAACACTGTTTTAAGCTTTCACGATTTACAACTAAACTTATACTGTCACTTTCGGGATAACTTCCGTGAGTGTTCATAATTTTGAGCCCCTGATATTTCAACGCTGTTGCAAGCATATGATAAGATCGCGGGTTGACTAAAAAATAATGAAAACAAAAAATTAACAATCACGGAAGATATCCCGTAAGTGATAGTATAAGACTGTTCAGTTAACTCGATTACTGCAAAATCGAACAAATTTTTATCAATATACCTAAACACGAAATTATATGAAATATCAGTTTAAACCATCAATTTCAAGAAACCTCCTAATGGAGCGAGCTTTGGGTCCAAAGTACCGCATTCGTGAGTGATGAATTGGCATTTCTATTGGAAACGAAGTGAAAATAACTAAGTATTGATTTGTTATGTAAGACGGTTTTACGGATTGCTGATAATTAGGACGTGCCTATCTACGTGCGGGGTTTCTTAAGAAGGGAGTATAATGGGGCTTGATTGAGAATTATTCCGGTTCTCTCTTATCGGCTCTAGGTCTTGTCGAATCTATGTCGCAGTTAGGAACAGGAATATACTAACACCATTTTTTTGCAGTTAAAAAAAAATCGATGCCGTTACAGCTACAAAAATGATGTCATAAAATAGATAAAAATGTAGGTATGTGTTAGACAGACAGATTGAGATCTGCCCCTCTAGCTAAACACCTCGGGTTTTTTATTTGCATTACTTTTTAGGATTCCGTACCTACAGAAAAAACGAAACACTTATAGGATTACTCGCGTGTCTGTCTGTCTGTCCGTCTGTCACAGCCAATTTACTCCGAAACTAACTAGGACCGAATGAGTTGAAATTTGGTAAACATATGTAAGTCGGTGGCCCTTTTTTATAATATTAAGATAAACAGTTTTGAAGCTATTTAAGAAAATAGGCGAAAATTGACAACTGACCCCCCTTAATTCCGAAACTACAGGGCTGAAAATTTTCAAAAAAAATACAAAAAATAGTTCTTAGCCTATAGATTACAGAAAAACCTTTAAGAAAGCTATAACAACATATAATAAAAATAAAATAAAAACTAAAGGGGGCTCGCCTACTACGATGGTACGGAACCTTTCATGCGTTAGTCCCACTCGCGTTTTTATTGGATCTTAAGTCAGCCTTAAAAGCTGAACTTCTGAGTGTAAAGTTAGGAGATCGGGTATGTTTGTTTTGGATAGTAAAATAGGGAAATATTTTAAGAGTAATGAATAGAAATGTTGATGGATGGAGAGAGAGAGGAAGACAAAACTATGGATGGATTGTGAGAGGAATGATATGGAGGAAAAAGGAGTAAATGATTTCGTGACGGTTGACAGGTGAAAATGGAAGAAAAAAAAGTGTTGCCTAGACCCCAAATAACATCGGGCAAGGCTAGGAAGATGATGATGATGTAGTGCATACATGGCACTATTTGACAAATGTTTGTCAGTCAAGAAGAGAGCTATATTTGAAGGAATGTTAATGTGTATTATCCTTACTAGCTTTTGCCTGCGGCTACGCTTAATTATTTGTATTTTTTTTCGGCATTAAAGGTGCCCTATGTCCGTTTCTGTACACCTGACAACGTATGTGCAAAATATCAGGATGATCGGTTCAGTGGCTTAGGCGTGAAAAGGTAACAAACAAACAAACTTACTTTCGCATTTATAATATTAGTAAGGGTGCACATACTCTACTGAACTAAACAGTCACAACCAACATAATGTTATTAGCAAATTTCGCATAAGTTAACTTTGTCAATAACTCTTAAACGCACTGGGTACCTATCAATTAGTTTTCAGTGTCCATTAACCCCTATAATATTCAAATCGTCAAAGGGTTGAATTGATTTCCATAGATTTTATACAGTTGAGTTTCTCTCACTAACAACTCGGGGTTAGTTAAACAAATTGGAAATCCAATATGGTTGGTGAAAAGTACTGAAAACCAATCACTCTCCATGTAGGCACTTTTGTTTTGGTAAAACAACGTGACGTGTCCACGTCCATACAAACATTTCAATTTATATCCTGTAGAAATGTTTTTATTCTATCTATTCTAATTTTATTCAAAATGTTTTGAAAACAATGACTGTTATTGTGTGATGATCATTGTTTTGACTGCTTTGTTTGTTTGTTAAGTGGCAAGTGCTTCTGCTGCTGAGGCTTATGTCAAGTGTTATTGGGTTTTTCCATTGGGAATATCGAAATATTTGTGCTCCTTTAACCGCCAAAGGCTCGCCTCTTATTATCATCATCATCTGCCTAGTCATTTCTTAACTTTAGGGTCGGCTTTCAGTCTAACTGGATGCAGCTGAGTACCAGTATTTGACATGAAGCGACTGCCTGTCTGATCTCCATAACCCAGTTGGTACTGGGTAATACAATACCCCTTGACAAGACTAGCTTTCTAGTCTTGTCAAGGGGTATGCCTCGTATTTTATGGGACTTCAATATATCTGGCGAAATCTGGAGGTGACTACAGGCACACCTGTGCCTTACCCTTTCGGGAAATATAGGCGTGACCACATGATGGTATATTATCATCGTTTTGTAGATGATCGATAGGGAACCCCCTACATGCTCCACCGTATGGTAGATAAGAATAGCACGCAGAGTAACAAACTAATAATTGTTTCAATGACTATTTTGTAAATTGTTTCGTACGACAAGGAAAAACATCCCATCAAGTTCGGATTGATTTGTACCATCAAAGTAAGCCCATAAATCCCGCGTGACCTAAGTGCGTTGAGAGCAAGTCTAACGATTTTAATCGTTGAGTAGGAAACGTGAATGTATACTGATACTGTTAGCCTGCATCATCCCACTGCTGGGCAAAGGCCTCTCCCGATGACTTCCAGTTGTTTCGATCCAAGGCCAATGTGGACCTCTGGTTGCTGGTCTAATGTATACGGTGCGTTATTGTTTTACAACGTAATCATCTTTTATGATACTTTTGGGAGTATTAACGGAATGAATGACGTACATGGGACATGTTGTATGTAGGAAGGAAATGTCGGACGAGTATAAGTACTTTGTTTTTTCAAATCCCATGTCGGGCATAAAAATCTATCTTAAATTCATGACTCATAATTGAATTTACGGTTTCAATGTCCAACAATCGACTTTAGATGGAAGACAAAAAATGAGCTTTATGCGATTGGACATATGATTCAAAAACTCGACCTTTAATTTCAAAATCGAAACCTTTAAACGCAGAATTTAGATTTAATAATTAATTTATGCATACATTGGTACGATTGTTGTTCGCACAAGCAAAATTTTTAATATTATAGTTTTATTATTTGAAATAAATTCATTATATCAAAATTTAATATTCATTCATCCCTGTATGTAGGTACTCCGTGTAATAGAATTTGTAATCAAGTTTTAAATGTTTTAAAGTTTACGAAATGTTTGCAAAATCTCTTGAATCTAATTTTAAATTCATTTTAGAAAATGAAATTGAGAATGGGCAGGCTTTGGAGATTAAGTTAGAAACAAATGGTAAAATGAAATTGTAAAATATCGACAAGATAATGAAAAATAAAACCTACAAGGCTGTATACGCATGTAAGTATCGTCACTTTAGAGTGAAAACCTCGTAAGTGTAAAAGAAGTAACTGTTCAGGAGGAAGAAAAAACCGCGTGCTTTAAAATTTATGTACGACGTCTTTTATGTTTTTTTATTAATTAATATGGAAATTTAACCCGCTTTTATATCCAGAACTGTTCGATACTATACGATACTTAAATTTTCAAATAAGAAACGACACGTTCGTTGCAAGGTATTCACGCCAAACTGACAGATGCGAGTAATTATGACGTTCTCATTTACTATCATACATGGAGCGACGAGCATCGAATGAAAAAAATTGTCAGAGGGTTTCCTCAAAGAAAAGCAATAAAATAAATTTGAACAATAATGCATTCCCGAAGTTTTCAATCTAAAGCGACGATACTTACACGCGCATACAGCCTTGTAGCTAGACCGAAGGGACTACACAAATAGCAATAACTTTCAAAGCGTTTCATATTTCTACTTTGACTTTCAACGAGATTGGCATAACCTTATCTGTATCTTTTTTTTCATAATAATATTAAATTAATTTGTAAATTAAAATAACTTAAAGTAACTAACCTAAGAGTAAACAAAAAAATGGCGTCAAAAAACTCCTCAACGCTGTCAACTGGTAATGTCCCCAAGAGACTGGCGGCGTTACCACAGTGTATGGTAACGCTTAGCCTCTGTCCAAGGTAAAAAACAGCCCGTGGGTCACGGGAAATGTCAACTAAGCATTTTGACGTTTCCTTGAAAAGACTTAGAGCACTCAGGCCCCACGGTCCTAGAACTTCAACCCTAAACGACTTGAAAATATAGTAACCAATAAGGTTACTATATTTACGACGCTTGAGGTTCTCCCCAGCCGCTGCGCTAGCGCCAGCAGAGCACGATGTGCAAGGAAGACGGGATGGCGCAAGAGTAGTTGCGTCCTAAAGGCCTACGCAATCTGTACCTTACATCAATTCCATTCAATTTATTTTTTATTTTTCCATCTTCGTTACTGATTGAATGGCACTTGGTCTTACCCTCAGAACTAATAAAGTCAACCTGGCTAGAAATAACAAAGCTTTAAAACTCAAAAACTCAAGGCATTTATTTCAATTAGACCATAACAGGCACTTTTGAATGTCAGAAAAACAAAGAAGGCGAAGCTACAGTCCCAGACACAAGGCATAATAACTTGTGAAAGTACTGTAGTTGCCCATTCCAAAGCGTAGATCTCTATGGAGAAGAATGGGCAAGAAACTCCATGGACACTCTTTTCAATCAAAATATTTTTACAAGATCTTGGTTACATCATTCATGTTGAGATAATACATATATGTGAGAACGATGTAGAAAGATGTGCACATTAAGAGCGTCCAGAGTAAAAGATTAGATCAACAATTTAAAAACAAAGTAGTTAGAGTAAACCATGGCAGCTAAGAGATGACCAGTCCCAACTGACAGCGCCCGTTCACGAACATGACGCATGGATCAGCACCATTCAACTCAACCATTTTGAAGGGAACCGAATGATCCGACACACCCGCCACCATCAGCGAGACATTTGAGTGAGCATGACATTCTCTCAACCGCCAGGGCAAATTCGAGTCAATGAATGATAACTAAATGTAAATGGTAGCTTTACAGTACATAGTACTCACACATGTGCTATGCAATTATATAATACTAAGAGATTGAATCTATACAATGCAAGGATATTTTTACAATCTTCCGCAACTTCCACATTAACTTCACATGTTAATCAATTAGTTTGCCCCTATGGTTGTGGAGCAGGACCAGCATTGAGCCAAGCATTTCTATCATCAATGTAATCCCCCAACTTATAATATGCTTGCCCACATAGTGTGCGTTTAATACAAGATTTAAATTTCGTTTCATTCAGTTGTAGAATGTGGGGAGGTATTTTATTGTAACATTTTAAACAGTACCCCATGAAAGATGAGTCTACTTTAGCTAGCCTGAAACCTGGCTGTACTAGTTGGTCCCTGTTTCTAGTACTATAGTGGTGTCTGTCACCTCTTTTACTAATTAAATGCAGATTTTTTCTAACGTACATGATGTTTTCATATATGTATTGACAAGGTACTGTCATGATGTTAATTTCCTTAAACAGTTCCCTAAGAGAATCGCGCTTACGAAGATCATATATCGCTTTGACTTATTACGAAGAAATCTATGGCAACTCATAAATGGTTTCTCCTCATGTTTGAATTAGGGGTGCTACACACATTCTCGGATGATTTGGCGAAGCCGGTCGGCTCGAAATGAATATATAAAATGTTTCGGAAAAAGCTGCTCGGCTTTTTTTTTTTTTTTTTTTTTTTACGGATGGGAAATCATCAAATGACTTCTCCCGCTCTGGGTGGAGTGGGAGGGAGTGTCAGACTCTTACTGACTAAAACCCATCCATGTTCCTTCATTGCCCTTTGTGTTCCAGGGCCACGGTATCTCTTTCGAACAGTCCCGCAGCCCCGGCAGGCATCGGCCCTTGCGGGCCCCTTCTTGGTTGCTGACATCTCTTTGAGGCGCGCGTGGAACACGAACGCGCCGTCGACACGGCCTGTCGTCATAAGACGGACGGACGGTGAGCTAACCCATTACTCACCGTCCACAGGCCCGCGCCTACGGTGGCCGGGAGCCACCACGTGGCCCCCGACGCCCGGTGCTTCGCCCGCGGCGGCTGGGACGTGAGATTCTCTCCCTCTCACGTCCCGCCACCTCCTTCGCTAGCATGACTGCTTCGCAGAAGGAGGTGACGGCTTCCCATTCCCTCTCGCTCCGGACCATGGCCTGAACCAGGGCCGGGAGCGAGAGGTCGCCGCCGCCGATCGCCGCTACGAGGACACGGCGGAGCTCCGCCCAAGCGGGGCAGACCTCCACGGTGTGCGCCACCGTGTCCTCCGGACGATCCTCACAATGATAACACCCGGGCGTTTCCTCCCGCCCGATTCGGTGCAGGAACCTCCCGAAACAACCGTGTCCGGTGAGGACCTGCGTCAGGCGGAAGGTGAGGGCGCCGTGGCGCCTCTCTAGCCACTCCTCAAAGAGGGGACTTATCGCCACTATTGTGGCGTGCCCTGCACTGGGTTGCGACAGTCGCTGTCTCCATGTCGCCATGAGATCGCGTCGGAGGTCTGTCCGCTGAGCGGTGATTTGCCGCGGCAGCGGAGTTTCCCCCCGACGTAGTGCCCCCGCGCGCCATTCATGCAGGCGCGCGAGGACTATCGCCTCCAGATCCCATGGCGGCAATCCGGCTAGGAGGCTCGCCGCCTCGCGGGAGATCGTGCGGTACCCCCGGATCAGCCTTACGGCTACGACCTTTTGGGGCGCGTTCAGGTAGTGCGCGGCACGCCGCTTAATTGAACGCGCCCACACCGGGGCCCCGTAAAGGGCCATGGACCGCACGACCCCCGCGTAGAGCCTACGGCAGGAGGCGTTTGGACCCCTCAGGTTGGGCAAGAGCCGCTTGAAGGCAGCCCCGGCCCGTTCCAGTTTGGGAGCCAAACGTCGGAAGTGCTCAACGAAGTTCCACCGGCTGTCGAGGACGAGTCCTAGGTACTTCAAAGTCGACTCGACGCCGCTGGGAACCCCTCCTACCGTCAGCGTAGATCCCGAGGGTGGCGCATTCCGAGGCCTATGAAAGCTCATGGCCTCGGACTTGTGCAAGGCCACCTCGAGACCCAATTGCCGGATCCTCTCAACGACTATCGCAACCCCGCGTGTCATCAGTTCGGCCGCCGCCTCGTGCGACCTCCCTTGTGCCAGTACCAGCGTGTCGTCAGCGTAACAGACTACGCTGACGCCGCTAGGGAGGTCGGCGCGCAGCACCCAGTCGTAACCGATGTTCCACAAGGGCGGCCCTAGAACCGACCCCTGTGGAACACCGCACGACATCTCTCGCCGGTTCCATTCTCCGTTGGGACCAGGGTAGATGACATACCTGTCAGACAGGTAAGCTGCTCGGCTTATCCCGAATTTTGCCGAGCCGACCTGAACATGATTAGGATCATTTACAACCTAGTCATATTCGTACAGACAAATTGAGGACCTGGTGCGGACAACAGACAATGATAGATCCTGTCCACGTCCGGTGTCTCGAACTACGTCCGTAATGTTTCCATGAACCCCAAGATTGTATAGTAGGTAATTTACTTCAGAGGCGCGAGCGCACGGTGTGAACGTAACGTAAATACGTCAATTTTTTTATCGAAAATACAATTATCCAACAGAGTTTTAGTTAAATTGATTGCAACAAGCAGAATCAGTATTATTCATAGATATGAATAAATTCTTAAAATTATGAAAATATGACATGTGAAACGAGTATTTTTAAATCGACGTAATTACGTTACGTTTACACCGCGCGCTCATGCTGGGGTCTCTGGTCGGCTTTTTTATTCAACAATAAAAAACTTTTTTGCAAAAAATAAAACCGACTTCAAAAACACAAAAAAGTGTGTTTGTATTTTTGAAGTCGGTTTTATTTTTTGCAAAAAAGTTACGAGTTCCATTGTTTATCTCCGAAGATCAGCATCAGATCTTCACCAAATCCAAACGGGACCACCGCGAAATAATATAATTCCAAACAAAAACGGAATCATCAAAATCGGTTCACAATTGGCGAAGATATCGCTGAACATACATTTGTATGTACAAAAAAAAACTGACGAATTGATAACCTTCTCCTTTTGGAAGTCGGTTAAAAACTGGTGAATCTTATATCCCGAACACGAGAGTAATACCCCTCAAGTTTCATACGTGGGCGATTGAGTATTCGAACAGTTTAAGAAAAGACATGGGACAGATGTCAAATAAGAAATTATTTGATGCCCCCAAGACTTGTTTTATGCATCGAAACAACAGAAAAGGACTAAAAATAGACGTCCCCCGTTTCCTACTTCGCGTTTTCTAACAAATTTGATTGAGTGTGTTTGTGACATTAATTCGTGGAGAACATGACAGGACGAGTAGCCTCCGTCCTTCTACTGTCTCATTTTAACATGTTTTGGAGTTTATTATAGAGGTTCCGGTTGTTTAACTAAACGTGGAACAGCGAAAAATAAAAGTTTAAATATCGAAGTAGAGTGGTTTTTTTTTTAAAATATTATGTAGATCCTGATATTTAAAAAAAAAAAAATTTATTCGGTAGAAAGTTGACAGTAGACAACGGAGGTGTGCGTTTAGGTTCAGAATTGCTCATCAAGCTATGGAAAGGGATATATTTGGTCCTCTTGGAGTCTCTTTTAGGGATCGAATCCGGAACAATTACAGATTATGAGGCTGTTAAGTTAGTTTTTATTATCAATGTATAGAGAGCCTCGTAGCTAAATAATAACAGCCGCTCGGGTCGAACTTTAGGTAAAGCCGTACTGGCCTAGGTTGGTCTGTGGACGGGTATATACCGATTACATGCCGAGTTTACTCCATGCCTCGAAAAGCACGTTAAGTCGTTGGTCCCGGCTGTCATTTGTTGATCTTTGTAAAGTCGCTAGGTAGTTAATGGCCCAAAAGTCTAACAACCAGTCTTACCAAGGGGTATCACCCAGTACTAACTGGGTTATGGAGGTCAGATGGTCAGTCGCTCCATGTAAAATACTGGTATTCAGCTGCATCCGGTTAGACTGGAAACCGACCCCAATATAGTTGGAAAAAGGCTAGGCAGATGATGATGTATACAGAGCCTTTGGTTACTTTATTTAGGTGTAGTCAAAGTACTGTTTACATAAGCCCGTTTTTTATTTATTTTTATACTAAATAGGCTTGCGTTTGGCCATTTGGTAAGAAATATAATCGACACTTATAAAAAGTAATCACAGTGTTGGGTTTACCTACCCATTTGAAAATTTATTCCGTATACACATTTTACCTAGATACATAGATTAAAGTATTTTTCCAAATACGTAAAAAACCAGAGCTGCCAATTATGTTAAAATTACGACACATGATACACCATCGTTATGCCAAAAATAAACCAACGACAATAAAATTCTCATAGAGTATTTTTATACCAGAAGAATATTAATCGTAGCATAAAACTTTTGGTGTTTGGCAGATATTCATAACGAAATATGTATTTTGTGGTAATATGTGTAACTGGAGGCGAGGCTGAAGGTAACATTTTCCTGTAAATATTTCCCATATTTGGGCGTAAGCGAATTGTGTTCATAGTGTATGTCATCCATACCAAAATGCAATGAATTCATTGGTGTTAACTATTTCTTCACGACTTCAAGGAAGAAACACATCGAGAGGAAATCGGTATGTCCTAGAGACATGACTGTGACATCCGTACAGTCACTGGCGTGCCTAGGGTTCAACAATACGGCAAGATCAATTCCAAACATCACGAAGAGTAGAAGGTTATCAGGGCAAGCCAAACATTTAGGCTTCTATGAAAGTCCAGTTACAATTCCGTTGACCTCGTCGGGATTATGGCCCACTCGCTTCCTCCCTCCTTCCTTCTCCCTTATTCCATCCCCTTCCTAGCAGGTCTATGTGCCAGCAGTGAGTACATTATAGGCTTGTTTATGCTAACTAATAATAATCTCAGGCCATGGCATGCTAAGATAGACCCCAGAGGTTTTTGTTTAAGTGTAAGGAACCTGTAATTTATAAAAAAATATATATAATAAATTAAATATTTGTTATAAATTGTATGTTTATTGTATTTTTTTGTCATTGTGTATGATGTATTTAAAATAAATTTAAATAAATTTAAAAAAAATACTGCATCTGAATTCATGACTCTGTCCTCTAATGACTACTACTTCTTTATTTTCTTCTTCGTCTTAGCGTGTAGCCACCGAGGTCTACTCTCTAAGTTCGTCAACGAAAATACGGGGCCGTCCGAACGCTCCCTATTGATTACGGATTCATGACTGTCGAACGGAATCATAGACAATATTCGTGAACGAATGATGCATGGCGACAGATTACCGGTTTACTAACTTTGTGGTTTTCAAGTTTTTAAACAAAAAATATTATTGTTATTGTTAAAAAATGACAACATTTTTATCAATATACTTTTATTATGTCTTTATATATAGAATTGAACCATTTTTGTCCGAATTGTGGCTTTATCCTATTAATACCTTTGCCTTCCTTTCTTTTGACGGCAACTTTCAAATGAAATGTCAGTTATTTACAATTTATATAATTCGCATTATTAATACGACGTGGGAACTTTTCGTAATAAGTTGTAAAATGGCCTCAATCGCTCCAGCAGTAACTCAAGCGCTCAAATAGAGGCGCACTCCTCAATTTTATGAGTGAGAACAACAACTTGCAAAATATCAGCGGCAACCAAAACACCACGGGTGCCCAGGGCATACCGCGCGCGGATTCCAAGCAAGTTCGAAGCTCGTTGCCACCGGAACAAGCCGAGGACAGTCTGATGAAGAAGGCTTCATTCGTGTGGAAAAGAAGAAGAAGCCTACCTACTCGCAATCTGCGGTAACGCATTGACAGGTCCAAACATTATATCAACGCAGCTGTACGTGTCCCGTCTACATCACAACACGACGC
Organism: Noctua pronuba; assembly: GCA_905220335.1. Taxonomy (NCBI): domain Eukaryota; kingdom Metazoa; phylum Arthropoda; class Insecta; order Lepidoptera; family Noctuidae; genus Noctua; species Noctua pronuba. Next base: position 15,273,206 of record LR999904.1, on the reverse strand, counting down.
CAGAGGAGGTCGTGGAGTATATAAGGAACAAGACCAAGTTCACCCTAAGAGTGGAGAGGTTTAGTCTTGCCACAAGATTAATTTCAAGCCTTTTGTGGTGCGGGTCCCACTATCTCGAGACTTTTATGAAGGAATGTTGGCCGCAGGGTGTCGTGTATCGATGTTTTCGCGGAAGTCTATATACAATGTCGCCCATGCGCATGTGACCGCCCGTAATTTTCTGAATATTTATGAAGAAATGTCGAAAATAAACTTTTAAAGGGGGGGTCTATCTTCAATATTTTTCATGTTATTCAATTTTTAATTTTTTAAGTATAGTTTGTAGATTTGCTTTCTATTTTTTGACACATCTCCGAAGTTTATGGGTCGATTAGGATTCTGTTTATTATTTCTAAAAGCTTATGAGTTATTTTAACAGGTTAATTAACATTTTTACTAAAAATTATCGACGGCGAAAAAAAAAACGGAATCGAAGTCATTTTTTCGGTGAAAAATTGTGTATTTATTTAAAAAAAACTAGTGTAAGTCCATAAATTATCCCGATAGGACGACTTTTTTAATCATTATTTGTAATCTACTACATAACAGCTACAAATTCACAGAACATTGTTGATACCTATCTCTAAAGAAAAAACAAGGGCGGGTATAACAAATCATCGCAATCTTCATGTGTGGGCCACTGAAAATCCACACGTCATTAGGGAAACAACTTTCCAGACTCAATTTTCCATAAATGTATGGGCTGGAATGATTGACGGTGAACTTATTGGCCCTTTCGTGTTACCAAACAGACTAGATCAACACGCGTTTTTAGATTTTATAGTCAATACGTTGCCGTTGCTTTTGGAGGAAGTACCGCTGGAAACAATAAGGCGGATATATCTGCAATTAGATGGAGCTCCAGCACACTTCGCACGACTAGTTCGTGATTATTTAAATCAAAATTATCCATGGCGGATTGGCAGAGGAGGTGGTGCCATTGCTTGGCCGCCGCGATCTCCCGACCTTACATCCTTAGATTTTTATCTTTGGGGCTACATGAAACAAAAAGTGTATGCCGTGCCCTTCGAAAGCCGCGAGCGATTAACGGCTAAGATTTTTGCTGCTGCTGCGGAAATAAAAAGAAACCGTGAAGAATTACGTCGTACAATCAAAAGTGTTGCCATGAGGCTTTGGTTTGTTTACAGGAGGGTGGGGGCCATTTCGAAAATCTAATTAATTAAAATTCTTGTATTTTTTATTTTTTTAGTAAAAATCTGGCTATTGCTTGTTTGTTTTTAATTCTATTATCATCCTCATTATTAGTTTAACCTTTTAGTACTCACTGCTAAGAGCAACATTCAATTGACTTTCACATTATCTTTTCCTAAATTTGACTCATCAGAGTTTTAAGAGTTTTACCTTGGATTTAGTTACAGTTAGGTATCAATAATGTTCTGTGAATTTGTAGCTGTTATGGAGTAGATTACAAATAATGATTAAAAAAGTCGTCCTATCGGGATAATTTATGGACTTACACTAGTTTTTTTAAAATAAATACACAATTTTTCACCGAAAAAATGACTTCGATTCCGTTTTTTTTTTCGCCGTCGATAATTTTTTGTAAAAATGTTAATTAACCTGTTAAAATAACTCATAAGCTTTTAGAAATAATAAACAGAATCCAAATCGACCCATAAACTTCGGAGATGTGTCGAAATATAGAAAGCAAATCTACAAACTATACTTAAAAAATTAAAAATTGAATAACATGAAAAATATTGAAGATAGACCCCCCCTTTAAAAGTTTATTTTCGACATTTCTTCATGAATATTCAGAAAATTACGGGCGGTCACATGCGCATGGGCGACATTGTATAACACCGGGACTCAGTGCAATACTTGGCAGACCAAACGTAGTTAATAGTTTTTTGTAAATGTGTTCGATATGTATTAGCTTATTCTTATTCTTATTCTTTATTGCACACAAAATAACGAAAAAATACACATACAAACTGCAATAATATAGCTTATGTACAATGGCGAGCTTAACCCAGAATTGGGTTTTCTTACAGCAAACCAAATTTTGATTGCGAAATTTGCGTAAGAGGATATACCTATGTGCATTAACAGAACATCTTATTACTTAAATTAATAAATTTTATAAACTAAACTACATACATACAGTATAATATACGTAATACATACAATATATATACAATACAATGTCTATGTTATGTAGAATCCTATTTACCTACATATTGATCATTTCGACAGGAAATGTTCCCTTATTCCTTTCCTGAACACTTCTAACGACGGGCTATCCCGCAAGGAGTGTGGAAGTGAATTCCAAAGGCGCACAGCACGAACAGTAAATGATCCATCATACCGACTTGAGGAGTGAGGAGGGAAACGAAGGAGAAGAGATGATGATGAGCGACAAGGTTTACCTCTTGGAACAAGGTACTCAAAGCGTTCCCGAAGATATGAAGGAGCTTTAGAATTGTGAAGAATGGAGAAGAGAAAAGAAAGAGTGTAACAATCTCGACGCTGCCGAATAGGTAACCACTTCAGCTGCTTCCGAAATTCCGACACATGGTCGTACTTACGAAGCCCGAAAATGAAGCGGATACACAAATTCTGCAGACGTTCGAGTTTATTAAGAAGTTCCTCAGTCGCATCAAGAAAACAGACATCAGCATAGTCTAGAAGAGGAAGAAGAAGAGATTGAGCAAGAGTAATTTTAGTTTCAAATGGAAGGAATTTCTGAAGTCGCTTAAGAGACCGATACGAACAAAACACCCTCCTGCTTACTTCAGCAATGTGAACATGCCAAGATAGGTTGCAGTCCAATAATACACCTAAGTCTTTGACTTTCTTGGAGTAGGGTATACCGATACCATCGTACATAACAGGCGGGAGTGACTGATGACTCAATAAATTGACAAAGTATCTGCCACCAATAATGAGAGCTTGTGATTTTGTTGGATTAACTAACAGTCCAAAACTTTTAGCCCACTGACTGATGTTTTGAAGATCATTATTGATGGCATCGATGACTCCAGGAAGTTCTTCGATTTTAAAATGACGATAAATCTGCAGGTCGTCTGCATAGAGATGATAATGTGAAGTTAATAATATTAGTTGATGTTAGTTATAGCTTGTTATTGTTCTTATAAGATTATCTTTTGTATTGTATCTATGGGCCTTCGATGCCTGAAAATAAAAGTGATTGATCGATTGAAACTAAGTTCCTAGCAATAATTTAAGACTACAATAGATAAATAAAAGGGAATATGTTTTGATTGTAATAGTGTATTGTTGATTGTATTTTTTTTTCAATTTGATTGTTACCAAATAAAAAAAATATTCTGTTAAAAAAAATTATGCTTTTATTGTGGAAAATCGTTTCTTTACTTATATTACAATCTTCCGCCACTCCCAACACCCATTATGTACTGTAAGCAAAATATACAGTTTGTTGGGTACAAAAGCAGCAAGGATCTAAAAGTAAACAAAAACAACAGTAAATAGATAGGGCAGATTGGTAATACAACTCATTAATTTGCAGAATCTCAATAACGTTAGTCCTTAATTCTTGAATCAAACCATTACCAACCTTCATTCTTGAATCAACACCATTTCGTCGCTTGTTGAGGCAAAAGAGATAATAGATCCTCAAAAAAATCTTCAAATAATTCCGTGTGAGCCCTTTAAACTCTACATCGGGAATACTCCCCAACCGGAAGTTTTGGCGCAAGTAGAATCAGTGTCGCCTTCGCTCTTCTTGTGGAGCTTCTTCGAGCATTAAAAAGCAGCCATTATATTTGTTAAAAAAAAAACTAACTAACCTTTCGTCGACAGCACGATAACTATTTTGATGTCGTATCAAATGACATAACGATCCGTCTTTAAAAGTGTCAAATTCCCATTTTCGAACGGGCAAAAACACATCGGGAGTAGGGACACTGTCAAATCGAGTTATAGTTCATTCTTATTTCGGGCATCGAACTAATCTTATGTCAGTACGCAGTGTCAGGTGCTACAGAAAGAGTAGGAAACGCCCGTAACTTCGGCCGAACATACGGGCTTCGTGCTTAGAGAGTAGACCCCTAACGAAACTAAGTCATTGCAAATGTTTCAAGTGAATTCGAGATATTTAGCAAGACCTTGAAACTCCAAAATTTTCCTTAAAAATGCTGGTTCCCTCACACCTAATCTCTCGCAGTCATCTGGTTCAGTTTGCAAAGTAAGATAGTATTGTTTTTCTCACAAGAAACAACCGCGGGTCTAATTAAGTATGGGAAAACTTGAACGTGGCGAAGCGCCAAAGTACTTATTGTTCGTTGCGATGCTAATTCTTGGCCCAAGCCTGGGTAGGAACTCTTGGTTGGTTAGCTGAAGTTCTAAATTACTCGAATTTTTGAACTCTCGATGGAAGGTTGGTTTGAAGCATTCTCTGGATGTTTGTGAATTGTATCTCGAAACGCGATTAATGAATGGATTTCTTTTGGCGTTACTGACTATAATGTTAGATTATTAAAGCTTTTTATCATGCCTGTTTTCACTAAAACAAATAGGTGTGGCCACAACTATTCTTTTTCTTAGCGTGTCGATGGCAAAACAGTGTGGTGAAAGGCTTAGCCAATCGACAGCTGTCGATTGCCCAGGGTGTGCCGGACATATCAGGAGGTTGTAGGGTACGACAGTAAAATAGGTTTAATTTAGAATTTTGTTTAGGTTTCGGTTCGAGTTAGCGAAATCAGGCATAACATCTATTTTGCTGGGCTATGCCCTAAATGTGGTATTGTATTTTTCTTCTTTGGAAAGTAATAGGCTATTTGACAACATCGACAAAAACAAAAATATTTAGTCCGTTAGTTAGATCACCAAAAATGTTGGACACGTATTTTTTTTTTGTCACAATCTAAAAATTACGACGATACACCGCATCAAACTTCAATAGAAGGGGCTTGTGACGTCACTCGACAGTAAAAAGTAACAGAAATTGTGACGTCACGCGAGATTTCAACGCGCTGTATCGTGGTCATTTTTCGTTTACATGACAAAAGAAAAATACGTGTCCTATATTTTTTCAGTCAAATACCCTGTAATGATCATCCACTTGATTTTGTTTACTTTTACTGGCAATAGTGACGTTTTAACTACGACGTAGTTTGCATTTCAACCATTGGACACAAGTTGCCGTGGCTGACCTGGAAGTCTTTAAATAGACATACTATAAATAGACATTTAATAGACCGACACAGGTTGGCCGAAGCAATTAAAACCTGTTCAGGGGAGATTCATAGATGGCTCTGGCCTGGAGAGTAAATGTGGTGTTGTCCCTTAAACGATGAGACACTTGATATTGTGTCCTGCCTGTCCTGTTGTTGACACATCCCAGGAGCTGATGGACGCCAACTGGAAGTGCCAACTCGTCGCCAAATTTTAGGCTGACTCAATTTAATGGTCATCGACACGCTAAGAAGATGACTTCAAAGTCTACAAGAAAAGCTAACCAACTATTAACAATATAGTATAACTTTTGTTTTTTTCTTTTACATCTTTTGTAGTAAACCACGACTTATTGTCGGGGCCTACGCTGCCCCCCCATACTTAGGTACAAATGCTGTAACCATTATAATATTGTAATACCAAATGATTTGAAAAGAGTAACGGAGACCACGGAGTTTCTTGCCGGTTCTTCTCCATAGGAAACGACCAACCCGAACCGTACACCTTTTTGTCGACGTTTTATAAGTGCCCATCTAGGCCTATGTGAAATAAAATATTTTGATTTTGATAGTAAATACATGAACCTATTTACTAACAGAAAACTGTTTCGTTCCAGCTGAAAATTAACTAAGGCACCAAAAACAGACAAGCTTAATGAAAGAATTTTAATGAAAGTTTGATCGCGAGTTTCATAAGTACATAAAATTGAGAACAAAATGTTAATGAGTACAGAAGGGGGGAGACAAAAAGATAGGGGTTTACTTAGAGTTATTTCGGGGCTTCGACTGGTTATCTTGTCCCCCTAATTATAAGAGTTTTGTTTGACCACGACGTTTTTGTCATAGTATGACAAAAACGTCGTGGTCAAACAAAACTACAATATCATGACACTAAGGGAATTGGTATGACAGTCATACCAATTCCCTGAGTGTCATGATATTGCCGTAATAACTTTTAAGCCTTATCCCAGTAGACTACGTTGAACATTTCATTGGTGTTACGTCTTGGGTTCAATTCCCTGACCAAAATTGAAATAGGAGATCCTGTATGACTTTTTTTAAATTTATTATATTAGGTCAACCATATACACGTATTTTACATGGAGCGACTGCCTATCTGATTTTCAATATTCATATGCTGGCGGTATAAATATAGAACAATAAAACTACGATGAATTTTGAAACATCTATGAATAAATTAAAATCTGTAAATAATAATAAGACTTTTGAAAATTTTAACCTTCGATCCACAATCTGACTCAGTAACCATTGATCCGAAAATTTCATCACAATAGGAGCCGAAAACCTCGGAGTCATAGAGTAAAGTTCGGATCAGAGTGAATAGATCTTTTTACGAGAGACTATTTAATGGGAATTCGATTTTCATTTTACATAAATTCATCAACTGTTTAATGATCCGTAGAGTACGAATTTATGTGTTCAAAAGTTTTGAGGTGACCTCTGCGATAAGGGTCATAGGAAAATAATAGTGGGAGTTTGCAGTTGAAGGTTAAAGCACTCTAAGGGATAGGGCGCAAGGTCGGATTTTCAGTTATTCGGTTAAACTACATGCTTTTGGTACTGACGTAAGTTTTCTTCTTTTTTGTGTGATAGTGCCTAACCTGGTGTCAGAGTTTTTATGCCGCACATAGGCCTCTGCGTTGGATTTACATGCCGTCTAGAAATATCTCTGAGGCATACTGGTTTGGTTTCCTCACGATATTTTCCTTCACCGAAGCAAGTGATGATTATTACAATACGTAACGTAATAACTTAAACTCAAGTAATTACTTTACCTTGACTATTATAGACGGGGGCAAAGGAGGTAAGTTTTTTTAATTTTATAAATTGCACTTAAACAAAGCACACAATTAGACCTCTGGGGTCTATCTTAGCATGCCATGGCCTAAGATTTGATCAACGCGCTATTACAGTTAAGTTGTAATCGAGTTGATGTAATGTTCTTTCAGCTTACGCTTTATGTTTTTACTATTCATTGAGTCTCTGATGTCTACAGGTATTTGGTTTAGTAAATTGGGTATTGTGGAAGAAGCGGTACGCCCAGAATAGAAGTTATTTTTGCGTGGCACTTGAAATGATTTTGATTTTGCTATTCTACTCTAAAGGGTGTAAAAAGACCCTTAACGAAGCCGAAAGGTTTTCCCCGTCATTGCGAAATTTTTTTTTTATCTGAACCATACCTGTGAACCTTCTAGTTACGGGGATATTGGAGGTCAAAGTTCCAATTTTTTATTTTTTTTTATACCACTTTTAATTCTTTTATCTTTACTTTAATTAACTCCACAACCCGTTTTCTATTCAAAGCATCCATCAGCACTAAGTTTTGAGTGCGTTTACATTGAGTTTTACCGTAAAACGTGATTTTTCACCCCAAAAAAAAAGTCGTTTCCCAGCAATAGTTTTTGCGTAGAGTTACTTAGTCTGATGTACAGAATGCTAGGTTGACGGCTTCGTGAAGGGTCTGTTTACACCTTGTATAACTCCCAATTTTCTACTTTCTAATTCAGCAAGCCACACAATACAAATAAATCAGAAGTATTGCAAAACAAACATCGTGAGGAAACCTGGACTTATAATTAATATAAGTCTGAAATCACCAACCCGTCTTGAGCAAGCGTGGTGATCTAAGGTCGGCTACGCGCCACCACCAACGGTCTTCTGAGCGTGTTCTCAGATCGGTGGGACCCTCTGCTGCGTCATTGGGTAAGGATCCATTCCATCTGATTTTTATATATTTTTTTCTTTTGCCTTATTACTAACCCTATTCATTAAGTTATTTTGTTGTTACTAACACTATGGACACTTGTCTGAAATAAAGAGTTTGAATTTGAATTTGAATGCTCGTGCCTTCTCAGTATGAGAAGAGGCCTTTGCCCAGCAGTGGGACAGTAATAGGCTGGTATTATTATTATTGCAAAACAATACACAACAACTAACTCCATTTCCAATACCACCTCACCTTATTCACTCACATCCAATTAGCCAAAATTTATTTATTATCAGCAAATTGATCAAACAATGGTTTCGGGTATTAAACCAATGAAGCATTTATTACGCTAATTGATATTAATAGTTTGTTGTTACGGTTGCCATGACAACCTGTGTGAGATGGTTTAGGGGTTCTCGGTTTCTTGTAATTAAAACGTACTTGAGATCTTAATTCTTAAAGGGTTTGGGGTTGTGACATTTTAAAGCTTTGTACACTCACAAAGTGTAAATTATAGATGAAATGGATTTACAGCATATAGGGTGTAAACGGACCCTTCACGAAACCGTCAACCAAGCATAATGTACATCAAACTAAGTAGTTACTTAGTTTCCCAAATTAAATAAACTTATTAAAAAAAAAGTTTAACGTAGCGTAAAACTTTACGCAAAAATTATTGCTGTTAAACTTTTTTTGGTGTGAAAAATCACGTTTTACGGTAGGATGCAATGTAACGCACTCAAAACATTGTGCTGATAGACGGATTGAATAGTACGGGGGTCGTGGAGATGTTCAAAGTATAGTTCTTACATTAAAAACATGTATTAAAAAAAAACTTGTGAAAAAGTTGGAACTTTGACCCCCAATACCTATCTCCGTAACTAGAAGGTTCCCAGGTATGCTATATAAAAAAAAAATGATCGCAATTACGGGGAGAAATCGCCTTTCGGCTTCGTTAAGGGTCTTTTTACACCTTTTAGTACCAGGCAGGCCTTTTAAGTTCCGTCGTTTACATATTTGCCGCCAATTTTGAATGTAGAACTGTTCAATATTCAAATTTGTTGGAATTCAGAATATCAAAACAACTGACGGAATTAGGATTAATGCAATTGTTTACTCACGGCGTTGTTTTGAATCTGTCAGGTCACGTAAGAAAATGAATCTTAAGGTGAGTATAGACTACAACATTTTCTGGAGCATTTCTGTGTAATGTAACGTTCTTACGAATGGTACAATACAGGCAAAAGCTCAGTTTCCAAAGCATTTCCATGTAATGTAACGTTCCTGCGAATGCTCGGCGTTATGTTACGGGTAAATCCTCCCTCGGGTCTCCCTCCGCGTCACCCCGCAACCGCGCATGGCCCGCACTCGTGGCTCGACGAAATGTTACACCAATACGCTCGTTGGTTTGTAACAAAGAGGCGAGCGTGCTCGACGTTTAGTTCGTAAAAGGATGATACACTAGAACATATCATAGAGCGGCTCGTTGTTCTGTTACAAGTAAATGTTGTAGTCTATACTCACCTTTAGGCATCTCAGGGACAACCATTCAGAAGATTTTGCATGAGGCGCTTGGTGTGAAAAAACTAATTTCCCGTTGGATCCCGCATTTGCTCCACGCACCTCTGATTTTTCGGGTTCAGGAGAACATCGTGAGGAAACCAGCATGCCTGAGAGATATTACTTGACGACATGTAAAGCCAAGTCAGGAGCCCATGGGCGGCAAAAAACTCTGACAACCGGTTAGGCACTAACCACACGATAAAGGAGACCATGATATTTGCTTCACGTACTGTATGTAACTACGTGAGTTCCACATTTAATATCAGAGTTCAGAAACCTTCTTTTCGCCAAAAAAGTTTCCATTACATTTTTTTTCTTTTCTCAACTTTTAAGAGAAATTTTAAAATATGCTTTTGACGAAGGTATACAAAAAGTTTACTCTTGCATGGAACGAAACGGAATTTGTGAAGTCATACTGGGAAGCGACGAATATTTAGTCTACTATGAATTTTGAGAGCAAGATTTGTTCGGATGTAGATTGTAGATTCATCTGTTCTCGCGCATGTTGAAACGTATGTAGTTACTTGTTCGTTTTTAGCATGCTATATTTTACGTGAATTCTTTGCTGGACTTCACATGCAAACATTAATACTTATCATGAAACACACAAGTCTACATGGCTCTAAGAATCCTGATAAACATTCGCTTTAAATGTATATTAATATTGCTGGGTTCGATTTCCAGGTCGAGCAAATTGTTGCGTTTTTCCAGCATGATTTTTAGCAGCAGCCACGGAGTCTGGATTTGTGGTGTCCCGGTGACGGTGCCCGGATGGCAACAGGCTCGCACCTATTACATGGGGTTTACACATAACGCGCAAAACGGGGATGTGCTATTATTAGGCACACCTCTGCCGAACCCTTCGAGGATTACAATGCGTGATATTGTGATGTTATACAGGGTATAAGGGACAGCCCTCCACAAACTGATGGGGTGAATTCAGAATATCATACTAAGATGACCGATACAAGAAATTATTTCAGGAATGTTATGGGAATATAATAAATTTGTTTTATTTCCTCATACGTAATGTATCGTTACCGTGGCAAAACGCACGTAGCAAACGGCTCGCACGACGATGAGTTCGATGAGCATACATATATTATTTACATAAATGGAGTGCTGCATACAGGGAATGTAATTTTACATTGAAATAAAGGAAGAGTAACTGACAAAAAAAAACCTGAGAAAAATTCCGTTGGAATATGATTAAAAATAAGGAGCCTGATGAATGCACCCTGTCAGTTTGTGGAGTTACTTACAGCCTGTATTATACTAATCCTTTTAAGTCTGTGTTGGAGACAAAACATCACCGTGCGCCACTAAGACCGAAGGGCCACAGCGGGGAGCGGGGAACGGGGGACGAGGTGCCCAGAGCCACCACCACCGCCGCGCCGCCGCCGCACCAGCATTGACATATACGACACGGACCAGAAGCGCGCGTTCTTTACTATCCTTCAATATACGAACCTACCTATACAGTCCGCTATTTTATTTGAGAATCACCAACATCTGTTATCTTTTAGATATTTGGCACATAGTTATGTTTAGGAGGTAAGGCTTTTTATCACCGTAGTACGTTCCTGAGGAATAATTTCAGGCCTACAAGCTGGAGAAGCCGCTTCGAATACTAGTTCGATATAATCCATCGACCATTAAAATGATGATGCTGTTTATATTCTTTCACGTCCTTGAACTCTAGTCCAAAGCCTCAAAGCAAAATAATATATTTTAATCTTCAGTTTAGATTAAAATTAACAAAGACTTTGTGCAAAGTAGAATTCGATTAAGTAAAATTAATAGCGGAATTGTTTGTAAACCACTTTGACAACAAATTTTATTAGTGACGAAATGGAAATGGTTTAAATATATAATTATAATAATTATCGAGTTTAGATACTTTGAAGTGTAACGCTTTACGATAGTAATGTTGTTATTGTAGTAAATTACTCATCAAGAGGTCATCTCTTAGAGGTTTGAAGTGAAAACATTCTTCATTCAAACCTCAAGCGGCGTAAATATAGTAATCTTATTGGTAACTATATTTTCGAGCCGGTTGGGGTGAAACTCTAGGACCGTGGGGTCCGAGTGCTCATAGCCTTTTCAAGGACATTTTAAAACGCTTAGTTGACACTTCCTGTGGCCCAAGGGCTGGATTTTACCTTGGCCAAAGGCTTAGCGTTGCCATACAACGTGGCAATGCCGCCAGTCTCTTGGGTACATTACCAGTTGACAGCGTTGAGGAGGAATTTTATGACGCCATTTTTTAAGTTAGTTACTTCAGGTTATTTTAATTTATTGATGTATATAATATTTAGCTACACCAATACATTCATAAAACGTTCTAGGAATACTAATTTATCTATCGTTTTTTACTAATATAAATCAGGACACTGCCTTCCACTGATTGCCTCGTTGGTCTAATGGAAGCCAGTGCGACTGCTGACCAAGAGGTCCTGGTTTCGGTTCCCGGGTCGGATAAAGTAATTGGGTTTTTCCATCAGGAATTTCATAGCAGCAGCTACGGAGTCTAGATCTGTGTACTGTTCATGGCAGTGGACTCGCCCCCTATTACATGGGACTTTAACATAACTGGCGAAATCATCATCTGCCTCGCCTTTTCCCAACTATATTAGGGTCGGCTTCCAGTCTAACCGGATGCAGCTGAATACCAGTATTTTACATGGAGCGACTGCCTATCTGACCTCAACAACCCAGTTAGTACTGGGTAATACGATACCCCTTGGTAAGACTGGTTGTCAGACTTTTTGGGCCGCTGACTACCTAACGACTGCCAAAGATCTACAAATGACACCCGGGACCAACGTCTTAACGTGCTTTCCGAGGCACGGAGGAAACTCGGTATTTAGTGGGTGGTCACCCATCCACAGACCAACCTAGGAGGCAAGCTCAGCTCAACCTAAAGATCGACCCGAGCGGCTGTTATTATTAAGCCACGAGCTCATAACTGGCGAAATGTGGGTGTACTATTAGGTACACCTCTAGGTTACTCTTCGGGGATTATAGATATAAGGTTACGTAAATCAGGACATAGACCAAAAACTTTGAAACGGTGGTTAGGGTGTAAAAGGCGCAGGACATGTTGTAGCGTAGATTAATAAAGGCTTCTATCCATTTGTACAGCAACAGATCGTGATAGCAGATAGTGAAAGCTGAGTTGATAATATTAATATTAGGTACTTGAAATTAAATGCCTTAATTTGTTTTTTTTAATAAAAGTTGAAATTACAGTTTACTATAAAGAAATTGCACCATTTCGTTTTACTTAATATTAATATGGTTTCATAGATTATTACTAAGTGAAAGTCTGACAACCAGTCTTACCAAGGGTTATCGTGTTAACCAGGGCTAACTGGGTTGTGGAGGTAAAGAAAGAAAGAAATATTTATTTTATAGAGGTCAGTTGGGCAGTCGCTCCATGTAAAGTACTGGTATTCAGCTGCATCCGGTTAGACTAGAAGCCGACCCCAACAAAGTTGGGAAAAGGCTAGGCTGATAATGATAGATTATTACTAAGGTTATGTTTTGAAAGAAGATGCTGCATGATGAATGCTTTAATATTAAACAAACATGACAAAATGGACAAGATACTCGTAGCATTACCCGTAATCCTATAACCCACCAAAGTTCATAAAAAAAAAACAATTTAATAATAAATATTGTCTCGTCTGAAACTCATAAAAACGAATGAGCACGATGCCTCATAAAAATACCTACATACATACATACGTATGTACTTACATACATACATTTATATATGTATGTGTAGAACCCTGTCGTAAACTACGGGGTTCAAGGTTACGACCAGAATATGGTAATACATGATCGTATAAAACAAGGAAATATGCCTTCGGTGGCCTGATACTGATCTGGGTGTTAAGCTGAAATAAAGCGGTGCTGAATATTGAAATAAAAAAAGAATTATTTCAATGGCTGGACTTTGAATTGAACTACGATTATTTTTTTGCGCTGGATTAACGTTGACAGAGGCGCACTTTTAGTAAACATTTTGTTTTGTGAAATGAATACAAAAAAAGATGGCGGCATTATGGTTGTGAATATTCCTGCTCACAATTTTTGTTTTTCCTTTATTCATTTTTCTATAGATTTTTAACATTTTTAAATATTTCTTTAACAAATCCATATGAAAAACATTTAAAAATTATAGCAACCCAGAGTCCACCAGGTCGACCAATAAGAGCGTCCCGCGGTCACGTGCCTCTGCGATATTCATAATAATATATCGCTATCTCTTTCCCGCGTGGCCGTTGCAAGCGGGTGACCGATGCGCTCGGCGCGCGGCGTGGCGTCCTTAGTCCGCTTCTTGCTTACGCGCAACGCGCTTGTGCGTGCATTTCTCAACTTCCCGCGCAAGTCGGTCGTGACGCCACGCGCCCATATTGTCCGCGAATACTTAATTTCCGAATTTTCATGTACTGTTGTGTGAAATAAACTATAATTATACATATTTACGATAATCAGACAATTGTTTAAGTTCCCTGAAACCTCCTCTCATAAAACATAAAAAAATAGCGGCCCACTGGTGTCGGGAGCAGGATCCAAGCTACCGGTGGTTAGGGCTCCAGAGACAGGAACCTCCTCACAATGCGAGCCGCATCGAGGAGTACTGCCTTCTGAATCAGGCCTTTGATCCAACCGCCTAAGCAGAGCCTCGAAAGATGGTCGTTGAGGCTCTTGGCCATAAGGCCATTGGCTGTCACGATAATCGGCACAATGATAGCAGAGTTCACATTCCAAATGTTATTTATTAAATGGTAATTATTAAAATTTCTAAAATTCAATTATGTAATTTATGAAATTTGGTTTCGTATGGGCGCATCTTGCCTGAAAAACCGGAACCTGCACAGATTAGCAACATACACGCTCCAGTTTACATGTACAGTTCAACTGTACAGGTAAATCTGTCAGCTACACCCAAACGTGTATGAACCTTTAGAATAACCTTTTGAAGCCCCGAAGGCTGGACCACTAAAAAAATAAGGCCGATGTAAGCAAACTTAGGTAAACCTGCCAGTACTTTACTCTACAGGGATCACAAACATTGTGAGTGTTTCAGTTATCCATCCAAGTCATAAGAGCGAAAGGTCGTAAAGACCAATAAATAAGTTTCTGAGAACGAAACAAAGTTAGTTTTAGTATACAGTCTGTATCCATCGCTCATATGAGTCCCATGTGGATTGTCGATGCATCCCTGAAGAATACTGTTAGAGAAACATTTTCTATTTAAATAAGTGGACTGTAAAAGGCCATTGAAATGGTAATGTCGGTTTTTGAATGCATTCAGAAAGATAACCTTTTTTTCTCTTGAAAAAAAAACGGTGACAGAGTAAAGTAATTTTTCCTGTATTTTAGATGTTTTGGTATTATGAGAAAACTAGCGAATGCGAGCGGTTAAGTAATATATAAGGTGACTGGTAATTAGTGATCGATACTTAACCACGTGATTGTACTAATGATAACAAACAACTTTCCCGAAGAAACCTTTTTTTTTTATACGGCTAAGTGCTCATTCACACTAATCCGTCTAAGACAATTCGTGGTTTTTGACGAATCGTCTTTTTTCACGAATCGTTATTTTGATTTGTATGGGCGGCTATACAATTATTGTTTAATTATTATTTAATTGCCCGTGTTCACACTATTACGGAATCGTGAAAAATGACGGATAAGTCTTAAATGACGTTTCGTCTTTTTTTTTAAACTTTCAGTTTTAAATCATGAATCGTTATGATGGATCGGTCGGGACGACTATGCCTTGCACTGCACGCACACACTACGACCGTTCGTTGACTAGTAAAGACATGTCACGCTGCAATAATTATGTCAAAGAAGGAAAAACAAAAATTATTTGACAAAGACATAGATCGAGAAATTGTTAAGATCGAAGGTAATACCAACACAAGATAGTCATATTCACATCCACCGTGCTGGATAGTTCGTCCAAGACTGAAGTCTGAATCACGAATTCAGTGTGAACACCTATTCGGAAATTTGATGAATCGTGAAAAAACTCGATTCCGTATGCAATGTGAACGTTCATCCGTCATTACGTATCGTCTTTTTTGACGAATCGTCGTTGACGGACCCAGTGTGAATGAGCCCTAACAGCTGATATGGCACAGGCGAGCGCGAGCAAATTTAATACGGCTGTTGTGTTATTGTGATAAAAGTCTGTGTATAAAAATGTTTCTTTGGGAAACTTGTTTTTTATCATGACTACAATCACATGTTTAAGTATCGGTCACTAATTACCAGTAACCCTATAAAGCTTTGTTCACCATCAACTTTGTTTTTTCACAACTAAATTAGAGTCGGTCTCCAGACTAACTGGATTCGTCTGAATACCAGTAGTTTAATTGGAGGGAATTTGGACCAATTTGACCTCCACACTCTGGATACACACTTTGGATAGTAAGATACCCAGCAAGACTGGTTGTCGGACTTTGAAACTTCTGTCTATCCTTGTTGACTGCCAAACCCTCTTGTTTCTTTTAACACTTCAATTTTATACATCGGTTCTCTAATAGATGTATGTCACTACAGGTATCCAGCAGAATAACAGCGTCAGGTGCATGCCTGAAACATGCTGAGCTGGACTCCTATTTGGTGCAACCTTGAGATGCACACCGCACCTTGTATACTCGTTATTTGATTTGAAGTATGTCATGGTGTTACTATACCTCTTTCGTAAAAATGTTTTTTTTTTGTATTTCGCACCTTCTTTTATTAGTTATATTGTCGTGTAATTTGTATTATTTAATTGTTCTTCTGTGTGTTGTGCTATGTCTTTTGTGTGCACTAAATAAATGATTTATCTATCTATCTAATATTTTCTTAAACTTCTACTCATCTCAAACTAATAAAAATCGTTAGAATAAAAACAAACGATATTAAATCTGACGTAAGGTATTTGAATTGGCTTAAATCTCCCAAATCTCAGTTTAATCCTTTTATTAAAAGTTTTTAATCTATTTACGAAACGGTTCAAGGGAAAAATGTATTCTGTTTTTATAAGAATTTCACGCCGTTTGAAAGGGAAATATTGGGCAAAGGAAAAGTAACAAAGCATACATTTTCAACAAGATACTCTACAATTGGTGTAACTTACGAACTTTTGGAGTACCATGGGCGTACGTAGTAACGAGTAGCTCATGGCATAAAGAGATGAAGTCAAGTAATCGTGAACAAAACCGATTTATATGTTGGAACATGTCAGGTATGTTTGCTTTTATTTGCAATGAATTAATTTATTATAAACTGTTTAACAATATTGAGCAGTTTATAATACCCTTAACGAAGCCGAAAGGCAATTGTTCTCCCCGTCATTACGTTATTTTTTTTTGTTCTGGACCATACCTGGGAATCTTCAAGAACGGAAACATTGGAGGTCAAAGTTCCAACTTTTTCACAAGTTTTTTTTTTAAAATACTTGTTTTTAAGGTTATTACTTTACTTTAAATACCTCCATGACCTATTTACTATTCAATGCATAAATCAGCACAATGTTTTGAGTGCGTTACATTGAGTTTTACAGTAAAACGTGATTTCTCACACCAAAAAAGAATCGTTTCGCAGCAATAATTTTTCCGTAGAGTTACTTAGTTTGATGTACAGAATGCTTGGTTGACGGCTTCGTGAAGGGTCCGTTTGCACCTTGTATTTAAGTGGAAAAAAATAAGATGCCTAAGTACTTCCAAACGTTGATAACCCTGTAAAACTGAAAATGTATAAAACATAAACCCAAATATTTTATGTCTATATGATGACCTCAACAGATAATAAAAATTAAAAAAAATATATATATATTACATTTTTATTTTTCATAAAAATATTATTAACATCAATAAATTAAAATAACCTAAAAAAACTAACTTAACAATAAACTAAAAAATGGTGTCAGATAAATAGTTTTAGGAACATACTCGAATAGATTTTGGCAAAGCTAGCTGAAATAAGAATAACCGAATTTGACGTCGCATAAATAGGACGCGTTGATCTACGAGGGATGTGAACTCAGATGAAAGATCTTTTGCCATGTCAAAATAAGAAGCAATATCTTTGCACTCCTAATGTAAAAGCCGTGCGCTCGATATTAATCGGCTAAACTACAATTTCCATACAAACCTTTTTTATTTCTCAATCTTTTGATGGGTGAAATAACGAAAAGCTTTCCGTTTAAGCTTAATTCCGCTATAAAGGGTGTAACTCATGATAACAAACAACTTTCCCAAAGAAACATTTTTACTAA